>CM054113.1:38118855-41079594 GCA_028673005.1 Tanypteryx hageni | reverse complement strand
CGACGACCGACTTGGCATAAATATTCAACGCGATGGTGGTGAACCGAGGGGGGACGGAGAGGGGGCGGAGAGGGGGGACGGAGAGGGGGGACGGATAGGGGGGACGGATAAGGGGGACGGAGAGGGGGAATTAAAAGAAACGGAGACTGGAGGGAGAGTAAATGTAATAGAGTTAGTGCTGAGGGACTTATTTGGTTGATTTTTTGGATTAATATTTACAACCTGTAGCGCAACGCACGTTTTGAGTCGTTTTCCTTTAAAAAAACTTAATTAAGTCCGTCTTCGGAATCGCTTCGTAGGGTCGCCGTCTCTCGCTGCATGTTGCTAAGCAGTAAATGGGTCGCGTCTGCGTAAACAGCTGAAATCAACTTACTAATACCGAGGATTTAAAAAATAAAGAGGTTAAGATAAAATATAATCCATGATCGTGGTTTAAGCAGAGAAATACTGCACATGGCAGTCGAAATACAGGTTTTACTCATAGCTTAAATTGCATCTCAAATAGGTATTTTAAAATAATTTAATTCATGGCGATAGATATAATGTATATCAAAATGGTGATTTAGGGGCTGTGCAAATATTATTTTAGTCTCACATAGAAAATAGAGTTCAGTTTCTAAATTAAATAATGTTAAGATAAAAATTATATTTGTTTAATTGTTTATTTTTGTGCAGCTTTCTTAATAAAAGTCTACTGATATAACATATGGTTGTACTTAGCATTGAATTTTAAATTTTCACTAAAATCATAAAATATTCTTTTTTCTCGATTTCTTTGAAGTCATGATTGTTTTTAGCCGTTAAAAAATCCGTTTATACGTTCGGTTTGTCCGTCTGACTGCCTGATGCGCAAACCTCTCCTAAAAGAATGCAGATAAAGACTTATTTTTTCGCCAATCGATTCAGTATTCTATCTCGTTGTGCACGTTTTCTTGTGGAGATTCTAATGGCCAGCAGAATGGGGGTAAAAAATTAAATGAAATTTCGTTCTTTTGATAAACATTTGGTTTTAAAAATTCTTCTTAATTTTATTAAATTATTTTTAACATAAATTTTAACATGTTGTATTAAAAATTTTATTTGAAAAACCAGCCATTTACTGTCTGCTTCAGCAGCTATTTCTATACTTGTTAAATTTATAGCGATATTCTTCATATTGACACGAACAGGACGTTTTACTATAATAGATTTATCGTTTAAATAAAACTTAATGAATTCTAATTACATGAAAATGTCAAAAATGCCCGTAAAGTATATCAATGAAAATGTGTAGCTATAGAGAGAAACATCAAGTATTTATTTAACTCTTCTAAACTAATTAATTCTTTGAATGAGTGGAAAACATTAAAACAGATTTTTAATTGAAAAACTGCAAAGAATGGACCAAATTATTTATATGCTAAGCTTTAAACTACTTTTAAATGTTACCTCGAATAAACGGCTTGTATTTCCAATTAATATGCTGTTAAATATACCAAAAATGTCATCTATAGGAAAAATATATTTTTAATAAGAATTTTTATAGTGATAGTGTTACTGATTCCCTTATGGTTACTATTTCTCTTTGGATTCTTAAATTACAATTTATATAAACCAGTATATTGAAATATATTCGTTATATATATATATATATATATATATATATATATATATATATATATATATATATATATATATATATGTTTATTTATTTATTTGTCTATTTATTGGTGAATACTTCATAGTTCTTAATGCTTCACTCACCTTGGAACCAAAAACGATTAACTGGCACTGAAATTCGTTAGGCACCGATTCGAAGAGCTAACTCCTCGAATTAATAATTTATCACGCTATGAAGATTATCTGGCATGGCATTGAAGAGAAGTGTGGGATGAAACCGAAAGCGCCTCGCGACAAATTTCTAGTTCGCCCCAAGTAAATAGAAATTCGTCCTCGTAATCCTATCATTTTCGTTTGTGCTTTTTAAACCAACGCTTCCTTTCTCTCTTTCGTTTCCTCTCTTTTCCCCTCCTCTTCTTCCTTCCTTTTGTTTCTTTCTATCCATTCCTCTTTACCCTCTCCTTTTCTCTCCCTTCTTCAGTCTCTTCCATCTTCTTCCTCCCTCTTTTTCTCGCTCTCTCTCTATCTCTACCTTTATTTTCCCCTCTCATTTTCTTCCTCTCTCTTCGGCTCAAATTGCACACAAAGGCTTTCATGGTTGAGGACATATCGAATCGTCACTTAGAAAGATAAAGAGAGAGAAAAGGAGATAGAGAAGAAGTGGGAGGATGATCCAATGCATCATCGCCCATTATCAAGAGAGATGCAGGAGTCCCAATCAGGCAGTAGAGAGACCCTAAACTCATTGCAAAGCCGGCGTTAAAAGGAAAACAATGCAATGACGCCGGCCAGTTTGCGTGCTGATGTGTGTGTGTGTGTGCGTGCGGGTGTGTGTGTGTTTGTGGGCGGGTAGCGTTAGTACGCCAGAGAGTGAGTGTGAGCGCGCGCCTAGATTTATGGATAGATGGGGTGGAAAATCGACGGTTTTTGTCCCATACGTATAGCGCAAGTTTGTTTCGCTTCCTATCCCATGTGTGTGCGCCTCACTTTTGCATGTGTGTGAGATGCGGTGTGTGTGTGGTGAAATGCACTTCTCTCACCCCTTCCCCCTTTCCCGACGTAATCACGGAGATGATAATGCCTAGCCCACTTAACGGCGCGACCGTGATCGTCATTTGTTTACGTCTTTTTTTTCCTTCATTTTCCCTCGTCCGTCGCGTCGTTTTAGCAGGGGTTATGTGCGTGTACTTTATGGCAGATTTGTCCTAATCAGGGAAATTACTTGATCGTTTGAGGGGGCGTTGTGAAGGACGAGGGGACGGTTAACGCTCTCGAATCGCTAGGAAGGATGGAACCCGGTTTGCGAAAGAGAGGCGATGGAACATGAGGGGGAAAATCCTCAATTCCTCGCTGTCGATATTTGGATTTTTTTGTTTTTAATTGTTGTTCTAAGCGCCGAGCCTAAATCAGGAGATAATGAGTTACTCAGAAATAAATATCGGAAAGTTCTGATCGCCTATATTTCAATTACGTGGAATTTTTAATAAGATTAAATCAATATATTTTTCAATTATGTAATCTTGTTCCCGTCCATTCAGTCAAAAACTCCGTCACGTTTATTTAATATGTTTAGTTGGTTTTGCATTATTAATTATCTGATCGATATTGTGTATTTCTAGTGATTATGTTTGAAAGAAAAGCTGGGAAATGAAATGTGAATTATAGCCAAGAATTAAAGTGAAAATAAAAGGGTAAAATTTGTCCGTGTTGCAATTCATATAGAAATTATTTCGCACCACATGACTTTTTAATGCATGCGAAATCGTTCGGCGGCATTATTCAATCTCAATTTTATATTATATCTTATTTTTAATACTTAATTTTTAGATCGTTTTTGATATGCCGCTTATAAACTCTTCATTTATTTCAATAATCAATATTAATAACCAATATGTTGCCCAATATAATTTGATTGTAATGCACTTCCAAGAAGTTTATTTGTTTTTTTTAAAATACTTCAAATAAAATTAAAATTTCTTTGTTGGAAATGAGATTTTACTTAAGAAAAATATTAATTTTTATCATATCTCTATCATAGAAAAATTAGTTAATTTTAAAAGCACATTCTCTATTTTCAAAAATATATTCAGCTGTACATTTAAGCAACTATTTAGAACTCGGATTTTAAGCCTTCAGGTATGCATAAGTTATTCGCGTAAATTTTTCATATTTGATGTAAGTAATAGTTCGTAATTAAATTTTGAGTAAGGTAATTTCGATGTTGTCTTCTTAGATCAATAAGCGGTATCTGCGCGAATTAAATGTATAACTTAATTTCAATTTTGCTACCTAAGTGCCGTATTAATAAAATTGTTGTTCCTTTGAGCATTGAGAGTTTCATTGGGTCTTTTCGGACCTTCCGACCCTATAAGAGACTTGGCGGAATGGAAAAACCGCCACTTGACCCATAATTGACTTAAGGAATTCCGGACCAAATCAGGTTCATAGGTATAGCGCCCGAAAAATCCATCGCGAGTGTGTATATGTGTGGCGGCAGACCGCTAAAATGTTTAACATTGGCGACAACGACGCCATAAAAGAGAGGACTGGAAACGAATGGCATTATCCGGATGCCTCACGGCGGTCACGTGACCGATTTGAGGTCACCCGATCTTTATGGCGGCGGTGGATGAAACCGTCGAAGAGCACGTAAAAACGAAAGGTTTTTTTTAAAGGAGGAGAGAGACGCCAATTGGAATAGGTATTCGGCGAAAAATCGCGAGATTTCCTTTATTTTCTTCTTCTTTTCGGTCCTGGATTCGTTCGTGAGCAAACACCCATCAAAAAGTTACGGCTTAAAAATTGAATAATTACTCCTTTTGTCTCCGAGGCCGATTTATTAATTTTTTATTTTTACTGCGGGCATCATTTTTGAAAGCATTTCCTGCTATCTAGGTCACGTGAATTGAGGCCATCCATTCTCTCAGTGTGTTTCCATGTAATAATAATCTGAAATCCGGGGTCCTAAAATCTGTTTGGAGTTGCGATTTGGATAATTCATTCATTGGTTGTTAAGTGCGCTCTTTTTAGCAGTTTGGTTGCCATGGCGATTTTGACAGTCGTCGATTATTTATGAGGAATTTTCTCGCTGTTTTATCGTCATGCTCGTTATAGTACGGAGGATATGTTGAATAATCCATTACCATATCGTAGTATTTCACAGATACTCTTCTCTCCCTGATATCAATGTTACCTTCGGTTACTGGCAATTAATGTTTTTTAAATTTTTGTTTAAGTTTTTACTAATCTTTTCTTATGTGGAATTTCTACTTCTTTGATTCCTGCATTTACAGCAAAATTCTAAGCGCTAGATAGTCACTGGGACATGAAGAATACGAAATGAATGGTATTATGAATGGAAAAGACGGAAAACGAACAAGCATAACGTATCGTATAATTTTGAAGTTGCCTAGAAGAGTTCGATTACATAGAGGAAGAGTCATCATTATATATCGACGTTTCTTACAGAGGAGGAGATAACATATAACATATAGGAGGATACTAATGTTTAGGCACTTCCAGATGAGCTAAAGATTCGAAATTTTTTTCTTATGTAGGATTTTGTGCAAAACCGACTAGAAAAAACGAAAATGCGGACGCTAAAAATTCGCAATTGTTTAAACAAATTTTCAAGGTTTATGTATTTTCGCAAGTGCTACGCTGTTGAAATTTTTTTTACAAGTAGAATTCTTAAAAAAACGAAATAGGGATTATACAAATTTTGATATTTTAATTTGTTTGGCCGTTAAAAATTCTTCAAGTTTAAACAAATAACTGTTTAGACATTACGGGATAAGCTAGGAAGCTGAAATTTTCAAGTTATGTACAAAGTAGTGCAATTGCACAAATAAACATTTGAATCTTTCCATAAACATATTGAGGCGGCCGTTAAAAATGTTTAAAATTTAAACAATTGGAAAAATATTATTTCACTTCTAGAAGTATTACAACTTTAAAATTTGGCAGAAATGTGTAGCATTAGTACCCCATAATGGAGAAAATATAGAATTCCGAAAATTGCAAAGATTGGTGATTGTTTTAATCTATTATTTTACATAAGGGAAAAACGAAAATCGCTCCGCAGGTGAAATATTTAGAATTAAAAAAATATTTGTAATGATGAAATATGAAAAATGAATGTTTTTTTATGTTGAGATGATATGCAAGCACCAACTACTAGTAGAATATATACATAGTTTTACAGCGTAAATGCACTGCACAAGCTGTTGTAATTCATCATTATTTAGACCCAGAGCCCTTTATCGACGATAGTATATTCAGGACAATGATTTACCAAAGTTAAGGAGGCTTGTTGAATAGCTAAACATTCGTCGATTCTCGTTGGGAAGCCAGAAGACTTGGTCTCAGGGAGAAGTTATGGAAAACAACTATTAAGCTAAAGTGGTCTCTACAAATGAGATTGAGACTCTGGAAGCACTCTAGCCAAAGTGACCGAAACGACAACGCAGGAATATGCGACGTGCGCCTCTTAAACACCCATCTGGATATTATGAAACGTGGTTCTAATTGAAATGAACGAGTTGTTTTCTTTTTGGTAACAGGTAATCGTTTTAAGTTTTCCTTCCGTTGCGTACGTTTAAATATATTTAGTTTTATTCCATCGCGCAACTTTTATATTCATCTAGTCTTGTTTTTATAAATCTTTTATAAAAAGTAGGACTTTAATAATAGCCTTCGCTTTTCGTAAAATTAAGCGTTGCTATGCTCGGCGAAGCTCTCGAACATTTAGCGTTAAAAACGCTAGAAAATGGAACATTTTTTCACCTACGTTTCATCCGGCCACTTATCAAAAGCGATAGTTCGCGAAACGTCTTTTCGCATGATACTCTCCCCGCCGTAGAAATTTATTTTTATATATTCGACCGCGTCGTATTTCCTCGACACAAGCGCCCTTATCCATCTTCTTTGTTTTTTTAGCCCACGGTACTCCGATTTCCCGTCCGCAGGGCGCCGCGATACTCGGCGTGTGGTACACCTGCTGTTCTCCCCCAAATCCCCTCCAATCCGATACGACACGGGCATCCTATGTCACCCATCCCACCTTAAAACCTGACCTCATCCCCTCTATCTCTCTCTTTCTCCCTTCCCTTCTTTTCCTCCATTCTACAACCGAAAACTTCCTTCTCTGTTGGAAAACTGTCTAGCAGGCCGACGTCGCCACGGAAATGAATACCAAAGCGACACACACACGAACGGAGAAAGACGTTTTTTTCCCGACGCCCACTTTGTTACTTCGCGGAGTGGCGTAGCAGTTTGCGCGTGGGTGTGTGCGAAGTGACACAAAATGTATTTTTTTTTGAGGGATAGGATTTTAATTCGTATTTAGAGATTTGAGAGGGAACGGTATTCGTTCCGAATGTCTTTTTAACGAGTGAGCAAACATTGGATTCTTTTAAAGGTTTTACACTCGTTAATTTCAGTCCGGCGAGGTTTTTTGTTTGAGTAATTCGTGCTTGTGATTGAAGGGGAATGGGTTGTTTCAGGTGAAATGAGTAACATTCTAAACATTTCACTCGGCCGGTTATGACTTTACACGAAGGTGGGAAAAACATGCTCCCGTGTCGTTGCTGAAACGTTTGAGAATGAAAGAGGTAGGAATTTGTTTCTTACTCCGCAATTGAATGAATTAATGGTTTCTTTCGTGCCTTTTAATAATTCACATGTCATGAGAGACTATGCAAAAGCAAATGTAGAAAACAATGGTCATTTCGGTTTGTATCTCGGAATTGTAATTTAATGACGTGCTTCTTGTGTGTGTCACTGAAGTATTATAATTTATTTCGAAATCTTTTAGCGATCGATTTAAATCCATTGTTAGAAAATTTGCTCTTCATTTTCACGAGTTGAGGGAAAAAATGCACTCCGAATGTAATTGATTAAGCGAAATAAATGTAGAATTTATAGGAGGACTAGTCATAAGCTACCTTTCATTTTTAGCGTTATCTCTACATTACAGATTTTGAATATAACTTCCTTTTAGAACGCGTTTATCATGCGCTTAATTCCGAAAATGCGATTATTTCACCCTGTAAAATATCAGAACAAATACACCGTCGACGTTTGCACGAATGACAAGAATCGATGACAATGCAAACACATGTCGACTTATCCAACCGGCGAAACGAACAATAAAATACAAAAATCGACTTCCACAACCCAACAACCTAATTCGTTGTTCGTCGAGATTCATTAAATGTTTATAACCTCCGGCCATCTCTACTGAAAACTGAATGGGGTTTCCCTATACTTTTCACATAAATCTACCCTATTCCCGCGCCACCCTTTTAAAAACCGTAAGCGAGCGGTTTTTCCTTACCCCCCTCCCTCCCTTCCACTCGGCGTGTATGAGATCGCTCAGAGCTCCAATCTGGAGCTTGGTGACCAGTCGTGCGCTATTTGGAATTCTAAAACGCCGTAACGCCGGGCTTAGGTCTCGTATCTTTATTGGGTTTAGAGGAATTTGGAGCTTGTGTATACATGGGCAGGTTGTTTCTGACCGTTCCGGACTCAAAAGGTCGTACTTTATGGGAGACCGATCTCGGGTAATCTTCTTCATATTACATATTATCTGCCGCGGTCGCCGTTGCGTATTTGACGCGATTTGTTTCCGTGCATGTCGAAGCGGATTTCGACTTTGCATTCAACTTTATCGGTAACGGATTCTGTATTTTTATTTTTTCGACTAGTGCATTGAAGGTAGACGTTGCGGGTTCTTCCGTTTATGTTACCATTGAATCATAATTTCCATGATTTTGGAGGGATAAATAGGAAACAAGTCAATTTTTACAATGGACAATTTAAACTACGTTTTATTCCACCATCATCATAATCGAACCAATGACCAGTAATATGGTGCACCGCCATTATCTTTGCAAGTCATTGACGTAAATTAATCGCATTTTATAATAAAATCTTTTAGGGGCGCAGCCAAGGGGGAGGCCGCTGGGCCTCCTTCCACAATTTCGCATTAATTTCGACTTGCACTTGAAAATATATATATTTATTAAATGACTGTTATTATTTTTTAATTTTATAATTATGTGCATTAGTTGTTATTCGAAACTATCAAAGAAAATAAGAGAGTAATCTCGTTATGAAAAAATGCCTTTTATTATTTGCCACACCTGAAGTAAAATCCTGACTGCTACTGAAAGTACTAGTTATGGGCAGTAAACATAGTTACTCAAAACCTTTCGTATGGCGAAGGTCACTCAAAATTTATTTTTAAACCAAGCAAAGTCTACACATGAGGAACGCGTTAATATATTTATTGAAAATGGTAAGTAGTTCATTAGCATTATGTCTTATGCCTCCAGGTGTAACCACAACTCGAAATTGGACCTTTTTAATAACAATTTAAAATTATTTAAGGATATTATTGATTATTGAAAAACAGTCATTCGAAAGCGTGACAGTAATAACATCTGGGAGAGAAATTTATTAGCAATGATGTTCTTTCTCAAAATACATAGTTTTTGTTTTAAAATTGTTTATAATCGTAATAAAAACTTATCCTTGGCAAAACGTACTAAATGGAATGTATTTCAAAAAACACATTCATCTTGAATTATGTCAAAAACTAGATTGTAACATATTTCCCAGCATATGATATGTCATACAAAAGACGCTCTATTTTTTCAACTCATAAATCCTTCACAAAATATGTTGCAACGTTCCACAAGAACAGCCAGAATTTCTTTTTAAATTGGCACACGTGCTTCCAAACTGCAAATGCCATCACAATTCTTGCAAGTGCAATGAAAAGGCTTAAAACAGAGATTCGAAAAATTCTGAAATATGTTTTTGCCTTCCACCACAGTTTCATTCCTTTCCCTCTAGATACAGAATTCTTCACTTTGAGAGACATATTTTAGGTCGATTCGTTTTTAATACACATTCCTGCGACGCTAAAACTTTTAAAGAATCGTGAAACTCCTCTACGATTGAGCGTTAACCAACTGGACGCAGTTTACCGCACTTGCGCGTATTAAAGCCAGTTATTTCGGGCCAGAGAGAACATTTTGATCTTTTATCTTCATTTTTGCGGCATCTTCGAGTCGTCGTCTTTTCCCAAATTTCTCGGAACCTAGAGCATGCTTTCCGTCCGGCCCTCTAGAGACGGTAAAATTGGATCCCTGTAAGAACCTCGCGGTAAAATGGGGTAGTATTGCAAAAGGGGGAGAGGGTATATGTCGGATTTTTTCCCGAGAGATTGCCATCAATTCGTTGCGATGGTAACTCCATTCGACGCGGAAACCGAAAAAAATAACAGAGACGATATAAAAACCGCGGTACTCGAAAATTTTTAAAACGTTCTGGCGCGAGCCTTTGGTTAAAAAATATCATACTCTCCGGCCTTTTTAAGCGATTTGGAAAAAAAACAAAGTGGCCCTTTTCCCCTCCACGACTCACACACAAAAATGCCGCGCCGTGTGTTTCGGTCAAATTGAGACCAATTATTTTTGGGAAAAAATTTTCACTCTCGTGGAAAACCCAGCGAGAGACCGAAAGTTCTATCCTTGAACCCTTAGAGAGAGAAAGGGAGAGAGGAGTGAGAGTGGGTAATTGGGGTATTGAACAAGTGAAGGGTGAAAGACTTTCGGTGATTTAAATGGCGTTAAAGGTTTGCGGCAGAGTGGATTGTTAGGCGCACGTGGTCCTCAGCTATTTAATCAGGACAGAGATAGAATAGGGAAGGGATTTGAACGGATAGTTCTTTCCTACTCATAGCCTGTGCAAACAGTTGAATTTTTTCCATTCTTCCCTTCTCACCTTCTGCTTAATGTATCCTCTCGAATCTCTCACTCATCAAGATGACGACTTCGCGTTGAATCTAAACATAATCCAATAGTTATCCGAGTTTATTGATTATTATTCTACGTGATAGCTTTAACTCACATATCTTATATATTAATTTTGTGGTGCGTGTTTCACAACGGTATGGATGTGATAGATCGGGATTATGTGATAATCTGAAACTTGGCAGGTATGTAGATATAAGCGTGAAAGCACCAGGAAAAATACTGAGTCATGAAATGTAGAATATTTATGTAGTAAGTAATTTTTTAAGTTGTAAATTTTCCCACACAAATACTTTGCGTCACCATTTCTATCTATAATGTTGTTATATTATATTATTAATAATTAGTTGTACATCCGAAAGAACGAAGTTTATTTTTCTCGAAGAGAGAATTCGATTCCATGCCGAATTATCCTAAAAATAACTTTAATGCTAAAAAACGGGCATTTACCAAGAATTTAATAAAGGTGCCTTTGAAATTAGTCCAATGCTTTTAAAAAGAAAATGGAATGAGGAAAGACAAATAATGATATGTAGAATAAAAAAGGTTGCAATTTGCACGGTGAAATAAAGAAAGGATTTTATAACGCAGTTCATTTATTTCATTATCAAAAATACAATAAGATTCTTTTAATTTAATTTCTTAAATGATAAAGAATATTGGTTTTCTGTCTCCTTTCACCGTGACGTTCAAACTGCAAGTAACCTGGCAACAAGCAGCCTAGTACTGTTTATTTTCGGAATCATATTTTAAAATTAAATCTTGATGAGATATTTCGATTATTTGCATTTAAGATTGATCTGAAATGTAAAGTGTAAATACTATATCTCTCTCTCTCTCTCTAAGCCAACTTTTATATTGTGCACTTCTATCGATATATTCTAATTTAGATCATAATATACAATTTCCACTGTAAGTAAATAATTTTGTTTATATTTCCTTTTTTTCTTTTTCAGTGTATATATGGCTGTTACGTGCATTCGGCCATACTGCCGACATTTCATCGGAGGTGCTACTGGTTATTACAGGTAAACCACCAAAATTATTTCAGAGTACTGTCTTGCGATTTAAGATGTTTTTGTTATATTTTATATTGCTAATTCTTGCAACAATGCCCCATAAAATCATGCCAACCAACTCACAAACGGCTTCTCCTGAAACGTAAACCGCCAAACATACACCAATTGACCCTTGATCTTATGTCACCAACTTACACTTGCTTACTTCTACAAAGTATTCCACATAAAATATGAACAATGCCCCTGATCTTTTGCCACCCATCTTACACTCGTCTGCTGAAACGTATACCACCAAATACACTTCAGTTTCCCCAAGATCTGATACCATCAAACTTACATTCTACCCCTGCAAACCATACCACCAAGTGTCTCCTGATCTTATGCCACCCAACTTACACTCGGTCTCTCCTAAAACGTATAACAGCAAACTTAAACCATATGCCCTATTATAACACCGAACCTACCGTCAAGCCCTTGCAGATTATGCATCCCAAATAACACCTGTAAGTAATATTTCTTCGAGATTCTATATTTATGAAAAAGGTTTTACTTATGACGAGTCGTGATTTCGTTACTATAATCCTGAGCTGAAGTTCCAAAATTGCCAGTGGAAACGCATATGAAGTCCCCGACCTCAGAAGGCGAAGGTTTTTCAGTGCCGAAAAAGTCTTGCATCTTGTTTTTCGACAAATTTGGGATCGTTTATGCTTATTGTGTGCCAAATGATTAAAGAATAAACTGCGAGTAATATGCCAATATACTGAGAGGCCTGCTATTAGCATAACTAAAAACTATCTCCCACATCTTGTTGAACACAGCTGAATCTTGCCCAACGATAACACAAATGTGCATTGCTTTCAGTTTTTCTGAAAAACCATCGAAAAGTGTGCAATATAATGGCTCATCCACTATATTTAACTGGAGCCCTGCATGTACATATAATGTTCTCTTTTTCATGGACATTGCCGTTTACTATATTTCTTTCTTCTGCTCCTTATGTTCATAAATGATTGAGTTACTAGCACCATACTTATCACACAATTCCAAACAAATATGCCTTTCCCATTTTTGGAGTAATTCAAAAGAAATTCTCCGCAGTAGTAGAAAAGTAATGACGCATTTTCTTTGCAAAATTACTCATGGGACTATCTGTTGCCCTTTTCGATATGTTAAATATCCGTATTTACAAAATATAGCAAAACCTTTACAATGAACCGTATAACGCAATACAAGCCTAATCAGTCGAATAACAAAGAAAACTGAGCAGCATGGATCGGAGAGAGCGGTTATTCACAGACACAGAGCGGTTAGTCACAGAACAATTCCGGTGCCAAATTCAAATGAAATTGCTTGCCGCAACTTGCGCAATATATTTTACTGGAATTATTTGAAAATGTCCATTTTTCGTGTGAATTTGGTTTTTTTTACAACTGTATTCATTTCTTATTTTGAAAAGGAACCATGGATCTGGGTTAATTTTTAAATGAATATTGTTGATGTTTTATTGTTTGTTCTTGTCTACTGACTAAATAGTATAATTCACGATACAGCTTATTGAGCTTTTACTTCGAAGAACGTCGAAGGATTCAAAAAATAGTGCCAAAGACAACCTAGAAAAATCTAAGATAAATAATGTATACTTTTTTTTAGTGTTAAATATATCATAAAACAACTGTAAAGTTATAAACACCCTATTGTTTAAAATATAAATCTGGACTATCTTTCTTTTGAACTTAGCAACGTATTTTTCCTTTGTAATGCAACTGACGTAAAAAATCACTAAAATATCTTTATCGCGAGGACAGCGACATTTGCGTCGTATATCAAGCAAGTTGACAGATTAAAAAATAAATCAATATCTGAAATGTGGAATAAATTTTTGTTTTTTCATGCATTGACCTCTTACATAATCTGATGTTCCTTTGGAACTGAGGTAAACGTGATATTTCAACTTTTCTATCGAGCTTCAAGCGAAGCTAATGCTTTATGGGACTCTCATCCGTACAGTTAGTTTTTGTTTTTCCATTAAAATCGTTCTAATTATGTCCCGCTGACGTGAAATGCACTTTTGCCGCTAAGTTCTGTCGAATTATTTAAGTCCTAGGTGTTTTATAACAGCGATGCTCATACTACGACCCGTTGCATACTTTACCAAGCCTGCGAAGCTATATATTTAAAAATGCGCTATGAATTCTTAAATGAGTTGACCATGCTCAAAGTAAATTTTTGGACCAAGACCGAAAGGAAATGATTTTTATCTTACCATACTGATGCACTCCAATCCTAATATCGCATATTTTGCACTCTAAGACCTCTCGTACCATTGTCTTAAGGAACCATACTTCACCGTAGAGGTCCAAAGGCGGGGGCGGGTACGGGAAAAATGTCTTCGGTTTATTGTGTCCTGTCTTTACCGTCCATCAGATCCGATAATCCCTACGTATTTTTAGTCGTTTTAACGATATGATCAGTCACTGTACTCTGTTTATCGTAAAGTTCAACTGTATCCTCTCTGCGACAATATCTGTCGACCTCCTGCGCGTGTTAAAAAATGGGGTTACCCGGACTGAAAAATTAGTAACAATAGCCATATCTCCCTGTTGTAGTTTCATAAATACAATGACAGAAAATATTTATTTTAGGGTTATCTCACGTTTTATTTTTAATTTAGCCATCCTCCTCCGAGTGATTGTGTCCAATAGTTCCTATGTCCGTCCATTTTTTAAAACTTCCTTTAAAAGAGCATTGTTCGTATTTGCATACTAAGTTGTTTTACTACAATTTTTTATGTAATTTGTTACTTAAAAGTTGATCTTTTCTTCGAAATACCCATACATGCATTTGGTTGTATTTTCTATCCACATCGCATTCATTTTGCTATCGCAATTAATGTCACGCTTCACTGTAAAAATAAATTTGTATACTATTTTAGTCCCAAGTTAAAGTTTTAAAAACAATCTTTTTTAAGTCAAATATAAAAGAATATGAAATATGTCTTATTTTGAAGAAGGTATATTTGGCACCACAGGTATGTGTGAATTTATATTCTCAAAAATAATACACCTAAAAGCGAATTAAGAAATAAGTTGACTTAGTTGCATATATGCACAATCTTCCAGGAATCTGGGACACACAAAGGAAACCCAATTTTTTGCAATAACGTGTGAAAAATCGGGTCTATATATCACATAGATGTTTAATGCTTTTTATTACACTTCTTTATTTACAATTGGTCATATATTTCTTACAAAAGCGTTCTTTATTTTTATGCATTAACCAAAAGGACAAAGAGCAAATTGGTTTACAGTTTAAAGTAAATTGTCAGCATTTTATTTTTCAAATTTGAAACTGCGTAAGTATTATGTATGCTTTGCTTTTTAAAAATCAAAATGTTTTCATTATTTATATAAGTACATTTAAACCCCCGTGTGGCCATCTCATACATGAAAAACGTTTAACTGGCTCGCTATAAGAAAAGTTTTGGCATCACTGTTTTATAAGATATTGTATTATATTTTCAAATGCTTTGATTGGTCACTTCTTATTTAGTCTCCAGCCACAATGATGCTCTCTAAATAATAGTTATATCTCAATCAAGTTGGAAAAATAATATGTTAACAGATTAGGAAGTTCTGCCTTTATCACGTCTTTCGTTGGATGTTTGGGACCCTTTTTCTTATAAGATGATATATCAGGAGTCCTAATATCTTTGTTTTCGAGATGTTAACGCAGAATTTACACGAAATCCTTTCCTCTCAACTCCTTCGAGTCGTAAAATTCTCCAGAATACCTCTTAGGTCACATCTTACGTAACGTTTGACCCCGTAAAGAAATATCGAAAAATAATACGTTCCACATCCCATTCGCTGCGGAAAACAGTTCCATAGATACCTGTTTTTTTATTTTTGGAAGATCAATAAAAACGAACTGTACAAGAGCTCTAGGCTCGGTTCTCTTCGCTTTACCATCTCTTTAATGCCCTTAAGGCTGGTGTGGGTATTACGGCGTTCGGTAGGGATCCTGCGTGTTATCCCCGGATTTGGGAGAGCGTGAGGGAGGGGGGAATGTGAGGAAGGAAAGGGTAGGAAGAGGAAGGGAGGGTGCTTAAACTGCTTTGAATGTTGCGTGAGGTGCCATACTCGCACAGCCGGTCGTTTCGGTTCCCGGTCATCGGCGTGCATGTCTGCTCGCCGTACTCGGACCTGGGAGACTTGGGTTGTAGGTTTGGAAGGAGGGCGGGAGAAAAATGGGGAGGAAAGTATGGAGGGAGGAAGGGGAGGAGATAACGGGTGGAAAGGTAAGAGAGAGAGAGAGATATGGGGGAGTTGTTCTTACGAGGCTAAAAAAAGAGAAATCAAAGGGTTGGCAGTTGCGTGATACACGCCGCTGTGTGTTATTTCATTGATTTTTTCCCATTTCTCCTGTTCATTAAAGAGAGGGGGGAGATTTTCGTTAAGATGGCAGGTTAAGAACCTGGTGAGCCAATGACGGGTGTTTTTATTTTTGTAAAAAAAAGGGGGTTAATGGGCGAGTCTTTTTTGGAGGTTAAATGATCGTCTAGTGTGTGCCTGATTGATTAATTTAGGGATTAAGGCTTTTGGTAAGCGTTCTTTTGGGTTCAAGTTAAAGAAGGCCGAAGATTTTTTAAGCTATTCTAAAAAAGTCACGGTGCCTTATACAGTAGTGTCATTTTTGTGATTAAAAATGCATGAGTTGCTAAAAATAACTGAAGAAAATAAAATGGATCGAGTACCTTTAAAAGTTTATTGACAGCTAGATTAATTTTTCTCTTTAAACTTGTCTTAAAGTTTACTTTTGAAACCTGATGAAACTTTTTCGCAGCTAATTTTGATATGTATAAAACTTAATTTTTTAATATAAAATCAATGAAAATTTTTAAAGTTGTAAATAGAGATTTCATTGGCAATAAAATATAATTTTTATAATACCAATCGAGTGTTGTACAATTTTCTTTCAATGTAATATTTTTCAAACGAAGCATTTTTTAAGCTTTCTTTAAGTAAGTTTACGTTTGCCGATTCTAATATATTAAAATCATGAATATGAACTATAAATAATACTTTGTTAAATACATTAATATTATAGTTTTATTGTTCTAATGAAATATATAAAGAATATGAAGGCATATCAATTTTTATAAATCTTGCTTCGCTGTGAGAGTTTTACCGGAAATGCTGACCTACATCCCATTAAAGCATTGCATTCGAGCAAACTATCTTTTGCTGTAATAACATTAGAGCAGCTTCTGTACTGCAATTCGTAATATTTCGGGCGGATTACAGACATTATAACGCAAACCTTTTTTGCCATTGATACCGATTAAAACAGCGGACGTGGAAACTCTTTATTTTTAAGGACCGCGAATGTTTTCAAATCACACACTTCGTGAGCTACTCCTCCTCTACCATCATGAAGGGTGGTTTATTTATAATTATCAACTGCCACGGAAACGTTTCCAGAAGTGGCCAGCGTTTCGAGCCCTCCCAAGCGTGTGTGGATGAATTTTCATTTCCGTTACCATGACATTGACACAAAACACGCTCCGGCGATCCTCTCTCTCTCTCTCCCTCCCCCTCCCAGCTAACCCTAGCATGTTCCTCTTACCCAACATCAGATGCACGCACGAAGCGCTAATGATACAAACGAATTCGGTCAGAGAAAGAGAGAAAAATAATTGAATGAAAGCCTCTCTCTCTCTCTCTCCATACCTCCTTTAAAAATCTTCCCTTAATTTGAAAAGTTTTCGCCTGGTTCCGGACGGCGTCGGGAGAAAAAGAGAAAAATTAAAGAGATTAAATTAAACTCCCGTCCGTGAGAAAAAATATATATATTTACACGCGAGGAAAAAATATGAAAGATTTCCGAGGATCATCTTGGCAGATTGGAGTCGTTCTTGAGAGAGAGAAGGAGAATGAAGGCAATGAAGGAAGTTGCAATAAAATCCCCGTCAAGATGGACGACGAGGAAGAGGGATGGATTTTTTAAGGTGAATAGAGAGAGAGAGAGTGGATATCATAAGCTGAAGAGCGCTGGCAGGACGGGGTATGAATCAGACGTCAGTTTGATGAGGCAAAGAGGTGATCCTGTAGAGGAACTGGAGGAACATGGTAGGATCATGAGAAAAGGAGGGAATAGATGGAGAGAGAGAATTGCGAAGAGAGAATGGATGAGGTGGAGAGGGAGTGAAAATAGGGAAGATGGGAAGAACAGAGGAGAAAGGAGAGGATAGAGAGGAAAGGAGGAGAGACGAGAGAATGGAGTAGAGAGGGAGAATGCAAGGGAGAGAGATGGGAAGAGAGAGAATTGAGGAAGGTGAGAGAGAATGCAAGGGAGAGAGAACAGAAGAGAGGGAGAGGATACAGGAAAGAGAGAGGGTGTATGTATGTGTGCAAATCGTCGGTTGCATACGAGCATAGATACAAGCGAGGTTACTGCGAAATAGAAGCCCAAGTCACGTCACGTAGTCCCAACCGCTGTTAATTAAAAAGGACGTCACACGAATCAGTTTTGATTCCGCCACTTTTCTACACCCCTGCACTGCTGCCCTTTCTCCCTTTCCCTCATCTCGCGTAACTTTAGTTTCTAGATGCTACCTCTTCCTTTATCCCCATTCTCATTCTCCACTCTTCCCTTCTCTCCCTTTTCTTTCCCTGTCTCTTCTTCACTCCTCTCGAGACCTTCTTCCTGTCCCTCCCACGCACACACGCACTCTCTCCCATATCTGCCCTTTTTATCTCCTCCAAAATCCCTCTCTCTCTCTCGACCTTTCAAATTTTGTTAACCTTCTTTCCCACTTTTCCGCCGCCATCTATCGGATTAAATCTGCATCCTCCTTAATCGCTGTATTTCCTTCCCTCCGCCTCGAGGTGGATGATTCGCAAGATATGTTTATCCGGCTTGTGTCAGAAAAATGCGCAGTATTGTATTTGTGAGACTATGGAGGGTAATGGGAAAGAGATTTAGAATTTCCTAATTTAATTGACTCATTTTGTTAAAATATTTCTATACTAGAGTAATTTCTCTTCGAAAATAGCAGGTATTCATGAATAAAGTATATTATTAATAAAATTAAGATACTTCTCATTCTCCCTCCCTTCCATTGTCCTCCTTCTTCACAAGCTCTACCTCCCTCCCATTCTCCCTTTCTCTCCTTTTCTCCCTCTCAGGGATTATATCGTAGGAAGGAAAAGTATGCTCCATAAATGGATTGCAGAGAGAGGTCAAATGTGCTCTTTTTAATGGAAATGCGTATAACGGTATCGAATGATTGGGAGAGACTTGAATTTTTATCTCCGAAACTATAAGTCATAATTGTGTGGTTTTGTGGACTTTTTTGTGGTAAATGTTGTCCTATATTCAAATAAATTTTTTAATCTATACCTTTCAGGTCTTATATGAGCTAGGGAGAGAAAACTACGCCATTTAATTGTTGCTTGAAGGATGTCACTTAACGAGATACGAGTATAAGTTTATTTAAGTGCTTATATAAAGTGGAAGTTATAATTGACGAATGCAGTTCAAAACCACAACAATGCGATATATTTTAATATGAATCACTAATATTTAATTTAATTAAAATTCGCCAAGTTGTTTCGGAGATTAAACAAGTGGACGGACGGACGGACGGAGGATACATGCCCGTAAGGCCTTCCGCTACTACCGCTTACATAGAGAATGAATATTTATTTGATAAAAATTACGCTAGATAACTTTAATATGCCCACAACTATTTTAACTTTCTGGAACATACAATTATAGATTATATATTTTTTAGTGCTTATAAAACGTTTCATTAAAATAAATTATAATTAATTTTATTTTTCTGTTTATATCTTGAGATTAAAAACTTACTCAAAAAGTAATTGAATATTTATTTATTTATTTTCCTTGCTGTTGTATGGTTTATCGTTAGTAATGTATTGTTTAAACTGCAAATTATCGTCAATATTTCTTTTAAAATGTGGGCAGATGCGACGCAAATTTATAATCCCAGTCAATCATGTGTAATTAAACGAAACCGGCGACAGTGAAAACCACCTAGATGGAAGATTTTCACGGAAAAATACGTCAAATTTTTCGTGTTAAAAATTAATTGGTGGGCCGATTCGACGCATATTCGAAAATCTACTGCAGGAAAATGACATTTCGTTCTTATGGGCCTTCGATGCATTAAGTCTCGAATTCCTATGGTGATTCTAAGTAAATTTTAATATACGAATGATTAATGTGCTACACGCATCTCCATGTTATTCAAATAGAGAAAATGAGTCAAACGCTTACGACGGCTTATAAAAGCTGCGCTTTCAAGTAATTCCTTAAAGTTTGATTGCAAAAGAATGATAATTTTTCCCCTGTATAGTGTTCCGACACACGATTAAGCCATTTATCTATTATAATTACGGTTATTGTCATGTCCATTGATTGCTAATTAGGTTACATCCATAGGAAATGAATAATTAACATCAGAAATTTTAACACGTGTTCATAATTCTAAAATTATATGAACTATTTTATTCACATTAAATAATTTATCGGGAATAGTTAGATTCGTGGAATTCGATGCATTGATTAAATATTCCCTAAATCTGTTTGAATGTCTACTGTATTATTTTTTTATAACTTAACATATTTATGTTATTTTATGCTTCATCTGGTGATGATGATGCTAAGAATCGCAACCCTGTTCATGAGTTTTCTAAATTAAAATTGTGGTATTGTAAAAGTTATGTTTGTCGTAGTTTAATATGGAATACCACCAAGTGAAGGCCCTTACAGTCAAGTTTTTCTTCTATACGGGCATTTTGTTACCATTTTATATGCAATTTCGGTTTAATTGTAATTCCAAAAGCAAAACTTTCTATTCAACGTTGAAAGATAAACATTTTCTGAGGTTGAAAATGTTTAATTAGTATATGCCACCTTACTTCGCCGAACTTTTCAGCGCCTTATGTTGCGAATTTTACATTCTAGTGTAAGACACTTATCTAATTAGAAGCAGGAAATTTTCTTTTTTATTGATCTAATCGCAACTTGTATCTAAAGTAGTGCATTATCTCCTCCGATAATTTCCGCTTTTAGCAAAATTACCCCCGACTTTTATACCGATCGAGGACCGAACAAACATTACCCAATTACTTACCAGGACAAACTATACGTTTCGAAAAACACACGATTCCCTGAACGAAAGAAAAAAAACATCGACGGCACTACTAAATCGACTTTTTCCTCCGTCTTTTTTTAGGAGAGAGAGAGACCGCTCTTATCTTTCACGGAGCCCTTAACGTGATCAAGACTTCAATCAATCAACGAATCCCTTCTCCTTTCCCAAACGGGGTTGAAAAATACCGGGAAAATTTTATTTTTCCCCCATCTCCGCTCTCTCTGTGTCTTTTCTCTCTCTCTCTTTATCTACGTCTCTCTCCGCTCCGTTTTTACACTAGAGGCGAGCCCCGTCGTTGGCCATCAGCGCGTCAATCGGTAACCGTACCCCCAAAAATCCTCTTCTCACTGGATCCATGCCAGTATTGAGAGAGAAGAGGATTTTTGGAGAGAAGGAGGGAAAGGTAGACGAGGGAGGGGGAATGAGGAATAGAGTGGGAGGGATAGAGATGGAGGGAAAGGAAGAAAGGGTGAGGAAACGAATTAGGATGGGAGAGCGATGAAGTGCTGCGGGAGGAAAAAGGAAGGACAAACGAGAAATATTAAAGGAAATGAATTTTGAAAGAGAAATAGATAAAGGATTAGGCACGGAGATAAATCTAAGGAGATGGTGGAGTGAAAATAACAGATGTAGAGGAAGGAAGGGGAACAGGAAATTATTTTAGAAATTGGGAATGGAAGAGAGGAAGACTAAGGAGATGAAAAAAGTGGGAGGAAAGGAGAAAGAGTATTACATCGGCTATGTAAATGGAAAGGAATGCAGCTGAACTTCTTTTACTCGAACTTTTATAACACAAACTTTCTGTGCGTCTAAGTAGGTATTTTTCTCCTTCGTATTCATATACTTATTCAATTATGTTATTCTTTGTTATTTTTTATTTATTAATACCCAACTTAAAAGGCCCGAGTGATATTTTTACGCTGCTTTGGTAAATAAATGCGTTAAGGTGAAGTCTTACCCCTCAAAAATTCGGCGACGCGATTTTTTTCCGTCTCCACTAGTCGCTCGAGTTATCGAGGCTCGACCATATTTAGAGAGAGAAAAGGAGTATTTAGCAAAAAAGGGAGAAATAGAAAGTTAAATGATGCTCAGAGCGAAGGATTAGAGCGCGAGAGAAAACTAGATAGGGAGAACGCGCAAGAAAGGGATACGGGATGGGATGAATTGTGAAGGGAAAAAAAAAACTAGATAAAGGAAGGGAGAGTGTGAGAGAGAAAGAGGAGCCGGGAATAAAATAAAGCAATAAATCCACTCTTGACGTTCCGGGAGGGTAATCCATGGGAGGAACGATAGATACGGAAGTCGGCACTGCCCCCAGCTCACCGCGATCGTGTCCCATCCAGCCGTACGTTCCGGTTAGGCAGCGATTTCCGGGGTTGGCTCCGGGTCGATCCTGTATCACGGTCTCCTCTCTCTCTTTCTCTCCCACACACACCTCTCTCCCTCTTCCACCATCCGGGTGATGGAAGAGCTTTCGTCCGTGAGATTTCCGCGAGGGAGGGAAGGGGGAAGGTGAGGTGGGGCGTTTGCGATTGGAAGGAGGGAAAATGCGCGTGCTGCAAAATTGCCCCCTAATAAACTTTTCCTTGCGCGTTTTCTGTTTTTTTTTTAATTCATCCCTCCTCTTTTTTATCCACGTCGGAGTGCTCCTGCCCTCGTAATTTTCTTCCCCTGTCGGTCACTTACACTCGGCGAAAGTGTCTCCCTCTATATCCTTCTCATCCCAGCTCGCGACTGCCATTTTATATTCCCACCCTTTCTCTCCATCCCTCTGCTTTTATATCGCCGGCTAAAGTATTAGCTGAGCGATTTCGATAACGGATATCAGCGGATCTCTCTTTTTATTCGCGCGCGATCGATCGCGTTTGTTTGGCTTTTATCCTTACTGGGTCGGAAATTTCGGGGAGCGGAAGTTGTTCCTAATTCCGGGAATGCGGTTTTAAGCTGTTTATAAAAAAATGCATGTCGGGTTCGGCGGCGGTCGAGCGAATTTTTTAAGGGCGTTTCCCGCGGAAGAAAAAAATATTAAAATTCGGGTCGTATTCGACTCTTTAAATGTCCGAGTGATTTTTAGTAAAAATTTCATCGGTGCATTAAATTTACATTTTACGAAAAAGTAAAGCGCGCGTCATGTATTTTTCATCCTCGTTTGATGCTTCCGTAAGAGGAAGTAAAAAAAGATATTTCTAGTTCTTGTATCAGAAAACATGGACAACGTGATTGATCTCCCATCAAGATTACGTTACGATTTTATGCTCGGCGGTGGGTTTTCATGAAATTTGTGTTTCGAATCTATCTCTATCGGTTATTGGTTTTTATCTCGTGATGGTTGAGATTTTAATCTAACTGCAGTTGCCAAAATCCGTACGTCCCTTACCATGAATGCGTAAAATACGAATCAGCGAGGATGAATTCGTTACAAGTCACCACGCGTTTTATTAATTCGAATCATCTTTATCTAATTTAATACGAGAGTACGGACGTGATATTTTTCGGTCAAGATACGTCACTGAATTATATATATATATATATATATATATATATATATATATATATACGCTCACCTTAGTACTAATACTACTATTTTTACGGAAGTGATAATGTATCCAAATAATTTACTTTTTCCTGTTTTAAAGTTAAAACATCGGCGAATATTGGGAGAATTACGCGATTAAATTCGGTTATAGGGTTATAAAACCACACCGATACGAGTGAATAAGTAATTCACACGGAATTGGCAGACCTATGCATCGTTGTAACCCTTCATATGAATTAACATTCCTAAGATTCGATGCGGAGATATTCCTTATGTTTTAGGTGTTCTCCAATATTAGTTTAATTTGCAAACATCTAAACGGCACGTGTCAAAATAAAAAATTAAGATTATTTTCGCGGATAATCTCATTACTGGCAGCCAACAAATGCTCGCCGTAGCACGAGTCTAAAGTTAGATGAGTTCATTGATTTCGCATTCCGAATTAGTTGACGTGCTTTATATGGGTTAGGGAGAGGGTTCCGTTTCAACCGAGTGTCTGAAAATTGTTTTCTCCGAGCAAATCTCGCGTTTCTCGGAATAGCTGAAGATTTCCTTCAAAATATCCAGGATCTAATCGGATCATTTCCCAAGTTTTATACCCCCTCCTAAGTTTAACTCGGAATGCTCAACTTTTAATTGACGCTCGTGCCTGAGAGATAACTGAGAAGTGAGGCACTTCTAACGGATGAAAAGAACTAAGTAACTTTACCTCCACCAAACAAACTCCATATCCGCGGACTTCGGAAACAAGAAAAATAAAACGTGATTAAAAATCACTAGGATCGTATTGCGACTCGTCGACCAGTGCTTAATGGTGCTAAAGAGCATCCGCCTTCCCTCATCATCATCGCCCGAATAAGACTCACCCTCGTTACGTATTCTTAGCCTCAGAGGCACGTGTCAATGTTTCCGGGAGAGAACTAATCAGAGCATCAATTATTTCCCATGTCTTCAACTTCCTGCCACCAAAAGTTTCAAGTTTCCTCACTTAAACGCCTTGGCTTTGCTCGCTTCCTACGTGTAAGCCACTTTCCTCCCTCTTCTCCTCCTCCGTACATCCCTTCCTCTCTTCTCTCTCTCTCTTTATCTCCTCTCTTATCCTCTCCACATCCGCCCCTCATTCTCGAGGAAAGAGAGTGTGGAAAGGACTCCGAGAGTTACGGGTTCGTCCGCCCTCTTATTCCCTCCGTGTAACTCTGCGATGCTTCAGAGAAGTTTCCACTCCTCCCCGGGAGAGGCGTGGGTGCCGCTTAATCAAAGGACGTTGAATGTGTGTGTGATGGAGGGAGAGAGAAAGAGATACCGAGGGTGGGTGTATTAGTGTGCTTTTTCCCCCGAGGGAACCCAAGTTTCAAACCAGATTAAGAATGAGGATGGCAATAAGCCGACTGTCGTAGTCGGGGGTTTACTTTGATACCTTAAGGGAGATTGTATGGTATATTAACGCGTTACTCGATGGCGAAAACTGGAATGATGGTTGTTTTTATTTTTGACTCGGACAAATTGTGTTTATGTTCAATGGCACCCGCCAGGTAAACTGTGAAAGAATATTCTTTTAGGTTTTGTAGCTCTTCAAACATTGCTAGAAGCTTCAATGTATGTACACACGAAATATTTTACCCGAAAAAGTCTTTCGAGATGTTTTAAAATTATAGTTTGTTCATTATGCATATATATATATATACATATACACACACCTATGTAAATTATTACACATGATATAATGCTAATAGTTTTCGGCGGGCTATATTCGTCTGTTTTATCTTATTAATTCCGATTGCCTGTTTGCTCTTTAAACAAATTGAATAAAGCGTACTCGGGGGATTTTCTTGAGAGCGCCGTGAGTTCTAGCAATCCCGTGCACATAAATGTGATGCGGAATGCATAGCCAACATTATTCCGGCTTCGACGCCCACGTATGTAACTCGTAATTCTCTTGAGTGCATATGTCGTGATGAGATATGCTTTCAAGTTCTCCTAATGAATCAGATATGTTCCTGTTAGTTCGGTCTTCGGTGTGATATTCAAGGGTGGTCGCAATATTTATTTTTATATTATTTTAGTTATTGTAACTTTAAAATGCATTTATTAATATCAACAACTATATATTTTTATGGATACTGTCTCTTTGATGTTGCAAGCTGTACTTTTGATTCTTTTGGCATATTCGGCGTTAATTTTCATTAGACATAACGAAAAATATCTGTTCATTCATACGTTCTTCGTTTAATACTTGATAGAGATTCCTTATGCTTAATATATTGAACTTTACCCGTTAAGATTTGTAAGCTGACTATAATTATTACTTTTAATGCTATATCATCTAAATGTGTTTTTTAGTGACAATTTATATGACATGACAAATCAACACCGGCTACTTATCAAAATTTAATGAAAGACATTACCTTCAACCTAACTCAGTATTCGGAATATAATTATTATCTCTTGGTAGTTATTCTTTCCTCCACATAAACTTTATTCTGTAATAGATATGCCTGAATGTTTGTATTTTAATTATATAATCATTGGTAGATATCCTTATTAATACCTGTAACATCGTTCTATTAATTATTAGCGATCTCTGATGACTTCTTTCTACTCACTTGATCATCTTCTGGTATGTATATCAGCAATAAGTTCTTCCAAATTTTTATCGCTCTCCCATATCTGGAACTCCGTTTGCATGCTGTAATTTATTGTTTATACTTCTATTCTACTTTCGCTTATTACTTTTATTTTGTTTCATGTATTTAATAATTTGTTGTAATTATGGGTTTTTGTAAATTCGCTCCTAAAGGCTCGAACAGTTTTTTATGCGAACTTATTTATAAATAAAATAAATTTTATATGCCTAAATATATACACTCAGATACACATACAATCTTAGGATGGATGGAAACTCATTTGCTTCCGAGATCATTTTAAAATTCTCACCCGCGCACCATTGAGCGCCTCGGAATTTCCTTTCCATCGGTATGCACCATTTTGCAACAAAAGCATTCTACGTTAGAAGATTAAAAGAGCTCGAAGATCGATTTTTGCCAACGTCGGGTCGCTTAGGTCTTTAATCGAGCTCTCTTTTTTCGCTCTTGCGTCGTTGTATTAATCCATAAACGAGATCCAGTGTCGGCAAAGTGGAACGCCGGATATTCATATCTGTGCTCTATTTATTGGGGAATTCTCTACATGTGTGTGTGTGTGTGTGTGTGTGAATTCGTTTCTTGCTCGTTTTCAATCCGTTTCGACCTTCCATTGTTTTTATCCTCTCTCCGGCTCAGATTTGTCCGTTCGCCGATTTTTTTCATCGCTCTTCTTTCCTTCCCGCGCACAAATGACTTTAAAAAAAAGTGAATAGCGTCGGCATCGTGTGATTTATTTCCGAAATTTTTATTTTTATTTTGCCAAGCCCCCATTGTAAAAGTATCTCTCCCTCCTCTCAAAGTTTTCATTGAAAATGTGTCTTTTCGGCAAGGGATCGTTAGGAAATTCCGATTTTTCCCATAAGCACCGAGATCTTCTCTCCCCTTTCAGATCGGATTCCAGACAATAGTCTTTGAAGCGATTAAGATAAAAAGGAGCCCACTGTTTCAAAAATAATCTTTAAATATATATTCCGTAGCCGGCGCGATTTTGAAGTTCCGTCAGATTCCGAGAGCAGACGCGGAGCTTGAAAAAATTGCTAACTAATTGATGAAAAAATATTTTTTAAATAAAATTGGTCAAACGCGTTATACTTCGCGTAAAAAGATCTCCCCGGTCGGTTTTTTTAAATTTTCTTGGCGATTCCGCTGACCGGAGGTAATTCCATTCCCGCATTCATGCCACGAGTGGTACCCTTTGTATTTTATTAACCTGAATCGCTGTTCGAACCACGAACAAATAAACATCCCGAGAGGCGCACTCCTCGCAGCGACTCGCGTCGGGATTCCTGAAGTTTCGTGACCGCGGATAAATTTATCATTTTTGAAGGTACCAGGGTCATAAATCACAAGTTTGCAGCCGTACAAAAGATGAGAGGGAGGGGGTGCAAAAAAGGACCAAGAGAAAGTTCCGTCCATAATTCACGGAAGACAGAACCAAGTTTTACACGGCAAAAGTATGGTGACAAATACGGGCCGATGTATCAATTAAGGGTTTTCAAACTTTCCAAAAAACCTCAAGGGGGTTAGAAGTTGGTGATTGCTCGGGGAAAAAACAAACAAGAGGGTAGAGTATTTATCCTAACTCTGGCGACTTCAAGTCATTCCGAATGCAAGTATTTTTTCCTTGGAAGATAAGAGGAAATATGCTTCCATTAAAACGCTCCTCATAGGAGTTTTGTTTTATCCGCTTCATTATAGGTCTAAATTACCCAGTATTTTTCATTTGAATAGATCATTTAGTTCATTTTTATTTTGTAACGGAATTTTCCCGAATCGTTTCTTAATCTAAAGTTCTCAATAAATTAACTAGTTATTGTATCTCAAGCAATTTTTAGGTGCTCTACTGCCGTGAAAGTCTTCGTTATATCGTTTCTATGGAGGTTTTATGTTTTTTTTAAAAACTACTGTTCCGTTATGAATCTCTCGACAGTCCGTTAATGGCCCGTTTATGTTTCTCTTTCATAACAGTTTCTGTCCATTCTACCGATATTAGAAAGGATTTTTCGAGATTTTCATCTTAGTTGACCCATATATGCTGACACTTTATTTATATTTACCCGTACGCCCGTATCCATGCATTTTAGTTGCGTGTGATCATTCATGTGTTTCTCTCCTCTTTTGAATATTTTTAAATAATTTCAAGTGTGCCGCATCTGTTCCTCTTTGCCTCGTGAATTATTAATTCAATCAATGACATGGGTTTATTCATAATTCCTGATTATTTTTAGCTCTTTTTATGGCCCAATTACCTCGTATTATGGTACTTTTTTGCTTTTCGAAACCTAAACACCTGGATCGTCATGAGAGCCATTTTTTACTATTTTTCATGAAATTCTCCGACGCATTGTTTTTTGTAAGATTAAAAACAAAAACGTTTTCCCCAACCTTTGATTTTTATATTTTGTTATTATTTGTCCGAAAATATCACTGGTATTTCAGCGGAATTAAATTAACAGATTATAAATAAAAAGAACAAAAATCACTTTTGCAATTTTCATTTCATTTAAGGTATTGAAATCTATGCGCGGCCACATTTCGTCGCTGAACGGATACATATTTTTACAGATGCGTGCTAAATATCTAACCGGCTCTTTTCTCGTAGGCTAGATATTTGTTTATCGAGGATGCATCTTTTTACCTTCGATTTGTTTCGTTTCCTTCCCCAGTCCACGAAAGGGGCATCAAAATTAAAATTCCGATACAGGCAACGAAACAAGCAAAACGTGTCGTGCTAGAAAGTACCACGGTTTGCATAAATGTACTCACATTGTACCCGTGCACGTGAAGACTTTTCGAACCCCCCTTACATTCCAATACTTCACTTTTTTGCCTCAAACTTACCTTTTAAAACCTCAAGCTGTCACCATCTTATAAAACCATGACCTTATTCCTTTTTTCAACCTAAACTTCTCCCATTCTTCACTCCACTCTGTCATCCTCCGAATTCCTCCATGCTTTTACCCTCGCCTCCGACCGAACTCATATATCTACAAGCCTCTCTCCCACTCTCCTCCTCCTTTCTCTCAGCCACATAAATCCACGAAGGGACCATCTGACTGGATGTCGCGGGAATGGAATTATGAACTTATTCCATTTTTTGTAGGCCCGTCGTTATGTCAGATGCACGGAAGTTGTCCCACGCACCGAGAAGGCAAGAAGTCTCCAAGGGGGCAGGATTTTTGGGTATGAGAGAAAGGAAAACGGAGGGAGATCTTTTCACGCCAGCAGGGAATCTAGTTTACTTACTTTCCGCCGTTCTTTTTTATTTCTTCTTCAATGAATATTCGCTTAACATTTTCCGGCAAAATATTCCTGCGACATAAATCGTCTGAAAAACATTCCCCTAACCTATGTATTTATGTGCGTTTTAAATTCCGCGCCAAACTTCTCTTACGTATTTTTCGCCAACATTTTTTAAATCGCCATTCAAATTGCGTTTGTTGTAATAAAAAATATGAAAACGGCACAAAAATATTTCTATTGGCAACAATTTGGTCAGAAAACCGTGTGCTTTATCTTTTAACAAAAGTACGTCACAACGGCCGCAGGAAAAAAGAGGACCAAAATGCATTTATGTGCACTTTCAAGCATTAGTTCAATTTTCAAATGCAGAAATAATTACCGCGAAAAATGTCGCTATTTTTTCTGGAACATTGCTTTCGGAGAGAAACAAAGCGCGGTCGCGGTATCCATTTTTATTTTATCCTAAAAAATCCCACGGCGGTGCCTAAAGAAAATGCTACAAAATAATAAAAGAATCCTCTTGATCAGATAACTGTATTTTATTAGCCTTTCCATCCCGACCCCTATTTGCGAGAAAGCCTCCCCATCTTCCAGTTCCAATGCATCGCGTTGGCTCCAAGCTCGTATTTCGCGAGAGAGAGGGCTCCTTGAATGAAGTTATGTGCGCTCCATCCCTTTCCTCTCCCTCACTCTCTTCCCTCCCCTCTCCCCCTTTCTCTTCCCTCCCCTCACATCAGCCTTCCTTTCCATCATCCTCTTAACCGAAGAAAATTGGCTCTTCCCTACCATTCAACCCATTCTCCTCTGCGCCGTGCTTCTGTACACTCTTCCTACCAAACACATTTCCCTCATTCCGCCAAATTCCTCCCTCCACCCTACCTCTCTACCAAATCCACACTTCCCTTAAAACCCATACACTAGACGCATATGTCTGTGAGGAAGAGGAGAGAGAGAGAGACTACCCTTTAACAATAGGATGGGGAATGGGGTTTTCCCCGAGAAAGCCATGTGCATATTTCACGCTTATTCTCGCTGCGAAGTTGGCATTCAACTGGTAGTTTTCAGTGGTATCGACCAGTGTCGCGAAGCAGAAAGGGGCGCATATAGCAGAAGAGATGGGAAGGGGAGGAAAAGGGAAGGGGAAGGGCTGGCTCTTCTGACGACCAAACCATCGGACCCTCAACCCCTCTTCTATTTCCTTTCAACCTCGATCTCCCCCTCTACCTCCGGTCTTTCCTTCCTCTCCTTACAAATCCCACTCATTGTTCTATCTCCCTCTCTCTTCCTATCCATCCCTCTTTCCATTTCCTACTCCCAACACTTACTCCTCTTCCTCCCTCTCTCGACCCTTTATAATACCCGCAATATCGTTCTATCCCTATACTCTCAATTCAGAGGCTGTTTCTCTTATACAGCGCCCTTCGTCCGTGTTCTGTACTTCTGTTTGTGTTTCGACGTACCTCCTCTCTCTCTCTCTAGCCTCCTATTTCTCTTCCCATTTCCTCCCGAAATTTACTTCCTTGTCGGTATTACCGATCCCTTTTGTGACCCACTCGATACACTTACCCTCTTCTCTTCCCTCCCCAATCCTAACCTATGTTTCCATCGGCGTAAAAGGGTTTTAGGGTTCTATTTTGTTTATCCTCTATCTTTCTGCGACTTCTACTCAATGTGCGATCCATTTTTATTTTGGCATCGGCATCCGGCCGGGTTGGAGTGCATGTGGCTCCACGGATTGTTTGATGACGAGTTGAAATTCTGCACTATAGCGGGCGGATTCACTTGTTTTATTTCTCCCAAGAGAACTTGAATCAGGATGCTGGCCCGGGGTAACCTATAAAATCGATGTAAAATTTATCTGTGCTCCACATCCTCTAGTTTCCTTTCTGATTAGTGTCTGTCGAAAAAACGGTGTTACCCAACGTGTTCACGGAATACGAGTCTCACGTTGACGCGAAATTATAAACGAGTGGATTAACGTGCACAAACAGAATGTGAATCGTAACATTAGGTAATTTTTTATGCATGATGGAAACTTTTAATTTTAAGATGCCTTTTCCTGTTCCCATTTTCTATTTTCTTTAATTACACAAATTACACTTGCTAAAAATATATACGATCTAAATGTCTGTCACGGGAATCGCTTTTCCCGATAAATCGTGCACCGAAAGTGTTTTATTCAGCAAATTATCATTCGAACTTATTAAAGAAATAGAACGATACGTGTGCGAGAAATAATTCGGCCGCATGGATTTTGAAGTATTTCAAATATACGATACGAAAAACTTAAATATTAGGCGTAATTTTTTCTAGTTCAATGAAAATTTGGAATGATTTTTAACACAGAACATAGTTTTGGCCATGATTTTCTCGAAAATCAAAGTTAAAATGGCCTTAGTCCGACTGTGCCGACCCGCGTACATTTTTATTTTAAATATAGATGAAGGATTGCCGTAATTCTTCCAAGTCGCAAATGTTTTCCGAACCCACTTGCTCCGAGCAAAAAACGCTATCCTCGAAAACATTCTATCCCTGCCCGACATTTGAATCGTTTATGTCGTCACTCGGAAGTTGTCAATGGTGGAATTCGCCCTAAAATATAGAGATAGAGTTATCTGTTCCCATATTTCTTGTCTCGATATGCATGAACATCTAACAAACCTGACCAACACAGACTCGCATCTCTCCCTCACTCCAACTCTCGTCATTGCTCTCACCCATGGTCCCCTTCGGTCTCCCCTTCCCCCTTCCCCTTTCCCCCTACCCCCCTTCTCCCTCCCCCATTTCCCCCTCCCCCCCTTTCCCCCTCCCCCCTTTCCCCCTCCCCCCTTTTCCCCTCCCCCCTTTCCCCCTCCCCCCCTTTCCCCTCTCCCCTCTCCCCCTCTCTTCTTTCCCCCTCCCCGATTTTCCCTTCTTCCCTTTCAACTCCCACCCCACTCCCGTGAAATCGTGGCGTTATAATCCAGAATCACAGCTACGTCCTACGCCTGTCGCTCCCGGTTGCTCCGCATGTGCGCTTTATGGAGTGTGCATGGAAGGGCCCCGGAGATACATCGAGTGCATTGGGACCACGTGACCGTGGATGATGTCGTGGGGCCGAGGAGCCGAAAACGCGACCGGGGGAAAATGGAGAGATGGGCGGGTCGTGTGGGAGAAGAGACATTCTGGGGTCGTCGTTAGAGGACGAGGTAAGGGGGAGGTGAACTTGTTCGGAGGGGCACGCTCCTTTAATTATGTCCTTTGTTGTTTGGTGCACGGTTAGTCAAATGCCCCTCCGTGAAATATGGCCGGGCGTGGCTGGAAGGTAATCCGAGGGTAGGAGGAGGAGGATAGGCAGGGCAGAGGAGTGGCGGCGGATAAAAACTGGAACAAAAAAATCAGACGTTTCATATTCTGGTTAAATGGGTAATTTTGTCCACGGGACCGTTTGATGGTCTTAAGTGGCGTTCAGAGGATGATTCAATGCGCTAAAAGCCGCTTTTAACAGCGACGGCCATCAATCAATTTTTAATGCAGTCTTTTCTATTCCAATATAATATTTTATGTTATAATCATCTATACCAGAGGTTTTCAACCAGGGGGGAATTTTAGGGCTTCAGGGGGGAAATTGGGACCACAGACTCTACTGTTGGAATATTGATCTTTCTACAGACTACAATTCTACTGATTGTACATAATCTACAGGACATCACACTTTATTGTATGTCACATATTAAATTAAAAATAAAGATAAATATTTTACTTTTTATCTGCATATTTTTTGGAATGCACCTTTTGAGTCAAACAGTCCTGGAAAGGGTGGAAGCTTATTGAGGCATTATAATCTGATTTGGAGCACCGTAATGAATGATTAAATCCATATAATTATTTTGTCGTATTGTTAATTTCATACCTTTAATTATAATTAAAGTCGTAATGTATTGTTCAAGTTTTTAATGGTTAGGAATTTATGATTGCTGCTTAAATCCTATAAATAGTAACTCAGTAAAATGTGGTTCACGTAAAATACAAAATTTAGTTCATCCAATATTTTTACTAATAGGAATATTATAAATCTTGAATAGACAGTATATAATATGTAAAAATTTTAAAGCTCTATTTTATGGCAGCTTTCCTGTAGTGAAGGTAATTCATAGAAATGTAATTCTGTAAATACCCGATAAAAACAAAGCAAAAAGCTAAAGCTCGGTTTTTCAATCTATTTACGTATTAATAATATAAAATGACTTTTCCTGCCCTAAAATAATATCTGGAATCGATAATATCATATAACTTTAACTTGATAGTAAAAACACATTTTCTGACTTCTTTGCATAATTAATAATTGCGATATTTCCAAACCAATGGAATGCAGTATTTAACATTTCTTGGGTGAATGGTTACATAGATTTTTGGTCGGCTGCGATGAGGTTTTTTTAAGCTATTATCGAAAATTAAAATAATGAGAAAATGGAACCTCGGACATATTATTCGGAATTCAGTAACACTACGCAAAAATGTGCGCTTTAATTTAATCAGTCTGCCTAAATATGTAATGCGGTGCATCACCTTGAATAATTGCACGAAATTTAAAATTATAACCTGCGTTACAACGATACGTCTCCAAAATGATTAAGGAACGATAAGCTCTTGCCACTTAAGAAAATGTTCATAGTTATAATATCTGGGTATTTCTTTTTTGACATTTCGCTAATATTGCAGTTATCTTCGTGCAACTTACGTGCTGACTGGAAAAAGCTATTGCACTAGTTCATAAATCTCTCTAAAAATTTGATAAAATAAACTGATGTGGGCAACACATGACTTTCTCCATATTTATATGGCAAATTACATGTTGTTAGCTCTGGGATAGTTGGCAATATTTACCTCCGGTTGACAATTAAGAAAAGAAAAAGGAGCGTTATTAAGACGTAACTAAGCGTCAATTGTTAACTATAAGTCTTCGGTAGGTGGCGTGGTGGTGGCAGCTAAAAATATAAGATATCTCTTAAACAATGCATTACATATATGGAAAATGTTTCAAACAAAGGTTGTAGAAAATTAAATTTCCTACAACTTTTATTCTAATACATTTTTACATTTATCAAATATTAAAGCAAATATTTCAAAGTAGCGGATAAGTGACAAGAGTAAACACCCACTTCCGATCGACCGATTTTTACCAATAACTAATCAGATCTTCTAATTTTTATAAAAATGTTAAATATAAAATTTTGCGTTGACCTGATCAATAGTTTTTGAGTTAGAGCGCCCACAAAAATCTATGACATACAGACCGACAGACAGACATAATTGCGAAACTAGTCAGAACGTGTTCAGGGAACCTTAAAACATGTATTACCGTTGAAATCTCGAGTTCGAGTATTTTCATGAAAACAATACTTTCTCATACTACGTATATGGAAAAAGTAAAAAAGTATTTTATGTAAAAAATATATTTTGATCATTTAATCAATTTATTAATTTCAGCGGTTTATTCCTATTTTCCTGGAAAAACGAACTGATGAAAACCTAAATTTTTTCACGCATTCTGCTCACTTAGACGAACGGTAATTTCGAAGCTTACCAGAATATCATTGCGCTATACGATTTATTCGAAACAGAGGTCGACATTTCCATTCCGGTATTATGTTTCGTTTTCCTCTCCTTATTCCCAGCTGGTTTTGTCGACACGTACAAATTTGAACGGTCAGCCGGCTTCGTGGTCAGGGATTGGTTTTACCGTGTTTCCTCGTCCTCTCTCGGCGTCATCACAGCCCGGAGGGAAGTACGAGAGAGAGAGAGCCTTCCGTGTAGAGAGATTTTCGTGCAGGCAAACGATAGCCACGAGGAATTTCATTCTGAACCTCACGTACCATTTCACTACGACCATATTATGTCTTGAGGGCAGGCGATGTAATGGGTGGACTTTTTAAAATGCACTAGAAATTGCGTCCCTTTGAATTTTATTGTTTATTCTATCGCGATCGAAAAAGGAAACAAAGCCGTTACTCGATAGTAGTGTTCCTTGGATTTTCAAGAACTCCAGAAGTAGCGTGATGTATTTTTTTACTTCGCGAACCGAGATATTACAATGTATATAATCTGCCATTCGTGTTCTTTATATTAAAGCAGCAAATTCTGAAACTTATTTTTATTTAATGATGTTTTTTTTACTACTGCATCAGATATAAAATAGGGAAGAATTGTCTTTAGTTATTTTCTTATAAGGATATGTATTTAATAATGATTTTGTAATTTCGTTTGCAATTCCAATCTGAGAGAACCTACCGCGGTATGATATTCATTAGCATACATATCGCTAAAAAAATTTAATTAAGGTTTAAAGAAAGAAGTCGAAGTTTAACATATATATGTTCTCTTTATTAATGGTTAATTTTTACGTACTTTTTACATGTTTATATTAAATTATTGCATAGCACATTGTTTTTAGATAACATGAGTCTAGGGAAGTTAGTTAATCTTTCCACTCATACTTTTTCTATATCACAATGCTCTTAAAATAATTGAGTTTTTCCTTTAAAGTATTTTCTCTTGGTTTCATTTAATTAAGTATTCCGAATAAATTTTCCCATGCAAAAGATTATTAAATCCTAACTTCATGCATTAGTTATTTTGGAACATTTTTCACTAATACCCTTTGATTATTGAATGTTGATTCATATATTATTTTACCTTAGGGGAAAATTACAAGAAAAATACACAATTTTGGCGTAGAAAACTCCGTGTTATTGAGTCAGAGATTGCAGCTAAATAATAAATACGCTATATTTTTTATTATATTAAAAAAACATGTCACATTTGTATTAAATGGAAATCTTTTGAAACAGATAATTCTACTAACACAAAGAAAGCATTTACTGTATTTTTGTAGTCTTATATTTATACCATATTTATGAGAATCCGAAATTACCGAAAGATGCTAAAGCAAATATTCTGACGCGGTAACGACGCTTAATACCTCTTGATTTATCTCCGTCACCACGTTCGGTTGAACCGAGTAATAAGGAAAGAATTAGGAGTTAGATGTGACCTTTAATATACTCTAGCAGAAACATATGCCCCTAAGACTTCGATCAGACGGGCCATCTCATAGGGAACAGTAGACGAGGAATTTCTCCTTTTCCCTCTCCTTCTCTTATTTCTTTCCCCCTTTCACGCCAGAGGCGTCACCTCCTCAAGTGGACAAATATTCGCGGATATACATGCGCTACCGACTCCTTGGAAGATCCGACACAATATTACCGCCGCAGCCTGCCGGAGAAAGAGAGAGCTCCGCCGTCGAGCGAGTCACACATCCAGCGAGGAGCAGAAACAAAAGGGATGTAATACCTACCGCGAAATAAAATATCTCGAGATATAAAAAAATTCCGTCATTTTTTGGACGCGGCGACAGGTTTTCCAACGTATACACACCTAGGGCAAGAGAGAGAGAGAGAGGAAGTGTGTGTTTTGTGTGTGGGATGCACCCAGAACTATAAAAAAATAAAGCACTTTGAATGGGGAATATAGCACGAGGCAGAGGAAGTGAGACCGCATTCGACCGAGTCTTCTTCCGCGTTCGACCGAGTCTTCTCCTTCCTCCTCTGTGTGTGTGTGGGGTGGAATTAAGGAGGTGGAATGTGGGTGAGTGAGGAAAGAGTGGTTGGGTAGGCTAGAGAGAATCATACGCTTGCCCCAAAAGCGCCAAGGTCTTCGCCGTCAAAGCGACTCGCTCGCAACGTGTGGGGGTGTATTAAGGAGGTCGGAATCATCTCCCGTGGAACCTCTACCTCCTCCCCTCCCTCTCATCTCTCCTCCTCCTCCCACATCGCAACACCCCTAGCTCGCCCTCTATAACCCTCTTTCTCTCTCTCTCTCTCGCTTCCTTCCGCCTGTATCTTTTCCGCACCCTTTTCACTACTCGAGGAATCTCCTCCAGCTCCATGAAGAGGGCGTGGAAAGACCATTAATATTCAACGGCATGCTCGCATACGTCAGTGCTTCCCCGGCATCCTCAACTCTTGTGTAGCAATAACTTCGCGTGTCCGACAAGACGCTTCTCTTTACATCTTGGACGAGGATGACCGACTACCGAGGTTATTATTCCTTCCCCTCCTTGCAACGGCTCCCTCCATCGCCTCCGCCTATCCTCTTCCCTCCCTTTAATCCGTTTTCTTTTCTCACATCCTCGCTTTCACACCCCTCTCTCCTCTTTCTCCTTGGCCTTCTCTTCCACATTTTTGACACAAGGAAGACCTGAAAAAATGAATTCCCGTCTTTTTTAAATCGCCTTCCTTTTTACACTTTCTCCTTAGACCCGGCTTAATTGTTTTCTTTCTCCTCCGTTAATTCGCCCTTTCTCTTTTCCCTCTTAATTTCTCTCGTCATCTTTTCGTTTCCTCTTGACTTTCTGCTTTTCTTTTTCCTGTAATTTCTTTCTCTAACGGTTCAATGGAAACTCCTATTTTCGTGGTCACGATGTTTGGTAAAATTTTCTTATCTCTCTCTTTTGATTGATGATGAATTCAAATGTTATCCAATTTTTTGTTAATTATAATAGATCTTCATAATTTATTCTTGTTTCCGTCTTTTTTCGCTAAAAACCGTTACCCTAGCTTCTACTCGTCGCTAACTATCCCATAACTTTCACATGCCCTTTTTCTTTTCGGATTCGAATATTGTCTTCGCGGATACGTAGATATGCATCTGAATCGTAGCTAACGGCTAAAAAGATGCTTTAAATTAAAAGAGAGAATAAAGGTAGAATACTAGTTGCATAGATGCGAGAAGAGTAGTGAAATATTTTCCATATAGTAGTAGCCTTTTTAACCGTGAAGGAGTAAAGAATGCGAGAATAGTTGAGTAATACAAGTTTTATTATGTCTTATTCTTTTCAAGTTAGGCTGCCTCGTGCTACACTATAAGTCTTTGTTGTCCTCATTTTACGATCCCTATGGCCGATGAGAGAAATCGCCGGAGTCATGTGACTTTTGTTGAAAATTGAGACAATTTTTTAGACTTAAGAATTTTCCTCGCTATCCCTAAGAAATCAGCTTACCTGCTAGTTACTACTAAAAACATTTAGAGGAAATAAACCATGTGGTGCAACATACTTAGACGATTGGTCGAACAAAGTCCACTGAGCGATTTAAATTGCAATTTGACTTTGCGATGGCAGAAATCGCAAAGTACGCGTTAGATATTATTGATCGGCTACCAAAGAAACTCCAAAGTGAGGTTTCTCTGTAGAAAATGAAAGAATATGTAAGAGAGAATTCAAGTCAAGGTGAAAGCATCAAGATTTGTGGAAGAGCTTCTGAAAAGAAGGCGGTTTGCGAGGAAGTTGTCACAACTAACGTCCAGCACGAAGGAATATTGTTTCGGTTTTGCGTGAGGAAAATATCTACATTTTTTTAACCTGTGCCTTCTCGGCGATCAATTCAAAGAAACGTTCACCGGGAGAATTAATGCGTGCAGTGGACCTAAAAATCGCAAATGGTATCTTTTTAGAAGTTTCAGTTTTAGAAGTTTCTAAAAAGGTAACTTAAAGAAATGGAAGAGATGAAAAAATCGTGGCTAAAAATGTGGTAGTTGTAGAAAAACATGTTTTATAAATTATAAAATGGCGAAGTATTTTCAAATGTTCGAAAAATACTCGAAAATGATCCCCAGCAGGATTTCTCATCCTTTCCGTCTTTATCGGGTCCTCCATGACACCATGGCAACCTTGAAACACTCGCTATAACTCTCAGCAGCAAATGGATATTTTTAAAAATGATGGTTGCTAGCTTTACTTTCCTTTGATCTCGACATAATTAGTATTATTTTTAATTCTGTTATTTTCATTTTAAACTATTCTTTACATAAATTTGACGTCCTCGATTCAAAAGATAATTTTCTTCCTAAAATATATTTATGCTTTTCATGGAATTATACAAGTTGGCATTGTGTGTACCAGAAGTTGATTATTGACCAGAAATTGTTGCCCAAGGCATATAAAAGACACATCAATCATACTTTATCGAACCTCGTTTGACTTTCATGTCGGATTGGTCTCGCCCATCAATCAAGCAAAATATTTAAATCTTAAGAACTACTCGTGCCATAAGCACGATTGTTGCAACCGTGTTTTCGAAACTCCGAGTCATTTTTATTATTTTTTTTTGCAATGTTCGAGATATCGAGTTTATGATCTCTTTATTCTCCTAAAATAAATACATGTGCATTAGGGACAGGATTTGTGAAGTTGCATTATTAAATCGGTTGTTGCATAAATGCGAGCTCGGTGCTTACGTGGCCATGCGACCAAAAAAATTAAAGTAATATTTTTTTAGATAATTAAAACCTCGTTAAAAATACGTCTACCTGAAATTAAACTCATAATTCTCCAAATACCTTTTTTATTGCAAGCAGTTCATGTGCAATAACTACCTCAGCCGAGTTTGAGCCCCCCGATAAAATTAGCGCATTTTGGCCCTCCTTTATAAAATTTATTATCACGCCAACATAATTGCGTGGGTTTAAGTCTTGATGCGAGATGAATTAAAATGTAATTCGATGACGAAACGGATTGGTTGTTTGTGAAACAGAAGCGCGCCAATTAGCGGGAGAATAAACGCACGTAATGAAGGTGCTTTCGCAAGAACGGAATTTTTTCCCGTCATTGGAGAGAGAGAATCGAACGGCACTAGAAGTTTTTTTATTTAATAACGTCCGTTTTAAAGATATCCCTCAATTTTTACGATCTCGCTTTTCAGGCCCCGCGAAAGTTAATAGAAACAAGTACGTAAATTCCAAGAGGGCGGTTAGTTCGGGGGAAATCACGCTAGGTATTTAAACGGGAAAAAAACTGAAAAGGTTCCCAAGCATGTGAGGGAATAACTGCAGAGCAAATTACATAAGACGCCCTTTTCTCCGACTGCCATCTTTCCATCGGAGTAAATAACAGCAGGTGTTATGTATTGTCGCTTGCCTACATTTGTACCATCATGTACTCTTTTTAGCTATTTTTACTTTCTCATATACGTAGTATATTGAGAAAGTATTGTTATCGTGAAAAAATTCGACTTCGAGATTTTGATGGAAAAACACGTGTCCCTGAATCCATAAAAGTGGTTTTCGCTATGCCGTCTGTCTGTCAGTCTGTTCGCTGTTCTAGGACCCAAACGCGGACATGAAATCGAATGGTATTTCGTATTTGTGCAATATATCGTCTTCTGCAGACCCCTTTTTCATAAAAATGATATTGCGCAAAAATTAAGGGTAGTTTATTCTTGGCGATTTTTGGGAATAATTTTGAAACGAGAAAAAAGTCTGCTATGACCGGGAATCGAACCCGGGTCTTCAGACTTTTTTCTCGTTTCAAAATTATTCCCAACATTACAGCTTATGCCTGTCTGCATAGGATCTTCGGATCGCTTCATTACATTAATTTCTTCCTTGGCAATTTTTGTAAAATTTTATTTACTCAAAAATGGCTCCAGAGAATTTGATTAAAATCATACCAATTGTAGAGTCTAATGTCACAAATAATACTACGTAAGCCATATATCTCTTTAACACTCTATATGCCGTCCAGTGGCATTACAATGTACGCTAAGCTACCTTACCTAAGCCTTATGACGTCACGCCTCCGCTGCGATCCATTCAAACTCTTACTACAGTCTTACGGTTAAACTAAATCGAATGATATTATTTATGGATAATATCATTCGTAAAAGACATTCTGATGAGATAAATGATATTGCGCAACAATTAGGGTACTTTATTCTTGGATATTTTGAAACAAAATTCCATTTACTCGAACATGGCTCTAAGGATTTCGTTTAAAATTCATCTAAACTTACAACCTGATGTCACAAATAATACTAACTAAGCCACATGTCCCAAAAAAGTTACTATATATATATATATATATATATATATATATATATATATATATATATATATATATATATATATATAATTTCTGTACAAGACGCTCAGCGCACGCGTCAGAGGGGAGAATTAATTTCGGGGCAAAAACTGTAGTGAGATCGAACCAATTTTCGTTATATGAGAAAGTTCGTGCAATTTATATTGCGCCGTTTATTTTTCGATTACTCTACAGCAGATGGTCCTAGAACCACCAAATTTTTACTGTCCAGCTCTCGTATAGACCAACCTATACTGAACACCTGGCTTCTCCAGGTTGCAGACAAAGCTAATACATAAGCGATTTTTTTAGAAAAAAGCGCTAGAAATACATAGATGGAAACGGACAGAATATTCAGATGACGTGGACGCACCGTACTAAACATTGACGCGGAAGTTAACAGGATAAGCACCTTAAAGGAATAATAAGTTAATGTGGAAGCCGAGCTGGAGAAGTGCTAGTGGAGTTTCGGAGAACGGACGATTTTTCCCCTTACGGAATTTGGAGGATATAAAAGTGGAAGGCGAAGAGACAGAAAAGAAGGAAGTCGTGGGAGGATGGAAGGAAATGCGAAAGAGTTCGGAAGATATAAGAAGAGCCCGGACGACGCCCAGAGATCACGTAGAAAGATTAGGACGGGGCAGACTCCAAGGTTTTCTGGAGGGACTAACAGCCCGAAAAGAATGAGAACATTTAAGTTTCCCGTTTTATTGCTCGAGGATTCTTCCGCGACCTTCGTTTTATGTTTTATTTTTATCCGGCGACATTTTTCTCGACGGGTTAATGTTTTTTATGCCTGCGCCGCCGGTCCAGTTACAGCTAATTCTCTGCCTCGTTCCATCAATTACCATATCGTTGGGATCGGCGTTCGGGGAGAGAGAGCGTAAAGCTCTTTTCTTTGGCTCGTAGTATCACGATCCGAGAAAATGATAAGGACAGTTGGGAGATCACTCCTCGAACCTCAGCCGAGAGGAGAGGTTTTTCTTGAACTTTTTTCTATTTTGCCAGACTTTTCCGACTTCATCGGTTCACTCGATTACGCTGACGTAACTGCCAGCTCAATGGCTTTATCAAATTCATGGACAGTTTAAATTTCAGTGGATTGGTTAGTTTGCTCAGTGGGGAAATGATTACGATCAAATTTAATATCGCAATTTTTTGTAATATCAAGAAGAAAATTTCCTGTGAAATCTTTTCCGAAATGAGTTGTATTATCGGGGAAAATGTTACGAAATGAACATTATAACTATTTAATTTGGTGCGTTGGGAATTCCTATGTTCATTTGTCGTTCGTTAATTCTGATGTAAGGTATCTCGATGGAATTAAGCGATCGATCATTAGCCGCTGAAAACCGCTGCTTTGTAATTGATATGCTCATTTACTTTAATCACTCGTTTTATGGCAACGGAATCCTATGAAATGTTTAAGCTTTCCTCTATCTAACCCCACCCCCTTGAGATTAATTTGTTTATTCATTGTTTATTATTCATCTACGAAATATTTGCATTCGAAAGACATCCATGATGCCAGTTTTTCATTTTGAAATGATTAATCTTCCCCCTTTCCTCCTCCTACGTCCACCTCCGCAATTTTAATTTTTATGTAATTAATTTATTTTAATATGTAAATATTTTAACTACTTATATGACGAAAGGGTTAAATGTAAGAAGGGACTATATAGTCTCAATTTCGCCCTAAATAAAGTCGTTTGTCTGTCTGTCTCTGTGTCTTAATTTGTTTACTTATTGTTCATTATTCATCCATAATTTCAGTCTCTATAAGGTGAATTGGAATTTTCGGTGAATAATACATTCGATGAATTGTGGTTTGGTGAATTTATATTTCGATGAATTGTGTTTCAATGAATTACATTGTTGATGAGTTGTGATTCAGTGAACTGTGTTCGGTGAATTGTTTCAATGAATTGTGGTCGGTGAATTTTCTGTAAGCCCCATATTCTACAGTTCTACATGCCATTTTCAAGTGTTTTCTCTTGTGTCTCGGCTAAATATAGGAAATATTTTCTTCATTTGATATCACATGTGCACAAAAGACTATTTTTAGAATTTTTAATTTGTGTAAAATTACGGAAATAAAACTATTTGACAAATTCTAATTACCATAGTTTAAATTCAGTTATGATGATAACATCTTAGACTGACTGGTATGGCAAAACATCTCATATTGGGTCTTATATGTAGCTTAACCTGAATGGCTTCACGACTTATTCTTTTCAAGTTCGACATAAGGAGTTGAGCAGTGTTCTTGTCACCACCGCCATTTTGAGAATTTTTTCTTTTTTTACATTTGTTGAAAGAATTAAAAAATGGCTATCATATCTCATCATATCACTGAAATGTAATTACTGGTAAAGGTAATCCCTATAGTCTTAAAATGGTAGAGTGAATAAATTATGCCTTTCGGTTATGATTTGCAGATATTCTATTCTAAAAAATTATTCCTGAGGATAAAATACAACAAATGGTCGAAAGATTGGACAACAGGAAATTATGCAAATTATCAACTGATTTCTGCTCTTCTTGCTTCTCCAGAATCCCGATATTGTACTGGTGCACTACCTGAATGTTCCCTATCCGGACGACAACAAACTGGTCATCACTCCGAGCCTGGCCCTTTGGGGAGACAAAAAGGAATGGACGAAGGAGGAACTGGTCTCACAGCTCAAGCCGATGTGTGAGTGCGCAACGCGCCATGTTCCGTACCGTCTGGCCGGCAGCGTTGTCAAGGGTGAAGGAAACCTACCGTGTGAATATGCATGGCCACCTATATCAATCTCTACTACTTCTACTCTCATTATTCTTTTATTTTGAATTTCAGTTTAGTAATATTTTCACGTTTTTTCTAATATTTTTAAAAATATATGGGCTTTCCCCATTTTGTTCCAAGTAATATCTCTATTTTTTCGACAATCTTTTTTTACTTTCATTTCCATGAAGCGTGGAGTCACTTAGCTAGCTAGCGGGAAAGTTGAAGAATTCCTTCGAGTGGTAATAAGTTTGGAGCTACTGGTGATGTCATTTTTTTATGACATTAATGCTCTTTTAAGTAAGAGGAAATGTTTCAATTTCAAACTAATTGTCTTTAAAAAGATTTTCTTTTTTCATGCATAAATGTCATCATCAGCACTTCACATGTTTAATACTCGAAGGTATTATGGGATTGTGTAGACAGCTTCTGATTCCCTCTTTACCTAACTTTTATTAACCCCAACCTGATAGTCCATACGAAGCAAAGTACTTATCTTTACTCTTATTCGACCAGGATATTTGGTTTTTACAAGCTCTGAGCACAAAGTGAACAAAGCACCTCTTGCAAGGTTTCGCATGAATGTTTATTTCCGAATTCTATCATCTTTCATTGAATTTTTATTATCAATTCTGAAAACAGAATGACCACGAAGGTCTTCATTTTTAAAAATAGCTTTAACTTTCTCTTCCGAATAAGGTTCTGACTTCTTAATCTTGCTGTGTGTTCTCAGAATTCTGCGCGGTGTTTTCCATTCCTTGAAATACGCATAGTAAAAATTGGATAATAATTCTCTATCTAACACTTTGCTTTCGCATGTAGGTGGCCAATCTCATTTCCTTCATCTGCTGCCGTATGTGTTATATGTGAAAGTGTTGTCTCTGTAAATTAGTTGTTCTCCTATCGCGTTGTAAGTATATGTTAAAAATGTGTGATGTAGAATATTTAATTTCATGATAAGAAAGGCAAGGAAAAAATGGAAATTTTGAAGTAAACTTCTTTAATAGACTTGGAACGTGGTTAATCGTAATGTTAAAGAAAATTCTAGGTAGAAATACCTTGAAGTTTGTAAGAATAACAAGGGAAGGAATGAATATTCATGACGAACTGATGGAAATAAAAAAATTCAGAACATTGATCATACGGTAATTTGTTTCACGTTAGTCGGTGACTATGTGAGAAATTTTTTCCCAAAAAATTAATAATAACTTTTTTGACATCTCATTGCGATGGCTCAGAAAAAAATTATTGGTTTTTTTGGCTCTGCCACAATGAACGAGAGCATTCTTTACTAAAGAAAAATGGCTGTAAGCATCACAGCTTGGGTGCATCAAATGCATGATTTATTATGCCCTACATGGCTTACATAGATGATTAATAGGCCTTATAGTTGCGGCATTCGCTGCAGCTTTGCACCAGCTTGCGGACTAAATGTGCCGCGAAGCGCTCCCGCTCTTCTTCATTTGCAGAGAGATCAAAGAAGCGTGAGCATGCAAGTTTTGAAGCGCACAATCTTTAGCCAGCATTGGGCCTTTTTTTCTTAATTCAAAGTTTACATTTACGGTTTACGTCTCGAGAAAGCTCGCATTGATTTTTTTATTTGACGTAGCACTCGTACATAAATCTCTCTTAATATTTCCTATTGTGTAACTGAGAGTGTTGATGAATTTAGGGGAAGCATGGTACCTAAAATCATGAATGTTGCTCTTGAATACTTTGCATTCCTTGTCATATGTAAGCTAACGTGCCTTTATTTTTGTCGGATTCTCTTACGAATTCACCATAACATCAGCACGATTCATATGCATGATCCGAATAAAAGTGTACTAAAATGTCTTTTCTCTTCGAATTCAGTTTTCAGTGAGGATGAACCGGACCTCAACAATGAGTTGGAAATATCGGTAAGTTGTGTTCATCACATCACAATTTCTTAATCAATTTATTACGTATCTCTATATTCTTCTGTCTTCAGTGTGAATGATTCATCCTTAGTCATAATTATTATTCTCAGTCTTGGAGTCAATATTAATTGTTAATTAATCCTCTGTTCCTGAAGAAAATTAGGAACACCTACGTACTTTGATGTTTGAAACAAAATTTTCTTATTTAACTTCGGGCATATTATTTATTACTCAGTAACTGAAAATCTTTTTCTTAGCATTTGAACTAAAAACTAGTTCTATATTAGCAAATTGTTGTGTGCCTCTATGTGACAGAAGTACATAATTAAAATATATTCCTTTTATCATTTATTTACCATTCATTATCATCGTAAGTTTTCTACCTTTCGATAGGTTTATGGCTAATCCAATCTGACCTATACAAGGATCATCTCATCATCTTCCCATACCCATCCTCTTATTTCAAGATGTCTAATATTACTTTTCTCATCCTATCTCTTTGCTAGCATTTTCTCATCTTTGACTTTTTTTCCTTTCAAAATTTGACCAACCTATTTCTAATGTTTCTCTTATTAATCTGGTTACACTCATATCCTCCCCTAATGTATTCGAAACTTTTCCTTTCAGCCCAACTAATTTTCTCCAATTTATGCCATACTCATCTTAAACAATGACAACTCCCATCAGGGCCATCGCTGGATGGAAAAGCAAGCATCACCTTTGGTGATCCCTCCCCCTCTATGAATAATTTGAGGGTTCACTGGCGAGCAAAGTAGAATTTTTAAGAAAATTAACACAGCCTCTTAAAATGCATTTTAAGCATAGCAGGGATTTTCAAAAATTGATTTCTTGAAAAAAATTAACAAATTTTTGGCCACCTCTATCATGTCCTTTTTTGAGAAAGGGGTGGGACAATGCAAATTGCATGGGTTCATAGTTCAATTTTGCATTGGTATTCCTGCTTTTTCCTTCCTGGTTACTCAAATGGGTGTTATAAGGTCAAAGACTTAAATACTACCAATGAGCTCCAGGCTTATTTTTTTAAAGAATATAATAAACTGATAAATGGTGCCTTTCTGGACTTTTGCACCCATGTTGCTTCTCCCATGTGATGGCCCTGACTACCATTGTTGTCCAATTTGAGACTCCAAGCTTAGTTTAATGTTATATGCATACTCTGAATGTGTTTTGCATTAATTTCTTTCTTTATGCCATTTTGTATGTAAGATTTTATGCATGTATATATCAGGCTGAGAGAATTAGATACATATTTGAGTGGGAAAGGAGAGAGGTAGGGAGAAAGGGAGGTGTCTTAATTTTAATTTAATTCTTTTTTATTCATGTTTACCCATCATGTTTTATGGCCAATTACTCTAGTATTCTCATAAAAAGGTGTTTTAAAAACATGTATTTTATTATATTTTCAATATGGATATTTAATTATCTTTATTTATTAAGTGTTAAGTTTTCATTCCTTTTTTGTTAGTTTATAATACAAGAATATTTTCAACTCAAATGCATACAACTAGACAAATATAGCTGTTACAGATCAACCTACATTGTAGCAGAAATGTAACAATAAAAGGAATAGAATTATATATGTTTAAAGGGCATAATATTTATAATTGATGCAAAAATATCCCAAATAATTTAATTTTCCTTTGGCTGAAGGTTTAAAATACATTGATTCATAGTGATGAAATGCTGTAAGTCAATATTCAGAAGTCCACATTGCTGCAGGCCTCACCCCATGGACACATCTTAAAGCAGGCTTTTAGGATTGGTTGATTTCCATGTCAACTTCTCAGGTCTTTCAATTGATTTGTGTTTCTCTGGATAAACTGGGTATATTCTATTTTGTTACCTACAAATGCTGCAAATAGAAAGAGCTAGCAATAAATCAAATGATATAATGAATGTTTTATAAGATAAACGTATGCAGAGAAGATAGAACAGAATTAATACAAATATACTACATGGGACATTGGAACAAAACAATAAAAAAACTCAATCAAATTCTTGCACCCAAATTCATCTTATAATACCTGATCTATACTCTGTGTTTAATTATTTTCTAAAAATAATTACATCAAATCAAACATTCCTCTTAACCCTCTGGCACACGCAATCGTTCTGAGAGATACATGACTCATATTTTTTTACATCTTGTGACTCATTAGCTTACAGTGGCTGTGAGTCACAATACCTTTTACGCACTTCTCTATCCATCTGTTGTCAAGTTTTGGTCAATTTAGCTCAAACCGTCTCACTGCTAGGGTTGCTTTTCCACTGCAGTGTCTAGGTTTTGTATCTCGTGGATACATTGTGTGCTATTACGTTAGTATTAAAGTAGTGTCAAAATTTTCAGCATGCCTTTGGAGAAATGTTTTCCACTTGAAAACTGAACAAGATGTTGAGATGATTAGGGAAATTTGATTTTCAATTGGTAATGATGGACCAAATGAAGATTATTTTGGTGACAGAGACAGACAAGATGAAGAAGTTCCACAACAATGTAACAAAAGAAAGCGCTGCGTACTCTGCAACATCACAAAAAGTACTGGGTTGACCAAGTATTGTTGTAAATTTTGTGATTCATATATTTGTTTAGAACATGCCAATATGATTTGTTCAAATTGTAGTGAAAATCGAACATGTGGCTCAGATGCTGATTACGACAATTTGAATTTTAAATCCCCCAGGTATGATTAAACAAATATTTCTGGTTATAACTAAATTTGGTACAGATATTTATTCTTTAGTTGTTCAAATTGTTAAATTTTTGTCTTAATAATAAAAACTTAAATATTCCCTTATTTAAAGTAATGAAAAATAGTTTGGAAACATTTACTATGTAAATCCAATTTATAAAAATAAACAAAAAATGGATTTTTTGTTTTACTATTTTCCATAGGATATGAGAGAGTAAAAACAATAAAATCAGATACCTTTAAAAGTATAATAACATTAACACACATCATACTGGAAACTGAGCAACATGCTAATTGTCGCCCATAAATGTATAAAACTTAGAAAATTATTTCTTATTTTTGCCCTTAATAACTAGTTATATCATGACAGACAAACATTTTCACACATTTCATTTCATTCTTTTAAACATTCCACATATCAATACAGAACACCTTATATCCTAATTTGGGATTGTGACAAGAGGGAATGAGAGAGGGGGGAGTGGGAAAAAAGAGAGGCAGATAGAGGGTGGGAGAGAGAGAGGAAGGGAGGGAGGGAGAGAGAAAGAGAGAGAGAGAGAGGAAGGGAGGGAGGGAGAGAGAAAGGGAAAGAGGGAGAGAGAAAGGGAAAGAGGGAGAGAGAGAGAGAGAGGAAGGGAGGAAGGCAGAGGGAGGGAGACAGAGGGATGGCGAGAGAGAGGGTGAGAATATTATTATTTATCCATCATATGATGGGCAACACACTACTATTATATAAAACCATTATGAAACATTAGCCGTGTTCTTTATATATAAGCTAAATAATATGGTGGAATATCCAATTAACTTAGTAATCACGTACTCCGGCCATACAAATGATCCATTGATACAACACCATGAGTCCCGGTTCACTAAAGGTCCCTACTAGCATTACTCTAAGTTACTAGGTTTTGAGCTACCCTACTCCATAACCTATCTATGAACAGATTTTCTCGGTTCCATATCTTTTTTTAAAATGCGATTATGATAGAATTAATCGAAAAAAGTAATCAAGAACTTAAACGTTAAATTTATAAATTAAATAAATGCATTAAATGACAATTAAACAGGTGCAAAATGCTTATTGTTAGTTAGTTAGTAGCTACACTGTACTACTAAAGACAATTTGCACCTTTGCACTAGTATTTGGTATGGACACATTTTACAATTTTTACTGGAATACCGGTACACATATAGGCCAAACACGGAGCTCCTTTCCATGTGAACTGTACTGGTCTTTCCACATGTGCACTTATGAAGAGCTTGTTAATACCTCCTCTAGGAGGAATTAATATCATTGCCTAGTCCGCTGTTTGTACGAACCCTCTAAGCATTGATTACAAGTACTGGTTTACACTTCCCCTAGGAAGAAGTGGTATCTTAGCCTCGTTCGCTGTTAGTATGAACACCCGGAACGCTGATTCCAGTGAATGGTAATGACCAGAAGTTAAAGGATAAAGTTATAAAACGCGTGAAGATAGAAACTCGTTAATAAAGCAAATTTAGGATCAGGCAAACTGGTGTGTTAGAATTTGTTAAGATAGCCTACGTTAAATCCCAACCAGAATGCACCTGATTCTAAAGTTATTTAGCTAACTACTAGTATGTATATATATGTATATATATATATATATATATATATATATATATATATATATATATATATATATATATATATATATATATATAGATGCAAACTGTAGGTATTGGTGTTACTTAAAGAGAAAGGTAACATGCGACCATGCTATGATAAGATTACAGTACACACCCTTTTTTATATTATATTACTTAAAGTAAAAAGGCAAATCTAAGCTTAAATCTAAATTAGAACAAATATGTTTACGCTAGTGATTTAATTAAAATTAGAGACAACTAAGCTAACTTATCAGTAGAAACTGCTTCGGGGTTCGATGATGGTGATTTACTATGTCGTCAACCAGACTATGTTGCACGTTGTCCATGTTCTTAAAGAGCAACGTGAACTCGCCGCCTGAAGGTGGCCGATCCCTTTCCTAGATCTATAAAAAATGTTTCCTTTAATTCATAGAAACGAAAGATCAAATTTTGAAGTTGTTTTCAAACACAAATTGAATGGCGTCACTAAAGGGTAGACGAAGTGGCGAGCATTGAGAATAATACTACTTTATAAATTATTCTGTCGATTTTAAATTTTTTCAATTGTAATGAAAACTTAGCATTATGAATCGATTTTATTAAGATACAATCGTGTGATTCTATTACTCGCTTGAGATAAACGCCAAGTAACCAAATCATTCGCTGTCTTCGTTTTATCCGATTTTCGCGATCATTTCTGATTTCACAATAAAAACTATGCTCACATAAAAAGGTGCCAATAAATACAACGAAAGTATCTGACGTTTTACTTTAAACGTAATTTGGGAGAATTTAATCGAAATATAGACGGACACCTTAGAGCAGGGGTGGGCAAACTTTTTACGTGGCGGGCCGCATTAACAGATGAAAATGCTTCGGCGGGTCACGTTAGGGTTCACATCGTAAGTAATGTGAGGTAATGCGAGGGATCCTGTTAGTGAAAATCAATAATAAATAATATGTTATCCCCATAACATCACTGGAGAAGGTTTTCCGGCATTGATTTACACTGCAAATATGAAATTATCTCTATTTTATATTACGGTTCGCTTTCATAATGGCATCGCGGGACACATAAAATGCCCTCGCGGGCCGCAGTTTGTCCACCCCTGCCTTAGAGTCTACCGAAGAAGTTTCCAGAAATTTGCTAGCGCGCCAAAAAGACAAATCGCAATATACTGGCACCATCAACCAAGTTCAAAATTAAACTGAATTAGTGTGCAAACAATCGTTGACTGGCACCGCTTATGCGACCTCGGTGGTAGTTTCTAGAATTAAGATTTTAAATACAGTAGTCTCCATATTCGCAGGATTACGTTATTGGAAAATGGCGCGAATATTGAAACCGCGAACGTAGATACTAAAAGCTGACCAAAAAAATTTGATTAAGGGAATGAATATACTATGCAATTCCTTTTATTTAATAGAGTTATATAATTATAATTGTTTTATGTGACTAACTTTTAGTAATTTTAGCCACAATACTACTGATTTTGGTGCTACTCCCTTTAGCAGCAGGTTTTTAGCCTACTTTCCAAAAAAATGGAAAGTAGTCTTATGAGATCGCCCGGGTGTCCGTATATGTGTCTCCCTAACATCATCTTCATGAATGAACCGATTTCAACAAAATTTAGTACATAGAATATGCACATAAATTAATGGAAATAATTTTGAAACGAGAAAAAAAGTCTGCTATGACCGGGAATCGAACCCGGGTCTTCCACTTGCCGGGCGGATATTTTACCTCTGAACTATCGTAGCAGATCAATTTTCTCGTTTCTGAATGCGGATGTTTTCTTGGTTGGGACGGAACTAGTCAAGCTAGTATCAAACTGTCCCAACGGATGTCCTCGAAGAGATACATCGAAGAAAACTCCTCCCTCTCAAATGGTGAGATTGCCAAGCAAGAAATTGATGGAATAAAGCTATCCGAAGATCCTATGCAGGCAGGCATAAGCTGTAAAGTTGGGAATAATTTTTAAACGAGAAGAAATAAATTAATAGATATAGAAAGCAAGGCTGCCACAATACAGGGAATAAAAAAATATTTTGAAACTTATTGGTGTTGAACTGTCCACATTAATTTTAACCAAATTTTATACTTATAATATACACTTATATTCAAAACCATATTAGCATATTTAACCCGAATCAGCCAAACAGGGGTGCCACAATTACAAATTAAACTCTTTCAGTAATTAAGGATTTGGAAGGATTGGGCTCTAAGGTTTCAGTTAAATTGTGTATATAAGATTTGAAAAACGCATCATTATAAAATCAAGATGTTTGAAGTGGAGCTAAGGAGCAGGATAGACTAAACTGGGCTACCACAATATCAAAGTTAGAATTTTTCTGTAACTATGAATGTGAAAGATATTGACTGAACAGATTTCAAAGAAATTTCGTGTAGGGCGAGTATAGAATGGGAAAACGAGATGAATATGTTTAGTTAGAACGTAACAAAAGAGCCGGACTACCACAGTATAAGGATAAATAATTTTCTGATTTCTAAGCTAATACATTAGTATACGATTATATTGCGACGAATTTGACGAAAAGCACTTCTGTATCACGGGAAACCTGTGTACACCCCTAATTGTTATATATTAAAATTGTATTGAAAGGAAAGTAGGCAGATTAGTTCTTTCCAGAACTACTTGATTCCTCAAGCGCTTCAGCAAGTGAAGCGCTTTCTCACGAATTCTTTTGCTACCCAATTGGACTTTTTGTCCATTTGGTCTTCAATCCAATTGTGTAAGGCTTTTCCGTCTTCTCGATGCCAACATATAACAACACTTGGACGATTTAGGCACACTTGCGCTTAAACTAGCCCGTATTTATGCCTCAGATTTCTTTACGTATCCCACGGTAGATTCGCTGACAACATTTTACGGCACTTTATAAATATTCTCATTCCCCTCTTTCCTTAATTCCTTTAACATTTCTACTGGGAAGTCATCAAATCCTTTCGCTTTCTTATATTCCACATCCGAAGGAGTCTTTTCAATCTCTGTCCAATATTTCATGGCCAACACTGTCACAGTTAACATCTTTTTTCCTCTCGATTTAAGTGGTAATTTTTGGTCATATTCCCAGTTTTTTGCTGGAAAACTTTATTAAATCACCAGGAAACAAACTTGGCCCCGTTTGCAATAGCTTGATTAATTTTATCGTCTTTCGTTGTCTCTGTTTCCTGCCTGTCGCTGAATGGTTTTATTCCATTTCTTCCACCCCTTCAATATTTTGTTCTCTTATGTGCACACCTATCTTTAAAATTTCGGTCCATACAACTTTGTTGTTGTTCCTGAGCCCCTCTACAGTTCTATATCAGTGATTCACAAGTGCGGCCTCTGTGGCCGGATGCGGCCACCAGCAAAATTATATTTTAAACAGGAATAATTAATTTACAAAAACCACAAAACTGCTCATGGCCGCAGTCGCGGCCACGACAAGTTTTATTCTGAGAACCACAGTTCTATATCTCATAAAACTTATTAAACTTGTCGGAGAAATCTCATTTCCACTGGAAAAGCCAATCAACTGTAAAGTCTCTCATTTTTTAACTCCCATTCGGTCTCTGAAGTCCGTTGTGTTACTCTCCGCTGCTATCTTCCACCTGCAGTTAGGGTGACCAGATTCTGAGGAAGAAAACCGGGACACAATGGGGACAGTAAATAAACAAATAAATAATCTTTTTTGTCTTCTATTTGCTATATGAACAAATTTTACGTTTCTTGGTTATGATTTTATTCTAAATGTGACAGAAAACTTAGCAACCTCAAACAATACGTCCGCAGAATTATTGCAGATTTTATCATAAAATTAATGTGGGCAAATATTTTACATTTTATTTTAATGCAAATTGCCAAGGTAATATTGTCAGAATTGGTTTTAATTCAAATAGCAGGAATAATTAATAAAAGAAAATACGGTGTCCCGAAAGGCTTTTTCGAGATCCCGGAACGCCAGGACACGCTACCTGTAATGAGACGCAATGCCATGCATTCCCTTAACGTCCTTGTATTCGGTAGATTGAAAAGTTCTTGAACGCGGAACGTGATGCAATTGTCTTTTCTTTAACTCCTCGTCTGATCCAGACGGCTGAGACGGTCGAAGCGATCGTGTCGCAGTTAATGGAGAAGCAGAGGCAGGCGAGGCAGGCGGCGATGAGCAAACAGCTAGAGTGCGGTTGTCCGGATTCGACTTGCGCCGACGGAAAGGCGTGCGCCCACCCAATGAGGCGCATTTCGGCCGCCAAAGCCTCGCCGTCCTCCTCGTCTTCTTCCTCCTCCTCCGCCCTTCCATCTTCCTCCTCCAATTCCAACTCCGCCGGTCCGGACGCCACCTCCACGACGTCTTCGGCCGCGGCGGCAGCCAATGCCGCCAACAACAACACTCCCCAATCGGCCGCCAACACGCCGTCCGCATCCAGACACCACCTCCTTACGATGGCGGCCCTCAACGACAACAACAACCAGGTAAAGAAATTTGCAAAGTTTTTGCCTATCTGGTTGGTTTAGAGGCATCCTCTGGGCGATGTATTTCCTCTTGGGAACCTTTATTTCAATTTGCTTTACTGAAGAAGTCATTCTAACCAATATCTGCTCTGATTCATTATTTGGAATGCAAGAATGAAGAAACAAAGGATTCCTTTCTCCCCAAAACTATTAACTTAAACCGTTACATCAGGCATGTCAAACTCAAAAATGCATCAGGGTCGCATTAAAGTGATGGATGTTGTAGAAGGGCCGCATCATGATTACATCATGAGGGTCAGAATTGGAAAAACGTAAGACTTTTTCTAGAAGATTGGGCGTGTGTTTTACAAAAAAATTCAGAAATCACGTTCTATTGCACCTCAATAGATAAGAAGAAATCTTGTCTACTTTTCACAAAAATAAAGTATCTTTATATATAATTACTCAATGTCTGTCCGTCCGTCTGTCCCCCCTTTTATCTCTTGAACAGTTTGTCGTAGAGAAATGCTTTAAACGCCATTTTGTTTCTGCCAACTAGGAGACTCCGGGAAAACTATTTTCGTTTACGGAAGTGTCCCGGATTTGACTCCGGGAGACGATTATAATTTTCCATGTGTTTACACAGGAGTTTCGATTTTTCAAGTTGCAGGGTTTATTTCTTTCATTCATTAAATACGTAAATATGGACCGAATTTCTCCGTTTTTACTTTATTCTTAATCTTTCGATGTTTTGATGTTGCACGGAGTAATTTCTCAGAAATACGCATTTCTTTTCGAAATTTTATGGTTTTTTCGTACTCTTTCCGGGTGTTGCCAAGGTGACCCACATTGTTGCCTCAGATTGAATTTGCGTCTATTAAGCCTTCAAATAGACAAAGTAATAGCGTTGTCCACAAATTATAGTTGTAGCAGTGTCAAACTTAATAAATTGCAAAGTTAATAATTAAAGATTATTATTATTCAGTAAACTGAGCATTTTTAACGATTGACCAAAAGAAAAAAATCTTTCTTTATTTCAATACTGGAATGTGACGTGACCTTTTTCGTATGGGAGAGACAATTAAAATTGCACATATAAATTATAAAAACAAACGACATTCAAATTATCAGTTGTCTAATTTTAGAAGGAGAAATTGGCTATTACTACTTTTAAACGTAGATTTCTGACTGACTTCGCAAAAGTTTTTGCGGGTACCCCTAGTTTATATAAAATCTCGAACGATTTAGTTGAGACAAATTCACATTCGGGCTGCACTAAGGCAAATAAAGGGCCAGTTTGACATGTCTGATCTACATAAATAAATAACAATCTGGTTCACAAGCTGTAGACTTTTGGAAATTTTTCATATTTTATTAATCATCTTTGTATTGTTTTGTTACGAATTATGTAAATGATTATCTCAACAGTAATTCTAATATAAAGGAGTTTATGAAGTTAATGGACGAGGCCGAGACTTCGTGAAATTCCATAATCAAATAAAATAAAAAATACTGTCTCGTATTGTTTATTTTATCCTATATAAGGGTCCTAATTTTACGGCTGCGCCTAAGTCCTCTGAATGGTCAGATCTTCCAGTGTCTATTAGTAACGCAAAAACGTTGCAAAGAATGTGTCGAAGAGTTCCCATCTTGTGAATTTCAAAACCAAATCAAATGAAACAGTGCAGAGAAATACATGAGAGACGAAAGTAATCAATTGTTCCCCATGAACTGAATACTGGAAATATCAGAATATAAATGAAAATTTTAAGTTGCAATAGCAAATCCGCCTGCAAATACTTTCTGTTGACGCTAAAAATTGTCAAAAAAGTTGTATTCGCAATATTACAAAGACTATTAAGATAAGATGCAAGATTATTTTCTCTCCTCCACATTTCAAAATTAAGTATTTAAAACTGACCAAAGCGATGTATAAATAGAACATTTGAGTTACAGATGCAATATTGTTATTCATCACGATATCTGAGCACGTGACCATCGTCCTTTACCGCCTTAGGTGTCATCCACCACCGGATCGGGCGGCAGCGCCGGCGGCATGATCCTCACTGCCTCCACGCAATGCTTATCGACCCTATCCCAACAGCAGGGCGCCGAGAGCGTGGTGTCCAGGGCCGCTTCCACTCCCCCTACCTCCGCCCCATCCTCATCTGCTGCCCCCTTGGTGCTCAGCCTCTCCCAGATACAGGGAGGCGGCGGCCTCCTCATACTGAACAGCCACGGCGGCGGGTCCGCCGGGACTAGCGGCGGAGGGGTGACCTCCGGGGCTCCACCCGGCTCAGTCGCAGTCACCTCGTTCGTGTGCAGCGCCCCGCAAGTTCAACAGGGATCTCCCGCAGCCGCTGCAGCAGCCGCGGCCGCAGCTGCAGCGGCAGCGGCTGCCGCGGCGGCATCGACGGGTACCGGCAGGGGAGGTCGTTCCAGCCACGGCTCCGGCGGACAGAAGGGCCTCGCTGGCTCCATGGTCCAGTCGGAAAAGACGGTGGTACTCAAGCAGGAGGCGATGGAGACATCTTGCTGCATGCAGAACAGTAGCTCGTCTGGTAACGAGTCCATCAAGATGGACGTGACGAACGGTAACGTCTCGTTCGATTCCGGTTCTCCGTTTTCCGCATCGGCGGACTTATCGGATGGGAGCAAACCTCCCCCGACTCCGAAGGCCATGGACACTAGCGGTGGTGATGGGGGTGGTGACTCCGGTGGTGGTGCGGGTGGAGGAGACGTGGCGTTCTTCAATGAGACGTTGGATCTGTCCCAGGAGGACATCCAGAAGACACTCTCGGCCAACATGCCGTCTTCGTGCGCGGTTGAAAGGAGGTTGGGAGGGAACGGTGGGGGAGGTGGGGTGAGGAAGGTAGATGCCGCATCGGATACTCTGACTCTCAGACTGCACACACAGCAGCAAGAACAGCAGCAGACGCAGATGTCCTCCCCAGATCCGGTGGCAGTGGTGGGAGGCCATGGGGGGTCGAGGTCACATGGTCATGTGAGTGCACCGACACACCACCACCACCAGTTCCATGCCCACCAACACCACCTGGTGAGCGACGCGGCCGACCTCAACCCAATGGATTTCATCGATAACGACGTGTCGCCTCCCGACGATGATGTGTTTGTCAACTTAGATGCCTTTGATATGCTGGGAGACTTTCCTGAGCTTGAGGTTTGCATCTAGGAATCTACAGTCATACTTATGTCACAATCTTCAATTAGACTAATGTATAGTGAAATTACTATGATAGAACCACATTATAACGTTGGTATCAGGAGACATAAGATTACCCCGGTATATTGGGAATTACATATTGAAAGTTTGAGAAGCTATATTTTTATGGTCTATCCCTATTTATATAAAAAATTTAATTGCAAAATTATATTAAAATGCACTGCCATTCTCTAAGGCTGATTACTACGAGAATACGGTTAGCTGGCAGTTGAAGCGACCAAATGGAAAAATCGAGATAACAAATTGGAATGGCAGTATAAATAAAGAAAATAATATTTTAGCATCGAAACTTCATGAGAAAAGGTTTTCTGGCCCTAATTTTAACCAACAAAATCAAAATTATCTGTATTAGACTTCATGGTTTGCTTAAATAATGGTATGGCAGGCCGCATAAAATGTTATTGCAGATCATAGTTTCCCCACCCATGGACTACAGCAACCATAGCGATTTGAGTGACTACCAGTGAATACGCCCAATAAGTTTGGGAAGAGACATTCTAACTGAAAAAAGCTTAGAATAAGGTGGCTTACACTTGCCAAATTGATAAATGGAGGGGAGATTTTTTAAGAACAGCGTTTTGAAAACCATAACTGACAAAGGTTTTTTTCAAAGGATCAGGTTTTGATCTTTCGAAAATATTAGTTTCCTTTTTCTTCATGAGCATGATCTATGGGACTTGATCCATTTAAAAATCATTGCAATTACTCACGAAATATTTTTTGATGCATTTCCCAGAAAGTGGCAAAAATCTTTGGAAAATTACGAAAAACCGAAAAAACGTTGCATCAGGCTGACTTGACACATTGTTGCTTGAATACTTTGCATCTTTTAAAAACTTTTTTGGGAGTCATGACTTGACCCATGGTGTATCTGAATTTAGAGAGGCACATTATGATGGGGTTCAATTGTATATTCCAAGGGAACACTTGTACCTGTGCAGCTTCTGATTATTCTGAATGATATTAATTGTTTATTTGAAAGCAGTAAATTACAATTAATTCCATGAATTATCTTTGTTAAACTGAAATAAATAAATCTAAATCACATTTAATTAGGTTTAACCATGCTCACAGTTTTGGTAGATGCATGAGAATTACTTATAGATGCTACATACATTTCTGTTAATTATGGATGTGCTATATTCAGTAACAGTTGGAAAATATTTAAGATTTTAATTTAATAATTTAATTTTAATTTTAATTTAAAATTCAACTTTTATCTTTTACTTCGAAAGTAGCTGTTGGAAATTTCATTTGGGAATAATGAAGCATTTGGATAGATAAAGATAAAAATTGTTAACATAAAAAAACAAAATAAGTGTATTCAAAATAACTTTTTTACTGATTTGGTCCTTGATTCTTGCATTACATTATTTGTTTTTGTATCTATAATCCTCATCATTATGTATTATGTTTTGATATATAATTATATATTTCAATCCATGTGGATTGTGCTGATATAATGCACAGTTTACTTTTTATTCAAGATTTTCTTAAAGGCATCAAGTAATAACAAGAAATTCTGTATCATATTTTCATCAAGCTGCTATAAAACTGAAGAAAACTTTGTGTCATAAGAATATTATCTCTAACAAACTGCATTAACAAATAAATTATTGAAAAATATATAATTTTCATAATAAAAAATTTCCATTAATTTTTTAAGATTTTTTGTATCCTTTTGCAGATCATAGAAATTGAATTTTTTTCTCAGGATAATGCTGATGATTTGTTTTTTAAAAAATACGTTTTTATAATGCATTTTCTAATCTTAGGTTTTAGAGCAAAGTGCCGGTTCGATGGGCGGTGGCGTTGTAACTGTGGGTGGGGGAGACCCAGGACTTGGTGTTGGTCTTCCGGTTACTCCAACCTCAGATAAAACTAGTAGTCAGTCATCATCAAGGATGGATTACAGAGAAGGAACTGCCAACATTACTGACTATTCCCCAGAATGGGCTTACCCAGAGGTATGTAAAGTTCATTGCAATGTGAATGCATTTCACTATTATTTGTAATCCCAGATGGAAATCTATTATTTTGCTCTCAGAATCCTCTAAAATGGACAAATTAAAAAATATGCTTTTATCAAGAGTGCCTCATAAATGGAAAACATTTGACCTGCTGTGCATCATTACTCAAATCTAAGATAAAATTTTTATGGCATTGGTATTTTCATGATAATTTCATAAAAATTAAAATGCCAGTTGTATTTCAATTTCTAAGTACAAAATTAAGTGTCAAATGATGTGGATTTTGAAGCATTTTTAGACAAAAATAACAGCATTGTTTTGGAATATTTATACTTACTGTTTGTTTGCTATAACTTGACTTGTTGAGCAGTTCATTTTATACAGAGTCATAGAAAATGGTTCCCGGTCATTAGTTTCCATGAAATTAAGACTTTAATAGAATTCTCATTCATACAAAAAAATCAGTAGAGATTATATCATTATTAAATTAGGTATTATCGAATGATCATATCATCTTTAACACATTTCCATATTATTGTTGCTCTTGTTACAGCATTGAGTACATAGATCATATCAGTTAACACAATTACAGTAGTATATAAAATAATTACCCTTGCTCGGATTCATCTCACCCATAATCTGCATTGAAATTGAAATTTCTTTTCATTCAATGCAGGGAGGAGTTAAGGTTTTGGTTACTGGGCCCTGGTATTCTACCACTTCCCCTTACACCGTGCTGTTTGATGCTGTCCCTGTGCCAACGACATTAGTACAAAGTGGAGTCCTGCGATGTTTCTGTCCTGGTTGGTATTTCATATGCAACCTTCTCTTACTTAATCACTTCATACATAACAAATTTATATCTGTGATGAGAAGTGCTTAATTAATTAATAGAACAAAATACTTAGTAAAATCTTATTATTTTTCATTTATCCACAGCTCATGAAGTGGGTTTAGCAACACTGCAGGTTGCCTGTGAAGGGTTTGTGATCTCCAATTCTGTGATATTTGAGTACAAAAAGCCTCCAAAAGAGGAACGGGGCAGAGTGCAAGAGCCCAAAACAGCAGAGCACAGTAATGACAACCTCTTAAGATTCACTTTGCTGCAGCGGCTAGAAGCTATGGATAACAGGTTGCTAATCAAGCAGGAACCAGATGGCAGTGAGCTTGTAAGTAAATGTTCATGAGTCGAAACTTAAAATTCAAAATTGCAATCACCCAAGTAATATTTAATATATCATTTCAATATCTTTATAATGCTGGCAGAATATATTAAACAAATTCCTTATTTTGAATGTAACATGGTCATATTAAAAATCTTGAATATTCTATATGCTATTTAAATTTTAAAACCCAGATAGTATCTAATGGGTAGGCATCTTGGAAATTTTATTAATCATGACCACTATCTGTGGGTTTAGACTCTATTATTTTTAATCATTATGAATGTTATTCTCTCAACAGTTTAATTCATGAAGTTCATAGAATGTGCCATAACTTTGTCATACCCATAACTAACCCTTGTGTATAAAATAACATTCTAAAGTAGGGAACAGAGGATCCTGTAGTTCCTGTTTTTTTAAGTTTTTTTTTATTTCTACACAACAGTTTAATTTATAACTTCTTGCGATAATTGTATCTATTTTACATGCCATACCATCTTTTATCTTTTGAATTACCTTGTGGCTATTGGAGATACCCCAGACAAGTATTTTTAAGTGCTTGTTCTTGAAGTCTACCCCTGTTTCAAGTGTGATATTAAAAAAATCGAAAAAAATTATAGGCTATACAAGCACATCCCGGGTTACGTAAGTAATGCGTTCCAGCACCCATTGTGTAACTTGAAATTTGCGTAGGTCAAAATTTACTACGGAAAGTACAGCAGAGGTGGGGAAACTATGGCCTGCAGGCTGAATCCAGTCCCTGAAGGTGTTTATTCGGCACGCAAAGCTGTTTTGAAAAAGCAATCTCCGAAAATTAAAGTACATATAATTTACTGCGTCAGTACGGTACAAGTACTCTGTTAAAATAGAGGCATGTAAACACAGTGGCTAATGTGAGTATAGAATATAGTTAACAGAAAACAGAGTTTGCAAATAAAATTAAGACTAATGGTGTGTGGATTGAAAGATGAATACAGGTATACCTCAGGATACGCTGTTTTGTGATACGGTTGTTTCAGTTTTCACTTCTCCAACTTTTTTACTATACCTTTCAACACACTCGCTTGATTCGGACATACGCACTTATGAAACCCAGGGAAGGAAGAAGGAAAAGGAAACCTTTTCTGCCCATTTGAAATGTCTAGACGCGAGCAATCTAAAATCAACAATGTTTCATTATATGCACACTACATACTTTTGAATTGATTTTGTATTACTTTCATGTGCTCACACATTGGCATTCTGAAATGTTTTTTTTATCCTTCCCGTCTCCACCTAGACACTGTGAGAGAAAAAGTGTGGCTAAAATAGCAATTTTCACAAGGATGAGTGAATTTTTGAGAATTCTCTTGAGAAAATTTCAAAGTTTTTGTGTTTGGTTATCTAGAAGTGAAATGATTTCAATCGGATTTCTGAACAAAGTTTGTGAAGAATTTGTAAATCTATGCACACTGTTTCACTGTATTCCTTCATGAATTCCAATGTCATATAAGTTAATCAGTCTTCAACATAAATAAATATGTATCTAAGACAGTATTAAATAAAAATATATATTGCACGTTGTCATTTCCCTTCCTGCCTTATACGTGATTTCTAATGATATTTTTGCTGTCGTTTAGCAGGATTTCGCGGTACTTGATCATTTTTTAGAACAAATATCTCGTGTTTACCAGTACTCTTAAGCGGTTTAGGAATGCATATCTTTTTTTTAGCATTGCTGTTATGTAAAAACGTGTTTCGCGATACGTTGATTTGTGATATACTTAGGTTTTCTGGAACGCAACCAGAACGTATCGCAAGGTATACCTGTAAATGAATTCTTGATGTAAATCAATATTATATTACGAAAGGTGAAACGTCCTATTTTACTAAGGGAAATTGGCTTTCGCTGCATCCAATATACATTTTCTTGGTAAACAAAATGTAGAATGTCAATTTTGTCAAGCTGTTAATTTCTGTGCTAAAACAAAGGCAATTCAAGCCATTTATGTATTATGCAGTTATGGGAAAGTCACTTTTATCGTTCAAGGAGAATTGTAACAATTTTTTTCGTACATAATTTATGGGGCCGCTGTAAGTGCGGGTTTACATAAGTCAAGGCTTATATAACCCGGGGTATGCCTGTACATTTACAGAATAATTTATAATGTGATACATAAAGGTCATTTGATATTGAACTTTAATGAATATTTTTACAACACAGGTGGAAGGCTCAAGCCTGTTTAATCAGGGTAATTTTGAGGATAGAATGGTGACATACTGCCAAGAGATGACATCAAAGATGTGGCTCTCGAATGAGGAAATGAGTCCAACATGGTTTGAAAGTCACAGAGGCATGACACTTCTTCATTTAGCAGCATCATTAGGCTATTCAAGGTGAAGACAAATCCATAATATCCATTTATGTTTCATAATAGTATCTTATAAATTAAAAAATATAATGAAAAAAAATCTTTTTTATTCATTAAAAATATTTACGTTTTCACTTAAAATATTATCATTTTTAATCAAATAAAAACACTATCTTAAATCAAATTTCCATAATATATAATTTTAAGAAATATTTATATCATAACAAATACTTATTTTTATATTGACTAAGCTATTTTTATAGCTATATCAGAATGATATTAATGAAATGAGATTTAATTAAAGGTGGATATAATTTTGACATTGTAGATTAGTATGTGCGATGCTTCAATGGAGAGCAGAAAACTCATCTCTATTGCTTGAAACAGAAGTGGATGCTCTTAGTCAAGATGATGAAGGCTTTACTCCTTTGGTAAATATTCTAAGACTTAGTTATCATTCATAATTATTTTCCCCTTCAAAAATTTCTCTATTGTTCCCTTGGCTTTGTGGTTGATGCCATATTTGACACGAGAAAAACCCATGCATGTATATTTTTACATTGCTTTTGAAATTTATACTTGCAATTCATAATCTAAAATATTGTTTTTGAAGACATTTGGGCTGAGCAGAGGTGACATTTATTCTGAGGTTAGGGGTTAAAGTTGAATGGTAATCTATTTCCTTCTCCTTGGCCCATCAGTGAATTTGTTTATCAGTCATGTGTGTGAAATTTAAGTTATTTAACCTATTGATAATCATAACTTTATTAACATGTGCTCTCATGCTAGCCATGTTTATCATAAGTATAATGGTATGCAAATTACTTGAGTCTTAGTGGTTATATTATTGAACTGTTCAATTTAATAGATGCTAATGACTTTTAAGAACAGCTTAAGTACTTTTAATTACAATAGCATGTTAAATATCTATCAAAAGTTTTGTTTTAATAATGACTGATATCAAATAGAGAAATTTTTTTATGCTTGCTACATCAACGATGGCATTATAAGTCATTATCTGATTGTTCTTTACTCTGATTTTAGTAGTGATAAAGAGGAATGTTCTCTTCCAACTTACAATTATAGTCTTTGTTGTACCTGTAAGATACATCATGTGTTCATCGTTTCACTTAAAAATTGTTTATAGTGTGACAAACTATTAAAAAGCAAACAAATCTTCATTTTTCAAATCTCTAGTTAAAAACTGGAATTTAGTTTAAATATGCATATAATAGTTTCCAAGTCCAGTCTGTTAACAAGTTGCAGCATGCCATCATGTTAATATTCTAATCTCTGTAATTGATTTTTTATCCTTTGTATTTATTTATTTACTGCCATTTATTCCTGTTCATAACCTATTATGTAATCTATTTACTCCATTTCCCTTCCATTTCTCAGATGTGGGCTTGTGCACGGGGTCATCGAGAAACAGCTTTAGTGCTCTACCAATGGAACCATACTGCACTTAATGTGCGAAACAACATTAGTCAGACAGCAGCTGAGTGCGCACGCTCCAACAATCACTTTGTTCTAGCTGAGGAAATGGATAGGTTGGAGGTGATACATCAGCAACAAATGCCACCTCCAACGCCAACTCCTACCCCTAGCCCATTACCTAGTCCATCATACACACCCACTCTTATGTCGGAGGATCAGCCTCAACAGCCCACCTCTGATGGAGTGTTCCTCCGTCCTGGTGCAGTCACTAGGTATGATCTCAAGTCTGCTCATAAATTTTTGTTAAATTTTCATATAAATTAATTTCAATTTAGCCATCAATAAAATAACTTTGTGATAAAAATCTCTTATGATTTTACCCACTATAACAGAATCATTGAGTAGAACCATCAGCATATAAGATCAGCTTTCTATATGGTAGTTTCTTGGTCCATACCTTAAAAACCCTTTCATATTCTCCTGTAATACTCTTTCCTTCAAATTCAAATATTATGCTGCCCATTAATTTTATTACTATTTAGATAAACTTAAACAAGATTCAGACAAATATCAATCATGTAAATTGGACACTGAAAGAAAGCATACACCTAAAATAGCAAACAATGTGACCATTAAGAAAAAGTTTGGAGTTTATTTCTTTTACTGTATTAGAATAATCTCTAAAAGCTTCATAGATTCCTTTTTCTGTCATCAACATTGTCATGGATAGAAGCATACATTGCCTGTAGAATTCCTGCAAAAATGCCAATTTTAATAAACATTCTCTACAGGAGTGAATCGCAGAAGTATAAGATGCTTAGCATGGAGCTTCATGTCAACATTCCTCCTGATGCAAGTGGGGGTGGGGGTCCTTGCAGCTCTTTGCCTAGTCCCACTGGTTCTACAAGTTCTGCTGGTGAGGGAAGCACAGGCAGCACCGGGGCAGGAATCGGGAGTTCTCGGCCCCACAGGCTCGCCAAACGACCCTCAGTAGACAGCGGTATTCATCTCGGCACGTCATCCCTCTCCTCTTCAACCTCGGGTCAAATGAACATGGGAGAAAATGGCAGCAATAATTTTGGAGTGCTGAAATTTAGAGGGCGGAATGGAAGGGAGACACCAAAACTATCTAGGTAAGTTTCTGTAAACTGTATGAAATAATTGTTTTCATATAAGTGCTATCCATCAATTTTTTGCTATTATGAGGCATTTATATTTAAATCATTGACTTAAAAATATAGATACTGAAACAAAATACAGAGTTTTAAATGAGCTAATATATGCTACACTAAATTAGCTTTCTACATATTGTTCTAATATTTTGCAAATATGGATTTTAAATACTAAATGATTCTCATATGTATTTGGAGACTGACAAACTGCAAATTATTTGTGTCTAAATAGGGGTTTTTATGTTTTCCATTGCTGGTTCTAATATTATTTGGTTGAAAATTTTCCAAAATTTATAAATAAGGTTATATTTTTGGAGAAATCACATCTCTGAAAATTATATTCAGGATTTACATAAAATACCTTCAAATATTTCAACAAACTGTCAGCATATACACTAATCTTAGTTTAGATAAATTTATCAAATATATGTCAACAACACAACACTCTTCATGATCATCTTTTAGTAATATGGTAATGATTAACCTAAAATTGGGGGTGCCAAAATTGAAACTTTATAAATGTTAACATTTTGATGATGCTATTGTGGTTTTAACTATACTTTCTGATAAAACAGGTTTGACAGAAGCATGTCTCTTCCTCTGAACTCCCCGGTCAACATTGTTGACAGTAGCACTAATGACAGCATAAGTTCCGAAGGTCAGGACTTGTCTCGGATGTCGCCAGTGCGCAGAATGGATTTTGCACTCTGTGAGTTGTAAATTTAAAAAATGAACTTTTAATTTCAAAAATACAATACTTTCTCTCGGACTTGATCAGTATAATCAAACTATTCATGTTCATTTGCCTGGCTATTCTCCATATTCTTATTTTCATCTATTCACTTTCCTCTACACATATTAGTAGAAAGCAATCAGTTGTTGATGTTGAATGTGGTGAAAGTTGAAAACAGGTAAGTCCTTCACTAAACGTTATTATTACATTACAATTTTCATTGATGATCGAAAAGCATGTGAAAATTGAACATGAGGTTAATATTTCTTATTCTTGGTAAAAAATTGTCTCAATTTTTGGCACATGTCATCGGTAAAACGGTAAAAAACTCATCAAAAAAGGGTAATTAGCTAGTACATAATTTGGCTCCATAAATTACTGCTGGCTGCTATTTTGCATCGCTATGCTTGCGTTCTACACCTTGGCATATTCAAAACAGAAATTTGTGATACATAGAAATAGATGATTGATGCATCATGCTTCATAAAAATTTTGAATTTTGAGTAAATAAATGAATCGAAAAAATTCATTTCTCGACATTTCTTTTGTTTTTAGCAACATTTTGATCATCTGACCAGTGCTTATATTTTGCATTTTATTAAAATAAAATAAGTAGTTTTCAACTTTCACCATTGCACCCACAAAGCCTTGCTTTCACTAAATTTGGAACATTTGTCATGGTTTTTATGCATTTTTGAAGACTGTATTGTATTTCAGAGATGAAATAATTAATATTGAAACAAGTTATTTGGTCATAAGGATTTGGCTGATCTTTTTTAAAATACACAAATTGATTAGCGTGAGGCAGATCATCCATTAACAATGCAACTATAGTTTTTTTGTGATTTGTCATTGTTTGGTGTAGATTTAGACATTTTTCTTTTACTTTGAGCATTCATGCATTGCAAGATACAGTTTTGAAAAAAAAAAGAACTTTGATATATGCAGAAAGCAGGAGTTTATTATTAGCTTGCATGTTTGTCAGTTTCTTGAGAGCAGTAAACATTTTTATAAACAAAACCAAAGAAGTTAAATCAACAAATTTCAGCAAAATTAAGAAACGGATGTGTCCTTGGAGCCAACAAGAAGGTCATTATATGTACGAACCCAGGATTTTACTCACAGTTAACCTTGTGTAAGAAGTGCGTAATGTTCTGTGGTCATCAGATTACTTCATTCCCTGAATCCGTTTCTTCCTTGCACCACTTCACCTTGAACACCAAAAACCATACCATTCCGTCCTGCAACTGATGCCCACGACCAACTCGTTGGCTCAGGTGAAGTGGTGACTGGTCCAAGGAGTGAGAGTCCGATCATTGATGTTGAGGCGGTATCCGATGAGGAGTCATCGGAAGCCAAACAGAGTTTAGTAGGTCAGTATGCACCTCATTCACTTTTACTCTCTCATTTTCTCTCTGCTTTTATAGAGTTCATGGCGATAAAGATTTTTTCTCATCCTCTTAGCATTTCTGTGTTTGCCTGTTGAAATCTAAGGACGGGACAATCTATTAATCAACATATACCATGATTATGGAAGGATTTAGGTGACCATATTATCTTTTACTTCATTTGAAGTACACTGTAGACTCGATATAACGCGGGCAATGGTTGGACCCCATCTTTTTTCTTTTGTAATTACATAGTTTTCAATCAAATTCTCCACAGACGTCTTTGGTTATAAACATAGAGTCTATCCTAAATGATCGCATATTATCCTAAATTATCTCGTATTAGCGCATTACAGATATAACAGAATAGACAAGTCTAGCATTGCGTCACATATTTACACCACCCATCATCCCATTACATACATATTCTTCATTTGAAATCGATTATAGAAATCATAAAAAAGAAGAAAAAGGAAAGCGTAACGCAGTTGACCCTAGATTCATTCGTTAAAGAAATCAATGTAGTTGGAAGAACAGCCACGGCCGATTGCAAACTTTAGTTGCCTTTCCGTAACATGTGCTCTTTATTGACGATAAAAGTGTGTTGGTTTTGAACTTGTAATCATGGATGTTGTTAATCAGTAAATGTTTGTTCTTCAAAGTGGAACACAATAAAAAATAAAATATTTATTTCAAATTTTTAAAACAAAATATTTTTAACTGCTGTATTCTTTTCTCTCTTTTTTTTGCCCGTTTATGCATGGATAATGGTTACCGCAATGTCATTTCTAACTGGTAGGTTTATGACGTCGGCTGTCACTGCATGTAATTATAAATGGGTAAATGCGATATAATGCGGATTCACATATAACACAGTCTAATATCTTGGACCCCAACGTCCACATTATATCGGGTCTACAGTGTATTACTAAAAATTAATAACTTATTAGATCCTAATTATACTAAACAAAAAGAAAAGATGATCACATTCTTTCTCTTAAAACAGCAGTCAGAAATCTTTGCTGCTTGGCAGGTCACACATTCAGTTGTGAATACTTTAAACAATTGAAAGTCAAGGGGGCTGGATAAGTGAATAAATTAGTAGTTATCTAGTTTCTTTGGTCTCATATAAGTGAAAATTAAGTCTACGAAGTTTACTAGAGTTTAAACTTCAGTAGAAAATGTTCTGAGACCGTCATTTTAATTAAAAAATATGAAATTGCTCATATGAAATTTTCTCGATCACTTTTTCAACACAGCTTCACAGGCCAAATAAAGCCCATCGGGGTGCTGCATGTGGCCCATGTGCCATAGGTTGCCAACCTCTGTTTTAGAACATGCAGATTTTTTATTGAATTAAGAAAATATAATATCCCTTTGAAAGTTTCATATTTAGTCAAATAATCCATTTTGGACATGTTTGTATGTAAAGTTACAGATTTTGTCATGGAATGTAAAACTGGTCAACATAAGGTCATGTCTATAACAATTTCTTTTGTAAAAAATTTATTATATTCATTTGCAATGTGATACTGAATCAAAAATTCTTTTATAATCTTCATGGATTCGATTCACATCACATGATAATTTGCTGTTTCTCTAAGCAAATACCTGAGTGATATAATAGAAAGAGAATAAATTTGAAAATAAACTGATAATAATGGTCACCTCAAATGTTTTCATAGATACAAATATATTTTAACTCCTATTTCTATTTTCCTTACCTTAGTAGATTACCTTTATAGTAATTAGATTTTGAAACAATCTTTTGCATATTCTTTTATCGTATACTTCATTTTTATGATAAGTTTGGGTACATTTTCTGCATGGACTGCGAAAGTGAGGTTTGTATATCGAAAAGAACAGGAGCATTTTCATTGAAAAAATTATAAATGCAGTGACAACATGGTGGTTGCTTTGTATTCACATAGCTATGCAAAAATATCAATAGATATGCACTAAGATGGACATATGAAACAGAACTTAATGAATTATTTAAATAATATTTATATTTACTGAATCAGAATGATGAATACCCATGACGGAAAATAGGTCATTTTACCAAATGGTTTAACTGAAAAGTTCTGAACAAAAGATTAAAATATGACTATTGAACTCGAGAGGTAAAGATTTTTTCAGTGTGAGTTGGTAACATACTGTAGAGTTGTGTTCAATTGTGACCCCAGTAATGCAGGAAGTAATTTGTAGATGCGGAGTTATAATAATTTTTCCTTTCTTTTATGTCACATCTCATACATTAAAGAGATATATTGAAACAAGATGCAGTGATCATAGCAATAAAACGTGTAAGTTGTGAATAGATGAAATTATAACACCGCCCAAACTTCTGGCCATCTTATTTGAAAAAAAAAACTTTGTCATTAATTATTGAATGAAATACCTCATAAATATAATGCAGTAATTAAAAGTAATGCATTGCTGTTTCCATTAAAACATTATTGATTCATCTATCATATTATCATAATTGAAAGTTGAAGATAAGGTTCAGTTAACTTCTTTACATTTATGTCATTTCACTGAAAGCATTTGATCCCCAGTATTGTTTTGCAAATGCATCAAGAAATGGAAACCTAAATAATTTCCAAAAAACTTAATTTAAAAAATTTTAATTGTTGATATAGCTTATTTAGTGAAATTTTAAGTAAGCAATGTTATATGAAATTTTGCAGCATTAATAACTAATGCATTTGTAGTCCAAAATACAGTATAACCTCACAAATGGGGCATTCTATAAATTGATTTGTCGTGAAAACCAGCTATATTAAGTACACTGCCCGAAACCATGTCTTCAGGTTACAACCAAAAATATTTATCTGCCTTTCAACTCCACCAATGCAGACAACCAACCCATCACATCACCCTCATATCAACATATGTAATGCTGCTGTATTATTCTGCCCTACATTTGTCAATTTAGGAAAGGAAAAGAAGATGAGAATTTGATTGATGCAGAAAATGATAAATATACTTTTATTTCTTATTTTGTAATTTACATTTCCTTATTCAGTATTATTCAATTTTAACACTTTTATTTTTTACATAATAAATCATTCTAATCTTTCTAAAGCTAACCTATTTGGTCTTTTTAAACTTCTGAAATAAGGAAAAATCTGAAAAGCAGCAACTTCCTTGTTCCATGGATTCTGGATTTGAGAGGTTTTACTGTATTTAAAATCTAACTAAACAATCTGTGCATATATTTTAATTATTTATTATTCCTTTCATCAATTTCATTTCTTGCTCTGACTGAAAATTATTTCTGTAACCTCAAATGAACATCAGTATTTGAGAAATTGGATACATAGATGGACTGATTTCCAACTAAAAATAACCTGCATGGTAAATATGAAGTAATCCAACTTTTACTATTTTTGTGTCTAATCAATTGAAGTGCCCCTAAAATTATTTTTATTTTATAGCATGAAGATAGTTTACAATGATTTATTCTTTACTAATTAGTAGCTCTTACAATCCGATGAATTTCCTTTTTTTTTCTAGTTGCCTTTATGGAAAAGAATAGAAACCTCAGTTTGAAGTATTGTTACCCAAACATATTGTTCTTCACTTCTTCTATGATACTTTTACTTTAATGTTAAAAATCTAAGAATCATGTTAATTGTTGGATACATTATTTAATTTTAATGTCTAACAAGTTTTAATTTTATTTTGGAAGTTTTTATTATAGTATTTTTTATGAATTAATTGTAGTTATAGAATGATTTCTTTAGCAAAAAATTTTAACTGAAAACAGTTTTACTCTAACTCTTGTTGATTGATTAAAATTGTTGGTATTTTAAAGGATCATGAGCACAATGTTTTGTACCATCATTGAGATTGTTTTAACATTTATTATATTTTATTCACTTCTGTTACTGCTTATATCTTCAGGGGAACAAGATGTGAGGGTTCTGGCTTTAGCTGAACAGATTATTGCTGCTATACCTGAAAGAATCAAGGTAATGAAAATAATTTTTGGATAACAGGCACATTACACTGTAAAACATTTTTATCTACAGGTTGCCCTCGACTTGCGCCGATTCAGAATAACGTCGATTTTGAAACCAGGAGGTCAAAAAGTGAAAAAATATATTTACTATTATTTAAAACGTTTTACAATTTTCTCGTACTGCTTCTTATGCTAAATCATAATTCTTACATTGCTGATTTTGAATAAAAATTACAAATACAGTCATCTTTGCGAATTTGCTCTAATGAGATCGATTAATCAGTAAAAGCTGCTTGTAAAATGTAAACTTTTACATATGCGAGTTTGCTCTTATGCGTGTTTGTGTTGTTGTTTGACCATTATTGTGCAGTAGCAACTGTGTTATTATATTTATAAATTGTGGATTAAATTAATAAAATAAGAGCCACTATGTCTGGTAAGAGAAGTGCAGTGAAAACAAGTGGAAGTGAATGTGTTGCTAAAAAGTTATGTAGGTCCATTACGTTAGAAGATAAGATGGACGTAATTCGTAGAATAAAAGGTGATGATACCCGTCCTATTGTGTGTAAAAGTATGAATTTGCCTCCTTCTACTGTGGCTACCATAATGAAAAATTCAGATAAAATAAAACAGGGAATGCAATAGGCTACGAGAATAAGTGCAACACAAGTGAGTTATAGCAGAAGTAAACTTGTAGAAAAAATGGAGAAATTACTGTTGCTATGGGTGGATGACATGAATCAAAAAACATTTCCTTGACTCAAATTGCTATCACAGATAAGGCGAAGTCAATTTTTGAGGAACTTAAGATAAAAGAGGATAGTAAAGAGACATTCTTAGGAAGCAATTCAAATCTCGCACTAAGTGCCACAGTGTGAAGATAAGTGGCAAAGCAGCAAATGCAGTGGCAGCTGCAGCATATCCTGCAGAGTTTCAGGCCATTGTGGGGGAGGATGATTATCCTCCTGATCTCATTTTTAATGTTGATGAGACAGGCCTGTATTGGAAGAAACTGCCTTCATGAACTTTCATCGCCTGTGAAAAGAAGTCTGCGTCAGGTTTTAAGGCTGCAAAAGACAGGCTAATGCTTTTGCTGGGTGCCAATGTCTCTGGCACTTTAAAATTAAGGCCAATGTCGGTGTACCATTCGGAGACGCCTCACACTTTCAAAAGTCTCAACAAAGCCATGTTGCCAGTCTACTGGAAGTCAAATAAAAAGGCTTGGGTGACACAAGAAGTCTTCTTGGATTGGTACCTCAACTATTTTTGCCCAACTGTGCTCCGTTTTTGTCATGAGAATGACTTGCCAACCAAAGCCCTTCTTCTCTTGGACAATGCCCCTGGCCATCCGACAAACATAGCAGAAGTCAGAACACCTCTGGATGTCAAAGTCATTTTCCTGCCTCCTAACACCACGTCAGTTTTGCAACCAATGGACCAAGGTGTAATAGCAACCTTTAAAGCCTATTATCTCCAAAACACCTTCAAAGAAATGATGAGAGTTTTGGAAAGTTCAGACAAAACCATAAAGGACTATTAGCGCACATTTGACATTTTTAGGGGCATTAATAACATCAACGCAGCCTGAGAGGAAGTATCAGTGAATTGTTTGAATGGAATGTGGGGCAAACTTCCGCCAGAATTTGTTTCCTTCGCAGGATTCCAACCAGTGGAGAACGTCATAGATGACGTAAGAAGACTAGCACAAGAAGTGGGCTTGGATGAAGTGACAGATGAAGATGTAACGAACTTTTGGAAAGCCATGGGCAGCCTCTTTCCAATGAAGACTTAGAAGAATTGGCCACACAACTGGGCCAAAAGGAAGAGGAGGAAAGAGAGGAAGAAGAACTTCCTCTACATGAAATGGAGACAAGCGATCTCCAGCACATCCTCTCAGACATAGATAAACTCACTGATGAGCTCTGCGAGATTGACCATGACTGGGAGCAGAGTGCTACAGCAAAGAGGAGCGTTATAGCATCCATGAGGCCTTATCATGAAATTTTGAAAGAAAGAAAGAAGAAATCACGACAGTCCACACCACATGCTTTCTTTAAAAAATGTGAAGATCCTCAACCAGGGACTTACTCAGAGAACTAATGCTGCTTCATTATGCCATTGCCAGTTGTAAGTGTACAAAATATATTTTTTGAATTCCCTTTATTATATTTACGTTATTTCAAAACTTTAAATGCAATGCCATTATATTACTCATCAATGTTTGGGTGCCGGGAACGCATGTCATTGACTTCCCGTTGATTTACATTATAAAATCGTTTCAATTTACGCCGATTTGTCCAGAAATGCATCCCCAGCGTAAATCGAGGGCTACCTGTATTTTATTGAATCAATTCTGCATTGATGTTTTTCTAATGTAAAATGTATGCAGAGTAGTAATTTTTCAATTGCAAAATGTCTGAAAATATTTGGAGTTATAAATTACCTTGGAGAAATAAATTAGCTTAACAATCAATTTCCTTTGCACAAAATTAGAATGAAAGTGAAGAGATGATGAGCCATGAGCCTAGTCCTCAACCAGAATCTGCAAGCAGTAGCCATTCAAACCATACTTCACTATCTGAACCATTCTTAGAGCCCATGATGGATGAGCCACCATCTTCTTCTTTTGAACCAGTAGAATTCAACTTTGAGTTCAGTGACCACAATTATAGGTATGTAATGGGATATTTTTCAATGCTTTGGGTGTTAAAGAGAATACATAGTAACTTATCATGAGCAGACTTTCGTAGATGATAGTGCCATTGGTTTTCCCATTGATAGCTACTGTTTTGCCAGTTAATAAGGTGCACTTATTTTCCAAAAAAAATCACCAAAAATTGATTGTATCTCATTTGGAAAAAATACCCAGGTCACAGACTATTGTTGTGTTAATTCTTGAATAACATCTAAATAGATTATACATTTTTCATGTTAATTATGACTATTTAATGGATGATTTTGACTTACAAGGGGAGACTACGTACCTTGGATCACCGATTTTGACGAAACATTTTTGGGTGGTAGAATACTTAAAATAAGAAGACCTGTGTATCGGCTTTTGATTGAATGGGCCTTAGTTTCGGCAGAATCTTTTTTTTCTTTTCACAAGATTAACTGTGGCTGGATAAAATGCAATAATAGGCCAACAATGTTGAGCAGGTGGGTTGGCTGGGTGGCATCAAGTAAGAGAAGTTAAAAAAATATGATGTGGGAAAGTGCTTTATAAAAAAACAATTTGATAGTCTTCACAAGTGAATTAATTAAATATTATTTAATGATAAAACTAACAAGGAAAGACTATGTACCTTGGGTAGTCGATTTCAAATCCGGTTCTGATTGAATTAATAATTAAAAAAACTTCGCTTAAGGTTCATTTTATTGGTGGATTTATGAATCACATATCCAGGATTACATTAAGCTAACAAGGGGAGACTACGTACCTTGGATCATCGATTTTGACGAAACATTTTTGGGTGGTAGAATACTTAAAATAAGAAGACCCATGTATCAGCTTTTGATTGAATGGGCCTTAGTTTCGGCAGAATCTTTTTTTCTTTTCGCAGGATTAACTGTGGCTAGATAAAATGCAATAATAGGCCATTAATGTTGAGTAGGTGAGTTGGCTGGGTGGTTACCATATTGGCATCTGAATATTTTGTCCCGTGTTCAAATCTCACGTCATACCTATTTTTTTTTTTTCGTTTTAATCCACTTTATTATTTTTTATTTATTGTATTATTATTTATTTATTATATTATTATTTATTTACTTCATTAAAATCAATGCACAAGAGCATATTGGTAGCTATAGGTCTACTGCGATCAAAAGAACATTTTGGGTGTACAGAGGGTGTGGCCTAATCCCTCACTCCACTTGGAACCCTCCCCTCTTGCCCTTCCTTACTGCATGGGCTATCGCTTTCTCGGTCCTTTTCTAACTACACTGTTGCCAATTATTCGCAAAACTTCATCTAGGCAGCAACTGTAAATAATGAGAACTGACAACCTAAGGAGGAGAAGGATGGTCTAGTAGTGGAGTGGAGGAAGTCAAGATGACTGAGGGAACTTCCCCTCCGAGGGTGGCCAAAATCCATCCATTTCTTATGTTTTTGGCATACCTATATTTCAATGTGAATTGACGTCCGAAAGAAAATAACTGTTAAATTGGTGCTATTCATCACTTGAAGGGGAAGTGTGTGTACACGTTTTTGGATGATAACTGTTGTAAAAAACAAGAAAAGCATTCATAAGGCTTCACAACTCTCTTAAAAAAATTTAATCAATTCTGTCATCATTTTACCAGATTTGGAGCACATAACTACAACTTCTGTACTAACATCCAGTTTGGTTGGTATTAATGATGCAGTCTAGGTCATAGTTGGGTATTATGCGCAATGTTTGTTTTCGGAAAACCTTGGCAGCTTTTAAAGTTTCTTCCAAAGACCTTTCATCTTTTTGAAAAACTTTAGTTTGTAACTTTTCGCTGTCGAATTTGGAATTCTTTATTGAATTTTATTAGCCACGCTTGAGATGCAGTGAAGGTGAACCCCAGCAATGTCTGTTGATGGGCTGCAGCTAACGCCCACTGGATGTAACTTGGTCCTTACTTTTCCTTGCTTTGCAAAATCTGTCGTATGTACAGTTTTTAATCTTGTTATGTTTCTCCAAGCACATTCCTCCTTTCACATTATCTTTACTCCACTGTGATACTTGTTTTTTGCATTTCAACAGCTGCGATCCTCATTCCTGTAGCGTTAGATTTACAATTCACATCAAAATATTTACCAATATGCTCTTGTGCATCGATTTTAATGAAGTATATAAATAATAATATAATAACTAAATAAATAATAATACAATAAATTAATAATAATAATAAAGTGGATTAAAACGAAAAAATTAGGTATGACATGAGATTTGAACACGGGACAAAATATTCAGATGCCAATATGGTAACCACCCAGCCAACCCACCTACTCAACATTGTTGGCCTATTATTGCATTTTATCTAGCCACAGTTAATCCTGCGAAAAGAAAAAAAGATTCTGCCGAAACTAAGGCCCATTCAATTAAAAGCTGATACATGGGTCTTCTTATTTTAAGTATTCTACCACCCAAAATGTTTCGTTGAAATCGACTACCCAAGGTACATAGTCTTTCCTTGTTAGTTTTATCATTAAATAATATTTAATTAATTCACTTGTGAAGACTATCAAGTTGTTTTTTTTATAAAGCACTTTCCCACATCATATTTTTTTAACTTCTCTTACTTGCTGCTACTCTAGAAAATGTTTTTCAATCGGCTTCATAAATGTAACAAATAAAATATTTTTTCAAGTGTTTGCAATTCTATATTTCATTCTCCAAGAGTTTATGATTTTAAAGTCATTTAACAATAAAAACTGAAGTTCATTAAATTGAGTCATTGTTACAATGCTAATGGTTACCTTCACAGATATTATGATGTGGGAACACCTAGTTCCAGCCTGTCTCCAGCATCCTCAAGCTGTTTACAAAGCCCATGTTCATTTACTCTGGATTCTCCATCTCCTCCTCCAACTACTGCTGACTTCTGTGAATTCTTCCAAGCTTCTGGCTCAATGTTTGAAAAAGATTTTTCCAATCTAACTCTATCAGGTATTGTTAACTGTAAATTATTGCAGAATAAAAATTTGTTATGATATAATATTCTTAAGCAGTCTTGCTCATGCAAATAAATAAAATTAAATTAATAATTGAAGAGATCAATTTCTAAATGATTGCCACCACTAGTTTATTTGGCAAAAAATAATATATTAATCCTTAAGAATAATATTTAGTTGAATGAATTTACAAACCCATTTTCATAAAAGCCTTCTGAAGAATTTTTAAAATTTTCATTGTAAATTAAGTAAAAGGGCAGGAACATCTCCAGTGTAGGGTGAATCAGGGCTAATGCCTATACTTTAGAAGGCGGTGGTTAATATTAAAGAGACCCTGAACTAACCAATTTGTCCCTTGCCCTCCAGCCCTCTGAGGAAGTCCTGCAAAAAGAAAATGGTGCTGTAAAAATGAATAAATACAAATGCTAACATAACATCAACATCAATAGTAATTTATAAGTATATTCTGCATATCTTGCTTTGAATAAAGCTAGTAACACTCAAAAGGATTTTTATGGACAATTTTTTTCATTTTGAAAAATCATGGAAATACACCTGTCAAATTCATATTTGTATTATCTAATTATTTCCCAAGTTTAGCATTAGTATTGTTTCATTTGCTTTCACTTCTGATGTTAACTAATTAATTTTTTGATTCAGATATTATCTTCCAGAAGACTAAGATGGGTACTAAATAATAAAAAACCTGAAGATTTACTCAATTTGATCATATTGTGATCCTGCATTCAACATGGGAAATTTTTTTAAGTTTTATAACCCTAGTTTACCAACTTTATTGTATATAGGCATGGACCAAATACAGCCTGCTTTCAAAAATATAATTTTAACCTTAAAAACTGTTTAATTTGGAAAATTATTTACAACTATTTAAATATGCATTTCAAGAAAAAGTATTGTATTTTTTATCTTATGCATTTCAATAAATGACCATTGAAAAATTTTAACATTGACCTGTTTAACTATAAAGATCCTTTAAGTTACACAAAGTCTTTCAAATATTTCATGGTAATAGAAATTATCATTGATAGAGAATTTGTTTGTTGTTTTAGACCGGGAGCAGAGAGAGCTGTATGAAGCAGCCAAAATCATTCAAAAGGCATATCGTTCCTACAAAGGTCGCAAGAAGCTGGAAGAGCAAGACAAAGAGCGAGCTGCTGCTATTTTAATCCAAAATTACTATCGAAGATACAAGCAGGTATGTACATACTTTAAGTAAACTATAAACTGAAAAAATGCAGTTACATCCTCTACTATGATAACAATTAATGCAGCTCATTATTACATGAGAGGGAGCAAAATATTACATTGAAACCTCATTATTTTGAAATTATTACATTATCAATTTGCAATGTTATTTTGCATTTCATGAAAACTTCTTATTCTTTTATGCATTAGATGTTGCGTAGAACATTGGGATTCAAATCAGTGGATGCATATGGGATTTTCTTTTGATGTTGTGGTTAATGAAGTTCAGTTTTTTAATGCATTATTAATCCCCAAGTCAGTTGGTGCAAAATTTCACATTCGCACTAATTTAAACTTGTACAGATTTTTCCATAATTCACAGTCTTTTTAATTTCTATTTTATCTAGTACGCTTACTTCAAGCAGATGACCAAGGCTGCCATGGTGATTCAGAATCAGTTTCGCAGTTACTGTGAGCATAAGCGTTTTAAGAAGAGTCAGGAGGCAGCAGTTTGCATCCAGAACTACTATCGCAACTACAGGGAGCAGGAAAGAGGCAGACAGAGCCGAGAGGGTACTCCCACGGGTGCTGGGCTCAAGTAAGTCCATTGCCCAGTGGAGGTTTGCCCATTTAAAACTCCCTCGGTCCCTTCTTTCCTCCTTTCCTCCACCCCCCCTCCTTCATGATAGCGGTCAGGGGCTTTTGCTTGCAGCAGTGTTGAACTAAGTGTGCTGTCAAACTTGTTGTTGCCCTTTGATTTTATTTGTGCATATCACATCATGTGACCGTCGCAAATATTTTGTAAACTTTCATGATGTGCATAGCAGTTTTGAGGTTATTTTTGATAGTTGGCAGGTGTTGTTTGATGCCATCGGTGTTGCAACTCAACATGCATAGTTGCCATTGGTGCTTTACAGATTCTGTGTGCCTAATTTGCCTGAATCTGTGTATGGCTTCACCCAATAGCAGGCGATGCATGTGTAGAATTACGTACTTGAGTTGTACAGTGACTGTTATCCGTTAGGCATGGATCCATCAGTTGGAAATGTCAATCATAATTCAATTGTTCAGATTTGTGTTGAATTTTAAAAAACTAAAATTAAATTTATTTTCCATTTTTGATAAATTTGCTATTATCTCCATTTCATTTTTTGTTTTCATTATTTATGATGGCCACATTCAGCATTATCTTCTTTAGGTTCAGAATGTATTTTGTATTTAAAAATTTGTGACAGTGCAGGTATGCCTCGTTTAGCGCATGTTCTTTTAGCACATTTTTGATATAATGCAGTTGGCATCTCGGGACTAAAATTTTAATTTTTGAAATTTTTTAAAATAATGCTCCTAAATGCTATGGTCCCAGCATTTTTCTCACTTACCTTCATTCATACTTCACTCTCTGTTCAATGATAGTCATTCCACTAATTAAAGACAAGTTGTTGTTATTTATACGTTTATTAACATTATTTCTATTTCACTCGTTCACTTTTATTGTTTTTTTTTACATTGGTTTGCCACAATTCCACAGTATTTTGCAATGACATTGGAAGTTTTAAAGTTTTTAACGTTACTGTTGAGATGTGCAGGGATGGGTTTGCTTAGGATGGTTTTTTTGCTTGAGATTGAGTTAGATTAGGTTCACGACAAGTTTAACTATCGTTAGTCATTTGTTATTCTGATGTTATTTTGCTGTTGGTACCTAAGCTATAGTTATGTGTCTGAAGCTGCGGTAGTGCCTCTGAATCGTAATAACACTCGTATTCCGTTTTTGTTTACTTTTGCACTGGCCAATCATCAGCAAAGATCTTCGTAATCATGAAGAATTTAGGAACATGTCAAGGTAATACACTATATTGACGTTATACCAAGTATATACCAGAAATACTTATGATATTTGATATATCTCATTTATAATACGTTTTTTCATCGCAAATGTTATCAGAAAATTGTGATTTTCCATCATAAAGAATTAGTTTTTTGAAGCTGTTGTACACCAATAAGTTCATAATAAATAATTATTTAAAAATAATTGTCATATACCATATTTACTTGTTTAATACCCGCACAGGTGTAATGCCAGCACTCCTGTTTTTAGAGCTAAAAATCTGAAAAACTGTAATTCATGTAATACCAAAATTTTGACATTTTACAGCAATATCAGTTGAATAATCAATCTGATGCTGAGTTTGATGATATAATTATGGCAACAAGCAAATATTTAAGAAATTACTTCAAAAAATTATTTTTTATAGTTTTTTCATGTACATGAAAAATTCACATCCATTGCCATTATATTACACAGAGACAACTCAAAAACCTATTATGGAGTCTAGCTCCTTGGTCTCACAGAAATTTTCAATTTTGATCCAGTGCATATTCTCAAGTTATTTAATTTAAAATGAATAATTTTCACTAATTTTGCAAAATTATACTAACTCAACCATTATTCACCTAGAAAAAGAGCGAATTTTACATAAATAAACGTAAATGGTTCATGTTCAAAATAAATCCCCGTGTCAAATCCCTCAGAGATCACACAATTCCTAAAATAAACCAGTCACTAGATGCACTGTGACCTGGTTACATAGAAGCGTTTCTCACGTTTCTGTGGATGAAAGGTATCACTTTCAGCTTTCAGAAAGCACAAACGAACAACTCCAACAGCTATTTAGTGACACTTTTCCATCGCAAGATTGCGTTCTTTGCTTTTATATATAGTAATAAAAGTATGTGCATATATTTTTTTAGATTTGCATAACATATAAGGACCCCAAGAAAATGCACTTACGATAAAATATGATTTGAGCATGTCACGAATTAAAAGGCAATCCAACAGAATTCTTTTGTTTTTAATGAAAAATATATGCAATTCAGTCATTTATTTCTCTTAAACCATCTTTCCTATGAGAATGAACTCTGTCTGACACTCTTCTATTTACATAGATTATTTACGTGATTTAGGTGTACCACTGACAACTGGCAAGGAATTTAAAAAGATATCTGATAAATATTGTGCTTATTATATTATTCCATGCATTGAAAAAAATGCCTTGGTTATAAATTGGGGAAATAAAATACATGGCATACTGCACCTACCGAAGAAAACACATACTCATCTCACGCCATGCACGCAGTGTTAGCAGGCGTTTTGCGGGTGGCCTACCCTCAAGAGATGAAGGGACAAATATCGTGTAATGTCTGCACCTTTATTTTTTTATGGGAACTTGTGGGGAAAAAAGTGCAGGTGTTACACAAATAAATACAGTACTTCGTTTTCTTGACTTTAAATTAGTATATAAAAATGGACTATCATTATATACATAAGTTGCGAAATAAAAATAATAAAATTTCTGAAGAGTAAAACTCGGCTGAGAGCTATGTAACAAGCTGTTCTTTTAGCACAAATTTGGATAGCGCATAGATGTCTCAGAATGCCTCTCATGCGCTAAGCGAGAAATGCCTGTACTGTGGTACAACGAATAATTAAGAGGTAGATAACAAAAATCTTCAATGGTAGAATTTTGGAATATAAACAAGCCAAATGGAAAATGACTATTGTTTTTCTTAGGCTTTATCATTAACTGATTTATCATTCCTTGATGCAGCTCTCAATTTAATAATGTGTAAATATCTTTTAATTCAAAAAATAACTTTTCTGCTTCAAATATAAAAATATAAAGATAAATAACAAAGTAATGTATTATATATATTAATGGATAAAATCAGCAAAATTAATAACAAATATTTATCAGTGCTAAAACGTTTCTATGGTTTATTTTTCAGTTGTTTGAATAGTTATCAATGTATTTTTAAATTTTATTTTGTTAAATTAGCAGTTTTGTTTGAAAATGGCATTTTTTAAATTCATGATACACCACCTTTTTGAACTTCACAAATAATTGGTTCCGGAAAACTGATTCGAAATGCAAATTTGCAAAGTGCAAATCCTATTTTCCCATATGACGCAATGTAGTAATGGGAGTACGGTTCCCAGTCAACCTAAAAAATTAAATTTTTTATTATGAATAATGCAGTTTAACAGAAAATAAAATAAAACCTAAGAGTAAATGAAAACCTAGCAACAAAAAGTGAAAAAAATAATGTTTTCAAAATGCGTAATATCGAATGAAAACTCAGGAATACAAAGTGATTACACTTTCGGCACTTGTGCAGTTAACCTTCAATACATTTTCACATGTGATTTTCAATCTTCTTTTGTTCATTTAAGGAAATACTTTAATTTAAATTGATGAACTACTGAAATGGAATGATGAGTACATGATGCATGGATGTTTTCTTGGGTTCCACAATAAACATTTCCAAACCACAAAAAATCACTAGCATTATAAAGTGATAACATTTCTTTTATTAATTACATTCTAAATGCATAACAGAAAATTTCTTTTAATTGTTCAAAAAATGTCGCAAAAAATAACAATGAAGCAGTGGTAACATTTCTTTTAATAATCACATTCAAAATACGCTGCAGAAAATCTTACATTACAAGTTGATAGAAAAATTTGGTTTTATATAAAAAATTCTTAGTAAAAAATGAAAAACTAACAAAGCAAAATAACATTTCCCTAAATTACGTTCAAAATAAAAAGATAATAGCAATTAAAAACCTTACATTAAAAAATGATGGCATTTCTTTAAATTTTAAACTAAAGTTTCATCATAAAAATAGCGGTGCTCATAGTGAAGTTCAAATTGAGCTACAAAATAATTAAGTCGAGAATTATCATGTTTGTTTACTTCAAAAACTTCTAATAATGAATAATCAATATATAATGTAATAATAATAAAATAGGTCCATTTCTAGGGCGTCAGCATTTAAACAGAACTTCAAAACAAAAAAGTAGAGGGAGTTCATGCTTGTTGGCATCACAAATGCATAATGCAAAATACAAATAATTGGTACAAAAAAGTAATGGTCATAAAAAATTTTGTCACAAAATACAAATTCACGAACTGCAAGCATGCGAAGTTCAAAAAGATAGTGTAATTATTTATAGTTTTTCCTTCTATTTCTATATCAGATAAAGAATCACTTAGGTTATACTTTACAATGATGTGCAAACAAGAAATTTGATTTCTCATTTTTATTTAAATTGATTTTCATATGAAGTATATTTATACAGATTTTTACTATTAACATTCTAAATACATATGGTAATTTTCATTTGGGTCAGTGTAACAAAGAAAGTAATGAAAATAACTTGGATATGCATATTAGTGTCCAATATGTCAAAGTTAGCTTTAAGTATGATACATGTGAACCCTGCTTAATAAAAATGAATCATTTCATTTTTGTCCCAGTATTGCTTTTCATTGAAAATTTTCAGTATCTGATTTCTTTTATTCAACTCATCATCCTTTACAGTATTTTTGTAATCTAATAATTACAAAATATTATATTAACATTCCAAATATTTCTGCTTATCTTAAATGATATTTTGTATTGTTCCTTGCCTAATTTTGCCTACTTTTTGTTTCACTTTATTTTATAGACCATTGGATACCATTCAGCCTTATTTTACATCTTAAAAAGTTTAATACTTTCAACCATTAATTCATTCACCATCCTTAATTTTTACAAATAAATTTTAAAATAAAGTTATTTACTTATTAAAAATTAATATTGAATGCTTGCTTTCAAATCCAGGTAAAGTATAAAATTATTTTAAAAATAAATACTTTAAAAGTTTTGTGCATATGTAATATAGTAGTTTATTTTATTTACAAATAGTTCTCACTCACAATTTATTAAGCATATTTTATTTTAGATAAAATTTTAAAAACAAATGGAAAACGTGCATAATTTTAAAAAAACCATACCAGTGAATGGAGTGACAATTAAAATTTTTTTGTCGTTTCAAATCGGAAATGGAGCTCTCTTTTCTATATAGTATCACTTGATTGTATTTCAACATTGACATGATGATGGCTAAGCTACCCAAATCTAGCTTGGTAGGATTTATTTTAATGCTGCTTTTTAGCTCACATTTGGAAGGATTGAAGTATTAAATGTGATACAATTTTTGTCACATTTGAAATTCCAAGCCGCTCAAAAATGACTGCTAGATTAATTTATGTGTCCTTCCTGATGCCAGCAATTCACATCCCTTCCACTTCAAAGCAAGCCCCTAAAAATGCCGCAAGCCTCATACCCTGAACCTTTTATTTACCCTCTCCCTGCTCTGGTGTAGTTGTGGTGGTTTTCTCTGGTTTGTCTGAGGTGCCAAGCAAAAATATAATAATTTGGTCAGTGTTTATCTCATTGGGTTTGGCCTGTGTCACAAATTGCACAAGTAACTCCAGACCATCTATCTGTCCTGTCGGTGTCTCTTTTCTCTTCCTATTAGTATGTGCTATTTGTGTTTGTACGTGCATCTGTTTGTATGTGACCTGTATAAATAAATTGCTGCATGGTTGTGGTGGCAGCAGCTGTGTGGCTGCAGTGGATGGGGTTCCAGGGATGGAGATGTGGGGGGCCTCGGTAGGTAGTCCCGGGTGCAGGCCCAGCTGGGTGGCTCCGGAGACTCATGCGATGTCCAATGGTGTGCCTGATGCTGGCTGGGCCATGGTTGCCCATTACCCATCTCTTTTTGTTCCCTCTGGTGGCCGGGCATCCGGTCTCTTCCTTCAGTAAGTCGTCTACCTAATGATCGTTGCTTTATTGATTGATTGACCTTTCTTTGTTGCATGTTTATTTTTACATAAAACTGCATGCTTGAATGTGAATATGATCCACTGTGTTTGGCACCATAGAACTTTCTTCTTCTGGTAGTTAATCTTTTTTGTGAAATATATCTCTTTTCCCTCTAAGCATGCATTTCTCTCCTGGCCTGTTAGTAAAATTCCACCAGTGCTGCTTTTCTGAAGGCACTACTGGATTTACCAAAATCACTCTTCATTTTTTTTAAAGAATAATGTCTGTTTTGCCTATTCAAATTTTCTGAATGCTCCCATTTGAAATAATTCATGGTTTCTGTTTTTTAATTGACAGAAGGACATATTCTCAAAGAAGACAACATCAAGCAGCAAGGAAAATCCAACAGTTCATGCGTCAATCTAAGAACAAGTGAGTGCATGAGTTATTTGTTTTATTGATTTAAAAAATTTTTGCTGTTAATCTATAACATATTATAGGCATGCAATTAATTTCATATAGTATTATTAACTACTAGAATGTTTTGAAAATGGTATTTTTATGTATCTTAGCAACAAACCAGCATTTCCATAATTAGTTTAATTAATTGAATGAAATTCTTATTGATGGTTTTGTGTAAATGCATAGTATTGTATGGAAAAAAATTTTCATTGTAAACAGTATTTTTTCTTCCATATTTTATTTCTTAAATATTTGCTCTGAATTGATTTTAGCAAAAATCATTACATAAGCGGCAGGAAATTGTCAGTTATTCATTTCACCGAGACACAATCATTAGCTCTTTTCATACTACTTTGCAATTCAAAGTAAGGAAAAGATTGTATTCTCAAGCTAGGCTGTTTTATTAAAGCTAATATAATCACCGATAATGTCATGAACTAAAAAGAACTAATGCTGTAATTTTATCTAAATAAATGAATTGCGTATTATATCAAAATTCAGTTAGTATTTAGGAGTAATATCGTTTGCAAGCATCCAGTATCAAATATTATTTGTTAAAATGTGATCATACAGTGCTAATTAGTATGAAAATTGTAATTTATGAAATTGAAATTCCTCTTTAAATGCTATCATAGCTTGTGGGATGTTAGCCCAGGAAATCCAGTAAGTACTTATTCTCATATGAAATGACATAATTATCTATATAAATCTGAATTTTACTCTAAGTTTGTTTTATTCATGGGAAAACAATCCAAAATAATACTTGTAAAGTGTGTAGTTGCAGTTACCATACTAAAGTTGGGTAAACCATATGCAGTGCTACAAATCAGCAATTACCAGTGGTGGTTCCCAGATATTTAAAATCTTCTTTCATATTTTTGGAGCTACATAATTTATCAGTTTTAATCTAATCTTTAGGAACACTTGATAATTCTATTTGGTATGCAAAGTATGATTGTTTCATTTTTTATTAGAATAAATTGATTTTTTTAAACTTGAACATTTCATCTTGCAATTCACTTGTTTTTTGGCAATTTCACAAAATTTTTAAATCTCCAGATGTCATTTATCTAAAATGTGAGAGTTTTCAATATTATTATCCATTAAGTCATAGATTGAGCTAGAATTTCTAAAAAGTGGTTAATTATTAAATGAAAGTTGTCTTTGTGTTGAGTTCTCTTTGATTATCTCTCTTCAAGTAAATATTTTAATTGTAACAATTTACATATTTTGACAGGCTGTAAGAAGCTACTTTGTAGTAATTTAATTGAGTGATCCATATTAATAAAATCAAAACATTTAAACATGCATCGATATTTTATCAGCCTTGCAAATAAATATTTATCAGAAGTTTGACAATATTAAAGATATCATATGGCAATCACATTTCTATTATTTAAAATTGCATCAGAAGCAGTATTTGTAGTTTTCTGTTCATTAGGCTTTGTGGAATGGAAAAAATTAAGATGAAAGGTTGTGGTAATATTTCTGAATATTTATTAATTATCAAATTTTGGTGGAATAAGTGATAATGTTAGCCATCAAATTGAGCAAGCTTTACATGGTCATTGGTACTAAATATCTCTCATATTCAGATTGCAGAGAGAGCGTGCCTTGGCAGCCGAAAGAGAGAGGCAGGAGGGCCTGTCATCATCCACGGTGGATGTCCAGCCAAGGTTGCACTCTCGAGACAGTTTGGCCTCCACCGACCTAAATAGAATGAGGTAACAAAATTTGTCAAATTTCATCCAAATACCTCTAATTATTACTGATTTTATTGGTACAACAGCCAAGAAAACAAAGTAAGTGATTTGTGTTTAGATTTAATACATATAATATTTATGTATAAACAAATGAAAAGTTTCATTTTATCAGCATCTGTACATAAGATAGTAATGAGATCATCCATAAAATATTGAGACATATAAGTATGTAGTTAATTCCTTTTCCTAATTGCCATTATCATCATCAAAGAAGCAACTGTCAAGGATTACTTGTTACTTATTTAATACAAAAAAGGAATATAAGCAATATGTTCAAAATTAGGATGATCTTAGTAGATAAACAGCTTTTTGAAATTTTTAATTTATTCAAATTTACTTTTATACCTATTATTACATTACAATTTATATTTTTAACAAAAATTACATTTCAAACCAAAATATAGTTTATTTGAAATTTGTATTAAATTTATCATCCAATTTAACACAATACAATAATAATGTCTAGCTATGTTATCTCAAAAAAAATTTAATGTGGACATAATTTCTAATGTCACATAACTTGGAATGTTTGAGAGAGTTTAGAGATTGATTTCCTTCATCTTATCATTAGTTTAATTATATCAACATTCCCTTAATTGGTTTACAGGCTTAACAAACTTCAACAAGGATTAATTCATGTTCATAAAGGTTTGGGACAATGGTTTTTAGAGTATCCCAGAGACATCATCAGTATATAATAATTTGCTTATGTCCCTCTGTCTGGAATGCTCTTTGAACTTGAATAACTCTAAGACTAAACAAGCTTTTGACCTGATTCCTTTTGCAGTAGGTTTTATATAGCAGTAAAATTGAGGAAAAAAAACAATTTGCAGTAAAATTTACCAAAAAATTTTCCTACCGATTTTCAAAATTTGTGTTATTTGGGAAAAAATCGACTTTTAAACGAAATGTTGCCTTGCTGACCACATCATTGTTAAACTTTGAGAGTCAATTGTTGTCACAACCCACATACATGTAATATATACGAGTGCATAGATTGCCTTAAATTATCGTAGGAGTTTTCGCGAAAATACATAATCCTAATGGGACTGGGATTTAGTTTGGATTCTTTTCTTATTCAACTATATAGATGCAGAGTAAAAAAGAAGAGGATGTGTGGAGGGAGATCGTAAGGAAGGGATATAGAATGGAAAGTACAAAGAGAGTAAGGGAGGTATAGAATTAGAATAGGACGAGAGGAAAGAGATTAAGAAGGAGACGAAGAAAGAGGGAGAGCCATGGATTGGGACAAGAGGGAATGAGAGGGGGGGAAGGTGAGACAAAAGAGAGGCAGGGAGGGAGGGAGAGAGAGAGGGAGAAGTAGAGAGAGGAAGGGAGGGAGAGGGGGAGGGAGGGAATATTACTATTTATTTATTATTGTCATTTAACATATCTTACTGATTTTTCATATCGAAATCAAATATATTTGGAATATTTATATCACAATCCCATCATGTTTGATGGCTAATTATGCTAGTTATTATATAAGTGTGTTAATTTGGTATTTGCAGGTTTATATTTACTATTTTTGAAGAGGAGGTAATATTAATGTCTTAGCAAAACATAATTATTTCATATACTGTAGAACCCTCTTATAATGCATTCGAACAACAACATGTAAAGTCAGTCTGATTTAATATTTTTTCAGTTTTTCAGTTGCTGTCGCTGTAGTTCAGAGATGGGAAAATATGGTCCGTGTGACTAGTTTATGCCGCCTGTGATACCATTATGAAAGCAAACCGTGAAGTCTATTAGGGATAATTTTGTTTTTGTTGGTTAAAATTAGGGTAGGAAAACCTGTGTTTGTGAAGTTTTGATTCTAAAATATTATTACTTATCGATTTTCACAGATCGAATCTTTCATATTTTCTCAAGTAACTTCCTATGTGAACACTAGTGTGGCCTGCAGAAGTACCTGCATATGTTAATGTGGCTCACCTAAGGAACCGCAACTACTAATGCATCAAAAGTTTACCATTCCTGCTCTAGTTGCACACTTCAGAAACAAACTTCATAGGTCGCACTTGCTACGCCCATGCATAATTGCATCTATCTACTGCCCGCTTACCGCTTTCCTATGGTACACAGCCTTAGAGATTGGCTGTATATTTTTATATAATTTTGCAATTAAATATCTTATATAAATAGAGAAAGACTGTAAAAAATAGTTTGCAACCCTTCAATATGTATTTTCCGATATACCGCGGGTTGCCTAAAATGCAGAGCGTTCTTATGTCTCCTGATACCCAGGTTATAACAGGGTTTTACTGTACTTGCAATATCACCATAATGAAAGCCACTTCTTATGTGCTTCTGGTTAGCTTAAGTAAAGATTAATGATTTTGCACGCATACATAATGGCTGGTTTAAGCATTGATCACAGAAATTGATTTTCTTCAATGTATTTGTGAATGTTAATGAGCTAGATATTATAATTTTCTAAAATATTTGATCTTAGGTTTAATTTAAAATGATTTTTTATTCAATTTTAATGTGAAAACCTTTCTGGAATTGTAAATGTCTTTACTTTTTTCTATTATAATTATAACCTTGAATTAGTTAAAACAAAATTTTTAATTAAAATATATCATTTCTTGGTAATTATTATGAAAAAATTCTAAAAATTGCCTTTCAGTATTCTTTCATTTCAATCTTGGCTTGGATGTTTGCTATTTTATTTCCCTCTCCAAATCACCCTAAATTATTTTGATAAAATGTATTCATGATCATTTGATTTTATTCTTTGACAATCATAATCTGTATACACATTTGCATAATTGAAAAATCTCTTTGAATTCTCATTTGAATTTTCATTTGATCATTTCTTCTTCCAAACAGAATGGACTCAAGTCATGTCACGGGATTGTCAGATGATATGAGTGGTGGTCATCTGAACATGGACAGCAAAAAGCATAAGCACTTGTGAGATGTACCTGTGGCCATTATAGCCAGAAAAAAACATTGCCTACAAAAAAATCTAGCCTTGCATGTGGCTGCTTGTCCCATTCACAAACCTCATGTTAGCTTGTTCTAAGCTCATTCAATTTTCAAAGGGAAGATTTGTTAAGGAGGACAGTGAAGAAGTAAGTGAAGCTGCAATGGAAAGAGGTAGTTCGTGGCATCTTTTTTGAAGTCCAATCTGGAGGACTACCTAACTCTACACAATGGCAGCAGCTTGTGGATATGGAAAGACTGCAACAGCTTTAAAAAAAATGCCCGCTCTTGTGCCGAATGCTTGAAAAACTGTGTGATCAACAGCATTTGTCCTCCAGTTTCTTTAGTAAATTAATTAGTGAATATTAAGGAAAAGGTGGGTCGCCATTTCTATTACGTTCTATCTTGAGATGAGAGCACTTGGAGAGATTTATTATTTCACTTTGAGTGTACTTTATGCATCACCAAGAAGGTTAAGACAGCTACTTTCATTGATACAATTGACATGAAGACAACTCTTAACTAGTGGCTTAATTTGGAATACATACCAACCACTTTTTGACGATGAAGTTAGGACAGTAAAACAAATTAAAAGTCGGTTGGGTTGTGTTTGTACATTGTGTAAGGATAACTATTATTTTTGAAAGACAGTTTCCTATTTTTAATGAGATTGTTGAATCGGTATTGCCAGAATAATTTATAATTTAGGTATTACTAGGCAGAAAAGTAATTTTAGGACATTGTGGACTGTGATGATGAAATGGGTGCAAGGTAGCGAGTTTTTAGGTATGGGCTAAATGATTGAGGAGTAGACAGCCATTTCATAGCGTGGATGGCATAAAGGTTGATTTTGATCAGCTGTGGAGTGATACATAGAACTCTTTACACATAATTCCTCTTCGTCCTTCATGATTAACATATTATTCACTCTTTCATATATTTGCAAAGTATTTCATCCAGGCAATGGAGAAAATGATGGAGAAAAATCGTGATTTTTGATCGAGTGAGTGTGAGGAGAGCTGGTACACAGTAACATTCTGATACATTATTTTTTGGTAGTTTTCATTAGACTGAATGAAAAAATCATCTAATTAAAAAAATCAGGATCAGTTCCACCATTTTATGAGCTTCACAATCAGTTGTCAGCACATATTTAGCCTCTCTGCATTCTGGCATATTGCCTTAGAGAAGTAAGTTAAGGATATTAGTAGCTATATTTGAAATATATTTCAATTACTATACATATAAACATATATTTTTGCTCCGAGGGGAGAGATAACATTGAAGTGATTACTGTAATTTGTACTTTGTTTTAATGGAAAGCGTCAAAAATATGGTAGTTTTGTTTTTCAAATTTATTTGATTGTATGGTATAGTAAAATACAGTTCAACTGAAAAAAGAATGCATAGGAAAAATTTCATTAGAAATGCAAAACACTGCCATTTCCGGGTGGCATATGGTTCCACTTAGCAGGAATGTTGCCAAAGGTGAGGTGCACAGATAGTCTTTAATCTAAACTGTATAAAAAAGTTTTATCCTAAATTTATCAGAGGGAAGTATTGCATTATATCTTTAATGATTTTTAATAGATTCTCAAAAAAGAAGCGCTAGAAGCATTTGATCAATACAATTAGGTTTAGCAGGATACATATTAACCTTCATAATCTTCATGTATCACATATTACTGCTATGCCTAAAGGAGAGCTTTATTTTAAAATTCAATTTCAAAGGGAGTGCTTCAAAGACAAACCTTTATTTCTGTTTTTATCATTTCATATATATTTTAATCATACATAATATTTATTTTTGCAAAAATATTTCTGAATTCTCAAATATATTTGAGGAGACATACTTATTTTTCCTAAGTTATGAATATATGAATGGGATTATTTATTATTTTTGCCATTTTTCAGTGGCACATTCAATATTAAAGGCTGAAATATATTGTTGCTTCATCAGATTGTAATTGTACATGAGCTCACTCATCATAGCAAAATTGTATTTAATAAGTCATTGAAAGCATGTACAATTCAACTAAGAATTATATAAAGTGTCATATTAAAATTTTTGACTCTTCAGCTTTGTTAATCATTCAGTCAATAGATATTAAAATAAACTATTGTACAACAGTCCTTCTTTGGAGTCTAAACGTAGCACATCCATTTGCAAACTTTTTTCATAAACAAAAGCAATACCACACTATGTATCTACATGTACCTTTTGTACCAGCCAGTTTGGTCCAGGTATAACAACTGTATTTCATTCACTATCCTTGCATTATTGCTGAGATTAGGTTAAATCTGACTAGTTTGTAAAGCGTTTCCATCTTATTCACTATCTCTTGTAGTTTAGAGTGTAGTATACAATTGAGTAAAACATTGCATACTACTATTATTTTACATATCAAAAGTTGCATTCAATTTTGATTACAATTATAAATTTTAAAAAGGGAAATGTTATGTAATATATGATATTCAATCCTCACACACCTATCATTTATATTTTGCATGTGGTTCTATTCTTTTACACTCAAGTACTTTAAAAAGAGTAGTTCCAATTAACTTAATGAACTTTGTATGTGGTCTGAGAACATAATGTATCTTTAATCTTATCAAACAGCACTCTTTACTCAGTAATAATATTTTGTTTTGGTAAATTAGCTTTTGATTAACATGGCAATCATGAATTTAAACATACTGTACTTATCCTAGGAATAACACAAAAATTAATTTTTAACAATCATTGCTGAAATAGAAATTGACAGGCATTTTGATTGTTTCTAACTATACACTAGTTTTTCAATACTACTCTCCAAATCTTTATCCTGCTACATATGCTTAACAAACTTATTAAAAAATCCTTTTTCAATCTTCACATTATGAGCTGTTTTGCAAGAATTTCCTGATTTTTTCGTTGAATTTTAAATCAGGCCAAAATTGTACATAAAAAATAGCTTTTACAATGCCAGGTGGGAAAGTTTTTGAGATGTCTTTTGAGGACGGAAAATTTCCCATTTCACAGAAATTTGATGCAGAGGGTTATTTTGGTATACTATTCTTCGTATGTGTCTTCTGATTGATATGAATCAGAGAGTTTGGAGAATATCTTCTTATCAGACCTCTCATTCAATGTTTGTGCTGCATTAAAAAAAGGTCACTGAGAGATGAGAAAAACCCATGGAGTAGAATTTTTAAAAGGTTTAAAGAAGACAAAACAAAACAATATACAATCTCTAAATTAATTTGGCCGTTTGTTTTACAAGAATGAAAATACTTCTTTAAAAAATGGCTGAAATGTAGTGTATGGTTTAACACCAAAAATTAACTCGCTTTTGGATGGATGTGCTAGGATCAGAGGCGCATTATTGCTGCACATCTCTTTTGACTGCAGTCTACGCCAATCTGTGACTCCTCTTCTTTTGTAAATTGTGCTGCAGTTTCACAATAGATATATGAAAACAACTTGTCTGTGGTAAATAGCCATCGCTCCTTTAAAAAATAAAATAAAAATCATGTTGAAGGATTTCCACCACGGGATGAGTGTAACACTTGGTGCTCAAATCATAGTTTTTCTCATTGGTGTACATAATTGTATATTTTCACCTAATCTCTTAATGTACATAGCTGTTGAGTATTTAAAATTTTATTCTGTAATTACTTAATTTTAATAAATTTAATGCGTTGATCGATGATTGGCTTACAATGGATGCTGGCATCTTGAAAAGATAAAAGCATCAGCCCTCAAAAGAATTCTTCATCCGACCCTGTAGAATTCTCATGCATCAATGAGGCATACTTGTGGAGTGTTTGCAAAAGAATGGTGTGTGGTTATCTTTATGAAAAGAATAATCTGTTGACCTAAGTCATTTAACCCTTGTTTAAGCTGTAAATTAGTTTTATGCATACGTATTCTTTATTAAAATATTTTGGTGTCTTGTATGCTTTTTATGTACATCATGTAATACTTGTCATGATAGGAAAATATATATATATAAATACATATATATAAATGAAATTATAATTCATTCTTGTTCTTGGCATTATACATGTGTATTTGTGCAATCATAGGCAATTTTTTCTCGAAAAAGAAAAGTTATTGTCTGGCAGTTGGGGAAGCATGGGTAAATTTTCAAGTACAATTATTACATGGCAATACTATTGTAATCATGCATGTTTCTCAGACTTACTTGGAAAAATTCTGGAATTGATGTGTGACGTTTGTTTAATCATTGTGGACAACTTTAATGACTGTGACGATATGTCATTCATCCAGTCATAAATTTTAATGTTAAATTGTTTGTGTCAAGATATTAATTTTTATATTCCCCCTTCAATTTGTAATGGTGTGAATGTGTAAATAAGATTGTGTGTTGGCATATGTGGATGTTTTCACATTTGCTGGTAAGTTGCAGAATGCTTGCATGAATTTTTAATGATAAATTTTCATATATTCTTCCCTCAATTCTAAGCCATTTATCTGATTTATCATAGAATAGAATTTATCAATTTCAATTCTATGTATTGAAATTCTACTGGAAATATTTATTAATTTAACACAGCAAAATTAGGAAATTTATTGTTGTTACATTGCGTATGAAATGTTTGATGAAAACATGATTTCTTCGTCATTGTTCCAATTGGGTATTTTTCAAGCAGAAATCCAAAGTTTTTAATCAGCATAAATTTATAAAATGAATTATCTGTGACTTTATGAGAATTTATGAACATAGTTTTCTTCTTAAAATGTGAGTTTATCTAATAAATCTAATGTTTAACATTTTGTTGAGTTTTTAAATGGTTGATTATAAAATTTTGTATATTTAAAGTTATGGTCTACCATTGTAAATATGTGCTCTGGAGACCTTTAACTACTTCATGCACTAAAGAAATGTTGTAAAACTCAGACTGTGTTATCATTTAGTGCATGTGTATTAACTTTCTCCTACCTATACTAGATTTTTTCCTTGTGCATATCTACTAACTTCTACAGTTATAAAAAAATGTTTCAACTACATTATACATGCTTATTTTGATTGAAAGAGACATTCTTTGCTCTTAAATGGAAATAATGCCTACTAACCATTTACAGGTGAGATCAATATAACCTATAGAAAAAACATATTTATCCAAATATCTCTCTTTTTATAATGCTTATTTAACAACAGTGAATCAACTGAAAGGAGGTTTGTGTAATCTGGTAACTTAAGTATATCTGCCACAACTTCCAAAACTATGTATATTGATGTGTATATGAAATATATATTGAAAAGAAAATGGTTGAGAAAAATTTCACGTTGAAATCTGAATGAATTTTCGACCCACTTGTCAATTAATTTAACAATTATTTCATGAAAGGTCCTGTAAGAGATATTTAAATATTATTAACCAGGGTCTCTGAGAGAGAGTGCCAAGAAGGCTATTTGGCTTTGGCCTCAAACTCAAGGGGCCCCAAATTTGTGTTTGAATGCACTTACCGTCCTTCATGTCAACTGTGAAATTGCACAAATCTTAGATTTTTTCTCAATCCTGGTACATTCCCATGGTAAAAGGCTAGGATAGCATTTTATTAATAAAAATATACAAATTACATTTCACTTTGTTTTAGCTACTATCGTCTTATTTTGTGTTCATGTGTTTTTATTTTTACAATGGACAGGTGTATCAAAATCTGGAAGTGATCTGGGTCTCTTTGAACCTCTGAGATGGCTTGCTATTAACTATGACAACAGTATGGAATATAGCCAATGTTCTTACAAGGAGAGGACACGGTAGTGGAATCACGGATTCAGGGCTGGGCACAGACACTTGGCCGCCTGAGGCGAGACAAGAAACAGCACCTCTTGGATTTTAAATGATTACATAATCAAACACATTTTATTTTTTCATGTAATTATTAATGAGCATTTATTTATGCTTTATGTGCAAAAAGTCATATACAAATTAATTAAATTTCTACATGTATGTATACATATTAAAAAACATGAACCATCCAACATTACATATTCAAATAAGCAAATAACAATTAAAAATCCATATATATCTCTCCCATACTCTTATATGTTCTGTGAGGTATAGATTCAAAAATTTATTTGGATAGAAAACAATTACAACAAGTTAGTCTGCGAGACCACATAATTGCGACTTATAGTTTCGGAGATAAAAATTTGAGAATCGCCCAATCTTTCGATACCATTTCATACGCATCTTATAAATATTTTAGTGTATGTGTATGTATGTTCTTTATACGTTTTTACACCTTTGAAGCTATCTAATTCAAAAGTTTCATGGGCCATCCTATGGACCAAAGGAAGAACTTGATCTAGGTTTGCAGACCATGGGGTCTCTTATACCCCATGTGGTCAACAAAATACTATTTCCATAAGACAATAACTTTATGATAGCAATCAACCTCTCTAATACATTGCGCCAGGGAGATGCCTGTTGAAATTCAACGGGAAAGTTTTTTGTGAAATAAAAAATGAACAAATATACCTTGACTTTCTTTGGATGGCAAGAAAACAAACTTTTGTTTTTTTTAGGCATTCGTTGTTTCAAGTTTCAAACTCCTACGATGATTCTAAATACCTAATTTTAATATGAAAATGATTAATGTTGTACATTCAAATGTATTCCCTCTCGTAAACGAATGTTGTTTACATTGGTTGCTATGGAAAGAATTTCTCTCTCCTTCTCTCTCTCATACTAATTGTAAGAGCATTCAAAGCACACTTTCACCCATAAGGATTGAAATAAATAGGATTTCAAGGTTTAATAATGTAATGGGTTGACATGGCAACATCCCGTTAAAATGGCAAGATATCCTTAAAATATGTGAATTAAACGTTTAACATGAGGAATTTGGAACTGAATGCAGAAAAAGATTAACAGAATAAGAAATTTCATAGCTTATTCTTTAAAATGGGCTAGATCCAAAGTTCATACGTGAATTCTTTGTGATTTAGATATCAAAAAGATAAAAAGCCTGCAAGTCAAAAAGTCGATTTTTTACGTTTTATCATATGGGAAATTGAAATGCCTACCTTGGAGTCGAACCTAGGACTTCTTTCAAGATTTCTTTTTGTCATCATCATACAATAAGTGAATTGATTATTCCTGCCAAATATAAAAAATGAATCTCGTTCCATTATCGAGTTACTCGCATTTTTATAGCGTGACAGAGGAAGCCACAAAGGTACAGAAGTAGCCTTTTATTATTGTTAGATTTCTTGCGTGTGTGATGTTGGCCTATCCAAATCTACTGGCAATTTGTGCGCGATCTGTGGATCTTCTTTTGTTTTGTGTGACTTATATGGAGTTATTTTTTAACAAACAAGCAAAAGTCAAAGAATATTTTCTTTTTGAGTCTACGATTCTAGTATTTTGATTTTTCATTACTTTTCGAAATATCTTGTATATCGGTCAACCTTTTACAGTTCGTTGAAAAATTAATTTCTCTGTACATTTGCAGACTTTGAACTTTTAGGATGGAATCTTTGCGAGATCCAACTTTGGCAAGATGCATCCTGCTGATCAAGGATGAAAATTCAGGGAAATCTCGTTTATTTGCTGAGGCATTTAACTTCTGCACCAACCTTCTTTGCAAAATTGGTTTAATTTCTGATCATGCTATCGCCATCAGTTCAGTTCATTTTCTTTTAAACTTTCAACATTCCTTTGCCTGATATACCTCCGCCTAATGGGCATATTTTAAGTATTCAGAGGAAGTCTTCGTAAAAATAATTTCAGGGATCCTTTCCATGCCAGAAGCATCATTATAGGATGTAGCATGTGCCGATATCAATGATGATTATGTGATTTAACAAGTTAAATTTTGTTGAAACAATCATGCGTTGAATGACTTGAGAAAAAAATCCGAACCACCACCTAACAACATAGAAAAAAATAAAAATATGAATGTGGCTGCCCAGTTAAACTTTAATGGGAAATACAAAAAAGGATTTGTAAAAGGAGGAGGAATGAAAGAGAAAAAAGCTACCCAAGAGGGATTCGAACTCGCACCCTCATGCTTAGGACGCACCCACTATATGCTCACCACCAACAATTACTTGATCAATTATGCATGCATTGAGAAATTTATATCAGTTGACATAAAATTGCAATATTTAATCGCAATTTTCGGAAAAGCTATCGGCTGTATATGCCCAAAAGTGGGGTTTGCAGTGATCCTGGAGTCCAAAGTTATACACCTACCAAGTTTCATAAAAATCCGTGATCCCATTCCCGTGTCCTCTCCTTGTTAGATCAAGGATGCACTTATCAGCCTCAATGGAGAGCAAGACCAGTTTGTTGAAAATATAACCAAGCATAAACCATTGAGATATAAAAACTACTATAAAATAATCCCTTTCAATATTATTACCCATGATCCTAGGACAGCATGGCTGGATATCAGCCTTTTCTGAAGGAATGTTACAAAGAGGATGACTTGCTTATAGGTAATTTTTTAACTAGATCAAATGAAAGAGCATAGGTATATTAAAATATTATTTAATGAATTAAATGTGCAGTAAAACTTTGCTGTATGCAGTTTCCATGGTTCACGATTCATTTATTGTGACCAAATCTTCGAAATTCACAAATTGTGATCTAATTTGAAAATGCCTCTGCACTGACCATTGATGCTGCATTAATTCAGAAGAGTTTTTTCAGATGGACTTGCAAAAAATCTCATTATTATGAACATGTATATCATACAAGAATGGGAATTTAAGCCCCAGGTAATATTCAATGCAGATGAGACTGGGTTATTTGGGAAAAGGAAGCCATCGAGAACTTAAGCAAAAGGTACTCTCTTGACAAAAAATAGGCTTTCTGCTAACCACAGTCCCTAACTCCTTCTTTCTCATTTAATCAAGGTCTTGACATTTGTGATGTTTCTTAGGGTACTGCAAGGGTTTGCTGTACTTTGTGAGTTATTGCAATATAGATTTTTCAATTTCAGTCATACTTCATTAGCAGACTTCCTAGAGGAAAATGCGCTTTATGTTGAAGACAGGATGACTTTCATTATATATAGCTATAAGTTGAGTGATCTTCTGAGTGGTTCCATGCACATTGCAATTACTGTGTGGGATAGTTAATTTACCCTTATAATTTTGAACATTATTGTTCCACAAAAAGTAGCACTGATCAAATTTACAGTTAAATACAGGATGCATTTTTATCAAGATCAATGTAGATAAAATTTTAAGCAATTATTTTATCTTTGGAAGTGTTGTCAATTATTTTTTTATTTTCTGTTGGAATGTGATTCAAGAATTATCAAAAAAGTAAAGTAAAATGACTTAAATGTTCACAAAAATCATGATTCAGATTAGAATGTAACAGGGATGGTAAATGCATGCCACTTTTGGCATGTGAGACTATTTTGGTTGACACACAGCAGGACAAATTGGTTTATTGATTGTCTCCTTAGTATTTTCATTTGACTTTCTAGTAAGATTGCAATTACAGTATAATAAAGTGTTACGTGTTATCTTATGGGAAACAGAAATTATCCACTGGAGTTGAACCCGGGTCTGTTTTGGGGACGTAATTTTGTAATAGCTTTTATATGAAATAAATAAAATTGGGGGGTTTGTTCTCCGACCCCTAAGGGTATGTGTTAGTCATTCCAAGGAATTCTCATACCATAAATACCATTTGTAAATCATACTTTATCAATGATATAGAAAAATTCATAACAAATTATTAGAGCATTATAAGGTTTAAAATACCAAAAGCAATGTCCAAATCTCTTTCTAACATTATATTTTGCATGTATTATTTTTTAAATGAATGAATTTAATAAATGTTACTGTTTATACACTAATATGTATGGATAAACTGTCCATTGCTGACGGGTAGTCAAGTGGAAAAGAAAATAACTCATTTGTTCACTCATCTATGCTCAAGCCGAGTTCAGTAATAATCGTCTCCATGGCAACTATCCAATAAAATGCGATTTAAAATGCTAAATTGCTGTTTTAGTAGAAATTCAAGAAAATACGATAAATTATCAAAATTCTGTAATAAGAATTAGAATCCTCATTCTTTTCCCCTTTTTGGAAGAAACTTAAGTGGAATTTCTTTTTCTATTTATACACAGAGTGCTGACAAGCATCAACTTGAACTCCGGCAGAAGTAACTGAGCTAAAGGAACACTTTAGTAACATTTATCAGTTGTAACGTTTCTATTCATTCCTTTTATTGGCATAACTAAATGTTTCACCACCTGGTCAGGTTTATTACTGGTTGCATATGGTCCTTCTGGTTGAACACCAGCATATATTTCAAATTTCTGTAAATAAAATGTTATTGCATCCACTAATGCAAAACCTTTTTGGTTTTTTTCAGAGTATACTGGTGAAAACGGCACCAACCTTTGAAAGGAATCAGTTGCTCATCAATTCTTACATATTCTGTTGGGATGAATGCCTTTTCAAAGTTTGCTGACAATATTTGAATAAGGTCCCTTATCGGAGAAAGCTTATCAGTTACTTTATGCACTTCTCGGGTTGTGATGTCGTCATACCTTATGCATCTCATCAAGAAAAGACATCTTTTTGACTTCATAGTAGTAAAGTATTATCAATTTTACTGTCCAGTACTAAATAATTTGAGAAAAATATTTACACAAATGTTGACAATTTGTCTGTTGTAGAAAAGAAAAAACAATAACAGAAATCAGAGATACATAACTTACAAAAACTTTGTGATATACCTATTTTTATGCGATGTATGTACACTCTTTCTATTCATCCACTCAATCCCATGTGAAAAAAAATTGGGAAAATTGGGTGGCTGTCAAGATTTAGGTGAGAGCTCTGCGGTAGCTGGGCATAAAATTCATTATCATAATGCCGCTGTAGAGTATATAGCAATTTTTTGAAATATATTGTTTATGTCATATTGTTCATGATATCAAGCTGTATATAGAGATAGATTTGAATTGAAATCGCTCAAGCCACTTTTGAGAAAAATCGACTTTTTATGAAAATCTACAAGTATACTGCCCTCCATTCTTGCTGTATATATTACATATCAACATTATATATATTTCAGATGGTATTATACAAAAATACGAGATTTTTCTTATATTATTTGCAACCGCTTAGGCACCATTATTATATAATGACGGACAGATGATGTAGCAAAAACAACTTTTTTGGACTCTGAGATACCTAAAAAGTGGATTTCCATTGAAATCCAAATTAAAATTATTTTATAGTCTCAGTATTTATTGTATGTATATTGTGCATAAAACATTTAAAATATCACAATAAACAAATCACAAAATAACAAAAATGCTAAAAAACCATGAAGAAGGTCAATGGCAAAGGTATTGCAAGTTTGTTCTAGATAGGTAATAAATTTCTTTTGATATTGATGAAAATACATTGCGTGGGGTCATATTGACCCCATGCGACTAATTAAGGATTAAGTTATTTTAAAGTATTAAAGAAAACATCTCTGCACGATGGATTTGAGACTTCCTGTGCAAAACAAATAGGGAAAAAACTTTCTTGGAATCGAACCTGGTACTTCAATCTTTGCCAAACAGAATATAGCCCAGAGATTGACCCTGGCAGCACAAGGCTCATACCAAGTTTCATGAAAATGGGCCCATTGACACAAAAGTTGTTAGTAGAGGACACACAAACAGACAGGACCATTTCAGGAGGCTATGTTTCCTTTGGAAACCAGCCTAAAAAAGAAATGTTTATTATATGGATTGTGTCTAACAAGTGAATGAAGCAAATGAAGCACGTTTTCAGTAGATTTTGGAAACAGCCTTCATAACAACTTTTCAAAATTTTACATAAATAGTTTCCATTATTGATGATCGCTAATACTAAATTACATGAAAATTGGATGAGTGTGCCAGGTGTTGCAGATTATTACAGCATAGATGCATTCTGCAAGAGTCGTCTAATGCCTTCACAAGTCTCTTCTCTTCAAAATGTCATGATGTTAATAGAGAAATCAATCATAAATGATAAGTGACATAACCTTGAAAATAAGTTAAATGAAACAATGTTAAGCAAGGGATACCTATAATCGGAAAAATAGGGTTTGTTACATAAATCTGCAAGATTAGATACTAGAGCAATTCCTTTTACCAAGATAATGACTGCAGGACAAAGAAACAAATGGAAAGAGATAATAACAATGAGAGAGACAGAAAAAAGTAAACCTGAGAGGGATAAAAAGGTAAAAGACAAATCCATTCTCAACATAAAAGATGTAATAGGCAAGCTTAAGATGCTGGGGATGAAGAAGTTTGATAAGGGTTGGAGGTAGAAGATGAGGCTAGCTTCAGGAATGCTGTGATTTGAGCATGCCTTCATGCCTTAATTTTTCATAAACTTCAGCATAGTGAACTACTGCAGAGCAGTTGCTTCTCTTGAAGTTGATTCTCCTTCCCATGAATGAGTAAGCCTCTATTACCTTATTTTTTAGTTCATTTGCCATCATAATGATTTTCATCAAGTGCTCCACTTTTAAATGTGGTTTCTTAGGCTCCATATGTTCACCCTCATGCAGTCTTCAGCATAGGGTTCCCTTGGAAGATTTCTGTCAAAATCCTACCTTGCTCTCTAATAAAGACACATCCATATGTATTAACAGAAAGGGTATTTCTTGTCTATCATCATCACATTGTCTTGCTCTGATCTCCCTTTTAGAATTTATAGCCTTAAAAAGATCTCCTCTGATATTTTTTAATGAGAAAGTCCAAGAAATGCTGCAAAAAGGCAAAAGTGACCCCTACTGGGGCCATAACGAATGGCTAGGTATACCTGTATGCAAGTCTTGACAAATCTGATCCAAATCCAAAACTTTCAAAATCCAGGGGCCATGCTAGATATCAATGCAATGTGAATTAGGATCAGGGTTATTTGAATCTGTATATAATATACAGATGCCATACATACAATATTAATATTACATGCTTAGCAACTCTACTGAATTGATAAAATACATCAGAAAAATACAGACATCACTATGCAATTATTGGTTTCCAAAGGCAATGGACAACTTGGTATGTCCAGCTCTGTCTGTATGCCCCTCTGATTGCCATAAAAAGGTTATGAGATCAAATTGTCATATCAATTACAAAGCAGCCATCATCAGTGGCGATTCACTGATAGTAAACACTAAAAAAAAATTCTATTGCTGATGAACCCAATTTTAGTCATAAAGGAGTATTTGGCTTTCCTAAACCTTTTAGGGCTATTGGAGAGATATACTGCATCATTTTGATTTTAGCAGCTCTGTAGCAAGAGAAGAGAGTGAGGCAACCGTCTTGGTGTCAATGTGAAGACAAGTGGCTAGTCGATATTTTGTTAAAGACTTCAAAAAGTATTGTTCTTTAATTATAAATTTTATGATCAATAGTAGAGAGCCTACAGTTCTGTGGGAAAATTTGAGAAATGCCAAAAAAACTATTAAAATAAACGAAGAACGAACAGAAAAGAATCAAACATTGGAAGAGAGTGGCAAAATGAAGAACAAACAAATATGATACAAAGATTAAACCATGAAGATGAACAAAAATGATAAAAGTAGAAACGAAGAACAAAGAGAAGAAGAATAGTCAAATGTCAATAGTGTGACAAACTATTTAGTTACCCTGGCTTACAACGACAAATCCATATTCCACCTCTCCTTGTTTTCTTCCTCTCTCTCTTCATTCCTTCCATTCTCTCTCTCCCCCTTCCTCCCATTCACTCTCCCTTCCTTCCATTCTCTCTCCCTGTCTCTTCCTTCTCACCATTCTCCTTCCCTCTCTCTTTTCCTACCTCCCATTCTCTCTTCCTCTTCCATTTTCTATCCCTCTCTCTCTTTCTTCCCCTAGCTGAATAGGTTGTTATGCCATCTCTTATTTACATGGATAATTAGCTGATCTTGAATTCATTTCAATGCCATAGGTTTACGATATTGAGTTTGTCAACAATATCAGTTGCCATGGAAAGTAAAACTTTTTCATTCAAAAAACATGCGATTTTGTAGCTTAAAGCTCAATTTTGGAAAAATTCTATCTGTATTTGAAATTTCACTGTAGGAGAATGAAATTTCATTATTTTCTTCATCCTTGAGTTCAAGTTCTGACTTTGTACAATGAGTTTTAGTAATTTAAATGTTCAAATGAAAAATAGTTTGCACTGATCTCCATGTTTGTAAATGAGGAAAATGAAAACAGAAAATATTTTTGAAAAATAAATTGGTCTGTTTAAAAACTAAACTCACAACCTAAACTCTTTATTGTGGTTAAAATGACATATTCCACTTGTCTCTAGGTTATGTAATTTTTGAGCTATAAATACATACTTATACTTGACCGGACACAGCCTAAAAGACTAAATTATTTTCATATATTGTATGATAAATGTGTACTTATTAATCTGTAACACAATTAAAATTATTAGGTTATCATTATTAAAATCTGGTACTGCTCGCATACAAGACATCCTTGCTACAGCGCTAGATTTTAATCATAAGGTGAGCTCCATAATCCTCAACTGAATTAAGCTGGTATTTAAATTTCTGGGTGTTGGCTTCCAAAGCTGTATTTAACTTTGACCCAGGGAAATGAAATTGCATTGTTTTATTTATCTTATCATCACTCAAAAATTACTGTTCCAATTGATCTAGAACAGACCTGGGCAACTTGTGGCTCGTGAGCTATATGTGGCTCTTTTTATAATTTTTCGCGGCTCTCGTGTTCTTTCTATTTGGCCATATAATTTGGCTCTTTTGATTAAAAAAACAAAATCCAAAATCATATATTTAAAAAGCAACCAAAATCCTCTGATTGATTTAGAACAAGGTTTCTAACCTTTCTAAAGTGGTCAGAACCAAATTGAATCCTAGAGTATCAGGTGAGCACCAGACTATGTTCTTGAACAAGGGTTCCCAAACTATGGTCTGTGAAGTGATTTCATCCAGTCCACCTTACCTCATAAATTTCTTTGACCCTTAACTAGTAAGGTGAAATTATAATCACATTGTAACAAAGGCGTGGTCTCCCAGATTGCTATTGGTTTTTTATTATTATATTATTTCACTAGCTATATCTACAATTGGAGTTTCAATTTTTAATTATGTCATGAGGAAAACACTTAATATTCTTTCTACTTCTTTGTAAAATGAAAAGTAGCAGGAGGATTTGTTATTGTTGTTAAAGGTTACTGCATGCATATTCATATATTTTTCAGCAGGAGGTGTCATTAGATATCATTTATGACAGAGCTTCATAACCAGTGTGCTGCGAGAAAAGCTTTAGTGTGCCACAAATTCTGAGGATTTTTAATTTTCACAAAAGTGTTTGCAACAAATAAAATTCACAAATTTTATCATCCAAGGAACTTCTCCTGAAATTACCAGAGGAATAAATAGACCTTAGAAGGGATTGTACACTTAAATTTAGAATGGTACCTTTAAATGTATTTTAACAAAAAGCTAAAGGTGAATATCTTTCAATACAGTAAAACCTCCCTAGACCTATGGTTCCATGTGATTTTGGTCATCTAGAGAGGTGGTTGCAAGTATCAAAATTAGGCGAGAGTAAGAAATGATATTTCTTCAAAAGAATTTAAAAAAACAATCTGATGTGTTGAAAATGAAATTTGTAGACTACAATGTACAGAATGGGATTAAAATAAAAACTGCTGAACCGTAATATAATCCAGATGAGCACTCACACGTCAATAAGAGGAAATAAAAAAAAGTTCTTAATTATACTTACAAATTTGCAGGATGATGGCCTACAGGGACCTGTTGTTGAAGACTAGTATAAAGAAAAATGAAAGACACACACACACTCAATCCCTTGGAAAAACTCTGGAAAACTCACTAGATATGTATTTCAAGAGCTAAGTTCTCGTCTTCAGTAGCTGAAGTCATATGGATTGTTTTGGTTTTGTCTTGAGTTTTTATTACTGTGTTTAATAATAACGACCGTGGGTCCATCCCTCACTCACCCCTTAACATGTTGACTATTAGGAATTCCCCCATCCCCCTTCCACTTTCATCCGGAATGTATAAAGACAAGACAAGACAAAACCATAACAATCCATGCAACTTCAGCTACTGAAGATGAGAGCTTAGCTCTTGAAATATGTATCTAGTGAGTTTTCCAGAGTTTTTAAAATGATTTTGCGTGTGTGTGTGCCTTTCTATTTTCTTTAGGCTAGTCTTCGACAACAGGTCCCTGTAGGCCAACGTCCTGCAAACTTATATCATTTTTTTTCTATTTTCTCTTATTGATGTGTGAGTGCTCATCTGGATTATATTACGGTTCAGCAGTTTTTATTTTAATTCCAATCTGATAAGTGTACAAACTTAATTTTTATATATTTCGTCAATTAATGTTAAAATCTTCATCGAACAAACAAACTAATAAAAAAATTAACTTGAAAAAATTTACATTTAAAACTATATTAAATCCCCCACAAAAATTCATATTACACTTGCTACATATGAGTAAAATAGTCAAAGAAAAATATGAATTAACAGAAAAATACTATATTTTAAAGTAATCCTGTGACAAAGTTTGTCTGCTTATCTTTGATTTTCGCTGTATAATTTCCTTTTCTAGGACTTTTTCAAATTCATATCACAAATATAACATTTCTTTATTTACCAATTCATGAGATAAATTTTTTAAACCAGATAATGTTCTCAAACTCTCATGCATAGGAATTGAAATTTCTTCAATAACTTCATTTTCTTTCTCTTCATTTCCTTCATATTCAATATAATTACCATCACAATTTTCTCCAGGTTCATTGAATTCTTTTCTCAGTTTTCACAATCAGCCTCATGTCTCTATGCTCTTGTAGAAACTGATATCTATTTTTAAGTTGGCATGTTTTGCAGATGCAAAATTTTGTCCTGCATCAATAAACTGTGTATTTTTTTTCTAATCATCCTCTTGGATTATTATAGCATGCACCAATAAAAGGTCACTACTATTTTCATCTGATCCATCACATTTAATTCCACATTTTTCAAATCATTTCTAATAGTGATTTCTAAAATTGTATCCCATACTTCAGTTATATATTATACAACATCTGATAGCTCAATATTTTCACCAATTCTTCAGCATTTTAGGCTGTCCATTTTTGCTACTAATATAGTTAAAAATATGTCATCTATACAATAATGTGAGTGTCTGAATAATTCTTTCGTCTAAGGGCTGTAATACACTGGATGTGTTGGTCGGTAGAAAAATCATAAATTTCCATTAGACAATTTTAAATTATTTGGATGACATGGAGCATTATCTAAAAAAAATATAGAGCTTTCCTATTATCTGTTATCTTCTCTTCATTAAAATTTTCAAACAACTCAGTGAAAATATTACTTGTCATTCACGCTTTTTCATTGGAATATCAATCAATATCCATTGTTGCCATACTCATCTTTTTGGAAACTCTGTGGTCTCATAGTATTATTTATTGTTAGAGATTTTTATTTTGAACCAAAGCATTTGTCCACCGGAGTATTGACTTTGTTCAATTTTCTTAAAATCAAAACACAACCTTACCCAAATAATGATTTATTCAGTAAAGCACATTAAAAAAGTCATTTCATTGATGTTATACATGTCTCTTGGATCATACTTTTCAAATACCTGAATCCAAGACGACCATGAATCTAAGAGGACCCCCGTTTTAGCAGACTGTCAAAACAGAAAAAAGATTTTGGCCTAATTTCTCACTGAATGTATTTGGTGTGTATTCCAAACACGTTTTCAGTATAGGTATACTAGTTTGTTCATTAGTTAAAATGGTTTCTTACAAATTTTTGTCTGAAAAAAATTTATTAACGTATTTTTAAAATTAAGACTTTATTAATTGAATTCCAGATTGTAACTTTACAATGAAAATTTTCAGTAGATACAATTATTTCATCTTATGATTCACATGTTTAAAAGAAAACATTGATTAAACATTTAATCATACACTCTACAGTTATACAACAACTCGTCGTGGTTAGTTCATCACGCATCCATTTGTCACTGGATAAATTCCTCGTGCATCAATACATCACACGAGTAACTCATCACAAGCCAATTCATCTCCATTTGTTTATTAAAAGAAATGTATGCAAAATATGTCAGAAAGAAAATTCGACATTGCTATTAAAATTTTAATCTTGATAATGCTCAGGGTAATTTGGCATTATTAAAAATCATGTGTTGAAATATCATCAAATAGGCATATAAATGTATTTTTGATATATATTTTTGAATATTACTATTGTAATTAAAACAACAAATACATTAATAAAATATATATTAATAATGAGTGGAGACCGTTGTTCAATAAAATATGTTAATAGATAAAATGTAAAATTTAACAATTGAATGATTAATAGCTGGCTGAAATAAAATCTGCTACTAAATTGAGTAATCTTTATGAACAAAGCGGTTTAAGCAAATTCTCACTCTTCCTTCTTCTCCACCCTTGTCTCATTGCAGTGTTGAAGCATTCGAAACACCCTGAATGTCAAAGTCCCTCGCAATTCGGTATAAAAATGAAATACATACATACATCAGGAAAAATATGACGCAAAAGTATTTTATGAAGAAAAAAATAGCATTTTACCAAATTCGTTCCCAATACTAATTAGAAGTTCAGATAATCATAACTGTAGATGTTAAAAGAACTTACCACTTTAAACTTATCTTTCTGGAATTTATTTCAGGTACACGGTAATAAAGGAGGAATTGTGTCTTGTTTACACGAAATGGTAAAAGAGGGTGGTATCAGAGGACTTGGGCGAGAAAATGGCATTAATGTGATAAAGATAGTTCCAGAATCTGCCACAAAGTTCATGGTTTACCAACAAACAAAAATGATTATCCATAATAACAGCGGAAGGTATTTGAACATCTACGAACGCTTTGAAGCTGGGTCAATTGCTGGTGGAGTGAGCCACTTGAGGTAAGAAGAAGTATCCTCATTGTTGTTTCATTAAAATCTTTGCTTAAACGTCTTAAGTTGGATTTATAAGTGCATTCTTTAATTGTGCTAATTTTTTTGTCTAGGTGCTAAAAACTAGACTGGCCCTCAGAAAAACTGGGCAGTACGAAGGTATCATTGATGCTGCAAAAAAAATTAACAGAGGGAAGGAATTAAAAGCTTTTACCGCGGTTACATACCAAACCTTCTTGGTATAATCCCATATGCTGGCATAGATCTGGCTGTTTATGAGGTTCGTAAGTCAAATTATTTGTCTTGGATGTTTGTGGATGTGGCAAATGCAATGACAAATTTTTATTCTTTTGGCCAGTTTAACCTGATCCTATACATTCATTAGAAATGCTTCATAACTTTAACTTTTCCTGAGTTCTTAATTTTTCTATTGTTTTTCTGTACCTTGAGATATTTTAGACTAATTTTTAATGTTGTCTCTAGGTAATGAGCTTAGTTAACAGTTAAAAGTTGATTAATTACTTCATATTCAATATATAAATTGCTTCTTTTAATCATGCAGTATTATTATGATAAATAAATAAATAAACTGCAACTTCATATTTATAAAAATGCCAAACTATGGCATGCTCTAATAACAATATCAAATTATAACAAACTTTCTCATTCCTACATTAACTTCTAAAATGTGCTTGGACAGATTGCATTAGTTATTTAAATTTAGAAACTAAAAATAGTAAATTTGTCTTAATTTATATCAAGTTTTCCCATCTTGTATTTCAGACCTTGAAGAATTATTATCTCCGGCAAAATGGTTCAGAAAATCCAGGGATTTTGCTTCTTTTATGTTGTGGGACGATTAGTAGCACATGTGGGCTGATAGTATCGTATCCACTTGCTCTGGTGAGAACAAGGCTCCAAGCTCAAGGTGAGTGATGGAGAACATTCATAAAATCATGAAAGATCACATTTACAAAATTTTAATTTTGAATGAAGTGATCACGATTGAAGTAACTTCTTTGAATGTTAATAGCGATTATGTACATTAAAATTGGAATCATAGAATTCAATTTTAAAGAAAATATTGTTTGCAAATTAGACTCTTTGTCCAGTATTTTTTTGTCGCCATGGGTGGTAACCCTTTCCGGTCAGATATCGACATCCCTGATTTTTTCCCCCTGGCCGTTGGTGGACCTATGATCGACTCATTTTTTTCACATAAGTTAAAATATATGTGCCAATAAAATATATTATAAAGCAAACGTACTTATTTTATTGCTTCTATGCCAGAAATGCCATCAATCTGGTATCAGATATTTTTTAAATCACTCTGACCAGAAAGGGTTAATATATTACAAAGTCAATAATCTTGCAAAAAATATGTCATAATAATTCATGTGTTGAAATTAATTCTCTGTGATCTTTTGTTTGGTTATACGTCACATAATATGCTTTCCACTTCTTCTCTTTTCCATCGTTATGATGTTGACTTTCTTTTGTATTTTCAGCAATACTGACAAGCCCAGAGCATGCCCAAACTATGACAATGATGAGAGTAATACGTGCTATAATAGCATGAGAGGGATTCTTTGGTCTGTATCGTGGAATTACGCCTAGTTTCATGAAAGTAGTGCCTGCAGTTAGCAACAGCTATGTGGTGTATGAAATGTGTCGACAGGCCTTAGGGGTGAATATGACTTGATTAGGAAAATTGTTAGTTTTAAATTTTAGTGGCTATGATGAGGCTACCACCTCTAACACCAAGTGTTTAAAGGTCACCAGGGATCCATCTGACCTATTTAGGAGAAGTTATATTCTTCAAAATTTGCATTGGGTGCTAAGCAGAAATGGTGTTGACAAAATTTGCAATAGAGGATGGGAACCTGTTTGTGGATCGTTTGACACTCCAATCGATGTTTTATTTATTTAAAGTAATAGCATTTAAATTCATAAGTATTCTGTTGGTAAACAGAAAGAAAATCATTTGTATAATTTCTACATACAAGGCAGTGGCTTTTGCCTGTTTAATTATGACTGAAGCAATTTTGAGTTTTTGGTAATTTTGGTTATCTTTGCTGACAGCATAATTATTTTGAGTGGCTGTGATTTTGATAGTCTGTTTAGTGAAAAACATCGTCTTTATTTCAAAATCATCTGCATAAATAACCTGTATAATACCTTTATTTTTTATATCCTATATAGTATTTTTTGTATTATCCAAGAGCTCAGGCTGATTTTTTACAGTTTGAAAGTATTACGCAAATTATGAGCTGGCTGAATCTTGAATGTTGTACCAAGCAACAGTAGACATTCACATAACTATCTAATAATTTACCTTCTAAATGTAACTACTTATGCGTAGGTTGTCTTGAAAAGATTTCAGCATATTCTGATACATTAACTAGTGCAATTGTTTATTTTTATTAAATTCATATCTCCGCATATATAAACTATTCAAAGTACTTCCTTCATGAATAACCAAAAGTGGGTAAATGATACCAGGATAGTGGTGAATGAACTCTCAAAAGCTGTGATGTCAAGCAACAGTTTCATTTATATGAATCTGCCGGCAGTATGGAATGGTGGAGCATATTTAATAACACACATAATTTCATTATTGTGAAATTCTAAAAAAAAACAGATAGAACACTTAGCATTGATTGTTGTGCGTTTCTTGACTAAGTGTTATTTTAGTTAAGAATTATAATCTACGGCACTATCTTCCATATACGTCAATGCTTAAACATCTAAATATCTTTTGTGCATTTCAGAAAATTAAATTTTAACCTTAATAAAACAGAAACATCAACCTGAAGAAGGATTTTCACATAGAGTAAACAGGTTACAAGCTGTTATACACAAAAGAAAAAATCTTGTTTAATGGCATGTCTTAATTGTACAATATTATACATTAATGCCTTTTAAGGTTGCATTTAAAGCTAATTTCAAGTCATTCCAACAAGCTCTTTTACAATAAGCATTACACTGCTAATTTACTGCATATAACTGTTGTGAATCAATGACCAATGTATCATCAATATTTTTATCTTGTAACTTCTGGCTGAAACTGAGTACCCAATGCAGTTTCCAGTGTTTACAATATTACACTAATAAATTTGTGTTTTAATTTTGAGACTTTGTATTTGTTCAAATGTGGTGTTAAATTTCTTACCTAGTTATCCACTCTTTGACAATGACATAATGTTGCCCCTTGAAATGCTCAAGCCCTTCTACCACATCAAGGTCCAAAGGACAACCAAGTAACATCAAGTGCTGATAATTTTCATGTGTAGAATATGGGTGGTGTAGTATTTGTTTTAATATTGTAGTGGAAAAAATGAAATCACATTTAGATTCATTAAGTTTATTTTTAATCTGATTGCCTTGAAAACAAAAGAATTGATGTTATAAATATATCACAGGTATCAGAAAGTGGTATTTAATATTTTAGAAAAAAAATATTTGGACACTACGTTTCTTTATCTTGACTCAGCTCATCTTGTGGAGGAAAGAACTGATCTGTTTTGAATATGTCATGGGCTTCATAAACTGGCGATTTAGCTTTTTTAGCAGTTGAAGAGAGATCATTTTTCATCTGGAATAAAGATATTTGTCAAACTCTTTTAACTATACCATTAGTTTCACTGCAAAAAAATAGGAATTTTGTTGGCTGAACTGAAGATAAATATCAGACCTAAGTAAAAGCTATGCCATTGCCTTTTTCAGTGCTACAATGCTATGCCCATGGCAATTTAAGAAAAAAAATTATCTTCTTAATAAGCAATTCATTAACACCATAGTTAATTTACAACCATTTCTTAGTCATAACAGAAGAACAAGTGAAATATTTTATACAAGGAAATTTCTTTGAGAATGCATTTCATTTGCAATTATTAAAAGGATTTGGTAGAAACCTTAAAAGCAATGTATGAAGACTTTTACATTATTGCCAAAAAAATTATTTAACTAAGTTTTAATCGAGAACTTATGGAGGTAAATTTTATTAGGCCCTAGTGGCTATTACCTATATAAAGAAAAGAAGTTCATCAGTTTACAAAAGAATATAGTATTTTGTTTTGTACAAATACATGTATACCACCTTTTTGAACTTTGCGAATAATTGGTTGGCATCAGCTGATTGTAATTCAGCTTCAGGGCAGCAACTTTGAAATAAGGTGCTAAGTAATTAAGCCAAGTCACAACAGCGCGTTGCTAGCAAACATAATGCTAGACATTCTCCACAAGCCTTTTCACCAGGTGAACAGGTTGTGTTCAGAGCTGCGCCGAAAGTTTCCAAACTTAATAAAATGTCTGCCAAAATTTTCCCTCTATGGGAAGGACCCTTCGTGGTCGACACTCCTGTAACCCTGTCTTTAAGGAAGCCAACCCAAATTATTTTTGAATAGTAAATGTTAGTCAAGTTAAGAAATATTTTTCTTCTGGTAGGAAATAATTGGTTATTTATTTAATACCACGTGTCAATGTTATTTCTATTATGTAATTCTTTGGTTGACCAAAGGTTATATTGGTCATTCTCAATTACCACATACTATTGTTAATCAATTTAAGAAACTTTATGTGGCTATCAGATAACAGTTTGATTTTTTGGCTTTGAAAAATGAATCACCCATTGTATTTTAATGTTCAGAATTACTTTGTCTTGTGAGCTTGTTTAGATATGCAAGCAAGAGTGTCCTTGGGTGATTGCATTTTGGGTCTTGTTTTTCATTTCCACTTGGAGGTGTTTTTTTCCCTGTCCTGTTGACAGAGTCACTGATTCCTATGAATCATTATTGTTCTTTGGTAATGCTCCGGCGTAGAGAATTAGCGACCTCATCGCCCGTTGATTTATAATCATCGCAATCAGCCCCCAGGTGCAAATCTTGTAAAATAAATTGATATCTACTTGGCCAATTGCCACAATACTGCTCGGTGCAGTCAATTTTCAGACATCATTGATGGATCCAGACATCTATGTATGTCTCATGGCACAAAATTATTTTAATAACCTTGCCATGTTATATCCGTTGGTACTATTTACCACGGTTAATGTACTCCAGCCCCAATTGGGCTCGGATACTTTAAAAATGTTTATATAGGTACTACTGATGATTCCTATCATCGAAATCAGCCCCCAGATGCAAATCTGGTAAAATAAATTGATATCTACTTGGCCAATTGCCACTATACTGCTCGGTGCAGCCACTTTTCAGACATCATAGATGGTTTCAGACGTCTATGTATGTCTCATGGCACAAAATTCTTTTAATAACCGTGCCATGTAATATCCGTTGGTAATATTTACCACGGCTAGTGTACTCCTGCCCCAATTGGGCTAGGATACTTTAAAATGTTAGACCTTACACAGTGATTTTTTTATATTTTTTTTATATACTGTGAATTTCATGGGGACTTGCTTAAACAATGTGAGGCAAGTTTAATCAATTTATCAGTTGTCTGATTATTAAATTTTTTTTCTCATTCTCATCTAATAGTTTCTATTAATGTTCAATTTTGTCCTGTTGGCAAATAACATATTCTTATTAATTTGTAACTTTGTAATAATATTATGTTAATGTACCCTCGGAACTTTTGTGATTATATTCGGATTTTTATGCTGTGCTTCAAGCTGGTGCGTCGGTAAACTCTGGAGTGTGACTTTGTTTGCTGAACTAAACAGTGAGCAAACTCATCGAAAGTGAGGGGGGATGCAGCATTTTCCTACTTTTGACAGTTTATCGAGTTCCCCATCAGTTTTTCGCAAATGACGATCCCTGCCTGCGACGCACCCTTTTTCATGGAAAGCCTTCTTTTATAGCAACAGACATTAGCCCGGAAGAGGACACTAGTAGATCAAGGGTAGAACCAATTAGCATTCGCGAGTGCAGTGCAATCTACCAGCACTTCACTGCGAACTGAACTAGTCCCCACCCGACAACGTCGCCACGAGCAGAGGCAGTTAGTGAGAGTGAGAGAGACGGAGAGTGGGGAAGAAGGAGAGAGGACGCAGAGTGAGGCGAATGCACCTGCGGAACAATAATCTGCGAGTCGCTCGTTCCGTATCATTGGTGATTCCTCAAGTGGACATTTCTACTAAGTATTTTACTATATTTGTGCCTTGTATTATGTCACTGCAATATAATTGCACTCGATGTGTTGTCTATTATTTATGAGAAGTAAGTCCAAAAATGGCAAGGTGTTGTTTTCTTGAAGTTCATAAGAGAACTTAATTGAAGGATATAAGTTGTTTAACTGATTAACAAATTCATCTACATTTTGTTTCTTTAAATCAAAGATTGTGAATATGTCATCCACGTACCTCAACCATATATCTGGAAAGTAATGAAATTTTTCTTTGCAATAGTTTTCAAAAGAGGACATGAAAATGTTGGCTAGAAAAGGAGATAGGGGGTTTCCCATAGAAGTGCCTTGTGTTTGTTTGTAAATTTCATTTTTGAATAGAAAAACGTTCTGTGACATGCATATGCTACTATCAATTATTATCCGAAATAATTGATGCAAGTTGGTATTTGGATTACTGGATATTAACATGAAAAATTAGTTTTTGTTTATCACAATGTGTATTTATTTTAACAGCATGGAGGTGGATGGTACATTTTAAATGTACTGTGAACATGCATGTCATTACGACTTACAGAAAGTACTGCAGTTTTTACTTTCTCCATATACGAAATATAGAGAAAGTATTGTTTACTTGAAAAAAATGAAATTGGAGATTTTAACAGAAATGCATGTATTAAGGTCCCCTGAACATGTTTAGACTATTTTCTCGATTAAGTCTGTCTCTATGTGATAGGATTTTGTAGGCACTCTAACTCATAAACTTACACTTGTATCAATATCAAATTTTATATTTAGAAAGACTACTATATAATGAAGAGTTGATTAGGTGTTGGCAACCGTTGCTCAACAGGAAGTGGATATTTACTCTAGTCATGTTCTGGTTTTAGGTAAATAACTCTTTTAAACCTTTATAAATGTAAATGTATTTTATTATAAACTTCTTAGGTAATGTTATTCTCTGTAACTTTTGTTTGAGATATTTTTTTGTGGAACACATTGTTAAGGAGAAATTCCATTTATATATTATTTGATTAACGTAAAACGGTACTGGTATAAAAGTCGTAGGAAATTCAATTTATAGCATTTTTGGATACATTTTCCTATATAATGCATTGTCGAAGACATATTTAAAAAAGTAAATTTTTTAGCTGTCACAACCACACCACCTATTGGCGACAATTGTAAAGGCTTTACCCTCCTGTTTATTTTCTTAATTGTTAGAGCATCATGTATTATATAACCATAGCGATCCTTTGCAGAATTTATTTTGTAATAGTGAATGCAGCGGATTTTCCATAAGTCGAACTTCAAGGGAAACAAAAATATTCAAGTAATAGAAAATTCTACAAATGCAAAACTGTTTTTCTCATTTCTATTTTCCCCGATATAATTAATTCACTTCAATATTTGGAAAATATGACTTATCTATGTTCAACTTATGGAAGTTCCACTTGTTAGTCAAATTATAACTATCTTTCGTAGCACAGTGTATAAACAAACTATTCTCATTGTTCAACAAGTTAAAACAAAGTAAGTTAATTTCAATCACAGCTGGCGAACTACCTAAGTGGGTCCAGGTACAAATTTACATTTGGGTGGCCCCTCCCCCCCTTCCTAAGGATAAATATATATGTACTATTAACAAATAAACTTTCGTATTAGATAAAATATTTAATTTTAATCATATACTATTGTAATTAGATATAAACATTATGCATATATTTTACACTCTATGCATTATAATACAATTTTCAGATGTTAAATTATTATTTAAATGTCTTTCATAAAGAAAACTTTTTATAACGACTGAAAAATCACATTCTCTGGCTAAATCTCATTCTATGGGTAACAGGGCCCAAGAATTTAAGTGCTCCTCACATATAATAGATCTCAAATCATTTTTAATGATTTTTAATTACTAAACATGTGCTCAGTATCTAAATTAAGATGAAATACTGTTTTTAGGATATATATAGGGTAATGTTCAACAAGTTTATGCTCATTAATATTTCTTTTCCACATAATTTTTGCATTCCAAAAATTTTTTCCACTTTCTGAAATATCCAATGACTTTAATGTTATAATTTTTTACTTAGTTGTGCATGTAAAGGTTGGCTTCATTGGCTTTTTAGCATGTTTAAAAAAATGCACATTGGCATCTGTCTTTACTACACCGGCTTGAATTGTAATTTTGAAGAAACCGTAAACAATATATATCTAAAACTTGGAGAGTAGATTTCTGTGCTGCTGCCATCTGTTTTTTTTAGACTTGTGTTTTGAAATAATACAAATTTGGATTGGGGTCATTAACCTTTTTTGATATATCTCCAGAAGTGTATAGCTGGAAAGTTGAAACTTTGAATGTCAATGCCATTTACTTATAAAATCTTTTTCAAAATTCAACAAGAAATTGTTAATTTATTTGGACCTTTGAAAATTCATTACACGGTTTCATTACAACAAATACATTTTTTCTTGGAAAATTAAGCAAACAACTTCTTTTACAAATACGTTAATTTGTTAAATTTCCTTTCGTGCGCACAAATCGCTCTGCAAGTAATAGTTAATGTATAACTTACGATGAAGGAATGAACTTGAATGTGAAGATTATGTTGCAATTACCAAAGTGAGGTATGTTTTAAATAAACTTTCGATTGTTTTACTTACAATTCTGAAGGTATAAAAAAAAGATGGATAGCTGAAACTTTGAATGTAGATTTTCACATTGATGCCACTTATACTTAAAAAGTTTTGAGTATTGATAACTTTAACCCTAGAATAGTAACGCTATTTTTAGGGACTTATTGGTAACGCTGCATCTGTCTGACTCACTTAAACTTGGAATAAGGAAATGACATTGAAAACAGTTTTAAAATCATTTTATTAACTTCAAAAGGTAGTCAATGTTAGAAATGTGTAAATTTAAAATTAAGGCACAATTCTTTTCTGCTCGCCACAGATATGCTTCTTGCAAAGTATGCAGAGAGTGGAGATTTTCCTTCTCTTGGCATAATGGCACCAGCAACATTACTACTAGGTATTTGTCGCTCTTTCGCTTGATGTGTTTCAGGGACCTATGTTTTCCTCTCCTAAGGATTTGCAAATCATAGCTTTCAGATCATTACTTAAGTTTGTCGAACCTGTGTTTTCCACTTGCCAGGTGAATATTCTACAATTGAACTATAAAAACTTATGAAAATATTCTCATTATTACAGCTTATACCTCTCTGGATAGAATCTTAAGATCGCTTTATTCCATCGATTTATGAGTTGGCAATCACACCATTTGGGAGGGCAGGGTTTTTAGTGATGTATCACTTGGAGGATGTCGGTTGGAGCTGATTGATACTATGTTGGCTACTCCGATCCCAACTAAGGAAACATCTGCATTCAGAAATGGGAGAAATAAACTGCTATGACAGATTAACTACACGGCAAGTGGAAGATCAGGGTTGATTCCCTGTCATAGCTGAATTCTTTCTCCTCCCAAAAATTTTCATGTTTTTTATGACTTTCGAAAAAAGTGGAAACGCACATCTGAAGACTACTTGTTTTTCTTAGGAAACATTTTTTCATTTTAAACTATAGGACTTGTACCACTCATCTGCTGCACTCTCATGTTCTTCCAAATCCTTTTACTATCTGAAGCCAGCCCTCATGTTACTTCAGACTGCTGGATTTCAATCACATCCTTGTAGTTGATATGCCTCCAACCTAAGAGCTTTCATGGACTTTCCAGCTCAGTCGGTCAACACCAATTATTCATTTATTTTGATTGTCACATTAATTATTATATTTATTCATGAGTAATTTCAACATCAACCTTTTTGAAGTTTATGCAAAAAAATAAATTTATATGATGTATCGTAGCTAGACTTATGCATTTCAATATCATCGTACATATTTTTTACTGTAGTTTTAACACCCTAATCTGGACATATTAAATACCAAACAATAACTACCATGAATGACTTTATTCTGAACTGAATATTTATAACGAATAAACGTGGGTTGATAGGAATATGATACTCTTACTATGATAAATGTTTTTTGATTTCATAGGAACTCGCCAAGGATTATTTTAATTTATTTAACATCATAAAAATGCAGAAGAATTGAGATTTTAAGTATACTCACATTCATGCTGCAGGTTGCTGGTAACATTGTCGCAGGTCCCAAAGGAAACACACAAATATACGACAGTAGTTAAGTACTGAGGATGACAGCTTAGTTGACGAAACATTGGTGTCTAGTTTTTGTTTTGTTTTGAGTACACTGTGTGAGTGCCTTTTGTTGAAGGTGTATGTTTCAGCATGTGTAAAGGAGTTCTTTATTTATTAATGCAAAAAGATGACACATTATTAAAATTTTATAAAAATCCATTAACACGACACATTTTAAGCTAGTTTTCATTACCAAGACTAAATAAATCTTGAAATTGGGAAGTGCCTCACCTGTAATGATTACAGATGGCGTGCTTCTCATTTTTAATGTTTGAGAAGCTAGGACTAAAAATAATAGGGATCTGCTATATCGTGGAACTACTCGTGGGGTCACGGGTATAAAGCAGATGTCTTGGAACCCGATGTTTTTTATCCAAGCAGATCATATTTCAAGTCTCTTATCAATGTGTCAAATACTGTTAATGTATTAATGCTCCATGAATTACAATATTCTGCAATATAATTCACATGAATCAGTATCAGCTGCAAAACTACGAGGAACAGGGAGAAATATTTAAAGACTTGACAAAGAACAGAAATAACCTGAAACCATAGCCTTCTGATATTGGATATAGCCATGAAGCTCCAACAATTTAGAAAATAAAAAGGATCATTTCTAAGATGTAACTATGCGTAAAGTGTTTACAATAGTCGCCATTGGCCATATTTGTTGTGGCAGCTAAAAAGTAAATTATATGCATTGTATGGGAAAATGTTTCGAGTAAAGGTTGTAGAAAATTAAATTTCCCGTAACGTTCAGTCCAGAATGTTTTAAATATAATTCATAATAATAAATTACAAAATAGGAGAAACAAAATAAAAATGGCAAATGAAGGTGAACTAGTATTGAGGTTTGAAGGATGATATAAATGTCCGTAGTGACTGACAGAAAGCATCCGTATAGGAGTGCAGGGAATCAAGGAGAGATGGAAGGCGATATAATGAAGACTGAAAGTCTTTGAGTATTAACATGCAGTAGAGAGGAGCGACGGTTAGACCGAGCTGGAGTACGGGAACCAAAGAGAAATAAGTTCAAGGCAATCGACTTTAGCACTGAGTATATTATAGAAAAATGACAGATTTGATTTTGCACAGAGTGAAAAAAGTGTTTTAAGAGAGAGGAAAGAGAAATTATCGTTTATTTTTCGATATTTTTATGGCCATATTTTAAAAAATTTGCTGTAAATAAAGCTAAACTCTTTTAAAAAATATTCGTTAATGGCTGTTTTGATAAATTGTAACCCATCTCATTTAGTCGATTTAAGGTTTTATTGTTTAAGATTTAGCTTTATTTAATTCCCAAAGTAATTGCGGTCTCGAGGCGAACTGTCCTCTGCGGTGAACTGTCCTAGACCCTTATTCTCGGGGAGTGGTAGTATCCAAAGCAGGTTCGAGTAATATTGCTGAATAGAATTTTGTGAGAGGAGGGGAGGGAGAGCAGAAGATAGCTTTCTGTTAAATAATTTTGAAATACATTATATCCTTTCCAAAGCTTAATTAGAAAAAAATGCTCTATTAACAATTTTGTTGTGTTCTTGCTATCACGCTAACACAAAAAATTTCTTTTTGATTAAACAGATACACGTGTGCAAAATTAATAAAACCTGGTGTGTGTGTGAGAGAGAGAGATGGAGTTCTGCATTATAACTACAAAAATAGTCATTCGCAGGGTTATGGAAGGTAAACGTGGAATGAAGGTTGGTTCTCTTTGAAATTGATATCGCCAGCAGACATTCCAGACCCGTCGGAGTTGTCTATTCAACGGAGAACTGCCAAAGGTCGCCTGCGGTTGTCTACGAGCGAGGAAGTGGAAGAGCCATGGCGTCCCTCGCGTTAGAACACCGTATTTTCTCTCCGAATGGAAGTTCGCGGACCACGCGAGGATGCCTATTGATTCCCCACGTCCCGCCTCAGCATCGACATTGTTGATAAACAACACTCACAAGGTGATATGACACGACACACATACGTCTAAATGCTGGACAACCCGTAAACGCCGTCAGACGCTCTATTACGTCCTGCGAAAACTGTCCAATCGGCCGTCAGACGTACTATTACGTCATGTGTCAGCCCTAATTTCTTTTATCTTTTGACGTTAATGACTTCTTTAAATCTAAATGACCTTTCTATATTTTGAAAGAGGAAGCTTTGTACTTCTTTTTTATGCTTGTTCTGTATTTTTTTCTGTTTAAAAAAATATAGAATCAGCGTTGAATTTTGCGATGGAATTTTCAATTTTGCTACGATATGACGGTGTTTCTCCGTATAAATTCGCTTTTCAATGCGGAAAGAGGAAGGAGCCTTTGTTCTTTTCGTAGGGGAATAGCAAGGAATTGTGTATATCTATTTGTATGTATTTGTTTACATGTAATTGCATTTAGTTTTCCACGGACCTACGGACTTTCAGTTTCTAAAGTTGACACATAAATACCTGTGGAAAGGGAACCCATAAAATAGGGTTCGTTTTCTTTGTCATTTGAAAGAAGATGTAGGGTCTTTATTCCTCTTCAGCCAAGGGCTTTTTCTGATGCGCTATCTATTGGGGTCAAAGCAGCGATGAAACGAGTGGTCAGGAAGAGGACACCTCAGCAAAAATCACGAACGGCGAAGCTCTTTCATTTATTTACCCACTAAAAGTGTTTACTAACCTATAAGGCATTTCTTACTGAATCCAGTTTCGCATGTGTAAACTTTCTAAACATATTTGGAAAGGACTCATAAGCTCAAGTTTAACTCTTGAAAGTTTTGCATCTAAATTCTTTTCTGATGTGTACGACGTCATATCTCCCTTTTCAATGAACGATATGTAATCATTTCTTCTATGTGACTTTTGTAATGACCAAGAATGATGATTGTACAACTAAAACGTTTATATTATAAATAAATCGCCTTCAAATAAATCAGCAATACTACATTTACTTTAATATTTCCAGTCAAGACATGAAAAAGTTGAGATACGTAAAACTTTTCACCTGATTGGTGTAGATGGGTAGGGTCGTAGAATAAAATTCTCTCTAATTTAAGTTATTTTTTATTAAGATTGTAAATCAACATTTTAATAGATTTCCCGGTGGTGAATGTTATAGAGAAAGCGAGAACGCGCGCTGGAAAATTAGCGATTGGTGTACATACTCTTCTACTTCAACAATGTTTGTGTGTAAAATATGATAGGTAAAATAGCTATTTACTAATTTAATTTTTTTCGTAAATCCACAAAAAAATCAGAAAAATAGAGAGAAAACTTATAAAGTTATGACTTTTTAATTTTGTCGAACGTTTTTGCACGCAATCGTGATAACTTAAAAACCCCACCCGGCCGTACGGGTGGGATTTAATAAAACTCCTCCGGGCTTTAAGCTTTTGCAATCGATCCTCTGCAGTGGAATACATTTTATAATTTCAGAATTAAAACTTTTATGGCCGTATTCATAGAATCGTTAGTGAGCTACTAAGGCCTACTAATCACTCTTAGTAGCGCGCTGGTCCGTATGCCGTATTCATAGCGCACTACTAAGGGTGATTAAGCTTAGTAATCTACTACCTTAGTAACCCTTAGTCACTCGCTCGCTAAACATACGACGCCGGTGTTTAAGCGTGTCACTAGTGAGTTCTCCTCTCCAGTTTTCGAAGTGTTGTCGTGCTTTTTAGGTGATCGTTTGTTTTGAATATATCTGTACGTATTCCATAGGTAATTAAGGTAGTTTAGGTTAATTCTGTAGTAGTGTCTCAATTTGGTTAGTGGATTCAGAGTAGGTCAGTTTAGTTTCGTTCTTATTAATTTTTTTATCGTATTGTTAGTTTACCGCATTCTTCATCTTATTGTTTATTTTTGTATTTTATCGTAACTGTAGAAGCTAAGGTATATTTTTCGTGGTTGTTTACACCATTTTCTTCATAGTTTAATTTGTTTTGAAATAACTATAGTGAACGATAGATTTAATTAATTTAGTATATTATTACGATACATCTTTAGTTATTTCATTTTGGTTTAATTCATTTTTGTTAAGTTAGTGTAATTTAGCTTCAAAGTAGAGTAGGATAGTGCAATTTCGTTTTTATCAAATTAGTTAGCGAATTGTTAGTTTATTTATCCCGCATAGGTAATTGTTGTTGTTTATTATATTTTATTTCACTTTCGTAAATCAGTAATATTTGAAATGGCTGCGTCTGATTTTGAAGACTTGGAAGAAGCAATGGAGTTACGGGAATTGGGGGAAATTGGAGTGAATCGCGCTAGAAAAGTGTATTTGCAGCGTCAGGATCCCTTCAGGAAATACTCCGATAGACTTTTTCGGATAATTAAAAACATTTCTGTTGCTTTGGCAGGACTCAGAGCTGATGTTATAACATTTCCTGATTCTGATATAGAAGAAAGAGCTGAAATGGCAGCTTTTTATAGAATAAGAAGATTTCCTAAAGTTGTGGGATGTATTGATTGCACCCATATTAAAATTAAAAATCCCGGTGGACCAAATTTTCAAGCATTCATCAACAGGAAGAATTTCTTCAGCATAAATGTGCAAGTAAGTATCATTGTAAGTTGTAGGTATATGTATATTTACTTGATTTTTCATTCATTGAAACAGACCATGAAAATGTAACTGAAATTATTATGAAATAGGTGGTTGCAGCAGCCAATTTGAAGATAAAAAATATTGTGGCACGATGGAGAGGCAGCACACATGACTCAAGAATATTTAACGAGTCGAATTTGAAAAGAAAATTTGCAAGAGGCAACTACAAGGGACTCCTGTTGGGTGACAGTGGTTATGCTTGTCGTCCATATTTACTCACACCTATGCGGAATCCTCAGGTAAACCTAAAATAGTCATTATATGGGCATATATATTGAGTATTGTATATGTTAATGAGTAATTTATACCAATGATCATTACAGTCAGCAGCAGAGGAAGCATACAATGCAGCCCACATTCAAACCAGAAACACAGTTGAGAGGCTATTTGGTGTCTGGAAAATGACATTTCGATCATTGTACAGAGGCCTCACAGGGAATCTGGAAACCTCTAAAGCCATGATAGTGGCAATGGCTGTACTCCATAACTTGCGGATAGAGTACAGAATGGAAGGTTAGCAATCTTACATTATTTCCTATAGTTTTATCCTTGGACACATTTTAGCACCCAACCTCATCTATTATATAGTTCAAAGTTTGACAAATCTGTGCAACAGTTACATTTTTTATTGCTTACTACATCATTCTCTGATAAAAATCCATGATTTAGCTATATATGTATTTCTCTATAATTTTACTTGTGGCCTGAGAGGTAGTTATATTACTAACAGACTGCAACATAATTATAAATTACAATTAACCTGTCCCTGTTACCTGCAATAAAAACATTCTTCATTTTCTTTGACAGATTCAGAAAGCAGTGATGATGACAGTGAAGATGAGAACTTGGAAGAAAATGACGAAGATGAGGATAATGAAGTACCTACAGGAAGAGGAAATATATTTAGGAGAAATTTCATTGCTAACTATTTTGAATAGGAAATAAAGTAATCATGAAAATATTTGTTTTTTACTCTTTTATTTCATTTTTATATTTTTCAGCCCAATACAGTTTTTTAAATTTTTTAATCTCCTTTTTCTCTTTCATCATCTCCGTTTTCTCTTTCATCATCTTCATTTCCTCCCTGTGCCGCTCCTCTTCCCTTTCTTCCCGCCTTCTAACCGCATCCTTCTGCAACTCTACCTTTTCTCTTTGTAGTTCAATGATGGCTTGTTCATACCTACCAACGCTAACAATGAATCCCTCTCTCCCTGCGACCAATTCTGCGATCTAACCCTTTTCGCTTCCATTACAATCAATTAACAATAATAACAATGAACAATAACAACACAATTAAATCCAATGAACAATGACGAAATGCAAATACCTACAACAATAAATCCTCAAACTAACTAAAATTACGTAATCAATAATATATTATATATATATATATATTCAATAGTTGCTACAATATAAGGGTTATTCGCGCCTTACGCTATGACACTCCTTCCCCCCTTCTCCGACACTGGGAACTAGCACATATACATATTCTTGACTTTCTCCCCACCTGGCCTCAACCTCCGCTAACCCTATTAGCTCCATTACAATGTCTCCTTTGCTACATTGTAGCTATTCGCACTTTTCCTTACCACACTCCCTCCTTATTGGCTATCCACCCTTCTTACTCCCCGCCTCCTCCAATAATCAACCTTCCACATCACCCTGTCATTCCCCGCCCAGTGTGTCACTTTACGTTACTCTTTCGCTGAAGAAGGGCATAGGCCCGATAAGCTTGCGTGTTTATTAGTGTTTTTCTTTGTGTTCGTGTGTTTTAAGTGTCTCTTCGACGCCCCCAGCAGCCTGCCAACTTGGTCCCCAACTTGGTAAGTGTCCGCTGGGCTTCCCTCAACACCTTGTTGCCACTCTCATCACTACCTTTTCTTTTCCTTAAGTTTATATATATATATATATATATATATATATAAATAAAATCTGTGTGCAAGTAATTATGATCAATATTATTGTTGTATTTGGTAGATAGACATAATTTTTAGAGAATATTTTTTCGATCTTGGAACCTAACCCCATTTTAATGATTCCCGCATTACGATGTCCTCATTGGCGTATCTGGGGGAAAGCGGTAGGAGGTGATTGGGGGTTAAAACCCCACCCATGAGCCCAAGTATTTTTTCTCAGGCTAAGTTTTAGAAACATGATAAAAACTCCTTTTTTATTTAAGACAGTGATTAAGAATTAGTAATTTTTAATGTGCATCAAATGTTTACCACTTGAATCATACGTGCGTAATTGTTTTCTAAAGTGTGTGTATTTCGATGTTCGCTTCTTCTACTTCCTTCTTTCTGTTTATTATTTTTTCTGTAAAGGTTTCTATGCCATTATTAGGGTAAATTAATGCAAATGAGCATAATGATAGGTTGTATGTAGGCTACGGTTATTTTGGATTTAAATAGATAAATGTCCATAAAAATGGAAAATTCTTCAATTTCGACGGAAATAAACTGTCTTGGAAGAATGTGTATTTTTTTCACCACCACATATTCTACGACATTACGTGTCATAATTAATAAAATTTGTTCACAACGCTAAAACTTCCAAAATGTAGGATGAAATCGGCATTTGTCATACCATACTGAATTCCCTACACCTTTCTTTCTAAGGTATCTTATGTCATTTTCTTAAGGATCCATTCCGAGATGCCACGGATACGGGGCATAACAATATATGCAATCGGTTTATTGCACTCGGTCTTCAACTTCGACTAGATCCCATAATTCCCAGGCCTTAGGTCTTATTCGCAATACGAAAAGTATCCTTAATCGTTTTCCCCGAAAGTCGGAGTATGCCTCTTGTATCTTTTGCCAATCTCCCCCAAGATCTGGGACAATTAAATGAAAATTTGAATTTTTCTGTAAACCACCTTTCGTTTTCTGAGCTTTAAGTACGAGACTAAATATTAATATAATAAAAACATTTCTTTATGGTGTATTTCAAATTGGAACGTAAGCTATGATAAGAAAGCCCGATTTCGTAATTTTTGCATACTATTCTTACGAACGCACTTTCCTGAAATTCATATTATTGAGAGACAACCACAATCTATCCTCCGAGTGAGAGTATCCCGTGATTAGTTTATTCCGCTTTGCCGTCGGATGAGCATCGTTCCGTGTTTGTATTCTGGGTTATTGTCCATGATCATCGTCGCTTGATATTCTACAGGATTCGGTGTATACTTCAAAATGTTCACATATGCATTTGGTTTACATGAAATTCACGTTACGTTAATTTTATTATTGAATTGCCACGTTTTCGTAAATAAGGGGCGCGATTTAACGAGTAAAATATACTTTCTTATATATTAATTCAACCGTTGAAGGCGTGATGTGGTGGAATAATTCCATATTGATTACTAAATAAAAATCTTGTAATTTTCCACTATTTTATTAGGACACGACCTAGGTTTCGACGCTTAGCGTCATCATTAAGTGATACAGAGAAAACCAAAAGTGCATATGTAGGAGATAACGATGGAGTGGGAGGTAGAAGAGTGGGGGAGGGAGGAAAGACATTGTACGGGCATGACTGCTAGGTGATTGGTTGGTAACTCGGTGGAGGGGAAATGACGGTTACAGTTTTGCGAAGGGAATGGAGAGGAGGGGTGAGTGGGTTGAGAATAATTGTTTATTAAGGAGTAACACTTTGTTGCCAACAATATGCTGCAATATCTCAAGCTGCTCCAAGGCGTCCAGGCGAGATCCTTTGTGTTCGAAATGGAGGAAATCGGGGTGGAAATGACAGGCATGTGAAGTGGCCAACAGTGAAGAAGGATCTCTCGTCCGTAGACACTTCATATGTTCCTTAATCCTTGTTGGAAACTCCTCCCTGTCTGCCCGATGTACATCGCCTCACAACTGTCGCACGTAACCCTATATACCCCACTTTTACGAGAAGAATCAATTTGATCCTTACATTTACACAAGAGTTTGGCTAGTGTTAGGGGGGGGGGGGAAAGAGGTACGGTATTTATCCATGGGTAAAAAATTTGCTAGTCTATAAGAGATTTTGCCCCCGAAGGGTAATTTGCACCATTTAGGGGCTATTGATTTAATAAGAGAGAGAGAGAAGCAATGTTGGATGTGGCTAATTTGCGAAATTTTTTGTCAAGCACTTTATCAATTAACTGGTTGGTATATACATTCTTGTTGGATATAAATTTAATGATCTCCAATTTTTTGTTAAAATCAAAGCTGGATATGGGAATGTTTACTAAACGGTGGAGCATGGCATGAAAAGCTGCAAGTTTGTGGGATAATGGGTGAGAGGAATCAGCAGGAATTACTTGATACGTATATGTTGGTTTTCAGTATATTTCAAATGATGCTTATTATTATGAATTGTGATGCTTAGGTCAAAAACGTTTAATTTCCGGTTCGTTTCTTGTTCCATGGTGAATTTAATATTTTTGTGAATTGAGTTTAAAAATATAAGAAAGGAATCTAATTGTCGAAGGCTCCCGGTCCAACAGCATAGAACATCATCGACGTATCTGAATTAATAAAAGATATTTTTTATAGAATGGTTATTGGAATTAAATAATATTGATTGTAAATCATCCATAAAAATGTCTGACAGTAGGGGGGAGATAAAGGAGAGCCCATTGATAAACCTTCTTTTTGCTGATAAAATTTTCGATGATGACTGGTAGAGCGCTGTACAGTAGCATTCAAGTCAACCGTAGTTGACATTCCGCATTTCCACATAATGAAAAACCAAAGCCAAGATGGCGCTTCTCATAGCGACATCAGATTAAACTTCCGAACGAGGCTAATATTTACGTGAAGTCCATTTCATCCAAAATGCGACGATCTGAATTAGAATTCCGTTTAACTCAGCTGAATATTCTCCAAATTTCATTATTAATCGATAATGCTATACGTTTTAATTTAAAGCAAGGTTTAAAAATCTCACGTTCACCTGCCAAACGACAAATACTGTGGAATTTCCGTGTCGAAAGTCTATAGGAATGGGATATTTTCTATACGTACCGAAAACTGTGGGCTTAGTTGTCTATCGGAATACAACTATTGCCCAGTTTCATCATCCTGGGCAGTAATAAGGAGTTAAGTTTATGCATTCTTTTTCAGCTATGTGATTATTTTCCAACGAGCGACAAATAGAATAAACAAGTACATCGGGTGGGAAAAAAGTAATTTCGGAGGAAAAGGTAACAGCTGGGAGGGAAGGATTCGGCCACGGTGGGTCTGTTAAGGGCAGGTTACACGTGCCGCTAAGTCATACGTTACTGGGAAGCCCTCCTGGTCCAGTTGGAATACGAAAAAATGAGTGCAGCATTGACGTCCAGCCGCGTTGTTCGGTGGGCATCGGACGCAAGCGAAAGCAGTTCAATGCGATAGGTGTCCTTTACGTTTGCATATTCAACTCGAGCCACAACTCGGAGAGATTCAGATACTCCCCCATTTTAAAAATTATGACTTAAAACTTTTTAATTGATAATCGCCATTTGTCGCAAATTCTCGTGGGATATGTATATTCGTAATCCGTTAAATGCACTCGTAAAGAACTAGCTTTCATCGGAAGTGATGCTAAATAGTGGCGAAAATACGGAAGAAGCGTGTGAACGTTCTTTGATTTTACAAAGCGTCAGTTCTTCATTAAAGGATTGGGAGGGTACCTATGTGAATTTGTATGATGCCTGTAGGATCGTATGCAATATAATGATTAGCGCCCGGGGATAAAATGTCTATTACGATAATGCAATGGAAACACCTAAAACCCTGTAGGGCGATTAATAATCCAAGAAAGTGGGCGGGAGAAACTCCGACATATTGCAAGGTCGCAACTTCATGATAGCTAAAGGTGACACTATGGGAATAATGTTAACGCCCACGCATATCGAAAGACACAACCACGATAATAAAATGCGTGTCATCACATCGAGTGCTGCTGAGGGCAGAGGAGATACACGATCGGGCTCGTGTAATTTTTTGTTTGTTCAGGGAGGCCATTGTTAAAACCATAAACGAAATCCATTTTAATACTTATTAAAATATTTGATACTAGGGAGTTGCGATTTTTCATTCCATGCTCACATAATGCTGACGAATCACACCTAATAGTCGACATTCATTTGACCTAATGAAAATCTGTCGTTCATTTCTACCTCCACCCAATATCTTACATATAGCGTCACTATTTTCAATTAATTAGAAGCGCACCCCTGAGTAATTTTTTTCGAAGAATTATTGGGGATCATATTATGAAACTGAAATTAATTACCTTGCATGCCGAAATGCAGACGTCTCCAAGATGAGGAGGTAAGCACTCAGTCAGGCAGCGTTTAGGGCATTGAGGGGTGTTTTAGAAGGAAAGGAAAATAGAGGGAGAGGTAATGGTCAAATAATGCGTGCGTACGTGCGAGTACGACAGCCGCAAACCTTCTAGGAAATTTCTGGTAAGAGAAGAATATATTTTCTTGAAGTTTGAAGGTAAATATGTCCTATTGAGAGAACTTCTATATTAAACAAGTAGTTATGGAAAGCCCTAATCCGCCTTCTTTCCTTTCAATACAATTTTAATATACAACAAGTAGGGGTTATATATGTTTTTCCGTGGTACAGCGGTGCTTTTCGTCACCTCGCCCTACAAACGAAATTTCTTTGAAATCCGTTCTGCCAATACCTTCCAAATTCATAGTTACAGAAACATTCTAACCTTGATATCATGGTAGCCCTGTTTAATCGACCCGGTTGAAATACGACATTTTGCTTATTTATTATGTTATGTTATGTTTATATTAAAAGTATTAAATTTGGTTCAAATTGATGAGAATAGTTAAACACAAATACTTGTAAAAATAATATTTTATCCGTTGTATTGTGGCAGCCTTGCTTTCCATATCTACAGTAAACATCTTGAAATTGCTATTTTATATTGCACGCCTGCTTCATACAAACCTTTGTCAAAATCGGTTTACCTAATTCCTTCCAAATTCATAATTGCCGAAAAGATTAAGTTGGTGGAATACGTCCCTCCGATATCCAGGAAAAGTTGCGAAAAGTAGGTATGTGTTTCGGATACAAAGCAGCCTTCGTCATTGGCGATTCATCTACCATCTATCATTACTTACTTCTCCATACCATTGAGTTGACTTGTCACATTCTAACGTTTTGCATCAATGTTACCACACGAAAATGAAACTTTTAACAATTAAAAATTATTTAAGACAATATCATTTAGCAAACAATGAAAATGATCTTATTCACAAATCTCTCTCGCAGAATACCTAATTGTTTTATCGAAGGTCATTTTACATTTTTTTTTAATAAATTGTTAAAAACACTGCCGTATGCGAGCAGAAGTATCTTAGGCAGTCATCGCAGATATTATTTTCAGTTTGTAATATTATTTATATGAAACGTGATGGTTTCTGAAGCAGGAAGGCCGAATGCCGTAGAGATGTAGGGCTGCACGCTAAAATTCAAAGAAAATGAATGACAGGTACAAAATCCATATTGTACGGAAAAGTAAATCATAATTTCACCGAGAATCAGGATGTTACTCGAGGTTAATGCCATAATTTGTCCGAGTTGCTGTCAAGATTTTGTTTCCCGCGTCATGATGCCGTTACGCTAATTGTTCCTCCATCTCTCATCTATAATACCAGGGGATCCGCGGGATGTTTGGCCTCGCTCAAGCCGCCTTGGGCTGGTGGGGGGAATCACGTAGGTAGGTGTTTCGGATATAAAGCAGCATTCATCATTGGCGATTCATCTACCATCTATGAGGTTCAATATTATTATCGTCTTCGTAGTTCTCCTACAGTGTGGATGTAAAATTTGATTGGAATTGAAAGCGCTGCCCTCGGAAGTAAAATATGAATGAAAGAAATGTAATTTCAAGAATCGCACGAAATACCGGACTAATGGCAAATGAACCTGAGCCTTGTCTCCTCGTTGAGACAAAAGTTATAGCAGGACAGACAAACGGATAATCAAGCAAACAGACCAAGTGCACAGGGATTCAACATAAGAGACCGCGCCAACGCAAATTGCGTGCCTCTGGGGTACATTTTAGGGAAATTTTTATTTGGCGTTTTCTTCGTTGTTTGATGTTTTCTGTGTGTCCGCTAAATTTCGTTTTGATTGGATAAGACTTAAAAATTAGCTCAGGAACTATAAGTGTGGTGTTCTAGAAAAACTATTGGCAGTCGTCTCTTAAGTTATTTGAACATGCACACGAAATTTTGTGAAAATAAAAAAATCGAGATTGCAGTTATCGTAGAACAGACAATGACGATTCATATGCTACAAGATTTTTATTTTAATTTTACAGGGTACTAACTGGAAACTGATGACAATATCAGAGATTCTGATTTTATTGTAAACGTTTACCTACTATGGGCTACATAAACGTTTTATTTTTCATGAATTAAACGCGTTCAAAAAGATTTGATTTACAAAATTTAACCCACCATAGATACATCTCTCCTGGAATCTGGTAGAACTTGTTCGGGAGCCCAGAATCTTTGTAATGATGTAATTTTCAGCTTTACTAATATTTTTACCTTATATTAAGTTGAGATTTTGGTATAATCTATTTTAATGAAACGATACTTAATGCATAAATCTCCTCTTTATACAGAACCATGTTGGTTACCAAATCTGACGGGCCAGTGACGGGTCGCCTGATTTTTATTACAATTTAAACCAATCTAGAAACATTCACCATTGTGTTAGATTTCTTTTCAAAAGTAAATGAGGTTGGCGGAGAATTAAGCAAAATTGTAACGTTTGTGCTGTCAGTTTCAGTATCCAACGAAACCTGCGAACATGTATTCAATGTCATTAACGTTTTGTTGAGTAAAGGTCGAAACTAATTAAGTGTGCATCATGTCAAGGCGGAAATTTCAGTATACACCAATTTTAATTACTCACCTAAAGATTTCAATGCCTTTTTCTGTCAAAATCAGATCTTTTGGAGACTGCTAGAGTAGTTCAAAATACAAATTCAAATTACATAAATGAAGCACGGCTTTTGAAGTAATGCTATTTTTACGAATTTGTTATTATAATTCATAGAGTAATGTTAAAACAAAATTAATGTTAAACATTCATATATTTTGTAAATGATAAATAAACCAAATTTTATGGTCCTCGTTAGCTATTTTTAACCTACAGAATATCTCGCTATTAACTTCCGGAATCAACAATTTACAAGATGGCAACTGTAAATTTAACAATAAAATAAATATTAAATATCATTATATGTTTCCCAATAATTAAATAAAATAGTTTCATTGCTCACACCCGGTTTTTTGACCTAGATAAAATTCTCCCGGTTTCTCCCGAAATTTGCTATTCATTCGGTGGAAATCTCTCGGAATCAACTACTCATGAGGTGGCAACCCTAGTTTCCTGTTTCTACGAGCAAATTTTCAAGACGTCTCTTGTGTGAAGAGAAAATATTATCTGTAGTTGTAAGAATTTCAGAAATCAGGGACGTGAATTCCATAGGAGTAAAATGAACTTCAACCGACTTGAATCAGCACATCTGAGAAAATATCAAAAAATGAAATTTAATAACAGCGGAAGAATGAAATGCGAGATATAAAAGGAAATAAGTAGGAAGGGACTCACCCAGGGTTGCCACCTTATGAGTAGTTGATTCCGGGAGATTTCCTTTTCATGAGTAGAAAATTCCGGGAGAATCCGGGAGTATTTTCTCTAGGTCGAAAAACAACTAAAGTGACCAATGAAACTTATTTAGTTATTAGTAAAATCAGTAATGATTATTTAATCTCGTTTTATTTTTAAAGTTAGAGTTGTCACGTTGAAAACGGCTGATTCCGGGCGATATCCATATGAATAGTTAACCGCGATATCGTTTGTAGGTTAAAAAACACCTAATGAGAACATAGAATAATTATATTTTTTATTTAAAAAATATATTAATATATAACGTCAGTTTTGTTTTATTATATGAAATATAATAAATAAATCTTAAAAATAGCATTACTTCAGTAGTAATATTTCATTTGAATTTGTTATTCGAACAACATCGAGCAGTCTCCAAAAGATCTGGTTTTGATAGTAAAAGGGCATGGATATCTTTAAAAGAGTATTTAAAATTGGTTCATACGTGAATTTCAGTGTTGACATGGTCCACATTTAATTTGCTTCGAACTTCACAGCACAATTCGTTAATAGCATTGAACAACGGTCACAAGCTGCGGTGGATACTGAAGCTTAAAACACAAGCGTTACACTATTATTTAATACTCCGTCATCTCCATTTACTTTTGAAATGAAATCTAAAACAATATTGAATGTATAATAATTGGTTTAAATAAAAATAAAAATCAGACGTACGTTTATTGGCACGTTAGCGTGGTAACCAACATGCTCCTGTATAAAGAGCATATTTGTACATTATTTATCACTTCATTGGCATCAATGGATAGGATTCTATCAAAATCTCAAATTAGTACTAGGTAAATTCAATTTCGAAGATTTTGGGCTGCCGGAAAAGTTCTACCAGATTCCGGGAGAAATGTATCTAAGATTGGTTAATTCCGGGAGACTCCCAGAATTCCGGAAGAGGTGGAACCCCAGACTCAGCGCCTCAGTGCCACTCGGGACGAATGTGGCGCCAAGTGTTAGTTAAACCTTTCTCTCAGATAACTGTCCTAAATACTTTTTCAACGTTTAGGAGAAATTGTTTGAGCTACACGAACGAATCGATTTCGAATAAAGGAGTAAATTATGGAACTGTTTTAATATAATTAATTACGTGAGCCGGTCCAGTAGTGTGACGTTGCTCGCGATACAGCTTCTGGTTAGGTCTCACGCATGGCTTCGACTTTAGTGATCGGTATTTGTAAGTTTCATTTTCCGGCAGCCCGCGGACCACCTGAAAGACACTCGAGGCCCACCAGTGGTCCGCGGAGCACACTTTGAGAACTGCTGCTTTAAAGTAGCTGTATTCAAACATTACAAAGCCGAAGACCCTCGGGACAGTTCTTTCACACGGTTTCGGAAATTTCCTACGACATGTTGCAGTTATACCGTCCTGGACCGTCGCACGTCCAAAAATGAAAACCAAAACTGCCTTCCAATGTTTTATTTGTAGCAGCTCAATATATTTGAAATGTTCAGCACCCGCTTGAGGAGAGAGAGCGTGAGAGGGGGAGGGGAGAGCGTTGGAAAGGGAGTGGGATGGGAAGGGGGGATGGTAAGGGGGGGTTAAGGGTAGAGGGAGGGGAGTGGGTGGAGAGAGTGGGAGAGTGGAGGGAGAGGAAGAGGGAGAAGGGGAGAGAGCGGGGTAGAGGGGGAGAGAGAGAGATAGAGACAGAAAAGAACCAAATGTACTATATATTGAAAATAATTATGTGCGGTTAAGTATTTTATAGCGAAATTTATTTCTTTGTCTAACAATTTCTATTCACCCAAAACCATTTTTACACTCCGTACCACTCAATCATGTTAATTTAATATTTATTGCTTAATTTTTAGTGCATATAAAAGTTGGTGTCATTAATTTGACTTTTCAAGATATTTCTAATGGCTAAAGACTACTTAAAAAGTTGTCCAGTATTGGAAAGTACCAGAACTTGGGTGACATTCGTGGTACCGCAAACAGCAACCAAGTTTTGAGAAGAGGATAAGTGAACACGAATTATATTTTGAATTTCTGTCACCCATTTGCTACTTCACGAAACATCTCTTGGAAAACGCTCATAACAGTACTTTTTACCATATGTTAACGACTTTTTATGCCAAAGGCAATAGATTTTTTTCTGTATTAAAAAGAATTCTCCATTCCATTCCGAAAACACCATTGAAAGAATTCCTTTTGGTGACTTTATGGCGAGATATTTTCTATTTTCCTCCTCCTCTCTCCACCATACCTCTTTCCTATCTGTCTTTTTGTTTGATTTATCATTCTTAACCGACCCACTTCAGCCGTCCTCGGCTGAGGGGTGGTCAGCGTGTCTGGCTCCCAATGTTAAAGTCGCCCGAGTAAAATAGTAAAAGGTGCTTGCATACTCACCTTGAAAAAACATTCATTTTTTAGAGACACATTTCGTCATTGGAAATATATTTTTAATTCTAAAGATTTCACCTCTTAACCGATTTTCATTCTTTCCTTGTGTAACTATAATGTAGTAAACCAATCCCTAAATTTTGCAATTTCAAGAATATTATACTTTTTTCACAGTAGGATACTAAAACCACACATTTTTGCCAAATTTTAAAGTTGTACCCTATCCAGTAGTGAAATAATATTTATCTATTTGTTTAAATTTTAAATAATTATAACGGCCGCATCAACATATTGATGGAGATTTTTATTTGGGTATGTGCACCAAGTTCAAAATAACTTTAAAATTTCCGCTTCAACACGACATTATTTTTTTTCGCTATTCTGAAATATTAAAACAAATACTACACAACCCATATTCTACACATGAAAATTATCACCACCTGATGTTACTTGGTTGTCCTTTGTACCTTGATGTGGTAGAAGGGCTTGAGCATTTCAAGGGGCAACATTTTGTCGTTGTCAAAGAGAGGATAACAAGGTAGGAAATTTAACACCACATTTGAACAAATACAAAGTCTCAAAATTAAAACACAAATTTATTAGTGTAATATTGTAAACACTGGAAACTGTACTGGGTACTCAGTTTCAGCCAGAAGTTACAAGATAAAAATATTGATGATACATTGGTCATTGATTCACAACAGTTATATGCAGGCAATTAACAATGTAATGCTTATTGTAAAAGAGCTTGTTGGAATGACTTGAAAGTAGATTTAAATGCAACCTTAAAAGGCATTGATGTATAATATTGTACAATTAAGACATGCCATTAAACAAGATTTTATCTTTTGTGCATAACAGCTTGTAACTTGTTTAATCTATGTGAAAATCCTTCTTCGGGTTGACGTTTCTGTTTTATTAAGGTTAAAATTTAATTTTGTGAAATGCACAAAAGATATTTAGATGCTTACGCATTGACAGTATATGGAATATAGTGGAGTACATTATAATTCTTAACTAAAATAACACTTAGTCAAGGAACACACAACAATCAATGCTAAGTGTTCTATCTGTTCTTTTGTTAGAATTTCACAATAATGAAAATTATGTGTGTTATTAAATACCCTCGACCATCCTATACTGCCAGAAGGCACAAATAAATGTAACTGTTGCTTGACATCACAGCTTTTGGGAGTTCATTAACCACTTTGCTGGTATCATTTACCCACTTTTGGTTATTCATGAAGGGATAATTTATATATGCGGAGATATTAATTTAATAAAAATAAATAAATGCACTAGTTAATGCATCAGAATATGCTGAAATCTTTTCAACACAACCTACTCATAAGTAGATGCATGTAGAAGGTGAATGTTTTTTATTAGATAGTTATAACAATGTCGACTATTGCTTGGCACAACATTCAAGATTCAGCCATCAGATAATTTGCGTAATACTTTCAAACTGTAAAAAATCAGCCTGAGCTCTTAGATAATACAAAAAAAACTATATAGTATATAAAAAATAAATAGACTGGTATTATACAGAAGATTTTGAAATAAAGACGATGTTTTTCTCTGAAGAGCCTATCAAAATCACATCCACACAAAATAATTATGTTGTCAGCAAAGATGACCAAAAATGCTAAAACACTAAAAATTGCTTCAGTCATAATTAACAGGCTAAAGCCTTTTTCTTGTATGAAGAAATTATACATTTATTATTTGGATCGTCCCGTTTGTCCTACATATACGTGTCCGCAGCTGCATGGAATCCTGTTGACTCCTTCAGATGTTAGCGGGTCGAGTGCATCCTTCGCAGACGGAAGTTCTTCTTTTATTTTTCTTAGCGTGTTTGAACGGACGACGATATTTTCTTTTTGTAGAACCCTGTCTATGCGTTTTGATGTATCGGCGATGAAGGGAAGTTTTGCGTAGGCTGTGGGCTTTGGTCGTTCCACCGAAGGTTTTTGTTTCGGTTTTATGTTCCGCCGGATGAAGGGGTGACTGTAGCCATTATTCATAAGTGCCCTTCTTATATGCTCTTCTTCGTCTTTTAGCGACTCGGGATCGGAAACCGTGTTTTCTCGGTGCATCAGGGACTTGATTATTGATGCCTTCTGCTGAGGATGGTGATGAGAGGCAGCATGCAGGTAACGGTCAGTATGCGTTTTTTCCGAAATACGCTGTGTCCAAGGCTTCCGTCAGGTCTCTTCTTCACCACGACGTCGAGAAATGGTAGGGTGCCGTTATCTTCGACTTCCATGGTGAACTGGATGGCCGGGTGGACTTGGTTGAGTTGACGGTGGAACTCATGAAGTTTATTTGTCCCATGGGGCCAAATGACGAATGTGTCATTCACGCAAAGACTAGTACCCCTACGGAAAGACCGGAAACTTAACAGAAATTTAACAGATTAAATGGACTTAAATGAAAAAATTGCATATAAGAAATAGAACTTATTACCATATATCACACATTACGAGAGTACAAAGTCATTATCAAATTACATAACAGAGGTATTTTTACATAAATATTATACAATCAAGATATAAAAATGAATTATTGTAACAGAATTTTATAACGTTAATACCTTTTATGCATGAAACGTATTTAAAGGAAATTCACGTGGACGACGAAAAACGTCAAACTTTCACGTCATGAATGAATTTGTGGATCAAGCAAAAATCTATTTGTCAAGTGATTTCTTCGGCCCTGGAACACATTCTCTTTCTGTTGCACCTGTAAAAAGAGCGAAAATGAATTTCTAAGAATGTCAATCATTAAAATGCTAAACCTAATGAAATTGATGCAGGAGGCAATGGGCATGCTTCAAATGTTGCAATAAATGTAAAATAAGGCAAATGCGCTTACGGCCCATAAACAATGTTTCTATGATGATCACATTACCATTTGTAAAATTAAACACATCACATTGCACTAGAAAATGTGCACTTTATCTATAATTTATTCCAAGCACAGTTGTATTTGCTGACGTTTACGTGTTCACAGCAGTTACAGTTAGACCATTTAAGATCTATATGTATTCATCATATAATAAGGAAAACTTTTGATATAGAGATTTCAATTTCTCGATCGAAAAATATATACATATTTCTAAATGTTTTGAAACAAAGAAGAATTATGTCTAGGATTATAAACAAATGCATAATGAGAAACAAGAAATATTCAAGTTAACAATTTCTGTAAATTCAAAATATTTCAAATTAAAACAATGAGACATCGCTATGGTACACTTATTTCATTCTATTACAAGCACAATTCTATCCTCTGGCGTCTCTGTTGCAGTTTAACTTATAAAACTCACTATAATCTACTGATAACCGCGAGAAGTTTTATGCAGAAATTTCAGTTACTCAATCTAAAATTACTGCTTAATTTGTGAACTGACACGAACCATATTCACGGCCAGGGCAATGGACGACACAGCTAGTGGAAGTAAGCGAGGCTTAACACCTGAAAATGAGAAATATTTCCTCTCAAAATGCTTCTCGTACACAAACAAAAGAGAGAAATTTCTTTCCTTCCTTCTTAGAAGATATATCCATTGGAGGTATCTGTTAAGAAAATATAAAAGCATTCTCACAAAACGAATTCACATAACTATTCGTAGAACTATTTCGTTAATCTTTTTTTCAAAAATATATGATATTTTTAAGATTTACCTGTTGATTGGACATCAGAACAAAATCATTCCGTCACGTTTTCTTAAAAAGTGATGAATGCATATCTACTATATATCTACTTGACAAAATCAGAGTAACTGACAACCTCTCAATAAGCAATGGCCAACTTTTTTCAAGAAAAATGGCCGCTGTTCCGTTACGAGACACAAGGAACGTGTGGCGCTGTGGTGATGCGGTAGAGAGAGAGAGAGAGAGAGAGAGAGAAATAGAGGTAGAAAATGAGAGAGAGAGAGAGCCGACTGCGACTGCAGAGCCTATCGCGGACACCTTAGCATGGTGAACTACGTGTAAAAGCTGGGAATCTATTCTCCCATAAGAGTTTCAACCCCTGCATCCACGTAACGCAGCCAGCATGAAGGTTAAGGACCAGCGCCTTAGACTCGAAATGCTCCATATATAGATTGGCTATGACGGGGGAGAGAGGACAGCCCATATCTGCTCCCTCCTTCTGGTCGTAAAACTGTCCGTTCCACAGGAAGTAGTTGTTGGTGAGGCAGAATTCTGTTAACTACGGATAGTCTACCGTCAGTCCATGATGTATAAGCTCATTCAAGATTTCGATGGAGTCCTTTATAGGAACCTTAGTGAAGAGTGAGGTCACGTCAAAGTTTACAAGAATATCGTTCTCCGAAACATTCATGTCGTTTAGCCTTTCTATGAAATGTGCTGAATTCTTCACGTGCGATTCCGTTCCGCCTACGTACGTCTGTAAGCTGCGTGCGAAGTATTTTGACAGCCGATGTGTTGGGGAGCCGATGGCGCTGACGATGGGTCTCAGAGGAACGTCGTTCTTGTGTATTTTTGGTAACCCAAACAGTTGTGGAGGCCTGGATGATGACGGCAGTAAATTCCGTTGGTCTTAAATAGGTATTGAGGATTTCTAAATCAACTCTCGGATTTTCCTTTCGGTTTTCATCGTCGGGTCGCCTTTTAGTGTGGAGTAAGTTGGATTGTCCAGCAGATTGCGGATCTTCTCGTCCTGGTCCTCCTTGGAGATGATTACGGTGGCGTTTCCCTTATCAGACGATAAAATCACGATACTTTTCTTGTTTTTCAAATCTGTGATGGCCTGACTTTCGGCTGTTGAGATGTTGGAGGATGGCGGTCTTGCTTTACGAATAATATGCGCCACCTCTTGGCGCATTTCTTCTGCTTGGTTCGATTTCAGATTTCGGATGGCCGCTTCCACTCCCACGACAATTTCTTCCTTAGGTATTTTGTTGGGAGCGATAGCGAAGTTCAGACCTTTCGCTAAGACTGATTTTGCTGCATCGGAGAAATTGACGTCCGTTAGGATGTCAATCGTCTTTTCATGGCTCGGCGTCCTTTATGGGAACCTTAGTGAAGAGTGAGATCACGTCAAAGCTTACTAGAATATCGTTCTCCGATACTTTCATGTCGTTTTGCCTTTCTATAAAATGTGCTGAATTCTTCACGTGTGATTCCGTTCCGCCTACGTACGTCTGTAAGCTGCGTGCGAAGTATTTTGACAGCCCGATATGTTGGGGTGCCGATGGCGCGGAAGATGTGTCTCAGAGGAACGTCGTTCTTGTGTATTTTTGGTAACCCATATAGTCGTGTAGGCCTGGATGATGACGACGTTAGGTTACTTTGGTTTTTATATGTATGGAGGGTTTCTTAATCAGGTCTATGTTTTTCCTTTCGGTTTTCATCGTCGGGTCGCCTTTGAGTGTGGAGTAAGTTGGATCGTCCAGCAGATTGCGGATCTTCTCGTCGTAATCCTCCTAGGAGATGATTAAGGTGGCGTTTCCGTTATCTGCCGGTAAAATCAAGATGCTTTTGTTGTTTTTCAAAACTTTGATGGCCTGTCTTTCGGCTGTTGAGATGTTGGAGGATGGTGGTCTTGCTTTCCGAATAATACGCGCCACCTCAGATTCAGAATTCAGAATTCAGATTTCAGATGGCCGCTTCCACTCCCAGACAATTTCTTCATTAGTTATTTTGTTTGGAGCAATAGCGATGTTCAGATCTTTCGCTAAGACTGATTTTGCTGCATCGGAGAAATTGATGTCCGTTAGGTTGTAAATCATGTAGTCTTGGCTCGGCGTCGGATCTGGATGTTGATTCTTATGGAGATTTTAAAATTTCTTAACCTGCTTATCCTTGAAAGACCACTGGGTTTTGGTTGAGGTGGTGGTGATATGGTCGCTTTGTTCTCAGTCTTCGTGAGACATAACGGAGGCGAGCTCTAGGTGGTGATGATAGAGATTATGAGCGCATTGAAGAAGCGCGTAACTCGTGGTGCGTATGCGTTTACGCAAGAGTGCTTGGCCTGTTGAAAAAGGCGAGTGATGACAAAAGTTTGCACTTCTGTTTGTGGAGACGCTCGAATCTTCTTGAATTCCTCGAGATGTTCTCCCCGTAGAGGGATATCAATTTGAGTTGAAGGCTTTCGCAGCGTTGCTGAATGCTGGTGGAGGTTTTCGGGTTTCGCTGCGTTGGCGGCATTTCTGGCTCTCGACGTTTCGCAGACAATGCAGTCTGCATCTTCAGCAGATGAAATGAGATCCCGTCAGCTGTATGAAGTTGCCTCATTGAGAGCTTTCCACTACTGTGCGGCTAAGCTTTCAGTGGTTGGGCTGGGAGGTAGCAGAATGCTAATTGGACAGGTCCACTCGCTGTATGTAGAATGGCGTCTGTAGCTTCCGATGTCTTTTCTGAGGAATCGTTACTTCATATGCTGAAATGTCCTCTCTAACAAGGATGGCTGTTCCTCCTCCTAGTCTGCCCTCCCTGTCTGTTCGAAAAACCTTGAATCCGGGTGCCGCCCATTTCCAAGATGGCTTAAGGTGTGTTTCGTGTATAAGAGCTACTGTGACGTTGTTTCCCTGGAGGAAAGCTAGCAGTTCAGTTGTTTTTGTTCCTAAACCACCGTTGCAGTTCAAGGTGATAAGGACAATTCCGGAGAGCTGGGTGTTCTTATCCATGCATAGTCAGTATTTGACCGGACAGTTGGGCAAGCACTTGTCCAAGGACCGCGATTTGTTTCTGCAGGACTGACGCTAGGGACTGCAGTGATGTAAGGAGGGAGGTTAGGGCCGAATCCGTTGTCGGGAGGATAGTGGATTATCTGTAGTTGGTTCATGTTGAGGTGGTATCTGTCTGTGGCGAAGGGTGACGTTGGGTTCCTGTATCGTCTCGCCGTTTGTGGCTGCGGGAGGCAGGAGTGGTGGGAAGTCCGAATTTTGGTGTGGATGTGCTGCGTTCTTTATTTGCTGCCCCAGGCGTTGCCTCTTGGAGCTGGTTCCGGTACATAGGCAGTGGGTTCCTGCTGGGGCTTAGAGGTTTCCAGCGATCCAAACCATTTCCTTGCCTCTCGTTGGTATACCGGGCAGGTCTTATAGAAGGCGGGATGTGGGCTTCCACAGTTACAGCATGTGGCAGGTTTTCCCCTGGTGGAGGCCGGCACAGTTATAGCATCGAGGTGCCGCTGTGTAGAACGTTGATGAATGTCCGAAACGAATGCATTGGAAGCATATCTGTGGTTCTTCATGTCGGTATCGTGGAATGTGGACTCAAGAATTCCCTATGGAAGTCCATCGGAGGAAATCTTTTGGGTCCCATCCTTGGGCTGTGGCGAGGGTTGATACTACGAATGTCCCTAGGGGTGATTTGTAAGCTCGGCGAATCTGACGAGTGCGTAAGACTGGAACATTCATGTCCTCCAGAATTTCCTTGAGATAAGATTCTTCCATTATAGTATAAAGCCCTCTTATGGTAAAGCTAAGGGTTTTTTCCTCTTTGGTTCCCCAGGTGGAGAAATGTGCTTGTTCTGCTCTTAACATAGTCTACACACTTTTTTGGTCTTCTATATTGGTTAGCTGTAGCCTGTAGCTGTGGTCCTTTATGACACTCATGACGGCTGTTATAAATTGTCGGAAGTCTGCCAATTCATATAATAGAATTGCTGGCGGCTTAGGTAGACTTGTCTGGGATGGCTCGGCGGGAGGGAAGCTGGAATCAGGCCTCGGAGTGACGTCTGTATTAGCGTCTCTGAGGAGCGGGTCGTAGCGGTTGTTGGTTTCTACCGTTTAGTGTTGGACGGCAATAGTCTCGGCAGCGGTGAAGTATGGCTTAAATTTTGTCTTCCGCTTCTTCTTTGGCTGTTGAAAGGTGCCCGTGCCAATGGAATTTCTAGCTCGTGTATCAGCATCCTCTTGGATAGGGGCTAGTTGGGAGTTATCGTTGTTGTTTTGGCCCTTGAAAAGGCCTTCGTCAGTTGGTTTCCCTTGGCTTGGTGTGCTGTCAAGAATTACTAGCCGGTCTTTCGAAGTCAGATTTTGGGAGTTTATTTTCCGGTCGTTTGGACCGGCGTCAATCTTAAAATCTTTTCCGAAGAGGATGTGTTTGATATTACTGGGTAATGATGTATCGACGTTCGTCCTAGGAGGAATCGTCCTATGTTGTACCTTTTTTGCCGGCGGTGATCTGAGCAGCGATATTTCGCAGAGCGGGTTTAAAGTTGAGGGGGCTGAAGCCCTTCCCCTCTAGCCTACCAACTGCCACCTGTCCGAATAGTCAAAAGAACACGATGTGCGGGTGAGAAGATGGACCTATGTTAGCCACCCCCCGCTGCAAGAGAGAAAGTGTGACCGTGCAAGGTTCCCCCAGGTGCTCAGCTCGCAGCAAGGCGTGCGGTTTACCCCTGAGTAGATCCTGGTCACGCTTAGAAGGCCCTGGTAGGTCTGGGCCACAGCGGATTACAGTACTTCCTCCCCAGGGGGAGTTTTCCAAACACCAGCCAGAGCAACGGAATAGCTAGAGGAGTTCGTTATTGTTGAGTCGGTGACCATAAGCCGGCGAATGATCGATTGATCGATCGATCAATGTTTTCGATGAGCCGATCGATGAGATCCGATGGTAGGGATCAGCTTTTATATCCGCTCGGTCTTCCTAGTTTAACCGTTGTCCATCGCTGATTGGCCCGTTCGAGTTGCTATCACTTTCTCTCTGGCGGTTGCTCCAACGTATTTTTCTTCCCTTTCACGTTTCCGTTGAAAGAGTCGCTTCCATGTTGCGCTGATGTGCAAACCGTCGTCCCGGTTGAAATTGAATGGATGTTTTTCGATTTCAATAGCTTTGCGAATTCACCTCGGAAAATATCGATCTTCTTTCGCGAGCAATTGCGTTTCCTCGAGCGTGATTTTATGTCCCGGGCCGGAGGTGAAGTGTTCCGCTATGGCCGACTCCCTCCATTTCTTATTCATCATGGCCCGTTTATGTTCGGCTAAGCGGCAGCGAATGGATCGTCCTGTTTGTCCGACGTATACGTGTCAGCAGCTGCATGGAATCCTGTAGACTCCATCAGATGTTAGCGGGTCGAGAGCATCTTTCGCAGACGGAAGTTCTTCTTTTACTTTTCTTAGCGTGTCAAAACGGACGACGATATTTTCTTTTCGTAGAACACTGGCTATGCGTTCTGATGTCCCGGCGATGAAGGGAATTTTCGCGTAGGCTGTGGGCTTTGGTCGTTCCACCGAAGGTTTTTGTTTCGGTTTTAAGTTCCGCCGGATGAAGGGGCCTCCAACGCAGCGAAACCCGTAACCCTCCACCAGCATTCAGCAACGCTGCGAAAGCCTTCAAATCAGATAGAATACTTATGAATTTAAACACAATTTCTTTAAATAAATAAAACATCCTAATCAAGTCGAATTCCCTCCTAAGGCCTGTCGACACATTTCATACACCACATAGCTGATGCCAACTGCAGGGACCACTTTCATGAAGCTGGGCCTGATTCCTCGATAGAGACCAAAGAATCCCTCCCTTGCTATTATCTCACGTATTAATCTCGTCATGGTTTGGGCATGCTCTGGGCTTCTCAGTATATCTGAAAATACAAAAGAAAGTCAACATCATAACGTTGGAAAAGAGAAGAAGCGGAAAGCATATTATGTGACCAAACAAAAGATCACAGAGAATTAATTTGAACTCATGAATTATTATGACATATTTTTTGCAAGATTATTGACTTGGTAATATATTAACCCTTTCTGGTCTGAGTGATTTAAAAAATATCTCATACAAGATTGATGGCATTGCTGACATAGAAGCAATAAAATAATTACGTGTACTTTTTATAAATTTTTATTGGCACATACAGTTTAACTTGTGTGAAAAAATGGGCCGATCATAGGTATACCAATGGCCAAAGGGAAAAAATCAGGGATGTCGATATCTGACCGGAAAGGGTTAATTCCCTTGGCGACAAAAAAATACTGGACAAATTAACATTCAAGGAAGCTACTTCAGTCGTGATAACTTCATTCAAAATTTTGTAAATGTGGTCTTTCATGATTTCATGAATGTTCTCCATCACTCACCTTGAGCTTGGAGCCTTGTTCTCACCAGAGCAAGCGGATACGATACTATCAGCCCACATGTGCTACTAATCGTCCCACAGCATAAGGGAAGCAAAATCCCTGGATTTTCTGAACCATTTTGCCGGATATAATAATTCTTCAAGGTCTGAAATACAAGATGGGAAAACTTAATATAAATTAAGACTAATTTACTATTTTTAGTTTCTAAATTTAAGTAACTAATGCAAACTGTCCAAGCATATTTAAAAGTTAATGTAGGAATGAGAAAGTTTTTATAATTTGATATAGTTATTAAAGCATTTGGCATTTTTATAAATATGAAGTTGCAGTTTATTTATCAAGAGATCATAATAATACTGCATGATTAAAAGAAGCAATTTATACATTGAATATGAAGTAATTAATCAACTTTTAACTGTTAACTAAGCTCATTACCTAGAGACAACATTAAAAATTAGTCTAAAATATCTCAAGGTACAGAAAAACAATAGAAAAATTAAGAACTCATTTGCCACATTCACAAACATCCAAGATAAATAATTTGACTTACGAACCTCATAAACAGCCAGATCTATGCCAGCATATGGGATTATCCCAAGAAGGTTTGGTAGGTATCCACGGTAAAAAGTTCTGAGTCCCTCCCTCCTATAAATTTTTTTTGCTGCATCAATGATCCCAGCATACTGGCCAGTTTTCCTGAGGGCCAGTCTAGTTTTTAGCACCTAGACAAAAAAATTAGCACAATTAATGAATGCACTTAGAAATCCAACTTAAGATGTTTAAGCAAAGATTTTAATGAAACAACAATGAGGATACTTCTTCTCACCTCAAGTGGATATATAATGGTCTGGCTCACTCCACCAGCAATTGACCCAGCTACGAAACGCTCGTTGATGCTCAAATCCTCACCGCTGTTTTGATGGATCAACGTTTTTGTTTGCTCATAAGCCATGAACTTTATTGCAGTTTCTGGAACAATCTTAATAACATTTACTCCATTTCCTCGCCAGAGTCCTCTGATACCACCCTCTTTTACCATTTCGTGTAAACAAGACACAATTCCTCCTTTATTACCGTGTACCTGAAATAAATTCCAGAAAGATAAGTCTAAAGTGGTAAGTTCTTTTAACATCTACAGTTATCATTATCCGAACTTCTAATTAGTATTGGGAACAAATTTGGTAAAATGCAATTTTTTTCTTCATAAAATACTTTTGCGTCATATTTTTCCTGATGTATGTATGTATTTCATTTTTATACCGAATTGCGAGGGACTTTGACATTCAGGGTGTTTCGAATGCTTCAACACTGCAATGAGACAAGGGTGGAGAAGAAGGAAGAGTGAGAATTTGCTTAAACCGCTTTGTTCATAAAGATTACTCAATTTAGTAGCAGATTTTATTTCAGCCAGCTATTAATCATTCAGATGTTAAGTTTTACATTTTATCTATCAAAATATTTTATTGAACAACGGTATAGGAGTTGTTTCCTTTCTTTATCTTTGCCATAGTCTCCACTCATTATTAATATATATTTTATTAATGTATTTGTTGTTTTAATTACAATAGTAATATTCAAAAATATATATCAAAAATACATTTATATGCCTATTTGATGATATTTCAACACATGATTTTTAATAATGCCAAATTACCCCGAGTTTTTATTATCAGCGCCAACTTTGATCAGAGAATTTCAGATATTTATACTTTATTGCAATTAGAACAAGAAGTCCAAACCAGGACTAATGCAGGCTGGTTTCCCATAGCTGACGTTCCGATTTTATTACTTATATTGACAAGAAAAGTGTTAGTGATTCCAAGGAATTCTCTGGAAATCAAATTAATAGAGCATTATCAGGTTTAAAATATTAATAGCAATGTCAAATTTTCTTTCTCTCGTATTTTCCATATATTTCATTTGATAAATGTTACTGTTTATACACTGATATGTGTGAATCATCTGTTCATTGCTGAAGGGTAGTCAAGTGAAATAGAAAATAACAGATTTGTTCACTCATCTATGCTCAAGCCGAGTTAGGAAATAATCGTCTCCATGGCAACAAACCGATAAAATGCGACTTACAACGTAAAAACTCTGTTTTAGTAATAATTCAATACATTAGGATAAATTATCAAAATTCGGAGTTAATATTTGGAATTTAAATTCTTTTCCCCTTAGAACAGGACAAACCTCACTCCGATATCAGAATTTTAAGATATTTTAAAGTATTAAAGAAAACATCCCTGTAGGATGGATTTGATACTTCAATCTTTGCACAAGCCTCATACCAACAAGTTTCATGAAAATCTGCCCATTGATGCAAAAGTTGTTAATAGGGGACACACACAGATAGGACCATTTCATTAGGCTGTTTCCTTTAGAAACCAGCCCAATAGAAATGAGTTTTTCACAAAAAATACAATATCATCACATTTAATACAACATAAATACCACGAAATTCTTCATGCTTTTTTAGGTTATTGGTATTTCGTTCCAATTCAAGTATTTTTTCAAGTATTTACCGTGCATGATTTAAATTAGAAGTTTGGTATTCAACAACTCAACGTCGCATCCATTAAAATATATAGTCAGACCCCTATTTACCACCCCTCCCCATATAGTGCCACTCCTGCTTACCGCCCATGAATCGTCGTGAACAAAACTTCCATCTTATGATTAAATAGAGCTAGCATATACCTCGATTTATCGCCACCGCCGCTTTAGCGTCAAAGGCAGTGATGGACAAACGGTGGCGCTAAATCGGGGTCTGACCGTAATTAAAGGTCTTAGGATTTCGGCGTGGACCTAAAGAAACCCTATCTATAATAGAGAACTAATAAGCCTTTAGTGAAGCTCGCTGATGATATTTTCCGGCGTCGGTATATTTTCATGTCAAAATCACTTGCACTGGTTGATATGCAAATTGCAAGTCTATTAATCGCTATTAGGACTCGGAGCGGAAAGTGCGATCGCGATGCGCACCAATGAGGAAGCGAAATCTGCAGACGAGGAGAGACTTCCCTCTCGAAACGATCAAACCCCGTCACACTCCCTCAATCTCCGCCGGTACCACACGCGTAGTAAATGAGGCGAGAATCCGATCCCTGGCCGGATCCCCTCCACCCATCTTATTGCCCATAAAGAATAGGTCAAAAGTAGTCCACCACCTCGACATCCGAACATAACCAATCTTCCATCTCCATCGCTCCCCGACCGCTGAACTACGTTATCTCGAACAAACCTCCTCGCGCGGACCAATGGGGACGTTACGGCGGCCGGGGATGGACTTGGCTTGGACCTTGCTCGGACGACGAGAAGAGCCTTTGCTTCAGCGATGGAAAGTTACAGGGTGATGGAAGATTACGTTATGATAGACAAACGGAGACGAAACGGGGAACATTAAAAGGCGCACACGAAATGGTCATGTCGAAACGAATGACTTCTCTCGGGAGATTTGATCCCGAGATTTATCATATTAATATTTTATCGTGCGTTTATCGGCAGCTCGGACACGGAACTATGCAACGGCAATAAATGATGAAAAAGCGAGAGGACGGTTTCCATGCAGCGACTCGGCATTGAGGGACAGACACGCTACCTATCAACCCTAAATGTTTGAAAACGATTGAAAAATGAATAATAATAATAAGCAAAAAAGATCGTTGAAAAAAACTTCCTTGAATCTTGTTTTTTTTTATAAAAACAATTGCATAAATACGACATCCGTTAGGTACTGCAATTAAATTAATCGCACTATACTCGGACACTATCTTGTAAATATTATTAATCAAAGAAGGTTTTCACTTCGTAGAACGACATTACACGAATGAAATGAAACCCATTACTTAAAATTACACTTCGATTTATAATCGCGACTGGTTTCACGTAACGGTAAGTAGACTGATGATGCGAAAATGGGTCGCGGATATAAATTGAAGTGTAATTTTAAATAATGGGTTTCATTTCATTCGTACCAAGCAAATGTGGGAGGTACAGCACACGTTTTGTTTTAAAATCAGCAGGTCGGAAACCCATTGGTTTAAAAAATGTAGAATTCATTATATATCGACGCTACGCGCTAGTCACCACCAACTCTCATCCTATTTATTGGCCGAAATATAAATGAAAAATATTACTAATTATAAGAGCAATGAAAAATTACTCAGCCTACTACCTAAAAATAATGGCACTACAAACGTTGACGGAACAACAGTGTAAAAGGTGCTTTTTACCAAAACAATAAATATAACTGAAAACAACTGAGGAACTACTAAACTCATGATTAAGATATAAAAAACTAGCCAAAAAAGTTTTTGGAAACCGGTGGATTTACCTTGACCACAATTTTATTCCGGATATGAGGCGAGCTACATAATTCATTTTTGGAATTAAATTGCACACGGAGAAAACAACGGATTACTAAACTAAAGCTAAGCCAGCTACACGCGTAAACGATCACGAATTTAACAATATTTTTAGATTCGTATGTCACAAAGGCTCCATCGAATAACACGAAGTAGTCATTCGGTCGATTTCCCTTGAATTTTGAAGACCCATCTCACAATCACGTGATACGAGGATTATCGAAGTCAGCCCACATCTGCCAAAGATCATAAAGGAAGCACTAGGAGGAGGGGGACATGGACATGAGTCGGCAAACCATAAACCGAAGCAATCGGTGGAAATTAGAATGTCACGTGGAAGGGATTGCGGATCGGCAAGTCACCCAACGCACAGTGGGACCAAATCCGAAAAAGGGGACCCATGTATATGCATATATTACAATACTGAAAGTAAGCGAGTAAATGCCGGAAATTTCTGAATTATTAATTTGAATAATACCTGTCGTATATAGAGCGAGTTTTCCATTCAGTCTCTATATATCATGCTAACATCTTCTAGGACACAACGAACAAAACGTTCGAGCTTCCGTATCCTCTTTATAACCGAGTTATACCGTGTGTAATTTTCTATAGTTCATTTATTTAAACTATTTCAGGAACGGCTTTTCCAGGACTTATATAATGGACAAAATATCGATAACAAAGACGATCACGTACAACCATTCTGTCGGCAGGATTCGAACCCACGAGCATTGGGAGCCAGACACGCTAACCACCCCTCTACCAAAACCGGCAATAATATTTTTAACAGGACAAAAAGAGAACCCAGCTAATTATTTTTTGCAGTTAATTTTTTCATTATTACTACTTGCCATTTACTTGCTTTACTCATAGACTCGACTATGTACACGCAAACTCCCATTAATTTTTTACGAAACGGGGAAAAATTATGTTCGCGGCAGTAAGGAAATGCGAAGGAAAATGAGGCAGATCCCGGTCTTACCGAGAGTGAAGTACAGAGGGAACGGAAGAAATAGTAACCGTTTCATATCCTTTCCACCTGCCTCCTTCCCTTCACCACTTCCATCATACGGCGACGTCGCTCCATAAAAAATGGCTCCGTCTGAATGATCGCCTCTTCACTTGACACCCTCTAACGCCACGCGGCCAAAACCCAACCCCGAATAATCGAAGCATAATGGAAGAAGGTTGGGTGGGGGTTTAATACCACGGCAGGTGATAGCGGGGTGGGATTGACCCCGACCAGTTTTTCTACGTCTAGACTTACTTGTTGGAACACTTTGAGTCGATCCAAAGGTGCGGTGCAGGTACGGGATACGCCTCCGGCGATGCCACCTGCTACCAGAGTTCGCCACCACATACCAGAATGCATTTCAGCCGATGTGAAATCATCTGGTACGTTCATATCCTCCCCGATGTCGAGATACTGAAGAGGAAGAGTGGAGCGGGTGAAACGACACTTCATAGTACAGTACTTCGACCGTTATTACACCCTCCGTACCATCTTAAACAACTGCGGTGAAATTACGAACATGTATCTGCGGTGCGGTCTTCCAGACCGCCACTGTTTATTAATTTATTATGATTATTTCAATATCTACATCTACAATTTGGTTCTCCACGTTATATAATGCCATGGGTTAAGTAATAAAAAAATTATGTTCACATTGTTTGTAAAATACAAACTAGGCGGTAATTTGACACTATAATTTAGGCGGTCTCTCGCAGACAGCATCTATATAGTTAAATGTTAAAACGTTTTCGTCAAAAAATTACGAAAATCGATGGAACGTTTTTAGACCATTCATGGATGAATAAAGCGGAATATATTCTTGAATGTGCCTAATTTATATGCCGCGAGAAATAACGCTTGCCCAAAAAATTTCTATATTCATCACATTCTAATAGTAATACGTTAAAAATCAAATTCTACCATGGCTTTCCACAAATTAAATTCATAGATATATTTAACGAAATATTAATATCATCGAGCGCACGGTATCTGGTCAAAATATACATTTTTATGCCATTCATTTAGGATAAAAACACCCGGGACCGGCTATTTACAAGAACAAATTGGTCAAAGCCTCTCAACTGCCTCATCTTCTCCGGGGGGAAACCAAAACGAAGTCATTTATTTTTTAAGGCTGGACACTGAATCGTCTTCCCCTGGCGTGACGTCACTTTCATTACTAAGGCAAGAGAATTGGCGGCTGAATGAAGAGCACTCAGTTCGTTTTCTATTTACGAGAGTTAGCGGTAAACAGCACACGGCCTATCTACATCTACAAGTTACCCTGCAATTCACCTAGCGGACAAGATGGAGTTGGAAGAGTCTGGCAACTAGATGGGAACTCTGCGCCACAAAAAATCTGGCGACGATACAGCTTCAATCACTCACTTGCATGGGCTATTTATACCTACGAGGATTAGGGGGAAGTATAACTCAAAACAACTAAGTTCTGGATCCTAGTAAAAAGTTTGGGGATATTATTTACACTATTATACGTAAGATACTCTCTTCTTTAACCTTACACATGCCAGCCGACATAATTTTTATGTAGAGATCACAATAAAATTGGAAAACATTGCGCCAAGATAGGTTTTATGGCAACATGGCTTCCTGAATTTTTCCAGCCCTGATCATTGAGCTGACTTCTTTCTGTTTGCTAACGATCAAACGGGATAGCTACGCAAACTTATATAACTTAGAATAATAAATAACTGATTTTATCACACTTTCTGGTAGGAATAGGTGGTTTCAAAATAACAATAAGTGAGGTACGTTACCCTATTAAGGCGATATGTAAGTACAAAAACAGGGAGAGAAAGCCAACCAGCATAATACTGTCAAAATATATTACTATTAATATTATTTACGTTATGGTACGAAAGATACTATCTTCTTTAACCTTATTACACTTGCAACCGGCATAATATTTATACAGAGTTCACAATACATTGCAAAAAATAGCGCCAAGATGAATCTTATGGAGACATGTCATCTTGAATTTTTCCAGCCCTGATCATTAACCTGACTTCGCTATGTTTGCTAACGATCAAACGGGATAGCTACGCTAAATTAACTAACTTAGAATAATAAAGAACTGATTTTATCACGCTTTCCGAGCAGTTGGTCCCAATTATAGAACCCAATGATTGAACATTGCACTTAGAACACCCATTTATTTATATCATATTTCCATTTATTTATGCGTGATTATCAACAGAAAGAAACTTACTTGTCCATCTGGAGGTTTTCCCCTGCAGTACGTAGCCAGAGTAGTTAACTGGCGCGCAAAATTCAATAAAATTCGCATCCTGAAAACACGAAACTCACGTAGACATTCAACTCGGCGTTGCTAAGGAATTTTAATGTACACGGTCGTCAAGGCGTGCAACAATGCACTTCCACCAATATAGCCGACGTAGTACATATGTATACCTATATCACCCCCCTTTATATTGCTAAAAATCTTGTCGCGAAAAGATTCTTTGTGGAAAAGAGAATCAATCCTTAAATGATATTTTGAGTCAAGGGAAAATAACGTTTTACTTTCGGTCGCCTACCATCCAAGTTCAGAGATTCTCAGAGCTTCCTTTCGGTCCTCTTTTTCACAAACGGGTTTCCTCATACGCACTTCACCTTCGGTCGGTTGTTTTTTAAAAACAATTTCTGCGCGATTTCAGAGAATTTTATGAATTTTATCTATTGGGAAACTTTGGATGGGAGCCGAAATTTTTATGAATTCTAATCATTGCATTTGCACGCGTATCAGTCATTAAACCAATGAAACATTTGACAGGTTGATTTTTCTGTTGACAATATATTTTAAAAATCTGGAGCAACAAATTACACCAATAATCCTATAAATACGAGGGCATAAGGATTAAAAGAAAAATAGTGGGCGGGAGATAATTTTCTAAGGACAAGTGTGAAAGTGCGTCTTTTGGAGTTAGACGACGTTGCGTAGCGTAGCATGGCATGATAAACTGCAAGTTTGTGAGATAATGGTGGGTGGGAGAAATCAGCAGGAATTACTTGATATGTATATGTTGGTTTTCTGTATATTTCAAAATGATGCTTATTATTATGAATTGTGATGCTTAGGTCAAAAACGTTTAATTTTTTGTGAATTGAGTTTAAAAATATAAGATAGGAATTTAATTGTCGATGGCTCATGGTCCAACAGCATAGAACATCATCGACGTATCTGAACCAATAAAAGATATGTTTTATAGAATGGTTATTGGAGTTAAATTATATTGATTCTAAATCATCCATAAAAATGTCTGACAGTAGGGGGGAGATAAAGGAGAGCCCATTGATAAACCTTCTTTTTGCTGATAACATTTTCGATGATGACTGGTAGAGCGCTGTACAGTAGCATTCAAGTCAACCGTAGTTGACATTCCGCATTTCCACATAATGAAAAACCAAAGCCAAGATGGCGCTTCTCATAGCGACATCAGTTGATCATTTAAAATTTTAAATTCATTTTTTTAATTACGAGAAATACGCTACATGAATAATACAAAATAATTTCTATTGCAATATAACAAAACGCTAATTTTTCTTATTTGAAAATTAATTATAAAAATATGAATATTTTCTAAAAACAGAAGTGACACCTATTTTACGTGGAAGAAACTTTCGATATTTCGTATTTACAAACACTAATAATGATAATCGTTATTGCGCATTATATTCCAATTAAAACTTTATTCTTGATTAATTGTATAATTTGTATGTATATTTTAAGATATTCTTTAGATATTTAGCGCTAGATGTAGCACGAATATGAAACTTCTTTCGTAAATGAGCAGATCGTACTTCAAAAGAGTGTTAATCTTGCATGGATTATTTAACAACTTCATAAAATGGAACCATTATTAACGTTAGTAAGAGAGACTACTCCTGAATCTTCGATAACTTGAATCAAGAATCATCGTCTATGTGATGGATCGCAAATTTATTTTTAGGAATGAACCATATTAATATGAGCTATTGCTCTGATATGCCGAAATAGCAATCTAAATCGTTTTCATATCACAATCGTAATGAAATATTACATAACATCAGTTATTTATTTGTAAGGTTTGCTTTAGCTTCATAAAATCTTTGGGCATTTTCAAAACTGGAGGAACTTTGAGGTATAATGAACCGATTCCCTACATAGCGAGATTATTAAACTTCCGAACGAGGCTAATATTTACGTGAAGTCCATTTCATCCAAAATGCGACGATCTGAATTAGAATTCCGTTTAACTCAGCTGAATATTCTCCAAATTTCATTATTAATCGATAATGCTATACGTTTTAATTTAAAGCAAGGTTTAAAAATCTCACGTTTACCTGCCAAACGACAAATACTGTGGAATTTCCGTGTCGAAAGTCTATAGGAATGGGATATTTTCTATACGTACCGAAAACTGTGGGCTTAGTTGTCTATCGGAATACAACTATTGCCCAGTTTCATCATCCTGGCCAGTAATAAGGAGTTAAGATTATGCATTTTTTTTCAGCTATGTGATTATTTTCTAACGAGCGACAAATAGAATAAACAAGAACATCGGGTGGGAAAAAAGTAATTTCGGAGGAAAAGGTAACAGCTGGGAGGGAAGGATTCGCCCACGGTGGGTCTGTTAAGGGCAGGTTACACGTGCCGCTAAGTCATACGTTATTGGGAAGCCCTCCTGGTCCAATTGGAATACGAAAAAATGAGTGCAGCATTGACGTCCAGCCGCGTTGTTCGGTGGGCATCGGACGCAAGCGAAAGCAGTTCAATGCGATAGGTGTCCTTTACGTTTGCATATTCAACTCGAGCCACAACTCGGAGAGATTCAGATATTCCCCATTTTAAAAATTATGACTTAAAACTTTTTAATTGATAATCGCCATTTGTCGCAAATTCTCGTGGGATATGCATATTCGTAATCCGTTAAATGCACTCGTAAAGAACTAGCTTTCATCGGAAGTGATGCTAAATAGTGGCGAAAATACGGAAGAAGCGTGTGAACGTTCTTTGATTTTACAAAGCGTCAGTTCTTCATTAAAGGATTGGGAGGGTACCTATGTCAATTTGTATGATGCCTGTAAGATCGTATGCAATATAATGATTAGCGCCCGGGGATAAAATGTCTATTACGATAAAGCCATGGAAACCCCTAAAACCCTGTAGGGCGATTAATAATCCAAGAAAGTGGGCGGGAGAAACTCCGACATATTGCAAGGTCGCAACTTCATGATAGCTAAAGGTGACACTATGGGAATAATGTTAACGCCCACGCATATCGAAAGACACAACCACAATAATAAAATGCGTGTCATCACATCGAGTGCTGCTGAGGGCAGAGGAGATACACGATCGGGCTCGTGTAATTTTTGTTCAGGGAGGCCATTGTTAAAACCATAAATGAAATCCATTTTAATGCTTATTAATATATTTGATACTAGGGAGTTGCGATTTTCCATTCCATGCTCACAAAATGCTGACGAATCACACCTAATAATCGACATTCATTTGACCTAATGAAAATCTGTCGTTCATTTCTACCTCCACCCAATATCTTACATATAGCGTCACTATTTTCAATTAATTAGAAGCGCACACCTAAGTTATATTTTTCGAAGAATTATTGGGGATCATAATATGAAACTGAAATTAATTACCTTGCATGCCGAAATGCAGACGTCTGCAAGATGAGGAGGTAAGCACTCAGTCAGGCAGCGTTTAGGGCATTGAGGGGTGTTTTAGAAGGAAAAGAAAATAGAGGGAGAGGTAATGGTCAAATAATGCGTGCGTACGTGCGAGTACGACAGCCGCAATCCTTCTAGGAAATTTCTGGTAAGAGAAGAATATATTTTCTTGAAGTTTGAAGGTAAATATGTCCTATTGAGAGAACTTCTATATTAAACAAGTAGTTATGGAAAGCCCTAATCCGCCTTCTTTCCTTTTAATACAATTTTAATATATCACAAGTAGGGGTAATATATGTTTTTCCGTGGTACAGCAGTGCTTTTCGTCACCTCGCCCTACAAACGAAATTTCTTTGAAATCCGTTCTGCCAATACCTTCCAAATTCATAGTTACAGAAACATTCTAACTTTGATATCATGGTAGCCCTGTTTAATCGACCCGGTTGAAATACGACATTTTGTTTATTTATTATGTTATGTTATGTTTATATTAAAAGTATTAAATTTGGTTCAAATTGATGAGAATAGTTAAACACAAATACTTGTAAAAATAATATTTTATCCGTTGTATTGTGGCAGCCTTGCTTTCCATATCTACAGTACACATCTTGAAATTGCTATTTTATATTGCACGCCTGCTTCATACAAACCTTTGTCAAAATCGGTTTACCTAATTCCTTCCAAATTCATAATTGCCGAAAAGATTAAGTTGGTGGAATACGTCCCTCCGATATCCAGGAAAAGTTGCGAAAAGTAGGTATGTGTTTCGGATACAAAGCAGCCTTCGTCATTGGCGATTCATCTACCATCTATCATTACTTACTTCTCCATACCATTGAGTTGACTTGTCACATTCTCACGTTTTGCATCAATGTTACCACACGAAAATGAAAATTTTAACACTTAAAAATTATTTTAAGACAATATCATTTAGCAAACAATGAAAATGATCTTATTCACAAATCTCTCTCGCAGAATACCTAATTGTTTTATCGAAGGTCATTTTACATTTTTTTTAATAAATTGTTAAAAACACTGCCGTATGCGAGCAGAAGTATCTTAGGCAGTCATCGCAGATATTATTTTCAGTTTGTAATATTATTTATATGAAACGTGATGGTTTCTGAAGCAGGAAGGCCGAATGCCGTAGAGATGTAGGACTGCACGCTAAAATTCAAAGAAAATGAATGACAGGTACAAAGGGACGTCGATTCCCATAATGTACGGAAAAGTAAATCATAATTTCACCGAGAATCAGGATGTTACTCGAGGTTAATGCCATAATTTGTCCGAGTTGCTGTCAAGATTATGTTTCCCGCGTCATGATGCCGTTACGCTAATTGTTCCTCCATCTCTCATCTATAATACCAGGGGATCCGCGGGATGTTTGGCCTCGCTCAAGCCGCCTTGAGCTGGTGGGGGGAATCACGTAGGTAGGTGTTTCGGATACAAAGCAGCATTCATCATTGGCGATTCATCTACCATCTATGAGGTTCAATATTATTATCGTCTTCGTAGTTCTCCTACAGTGTGGATGTAAAATTTGATTGGAATTGAAAGCGCTGCCCTCGGAAGTAAAATATGAATGAAAGAAATGTAATTTCAAGAATCGCACGAAATACCGGACTAATGGCAAATGAACCTGAGCCTTGTCTCCTCGTTGAGACAAAAGTTATAGCAGGACAGACAAACGGATAATCAAGCAAACAGACCAAGTGCACAGGGATTCAACATAAGAGACCGCGCCAACGCAAATTGCGTGCCTCTGGGGTACATTTTAGGGAAATTTTTATTTGGCGTTTTCTTCGTTGTTTGATGTTTTCTGTGTGTCCGCTAAATTTCGTTTTGATTGGATAAGACTTAAAAATTAGCTCAGGAACTATAAGTGTGGTGTTCTAGAAAAACTATTGGCAGTCGTCTCTTAAGTTATTTGAACATGCACACGAAATTTTGTGAAAATAAAAAAATCGAGATTGCAGTTATCGTAGAACAGACAATGACGATTCATATGCTACAAGATTTTTATTTTAATTTTCCAGGGCACTGACTGGAAACTGATGACAATATCAGAGATTCTGATTTTATTGTAAAAGTTTACCTACTATGGGCTACATAAACGTTTTATTTTTCATGAATTAAACGCGTTCAAAAAGATTTGATTTACAAAATTTAACCCACCATAGATACATCTCTCCTGGAATCTGGTAGAACTTGTTCGGGAGCCCAGAATCTTTGTAATGATGTAATTTTCAGCTTTACGAATATTTTTACCTTATATTAAGTTGAGATTTTGGTATAATCTAATTCAATGAAACGATACTTAATGCATAAATCTCCTCTTTATACAGAACCATGTTGGTTACCAAATCTGACGGGCCAGTGACGGGTCGCCTGATTTTTATTACAATTTAAACCAATCTAGAAACATTCACCATTGTTTTCGCTTTCTTTTCAAAAGTAAATGAGGTTGGCGGAGAATTAAGCAAAATTGTAACGTTTGTGCTGTCAGTTTCAGTATCCAACGAAACCTGCGAACATGTATTCAATGTCATTAACGTTTTGTTGAGTAAAGGTCGAAACTAATTAAGTGTGCATCATGTCAAGGCGGAAATTTCAGTATACACCAATTTTAATTACTCACCTAAAGATTTCAATGCCTTTTTCTGTCAAAATCAGATCTTTTGGAGACTACTAGAGTAGTTCAAAATACAAATTCAAATTACATAAATGAAACACGGCTTTTGAAGTAATGCTATTTTTACGAATTTGTTATTATAATTCATAGAGTAATGTTAAAACAAAATTAATGTTAAACATTAATATATTTTGTAAATGATAAATAAACCAAATTTTATGGTACTCATTAGCTTTTTTTTAACCTATTAACTTCCGGAATCAACAATTTACAAGATGGCAACTGTAAATTTAACAATAAAATAAATATTAAATATCATTATATGTTTCCCAATAATTAAATAAAATAGTGTCATTGCTCACACCCGGTTTTTTGACCTAGATAAAATCCTCCCGGTTTCTCCCGAAATTTGCTATTCATTCGGCGGAAATCTCTCGGAATCAACTACTCATGAGGTGGCAACCCTAGTTTCCTGTTTCTACGAGCAAATTTTCAAGACGTCTCTTGTGTGAAGAGAAAATATTATCTGTAGTTGTAAGAATTTCAGAAATCAGGGACGTGAATTCCATAGGAGTAAAATGAGCATCAACCGACTTGAATCAGCACATCTGAGAAAATATCAAAAAATGAAATTTAGTAACAGCGGAAGAATGATATGCGAGATATAAAAGGAAATAAGTAGGAAGGGACTCACCCAGGGTTGCCACCTTATGAGTAGTTGATTCCGGGAGATTTCCTTTTCATGATAGAAAATTCCGGGAGAATCCGGGCGTATTTTCTCTAGGTCGAAAAACAACTAAAGTGACCAATGAAACTTATTTTATTTAGTTATTAGTAAAATCAATAATGATTATTTAATCTCGTTTTATTTTTAAAGTTAGAGTTGTCACGTTGAAAACGGCTGATTCCGGGCGATATCCATATGAATAGTTAACCGCGATATCGTTTGTAGGTTAAAAAACACCTAATGAGAACATAGAATAATTGTATTTTTTATTTAGAAAATATATTAGTATATAACGTCAGTTTTGCTTTATTATATGAAATATAATAAATAAATCTTAAAAATAGCATTACTTCAGTAGTAATATTTCATTTGAATTTGTTATTCGAACAACATCGAGCAGTCTCCAAAAGATCTGGTTTTGATAGTAAAAGGGCATGGATATCTTTAAAAGAGTATTTAAAATTGGTTCATACTTGAATTTCAGTCTTGACATGGTCCACATTTAATTTGCTTCGAACTTCACAGCACGATTCGTTAATAGAATTGAACAACGGTCACAAGCTGCGGTGGATACTGAAGCTTAAAACACAAGCGTTACACTATTATTTAATACTCCGTCATCTGCATTTACTTTTGAAATGAAATCTAAAACAATATTGAATGTATAATAATTGGTTTAAATAAAAATAAAAATCAGACGAACGTTTATTGGCACGTTAGCGTGGTAACCAACATGCTCCTGTATAAAGAGCATATTTGTACATTATTTATCACTTCAATGGCATCAATGGATAGGATTCTATCAAAATCTCAAATTAGTACTAGGTAAATTCAATTTCGAAGATTTTGGGCTGCCGGAAAAGTTTTACCAGATTCCGGGAGAAATGTATCTAAGATTGGTTAATTCCGGGAGACTCCCAGAATTCCGGAAGAGGTGGAACCCCAGACTCAGCGCCTCAGTGCCACTCGGGACGAATGTGGCGCCAAGTGTTAGTTAAACCTTTCTCTCAGATAACTGTCCTAAATACTTTTTCAACGTTTAGGTGAAATTGGTTGAGCTACACGAACGAATCGATTTCGAATAAAGGAGTAAATTATGGAACTGTTTTAATATAATTAATTACGTGAGTCGGTCCAGTAGTGTGACGTTGCTCGCGATACAGCTTCTGGTTAGGTCTCACGCATGGCTTCGACTTTAGTGATCGGCATTTGTAAGTTTCATTTTCCGGCAGCCCGCGGACCACCTGAAAGACACTCGAAGCCCAACAGTGGTCCGCGGAGCACACTTGGAGAACCGCAGCGTTAAAGTAGCTGTATTCAAACATTACAAAGCCGAGGACCTTCAACGACGAGAACTATCTTCGCCCCTAATTCTGTACCATCAAGTTACCGCATAAAAACAATAACAATACCTACTGGACATACAATTGCAATTGAAATTTTCTCGTTCGGCGGCGTTTGTTGTTGTATGACAAAATTTGAAAAATGCCCAAGATGAAAGCACGTTAACCCGTAACCACAGGCATCGGTCTCTCAGACCACACGAAAAATTTCAATAGTCTATTTTATGGTCCATGGATCATTTAGGCCTTTGAGGTTTTGTTTAGCTTTGTATCCTGGAGGTGGCTTTGTTTACTTCACGGTAGTTGCCTTCTAGCTTTGGACCTTTGCGTACTAGAGCGGGTTTAGTTTCGTTGCCGGTCTGAAAAACCGCTTGCCTGTGTCCACGTAATTTTTTTCGGGACAGTTCTTTCACACGGTTTCGGAAATTTCCTACGACATGTTGCAGTTATACCGTCCTGGACCGTCGCACGTCCAAAAATGAAAACCAAAACTGCCTTCCAATGTTTTATTTGTAGCAGCTCAATATATTTGAAATGTTCAGCACCCGCTTGAGGAGAGAGAGCGTGAGAGGGGGAGGGGAGGGCGTTGGAAAGGGAGTGGGATGGGAAGGGGGGATGGTAATGGGGGGTTAAGGGGAGAGGGAGGGGAGTGGGTGGAGAGGGTGGGAGAGTGGAGGGAGAGGAAGAGGGAGAAGGGGAGAGAGCGGGGTAGAGGGGGAGAGAGATAGAGACAGAAAAGAACCAAATGTACTATATATTGAAAATAATTATGTGCGGTTAAGTATTTTATAGCGAAATTTATTTCTTTGTCTAACAATTTCTATTCACCCAAAACCATTTTTACACTCCGTACCACTCAATCATGTTAATTTAATATTTATTGCTTAATTTTTAGTGCATATAAAAGTTGGTGTCATTAATTTGACTTTTCAAGATATTTCTAAAGGCTAAAGACTACTTAAAAAAGTTGTCCAGTATTGGAAAGTACCAGAACTTGGGTGACATTCGTGGTACCGCAAACAGCAACCAAGTTTTGAGAAGAGGATAAGTGAACACGAATTATATTTTGAATTTCTGTCACCCATTTGCTACTTCACGAAACATCTCTTGGAAAACGCTCAAAACAGTACTTTTTACCATATGTTAACGACTTTTTATGCCAAAGGCAATAGATTTTTTTCTGGAACAATCAAAATTTATTCATTTTTTCCTCACTAGCGAGTTTGTATTTAAAAGAATTCTCCAATCCATTCCGAAAACACCATTGAAAGAATTCCTTTTGGTGACTTTATGGCGAGATATTTCCTATTTTCCTCCTCCTCTCTCCACCATACCTCTTTCCCATCTGTCTTTTCGTTTGATTTGTCATTCTTAACGGCCCCACTTCAGCCGTCCTCGGCTGAGGGGTGGTCAGCGTGTCTGGCTCCCAATGTTAAAGTCGCCCGAGTAAAATAGTAAAAGGTGCTTGCATACTCACCTTGAAAAAACATTCATTTTTTAGAGACACATTTCGTCATTGGAAATATATTTTTAATTCTAAAGATTTCACCTCTTAACCGATTTTCATTCTTTCCTTGTGTAACTATAATGTAGTAAACCAATCCCTAAATTTTGCAATTTCAAGAATATTATACTTTTTTCACAGTAGGATACTAAAACCACACATTTTTGCCAAATTTTAAAGTTGTACCCTATCTAGTAGTGAAATAATATTTATCTATTTGTTTAAATTTTAAATAATTATAACGGCCGCATCAACATATTGATGGAGATTTTTATTTGGGTATGTGCACCAAGTTCAAAATAACTTTAAAATTTCCGCTTCAACACGACATTATTTTTTTTTCTCGATTCTCAAATTTAAAACAAATACTACACAACCCATATTCTACACATGAAAATTATCACCACCTGATGTTACTTGGTTGTCCTTTGTACCTTGATGTGGTAGAAGGGCTTGAGCATTTCAAGGGGCAACATTTTGTCGTTGTCAAAGAGAGGATAACAAGGTAGGAAATTTAACATCACATTTGAACAAATACAAAGTCTCAAAATTAAAACACAAATTTATTAGTGTAATATTGTAAACACTGGAAACTGTATTGGGTACTCAGTTTCAGCCAGAAGTTACAAGATAAAAATATTGATGATACATTGGTCATTGATTCACAACAGTTATATGCAGGCAATTAACAATGTAATGCTTATTGTAAAAGAGCTTGTTGGAATGACTTGAAAGTAGATTTAAATGCAACCTTAAAAGGCATTGATGTATAATATTGTACAATTAAGACGCCATTAAACAAGATTTTATCTTTTGTGTATAACAGCTTGTAACTTGTTTAATCTATGTGAAAATCCTTCTTCGGGTTGACGTTTCTGTTTTATTAAGGTTAAAATTTAATTTTGTGAAATGCACAAAAGATATTTAGATGCTTAAGCATTGACAGTATATGGATTATAGTGGAGTACATTATAATTCTTAACTAAAATTACACTTAGTCAAGGAACACAAAACAATCAATGCTAAGTGTTCTATCTGTTCTTTTTTTAGAATTTCACAATAATGAAAATTATGTGTGTTATTAAATACCCTCGACCATCCTATACTGCCAGAAGGCTCAAATAAATGTAATTGTTGCTTGACATCACAGCTTTTGGGAGTTCATTAACCACTTTGCTGGTATCATTTACCCACTTTTGGTTATTCATGAAGGGATAATTTATATATGCGGAGATATTAATTTAATAAAAATAAATAAATGCACTAGTTAATGCATCAGAATATGCTGAAATCTTTTCAACACAACCTACTCATAAGTAGATGCATGTAGAAGGTGAATGTTTTTTATTAGATAGTTATAACAATGTCGACTATTGGGTTTTTGCTTCGGTTTTATGTTCCGCCGGATGAAGGGGTGACTGTAGCCATTATTCATAAGTGCCCTTCTTATATGCTCTTCTTCGTCTTTTAGCGACTCGGGATCGGAGACCGTCTTTTTTCGGTGCATCAGGGTCTTGATTTTTGATGCCTTCTGCTGAGGATGGTGATGAGAGGCAGCATGCAGGTAACGGTCAGTATGCGTTTTTTCCGAAATACGCTGTGTCCAAGGCTTCCGTCAGGTCTCTTCTTCACCACGACGTCGAGAAATGGTAGGGTGCCGTTATCTTCGACTTCCATGGTGAACTGGATGGCCGGGTGGACTTGGTTGAGTTGACGGTGGAACTCATGAAGTTTATTTGTCCCATGGGGCCAAATGACGAATGTGTCATTCACGCAAAGACTAGTACCCCTACGGAAAGACCGGAAACTTAACAGAAATTTAACAGATTAAATGGACTTAAATGAAAAAATTGCATATAAGAAATAGAACTTATTACCATATATCACACATTACGAGAGTACAAAGTCATTATCAAATTACATAACAGTGAGGTATTTTTACATAAATATTATACAATCAAGATATAAAAATGAATTATTGTAACAGAATTTTATAACGTTAATACCTTTTATGCATGAAACGTATTTAAAGGAAATTCACGTGGACGACGAAAAACGTCAAACTTTCACGTCATGAATGAATTTGTGGATCAAGCAAAAATCTATTTGTCAAGTGATTTCTTCGGCCCTGGAACACATTCTCTTTCTGTTGCACCTGTAAAAAGAGCGAAAATGAATTTCTAAGAATGTCAATCATTGAACATGCTAAACCTAATGAAATTGATGGAGGAGGCAATGGGCATGCTTCAAATGTTGCAATAAATGTAAAATAAGGCAAATGCGCTTACGGCCCATAAACAATGTTTCTATGATGATCACATTACCATTTGTAAAATTAAACACATCACATTGCACTAGAAAATGTGCACTTTATCTATAATTTATTCCAGTTCACAGCAGTTACAGTTAGACCATTTAAGATCTATATGTATTCATCATATAATAAGGAAAACTTTTGATATAGAGATTTCAATTTCTCGATCGAAAAATATATACATATTTCTAAATGTTTTGAAACAAAGAAGAATTATGTCTAGGATTATAAACAAATGCATAATGAGAAACAAGAAATATTCAAGTTAACAATTTCTGTAAATTCAAAATATTTCAAATTAAAACAATGAGACATCGCTATGGTACACTTATTTCATTCTATTACAAGCACAATTCTATCCTCTGGCGTCTCTGTTGCAGTTTTACTTATAAAACTCACTATAATCTACTGATAACCGCGAGAAGTTTTATACAGAAATTTCAGTTACTCAATCTAAAATTACTGCTTATTTTGTGAACTGACACGAACCATATTCACGGCCAGGGCAATGGACGACACAGCTAGGTAAAGTAACACCTGAAAATGAGAAATATTTCCTCTCAAAATGCTTCTCGTACACCAACAAAAGAGAGAAATTTCTTTCCTTCCTTCCTAGAAGATATATCCATTGTAGGTATCTGTTAGGAAAATATAAAAGCATTCTCACAAAACGAATTCACATAACTATTCGTAGAACTATTTCGTTAATCTTTTTTTCAAAAATATATGATATTTTTAAGATTTACCTGTTGATTGGACATCAGAACAAAATCATTCCGTCACGTTTTCTTAAACAGTGATGAATGCATATCTACTATATATCTACTTGACAAAATCAGAGTAACTGACAACCTCTCAATAAGCAATGGCCAACTTTTTTCAAGAAAAATGGCCGCTGTTCCGTTACGAGACACAAGGAACGTGTGGCGCTGTGGTGATGCGGTAGAGAGAGAGAGAGAGAAATAGAGGTAGAAAATGAGAGAGAGAGAGAGCCGACTGCGACTGCAGAGCCTATCGCGGACACCTTAGCATGGTGAACTACGTGTAAAAGCTGGGAATCTATTCTCCCATAAGAGTTTCATACCCCTGCATCCACGTAACGCAGCCAGCATGAAGGTTGAGGACCACATGATACTAGCGCCTTAGACTCGAAATGCTCCATATATAGATTGGCTATGACGGGGGAGAGAGGACAGCCCATATCTGCTCCCTCCTTCTGGTCGTAAAATTGTCCGTTCCACAGGAAGTAGTTGTTGGTGAGGCAGAATTCTGTTAACTACGGATAGTCTGCCGGCAGTCCATGATGTATAAGCTCCTTCAAGATTTCGATGGAGTCCTTTATAGGAACCTTAGTGAAGAGTGAAGTCACGTCAAAGCTTATAAGAATATCGTTCTCCGAAACTTTTATGTCGTTTAGCCTTTCTATGAAATGTGCTGAATTCTTCACGTGCGATTCCGTTCCGCCTACGTACGTCTGTAAGCTGCGTGCGAAGTATTTTGACAGCCGATGTGTTGGGGAGCCGATGGCGCTGACGATGGGTCTCAGAGGAACGTCGTTCTTGTGTATTTTTGGTAACCCAAACAGTTGTGGAGGCCTGGATGATGACGGCAGTAAATTCCGTTGGTCTTAAATAGGTATTGAGGATTTCTAAATCAACTCTCGGATTTTCCTTTCGGTTTTCATCGTCGGGTCGCCTTTTAGTTTGGAGTAAGTTGGATTGTCCAGCAGATTGCGGATCTTCTCGTCGTAGTCCTCCTTGGAGATGATTACGGTGGCGTTTCCCTTATCAGACGATAAAATCACGATACTTTTCTTGTTTTTCAAATCTGTGATGGCCTGACTTTCGGCTGTTGAGATGTTGGAGGATGGCGGTCTTGCTTTACGAATAATATGCGCCACCTCTTGGCGCATTTCTTCTGCTTGGTTCGATTTCAGATTTCGGATGGCCGCTTCCACTCCCACGACAATTTCTTCCTTAGGTATTTTGTTGGGAGCGATAGCGAAGTTCAGACCTTTCGCTAAGACTGATTTTGCTGCATCGGAGAAATTGACGTCCGTTAGGATGTAAATCGCCTTTTCATGGCTCGGTGTCCTTTATGGGAACCTTAGTGAAGAGTGAGATCACGTCAAAGCTTACTAGAATATCGTTCTCCGATACTTTCATGTCGTTTTGCCTTTCTATAAAATGTGCTGAATTCTTCACGTGCGATTCCGTTCCGCCTACGTACGTCTGTAAGCTGCGTGCGAAGTATTTCGACAGCCCGATATGGTGGGGAGCCGATGGCGCGGACGATGTGTCTCAGAGGAACGTCGTTCTTGTGTATTTTTGGTAACCCATATAGTCGTGTAGGCCTGGATGATGACGACGGTGGGTTACTTTGGTTTTTATATGTATAGAGGGTTTCTTAATCAGCTCTATGTTTTTCCTTTCGGTTTTCATCGTCGGGTCGCCTTTGAGTGTGGAGTAAGTTGGATCGTCCAGCAGATTGCGGATCTTCTCGTCGTAATCCTCCGAGGAGATGATTAAGGTGGCGTTTCGCTTATCTGCCTGTAAAATCAAGATGCTTTTGTTGTTTTTCAAAACTTTGATGGCCTGCTTTTCGGCTGTTGAGATGTTGGAGGATGGTGGTCTTGCTTTACGAATAATACGCGCCACCTCAGATTCAGAATTCAGATTTCAGATGGCCGCTTCCACTCCCAGAAAATTTCTTCATTAGGTATTTTGTTGGGAGCAATAGCGATGTTCAGACATTTCGCTAAGCCTGATTTTGCTGCATCGGAGAAATTGATGTCCGTTAGGTTGTAAATCATCTAGTCGTGGCTTGGCGTCGGATCTGGATGTTGATTCTTATGGAGATTTTAAAATTTCTTAACCTGCTTATCCTTGAAAGACCACTGGGTTTTGGTTGAGGTGGTGGTGATATGGTCGCTTTGTTGTCAGTCTTCGTGAGGCATAACGGAGGCGAGCTCTAGGTGGTGATGATAGAGTTTATGAGCGCATTGGAGAAGCGCGTAACTCGTGGAGCGTATGCGTTTACGCAGGAGTGCTTGGCTTGTTGAAAAAGGCGAGTGATGACAAAAGCTTGCACTTCTGTTTGTGGAGACGCTCGAATCTCCTTCAATTCCTCTGGATGTTCTCCCCGTAGAGGGATATCAATTTGAGTTGAAGGCTTTCGCAGCGTTGCTGAATGCTGGTGGAGGTTTTTGGGTTTCGCAGCGTTGGCGGCATTTCTGGCTCTCGACGTTTCGCATACATTGCAGTCTGCATTTTCAGGAGATGAAATTCGAACCCGTCAGCTGTATGAATTTTCCTCAGTGAGAGCTTTCCACTACTGTGCGGTTATGCTTTCAGTGGTTGGGCTGGGAGGTAGCAGGATGCTAATTGGACAGGTCCACTCGCTGTATGAAGAATGGCGGCTGTAGCTTCCGAAGTCTTTTCTGAGGAATCGTTACTTCATATGCTGAAATGTCCTCTCTAACAAGGATGGCTGTTCCTCCTCCTAGTCTGCCCTCCCTGTCTGTTCGAAATACCTTGAATCCGGGTGCCGCCCATTTCCAAGATGGCTTAAGGTGTGTTTTGTGTATAAGAGCTACTGTGACGTTGTTTCCCTGGAGGAAAGCTAGCAGTTCAGGTGATTTTGTTCTTATGCCACCGTTGCAGTTCCAGGTGATAAGGACTATTCCGGAGAGTTGGGTGTTCTTATCCATGCATAGTCAGTATTTGGCCGGACAGTTGGGCAAGCACTTGTCCAAGGGCCGCGATTTGTTTCTGCAGGACTGATGTAAGGAGGGAGGTTAGGGCCGAATCCGTTGACGGGAGGAAAGATGGATTATCTGTAGTTGGTTCAGGTTGAGGTGGTATCTGTCTGTGGCGAAGGGTGACGTTGGGTTCCTGTATCGTCTCGCCGTTTGTGGCTGCGGGATGCAGGAGTGGTGGGAAGTCCGAATTTTGGTGTGGATGTGCTGCGTTCTTTCTTTTGCTGCCCCAGGCGTTGCCTCTTGGAGCTGGTTCCGGTACATAGGCAGGGGGTGCCTGCTGGGGCTGAGAGGTTTCCAGCGATCCAAACCATTTCCTTGCCTCTCGTTGGTATACCGGGCAGGTCTTATAGAAGGCGGGATGTGGGCCTCCACAGTTACAGCATGTGGCAGGACCATCCTCCTTTTTCTTCGGGCAGGTTTTCTTCAGGTGGAGGCCGCCACAGTTATAGCATCGAGGTGCCGCTGGGCAGAACGTTGATGAATGTCCGAAACGATTGCATTGGAAGCACATCTGTGGTTCTTCATGTCGGTATCGTAGAATGTGGACTCAAGAATTCCCGATGGACGTCCATCGGAGGAAATCTTTTGGGTCCCATCCTTGGGCTGTGGCGAGGGTTGATACTACGAATGTCCCTAGGGGTGATTTGTAAGCTCGGCGAATCTGACGAGTGCGTAAGACTGGAACCTTCATGTCCTCCAGAATTTCCTTGAGATAAGATTCTTCTATTATTGTATAAAGCCCTCTTATGGTAAAGCTAAGTGTTTTTTCCTCTTTGGTTTCCCAGGTGGAGAACTGTGCTTGTTCTTCTCTTAACATAGTCTGCACACTTTTGTGGTCTTCAATATTGGTTAGCTGTAGCCTGTTATATTGCCTACGTGATGTCACTTGGAAAGAGTGGTCCTTTATGACACTCATGACGGCTGCTATAAATTGTCGGAAGTCTGCCAATTCAAATAATAGAATTGCTGGCGGCTTAGGTAGACTTGTCTGGGATGGCTCGGCGGGAGGGGAGCTGGAAGCAGGCCCCGGAGTGACGTCTGTATTAGCGTCTCTGAGGAGCGGGTCGTAGCGGTTGTTGGTTTCTATCGTTTAGTGTTGGACGGCAACAGTCTCGGAAGCGGTAAAGTATGGCTTAAATTTTGTCTTCCGCTTCTTCTTTGGCTGTTGAAAGGTGCCCGTGCCAATGGACTTTCTAGCTCGTGTATCAGCATCCTCTTGGATAGGGGCTAGTTGGGAGTTATCGTTGTTGTTTTGGCCCTTGAAAAGGCCTTCGTCAGTTGGTTTCCCTTGGCTTGGTGTGCTGTCAAGAATTACTAGCCGGTCTTTCGATCTCAGATATTGGGAGTCAATTTTCCGGTCGTTTGGACCGGCGTCAATCTTAAAATCTTTTCCGAAGAGGATGTGTTTGATATTACTGGGTAATGATGCATCGACGTTCGTCCTAAGAGGAATCGTCCTATGTTGTACCTTTTTTGCCGGCGGTGATCTGAGCAGCGATATTTCGCAGAGCGGGTTTAAAGTTGAGGGGGCTGAAGCCCTTCCCCTCTATCCTACCAACTGCCACCTGTCCGAATAGTCAAAAGAACACGATGTGCGGGTGAGAAGGTGGACCTATGTTAGCCACCCCCCGCTGCAAGAGAGAAAGTGTGACCGTGCAAGGTTCCCCCAGGTGCTCCGCTCGCAGCAAGGCGTGCGGTTTACCCCTTAGTAGATCCTGGTCACGCTTAGAAGGCCCTGGTAGGTCTGGGCCACAGCGGATTACAGTACTTCCTCCCCTCCTCCCCAGGGGGATTTTCCAAAAACCAGCCAGAGCAACGGAATAGCTAGAGGAGTTCGTTATTGTTGAGTCGCTGACCATAAGCCGGCGAATGATCGATTGATCGATCGATCAATGTTTTCGATGAGCCGATCGATGAGATCCGATGGTAGGGATCAGCTTTTATATCCGCTCGGTCTTCCTAGTTTAACCGTTGTCCATCGCTGATTGGCTCGTTCGAGTTCCTATCCCTTTCTCTTTGGCGGTTGCTCCAACGTATTTTTCTTCCCTTTCACGTTTCCGTTGGAAGAGTCGCTTCCATGTTGGGCTGATGTGCAAACCGTCGTCCCGGTTGAAATTGAATGGATGTTTTTCGATTTCAATAGCTTCGCGAATTCACCTCGGAAAATATCGATCTTTTTTCGCGAGCAATTGCGTTTCCTCGAGCGTGATTTTATGTCCCGGGCCGGAGGTGAAGTGTTCCGCTATGGCCGACTCCCTCCATTTCTTATTCATCATGGCCCGTTTATGTTCGGCTAAGCGGCAGCGAATGGATCGTCCTGTTTGTCCGACGTATACGTGTCCGCAGCTGCTTGGAATCCTGTGGACTCCTTCAGATGTTAGCGGGTCGAGTGCATCTTTCGCAGACGGAAGTTCTTCTTTTACTTTTCTTAGCGTGTTAAAACGGACGACGATATTTTCTTTTCGTAGAACCCTGGCTATGCGTTCTGATGTCCCGGCGATGAAGGGAATTTTCGCGTAGGCTGTGGGCTTTGGTCGTTCCCCCGAAGGTTTCTCTTTCGGTTTTTTAGTTCCGCCGGATGAAGGGGCCGCCAACGCAGCGAAACCCGTAACCCTCCACCAGCATTCAGCAACGCTGCGAAAGCCTTTCAAGTCAAATAGAATACTTATGAATTTAAACACAATTTCTTTAAATAAATAAAACATCCTAATCAAGTAGAATTCCCTCCTAAGGCCTGTCGACACATTTCATACACCACATAGCTGATGCCAACTGCAGGGACCACTTTCATGAAGCTGGGCCTGATTCCTCGATAGAGACCAAAGAATCCCTCCCTTGCTATTATCTCACGTATTAATCTCGTCATGGTTTGGGCATGCTCTGGGCTTCTCAGTATATCTGAAAATGCAAAAGAAAGTCAACATCATAACGTTGGAAAAGAGAAGAAGCGGAAAGCATATTATGTGACCAAACAAAAGATCACAGAGAATTAATTTGAACTCATGAATTATTATGACATATTTTTTGCAAGATTATTGACTTGGTAATATATTAACCCTTTCTGGTCTGAGTGATTTAAAAAATATCTCATACAAGATTGATGGCATTGCTGACATAGAAGCAATAAAATAATTACGTGTACTTTTTATAAATTTTTATTGGCACATACAGTTTAACTTGTGTGAAAAAATGGGCCGATCATAGGTATACCAATGGCCAAAGGGAAAAAATCAGGGATGTCGATATCTGACCGGAAAGGGTTAATTCCCTTGGCGACAAAAAAATACTGGACAAATTAACATTCAAGGAAGCTACTTCAGTCGTGATAACTTCATTCAAAATTTTGTAAATGTGGTCTTTCATGATTTCATGAATGTTCTCCATCACTCACCTTGAGCTTGGAGCCTTGTTCTCACCAGAGCAAGCGGATACGATACTATCAGCCCACATGTGCTACTAATCGTCCCACAGCATAAGGGAAGCAAAATCCCTGGATTTTCTGAACCATTTTGCCGGATATAATAATTCTTCAAGGTCTGAAATACAAGATGGGAAAACTTAATATAAATTAAGACTAATTTACTATTTTTAGTTTCTAAATTTAAGTAACTAATGCAAACTGTCCAAGCATATTTAAAAGTTAATGTAGGAATGAGAAAGTTTTTATAATTTGATATAGTTATTAAAGCATTTGGCATTTTTATAAATATGAAGTTGCAGTTTATTTATCAAGAGATCATAATAATACTGCATGATTAAAAGAAGCAATTTATACATTGAATATGAAGTAATTAATCAACTTTTAACTGTTAACTAAGCTCATTACCTAGAGACAACATTAAAAATTAGTCTAAAATATCTCAAGGTACAGAAAAACAATAGAAAAATTAAGAACTCATTTGCCACATTCACAAACATCCAAGATAAATAATTTGACTTACGAACCTCATAAACAGCCAGATCTATGCCAGCATATGGGATTATCCCAAGAAGGTTTGGTAGGTATCCACGGTAAAAAGTTCTGAGTCCCTCCCTCCTATAAATTTTTTTTGCTGCATCAATGATCCCAGCATACTGGCCAGTTTTCCTGAGGGCCAGTCTAGTTTTTAGCACCTAGACAAAAAAATTAGCACAATTAATGAATGCACTTAGAAATCCAACTTAAGATGTTTAAGCAAAGATTTTAATGAAACAACAATGAGGATACTTCTTCTCACCTCAAGTGGATATATAATGGTCTGGCTCACTCCACCAGCAATTGACCCAGCTACGAAACGCTCGTTGATGCTCAAATCCTCACCGCTGTTTTGATGGATCAACGTTTTTGTTTGCTCATAAGCCATGAACTTTATTGCAGTTTCTGGAACAATCTTAATAACATTTACTCCATTTCCTCGCCAGAGTCCTCTGATACCACCCTCTTTTACCATTTCGTGTAAACAAGACACAATTCCTCCTTTATTACCGTGTACCTGAAATAAATTCCAGAAAGATAAGTCTAAAGTGGTAAGTTCTTTTAACATCTACAGTTATCATTATCCGAACTTCTAATTAGTATTGGGAACAAATTTGGTAAAATGCAATTTTTTTCTTCATAAAATGCTTTTGCGTCATATTTTTCCTGATGTATGTATGTATTTCATTTTTATACCGAATTGCGAGGGACTTTGACATTCAGGGTGTTTCGAATGCTTCAACACTGCAATGAGACAAGGGTGGAGAAGAAGGAAGAGTGAGAATTTGCTTAAACCGCTTTGTTCATAAAGATTACTCAATTTAGTAGCAGATTTTATTTCAGCCAGCTATTAATCATTCAGATGTTAAGTTTTACATTTTATCTATCAAAATATTTTATTGAACAACGGTATAGGAGTTGTTTCCTTTCTTTATCTTTGCCATAGTCTCCACTCATTATTAATATATATTTTATTAATGTATTTGTTGTTTTAATTACAATAGTAATATTCAAAAATATATATCAAAAATACATTTATATGCCTATTTGATGATATTTCAACACATGATTTTTAATAATGCCAAATTACCCCGAGTTTTTATTATCAGCGCCAACTTTGATCAGAGAATTTCAGATATTTATACTTTATTGCAATTAGAACAAGAAGTCCAAACCAGGACTAATGCAGGCTGGTTTCCCATAGCTGACGTTCCGATTTTATTACTTATATTGACAAGAAAAGTGTTAGTGATTCCAAGGAATTCTCTGGAAATCAAATTAATAGAGCATTATCAGGTTTAAAATATTAATAGCAATGTCAAATTTTCTTTCTCTCGTATTTTCCATATATTTCATTTGATAAATGTTACTGTTTATACACTGATATGTGTGAATCATCTGTTCATTGCTGAAGGGTAGTCAAGTGAAATAGAAAATAACAGATTTGTTCACTCATCTATGCTCAAGCCGAGTTAGGAAATAATCGTCTCCATGGCAACAAACCGATAAAATGCGACTTACAACGTAAAAACTCTGTTTTAGTAATAATTCAATACATTAGGATAAATTATCAAAATTCGGAGTTAATATTTGGAATTTAAATTCTTTTCCCCTTAGAACAGGACAAACCTCACTCCGATATCAGAATTTTAAGATATTTTAAAGTATTAAAGAAAACATCCCTGTAGGATGGATTTGATACTTCAATCTTTGCACAAGCCTCATACCAACAAGTTTCATGAAAATCTGCCCATTGATGCAAAAGTTGTTAATAGGGGACACACACAGATAGGACCATTTCATTAGGCTGTTTCCTTTAGAAACCAGCCCAATAGAAATGAGTTTTTCACAAAAAATACAATATCATCACATTTAATACAACATAAATACCACGAAATTCTTCATGCTTTTTTAGGTTATTGGTATTTCGTTCCAATTCAAGTATTTTTTCAAGTAATTACCGTGCATGATTTAAATTAGAAGTTTGGTATTCAACAACTCAACGTCGCATCCATTAAAATATATAGTCAGACCCCTATTTACCACCCCTCCCCATATAGTGCCACTCCTGCTTACCGCCCATGAATCGTCGTGAACAAAACTTCCATCTTATGATTAAATAGAGCTAGCATATACCTCGATTTATCGCCACCGCCGCTTTAGCGTCAAAGGCAGTGATGGACAAACGGTGGCGCTAAATCGGGGTCTGACCGTAATTAAAGGTCTTAGGATTTCGGCGTGGACCTAAAGAAACCCTATCTATAATAGAGAACTAATAAGCCTTTAGTGAAGCTCGCTGATGATATTTTCCGGCGTCGGTATATTTTCATGTCAAAATCACTTGCACTGGTTGATATGCAAATTGCAAGTCTATTAATCGCTATTAGGACTCGGAGCGGAAAGTGCGATCGCGATGCGCACCAATGAGGAAGCGAAATCTGCAGACGAGGAGAGACTTCCCTCTCGAAACGATCAAACCCCGTCACACTCCCTCAATCTCCGCCGGTACCACACGCGTAGTAAATGAGGCGAGAATCCGATCCCTGGCCGGATCCCCTCCACCCATCTTATTGCCCATAAAGAATAGGTCAAAAGTAGTCCACCACCTCGACATCCGAACATAACCAATCTTCCATCTCCATCGCTCCCCGACCGCTGAACTACGTTATCTCGAACAAACCTCCTCGCGCGGACCAATGGGGACGTTACGGCGGCCGGGGATGGACTTGGCTTGGACCTTGCTCGGACGACGAGAAGAGCCTTTAATTCAGCGATGGAAAGGTACAGGGTGATGGAAGATTACGTTATGATAGACAAACGGAGACGAAACGGGGAACATTAAAAGGCGCACACGAAATGGCCATGTCGAAACCAATGACTTCTCTCGGGAGATTTGATCCCGAGATTTATTATATTAATATTTTATCGTGCGTGTATCGGCAGCTCGGACACGGAACTATGCAACGGCAAAAAATGATGAAAAAGCGAGAGGACGGTTTCCATGCACCGACTCGGCATTGAGGGACAGACACGCTACCTATCAACCCTAAATGTTTGAAAACGATTGAAAAATGAATAATAATAATAATAAGCAAAAAAGATCGTTGAAAAAAACTTCCTTGAATCTTGTTTTTTTTTTTATAAAAACAGTTGCATAAATACTACATCCGTTAGGTACTGCAATTACATTAATCGCACTGGACTCGGACACTATCTTGTAAATATTATTATTCAAAGAAGGTTTTCACTTCGTAGAACGACATTACACGAATGAAATGAAACCCATTACTTAAAATTACACTTCGATTTATAATCGCGACTGGTGTCACGTAACGGTAAGTAGACTGATGATGCGAAAATGGGTCGCGGATATAAATTGAAGTGTAATTTTAAATAATGGGTTTCATTTCATTCGTACCAAGCAAATGTGGGAGGTACAGCACACGTTTTGTTTTAAAATAAGCAGGTCGGAAACCCATTGGTTTATAAAATGAAGAATTCATTATATATCGACGCTACGCGCTAGTCACCACCAACTCTCATCCTATTTATTCCCGAAAAATAAATGAATAATATTACTAATTATAAGAGCAATGAAAAATTACTCAGCCTACTACCTAAAAATAATGGCACTACAAACGTTGACGGAACAACAGTGTAAAAGGTGCTTTTTACCAAAACAATAAATATAACTGAAAACAACTGAGGAACTACTAAACTCATGATTAAGATATAAAAAACTAGCCAAAAAAGTTTTTGGAAACCGGTGGATTTACCTTGACCACAATTTTATTCCGGATATGAGGCGAGCTACATAATTCATTTTTGGAATTAAATTGCACACGGAGAAAACAACGGATTACTAAACTAAAGCTAAGCCAGCTACTCGCGTAAACGATCACGAATTTAACAATTTTTTTAGATTCGTATGTCACAAAGGCTCCATCGAATAACACGAAGTAGTCATTCGGTCGATTTCCCTTGAATTTTGAAGACCCATCTCACAATCACGTGATACGAGGATTATCGAAGTCAGCCCACATCTGCCAAAGATCATAAAGGAAGCACTAGGAGGAGGGGGACATGGACATGAGTCGGCAAACCATAAACCGAAGCAATCGGTGGAAATTAGAATGTCACGTGGAAGGGATTGCGGATCGGCAAGTCACCCAACGCACAGTGGGACCAAATCCGAAAAAGGGGACCCATGTATATGCATATATTACAATACTGAAAGTAAGCGAGTAAATGCCGGAAATTTCTGAATTATTAATTTGAATAATACCTGTCGTATATAGAGCGAGTTTTCCATTCAGTCTCTATATATCATGCTAACATCTTCTAGGACACAACGAACAAAACGTTCGAGCTTCCAAATCCTCTTTATAACCGAGTTATACCGTGTGTAATTTTCTATAGTTCATTTATTTAAACTATTTCAGGAACGGCTTTTCCAGGACTTATATAATGGACAAAATATCGATAACAAAGACGATCACGTACAACCATTCTGTCGGCAGGATTCGAACCCACGAGCATTGGGAGCCAGACACGCTAACCACCCCTCTACCAAAACCGGCAATAATATTTTTAACAGGACAAAAAGAGAACCCAGCTTATTATTTTTTGCGGTTAATTTTTTCATTATTACTACTTGCCATTTACTTGCTTTACTCATAGACTCGACTATGTACACGCAAACTCCCATTAATATTTTACGAAACGGGGAAAAATTATATTCGCGGCAGTAAGGAAATGCGAAGGAAAATGAGGCAGATCCCGGTCTTACCGAGAGTGAAGTACAGAGGGAACGGAAGAAATAGTAACCGTTTCATATCCTTTCCACCTGCCTCCTTCCCTTCACCACTTCCATCATACGGCGACGTCGCTCCATAAAAAATGGCTCCGTCTGAATGATCGCCTCTTCACTTGACACCCTCTAACGCCACGCGGCCAAAACCCAACCCCGAATAATCGAAGCATAATGGAAGAAGGTTGGGTGGGGGTTTAATACCACGGCAGGTGATAGCGGGGTGGGATTGACCCCGACCAGTTTTTCTACGTCTAGACTTACTTGTTGGAACACTTTGAGTCGATCCAAAGGTGCGGTGCAGGTACGGGATACGCCTCCGGCGATGCCACCTGCTACCAGAGTTCGCCACCACATACCAGAATGCATTTCAGCCGATGTGAAATCATCTGGTACGTTCATATCCTCCCCGATGTCGAGATGCTGAAGAGGAAGAGTGGAGCGGGTGAAACGACACTTCATAGTACTTCGACCGTTATTGCACCCTCCGTACCATCTTAAACATTTAACTACTGCGGTGAAATTACGAACACGTATCTGCGGTGCGGTCTTCCAGACCGCCACTGTTTATTAATTTATTATGATTATTTCAATATCTACATCTACAATTTATTTCTCCACGTTAAATAATGCCATGGGTTAAGTAATAAAAAAATTATATTCACTTTGTTTGTAAAATATATACTAGGCGGTAATTTGACACTATAATTTTGGCGGTCTCTCGCAGACAGCATCTATATAGTTAAATGTTAAAACGTTTTCGTCAAAAAATTACGAAAATCGATGGAACGTTTTTAGACCATTCATGGATGAATAAAGCGGAATATATTCTTGAATGTGCCTAATTTATATGCCGCGAAAAATAACGCTTGCCCAAAAAATTTCTATATTCATCACATTCTAATAGTAATACGTTAAAAATCAAATTCTACCATGGCTTTCCACAAATTAAATTCATAGATATATTTAACGAAATATTAATATCATCGAGCGCACGGTATCTGGTCAAAATATACATTTTTAAGCCATTCATTTAGGATAAAAACTCCCGGGACCGGCTATTTACAAGAACAAATTGGTCAAAGCCTCTAAACTGCCTCATCTTCTCCGGGGGGAAACCAAAACGAAGTCATTTATTTTTTAAGGCTGGACACTGAAGCGTCTTCCCCTGGCGTGACGTCACTTTCATTGCTAAGGCAAGAGAATTGGCGGCTGAATGAAGAGCAATCAGTTCGTTTTCTATTTACGAGAGTTAGCGGTAAACAGCACACGGCCTATCTACATCTACAAGTTACCCTGCAATTCACCTAGCGGACAAGATGGAGTTGGAAGAGTCTGGCCACTAGATGGGAAGTATAACTCAAAACAACTAAGTTCTGGAGCCTAGTAAAAAGTTTGGGGATATTATTTACACTATTATACGTAAGATACTCTCTTCTTTAACCTTACACATGCCAGCCGACATAATTTTTATGTAGAGATCACAATAAAATTGGAAAACATTGCGCCAAGATATGTTTTATGGCAACATGGCATCCTGAATATTTCCAGCCCTGATCATTGAGCTGACATTGTTCTGTTTGCTAACGATCAAACGGGATAGCTACGCAAACTTATATAACTTAGAATAATAAATAACTGATTTTATCACACTTTCCGGTAGGAATAGGTGGTTTCAAAATAACGATAAGTGAGCTAAGTTACCCTATTAAGGCGATATGTAAGTACAAAAACAGGGAGAGAAAGCCAACCAGCACAATACTGTCAAAATATATTACTATTAATATTATTTACGTTATGGTACGAAAGATACTCTCTTCTTTAACCTTATTACACTTGCAACCGGCATAATATTTATACAGAGTTCACAATACATTGCAAAAAATAGCGCCAAGATGGATCTTATGGCGACATGTCATCTTGAATTTTTCCAGCCCTGATCATTAACCTGACTTCGCTATGTTTGCTAACGATCAAACGGGATAGCTACGCTAAATTAACTAACTTAGAATAATAAAGAACTGATTTTATCACGCTTTCCGAGCAGTTGGTCCCAATTATAGAACCCAATGATTGAACATTGCACTTAGAACACCCATTTATTTATATCATATTTCCATTTATTTATACGTGATTATCAACAGAAAGAAACTTACTTGTCCATCTGGAGGTTTTCCCCTGCAGTACGTAGCCAGAGTAGTTAACTGGCGCGCAAAATTCAATAAAATTCGCATCCTGAAAACACGAAACTCACGTAGACATTCAACTCGGCGTTGCTAAGGAATTTTAATTTACACGGTCGTCAAGGCGTGCAACAATGCACTTCCACCAATATAGCCGACGAAGTACATATGTATACCTATATCACCCCCTTTTATATTGCTAAAAATCTTGTCGCGAAAAGATTCTTTGTGGAACAGAGAATCAATCCTTAAATGATATTTTGAGTCAAGGGAAAATAACGTTTTACTTTCGGTCGCCAACCATCCAAGTTCAGAGATTCTCAGAGCTTCCTTTCGGTCCTCTTTTTCACAAACGGGTTTCCTCATACGCACTTCACCTTTGGTCGGTTGTTTTTTAAAAACAATTTCTGCGCGATTTCAGAGAATTTTATGAATATTATCTATTGGGAAACTTTGGATGGGAGCCGAAATTGTTATGAATTCTAATAATTGCATTTGCACGCGTATCAGTCATTAAACCAATGAAACATTTCACAGGTTGATTTTTCTGTTGACAATATATTTTAAAAATCTGGAGCAACAAATTACACCAATAATCCTATAAATACGAGGGTATAAGGATTAAAAGAAAAATAGTGTGCGGGAGATAATTTTCTAAGTCTGAAAGTGCGTCTTTTGGAGTTAGACGACGTTGCGTTTCAACGATTCCATTCTGAAATATCTTGCAGATTCTTCACATAAGTGGGTAATTTACACCATTTATGGGCTTTTGATATAATAAGAGAGAGAGAGAGAGAAGCAATGTTGGATGTGGCTAATTTGCGAAATTTTTCGTCAAGCAGTTTATCAATTAACTGGTTGGTATATCCATTCTTGTTGGATATATATTTAATGATCTCCAATTCTTTGTTAAAATCAGAGCTGGATATGGGAATGTTTACTGAACGGTGTAAAATGGCATGATAAACTGCAAGTTTGTGAGATAATGGGTGGGAGAAATCAGCAGGAATTACTTGATATGTATACGTTGGTTTTCTGTATATTTCAAAATGATGCTTATTATTATGAATTGTGATGCTTATGTCGAAAACGTTTAATTTTTTGTGAATTGAGTTTAAAAATATAAGATAGGAATTTAATTGTCGATGGCCCCCGGTCCAACAGCATAGAACATCATCGACGTATCTGAACCAATAAAAGATATGTTTTATAGAATGGTTATTGGAATTAAATTATATTGATTCTAAATCATCCATAAAAATGTCTGACAGTAGGGGGGAGATAAAGGAGAGCCCATTGCTAAACCTTCTTTTTGCTGATAAAATTTTCGATGATGACTGGTAGAGCGCTGCACAGTAGCATTCAAGTCAACCGTAGTTGACATTCCGCATTTCCACATAATGAAAAACCAAAGCCAAGATGGCGCTTCTCATAGCGACATCAGTTGATCATTTAAAATATTAAATTCATTTTTTTAATTACGAGAAATACGGTACATGAATAATACAAAATAATTTCTATTGCAATATAATAAAACGCTAATTTTTCTTATTTGAAAATTAATTATAAAAAAATGAATATTTTCTAAAAACAGAAGTGACACCTATTTTACGTGGAAGAAACTGTCGATATTTCGTATTTACAAACACTAATAAAGATAATCGTTATTGCGCTCTATATTACAATTAAAACTTTATTCTTGATTAATTGTATAATTTGTATGTATATTTTAAGATATTCTTTAGATATTTAGCGCTAGATGTAGCACGAATATGAAACTTCTTTCGTAAATGAGCAGATCGTACTTCAAAAGAGTGTTAATCTTGCATGGATTATTTAACAACTTCATAAAATGGAACCATTATTAACGTTAGTAAGAGGGACTACTCCTGAATCTTCGATAACTGCCAGCATTTACTTGAATCAAGAATCATCGTCTATGTGATGGATCGCAAATTTATTTTTAGGAATGAACCATATTTATATGAGCTATTGCTATGATGTGCCGAAATAGCAATCTAAATCGTTTTCTTATCACAATCGTAATGAAATATTACATAACATCAGTTATTTATTTGTAAGGTTTGCTTTAGCTTCATAAAATCTTTGGGCATTTTCAAAACTGGAGGAACTTTGAGGTATAATGAACCGATTCCCTACATAGCGACATTATTAAACTTCCGAACGAGGCTAATATTTACGTGAAGTCCATTTCATCCAAAATGCGACGATCTGAATTAGAATTCCGTTTAACTCAGCTGAATATTCTCCAAATTTCATTATTAATCGATAATGCTATACGTTTTAATTTAAAGCAAGGTTTAAAAATCTCACGTTCACCTGCCAAACGACAAATACTGTGGAATTTCCGTGTCGAAAGTCTATAGGAATGGGATATTTTCTATACGTACCGAAAACTGTGGGCTTAGTTGTCTATCGGAATACAACTATTGCCCAGTTTCATCATCCTGGGCAGTAATAAGGAGTTAAGTTTATGCATTCTTTTTCAGCTATGTGATTATTTTCCAACGAGCGACAAATAGAATAAACAAGAACATCGGGTGGGAAAAAAGTAATTTCGGAGGAAAAGGTAACAGTTGGGAGGGAAGGATTCGGCCACGGTGGGTCTGTTAAGGGCAGGTTACACGTGCCGCTAAGTCATACGTTACTGGGAAGCCCTCCTGGTCCAGTTGGAATACGAAAAAATGAGTGCAGCATTGACGTCCAGCCGCGTTGTTCGGTGGGCATCGGACGCAAGCGAAAGCAGTTCAATGCGATAGGTGTCCTTTACGTTTGCAAATTCAACTCGAGCCACAACTCGGAGAGATTCAGATACTCCCCCATTTTAAAAATTATGACTTAAAACTTTTTAATTGATAATCGCCATTTGTCGCAAATTCTCGTGGGATATGCATATTCGTAATCCGTTAAATGCACTCGTAAAGAACTAGCTTTCATCGAAAGGGATGCTAAATAGTGGCGAAAATACGGAAGAAGCGTGTGAACGTTCTTTGATTTTACAAAGCGTCAGTTCTTTATTAAATGATTGGGAGGGTAACTTTGTGAATTTGTATGATGCCTGTAGGATCGTATGCAATATAATGATTAGCGCCCGGGGATAAAATGTCTATTACGGTAATGCAATGGAAACCCCTAAAACCCTGTAGGGCGATTAATAATCCAAGAAAGTGGGCGGGAGAAACTCCGACATATTGCAAGGTCGCAACTTCATGATAGCTAAAGGTGACACTATGGGAATAATGTTAACGCCCACGCATATCGAAAGACACAACCACGATAATAAAATGCGTGTCATCACATCGAGTGCTGCTGAGGGCAGAGGAGATACACGATCGGGCTCGTGTAATTTTTTGTTTGTTCAGGGAGGCCATTGTTAAAACCATAAATGAAATCCATTTTAATATTTATTAAAATGTTTGATACTAGGGAGTTGCGAATTTTCCATTCCATGCTCACAAAATGCTGACGAATCACACCTAATAATCGACATTCATTTGACCTAATGAAAATCTGTATCGTTCATTTCTACCTCCACCCAATATCTTACATATAGCGTCACTATTTTCAATTAATTAGAAGCGCACCCCTAAGTTATATTTTTCGAAGAATTATTGGGGATCATAATATTAAATTAAATTAATTAAAATTAAATTAATTACCTTGCATGCCGAAATGCAGACGTCTCCATGATGAGGAGGTAAGCACTCAGTCAGGCAGCGTTTAGGGCATTGAGGGGTGTTTTAGAAGGAAAGGAAAATAGAGGGAGAGGTAATGGTCAAATAATGCGTGCGTACGTGCGAGTACGACAGCCGCAATCCTTCTAGGAAATTTCTGGTAAGAGAAGAATATATTTTCTTGAAGTTTGAAGGTAAATATGTCCTATTGAGAGAACTTCTATATTAAACAAGTAGTTATGGAAAGCCCTAATCCGCCTTCTTTCCTTTCAATACAATTTTAATATACAACAAGTAGGGGTTATATATGTTTTTCCGTGGTACAGCGGTGCTTTTCGTCACCTCGCGCTACAAACGAAATTTCTTTGAAATCCGTTCTGCCAATACCTTCCAAATTCATAGTTACAGAAACATTCTAACCTTGATATCATGGTAGCCCTGTTTAATCGACCCGGTTGAAATACGACATTTTGCTTATTTATTATGTTATGTTATGTTTATATTAAAAGTATTAAATTTGGTTCAAATTGATGAGAATAGTTAAACACAAATACTTGTAAAAATAATATTTTATCCGTTGTATTGTGGCGGCCTGCTTTCCATATCTACAGTAAACATCTTGAAATTGCTATTTTATATTGCACGCCTGCTTCATACAAACCTTTGTCAAAATCGGTTTACCTAATTCCTTCCAAATTCATAATTGCCGAAAAGATTAAGTTGGTGGAATACGTCCCTCCGATATCCAGGAAAAGTTGCGAAAAGTAGGTATGTGTTTCGGATACAAAGCAGCCTTCGTCATTGGCGATTCATCTACCATCTATCATTACTTACTTCTCCATACCATTGAGTTGACTTGTCACATTCTCACGTTTTGCATCAATGTTACCACACGAAAATGAAAATTTTAACAATTAAAAATTATTTTAAGACAATATCATTTAGCAAACAATGAAAATGATCTTATTCATAAATCTCTCTCGCAGAATACCTAATTGTTTTATCGAAGGTCATTTTACATTTTTTTTAATAAATTGTTAAAAACACTGCCGTATGCGAGCAGAAGTATCTTAGGCAGTCATCGCAGATATTATTTTCAGTTTGTAATATTATTTATATGAAACGTGATGGTTTCTGAAGCAGGAAGGCCGAATGCCGTAGAGATGTAGGGCTGCACGCTAAAATTCAAAGAAAATGAATGACAGGTACAAAGAGACGTCGATTCCCATATTGTACGGAAAAGTAAATCATAATTTCATCGAGAATCAGGATGTTACTCGAGGTTAATGCCATAATTTGTCCGAGTTGCTGTCAAGATTATGTTTCCCGCGTCATGATGCCGTTACGCTAATTGTTCCTCCATCTCTCATCTATAATACCAGTTGATCCGCGGGATGTTTGGCCTAGCTCAAGCCGCCTTGGGCTGGTGGGGGGAATCACGTAGGTAGGTGTTTCGGATACAAAGCAGCATTCATCATTGGCGATTCATCTACCATCTATCACGTTCAATATTATTATCGTCTTCGTAGTTCTCCTACAGTGTGGATGTAAAATTTGATTGGAATTGAAAGCGCTGCCCTCGGAAGTAAAATATGAATGAAAGAAATGTAATTTCAAGAATCGCACGAAATACCGGACTAATGGCAAATGAACCTGAGCCTTGTCTCCTCGTTGAGACAAAAGTTATAGCAGGACAGACAAACGGATAATCAAGCAAACAGACCAAGTGCACAGGGATTCAACATAAGAGACCGCGCCAACGCAAATTGCGTGCCTCTGGGGTACATTTTAGGGAAATTTTTATTTGGCGTTTTCTTCGTTGTTTGATGTTTTCTGTGTGTCCGCTAAATTTCGTTTTGATTGGATAAGACTTAAAAATTAGCTCAGGAACTATAAGTGTGGTGTTCTAGAAAAACTATTGGCAGTCGTCTCTTAAGTTATTTGAACATGCACACGAAATTTTGTGAAAATAAAAAAAATCGAGATTGCAGTTATCGTAGAACAGACAATGACGATTCATATGCTACAAGATTTTTATTTTAATTTTCCAGGGCACTGACTGGAAACTGATGACAATATCAGAGATTCTGATTTTATTGTAAAAGTTTACCTACTATGGGCTACATAAACGTTTTATTTTTCATGAATTAAACGCGTTCAAAAAGATTTGATTTACAAAATTTAACCCACCATAGATACATCTCTCCTGGAATCTGGTAGAACTTGTTCGGGAGCCCAGAATCTTTGTAATGATGTAATTTTCAGCTTTACGAATATTTTTACCTTATATTAAGTTGAGATTTTGGTATAATCTAATTCAATGAAACGATACTTAATGCATAAATCTCCTCTTTATACAGAACCATGTTGGTTACCAAATCTGACGGGCCAGTGACGGGTCGCCTGATTTTTATTACAATTTAAACCAATCTAGAAACATTCACCATTGTTTTCGCTTTCTTTTCAAAAGTAAATGAGGTTGGCGGAGAATTAAGCAAAATTGTAACGTTTGTGCTGTCAGTTTCAGTATCCAACGAAACCTGCGAACATGTATTCAATGTCATTAACGTTTTGTTGAGTAAAGGTCGAAACTAATTAAGTGTGCATCATGTCAAGGCGGAAATTTCAGTATACACCAATTTAAATTACTCACCTAAAGATTTCAATGCCTTTTTCTGTCAAAATCAGATCTTTTGGAGACTGCTAGAGTAGTTCAAAATACAAATTCAAATTACATAAATGAAACACGGCTTTTGAAGTAATGCTATTTTTACGAATTTGTTATTATAATTCATAGAGTAATGTTAAAACAAAATTAAGGTTAAACATTCATATATTTTGTAAATGATAAATAAACCAAATTTTATGGTCCTCATTAGCTTTTTTTAACCTACAGAATGTCTCTCTATTAACTTCCGGAATCAACAATTTACAAGATGGCAACTGTAAATTTAACAATAAAATAAATATTAAATATCATTATATGTTTCCCAATAATTAAATAAAATAGTTTCATTGCTCACACCCGGTTTTTTGACCTAGATAAAATCCTCCCGGTTTCTCCCGAAATTTGCTATTCATTCGGTGGAAATCTCTCGGAATCAACTACTCATGAGGTGGCAACCCTAGTTTCCTGTTTCTACGAGCAAATTTTCAAGACGTCTCTTGTGTGAAGAGAAAATATTATCTGTAGTTGTAAGAATTTCAGAAATCAGGGACGTGAATTCCATAGGAGTAAAATGAGCATCAACCGACTTGAATCAGCACATCTGAGAAAATATCAAAAAATGAAATTTAGTAACAGCGGAAGAATGATATGCGAGATATAAAAGGAAATAAGTAGGAAGGGACTCACCCAGGGTTGCCACCTTATGAGTAGTTGATTCCGGGAGATTTCCTTTTCATGATAGAAAATTCCGGGAGAATCCGGGAGTATTTTCTCTAGGTCGAAAAACAACTAAAGTGACCAATGAAACTTATTTTATTTAGTTATTAGTAAAATCAATAATGATTATTTAATCTCGTTTTATTTTTAAAGTTAGAGTTGTCACGTTGAAAACGGCTGATTCCGGGCGATATCCATATTAATAGTTAACCGCGATATCGTTTGTAGGTTAAAAAACACCTAATGAGAACATAGAATAATTGTATTTTTTATTTAGAAAATATATTAATATATAACGTCAGTTTTGCTTTATTATATGAAATATAATAAATAAATCTTAAAAATAGCGTTACTTCAGTAGTAATATTTCATTTGAATTTGTTATTCGAACAACATCGAGCAGTCTCCAAAAGATCTGGTTTTGATAGTAAAAGGGCATGGATATCTTTAAAAGAGTATTTAAAATTGGTTCATACGTGAATTTCAGTCTTGACATGGTCCACATTTAATTTGCTTCGAACTTCACAGCACGATTCGTTAATAGCATTGAACAAAGGTCACAAGCTGCGGTGGATACTGAAGCTTAAAACACAAGCGTTACACTATTATTTAATAATCCGTCATCTCCATTTACTTTTGAAATGAAATCTAAAACAATATTGAATGTATAATAATTGGTTTAAATAAAAATAAAAATCAGACGAACCTTTATTGGCACGTTAGCGTGGTAACCAACATGCTCCTGTATAAAGAGCATATTTGTACATTATTTATCACTTCAATGGCATCAATGGATAGGATTCTATCAAAATCTCAAATTAGTACTAGGTAAATTCAATTTCGAAGATTTTGGGCTGCCGGAAAAGTTTTACCAGATTCCGGGAGAAATGTATCTAAGATTGGTTAATTCCGGGAGACTCCCAGAATTCCGGAAGAGGTGGAACCCCAGACTCAGCGCCTCAGTGCCACTCGGGACGAATGTGGCGCCAAGTGTTAGTTAAACCTTTCTCTCAGATAACTGTCCTAAATACTTTTTCAACGTTTAGGTGAAATTGGTTGAGCTACACGAACGAATCGATTTCGAATAAAGGAGTAAATTATGGAACTGTTTTAATATAATTAATTACGTGAGTCGGTCCAGTAGTGTGACGTTGCTCGCGATACAGCTTCTGGTTAGGTCTCACGCATGGCTTCGACTTTAGTGATCGGCATTTGTAAGTTTCATTTTCCGGCAGCCCGCGGACCACCTGAAAGACACTCGAAGCCCAACAGTGGTCCGCGGAGCACACTTGGAGAACCGCAGCGTTAAAGTAGCTGTATTCAAACATTACAAAGCCGAGGACCTTCAACGACGAGAACTATCTTCGCCCCTAATTCTGTACCATCAAGTTACCGCATAAAAACAATAACAATACCTACTGGACATACAATTGCAATTGAAATTTTCTCGTTCGGCGGCGTTTGTTGTTGTATGACAAAATTTGAAAAATGCCCAAGATGAAAGCACGTTAACCCGTAACCACAGGCATCGGTCTCTCAGACCACACGAAAAATTTCAATAGTCTATTTTATGGTCCATGGATCATTTAGGCCTTTGAGGTTTTGTTTAGCTTTGTATCCTGGAGGTGGCTTTGTTTACTTCACGGTAGTTGCCTTCTAGCTTTGGACCTTTGCGTACTAGAGCGGGTTTAGTTTCGTTGCCGGTCTGAAAAACCGCTTGCCTGTGTCCACGTAATTTTTTTCGGGACAGTTCTTTCACACATTTTCGGAAATTTCCTACGACATGTTGCAGTTATACCGTCCTGGACCGTCGCACGTCCAAAAATGAAAACCAAAACTGCCTTCCAATGTTTTATTTGTAGCAGCTCAATATATTTGAAATGTTCAGCACCCGCTTGAGGAGAGAGAGCGTGAGAGGGGGAGGGGAGGGCGTTGGAAAGGGAGTGGGATGGGAAGGGGGGATGGGAAGGGGGGGTTAAGGGGAGAGGGAGGGGAGTGGGTGGAGAGGGTGGGAGAGTGGAGGGAGAGGAAGAGGGAGAAGGGGAGAGAGCGGGGTAGAGGGGGAGAGAGATAGAGACAGAAAAGAACCAAATGTACTATATATTGAAAATAATTATGTGCGGTTAAGTATTTTATAGCGAAATTTATTTCTTTGTCTAACAATTTATATTCACCCAAAACCATTTTTACACTCAATCATGTTAATTTAATATTTATTGCTTAATTTTTAGTGCATATAAAAGTTGGTGTCATTAATTTGACTTTTCAAGATATTTCTAAAGGCTAAAGACTACTTAAAAAAGTTGTCCAGTATTGGAAAGTACCAGAACTTGGGTGACATTCGTGGTACCGCAAACAGCAACCAAGTTTTGAGAAGAGGATAAGTGAACACGAATTATATTTTGAATTTCTGTCACCCATTTGCTACTTCACGAAACATCTCTTGGAAAACGCTCATAACAGTACTTTTTACCATATGTTAACGACTTTTTATGCCAAAGGCAATAGATTTTTTTCTGGAACAATCAAAATTTATTCATTTTTTCCTCACTAGCGAGTTTGTATTTAAAAGATTTCTCCAATCCATTCCGAAAACACCATTGAAAGAATTCCTTTTGGTGACTTTATGGCGAGATATTTCCTATTTTCCTCCTCCTCTCTCCACCATACCTCTTTCCCATCTGTCTTTTCGTTTGATTTGTCATTCTTAACGGCCCCACTTCAGCCGTCCTCGGCTGAGGGGTGGTCAGCGTGTCTGGCTCCCAATGTTAAAGTCGCCCGAGTAAAATAGTAAAAGGTGCTTGCATACTCACCTTGAAAAAACATTCATTTTTTAGAGACACATTTCGTCATTGGAAATATATTTTTAATTCTAAAGATTTCACCTCTTAACCGATTTTCATTCTTTCCTTGTGTAACTATAATGTAGTAAACCAATCCCTAAATTTTGCAATTTCAAGAATATTATACTTTTTTCACAGTAGGATACTAAAACCACACATTTTTGCCAAATTTTAAAGTTGTACCCTATCTAGTAGTGAAATAATATTTATCTATTTGTTTAAATTTTAAATAATTATAACGGCCGCATCAACATATTGATGGAGATTTTTATTTGGGTATGTGCACCAAGTTCAAAATAACTTTAAAATTTCCGCTTCAACACGACATTATTTTTTTTTCACGATTCTCAAATATTAAAACAAATACTACACAACTTATATTCTACACATGAAAATTATCACCATCTGATGTTACTTGGTTGTCCTTTGTACCTTGATGTGGTAGAAGGGCTTGAGCATTTCAAGGGGCAACATTTTGTCGTTGTCAAAGAGAGGATAACAAGGTAGGAAATTTAACACCACATTTGAACAAATACAAAGTCTCAAAATTAAAACACAAATTTATTAGTGTAATATTGTAAACACTGGAAACTGTATTGGGTACTCAGTTTCAGCCAGAAGTTACAAGATAAAAATATTGATGATACATTGGTCATTGATTCACAACAGTTATATGCAGGCAATTAACAATGTAATGCTTATTGTAAAAGAGCTTGTTGGAATGACTTGAAAGTAGATTTAAATGCAACCTTAAAAGGCATTGATGCATAATATTGTACAATTAAGACATGCCATTAAACAAGATTTTATCTTTTGTGTATAACAGCTTGTAACTTGTTTAATCTATGTGAAAATCCTTCTTCGGGTTGACGTTTCTGTTTTATTAAGGTTAAAATTTAATTTTGTGAAATGCACAAAAGATATTTAGATGCTTAAGCATTGACAGTATATGGAATATAGTGGAGTACATTATAATTCTTAACTAAAATTACACTTAGTCAAGGAACACACAACAATCAATGCTAAGTGTTCTATCTGTTCTTTTTTTAGAATTTCACAATAATGAAAATTATGTGTGTTATTAAATACCCTCGACCATCCTATACTGCCAGAAGGCTCAAATAAATGTAACTGTTGCTTGACATCACAGCTTTTGGGAGTTCATTAACCACTTTGCTGGTATCATTTACCCACTTTTGGTTATTCATGAAGGGATAATTTATATATGCGGAGATATTAATTTAATAAAAATAAATAAATGCACTAGTTAATGCATCAGAATATGCTGAAATCTTTTCAACACAACCTACTCATAAGTAGATGCATGTAGAAGGTGAATGTTTTTTATTAGATAGTTATAACAATGTCGACTATTGCTTGGCACAACATTCAAGATTCAGCCATCAGATAATTTGCGTAATACTTTCAAACTGTAAAAAATCAGCCTGAGCTCTTAGATAATACAAAAAAAACTATATAGTATATAAAAAATAAATAGACAGGTATTATACAGAAGATTTTGAAATAAAGACGATGTTTTTCAGTAAAGATCCTATCAAAATCACATCCACACAAAATAATTATGTTGTCAGCAAAGATGACCAAAATTGCTAAAACACTCGAAATTGCTTCAGTCATAATTAACAGGCTAAAGCCTTTTTCTTGTATGAAGAAATTATACATTTATTATTTTCTTTCTGTTTACTAACAGAATACTTATGAATGCTGGTGGAGGTTTTCGGGTTTCCCTGCGTTGGCGGCATTTCTGGCTCTAGACGTTTCGCAGACATTGCAGTCTGCATCTTGAGGAGACGAAGTGAGATCAGATTGTAGGGATCTGCTTTTATATCCACTCGGCCTTCCTAGTTTAACCGTTGTCCATCGCTGATTGGATCATTCGAGTTGCTATCCTTTTCTCTTTGGTGGTTGCTCCAACGTATTTTCTTCCCTTTCACGTTTCCGTTGGAAGAGTCGCTTCCATGTTGCGCTAATGTGCAAACCGTCGTCCCGGTTGAAATTGACTGGATGTTTTTCGATTTTCATAGCTTCGCGAATTAACCTCGGAAAATATCGATCTTCTTTCGCGAGCAATTTCGTTTCCCCGAGCCTGTTTTTATGTACCGGGCCGCAGGTGAAGTGCTCCGCTATGGCCGACTCCGTCCAATTCTTGTTCATCATGGCCCGATTATGTTCGCCTAAGCGCCAGCGAATGGATCGTCCCGTTTGTCCTACATATACGTGTCCGCAGCTGCATGGAATCCTGTTGACTCCTTCAGATGTTAGCGGGCCGAGTGCATCTTTCGCAGACGGAAGTTCTTCTTTTATTTTTCTTAGCGTGTTTGAACGGACGACGATATTTTCTTTTTGTAGAGCCCTGTCTATGCGTTCTGATGTCCCGGCGATGAAGGGAATTTTTGCGTAGGCTGTGGGCTTTGGTCGTTCCACCGAAGGTTTTTGCTTCGGTTTTATGTTCCGCCGGATGAAGGGGTGACTGTAGCCATTATTCATAAGTGCCCTTCTTATATGCTCTTCTTCGTCTTTTAGCGACTCGGGATCGGAGACCGTCTTTTTTCGGTGCATCAGGGTCTTGATTTTTGATGCCTTCTGCTGAGGATGGTGATGAGAGGCAGCATGCAGGTAACGGTCAGTATGCGTTTTTTCCGAAATACGCTGTGTCCAAGGCTTCCGTCAGGTCTCTTCTTCACCATGACGTCGATAAATGGTAGGGTGCCGTTCTCTTCGACTTCCATGGTGAACTGGATGGCCGGGTGGACTTGGTTGAGTTGACGGTGGAACTCATGAAGTTTATTTGTCCCATGGGGCCAAATGACGAATGTGTCATTCACGCAAAGACTAGTACCCCTACGGAAAGACCGGAAACTTAACAGAAATTTAACAGATTAAATGGACTTAAATGAAAAAATTGCATATAAGAAATCAAACTTATTACCATATATCACACATTACGAGAGTACAAAGTCATTATCAAATTACATAACAGTGAGGTATTTTTACATAAATATTATACAATCAAGATATAAAAATGAATTATTGTAACAGAATTTTATAACGTTAATACCTTTTATGCATGAAACGTATTTAAAGGAAATTCACGTGGACGACGAAAAACGTCAAACTTTCACGTCATGAATGAATTTGTGGATCAAGCAAAAATCTATTTGTAAAGTGATTTCTTCGGCCCTGGAACACATTCTCTTTCTGTTGCACCTGTAAAAAGAGCGAAAATGAATTTCTAAGAATGTCAATCATTAAACATGCTAAACCTAATGAAATTGATGCAGGAGGCAATGGGCATGCTTCAAATGTTGCAATAAATGTAAAATAAGGCAAATGCGCTTACGGCCCATAAACAATGTTTCTATGATGATCACATTACCATTTGTAAAATTAAACACATCACATTGCACTAGAAAATGTGCACTTTATCTATAATTTATTCCAAGCACAGTTGTATTTGCTGACGTTTACGTGTTCACAGCAGTTACAGTTAGACCATTTAAGATCTATATGTATTCATCATATAATAAGGAAAACTTTTGATATAGAGATTTCAATTTCTCGATCGAAAAATATATACATATTTCTAAATGTTTTGAAACAAAGAAGAATTATGTCTAGGATTATAAACAAATGCATAATGAGAAACAAGAAATATTCAAGTTAACAATTTCTGTAAATTCAAAATATTTCAAATTAAAACAATGAGACATCGCTATGGTACACTTATTTCATTCTATTACAAGCACAATTCTATCCTCTGGCGTCTCTGTTGCAGTTTAACTTATAAAACTCACTATAATCTACTGATAACCGCGAGAAGTTTTATACAGAAAATTACTGCTTATTTTGTGAACTGACACGAACCATATTCACGGCCTGGGCAATGGACGACACAGCTAGTGGAAGTAAGCGAGGCTTAACACCTGAAAATGAGAAATATTTCCTCTCAAAATGCTTCTCGTACACCAACAAAAGAGAGAAATTTCTTTCCTTCCTTCCTAGAAGATATATCCATTGGAGGTATCTGTTAAGAAAATATAAAAGCATTCTCACAAAACGAATTCACATAACTATTCGTAGAACTATTTCGTTAATCTTTTTTTCAAAAATATATGATATTTTTAAGATTTACCTGTTGATTGGACATCAGAACAAAATCATTCCGTCACGTTTTCTTAAACAGTGATGAATGCATATCTACTATATATCTACTTGACAAAATCAGAGTAACTGACAACCTCTCAATAAGCAATGGCCAACTTTTTTCAAGAAAAATGGCCGCTGTTCCGTTACGAGACACAAGGAACGTGTGGCGCTGTGGTGATGCGGTAGAGAGAGAGAGAGAGAAATAGAGGTTGAAAATGAGTGAGAGAGAGAGCCGACTGCGACTGCAGCGCCTATCGCGGACACCTTAGCATGGTGAACTACGTGTAAAAGCTGGGAATCTATTCTCCCATAAGAGTTTCATACCCCTGCATCCACGTAACGCAGCCAGCATGAAGGTTGAGGACCACATGATACTAGCGCCTTAGACTAGAAATGCTCCATATATAGATTGGCTATGACGGGGGAGAGAGGACAGCCCATATCTGCTCCCTCCTTCTGGTCGTAAAACTGTCCGTTCCACAGGAAGTAGTTGTTGGTGAGGCAGAATTCTGTTAACTACGGATAGTCTACCGTCAGTCCATGATGTATAAGCTCCTTCAAGATTTCGATGGAGTCCTTTATAGGAACCTTAGTGAAGAGTGAGGTCACGTCAAAGCTTACAAGAATATCGTTCTCCGAAACTTTCATGTCGTTTAGCCTTTCTATGAAATGTGCTGAATTCTTCACGTGCGATTCCGTTCCGCCTACGTACGTCTGTAAGCTGCGTGCGAAGTATTTTGACAGCCGATGTGTTGGGGAGCCGATGGCGCTGACGATGGGTCTCAGAGGAACGTCGTTCTTGTGTATTTTTGGTAACCCAAACAGTTGTGGAGGCCTGGATGATGACGGCAGTAAATTCCGTTGGTCTTAAATAGGTATTGAGGATTTCTAAATCAACTCTCGGATTTTCCTTTCGGTTTTCATCGTCGGGTCGCCTTTTAGTGTGGAGTAAGTTGGATTGTCCAGCAGATTGCGGATCTTCTCGTCCTGGTCCTCCTTGGAGATGATTACGGTGGCGTTTCCCTTATCAGACGATAAAATCACGATACTTTTCTTGTTTTTCAAATCTGTGATGGCCTGACTTTCGGCTGTTGAGATGTTGGAGGATGGCGGTCTTGCTTTACGAATAATATGCGCCACCTCTTGGCGCATTTCTTCTGCTTGGTTCGATTTCAGATTTCGGATGGCCGCTTCCACTCCCACGACAATTTCTTCCTTAGGTATTTTGTTGGGAGCGATAGCGAAGTTCAGACCTTTCGCTAAGACTGATTTTGCTGCATCGGAGAAATTGACGTCCGTTAGGATGTAAATCGCCTTTTCATGGCTCGGTGTCCTTTATGGGAACCTTAGTGAAGAGTGAGATCACGTCAAAGCTTACTAGAATATCGTTCTCCGATACTTTCATGTCGTTTTGCCTTTCTATAAAATGTGCTGAATTCTTCACGTGCGATTCCGTTCCGCCTACGTACGTCTGTAAGCTGCGTGCGAAGTATTTCGACAGCCCGATATGGTGGGGAGCCGATGGCGCGGACGATGTGTCTCAGAGGAACGTCGTTCTTGTGTATTTTTGGTAACCCATATAGTCGTGTAGGCCTGGATGATGACGACGGTAGGTTACTTTGGTTTATATATGTATAGAGGGTTTCTTAATCAGCTCTATGTTTTTCCTTTCGGTTTTCATCGTCGGGTCGCCTTTGAGTGTGGAGTAAGTTGGATCGTCCAGCAGATTGCGGATCTTCTCGTCGTAATCCTCCGAGGAGATGATTAAGGTGGCGTTTCGCTTATCTGCCTGTAAAATCAAGATGCTTTTGTTGTTTTTCAAAACTTTGATGGCCTGTCTTTCGGCTGTTGAGATGTTGGAGGATGGTGGTCTTGCTTAAGAATAATACGCGCCACCTCAGATTCAGAATTCAGAATTCAGATTTCGGATGGCCGCTTCCACTCCCAGACAATTTCTTCATTAGGTATTTTGTTGGGAGCAATAGCGATGTTCAGACCTTTCGCTAAGACTGATTTTGCTGCATCGGAGAAATTGATGTCCGTTAGGTTGTAAATCATCTAGTCGTGGCTCGGCGTCCGATCTGGATGTTGATTCTTATGGAGATTTTTAAATTTCTTAACCTGCTTATCCTTGAAAGACCACTGGGTTTTGTTGAGGTGGTGGTGATATGGTCGCTTTGTTCTCAGTCTTCGTGAGACATAACGGAGGCGAGCTCTAGGTGGTGATGATAGAGATTATGAGCGCATTGGAGAAGCGCGTAACTCGTGGAGCGTATGCGTTTACGCAGGAGTGCTTGGCTTGTTGAAAAAGGCGAGTGATGACAAAAGCTTGCACTTCTGTTTGTGGAGACGCTCGAATCTCCTTCAATTCCTCTGGATGTTCTCCCCGTAGAGGGATATCAATTTGAGTTGAAGGCTTTCGCAGCGTTGCTGAATGCTGGTGGAGGTTTTTGGGTTTCGCTGCGTTGGCGGCATTTCTGGCTCTCGACGTTTCGCATACATTGCAGTCTGCATCTTCAGGAGATGAAATGAGATCCCGTCAGCTGTATGAATTTGCCTAAGTGAGAGCTTTCCACTACTGTGCGGTTAAGCTTTCAGTGGTTGGGCTGGGAGGTAGCAGGATGCTAATTGGACAGGTCCACTCGCTGTATGAAGAATGGCGGCTGTAGCTTCCGATGTCTTTTCTGAGGAATCGTTACTTCATATGCTGAAATGTCCTCTCTAACAAGGATGGCTGTTCCTCCTCCTAGTCTGCCCTCCCTGTCTGTTCGAAATACCTTGAATCCGGGTGACGCCCATTTCCAAGATGGCTTAAGGTGTGTTTCGTGTATAAGAGCTACTGCGACGTTGTTTCCCTGGAGGAAAGCTAGCAGTTCAGGTGTTTTTGTTCTTATACCACCGTTGCAGTTCCAGGTGATAAGGACTATTCCGGAGAGCTGGGTGTTCTTATCCATGCATAGTCAGTATTTGGCCGGACAGTTGGGCAAGCACTTGTCCAAGGGCCGCGATTTGTTTCTGCAGGACTGATGTAAGGAGGGAGGTTAGGGCCGAATCCGTTGACGGGAGGAAAGATGGATTATCTGTAGTTGGTTCAGGTTGAGGTGGTATCTGTCTGTGGCGAAGGGTGACGTTGGGTTCCTGTATCGTCTCGCCGTTTGTGGCTGCGGGAGGCAGGAGTGGTGGGAAGTCCGAATTTTGGTGTGGATGTGCTGCGTTCTTTCTTTTGCTGCCCCAGGCGTTGCCTCTTGGAGCTGGTTCCGGTACATAGGCAGGGGGTGCCAGCTGGGGCTGAGAGGTTTCCAGCGATCCAAACCATTTCCTTGCCTCTCGTTGGTATACCGGGCAGGTCTTATAGAAGGCGGGATGTGGGCCTCCACAGTTACAGCATGTGGCAGGACCATCCTCCTTTTTCTTCGGGCAGGTTTTCTTCAGGTGGAGGCCGCCACAGTTATAGCATCGAGGTGCCACTGGGCAGAACGTTGATGAATGTCCGAAACGATTGCATTGGAAGCACATCTGTGGTTCTTCATGTCGGTATCGTAGAATGTGGACTCAAAAATTCCCGATGGAAGTCCATCGGAGGAAATCTTTTGGGTCCCATCCTTGGGCTGTGGCGAGGGTTGATACTACGAATGTCCCTAGGGGTGATTTGTAAGCTCGGCGAATCTGACGAGTGCGTAAGACTGGAACCTTCATGTCCTCCAGAATTTCCTTGAGATAAGATTCTTCCATTATTGTATAAAGCCCTCTTATGGTAAAGCTAAGGGTTTTTTCCTCTTTGGTTCCCCAGGTGGAGAACTGTGCTTGTTCTTCTCTTAACATAGTCTGCACACTTTTGTGGTCTTCTATATTGGTTAGCTGTAGCCTGGTATATTGCCTACGTGATGTCACTTGGAAAGAGTGGTCCTTTATGACACTCATGACGCCTGTTATAAATTTCCGGAAGTCTGCCAATTCATATAATAGAATTGCTGGCGGCTTAGGTAGACTTGTCTGGGATGGCTCGGCGGGAGGGGAGCTAGAAGCAGGCCCCGGAGTGACGTCTGTATTAGCGTCTCTGAGGAGCGGGTCGTAGCGGTTGTTGGTTTCTACCGTTTAGTGTTGGACGGCAATAGTCTCGGCAGCGGTGAAGTATGGCTTAAATTTTGTCTTCCGCTTCTTCTTTGGCTGTTGAAAGGTGCCCGTGCCAATGGACTTTCTAGCTCGTGTATCAGCATCCTCTTGGATAGGGGCTAGTTGGGAGTTATCGTTGTTGTTTTGGCCCTTGAAAAGGCCTTCGTCAGTTGGTTTCCCTTGGCTTGGTGTGCTGTCAAGAATTACTAGCCGGTCTTTCGAAGTCAGATATTGGGAGTCAATTTTCCGGTCGTTTGGACCGGCGTCAATCTTAAAATCTTTTCCGAAGAGGATGTGTTTGATATTACTGGGTAATGATGTATCGACGTTCGTCCTAGGAGGAATCGTCCTATGTTGTACCTTTTTTGCCGGCGGTGATCTGAGCAGCGATATTTCGCAGAGCGGGTTTAAAGTTGAGGGGGCTGAAGCCCTTCCCCTCTAGCCTACCAACTGCCACCTGTCCGAATAGTCAAAAGAACACGATGTGCGGGTGAGAAGGTGGACCTATGTTAGCCACCCCCCGCTGCAAGAGAGAAAGTGTGACCGTGCAAGGTTCCCCCAGGTGCTCCGCTCGCAGCAAGGCGTGCGGTTTACCCCTGAGTAGATCCTGGTCACGCTTAGAAGGCCCTGGTAGGTCTGGGCCACAGCGGATTACAGTACTTCCTCCCCAGGGGGAGTTTTCCAAACACCAGCCAGAGCAACGGAATAGCTAGAGGAGTTCGTTATTGTTGAGTCGCTGACCATAAGCCGGCGAATGATCGATTGATCGATCGATCAATGTTTTCGATGAGCCGATCGATGAGATCCGATGGTAGGGATCAGCTTTTATATCCGCTCGGTCTTCCTAGTTTAACCGTTGTCCATCGCTGATTGGCTCGTTCGAGTTGCTATCCCTTTCTCTTTGGCGGTTGCTCCAACGTATTTTTCTTCCCTTTCACGTCTCCGTTGGAAGAGTCGCTTCCATGTTGGGCTGATGTGCAAACCGTCGTCCCGGTTGAAATTGAATGGATGTTTTTCGATTTCAATAGCTTCGCGAATTCACCTCGGAAAATATCGATCTTCTTTCGCGAGCAATTGCGTTTCCTCGAGCGTGATTTTATGTCCCGGGCCGGAGGTGAAGTGTTCCGCTATGGCCGACTCCCTCCATTTCTTATTCATCATGGCCCGTTTATGTTCGGCTAAGCGGCAGCGAATGAATCGTCCTGTTTGTCCGACGTATACGTGTCCGCAGCTGCTTGGAATCCTGTGGACTCCTTCAGATGTTAGCGGGTCGAGTGCATCTTTCGCAGACGGAAGTTCTTCTTTTACTTTTCTTAGCGTGTTAAAACGGACGACGATATTTTCTTTTCGTAGAACCCTGGCTATGCGTTCTGATGTCCCGGCGATGAAGGGAATTTTTGCGTAGGCTGTGGGCTTTGGTCGTTCCCCCGAAGGTTTCTCTTTCGGTTTTTTAGTTCCGCCGGATGAAGGGGCCGCCAACGCAGCGAAACCCGTAACCCTCCACCAGCATTCAGCAACGCTGCGAAAGCCTTTCAAGTCAAATAGAATACTTATGAATTTAAACACAATTTCTTTAAATAAATAAAACATCCTAATCAAGTCGAATTCCCTCCTAAGGCCTGTCGACACATTTCATACACCACATAGCTGATGCCAACTGCAGGGACCACTTTCATGAAGCTGGGCCTGATTCCTCGATAGAGACCAAAGAATCCCTCCCTTGCTATTATCTCACGTATTAATCTCGTCATGGTTTGGGCATGCTCTGGGCTTCTCAGTATATCTGAAAATACAAAAGAAAGTCAACATCATAACGTTGGAAAAGAGAAGAAGCGGAAAGCATATTATGTGACCAAACAAAAGATCACAGAGAATTAATTTGAACTCATGAATTATTATGACATATTTTTTGCAAGATTATTGACTTGGTAATATATTAACCCTTTCTGGTCTGAGTGATTTAAAAAATATCTCATACAAGATTGATGGCATTGCTGACATAGAAGCAATAAAATAATTACGTGTACTTTTTATAAATTTTTATTGGCACATACAGTTTAACTTATGTGAAAAAATGGGCCGATCATAGGTATACCAATGGCCAAAGGGAAAAAATCAGGGATGTCGATATCTGACCGGAAAGGGTTAATTCCCTTGTCGACAAAAAAATACTGGACAAATTAACATTCAAGGAAGCTACTTCAGTCGTGATAACTTCATTCAAAATTTTGTAAATGTGGTCTTTCATGATTTCATGAATGTTCTCCATCACTCACCTTGAGCTTGGAGCCTTGTTCTCACCAGAGCAAGCGGATACGATACTATCAGCCCACATGTGCTACTAATCGTCCCACAGCATAAGGGAAGCAAAATCCCTGGATTTTCTGAACCATTTTGCCGGATATAATAATTCTTCAAGGTCTGAAATACAAGATGGGAAAACTTAATATAAATTAAGACTAATTTACTATTTTTAGTTTCTAAATTTAAGTAACTAATGCAATCTGTCCAAGCACATTTTAAAAGTTAATGTAGGAATGAGAAAGTTTTTATAATTTGATATAGTTATTAAAGCATTTGGCATTTTTATAAATATGAAGTTGCAGTTTATTTATCAAGAGATCATAATAATACTGCATGATTAAAAGAAGCAATTTATACATTGAATATGAAGTAATTAATCAACTTTTAACTGTTAACTAAGCTCATTACCTAGAGACAACATTAAAAATTAGTCTAAAATATCTCAAGGTACAGAAAAACAATAGAAAAATTAAGAACTCATTTGCCACATTCACAAACATCCAAGATAAATAATTTGACTTACGAACCTCATAAACAGCCAGATCTATGCCAGCATATGGGATTATCCCAAGAAGGTTTGGTAGGTATCCACGGTAAAAAGTTCTGAGTCCCTCCCTCCTATAAATTTTTTTTGCTGCATCAATGATCCCAGCATACTGGCCAGTTTTCCTGAGGGCCAGTCTAGTTTTTAGCACCTAGACAAAAAAATTAGCACAATTAATGAATGCACTTAGAAATCCAACTTAAGATGTTTAAGCAAAGATTTTAATGAAACAACAATGAGGATACTTCTTCTCACCTCAAGTGGATATATAATGGTCTGGCTCACTCCACCAGCAATTGACCCAGCTACGAAACGCTCGTTGATGCTCAAATCCTCACCGCTGTTTTGATGGATCAACGTTTTTGTTTGCTCATAAGCCATGAACTTTATTGCAGTTTCTGGAACAATCTTAATAACATTTACTCCATTTCCTCGCCAGAGTCCTCTGATACCACCCTCTTTTACCATTTCGTGTAAACAAGACACAATTCCTCCTTTATTACCGTGTACCTGAAATAAATTCCAGAAAGATAAGTCTAAAGTGGTAAGTTCTTTTAACATCTACAGTTATGATTATCTGAACTTCTAATTAGTATTGGGAACAAATTTGGTAAAATGCAATTTTTTTCTTCATAAAATGCTTTTGCGTCATATTTTTCCTGATGTATGTATGTATTTCATTTTTATACCGAATTGCGAGGGACTTTGACATTCAGGGTGTTTCGAATGCTTCAACACTGCAATGAGACAAGGGTGGAGAAGAAGGAAGAGTGAGAATTTGCTTAAACCGCTTTGTTCATAAAGATTACTCAATTTAGTAGCAGATTTTATTTCAGCCAGCTATTAATCATTCAGATGTTAAGTTTTACATTTTATCTATCAAAATATTTTATTGAACAACGGTATAGGAGTTGTTTCCTTTCTTTATCTTTGCCATAGTCTCCACTCATTATTAATATATATTTTATTAATGTATTTGTTGTTTTAATTACAATAGTAATATTCAAAAATATATATCAAAAATACATTTATATGCCTATTTGATGATATTTCAACACATGATTTTTAATAATGCCAAATTACCCCGAGTTTTTATTATCAGCGCCAACTTTGATCAGAGAATTTCAGATATTTATACTTTATTGCAATTAGAACAAGAAGTCCAAACCAGGACTAATGCAGGCTGGTTTCCCATAGCTGACGTTCCGAATTTATTACTTATATTGACAAGAAAAGTGTTAGTGATTCCAAGGAATTCTCTGGAAATCAAATTAATAGAGCATTATCAGGTTTAAAATATTAATAGCAATGTCAAATTTTCTTTCTCTCGTATTTTCCATATATTTCATTTGATAAATGTTACTGTTTATACACTGATATGTGTGAATCATCTGTTCATTGCTGAAGGGTAGTCAAGTGAAATAGAAAATAAAAGATTTGTTCACTCATCTATGCTCAAGCCGAGTTAGGAAATAATCGTCTCCATGGCAACAAACCGATAAAATGCGACTTACAACGTAAAAACTCTGTTTTAGTAATAATTCAATACATTAGGATAAATTATCAAAATTCGGAGTTAATATTTGGAATTTAAATTCTTTTCCCCTTAGAACAGGACAAACCTCACTCCGATATCAGAATTTTAAGATATTTTAAAGTATTAAAGAAAACATCCCTGTAGGATGGATTTGATACTTCAATCTTTGCACAAGCCTCATACCAACAAGTTTCATGAAAATCTGCCCATTGATGCAAAAGTTGTTAATAGGGGACACACACAGATAGGACCATTTCATTAGGCTGTTTCCTTTAGAAACCAGCCCAATAGAAATGAGTTTTTCACAAAAAATACAATATCATCACATTTAATACAACATAAATACCACGAAATTCTTCATGCTTTTTTAGGTTATTGGTATTTCGTTCCAATTCAAGTATTTTTTCAGGTAATTACCATGCATGATTTAAATTAGAAGTTTGGTATTCAACAACTCAACGTCGCATCCATTAAAATATATAGTCAGACCCCTATTTACCACCCCTCCCCATATAGTGCCACTCCTGCTTACCGCCCATGAATCGTCGTGAACAAAACTTCCATCTTATGATGAAATAGAGCTAGCATATACCTCGATTTATCGCCATCGCCGCTTTAGCGTCAAAGGCAGTGATGGACAAACGGTGGCGCTAAATCGGGGTCTGACCGTAATTAAAGGTCTTAGGATTTCGGCGTGGACCTAAAGAAACCCTATCTATAATAGAGAACTAATAACCCTTTAGTGAAGCTCGCTGATGATATTTTCCGGCGTCGGTATATTTTCATGTCAAAATCACTTGCACTGGTTGATATGCAAATTGCAAGTCTATTAATCGCTATTAGGACTCGGAGCGGAAAGTGCGATCGCGATGCGCACCAATGAGGTAGCGAAATCTGCAGACGAGGAGAGACTTCCCTCTCGAAACGATCAAACCCCGTCACACTCCCTCAATCTCCGCCGGTACCACACGCGTAGTAAATGAGGCGAGAATCCGATCCCTGGCCGGATCCCCTCCACCCATCTTATTGCCCATAAAGAATAGGTCAAAGGTAGTCCACCACCTCGACATCCGAACATAACCAATCTTCCATCTCCATCGCTCCCCGACCGCTGAACTACGTTATCTCGAACAAACCTCCTCGCGCGGACCAATGGGGACGTTACGGCGGCCGGGGATGGACTTGGCTTGGACCTTGCTCGGACGACGAGAAGAGCCTTTGCTTCAGCGATGGAAAGTTACAGGGTGATGGAAGATTACGTTATGATAGAGAAACGGAGACGAAACGGGGAACATTAAAAGGCGCACACGAAATGGTCATGTCGAAACCAATGACTTCTCTCGGGAGATTTGATCCCGAGATTTATTATATTAATATTTTATCGTGCGTTTATCGGCAGCTCGGACACGGAACTATGCAACGGCAAAAAATGATGAAAAAGCGAGAGGACGGTTTCCATGCACCGACTCGGCATTGAGGGACAGACACGCTACCTATCAACCCTAAATGTTTGAAAACGATTGAAAAATGAATAATAATAATAATAAGCAAAAAAGATCGTTGAAAAAAACTTCCTTGAATCTTGTTTTTTTTTTATAAAAACAATTGCATAAATACTACATCCGTTAGGTACTGCAATTACATTAATCGCACTGGACTCGGACACTATCTTGTAAATATTATTAATCAAAGAAGGTTTTCACTTCGTAGAACGACATTACACGAATGAAATGAAACCCATTACTTAAAATTACACTTCGATTTATAATCGCGACCGGTTTCACGTAACGGTAAGTAGACTGATGATGCGAAAATGGGTCGCGGATATAAATTGAAGTGTAATTTTAAATTAATGGGTTTCATTTCATTCGTACCAAGCAAATGTGGGAGGTACAGCACACGTTTTGTTTTAAAATCAGCAGGTCGGAAACCCATTGGTTTAAAAAATGAAGAATTCATTATATATCGACGCTACGCGCTAGTCACCACCAACTCTCATCCTATTTATTCCCGAAAAATAAATGAATAATATTACTAATTATAAGAGCAATGAAAAATTACTCAGCCTACTACCTAAAAATAATGGCACTACAAACGTTGACGGAACAACAGTGTAAAAGGTGCTTTTTACCAAAACAATAAATATAACTGAAAACAACTGAGGAACTACTAAACTCATGATTAAGATATAAAAAACTAGCCAAAAAAGTTTTTGGAAACCGGTGGATTTACCTTGACCACAATTTTATTCCGGATATGAGGCGAGCTACATAATTCATTTTTGGAATTAAATTGCACACGGAGAAAACAACGGATTACTAAACTAAAGCTAAGCCAGCTACACGCGTAAACGATCACGAATTTAACAATTTTTTTAGATTCGTATGTCACAAAGGCTCCATCGAATAACACGAAGTAGTCATTCGGTCGATTTCCCTTGAATTTTGAAGACCCATCTCACAATCACGTGATACGAGGATTATCGAAGTCAGCCCACATCTGCCAAAGATCATAAAGGAAGCACTAGGAGGAGGGGGACATGGACATGAGTCGGCAAACCATAAACCGAAGCAATCGGTGGAAATTAGAATGTCACGTGGAAGGGATTGCGGATCGGCAAGTCACCCAACGCACAGTGGGACCAAATCCGAAAAAGGGGACCCATGTATATGCATATATTACAATACTGAAAGTAAGCGAGTAAATGCCGGAAATTTCTGAATTATTAATTTGAATAATACCTGTCGTATATAGAGCGAGTTTTCCATTCAGTCTCTATATATCATGCTAACATCTTCTAGGACACAACGAACAAAACGTTCGAGCTTCCGAATCCTCTTTATAACCGAGTTATACCGTGTGTAATTTTCTATAGTTCATTTATTTAAACTATTTCAGGAACGGCTTTTCCAGGACTTATATAATGGACAAAATATCGATAACAAAGACGATCACGTACAACCATTCTGTCGGCAGGATTCGAACCCACGAGCATTGGGAGCCAGACACGCTAACCACCCCTCTACCAAAACCGGCAATAATATTTTTAACAGGACAAAAAGAGAACCCAGCTTATTATTTTTTGCGGTTAATTTTTTCATTATTACTACTTGCCATTTACTTGCTTTACTCATAGACTCGACTATGTACACGGAAACTCCCATTAATATTTTACGAAACGGGGAAAAATTATATTCGCGGCAGTAAGGAAATGCGAAGGAAAATGAGGCAGATCCCGGTCTTACCGAGAGTGAAGTACAGAGGGAACGGAAGAAATAGTAACCGTTTCATATCCTTTCCACCTGCCTCCTTCCCTTCACCACTTCCATCATACGGCGACGTCGCTCCATAAAAATGGCTCCGTCTGAATGATCGCCTCTTCACTTGACACCCTCTAACGCCACGCGGCCAAAACCCAACCCCGAATAATCGAAGCATAATGGAAGAAGGTTGGGTGGGGGTTTAATACCACGGCAGGTGATAGCGGGGTGGGATTGACCCCGACCAGTTTTTCTACGTCTAGACTTACTTGTTGGAACACTTTGAGTCGATCCAAAGGTGCGGTGCAGGTACGGGATACGCCTCCGGCGATGCCACCTGCTACCAGATGTCGCCACCACATACCAGAATTCATATCCGCCGATGTGAAATCATCTGGTACGTTCATATCCTCCCCGATGTCGAGATACTGAAGAGGAAGAGTGGAGCGGGTGAAACGACACTTCATAGTACTTCGACCGTTATTGCACCCTCCGTACCATCTTAAACATTTAACTACTGCGGTGAAATTACGAACACGTATCTGCGGTGCGGTCTTCCAGACCGCCACTCTTTATTAATTTATTATGATTATTTCAATATCTACATCTACAATTTGGATCTCCACGTTAAATAATGCCATGGGTTAAGTAATAAAAAAATTATATTCACTTTGTTTGTAAAATATATACTAGGCGGTAATTTGACACTATAATTTTGGCGGTCTCTCGCAGACAGCATCTATATAGTTAAATGTTAAAACGTTTTCGTCAAAAAATTACGAAAATCGATGAAACGTTTTTAGACCATTCATGGATGAATAAAGCGGAATATATTCTTGAATGTGCCTAATTTATATGCCGCGAGAAATAACGCTTGCCCAAAAAATTTCTATATTCATCACATTCTAATAGTAATACGTTAAAAATCAAATTCTACCATGGCTTTCCACAAATTAAATTCATAGATATATTTAACGAAATATTAATATCATCGAGCGCACGGTATCTGGTCAAAATATACATTTTTAAGCCATTCATTTAGGATAAAAACTCCCGGGACCGGCTATTTACAAGAACAAATTGGTCAAAGCCTCTAAACTGCCTCATCTTCTCCGGGGGGAAACCAAAACGAAGTCATTAATTTTTTCAGGCTGGACACTGAAGCGTCTTCCCCTGGCGTGACGTCAATTTCATTGCTAAGGCAAGAGAATTGGCGGCTGAATGAAGAGCAATCAGTTCGTTTTCTATTTACGAGAGTTAGCGGTAAACAGCACACGGCCTATCTACATCTACAAGTTACCCTGCAATTCACCTAGCGGACAAGATGGAGTTGGAAGAGTCTGGCCACTAGATGGGAACTCTGCGCCACAAAAAATCTGGCGACGATACAGCTTCAATCACTCCCTTGCAAGGGCTATTATTACCTACGAGGATTAGGGGGAAGTATAACTCAAAACAACTAAGTTCTGGAGCCTAGTAAAAAGTTTGGGGATATTATTTACACTATTATACGTAAGATACTCTCTTCTTTAACCTTACACATGCCAGCCGACATAATTTTTATGTAGAGATCACAATAAAATTGGATAACATTGCGCCAAGATAGGTTTTATGGCAACATGGCATCCTGAATTTTTCCAGCCCTGATCATTGAGCTGACTTCGTTCTGTTTGCTAACGATCAAACGGGATAGCTACGCAAACTTATATAACTTAGAATAATAAATAACTGATTTTATCACACTTTCCGGTAGGAATAGGTGGTTTCAAAATAACGATAAGTGAGCTAAGTTACCCTATTAAGGCGATATGTACGTACAAAACAGGGAGAGAAAGCCAACCAGCACAATACTGTCAAAATATATTACTATTAATATTATTTACGTTATGGTACGAAAGATACTATCTTCTTTTACCTTATTACACTTGCAACCGGCATAATATTTATACAGAGTTCAAATTAACTAACTTAGAATAATAAAGAACTGATTTTATCACGCTTTCCGAGCAGTTGGTCCCAATTATAGAACCCAATGATTGAACATTGCACTTAGAACACCCATTTATTTATATCATATTTCCATTTATTTATACGTGATTATCAACAGAAAGAAACTTACTTGTCCATCTGGAGGTTTTCCCCTGCAGTACGTAGCCAGAGTAGTTAACTGGCGCGCAAAATTCAATAAAATTCGCATCCTGAAAACACGAAACTCACGTAGACATTCAACTCGGCGTTGCTAAGGAATTTTAATGTACACGGTCGTCAAGGCGTGCAACAATGCACTTCCACCAATATAGCCGACGAAGTACATATGTATACCTATATCACCCCCCTTTATATTGCTAAAAATCTTGTCGCGAAAAGATTCTTTGTGGAACAGAGAATCAATCCTTAAATGATATTTTGAGTCAAGGGAAAATAACGTTTTACTTTCGGTCGCCAACCATCCAAGTTCAGAGATTCTCAGAGCTTCCTTTCGGTCCTCTTTTTCACAAACGGGTTTCCTCATACGCACTTCACCTTTCACCTGCGCGATTTCAGAGAATTTTATGAATATTATCTATTGGGAAACTTTGGATGGGAGCCGAAATTGTTATGAATTCTAATCATTGCATTTGCACGCGTATCAGTCATTAAACCAATGAAACATTTGACAGGTTGATTTTTCTGTTGACAATATATTTTAAAAATCTGGAGCAACAAATTACACCAATAATCCTATAAATACGAGTGTATAAGGATTAAAAGAAAAATAGTGTGCGGGAGATAATTTTCTAAGTCTGAAAGTGCGTCTTTTGGAGTTAGACGACGTTGCGTTTCAACGATTCCATTCTGAAATATCTTGCAGATTCTTCACATAAGTGGGTAATTTACACCATTTAGGGGCTTTTGATTTAATAAGAGAGAGAGAGAGAGAGAGAGAAGCAATGTTGGATGTGGCTAATTTGCGAAATTTTTCGTCAAGCAGTTTATCAATTAACTGGTTGGTATATCCATTCTTGTTGGATATATATTTAATGATCTCCAATTCTTTGTTAAAATCAGAGCTGGATATGGGAATGTTTACTGAACGGTGTAAAATGGCATGATAAACTGCAAGTTTGTGAGATAATGGGTGGGAGAAATCAGCAGGAATTACTTGATATGTATATGTTGGTTTTCTGTATATTTCAAAATGATGCTTATTATTATGAATTGTGATGCTTAGGTCGAAAACGTTTAATTTTTTGTGAATTGAGTTTAAAAATATAAGATAGGAATTTAATTGTCGATGGCTCCCGGTCCAACAGCATAGAACATCATCGACGTATCTGAACCAATAAAAGATATGTTTTATAGAATGGTTATTGGAATTAAATTATATTGATTCTAAATCATCCATAAAAATGTCTGACAGTAGGGGGGAGATAAAGGAGAGCCCATTTCTAAACCTTCCTTTTGCTGATAAAATTTTCGATGATGACTGGTAGAGCGCTGCACAGTAGCATTCAAGTCAACCGTAGTTGACATTCCGCATTTCCACATAATGAAAAACCAAAGCCAAGATGGCGCTTCTCATAGCGACATCAGTTGATCATTTAAAATTTGAAATTCATTTTTTTAATTACGAGAAATACGGTACCTGAATTATACAAAATAATTTCTATTGCAATATAATAAAACGCTAATTTTTCTTATTTGAAAATTAATTATAAAAAAATGAATATTTTCTAAAAACAGAAGTGACACCTATTTTACGTGGAAGAAACTGTCGATATTTCGTATTTACAAACACTAATAAAGATAATCGTTATTGCGCTCTATATTACAATTAAAACTTTATTCTTGATTAATTGTATAATTTGTATGTATATTTTAAGATATTCTTTAGATATTTAGCGCTAGATGTAGCACGAATATGAAACTTCTTTCGTAAATGAGCAGATCGTACTTCAAAGGAGTGTTAATCTTGCATGGATTATTTAACAACTTCATAAAATGGAACCATTATTAACGTTAGTAAGAGGGACTACTCCTGAATCTTCGATAACTGCCAGCATTTACTTGAATCAAGAATCATCGTCTATGTGATGGATCGCAAATTTATTTTTAGGAATGAACCATATTAATATGAGCTATTGCTATGATGTGCCGAAATAGCAATCTAAATCGTTTTCTTATCACAATCGTAATGAAATATTACATAACATCAGTTATTTATTTGTAAGGTTTGCTTTAGCTTCATAAAATCTTTGGGCATTTTCAAAACTGGAGGAACTTTGAGGTATAATGAACCGATTCCCTACATAGCGACATTATTAAACTTCCGAACGAGGCTAATATTTACGTGAAGTCCATTTCATCCAAAATGCGACGATCTGAATTAGAATTCCGTTTAACTCAGCTGAATATTCTCCAAATTTCATTATTAATCGATAATGCTATACGTTTTAATTTAAAGCAAGGTTTAAAAATCTCACGTTCACCTGCCAAACGACAAATACTGTGGAATTTCTGTGTCGAAAGTCTATAGGAATGGGATATTTTCTATACGTACCGAAAACTGTGGGCTTAGTTGTCTATCGGAATACAACTATTGCCCAGTTTCATCATCCTGGCCAGTAATAAGGAGTTAAGTTTATGCATTCTTTTCAGCTATGTGATTATTTTCCAACGAGCGACAAATAGAATAAACAAGAACATCGGGTGGGAAAAAAGTAATTTCGGAGGAAAAGGTAACAGCTGGGAGGAAAGGATTCGGCCACGGTGGGTCTGTTAAGGGCAAGTTACACGTGCCGCTAAGTCATACGTTACTGGGAAGCCCTCCTGGTCCAATTGGAATACGAAAAAATGAGTGCAGCATTGACGTCCAGCCGCGGTGTTCGGTGGGCATCGGACGCAAGCGAAAGCAGTTCAATGCGATAGGTGTCCTTTACGTTTGCAAATTCAACTCGAGCCACAACTCGGAGAGATTCAGATACTCCCCCATTTTAAAAATTATGACTTAAAACTTTTTAATTGATAATCGCCATTTGTCGCAAATTCTCGTGGGATATGCATATTCGTAATCCGTTAAATGCACTCGTAAAGAACTAGCTTTCATCGAAAGGGATGCTAAATAGTGGCGAAAATACGGAAGAAGCGTGTGAACGTTCTTTGATTTTACAAAGCGTCAGTTCTTCATTAAAGGATTGGGAGGGTACCTATGTCAATTTGTATGATGCCTGTAAGATCGTATGCAATATAATGATTAGCGCCCGGGGATAAAATGTCTATTACGATAAAGCCATGGAAACCCCTAAAACCCTGTAGGGCGATTAATAATCCAAGAAAGTGGGCGGGAGAAACTCCGACATATTGCAAGGTCGCAACTTCATGATAGCTAAAGGTGACACTATGGGAATAATGTTAACGCCCACACATATCGAAAGACACAACCACGATAATAAAATGCGTGTCATCACATCGAGTGCTGCTGAGGGCAGAGGAGATACACGATCGGGCTCGTGTAATTTTTTGTTTGTTCAGGGAGGCCATTGTTAAAACCATAAACGAAATCCATTTTAATACTTATTAAAATATTTGATACTGGGGAGTTGCGAATTTTCCATTCCATGCTCACAAAATGCTGACGAATCACACCTAATAATCGACATTCATTTGACCTAATGAAAATCTGTCGTTCATTTCTACCTCCACCCAATATCTTACATATAGCGTCACTATTTTCAATTAATTAGAAGCGCACCCCTAAGTTATATTTTTCGAAGAATTATTGGGGATCATAATATTAAATTAAATTAATTAAAATTAAATTAATTACCTTGCATGCCGAAATGCAGACGTCTCCAAGATGAGGAGGTAAGCACTCAGTCAGGCAGCGTTTAGGGCATTGAGGGGTGTTTTAGAAGGAAAGGAAAATAGAGGGAGAGGTAATGGTCAAATAATGCGTGCGTACGTGCGAGTACGACAGCCGCAATCCTTCCAGGAAATTTCTGGTAAGAGAAGAATATATTTTCTTGAAGTTTGAAGGTAAATATGTCCTATTGAGAGAACTTCTATATTAAACAAGTAGTTATGGAAAGCCCTAATCCGCCTTCTTTCCTTTCAATACAATTTTAATAAACAACAAGTAGGGGTTATATATGTTTTTCCGTGGTACAGCGGTGCTTTTCGTCACCTCGCCCTACAAACGAAATTTCTTTGAAATCCGTTCTGCCAATACCTTCCAAATTCATAGTTACAGAAACATTCTAACTTTGATATCATGGTAGCCCTGTTTAATCGACCCGGTTGAAATACGACATTTTGCTTATTTATTATGTTATGTTATGTTTATATTAAAAGTATTAAATTTGTTTCAAATTGATGAGAATAGTTAAACACAAATACTTGTAAAAATAATATTTTATCCGTTGTATTGTGGCAGCCTTGCTTTCCATATCTACAGTAAACATCTTGAAATTGCTATTTTATATTGCACGCCTGCTTCATACAAACCTTTGTCAAAATCGGTTTACCTAATTCCTTCCAAATTCATAATTGCCGAAAAGATTAAGTTGGTGGAATACGTCCCTCCGATATCCAGGAAAAGTTGCGAAAAGTAGGTATGTGTTTCGGATACAAAGCAGCCTTCGTCATTGGCGATTCATCTACCATCTATCATTACTTACTTCTCCATACCATTGAGTTGACTTGTCACATTCTAACGTTTTGCATCAATGTTACCACACGAAAATGAAACTTTTAACAATTAAAAATTATTTTAAGACAATATCATTTAGCAAACAATGAAAATGATCTTATTCACAAATCTCTCTCGCAGAATACCTAATTGTTTTATCGAAGGTCATTTTACATTTTTTTTTAATAAATTGTTAAAAACACTGCCGTATGCGAGCAGAAGTATCTTAGGCAGTCATCGCAGATATTATTTTCAGTTTGTAATATTATTTATATGAAACATGATGGTTTCTGAAGCAGGAAGGCCGAATGCCGTAGAGATGTAGGGCTGCACGCTAAAATTCAAAGAAAATGAATGACAGGTACAAAGAGACGTCGATTCCCATATTGTACGGAAAAGTAAATCATAATTTCATCGAGAATCAGGATGTTACTCGAGGTTAATGCCATAATTTGTCCGAGTTGCTGTCAAGATTATGTTTCCCGCGTCATGATGCCGTTACGCTAATTGTTCCTCCATCTCTCATCTATAATACCAGTTGATCCGCGGGATGTTTGGCCTAGCTCAAGCCGCCTTGGGCTGGTGGGGGGAATCACGTAGGTAGGTGTTTCGGATACAAAGCAGCATTCATCATTGGCGATTCATCTACCATCTATCACGTTCAATATTATTATCGTCTTCGTAGTTCTCCTACAGTGTGGATGTAAAATTTGATTGGAATTGAAAGCGCTGCCCTCGGAAGTAAAATATGAATGAAAGAAATGTAATTTCAAGAATCGCACGAAATACCGGACTAATGGCAAATGAACCTGAGCCTTGTCTCCTCGTTGAGACAAAAGTTATAGCAGGACAGACAAACGGATAATCAAGCAAACAGACCAAGTGCACAGGGATTCAACATAAGAGACCGCGCCAACGCAAATTGCGTGCCTCTGGGGTACATTTTACGGAAATTTTTATTTGGCGTTTTCTTCGTTGTTTGATGTTTTCTGTGTGTCCGCTAAATTTCGTTTTGATTGGATAAGACTTAAAAATTAGCTCAGGAACTATAAGTGCGGTGTTCTAGAAAAACTATTGGCAGTCGTCTCTTGAGTTATTTGAACATGCACTCGAAATTTTGTGAAAATAAAAAAATCGAGATAGCAGTTATCGTAGAACAGACAATGACGATTCATATGCTACAAGAATTTTATTTTAATTTTACATGGTACTAACTAGAAACTGATGGCAATATCAGAGATTCTGATTTTATTGTAAACGTTTACCTACTATGGGCTACATAAACGTTTTATTTTTCATGAATTAAACGCGTTCAAAAAGATTTGATTTACAAAATTTAACCCACCATAGATACATCTCTCCTGGAATTTGGTAGAACTTTTTGGGAGCCCAGAATCTTTGTAATGATGAAATTTTCAGCTTTACTAATATTTTTACCTTATATTAAGTTAAGATTTTGGTATAATCTAATTCAATGAAACGATACTTAATGCATAAATCTCCTCTTTATACAGAACCATGTTGGTTACCAAATCTGACGGGCCAGTGACGGGTCGCCTGATTTTTATTACAATTTAAACCAATCTAGAAACATTCACCATTGTTTTAGATTTCTTTTCAAAAGTAAATGAGGTTGGCGGAGAATTAAGCAAAATTGTAACGTTTGTGCTGTCAGTTTCAGTATCCAACGAAACCTGCGAACATGTATTCAATGTCATTAATGTTTTGTTGAGTAAAGGTCGAAACTAATTAAGTGTGCATCATGTCAAGGCGGAAATTTCAGTATACACCAATTTAAATTACTCACCTAAAGATTTCAATGCCTTTTTCTGTCAAAATCAGATCTTTTGGAGACTGCTAGAGTAGTTCAAAATACAAATTCAAATTACATAAATGAAACACGGCTTTTGAAGTAATGCTATTTTTACGAATTTGTTATTATAATTCATAGAGTAATGTTAAAACAAAATTAAGGTTAAACATTCATATATTTTGTAAATGATAAATAAACCAATTTTTATGGTCCTCATTAGCTTTTTTTAACCTATTAACTTCCGGAATCAACAATTTACAAGATGGCAACTGTAAATTTAACAATAAAATAAATATTAAATATCATTATATGTTTCCCAATAATTAAATAAAATAGTTTCATTGCTCACACCCGGTTTTTTGACCTAGATAAAATCCTCCCGGTTTCTCCCGAAATTTGCTATTCATTCGGTGGAAATCTCTCGGAATCAACTACTCATGAGGTGGCAACCCTAGTTTCCTGTTTCTACGAGCAAATTTTCAAGACGTCTCTTGTGTGAAGAGAAAATATTATCTGTAGTTGTAAGAATTTCAGAAATCAGGGACGTGAATTCCATAGGAGTAAAATGAGCATCAACCGACTTGAATCAGCACATCTGAGAAAATATCAAAAAATGAAATTTAGTAACAGCGGAAGAATGATATGCGAGATATAAAAGGAAATAAGTAGGAAGGGACTCACCCAGGGTTGCCACCTTATGAGTAGTTGATTCCGGGAGATTTCCTTTTCATGATAGAAAATTCCGGGAGAATCAGGGAGTATTTTCTCTAGGTCGAAAAACAACTAAAGTGACCAATGAAACTTATTTTATTTAGTTATTAGTAAAATCAATAATGATTATTTAATTAATTATTTTTTAAAGTTAGAGTTGTCACGTTGAAAACGGCTGATTCCGGGCGATATCCATATGAATAGTTAACCGCGATATCGTTTGTAGGTTAAAAAACACCTAATGAGAACATAGAATAATTGTATTTTTTATTTAGAAAATATATTAATATATAACGTCAGTTTTGCTTTATTATATGAAATATAATAAATAAATCTTAAAAATAGCATTACTTCAGAAGTAATATTTCATTTGAATTTGTTATTCGAACAACATCGAGCAGTCTCCAAAAGATCTGGTTTTGATAGTAAAAGGGCATGGATATCTTTAAAAGAGTATTTAAAATTGGTTCATACGTGAATTTCAGTCTTGACATGGTCCACATTTAATTTGCTTCGAACTTCACAGCACGATTCGTTAATAGCATTGAACAACGGTCACAAGCTGCGGTGGATACTGAAGCTTAAAACACAAGCGTTACACTATTATTTAATACTCCGTCATCTCCATTTACTTTTGAAATGAAATCTAAAACAATATTGAATGTATAATAATTGGTTTAAATAAAAATAAAAATCAGACGAACCTTTATTGGCACGTTAGCGTGGTAACCAACATGCTTCTGTATAAAGAGCATATTTGTACATTATTTATCACTTCAATGGCATCAATGGATAGGATTCTATCAAAATCTCAAATTAGTACTAGGTAAATTCAATTTCGAAGATTTTGGGCTGCCGGAAAAGTTCTACCAGATTCCGGGAGAAATGTATCTAAGATTGGTTAATTCCGGGAGACTCCCAGAATTCCGGAAGAGGTGGAACCCCAGACTCAGCGCCTCAGTGCCACTCGGGACGAATGTGGCGCCAAGTGTTAGTTAAACCTTTCTCTCAGATAACTGTCCTAAATACTTTTTCAACGTTTAGGTGAAATTGGTTGAGCTACACGAACGAATCGATTTCGAATAAAGGAGTAAATTATGGAACTGTTTTAATATAATTAATTACGTGAGCCGGTCCAGTAGTGTGACGTTGCTCGCGATACAGCTTCTGGTTAGGTCTCACGCATGGCTTCGACTTTAGTGATAGGCATTTGTAAGTTTCATTTTCCGGCAGCCCGCGGACCACCTGAAAAACACTCGAAGCCCAACAGTGGTCCGCGGAGCACACTTGGAGAACCGCAGCGTTAAAGTAGCTGTATTCAAACATTACAAAGCCGAGGACCCTCAACGACGAGAACTATCTTCGCCCCTAATTCTGTACCATCAAGTTACCGCATAAAAACAATAACAATACCTACTGGACATACAATTGCAATTGAAATTTTCTCGTTCGGCGGCGTTTGTTGTTGTATGACAAAATTTGAAAAATGCCCAAGATGAAAGCACGTTAACCCGTAACCACAGGCATCGGTCTCTCAGACCACACGAAAAATTTCAATAGTCTATTTTATGGTCCATGGATCATTTAGGCCTTTGAGGTTTTGTTTAGCTTTGTATCCTGGAGGTGGCTTTGTTTACTTCACGGTAGTTGCCTTCTAGCTTTGGACCTGTGCGTACTAGAGCGGGTTTAGTTTCGTTGCCGGTCTGAAAAACCGCTTGCCTGTGTCCACGTAATTTTTTTCGGGACAATTCTTTCACACGGTTTCGGAAATTTCCTACGACATGTTGCAGTTATACCGTCCTGGACCGTCGCACGTCCAAAAATGAAAACCAAAACTGCCTTCCAATGTTTTATTTGTAGCAGCTCAATATATTTGAAATGTTCAGCACACGCTTGAGGAGAGAGAGCGTGAGAGGGGGAGGGGAGGGCGTTGGAAAGGGAGTGGGATGGGAAGGGGGGATGGTAAGGGGGGGTTAAGGGTAGAGGGAGGGGAGTGGGTGGAGAGAGTGGGAGAGTGGAGGGAGAGGAAGAGGGAGAAGGGGAGAGAGCGGGGTAGAGGGGGAGAGAGATAGAGACAGAAAAGAACCAAATGTACTATATATTGAAAATAATTATGTGCGGTTAAGTATTTTATAGCGAAATTTATTTCTTTGTCTAACAATTTATATTCACCCAAAACCATTTTTACACTCCGTACCACTCAATCATGTTAATTTAATATTTATTGCTTAATTTTTAGTGCATATAAAAGTTGGTGTCATTAATTTGACTTTTCAAGATATTTCTAAAGGCTAAAGACTACTTAAAAAAGTTGTCCAGTATTGGAAAGTACCAGAACTTGGGTGACATTCGTGGTACCGCAAACAGCAACCAAGTTTTGAGAAGAGGATAAGTGAACACGAATTATATTTTGAATTTCTGTCACCCATTTGCTACTTCACGAAACATCTCTTGGAAAACGCTCATAACAGTACTTTTTACCATATGTTAACGACTTTTTATGCCAAAGGCAATAGATTTTTTTCTGGAACAATCAAAATTTATTCATTTTTTCCTCACTAGCGAGTTTGTATTTAAAAGATTTCTCCAATCCATTCCGAAAACACCATTGAAAGAATTCCTTTTGGTGACTTTATGGCGAGATATTTCCTATTTTCCTCCTCCTCTCTCCACCATACCTCTTTCCCATCTGTCTTTTCGTTTGATTTGTCATTCTTAACGGCCCCACTTCAGCCGTCCTCGGCTGAGGGGTGGTCAGCGTGTCTGGCTCCCAATGTTAAAGTCGCCCAAGTAAAATAGTAAAAGGTGCTTGCATACTCACCTTGAAAAAACATTCATTTTTTAGAGACACATTTCGTCATTGGAAATATATTTTTAATTCTAAAGATTTCACCTCTTAACCGATTTTCATTCTTTCCTTGTGTAACTATAATGTAGTAAACCAATCCCTAAATTTTGCAATTTCAAGAATATTATACTTTTTTCACAGTAGGATACTAAAACCACACATTTTTGCCAAATTTTAAAGTTGTACCCTATCTAGTAGAGAAATAATGTATATCTATTTGTTTAAATTTTAAATAATTATAACGGCCGCATCAACATATTGATGGAGATTTTTATTTGGGTATGTGCACCAAGTTCAAAATAACTTTAAAATTTCCGCTTCAACACGACATTATTTTTTTTTCACGATTCTCAAATATTAAAACAAATACTACACAACCCATATTCTACACATGAAAATTATCACCACCTGATGATACTTGGTTGTCCTTTGTACCTTGATGTGGTAGAAGGGCTTGAGCATTTCAAGGGGCAACATTTTGTCGTTGTCAAAGAGAGGATAACAAGGTAGGAAATTTAACACCACATTTGAACAAATACAAAGTCTCAAAATTAAAACAAATTTATTAGTGTAATATTGTAAACACTGGAAACTGTATTGGGTACTCAGTTTCAGCCAGAAGTTACAAGATAAAAATATTGATGATACATTGGTCATTGATTCACAACAGTTATATGCAGGCAATTAACAATGTAATGCTTATTGTAAAAGAGCTTGTTGGAATGACTTGAAAGTAGATTTAAATGCAACCTTAAAAGGCATTGATGTATAATATTGTACAATTAAGACATGCCATTAAACAAGATTTTATCTTTTGTGTATAACAGCTTGTAACTTGTTTAATCTATGTGAAAATCCTTCTTCGGGTTGACGTTTCTGTTTTATTAAGGTTAAAATTTAATTTTGTGAAATGCACAAAAGATATTTAGATGCTTAAGCATTGACAGTATATGGAATATAGTGGAGTACATTATAATTCTTAACTAAAATTACACTTAGTCAAGGAACACACAACAATCAATGCTAAGTGTTCTATCTGTTCTTTTTTTAGAATTTCACAATAATGAAAATTATGTGTGTTATTAAATACCCTCGACCATCCTATACTGCCAGAAGGCTCAAATAAATGTAACTGTTGCTTGACATCACAGCTTTTGGGAGTTCATTAACCACTTTGCTGGTATCATTTACCCACTTTTGGTTATTCATGAAGGGATAATTTATATATGCGGAGATATTAATTTAATAAAAATAAATAAATGCACTAGTTAATGCATCAGAATATGCTGAAATCTTTTCAACACAACCTACTCATAAGTAGATGCATGTAGAAGGTGAATGTTTTTTATTAGATAGTTATAACAATGTCGACTATTGCTTGGCACAACATTCAAGATTCAGCCATCAGATAATTTGCGTAATACTTTCAAACTGTAAAAAATCAGCCTGAGCTCTTAGATAATACAAAAAAAACTATATAGTATATAAAAAATAAATAGACAGGTATTATACAGAAGATTTTGAAATAAAGACGATGTTTTTCAGTAAAGATCCTATCAAAATCACATCCACACAAAATAATTATGTTGTCAGCAAAGATGACCAAAATTGCTAAAACACTCGAAATTGCTTCAGTCATAATTAACAGGCTAAAGCCTTTTTCTTGTATGAAGAAATTATACATTTATTATTTTCTTTCTGTTTACCAACAGAATACTTATGAATGCTGGTGGAGGTTTTCGGGTTTCCCTGCGTTGGCGGCATTTCTGGCTCTAGACGTTTCGCAGACATTGCAGTCTGCATCTTGAGGAGACGAAGTGAGATCAGATTGTAGGGATCTGCTTTTATATCCACTCGGCCTTCCTAGTTTAACCGTTGTCCATCGCTGATTGGATCATTCGAGTTGCTATCCTTTTCTCTTTGGTGGTTGCTCCAACGTATTTTCTTCCCTTTCACGTTTCCGTTGGAAGAGTCGCTTCCATGTTGCGCTAATGTGCAAACCGTCGTCCCGGTTGAAATTGACTGGATGTTTTTCGATTTTCATAGCTTCGCGAATTAACCTCGGAAAATATCGATCTTCTTTCGCGAGCAATTTCGTTTCCCCGAGCCTGTTTTTATGTACCGGGCCGCAGGTGAAGTGCTCCGCTATGGCCGACTCCGTCCAATTCTTGTTCATCATGGCCCGATTATGTTCGCCTAAGCGCCAGCGAATGGATCGTCCCGTTTGTCCTACATATACGTGTCCGCAGCTGCATGGAATCCTGTTGACTCCTTCAGATGTTAGCGGGCCGAGTGCATCTTTCGCAGACGGAAGTTCTTCTTTTATTTTTCTTAGCGTGTTTGAACGGACGACGATATTTTCTTTTTGTAGAGCCCTGTCTATGCGTTCTGATGTCCCGGCGATGAAGGGAATTTTTGCGTAGGCTGTGGGCTTTGGTCGTTCCACCGAAGGTTTTTGCTTCGGTTTTATGTTCCGCCGGATGAAGGGGTGACTGTAGCCATTATTCATAAGTGCCCTTCTTATATGCTCTTCTTCGTCTTTTAGCGACTCGGGATCGGAGACCGTCTTTTTTCGGTGCATCAGGGTCTTGATTTTTGATGCCTTCTGCTGAGGATGGTGATGATAGGCAGCATGCAGGTAACGGTCAGTGTGCGTTTTTTCCGAAATACGCTGTGTCCAAGGCTTCCGTCAGGTCTCTTCTTCACCATGACGTCGATAAATGGTAGGGTGCCGTTCTCTTCGACTTCCATGGTGAACTGGATGGCCGGGTGGACTTGGTTGAGTTGACGGTGGAACTCATGAAGTTTATTTGTCCCATGGGGCCAAATGACGAATGTGTCATTCACGCAAAGACTAGTACCCCTACGGAAAGACCGGAAACTTAACAGAAATTTAACAGATTAAATGGACTTAAATGAAAAAATTGCATATAAGAAATCAAACTTATTACCATATATCACACATTACGAGAGTACAAAGTCATTATCAAATTACATAACAGTGAGGTATTTTTACATAAATATTATACAATCAAGATATAAAAATGAATTATTGTAACAGAATTTTATAACGTTAATACCTTTTATGCATGAAACGTATTTAAAGGAAATTCACGTGGACGACGAAAAACGTCAAACTTTCACGTCATGAATGAATTTGTGGATCAAGCAAAAATCTATTTGTAAAGTGATTTCTTCGGCCCTGGAACACATTCTCTTTCTGTTGCACCTGTAAAAAGAGCGAAAATGAATTTCTAAGAATGTCAATCATTAAACATGCTAAACCTAATGAAATTGATGCAGGAGGCAATGGGCATGCTTCAAATGTTGCAATAAATGTAAAATAAGGCAAATGCGCTTACGGCCCATAAACAATGTTTCTATGATGATCACATTACCATTTGTAAAATTAAACACATCACATTGCACTAGAAAATGTGCACTTTATCTATAATTTATTCCAAGCACAGTTGTATTTGCTGACGTTTACGTGTTCACAGCAGTTACAGTTAGACCATTTAAGATCTATGTATTCATCATATAATAAGGAAAACTTTTGATATAGAGATTTCAATTTCTCGATCGAAAAATATATACATATTTCTAAATGTTTTGAAACAAAGAAGAATTATGTCTAGGATTATAAACAAATGCATAATGAGAAACAAGAAATATTCAAGTTAACAATTTCTGTAAATTCAAAATATTTCAAATTAAAACAATGAGACATCGCTATGGTACACTTATTTCATTCTATTACAAGCACAATTCTATCCTCTGGCGTCTCTGTTGCAGTTTAACTTATAAAACTCACTATAATCTACTGATAACCGCGAGAAGTTTTATACAGAAAATTACTGCTTATTTTGTGAACTGACACGAACCATATTCACGGCCAGGGCAATGGACGACACAGCTAGGTGAAGTAAGCGAGGCTTAACACCTGAAAATGAGAAATATTTCCTCTCAAAATGCTTCTCGTACACCAACAAAAGAGAGAAATTTCTTTCCTTCCTTCCTAGAAGATATATCCATTGGAGGTATCTGTTAAGAAAATATAAAAGCATTCTCACAAAACGAATTCACATAACTATTCGTAGAACTATTTCGTTAATCTTTTTTTCAAAAATATATGATATTTTTAAGATTTACCTGTTGATTGGACATCAGAACAAAATCATTCCGTCACGTTTTCTTAAACAGTGATGAATGCATATCTACTATATATCTACTTGACAAAATCAGAGTAACTGACAACCTCTCAATAAGCAATGGCCAACTTTTTTCAAGAAAAATGGCCGCTGTTCCGTTACGAGACACAAGGAACGTGTGGCGCTGTGGTGATGCGGTAGTGAGAGAGAGAGAGAGAGAAATAGAGGTAGAAAATGAGAGAGAGAGAGAGAGCCGACTGCGACTGCAGAGCCTATCGCGGACACCTTAGCATGGTGAACTACGTGTAAAAGCTGGGAATCTATTCTCCCATAAGAGTTTCAACCCCTGCATCCACGTAACGCAGCCAGCATGAAGGTTGAGGACCAGCGCCTTAGACTCGAAATGCTCCATATATAGATTGGCTATGACGGGGGAGAGAGGACAGCCCATATCTGCTCCCTCCTTCTGGTCGTAAAACTGTCCGTTCCACAGGAAGTAGTTGTTGGTGAGGCAGAATTCTGTTAACTACGGATAGTCTACCGGCAGTCCATGATGTATAAGCTCATTCAAGATTTCGATGGAGTCCTTTATAGGAACCTTAGTGAAGAGTGAGGTCACGTCAAAGCTTACAAGAATATCGTTCTCCGAAACTTTCATGTCGTTTAGCCTTTCTATGAAATGTGCTGAATTCTTCACGTGCGATTCCGTTCCGCCTACGTACGTCTGTAAGCTGCGTGCGAAGTATTTTGACAGCCGATGTGTTGGGGAGCCGATGGCGCTGACGATGGGTCTCAGAGGAACGTCGTTCTTGTGTATTTTTGGTAACCCAAACAGTTGTGGAGGCCTGGATGATGACGGCAGTAAATTCCGTTGGTCTTAAATAGGTATTGAGGATTTCTAAATCAACTCTCGGATTTTCCTTTCGGTTTTCATCGTCGGGTCGCCTTTTAGTGTGGAGTAAGTTGGATTGTCCAGCAGATTGCGGATCTTCTCGTCGTAATCCTCCTTGGAGATGATTACGGTGGCGTTTCCCTTATCAGACGATAAAATCACGATACTTTTCTTGTTTTTCAAATCTGTGAAGGCCTGACTTTCGGCTGTTGAGATGTTGGAGGTTGGCGGTCTTGCTTTACGAATAATATGCGCCACCTCTTGGCGCATTTCTTCTGCTTGGTTCGATTTCAGATTTCGGATGGCCGCTTCCACTCCCACGACAATTTCTTCCTTAGGTATTTTGTTGGGAGCGATAGCGAAGTTCAGACCTTTCGCTAAGACTGATTTTGCTGCATCGGAGAAATTGACGTCCGTTAGGATGTAAATCGTCTTTTCATGGCTCGGCGTCCTTTATGGGAACCTTAGTGAAGAGTGAGATCACGTCAAAGCTCACTAGAATATCGTTCTCCGATACTTTCTTGTCGTTTTGCCTTTCTATAAAATGTGCTGAATTCTTCACGTGCGATTCCGTTCCGCCTACGTACGTCTGTAAGCTGCGTGCGAAGTATTTTGACAGCCCGATATGTTGGGGAGCCGATGGCGCGGACGATGTGTCTCAGAGGAACGTCGTTCTTGTGTATTTTTGGTAACCCATATAGTCGTGTAGGCCTGGATGATGACGACGGTAGGTTACTTTGGTTTATATATGTATAGAGGGTTTCTTAATCAGCTCTATGTTTTTCCTTTCGGTTTTCATCGTCGGGTCGCCTTTGAGTGTGGAGTAAGTTGGATCGTCCAGCAGATTGCGGATCTTCTCGTCGTAATCCTCCGAGGAGATGATTAAGGTGGCGTTTCGCTTATCTGCCTGTAAAATCAAGATGCTTTTGTTGTTTTTCAAAAACTTTGATGGCCTGTCTTTCGGCTGTTGAGATGTTGGAGGATGGTGGTCTTGCTTTACGAATAATACGCGCCACCTCAGATTCAGAATTCAGAATTCAGATTTCGGATGGCCGCTTCCACTCCCAGACAATTTCTTCATTAGGTATTTTGTTGGGAGCAATAGCGATGTTCAGACCTTTCGCTAAGACTGATTTTGCTGCATCGGAGAAATTGATGTCCGTTAGGTTGTAAATCATCTAGTCGTGGCTCGGCGTCCGATCTGGATGTTGATTCTTATGGAGATTTTAAAATTTCTTAACCTGCTTATCCTTGAAAGACCACTGGGTTTTGGTTGAGGTGGTGGTGATATGGTCGCTTTGTTCTCAGTCTTCGTGAGACATAACGGAGGCGAGCTCTAGGTGGTGATGATAGAGATTATGAGCGCATTGGAGAAACGCGTAACTCGTGGAGCGTATGCGTTTACGCAGGAGTGCTTGGCTTGTTGAAAAAGGCGAGTGATGACAAAAGCTTGCACTTCTGTTTGTGGAGACGCTCGAATCTCCTTCAATTCCTCTGGATGTTCTCCCCGTAGAGGGATATCAATTTGAGTTGAAGGCTTTCGCAGCGTTGCTGAATGCTGGTGGAGGTTTTTGGGTTTCGCTGCGTTGGCGGCATTTCTGGCTCTCGACGTTTCGCATACATTGCAGTCTGCATCTTCAGGAGATGAAATGAGATCCCGTCAGCTGTATGAATTTGCCTAAGTGAGAGCTTTCCACTACTGTGCGGTTAAGCTTTCAGTGGTTGGGTTGGGAGGTAGCAGGATGCTAATAGGACAGGTCCACTCGCTGTATGAAGAATGGCGGCTGTAGCTTCCGATGTCTTTTCTGAGGAATCGTTACTTCATATGCTGAAATGTCCTCTCTAACAAGGATGGCTGTTCCTCCTCCTAGTCTGCCCTCCCTGTCTGTTGGAAATACCTTGAATCCGGGTGCCGCCCATTTCCAAGATGGCTTAAGGTGTGTTTCGTGTATAAGAGCTACTGCGACGTTGTTTCCCTGGAGGAAAGCTAGCAGTTCAGGTGTTTTTGTTCTTATACCACCGTTGCAGTTCCAGGTGATAAGGACTATTCCGGAGAGCTGGGAGTTCTTATCCATGCATAGTCAGTATTTGGCCGGACAGTTGGGCAAGCACTTGTCCAAGGGCCGCGATTTGTTTCTGCAGGACTGATGTAAGGAGGGAGGTTAGGGCCGAATCCGTTGTCGGGAGGAAAGATGGATTATCTGTAGTTGGTTCAGGTTGAGGTGGTATCTGTCTGTGGCGAAGGGTGACGCTGGGTTCCTGTATCGTCTCGCCGTTTGTGGCTGCGGGATGCAGGAGTGGTGGGAAGTCCGAATTTTGGTGTGGATGTGCTGCGTTCTTTCATTTGCTGTCCCAGGCGTTGCCTCTTGGAGCTGGTTCCGGTACATAGGCAGGGGGTGCCTGCTGGGGCTGAGAGGTTTCCAGCGATCCAAACCATTTCCTTGCCTCTCGTTGGTATACCGGGCAGGTCTTATAGAAGGCGGGATGTGGGCCTCCACAGTTACAGCATGTGGCAGGACCATCCTCCTTTTTCTTCGGGCAGGTTTTCTTCAGGTGGAGGCCGCCACAGTTATAACATCGAGGTGCCGCTGGGCAGAACGTTGATGAATGTCCGAAACGATTGCATTGGAAGCACATCTGTGGTTCTTCATGTCGGTATCGTAGAATGTGGACTCAAGAATTCCCGATGGAAGTCCATCGGAGGAAATCTTTTGGGTCCCATCCTTGGGCTGTGGCGAGGGTTGATACTACGAATGTCCCTAGGGGTGATTTGTAAGCTCGGCGAATCTGACGAGTGCGTAAGACTGGAACCTTCATGTCCTCCAGAATTTCCTTGAGATAAGATTCTTCCATTATTGTATAAAGCCCTCTTATGGTAAAGCTAAGGGTTTTTTCCTCTTTGGTTCCCCAGGTGGAGAACTGTGCTTGTTCTTCTCTTAACATAGTCTGCACACTTTTGTGGTCTTCTATATTGGTTAGCTGTAGCCTGGTATATTGCCTACGTGATGTCACTTGGAAAGAGTGGTCCTTTATGACACTCATGACGGCTGTTATAAATTTCCGGAAGTCTGCCAATTCATATAATAGAATTGCTGGCGGCTTAGGTAGACTTGTCTGGGATGGCTCGGCGGGAGGGGAGCTAGAAGCAGGCCCCGGAGTGACGTCTGTATTAGCGTCTCTGAGGAGCGGGTCGTAGCGGTTGTTGGTTTCTACCGTTTAGTGTTGGACGGCAATAGTCTCGGCAGCGGTGAAGTATGGCTTAAATTTTGTCTTCCGCTTCTTCTTTGGCTGTTGAAAGGTGCCCGTGCCAATGGACTTTCTAGCTCGTGTATCAGCATCCTCTTGGATAGGGGCTAGTTGGGAGTTATCGTTGTTGTTTTGGCCCTTGAAAAGGCCTTCGTCAGTTGGTTTCCCTTGGCTTGGTGTGCTGTCAAGAATTACTAGCCGGTCTTTCGAAGTCAGATATTGGGAGTCAATTTTCCGGTCGTTTGGACCGGCGTCAATCTTAAAATCTTTTCCGAAGAGGATGTGTTTGATATTACTGGGTAATGATGTATCGACGTTCGTCCTAGGAGGAATCGTCCTATGTTGTACCTTTTTTGCCGGCGGTGATCTGAGCAGCGATATTTCGCAGAGCGGGTTTAAAGTTGAGGGGGCTGAAGCCCTTCCCCTCTAGCCTACCAACTGCCACCTGTCCGAATAGTCAAAAGAACACGATGTGCGGGTGAGAAGGTGGACCTATGTTAGCCACCCCCCGCTGCAAGAGAGAAAGTGTGACCGTGCAAGGTTCCCCCAGGTGCTCCGCTCGCAGCAAGGCGTGCGGTTTACCCCTGAGTAGATCCTGGTCACGCTTAGAAGGCCCTGGTAGGTCTGGGCCACAGCGGATTACAGTACTTCCTCCCCAGGGGGAGTTTTCCAAACACCAGCCAGAGCAACGGAATAGCTAGAGGAGTTCGTTATTGTTGAGTCGCTGACCATAAGCCGGCGAATGATCGATTGATCGATCGATCAATGTTTTCGATGAGCCGATCGATGAGATCCGATGGTAGGGATCAGCTTTTATATCCGCTCGGTCTTCCTAGTTTAACCGTTGTCCATCGCTGATTGGCTCGTTCGAGTTGCTATCCCTTTCTCTTTGGCGGTTGCTCCAACGTATTTTTCTTCCCTTTCACGTCTCCGTTGGAAGAGTCGCTTCCATGTTGGGCTGATGTGCAAACCGTCGTCCCGGTTGAAATTGAATGGATGTTTTTCGATTTCAATAGCTTCGCGAATTCACCTCGGAAAATATCGATCTTCTTTCGCGAGCAATTGCGTTTCCTCGAGCGTGATTTTATGTCCCGGGCCGGAGGTGAAGTGTTCCGCTATGGCCGACTCCCTCCATTTCTTATTCATCATGGCCCGTTTATGTTCGGCTAAGCGGCAGCGAATGAATCGTCCTGTTTGTCCGACGTATACGTGTCCGCAGCTGCTTGGAATCCTGTGGACTCCTTCAGATGTTAGCGGGTCGAGTGCATCTTTCGCAGACGGAAGTTCTTCTTTTACTTTTCTTAGCGTGTTAAAACGGACGACGATATTTTCTTTTCGTAGAACCCTGGCTATGCGTTCTGATGTCCCGGCGATGAAGGGAATTTTTGCGTAGGCTGTGGGCTTTGGTCGTTCCCCCGAAGGTTTCTCTTTCGGTTTTTTAGTTCCGCCGGATGAAGGGGCCGCCAACGCAGCGAAACCCGTAACCCTCCACCAGCATTCAGCAACGCTGCGAAAGCCTTTCAAGTCAAATAGAATACTTATGAATTTAAACACAATTTCTTTAAATAAATAAAACATCCTAATCAAGTCGAATTCCCTCCTAAGGCCTGTCGACACATTTCATACACCACATAGCTGATGCCAACTGCAGGGACCACTTTCATGAAGCTGGGCCTGATTCCTCGATAGAGACCAAAGAATCCCTCCCTTGCTATTATCTCACGTATTAATCTCGTCATGGTTTGGGCATGCTCTGGGCTTCTCAGTATATCTGAAAATACAAAAGAAAGTCAACATCATAACGTTGGAAAAGAGAAGAAGCGGAAAGCATATTATGTGACCAAACAAAAGATCACAGAGAATTAATTTGAACTCATGAATTATTATGACATATTTTTTGCAAGATTATTGACTTGGTAATATATTAACCCTTTCTGGTCTGAGTGATTTAAAAAATATCTCATACAAGATTGATGGCATTGCTGACATAGAAGCAATAAAATAATTACGTGTACTTTTTATAAATTTTTATTGGCACATACAGTTTAACTTATGTGAAAAAATGGGCCGATCATAGGTATACCAATGGCCAAAGGGAAAAAATCAGGGATGTCGATATCTGACCGGAAAGGGTTAATTCCCTTGTCGACAAAAAAATACTGGACAAATTAACATTCAAGGAAGCTACTTCAGTCGTGATAACTTCATTCAAAATTTTGTAAATGTGGTCTTTCATGATTTCATGAATGTTCTCCATCACTCACCTTGAGCTTGGAGCCTTGTTCTCACCAGAGCAAGCGGATACGATACTATCAGCCCACATGTGCTACTAATCGTCCCACAGCATAAGGGAAGCAAAATCCCTGGATTTTCTGAACCATTTTGCCGGATATAATAATTCTTCAAGGTCTGAAATACAAGATGGGAAAACTTAATATAAATTAAGACTAATTTACTATTTTTAGTTTCTAAATTTAAGTAACTAATGCAATCTGTCCAAGCACATTTTAAAAGTTAATGTAGGAATGAGAAAGTTTTTATAATTTGATATAGTTATTAAAGCATTTGGCATTTTTATAAATATGAAGTTGCAGTTTATTTATCAAGAGATCATAATAATACTGCATGATTAAAAGAAGCAATTTATACATTGAATATGAAGTAATTAATCAACTTTTAACTGTTAACTAAGCTCATTACCTAGAGACAACATTAAAAATTAGTCTAAAATATCTCAAGGTACAGAAAAACAATAGAAAAATTAAGAACTCATTTGCCACATTCACAAACATCCAAGATAAATAATTTGACTTACGAACCTCATAAACAGCCAGATCTATGCCAGCATATGGGATTATCCCAAGAAGGTTTGGTAGGTATCCACGGTAAAAAGTTCTGAGTCCCTCCCTCCTATAAATTTTTTTTGCTGCATCAATGATCCCAGCATACTGGCCAGTTTTCCTGAGGGCCAGTCTAGTTTTTAGCACCTAGACAAAAAAATTAGCACAATTAATGAATGCACTTAGAAATCCAACTTAAGATGTTTAAGCAAAGATTTTAATGAAACAACAATGAGGATACTTCTTCTCACCTCAAGTGGATATATAATGGTCTGGCTCACTCCACCAGCAATTGACCCAGCTACGAAACGCTCGTTGATGCTCAAATCCTCACCGCTGTTTTGATGGATCAACGTTTTTGTTTGCTCATAAGCCATGAACTTTATTGCAGTTTCTGGAACAATCTTAATAACATTTACTCCATTTCCTCGCCAGAGTCCTCTGATACCACCCTCTTTTACCATTTCGTGTAAACAAGACACAATTCCTCCTTTATTACCGTGTACCTGAAATAAATTCCAGAAAGATAAGTCTAAAGTGGTAAGTTCTTTTAACATCTACAGTTATGATTATCTGAACTTCTAATTAGTATTGGGAACAAATTTGGTAAAATGCAATTTTTTTCTTCATAAAATACTTTTGCGTCATATTTTTCCTGATGTATGTATGTATTTCATTTTTATACCGAATTGCGAGGGACTTTGACATTCAGGGTGTTTCGAATGCTTCAACACTGCAATGAGACAAGGGTGGAGAAGAAGGAAGAGTGAGAATTTGCTTAAACCGCTTTGTTCATAAAGATTACTCAATTTAGTAGCAGATTTTATTTCAGCCAGCTATTAATCATTCAGATGTTAAGTTTTACATTTTATCTATCAAAATATTTTATTGAACAACGGTATAGGAGTTGTTTCCTTTCTTTATCTTTGCCATAGTCTCCACTCATTATTAATATATATTTTATTAATGTATTTGTTGTTTTAATTACAATAGTAATATTCAAAAATATATATCAAAAATACATTTATATGCCTATTTGATGATATTTCAACACATGATTTTTAATAATGCCAAATTACCCCGAGTTTTTATTATCAGCGCCAACTTTGATCAGAGAATTTCAGATATTTATACTTTATTGCAATTAGAACAAGAAGTCCAAACCAGGACTAATGCAGGCTGGTTTCCCATAGCTGACGTTCCGAATTTATTACTTATATTGACAAGAAAAGTGTTAGTGATTCCAAGGAATTCTCTGGAAATCAAATTAATAGAGCATTATCAGGTTTAAAATATTAATAGCAATGTCAAATTTTCTTTCTCTCGTATTTTCCATATATTTCATTTGATAAATGTTACTGTTTATACACTGATATGTGTGAATCATCTGTTCATTGCTGAAGGGTAGTCAAGTGAAATAGAAAATAAAAGATTTGTTCACTCATCTATGCTCAAGCCGAGTTAGGAAATAATCGTCTCCATGGCAACAAACCGATAAAATGCGACTTACAACGTAAAAACTCTGTTTTAGTAATAATTCAATACATTAGGATAAATTATCAAAATTCGGAGTTAATATATGGAATTTAAATTCTTTTCCCCTTAGAACAGGACAAACCTCACTCCGATATCAGAATTTTAAGATATTTTAAAGTATTAAAGAAAACATCCCTGTAGGATGGATTTGATACTTCAATCTTTGCACAAGCCTCATACCAACAAGTTTCATGAAAATCTGCCCATTGATGCAAAAGTTGTTAATAGGGGACACACACAGATAGGACCATTTCATTAGGCTGTTTCCTTTAGAAACCAGCCCAATAGAAATGAGTTTTTCACAAAAAATACAATATCATCACATTTAATACAACATAAATACCACGAAATTCTTCATGCTTTTTTAGGTTATTGGTATTTCGTTCCAATTCAAGTATTTTTTCAAGTAATTACCGTGCATGATTTAAATTAGAAGTTTGGTATTCAACAACTCAACGTCGCATCCATTAAAATATATAGTCAGACCCCTATTTACCACCCCTCCCCATATAGTGCCACTCCTGCTTACCGCCCATGAATCGTCGTGAACAAAACTTCCATCTTATGATGAAATAGAGCTAGCATATACCTCGATTTATCGCCATCGCCGCTTTAGCGTCAAAGGCAGTGATGGACAAACGGTGGCGCTAAATCGGGGTCTGACCGTAATTAAAGGTCTTAGGATTTCGGCGTGGACCTAAAGAAACCCTATCTATAATAGAGAACTAATAACCCTTTAGTGAAGCTCGCTGATGATATTTTCCGGCGTCGGTATATTTTCATGTCAAAATCACTTGCACTGGTTGATATGCAAATTGCAAGTCTATTAATCGCTATTAGGACTCGGAGCGGAAAGTGCGATCGCGATGCGCACCAATGAGGTAGCGAAATCTGCAGACGAGGAGAGACTTCCCTCTCGAAACGATCAAACCCCGTCACACTCCCTCAATCTCCGCCGGTACCACACGCGTAGTAAATGAGGCGAGAATCCGATCCCTGGCCGGATCCCCTCCACCCATCTTATTGCCCATAAAGAATAGGTCAAAGGTAGTCCACCACCTCGACATCCGAACATAACCAATCTTCCATCTCCATCGCTCCCCGACCGCTGAACTACGTTATCTCGAACAAACCTCCTCGCGCGGACCAATGGGGACGTTACGGCGGCCGGGGATGGACTTGGCTTGGACCTTGCTCGGACGACGAGAAGAGCCTTTGCTTCAGCGATGGAAAGTTACAGGGTGATGGAAGATTACGTTATGATAGAGAAACGGAGACGAAACGGGGAACATTAAAAGGCGCACACGAAATGGTCATGTCGAAACCAATGACTTCTCTCGGGAGATTTGATCCCGAGATTTATTATATTAATATTTTATCGTGCGTTTATCGGCAGCTCGGATACGGAACTATGCAACGGCAAAAAATGATGAAAAAGCGAGAGGACGGTTTCCATGCACCGACTCGACATTGAGGGACAGACACGCTACCTATCAACCCTAAATGTTTGAAAACGATTGAAAAATGAATAATAATAATAATAAGCAAAAAAGATCGTTGAAAAAAACTTCCTTGAATCTTGTTTTTTTTTTATAAAAACAATTGCATAAATACTACATCCGTTAGGTACTGCAATTACATTAATCGCACTGGACTCGGACACTATCTTGTAAATATTATTAATCAAAGAAGGTTTTCACTTCGTAGAACGACATTACACGAATGAAATGAAACCCATTACTTAAAATTACACTTCGATTTATAATCGCGACCGGTTTCACGTAACGGTAAGTAGACTGATGATGCGAAAATGGGTCGCGGATATAAATTGAAGTGTAATTTTAAATTAATGGGTTTCATTTCATTCGTACCAAGCAAATGTGGGAGGTACAGCACACGTTTTGTTTTAAAATCAGCAGGTCGGAAACCCATTGGTTTAAAAAATGAAGAATTCATTATATATCGACGCTACGCGCTAGTCACCACCAACTCTCATCCTATTTATTCCCGAAAAATAAATGAATAATATTACTAATTATAAGAGCAATGAAAAATTACTCAGCCTACTACCTAAAAATAATGGCACTACAAACGTTGACGGAACAACAGTGTAAAAGGTGCTTTTTACCAAAACAATAAATATAACTGAAAACAACTGAGGAACTACTAAACTCATGATTAAGATATAAAAAACTAGCCAAAAAAGTTTTTGGAAACCGGTGGATTTACCTTGACCACAATTTTATTCCGGATATGAGGCGAGCTACATAATTCATTTTTGGAATTAAATTGCACACGGAGAAAACAACGGATTACTAAACTAAAGCTAAGCCAGCTACTCGCGTAAACGATCACGAATTTAACAATTTTTTTAGATTCGTATGTCACAAAGGCTCCATCGAATAACACGAAGTAGTCATTCGGTCGATTTCCCTTGAATTTTGAAGACCCATCTCACAATCACGTGATACGAGGATTATCGAAGTCAGCCCACATCTGCCAAAGATCATAAAGGAAGCACTAGGAGGAGGGGGACATGGACATGAGTCGGCAAACCATAAACCGAAGCAATCGGTGGAAATTAGAATGTCACGTGGAAGGGATTGCGGATCGGCAAGTCACCCAACGCACAGTGGGACCAAATCCGAAAAAGGGGACCCATGTATATGCATATATTACAATACTGAAAGTAAGCGAGTAAATGCCGGAAATTTCTGAATTATTAATTTGAATAATACCTGTCGTATATAGAGCGAGTTTTCCATTCAGTCTCTATATATCATGCTAACATCTTCTAGGACACAACGAACAAAACGTTCGAGCTTCCGAATCCTCTTTATAACCGAGTTATACCGTGTGTAATTTTCTATAGTTCATTTATTTAAACTATTTCAGGAACGGCTTTTCCAGGACTTATATAATGGACAAAATATCGATAACAAAGACGATCACGTACAACCATTCTGTCGGCAGGATTCGAACCCACGAGCATTGGGAGCCAGACACGCTAACCACCCCTCTACCAAAACCGGCAATAATATTTTTAACAGGACAAAAAGAGAACCCAGCTTATTATTTTTTGCGGTTAATTTTTTCATTATTACTACTTGCCATTTACTTGCTTTACTCATAGACTCGACTATGTACACGCAAACTCCCATTAATATTTTACGAAACGGGGAAAAATTATATTCGCGGCAGTAAGGAAATGCGAAGGAAAATGAGGCAGATCCCGGTCTTACCGAGAGTGAAGTACAGAGGGAACGGAAGAAATAGTAACCGTTTCATATCCTTTCCACCTGCCTCCTTCCCTTCACCACTTCCATCATACGGCGACGTCGCTCCATAAAAAATGTCTCCGTCTGAATGATCGCCTCTTCACTTGACACCCTCTAACGCCACGCGGCCAAAACCCAACCCCGAATAATCGAAGCATAATGGAAGAAGGTTGGGTGGGGGTTTAATACCACGGCAGGAGATAGCGGGGTGGGATTGACCCCGACCAGTTTTTCTACGTCTAGACTTACTTGTTGGAACACTTTGAGTCGATCCAAAGGTGCGGTGCAGGTACGGGATACGCCTCCGGCGATGCCACCTGCTACCAGATGTCGCCACCACATACCAGAATTCATATCCGCCGATGTGAAATCATCTGGTACGTTCATATCCTCCCCGATGTCGAGATACTGAAGAGGAAGAGTGGAGCGGGTGAAACGACACTTCATAGTACTTCGACCGTTATTGCACCCTCCGTACCATCTTAAACATTTAACTACTGCAGTGAAATTACGAACACGTATCTGCGGTGCGCTCTTCCAGACCGCCACTCTTTATTAATTTATTATAATTATTTCAATATCTACATCTACAATTTGGTTCTCCACGTTAAATAATGCCATGGGTTAAGTAATAAAAAAATTATATTCACTTTGTTTGTAAAATATATACTAGGCGGTAATTTGACACTATAATTTAGGCGGTCTCTCGCAGACAGCATCTATATAGTTAAATGTTAAAACGTTTTCGTCAAAAAATTACGAAAATCGATGGAACGTTTTTAGACCATTCATGGATGAATAAAGCGGAATATATTCTTGAATGTGCCTAATTTATATGCCGCGAGAAATAACGCTTGCCCAAAAAATTTCTATATTCATCACATTCTAATAGTAATACGTTAAAAATCAAATTCTACCATGGCTTTCCACAAATTAAATTCATAGATATATTTAACGAAATATTAATATCATCGAGCGCACGGCATCTGGTCAAAATATACATTTTTAAGCCATTCATTTAGGATAAAAACACCCGGGACCGGCTATTTACAAGAACAAATTGGTCAAAGCCTCTCAACTGCCTCATCTTCTCCGGGGGGAAACCAAAACGAAGTCATTTATTTTTTAAGGCTGGACACTGAAGCGTCTTCCCCTGGCGTGACGTCACTTTCATTGCTAAGGCAAGAGAATTGGCGGCTGAATGAAGAGCACTCAGTTCGTTTTCTATTTACGAGAGTTAGCGGTAAACAGCACACGGCCTATCTACATCTACAAGTTACCCTGCAATTCACCTAGCGGACAAGATGGAGTTGGAAGAGTCTGGCAACTAGATGGGAACTCTGCGCCACAAAAAATCTGGCGACGATACAGCTTCAATCACTCACTTGCATGGGCTATTTATACCTACGAGGATTAGGGGGAAGTATAACTCAAAACAACTAAGTTCTGGAGCCTAGTAAAAAGTTTGGGGATATTATTTACACTATTATACGTAAGATACTCTCTTCTTTAACCTTACACATGCCAGCCGACATAATTTTTATGTAGAGATCACAATAAAATTGGAAAACATTGCGCCAAGATAGGTTTTATGGCAACATGGCATCCTGAATTTTTCCAGCCCTGATCATTGAGCTGACTTCGTTCTGTTTGCTAACGATCAAACGGGATAGCTACGCAAACTTATGTAACTTAGAATAATAAATAACTGATTTTATCACACTTTCCGGTAGGAATAGGTGGTTTCAAAATAACGATAAGTGAGCTAAGTTACCCTATTAAGGCGATATGTAAGTACAAAAACAGGGAGAGAAAGCCAACCAGCACAATACTGTCAAAATATATTACTATTAATATTATTTACGTTATGGTACGAAAGATACTATCTTCTTTAACCTTATTACACTTGCAACCGGCATAATATTAATACAGAGTTCACAATACATTGCAAAAAATAGCGCCAAGATGGATCTTATGGCGACATGTCATCTTGAATTTTTCCAGCCCTGATCATTAACCTGACTTCGCTATGTTTGCTAACGATCAAACGGGATAGCTACGCTAAATTAACTAACTTAGAATAATAAAGAACTGATTTTATCACGCTTTCCGAGCAGTTGGTCCCAATTGTAGAACCCAATGATTGAACATTGCACTTAGAACACCCATTTATTTATATCATATTTCCATTTATTTATACGTGATTATCAACAGAAAGAAACTTACTTGTCCATCTGGAGGTTTTTCCCTGCAGTACGTAGCCAGAGTAGTTAACTGGCGCGCAAAATTCAATAAAATTCGCATCCTGAAAACACGAAACTCACGTAGACATTCAACTCGGCGTTGCTAAGGAATTTTAATGTACACGGTCGTCAAGGCGTGCAACAATGCACTTCCACCAATATAGCCGACGAAGTACATATGTCTACCTATATCACCCCCCTTTATATTGCTAAAAATCTTGTCGCGAAAAGATTCTTTGTGGAACAGAGAATCAATCCTTAAATGATATTTTGAGTCAAGGGAAAATAACGTTTTACTTTCGGTCGCCAACCATCCAAGTTCAGAGATTCTCAGAGCTTCCTTTCGGTCCTCTTTTTCACAAAAGGGTTTCCTCATACGCACTTCACCTTCGGTCGGTTGTTTTTTAAAAACAATTTCTGCGCGATTTCAGAGAATTTTATGAATATTATCTATTGGGAAACTTTGGATGGGAGCCGAAATTGTTATGAATTCTAATCATTGCATTTGCACGCGTATCAGTCATTAAACCAATGAAACATTTGACAGGTTGATTTTTCTGTTGACAATATATTTTAAAAATCTGGAGCAACAAATTACACCAATAATCCTATAAATACGAGTGTATAAGGATTAAAAGAAAAATAGTGTGCTGGAGATAATTTTCTAAGTCTGAAAGTGCGTCTTTTGGAGTTAGACGACGTTGCGTTTCAACGATTCCATTCTGAAATATCTTGCAGATTCTTCACATAAGTGGGTAATTTACACCATTTAGGGGCTTTTGATTTAATAAGAGAGAGAGAGAGAGAGAGAGAGAAGCAATGTTGGATGTGGCTAATTTGCGAAATTTTTCGTCAAGCAGTTTATCAATTAACTGGTTGGTATATCCATTCTTGTTGGATATATATTTAATGATCTCCAATTCTTTGTTAAAATCAGAGCTGGATATGGGAATGTTTACTGAACGGTGTAAAATGGCATGATAAACTGCAAGTTTGTGAGATAATGGGTGGGAGAAATCAGCAGGAATTACTTGATATGTATATGTTGGTTTTCTGTATATTTCAAAATGATGCTTATTATTATGAATTGTGATGCTTAGGTCGAAAACGTTTAATTTTTTGTGAATTGAGTTTAAAAATATAAGATAGGAATTTAATTGTCGATGGCTCCCGGTCCAACAGCATAGAACATCATCGACGTATCTGAACCAATAAAAGATATGTTTTATAGAATGGTTATTGGAATTAAATTATATTGATTCTAAATCATCCATAAAAATGTCTGACAGTAGGGGGGAGATAAAGGAGAGCCCATTGCTAAACCTTCTTTTTGCTGATAAAATTTTAGATGATGACTGGTAGAGCGCTGCACAGTAGCATTCAAGTCAACCGTAGTTGACATTCCGCATTTCCACATAATGAAAAACCAAAGCCAAGATGGCGCTTCTCATAGCGACATCAGTTGATCATTTAAAATATTAAATTCATTTTTTTAATTACGAGAAATACGGTACATGAATAATACAAAATAATTTCTATTGCAATATAATAAAACGCTAATTTTTCTTATTTGAAAATTAATTATAAAAAAATGAATATTTTCTAAAAACAGAAGTGACACCTATTTTACGTTTAAGAAACTGTCGATATTTCGTATTTACAAACACTAATAATGATAATCGTTATTGCGCTCTATATTACAATTAAAACTTTATTCTTGATTAATTGTATAATTTGTATGTATATTTTAAGATATTCTTTAGATATTTAGCGCTAGATGTAGCACGAATATGAAACTTCTTTCGTAAATGAGCAGATCGTACTTCAAAAGAGTGTTAATCTTGCATGGATTATTTAACAACTTCATAAAATGGAACCATTATTAACGTTAGTAAGAGGGACTACTCCTGAATCTTCGATAACTGCCAGCATTTACTTGAATCAAGAATCATCGTCTATGTGATGGATCGCAAATTTATTTTTAGGAATGAACCATATTAATATGAGCTATTGCTATGATGTGCCGAAATATCAATCTAAATCGTTTTCTTATCACAATCGTAATGAAATATTACATAACATCAGTTATTTATTTGTAAGGTTTGCTTTAGCTTCATAAAATCTTTGGGCATTTTCAAAACTGGAGGAACTTTGAGGTATAATGAACCGATTCCCTACATAGCGAGATTATTAAACTTCCGAACGAGGCTAATATTTACGTGAAGTCCATTTCATCCAAAATGCGACGATCTGAATTAGAATTCCGTTTAACTCAGCTGAATATTCTCCAAATTTCATTATTAATCGATAATGCTATACGTTTTAATTTAAAGCAAGGTTTAAAAATCTCACGTTCACCTGCCAAACGACAAATACTGTGGAATTTCCGTGTCGAAAGTCTATAGGAATGGGATATTTTCTATACGTACCGAAAACTGTGGGCTTAGTTGTCTATCGGAATACAACTATTGCCCAGTTTCATCATCCTGGCCAGTAATAAGGAGTTAAGTTTATGCATTCTTTTTCAGATATGTGATTATTTTCCAACGAGCGACAAATAGAATAAACAAGAACATCGGGTGGGAAAAAAGTAATTTCGGAGGAAAAGGTAACAGTTGGGAGGGAAGGATTCGGCCACGGTGGGTCTGTTAAGGGCAGGTTACACGTGCCGCTAAGTCATACGTTACTGGGAAGCCCTCCTGGTCCAATTGGAATACGAAAAAATGAGTGCAGCATTGACGTCCAGCCGCGGTGTTCGGTGGGCATCGGACGCAAGCGAAAGCAGTTCAATGCGATAGGTGTCCTTTACGTTTGCAAATTCAACTCGAGCCACAACTCGGAGAGATTCAGATACTCCCCCATTTTAAAAATTATGACTTAAAACTTTTTAATTGATAATCGCCATTTGTCGCAAATTCTCGTGGGATATGCATATTCGTAATCCGTTAAATGCACTCGTAAAGAACTAGCTTTCATCGAAAGGGATGCTAAATAGTGGCGAAAATACGGAAGAAGCGTGTGAACGTTCTTTGATTTTACAAAGCGTCAGTTCTTTATTAAATGATTGGGAGGGTAACTTTGTGAATTTGTATGATGCCTGTAGGATCGTATGCAATATAATGATTAGCGCCCGGGGATAAAATGTCTATTACGATAATGCAATGGAAACCCCTAAAACCCTGTAGGGCGATTAATAATCCAAGAAAGTGGGCGGGAGAAACTCCGACATATTGCAAGGTCGCAACTTCATGATAGCTAAAGGTGACACTATGGGAATAATGTTAACGCCCACACATATCGAAAGACACAACCACGATAATAAAATGCGTGTCATCACATCGAGTGCTGCTGAGGGCAGAGGAGATACACGATCGGGCTCGTGTAATTTTTTGTTTGTTCAGGGAGGCCATTGTTAAAACCATAAACGAAATCCATTTTAATACTTATTAAAATATTTGATACTAGGGAGTTGCGAATTTTCCATTCCATGCTCACAAAATGCTGACGAATCACACCTAATAATCGACATTCATTTGACCTAATGAAAATCTGTCGTTCATTTCTACCTCCACCCAATATCTTACATATAGCGTCACTATTTTCAATTAATTAGAAGCGCACCCCTAAGTTATATTTTTCGAAGAATTATTGGGGATCATAATATTAAATTAAATTAATTAAAATTAAATTAATTACCTTGCATGCCGAAATGCAGACGTCTCCAAGATGAGGAGGTAAGCACTCAGTCAGGCAGCGTTTAGGGCATTGAGGGGTGTTTTAGAAGGAAAGGAAAATAGAGGGAGAGGTAATGGTCAAATAATGCGTGCGTACGTGCGAGTACGACAGCCGCAATCCTTCTAGGAAATTTCTGGTAAGAGAAGAATATATTTTCTTGAAGTTTGAAGGTAAATATGTCCTATTGAGAGAACTTCTATATTAAACAAGTAGTTATGGAAAGCCCTAATCCGCCTTCTTTCCTTTCAATACAATTTTAATATACAACAAGTAGGGGTTATATATGTTTTTCCGTGGTACAGCGGTGCTTTTCGTCACCTCGCGCTACAAACGAAATTTCTTTGAAATCCGTTCTGCCAATACCTTACAAATTCATAGTTACAGAAACATTCTAACCTTGATATCATGGTAGCCCTGTTTAATCGACCCGGTTGAAATACGACATTTTGCTTATTTATTATGTTATGTTATGTTTATATTAAAAGTATTAAATTTGTTTCAAATTGATGAGAATAGTTAAACACAAATACTTGTAAAAATAATATTTTATCCGTTGTATTGTGGCAGCCTTGCTTTCCATATCTACAGTAAACATCTTGAAATTGCTATTTTATATTGCACGCCTGCTTCATACAAACCTTTGTCAAAATCGGTTTACCTAATTCCTTCCAAATTCATAATTGCCGAAAAGATTAAGTTGGTGGAATACGTCCCTCCGATATCCAGGAAAAGTTGCGAAAAGTAGGTATGTGTTTCGGATACAAAGCAGCCTTCGTCATTGGCGATTCATCTACCATCTATCATTACTTACTTCTCCATACCATTGAGTTGACTTGTCACATTCTCACGTTTTGCATCAATGTTACCACACGAAAATGAAAATTTTAACAATTAAAAATTATTTTAAGACAATATCATTTAGCAAACAATGAAAATGATCTTATTCACAAATCTCTCTCGCAGAATACCTAATTTTTTTATCGAAGGTCATTTTAAATTTTTTTTTAATAAATTGTTAAAAACACTGCCGTATGCGAGCAGAAGTAACTTAGGCAGTCATCGCAGATATTATTTTCAGTTTGTAATATTATTTATATGAAACGTGATGGTTTCTGAAGCAGGAAGGCCGAATGCCGTAGAGATGTAGGGCTGCACGCTAAAATTCAAAGAAAATAAATGACAGGTACAAAGAGACGTCGATTCCCATATTGTACGGAAAAGTAAATCATAATTTCATCGAGAATCAGGATGTTACTCGAGGTTAATGCCATAATTTGTCCGAGTTGCTGTCAAGATTATGTTTCCCGCGTCATGATGCCGTTACGCTAATTGTACCTCCATCTCTCATCTATAATACCAGGGGATCCGCGGGATGTTTGGCCTCGCTCAAGCCGCCTTGGGCTGGTGGGGGGAATCACGTAGGTAGGTGTTTCGGATACAAAGCAGCATTCATCATTGGCGATTCATCTACCATCTATCACGTTCAATATTATTATCGTCTTCGTAGTTCTCCTACAGTGTGGATGTAAAATTTGATTGGAATTGAAAGCGCTGCCCTCGGAAGTAAAATATGAATGAAAGAAATGTAATTTCAAGAATCGCACGAAATACCGGACTAATGGCAAATGAACCTGAGCCTTGTCTCCTCGTTGAGACAAAAGTTATAGCAGGACAGACAAACGGATAATCAAGCAAACAGACCAAGTGCACAGGGATTCAACATAAGAGACCGCGCCAACGCAAATTGCGTGCCTCTGGGGTACATTTTAGGGAAATTTTTATTTGGCGTTTTCTTCGTTGTTTGATGTTTTCTGTGTGTCCGCTAAATTTCGTTTTGATTGGATAAGACTTAAAAATTAGCTCAGGAACTATAAGTGTGGTGTTCTAGAAAAACTATTGGCAGTCGTCTCTTAAGTTATTTGAACATGCACACGAAATTTTGTGAAAATAAAAAAATCGAGATTGCAGTTATCGTAGAACAGACAATGACGATTCATATGCTACAAGATTTTTATTTTAATTTTCCAGGGCACTGACTGGAAACTGATGACAATATCAGAGATTCTGATTTTATTGTAAAAGTTTACCTACTATGGGCTACATAAACGTTTTATTTTTCATGAATTAAACGCGTTCAAAAAGATTTGATTTACAAAATTTAACCCACCATAGATACATCTCTCCTGGAATCTGGTAGAACTTGTTCGGGAGCCCAGAATCTTTGTAATGATGTAATTTTCAGCTTTACGAATATTTTTACCTTATATTAAGTTGAGATTTTGGTATAATCTAATTCAATGAAACGATACTTAATGCATAAATCTCCTCTTTATACAGAACCATGTTGGTTACCAAATCTGACGGGCCAGTGACGGGTCGCCTGATTTTTATTACAATTTAAACCAATCTAGAAACATTCACCATTGTTTTCGCTTTCTTTTCAAAAGTAAATGAGGTTGGCGGAGAATTAAGCAAAATTGTAACGTTTGTGCTGTCAGTTTCAGTATCCAACGAAACCTGCGAACATGTATTCAATGTCATTAATGTTTTGTTGAGTAAAGGTCGAAACTAATTAAGTGTGCATCATGTCAAGGCGGAAATTTCAGTATACACCAATTTTAATTACTCACCTAAAGATTTCAATGCCTTTTTCTGTCAAAATCAGATCTTTTGGAGACTGCTAGAGTAGTTCAAAATACAAATTCAAATTACATAAATGAAACACGGCTTTTGAAGTAATGCTATTTTTACGAATTTGTTATTATAATTCATAGAGTAATGTTAAAACAAAATTAATGTTAAACATTCATATATTTTGTAAATGATAAATAAACCAAATTTTATGGTCCTCATTAGCTTTTTTTAACCTATTAACTTCCGGAATCAACAATTTACAAGATGGCAACTGTAAATTTAACAATAAAATAAATATTAAATATCATTATATGTTTCCCAATAATTAAATAAAATAGTTTCATTGCTCACACCTGGTTTTTTGACCTAGATAAAATCCTCCCGGTTTCTCCCGAAATTTGCTATTCGTTCGGTGGAAATCTCTCGGAATCAACTACTCATGAGGTGGCAACCCTAGTTTCCTGTTTCTACGAGCAAATTTTCAAGACGTCTCTTGTGTGAAGAGAAAATATTATCTGTAGTTGTAAGAATTTGAGATTTCCTTTTCATGATAGAAAATTCCGGGAGAATCCGGGAGTATTTTCTCTAGGTCGAAAAACAACTAAAGTGACCAATGAAACTTATTTTATTTAGTTATTAGTAAAATCAATAATGATTATTTAATCTCGTTTTATTTTTAAAGTTAGAGTTGTCACGTTGAAAACGGCTGATTCCGGGCGATATCCATATGAATAGTTAACCGCGATATCGTTTGTAGGTTAAAAAACACCTAATGAGAACATAGAATAATTGAATTTTTTATTTAGAAAATATATTAATATATAACGTCAGTTTTGCTTTATTATATGAAATATAATAAATAAATCTTAAAAATAGCGTTACTTCAGTAGTAATAATTCATTTGAATTTGTTATTCGAACAACATCGAGCAGTCTCCAAAAGATCTGGTTTTGATAGTAAAAGGGCATGGATATCTTTAAAAGAGTATTTAAAATTGGTTCATACGTGAATTTCAGTCTTGACATGGTCCACATTTAATTTGCTTCGAACTTCACAGCACGATTCGTTAATAGCATTGAACAACGGTCACAAGCTGCGGTGGATACTGAAGCTTAAAACACAAGCGTTACACTATTATTTAATACTCCGTCATCTCCATTTACTTTTGGAATGAAATCTAAAACAATATTGAATGTATAATAATTGGTTTAAATAAAAATAAAAATCAGACGAACCTTTATTGGCACGTTAGCGTGGTAACCAACATGCTCCTGTATAAAGAGCATATTTGTACATTTTTTATCACTTCAATGGCATCAATGGATAGGATTCTATCAAAATCTCAAATTAGTACTAGGTAAATTCAATTTCGAAGATTTTGGGCTGCCGGAAAAGTTCTACCAGATTCCGGGAGAAATGTATCTAAGATTGGTTAATTCCGGGAGACTCCCAGAATTCCGGAAGAGGTGGAACCCCAGACTCAGCGCCTCAGTGCCACTCGGGACGAATGTGGCGCCAAGTGTTAGTTAAACCTTTCTCTCAGATAACTGTCCTAAATACTTTTTCAACGTTTAGGTGAAATTGGTTGAGCTACACGAACGAATCGATTTCGAATAAAGGAGTAAATTATGGAACTGTTTTAATATAATTAATTACGTGAGTCGGTCCAGTAGTGTGACGTTGCTCGCGATACAGCTTCTGGTTAGGTCTCACGCATGGCTTCGACTTTAGTGATCGGCATTTGTAAGTTTCATTTTCCGGCATCCCGCGGACCACCTGAAAGACACTCGAAGCCCAACAGTGGTCCGCGGAGCACACTTGGAGAACCGCAGCGTTAAAGTAGCTGTATTCAAACATTACAAAGCCGAGGACCCTCAACGACGAGAACTATCTTCGCCCCTAATTCTGTACCATCAAGTTACCGCATAAAAACAATAACAATACCTACTGGACATACAATTGCAATTGCAATTTTCTCGTTCGGCGGCGTTTGTTGTTGTATGACAAAATTTGAAAAATGCCCAAGATGAAAGCACGTTAACCCGTAACCACAGGCATCGGTCTCTCAGACCACACGAAAAATTTCAATAGTCTATTTTATGGTCCATGGATCATTTAGGCCTTTGAGGTTTTGTTTAGCTTTGTATCCTGGAGGTGGCTTTGTTTACTTCACGGTAGTTGCCTTCTAGCTTTGGAGCTGTGCGTACTAGAGCGGGTTTAGTTTCGTTGCCGGTCTGAAAAACCGCTTGCCTGTGTCCACGTAATTTTTTTCGGGACAGTTCTTTCACACGGTTTCGGAAATTTCCTACGACATGTTGCAGTTATACCGTCCTGGACCGTCGCACGTCCAAAAATGAAAACCAAAACTGCCTTCCAATGTTTTATTTGTAGCAGCTCAATATATTTGAAATGTTCAGCACCCGCTTGAGGAGAGAGAGCGTGAGAGGGGGAGGGGATGGCGTTGGAAAGGGAGTGGGATGGGAAGGGGGGATGGTAAGGGGGGGTTAAGGGGAGAGGGAGGGGAGTGGGTGGAGAGGGTGGGAGAGTGGAGGGAGAGGAAGAGGGAGAAGGGGAGAGAGCGGGGTAGAGGGGGAGAGAGATAGAGACAGAAAAGAACCAAATGTACTATATATTGAAAATAATTATGTGCGGTTAAGTATTTTATAGCGAAATTTATTTCTTTGTCTAACAATTTATATTCACCCAAAACCATTTTTACACTCAATCATGTTAATTTAATATTTATTGCTTAATTTTTAGTGCATATAAAAGTTGGTGTCATTAATTTGACTTTTCAAGATATTTCTAAAGGCTAAAGACTACTTAAAAAAGTTGTCCAGTATTGGAAAGTACCAGAACTTGGGTGACATTCGTGGTACCGCAAACAGCAACCAAGTTTTGAGAAGAGGATAAGTGAACACGAATTATATTTTGAATTTCTGTCACCCATTTGCTACTTCACGAAACATCTCTTGGAAAACGCTCATAACAGTACTTTTTACCATATGTTAACGACTTTTTATGCCAAAGGCAATAGATTTTTTTCTGGAACAATCAAAATTTATTCATTTTTTCCTCACTAGCGAGTTTGTATTTAAAAGAATTCTCCAATCCATTCCGAAAACACCATTGAAAGAATTCCTTTTGGTGACTTTATGGCGAGATATTTCCTATTTTCCTCCTCCTCTCTCCACCATACCTCTTTCCCATCTGTCTTTTCGTTTGATTTGTCATTCTTAACGGCCCCACTTCAGCCGTCCTCGGCTGAGGGGTGGTCAGCGTGTCTGGCTCCCAATGTTAAAGTCGCCCGAGTAAAATAGTAAAAGGTGCTTGCATACTCACCTTGAAAAAACATTCATTTTTTAGAGACACATTTCGTCATTGGAAATATATTTTTAATTCTAAAGATTTCACCTCTTAACCGATTTTCATTCTTTCCTTGTGTAACTATAATGTAGTAAACCAATCCCTAAATTTTGCAATTTCAAGAATATTATACTTTTTTCACAGTAGGATACTAAAACCACACATTTTTGCCAAATTTTAAAGTTGTACCCTATCTAGTAGTGAAATAATATTTATCTATTTGTTTAAATTTTAAATAATTATAACGGCCGCATCAACATATTGATGGAGATTTTTATTTGGGTATGTGCACCAAGTTCAAAATAACTTTAAAATTTCCGCTTCAACACGACATTATTTTTTTTTCACGATTCTCAATTATTAAAACAAATACTACACAACCCATATTCTACACATGAAAATTATCACCACCTGATGTTACTTGGTTGTCCTTTGTACCTTGATGTGGTAGAAGGGCTTGAGCATTTCAAGGGGCAACATTTTGTCGTTGTCAAAGAGAGGATAACAAGGTAGGAAATTTAACACCACATTTGAACAAATACAAAGTCTCAAAATTAAAACACAAATTTATTAGTGTAATATTGTAAACACTGGTAACTGTATTGGGTACTCAGTTTCAGCCAGAAGTTACAAGATAAAAATATTGATGGTACATTGGTCATTGATTCACAACAGTTATATGCAGGCAATTAACAATGTAATGCTTATTGTAAAAGAGCTTGTTGGAATGACTTGAAAGTAGATTTAAATGCAACCTTAAAAGGCATTGATGTATAATATTGTACAATTAAGACATGCCATTAAACAAGATTTTATCTTTTGTGTATTACAGCTTGTAACTTGTTTAATCTATGTGAAAATCCTTCTTCGGGTTGACGTTTCTGTTTTATTAAGGTTAAAATTTAATTTTGTGAAATGCACAAAAGATATTTAGATGCTTAAGCATTGACAGTATATGGAATATAGTGGAGTACATTATAATTCTTAACTAAAATTACACTTAGTCAAGGAACACACAACAATCAATGCTAAGTGTTCTATCTGTTCTTTTTTTAGAATTTCACAATAATGAAAATTATGTGTGTTATTAAATACCCTCGACCATCCTATACTGCCAGAAGGCTCAAATAAATGTAACTGTTGCTTGACATCACAGCTTTTGGGAGTTCATTAACCACTTTGCTGGTATCATTTACCCACTTTTGGTTATTCATGAAGGGATAATTTATATATGCGGAGATATTAATTTAATAAAAATAAATAAATGCACTAGTTAATGCATCAGAATATGCTGAAATCTTTTCAACACAACCTACTCATAAGTAGATGCATGTAGAAGGTGAATGTTTTTTATTAGATAGTTATAACAATGTCGACTATTGCTTGGCACAACATTCAAGATTCAGCCATCAGATAATGTGCGTAATACTTTCAAACTGTAAAAAATCAGCCTGAGCTCTTAGATAATACAAAAAAATCTATATAGTATATAAAAATTAAATAGACAGGTATTATACAGAAGATTTTGAAATAAAGACGATGTTTTTCACTAAAGAGCCTATCAAAATCACATCCACACAAAATAATTATGTTGTCAGCAAAGATGACCAAAATTGCTAAAACACTCGAAATTGCTTCAGTCATAATTAACAGGCTAAAGCCTTTTTCTTGTATGAAGAAATTATACATTTATTATTTTCTTTCTGTTTACCAACAGAATACTTATGAATGCTGGTAGAGGTTTTCGGGTTTCGCTGCGTTGGCGGCATTTCTGGCTCTAGACGTTTCGCAGACATTGCAGTCTGCATCTTGAGGAGACGAAGTGAGATCAGATTGTAGGGATCTGCTTTTATATCCACTCGGCCTTCCTAGTTTAACCGTTGTCCATCGCTGATTGGATCATTCGAGTTGCTATCCTTTTCTCTTTGGTGGTTGCTCCAACGTATTTTCTTCCCTTTCACGTTTCCGTTGGAAGAGTCGCTTCCATGTTGCGCTAATGTGCAAACCGTCGTCCCGGTTGAAATTGACTGGATGTTTTTCGATTTTCATAGCTTCGCGAATTAACCTCGGAAAATATCGATCTTCTTTCGCGAGCAATTTCGTTTCCCCGAGCCTGTTTTTATGTACCGGGCCGCAGGTGAAGTGCTCCGCTATGGCCGACTCCGTCCAATTCTTGTTCATCATGGCCCGATTATGTTCGCCTAAGCGCCAGCGAATGGATCGTCCCGTTTGTCCTACATATACGTGTCCGCAGCTGCATGGAATCCTGTTGACTCCTTCAGATGTTAGCGGGCCGAGTGCATCTTTCGCAGACGGAAGTTCTTCTTTTATTTTTCTTAGCGTGTTTGAACGGACGACGATATTTTCTTTTTGTAGAACCTTGTCTATGCGTTCTGATGTCCCGGCGATGAAGGGAATTTTTGCGTAGGCTGTGGGCTTTGGTCGTTCCACCGAAGGTTTTTGCTTCGGTTTTATGTTCCGCCGGATGAAGGGGTGACTGTAGCCATTATTCATAAGTGCCCTTCTTATATGCTCTTCTTCGTCTTTTAGCGACTCGGGATCGGAGACCGTCTTTTTTCGGTGCATCAGGGTCTTGATTTTTGATGCCTTCTGCTGAGGATGGTGATGAGAGGCAGCATGCAGGTAACGGTCAGTATGCGTTTTTTCCGAAATACGCTGTGTCCAAGGCTTCCGTCAGGTCTCTTCTTCACCATGACGTCGAGAAATGGTAGGGTGCCGTTCTCTTCGACTTCCATGGTGAACTGGATGGCCGGGTGGACTTGGTTGAGTTGACGGTGGAACTCATGAAGTTTATTTGTCCCATGGGGCCAAATGACGAATGTGTCATTCACGCAAAGACTAGTACCCCTACGGAAAGACCGGAAACTTAACAGAAATTTAACAGATTAAATGGACTTAAATGAAAAAATTGCATATAAGAAATCAAACTTATTACCATATATCACACATTACGAGAGTACAAAGTCATTATCAAATTACATAACAGTGAGGTATTTTTACATAAATATTATACAATCAAGATATAAAAATGAATTATTGTAACAGAATTTTATAACGTTAATACCTTTTATGCATGAAAAGTATTTAAAGGAAATTCACGTGGACGACGAAAAACGTCAAACTTTCACGTCATGAATGAATTTGTGGATCAAGCAAAAATCTATTTGTAAAGTGATTTCTTCGGCCCTGGAACACATTCTCTTTCTGTTGCACCTGTAAAAAGAGCGAAAATGAATTTCTAAGAATGTCAATCATTAAACATGCTAAACCTAATGAAATTGATGCAGGAGGCAATGGGCATGCTTCAAATGTTGCAATAAATGTAAAATAAGGCAAATGCGCTTACGGCCCATAAACAATGTTTCTATGATGATCACATTACCATTTGTAAAATTAAACACATCACATTGCACTAGAAAATGTGCACTTTATCTATAATTTATTCCAAGCACAGTTGTATTTGCTGACGTTTACGTGTTCACAGCAGTTACAGTTAGACCATTTAAGATCTATATGTATTCATCATATAATAAGGAAAACTTTTGATATAGAGATTTCAATTTCTCGATCGAAAAATATATACATATTTCTAAATGTTTTGAAACAAAGAAGAATTATGTCTAGGATTATAAACAAATGCATAATGAGAAACAAGAAATATTCAAGTTAACAATTTCTGTAAATTCAAAATATTTCAAATTAAAACAATGAGACATCGCTATGGTACACTTATTTCATTCTATTACAAGCACAATTCTATCCTCTGGCGTCTCTGTTGCAGTTTAACTTATAAAACTCACTATAATCTACTGATAACCGCGAGAAGTTTTATGCAGAAATTTCAGTTACTCAATCTAAAATTACTGCTTATTTTGTGAACTGACACGAACCATATTCACGGCCAGGGCAATGGACGACACAGCTAGGTGAAGTAAGCGAGGCTTAACACCTGAAAATGAGAAATATTTCCTCTCAAAATGCTTCTCGTACACCAACAAAAGAGAGAAATTTCTTTCCTTCCTTCCTAGAAGATATATCCATTGGAGGTATCTGTTAAGAAAATATAAAAGCATTCTCACAAAACGAATTCACATAACTATTCGTAGAACTATTTCGTTAATCTTTTTTTCAAAAATATATGATATTTTTAAGATTTACCTGTTGATTGGACATCAGAACAAAATCATTCCGTCACGTTTTCTTAAACAGTGATGAATGCATATCTACTATATATCTACTTGACAAAATCTGAGTAACTGACAACCTCTCAATAAGCAATGGCCAACATTTTTCAAGAAAAATGGCCACTGTTCCGTTACGAGACACAAGGAACGTGTGGCGCTGTGGTGATGCAGTAGAGAGAGAGAGAGAAATAGAGGTAGAAAATGAGAGAGAGAGAGAGCCGACTGCGACTGCAGCGCCTATCGCGGACACCTTAGCATGGTGAACTACGTGTAAAAGCTGGGATTCTATTCTCCCATAAGAGTTTCATACCCCTGCATCCACGTAACGCAGCCAGCATGAAGGTTGAGGACCAGCGCCTTAGACTCGAAATGTTCCATATATAGATTGGCTATGACGGGGGAGAGAGGACAGCCCATATCTGCTCCCTCCTTCTGGTCGTAAAATTATCCGTTCCACAGGAAGTAGTTGTTGGTGAGGCAGAATTCTGTTAACTACGGATAGTCTACCGGCAGTCCATGATGTATAAGCTCCTAAAAGATTTCGATGGAGTCCTTTATAGGAACCTTAGTGAAGAGTGAGGTCACGTCAAAGCTTACAAGAATATCGTTCTCCGAAACTTTCATGTCGTTTAGCCTTTCTATGAAATGTGCTGAATTCTTCACGTGCGATTCCGTTCCGCCTACGTACGTCTGTAAGCTGCGTGCGAAGTATTTTGACAGCCGATGTGTTGGGGAGCCGATGGCGCTGACGATGGGTCTCAGAGGAACGTCGTTCTTGTGTATTTTTGGTAACCCAAACAGTTGTGGAGGCCTGGATGATGACGGCAGTAAATTCCGTTGGTCTTAAATAGGTATTGAGGATTTCTAAATCAACTCTCGGATTTTCCTTTCGGTTTTCATCGTCGGGTCGCCTTTTAGTGTGGAGTAAGTTGGATTGTCCAGCAGATTGCGGATCTTCTCGTCGTAGTCCTCCTTGGAGATGATTACGGTGGCGTTTCCCTTATCAGACGATAAAATCACGATACTTTTCTTGTTTTTCAAATCTGTGATGGCCTGACTTTCGGCTGTTGAGATGTTGGAGTTTGGCGGTCTTGCTTTACGAATAATATGCGCCACCTCTTGGCGCATTTCTTCTGCTTGGTTCGATTTCAGATTTCGGATGGCCGCTTCCACTCCCACGACAATTTCTTCCTTAGGTATTTTGTTGGGAGCGATAGCGAAGTTCAGACCTTTCGCTAAGACTGATTTTGCTGCATCGGAGAAATTGACGTCCGTTAGGATGTAAATCGTCTTTTCATGGCTCGGCGTCCTTTATGGGAACCTTAGTGAAGAGTGAGATCACGTCAAAGCTTACTAGAATATCGTTCTCCGATACTTTCTTGTCGTTTTGCCTTTCTATAAAATGTGCTGAATTCTTCACGTGCGATTCCGTTCCGCCTACGTACGTCTGTAAGCTGCGTGCGAAGTATTTTGACAGCCCGATATGTTGGGGAGCCGATGGCGCGGACGATGTGTCTCAGAGGAACGTCGTTCTTGAGTATTTTTGGTAACCCATATAGTCGTGTAGGCCTGGATGATGACGACGGTAGGTTACTTTGGTTTATATATGTATAGAGGGTTTCTTAATCAGCTCTATGTTTTTCCTTTCGGTTTTCATCGTCGGGTCGCCTTTGAGTGTGGAGTAAGTTGGATCGTCCAGCAGATTGCGGATCTTCTCGTCGTAATCCTCCGAGGAGATGATTAATGTGGCGTTTCGCTTATCTGCCTGTAAAATCAAGATGCTTTTGTTGTTTTTCAAAACTTTGATGGCCTGTCTTTCGGCTGTTGAGATGTTGGAGGATGGTGGTCTTGCTTTACGAATAATACGCGCCACCTCAGATTCAGAATTCAGAATTCAGATTTCGGATGGCCGCTTCCACTCCCAGACAATTTCTTCATTAGGTATTTTGTTGGGAGCAATAGCGATGTTCAGACCTTTCGCTAAGACTGATTTTGCTGCATCGGAGAAATTGATGTCCGTTAGGTTGTAAATCATCTAGTCGTGGCTCGGCGTCCGATCTGGATGTTGATTCTTATGGAGATTTTAAAATTTCTTAACCTGCTTATCCTTGAAAGACCACTGGGTTTTGGTTGAGGTGGTGGTGATATGGTCGCTTTGTTCTCAGTCTTCGTGAGACATAACGGAGGCGAGCTCTAGGTGGTGATGATAGAGACTATGAGCGCATTGGAGAAGCGCGTAACTCGTGGAGCGTATGCGTTTACGCAGGAGTGCTTGGCTTGTTGAAAAAGGCGAGTGATGACAAAAGCTTGCACTTCTGTTTGTGGAGACGCTCGAATCTCCTTCAATTCCTCTGGATGTTCTCCCCGTAGAGGGATATCAATTTGAGTTGAAGGCTTTCGCAGCGTTGCTGAATGCTGGTGGAGGTTTTTGGGTTTCGCTGCGTTGGCGGCATTTCTGGCTCTCGACGTTTCGCATACATTGCAGTCTGCATCTTCAGGAGATGAAATGAGATCCCGTCAGCTGTATGAATTTGCCTCAGTGAGAGCTTTCCACTACTGTGCGGTTAAGCTTTCAGTGGTTGGGCTGGGAGGTAGCAGGATGCTAATTGGACAGGTCCACTCGCTGTATGAAGAATGGCGGCTGTAGCTTCCGATGTCTTTTCTGAGGAATCGTTACTTCATATGCTGAAATGTCCTCTCTAACAAGGGTGGCTGTTCCTCCTCCTAGTCTGCCCTCCCTGTCTGTTCGAAATACCTTGAATCCGGGTGACGCCCATTTCCAAGATGGCTTAAGGTGTGTTTCGTGTATAAGAGCTACTGCGACGTTATTTCCCTGGAGGAAAGCTAGCAGTTCAGGTGTTTTTGTTCTTATACCACCGTTGCAGTTCCAGGTGATAAGGACTATTCCGGAGAGCTGGGTGTTCTTATCCATGCATAGTCAGTATTTGGCCGGACAGTTGGGCAAGCACTTGTCCAAGGGCCGCGATTTGTTTCTGCAGGACTGATGTAAGGAGGGAGGTTAGGGCCGAATCCGTTGACGGGAGGAAAGATGGACTATCTGTAGTTGGTTCAGGTTGAGGTGGTATCTGTCTGTGGCGAAGGGTGACGTTGGGTTCCTGTATCGTCTCGCCGTTTGTGGCTGCAGGATGCAGGAGTGGTGGGAAGTCCGAATTTTGGTGTGGATGTGCTGCGTTCTTTCTTTTGCTGCCCCAGGCGTTGCCTCTTGGAGCTGGTTCCGGTACATAGGCAGGGGGTGCCTGCTGGGGCTGAGAGGTTTCCAGCTATCCAAACCATTTCCTTGCCTCTCGTTGGTATACCGGGCAGGTCTTATAGAAGGCGGGATGTGGGCCTCCACAGTTACAGCATGTGGCAGGACCATCCTCCTTTTTCTTCGGGCAGGTTTTCTTCAGGTGGAGGCCGCCACAGTTATAGCATCGAGGTGCCGCTGGGCAGAACGTTGTTGAATGTCCGAAACGATTGCATTGGAAGCACATCTGTGGTTCTTCATGTCGGTATCGTAGAATGTGGACTCAAGAATTCCCGATGGAAGTCCATCGGAGGAAATCTTTTGGGTCCCATCCTTGGGCTGTGGCGAGGGTTGATACTACGAATGTCCCTAGGGGTGATTTGTAAGCTCGGCGAATCTGACGAGTGCGTAAGACTGGAACCTTCATATCCTCCAGAATTTCCTTGAGATAAGATTCTTCCATTATTGTATAAAGCCCTCTTATGGTAAAGCTAAGGGTTTTTTCCTCTTTGGTTCCCCAGGTGGAGAACTGTGCTTGTTCTTCTCTTAACATAGTCTGCACACTTTTGTGGTCTTCTATATTGGTTAGCTGTAGCCTGTTATATTGCCTACGTGATGTCACTTGGAAAGAGTGGTCCTTAATGACACTCATGACGGCTGTTATAAATTGTCGGAAGTCTGCCAATTCATATAATAGAATTGCTGGCGGCTTAGGTAGACTTGTCTGGGATGGCTCGGCGGGAGGGGAGCTGGAAGCAGGCCCCGGAGTGACGTCTGTATTAGCGTCTCTGAGGAGCGGGTCGTAGCGGTTGTTGGTTTCTACCGTTTAGTGTTGGACGGCAATAGTCTCGGCAGCGGTGAAGTATGGCTTAAATTTTGTCTTCCGCTTCTTCTTTGGCTGTTGAAAGGTGCCCGTGCCAATGGACTTTCTAGCTCGTGTATCAGCATCCTCTTGGATAGGGGCTAGTTGGGAGTTATCGTTGTTGTTTTGGCCCTTAAAAAGGCCTTCGTCAGTTGGTTTCCCTTGGCTTGGTGTGCTGTCAAGAATTACTAGCCGGTCTTTCGAAGTCAGATTTTGGGAGTTTATTTTCCGGTCGTTTGGACCGGCGTCAATCTTAAAATCTTTTCCGAAGAGGATGTGTTTGATATTACTGGGTAATGATGTATCGACGTTCGTCCTAGGAGGAATTGTCCTATGTTGTACCTTTTTTGCCGGCGGTGATCTGAGCAGCGATATTTCGCAGAGCGGGTTTAAAGTTGAGGGGGCTGAAGCCCTTCCCCTCTAGCCTACCAACTGCCACCTGTCCGAATAGTCAAAAGAACACGATGTGCGGGTGAGAAGGTGGACCTATGTTAGCCACCCCCCGCTGCAAGAGAGAAAGTGTGACCGTGCAAGGTTCCCCCAGGTGCTCCGCTCGCAGCAAGGCGTGCGGTTTACCCCTGAGTAGATCCTGGTCACGCTTAGAAGGCCCTGGTAGGTCTGGGCCACAGCGGATTACAGTACTTCCTCCCCAGGGGGATTTTCCAAACACCAGCCAGAGCAACGGAATAGCTAGAGGAGTTCGTTATTGTTGAGTCGCTGACCATAAGCCGGCGAATGATCGATTGATCGATCGATCAATGTTTTCGATGAGCCGATCGATGAGATCCGATGGTAGGGATCAGCTTTTATATCCGCTCGGTCTTCCTAGTTTAACCGTTGTCCATCGCTGATTGGCTCGTTCGAGTTGCTATCCCTTTCTCTTTGGCGGTTGCTCCAACGTATTTTTCTTCCCTTTCACGTTTCCGTTGGAAGAGTCGCTTCCATGTTGGGCTGATGTGCAAACCGTCGTCCCGGTTGAAATTGAATGGATGTTTTTCGATTTCAATAGCTTCGCGAATTCACCTCGGAAAATATCGATCTTCTTTCGCGAGCAATTACGTTTCCTCGAGCGTTATTTTATGTCCCGGGCCGGAGGTGAAGTGTTCCGCTATGGCCGACTCCCTCCATTTCTTATTCATCATGGCCCGTTTATGTTCGGCTAAGCGGCAGCGAATGGATCGTCCTGTTTGTCCGACGTATACGTGTCCGCAGCTGCTTGGAATCCTGTAGACTCCTTCAGATGTTAGCGGGTCGAGTGCATCTTTCGCAGACGGAAGTTCTTCTTTTACTTTTCTTAGCGTGTTAAAACGGACGACGATATTTTCTTTTCGTAGAACCCTGGCTATGCGTTCTGATGTCCCGGCAATGAAGGGAATTTTTGCGTAGGCTGTGGGCTTTGGTCGTTCCACCGAAGGTTTCTCTTTCGGTTTTAAGTTCCGCCGGATGAAGGGGCCGCCAACGCAGCGAAACCCGTAACCCTCCACCAGCATTCAGCAACGCTGCGAAAGCCTTTCAAGTCAAATAGAATACTTATGAATTTAAACACAATTTCTTTAAATAAATAAAACATCCTAATCAAGTCGAATTCCCTCCTAAGGCCTGTCGACACATTTCATAAACCACATAGCTGATGCCAACTGCAGGGACCACTTTCATGAAGCTGGGCCTGATTCCTCGATAGAGACCAAAGAATCCCTCCCTTGCTATTATCTCACGTATTAATCTCGTCATGGTTTGGGCATGCTCTGGGCTTCTCAGTATATCTGAAAATACAAAAGAAAGTCAACATCATAACGTTGGAAAAGAGAAGAAGCGGAAAGCATATTATGTGACCAAACAAAAGATCACAGAGAATTAATTTGAACTCATGAATTATTATGACATATTTTTTGCAAGATTATTGACTTGGTAATATATTAACCCTTTCTGGTCTGAGTGATTTAAAAAATATCTCATACAAGATTGATGGCATTGCTGACATAGAAGCAATAAAATAATTACGTGTACTTTTTATAAATTTTATTGGCACATACAGTTTAACTTATGTGAAAAAATGGGCCGATCATAGGTATACCAATGGCCAAAGGGAAAAAATCAGGGATGTCGATATCTGACCGGAAAGGGTTAATTCCCTTGGCGACAAAAAAATACTGGACAAATTAACATTCAAGGAAGCTACTTCAGTCGTGATAACTTCATTCAAAATTTTGTAAATGTGGTCTTTCATGATTTCATGAATGTTCTCCATCACTCACCTTGAGCTTGGAGCCTTGTTCTCACCAGAGCAAGCGGATACGATACTATCAGCCCACATGTGCTACTAATCGTCCCACAGCATAAGGGAAGCAAAATCCCTGGATTTTCTGAACCATTTTGCCGGATATAATAATTCTTCAAGGTCTGAAATACAAGATGGGAAAACTTAATATAAATTAAGACTAATTTACTATTTTTAGTTTCTAAATTTAAGTAACTAATGCAATCTGTCCAAGCACATTTTAAAAGTTAATGTAGGAATGAGAAAGTTTTTATAATTTGATACAGTTATTAAAGCATTTGGCATTTTTATAAATATGAAGTTGCAGTTTATTTATCAAGAGATCATAATAATACTGCATGATTAAAAGAAGCAATATATATACATTGAATATGAAGTAATTAATCAACTTTTAACTGTTAACTAAGCTCATTACCTAGAGACAACATTAAAAATTAGTCTAAAATATCTCAAGGTACAGAAAAACAATAGAAAAATTAAGAACTCATTTGCCACATTCACAAACATCCAAGATAAATAATTTGACTTACGAACCTCATAAACAGCCAGATCTATGCCAGCATATGGGATTATCCCAAGAAGGTTTGGTAGGTATCCACGGTAAAAAGTTCTGAGTCCCTCCCTCCTATAAATTTTTTTTGCTGCATCAATGATCCCAGCATACTGGCCAGTTTTCCTGAGGGCCAGTCTAGTTTTTAGCACCTAGACAAAAAAATTAGCACAATTAATGAATGCACTTAGAAATCCAACTTAAGATGTTTAAGCAAAGATTTTAATGAAACAACAATGAGGATACTTCTTCTCACCTCAAGTGGATATATAATGGTCTGGCTCACTCCACCAGCAATTGACCCAGCTACGAAACGCTCGTTGATGCTCAAATCCTCACCGCTGTTTTGATGGATCAACGTTTTTGTTTGCTCATAAGCCATGAACTTTATTGCAGTTTCTGGAACAATCTTAATAACATTTACTCCATTTCCTCGCCAGAGTCCTCTGATACCACCCTCTTTTACCATTTCGTGTAAACAAGACACAATTCCTCCTTTATTACCGTGTACCTGAAATAAATTCCAGAAAGATAAGTCTAAAGTGGTAAGTTCTTTTAACATCTACAGTTATGATTATCTGAACTTCTAATTAGTATTGGGAACAAATTTGGTAAAATGCAATTTTTTTCTTCATAAAATACTTTTGGGTAATATTTTTCCTGATGTATGTATGTATTTCATTTTTATACCGAATTGCGAGGGACTTTGACATTCAGGGTGTTTCGAATGCTTCAACACTGCAATGAGACAAGGGTGGAGAAGAAGGAAGAGTGAGAATTTGCTTAAACCGCTTTGTTCATAAAGATTACTCAATTTAGTAGCAGATTTTATTTCAGCCAGCTATTAATCATTCAGATGTTAAGTTTTACATTTTATCTATCAAAATATTTTATTGAACAACGGTATAGGAGTTGTTTCCTTTCTTTATCTTTGCCATAGTCTCCACTCATTATTAATATATATTTTATTAATGTATTTGTTGTTTTAATTACAATAGTAATATTCAAAAATATATATCAAAAATACATTTATATGCCTATTTGATGATATTTCAACACATGATTTTTAATAATGCCAAATTACCCCGAGTTTTTATTATCAGCGCCAACTTTGATCAGAGAATTTCAGATATTTATACTTTATTGCAATTAGAACAAGAAGTCCAGACCAGGACTAATGCAGGCTGGTTTCCCATAGCTGACGTTCCGATTTTATTACTTATATTGACAAGAAAAGTGTTAGTGATTCCAAGGAATTCTCTGGAAATCAAATTAATAGAGCATTATCAGGTTTAAAATATTAATAGCAATGTCAAATTTTCTTTCTCTCGTATTTTCCATATATTTCATTTGATAAATGTTACTGTTTATACACTGATATGTGTGAATCATCTGTTCATTGCTGAAGGGTAGTCAAGTGAAATAGAAAATAAAAGATTTGTTCACTCATCTATGCTCAAGCCGAGTTAGGAAATAATCGTCTCCATGGCAACAAACCGATAAAATGCGACTTACAACGTAAAAACTCTGTTTTAGTAATAATTCAATACATTAGGATAAATTATCAAAATTCGGAGTTAATATTTGGAATTTAAATTCTTTTCCCCTTAGAACAGGACAAACCTCACTCCGATATCAGAATTTTAAGATATTTTAAAGTATTAAAGAAAACATCCCTGTAGGGTGGATTTGATACTTCAATCTTTGCACAAGCCTCATACCAACAAGTTTCATGAAAATCTGCCCATTGATGCAAAAGTTGTTAATAGGGGACACACACAGATAGGACCATTTCATTAGGCTGTTTCCTTTAGAAACCAGCCCAATAGAAATGAGTTTTTCACAAAAAATACAATATCATCACATTTAATACAACATAAATACCACGAAATTCTTCATGCTTTTTTAGGTTATTGGTATTTCGTTCCAATTCAAGTATTTTTTCAAGTAATTACCGTGCATGATTTAAATTAGAAGTTTGTATTCAACAACTCAACGTCGCATCCATTAAAATATATAGTCAGACCCCTATTTACCACCCCTCCCCATATAGTGCCACTCCTGCTTACCGCCCATGAATCGTCGTGAACAAAACTTCCATCTTATGATGAAATAGAGCTAGAGAGAAGAAGAGCCTTTGCTTCAGCGATGGAAAGTTACAGGGTGATGGAAGATTACGTTATGATAGAGAAACGGAGACGAAACGGGGAACATTAAAAGGCGCACACGAAATGGTCATGTCGAAACCAATGACTTCTCTCGGGAGATTTGATCCCGAGATTTATTATATTAATATTTTATCGTGCGTTTATCGGCAGCTCGGACACGGAACTATGCAACGGCAAAAAATGATGAAAAAGCGAGAGGACGGTTTCCATGCACCGACTCGGCATTGAGGGACAGACACGCTACCTATCAACCCTAAATGTTTGAAAACGATTGAAAAATGAATAATAATAATAATAAGCAAAAAAGATCGTTGAAAAAAACTTCCTTGAATCTTGTTTTTTTTTATAAAAACAATTGCATAAATACTACATCCGTTAGGTACTGCAATTACATTAATCGCACTGGACTCGGACACTATCTTGTAAATATTATTAATCAAAGAAGGTTTTCACTTCGTAGAACGACATTACACGAATGAAATGAAACCCATTACTTAAAATTACACTTCGATTTATAATCGCGACCGGTTTCACGTAACGGTAAGTAGACTGATGATGCGAAAATGGGTCGCGGATATAAATTGAAGTGTAATTTTAAATTAATGGGTTTCATTCCATTCGTACCAAGCAAATGTGGGAGGTACAGCACACGTTTTGTTTTAAAATCAGCAGGTCGGAAACCCATTGGTTTAAAAAATGAAGAATTCATTATATATCGACGCTACGCGCTAGTCACCACCAACTCTCATCCTATTTATTGCCGAAAAATAAATGAATAATATTACTAATTATAAGAGCAATGAAAAATTACTCAGCCTACTACCTAAAAATAATGGCACTACAAACGTTGACGGAACAACAGTGTAAAAGGTGCTTTTTACCAAAACAATAAATATAACTGAAAACAACTGAGGAACTACTAAACTCATGATTAAGATATAAAAAACTAGCCAAAAAAGTTTTTGGAAACCGGTGGATTTACCTTGACCACAATTTTATTCCGGATATGAGGCGAGCTACATAATTCATTTTTGGAATTAAATTGCACACGGAGAAAACAACGGATTACTAAACTAAAGCTAAGCCAGCTACACGCGTAAACGATCACGAATTTAACAATTTTTTTAGATTCGTATGTCACAAAGGCTCCATCGAATAACACGAAGTAGTCATTCGGTCGATTTCCCTTGAATTTTGAAGACCCATCTCACAATCACGTGATACGAGGATTATCGAAGTCAGCCCACATCTGCCAAAGATCATAAAGGAAGCACTAGGAGGAGGGGGACATGGACATGAGTCGGCAAACCATAAACCGAAGCAATCGGTGGAAATTAGAATGTCACGTGGAAGGGATTGCGGATCGGCAAGTCACCCAACGCACAGTGGGACCAAATCCGAAAAAGGGGACCCATGTATATGCATATATTACAATACTGAAAGTAAGCGAGTAAATGCCGGAAATTTCTGAATTATTAATTTGAATAATACCTGTCGTATATAGAGCGAGTTTTCCATTCAGTCTCTATATATCATGCTAACATCTTCTAGGACACAACGAACAAAACGTTCGAGCTTCCGAATCCTCTTTATAACCGAGTTATACCGTGTGTAATTTTCTATAGTTCATTTATTTAAACTATTTCAGGAACGGCTTTTCCAGGACTTATATAATGGACAAAATATCGATAACAAAGACGATCACGTACAACCATTCTGTCGGCAGGATTCGAACCCACGAGCATTGGGAGCCAGACACGCTAACCACCCCTCTACCAAAACCGGCAATAATATTTTTAACAGGACAAAAAGAGAACCCAGCTTATTATTTTTTGCGGTTAATTTTTTCATTATTACTACTTGCCATTTACTTGCTTTACTCATAGACTCGACTATGTACACGCAAACTCCCATTAATATTTTACGAAACGGGGAAAAATTATATTCGCGGCAGTAAGGAAATGCGAAGGAAAATGAGGCAGATCCCGGTCTTACCGAGAGTGAAGTACAGAGGGAACGGAAGAAATAGTAACCGTTTCATATCCTTTCCACCTGCCTCCTTCCCTTCACCACTTCCATCATACGGCGACGTCGCTCCATAAAAAATGGCTCCGTCTGAATGATCGCCTCTTCACTTGACACCCTCTAACGCCACGCGGCCAAAACCCAACCCCGAATAATCGAAGCATAATGGAAGAAGGTTGGGTGGGGGTTTAATACCACGGCAGGTGATAGCGGGGTGGGATTGACCCCGACCAGTTTTTCTACGTCTAGACTTACTTGTTGGAACACTTTGAGTCGATCCAAAGGTGCGGTGCAGGTACGGGATACGCCTCCGGCGATGCCACCTGCTACCAGAGTTCGCCACCACATACCAGAATGCATTTCAGCCGATGTGAAATCATCTGGTACGTTCATATCCTCCCCGATGTCGAGATGCTGAAGAGGAAGAGTGGAGCGGGTGAAACGACACTTCATAGTACTTCGACCGTTATTACACCCTCCGTACCATCTTAAACATTTAACTACTGCAGTGAAATTACGAACACGTATCTGCGGTGCGGTCTTCCACTGTTTATTAATTTATAATGATTATTATTATTATTCATCACATTCTAATAGTAATACGTTAAAAATCAAATTCTACCATGGCTTTCCACAAATTAAATTCATAGATATATTTAACGAAATATTAATATCATCGAGCGCACGGTATCTGGTCAAAATATACATTTTTAAGCCATTCATTTAGGATAAAAACACCCGGGACCGGCTATTTACAAGAACAAATTGGTCAAAGCCTCTAAACTGCCTCATCTTCTCCGGGGGGAAACCAAAACGAAGTCATTTATTTTTTAAGGCTGGACACTGAAGCGTCTTCCCCTGGCGTGACGTCACTTTCATTGCTAAGGCAAGAGAATTGGCGGCTGAATGAAGAGCCAATCAGTTCGTTTTCTATTTACGAGAGTTAGCGGTAAACAGCACACGGCCTATCTACATCTACAAGTTACCCTGCAATTCACCTAGCGGACAAGATGGAGTTGGAAGAGTCTGGCAACTAGATGGGAACTCTGCGCCGCAAAAAATCTGGCGACGATACAGCTTTAATCACTCACTTGCAAGGGCTATTATTACCTACGAGGATTAGGGGGAAGTATAACTCAAAACAACTAAGTTCTGGAGCCTAGTAAAAAGTTTGGGGATATTATTTACACTATTATACGTAAGATACTCTCTTCTTTAACCTTACACATGCCAGCCGACATAATTTTTATGTAGAGATCACAATAAAATTGGAAAACATTGCGCCAAGATAGGTTTTATGGCAACATGGCATCCTGAATTTTTACAGCCCTGATCATTGAGCTGACTTCGTTCTGTTTGCTAACGATCAAACTTGATAGCTACGAAAACTTATATAACTTAGAATAATAAATAACTGATTTTATCACACTTTCCGGTAGGAATAGGTGGTTTCAAAATAACGATAAGTGAGCTAAGTTACCCTATTAAGGCGATATGTAAGTACAAAAACAGGGAGAGAAAGCCAACCAGCACAATACTGTCAAAATATATTACTATTAATATTATTTACGTTATGGTACGAAAGATACTCTCTTCTTTAACCTTATTACACTTGCAACCGGCATAATATTTATACAGAGTTCACAATACATTGCAAAAAATAGCGCCAAGATGGATCTTATGGCGACATGTCATCTTGAATTTTTCCAGCCCTGATCATTAACCTGACTTCGCTATGTTTGCTAACGATCAAACGGGATAGCTACGCTAAATTAACTAACTTAGAATAATAAAGAACTGATTTTATCACGCTTTCCGAGCAGTTGGTCCCAATTATAGAACCCAATGATTGAACATTGCACTTAGAACACCCATTTATTTATATCATATTTCCATTTATTTATACGTGATTATCAACAGAAAGAAACTTACTTGTCCATCTGGAGGTTTTCCCCTGCAGTACGTAGACAGAGTAGTTAACTGGCGCGCAAAATTCAATAAAATTCGCATCCTGAAAACACGAAACTCACGTAGACATTCAACTCGGCGTTGCTAAGGAATTTTAATGTACACGGTCGTCAAGGCGTGCAACAATGCACTTCCACCAATATAGCCGACGAAGTACATATGTCTACCTATATCACCCCCCTTTATATTGCTAAAAATCTTGTCGCGAAAAGATTCTTTGTGGAACAGAGAATCAATCCTTAAATGATATTTTGAGTCAAGGGAAAATAACGTTTTACTTTCGGTCGCCAACCATCCAAGTTCAGAGATTCTCAGAGCTTCCTTTCGGTCCTCTTTTTCACAAACGGGTTTCCTCATACGCACTTCACCTTCGGTCGGTTGTTTTTTAAAAACAATTTCTGCGCGATTTCAGAGAATTTTATGAATATTATCTATTGGGAAACTTTGGATGGGAGCCGAAATTGTTATGAATTCTAATCATTGCATTTGCACGCGTATCAGTCATTAAACCAATGAAACATTTGACAGGTTGATTTTTCTGTTGACAATATATTTTAAAAATCTGGAGCAACAAATTACACCAATAATCCTATAAATACGAGGGTATAAGGATTAAAAGAAAAATAGTGTGCGGGAGATAATTTTCTAAGTCTGAAAGTGCGTCTTTTGGAGTTAGACGACGTTGCGTTTCAACGATTCCATTCTGAAATATCTTGCAGATTCTTCACATAAGTGGGTAATTTACACCATTTAGGGGCTTTTGATTTAATAAGAGAGAGAGAGAGAGAGAAGCAATGTTGGATGTGGCTAATTTGCGAAATTTTTCGTCAAGCAGTTTATCAATTAACTGATTGGTATATCCATTCTTGTTGGATATATATTTAATGATCTCCAATTCTTTGTTAAAATCAGAGCTGGATATGGGAATGTTTACTGAACGGTGTAAAATGGCATGATAAACTGCAAGTTTGTGAGATAATGGGTGGGAGAAATCAGCAGGAATTACTTGATATGTATATGTTGGTTTTCTGTATATTTCAAAATGATGCTTATTATTATGAATTGTGATGCTTAGGTCGAAAACGTTTAATTTTTTGTGAATTGAGTTTAAAAATATAAGATAGGAATTTAATTGTCGATGGCTCCCGGTCCAACAGCATAGAACATCATCGACGTATCTGAACCAATAAAAGATATGTTTTATAGAATGGTTATTGGAGTTAAATTATATTGATTCTAAATCATCCATAAAAATGTCTGACAGTAGGGGGGAGATAAAGGAGAGCCCATTGCTAAACCTTCCTTTTGCTGATAAAATTTTCGATGAAGACTGGTATAGCGCTGCACAGTAGCATTCAAGTCAACCGTAGTTGACATTCCGCATTTCCACATAATGAAAAACCAAAGCCAAGATGGCGCTTCTCATAGCGACATCAGTTGATCATTTAAAATTTTAAATTCATTTTTTTAATTACGAGAAATACGGTACATGAATAATACAAAATAATTTCTATTGCAATATAATAAAACGCTAATTTTTCTTATTTGAAAATTAATTATAAAAAAATGAATATTTTCTAAAAACAGAAGTGACACCTATTTTACGTGGAAGAAACTGTCGATATTTCGTATTTACAAACACTAATAAAGATAATCGTTATTGCGCTCTATATTACAATTAAAACTATATTCTTGATTAATTGTATAATTTGTATGTATATTTTAAGATATTCTTTAGATATTTAGCGCTAGATGTAGCACGAATATGAAACTTCTTTCGTAAATGAGAAGATCATACTTCAAAAGAGTGTTAATCTTGCATGGATTATTTAACAACTTCATAAAATGGAACCATTATTAACGTTAGTAAGAGGGACTACTCCTGAATCTTCGATAACTGCCAGCATTTACTTGAATCAAGAATCATCGTCTATGTGATGGATCGCAAATTTATTTTTATGAATGAACCATATTAATATGAGCTATTGCTATGATGTGCCGAAATAGCAATCTAAATCGTTTTCTTATCACAATCGTAATGAAATATTACATAACATCAATTATTTATTTGTAAGGTTTGCTTTAGCTTCATAAAATCTTTGGGCATTTTCAAAACTGGAGGAACTTTGAGGTATAATGAACCGATTCCCTACATAGCGAGATTATTAAACTTCCGAACGAGGCTAATATTTACGTGAAGTCCATTTCATCCAAAATGCGACGATCTGAATTAGAATTCCGTTTAACTCAGCTGAATATTCTCCAAATTTCATTATTAATCGATAATGCTATACGTTTTAATTTAAAGCAAGGTTTAAAAATCTCACGTTCACCTGCCAAACGACAAATACTGTGGAATTTCCGTGTCGAAAGTCTATAGGAATGGGATATTTTCTATACGTACCGAAAACTGTGGGCTTAGTTGTCTATCGGAATACAACTATTGCCCAGTTTCATCATCCTGGCCAGTAATAAGGAGTTAAGTTTATGCATTCTTTTTCAGCTATGTGATTATTTTCCAACGAGCGACAAATAGAATAAACAAGAACATCGGATGGGAAAAAAGTAATTTCGGAGGAAAAGGTAACAGCTGGGAGGGAAGGATTCGGCCACGGTGGGTCTGTTAAGGGCAGGTTACACGTGCCGCTAAGTCATACGTTACTGGGAAGCCCTCCTGGTCCAATTGGAATACGAAAAAATGAGTGCAGCATTGACGTCCAGCCGCGGTGTTCGGTGGGCATCGGACGCAAGCGAAAGCAGTTCAATGCGATAGTTGTCCTTTACGTTTGCAAATTCAACTCGAGCCACAACTCGGAGAGATTCAGATACTCCCCCATTTTAAAAATTATGACTTAAAACTTTTTAATTGATAATCGCCATTTGTCGCAAATTCTCGTGGGATATGCATATTCGTAATCCGTTAAATGCACTCGTAAAGAACTAGCTTTCATCGGAAGTGATGCTAAATATTGGCGAAATACGGAAGAAGCGTATTAACGTTCTTTGATTTTACAAAGCGTCAGTTCTTTATTAAATGATTGGGAGGGTACCTATCTGAATTTGTATGATTCCTGTAGGATCGTATGCAATATAATGATTAGCGCCCGGGGATAAATTGTCTATTACGATAATGCAATGGAAACCCCTAAAACCCTGTAGGGCGATTAATAATCCAAGAAAGCGGGCGGGAGAAACTCCGACATATTGCAAGGTCGCAACGTCATGATAGCTAAAGGTGACACTATGGGAATATTGTTAACGGCCACGCATATCGAAAGACACAACCACGATAATAAAATGCGTGTCATCACATCGAGTGCTGCTGAGGGCAGAGGAGATACACGATCGGGCTCGTGTAATTTTTTGTTTGTTCAGGGAGGCCATTGTTAAAACCATAAATGAAATCCATTTTAATGCTTATTAATATATATGATACTAGGGAGTTGCGATTTTTCATTCCATGCTCACATAATGCTGACGAATCACACCTAATAATCGACATTCATTTGACCTAATGAAAATCTGTCGTTCATTTCTACCTCCACCCAATATCTTACATATAGCGTCACTATTTTCAATTAATTAGAAGCGCACCCCTAAGTTATATTTTTCGAAGAATTATTGGGGATCATAATATTAAATTAAATTAATTAAAATTAAATTAATTACCTTGCATGCCGAAATGCAGACGTCTCCAAGATGAGGAGGTAAGCACTCAGTCAGGCAGCGTTTAGGGCATTGAGGGGTGTTTTAGAAGGAAAGGAAAATAGAGGGAGAGGTAATGGTCAAATAATGCGTGCGTACGTGCGAGTACGACAGCCGCAATCCTTCTAGGAAATTTCTGGTAAGAGAAGAATATATTTTCTTGAAGTTTGAAGGTAAATATGTCCTATTGAGAGAACTTCTATATTAAACAAGTAGTTATGGAAAGCCCTAATCCGCCTTCTTTCCTTTCAATACAATTTTAATATACAACAAGTAGGGGTTATATATGTTTTTCCGTGGTACAGCGGTGCTTTTCGTCACCTCGCGCTACAAACGAAATTTCTTTGAAATCCGTTCTGCCAATACCTTACAAATTCATAGTTACACAAACATTCTAACCTTGATATCATGGTAGCCCTGTTTAATCGACCCGGTTGAAATACGACATTTTGCTTATTTATTATGTTATGTTATGTTTATATTAAAAGTATTAAATTTGGTTCAAATTGATGAGAATAGTTAAACACAAATACTTGTAAAAATAATATTTTATCCGTTGTATTGTGGCAGCCTTGCTTTCCATATCTACAGTAAACATCTTGAAATTGCTATTTTATATTGCACGCCTGCTTCATACAAACCTTTGTCAAAATCGGTTTACCTAATTCCTTCCAAATTCATAATTGCCGAAAAGATTAAGTTGGTGGAATACGTCCCTCCGATATCCAGGAAAAGTTGCGAAAAGTAGGTATGTGTTTCGGATACAAAGCAGCCTTCGTCATTGGCGATTCATCTACCATCTATCATTACTTACTTCTCCATACCATTGAGTTGACTTGTCACATTCTCACGTTTTGCATCAATGTTACCACACGAAAATGAAAATTTTAACAATTAAAAATTATTTTAAGACAATATCATTTAGCAGACAATGAAAATGATCTTATTCACAAATCTCTCTCGCAGAATACCTAATTGTTTTATCGAAGGTCATTTTACATTTTTTTTTAATAAATTGTTAAAAACACTGCCGTATGCGAGCAGAAGTATCTTAGGCAGTCATCGCAGATATTATTTTCAGTTTGTAATATTATTTATATGAAACGTGATGGTTTCTGAAGCAGGAAGGCCGAATGCCGTAGAGATGTAGGGCTGCACGCTAAAATTCAAAGAAAATGAATGACAGGTACAAAATCCATATTGTACGGAAAAGTAAATCATAATTTCACCGAGAATCAGGATGTTACTCGAGGTTAATGCCATAATTTGTCCGAGTTGCTGTCAAGATTTTGTTTCCCGCGTCATGATGCCGTTACGCTAATTGTTCCTCCATCTCTCATCTATAATACCAGGGGATCCGCGGGATGTTTGGCCTCGCTCAAGCCGCCTTGGGCTGGTGGGGGGAATCACGTAGGTAGGTGTTTCGGATACAAAGCAGCATTCATCATTGGCGATTCATCTACCATCTATCACGTTCAATATTATTATCGTCTTCGTAGTTCTCCTACAGTGTGGATGTAAAATTTGATTGGAATTGAAAGCGCTGCCCTCGGAAGTAAAATATGAATGAAAGAAATGTAATTTCAAGAATCGCACGAAATACCGGACTAATGGCAAATGAACCTGAGCCTTGTCTCCTCGTTGAGACAAAAGTTATAGCAGGACAGACAAACGGATAATCAAGCAAACAGACCAAGTGCACAGGGATTCAACATAAGAGACCGCGCCAACGCAAATTGCGTGCCTCTGGGGTACATTTTAGGGAAATTTTTATTTGGCGTTTTCTTCGTTGTTTGATGTTTTCTGTGTGTCCGCTAAATTTCGTTTTGATTGGATAAGACTTAAAAATTAGCTCAGGAACTATAAGTGTGGTGTTCTAGAAAAACTATTGGCAGTCGTCTCTTAAGTTATTTGAACATGCACACGAAATTTTGTGAAAATAAAAAAATCGAGATTGCAGTTATCGTAGAACAGACAATGACGATTCATATGCTACAAGATTTTTATTTTTATTTTACAGGGTACTAACTGGAAACTGATGACAATATCAGAGATTCTGATTTTATTGTAAACGTTTACCTACTATGGGCTACATAAACGTTTTATTTTTCATGAATTAAACGCGTTCAAAAAGATTTGATTTACAAAATTTAACCCACCATAGATACATCTCTCCTGGAATCTGGTAGAACTTGTTCGGGAGCCCAGAATCTTTGTAATGATGTAATTTTCAGCTTTACTAATATTTTTACCTTATATTAAGTTGAGATTTTGGTATAATCTAATTCAATGAAACGATACTTAATGCATAAATCTCCTCTTTATACAGAACCATGTTGGTTACCAAATCTGACGGGCCAGTGACGGGTCGCCTGATTTTTATTACAATTTAAACCAATCTAGAAACATTCACCATTGTTTTAGATTTCTTTTCAAAAGTAAATGAGGTTGGCGGAGAATTAAGCAAAATTGTAACGTTTGTGCTGTCAGTTTCAGTATCCAACGAAACCTGCGAACATGTATTCAACGTCATTAATGTTTTGTTGAGTAAAGGTCGAAACTAATTAAGTGTGCATCATGTCAAGGCGGAAATTTCAGTATACACCAATTTTAATTACTCACCTAAAGATTTCAATGCCTTTTTCTGTCAAAATCAGATCTTTTGGAGACTGCTAGAGTAGTTCAAAATACAAATTCAAATTACATAAATGAAGCACGGCTTTTGAAGTAATGCTATTTTTACGAATTTGTTATTATAATTCATAGAGTAATGTTAAAACAAAATTAATGTTAAACATTCATATATTTTGTAAATGATAAATAAACCAAATTTTATGGTCCTCATTAGCTTTTTTTAACCTATTAACTTCCGGAATCAACAATTTACAAGATGGCAACTGTAAATTTAACAATAAAATAAATATTAAATATCATTATATGTTTCCCAATAATTAAATAAAATAGTTTCATTGCTCACACCCGGTTTTTTGACCTAGATAAAATCCTCCCGGTTTCTCCCGAAATTTGCTATTCATTCGGTGGAAATCTCTCGGAATCAACTACTCATGAGGTGGCAACCCTAGTTTCCTGTTTCTACGAGCAAATTTTCAAGACGTCTCTTGTGTGAAGAGAAAATATTATCTGTAGTTGTAAGAATTTCAGAAATCAGGGACGTGAATTCCATAGGAGTAAAATGAGCATCAACCGACTTGAATCAGCACATCTGAGAAAATATCAAAAAATGAAATTTAGTAACAGCGGAAGAATGATATGCGAGATATAAAAGGAAATAAGTAGGAAGGGACTCACCCAGGGTTGCCACCTTATGAGTAGTTGATTCCGGGAGATTTCCTTTTCATGATAGAAAATTCCGGGAGAATCCGGGAGTATTTTCTCTAGGTCGAAAAACAACTAAAGTGGCCAATGAAACTTATTTTATTTAGTTATTAGTAAAATCAATAATGATTATTTAATCTCGTTTTATTTTTAAAGTTAGAGTTGTCACGTTGAAAACGGCTGATTCCGGGCGATATCCATATGAATAGTTAACTAACTTAACTATCTTCGCCCCTAATTCTGTACCATCAAGTTACCGCATAAAAACAATAACAATACCTACTGGACATACAATTGCAATTGTAATTTTCTCGTTCGGCGGCGTTTGTTGTTGTATGACAAAATTTGAAAAATGCCCAAGATGAAAGCACGTTAACCCGTAACCACAGGCATCGGTCTCTCAGACCACACGAAAAATTTCAATAGTCTATTTTATGGTCCATGGATCATTTAGGCCTTTGAGGTTTTGTTTAGCTTTGTATCCTGGAGGTGGCTTTGTTTACTTCACGGTAGTTGCCTTCTAGCTTTGGACCTGTGCGTACTAGAGCGGGTTTAGTTTCGTTGCCGGTCTGAAAAACCGCTTGCCTGTGTCCACGTAATTTTTTTCGGGACAATTCTTTCACACGGTTTCTTAAATTTCCTACGACATGTTGCAGTTATACCGTCCTGGACCGTCGCACGTCCAAAAATGAAAACCAAAACTGCCTTCCAATGTTTTATTTGTAGCAGCTCAATATATTTGAAATGTTCAGCACCCGCTTGAGGAGAGAGAGCGTGAGAGGGGGAGGGGAGGGCGTTGGAAAGGGAGTGGGATGGGAAGGGGGGATGGTAAGGGGGGGTTAAGGGGAGAGGGAGGGGAGTGGGTGGAGAGGGTGGGAGAGTGGAGGGAGAGGAAGAGGGAGAAGGGGAGAGAGCGGGGTAGAGGGGGAGAGAGATAGAGACAGAAAAGAACCAAATGTACTATATATTGAAAATAATTATGTGCGGTTAAGTATTTTATAGCGAAATTTATTTCTTTGTCTAACAATTTATATTCACCCAAAACCATTTTTACACTCCGTACCACTCAATCATGTTAATTTAATATTTATTGCTTAATTTTTAGTGCATATAAAAGTTGGTGTCATTAATTTGACTTTTCAAGATATTTCTAAAGGCTAAAGACTACTTAAAAAAGTTGTCCAGTATTGGAAAGTACCAGAACTTGGGTGACATTCGTGGTACCGCAAACAGCAACCAAGTTTTGAGAAGAGGATAAGTGAACACGAATTATATTTTGAATTTCTGTCACCCATTTGCTACTTCACGAAACATCTCTTGGAAAACGCTCAAAACAGTACTTTTTACCATATGTTAACGACTTTTTATGCCAAAGGCAATAGATTTTTTTCTGGAACAATCAAAATTTATTCATTTTTTCCTCACTAGCGAGTTTGTATTTAAAAGAATTCTCCAATCCATTCCGAAAACACCATTGAAAGAATTCCTTTTGGTGACTTTATGGCGAGATATTTCCTATTTTCCTCCTACTCTCTCCACCATACCTCTTTCCCATCTGTCTTTTTGTTTGATTTGTCATTCTTAACGGCCCCACTTCAGCCGTCCTCGGCTGAGGGGTGGTCAGCGTGTCTGGCTCCCAATGTTAAAGTCGCCCGAGTAAAATAGTAAAAGGTGCTTGCATACTCACCTTGAAAAAACATTCATTTTTTAGAGACACATTTCGTCATTGGAAATATATTTTTAATTCTAAAGATTTCACCTCTTAACCGATTTTCATTCTTTCCTTGTGTAACTATAATGTAGTAAACCAATCCCTAAATTTTGCAATTTCAAGAATATTATACTTTTTTCACAGTAGGATACTAAAACCACACATTTTTGCCAAATTTTAAAGTTGTACCCTATCTAGTAGAGAAATAATGTATATCTATTTGTTTAAATTTTAAATAATTATAACGGCCGCATCAACATATTGATGGAGATTTTTATTTGGGTATGTGCACCAAGTTCAAAATAACTTTAAAATTTCCGCTTCAACACGACATTATTTTTTTTTCACGATTCTCAATTATTAAAACAAATACTACACAACCCATATTCTACACATGAAAATTATCACCATCTGATGTACTTGGTTGTCCTTTGTACCTTGATGTGGTATAAGGGCTTGAGCATTTCAAGGGGCAACATTTTGTCGTTGTCAAAGAGAGGATAACAAGGTAGGAAATTTAACACCACATTTGAACAAATACAAAGTCTCAAAGTTAAAACACAAATTTATTAGTGTAATATTGTAAACACTGGAAACTGTATTGGGTACTCAGTTACAGCCAGAAGTTACAAGATAAAAATATTGATGATACATTGGTCATTGATTCACAACAGTTATATGCAGGCAATTAACAATGTAATGCTTATTGTAAAAGAGCTTGTTGGAATGACTTGAAAGTAGATTTAAATGCAACCTTAAAAGGCATTGATGTATAATATTGTACAATTAAGACATGCCATTAAACAAGATTTTATCTTTTGTGTATAACAGCTTGTAACTTGTTTAATCTATGTGAAAATCCTTCTTCGGGTTGACGTTTCTGTTTTATTTTAATTTTGTGAAATGCACAAAAGATATTTAGATGCTTAAGCATTGACAGTATATGGAATATAGTGGAGTACATTATAATTCTTAACTAAAATTACACTTAGTCAAGGAACACACAACAATCAATGCTAAGTGTTCTATCTGTTCTTTTTTTAGAATTTCACAATAATGAAAATTATGTGTGTTATTAAATACCCTCGACCATCCTATACTGCCAGAAGGCTCAAATAAATGTAACTGTTGCTTGACATCACAGCTTTTGGGAGTTCACTAACCACTTTGCTGGTATCATTTACCCACTTTTGGTTATTCATGAAGGGATAATTTATATATGCGGAGATATTAATTTAATAAAAATAAATAAATGCACTAGTTAATGCATCAGAATATGCTGAAATCTTTTCAACACAACCTACTCATAAGTAGATGCATTTAGAAGGTAAATGTTTTTTATTAGATAGTTATAACAATGTCGACTATTGCTTGGCACAACATTCAAGATTCAGCCATCAGATAATGTGCGTAATACTTTCAAACTGTAAAAAATCAGCCTGAGCTCTTAGATAATACAAAAAAATCTATATAGTATATAAAAATTAAATAGACAGGTATTATACAGAAGATTTTGAAATAAAGACGATGTTTTTCACTAAAGAGCCTATCAAAATCACATCCACACAAAATAATTATGTTGTCAGCAAAGATGACCAAAATTGCTAAAACACTCGAAATTGCTTCAGTCATAATTAACAGGCTAAAGCCTTTTTCTTGTATGAAGAAATTATACATTTATTATTTTCTTTCTGTTTACCAACAGAATACTTATGAATGCTGGTAGAGGTTTTCGGGTTTCGCTGCGTTGGCGGCATTTCTGGCTCTAGACGTTTCGCAGACATTGCAGTCTGCATCTTGAGGAGACGAAGTGAGATCAGATTGTAGGGATCTGCTTTTATATCCACTCGGCCTTCCTAGTTTAACCGTTGTCCATCGCTGATTGGATCATTCGAGTTGCTATCCTTTTCTCTTTGGTGGTTGCTCCAACGTATTTTCTTCCCTTTCACGTTTCCGTTGGAAGAGTCGCTTCCATGTTGCGCTAATGTGCAAACCGTCGTCCCGGTTGAAATTGACTGGATGTTTTTCGATTTTCATAGCTTCGCGAATTAACCTCGGAAAATATCGATCTTCTTTCGCGAGCAATTTCGTTTCCCCGAGCCTGTTTTTATGTACCGGGCCGCAGGTGAAGTGCTCCGCTATGGCCGACTCCGTCCAATTCTTGTTCATCATGGCCCGATTATGTTCGCCTAAGCGCCAGCGAATGGATCGTCCCGTTTGTCCTACATATACGTGTCCGCAGCTGCATGGAATCCTGTTGACTCCTTCAGATGTTAGCGGGCCGAGTGCATCTTTCGCAGACGGAAGTTCTTCTTTTATTTTTCTTAGCGTGTTTGAACGGACGACGATATTTTCTTTTTGTAGAACCTTGTCTATGCGTTCTGATGTCCCGGCGATGAAGGGAATTTTTGCGTAGGCTGTGGGCTTTGGTCGTTCCACCGAAGGTTTTTGCTTCGGTTTTATGTTCCGCCGGATGAAGGGGTGACTGTAGCCATTATTCATAAGTGCCCTTCTTATATGCTCTTCTTCGTCTTTTAGCGACTCGGGATCGGAGACCGTCTTTTTTCGGTGCATCAGGGTCTTGATTTTTGATGCCTTCTGCTGAGGATGGTGATGAGAGGCAGCATGCAGGTAACGGTCAGTATGCGTTTTTTCCGAAATACGCTGTGTCCAAGGCTTCCGTCAGGTCTCTTCTTCACCATGACGTCGAGAAATGGTAGGGTGCCGTTCTCTTCGACTTCCATGGTGAACTGGATGGCCGGGTGGACTTGGTTGAGTTGACGGTGGAACTCATGAAGTTTATTTGTCCCATGGGGCCAAATGACGAATGTGTCATTCACGCAAAGACTAGTACCCCTACGGAAAGACCGGAAACTTAACAGAAATTTAACAGATTAAATGGACTTAAATGAAAAAATTGCATATAAGAAATCAAACTTATTACCATATATCACACATTACGAGAGTACAAAGTCATTATCAAATTACATAACAGTGAGGTATTTTTACATAAATATTATACAATCAAGATATAAAAATGAATTATTGTAACAGAATTTTATAACGTTAATACCTTTTATGCATGAAACGTATTTAAAGGAAATTCACGTGGACGACGAAAAACGTCAAACTTTCACGTCATGAATGAATTTGTGGATCAAGCAAAAATCTATTTGTAAAGTGATTTCTTCGGCCCTGGAACACATTCTCTTTCTGTTGCACCTGTAAAAAGAGCGAAAATGAATTTCTAAGAATGTCAATCATTAAACATGCTAAACCTAATGAAATTGATGCAGGAGGCAATGGGCATGCTTCAAATGTTGCAATAAATGTAAAATAAGGCAAATGCGCTTACGGCCCATAAACAATGTTTCTATGATGATCACATTACCATTTGTAAAATTAAACACATCACATTGCACTAGAAAATGTGCACTTTATCTATAATTTATTCCAAGCACAGTTGTATTTGCTGACGTTTACGTGTTCACAGCAGTTACAGTTAGACCATTTAAGATCTATATGTATTCATCATATAATAAGGAAAACTTTTGATATAGAGATTTCAATTTCTCGATCGAAAAATATATACATATTTCTAAATGTTTTGAAACAAAGAAGAATTATGTCTAGGATTATAAACAAATGCATAATGAGAAACAAGAAATATTCAAGTTAACAATTTCTGTAAATTCAAAATATTTCAAATTAAAACAATGAGACATCGCTATGGTACACTTATTTCATTCTATTACAAGCACAATTCTATCCTCTGGCGTCTCTGTTGCAGTTTAACTTATAAAACTCACTATAATCTACTGATAACCGCGAGAAGTTTTATGCAGAAATTTCAGTTACTCAATCTAAAATTACTGCTTATTTTGTGAACTGACACGAACCATATTCACGGCCAGGGCAATGGACGACACAGCTAGGTGAAGTAAGCGAGGCTTAACACCTGAAAATGAGAAATATTTCCTCTCAAAATGCTTCTCGTACACCAACAAAAGAGAGAAATTTCTTTCCTTCCTTCCTAGAAGATATATCCATTGGAGGTATCTGTTAAGAAAATATAAAAGCATTCTCACAAAACGAATTCACATAACTATTCGTAGAACTATTTCGTTAATCTTTTTTTCAAAAATATATGATATTTTTAAGATTTACCTGTTGATTGGACATCAGAACAAAATCATTCCGTCACGTTTTCTTAAACAGTGATGAATGCATATCTACTATATATCTACTTGACAAAATCTGAGTAACTGACAACCTCTCAATAAGCAATGGCCAACATTTTTCAAGAAAAATGGCCACTGTTCCGTTACGAGACACAAGGAACGTGTGGCGCTGTGGTGATGCAGTAGAGAGAGAGAGAGAAATAGAGGTAGAAAATGAGAGAGAGAGAGAGCCGACTGCGACTGCAGCGCCTATCGCGGACACCTTAGCATGGTGAACTACGTGTAAAAGCTGGGATTCTATTCTCCCATAAGAGTTTCATACCCCTGCATCCACGTAACGCAGCCAGCATGAAGGTTGAGGACCAGCGCCTTAGACTCGAAATGTTCCATATATAGATTGGCTATGACGGGGGAGAGAGGACAGCCCATATCTGCTCCCTCCTTCTGGTCGTAAAATTATCCGTTCCACAGGAAGTAGTTGTTGGTGAGGCAGAATTCTGTTAACTACGGATAGTCTACCGGCAGTCCATGATGTATAAGCTCCTAAAAGATTTCGATGGAGTCCTTTATAGGAACCTTAGTGAAGAGTGAGGTCACGTCAAAGCTTACAAGAATATCGTTCTCCGAAACTTTCATGTCGTTTAGCCTTTCTATGAAATGTGCTGAATTCTTCACGTGCGATTCCGTTCCGCCTACGTACGTCTGTAAGCTGCGTGCGAAGTATTTTGACAGCCGATGTGTTGGGGAGCCGATGGCGCTGACGATGGGTCTCAGAGGAACGTCGTTCTTGTGTATTTTTGGTAACCCAAACAGTTGTGGAGGCCTGGATGATGACGGCAGTAAATTCCGTTGGTCTTAAATAGGTATTGAGGATTTCTAAATCAACTCTCGGATTTTCCTTTCGGTTTTCATCGTCGGGTCGCCTTTTAGTGTGGAGTAAGTTGGATTGTCCAGCAGATTGCGGATCTTCTCGTCGTAGTCCTCCTTGGAGATGATTACGGTGGCGTTTCCCTTATCAGACGATAAAATCACGATACTTTTCTTGTTTTTCAAATCTGTGAAGGCCTGACTTTCGGCTGTTGAGATGTTGGAGGTTGGCGGTCTTGCTTTACGAATAATATGCGCCACCTCTTGGCGCATTTCTTCTGCTTGGTTCGATTTCAGATTTCGGATGGCCGCTTCCACTCCCACGACAATTTCTTCCTTAGGTATTTTGTTGGGAGCGATAGCGAAGTTCAGACCTTTCGCTAAGACTGATTTTGCTGCATCGGAGAAATTGACGTCCGTTAGGATGTAAATCGTCTTTTCATGGCTCGGCGTCCTTTATGGGAACCTTAGTGAAGAGTGAGATCACGTCAAAGCTTACTAGAATATCGTTCTCCGATACTTTCTTGTCGTTTTGCCTTTCTATAAAATGTGCTGAATTCTTCACGTGCGATTCCGTTCCGCCTACGTACGTCTGTAAGCTGCGTGCGAAGTATTTTGACAGCCCGATATGTTGGGGAGCCGATGGCGCGGACGATGTGTCTCAGAGGAACGTCGTTCTTGAGTATTTTTGGTAACCCATATAGTCGTGTAGGCCTGGATGATGACGACGGTAGGTTACTTTGGTTTATATATGTATAGAGGGTTTCTTAATCAGCTCTATGTTTTTCCTTTCGGTTTTCATCGTCGGGTCGCCTTTGAGTGTGGAGTAAGTTGGATCGTCCAGCAGATTGCGGATCTTCTCGTCGTAATCCTCCGAGGAGATGATTAATGTGGCGTTTCGCTTATCTGCCTGTAAAATCAAGATGCTTTTGTTGTTTTTCAAAACTTTGATGGCCTGTCTTTCGGCTGTTGAGATGTTGGAGGATGGTGGTCTTGCTTTACGAATAATACGCGCCACCTCAGATTCAGAATTCAGAATTCAGATTTCGGATGGCCGCTTCCACTCCCAGACAATTTCTTCATTAGGTATTTTGTTGGGAGCAATAGCGATGTTCAGACCTTTCGCTAAGACTGATTTTGCTGCATCGGAGAAATTGATGTCCGTTAGGTTGTAAATCATCTAGTCGTGGCTCGGCGTCCGATCTGGATGTTGATTCTTATGGAGATTTTAAAATTTCTTAACCTGCTTATCCTTGAAAGACCACTGGGTTTTGGTTGAGGTGGTGGTGATATGGTCGCTTTGTTCTCAGTCTTCGTGAGACATAACGGAGGCGAGCTCTAGGTGGTGATGATAGAGACTATGAGCGCATTGGAGAAGCGCGTAACTCGTGGAGCGTATGCGTTTACGCAGGAGTGCTTGGCTTGTTGAAAAAGGCGAGTGATGACAAAAGCTTGCACTTCTGTTTGTGGAGACGCTCGAATCTCCTTCAATTCCTCTGGATGTTCTCCCCGTAGAGGGATATCAATTTGAGTTGAAGGCTTTCGCAGCGTTGCTGAATGCTGGTGGAGGTTTTTGGGTTTCGCTGCGTTGGCGGCATTTCTGGCTCTCGACGTTTCGCATACATTGCAGTCTGCATCTTCAGGAGATGAAATGAGATCCCGTCAGCTGTATGAATTTGCCTCAGTGAGAGCTTTCCACTACTGTGCGGTTAAGCTTTCAGTGGTTGGGCTGGGAGGTAGCAGGATGCTAATTGGACAGGTCCACTCGCTGTATGAAGAATGGCGGCTGTAGCTTCCGATGTCTTTTCTGAGGAATCGTTACTTCATATGCTGAAATGTCCTCTCTAACAAGGGTGGCTGTTCCTCCTCCTAGTCTGCCCTCCCTGTCTGTTCGAAATACCTTGAATCCGGGTGACGCCCATTTCCAAGATGGCTTAAGGTGTGTTTCGTGTATAAGAGCTACTGCGACGTTATTTCCCTGGAGGAAAGCTAGCAGTTCAGGTGTTTTTGTTCTTATACCACCGTTGCAGTTCCAGGTGATAAGGACTATTCCGGAGAGCTGGGTGTTCTTATCCATGCATAGTCAGTATTTGGCCGGACAGTTGGGCAAGCACTTGTCCAAGGGCCGCGATTTGTTTCTGCAGGACTGATGTAAGGAGGGAGGTTAGGGCCGAATCCGTTGACGGGAGGAAAGATGGACTATCTGTAGTTGGTTCAGGTTGAGGTGGTATCTGTCTGTGGCGAAGGGTGACGTTGGGTTCCTGTATCGTCTCGCCGTTTGTGGCTGCAGGATGCAGGAGTGGTGGGAAGTCCGAATTTTGGTGTGGATGTGCTGCGTTCTTTCTTTTGCTGCCCCAGGCGTTGCCTCTTGGAGCTGGTTCCGGTACATAGGCAGGGGGTGCCTGCTGGGGCTGAGAGGTTTCCAGCTATCCAAACCATTTCCTTGCCTCTCGTTGGTATACCGGGCAGGTCTTATAGAAGGCGGGATGTGGGCCTCCACAGTTACAGCATGTGGCAGGACCATCCTCCTTTTTCTTCGGGCAGGTTTTCTTCAGGTGGAGGCCGCCACAGTTATAGCATCGAGGTGCCGCTGGGCAGAACGTTGTTGAATGTCCGAAACGATTGCATTGGAAGCACATCTGTGGTTCTTCATGTCGGTATCGTAGAATGTGGACTCAAGAATTCCCGATGGAAGTCCATCGGAGGAAATCTTTTGGGTCCCATCCTTGGGCTGTGGCGAGGGTTGATACTACGAATGTCCCTAGGGGTGATTTGTAAGCTCGGCGAATCTGACGAGTGCGTAAGACTGGAACCTTCATATCCTCCAGAATTTCCTTGAGATAAGATTCTTCCATTATTGTATAAAGCCCTCTTATGGTAAAGCTAAGGGTTTTTTCCTCTTTGGTTCCCCAGGTGGAGAACTGTGCTTGTTCTTCTCTTAACATAGTCTGCACACTTTTGTGGTCTTCTATATTGGTTAGCTGTAGCCTGTTATATTGCCTACGTGATGTCACTTGGAAAGAGTGGTCCTTAATGACACTCATGACGGCTGTTATAAATTGTCGGAAGTCTGCCAATTCATATAATAGAATTGCTGGCGGCTTAGGTAGACTTGTCTGGGATGGCTCGGCGGGAGGGGAGCTGGAAGCAGGCCCCGGAGTGACGTCTGTATTAGCGTCTCTGAGGAGCGGGTCGTAGCGGTTGTTGGTTTCTACCGTTTAGTGTTGGACGGCAATAGTCTCGGCAGCGGTGAAGTATGGCTTAAATTTTGTCTTCCGCTTCTTCTTTGGCTGTTGAAAGGTGCCCGTGCCAATGGACTTTCTAGCTCGTGTATCAGCATCCTCTTGGATAGGGGCTAGTTGGGAGTTATCGTTGTTGTTTTGGCCCTTAAAAAGGCCTTCGTCAGTTGGTTTCCCTTGGCTTGGTGTGCTGTCAAGAATTACTAGCCGGTCTTTCGAAGTCAGATATTGGGAGTCAATTTTCCGGTCGTTTGGACCGGCGTCAATCTTAAAATCTTTTCCGAAGAGGATGTGTTTGATATTACTGGGTAATGATGTATCGACGTTCGTCCTAGGAGGAATTGTCCTATGTTGTACCTTTTTTGCCGGCGGTGATCTGAGCAGCGATATTTCGCAGAGCGGGTTTAAAGTTGAGGGGGCTGAAGCCCTTCCCCTCTAGCCTACCAACTGCCACCTGTCCGAATAGTCAAAAGAACACGATGTGCGGGTGAGAAGGTGGACCTATGTTAGCCACCCCCCGCTGCAAGAGAGAAAGTGTGACCGTGCAAGGTTCCCCCAGGTGCTCCGCTCGCAGCAAGGCGTGCGGTTTACCCCTGAGTAGATCCTGGTCACGCTTAGAAGGCCCTGGTAGGTCTGGGCCACAGCGGATTACAGTACTTCCTCCCCAGGGGGATTTTCCAAACACCAGCCAGAGCAACGGAATAGCTAGAGGAGTTCGTTATTGTTGAGTCGCTGACCATAAGCCGGCGAATGATCGATTGATCGATCGATCAATGTTTTCGATGAGCCGATCGATGAGATCCGATGGTAGGGATCAGCTTTTATATCCGCTCGGTCTTCCTAGTTTAACCGTTGTCCATCGCTGATTGGCTCGTTCGAGTTGCTATCCCTTTCTCTTTGGCGGTTGCTCCAACGTATTTTTCTTCCCTTTCACGTTTCCGTTGGAAGAGTCGCTTCCATGTTGGGCTGATGTGCAAACCGTCGTCCCGGTTGAAATTGAATGGATGTTTTTCGATTTCAATAGCTTCGCGAATTCACCTCGGAAAATATCGATCTTCTTTCGCGAGCAATTACGTTTCCTCGAGCGTTATTTTATGTCCCGGGCCGGAGGTGAAGTGTTCCGCTATGGCCGACTCCCTCCATTTCTTATTCATCATGGCCCGTTTATGTTCGGCTAAGCGGCAGCGAATGGATCGTCCTGTTTGTCCGACGTATACGTGTCCGCAGCTGCTTGGAATCCTGTAGACTCCTTCAGATGTTAGCGGGTCGAGTGCATCTTTCGCAGACGGAAGTTCTTCTTTTACTTTTCTTAGCGTGTTAAAACGGACGACGATATTTTCTTTTCGTAGAACCCTGGCTATGCGTTCTGATGTCCCGGCAATGAAGGGAATTTTTGCGTAGGCTGTGGGCTTTGGTCGTTCCACCGAAGGTTTCTCTTTCGGTTTTAAGTTCCGCCGGATGAAGGGGCCGCCAACGCAGCGAAACCCGTAACCCTCCACCAGCATTCAGCAACGCTGCGAAAGCCTTTCAAGTCAAATAGAATACTTATGAATTTAAACACAATTTCTTTAAATAAATAAAACATCCTAATCAAGTCGAATTCCCTCCTAAGGCCTGTCGACACATTTCATAAACCACATAGCTGATGCCAACTGCAGGGACCACTTTCATGAAGCTGGGCCTGATTCCTCGATAGAGACCAAAGAATCCCTCCCTTGCTATTATCTCACGTATTAATCTCGTCATGGTTTGGGCATGCTCTGGGCTTCTCAGTATATCTGAAAATACAAAAGAAAGTCAACATCATAACGTTGGAAAAGAGAAGAAGCGGAAAGCATATTATGTGACCAAACAAAAGATCACAGAGAATTAATTTGAACTCATGAATTATTATGACATATTTTTTGCAAGATTATTGACTTGGTAATATATTAACCCTTTCTGGTCTGAGTGATTTAAAAAATATCTCATACAAGATTGATGGCATTGCTGACATAGAAGCAATAAAATAATTACGTGTACTTTTTATAAATTTTATTGGCACATACAGTTTAACTTATGTGAAAAAATGGGCCGATCATAGGTATACCAATGGCCAAAGGGAAAAAATCAGGGATGTCGATATCTGACCGGAAAGGGTTAATTCCCTTGTCGACAAAAAAATACTGGACAAATTAACATTCAAGGAAGCTACTTCAGTCGTGATAACTTCATTCAAAATTTTGTAAATGTGGTCTTTCATGATTTCATGAATGTTCTCCATCACTCACCTTGAGCTTGGAGCCTTGTTCTCACCAGAGCAAGCGGATACGATACTATCAGCCCACATGTGCTACTAATCGTCCCACAGCATAAGGGAAGCAAAATCCCTGGATTTTCTGAACCATTTTGCCGGATATAATAATTCTTCAAGGTCTGAAATACAAGATGGGAAAACTTAATATAAATTAAGACTAATTTACTATTTTTAGTTTCTAAATTTAAGTAACTAATGCAATCTGTCCAAGCACATTTTAAAAGTTAATGTAGGAATGAGAAAGTTTTTATAATTTGATACAGTTATTAAAGCATTTGGCATTTTTATAAATATGAAGTTGCAGTTTATTTATCAAGAGATCATAATAATACTGCATGATTAAAAGAAGCAATTTATACATTGAATATGAAGTAATTAATCAACTTTTAACTGTTAACTAAGCTCATTACCTAGAGACAACATTAAAAATTAGTCTAAAATATCTCAAGGTACAGAAAAACAATAGAAAAATTAAGAACTCATTTGCCACATTCACAAACATCCAAGATAAATAATTTGACTTACGAACCTCATAAACAGCCAGATCTATGCCAGCATATGGGATTATCCCAAGAAGGTTTGGTAGGTATCCACGGTAAAAAGTTCTGAGTCCCTCCCTCCTATAAATTTTTTTTGCTGCATCAATGATCCCAGCATACTGGCCAGTTTTCCTGAGGGCCAGTCTAGTTTTTAGCACCTAGACAAAAAAATTAGCACAATTAATGAATGCACTTAGAAATCCAACTTGAGATGTTTAAGCAAAGATTTTAATGAAACAACAATGAGGATACTTCTTCTCACCTCAAGTGGATATATAATGGTCTGGCTCACTCCACCAGCAATTGACCCAGCTACGAAACGCTCGTTGATGCTCAAATCCTCACCGCTGTTTTGATGGATCAACGTTTTTGTTTGCTCATAAGCCATGAACTTTATTGCAGTTTCTGGAACAATCTTAATAACATTTACTCCATTTCCTCGCCAGAGTCCTCTGATACCACCCTCTTTTACCATTTCGTGTAAACAAGACACAATTCCTCCTTTATTACCGTGTACCTGAAATAAATTCCAGAAAGATAAGTCTAAAGTGGTAAGTTCTTTTAACATCTACAGTTATGATTATCTGAACTTCTAATTAGTATTGGGAACAAATTTGGTAAAATGCAATTTTTTTCTTCATAAAATACTTTTGGGTAATATTTTTCCTGATGTATGTATGTATTTCATTTTTATACCGAATTGCGAGGGACTTTGACATTCAGGGTGTTTCGAATGCTTCAACACTGCAATGAGACAAGGGTGGAGAAGAAGGAAGAGTGAGAATTTGCTTAAACCGCTTTGTTCATAAAGATTACTCAATTTAGTAGCAGATTTTATTTCAGCCAGCTATTAATCATTCAGATGTTAAGTTTTACATTTTATCTATCAAAATATTTTATTGAACAACGGTATAGGAGTTGTTTCCTTTCTTTATCTTTGCCATAGTCTCCACTCATTATTAATATATATTTTATTAATGTATTTGTTGTTTTAATTACAATAGTAATATTCAAAAATATATATCAAAAATACATTTATATGCCTATTTGATGATATTTCAACACATGATTTTTAATAATGCCAAATTACCCCGAGTTTTTATTATCAGCGCCAACTTTGATCAGAGAATTTCAGATATTTATACTTTATTGCAATTAGAACAAGAAGTCCAGACCAGGACTAATGCAGGCTGGTTTCCCATAGCTGACGTTCCGATTTTATTACTTATATTGACAAGAAAAGTGTTAGTGATTCCAAGGAATTCTCTGGAAATCAAATTAATAGAGCATTATCAGGTTTAAAATATTAATAGCAATGTCAAATTTTCTTTCTCTCGTATTTTCCATATATTTCATTTGATAAATGTTACTGTTTATACACTGATATGTGTGAATCATCTGTTCATTGCTGAAGGGTAGTCAAGTGAAATAGAAAATAAAAGATTTGTTCACTCATCTATGCTCAAGCCGAGTTAGGAAATAATCGTCTCCATGGCAACAAACCGATAAAATGCGACTTACAACGTAAAAACTCTGTTTTAGTAATAATTCAATACATTAGGATAAATTATCAAAATTCGGAGTTAATATTTGGAATTTAAATTCTTTTCCCCTTAGAACAGGACAAACCTCACTCCGATATCAGAGTTTTAAGATATTTTAAAGTATTAAAGAAAACATCCCTGTAGGGTGGATTTGATACTTCAATCTTTGCACAAGCCTCATACCAACAAGTTTCATGAAAATCTGCCCATTGATGCAAAAGTTGTTAATAGGGGACACACACAGATAGGACCATTTCATTAGGCTGTTTCCTTTAGAAACCAGCCCAATAGAAATGAGTTTTTCACAAAAAATACAATATCATCACATTTAATACAACATAAATACCACGAAATTCTTCATGCTTTTTTAGGTTATTGGTATTTCGTTCCAATTCAAGTATTTTTTCAAGTAATTACCGTGCATGATTTAAATTAGAAGTTTGTATTCAACAACTCAACGTCGCATCCATTAAAATATATAGTCAGACCCCTATTTACCACCCCTCCCCATATAGTGCCACTCCTGCTTACCGCCCATGAATCGTCGTGAACAAAACTTCCATCTTATGATGAAATAGAGCTAGAGAGAAGAAGAGCCTTTGCTTCAGCGATGGAAAGTTACAGGGTGATGGAAGATTACGTTATGATAGAGAAACGGAGACGAAACGGGGAACATTAAAAGGCGCACACGAAATGGTCATGTCGAAACCAATGACTTCTCTCGGGAGATTTGATCCCGAGATTTATTATATTAATATTTTATCGTGCGTTTATCGGCAGCTCGGACACGGAACTATGCAACGGCAAAAAATGATGAAAAAGCGAGAGGACGGTTTCCATGCACCGACTCGGCATTGAGGGACAGACACGCTACCTATCAACCCTAAATGTTTGAAAACGATTGAAAAATGAATAATAATAATAATAAGCAAAAAAGATCGTTGAAAAAAACTTCCTTGAATCTTGTTTTTTTTTATAAAAACAATTGCATAAATACTACATCCGTTAGGTACTGCAATTACATTAATCGCACTGGACTCGGACACTATCTTGTAAATATTATTAATCAAAGAAGGTTTTCACTTCGTAGAACGACATTACACGAATGAAATGAAACCCATTACTTAAAATTACACTTCGATTTATAATCGCGACCGGTTTCACGTAACGGTAAGTAGACTGATGATGCGAAAATGGGTCGCGGATATAAATTGAAGTGTAATTTTAAATTAATGGGTTTCATTTCATTCGTACCAAGCAAATGTGGGAGGTACAGCACACGTTTTGTTTTAAAATCAGCAGGTCGGAAACCCATTGGTTTAAAAAATGAAGAATTCATTATATATCGACGCTACGCGCTAGTCACCACCAACTCTCATCCTATTTATTGCCGAAAAATAAATGAATAATATTACTAATTATAAGAGCAATGAAAAATTACTCAGCCTACTACCTAAAAATAATGGCACTACAAACGTTGACGGAACAACAGTGTAAAAGGTGCTTTTTACCAAAACAATAAATATAACTGAAAACAACTGAGGAACTACTAAACTCATGATTAAGATATAAAAAACTAGCCAAAAAAGTTTTTGGAAACCGGTGGATTTACCTTGACCACAATTTTATTCCGGATATGAGGCGAGCTACATAATTCATTTTTGGAATTAAATTGCACACGGAGAAAACAACGGATTACTAAACTAAAGCTAAGCCAGCTACACGCGTAAACGATCACGAATTTAACAATTTTTTTAGATTCGTATGTCACAAAGGCTCCATCGAATAACACGAAGTAGTCATTCGGTCGATTTCCCTTGAATTTTGAAGACCCATCTCACAATCACGTGATACGAGGATTATCGAAGTCAGCCCACATCTGCCAAAGATCATAAAGGAAGCACTAGGAGGAGGGGGACATGGACATGAGTCGGCAAACCATAAACCGAAGCAATCGGTGGAAATTAGAATGTCACGTGGAAGGGATTGCGGATCGGCAAGTCACCCAACGCACAGTGGGACCAAATCCGAAAAAGGGGACCCATGTATATGCATATATTACAATACTGAAAGTAAGCGAGTAAATGCCGGAAATTTCTGAATTATTAATTTGAATAATACCTGTCGTATATAGAGCGAGTTTTCCATTCAGTCTCTATATATCATGCTAACATCTTCTAGGACACAACGAACAAAACGTTCGAGCTTCCGAATCCTCTTTATAACCGAGTTATACCGTGTGTAATTTTCTATAGTTCATTTATTTAAACTATTTCAGGAACGGCTTTTCCAGGACTTATATAATGGACAAAATATCGATAACAAAGACGATCACGTACAACCATTCTGTCGGCAGGATTCGAACCCACGAGCATTGGGAGCCAGACACGCTAACCACCCCTCTACCAAAACCGGCAATAATATTTTTAACAGGACAAAAAGAGAACCCAGCTTATTATTTTTTGCGGTTAATTTTTTCATTATTACTACTTGCCATTTACTTGCTTTACTCATAGACTCGACTATGTACACGCAAACTCCCATTAATATTTTACGAAACGGGGAAAAATTATATTCGCGGCAGTAAGGAAATGCGAAGGAAAATGAGGCAGATCCCGGTCTTACCGAGAGTGAAGTACAGAGGGAACGGAAGAAATAGTAACCGTTTCATATCCTTTCCACCTGCCTCCTTCCCTTCACCACTTCCATCATACGGCGACGTCGCTCCATAAAAAATGGCTCCGTCTGAATGATCGCCTCTTCACTTGACACCCTCTAACGCCACGCGGCCAAAACCCAACCCCGAATAATCGAAGCATAATGGAAGAAGGTTGGGTGGGGGTTTAATACCACGGCAGGTGATAGCGGGGTGGGATTGACCCCGACCAGTTTTTCTACGTCTAGACTTACTTGTTGGAACACTTTGAGTCGATCCAAAGGTGCGGTGCAGGTACGGGATACGCCTCCGGCGATGCCACCTGCTACCAGAGTTCGCCACCACATACCAGAATGCATTTCAGCCGATGTGAAATCATCTGGTACGTTCATATCCTCCCCGATGTCGAGATGCTGAAGAGGAAGAGTGGAGCGGGTGAAACGACACTTCATAGTACTTCGACCGTTATTACACCCTCCGTACCATCTTAAACATTTAACTACTGCAGTGAAATTACGAACACGTATCTGCGGTGCGGTCTTCCACTGTTTATTAATTTATTATGATTATTATTATTATTCATCACATTCTAATAGTAATACGTTAAAAATCAAATTCTACCATGGCTTTCCACAAATTAAATTCATAGATATATTTAACGAAATATTAATATCATCGAGCGCACGGTATCTGGTCAAAATATACATTTTTAAGCCATTCATTTAGGATAAAAACACCCGGGACCGGCTATTTACAAGAACAAATTGGTCAAAGCCTCTAAACTGCCTCATCTTCTCCGGGGGGAAACCAAAACGAAGTCATTTATTTTTTAAGGCTGGACACTGAAGCGTCTTCCCCTGGCGTGACGTCACTTTCATTGCTAAGGCAAGAGAATTGGCGGCTGAATGAAGAGCAATCAGTTCGTTTTCTATTTACGAGAGTTAGCGGTAAACAGCACACGGCCTATCTACATCTACAAGTTACCCTGCAATTCACCTAGCGGACAAGATGGAGTTGGAAGAGTCTGGCAACTAGATGGGAACTCTGCGCCGCAAAAAATCTGGCGACGATACAGCTTTAATCACTCACTTGCAAGGGCTATTATTACCTACGAGGATTAGGGGGAAGTATAACTCAAAACAACTAAGTTCTGGAGCCTAGTAAAAAGTTTGGGGATATTATTTACACTATTATACGTAAGATACTCTCTTCTTTAACCTTACACATGCCAGCCGACATAATTTTTATGTAGAGATCACAATAAAATTGGAAAACATTGCGCCAAGATAGGTTTTATGGCAACATGGCATCCTGAATTTTTACAGCCCTGATCATTGAGCTGACTTCGTTCTGTTTGCTAACGATCAAACTTGATAGCTACGAAAACTTATATAACTTAGTATAATAAATAACTGATTTTATCACACTTTCCGGTAGGAATAGGTGGTTTCAAAATAACGATAAGTGAGCTAAGTTACCCTATTAAGGCGATATGTAAGTACAAAAACAGGGAGAGAAAGCCAACCAGCACAATACTGTCAAAATATATTACTATTAATATTATTTACGTTATGGTACGAAAGATACTCTCTTCTTTAACCTTATTACACTTGCAACCGGCATAATATTTATACAGAGTTCACATTACATTGCAAAAAATAGCGCCAAGATGGATCTTATGGCGACATGTCATCTTGAATTTTTCCAGCCCTGATCATTAACCTGACTTCGCTATGTTTGCTAACGATCAAACGGGATAGCTACGCTAAATTAACTAACTTAGAATAATAAAGAACTGATTTTATCACGCTTTCCGAGCAGTTGGTCCCAATTATAGAACCCAATGATTGAACATTGCACTTAGAACACCCATTTATTTATATCATATTTCCATTTATTTATACGTGATTATCAACAGAAAGAAACTTACTTGTCCATCTGGAGGTTTTCCCCTGCAGTACGTAGCCAGAGTAGTTAACTGGCGCGCAAAATTCAATAAAATTCGCATCCTGAAAACACGAAACTCACGTAGACATTCAACTCGGCGTTGCTAAGGAATTTTAATGTACACGGTCGTCAAGGCGTGCAACAATGCACTTCCACCAATATAGCCGACAAAGTACATATGTCTACCTATATCACCCCCCTTTATATTGCTAAAAATCTTGTCGCGAAAAGATTCTTTGTGGAACAGAGAATCAATCCTTAAATGATATTTTGAGTCAAGGGAAAATAACGTTTTACTTTCGGTCGCCAACCATCCAAGTTCAGAGATTCTCAGAGCTTCCTTTCGGTCCTCTTTTTCACAAACGGGTTTCCTCATACGCACTTCACCTTCGGTCGGTTGTTTTTTAAAAACAATTTCTGCGCGATTTCAGAGAATTTTATGAATATTATCTATTGGGAAACTTTGGATGGGAGCCGAAATTGTTATGAATTCTAATCATTGCATTTGCACGCGTATCAGTCATTAAACCAATGAAACATTTGACAGGTTGATTTTTCTGTTGACAATATATTTTAAAAATCTGGAGCAACAAATTACACCAATAATCCTATAAATACGAGGGTATAAGGATTAAAAGAAAAATAGTGTGCGGGAGATAATTTTCTAAGTCTGAAAGTGCGTCTTTTGGAGTTAGACGACGTTGCGTTTCAACGATTCCATTCTGAAATATCTTGCAGATTCTTCACATAAGTGGGTAATTTACACCATTTAGGGGCTTTTGATTTAATAAGAGAGAGAGAGAGAGAGAGAAGCAATGTTGGATGTGGCTAATTTGCGAAATTTTTCGTCAAGCAGTTTATCAATTAACTGATTGGTATATCCATTCTTGTTGGATATATATTTAATGATCTCCAATTCTTTGTTAAAATCAGAGCTGGATATGGGAATGTTTACTGAACGGTGTAAAATGGCATGATAAACTGCAAGTTTGTGAGATAATGGGTGGGAGAAATCAGCAGGAATTACTTGATATGTATATGTTGGTTTTCTGTATATTTCAAAATGATGCTTATTATTATGAATTGTGATGCTTAGGTCGAAAACGTTTAATTTTTTGTGAATTGAGTTTAAAAATATAAGATAGGAATTTAATTGTCGATGGCTCCCGGTCCAACAGCATAGAACATCATCGACGTATCTGAACCAATAAAAGATATGTTTTATAGAATGGTTATTGGAGTTAAATTATATTGATTCTAAATCATCCATAAAAATGTCTGACAGTAGGGGGGAGATAAAGGAGAGCCCATTGCTAAACCTTCCTTTTGCTGATAAAATTTTCGATGAAGACTGGTATAGCGCTGCACAGTAGCATTCAAGTCAACCGTAGTTGACATTCCGCATTTCCACATAATGAAAAACCAAAGCCAAGATGGCGCTTCTCATAGCGACATCAGTTGATCATTTAAAATTTTAAATTCATTTTTTTAATTACGAGAAATACGGTACATGAATAATACAAAATAATTTCTATTGCAATATAATAAAACGCTAATTTTTCTTATTTGAAAATTAATTATAAAAAAATGAATATTTTCTAAAAACAGAAGTGACACCTATTTTACGTGGAAGAAACTGTCGATATTTCGTATTTACAAACACTAATAAAGATAATCGTTATTGCGCTCTATATTACAATTAAAACTATATTCTTGATTAATTGTATAATTTGTATGTATATTTTAAGATATTCTTTAGATATTTAGCGCTAGATGTAGCACGAATATGAAACTTCTTTCGTAAATGAGAAGATCATACTTCAAAAGAGTGTTAATCTTGCATGGATTATTTAACAACTTCATAAAATGGAACCATTATTAACGTTAGTAAGAGGGACTACTCCTGAATCTTCGATAACTGCCAGCATTTACTTGAATCAAGAATCATCGTCTATGTGATGGATCGCAAATTTATTTTTATGAATGAACCATATTAATATGAGCTATTGCTATGATGTGCCGAAATAGCAATCTAAATCGTTTTCTTATCACAATCGTAATGAAATATTACATAACATCAATTATTTATTTGTAAGGTTTGCTTTAGCTTCATAAAATCTTTGGGCATTTTCAAAACTGGAGGAACTTTGAGGTATAATGAACCGATTCCCTACATAGCGAGATTATTAAACTTCCGAACGAGGCTAATATTTACGTGAAGTCCATTTCATCCAAAATGCGACGATCTGAATTAGAATTCCGTTTAACTCAGCTGAATATTCTCCAAATTTCATTATTAATCGATAATGCTATACGTTTTAATTTAAAGCAAGGTTTAAAAATCTCACGTTCACCTGCCAAACGACAAATACTGTGGAATTTCCGTGTCGAAAGTCTATAGGAATGGGATATTTTCTATACGTACCGAAAACTGTGGGCTTAGTTGTCTATCGGAATACAACTATTGCCCAGTTTCATCATCCTGGCCAGTAATAAGGAGTTAAGTTTATGCATTCTTTTTCAGCTATGTGATTATTTTCCAACGAGCGACAAATAGAATAAACAAGAACATCGGATGGGAAAAAAGTAATTTCGGAGGAAAAGGTAACAGCTGGGAGGGAAGGATTCGGCCACGGTGGGTCTGTTAAGGGCAGGTTACACGTGCCGCTAAGTCATACGTTACTGGGAAGCCCTCCTGGTCCAATTGGAATACGAAAAAATGAGTGCAGCATTGACGTCCAGCCGCGGTGTTCGGTGGGCATCGGACGCAAGCGAAAGCAGTTCAATGCGATAGTTGTCCTTTACGTTTGCATATTCAACTCGAGACACAACTAGGAGAGATTAAGATACTACACCATTTTAAAAATTATGACTTAAAACTTTTTAATTGATAATCGCCATTTGTCGCAAATTCTCGTGGGATATGCATATTCGTAATCCGTTAAATGCACTCGTAAAGAACTAGCTTTCATCGGAAGTGATGCTAAATATTGGCGAAATACGGAAGAAGCGTATTAACGTTCTTTGATTTTACAAAGCGTCAGTTCTTTATTAAATGATTGGGAGGGTACCTATCTGAATTTGTATGATTCCTGTAGGATCGTATGCAATATAATGATTAGCGCCCGGGGATAAATTGTCTATTACGATAATGCAATGGAAACCCCTAAAACCCTGTAGGGCGATTAATAATCCAAGAAAGCGGGCGGGAGAAACTCCGACATATTGCAAGGTCGCAACGTCATGATAGCTAAAGGTGACACTATGGGAATATTGTTAACGGCCACGCATATCGAAAGACACAACCACGATAATAAAATGCGTGTCATCACATCGAGTGCTGCTGAGGGCAGAGGAGATACACGATCGGGCTCGTGTAATTTTTTGTTTGTTCAGGGAGGCCATTGTTAAAACCATAAATGAAATCCATTTTAATGCTTATTAATATATATGATACTAGGGAGTTGCGATTTTTCATTCCATGCTCACATAATGCTGACGAATCACACCTAATAATCGACATTCATTTGACCTAATGAAAATCTGTCGTTCATTTCTACCTCCACCCAATATCTTACATATAGCGTCACTATTTTCAATTAATTAGAAGCGCACCCCTAAGTTATATTTTTCGAAGAATTATTGGGGATCATAATATTAAATTAAATTAATTAAAATTAAATTAATTACCTTGCATGCCGAAATGCAGACGTCTCCAAGATGAGGAGGTAAGCACTCAGTCAGGCAGCGTTTAGGGCATTGAGGGGTGTTTTAGAAGGAAAGGAAAATAGAGGGAGAGGTAATGGTCAAATAATGCGTGCGTACGTGCGAGTACGACAGCCGCAATCCTTCTAGGAAATTTCTGGTAAGAGAAGAATATATTTTCTTGAAGTTTGAAGGTAAATATGTCCTATTGAGAGAACTTCTATATTAAACAAGTAGTTATGGAAAGCCCTAATCCGCCTTCTTTCCTTTCAATACAATTTTAATATACAACAAGTAGGGGTTATATATGTTTTTCCGTGGTACAGCGGTGCTTTTCGTCACCTCGCGCTACAAACGAAATTTCTTTGAAATCCGTTCTGCCAATACCTTACAAATTCATAGTTACACAAACATTCTAACCTTGATATCATGGTAGCCCTGTTTAATCGACCCGGTTGAAATACGACATTTTGCTTATTTATTATGTTATGTTATGTTTATATTAAAAGTATTAAATTTGGTTCAAATTGATGAGAATAGTTAAACACAAATACTTGTAAAAATAATATTTTATCCGTTGTATTGTGGCAGCCTTGCTTTCCATATCTACAGTAAACATCTTGAAATTGCTATTTTATATTGCACGCCTGCTTCATACAAACCTTTGTCAAAATCGGTTTACCTAATTCCTTCCAAATTCATAATTGCCGAAAAGATTAAGTTGGTGGAATACGTCCCTCCGATATCCAGGAAAAGTTGCGAAAAGTAGGTATGTGTTTCGGATACAAAGCAGCCTTCGTCATTGGCGATTCATCTACCATCTATCATTACTTACTTCTCCATACCATTGAGTTGACTTGTCACATTCTCACGTTTTGCATCAATGTTACCACACGAAAATGAAAATTTTAACAATTAAAAATTATTTTAAGACAATATCATTTAGCAGACAATGAAAATGATCTTATTCACAAATCTCTCTCGCAGAATACCTAATTGTTTTATCGAAGGTCATTTTACATTTTTTTTTAATAAATTGTTAAAAACACTGCCGTATGCGAGCAGAAGTATCTTAGGCAGTCATCGCAGATATTATTTTCAGTTTGTAATATTATTTATATGAAACGTGATGGTTTCTGAAGCAGGAAGGCCGAATGCCGTAGAGATGTAGGGCTGCACGCTAAAATTCAAAGAAAATGAATGACAGGTACAAAATCCATATTGTACGGAAAAGTAAATCATAATTTCACCGAGAATCAGGATGTTACTCGAGGTTAATGCCATAATTTGTCCGAGTTGCTGTCAAGATTTTGTTTCCCGCGTCATGATGCCGTTACGCTAATTGTTCCTCCATCTCTCATCTATAATACCAGGGGATCCGCGGGATGTTTGGCCTCGCTCAAGCCGCCTTGGGCTGGTGGGGGGAATCACGTAGGTAGGTGTTTCGGATACAAAGCAGCATTCATCATTGGCGATTCATCTACCATCTATCACGTTCAATATTATTATCGTCTTCGTAGTTCTCCTACAGTGTGGATGTAAAATTTGATTGGAATTGAAAGCGCTGCCCTCGGAAGTAAAATATGAATGAAAGAAATGTAATTTCAAGAATCGCACGAAATACCGGACTAATGGCAAATGAACCTGAGCCTTGTCTCCTCGTTGAGACAAAAGTTATAGCAGGACAGACAAACGGATAATCAAGCAAACAGACCAAGTGCACAGGGATTCAACATAAGAGACCGCGCCAACGCAAATTGCGTGCCTCTGGGGTACATTTTAGGGAAATTTTTATTTGGCGTTTTCTTCGTTGTTTGATGTTTTCTGTGTGTCCGCTAAATTTCGTTTTGATTGGATAAGACTTAAAAATTAGCTCAGGAACTATAAGTGTGGTGTTCTAGAAAAACTATTGGCAGTCGTCTCTTAAGTTATTTGAACATGCACACGAAATTTTGTGAAAATAAAAAAATCGAGATTGCAGTTATCGTAGAACAGACAATGACGATTCATATGCTACAAGATTTTTATTTTTATTTTACAGGGTACTAACTGGAAACTGATGACAATATCAGAGATTCTGATTTTATTGTAAACGTTTACCTACTATGGGCTACATAAACGTTTTATTTTTCATGAATTAAGCGCGTTCAAAAAGATTTGATTTACAAAATTTAACCCACCATAGATACATCTCTCCTGGAATCTGGTAGAACTTGTTCGGGAGCCCAGAATCTTTGTAATGATGTAATTTTCAGCTTTACTAATGTTTTTACCTTATATTAAGTTGAGATTTTGGTAGAATCTATTTTAATGAAACGATACTTAATGCATAAATCTCCTCTTTATACAGAACCATGTTGGTTACCAAATCTGACGGGCCAGTGACGGGTCGCCTGATTTTTATTACAATTTAAACCAATCTAGAAACATTCACCATTGTGTTAGATTTCTTTTCAAAAGTAAATGAGGTTGGCGGAGAATTAAGCAAAATTGTAACGTTTGTGCTGTCAGTTTCAGTATCCAACGAAACCTGCGAACATGTATTCAATGTCATTAACGTTTTGTTGAGTAAAGGTCGAAACTAATTAAGTGTGCATCATGTCAAGGCGGAAATTTCAGTATACACCAATTTTAATTACTCACCTAAAGATTTCAATGCCTTTTTCTGTCAAAATCAGATCTTTTGGAGACTGCTAGAGTAGTTCAAAATACAAATTCAAATTACATAAATGAAGCACGGCTTTTGAAGTAATGCTATTTTTACGAATTTGTTATTATAATTCATAGAGTAATGTTAAAACAAAATTAATGTTAAACATTCATATATTTTGTAAATGATAAATAAACCAAATTTTATGGTCCTCATTAGCTTTTTTTAACCTATTAACTTCCGGAATCAACAATTTACAAGATGGCAACTGTAAATTTAACAATAAAATAAATATTAAATATCATTATATGTTTCCCAATAATTAAATAAAATAGTTTCATTGCTCACACCTGGTTTTTTGACCTAGATAAAATCCTCCCGGTTTCTCCCGAAATTTGCTATTCGTTCGGTGGAAATCTCTCGGAATCAACTACTCATGAGGTGGCAACCCTAGTTTCCTGTTTCTACGAGCAAATTTTCAAGACGTCTCTTGTGTGAAGAGAAAATATTATCTGTAGTTGTAAGAATTTGAGATTTCCTTTTCATGATAGAAAATTCCGGGAGAATCCGGGAGTATTTTCTCTAGGTCGAAAAACAACTAAAGTGACCAATGAAACTTATTTTATTTAGTTATTAGTAAAATCAATAATGATTATTTAATCTAGTTTTATTTTTAAAGTTAGAGTTGTCACGTTGAAAACGGCTGATTCCGGGCGATATCCATATGAATAGTTAACCGCGATATCGTTTGTAGGTTAAAAAACACCTAATGAGAACATAGAATAATTGTATTTTTTATTTAGAAAATATATAAATATATAACGTCAGTTTTGCTTTATTATATGAAATATAATAAATAAATCTTAAAAATAGCATTACTTCAGTAGTAATATTTCATTTGAATTTGTTATTCGAACAACATCGAGCAGTCTCGAAAAGATCTGGTTTTGATAGTAAAAGGGCATGGATATCTTTAAAAGAGCATTTAAAATTGGTTCATACGTGAATTTCAGTCTTGACATGGTCCACATTTAATTTGCTTCGAACTTCACAGCACGATTCGTTAATAGCATTGAACAACGGTCACAAGCTGCGGTGGATACTGAAGCTTAAAACACAAGCGTTACACTATTATTTAATACTCCGTCATCTCCATTTACTTTTGAAATGAAATCTAAAACAATATTGAATGTATAATAATTGGTTTAAATAAAAATAAAAATCAGACGAACCTTTATTGGCACGTTAGCGTGGTAACCAACATGCTCCTGTATAAAGAGCATATTTGTACATTATTTATCACTTCATTGGCATCAATGGATAGGATTCTATCAAAATCTCAAATTAGTACTAGGTAAATTCAATTTCGAAGATTTTGGGCTGCCGGAAAAGTTCTACCAGATTCCGGGAGAAATGTATCTAAGATTGGTTAATTCCGGGAGACTCCCAGAATTCCGGAAGAGGTGGAACCCCAGACTCAGCGCCTCAGTGCCACTCGGGACGAATGTGGCGCCAAGTGTTAGTTAAACCTTTCTCTCAGATAACTGTCCTAAATACTTTTTCAACGTTTAGGTGAAATTGGTTGAGCTACACGAACGAACCGATTTCGAATAAAGGAGTAAATTATGGAACTGTTTTAATATAATTAATTACGTGAGCCGGTCCAGTAGTGTGACGTTGCTCGCGATACAGCTTCTGGTTAGCTCTCACGCATGGCTTCGACTTTAGTGATCGGCATTTGTAAGTTTCATTTTCCGGAAGCCCGCGGACCACCTGAAAGACACTCGAAGCCCAACAGTGGTCCGCGGAGCACACTTGGAGAACCGCAGCGTTAAAGTAGCTGTATTCAAACATTACAAAGCCGAGGACCCTCAACGACGAGAACTATCTTCGCCCCTAATTCTGTACCATCACGTTACCGCATAAAAACAATAACCATACCTACTGGACATACAATTGCAATTTTCTCGTTCGGCGGCGTTTGTTGTTGTATGACAAAATTTGAAAAATGCCCAAGATGAAAGCACGTTAACCCGTAACCACAGGCATCGGTCTCTCAGACCACACGAAAAATTTCAATAGTCTATTTTATGGTCCATGGATCATTTAGGCCTTTGAGGTTTTGTTTAGCTTTGTATCCTGGAGGTGGCTTTGTTTACTTCACGGTAGTTGCCTTCTAGCTTTGGACCTGTGCGTACTAGAGCGGGTTTAGTTTCGTTGCCGGTCTGAAAAACCGCTTGCCTGTGTCCACGTAATTTTTTTCGGGACAATTCTTTCACACGGTTTCGGAAATTTCCTACGACATGTTGCAGTTATACCGTCCTGGACCGTCGCACGTCCAAAAATGAAAACCAAAACTGCCTTCCAATGTTTTATTTGTAGCAGCTCAATATATTTGAAATGTTCAGCACCCGCTTGAGGAGAGAGAGCGTGAGAGGGGGAGGGGAGGGCGTTGGAAAGGGAGTGGGATGGGAAGGGGGGATGGTAAGGGGGGGTTAAGGGGAGAGGGAGGGGAGTGGGTGGAGAGGGTGGGAGAGTGTAGGGAGAGGAAGAGGGAGAAGGGGAGAGAGCGGGGTAGAGGGGGAGAGAGATAGAGACAGAAAAGAACCAAATGTACTATATATTGAAAATAATTATGTGCGGTTAAGTATTTTATAGCGAAATTTATTTCTTTGTCTAACAATTTATATTCACCCAAAACCATTTTTACACTCCGTACCACTCAATCATGTTAATTTAATATTTATTGCTTAATTTTTAGTGCATATAAAAGTTGGTGTCATTAATTTGACTTTTCAAGATATTTCTAAAGGCTAAAGACTACTTAAAAAAGTTGTCCAGTATTGGAAAGTACCAGAACTTGGGTGACATTCGTGGTACCGCAAACAGCAACCAAGTTTTGAGAAGAGGATAAGTGAACACGAATTATATTTTGAATTTCTGTCACCCATTTGCTACTTCACGAAACATCTCTTGGAAAACGCTCATAACAGTACTTTTTACCATATGTTAACGACTTTTTATGCCAAAGGCAATAGATTTTTTTCTGGAACAATCAAAATTTATTCATTTTTTCCTCACTAGCGAGTTTGTATTTAAATGAATTCTCCAATCCATTCCGAAAACACCATTGAAAAAATTCCTTTTGGTGACTTTATGGCGAGATATTTCCTATTTTCCTCCTCCTCTCTCCACCATACCTCTTTCCCATCTGTCTTTTTGTTTGATTTGTCATTCTTAACGGCCCCACTTCAGCCGTCCTCGGCTGAGGGGTGGTCAGCGTGTCTGGCTCCCAATGTTAAAGTCGCCCGAGTAAAATAGTAAAAGGTGCTTGCATACTCACCTTGAAAAAACATTCATTTTTTAGAGACACATTTCGTCATTGGAAATATATTTTTAATTCTAAAGATTTCACCTCTTAACCGATTTTCATTCTTTCCTTGTGTAACTATAATGTAGTAAACCAATCCCTAAATTTTGCAATTTCAAGAATATTATACTTTTTTCACAGTAGGATACTAAAACCACACATTTTTGCCAAATTTTAAAGTTGTACCCTATCTAGTAGAGAAATAATGTATATCTATTTGTTTAAATTTTAAATAATTATAACGGCCGCATCAACATATTGATGGAGATTTTTATTTGGGTATGTGCACCAAGTTCAAAATAACTTTAAAATTTCCGCTTCAACACGACATTATTTTTTTTTTCACGATTCTCAATTATTAAAATAAAATACTACACAACCCATATTCTACACATGAAAATTATCACCACCTGATGTTAATTGGTTGTCCTTTGTACCTTGATGTGGTAGAAGGGCTTGAGCATTTCAAGGGGCAACATTTTGTCGTTGTCAAAGAGAGGATAACAAGGTAGGAAATTTAACACCACATTTGAACAAATACAAAGTCTGGAAATTAAAACACAAATTTATTAGTGTAATATTGTAAACACTGGAAACTGTATTAGGTACTCAGTTTCAGCCAGAAGTTACAAGATAAAAATATTGATGATACATTGGTCATTGATTCACAACAGTTATATGCAGGCAATTAACAATGTAATGCTTATTGTAAAAGAGCTTGTTGGAATGACTTGAAAGTAGATTTAAATGCAACCTTAAAAGGCATTGATGTATAATATTGTACAATTAAGACATGCCATTAAACAAGATTTTATCTTTTGTGTATAGCAGCTTGTAACTTGTTTAATCTATGTGAAAATCCTTCTTCGGGTTGACGTTTCTGTTTTATTAAGTTTAAAGTTTAATTTTGTGAAATGCACAAAAGATATTTAGATGCTTAAGCATTGACAGTATATGGAATATAGTGGAGTACATTATAATTCGTAACTAAAATTACACTTAGTCAAGGAACACACAACAATCAATGCTAAGTGTTCTATCTGTTCTTTTTTTAGAATTTTACAATAATGAAAATTATGTGTGTTATTAAATACCCTCGACCATCCTATACTGCCAGAAGGCTCAAATAAATGTAACTGTTGCTTGACATCACAGCTTTTGGGAGTTCATTAACCACTTTGCTGGTATCATTTACCCACTTTTGGTTATTCATGAAGGGATAATTTATATATGCGGAGATATTAATTTAATAAAAATAAATAAATGCACTAGTTAATGCATCAGAATATGCTGAAATCTTTTCAACACAACCTACTCATAAGTAGATGCATGTAGAAGGTGAATGTTTTTTATTAGATAGTTATAACAATGTCGACTATTGCTTGGCACAACATTCAAGATTCAGCCATCAGATAATTTGCGTAATACTTTCAAACTGTAAAAAATCAGCCTGAGCTCTTAGATAATACAAAAAAACTATATAGTATATAAAAAATAAATAGACAGGTATTATACAGAAGATTTTGAAATAAAGACGATGTTTTTCACTAAAGAGCCTATCAAAATCACATCCACACAAAATAATTATGTTGTCAGCAAAGATGACCAAAATTGCTAAAACACTCGAAATTGCTTCAGTCATAATTAACAGGCTAAAGCCTTTTTCTTGTATGAAGAAATTATACATTTATTATTTTCTTTCTGTTTACCAACAGAATACTTATGAATGCTGGTGGAGGTTTTCGGGTTTCGCTGCGTTGGCGGCATTTCTGGCTCTAGACGTTTCGCAGACATTGCAGTCTGCATCTTGAGGAGACGAAGTGAGATCAGATTGTAGGGATCTGCTTTTATATCCACTCGGCCTTCCTAGTTTAACCGTTGTCCATCGCTGATTGGATCATTCGAGTTGCTATCCTTTTCTCTTTCTTGGTTGCTCCAACGTATTTTCTACCCTTTCACGTTTCCGTTGGAAGAGTCGCTTCCATGTTGCGCTAATGTGCAAACCGTCGTCCCGGTTGAAATTGACTGGATGTTTTTCGATTTTCATAGCTTCGCGAATTAACCTCGGAAAATATCGATCTTCTTTCGCGAGCAATTTCGTTTCCCCGAGGCTGTTTTTATGTACCGGGCCGCAGGTGAAGTGCTCCGCTATGGCCGACTCCGACCAATTCTTGTTCATCATGGCCCGATTATGTTCGCCTAAGCGCCAGCGAATGGATCGTCCCGTTTGTCCTACATATACGTGTCCGCAGCTGCATGGAATCCTGTTGACTCCTTCAGATGTTAGCGGGCCGAGTGCATCTTTCGCAGACGGAAGTTCTTCTTTTATTTTTCTTAGCGTGTTTGAACGGACGACGATATTTTCTTTTTGTAGAACCCTGTCTATGCGTTCTGATGTCCCGGCGATGAAGGGAATTTTTGCGTAGGCTGTGGGCTTTGGTCGTTCCACCGAAGGTTTTTGCTTCGGTTTTATGTTCCGCCGGATGAAGGGGTGACTGTAGCCATTATTCATAAGTGCCCTTCTTATATGCTCTTCTTCGTCTTTTAGCGACTCGGGATTGGAGACCGTCTTTTTTCGGTGCATCAGGGTCTTGATTTTTGATGCCTTCTGCTGAGGATGGTGATGAGAGGCAGCATGCAGGTAACGGTCAGTATGCGTTTTTTCCGAAATACGCTGTGTCCAAGGCTTCCGTCAGGTCTCTTCTTCACCATGACGTCGAGAAATGGTAGGGTGCCGTTCTCTTCGACTTCCATGGTGAACTGGATGGCCGGGTGGACTTGGTTGAGTTGACGGTGGAACTCATGAAGTTTATTTGTCCCATGGGGCCAAATGACGAATGTGTCATTCACGCAAAGACTAGTACCCCTACGGAAAGACCGGAAACTTAACAGAAATTTAACAGATTAAATGGACTTAAATGAAAAAATTGCATATAAGAAATCAAACTTATTACCATATATCACACATTACGAGAGTACAAAGTCATTATCAAATTACATAACAGTGAGGTATTTTTACATAAATATTATACAATCAAGATATAAAAATGAATTATTGTAACAGAATTTTATAACGTTAATACCTTTTATGCATGAAACGTATTTAAAGGAAATTCACGTGGACGACGAAAAACGTCAAACTTTCACGTCATGAATGAATTTGTGGATCAAGCAAAAATCTATTTGTAAAGTGATTTCTTCGGCCCTGGAACACATTCTCTTTCTGTTGCACCTGTAAAAAGAGCGAAAATGAATTTCTAAGAATGTCAATCATTAAACATGCTAAACCTAATGAAATTGATGCAGGAGGCAATGGGCATGCTTCAAATGTTGCAATAAATGTAAAATAAGGCAAATGCGCTTACGGCCCATAAACAATGTTTCTATGATGATCACATTACCATTTGTAAAATTAAACACATCACATTGCACTAGAAAATGTGCACTTTATCTATAATTTATTCCAAGCACAGTTGTATTTGCTGACGTTTACGTGTTCACAGCAGTTACAGTTAGACCATTTAAGATCTATATGTATTCATCATATAATAAGGAAAACTTTTGATATAGAGATTTCAATTTCTCGATCGAAAAATATATACATATTTCTAAATGTTTTGAAACAAAGAAGAATTATGTCTAGGATTATAAACAAATGCATAATAAGAAACAAGAAATATTCAAGTTAACAATTTCTGTAAATTCAAAATATTTCAAATTAAAACAATGAGACATCGCTATGGTACACTTATTTCATTCTAATACAAGCACAATTCTATCCTCTGGCGTCTCTGTTGCAGTTTAACTTATAAAACTCACTATAATCTACTGATAACCGCGAGAAGTTTTATACAGAAATTTCAGTTGCTCAATCTAAAATTACTGCTTATTTTGTGAACTGACACGAACCATATTCACGGCCAGGGCAATGGACGACACAGCTAGGTGAAGTAAGCGAGGCTTAACACATGAAAATGAGAAATATTTCCTCTCAAAATTCTTCTCGTACACCAACAAAAGAGAGAAATTTCTTTCCTTCCTTCCTAGAAGATATATCCATTGGAGGTATCTGTTAAGAAAATATAAAAGCATTCTCACAAAACGAATTCACATAACTATTCGTAGAACTAGTTCGTTAATCTTTCTGGTAAGAGAAGAATATATTTTCTTGAAGTTTGAAGGTAAATATGCCCTATTGAGAGAACTTCTATATTAAACAAGTAGTTATGGAAAGCCCTAATCCGCCTTCTTTCCTTTCAATACAATTTTAATATACAACAAGTAGGGGTTATATATGTTTTTCCGTGGTACAGCGGTGCTTTTCGTCACCTCGCCCTACAAACGAAATTTCTTTGAAATCCTTTCTGCCAATACCTTCCAAATTCATAGTTACAGAAACATTCTAACCTTGATATCATGGTAGCCCTGTTTAATCGACCCGGTTGAAATACGACATTTTGCTTATTTATTATGTTATGTTATGTTTATATTTAAAGTATTAAATTTGGTTCAAATTGATGAGAATAGTTAAACACAAATACTTGTAAAAATAATATTTTATCCGTTGTATTGTGGCAGCCTTGCTTTCCATATCTACAGTAAACATCTTGAAATTGCTATTTTATATTGCACGCCTGCTTCATACAAACCTTTGTCAAAATCGGTTTACCTAATTCCTTCCAAATTCATAATTGCCGAAAAGATTAAGTTGGTGGAATACGTCCCTCCGATATCCAGGAAAAGTTGCGAAAAGTAGGTATGTGTTTCGGATACAAAGCAGCCTTAGTCATTGGCGACTCATCTACCATCTATCATTACTTACTTCTCCATACCATTGAGTTGACTTGTCACATTCTCACGTTTTGCATCAATGTTACCACACGAAAATGAAAATTTTAACAATTAAAAATTATTTTAAGACAATATCATTTAGCAAACAATGAAAATGATCTTATTCACAAATCTCTCTCGCAGAATACCTAATTGTTTTATCGAAGGTCATTTTACATTTTTTTTAAATAAATTGTTAAAAACACTGCCGTATGCGAGCAGAAGTATCTTAGGCAGTCATCGCAGATATTTTTTTCAGTTTGTAATATTATTTATATGAAACGTGATGGTTTCTGAAGCAGGAAGGCCGAATGCCGTAGAGATGTAGGGCTGCACGCTAAAATTCAAAGAAAATGAATGACAGGTACAAAATCCATATTGTACGGAAAAGTAAATCATAATTTCACCGAGAATCAGGATGTTACTCGAGGTTAATGCCATAATTTGTCCGAGTTGCTGTCAAGATTTTGTTTCCCGCGTCATGATGCCGTTACGCTAATTGTTCCTCCATCTCTCATCTATAATACCAGGGGATCCGCGGGATGTTTGGCCTCGCTCAAGCCGCCTTGGGCTGGTGGGGGGAATCACGTAGGTAGGTGTTTCGGATACAAAGCAGCATTCATCATTGGCGATTCATCTACCATCTATCACGTTCAATATTATTATCGTCTTCGTAGTTCTCCTACAGTGTGGATGTAAAATTTGATTGGAATTGAAAGCGCTGCCCTCGGAAGTAAAATATGAATGAAAGAAATGTAATTTCAAGAATCGCACGAAATACCGGACTAATGGCAAATGAACCTGAGCCTTGTCTCCTCGTTGAGACAAAAGTTATAGCAGGACAGACAAACGGATAATCAAGCAAACAGACCAAGTGCACAGGGATTCAACATAAGAGACCGCGCCAACGCAAATTGCGTGCCTCTGGGGTACATTTTAGGGAAATTTTTATTTGGCGTTTTCTTCGTTGTTTGATGTTTTCTGTGTGTCCGCTAAATTTCGTTTTGATTGGATAAGACTTAAAAATTAGCTCAGGAACTATAAGTGTGGTGTTCTAGAAAAACTATTGGCAGTCGTCTCTTAAGTTATTTGAACATGCACACGAAATTTTGTGAAAATAAAAAAATCGAGATTGCAGTTATCGTAGAACAGACAATGACGATTCATATGCTACAAGATTTTTATTTTTATTTTACAGGGTACTAACTGGAAACTGATGACAATATCAGAGATTCTGATTTTATTGTAAACGTTTACCTACTATGGGCTACATAAACGTTTTATTTTTCATGAATTAAACGCGTTCAAAAAGATTTGATTTACAAAATTTAACCCACCATAGATACATCTCTCCTGGAATCTGGTAGAACTTGTTCGGGAGCCCAGAATCTTTGTAATGATGTAATTTTCAGCTTTACTAATATTTTTACCTTATATTAAGTTGAGATTTTGGTATAATCTAATTCAATGAAACGATACTTAATGCATAAATCTCCTCTTTATACAGAACCATGTTGGTTACCAAATCTGACGGGCCAGTGACGGGTCGCCTGATTTTTATTACAATTTAAACCAATCTAGAAACATTCACCATTGTTTTAGATTTCTTTTCAAAAGTAAATGAGGTTGGCGGAGAATTAAGCAAAATTGTAACGTTTGTGCTGTCAGTTTCAGTATCCAACGAAACCTGCGAACATGTATTCAACGTCATTAATGTTTTGTTGAGTAAAGGTCGAAACTAATTAAGTGTGCATCATGTCAAGGCGGAAATTTCAGTATACACCAATTTTAATTACTCACCTAAAGATTTCAATGCCTTTTTCTGTCAAAATCAGATCTTTTGGAGACTGCTAGAGTAGTTCAAAATACAAATTCAAATTACATAAATGAAGCACGGCTTTTGAAGTAATGCTATTTTTACGAATTTGTTATTATAATTCATAGAGTAATGTTAAAACAAAATTAATGTTAAACATTCATATATTTTGTAAATGATAAATAAACCAAATTTTATGGTCCTCATTAGCTTTTTTTAACCTATTAACTTCCGGAATCAACAATTTACAAGATGGCAACTGTAAATTTAACAATAAAATAAATATTAAATATCATTATATGTTTCCCAATAATTAAATAAAATAGTTTCATTGCTCACACCCGGTTTTTTGACCTAGATAAAATCCTCCCGGTTTCTCCCGAAATTTGCTATTCGTTCGGTGGAAATCTCTCGGAATCAACTACTCATGAGGTGGCAACCCTAGTTTCCTGTTTCTACGAGCAAATTTTCAAGACGTCTCTTGTGTGAAGAGAAAATATTATCTGTAGTTGTAAGAATTTGAGATTTCCTTTTCATGATAGAAAATTCCGGGAGAATCCGGGAGTATTTTCTCTAGGTCGAAAAACAACTAAAGTGACCAATGAAACTTATTTTATTTAGTTATTAGTAAAATCAATAATGATTATTTAATCTAGTTTTATTTTTAAAGTTAGAGTTGTCACGTTGAAAACGGCTGATTCCGGGCGATATCCATATGAATAGTTAACCGCGATATCGTTTGTAGGTTAAAAAACACCTAATGAGAACATAGAATAATTGTATTTTTTATTTAGAAAATATATTGATATATAACGTCAGTTTTGCTTTATTATATGAAATATAATAAATAAATCTTAAAAATAGCATTACTTCAGTAGTAATATTTCATTTGAATTTGTTATTCGAACAACATCGAGCAGTCTCGAAAAGATCTGGTTTTGATAGTAAAAGGGCATGGATATCTTTAAAAGAGCATTTAAAATTGGTTCATACGTGAATTTCAGTCTTGACATGGTCCACATTTAATTTGCTTCGAACTTCACAGCACGATTCGTTAATAGCATTGAACAACGGTCACAAGCTGCGGTGGATACTGAAGCTTAAAACACAAGCGTTACACTATTATTTAATACTCCGTCATCTCCATTTACTTTTGGAATGAAATCTAAAACAATATTGAATGTATAATAATTGGTTTAAATAAAAATAAAAATCAGACGAACCTTTATTGGCACGTTAGCGTGGTAACCAACATGCTCCTGTATAAAGAGCATATTTGTACATTATTTATCACTTCATTGGCATCAATGGATAGGATTCTATCAAAATCTCAAATTAGTACTAGGTAAATTCAATTTCGAAGATTTTGGGCTGCCGGAAAAGTTCTACCAGATTCCGGGAGAAATGTATCTAAGATTGGTTAATTCCGGGAGACTCCCAGAATTCCGGAAGAGGTGGAACCCCAGACTCAGCGCCTCAGTGCCACTCGGGACGAATGTGGCGCCAAGTGTTAGTTAAACCTTTCTCTCAGATAACTGTCCTAAATACTTTTTCAACGTTTAGGTGAAATTGGTTGAGCTACACGAACGAACCGATTTCGAATAAAGGAGTAAATTATGGAACTGTTTTAATATAATTAATTACGTGAGCCGGTCCAGTAGTGTGACGTTGCTCGCGATACAGCTTCTGGTTAGCTCTCACGCATGGCTTCGACTTTAGTGATCGGCATTTGTAAGTTTCATTTTCCGGAAGCCCGCGGACCACCTGAAAGACACTCGAAGCCCAACAGTGGTCCGCGGAGCACACTTGGAGAACGGCAGCGTTAAAGTAGCTGTATTCAAACATTACAAAGCCGAGGACCCTCAACGACGAGAACTATCTTCGCCCCTAATTCTGTACCATCACGTTACCGCATAAAAACAATAACCATACCTACTGGACATACAATTGCAATTTTCTCGTTCGGCGGCGTTTGTTGTTGTATGACAAAATTTGAAAAATGCCCAAGATGAAAGCACGTTAACCCGTAACCACAGGCATCGGTCTCTCAGACCACACGAAAAATTTCAATAGTCTATTTTATGGTCCATGGATCATTTAGGCCTTTGAGGTTTTGTTTAGCTTTGTATCCTGGAGGTGGCTTTGTTTACTTCACGGTAGTTGCCTTCTAGCTTTGGACCTGTGCGTACTAGAGCGGGTTTAGTTTCGTTGCCGGTCTGAAAAACCGCTTGCCTGTGTCCACGTAATTTTTTTCGGGACAATTCTTTCACACGGTTTCGGAAATTTCCTACGACATGTTGCAGTTATACCGTCCTGGACCGTCGCACGTCCAAAAATGAAAACCAAAACTGCCTTCCAATGTTTTATTTGTAGCAGCTCAATATATTTGAAATGTTCAGCACCCGCTTGAGGAGAGAGAGCGTGAGAGGGGGAGGGGAGGGCGTTGGAAAGGGAGTGGGATGGGAAGGGGGGATGGTAAGGGGGGGTTAAGGGGAGAGGGAGGGGAGTGGGTGGAGAGGGTGGGAGAGTGGAGGGAGAGGAAGAGGGAGAAGGGGAGAGAGCGGGGTAGAGGGGGAGAGAGATAGAGACAGAAAAGAACCAAATGTACTATATATTGAAAATAATTATGTGCGGTTAAGTATTTTATAGCGAAATTTATTTCTTTGTCTAACAATTTATATTCACCCAAAACCATTTTTACACTCCGTACCACTCAATCATGTTAATTTAATATTTATTGCTTAATTTTTAGTGCATATAAAAGTTGGTGTCATTAATTTGACTTTTCAAGATATTTCTAAAGGCTAAAGACTACTTAAAAAAGTTGTCCAGTATTGGAAAGTACCAGAACTTGGGTGACATTCGTGGTACCGCAAACAGCAACCAAGTTTTGAGATGAGGATAAGTGAACACGAATTATATTTTGAATTTCTGTCACCCATTTGCTACTTCACGAAACATCTCTTGGAAAACGCTCATAACAGTACTTTTTACCATATGTTAACGACTTTTTATGCCAAAGGCAATAGATTTTTTTCTGGAACAATCAAAATTTATTCATTTTTTCCTCACTAGCGAGTTTGTATTTAAAAGAATTCTCCAATCCATTCCGAAAACACCATTGAAAGAATTCCTTTTGGTGACTTTATGGCGAGATATTTCCTATTTTCCTCCTCCTCTCTCCACCATACCTCTTTCCCATCTGTCTTTTCGTTTGATTTGTCATTCTTAACGGCCCCACTTCAGCCGTCCTCGGCTGAGGGGTGGTCAGCGTGTCTGGCTCCCAATGTTAAAGTCGCCCGAGTAAAATAGTAAAAGGTGCTTGCATACTCACCTTGAAAAAACATTCATTTTTTAGAGACACATTTCGTCATTGGAAATATATTTTTAATTCTAAAGATTTCACCTCTTAACCGATTTTCATTCTTTCCTTGTGTAACTATAATGTAGTAAACCAATCCCTAAATTTTGCAATTTCAAGAATATTATACTTTTTTCACAGTAGGATACTAAAACCACACATTTTTGCCAAATTTTAAAGTTGTACCCTATCTAGTAGAGAAATAATGTATATCTATTTGTTTAAATTTTAAATAATTATAACGGCCGCATCAACATATTGATGGAGATTTTTATTTGGGTATGTGCACCAAGTAATAAAATAACTTTAAAATTTCCGCTTCAACACGACATTATTTTTTTTTTCACGATTCTCAATTATTAAAACAAATACTACACAACCCATATTTTACACATGAAAATTATCACCACCTGATGTTACTTGGTTGTCCTTTGTACCTTGATGTGGTAGAAGGGCTTGAGCATTTCAAGGGGCAACATTTTGTCGTTGTCAAAGAGAGGATAACAAGGTAGGAAATTTAACACCACATTTGAACAAATACAAAGTCTCAAAATTAAAACACAAATTTATTAGTGTAATATTGTAAACACTGGAAACTGTATTGGGTACTCAGTTTCAGCCAGAAGTTACAAGATAAAAATATTGATGATACATTGGTCATTGATTCACAACAGTTATATGCAGGCAATTAACAATGTAATGCTTATTGTAAAAGAGCTTGTTGGAATGACTTGAAAGTAGATTTAAATGCAACCTTAAAAGGCATTGATGTATAATATTGTACAATTAAGACATGCCATTAAACAAGATTTTATCTTTTGTGTATAGCAGCTTGTAACTTGTTTAATCTATGTGAAAATCCTTCTTCGGGTTGACGTTTCTGTTTTATTAAGTTTAAAGTTTAATTTTGTGAAATGCACAAAAGATATTTAGATGCTTAAGCATTGACAGTATATGGAATATAGTGGAGTACATTATAATTCGTAACTAAAATTACACTTAGTCAAGGAACACACAACAATCAATGCTAAGTGTTCTATCTGTTCTTTTTTTAGAATTTTACAATAATGAAAATTATGTGTGTTATTAAATACCCTCGACCATCCTATACTGCCAGAAGGCTCAAATAAATGTAACTGTTGCTTGACATCACAGCTTTTGGGAGTTCATTAACCACTTTGCTGGTATCATTTACCCACTTTTGGTTATTCATGAAGGGATAATTTATATATGCGGAGATATTAATTTAATAAAAATAAATAAATGCACTAGTTAATGCATCAGAATATGCTGAAATCTTTTCAACACAGCCTACTCATAAGTAGATGCATGTAGAAGGTGAATGTTTTTTATTAGATAGTTATAACAATGTCGACTATTGCTTGGCACAACATTCAAGATTCAGCCATCAGATAATTGCTTCAGTCATAATTAACAGGCTAAAGCCTTTTTCTTGTATGAAGAAATTATACATTTATTATTTTCTTTCTGTTTACCAACAGAATACTTATGAATGCTGGTGGAGGTTTTCGGGTTTCGCTGCGTTGGCGGCATTTCTGGCTCTAGACGTTTCGCAGACATTGCAGTCTGCATCTTGAGGAGACGAAGTGAGATCAGATTGTAGGGATCTGCTTTTATATCCACTCGGCCTTCCTAGTTTAACCGTTGTCCATCGCTGATTGGATCATTCGAGTTGCTATCCTTTTCTCTTTGGTGGTTGCTCCAACGTATTTTCTTCCCTTTCACGTTTCCGTTGGAAGAGTCGCTTCCATGTTGCGCTAATGTGCAAACCGTCGTCCCGGTTGAAATTGACTGGATGTTTTTCGATTTTCATAGCTTCGCGAATTAACCTCGGAAAATATCGATCTTCTTTCGCGAGCAATTTCGTTTCCCTGAGCCTGTTTTTATGTACCGGGCCGCAGGTGAAGTGCTCCGCTATGGCCGACTCCGTCCAATTCTTGTTCATCATGGCCCGATTATGTTCGCCTAAGCGCCAGCGAATGGATCGTCCCGTTTGTCCTACATATACGTGTCCGCAGCTGCATGGAATCCTGTTGACTCCTTCAGATGTTAGCGGGCCGAGTGCATCTTTCGCAGACGGAAGTTCTTCTTTTATTTTTCTTAGCGTGTTTGAACGGACGACGATATTTTCCTTTTGTAGAACCTTGTCTATGCGTTCTGATGTCCCGGCGATGAAGGGAATTTTTGCGTAGGCTGTGGGCTTTGGTCGTTCCACCGAAGGTTTTTGCTTCGGTTTTATGTTCCGCCGGATGAAGGGGTGACTGTAGCCATTATTCATAAGTGCCCTTCTTATATGCTCTTCTTCGTCTTTTAGCGACTCGGGATCGGAGACCGTCTTTTTTCGGTGCATCAGGGTCTTGATTTTTGATGCCTTCTGCTGAGGATGGTGATGAGAGGCAGCATGCAGGTAACGGTCAGTATGCGTTTTTTCCGAAATACGCTGTGTCCAAGGCTTCCGTCAGGTCTCTTCTTCACCATGACGTCGAGAAATGGTAGGGTGCCGTTCTCTTCGACTTCCATGGTGAACTGGATGGCCGGGTGGACTTGGTTGAGTTGACGGTGGAACTCATGAAGTTTATTTGTCCCATGGGGCCAAATGACGAATGTGTCATTCACGCAAAGTCTAGTACCCCTACGGAAAGACCGGAAACTTAACAGAAATTTAACAGATTAAATGGACTTAAATGAAAAAATTGCATATAAGAAATCAAACTTATTACCATATATCACACATTACGAGAGTACAAAGTCATTATCAAATTACATAACAGTGAGGTATTTTTACATAAATATTATACAATCAAGATATAAAAATGAATTATTGTAACAGAATTTTATAACGTTAATACCTTTTATGCATGAAACGTATTTAAAGGAAATTCACGTGGACGACGAAAAACGTCAAACTTTCACGTCATGAATGAATTTGTGGATCAAGCAAAAATCTATTTGTAAAGTGATTTCTTCGGCCCTGGAACACATTCTCTTTCTGTTGCACCTGTAAAAAGAGCGAAAATGAATTTCTAAGAATGTCAATCATTAAACATGCTAAACCTAATGAAATTGATGCAGGAGGCAATGGGCATGCTTCAAATGTTGCAATAAATGTAAAATAAGGCAAATGCGCTTACGGCCCATAAACAATGTTTCTATGATGATCACATTACCATTTGTAAAATTAAACACATCACATTGCACTAGAAAATGTGCACTTTATCTATAATTTATTCCAAGCACAGTTGTATTTGCTGACGTTTACGTGTTCACAGCAGTTACAGTTAGACCATTTAAGATCTATATGTATTCATCATATAATAAGGAAAACGTTTGATATAGAGATTTCAATTTCTCGATCGAAAAATATATACATATTTCTAAATGTTTTGAAACAAAGAAGAATTATGTCTAGGATTATAAACAAATGCATAATGAGAAACAAGAAATATTCAAGTTAACAATTTCTGTAAATTCAAAATATTTCAAATTAAAACAATGAGACATCGCTATGGTACACTTATTTCATTCTATTACAGGCACAATTCTATCCTCTGGCGTCTCTGTTGCAGTTTAACTTATAAAACTCACTATAATCTACTGATAACCGCGAGAAGTTTTATACAGAAATTTCAGTTGCTCAATCTAAAATTACTGCTTATTTTGTGAACTGACACGAACCATATTCACGGCCAGGGCAATGGACGACACAGCTAGGTGAAGTAACCGAGGCTTAACACCTGAAAATGAGAAATATTTCCTCTCAAAATGCTTCTCGTACACCAACAAAAGAGAGAAATTTCTTTACTTCCTTCCTAGAAGATATATCCATTGGAGGTATCTGTTAAGAAAATATAAAAGCATTCTCACAAAACGAATTCACATAACTATTCGTAGAACTAGTTCGTTAATCTTTTTTTCAAAAATATATGATATATTTAAGATTTACCTGTTGATTGGACATCAGAACAAAATCATTTCGTCACGTTTTCTTAAACAGTGATGAATGCATATCTACTATATATCTACTTGACAAAATCAGAGTAACTGACAACCTCTCAATAAGCAATGGCCAACTTTTTTCAAGAAAATTGGCCGCTGTTCCGTTACGAGACACAAGGAACGTGTGGCGCTGTGGTGATGCGGTAGAGAGAGAGAGAGAGAAATAGATGTAGAAAATGAGAGAGAGAGAGAGAGCCGACTGCGACTGCAGCGCCTATCGCGGACACCTTAGCATGGTGAACTACGTGTAAAAGCTGGGAATCTATTCTCCCATAAGAGTTTCATACCCCTGCATCCACGTAACGCAGCCAGCATGAAGGTTGAGGACCAGCGCCTTAGACTCGAAATGCTCCATATATAGATTGGCTATGACGGGGGAGAGAGGACAGCCCATATCTGCTCCCTCCTTCTGGTCGTAAAACTGTCCGTTCCACAGGAAGTAGTTGTTGGTGAGGCAGAATTCTGTTAACTACGGATAGTCTGCCGGCAGTCCATGATGTATAAGCTCCTTCAAGATTTCGATGGAGTTCTTTATAGGAACCTTAGTGAAAAGTGAGGTCACGTCAAAGCTTACAAGAATATCGTTCTCCGAAACTTTCATGTCGTTTAGCCTTTCTATGAAATGTGCTGAATTCTTCACGTGCGATTCCGTTCCGCCTACGTACGTCTGTAAGCTGCGTGCGAAGTATTTTGACAGCCGATGTGTTGGGGAGCCGATGGCGCTGACGATGGGTCTCAGAGGAACGTCGTTCTTGTGTATTTTTGGTAACCCAAACAGTTGTGGAGGCCTGGATGATGACGGCAGTAAATTCCGTTGGTCTTAAATAGGTATTGAGGATTTCTAAATCAACTCTCGGATTTTCCTTTCGGTTATCTTCGTCGGGTCGCCTTTTAGTGTGGAGTAAGTTGGATTGTCCAGCAGATTGCGGATCTTCTCGTCGTAGTCCTCCTTGGAGATGATTACGGTGGCGTTTCCCTTATCAGACGATAAAATCACGATACTTTTCTTGTTTTTCAAATCTGTGATGGCCTGACTTTCGGCTGTTGAGATGTTGGAGGTTGGCGGTCTTGCTTTACGAATAATATGCGCCACCTCTTGGCGAATTTCTTCTGCTTGGTTCTATTTCAGATTTCGGATGGCCGGTTCCACTCCCACGACAATTTCTTCCTTAGGTATTTTGTTGGGAGCGATAGCGAAGTTCAGACCTTTCGCTAAGACTGATTTTGCTGCATCGGAGAAATTGACGTCCGTTAGGATGTAAATCGTCTTTTCATGGCTCGGCGTCCTTTATGGGAACCTTAGTGAAGAGTGAGATCACGTCAAAGCTTACTAGAATATCGTTCTCCGATACTTTCATGTCGTTTTGCCTTTCAATAAAATGTGCTGAATTCTTCACGTGCGATTCCGTTCCGCCTACGTACGTCTGTAAGCTGCGTGCGAAGTATTTTGACAGCCCGATATGTTGGGGAGCCGATGGCGCGGACGATGTGTCTCAGAGGAACGTCGTTCTTGTGTATTTTTGGTAACCCATATAGTCGTGTAGGCCTGGATGATGACGACGGTAGGTTACTTTGGTTTATATATGTATAGAGGGTTTCTTAATCAGCTCTATGTTTTTCCTTTCGGTTTTCATCGTCGGGTCGCCTTTGAGTGTGGAGTAAGTTGGATCGTCCAGCAGATTGCGGATCTTCTCGTCGTAATCCTCCGAGGAGATGATTAAGGTGGCGTTTCGCTTATCTGCCTGTAAAATCAAGATGCTTTTGTTGTTTTTCAAAACTTTGATGGCCTGTCTTTCGGCTGTTGAGATGTTGGAGGATGGTGGTCTTGCTTTACGAATAATACGCGCCACCTCAGATTCAGAATTCAGATTTCGGATGGCCGCTTCCACTCCCAGACAATTTCTTCATTAGGTATTTTGTTTGGAGCAATAGCGATGTTCAGACCTTTCGCTAAGACTGATTTTGCTGCATCGGAGAAATTGATGTCCGTTAGGTTGTAAATCATCTAGTCGTGGCTCGGCGTCGGATCTGGATGTTGATTCTTATGGAGATTTTAAAATTTCTTAACCTGCTTTTCCTTGAAAGACCACTGGGTTTTGGTTGAGGTGGTGGTTGTGGTTGTTCTCAGTCTTCGTGAGACATAACGGAGGCGAGCTCTAGGTGGTGATGATAGAGATTATGAGCGCATTGAAGAAGCGCGTAACTCGTGGAGCGTATGCGTTTACGCAGGAGTGCTTGGCTTGTTGAAAAAGGCGAGTGATGACAAACGTTTGCACTTCTGTTTGTGGAGACGCTCGAATCTCCTTCAATTCCTCTGGATGTTCTCCCCGTAGAGGGATATCAATTTGAGTTGAAGGCTTTCGCAGCGTTGCTGAATGCTGGTGGAGGTTTTCGTGTTTCGCTGCGTTGGCGGCATTTCTGGCTCTCGACGTTTCGCAGACATTGCAGTCTGCATCTTCAGGAGATGAAATGAGATCCCGTCAGCTGTATGAATTTTCCTCAGTGAGAGCTTTCCACTACTGTGCGGTTAAGCTTTCAGTGGTTGGGCTGGGAGGTAGCAGGATGCTAATTGGACAGGTCCACTCGCTGTATGAAGAATGGCGGCTGTAGCTTCCGATGTCTTTTCTGAGGAATCGTTACTTCATATGCTGAAATGTCCTCTCTAACAAGGATGGCTGTTCCTCCTCCTAGTCTGCCCTCCCTGTCTGTTCGAAATACCTTGAATCCGGGTGCCGCCCATTTCCAAGATGGCTTAAGGTGTGTTTCGTGTATAAGAGCTACTGTGACGTTGTTTCCCTGGAGGAAAGCTAGCAGTTCAGGTGTTTTGGTTCTTATACCACCGTTGCAGTTCCAGGTGATAAGGACTATTCCGGAGAGCTGGGTGTTCTTATCCATGCATAGTCAGTATTTGGCCGGACAGTTGGGCAAGCACTTGTCCAAGGGCCGCGATTTGTTTCTGCAGGACTGATGTAAGGAGGGAGGTTAGGGCCGTATCCGTTGTCGGGAGGAAAGATGGATTATCTGTAGTTGGTTCAGGTTGAGGTGGTATCTGTCTGTGGCGAAGGGTGACGTTGGATTCCTGTATCGTCTCGCCGTTTGTGGCTGCGGGATGCAGGAGTGGTGGGAAGTCCGAATTTTGGTGTGGATGTGCTGCGTTCTTTCTTTTGCTGCCCCAGGCGTTGCCTCTTGGAGCTGGTTCCGGTGCATAGGCAGGGGATTTCCTGCTGGGGCTGAGAGGTTTCCAGCGATCAAAACCATTTCCTTGCCTCTCGTTGGTATACCGGGCAGGTCTTATAGAAGGCGGGATGTGGGCCTCCACAGTTACAGCATGTGGCAGGACCATCCTCCTTTTTCTTCGGGCAGGTTTTCTGCAGGTGGAGGCCGCCACAGTTATAGCATCGAGGTGCCGCTGGGCAGAACGTTGATGAATGTCCGAAACGATTGCATTGGAAGCACATCTGTGGTTCTTCATGTCGGTATCGTAGAATGTGGACTCAAGAATTCCCGATGGAAGTCCATCGGAGGAAATCTTTTGGGTCCCATCCTTGGGCTGTGGCGAGGGTTGATACTACGAATGTCCCTAGGGGTGATTTGTAAGCTCGGCGAATCTGACGAGTGCGTAAGACTGGAAACTTCATGTCCTCCAGAATTTCCTTGAGATAAGATTCTTCCATTATTGTATAAAGCCCTCTTATGGTAAAGCTAAGGGTTTTTTCCTCTATGGTTCCCCAGGTGGAGAACTGTGCTTGTTCTTCTCTTAACATAGTCTGCACACTTTTGTGGTCTTCTATATTGGTTAGCTGTAGCCTGGTATATTGCCTACGTGATGTCACTTGGAAAGAGTGGTCCTTTATGACACTCATGACGGCTGTTATAAATTGTCGGAAGTCTGCTAATTCATATAATAGAATTGCTGGCGGCTTAGGTAGACTTGTCTGGGATGGCTCGGCGGGAGGGGAGCTGGAAGCAGGCCCCGGAGTGACGTCTGTATTAGCGTCTCTGAGGAGCGGGTCGTAGCGGTTGTTGGTTTCTACCGTTTAGTGTTGGACGGCAATAGTCTCGGCAGCGGTGAAGTATGGCTTAAATTTTGTCTTCCGCTTCTTCTTTGGCTGTTGAAACGTGCCCGTGCCAATGGACTTTCTAGCTCGTGTATCAGCATCGAGTGTGTCCCCCTCTTGGATAGGGGCTAGTTGGGAGTTATCGTTGTTGTTTTGGCCCTTGAAAAGGCCTTCGTCAGTTGGTTTCCCTTGGCTTGGTGTGCTGTCAAGAATTACTAGCCGGTCTTTCGAAGTCAGATATTGGGAGTCAATTTTCCGGTCGTTTGGACCGGCGTCAATCTTAAAATCTTTTCCGAATAGGATGTGTTTGATATTACTGGGTAATGATGTATCGACGTTCGTCCTAGGAGGAATCGTCCTATGTTGTACCTTTTTTGCCGGCGGTGATCTGAGCAGCGATATTTCGCAGAGCGGGTTTAAAGTTGAGGGGGCTGAAGCCCTTCCCCTCTAGCCTACCAACTGCCACCTGTCCGAATAGTCAAAAGAACACGATGTGCGGGTGAGAAGGTGGACCTATGTTAGCCACCCCCCGCTGCAAGAGAGAAAGTGTGACCGTGCAAGGTTCCCCCAGGTGCTCCGCTCGCAGCAAGGCGTGCGGTTTACCCCTGAGTAGATCCTGGTCACGCTTAGAAGGCCCTGGTAGGTCTGGGCCACAGCGGATTACAGTACTTCCTCCCCAGGGGGAGTTTTCCAAACACCAGCCAGAGCAACGGAATAGCTAGAGGAGTTCGTTATTGTTGAGTCGCTGACCATAAGCCGGCGAATGATCGATTGATCGATCGATCAATGTTTTCGATGAGCCGATCGATGAGATCCGATGGTAGGGATCAGCTTTTATATCCGCTCGGTCTTCCTAGTTTAACCGTTGTCCATCGCTGATTGGCTCGTTCGAGTTGCTATCCCTTTCTCTTTGGCGGTTGCTCCAACGTATTTTTCTTCCCTTTCACGTTTCCGTTGGAAGAGTCGCTTCCATGTTGGGTTGATGTGCAAACCGTCCTCCCGGTTGAAATTGAATGGATGTTTTTCGATTTCAATAGCTTCGCGAATTCACCTCGGAAAATATCGATCTTCTTTCGCGAGCAATTGCGTTTCCTAGAGCGTGATTTTATGTCCCGGGCCGGAGGTGAAGTGTTCCGCTATGGCCGACTCCCTCCATTTCTTATTCATCATGGCCCGTTTATGTTCGGCTAAGCGGCAGCGAATGGATCGTCCTGTTTGTCCGACGTATACGTGTCCGCAGCTGCTTGGAATCCTGTAGACTCCTTCAGATGTTAGCGGGTCGAGTGCATCTTTCGCAGACGGAAGTTCTTCTTTTACTTTTCTTAGCGTGTTAAAACGGACGACGATATTTTCTTTTCGTAGAACCCTGGCTATGCGTTCTGATGTCCCGGCGATGAAGGGAATTTTTGCGTAGGCTGTGGGCTTTGGTCGTTCCACCGAAGGTTTCTCTTTCGGTTTTAAGTTCCGCCGGATGAAGGGGCCGCCAACGCAGCGAAACCCGTAACCCTCCACCAGCATTCAGCAACGCTGCGAAAGCCTTTCAAGTCAAATAGAATACTTATGAATTTAAACACAATTTCTTTAAATAAATAAAACATCCTAATCAAGTCGAATTCCCTCCTAAGGCCTTTCGACACATTTCATACACCACATAGCTGATGCCAACTGCAGGGACCACTTTCATGAAGCTGGGCCTAATTCCTCGATAGAGACCAAAGAATCCCTCCCTTGCTATTATAGCACGTATTAATCTCGTCATAGTTTGGGCATGCTCTGGGCTTGTCAGTATATCTGAAAATACAAAAGAAAGTCAACATCATAACGTTGGAAAAGAGAAGAAGCGGAAAGCATATTATGTGACCAAACAAAAGATCACAGAGAATGTGAGAATGTCGATATCTGACCGGAAAGGGTTAATTCCCTTGGCGACAAAAAATACTGGACAAATTAACAATCAAGGAAGCTACTTCAGTCGTGATAACTTCATTCAAAATTTTGTAAATGTGGTCTTTCATGATTTCATGAATGTTCTCCATCACTCACCTTGAGCTTGGAGCCTTGTTCTCACCAGAGCAAGCAGATACGATACTATCAGCCCACATGTGCTACTAATCGTCCCACAGCATAAGGGAAGCAAAATCCCTGGATTTTCTGAACCATTTTGCCGGATATAATAATTCTTCAAGGTCTGAAATACAAGATGGGAAAACTTAATATAAATTAAGACTAATTTACTATTTTTAGTTTCTAAATTTAAGTAACTAATGCAATCTGTCCAAGCACATTTTAAAAGTTAATGTAGGAATGAGAAAGTTTTTATAATTTGATATAATTATTAAAGCATTTGGCATTTTTATAAATATGAAGTTGCAGTTTATTTATCAAGAGATCATAATAATACTGCATGATTAAAAGAAGCAATTTATATATTGAATATGAAGTAATTAATCAACTTTTAACTGTTAACTAAGCTCATTACCTAGAGACAACATTAAAAATTATTCTAAAATATCTCAAGGTACAGAAAAACAATAGAAAAATTAAGAACTCATTTGCCACATTCACAAACATCCAAGTTAAATAATTTGACTTACAAACCTCATAAACAGCCAGATCTATGCCAGCATATGGGATTATCCCAAGAAGGTTTGGTAGGTATCCACGGTAAAAAGTTCTGAGTCCCTCCCTCCTATAAATTTTTTTTGCTGCATCAATGATCCCAGCATACTGGCCAGTTTTCCTGAGGGCCAGTCTAGTTTTTAACACCTAGACAAAAAAATTAGCACAATTAATGAATGCACTTAGAAATCCAACTTAAGATGTTTAAGCAAAGATTTTAATGAAACAACAATGAGGATACTTCTTCTCACCTCAAGTGGATATATAATGGTCTGGCTCACTCCACCAGCAATTGACCCAGCTACGAAACGCTCGTTGATGCTCAAATCCTCACCGCTGTTTTGATGGATCAACGTTTTTGTTTGCTCATAAGCCATGAACTTTATTGCAGTTTCTGGAACAATCTTAATAACATTTACTCCATTTCCTCGCCAGAGTCCTCTGATACCACCCTCTTTTACCATTTCGTGTAAACAAGACACAATTCCTCCTTTATTACCGTGTACCTGAAATAAATTCCAGAAAGATAAGTTTAAAGTGGTAAGTTCTTTTAACATCTACAGTTATGATTATCTGAACTTCTAATTAGTATTGGGAACAAATTTGGTAAAATGCAATTTTTTTCTTCATAAAATACTTTTGCGTCATATTTTTCCTGATGTATGTATGTATTTCATTTTTATACCGAATTGCGAGGGACTTTGACATTCAGGGTGTTTCGAATGCTTCAACACTGCAATGAGACAAGGGTGGAGAAGAAGGAAGAGTGAGAATTTGCTTAAACCGCTTTGTTCATAAAGATTACTCAATTTAGTAGCAGATTTTATTTCAGCCAGCTATTAATCATTCAGATGTTAAGTTTTACATTTTATCTATCAAAATATTTTATTGAACAACGGTATAGGAGTTGTTTCCTTTCTTTATCTTTGCCATAGTCTCCACTCATTATTAATATATATTTTATTAATGTATTTGTTGTTTTAATTACAATAGTAATATTCAAAAATATATATCAAAAATACATTTATATGCCTATTTGATGATATTTCAACACATGATTTTTAATAATGCCAAATTACCCCGAGTTTTTATTATCAGCGCCAACTTTGATCAGAGAATTTCAGATATTTACACTTTATTGCAATTAGAACAAGAAGTCCAAACCAGGACTAATGCAGGCTGGTTTCCCATAGCTGACGTTCCGAATTTATTACTTATATTGACAAGAAAAGTGTTAGTGATTCCAAGGAATTCTCTGGAAATCAAATTAATAGAGCATTATCAGGTTTAAAATATTAATAGCAATGTCAAATTTTCTTTCTCTCGTATTTTCCATATATTTCATTTGATAAATGTTACTGTTTATACACTGATATGTGTGAATCATCTGTTCATTGCTGAAGGGTAGTCAAGTGGAATAGAAAATATCAGATTTGTTCACTCATCTATGCTCAAGCCGAGTTAGGAAATAATCGTCTCCATGGCAACAAACCGATAAAATGCGACTTATAACGTAAAAACTCTGTTTTAGTAATAATTCAATACATTAGGATAAATTATCAAAATTCGGAGTTAATATTTGGAATTTAAATTCTTTTCCCCTTAGAACAGGACAAACCTCACTCCGATATCAGAATTTTAAGATATTTTAAAGTATTAAAGAAAACATCCCTGTAGGATGGATTTGATACTACAATCTTTGCACAAGCCTCATACCAACAAGTTTCATGAAAATCTGCCCATTGATGCAAAAGTTGTTAATAGGGGACACACACAGATAGGACCATTTCATTAGGCTGTTTCCTTTAGAAACCAGCCCAATAGAAATGAGTTTTTCACAAAAAATACAATATCATCACATTTAATACAACATAAATACCACGAAATTCTTCATGCTTTTTTAGGTTATTGGTATTTCGTTCCAGTTCAAGTATTTTTTCAAGTAATTACCATGCATGATTTAAATTAGAAGTTTGGTATTCAACAACTCAACGTCGCATCCATTAAAATATATAGTCAGACCCCTATTTACCACCCCTCCCCTTTTATCTTCCCTCCCCTCACATCAGCCTTCCTTTCCATCATCCTCTTAACCGAAGAAAATTGGCTCTTTCCTACCATTCAACCCATTCTCCTCTGCGCCGTGCTTCTGTACACTCTTCCTACCAAACACATTTCCCTCATTCCGCCAAATTCCTCCCTCCACCCTACCTCTCTACCAAATCCACACTTCCCTTAAAACCCATACACTAGACGCATATGTCTGTGAGGAAGAGGAGAGAGAGAGAGACTACCCTTTAACAATAGGATGGGGAATGGGGTTTTCCCCGAGAAAGCCATGTGCATATTTCACGCTTATTCTCGCTGCGAAGTTGGCATTCAACTGGTAGTTTTCAGTGGTATCGACCAGTGTCGCGAAGCAGAAAGGGGCGCATATAGCAGAAGAGATGTGAAGGGGAGGAAAAGGGAAGGGGAAGGGCTGGCTCTTCTGACGACCAAACCATCGGACCCTCAACCCCTCTTCTATTTCCTTTCAACCTCGATCTCCCCCTCTACCTCCGGTCTTTCCTTCCTCTCCTTACAAATCCCACTCATTGTTCTATCTCCCTCTCTCTTCCTATCCATCCCTCTTTCCATTTCCTACTCCCAACACTTACTCCTCTTCCTCCCTCTCTCGACCCTTTATAATACCCGCAATATCGTTCTACCCCTATACTCTCAATTCAGTGGCTGTTTCTCTTATACAGCGCCCTTCGTCCGTGTTCTGTACTTCTGTTTGTGTTTCGACGTACCCCCTCTCTCTCTCACTAGCCTCCTATTTCTCTTCCCATTTCCTCCCGAAATTTACTTCCTTGTCGGTATTACCGATCCCTTTTGTGACCCACTCGATACACTCCCTCTTCTCTTCCCTCCCCAATCCTAACCTATGTTTCCATCGGCGTAAAAGGGTTTTAGGGTTCTATTTTGTTTATCCTCTATCTTTCTGCGACTTCTGCTCAATGTGCGATCCATTTTTATTTTGGCATCGGCATCCGGCCGGGTTGGAGTGCATGTGACTCCACGGATTGTTTGATGACGAGTTGAAATTCTGCACTATAGCGGGCGGGTTCACTTGTTTTATTTCTCCCAAGAGAACTTGAATCAGGATGCTGGCCCGGGGTAACCTATAATATCGATGTAAAATTTATCTGTGCTCCACATCCTCTAGTTTCCTTTCTGATTAGTGTCTGTCGAAAAAACGGTGTTACCCAACGTGTTCACGGAATACGAGTCTCACGTTGACGCGAAATTATAAACGAGTGGATTAACGTACACAAACAGAATGTGAATCGTAACATTAGGTAATTTTTTACGCATGATGGAAACTTTTAATTTTAAGATGCCTTTTCCTGTTCCCATTTTCTATTTTCTTTAATTACACAAATTACACTTGCTAAAAATATATACGATCTAAATGTCTGTCACGGGAATCGCTTTTCCCGAGAAATAGTGCACCGAAAGTGTTTATTCAGCAAATTATCATTCGAACTTATTAAAGAAATAGAACGATACGTGTGCGAGAAATAATTCGGCCGCATGGATTTTGAAGTATTTCAAATATACGATACGAAAAACTTACATATTAGGCGTAATTTTTTCTAGTCCAATGAAAATTTTGAATGATTTTTAACACAGAGCATAGTTTTGGCCATGATTTTCTCGAAAATCAAAGTTAAAATGGCCTTAGTCCGACTGTGCCGACCCGCGTACATTTTTATTTTAAATATAGATGAAGGATTGCCGTAATTCTTCCAAGTCGCAAATGTTTTCCGAACCCACTATCTCCGAGCAAAAAACGCTATCCTCGAAAACATTCTATCCCTGCCCGACATTTGAATCGTTTATGTCGTCACTCGGAAGTTGTCAATGGTGGAATTCGCCCTAAAATATAGAGATAGAGTTTTCTGTTCCCATATTTCTTGTCTCGATATGCATGAACATCTAACAAACCTGACCAACACAGACTCGCATCTCTCCCTCACTCCAACTCTCGTCATTGCTCTCACCCATGGTCCCCTTCGGTCTCCCCTTCCCCTTTCCCCCTACCCCCCTTCTCCCTCCCCCATTTCCCCCTCCCCCATTTCCCCCTCCCCCCCTTTCCCCCTCCCCCCTTTCCCCCTCCCCTCTTTCCCCCTCCCCCCTTTCCCCCTCTCCCCCTCTCTTCTTTCCCCCTCCCCGATTTTCCCTTCTTCCCTTTCAACTCCCACCCCACTCCCGTGAAATCGTGGCGTTATAATCCAGAATCACAGCTACGTCCTACGCCTGTCGCTCCCGGTTGCTCCGCATGTGCGCTTTATGGAGTGTGCATGGAAGGGCCCCGGAGATACATCGAGTGCATTGGGACCACGTGACCGTGGATGATGTCGTGGGGCCGAGGAGCCGAAAACGCGACCGGGGGAAAATGGAGAGATGGGCGGGTCGTGTGGGAGAAGAGACATTCTGGGGTCGTCGTTAGAGGACGAGGTAAGGGGGAGGTGAACTTGTTCGGAGGGGCACGCTCCTTTAATTATGTCCTTTGTTGTTTGGTGCACGGTTAGTCAAATGCCCCTCCGTGAAATATGGCCGGGCGTGGCTGGAAGGTAATCCGAGGGTAGGAGGAGGAGGATAGGCAGGGCATAGGAGTGGCGGCGGATAAAAACTGGAACAAAAAAATCAGACGTTTCATATTCTGGTTAAATGGGTAATTTTGTCCACGGGGCCGTTTGATGGTCTTAAGTGGCGTTCAGAGGATGATTCAATGCGCTAAAAGCCGCTTTTAACAGCGACGGCCATCAATCAATTTTTAATGCAGTCTTTTCTATTCCAATATAATATTTTATGTTATAATCATCTATACCAGAGGTTCTCAACCAGGGGGGAATTTTAGGGCTTCAGGGGGGAAATTGGGACCACAGACTCAACTGTTGGAATATTGATCTTTCTACAGACTACAATTCTACTGATTGTACATAATCTACAGGACATCACACTTTATTGTATGTCACAGATTAAATTAAAAATAAAGATAAATATTTTACTTTTTATCTGCATATTTTTTGGAATGCACCTTTTGAGTCAAACAATCCTGGAAAGGGTGGAAGCTTATTGAGGCATTATAATCTGATTTGGAGCACCGTAATTAATGATTAAATCCATATAATTATTTTGTCGTATTGTTAATTTCATACCTTTAATTATAATTAAAGTCGTGATGTATTGTTCAAGTTTTTAATGGTTAGGAATTTATGATTGCTGCTTAAATCCTATAAACAGTAACTCAGTAAAATGTGGTTCACGTAAAATACAAAATTTAGTTCATCCAATATTTTTACTAATAGGAATATTATAAATCTTGAATAGACAGTATATAATATATAAACATTTTAAAGCTCTATTTTATGTCAGCTTTCCTGCAGTGAAGGTAATTCATAGAAATGTAATTCTGTAAATACCCGATGAAAACAAAGCAAAAAGCTAAAGCTCGGTTTTTCAATCTATTTACGTATTAATAATATAAAATGACTTTTCCTGCCCTAAAATAATATCTGGAATCGATAATATCATATAACTTTAACTTGATAGTAAAAACACATTTTCTGACTTCTTTGCATAATTAATAATTGCGATATTTCCAAACCAATGGAATGCAGTATTTAACATTTCTTGGGTGAATGGTTACATAGATTTTTGGTCGGCTGCGATGAGGTTTTTTTAAGCTATTATCGAAAATTAAAATAATGAGAAAATGGAACCTCGGACATATTATTCGGAATTCAGTAACACTACGCAAAAATGTGCGCTTTAATTTAATCAGTCTGCCTAAATATGTAATGCGGTGCATCACCTTGAATAATTGCACGAAATTTAAAATTATAACCTGCGTTACAACGATACGTCTCCAAAATGATTAAGGAACGATAAGCTCTTGTCACTTAAGAAAATGTTCATAGTTATAATATCTGGGTATTTCTTTTTTGACATTTCGCTAATATTGCAGTTATCTTCGTGCAACTTACGTGCTGACTGGAAAAAGCTATTGCACTAGTTCATAAATCTCTCTAAAAATTTGATAAAATAAACTGATGTGGGCAACACATGACATTCTCCATATTTATATGGCAAATTACATGTTGTTAGCTCTGGGATAGTTGGCAATATTTACCTCCGGTTGACAATTAAGAAAAGAAAAAGGAGCGTTATTAAGACGTAACTAAGCGTCAATTGTTAACTATAAGTCTTCGGTAGGTGGCGTGGTGGTGGCAGCTAAAAATATAAGATATCTCTTAAACAATGCATTACATATATGGAAAATGTTTCAAACAAAGGTTGTAGAAAATTACATTTCCTACAACTTTTATTCTAATACATTTTTATATTTTTTATCAAATATTAAAGCAAATATTTCAAAATAACGGATAAGTGACAAGAGTAAACACCCACTTCCGATCGACCGATTTTTACCAAAAACTAATCAGATCTTCTAACTTTTATAAAAATGTTAAATATAAAATTTTGCGTTGACCTGATTAGTAGTTTTTGAGTTAGAGCGCCCACAAAAATCTATGACATACAGACCGACAGACAGACATAATTGCGAAACTAGTCAGAACGTGTTCAGGGAACCTTAAAACATGTATTACCGTTGAAATCTCGAGTTCGATTATTTTCATGAAAACAATACTTTCTCATACTACGTATATGGAAAAAGTAAAAAAGTATTTTATGTAAAAAATATATTTTGATCATTTAATCAATTTATTAATTTCAGCGGTTTATTCCTATTTTCCTGGAAAAACGAATTGATGAAAACCTAAATTTTTTCACGCATTCTGCTCACTTAGACGAACGGTAATTTCGAAGTTTACCAGAATATCATTGCGCTATACGATTTATTCGAAACAGAGGTCGACATTTCCATTCCGGTATTATCTGTTTCGTTTTCCTCTCCTTATCCCCAGCTGGTTTTGTCGGCACGTACAAATTTGAACGGTCAGCCGGCTTCGTGGTCAGGGATTGGTTTTACCGTGTTTCCTCGTCCTCTCTCGGCGTCATCACAGCCCGGAGGGAAGTACGAGAGAGAGAGCCTTCCGTGTAGAGAGATTTTCGTGCAAGCAAACGATAGCCTCGAGGAATTTCATTCTGAACCTCACGTACCATTTCACTACGGCCATATTATGTCTTGAGGGCAGGCGATGTAATGGGTGGACTTTTTAAAATGCACTAGAAATTGCGTCCCTTTGAATTTTATTGTTTATTCTATCGCGATCGAAAAAGGAAACAAAGCCGTTACTCGATAGTAGTGTTCCTTGGATTTTCAAGAACTCCAGAAGTAGCGTGATGTATTTTTTTACTTCGCGAACCGAGATATTACAATGTATATAATCTGCCATTCGTGTTCTTTATATTAAAGCAGCAAATTCTGAAACTTATTTTTATTTAATGATGTTTTTTTTACTACTGCATCAGATATAAAATAGGGAAGAATTGTCTTTAGTTATTTTCTTATAAGGGTATGTATTTAATAATGATTTTGTAATTTCGTTTGCAATTCCAATCTGAGAGAACCTACCGCGGTATGATATTCATTAGCATACATATCGCTAAAAAAATTTAATTAAGGTTTAAAGAAAGAAGTCGAAGTTTAACATATATATGTTCTCTTTATTAATGGTTAATTTTTACGTACTTTTTACATGTTTATATTAAATTATTGCATAGCACATTGTTTTTAGATAACATGAGTCTAGGGAAGTTAGTTAATCTTTCCACTCATACTTTTTCTATATCACAATGCTCTTAAAATAATTGAGTTTTTCCTTTAAAGTATTTTCTCTTGGTTTCATTTAATTAAGTATTCCGAATAAATTTTCCCATGCAAAAGATTATTAAATCCTAACTTCATGCATTAGTTATTTTGGAACATTTTTCACTAATACCCTTTGATTATTGAATGTTGATTCATATATTATTTTACATTAGGGGAAAATTACAAGAAAAATACACAATTTTGGCGTAGAAAACTCCGTGTTATTGAGTCAGAGATTGCAGCTAAATAATAAATACGCTATATTTTTTATTATATTAAAAAAACATGTCACATTTGTATTAAATGGAAATCTTTTGAAACAGATAATTCTACTAACACAAAGAAAGCATTTACTGTATTTTTGTAGTCTTATATTCATACCATATTTATGAGAATCCGAAATTACCGAAAGATGCTAAAGCAAATATTCTGACGCGGTAACGACGCTTAATACCTCTTGATTTATCTCCGTCACCACGTTCGGTTGAACCGAGTAATAAGGAAAGAATTAGGAGTTAGATGTGACCTTTAATATACTCTAGCAGAAACATATGCCCCTAAGACTTCGATCAGACGGGCCATCTCATAGGGAACAGTAGACGAGGAATTTCTCCTTTTCCCTCTCCTTCTCTTATTTCTTTCCCCCTTTCACGCCAGAGGCGTCACCTCCTCAAGTGGACAAATATTCGCGGATATACATGCGCTACCGACTCCTTGGAAGATCCGACACAATATTACCGCCGCAGCCTGCCGGAGAAAAAGAGAGCTCCGCCGTCGAGCGAGTCACACATCCAGCGAGGAGCAGAAACAAAAGGGATGTAATACCTACCGCGAAATAAAATATCTCGAGATATAAAAAATTCCGTCATTTTTTGGACGCGGCGACAGGTTTTCCAACGTATACACACCTAGGGCAAGAGAGAGAGAGAGAGAGGAAGTGTGTGTTTTGTGTGTGGGATGCACCCAGAACTATAAAAAAATAAAGCACTTTGAATGGGGAATATAGCACGAGGCAGAGGAAGTGAGGCCGCATTCGACCGAGTCTTCTTCCGCGTTCGACCGAGTCTTCTCCTTCCTCCTCTGTGTGTGTGGGGTGGATTTAGGGAGGTGGAATGTGGGTGAGTGAGGAAAGAGTGGTTGGGTAGGCTAGAGAGAATCATACGCTTGCCCCAAAAGCGCCAAGGTCTTCGCCGTCAAAGCGACTCGCTCGCAACGTGTGGGGGTGTATTAAGGAGGTCGGAAACATCTCCCGTGGAACCTCTACCTTCTCCCCTCCCTCTCATCTCTCCTCCTCCTCCCACATCGCAACACCCCTAGCTCGCCCTCTATAACCCTCTTTCTCTCTCTCTCTCTCGCTTCCTTCCGCCTGTATCTTTTCCGCACCCTTTTCACTACTCGAGGAATCTCCTCCAGCTCCATGAAGAGGGCGTGGAAAGACCATTAATATTCAACGGCATGCTCGCATACGTCAGTGCTTCCCCGGCATCCTCAACTCTTGTGTAGCAATAACTTCGCGTGTCCGACAAGACGCTTCTCTTTACATCTTGGACGAGGATGACCGACTACCGAGGTTATTATTCCTTCCCCTCCTTGCAACGGCTTCCTCCATCGCCTCCGCCTATCCTCTTCCCTCCCTTTAATCCGTTTTCTTTTCTCACATCCTCGCTTTCACACCCCTCTCTCCTCTTTCTCCTTGGCCTTCTCTTCCACATTTTTGATACAAGGAAGACCTGAAAAAATGAATTCCCGTCTTTTTTAAATCGCCTTCCTTTTTACACTTTCTCCTTAGACCCGGCTTAATTGTTTTCTTTCTCCTCCGTTAATTCGCCCTTTCTCTTTTCCCTCTTAATTTCTCTCGTCATCTTTTCGTTTCCTCTTGACTTTCTGCTTTTCTTTTTCCTGTAATTTCTTTCTCTAACGGTTCAATGGAAACTCCTATTTTCGTGGTCACGATGTTTGGTAAAATTTTCTTATCTCTCTCTTTTGATTGATGATGAATTCAAATGTTATCCAATTTTTTGTTAATTATAATAGATCTTCATAATTTATTCTTGTTTCCGTCTTTTTTCGCTAAAAACCGTTACCCTAGCTTCTACTCGTCGCTAACTATCCCATAACTTTCACATGCCCTTTTTCTTTTCGGATTCGAATATTGTCTTCGCGGATACGTAGATATGCATCTGAATCGTAGCTAACGGCTAAAAAGATGCTTTAAATTAAAAGAGAGAATAAAGGTAGAATACTAGTTGCAGAGATGCGAGAAGAGTAGTGAAATATTTTCCATATAGTAGTAGCCTTTTTAACCGTGAAGGAGTAAAGAATGCGAGAATAGTTGAGTAATACAAGTTTTATTATGTCTTATTCTTTTCAAGTTAGGCTGCCTCGTGCTACACTATAAGTCTTTGTTGTCCTCATTTTACGATCCCTATGGCCGATGAGAGAAATCGCCGGAGTCATGTGACTTTTGTTGAAAATGGAGACAATTTTTTAGACTTAAGAATTTTCCTCGCTATCCCTAAGAGATCAGCTTACCTGCTAGTTACTACTAAAAACATTTAGAGGAAATAAACCATGTGGTGCAACATACTTAGACGATTGGTCGAACAAAGTCCACTGAGCGATTTAAATTGCAATTTGACTTTGCGATGGCAGAAATCGCAAAGTACGCGTTAGATATTATTGATCGGCTACCAAAGAAACTCCAAAGTGAGGTTTCTCTGTAGAAAATGAAAGAATAGGTAAGAGAGAATTCAAGTCAAGGTGAAAGCATCAAGATTTGTGGAAGAGCTTCTGAAAAGAAGGCGGTTTGCGAGGAAGTTGTCACAACTAACGTCCAGCACGAAGGAATATTGTTTCGGTTTTGCGTGAGGAAAATATCTACATTTTTTTAACCTGTGCCTTCTCGGCGATCAATTCAAAGAAACGTTCACCGGGAGAATTAATGCGTGCAGTGGACCTAAAAATCGCAAATGGTATCTTTTTAGAAGTTTCAGTTTTAGAAGTTTCTAAAAAGGTAACTTAAAGAAATGGAAGAGATGAAAAAATCGTGGCTAAAAATGTGGTAGTTGTAGAAAAACATGTTTTATAAATTATAAAATGGCGAAGTATTTTCAAATGTTCGAAAAATACTCGAAAATGATCCCCAGCAGGATTTCTCATCCTTTCCGTCTTTATCGGGTCCTCCATGACACCATGGCAACCTTGAAACACTCGCTATAACTCTCAGCAGCAAATGGATATTTTTAAAAATGATGGTTGCTAGCTTTACTTTCCTTTGATCTCGACATAATTAGTATTATTTTTAATTCTGTTATTTTCATTTTAAACTATTCTTTACATAAATTTGACGTCCTCGATTCAAAAGATAATTTTCTTCCTAAAATATATTTATGCTTTTCATGGAATTATACAAGTTGGCATTGTGTGTACCAGAAGTTGATTATTGACCAGAAATTGTTGCCCAAGGCATATAAAAGACACATCAATCATACTTTATCGAACCTCGTTTGACTTTCATGTCGGATTGGTCTCGCCCATCAATCAAGCAAAATATTTAAATCTTAAGAACTACTCGTGCCATAAGCACGATTGTTGCAACCGTGTTTTCGAAACTCCGAGTCATTTTTATTATTTTTTTTTGCAATGTTCGAGATATCGAGTTTATGATCTCTTTATTCTCCTAAAATAAATACATGTGCATTAGGGACAGGATTTGTGAAGTTGCATTATTAAATCGGTTGTTGCATAAATGCGAGCTCGGTGCTTACGTGGCCATGCGACCAAAAAAATTAAAGTAATATTTTTTTAGATAATTAAAACCTCGTTAAAAATACGTCTACCTGAAATTAAACTCATAATTCTCCAAATACCTTTTTTATTGCAAGCAGTTCATGTGCAATAACTACCTCAGCCGAGTTTGAGCCCCCCGATAAAATTAGCGCATTTTGGCCCTCCTTTATAAAATTTATTATCACGCCAACATAATTGCGTGGGTTTAAGTCTTGATGCGAGATGAATTAAAATGTAATTCGATGACGAAACGGATTGGTTGTTTGTGAAACAGAAGCGCGCCAATTAGCGGGAGAATAAACGCACGTAATGAAGGTGCTTTCGCAAGAACGGAATTTTTTCCCGTCATTGGAGAGAGAGAATCGAACGGCACTAGAAGTTTTTTTATTTAATAACGTCCGTTTTAAAGATATCCCTCAATTTTTACGATCTCGCTTTTCAGGCCCCGCGAAAGTTAATAGAAACAAGTACGTAAATTCCAAGAGGGCGGTTAGTTCGGGGGAAATCACGCTAGGTATTTAAACGGGAAAAAAACTGAAAAGGTTCCCAAGCATGTGAGGGAATAATTGCAGAGCAAATTACATAAGACGCCCTTTTCTCCGACTGCCATCTTTCCATCGGAGTAAATAACAGCAGGTGTTATGTATTGTCGCTTGCCTACATTTGTACCATCATGTACTCTTTTTAGCTATTTTTACTTTCTCATATACGTAGTATATTGAGCAAGTATTGTTATCGTGAAAAAATTCGACTTCGAGATTTTGATGGAAAAACACGTGTCCCTGAATCCATAAAAGTGGTTTTCGCTATGCCGTCTGTCTGTCAGTCTGTTCGCTGTTCTAGGACCCAAACGCGGACATGAAATCGAATGGTATTTCGTATTTGTGCAATATATCGTCTTCTGCAGACCCCTTTTTCATAAAAATGATATTGCGCAAAAATTAAGGGTAGTTTATTCTTGGCGATTTTTGGGAATAATTTTGAAACGAGAAAAAAGTCTGCTATGACCGGGAATCGAACCCGGGTCTTCAGACTTTTTTCTCGTTTCAAAATTATTCCCAACATTACAGCTTATGCCTGTCTGCATAGGATCTTTGGATCGCTTCATTACATTAATTTCTTCCTTGGCAATTTTTGTAAAATTTTATTTACTCAAAAATGGCTCCAGAGAATTTGATTAAAATCATACCAATTGTAGAGTCTAATGTCACAAATAATACTACGTAAGCCATATATCTCTTTAACACTCTATATGCCGTCCAGTGGCATTACAATGTACGCTAAGTTACCTTACCTAAGCCTTATGACGTCACGCCTCCGCTGCGATCCATTCAAACTCTTACTACAGTCTTACGGTTAAACTAAATCGAATGATATTATTTATGGATAATATCATTCGTAAAAGACATTCTGATGAGATAAATGATATTGCGCAACAATTAGGGTACTTTATTCTTGGATATTTTGAAACAAAATTCCATTTACTCAAACATGGCTCTAAGGATTTCGTTTAAAATTCATCTAAACTTACAACCTGATGTCACAAATAATACTAACTAAGCCACATGTCCCAAAAAAGTTACTATATATATATATATATATATATATATATATATATATATATATAATTTCTGTACAAGACGCTCAGCGCACGCGTCAGAGGGGAGAATTAATTTCGGGGCAAAAACTGTAGTGAGATCAAACCAATTTTCGTTATATGAGAAAGTTCGTGCAATGTATATTGCGCCGTTTATTTTTCGATTACTCTACAGCAGATGGTCCTAGAACCACCAAATTTTTACTGTCCAGCTCTCGTATAGACCAACCTATACTGAACACCTGGCTTCTCCAGGTTGCAGACAAAGCTAATACATAAGCGATTTTTTTAGAAAAAAGCGCTAGAAATACATAGATGGAAACGGGCAGAATATTCAGATGACGTGGGCGCTCCGTACTAAACATTGACGCGGAAGTTAACAGCATAAGCACCTTAAAGGAATAATAAGTTAATGTGGAAGCCGAGCTGGAGAAGTGCTAGTGGAGTTTCGGAGAACGGACGATTTTTTCCCCTTACGGAATTTGGAGGATATAAAAGTGGAAGGCGAAGAGACAGAAAAGAAGGAAGTCGTGGGAGGATGGAAGGAAATGCGAAAGAGTTCGGAAGATATAAGAAGAGCCCGGACGACGCCCAGAGATCACGTAGAAAGATTAGGACGGGGCAGACTCCAAGGTTTTCTGGAGGGACTAACAGCCCGAAAAGAATGAGAACTTTTAAGTTTCCCGTTTTATTGCTCGAGGATTCTTCCGCGACCTTCGTCTTATGTTTTATTTTTATCCGGCGACATTTTTCTCGACGGGTTAATGTTTTTTATGCCTGCGCCGCCGGTCCAGTTACAGCTAATTCTCTGCCTCGTTCCATCAATTACCATATCATTGGGATCGGCGTTCGGGGAAAGAGAGCGTAAAGCTCTTTTCTTTGGCTCGTAGTATCACGATCCGAGAAAATGATAAGGACAGTTGGGAGATCACTCCTCGAACCTCAGCCGAGAGGAGAGGTTTTTCTTGAACTTTTTTCTATTTTGCCAGACTTTTCCGACTTCATCGGTTCACTCGATTACGCTGACGTAACTGCCAGCTCAATGGCTTTATCAAATTCATGGACAGTTTAAATTTCAGTGGATTGGTTAGTTTGCTCAGTGGGGAAATGATTACGATCAAATTTAATATCGCAATTTTTTGTAATATCAAGATGAAAATTTCCTGTGAAATCTTTTCCGAAATGAGTTGTATTTTCGGGGAAAATGTTACGAAATGAACATTATAACTATTTAAATTGGTGCGTTGGGAATTCCTATGTTCATTTGTCGTTCGTTAATTCTGATGTAAGGTATCTCGATGGAATTAAGCGATCGATCATTAGCCGCTGAAAACCGCTGCTTTGTAATTGATATACTCATTTACTTTAATCACTCGTTTTATGGCAACGGAATCCTATGAAATGTTTAACCTTTCCTCTATCTAACCCCACCCCCTTGAGATTAATTTGTTTATTCATTGTTTATTATTCATCTACGAAATATTTGCATTCGAAAGACATCCATGATGCCAGTTTTTCATTTTGAAATGATTAATCTTCCCCCTTTCCTCCTCCTACGTCCACCTCCGCAATTTTAATTTTTATGTAATTAATTTATTTTAATATGTAAATATTTTAACTACTTATATGACGAAAGGGTTAAATGTAAGAAGGGACTATATAGTCTCAATTTCGCCCTAAATAAAGTCGTTTGTCTGTCTGTCTCTGTGTCTTAATTTGTTTATTTATTGTTTGTTATTCATCTACGAAATATTTGCATTCGAAAGGCATCCATGATGCCAGTGTTTCGTTTTGAAATGTATAGCCTTCCCCCTTCCTCACCCCCGCCAGCTTAATTTGTTTATTTATTGTTCATTATTCATCCATAATTTCAGTCTCTATAAGGTGAATTGGAATTTTCGGTGAATAATACATTCGATGAATTGTGGTTTGGTGAATTTATATTTCGATGAATTGTGTTTCAATGAATTACATTGTTGATGAATTGTGATTCAGTGAACTGTGTTCGGTGAATTGTTTCAATGAATTGTGGTCGGTGAATTTTCTGTAAGCCCCATATTCTACAGTTCTACATGCCATTTTCAAGTGTTTTCTCTTGTGTCTCGGCTAAATATAGGAAATATTTTCTTCATTTGATATCACATGTGCACAAAAGACTATTTTTAGAATTTTTAATTTGTGTAAAATTACGGAAATAAAACTATTTGACAAATTCTAATTACCATAGTTTAAATTCAGTTATGATGATAACATCTTAGACTGACTGGTATGGCAAAACATCTCATATTGGGTCTTATATGTAGCTTAACCTGAATGGCTTCACGACTTATTCTTTTCAAGTTCGACATAAGGAGTTGAGCAGTGTTCTTGTCACCACCGCCATTTTGAGAATTTTTTCTTTTTTTACATTTGTTGAAAGAATTAAAAAATGGCTATCATATCTCATCATATCACTGAAATGTAATTACTGGTAAAGGTAATCCCTATAGTCTTAAAATGGTAGAGTGAATAAATTATGCCTTTCGGTTATGATTTGCAGATATTCTATTCTAAAAAATTATTCCTGAGGATAAAATACAACAAATGGTCGAAAGATTGGACGACAGGAAATTATGCAAATTGTCAACTGATTTCTGCTCTTCTTGCTTCTCCAGAATCCCGATATGGTACTGGTGCACTACCTGAATGTTCCCTATCCGGACGACAACAAACTGGTCATCACTCCGAGCCTGGCCCTTTGGGGAGACAAAAAGGAATGGACGAAGGAGGAACTGGTCTCACAGCTCAAGCCGATGTGTGAGTGCGCAACGCGCCATGTTCCGTACCGTCTGGCCGGCAGCGTTGTCAAGGGTGAAGGAAACCTACCGTGTGAATATGCATGGCCACCTATATCAATCTCTACTACTTCTACTCTCATTATTCTTTTATTTTGAATTTCAGTTTAGTAATATTTTCACGTTTTTTCTAATATTTTTAAAAATATATGGGCTTTCCCCATTTTGTTCCAAGTAATATCTCTATTTTTTCGACAATCTTTTTTTACTTTCATTTCCATGAAGCGTGGAGTCACTTAGCTAGCTAGCGGGAAAGTTTAAGAATTCCTTCGAGTGGTAATAAGTTTGGAGCTACTGGTGATGTCATTTTTTTATGACATTAATGCTCTTTTAAGTAAGAGGAAATGTTTCAATTTCAAACTAATTGTCTTTAAAAAGATTTTCTTTTTTCATGCATAAATGTCATCATCAGCACTTCACATGTTTAATACTCGAAGGTATTATGGGATTGTGTAGACAGCTTCTGATTCCCTCTTTACCTAACTTTTATTAACCCCAACCTGATAGTCCATACGAAGCAAAGTACTTATCTTTACTCTTATTCGACCAGGATATTTGGTTTTTACAAGCTCTGAGCACAAAATGAACAAATCACCTCTTGCAAGGTTTCGCATGAATGTTTATTTCCGAATTCTATCATCTTTCATTGAATTTTTATTATCAATTCTGAAAACAGAATGACCACGAAGGTCTTCATTTTTAAAAATACCTTTAACTTTCTCTTCCGAATAAGGTTCTGACTTCTTAATCTTGCTGTGTGTTCTCAGAATTCTGCGCGGTGTTTTCCATTCCTTGAAATACGCATAGTAAAAATTGGATAATAATTCTCTATCTAACACTTTGCTTTCGCATGTAGGTGGCCAATCTCATTTCCTTCATCTGCTGCCGTATGTGTTGAAAGTGTTGTCTCTGTAAATTAGTTGTTCTCCTATCGCGTTGTAAGTATATGTTAAAAATGTGTGATGTAGAATATTTAATTTCATGATAAGAAAGGCAAGGAAAAAATGGAAATTTTGAAGTAAACTTCTTTAATAGACTTGGAACGTGGTTAATCGTAATGTTAAAGAAAATTCTAGGTAGAAATACCTTGAAGTTTGTAAGAATAACAAGGGAAGGAATGAATATTCATGATGAACTGATGGAAATAAAAAAATTCAGAACATTGATCATACGGTAATTTGTTTCACGTTAGTCGGTGACTATGTGAGAAATTTTTTCCCAAAAAATTAATAATAACTTTTTTGACATCTCATTGCGATGGCTCAGAAAAAAATTATTGTTTTTTTTGGCTCTGCCACAATGAACGAGAGCATTCTTTACTAAAGAAAAATGGCTGTAAGCATCACAGCTTGGGTGCATCAAATGCATGATTTATTATGCTCTACATGGCTTACATAGATGATTAATAGGCCTTATAGTTGCGGCATTCGCTGCAGCTTTGCACCAGCTTGCGGACTAAATGTGCCGCGAAGCGCTCCCGCTCTTCTTCATTTGCAGAGAGATCAAAGAAGCGTGAGCATGCAAGTTTTGAAGCGCACAATCTTTAGCCAGCATTGGGCCTTTTTTTCTTAATTCAAAGTTTACATTTACGGTTTACGTCTCGAGAAAGCTCGCATTGATTTTTTTATTTGACGTAGCACTCGTACATAAATCTCTCTTAATATTTCCTATTGTGTAACTGAGAGTGTTGATGAATTTAGGGGAAGCATGGTACCTAAAATCATGAATGTTGCTCTTGAATACTTTGCATTCCTTGTCATATGTAAGCTAACGTGCCTTTATTTTTGTCGGATTCTCTTACGAATTCACCATAACATCAGCACGATTCATATGCATGATCCGAATAAAAGTGTACTAAAATGTCTTTTCTCTTCGAATTCAGTTTTCAGTGAGGATGAACCGGACCTCAACAATGAGTTGGAAATATCGGTAAGTTGTGTTCATCACATCACAATTTCTTAATCAATTTATTACGTATCTCTATATTCTTCTGTCTTCAGTGTGAATGATTCATCCTTAGTCATAATTATTATTCTCAGTCTTGGAGTCAATATTAATTGTTAATTAATCCTCTGTTCCTGAAGAAAATTAGGAACAGCTACGTACTTTGATGTTTGAAACAAAATTTTCTTATTTAACTTCGGGCATATTATTTATTACTCAGTAACTGAAAATCTTTTTCTTAGCATTTGAACTAAAAACTAGTTCTATATTAGCAAATTGTTGTGTGCCTCTATGTGACAGAAGTACATAATTAAAATATATTCCTTTTATCATTTATTTACCATTCATTATCATCGTAAGTTTTCTACCTTTCGATAGGTTTATGGCTAATCCAATCTGACCTATACAAGGATCATCTCATCATCTTCCCATACCCATCCTCTTATTTCAAGATGTCTAATATTACTTTTCTCATCCTATCTCTTTGCTAGCATTTTCTCATCTTTGACTTTTTTTCCTTTCAAAATTTGACCAACCTATTTCTAATGTTTCTCTTGTTAATCTGGTTACACTCATATCCTCCCCTAATGTATTCGAAACTTTTCCTTTCAGCCCAACTAATTTTCTCCAATTTATGCCATACTCATCTTAAACAATGACAACTCCCATCAGGGCCATCGCTGGATGGAAAAGCAAGCATCACCTTTGGTGATCCCTCCCCCTCTATGAATAATTTGAGGGTTCACTGGCGAGCAAAGTAGAATTTTTAAGAAAATTAACACAGCCTCTTAAAATGCATTTTAAGCATAGCAGGGATTTTCAAAAATTGATTTCTTGAAAAAAATTAACAAATTTTTGGCCACCTCTATCATGTCCTTTTTTGAGAAAGGGGTGTTACAATGCAAATTGCATGGGTTCATAGTTCAATTTTGCATTGGTATTCCTGCTTTTTCCTTCCTGGTTACTCAAATGGGTGTTATAAGGTCAAAGACTTAAATACTACCAATGAGCTCCAGGCTTATTTTTTTAAAGAATATAATAAACTGATAAATGGTGCCTTTCTGGACTTTTGCACCCATGTTGCTTCTCCCATGTGATGGCCCTGACTACCATTGTTGTCCAATTTGAGACTCCAAGCTTAGTTTAATGTTATATGCATACTCTGAATGTGTTTTGCATTAATTTCTTTCTTTATGCCATTTTGTATGTAAGATTTTATGCATGTATATATCAGGCTGAGAGAATTAGATACATATTTGAGTGGGAAAGGAGAGAGGTAGGGAGAAAGGGAGGTGTCTTAATTTTAATTTAATTCTTTTTTATTCATGTTTACCCATCATGTTTTATGGCCAATTACTCTAGTATTCTCATAAAAAGGTGTTTTAAAAACATGTATTTTTATTATATTTTCAATATGGATATTTAATTATCTTTATTTATTAAGTGTTAAGTTTTCATTCCTTTTTTGTTAGTTTATAATACAAGAATATTTTCAACTCAAATGCATACAACTAGACAAATATAGCTGTTACAGATCAACCTACATTGTAGCAGAAATGTAACAATAAAAGGAATAGAATTATATATGTTTAAAGGGCATAATATTTATAATTGATGCAAAAATATCCCAAATAATTTAATTTTCCTTTGGCTGAAGGTTTAAAATACATTGATTCATAGTGATGAAATGCTGTAAGTCAATATTCAGAAGTCCACATTGCTGCAGGCCTCACCCCATGGACACATCTTAAAGCAGGCTTTTAGGATTGGTTGATTTCCATGTCAACTTCTCAGGTCTTTCAATTGATTTGTGTTTCTCTGGATAAACTGGGTATATTCTATTTTGTTACCTACAAATGCTGCAAATAGAAAGAGCTAGCAATAAATCAAATGATATAATGAATGTTTTATAAGATAAACGTATGCAGAGAAGATAGAACAGAATTAATACAAATATACTACATGGGACATTGGAACAAAACAATAAAAAAACTCAATCAAATTCTTGCACCCAAATTCATCTTATAATACCTGATCTATACTCTGTGTTTAATTATTTTCTAAAAATAATTACATCAAATCAAACATTCTTCTTAACCCTCTGGCACACGCAATCGTTCTGAGAGATACATGACTCATATTTTTTTTACATCTTGTGACTCATTAGCTTACAGTGGCTGTGAGTCACAATACCTTTTACGCACTTCTCTATCCATCTGTTGTCAAGTTTTGGTCAATTTAGCTCAAACCGTCTCACTGCTAGGGTTGCTTTTCCACTGCAGTGTCTAGGTTTTGTATCTCGTGGATACATTGTGTGCTATTACGTTAGTATTAAAGTAGTGTCAAAATTTTCAGCATGCCTTTGGAGAAATGTTTTCCACTTGAAAACTGAACAAGATGTTGAGATGATTAGGGAAATTTGATTTTCAATTGGTAATGATGGACCAAATGAAGATTATTTTGGTGACAGAGACAGACAAGATGAAGAAGTTCCACAACAATGTAACAAAAGAAAGCGCTGCGTACTCTGCAACATCACAAAAAGTACTGGGTTGACCAAGTATTGTTGTAAATTTTGTGATTCATATATTTGTTTAGAACATGCCAATATGATTTGTTCAAATTGTAGTGAAAATCGAACATGTGGCTCAGATGCTGATTACGACAATTTGAATTTGAAATCCCCCAGGTATGATTAAACAAATATTTCTGGTTATAACTAAATTTGGTACAGATATTTATTCTTTAGTTGTTCAAATTGTTAAATTTTTGCCTTAATAATAAAAACTTAAATATTCCCTTATTTGAAGTAATGAAAAATAGTTTGGAAACATTTACTATGTAAATCCCATTTATAAAAATAAACAAAAAATGGATTTTTTGTTTTACTATTTTCCATAGGATATGAGAGAGTAAAAACAATAAAATCAGATACCTTTAAAAGTATAATAACATTAACACACATCATACTGGAAACTGAGCAACATGCTAATTGTCGCCCATAAATGTATAAAACTTAGAAAATTATTTCTTATTTTTACCCTTAATAACTAGTTATATCATGACAGACAAACATTTTCACACATTTCATTTCATTCTTTTAAACATTCCACATATCAATACAGAACACCTTATATCCTAATTTGGGATTGTGACAAGAGGGAATGAGAGAGGGGGGAGTGGGAAAAAAGAGAGGCAGATAGAGGGTGGGAGAGAGAGAGGGAGGGAGGGAGGGAGAGAGAAAGAGAGATAGATAGATAGATAGATAATCGTCTTTATTCGGGCGAAATTTAGACCATAAGGTCCATTCTTACATTTAACCCTTCGTCAATATAAAAAATATAAAAAAATGGTAAAGTAAGATATATATATATATACATACAATACGCATAACATAAACAGTATATACCTAAATCATACAGAGTAAAAAAAAATATATATATAAAATTGAAGACAGATTAGAGATTGTGGGGAAAACCTAGGTAAAACAGGCATGTCCTCCCTAGTAAAACCCACGCAGGAAATCACCCACTGAGAAGGGGGGTGTGAAAAACCTGCGAAAACCCTAGATAGTGTACATATAATGATATAGTAATACAACATTAAATAGAAAGGAGTATGTACAGTAAGTCTTCGTATATACAGCATCGTTGTATACCGTCATAAACACTATAACATAGTAGACACTAGACAATGAGAAGGTAACAGTCGAAGGAGGCGTACACTTTGCGAACTCGATAACCTGCAAAAAAAATAATTAATGTTAATTAAGTAAGGAAGAGTGAAGGAAGCCGTCTTGCAATTGGTAAGAAGAAAATGTTAAAGCTGACCTGAATTTTGGGCAGAGAACAGCAATTTAAAGTATTTATGTTTGAATATGTGGAGAGATGTTGCGTTTTGGAGGTCAGTAGGTAGGGCGTTCCAAAGTCTACAAGCTGTAACATGGAAGGATTTATTATAAATTTCCGTCCTGTGATGTGGGATCTGGAAGAGATTGGTGCCCCTAGTGTTGGCGTTGTGTACAGAGTTCATTTGGGAAAATTTGGAGTTCAGATACTGCGGGTTTTGAAGAGTTATAATTCGGTAAAATAACGAGAGGAGGTGAAGACGTCTACGAGCTTCAGTGCGAAGCCAGCCTAACGTATATAGAGGTTGAGTGACATGGTCTCTCTTTTGGAGATCACAAATGAATGAATGAATGAATAAATTATTGAAAAATATATAATTTTCATAATAAAAAATTTCCATTAATTTTTTAAGATTTTTTGTATCCTTTTGCAGATCATAGAAATTGAATTTTTTTCTCAGGATAATGCTGATGATTTGTTTTTTAAAAAATACGTTTTTATAATGCATTTTCTAATCTTAGGTTTTAGAGCAAAGTGCCGGTTCGATGGGCAGTGGCGTTGTAACTGTGGGTGGGGGAGACCCAGGACTTGGTGTTGGTCTTCCGGTTACTCCAACCTCAGATAAAACTAGTAGTCAGTCATCATCAAGGATGGATTACAGAGAAGGAACTGCCAACATTACTGACTATTCCCCAGAATGGGCTTACCCAGAGGTATGTAAAGTTCATTGCAATGTAAATGCATTTCACTATTATTTGTAATCCCAGATGGAAATCTATTATTTTGCTCTCAGAATCCTCTAAAATGGACAAATTAAAAAATATGCTTTTATCAAGAGTGCCTCATAAATGGAAAACATTTGACCTGCTGTGCATCATTACTCAAATCTAAGATAAAATTTTTATGGCATTGGTATTTTCATGATAATTTCATAAAAATTAAAATGCCAGTTGTATTTCAATTTCTAAGTACAAAATTAAGTGTCAAACGATGTGGATTTTGAAGCATTTTTAGACAAAAATAACAGCATTGTTTTGGAATATTTATACTTACTGTTTGTTTGCTATAACTTGACTTGTTGAGCAGTTCATTTTATACAGAGTCATAGAAAATGGTTCCCGGTCATTAGTTTCCATGAAATTAAGACTTTAATAGAATTCTCATTCATACAAAAAAATCAGTAGAGATTATATCATTATTAAATTAGGTATTATCGAATGATCATATCATCTTTAACACATTTCCATATTATTGTTGCTCTTGTTACAGCATTGAGTACATAGATCATATCAGTTAACACAATTACAGTAGTATATAAAATAATTACCCTTGCTCGGATTCATCTCACCCATAATCTGCATTGAAATTGAAATTTCTTTTCATTCAATGCAGGGAGGAGTTAAGGTTTTGGTTACTGGGCCCTGGTATTCCACCACTTCCCCTTACACCGTGCTGTTTGATGCTGTCCCTGTGCCAACGACATTAGTACAAAGTGGAGTCCTGCGATGTTTCTGTCCTGGTTGGTATTTCATATGCAACCTTCTCTTACTTAATCACTTCATACATAACAAATTTATATCTGTGATGAGAAGTGCTTAATTAATTAATAGAACAAAATACTTAGTAAAATCTTATTATTTTTCATTTATCCACAGCTCATGAAGTGGGTTTAGCAACACTGCAGGTTGCCTGTGAAGGGTTTGTGATCTCCAATTCTGTGATATTTGAGTACAAAAAGCCTCCAAAAGAGGAACGGGGCAGAGTGCAAGAGCCCAAAACAGCAGAGCACAGTAATGACAACCTCTTAAGATTCACTTTGCTGCAGCGGCTAGAAGCTATGGATAACAGGTTGCTAATCAAGCAGGAACCAGATGGCAGTGAGCTTGTAAGTAAATGTTCATGAGTCGAAACTTAAAATTCAAAATTGCAATCACCCAAGTAATATTTAATATATCATTTCAATATCTTTATAATGCTGGCAGAATATATTAAACAAATTCCTTATTTTGAATGTAACATGGTCATATTAAAAATCTTGAATATTCTATATGCTATTTAAATTTTAAAACCCAGATAGTATCTAATGGGTAGGCATCTTGGAAATTTTATTAATCATGACCACTATCTGTGGGTTTAGACTCTATTATTTTTAATCATTATGAATGTTATTCTCTCAACAGTTTAATTCATGAAGTTCATAGAATGTGCCATAACTTTGTCATACCCATAACTAACCCTTGTGTATAAAATAACATTCTAAAGTAGGGAACAGAGGATCCTGTAGTTCCTGTTTTTTTAAGTTTTTTTTTATTTCTACACAACAGTTTAATTTATAACTTCTTGCGATAATTGTATCTATTTTACATGCCATACCATCTTTTATCTTTTGAATTACCTTGTGGCTATTGGAGATACCCCAGACAAGTATTTTTAAGTGCTTGTTCTTGAAGTCTACCCCTGTTTCAAGTGTGATATTAAAAAAATCGAAAAAAATTATAGGCTATACAAGCACATCCCGGGTTACGTAAGTAATGCGTTCCAGCACCCATTGTGTAACTTGAAATTTGCGTAGGTCAAAATTTACTACGGAAAGTACAGCAGAGGTGGGGAAACTATGGCCTGCAGGCTGTTTTGAAAAAGCAATCTCCGAAAATTAAAGTACATATAATTTACTGCTTCAGTACGGTACAAGTACTCTGTTAAAATAGAGGCATGTAAACACAGTGGCTAATGTGAGTATAGAATATAGTTAACAGAAAACAGAGTTTGCAAATAAAATTAAGACTAATGGTGTGTGGATTGAAAGATGAATACAGGTATACCTCAGGATACGCTGTTTTGTGATACGGTTGTTTCAGTTTTCACTCCTCCAACTTTTTTACTATACCTTTCAACACACTCGCTTGATTCGGACATACGCACTTATGAAACCCAGGGAAGGAAGAAGGAAAAGGAAACCTTTTCTGCCCATTTGAAATGTCTAGATGCGAGCAATCTAAAATCAACAATGTTTCATTATATACACACTACATACTTTTGAATTGATTTTGTATTACTTTCATGTGCTCACACATTGGCATTCTGAAATGTTTTTTTTTATCCTTCCCGTCTCCACCTAGACACTGTGAGAGAAAAAGTGTGGCTAAAATAGCAATTTTCACAAGGATGAGTGAATTTTTGAGAATTCTCTTGAGAAAATTTCAAAGTTTTTGTGTTTGGTTATCTAGAAGTGAAATGATTTCAATCGGATTTCTGAACAAAGTTTGTGAAGAATTTGTAAATCTATGCACACTGTTTCACTGTATTCCTTCATGAATTCCAATGTCATATAAGTTAATCAGTCTTCAACATAAATAAATATGTATCTAAGACAGTATTAAATAAAAATATATATTGCACGTTGTCATTTCCCTTCCTGCCTTTTACGTGATTTCTAATGATATTTTTGCTGTCGTTTAGCAGGATTTCGCGGTACTTGATCATTTTTAAGAACAAATATCTCGTGTTTACCAGTACTCTTAAGCGGTTTAGGAATGCATATCTTTTTTTTAGCATTGCTGTTATGTAAAAACGTGTTTCGCGATACGTTGATTTGTGATATACTTAGGTTTTCTGGAACGCAACCAGAACGTATCGCAAGGTATACCTGTAAATGAATTCTTGATGTAAATCAATATTATATTACGAAAGGTGAAACGTCCTATTTTACTAAGGGAAATTGGCTTTCGCTGCATCCAATATACATTTTCTTGGTAAACAAAATGTAGAATGTCAATTTTGTCAAGCTGTTAATTTCTGTGCTAAAACAAAGGCAATTCAAGCCATTTATGTATTATGCAGTTATGGGAAAGTCACTTTTATCGTTCAAGGAGAATTGTAACAATTTTTTTCGTACATAATTTATGGGGCCGCTGTAAGTGCAGGTTTACATAAGTCAAGGCTTATATAACCCAGGGTATGCCTGTACATTTACAGAATAATTTATAATGTGATACATAAAGGTCATTTGATATTGAACTTTAATGAATATTTTTACAACACAGGTGGAAGGCTCAAGCCTGTTTAATCAGGGTAATTTTGAGGATAGAATGGTGACATATTGCCAAGAGATGACATCAAAGATGTGGCTCTCGAATGAGGAAATGAGTCCAACATGGTTTGAAAGTCACAGAGGCATGACACTTCTTCATTTAGCAGCATCATTAGGCTATTCAAGGTGAAGACAAATCCATAATATCCATTTATGTTTCATAATAGTATCTTATAAATTAAAAAATATAATGAAAAAAAAATCTTTTTTATTCATTAAAAATATTTACGTTTTCACTTAAAATATTATCATTTTTAATCAAATAAAAACACTATCTTAAATCAAATTTCCATAATATATAATTTTAAGAAATATTTATATCATAACAAATACTTATTTTTATATTGACTAAGCTATTTTTATAGCTATATCAGAATGATATTAATGAAATGAGATTTAATTAAAGGTGGATATAATTTTGACATTGTAGATTAGTATGTGCGATGCTTCAATGGAGAGCAGAAAACTCATCTCTATTGCTTGAAACAGAAGTGGATGCTCTTAGTCAAGATGATGAAGGCTTTACTCCTTTGGTAAATATTCTAAGACTTAGTTATCATTCATAATTATTTTCCCCTTCAAAAATTTCTCTATTGTTCCCTTGGCTTTGTGGTTGATGCCATATTTGACACGAGAAAAACCCATGCATGTATATTTTTACATTGCTTTTGAAATTTATACTTGCAATTCATAATCTAAAATATTGTTTTTGAAGACATTTGGGCTGAGCAGAGGTGACATTTATTCTGAGGTTAGGGGTTAAAGTTGAATGGTAATCTATTTCCTTCTCCTTGGCCCATCAGTGAATTTGTTTATCAGTCATGTGTGTGAAATTTAAGTTATTTAACCTATTGATAACCATAACTTTATTAACATGTGCTCTCATGCTAGCCATGTTTATCATAAGTATAATGGTATGCAAATTACTTGAGTCTTAGTGGTTATATTATTGAACTGTTCAATTTAATAGATGCTAATGACTTTTAAGAACAGCTTAAGTACTTTTAATTACAATAGCATGTTAAATATCTATCAAAAGTTTTCTTTTAATAATGACTGATATCAAATAGAGAAATTTTTTATGCTTGCTACATCAACGATGGCATTATAAGTCATTATCTGATTGTTCTTTACTCTGATTTTAGTAGTGATAAAGAGGAATGTTCTCTTCCAACTTACAATTATAGTCTTTGTTGTACCTGTAAGATACATCATGTGTTCATCGTTTCACTTAAAAATTGTTTATAGTGTGACAAACTATTAAAAAGCAAACAAATCTTCATTTTTCAAATCTCTAGTTAAAAACTGGAATTTAGTTTAAATATGCATATAATAGTTTCCAAGTCCAGTCTGTTAACAAGTTGCAGCATGCCATCATGTTAATATTCTAATCTCTGTAATTGATTTTTTATCCTTTGTATTTATTTATTTACTGCCATTTATTCCTGTTCATAACCTATTATGTAATCTATTTACTCCATTTCCCTTCCATTTCTCAGATGTGGGCTTGTGCACGGGGTCATCGAGAAACAGCTTTAGTGCTCTACCAATGGAACCATACTGCACTTAATGTGCGAAACAACATTAGTCAGACAGCAGCTGAGTGCGCACGCTCCAACAATCACTTTGTTCTAGCTGAGGAAATGGATAGGTTGGAGGTGATACATCAGCAACAAATGCCACCTCCAACGCCAACTCCTACCCCTAGCCCATTACCTAGTCCATCATACACACCCACTCTTATGTCGGAGGATCAGCCTCAACAGCCCACCTCTGATGGAGTGTTCCTCCGTCCTGGTGCAGTCACTAGGTAAGATCTCAAGTCTGCTCATAAATTTTTGTTAAATTTTCATATAAATTAATTTCAATTTAGCCATCAATAAAATAACTTTGTGATAAAAATCTCTTATGATTTTACCCACTATAACAGAATCATTGAGTAGAACCATCAGCATATAAGATCAGCTTTCTATATGGTAGTTTCTTGGTCCATACCTTAAAAACCCTTTCATATTCTCCTGTAATACTCTTTCCTTCAAATTCAAATATTATGCTGCCCATTAATTTTATTACTATTTAGATAAACTTAAACAAGATTCAGACAAATATCAATCATGTAAATTGGACACTGAAAGAAAGCATACACCTAAAATAGCAAACAATGTGACCATTAAGAAAAAGTTTGGAGTTTATTTCTTTTACTGTATTAGAATAATCTCTAAAAGCTTCATAGATTCCTTTTTCTGTCATCAACATTGTCATGGATAGAAGCATACATTGCCTGTAGAATTCCTGCAAAAATGCCAATTTTAATAAACATTCTCTACAGGAGTGAATCGCAGAAGTATAAGATGCTTAGCATGAAGCTTCATGTCAACATTCCTCCTGATGCAAGTGGGGGTGGGGGTCCTTGCAGCTCTTTGCCTAGTCCCACTGGTTCTACAAGTTCTGCTGGTGAGGGAAGCACAGGCAGCACCGGGGCAGGAATCGGGAGTTCTCGGCCCCACAGGCTCGCCAAACGACCCTCAGTAGACAGCGGTATTCATCTCGGCACGTCATCCCTCTCCTCTTCAACCTCGGGTCAAATGAACATGGGAGAAAATGGCAGCAATAATTTTGGAGTGCTGAAATTTAGAGGGCGGAATGGAAGGGAGACACCAAAACTATCTAGGTAAGTTTCTGTAAACTGTATGAAATAATTGTTTTCATATAAGTGCTATCCATCAATTTTTTGCTATTATGAGGCATTTATATTTAAATCATTGACTTAAAAATATAGATACTGAAACAAAATACAGAGTTTTAAATGAGCTAATATATGCTACACTAAATTAGCTTTCTACATATCGTTCTAATATTTTGCAAATATGGATTTTAAATACTAAATGATTCTCATATGTATTTGGAGACTGACAAACTGCAAATTATTTGTGTCTAAATAGGGGTTTTTATGTTTTCCATTGCTGGTTCTAATATTATTTGGTTGAAAATTTTCCAAAATTTATAAATAAGGTTATATTTTTGGAGAAATCACATCTCTGAAAACTATATTCAGGATTTACATAAAATACCTTCAAATATTTCAACAAACTGTCAGCATATATACTAATCTTAGTTTAGATAAATTTATCAAATATATGTCAACAACACAACACTCTTCATGATCATCTTTTAGTAATATGGTAATGATTAACCTAAAATTGGGGGTGCCAAAATTGAAACTTTATAAATGTTAACATTTTGATGATGCTATTGTGGTTTTAACTATACTTTCTGATAAAACAGGTTTGACAGAAGCATGTCTCTTCCTCTGAACTCCCCGGTCAACATTGTTGACAGTAGCACTAATGACAGCATAAGTTCCGAAGGTCAGGACTTGTCTCGGATGTCGCCAGTGCGCAGAATGGATTTTGCACTCTGTGAGTTGTAAATTTAAAAAATGAACTTTTAATTTCAAAAATACAATACTTTCTCTCGGACTTGATCAGTATAATCAAACTATTCATGTTCATTTGCCTGGCTATTCTCCATATTCTTATTTTCATCTATTCACTTTCCTCTACACATATTAGTAGAAAGCAATCAGTTGTTGATGTTGAATGTGGTGAAAGTTGAAAACAGGTAAGTCCTTCACTAAACGTTATTATTACATTACAATTTTCATTGATGATCGAAAAGCATGTGAAAATTGAACATGAGGTTAATATTTCTTATTCTTGGTAAAAAATTGTCTCAATTTTTGGCACATGTCATCGGTAAAACGGTAAAAAACTCATCAAAAAAGGGTAATTAGCTAGTACATAATTTGGCTCCATAAATTACTGCTGGCTGCTATTTTGCATCGCTATGCTTGCGTTCTACACCTTGGCATATTCAAAACAGAAATTTGTGATACATAGAAATAGATGATTGATGCATCATGCTTCATAAAAATTTTAAATTTTGAGTAAATAAATGAATCGAAAAAATTCATTTCTCGACATTTCTTTTGTTTTTAGCAACATTTTGATCATCTGACCAGTGCTTATATTTTGCATTTTATTAAAATAAAATAAGTAGTTTTCAACTTTCACCATTGCACCTACAAAGCCTTGCTTTCACTAAATTTGGAACATTTGTCATGGTTTTTATGCATTTTTGAAGACTGTATTGTATTTCAGAGATGAAATAATTAATATTGAAACAAGTTATTTGGTCATAAGGATTTGGCTGATCTTTTTTAAAATACACAAATTGATTAGCGTGAGGCAGATCATCCATTAACAATGCAACTATAGTTTTTTTGTGATTTGTCATTGTTTGGTGTAGATTTAGACATTTTTCTTTTACTTTGAGCATTCATGCATTGCAAGATACAGTTTTGAAAAAAAAAAGAACTTTGATATATGCAGAAAGCAGGAGTTTATTATTAGCTTGCATGTTTGTCAGTTTCTTGAGAGCAGTAAACATTTTTATAAACAAAACCAAAGAAGTTAAATCAACAAATTTCAGCAAAATTAAGAAACGGATGTGTCCTTGGAGCCAACAAGAAGGTCATTATATGTACGAACCCAGGATTTTACTCACAGTTAACCTTGTGTAAGAAGTGCGTAATGTTCTGTGGTCATCAGATTACTTCATTCCCTGAATCCGTTTCTTCCTTGCACCACTTCACCTTGAACACCAAAAACCATACCATTCCGTCCTGCAACTGATGCCCACGACCAACTCGTTGGCTCAGGTGAAGTGGTGACTGGTCCAAGGAGTGAGAGTCCGATCATTGATGTTGAGGCGGTATCCGATGAGGAGTCATCGGAAGCCAAACAGAGTTTAGTAGGTCAGTATGCACCTCATTCACTTTTACTCTCTCATTTTCTCTCTGCTTTTATAGAGTTCATGGCGATAAAGATTTTTTCTCATCCTCTTAGCATTTCTGTGTTTGCCTGTTGAAATCTAAGGACGGGACAATCTATTAATCAACATATACCATGATTATGGAAGGATTTAGGTGACCATATTATCTTTTACTTCATTTGAAGTACACTGTAGACCCGATATAACGCGGGCAATGGTTGGACCCCATCTTTTTTCTTTTGTAATTACATAGTTTTCAATCAAATTCTCCACAGACGTCTTTGGTTATAGACATAGAGTCTATCCTAAATGATCGCATATTATCCTAAATTATCTCGTATTAGCGCATTACAGATATAACAGAATAGACAAGTCTAGCATTGCGTCACATATTTACACCACCCATCATCCCATTACATACATATTCTTCATTTGAAATCGATTATAGAAATCATAAAAAAGAAGAAAAAGGAAAGCGTAACGCAGTTGACCCTAGATTCATTCGTTAAAGAAATCAATGTAGTTGGAAGAACAGCCACGGCCGATTGCAAACTTTAGTTGCCTTTCCGTAACATGTGCTCTTTATTGACGATAAAAGTGTGTTGGTTTTGAACTTGTAATCATGGATGTTGTTAATCAGTAAATGTTTGTTCTTCAAAGTGGAACACAATAAAAAATAAAATATTTATTTCAAATTTTTAAAACAAAATATTTTTAACTGCTGTATTCTTTTCTCTCTTTTTTTTGCCCGTTTATGCATGGATAATGGTTACCGCAATGTCATTTCTAACTGGTAGGTTTATGACGTCGGCTGTCACTGCATGTAATTATAAATGGGTAAATGCGATATAATGCGGATTCACATATAACACAGTCTAATATCTTGGACCCCAACGTCCGCATTATATCGGGTCTACAGTGTATTACTAAAAATTAATAACTTATTAGATTCTAATTATACTAAACAAAAAGAAAAGATGATCACATTCTTTCTCTTAAAACAGCAGTCAGAAATCTTTGCTGCTTGGCAGGTCACACATTCAGTTGTGAATACTTTAAACAATTGAAAGTCAAGGGGGCTGGATAAGTGAATAAATTAGTAGTTATCTAGTTTCTTTGGTCTCATATAAGTGAAAATTAAGTCTACGAAGTTTACTAGAGTTTAAACTTCAGTAGAAAATGTTCTGAGACCGTCATTTTAATTAAAAAATATGAAATTGCTCATATGAAATTTTCTCGATCACTTTTTCAACACAGCTTCACAGGCCAAATAAAGCCCATCGGGGTGCTGCATGTGGCCCATGTGCCATAGGTTGCCAACCTCTGTTTTAGAACATGCAGATTTTTTATTGAATTAAGAAAATATAATATCCCTTTGAAAGTTTCATATTTAGTCAAATAATCCATTTTGGACATGTTTGTATGTAAAGTTACAGATTTTGTCATGGAATGTAAAACTGGTCAACATAAGGTCATGTCTATAACAATTTCTTTTGTAAAAAATTTATTATATTCATTTGCAATGTGATACTGAATCAAAAATTCTTTTATAATCTTCATGGATTCGATTCACATCACATGATAATTTGCTGTTTCTCTAAGCAAATACCTGAGTGATATAATAGAAAGAGAATAAATTTGAAAATAAACTGATAATAATGGTCACCTCAAATGTTTTCATAGATACAAATATATTTTAACTCCTATTTCTATTTTCCTTACCTTAGTAGATTACCTTTATAGTAATTAGATTTTGAAACAATCTTTTGCATATTCTTTTATCGTATACTTCATTTTTATGATAAGTTTGGGTACATTTTCTGCATGGACTGCGAAAGTGAGGTTTGTATATCGAAAAGAACAGGAGCATTTTCATTGAAAAAATTATAAATGCAGTGACAACATGGTGGTTGCTTTGTATTCACATAGCTATGCAAAAATATCAATAGATATGCACTAAGATGGACATATGAAACAGAACTTAATGAATTATTTAAATTATATTTATATTTACTGAATCAGAATGATGAATACCCATGACGGAAAATAGGTCATTTTACCAAATGGTTTAACTGAAAAGTTCTGAACAAAAGATTAAAATATGACTATTGAACTCGAGAGGTAAAGATTTTTTCAGTGTGAGTTGGTAACATACTGTAGAGTTGTGTTCAATTGTGACCCCAGTAATGCAGGAAGTAATTTGTAGATGCGGAGTTATAATAATTTTTCCTTTCTTTTATGTCACATCTCATACATTAAAGAGATATATTGAAACAAGATGCAGTGATCATAGCAATAAAACGTGTAAGTTGTGAATAGATGAAATTATAACACCGCCCAAACTTCTGGCCATCTTATTTGAAAAAAAAAACTTTGTCATTAATTATTGAATGAAATACCTCATAAATATAATGCAGTAATTAAAAGTAATGCATTGCTGTTTCCATTAAAACATTATTGATTCATCTATCATATTATCATAATTGAAAGTTGAAGATAAGGTTCAGTTAACTTCTTTACATTTATGTCATTTCACTGAAAGCATTTGATCCCCAGTATTGTTTTGCAAATGCATCAAGAAATGGAAACCTAAATAATTTCCAAAAAATTTAATTTAAAAAATTTTAATTGTTAATATAGCTTATTTAGTGAAATTTTAAGTAAGCAATGTTATATGAAATTTTGCAGCATTAATAACTAATGCATTTGTAGTCCAAAATACAGTATAACCTCACAAATGGGGCATTCTATAAATTGATTTGTCGTGAAAACCAGCTATATTAAGTACACTGCCCGAAACCATGTCTTCAGGTTGCAACCAAAAATATTTATCTGCCTTTCAACTCCACCAATGCAGACAACCAACCCATCACATCACCCTCATATCAACATATGTAATGCTGCTGTATTATTCTGCCCTACATTTGTCAATTTAGGAAAGGAAAAGAAGATGAGAATTTGATTGATGCAGAAAATGATAAATATACTTTTATTTCTTATTTTGTAATTTACATTTCCTTATTCAGTATTATTCAATTTTAACACTTTTATTTTTTACATAATAAATCATTCTAATCTTTCTAAAGCTAACCTATTTGGTCTTTTTAAACTTCTGAAATAAGGAAAAATCTGAAAAGCAGCAACTTCCTTGTTCCATGGATTCTGGATTTGAGAGGTTTTACTGTATTTAAAATCTAACTAAACAATCTGTGCATATATTTTAATTATTTATTATTCCTTTCATCAATTTCATTTCTTGCTCTGACTGAAAATTATTTCTGTAACCTCAAATGAACATCAGTATTTGAGAAATTGGATACATAGATGGACTGATTTCCAACTAAAAATAACCTGCATGGTAAATATGAAGTAATCCAACTTTTACTATTTTTGTGTCTAATCAATTGAAGTGCCCCTAAAATTATTTTTATTTTATAGCATGAAGATAGTTTACAATGATTTATTCTTTACTAATTAGTAGCTCTTACAATCCGATGAATTTCCTTTTTTTTCTAGTTGCCTTTATGGAAAAGAATAGAAACCTCAGTTTGAAGTATTGTTACCCAAACATATTGTTCTTCACTTCTTCTATGATACTTTTACTTTAATGTTAAAAATCTAAGAATCATGTTAATTGTTGGATACATTATTTAATTTTAATGTCTAACAAGTTTTAATTTTATTTTGGAAGTTTTTATTATAGTATTTTTTATGAATTAATTGTAGTTATAGAATGATTTCTTTAGCAAAAAATTTTAACTGAAAACAGTTTTACTCTAACTCTTGTTGATTGATTAAAATTGTTGGTATTTTAAAGGATCATGAGCACAATGTTTTGTACCATCATTGAGATTGTTTTAACATTTATTATATTTTATTCACTTCTGTTACTGCTTATATCTTCAGGGGAACAAGATGTGAGGGTTCTGGCTTTAGCTGAACAGATTATTGCTGCTATACCTGAAAGAATCAAGGTAATGAAAATAATTTTTGGATAACAGGCACATTACACTGTAAAACATTTTTATCTACAGGTTGCCCTCGACTTGCGCCGATTCAGAATAACGTCGATTTTGAAACCAGGAGGTCAAAAAGTGAAAAAATATATTTACTATTATTTAAAACGTTTTACAATTTTCTCGTACTGCTTCTTATGCTAAATCATAATTCTTACATTGCTGATTTTGAATAAAAATTACAAATACAGTCATCTTTGCGAATTTGCTCTAATGAGATCGATTAATCAGTAAAAGCTGCTTGTAAAATGTAAACTTTTACATATGCGAGTTTGCTCTTATGCGTGTTTGTGTTGTTGTTTGACCATTATTGTGCAGTAGCAACTGTGTTATTATATTTATAAATTGTGGATTAAATTAATAAAATAAGAGCCACTATGTCTGGTAAGAGAAGTGCAGTGAAAACAAGTGGAAGTGAATGTGTTGCTAAAAAGTTATGTAGGTCCATTACGTTAGAAGATAAGATGGACGTAATTCGTAGAATAAAAGGTGATGATACCCGTCCTATTGTGTGTAAAAGTATGAATTTGCCTCCTTCTACTGTGGCTACCATAATGAAAAATTCAGATAAAATAAAACAGGGAATGCAATAGGCTACGAGAATAAGTGCAACACAAGTGAGTTATAGCAGAAGTAAACTTGTAGAAAAAATGGAGAAATTACTGTTGCTATGGGTGGATGACATGAATCAAAAAACATTTCCTTGACTCAAATTGCTATCACAGATAAGGCGAAGTCAATTTTTGAGGAACTTAAGATAAAAGAGGATAGTAAAGAGACATTCTTAGGAAGCAATTCAAATCTCGCACTAAGTGCCACAGTGTGAAGATAAGTGGCAAAGCAGCAAATGCAGTGGCAGCTGCAGCATATCCTGCAGAGTTTCAGGGCATTGTGGGGGAGGATGATTATCCTCCTGATCTCATTTTTAATGTTGATGAGACAGGCCTGTATTGGAAGAAACTGCCTTCATGAACTTTCATCGCCTGTGAAAAGAAGTCTGCGTCAGGTTTTAAGGCTGCAAAAGACAGGCTAATGCTTTTGCTGGGTGCCAATGTCTCTGGCACTTTAAAATTAAGGCCAATGTCGGTGTACCATTCGGAGACGCCTCACACTTTCAAAAGTCTCAACAAAGCCATGTTGCCAGTCTACTGGAAGTCAAATAAAAAGGCTTGGGTGACACAAGAAGTCTTCTTGGATTGGTACCTCAACTATTTTTGCCCAACTGTGCTCCGTTTTTGTCATGAGAATGACTTGCCAACCAAAGCCCTTCTTCTCTTGGACAATGCCCCTGGCCATCCGACAAACATAGCAGAAGTCAGAACACCTCTGGATGTCAAAGTCATTTTCCTGCCTCCTAACACCACGTCAGTTTTGCAACCAATGGACCAAGGTGTAATAGCAACCTTTAAAGCCTATTATCTCCAAAACACCTTCAAAGAAATGATGAGAGTTTTGGAAAGTTCAGACAAAACCATAAAGGACTATTAGCGCACATTTGACATTTTTAGGGGCATTAATAACATCAACGCAGCCTGAGAGGAAGTATCAGTGAATTGTTTGAATGGAATGTGGGGCAAACTTCCGCCAGAATTTGTTTCCTTCGCAGGATTCCAACCAGTGGAGAACGTCATAGATGACGTAAGAAGACTAGCACAAGAAGTGGGCTTGGATGAAGTGACAGATGAAGATGTAACGAACTTTTGGAAAGCCATGGGCAGCCTCTTTCCAATGAAGACTTAGAAGAATTGGCCACACAACTGGGCCAAAAGGAAGAGGAGGAAAGAGAGGAAGAAGAACTTCCTCTACATGAAATGGAGACAAGCGATCTCCAGCACATCCTCTCAGACATAGATAAACTCACTGATGAGCTCTGCGAGATTGACCATGACTGGGAGCAGAGTGCTACAGCAAAGAGGAGCGTTATAGCATCCATGAGGCCTTATCATGAAATTTTGAAAGAAAGAAAGAAGAAATCACGACAGTCCACACCACATGCTTTCTTTAAAAAATGTGAAGATCCTCAACCAGGGACTTACTCAGAGAACTAATGCTGCTTCATTATGCCATTGCCAGTTGTAAGTGTACAAAATATATTTTTTGAATTCCCTTTATTATATTTACGTTATTTCAAAACTTTAAATGCAATGCCATTATATTACTCATCAATGTTTGGGTGAAGGGAACGCATGTCATTGACTTCCCGTTGATTTACATTATAAAATCGTTTCAATTTACGCCGATTTGTCCAGAAATGCATCCCCAGCGTAAATCGAGGGCTACCTGTATTTTATTGAATCAATACTGCATTGATGTTTTTCTAATGTAAAATGTATGCAGAGTAGTAATTTTTCAATTGCAAAATGACTGAAAATATTTGGAGTTATAAATTACCTTGGAGAAATAAATTAGCTTAACAATCAATTTCCTTTGCACAAAATTAGAATGAAAGTGAAGAGATGATGAGCCATGAGCCTAGTCCTCAACCAGAATCTGCAAGCAGTAGCCATTCAAACCATACTTCACTATCTGAACCATTCTTAGAGCCCATGATGGATGAGCCACCATCTTCTTCTTTTGAACCAGTAGAATTCAACTTTGAGTTCAGTGACCACAATTATAGGTATGTAATGGGATATTTTTCAATGCTTTGGGTGTTAAAGAGAATACATAGTAACTTATCATGAGCAGACTTTCGTAGATGATAGTGCCATTGGTTATCCCATTGATAGCTACTGTTTTGCCAGTTAATAAGGTGCACTTATTTTCCAAAAAAAATCACCAAAAATTGATTGTATCTCATTTGGAAAAAATACCCAGGTCACAGACTATTGGTGTGTTAATTCTTGAATAACATCTAAATAGATTATACATTTTTCATGTTAATTATGACTATTTAATGGATGATTTTGACTTACAAGGGGAGACTACGTACCTTGGATCACCGATTTTGACGAAACATTTTTGGGTGGTAGAATACTTAAAATAAGAAGACCTGTGTATCGGCTTTTGATTGAATGGGCCTTAGTTTCGGCAGAATCTTTTTTTTCTTTTCACAAGATTAACTGTGGCTGGATAAAATGCAATAATAGGCCAACAATGTTGAGCAGGTGGGTTGGCTGGGTGGCAACAAGTAAGAGAAGTTAAAAAAATATGATGTGGGAAAGTGCTTTATAAAAAAACAATTTGATAGTCTTCACAAGTGAATTAATTAAATATTATTTAATGATAAAACTAACAAGGAAAGACTATGTACCTTGGGTAGTCGATTTCAAATCCGGTTCTGATTGAATTAATAATTAAAAAAACTTCGCTTAAGGTTCATTTTATTGGTGGATTTATGAATCACATATCCAGGATTACATTAAGCTAACAAGGGGAGACTACGTACCTTGGATCATCGATTTTGACGAAACATTTTTGGGTGGTAGAATACTTAAAATAAGAAGACCCATGTATCAGCTTTTGATTGAATGGGCCTTAGTTTCGGCAGAATCTTTTTTTCTTTTCGCAGGATTAACTGTGGCTAGATAAAATGCAATAATAGGCCATTAATGTTGAGTAGGTGAGTTGGCTGGGTGGTTACCATATTGGCATCTGAATATTTTGTCCCGTGTTCAAATCTCACGTCATACCTATTTTTTTTTTTCGTTTTAATCCACTTTATTATTTTTTATTTATTGTATTATTATTTATTTATTATGTTATTATTTATTTACTTCATTAAAATCAATGCACAAGAGCATATTGGTAGCTATAGGTCTACTGCGATCAAAAGAACATTTTGGGTGTACAGAGGGTGTGGCCTAATCCCTCACTCCACTTGGAACCCTCCCCTCTTGCCCTTCCTTACTGCATGGGCTATCGCTTTCTCGGTCCTTTTCTAACTACACTGTTGCCAATTATTCGCAAAACTTCATCTAGGCAGCAACTGTAAATAATGAGAACTGACAACCTAAGGAGGAGAAGGATGGTCTAGTAGTGGAGTGGAGGAAGTCAAGATGACTGAGGGAACTTCCCCTCCGAGGGTGGCCAAAATCCATCCATTTCTTATGTTTTTGGCATACCTATATTTCAATGTGAATTGACGTCCGAAAGAAAATAACTGTTAAATTGGTGCTATTCATCACTTGAAGGGGAAGTGTGTGTACACGTTTTTGGATGATAACTGTTGTAAAAAGCAAGAAAAGCATTCATAAGGCTTCACAACTCTCTTAAAAAAATTTAATCAATTCTGTCATCATTTTACCAGATTTGGAGCACATAACTACAACTTCTGTACTAACATCCAGTTTGGTTGGTATTAATGATGCAGTCTAGGTCATAGTTGGGTATTATGCGCAATGTTTGTTTTCGGAAAACCTTGGCAGCTTTTAAAGTTTCTTCCAAAGACCTTTCATCTTTTTGAAAAACTTTAGTTTGTAACTTTTCGCTGTCGAATTTGGAATTCTTTATTGAATTTTATTAGCCACGCTTGAGATGCAGTGAAGGTGAACCCCAGCAATGTCTGTTGATGGGCTGCAGCTAACGCCCACTGGATGTAACTTGGTCCTTACTTTTCCTTGCTTTGCAAAATCTGTCGTATGTACAGTTTTTAATCATGTTATGTTTCTCCAAGCACATTCCTCCTTTCACATTATCTTTACTCCACTGTGATACTTGTTTTTTGCATTTCAACAGCTGCGATCCTCATTCCTGTAGCGTTAGATTTACAATTCACATCAAAATATTTACCAATATGCTCTTGTGCATCGATTTTAATGAAGTATATAAATAATAATATAATAAATAAATAAATAATAATACAATAAATTAATAATAATAATAAAGTGGATTAAAACGAAAAAATTAGGTATGACATGAGATTTGAACACGGGACAAAATATTCAGATGCCAATATGGTAACCACCCAGCCAACCCACCTACTCAACATTGTTGGCCTATTATTGCATTTTATCTAGCCACAGTTAATCCTGCGAAAAGAAAAAAAGATTCTGCCGAAACTAAGGCCCATTCAATTAAAAGCTGATACATGGGTCTTCTTATTTTAAGTATTCTACCACCCAAAATGTTTCGTTGAAATCGACTACCCAAGGTACATAGTCTTTCCTTGTTAGTTTTATCATTAAATAATATTTAATTAATTCACTTGTGAAGACTATCAAGTTGTTTTTTTTATAAAGCACTTTCCCACATCATATTTTTTTAACTTCTCTTACTTGCTGCTACTCTAGAAAATGTTTTTCAATCGGCTTCATAAATGTAACAAATAAAATATTTTTTCAAGTGTTTGCGATTCTATATTTCATTCTCCAAGAGTTTATGATTTTAAAGTCATTTAACAATAAAAACTGAAGTTCATTACATTGAGTCATTGTTACAATGCTAATGGTTACCTTCACAGATATTATGATGCGGGAACACCTAGTTCCAGCCTGTCTCCAGCATCCTCAAGCTGTTTACAAAGCCCATGTTCATTTACTCTGGATTCTCCATCTCCTCCTCCAACTACTGCTGACTTCTGTGAATTCTTCCAAGCTTCTGGCTCAATGTTTGAAAAAGATTTTTCCAATCTAACTCTATCAGGTATTGTTAACTGTAAATTATTGCAGAATAAAAATTTGTTATGATATAATATTCTTAAGCAGTCTTGCTCATGCAAATAAATAAAATAAATTAATAATTGAAGAGATCAATTTCTAAATGATTGCCACCACTAGTTTATTTGGCAAAAAATAATATATTAATCCTTAAGAATAATATTTAGTTGAATGAATTTAAAAACCCATTTTCATAAAAGCCTTCTGAAGAATTTTTTAAATTTTCATTGTAAATTAAGTAAAAGGGCAGGAACATCTCCAGTGTAGGGTGAATCAGGGCTAATGCCTATACTTTAGAAGGCCCTGCTCTTCAACATCACCATGAGGAAAGTCTTACTTTAATATGGTGGTTAATATTAAAGAGACCCTGCACTAACCAATTTGTCCCTTGCCCTCCAGCCCTCTGAGGAAGTCCTGCAAAAAGAAAATGGTGCTGTAAAAATGAATAAATACAAATGCTAACATAACATCAACATCAATAGTAATTTATAAGTATATTCTGCATATCTTGCTTTGAATAAAGCTAGTAACACTCAAAAGGATTTTTATGGACAATTTTTTTCATTTTGAAAAATCATGGAAATACACCTGTCAAATTCATATTTGTATTATCTAATTATTTCCCAAGTTTAGCATTAGTATTGTTTCATTTGCTTTCACTTCTGATGTTAACTAATTAATTTTTTGATTCAGATATTATCTTCCAGAAGACTAAGATGGGTACTAAATAATAAAAAACCTGAAGATTTACTCAATTTGATCATATTGTGATCCTGCATTCAACATGGGAAATTTTATTTAAGTTTTATAACCCTAGTTGACCAACTTTATTGTATATAGGCATGGACCAAATACAGCCTGCTTTCAAAAATATAATTTTAACCTTAAAAACTGTTTAATTTGGAAAATTATTTACAACTATTTAAATATGCATTTCAAGAAAAAGTATTGTATTTTTTATCTTATGCATTTCAATAAATGACCATTGAAAATTTTTAACATTGACCTGTTTAACTATAAAGATCCTTTAAGTTACACAAAGTCTTTCAAATATTTCATGGTAATAGAAATTATCATTGATAGAGAATTTGTTTGTTGTTTTAGACCGGGAGCAGAGAGAGCTGTATGAAGCAGCCAAAATCATTCAAAAGGCATATCGTTCCTACAAAGGTCGCAAGAAGCTGGAAGAGCAAGACAAAGAGCGAGCTGCTGCTATTTTAATCCAAAATTACTATCGAAGATACAAGCAGGTATGTACATACTTTAAGTAAACTATAAACTGAAAAAATGCAGTTACATCCTCTACTATGATAACAATTAATGCAGCTCATTATTACATGAGAGGGAGCAAAATATTACATTGAAACCTCATTATTTTGAAATTATTACATTATCAATTTGCAATGTTATTTTGCATTTCATGAAAACTTCTTATTCTTTTATGCATTAGATGTTGCGTAGAACATTGGGATTCAAATCAGTGGATGCATATGGGATTTTCTTTTGATGTTGTGGTTAATGAAGTTCAGTTTTTTAATGCATTATTAATCCCCAAGTCAGTTGGTGCAAAATTTCACATTAGCACTAATTTAAACTTGTACAGATTTTTCCATAATTCACAGTCTTTTTAATTTCTATTTTATCTAGTACGCTTACTTCAAGCAGATGACCAAGGCTGCCATGGTGATTCAGAATCAGTTTCGCAGTTCTGTGAGCATAAGCGTTTTAAGAAGAGTCAGGAGGCAGCAGTTTGCATCCAGAACTACTATCGCAACTACAGGGAGCAGGAAAGAGGCAGACAGAGCCGAGAGGGTACTCCCACGGGTGCTGGGCTCAAGTAAGTCCATTGCCCAGTGGAGGTTTGCCCATTTAAAACTCCCTCGGTCCCTTCTTTCCTCCTTTCCTCCATCCCCCCTCCTTCATGATAGCGGTCAGGGGCTTTTGCTTGCAGCAGTGTTGAACTAAGTGTGCTGTCAAACTTGTTGTTGCCCTTTGATTTTATTTGTGCATATCACATCATGTGACCGTCGCAAATATTTTGTAAACTTTCATGATGTGCATAGCAGTTTTGAGGTTATTTTTGATAGTTGGCAGGTGTTGTTTGATGCCATCGGTGTTGCAACTCAACATGCATAGTTGCCATTGGTGCTTTACAGATTCTGTGTGCCTAATTTGCCTGAATCTGTGTATGGCTTCACCCAATAGCAGGCGATGCATGTGTAGAATTACGTACTTGAGTTGTACAGTGACTGTTATCCGTTAGGCATGGATCCATCAGTTGGAAATGTCAATCATAATTCAATTGTTCAGATTTGTGTTGAATTTTAAAAAACTAAAATTAAATTTATTTTCCATTTTTGATAAATTTGCTATTATCTCCATTTCATTTTTTGTTTTCATTATTTATGATGGCCACATTCAGCATTATCTTCTTTAGGTTCAGAATGTATTTTGTATTTAAAAATTTGTGACAGTGCAGGTATGCCTCGTTTAGCGCATGTTCTTTTAGCACATTTTTGATATAATGCAGTTGGCATCTCGGGACTAAAATTTTAATTTTTGAAATTTTTTAAAATAATGCTCCTAAATGCTATGGTCCCAGCATTTTTCTCACTTACCTTCATTCATACTTCACTCTCTGTTCAGTGATAGTCATTCCACTAATTAAAGACAAGTTGTTGTTATTTATACGTTTATTAACTTTATTTCTATTTCACTCGTTCACTTTTATTGTTTTTTTTACATTGGTTTGCCACAATTCCACAGTATTTTGCAATGACATTGGAAGTTTTAAAGTTTTTAACGTTACTGTTGAGATGTGCAGGGATGGGTTTGCTTAGGATGGTTTTTTTGCTTGAGATTGAGTTAGATTAGGTTCACGACAAGTTTAACTATCGTTAGTCATTTGTTATTCTGATGTTATTTTGCTGTTGGTACGTAAGCTATAGTTATGTGTCTGAAGCTGCGGTAGTGCCGCTGAATCGTAATAACACTCGTATTCCGTTTTTGTTTACTTTTGCACTGGCCAATCATCAGCAAAGATCTTCGTAATCATGAAGAATTTAGGAACATGTCAAGGTAATACACTATATTGACGTTATACCAAGTATATACCAGAAATACTTATGATATTTGATATATCTCATTTATAATACGTTTTTTCATCGCAAATGTTATCAGAAAATTGTGATTTTCCATCATAAAGAATTAGTTTTTTGAAGCTGTTGTACACCAATAAGTTCATAATAAATAATTATTTAAAAATAATTGTCATATACCATATTTACTTGTTTAATACCCGCACAGGTGTAATGCCAGCACTCCTGTTTTTAGAGCTAAAAATCTGAAAAACTGTAATTCATGTAATACCAAAATTTTGACATTTTACAGCAATATCAGTTGAATAATCAATCTGATGCTGAGTTTGATGATATAATTATGGCAACAAGCAAATATTTAAGAAATTACTTCAAAAAATTATTTTTTATAGTTTTTTCATGTACATGAAAAATTCACATCCATTGCCATTATATTACACAGAGACAACTCAAAAACCTATTATGGAGTCTAGCTCCTTGGTCTCACAGAAATTTTCAATTTTGATCCAGTGCATATTCTCAAGTTATTTAATTTAAAATGAATAATTTTCACTAATTTTGCAAAATTATACTAACTCAACCATTATTCACCTAGAAAAAGAGCGAATTTTACATAAATAAACGTAAATGGTTCATGTTCAAAATAAATCCCCGTGTCAAATCCCTCAGAGATCACACAATTCCTAAAATAAACCAGTCACTAGATGCACTGTGACCTGGTTACATAGAAGCGTTTCTCACGTTTCTGTGGATGAAAGGTATCACTTTCAGCTTTCAGAAAGCACAAACGAACAACTCCAACAGCTATTTAGTGACACTTTTCCATCGCAAGATTGCGTTCTTTGCTTTTATATATAGTAATAAAAGTATGTGCATATATTTTTTTAGATTTGCATAACATATAAGGACCCCAAGAAAATGCACTTACGATAAAATATGATTTGAGCATGTCACGAATTAAAAGGCAATCCAACAGAATTCTTTTGTTTTTAATGAAAAATATATGCAATTCAGTCATTTATTTCTCTTAAACCATCTTTCCTATGAGAATGAACTCTGTCTGACACTCTTCTATTTACATAGATTATTTACGTGATTTAGGTGTACCACTGACAACTGGCAAGGAATTTAAAAAGATATCTGATAAATATTGTGCTTATTATATTATTCCATGCATTGAAAAAAATGCCTTGGTTATAAATTGGGGAAATAAAATACATGGCATACTGCACCTACCGAAGAAAACATACTCATCTCACGCCATGCACGCAGTGTTAGCAGGCGTTTTGCGGGTGGCCTACCCTCAAGAGATGAAGGGACAAATATCGTGTAATGTCTGCACCTTTATTTTTTTATGGGAACTTGTGGGGAAAAAAGTGCAGGTGTTACACAAATAAATACAGTACTTCGTTTTCTTGACTTTAAATTAGTATATAAAAATGGACTATCATTATATACATAAGTTGCGAAATAAAAATAATAAAATTTCTGAAGAGTAAAACTCGGCTGAGAGCTATGTAACAAGCTGTTCTTTTAGCACAAATTTGGATAGCGCATAGATGTCTCAGAATGCCTCTCATGCGCTAAGCGAGAAATGCCTGTACTGTGGTACAACGAATAATTAAGAGGTAGATAACAAAAATCTTCAATGGTAGAATTTTGGAATATAAACAAGCCAAATGGAAAATGACTATTGTTTTTCTTAGGCTTTATCATTAACTGATTTATCATTCCTTGATGCAGCTCTCAATTTAATAATGTGTAAATATCTTTTAATTCAAAAAATAACTTTTCTGCTTCAAATATAAAAATATAAAGATAAATAACAAAGTAATGTATTATATATATTAATGGATAAAATCAGCAAAATTAATAACAAATATTTATCAGTGCTAAAACGTTTCTATGGTTTATTTTTCAGTTGTTTGAATAGTTATCAATGTATTTTTAAATTTTATTTTGTTAAATTAGCAGTTTTGTTTGAAAATGGCATTTTTTAAATTCATGATACACCACCTTTTTGAACTTCACAAATAATTGGTTCCGGAAAACTGATTCGAAATGCAAATTTGCAAAGTGCAAATCCTATTTTCCCATATGACGCAATGTAGTAATGGGAGTACGGTTCCCAGTCAACCTAAAAAATTAAATTTTTTATTATGAATAATGCAGTTTAACAGAAAATAAAATAAAACCTAAGAGTAAATGAAAACCTAGCAACAAAAAGTGAAAAAAATAATGTTTTCAAAATGCGTAATATCGAATGAAAACTCAGGAATACAAAGTGATTACACCTTCGGCACTTGTGCAGTTAACCTTCAATACATTTTCACATGTGATTTTCAATCTTCTTTTGTTCATTTTAAGGAAATACTTTAATTTAAATTGATGAACTACTGAAATGGAATGATGAGTACATGATGCATGGATGTTTTCTTGGGTTCCACAATAAACATTTCCAAACCACAAAAAATCACTAGCATTATAAAGTGATAACATTTCTTTTATTAATTACATTCTAAATGCATAACAGAAAATTTCTTTTAATTGTTCAAAAAATGTCGCAAAAAATAACAATGAAGCAGTGGTAACATTTCTTTTAATAATCACATTCAAAATACGCTGCAGAAAATCTTACATTACAAGTTGATAGAAAAATTTGGTTTTATATAAAAAATTCTTAGTAAAAAATGAAAAACTAACAAAGCAAAATAACATTTCCCTAAATTACGTTCAAAATAAAAAGATAATAGCAATTAAAAACCTTACATTAAAAAATGATGGCATTTCTTTAAATTTTAAACTAAAGTTTCATCATAAAAATAGCGGCGCTCATAGTGAAGTTCAAATTGAGCTACAAAATAATTAAGTCGAGAATTATCACGTTTGTTTACTTCAAAAACTTCTAATAATGAATAATCAATATATAATGTAATAATAATAAAATAGGTCCATTTCTAGGGCGTCAGCATTTAAACAGAACTTCAAAACAAAAAAGTAGAGGGAGTTCATGCTTGTTGGCATCACAAATGCATAATGCAAAATACAAATAATTGGTACAAAAAAGTAATGGTCATAAAAAATTTTGTCACAAAATACAAATTCACGAACTGCAAGCATGCGAAGCTCAAAAAGATAGTGTAATTATTTATAGTTTTTCCTTCTATTTCTATATCAGATAAAGAATCACTTAGGTTATACTTTACAATGATGTGCAAACAAGAAATTTGATTTCTCATTTTTATTTAAATTGATTTTCATATGAAGTATATTTATACAGATTTTTACTATTAACATTCTAAATACATATGGTAATTTTCATTTGGGTCAGTGTAACAAAGAAAGTAATGAAAATAACTTGGATATGCATATTAGTGTCCAATATGTCAAAGTTAGCTTTAAGTATGATACATGTGAACCCTGCTTAATAAAAATGAATCATTTCATTTTTGTCCCAGTATTGCTTTTCATTGAAAATTTTCAGTATCTGATTTCTTTTATTCAACTCATCATCCTTTACAGTATTTTTGTAATCTAATAATTACAAAATATTATATTAACATTCCAAATATTTCTGCTTATCTTAAATGATATTTTGTATTGTTCCTTGCCTAATTTTGCCTACTTTTTGTTTCACTTTATTTTATAGACCATTGGATACCATACAGCCTTATTTTACATCTTAAAAAGTTTAATACTTTCAACCATTAATTCATTCACCATCCTTAATTTTTACAAATAAATTTTAAAATAAAGTTATTTACTTATTAAAAATTAATATTGAATGCTTGCTTTCAAATCCAGGTAAAGTATAAAATTATTTTAAAAATAAATACTTTAAAAGTTTTGTGCATATGTAATATAGTAGTTTATTTTATTTACAAATAGTTCTCACTCACAATTTATTAAGCATATTTTATTTTAGATAAAATTTTAAAAACAAATGGAAAACGTGCATAATTTTAAAAAAACCATACCAGTGAATGGAGTGACAATTAAAATTTTTTTGTCGTTTCAAATCGGAAATGGAGCTCTCTTTTCTATATAGTATCACTTGATTGTATTTCAACATTGACATGATGATGGCTAAGCTACCCAAATCTAGCTTGGTAGGATTTATTTTAATGCTGCTTTTTAGCTCACATTTGGAAGGATTGAAGTATTAAATGTGATACAATTTTTGTCACATTTGAAATTCCAAGCCGCTCAAAAATGACTGCTAGATTAATTTATGTGTCCTTCCTGATGCCAGCAATTCACATCCCTTCCACTTCAAAGCAAGCCCCTAAAAATGCCGCAAGCCTCATACCCTGAACCTTTTATTTACCCTCTCCCTGCTCTGGTGTAGTTGTGGTGGTTTTCTCTGGTTTGTCTGAGGTGCCAAGCAAAAATATAATAATTTGGTCAGTGTTTATCTCATTGGGTTTGGCCTGTGTCACAAATTGCACAAGTAACTCCAGACCATCTATCTGTCCTGTCGGTGTCTCTTTTCTCTTCCTATTAGTATGTGCTATTTGTGTTTGTACGTGCATCTGTTTGTATGTGACCTGTATAAATAAATTGCTGCATGGTTGTGGTGGCAGCAGCTGTGTGGCTGCAGTGGATGGGGTTCCAGGGATGGAGATGTGGGGGGCCTCGGTAGGTAGTCCCGGGTGCAGGCCCAGCTGGGTGGCTCCGGAGACTCATGCGATGTCCAATGGTGTGCCTGATGCTGGCTGGGCCATGGTTGCCCATTACCCATCTCTTTTTGTTCCCTCTGGTGGCCGGGCATCCGGTCTCTTCCTTCAGTAAGTCGTCTACCTAATGATCGTTGCTTTATTGATTGATTGACCTTTCTTTGTTGCATGTTTATTTTTACATAAAACTGCATGCTTGAATGTGAATATGATCCACTGTGTTTGGCACCATAGAACTTTCTTCTTCTGGTAGTTAATCTTTTTTGTGAAATATATCTCTTTTCCCTCTAAGCATGCATTTCTCTCCTGGCCTGTTAGTAAAATTCCACCAGTGCTGCTTTTCTGAAGGCACTACTGGATTTACCAAAATCACTCTTCATTTTTTTTAAAGAATAATGTCTGTTTTGCCTATTCAAATTTTCTGAATGCTCCCATTTGAAATAATTCATGGTTTCTGTTTTTTAATTGACAGAAGGACATATTCTCAAAGAAGACAACATCAAGCAGCAAGGAAAATCCAACAGTTCATGCGTCAATCTAAGAACAAGTGAGTGCATGAGTTATTTGTTTTATTGATTTAAAAAATTTTTGCTGTTAATCTATAACATATTATAGGCATGCAATTAATTTCATATAGTATTATTAACTACTAGAATGTTTTGAAAATGGTATTTTTTTGTATCTTAGCAACAAACCAGCATTTCCATAATTAGTTTAATTAATTGAATGAAATTCTTATTGATGGTTTTGTGTAAATGCATAGTATTGTATGGAAAAAAATTTTCATTGTAAACAGTATTTTTTCTTCCATATTTTATTTCTTAAATATTTGCTCTGAATTGATTTTAGCAAAAATCATTACATAAGCGGCAGGAAATTGTCAGTTATTCATTTCACCGAGACACAATCATTAGCTCTTTTCATACTACTTTGCAATTCAAAGTAAGGAAAAGATTGTATTCTCAAGCTAGGCTGTTTTATTAAAGCTAATATAATCGCCGATAATGTCATGAACTAAAAAGAACTAATGCTGTAATTTTATCTAAATGAATGAATTGCGTATTATATCAAAATTCAGTTAGTATTTAGGAGTAATATCGTTTGCAAGCATCCAGTATCAAATATTATTTGTTAAAATGTGATCATACAGTGCTAATTAGTATGAAAATTGTAATTTATGAAATTGAAATTCCTCTTTAAATGCTATCATAGCTTGTGGGATGTTAGCCCAGGAAATCCAGTAAGTACTTATTCTCATATGAAATGACATAATTATCTGTATAAATCTGAATTTTACTCTAAGTTTGTTTTATTCATGGGAAAACAATCCAAAATAATACTTGTAAAGTGTGTAGTTGCAGTTACCATACTAAAGTTGGGTAAACCATATGCAGTGCTACAAATCAGCAATTACCAGTGGTGGTTCCCAGATATTTAAAATCTTCTTTCATATTTTTGGAGCTACATAATTTATCAGTTTTAATCTAATCTTTAGGAACACTTGATAATTCTATTTGGTATGCAAAGTATGATTGTTTCATTTTTTATTTGAATAAATTGATTTTTTTAAACTTGAACATTTCATCTTGCAATTCACTTGTTTTTTGGCAATTTCACAAAATTTTTAAATCTCCAGATGTCATTTATCTAAAATGTGAGAGTTTTCAATATTATTATCCATTAAGTCATAGATTGAGCTAGAATTTCTAAAAAGTGGTTAATTATTAAATGAAAGTTGTCTTTGTGTTGAGTTCTCTTTGATTATCTCTCTTCAAGTAAATATTTTAATTGTAACAATTTACATATTTTGACAGGCTGTAAGAAGCTACTTTGTAGTAATTTAATTGAGTGATCCATATTAATAAAATCAAAACATTTAAACATGCATCGATATTTTATCAGCCTTGCAAATAAATATTTATCAGAAGTTTGACAATATTAAAGATATCATATGGCAATCACATTTCTATTATTTAAAATTGCAACAGAAGCAGTATTTGTAGTTTTCTGTTCATTAGGCTTTGTGGAATGGAAAAAATTAAGGTCATTGGTACTAAATATCTCTCATATTCAGATTGCAGAGAGAGCGTGCCTTGGCAGCCGAAAGAGAGAGGCAGGAGGGCCTGTCATCATCCACGGTGGATGTCCAGCCAAGGTTGCACTCTCGAGACAGTTTGGCCTCCACCGACCTAAATAGAATGAGGTAACAAAATTTGTCAAATTTCATCCAAATACCTCTAATTATTACTGATTTTATTGGTACAACAGCCAAGAAAACAAAGTAAGTGATTTGTGTTTAGATTTAATACACATAATATTTATGTATAAACAAATGAAAAGTTTCATTTTATCAGCATCTGTACATAAGATAGTAATGAGATCATCCATAAAATATTGAGACATATAAGTATGTAGTTAATTCCTTTTCCTAATTGCCATTATCATCATCAAAGAAGCAACTGTCAAGGATTACTTGTTACTTATTTAATACAAAAAAGGAATATAAGCAATATGTTCAAAATTAGGATGATCTTAGTAGATAAACAGCTTTTTGAAATTTTTAATTTATTCAAATTTACTTTTATACCTATTATTACATTACAATTTATATTTTTAACAAAAATTACATTTCAAACCAAAATATAGTTTATTTGAAATTTGTATTAAATTTATCATCCAATTTAACACAATACAATAATAATGTCTAGCTATGTTATCTCAAAAAAAATTTAATGTGGACATAATTTCTAATGTCACATAACTTGGAATGTTTGAGAGAGTTTAGAGATTGATTTCCTTCATCTTATCATTAGTTTAATTATATCAACATTCCCTTAATTGGTTTACAGGCTTAACAAACTTCAACAAGGATTAATTCATGTTCATAAAGGTTTGGGACAATGGTTTTTAGAGTATCCCAGAGACATCATCAGTATATAATAATTTGCTTATGTCCCTCTGTCTGGAATGCTCTTTGAACTTGAATAACTCTAAGACTAAACAAGCTTTTGACCTGATTCCTTTTGCAGTAGGTTTTATATAGCAGTAAAATTGAGGAAAAAAAACAATTTGCAGTAAAATTTACCAAAAAATTTTCCTACCGATTTTCAAAATTTGTGTTATTTGGGAAAAAATCGACTTTTAAACGAAATGTTGCCTTGCTGACCACATCATTGTTAAACTTTGAGAGTCAATTGTTGTCACAACCCACATACATGTAATATATACGAGTGCATAGATTGCCTTAAATTATCGTAGGAGTTTTCGCGAAAATACATAATCCTAATGGGACTGGGATTTAGTTTGGATTCTTTTCTTATTCAACTATATAGATGCAGAGTAAAAAAGAAGAGGATGTGTGGAGGGAGATCGTAAGGAAGGGATATAGAATGGAAAGTACAAAGAGAGTAAGGGAGGTATAGAATTAGAATAGGACGAGAGGAAAGAGATTAAGAAGGAGACGAAGAAAGAGGGAGAGCCATGGATTGGGACAAGAGGGAATGAGAGGGGGGGAAGGTGAGACAAAAGAGAGGCAGGGAGGGAGGGAGAGAGAGAGGGAGAAGTAGAGAGAGGAAGGGAGGGAGAGGGGGAGGGAGGGAATATTACTATTTATTTATTATTGTCATTTAACATATCTTACTGATTTTTCATATCGAAATCAAATATATTTGGAATATTTATATCACAATCCCATCATGTTTGATGGCTAATTATGCTAGTTATTATATAAGTGTGTTAATTTGGTATTTGCAGGTTTATATTTACTATTTTTGAAGAGGAGGTAATATTAATGTCTTAGCAAAACATAATTATTTCATATACTGTAGAACCCTCTTATAATGCATTCGAACAACAACATGTAAAGTCAGTCTGATTTAATATTTTTTCAGTTTTTCAGTTGCTGTCGCTGTAGTTCAGAGATGGGAAAATATGGTCCACGTGACTAGTTTATGCCGCCTGTGATACCATTATGAAAGCAAACCGTGAAGTCTATTAGGGATAATTTTGTTTTTGTTGGTTAAAATTAGGGTAGGAAAACCTGTGTTTGTGAAGTTTTGATTCTAAAATATTATTACTTATCGATTTTCACAGATCGAATCTTTCATATTTTCTCAAGTAACTTCCTATGTGAACACTAGTGTGACCTGCAGAAGTACCTGCATATGTTAATGTGGCTCACCTAAGGAACCGCAACTACTAATGCATCAAAAGTTTACCATTCCTGCTCTAGTTGCACACTTCAGAAACAAACTTCATAGGTCGCACTTGCTACGCCCATGCATAATTGCATCTATCTACTGCCCGCTTACCGCTTTCCTATGGTACACAGCCTTAGAGATTGGCTGTATATTTTTATATAATTTTGCAATTAAATATCTTATATAAATAGAGAAAGACTGTAAAAAATAGTTTGCAACCCTTCAATATGTATTTTCCGATATACCGCGGGTTGCCTAAAATGCAGAGCGTTCTTATGTCTCCTGATACCCAGGTTATAACAGGGTTTTACTGTACTTGCAATATCACCATAATGAAAGCCACTTCTTATGTGCTTCTGGTTAGCTTAAGTAAAGATTAATGATTTTGCACGCATACATAATGGCTGGTTTAAGCATTGATCACAGAAATTGATTTTCTTCAATGTATTTGTGAATGTTAATGAGCTAGATATTATAATTTTCTAAAATATTTGATCTTAGGCTTAATTTAAAATGATTTTTTATTCAATTTTAATGTGAAAACCTTTCTGGAATTGTAAATGTCTTTACTTTTTTCTATTATAATTATAACCTTGAATTAGTTAAAACAAAATTTTTAATTAAAATATATCATTTCTTGGTAATTATTATGAAAAAATTCTAAAAATTGCCTTTCAGTATTCTTTCATTTCAATCTTGGCTTGGATGTTTGCTATTTTATTTCCCTCTCCAAATCACCCTAAATTATTTTGATAAAATGTATTTATGATCATTTGATTTTATTCTTTGACAATCATAATCTGTATACACATTTGCATAATTGAAAAATCTCTTTGAATTCTCATTTGAATTTTCATTTGATCATTTCTTCTTCCAAACAGAATGGACTCAAGTCATGTCACGGGATTGTCAGATGATATGAGTGGTGGTCATCTGAACATGGACAGCAAAAAGCATAAGCACTTGTGAGATGTACCTGTGGCCATTATAGCCAGAAAAAAACATTGCCTCCAAAAAAAATCTAGCCTTGCATGTGGCTGCTTGTCCCATTCACAAACCTCATGTTAGCTTGTTCTAAGCTCATTCAATTTTCAAAGGGAAGATTTGTTAAGGAGGACAGTGAAGAAGTAAGTGAAGCTGCAATGGAAAGAGGTAGTTCGTGGCATCTTTTTTGAAGTCCAATCTGGAGGACTAGCTAACTCTACACAATGGCAGCAGCTTGTGGATATGGAAAGACTGCAACAGCTTTAAAAAAATGCCCGCTCTTGTGCCGAATGCTTGAAAAAGTGTGTGATCAACAGCATTTGTCCTCCAGTTTCTTTAGTAAATTAATTAGTGAATATTAAGGAAAAGGTGGGTCGCCATTTCTATTACGTTCTATCTTGAGATGAGAGCACTTGGAGAGATTTATTATTTCACTTTGAGTGTACTTTATGCATCACCAAGAAGGTTAAGACAGCTACTTTCATTGATACAATTGACATGAAGACAACTCTTAACTAGTGGCTTAATTTGGAATACATACCAACCACTTTTTGACGATGAAGTTAGGACAGTAAAACAAATTAAAAGTCGGTTGGGTTATGTTTGTACATTGTGTAAGGATAACTATTATTTTTGAAAGACAGTTTCCTATTTTTAATGAGATTGTTGAATCGGTATTGCCAGAATAATTTATAATTTAGGTATTACTAGGCAGAAAAGTAATTTTAGGACATTGTGGACTGTGATGATGAAATGGGTGCAAGGTAGCGAGTTTTTAGGTATGGGCTAAATGATTGAGGAGTAGACAGCCATTTCATAGCGTGGATGGCATAAAGGTTGATTTTGATCAGCTGTGGAGTGATACATAGAACTCTTTACACATAATTCCTCTTCGTCCTTCATGATTAACATATTATTCACTCTTTCATATATTTGCAAAGTATTTCATCCAGGCAATGGAGAAAATGATGGAGAAAAATAGTGATTTTTGATCGAGTGAGTGTGAGGAGAGCTGGTACACAGTAACATTCTGATACATTATTTTTTGGTAGTTTTCATTAGACTGAATGAAAAAATCATCTAATTAAAAAAATCAGGATCAGTTCCACCATTTTATGAGCTTCACAATCAGTTGTCAGCACATATTTAGCCTCTCTGCATTCTGGCATATTGCCTTAGAGGAGTAAGTTAAGGATATTAGTAGCTATATTTGAAATATATTTCAATTACTATACATATAAACATATATTTTTGCTCCGAGGGGAGAGATAACATTGAAGTGATTACTGTAATTTGTACTTTGTTTTAATGGAAAGCGTCAAAAATATGGTAGTTTTGTTTTTCAAATTTATTTGATTGTATGGTATAGTAAAATACAGTTCAACTGAAAAAAGAATGCATAGGAAAAATTTCATTAGAAATGCAAAACACTGCCATTTCCGGGTGGCATATGGTTCCACTTAGCAGGAATGTTGCCAAAGGTGAGGTGCACAGATAGTCTTTAATCTAAACTGTATAAAAAAGTTTTATCCTAAATTTATCAGAGGGAAGTATTGCATTATATCTTTAATGATTTTTAATAGATTCTCAAAAAAGAAGCACTAGAAGCATTTGATCAATACAATTAGGTTTAGCAGGATACATATTAACCTTCATAATCTTCATGTATCACATATTACTGCTATGCCTAAAGGAGAGCTTTATTTTAAAATTCAATTTCAAAGGGAGTGCTTCAAAGACAAACCTTTATTTCTGTTTTTTATCATTTCATATATATTTTAATCATACATAATATTTATTTTTGCAAAAATATTTCTGAATTCTCAAATATATTTGAGGAGACATACTTATTTTTCCTAAGTTATGAATATATGAATGGGATTATTTATTATTTTTGCCATTTTTCAGTGGCACATTCAATATTAAAGGCTGAAATATATTGTTGCTTCATCAGATTGTAATTGTACATGAGCTCACTCATCATAGCAAAATTGTATTTAATAAGTCATTGAAAGCATGTACAATTCAACTAAGAATTATATAAAGTGTCATATTAAAATTTTTGACTCTTCAGCTTTGTTAATCATTCAGTCAATAGATATTAAAATAAACTATTGTACAACAGTCCTTCTTTGGAGTCTAAACGTAGCACATCCATTTGCAAACTTTTTTCATAAACAAAAGCAATACCACACTATGTATCTACATGTACCTTTTGTACCAGCCAGTTTGGTCCAGGTATAACAACTGTATTTCATTCACTATCCTTGCATTATTGCTGAGATTAGGTTAAATCTGACTAGTTTGTAAAGCGTTTCCATCTTATTCACTATCTCTTGTAGTTTAGAGTGTAGTATACAATTGAGTAAAACATTGCATACTACTATTATTTTACATATCAAAAGTTGCATTCAATTTTGATTACAATTATAAATTTTAAAAAGGGAAATGTTATGTAATATATGATATTCAATCCTCACACACCTATCATTTATATTTTGCATGTGGTTCTATTCTTTTACACTCAAGTACTTTAAAAAGAGTAGTTCCAATTAACTTAATGAACTTTGTATGTGGTCTGAGAACATAATGTATCTTTAATCTTATCAAACAGCACTCTTTACTCAGTAATAATATTTTGTTTTGGTAAATTAGCTTTTGATTAACATGGCAATCATGAATTTAAACATACTGTACTTATCCTAGGAATAACACAAAAATTAATTTTTAACAATCATTGCTGAAATAGAAATTGACAGGCATTTTGATTGTTTCTAACTATACACTAGTTTTTCAATACTACTCTCCAAATCTTTATCCTGCTACATATGCTTAACAAACTTATTAAAAAATCCTTTTTCAATCTTCACATTATGAGCTGTTTTGCAAGAATTTCCTGATTTTTTCGTTGAATTTTAAATCAGGCCAAAATTGTACATAAAAAATAGCTTTTACAATGCCAGGTGGGAAAGTTTTTGAGATGTCTTTTGAGGACGGAAAATTTCCCATTTCACAGAAATTTGATGCAGAGGGTTATTTTGGTATACTATTCTTCGTATGTGTCTTCTGATTGATATGAATCAGAGAGTTTGGAGAATATCTTCTTATCAGACCTCTCATTCAATGTTTGTGCTGCATTAAAAAAAGGTCACTGAGAGATGAGAAAAACCCATGGAGTAGAATTTTTAAAAGGTTTAAAGAAGACAAAACAAAACAATATACAATCTCTAAATTAATTTGGCCGTTTGTTTTACAAGAATGAAAATACTTCTTTAAAAAATGGCTGAAATGTAGTGTATGGTTTAACACCAAAAATTAACTCGCTTTTGGATGGATGTGCTAGGATCAGAGGCGCATTATTGCTGCACATCTCTTTTGACTGCAGTCTACGCCAATCTGTGACTCCTCTTCTTTTGTAAATTGTGCTGCAGTTTCACAATAGATATATGAAAACAACTTGTCTGTGGTAAATAGCCATCGCTCCTTTAAAAAATAAAATAAAAATCATGTCGAAGGATTTCCACCACGGGATGAGTGTAACACTTGGTGCTCAAATCATAGTTTTTCTCATTGGTGTACATAATTGTATATTTTCACCTAATCTCTTAATGTACATAGCTGTTGAGTATTTAAAATTTTATTCTGTAATTACTTAATTTTAATAAATATTAAATATTAAATATTAAATTAAATATTAAAATATTTTGGTGTCTTGTATGCTTTTTATGTACATCATGTAATACTTGTCATGATAGGAAAATATATATATATAAATACATATATATAAATGAAATTATAATTCATTCTTGTTCTTGGCATTATACATGTGTATTTGTGCAATCATAGGCAATTTTTTCTCGAAAAAGAAAAGTTATTGTCTGGCAGTTGGGGAAGCATGGGTAAATTTTCAAGTACAATTATTACATGGCAATACTATTGTAATCATGCATGTTTCTCAGACTTACTTGGAAAAATTCTGGAATTGATGTGTGACGTTTGTTTAATCATTGTGGACAACTTTAATGACTGTGACGATATGTCATTCATCCAGTCATAAATTTTAATGTTAAATTGTTTGTGTCAAGATATTAATTTTTATATTCCCCCTTCAATTTGTAATGGTGTGAATGTGTAAATAAGATTGTGTGTTGGCATATGTGGATGTTTTCACATTTGCTGGTAAGTTGCAGAATGCTTGCATGAATTTTTAATGATAAATTTTCATATATTCTTCCCTCAATTCTAAGCCATTTATCTGATTTATCATAGAATAGAATTTATCAATTTCAATTCTATGTATTGAAATTCTATTGGAAATATTTATTAATTTAACACAGCAAAATTAGGAAATTTATTGTTGTTACATTGCGTATGAAATGTTTGATGAAAACATGATTTCTTCGTCATTGTTCCAATTGGGTATTTTTCAAGCAGAAATCCAAAGTTTTTAATCAGCATAAATTTATAAATGAATTATCTGTGACTTTATGAGAATTTATGAACATAGTTTTCTTCTTAAAATGTGAGTTTATCTAATAAATCTAATGTTTAACATTTTGTTGAGTTTTTAAATGGTTGATTATAAAATTTTGTATATTTAAAGTTATGGTCTACCATTGTAAATATGTGCTCTGGAGACCTTTAACTACTTCATGCACTAAAGAAATGTTGTAAAACTCAGACTGTGTTATCATTTAGTGCATGTGTATTAACTTTCTCCTACCTATACTAGATTTTTTCCTTGTGCATATCTACTAACTTCTACAGTTATAAAAAAATGTTTCAACTAGATTATACATGCTTATTTTGATTGAAAGAGACATTCTTTGCTCTTAAATGGAAATAATGCCTACTAACCATTTACAGGTGAGATCAATATAACCTATAGAAAAAACATATTTATCCAAATATCTCTCTTTTTATAATGCTTATTTAACAACAGTGAATCAACTGAAAGGAGGTTTGTGTAATCTGGTAACTTAAGTATATCTGCCACAACTTCCAAAACTATGTATATTGATGTGTATATGAAATATATAATGAAAAGAAAATGGTTGAGAAAAATTTCACGTTGAAATCTGAATGAATTTTCGACCCACTTGTCAATTAATTTAACAATTATTTCATGAAAGGTCCTGTAAGAGATATTTAAATATTATTAACCAGGGTCTCTGAGAGGGAGTGCCAAGAAGGCTATTTGGCTTTGGCCTCAAACTCAAGGGGCCCCAAATTTGTGTTTGAATGCACTTACCGTCCTTCATGTCAACTGTGAAATTGCACAAATCTTAGATTTTTTCTCAATCCTGGTACATTCCCATGGTAAAAGGCTAGGATAGCATTTTATTAATAAAAATATACAAATTACATTTCACTTTGTTTTAGCTACTATCGTCTTATTTTGTGTTCATGTGTTTTTATTTTTACAATGGACAGGGGTATCAAAATCTGGAAGTGATCTGGGTCTCTTTGAACCTCTGAGATGGCTTGCTATTAACTATGACAACAGTATGGAATATAGCCAATGTTCTTACAAGGAGAGGACACGGTAGTGGAATCACGGATTCAGGGCTGGGCACAGACACTTGGCCGCCTGAGGCGAGACAAGAAACAGCACCTCTTGGATTTTAAATGATTACATAATCAAACACATTTTATTTTTTCATGTAATTATTAATGAGCATTTATTTATGCTTTATGTGCAAAAAGTCATATACAAATTAATTAAATTTCTACATGTATGTATACATATTAAAAAACATGAACCATCCAACATTACATATTCAAATAAGCAAATAACAATTAAAAATCCATATATATCTCTCCCATACTCTTATATGTTCTGTGAGGTATAGATTCAAAAATTTATTTGGATAGAAAACAATTACAACAAGTTAGTCTGCGAGACCACATAATTGCGACTTATAGTTTCGGAGATAAAAATTTGAGAATCGCCCAATCTTTCGATACCATTTCATACGCATCTTATAAATATTTTAGTGTATGTGTATGTATGTTCTTTATACGTTTTTACACCTTTGAAGCTATCTAATTCAAAAGTTTCATGGGCCATCCTATGGACCAAAGGAAGAACTTGATCTAGGTTTGCAGACCATGGGGTCTCTTATACCCCATGTGGTCAACAAAATACTATTTCCATAAGACAATAACTTTATGATAGCAATCAACCTCTCTAATACATTGCGCCAGGGAGATGCCTGTTGAAATTCAACGGGAAAGTTTTTTGTGAAATAAAAAATGAACAAATATACCTTGACTTTCTTTGGATGGCAAGAAAACAAACTTTTGTTTTTTTTAGGCATTCGTTGTTTCAAGTTTCAAACTCCTACGATGATTCTAAATACCTAATTTTAATATGAAAATGATTAATGTTGTACATTCAAATGTATTCCCTCTCGTAAACGAATGTTGTTTACATTGGTTGCTATGGAAAGAATTTCTCTCTCCTTCTCTCTCTCATACTAATTGTAAGAGCATTCAAAGCACACTTTCACCCATAAGGATTGAAATAAATAGGATTTCAAGGTTTAATAATGTAATGGGTTGACATGGCAACATCCCGTTAAAATGGCAAGATATCCTTAAAATATGTGAATTAAACGTTTAACATGAGGAATTTGGAACTGAATGCAGAAAAAGATTAACAGAATAAGAAATTTCATAGCTTATTCTTTAAAATGGGCTAGATCCAAAGTTCATACGTGAATTCTTTGTGATTTAGATATCAAAAAGATAAAAAGCCTGCAAGTCAAAAAGTCGATTTTTTACGTTTTATCATATGGGAAATTGAAATGCCTACCTTGGAGTCGAACCTAGGACTTCTTTCAAGATTTCTTTTTGTCATCATCATACAATAAGTGAATTGATTATTCCTGCCAAATATAAAAAATGAATCTCGTTCCATTATCGAGTTACTCGCATTTTTATAGCGTGACAGAGGAAGCCACAAAGGTACAGAAGTAGCCTTTTATTATTGTTAGATTTCTTGCGTGTGTGATGTTGGCCTATCCAAATCTACTGGCAATTTGTGCGCGATCTGTGGATCTTCTTTTGTTTTGTGTGACTTATATGGAGTTATTTTTTAACAAACAAGCAAAAGTCAAAGAATATTTTCTTTTTGAGTCTACGATTCTAGTATTTTGATTTTTCATTACTTTTCGAAATATCTTGTATATCGGTCAACCTTTTACAGTTCGTTGAAAAATTAATTTCTCTGTACATTTGCAGACTTTGAACTTTTAGGATGGAATCTTTGCGAGATCCAACTTTGGCAAGATGCATCCTGCTGATCAAGGATGAAAATTCAGGGAAATCTCGTTTATTTGCTGAGGCATTTAACTTCTGCACCAACCTTCTTTGCAAAATTGGTTTAATTTCTGATCATGCTATCGCCATCAGTTCAGTTCATTTTCTTTTAAACTTTCAACATTCCTTTGCCTGATATACCTCCGCCTAATGGGCATATTTTAAGTATTCAGAGGAAGTCTTCGTAAAAATAATTTCAGGGATCCTTTCCATGCCAGAAGCATCATTATAGGATGTAGCATGTGCCGATATCAATGATGATTATGTGATTTAACAAGTTAAATTTTGTTGAAACAATCATGCGTTGAATGACTTGAGAAAAAAATCCGAACCACCACCTAACAACATAGAAAAAAATAAAAATATGAATGTGGCTGCCCAGTTAAACTTTAATGGGAAATACAAAAAAGGATTTGTAAAAGGAGGAGGAATGAAAGAGAAAAAAGCTACCCAAGAGGGATTCGAACTCGCACCCTCATGCTTAGGACGCACCCACTATATGCTCACCACCAACAATTACTTGATCAATTATGCATGCATTGAGAAATTTATATCAGTTGACATAAAATTGCAATATTTAATCGCAATTTTCGGAAAAGCTATCGGCTGTATATGCCCAAAAGTGGGGTTTGCAGTGATCCTGGAGTCCAAAGTTATACACCTACCAAGTTTCATAAAAATCCGTGATCCCATTCCCGTGTCCTCTCCTTGTTAGATCAAGGATGCACTTATCAGCCTCAATGGAGAGCAAGACCAGTTTGTTGAAAATATAACCAAGCATAAACCATTGAGATATAAAAACTACTATAAAATAATCCCTTTCAATATTATTACCCATGATCCTAGGACAGCATGGCTGGATATCAGCCTTTTCTGAAGGAATGTTACAAAGAGGATGACTTGCTTATAGGTAATTTTTTAACTAGATCAAATGAAAGAGCATAGGTATATTAAAATATTATTTAATGAATTAAATGTGCAGTAAAACTTTGCTGTATGCAGTTTCCATGGTTCACGATTCATTTATTGTGACCAAATCTTCGAAATTCACAAATTGTGATCTAATTTGAAAATGCCTCTGCACTGACCATTGATGCTGCATTAATTCAGAAGAGTTTTTTCAGATGGACTTGCAAAAAATCTCATTATTATGAACATGTATATCATACAAGAATGGGAATTTAAGCCCCAGGTAATATTCAATGCAGATGAGACTGGGTTATTTGGGAAAAGGAAGCCATCGAGAACTTAAGCAAAAGGTACTCTCTTGACAAAAAATAGGCTTTCTGCTAACCACAGTCCCTAACTCCTTCTTTCTCATTTAATCAAGGTCTTGACATTTGTGATGTTTCTTAGGGTACTGCAAGGGTTTGCTGTACTTTGTGAGTTATTGCAATATAGATTTTTCAATTTCAGTCATACTTCATTAGCAGACTTCCTAGAGGAAAATGCGCTTTATGTTGAAGACAGGATGACTTTCATTATATATAGCTATAAGTTGAGTGATCTTCTGAGTGGTTCCATGCACATTGCAATTACTGTGTGGGATAGTTAATTTACCCTTATAATTTTGAACATTATTGTTCCACAAAAAGTAGCACTGATCAAATTTACAGTTAAATACAGGATGCATTTTTATCAAGATCAATGTAGATAAAATTTTAAGCAATTATTTTATCTTTGGAAGTGTTGTCAATTATTTTTTTATTTTCTGTTGGAATGTGATTCAAGAATTATCAAAAAAGTAAAGTAAAATGACTTAAATGTTCACAAAAATCATGATTCAGATTAGAATGTAACAGGGATGGTAAATGCATGCCACTTTTGGCATGTGAGACTATTTTGGTTGACACACAGCAGGACAAATTGGTTTATTGATTGTCTCCTTAGTATTTTCATTTGACTTTCTAGTAAGATTGCAATTACAGTATAATAAAGTGTTACGTGTTATCTTATGGGAAACAGAAATTATCCACTGGAGTTGAACCCGGGTCTGTTTTGGGGACGTAATTTTGTAATAGCTTTTATATGAAATAAATAAAATTGGGGGGTTTGTTCTCCGACCCCTAAGGGTATGTGTTAGTCATTCCAAGGAATTCTCATACCATAAATACCATTTGTAAATCATACTTTATCAATGATATAGAAAAATTCATAACAAATTATTAGAGCATTATAAGGTTTAAAATACCAAAAGCAATGTCCAAATCTCTTTCTAACATTATATTTTGCATGTATTATTTTTTAAATGAATGAATTTAATAAATGTTACTGTTTATACACTAATATGTATGGATAAACTGTCCATTGCTGAAGGGTAGTCAAGTGGAAAGGAAAATAACTCATTTGTTCACTCATCTATGCTCAAGCCGAGTTCAGTAATAATCGTCTCCATGGCAACTATCCAATAAAATGCTATTTAAAATGCTAAATTGCTGTTTTAGTAGAAATTCAAGAAAATACGATAAATTATCAAAATTCTGTAATAAGAATTAGAATCCTCATTCTTTTCCCCTTTTTGGAAGAAACTTAAGTGGAATTTCTTTTTCTATTTATACACAGAGTGCTGACAAGCATCAACTTGAACTCCGGCAGAAGTAACTGAGCTAAAGGAACACTTTAGTAACATTTATCAGTTGTAACGTTTCTATTCATTCCTTTTATTGGCATAACTAAATGTTTCACCACCTGGTCAGGTTTATTACTGGTTGCATATGGTCCTTCTGGTTGAACACCAGCATATATTTCAAATTTCTGTAAATAAAATGTTATTGCATCCACTAATGCAAAACCTTTTTGGTTTTTTTCAGAGTATACTGGTGAAAACGGCACCAACCTTTGAAAGGAATCAGTTGCTCATCAATTCTTACATATTCTGTTGGGATGAATGCCTTTTCAAAGTTTGCTGACAATATTTGAATAAGGTCCCTTATCGGAGAAAGCTTATCAGTTACTTTATGCACTTCTCGGGTTGTGATGTCGTCATACCTTATGCATCTCATCAAGAAAAGACATCTTTTTGACTTCATAGTAGTAAAGTATTATCAATTTTTACTGTCCAGTACTAAATAATTTGAGAAAAATATTTACACAAATGTTGACAATTTGTCTGTTGTAGAAAAGAAAAAACAATAACAGAAATCAGAGATACATAACTTACAAAAACTTTGTGATATACCTATTTTTATGCGATGTATGTACACTCTTTCTATTCATCCACTCAATCCCATGTGAAAAAAAATTGGGAAAATTGGGTGGCTGTCAAGATTTAGGTGAGAGCTCTGCGGTAGCTGGGCATAAAATTCATTATCATAATGCCGCTGTAGAGTATATAGCAATTTTTTGAAATATATTGTTTATGTCATATTGTTCATGATATCAAGCTGTATATAGAGATAGATTTGAATTGAAATCGCTCAAGCCACTTTTGAGAAAAATCGACTTTTTATGAAAATCTACAAGTATACTGCCCTCCATTCTTGCTGTATATATTACATATCAACATTATATATATTTCAGATGGTATTATACAAAAATACGAGATTTTTCTTATATTATTTGCAACCGCTTAGGCACCATTATTATATAATGACGGACAGATGATGTAGCAAAAACAACTTTTTTGGACTCTGAGATACCTAAAAAGTGGATTTCCATTGAAATCCAAATTAAAATTATTTTATAGTCTCAGTATTTATTGTATGTATATTGTGCATAAAACATTTAAAATATCACAATAAACAAATCACAAAATAACAAAAATGCTAAAAAACCATGAAGAAGGTCAATGGCAAAGGTATTGCAAGTTTGTTCTAGATAGGTAATAAATTTCTTTTGATATTGATGAAAATACATTGCGTGGGGTCATATTGACCCCATGCGACTAATTAAGGATTAAGTTATTTTAAAGTATTAAAGAAAACATCTCTGCACGATGGATTTGAGACTTCCTGTGCAAAACAAATAGGGAAAAAACTTTCTTGGAATCGAACCTGGTACTTCAATCTTTGCCAAACAGAATATAGCCCAGAGATTGACCCTGGCAGCACAAGGCTCATACCAAGTTTCATGAAAATGGGCCCATTGACACAAAAGTTGTTAGTAGAGGAGACACAAACAGACAGGACCATTTCAGGAGGCTATGTTTCCTTTGGAAACCAGCCTAAAAAAGAAATGTTTATTATATGGATTGTGTCTAACAAGTGAATGAAGCAAATGAAGCACGTTTTCAGTAGATTTTGGAAACAGCCTTCATAACAACTTTTCAAAATTTTACATAAATAGTTTCCATTATTGATGATCGCTAATACTAAATTACATGAAAATTGGATGAGTGTGCCAGGTGTTGCAGATTATTACAGCATAGATGCATTCTGCAAGAGTCGTCTAATGCCTTCACAAGTCTCTTCTCTTCAAAATGTCATGATGTTAATAGAGAAATCAATCATAAATGAAAAGTGACATAACCTTGAAAATAAGTTAAATGAAACAATGTTAAGCAAGGGATACCTATAATCGGAAAAATTGGGTTCGTTACATAAATCTGCAAGATTAGACACTAGAGCAATTTCTTTTACCAAGTTAATGACTGCAGGACAAAGAAACAAATGGAAAGAGATAATAACAATGAGAGAGACAGAAAAAAGTAAACCTGAGAGGGATAAAAAGGTAAAAGACAAATCCATTCTCAACATAAAAGATGTAATAGGCAAGCTTAAGATGCTGGGGATGAAGAAGTTTGATAAGGGTTGGAGGTAGAAGATGAGGCTAGCTTCAGGAATGCTGTGATTTGAGCATGCCTTCATGCCTTAATTTTTCATAAACTTCAGCATAGTGAACTACTGCAGAGCAGTTGCTTCTCTTGAAGTTGATTCTCCTTCCCATGAATGAGTAAGCCTCTATTACCTTATTTTTTAGTTCATTTGCCATCATAATGATTTCCATCAAGTGCTCCACTTTTAAATGTGGTTTCTTAGGCTCCATATGTTCACCCTCATGCAGTCTTCAGAATAGGGTTCCCTTGGAAGATTTCTGTCAAAATCCTACCTTGCTCTCTAATAAAGACACATCCATATGTATTAACAGAAAGGGTATTTCTTGTCTATCATCATCACATTGTCTTGCTTTGATCTCCCTTTTAGAATTTATAGCCTTAAAAAGATCTCCTCTGATATTTTTTAATGAGAAAGTCCAAGAAATGCTGCAAAAAGGCAAAAGTGACCCCTACTGGGGCCATAACGAATGGCTAGGTATACCTGTATGCAAGTCTTGACAAATCTGATCCAAATCCAAAACTTTCAAAATCCAGGGGCCATGCTAGATATCAATGCAATGTGAATTAGGATCAGGGTTATTTGAATCTGTATATAATATACAGATGCCATACATACAATATTAATATTACATGCTTAGCAACTCTACTGAATTGATAAAATACATCAGAAAAATACAGACATCACTATGCAATTATTGGTTTCCAAAGGCAATGGACAACTTGGTATGTCCAGCTCTGTCTGTATGCCCCTCTGATTGCCATAAAAAGGTTATGAGATCAAATTGTCATATCAATTACAAAGCAGCCATCATCAGTGGCGATTCACTGATAGTAAACACTAAAAAAAAATTCTATTGCTGATGAACCCAATTTTAGTCATAAAGGAGTATTTGGCTTTCCTAAACCTTTTAGGGCTATTGGAGAGATATACTGCATCATTTTGATTTTAGCAGCTCTGTAGCAAGAGAAGAGAGTGAGGCAACCGTCTTGGTGTCAATGTGAAGACAAGTGGCTAGTCGATATTTTGTTAAAGACTTCAAAAAGTATTGTTCTTTAATTATAAATTTTATGATCAATAGTAGAGAGCCTACAGTTCTGTGGGAAAATTTGAGAAATGCCAAAAAAACTATTAAAATAAACGAAGAACGAACAGAAAAGAATCAAACATTGGAAGAGAGTGGCAAAATGAAGAACAAACAAATATGATACAAAGATTAAACCATGAAGATGAACAAAAATGATAAAAGTAGAAACGAAGAACAAAGAGAAGAAGAATAGTCAAATGTCAATAGTGTGACAAACTATTTAGTTACCCTGGCTTACAACGACAAATCCATATTCCACCTCTCCTTGTTTTCTTCCTCTCTCTCTTCATTACTTCCATTCTCTCTCTCTTCCTTCCTCTCATTCTCTCTCTCCCTCTCTTCCTTCTCCCATTCTCTCTCCCCCTTCCTCCCATTCACTCTCCCTTCCTCCCATTCTCTCTCCCTGTCTCTTCCTTCTCACCATTCTCCTTCCCTCTCTCTTTTCCTACCTCCCATTCTCTCTCCCTCTTCCATTTTCTATCCCTCTCTCTCTTTCTTCCCCTAGCTGAATAGGTTGTTATGCCATCTCTTATTTACATGGATAATTAGCTGATCTTGAATTCATTTCAATGCCATAGGTTTACGACATTGAGTTTGTCAACAATATCAGTTGCCATGGAAAGTAAAACTTTTTCATTCAAAAAACATGCGATTTTGTAGCTTAAAGCTCAATTTTGGAAAAATTCTATCTGTATTTGAAATTTCACTGTAGGAGAATGAAATTTCATTATTTTCTTCATCCTTGAGTTCAAGTTCTGACTTTGTACAATGAGTTTTAGTAATTTAAATGTTCAAATGAAAAATAGTTTGCACTGATCTCCATGTTTGTAAATGAGGAAAATGAAAACAGAAAATATTTTTGAAAAATAAATTGGTCTGTTTAAAAACTAAACTCACAACCTAAACTCTTTATTGTGGTTAAAATGACATATTCCACTTGTCTCTAGGTTATGTAATTTTTGAGCTATAAATACATACTTATACTTGACCGGACACAGCCTAAAAGACTAAATTATTTTCATATATTGTATGATAAATGTGTACTTATTAATCTGTAACACAATTAAAATTATTAGGTTATCATTATTAAAATCTGGTACTGCTCGCATACAAGACATCCTTGCTACAGCGCTAGATTTTAATCATAAGGTGAGCTCCATAATCCTCAACTGAATTAAGCTGGTATTTAAATTTCTGGGTGTTGGCTTCCAAAGCTGTATTTAACTTTGACCCAGGGAAATGAAATTGCATTGTTTTATTTATCTTATCATCACTCAAAAATTACTGTTCCAATTGATCTAGAACAGACCTGGGCAACTTGTGGCTCGTGAGCTATATGTGGCTCTTTTTATAATTTTTCGCGGCTCTCGTGTTCTTTCTATTTGGCCATATAATTTGGCTCTTTTGATTAAAAAAACAAAATCCAAAATCATATATTTAAAAAGCAACCAAAATCCTCTGATTGATTTAGAACAAGGTTTCTAACCTTTCTAAAGTGGTCAGAACCAAATTGAATCCTAGAGTATCAGGTGAGCACCAGACTATGTTCTTGAACAGGGGTTCCCAAACTATGGTCTGTGAAGTGATTTCATCCAGTCCACCTTACCTCATAAATTTCTTTGACCCTTAACTAGTAAGGTGAAATTATAATCACATTGTAACAAAGGCGTGGTCTCCCAGATTGCTATTGGTTTTTTATTATTATATTATTTCACTAGCTATATCTACAATTGGAGTTTCAATTTTTAATAATGTCATGAGGGTATATTAAAGGAAAACACTTAATATTCTTTCTACTTCTTTGTAAAATGAAAAGTAGCAGGAGGATTTGTTATTGTTGTTAAAGGTTACTGCATGCATATTCATATATTTTTCAGCAGGAGGTGTCATTAGATATCATTTATGACAGAGCTTCATAACCAGTGTGCTGCGAGAAAAGCTTTAGTGTGCCACAAATTCTGAGGATTTTTAATTTTCACAAAAGTGTTTGCAACAAATAAAATTCACAAATTTTATCATCCAAGGAACTTCTCCTGAAATTACCAGAGGAATAAATAGACCTTAGAAGGGATTGTACACTTAAATTTAGAATGGTACCTTTAAATGTATTTTAACAAAAAGTTAAAGGTGAATATCTTTCAATACAGTAAAACCTCCCTAGACCTATGGTTCCATGTGATTTTGGTCATCTAGAGAGGTGGTTGCAAGTATCAAAATTAGGCGAGAGTAAGAAATGATATTTCTTCAAAAGAATTAAAAAAAACAATCTGATGTGTTGAAAATGAAATTTGTAGACTACAATGTACAGAATGGGATTAAAATAAAAACTGCTGAACCGTAATATAATCCAGATGAGCACTCACACGTCAATAAGAGGAAATAAAAAAAAGTTCTTAATTATACTTACAAATTTGCAGGATGATGGCCTACAGGGACCCGTTGTCGAAGACTAGTATAAAGAAAAATGAAAGACACACACACACTCAATCCCTTGGAAAAACTCTGGAAAACTCACTAGATATGTATTTCAAGAGCTAAGTTCTCGTCTTCAGTAGCTGAAGTCATATGGATTGTTTTGGTTTTGTCTTGAGTTTTTATTACTGTGTTTAATAATAACGACCGTGGGTCCATCCCTCACTCACCCCTTAACATGTTGACTATTAGGAATTCCCCCATCCCCTTCCACTTTCATCCGGAATGTATAAAGACAAGACAAGACAAAACCATAACAATCCATGCAACTTCAGCTACTGAAGATGAGAGCTTAGCTCTTGAAATATGTATCTAGTGAGTTTTCCAGAGTTTTTAAAATGATTTTGCGTGTGTGTGTGCCTTTCTATTTTCTTTAGGCTAGTCTTCGACAACAGGTCCCTGTAGGCCAACGTCCTGCAAACTTATATCATTTTTTTTCTATTTTCTCTTATTGATGTGTGAGTGCTCATCTGGATTATATTACGATTCAGGAGTTTTTATTTTAATTCCAATCTGATAAGTGTACAAACTTAATTTTTATATATTTCGTCAATTAATGTTAAAATCTTCATCGAACAAACAAACTAATAAAAAAATTAACTTGAAAAAATTTACATTTAAAACTATATTAAATCCCCCACAAAAATTCATATTACACTTGCTACATATGAGTAAAATAGTCAAAGAAAAATATGAATTAACAGAAAAATACTATATTTTAAAGTAATCCTGCGACAAAGTTTGTCTGCTTATCTTTGATTTTCGCTGTATAATTTCCTTTTCTAGGACTTTTTCAAATTCATATCACAAATATAACATTTCTTTATTTACCAATTCATGAGATAAATTTTTTAAACCAGATAATGTTCTCAAACTCTCATGCATAGGAATTGAAATTTCTTCAATAACTTCATTTTCTTTCTCTTCATTTCCTTCATATTCAATATAATTACCATCACAATTTTCTCCAGGTTCATTGAATTCTTTTCTCAGTTTTCACAATCAGCCTCATGTCTCTATGCTCTTGTCGAAACTGATATCTATTTTTAAGTTGGCATGTTTTGCAGATGCAAAATTTTGTCCTGCATCAATAAACTGTGTATTTTTTTTCTAATCATCCTCTTGGATTATTATAGCATGCACCAATAAAAGGTCACTACTATTTTCATCTGATCCATCACATTTAATTCCACATTTTTCAAATCATTTCTAATAGTGATTTCTAAAATTGTATCCCATACTTCAGTTATATATTATACAACATCTGATAGCTCAATATTTTCACCAATTCTTCAGCATTTTAGGCTGTCCATTTTTGCTACTAATATAGTTAAAAATATGTCATCTATACAATAATGTGAGTGTCTGAATAATTCTTTCGTCTAAGGGCTGTAATACACTGGATGTGTTGGTCGGTAGAAAAATCATAAATTTCCATTAGACAATTTTAAATTATTTGGATGACATGGAGCATTATCTAAAAAAAATATAGAGCTTTCCTATTATCTGTTATCTTCTCTTCATTAAAATTTTCAAACAACTCAGTGAAAATTTTACTTGTCATTCACGCTTTTTCATTGGAATATCAATCAATATCCATTGTTGCCATACTCATCTTTTTGGAAACTCTGTGGTCTCATAGTATTATTTATTGTTAGAGATTTTTATTTTGAACCAAAGCATTTGTCCACCGGAGTATTGACTTTGTTCAATTTTCTTAAAATCAAAACACAACCTTACCCAAATAATGATTTATTCAGTAAAGCACATTAAAAAAGTAATTTCATTGATGTTATACATGTCTCTTGGATCATACTTTTCAATTACCTGAATCCAAGACGACCATGAATCTAAGAGACTGAATCTAGCAGACTGTCAAAACAGAAAAAAGATTTTGGCCTAATTTCTCACTGAATGTATTTGGTGTGTATTCCAAACACGTTTTCAGTATAGGTATACTAGTTTGTTCATTAGTTAAAATGGTTTCTTACAAATTTTTGTCTGAAAAAAATTTATTAACGTATTTTTAAAATTAAGACTTTATTAATTGAATTCCAGATTTTAACTTTACAATGAAAATTTTCAGTAGATACAATTATTTCATCTTATGATTCACATGTTTAAAAGAAAACATTGATTAAACATTTAATCATACACTCTACAGTTATACAACAACTCGTCGTGGTTAGTTCATCACGCATCCATTTGTCACTGGATAAATTCCTCGTGCATCAATACATCACACGAGTAACTCATCACAAGCCAATTCATCTCCATTTGTTTATTAAAAGAAATATATGCAAAATATGTCAGAAAGAAAATTCGACATTGCTATTAAAATTTTAATCTTGATAATGCTCAGGGTAATTTGGCATTATTAAAAATCATGTGTTGAAATATCATCAAATAGGCATATAAATGTATTTTTGATATATATTTTTGAATATTACTATTGTAATTAAAACAACAAATACATTAATAAAATATATATTAATAATGAGTGGAGATCGTTGTTCAATAAAATATGTTAATAGATAAAATGTAAAATTTAACAATTGAATGATTAATAGCTGGCTGAAATAAAATCTGCTACTAAATTGAGTAATCTTTATGAACAAAGCGGTTTAAGCAAATTCTCACTCTTCCTTCTTCTCCACCCTTGTCTCATTGCAGTGTTGAAGCATTCAAAACACCCTGAACGTCAAAGTCCCTCGCAATTCGGTATAAAAATGAAATACATACATACATCAGGAAAAATATGACGCAAAAGTATTTTATGAAGAAAAAAATTGCATTTTACCAAATTCGTTCCCAATACTAATTAGAAGTTCAGATAATCATAACTGTAGATGTTAAAAGAACTTACCACTTTAAACTTATCTTTCTGGAATTTATTTCAGGTACACGGTAATAAAGGAGGAATTGTGTCTTGTTTACACGAAATGGTAAAAGAGGGTGGTATCAGAGGACTTGGGCGAGAAAATGGCATTAATGTGATAAAGATTGTTCCAGAATCTGCCACAAAGTTCATGGCTTACCAACAAACAAAAATGATTATCCATAATAACAGCGGAAGGTATTTGAACATCTACGAACGCTTTGTAGCTGGGTCAATTGCTGGTGGAGTGAGCCACTTGAGGTAAGAAGAAGTATCCTCATTGTTGTTTCATTAAAATCTTTGCTTAAACGTCTTAAGTTGGATTTATAAGTGCATTCTTTAATTGTGCTAATTTTTTTGTCTAGGTGCTAAAAACTAGACTGGCCCTCAGAAAAACTGGGCAGTACGAAGGTATCATTGATGCTGCAAAAAAAATTAACAGAGGGAAGGAATTAAAAGCTTTTACCGCGGTTACATACCAAACCTTCTTGGTATAATCCCATATGCTGGCATAGATCTGGCTGTTTATGAGGTTCGTAAGTCAAATTATTTGTCTTGGATGTTTGTGGATGTGGCAAATGCAATGACAAATTTTTATTCTTTTGGCCAGTTTAACCTGATCCTATACATTCATTAGAAATGCTTCATAACTTTAACTTTTCCTGAGTTCTTAATTTTTCTATTGTTTTTCTGTACCTTGAGATATTTTAGACTAATTTTTAATGTTGTCTCTAGGTAATGAGCTTAGTTAACAGTTAAAAGTTGATTAATTACTTCATATTCAATATATAAATTGCTTCTTTTAATCATGCAGTATTATTATGATAAATAAATAAATAAACTGCAACTTCATATTTATAAAAATGCCAAACTATGGCATGCTCTAATAACAATATCAAATTATAACAAACTTTCTCATTCCTACATTAACTTCTAAAATGTGCTTGGACAGATTGCATTAGTTATTTAAATTTAGAAACTAAAAATAGTAAATTTGACTTAATTTATATCAAGTTTTCCCATCTTGTATTTCAGACCTTGAAGAATTATTATCTCCGGCAAAATGGTTCAGAAAATCCAGGGATTTTGCTTCTTTTATGTTGTGGGACGATTAGTAGCACATGTGGGCTGATAGTATCGTATCCACTTGCTCTGGTGAGAACAAGGCTCCAAGCTCAAGGTGAGTGATGGAGAACATTCATAAAATCATGAAAGATCACATTTACAAAATTTTAATTTTGAATGAAGTGATCACGATTGAAGTAACTTCTTTGAATGTTAATAGCGATTATGTACATTAAAATTGGAATCATAGAATTCAATTTTAAAGAAAATATTGTTTGCAAATTAGACTCTTTGTCCAGTATTTTTTTGTCGCCATGGGTGGTAACCCTTTCCGGTCAGATATCGACATCCCTGATTTTTTCCCCCTGGCCGTTGGTGGACCTATGATCGACTCATTTTTTTCACATAAGTTAAAATATATGTGCCAATAAAATATATTATAAAGCAAACGTACTTATTTTATTGCTTCTATGCCAGAAATGCCATCAATCTGGTATCAGATATTTTTTAAATCACTCTGACCAGAAAGGGTTAATATATTACAAAGTCAATAATCTTGCAAAAAATATGTCATAATAATTCATGTGTTGAAATTAATTCTCTGTGATCTTTTGTTTGGTTATATGTCACATAATATGCTTTCCACTTCTTCTCTTTTCCATCGTTATGATGTTGACATTCTTTTGTATTTTCAGCAATACTGACAAGCCCAGAGCATGCCCAAACTATGACAATGATGAGAGTAATACGTGCTATAATAGCATGAGAGGGATTCTTTGGTCTGTATCGTGGAATTTCGCCTAGTTTCATGAAAGTAGTGCCTGCAGTTAGCAACAGCTATGTGGTGTATGAAATGTGTCGACAGGCCTTAGGGGTGAATATGACTTGATTAGGAAAATTGTTAGTTTTAAATTTTAGTGGCTATGATGAGGCTACCACCTCTAACACCAAGTGTTTAAAGGTCACCAGGGATCCATCTGACCTATTTAGGAGAAGTTATATTCTTCAAAATTTGCATTGGGTGCTAAGCAGAAATGGTGTTGACAAAATTTGCAATAGAGGATGGGAACCTGTTTGTGGATCGTTTGACACTCCAATCGATGTTTTATTTATTTAAAGTAATAGCATTTAAATTCATAAGTATTCTGTTGGTAAACAGAAAAAAAATCATTTGTATAATTTCTACATACAAGGCAGTGGCTTTTGCCTGTTTAATTATGACTGAAGCAATTTTGAGTTTTTGGTAATTTTGGTTATCTTTGCTGACAGCATAATTATTTTGAGTGGCTGTGATTTTGATAGTCTGTTTAGTGAAAAACATCGTCTTTATTTCAAAATCATCTGCATAAATAACCTGTATAATACCTTTATTTTTTATATCCTATATAGTATTTTTTGTATTATCCAAGAGCTCAGGCTGATTTTTTACAGTTTGAAAGTATTACGCAAATTATGAGCTGGCTGAATCTTGAATGTTGTACCAAGCAACAGTAGACATTCACATAACTATCTAATAATTTACCTTCTAAATGTAACTACTTATGCGTAGGTTGTCTTGAAAAGATTTCAGCATATTCTGATACATTAACTAGTGCAATTGTTTATTTTTATTAAATTCATATCTCCGCATATATAAACTATTCAAAGTACTTCCTTCATGAATAACCAAAAGTGGGTAAATGATACCAGGATAGTGGTGAATGAACTCTCAAAAGCTGTGATGTCAAGCAACAGTTTCATTTATATGAATCTGCCGGCAGTATGGAATGGTGGAGCATATTTAATAACACACATAATTTCATTATTGTGAAATTCTAAAAAAAAACAGATAGAACACTTAGCATTGATTGTTGTGCGTTTCTTGACTAAGTGTTATTTTAGTTAAGAATTATAATCTACGGCACTATCTTCCATATACGTCAATGCTTAAACATCTAAATATCTTTTGTGCATTTCAGAAAATTAAATTTTAACCTTAATAAAACAGAAACATCAACCTGAAGAAGGATTTTCACATAGAGTAAACAGGTTACAAGCTGTTATACACAAAAGAAAAAATCTTGTTTAATGGCATGTCTTAATTGTACAATATTATACATTAATGCCTTTTAAGGTTGCATTTAAAGCTAATTTCAAGTCATTCCAACAAGCTCTTTTACAATAAGCATTACACTGCTAATTTACTGCATATAACTGTTGTGAATCAATGACCAATGTATCATCAATATTTTTATCTTGTAACTTCTGGCTGAAACTGAGTACCCAATGCAGTTTCCAGTGTTTACAATATTACACTAATAAATTTGTGTTTTAATTTTGAGACTTTGTATTTGTTCAAATGTGGTGTTAAATTTCTTACCTAGTTATCCACTCTTTGACAATGACATAATGTTGCCCCTTGAAATGCTCAAGCCCTTCTACCACATCAAGGTCCAAAGGACAACCAAGTAACATCAAGTGCTGATAATTTTCATGTGTAGAATATGGGTGGTGTAGTATTTGTTTTAATATTGTAGTGGAAAAAATGAAATCACATTTAGATTCATTAAGTTTATTTTTAATCTGATTGCCTTGAAAACAAAAGAATTGATGTTATAAATATATCACAGGTATCAGAAAGTGGTATTTAATATTTTAGAAAAAAAATATTTGGACACTACGTTTCTTTATCTTGACTCAGCTCATCTTGTGGAGGAAAGAACTGATCTGTTTTGAATATGTCATGGGCTTCATAAACTGGCGATTTAGCTTTTTTAGCAGTTGAAGAGAGATCATTTTTCATCTGGAATAAAGATATTTGTCAAACTCTTTTAACTATACCATTAGTTTCACTGCAAAAAAATAGGAATTTTGTTGGCTGAACTGAAGATAAATATCAGACCTAAGTAAAAGCTATGCCATTGCCTTTTTCAGTGCTACAATGCTATGCCCATGGCAATTTAAGAAAAAAAATTATCTTCTTAATAAGCAATTCATTAACACCATAGTTAATTTACAACCATTTCTTAGTCATAACAGAAGAACAAGTGAAATATTTTATACAAGGAAATTTCTTTGAGAATGCATTTCATTTGCAATTATTAAAAGGATTTGGTAGAAACCTTAAAAGCAATGTATGAAGACTTTTATATTATTGCCAAAAAAATTATTTAACTAAGTTTTAATCGAGAACTTATGGAGGTAAATTTTGTTAGGCCCTAGTGGCTATTACCTATATAAAGAAAAGAAGTTCATCAGTTTACAAAAGAATATAGTATTTTGTTTTGTACAAATACATGTATACCACCTTTTTGAACTTTGCGAATAATTGGTTGGCATCAGCTGATTGTAATTCAGCTTCAGGGCAGCAACTTTGAAATAAGGTGCTAAGTAATTAAGCCAAGTCACAACAGCGCGTTGCTAGCAAACATAATGCTAGACATTCTCCACAAGCCTTTTCACCAGGTGAACAGGTTGTGTTCAGAGCTGCGCCGAAAGTTTCCAAACTTAATAAAATGTCTGCCAAAATTTTCCCTCTATGGGAAGGACCCTTCGTGGTCGACACTCCTGTAACCCTGTCTTTAAGGAAGCCAACCCAAATTATTTTTGAATAGTAAATGTTAGTCAAGTTAAGAAATATTTTTCTTCTGGTAGGAAATAATTGGTTATTTATTTAATACCACGTGTCAATGTTATTTCTATTATGTAATTCTTTGGTTGACCAAAGGTTATATTGGTCATTCTCAATTACCACATACTATTGTTAATCAATTTAAGAAACTTTATGTGGCTATCAGATAACAGTTTGATTTTTTGGCTTTGAAAAATGAATCACCCATTGTATTTTAATGTTCAGAATTACTTTGTCTTGTGAGCTTGTTTAGATATGCAAGCAAGAGTGTCCTTGGGTGATTGCATTTTGGGTCTTGTTTTTCATTTCCACTTGGAGGTGTTTTTTTCCCTGTCCTGTTGACAGAGTCACTGATTCCTATGAATCATTATTGTTCTTTGGTAATGCTCCGGCGTAGAGAATTAGCGACCTCATCGCCCGTTGATTTATAATCATCGCAATCAGCCCCCAGGTGCAAATCTTGTAAAATAAATTGATATCTACTTGGCCAATTGCCACAATACTGCTCGGTGCAGTCAATTTTCAGACATCATTGATGGATCCAGACATCTATGTATGTCTCATGGCACAAAATTATTTTAATAACCTTGCCATGTTATATCCGTTGGTACTATTTACCACGGTTAATGTACTCCAGCCCCAATTGGGCTCGGATACTTTAAAAATGTTTATATAGGTACTACTGATGATTCCTATCATCGAAATCAGCCCCCAGATGCAAATCTGGTAAAATAAATTGATATCTACTTGGCCAATTGCCACTATACTGCTCGGTGCAGCCACTTTTCAGACATCATAGATGGTTTCAGACGTCTATGTATGTCTCATGGCACAAAATTCTTTTAATAACCGTGCCATGTAATATCCGTTGGTAATATTTACCACGGCTAGTGTACTCCTGCCCCAATTGGGCTAGGATACTTTAAAATGTTAGACCTTACACAGTGATTTTTTTATATTTTTTTTATATACTGTGAATTTCATGGGGACTTGCTTAAACAATGTGAGGCAAGTTTAATCAATTTATCAGTTGTCTGATTATTAAATTTTTTTTCTCATTCTCATCTAATAGTTTCTATTAATGTTCAATTTTGTCCTGTTGGCAAATAACATATTCTTATTAATTTGTAACTTTGTAATAATATTATGTTAATGTACCCTCGGAACTTTTGTGATTATATTCGGATTTTTATGCTGTGCTTCAAGCTGGTGCGTCGGTAAACTCTGGAGTGTGACTTTGTTTGCTGAACTAAACAGTGAGCAAACTCATCGAAAGTGAGGGGGGATGCAGCATTTTCCTACTTTTGACAGTTTATCGAGTTCCCCATCAGTTTTTCGCAAATGACGACCCCTGCCTGCGACGCACCCTTTTTCATGGAAAGCCTTCTTTTATAGCAATAGACATTAGCCCGGAAGAGGACACTAGTAGATATATAACCATAGCAATCCTTTGCAGAATTTATTTTGTAATAGTGAATGCAGCGGATTTTCCATAAGTCGAACTTCAAGGGAAACAAAAATATTCAAGTAATAGAAAATTCTACAAATGCAAAACTGTTTTTCTCATTTCTATTTTCCCCGATATAATTAATTCACTTCAATATTTGGAAAATATGACTTATCTATGTTCAACTTATGGAAGTTCCACTTGTTAGTCAAATTATAACTATCTTTCGTAGCACAGTGTATAAACAAACTATTCTCATTGTTCAACAAGTTAAAACAAAGTAAGTTAATTTCAATCACAGCTGGCAAACTACCTAAGTGGGTCCAGGTACAAATTTACATTTGGGTGGCCCCTCCCCCCCTTCCTAAGGATAAATATATATGTACTATTAACAAATAAACTTTCGTATTAGATAAAATATTTAATTTTAATCATATACTATTGTAATTAGATATAAACATTATGCATATATTTTACACTCTATGCATTATAATACAATTTTCAGATGTTAAATTATTATTTAAATGTCTTTCATAAAGAAAACTTTTTATAACGACTGAAAAATCACATTCTCTGGCTAAATCTCATTCTATGGGTAACAGGGCCCAAGAATTTAAGTGCTCCTCACATATAATAGATCTCAAATCATTTTTAATGATTTTTAATTACTAAACATGTGCTCAGTATCTAAATTAAGATGAAATACTGTTTTTAGGATATATATAGGGTAATGTTCAACAAGTTTATGCTCATTAATATTTCTTTTCCACATAATTTTTGCATTCCAAAAATTTTTTCCACTTTCTGAAATATCCAATGACTTTAATGTTATAATTTTTTACTTAGTTGTGCATGTAAAGGTTGGCTTCATTGGCTTTTTAGCATGTTTAAAAAAATGCACATTGGCATCTGTCTTTACTACACCGGCTTGAATTGTAATTTTGAAGAAACCGTAAACAATATATATCTAAAACTTGGAGAGTAGATTTCTGTGCTGCTGCCATCTGTTTTTTTTTAGACTTGTGTTTTGAAATAATACAAATTTGGATTGGGGTCATTAAACTTTTTTGATATATCTCCAGAAGTGTATAGCTGGAAAGTTGAAACTTTGAATGTCAAAGCCATTTACTTATAAAATCTTTTTCAAAATTCAACAAGAAATTGTTAATTTATTTGGACCTTTGAAAATTCATTACACGGTTTCATTACAACGAATACATTTTTTCTTGGAAAATTAAGCAAACAACTTCTTTTACAAATACGTTAATTTGTTAAATTTCCTTTCGTGCGCACAAATCGCTCTGCAAGTAATAGTTAATGTATAACTTACGATGAAGGAATGAACTTGAATGTGAAGATTATGTTGCAATTACCAAAGTGAGGTATGTTTTAAATAAACTTTCGATTGTTTTACTTACAATTCTGAAGGTATAAAAAAAAGATGGATAGCTGAAACTTTGAATGTAGATTTTCACATTGATGCCACTTATACTTAAAAAGTTTTGAGTATTGATAACTTTAACCCTAGAATAGTAACGCTATTTTTAGGGACTTATTGGTAATGCTGCATCTGTCTGACTCACTTAAACTTGGAATAAGGAAATGACATTGAAAACAGTTTTAAAATCATTTTATTAACTTCAAAAGGTAGTCAATGTTAGAAATGTGTAAATTTAAAATTAAGGCACAATTCTTTTCTGCTCGCCACAGATATGCTTCTTGCAAAGTATGCAGAGAGTGGAGATTTTCCTTCTCTTGGCATAATGGCACCAGCAACATTACTACTAGGTATTTGTCGCTCTTTCGCTTGATGTGTTTCAGGGACCTATGTTTTCCTCTCCTAAGGATTTGCAAATCATAGCTTTCAGATCATTACTTAAGTTTGTCGAACCTGTGTTTTCCACTTGCCAGGTGAATATTCTACAATTGAACTATAAAAACTTATGAAAATATTCTCATTATTACAGCTTATACCTCTCTGGATAGAATCTTAAGATCGCTTTATTCCATCGATTTATGAGTTGGCAATCACACCATTTGGGAGGGCAGGGTTTTTAGTGATGTATCACTTGGAGGATGTCGGTTGGAGCTGATTGATACTATGTTGGCTACTCCGATCCCAACTAAGGAAACATCTGCATTCAGAAATGGGAGAAATAAACTGCTATGACAGATTAACTACACGGCAAGTGGAAGATCAGGGTTTGATTCCCTGTCATAGCTGAATTCTTTCTCCTCCCAAAAATTTTCATGTTTTTTATGACTTTCGAAAAAAGTGGAAACGCACATCTGAAGACTACTTGTTTTTCTTAGGAAACATTTTTTCATTTTAAACTATAGGACTTGTACCACTCATCTGCTGCACTCTCATGTTCTTCCAAATCCTTTTACTATCTGAAGCCAGCCCTCATGTTACTTCAGACTGCTGGATTTCAATCACATCCTTGTAGTTGATATGCCTCCAACCTAAGAGCTTTCATGGACTTTCCAGCTCAGTCGGTCAACACCAATTATTCATTTATTTTGATTGTCACATTAATTATTATATTTATTCATGAGTAATTTTAACATCAACCTTTTTGAAGTTTATGCAAAAAAATAAATTTATATGATGTATCGTAGCTAGACTTATGCATTTCAATATCATCGTACATATTTTTTACTGTAGTTTTAACACCCTAATCTGGACATTTTAAATACCAAACAATAACTACCATGAATGACTTTATTCTGAACTGAATATTTATAACGAATAAACGTGGGTTGATAGGAATATGATACTCTTACTATGATAAATGTTTTTTGATTTCATAGGAACTCGCCAAGGATTATTTTAATTTATTTAACATCATAAAAATGCAGAAGAATTGAGATTTTAAGTATACTCACATTCATGCTGCAGGTTGCTGGTAACATTGTCGCAGGTCCCAAAGGAAACACACAAATATACGACAGTAGTTAAGTACTGAGGATGACAGCTTAGTTGACGAAACATTGGTGTCTAGTTTTTGTTTTGTTTTGAGTACACTGTGTGAGTGCCTTTTGTTGAAGGTGTATGTTTCAGCATGTGTAAAGGAGTTCTTTATTTATTAATGCAAAAAGATGACATATTATTAAAATTTTATAAAAATCCATTAACACGACACATTTTAAGCTAGTTTTCATTACCAAGACTAAATAAATCTTGAAATTGGGAAGTGCCTCACCTGTAATGATTACAGATGGCGTGCTTCTCATTTTTAATGTTTGAGAAGCTAGGACTAAAAATAATAAGGATCTGCTATATCGTGGAACTACTCGTGGGGTCACGGGTATAAAGCAGATGTCTTGGAACCCGATGTTTTTTATCCAATCAGATCATATTTCAAGACTCTTATCAATGTGTCAAATACTGTTAATGTATTAATGCTCCATGAATTACAATATTCTGCAATATAATTCACATGAATCAGTATCAGCTGCAAAACTACGAGGAACAGGGAGAAATATTTAAAGACTTGACAAAGAACAGAAATAACCTGAAACCATAGCCTTCTGATATTGGATATAGCCATGAAGCTCCAACAATTTAGAAAATAAAAAGGATCATTTCTAAGATGTAACTATGCGTAAAGTGTTTACAATAGTCGCCATTGGCCATATTTGTTGTGGCAGCTAAAAAGTAAATTATATGCATTGTATGGGAAAATGTTTCGAGTAAAGGTTGTAGAAAATTAAATTTCCCGTAACGTTCAGTCCAGAATGTTTTAAATATAATTCATAATAATAAATTACAAAATAGGAGAAACAAAATAAAAATGGCAAATGAAGGTGAACTAGTATTGAGGTTTGAAGGATGATATAAATGTCCGTAGTGACTGACAGAAAGCATCCGTATAGGAGTGCAGGGAATCAAGGAGAGATGGAAGGCGATATAATGAAGACTGAAAGTCTTTGAGTATTAACATGCAGTAGAGAGGAGCGACGGTTAGACCGAGCTGGAGTACGGGAACCAAAGAGAAATAAGTTCAAGGCAATCGACTTTAGCACTGAGTATATTATAGAAAAATGACAGATTTGATTTTGCACAGAGTGAAAAAAGTGTTTTAAGAGAGAGGAAAGAGAAATTATCGTTTATTTTTCGATATTTTTATGGCCATATTTTAAAAAATTTGCTGTAAATAAAGCTAAACTCTTTTAAAAAATATTCGTTAATGGCTGTTTTGATAAATTGTAACCCATCTCATTTAGTCGATTTAAGGTTTTATTGTTTAAGATTTAGCTTTATTTAATTCCCAAAGTAATTGCGGTCTCGAGGCGAACTGTCCTCTGCGGTGAACTGTCCTAGACCCTTATTCTCGGGGAGTGGTAGTATCCAAAGCAGGTTCGAGTAATATTGCTGAATAGAATTTTGTGAGAGGAGGGGAGGGAGAGCAGAAGATAGCTTTCTGTTAAATAATTTTGAAATACATTATATCCTTTCCAAAGCTTAATTAGAAAAAAATGCTCTATTAACAATTTTGTTGTGTTCTTGCTATCACGCTAACACAAAAAATTTCTTTTTGATTAAACAGATACACGTGTGCAAAATTAATAAAACCTGGTGTGTGTGTGAGAGAGAGAGATGGAGTTCTGCATTATAACTACAAAAATAGTCATTCGCAGGGTTATGGAAGGTAAACGTGGAATGAAGGTTGGTTCTCTTTGAAATTGATATCGCCAGCAGACATTCCAGACCCGTCGGAGTTGTCTATTCAACGGAGAACTGCCAAAGGTCGCCTGCGGTTGTCTACGAGCGAGGAAGTGGAAGAGCCATGGCGTCCCTCGCGTTAGAACACCGTATTTTCTCTCCGAATGGAAGTTCGCGGACCACGCGAGGATGCCTATTGATTCCCCACGTCCCGCCTCAGCATCGACATTGTTGATAAACAACACTCACAAGGTGATATGACACGACACACATACGTCTAAATGCTGGACAACCCGTAAACGCCGTCAGACGCTCTATTACGTCCTGCGAAAACTGTCCAATCGGCCGTCAGACGTACTATTACGTCATGTGTCAGCCCTAATTTCTTTTATCTTTTGACGTTAATGACTTCTTTAAATCTAAATGACCTTTCTATATTTTGAAAGAGGAAGCTTTGTACTTCTTTTTTATGCTTGTTCTGTATTTTTTTCTGTTTAAAAAAATATAGAATCAGCGTTGAATTTTGCGATGGAATTTTCAATTTTGCTACGATATGACGGTGTTTCTCCGTATAAATTCGCTTTTCAATGCGGAAAGAGGAAGGAGCCTTTGTTCTTTTCGTAGGGGAATAGCAAGGAATTGTGTATATCTATTTGTATGTATTTGTTTACATGTAATTGCATTTAGTTTTCCACGGACCTACGGACTTTCAGTTTCTAAAGTTGACACATAAATACCTGTGGAAAGGGAACCCATAAAATAGGGTTCGTTTTCTTTGTCATTTGAAAGAAGATGTAGGGTCTTTATTCCTCTTCAGCCAAGGGCTTTTTCTGATGTGCTATCTATTGGGGTCAAAGCAGCGATGAAACGAGTGGTCAGGAAGAGGACACCTCAGCAAAAATCACGAACGGCGAAGCTCTTTCATTTATTTACCCACTAAAAGTGTTTACTAACCTATAAGGCATTTCTTACTGAATCCAGTTTCGCATGTGTAAACTTTCTAAACATATTTGGAAAGGACTCATAAGCTCAAGTTTAACTCTTGAAAGTTTTGCATCTAAATTCTTTTCTGATGTGTACGACGTCATATCTCCCTTTTCAATGAACGATATGTAATCATTTCTTCTATGTGACTTTTGTAATGACCAAGAATGATGATTGTACAACTAAAACGTTTATATTATAAATAAATCGCCTTCAAATAAATCAGCAATACTACATTTACTTTAATATTTCCAGTCAAGACATGAAAAAGTTGAGATACGTAAAACTTTTCACCTGATTGGTGTAGATGGGTAGGGTCGTAGAATAAAATTCTCTCTAATTTAAGTTATTTTTTATTAAGATTGTAAATCAACATTTTAATAGATTTCCCGGTGGTGAATGTTATAGAGAAAGCGAGAACGCGCGCTGGAAAATTAGCGATTGGTGTACATACTCTTCTACTTCAACAATGTTTGTGTGTAAAATATGATAGGTAAAATAGCTATTTACTAATTTAATTTTTTTCGTAAATCCACAAAAAAATCAGAAAAATAGAGAGAAAACTTATAAAGTTATGACTTTTTAATTTTGTCGAACGTTTTTGCACGCAATCGTGATAACTTAAAAACCCCACCCGGCCGTACGGGTGGGATTTAATAAAACTCCTCCGGGCTTTAAGCTTTTGCAATCGATCCTCTGCAGTGGAATACATTTTATAATTTCAGAATTAAAACTTTTATGGCCGTATTCATAGAATCGTTAGTGAGCTACTAAGGCCTACTAATCACTCTTAGTAGCGCGCTGGTCCGTATGCCGTATTCATAGCGCACTACTAAGGGTGATTAAGCTTAGTAATCTACTACCTTAGTAACCCTTAGTCACTCGCTCGCTAAACATACGACGCCGGTGTTTAAGCGTGTCACTAGTGAGTTCTCCTCTCCAGTTTTCGAAGTGTTGTCGTGCTTTTTAGGTGATCGTTTGTTTTGAATATATCTGTACGTATTCCATAGGTAATTAAGGTAGTTTAGGTTAATTCTGTAGTAGTGTCTCAATTTGGTTAGTGGATTCAGAGTAGGTCAGTTTAGTTTCGTTCTTATTAATTTTTTTATCGTATTGTTAGTTTACCGCATTCTTCATCTTATTGTTTATTTTTGTATTTTATCGTAACTGTAGAAGCTAAGGTATATTTTTCGTGGTTGTTTACACCATTTTCTTCATAGTTTAATTTGTTTTGAAATAACTATAGTGAACGATAGATTTAATTAATTTAGTATATTATTACGATACATCTTTAGTTATTTCATTTTGGTTTAATTCATTTTTGTTAAGTTAGTGTAATTTAGCTTCAAAGTAGAGTAGGATAGTGCAATTTCGTTTTTATCAAATTAGTTAGCGAATTGTTAGTTTATTTATCCCGCATAGGTAATTGTTGTTGTTTATTATATTTTATTTCACTTTCGTAAATCAGTAATATTTGAAATGGCTGCGTCTGATTTTGAAGACTTGGAAGAAGCAATGGAGTTACGGGAATTGGGGGAAATTGGAGTGAATCGCGCTAGAAAACTGTATTTGCAGCGACAGGATCCCTTCAGGAAATACTATGATAGACTTTTTCGGATAATTAAAAACATTTCTGTTGCTTTGGCAGGACTCAGAGCTGATGTTATAACATTTCCTGATTCTGATATAGAAGAAAGAGCTGAAATGGCAGCTTTTTATAGAATAAGAAGATTTCCTAAAGTTGTGGGATGTATTGATTGCACCCATATTAAAATTAAAAATCCCGGTGGACCAAATTTTCAAGCATTCATCAACAGGAAGAATTTCTTCAGCATAAATGTGCAAGTAAGTATCATTGTAAGTTGTAGGTATATGTATATTTACTTGATTTTTCATTCATTGAAACAGACCATGAAAATGTAACTGAAATTATTATGAAATAGGTGGTTGCAGCAGCCAATTTGAAGATAAAAAATATTGTGGCACGATGGAGAGGCAGCACACATGACTCAAGAATATTTAACGAGTCGAATTTGAAAAGAAAATTTGCAAGAGGCAACTACAAGGGACTCCTGTTGGGTGACAGTGGTTATGCTTGTCGTCCATATTTACTCACACCTATGCGGAATCCTCAGGTAAACCTAAAATAGTCATTATATGGGCATATATATTGAGTATTGTATATGTTAATGAGTAATTTATACCAATGATCATTACAGTCAGCAGCAGAGGAAGCATACAATGCAGCCCACATTCAAACCAGAAACACAGTTGAGAGGCTATTTGGTGTCTGGAAAATGACATTTCGATCATTGTACAGAGGCCTCACAGGGAATCTGGAAACCTCTAAAGCCATGATAGTGGCAATGGCTGTACTCCATAACTTGCGGATAGAGTACAGAATGGAAGGTTAGCAATCTTACATTATTTCCTATAGTTTTATCCTTGGACACATTTTAGCACCCAACCTCATCTATTATATAGTTCAAAGTTTGACAAATCTGTGCAACAGTTACATTTTTTATTGCTTACTACATCATTCTCTGATAAAAATCCATGATTTAGCTATATATGTATTTCTCTATAATTTTACTTGTGGCCTGAGAGGTAGTTATATTACTAACAGACTGCAACATAATTATAAATTACAATTAACCTGTCCCTGTTACCTGCAATAAAAACATTCTTCATTTTCTTTGACAGATTCAGAAAGCAGTGATGATGACAGTGAAGATGAGAACTTGGAAGAAAATGACGAAGATGAGGATAATGAAGTACCTACAGGAAGAGGAAATATATTTAGGAGAAATTTCATTGCTAACTATTTTGAATAGGAAATAAAGTAATCATGAAAATATTTGTTTTTTACTCTTTTATTTCATTTTTATATTTTTCAGCCCAATACAGTTTTTTAAATTTTTTAATCTCCTTTTTCTCTTTCATCATCTCCGTTTTCTCTTTCATCATCTTCATTTCCTCCCTGTGCCGCTCCTCTTCCCTTTCTTCCCGCCTTCTAACCGCATCCTTCTGCAACTCTACCTTTTCTCTTTGTAGTTCAATGATGGCTTGTTCATACCTACCAACGCTAACAATGAATCCCTCTCTCCCTGCGACCAATTCTGCGATCTAACCCTTTTCGCTTCCATTACAATCAATTAACAATAATAACAATGAACAATAACAACACAATTAAATCCAATGAACAATGACGAAATGCAAATACCTACAACAATAAATCCTCAAACTAACTAAAATTACGTAATCAATAATATATTATATATATATATATATTCAATAGTTGCTACAATATAAGGGTTATTCGCGCCTTACGCTATGACACTCCTTCCCCCCTTCTCCGACACTGGGAACTAGCACATATACATATTCTTGACTTTCTCCCCACCTGGCCTCAACCTCCGCTAACCCTATTAGCTCCATTACAATGTCTCCTTTGCTACATTGTAGCTATTCGCACTTTTCCTTACCACACTCCCTCCTTATTGGCTATCCACCCTTCTTACTCCCCGCCTCCTCCAATAATCAACCTTCCACATCACCCTGTCATTCCCCGCCCAGTGTGTCACTTTACGTTACTCTTTCGCTGAAGAAGGGCATAGGCCCGATAAGCTTGCGTGTTTATTAGTGTTTTTCTTTGTGTTCGTGTGTTTTAAGTGTCTCTTCGACGCCCCCAGCAGCCTGCCAACTTGGTCCCCAACTTGGTAAGTGTCCGCTGGGCTTCCCTCAACACCTTGTTGCCACTCTCATCACTACCTTTTCTTTTCCTTAAGTTTATATATATATATATATATATATATATATAAATAAAATCTGTGTGCAAGTAATTATGATCAATATTATTGTTGTATTTGGTAGATAGACATAATTTTTAGAGAATATTTTTTCGATCTTGGAACCTAACCCCATTTTAATGATTCCCGCATTACGATGTCCTCATTGGCGTATCTGGGGGAAAGCGGTAGGAGGTGATTGGGGGTTAAAACCCCACCCATGAGCCCAAGTATTTTTTCTCAGGCTAAGTTTTAGAAACATGATAAAAACTCCTTTTTTATTTAAGACAGTGATTAAGAATTAGTAATTTTTAATGTGCATCAAATGTTTACCACTTGAATCATACGTGCGTAATTGTTTTCTAAAGTGTGTGTATTTCGATGTTCGCTTCTTCTACTTCCTTCTTTCTGTTTATTATTTTTTCTGTAAAGGTTTCTATGCCATTATTAGGGTAAATTAATGCAAATGAGCATAATGATAGGTTGTATGTAGGCTACGGTTATTTTGGATTTAAATAGATAAATGTCCATAAAAATGGAAAATTCTTCAATTTCGACGGAAATAAACTGTCTTGGAAGAATGTGTATTTTTTTCACCACCACATATTCTACGACATTACGTGTCATAATTAATAAAATTTGTTCACAACGCTAAAACTTCCAAAATGTAGGATGAAATCGGCATTTGTCATACCATACTGAATTCCCTACACCTTTCTTTCTAAGGTATCTTATGTCATTTTCTTAAGGATCCATTCCGAGATGCCACGGATACGGGGCATAACAATATATGCAATCGGTTTATTGCACTCGGTCTTCAACTTCGACTAGATCCCATAATTCCCAGGCCTTAGGTCTTATTCGCAATACGAAAAGTATCCTTAATCGTTTTCCCCGAAAGTCGGAGTATGCCTCTTGTATCTTTTGCCAATCTCCCCCAAGATCTGGGACAATTAAATGAAAATTTGAATTTTTCTGTAAACCACCTTTCGTTTTCTGAGCTTTAAGTACGAGACTAAATATTAATATAATAAAAACATTTCTTTATGGTGTATTTCAAATTGGAACGTAAGCTATGATAAGAAAGCCCGATTTCGTAATTTTTGCATACTATTCTTACGAACGCACTTTCCTGAAATTCATATTATTGAGAGACAACCACAATCTATCCTCCGAGTGAGAGTATCCCGTGATTAGTTTATTCCGCTTTGCCGTCGGATGAGCATCGTTCCGTGTTTGTATTCTGGGTTATTGTCCATGATCATCGTCGCTTGATATTCTACAGGATTCGGTGTATACTTCAAAATGTTCACATATGCATTTGGTTTACATGAAATTCACGTTACGTTAATTTTATTATTGAATTGCCACGTTTTCGTAAATAAGGGGCGCGATTTAACGAGTAAAATATACTTTCTTATATATTAATTCAACCGTTGAAGGCGTGATGTGGTGGAATAATTCCATATTGATTACTAAATAAAAATCTTGTAATTTTCCACTATTTTATTAGGACACGACCTAGGTTTCGACGCTTAGCGTCATCATTAAGTGATACAGAGAAAACCAAAAGTGCATATGTAGGAGATAACGATGGAGTGGGAGGTAGAAGAGTGGGGGAGGGAGGAAAGACATTGTACGGGCATGACTGCTAGGTGATTGGTTGGTAACTCGGTGGAGGGGAAATGACGGTTACAGTTTTGCGAAGGGAATGGAGAGGAGGGGTGAGTGGGTTGAGAATAATTGTTTATTAAGGAGTAACACTTTGTTGCCAACAATATGCTGCAATATCTCAAGCTGCTCCAAGGCGTCCAGGCGAGATCCTTTGTGTTCGAAATGGAGGAAATCGGGGTGGAAATGACAGGCATGTGAAGTGGCCAACAGTGAAGAAGGATCTCTCGTCCGTAGACACTTCATATGTTCCTTAATCCTTGTTGGAAACTCCTCCCTGTCTGCCCGATGTACATCGCCTCACAACTGTCGCACGTAACCCTATATACCCCACTTTTACGAGAAGAATCAATTTGATCCTTACATTTACACAAGAGTTTGGCTAGTGTTAGGGGGGGGGGGGGGAAAGAGGTACGGTATTTATCCATGGGTAAAAAATTTGCTAGTCTATAAGAGATTTTGCCCCCGAAGGGTAATTTGCACCATTTAGGGGCTATTGATTTAATAAGAGAGAGAGAGAAGCAATGTTGGATGTGGCTAATTTGCGAAATTTTTTGTCAAGCACTTTATCAATTAACTGGTTGGTATATACATTCTTGTTGGATATAAATTTAATGATCTCCAATTTTTTGTTAAAATCAAAGCTGGATATGGGAATGTTTACTAAACGGTGGAGCATGGCATGAAAAGCTGCAAGTTTGTGGGATAATGGGTGAGAGGAATCAGCAGGAATTACTTGATACGTATATGTTGGTTTTCAGTATATTTCAAATGATGCTTATTATTATGAATTGTGATGCTTAGGTCAAAAACGTTTAATTTCCGGTTCGTTTCTTGTTCCATGGTGAATTTAATATTTTTGTGAATTGAGTTTAAAAATATAAGAAAGGAATCTAATTGTCGAAGGCTCCCGGTCCAACAGCATAGAACATCATCGACGTATCTGAATTAATAAAAGATATTTTTTATAGAATGGTTATTGGAATTAAATAATATTGATTGTAAATCATCCATAAAAATGTCTGACAGTAGGGGGGAGATAAAGGAGAGCCCATTGATAAACCTTCTTTTTGCTGATAAAATTTTCGATGATGACTGGTAGAGCGCTGTACAGTAGCATTCAAGTCAACCGTAGTTGACATTCCGCATTTCCACATAATGAAAAACCAAAGCCAAGATGGCGCTTCTCATAGCGACATCAGATTAAACTTCCGAACGAGGCTAATATTTACGTGAAGTCCATTTCATCCAAAATGCGACGATCTGAATTAGAATTCCGTTTAACTCAGCTGAATATTCTCCAAATTTCATTATTAATCGATAATGCTATACGTTTTAATTTAAAGCAAGGTTTAAAAATCTCACGTTCACCTGCCAAACGACAAATACTGTGGAATTTCCGTGTCGAAAGTCTATAGGAATGGGATATTTTCTATACGTACCGAAAACTGTGGGCTTAGTTGTCTATCGGAATACAACTATTGCCCAGTTTCATCATCCTGGGCAGTAATAAGGAGTTAAGTTTATGCATTCTTTTTCAGCTATGTGATTATTTTCCAACGAGCGACAAATAGAATAAACAAGTACATCGGGTGGGAAAAAAGTAATTTCGGAGGAAAAGGTAACAGCTGGGAGGGAAGGATTCGGCCACGGTGGGTCTGTTAAGGGCAGGTTACACGTGCCGCTAAGTCATACGTTACTGGGAAGCCCTCCTGGTCCAGTTGGAATACGAAAAAATGAGTGCAGCATTGACGTCCAGCCGCGTTGTTCGGTGGGCATCGGACGCAAGCGAAAGCAGTTCAATGCGATAGGTGTCCTTTACGTTTGCATATTCAACTCGAGCCACAACTCGGAGAGATTCAGATACTCCCCCATTTTAAAAATTATGACTTAAAACTTTTTAATTGATAATCGCCATTTGTCGCAAATTCTCGTGGGATATGTATATTCGTAATCCGTTAAATGCACTCGTAAAGAACTAGCTTTCATCGGAAGTGATGCTAAATAGTGGCGAAAATACGGAAGAAGCGTGTGAACGTTCTTTGATTTTACAAAGCGTCAGTTCTTCATTAAAGGATTGGGAGGGTACCTATGTGAATTTGTATGATGCCTGTAGGATCGTATGCAATATAATGATTAGCGCCCGGGGATAAAATGTCTATTACGATAATGCAATGGAAACCCCTAAAACCCTGTAGGGCGATTAATAATCCAAGAAAGTGGGCGGGAGAAACTCCGACATATTGCAAGGTCGCAACTTCATGATAGCTAAAGGTGACACTATGGGAATAATGTTAACGCCCACGCATATCGAAAGACACAACCACGATAATAAAATGCGTGTCATCACATCGAGTGCTGCTGAGGGCAGAGGAGATACACGATCGGGCTCGTGTAATTTTTTGTTTGTTCAGGGAGGCCATTGTTAAAACCATAAATGAAATCCATTTTAATGCTTATTAATATATTTGATACTAGGGAGTTGCGATTTTTCATTCCATGCTCACATAATGCTGACGAATCACACTAATAGTCGACATTCATTTGACCTAATGAAAATCTGTCGTTCATTTCTACCTCCACCCAATATCTTACATATAGCGTCACTATTTTCAATTAATTAGAAGCGCACCCCTGAGTAATTTTTTTCGAAGAATTATTGGGGATCATATTATGAAACTGAAATTAATTACCTTGCATGCCGAAATGCAGACGTCTCCAAGATGAGGAGGTAAGCACTCAGTCAGGCAGCGTTTAGGGCATTGAGGGGTGTTTTAGAAGGAAAGGAAAATAGAGGGAGAGGTAATGGTCAAATAATGCGTGCGTACGTGCGAGTACGACAGCCGCAAACCTTCTAGGAAATTTCTGGTAAGAGAAGAATATATTTTCTTGAAGTTTGAAGGTAAATATGTCCTATTGAGAGAACTTCTATATTAAACAAGTAGTTATGGAAAGCCCTAATCCGCCTTCTTTCCTTTCAATACAATTTTAATATACAACAAGTAGGGGTTATATATGTTTTTCCGTGGTACAGCGGTGCTTTTCGTCACCTCGCCCTACAAACGAAATTTCTTTGAAATCCGTTCTGCCAATACCTTCCAAATTCATAATTACAGAAACATTCTAACCTTGATATCATGGTAGCCCTGTTTAATCGACCCGGTTGAAATACGACATTTTGCTTATTTATTATGTTATGTTATGTTTATATTAAAAGTATTAAATTTGGTTCAAATTGATGAGAATAGTTAAACACAAATACTTGTAAAAATAATATTTTATCCGTTGTATTGTGGCAGCCTTGCTTTCCATATCTACAGTAAACATCTTGAAATTGCTATTTTATATTGCACGCCTGCTTCATACAAACCTTTGTCAAAATCGGTTTACCTAATTCCTTCCAAATTCATAATTGCCGAAAAGATTAAGTTGGTGGAATACGTCCCTCCGATATCCAGGAAAAGTTGCGAAAAGTAGGTATGTGTTTCGGATACAAAGCAGCCTTCGTCATTGGCGATTCATCTACCATCTATCATTACTTACTTCTCCATACCATTGAGTTGACTTGTCACATTCTAACGTTTTGCATCAATGTTACCACACGAAAATGAAACTTTTAACAATTAAAAATTATTTTAAGACAATATCATTTAGCAAACAATGAAAATGATCTTATTCACAAATCTCTCTCGCAGAATACCTAATTGTTTTATCGAAGGTCATTTTACATTTTTTTTTAATAAATTGTTAAAAACACTGCCGTATGCGAGCAGAAGTATCTTAGGCAGTCATCGCAGATATTATTTTCAGTTTGTAATATTATTTATATGAAACGTGATGGTTTCTGAAGCAGGAAGGCCGAATGCCGTAGAGATGTAGGGCTGCACGCTAAAATTCAAAGAAAATGAATGACAGGTACAAAATCCATATTGTACGGAAAAGTAAATCATAATTTCACCGAGAATCAGGATGTTACTCGAGGTTAATGCCATAATTTGTCCGAGTTGCTGTCAAGATTTTGTTTCCCGCGTCATGATGCCGTTACGCTAATTGTTCCTCCATCTCTCATCTATAATACCAGGGGATCCGCGGGATGTTTGGCCTCGCTCAAGCCGCCTTGGGCTGGTGGGGGGAATCACGTAGGTAGGTGTTTCGGATACAAAGCAGCATTCATCATTGGCGATTCATCTACCATCTATCACGTTCAATATTATTATCGTCTTCGTAGTTCTCCTACAGTGTGGATGTAAAATTTGATTGGAATTGAAAGCGCTGCCCTCGGAAGTAAAATATGAATGAAAGAAATGTAATTTCAAGAATCGCACGAAATACCGGACTAATGGCAAATGAACCTGAGCCTTGTCTCCTCGTTGAGACAAAAGTTATAGCAGGACAGACAAACGGATAATCAAGCAAACAGACCAAGTGCACAGGGATTCAACATAAGAGACCGCGCCAACGCAAATTGCGTGCCTCTGGGGTACATTTTAGGGAAATTTTTATTTGGCGTTTTCTTCGTTGTTTGATGTTTTCTGTGTGTCCGCTAAATTTCGTTTTGATTGGATAAGACTTAAAAATTAGCTCAGGAACTATAAGTGTGGTGTTCTAGAAAAACTATTGGCAGTCGTCTCTTAAGTTATTTGAACATGCACACGAAATTTTGTGAAAATAAAAAAATCGAGATTGCAGTTATCGTAGAACAGACAATGACGATTCATATGCTACAAGATTTTTATTTTAATTTTACAGGGTACTAACTGGAAACTGATGACAATATCAGAGATTCTGATTTTATTGTAAACGTTTACCTACTATGGGCTACATAAACGTTTTATTTTTCATGAATTAAACGCGTTCAAAAAGATTTGATTTACAAAATTTAACCCACCATAGATACATCTCTCCTGGAATCTGGTAGAACTTGTTCGGGAGCCCAGAATCTTTGTAATGATGTAATTTTCAGCTTTACTAATGTTTTTACCTTATATTAAGTTGAGATTTTGGTAGAATCTATGAATCTATCTAATCTAATCTATGAAACGATACTTAATGCATAAATCTCCTCTTTATACAGAACCATGTTGGTTACCAAATCTGACGGGCCAGTGACGGGTCGCCTGATTTTTATTACAATTTAAACCAATCTAGAAACATTCACCATTGTGTTAGATTTCTTTTCAAAAGTAAATGAGGTTGGCGGAGAATTAAGCAAAATTGTAACGTTTGTGCTGTCAGTTTCAGTATCCAACGAAACCTGCGAACATGTATTCAATGTCATTAACGTTTTGTTGAGTAAAGGTCGAAACTAATTAAGTGTGCATCATGTCAAGGCGGAAATTTCAGTATACACCAATTTTAATTACTCACCTAAAGATTTCAATGCCTTTTTCTGTCAAAATCAGATCTTTTGGAGACTGCTAGAGTAGTTCAAAATACAAATTCAAATTACATAAATGAAGCACGGCTTTTGAAGTAATGCTATTTTTACGAATTTGTTATTATAATTCATAGAGTAATGTTAAAACAAAATTAATGTTAAACATTCATATATTTTGTAAATGATAAATAAACCAAATTTTATGGTCCTCGTTAGCTATTTTTAACCTACAGAATATCTCGCTATTAACTTCCGGAATCAACAATTTACAAGATGGCAACTGTAAATTTAACAATAAAATAAATATTAAATATCATTATATGTTTCCCAATAATTAAATAAAATAGTTTCATTGCTCACACCCGGTTTTTTGACCTAGATAAAATTCTCCCGGTTTCTCCCGAAATTTGCTATTCATTCGGTGGAAATCTCTCGGAATCAACTACTCATGAGGTGGCAACCCTAGTTTCCTGTTTCTACGAGCAAATTTTCAAGACGTCTCTTGTGTGAAGAGAAAATATTATCTGTAGTTGTAAGAATTTCAGAAATCAGGGACGTGAATTCCATAGGAGTAAAATGAACTTCAACCGACTTGAATCAGCACATCTGAGAAAATATCAAAAAATGAAATTTAATAACAGCGGAAGAATGAAATGCGAGATATAAAAGGAAATAAGTAGGAAGGGACTCACCCAGGGTTGCCACCTTATGAGTAGTTGATTCCGGGAGATTTCCTTTTCATGAGTAGAAAATTCCGGGAGAATCCGGGAGTATTTTCTCTAGGTCGAAAAACAACTAAAGTGACCAATGAAACTTATTTTGTTATTAGTAAAATCAGTAATGATTATTTAATCTCGTTTTATTTTTAAAGTTAGAGTTGTCACGTTGAAAACGGCTGATTCCGGGCGATATCCATATGAATAGTTAACCGCGATATCGTTTGTAGGTTAAAAAACACCTAATGAGAACATAGAATAATTATATTTTTTATTTAAAAAATATATTAATATATAACGTCAGTTTTGTTTTATTATATGAAATATAATAAATAAATCTTAAAAATAGCATTACTTCAGTAGTAATATTTCATTTGAATTTGTTATTCGAACAACATCGAGCAGTCTCCAAAAGATCTGGTTTTGATAGTAAAAGGGCATGGATATCTTTAAAAGAGTATTTAAAATTGGTTCATACGTGAATTTCAGTGTTGACATGGTCCACATTTAATTTGCTTCGAACTTCACAGCACAATTCGTTAATAGCATTGAACAACGGTCACAAGCTGCGGTGGATACTGAAGCTTAAAACACAAGCGTTACACTATTATTTAATACTCCGTCATCTCCATTTACTTTTGAAATGAAATCTAAAACAATATTGAATGTATAATAATTGGTTTAAATAAAAATAAAAATCAGACGTACGTTTATTGGCACGTTAGCGTGGTAACCAACATGCTCCTGTATAAAGAGCATATTTGTACATTATTTATCACTTCATTGGCATCAATGGATAGGATTCTATCAAAATCTCAAATTAGTACTAGGTAAATTCAATTTCGAAGATTTTGGGCTGCCGGAAAAGTTCTACCAGATTCCGGGAGAAATGTATCTAAGATTGGTTAATTCCGGGAGACTCCCAGAATTCCGGAAGAGGTGGAACCCCAGACTCAGCGCCTCAGTGCCACTCGGGACGAATGTGGCGCCAAGTGTTAGTTAAACCTTTCTCTCAGATAACTGTCCTAAATACTTTTTCAACGTTTAGGAGAAATTGTTTGAGCTACACGAACGAATCGATTTCGAATAAAGGAGTAAATTATGGAACTGTTTTAATATAATTAATTACGTGAGCCGGTCCAGTAGTGTGACGTTGCTCGCGATACAGCTTCTGGTTAGGTCTCACGCATGGCTTCGACTTTAGTGATCGGTATTTGTAAGTTTCATTTTCCGGCAGCCCGCGGACCACCTGAAAGACACTCGAGGCCCACCAGTGGTCCGCGGAGCACACTTTGAGAACTGCTGCTTTAAAGTAGCTGTATTCAAACATTACAAAGCCGAAGACCCTCGGGACAGTTCTTTCACACGGTTTCGGAAATTTCCTACGACATGTTGCAGTTATACCGTCCTGGACCGTCGCACGTCCAAAAATGAAAACCAAAACTGCCTTCCAATGTTTTATTTGTAGCAGCTCAATATATTTGAAATGTTCAGCACCCGCTTGAGGAGAGAGAGCGTGAGAGGGGGAGGGGAGAGCGTTGGAAAGGGAGTGGGATGGGAAGGGGGGATGGTAAGGGGGGGTTAAGGGGAGAGGGAGGGGAGTGGGTGGAGAGGGTGGGAGAGTGGAGGGAGAGGAAGAGGGAGAAGGGGAGAGAGCGGGGTAGAGGGGGAGAGAGATAGAGACAGAAAAGAACCAAATGTACTATATATTGAAAATAATTATGTGCGGTTAAGTATTTTATAGCGAAATTTATTTCTTTGTCTAACAATTTCTATTCACCCAAAACCATTTTTACACTCCGTACCACTCAATCATGTTAATTTAATATTTATTGCTTAATTTTTAGTGCATATAAAAGTTGGTGTCATTAATTTGACTTTTCAAGATATTTCTAATGGCTAAAGACTACTTAAAAAGTTGTCCAGTATTGGAAAGTACCAGAACTTGGGTGACATTCGTGGTACCGCAAACAGCAACCAAGTTTTGAGAAGAGGATAAGTGAACACGAATTATATTTTTAATTTCTGTCACCCATTTGCTACTTCACGAAACATCTCTTGGAAAACGCTCATAACAGTACTTTTTACCATATGTTAACGACTTTTTATGCCAAAGGCAATAGATTTTTTTCTGGAACAATCAAAATTTATTCATTTTTTCTTCACTAGCGAGTTTGTATTAAAAAGAATTCTCCATTCCATTCCGAAAACACCATTGAAAGAATTCCTTTTGGTGACTTTATGGCGAGATATTTTCTATTTTCCTCCTCCTCTCTCCACCATACCTCTTTCCTATCTGTCTTTTTGTTTGATTTATCATTCTTAACCGACCCACTTCAGCCGTCCTCGGCTGAGGGGTGGTCAGCGTGTCTGGCTCCCAATGTTAAAGTCGCCCGAGTAAAATAGTAAAAGGTGCTTGCATACTCACCTTGAAAAAACATTCATTTTTTAGAGACACATTTCGTCATTGGAAATATATTTTTAATTCTAAAGATTTCACCTCTTAACCGATTTTCATTCTTTCCTTGTGTAACTATAATGTAGTAAACCAATCCCTAAATTTTGCAATTTCAAGAATATTATACTTTTTTCACAGTAGGATACTAAAACCACACATTTTTGCCAAATTTTAAAGTTGTACCCTATCCAGTAGTGAAATAATATTTATCTATTTGTTTAAATTTTAAATAATTATAACGGCCGCATCAACATATTGATGGAGATTTTTATTTGGGTATGTGCACCAAGTTCAAAATAACTTTAAAATTTCCGCTTCAACACGACATTATTTTTTTTCGCTATTCTGAAATATTAAAACAAATACTATACAACCCATATTCTACACATGAAAATTATCACCACCTGATGTTACTTGGTTGTCCTTTGTACCTTGATGTGGTAGAAGGGCTTGAGCATTTCAAGGGGCAACATTTTGTCGTTGTCAAAGAGAGGATAACAAGGTAGGAAATTTAACACCACATTTGAACAAATACAAAGTCTCAAAATTAAAACACAAATTTATTAGTGTAATATTGTAAACACTGGAAACTGTACTGGGTACTCAGTTTCAGCCAGAAGTTACAAGATAAAAATATTGATGATACATTGGTCATTGATTCACAACAGTTATATGCAGGCAATTAACAATGTAATGCTTATTGTAAAAGAGCTTGTTGGAATGACTTGAAAGTAGATTTAAATGCAACCTTAAAAGGCATTGATGTATAATATTGTACAATTAAGACATGCCATTAAACAAGATTTTATCTTTTGTGCATAACAGCTTGTAACTTGTTTAATCTATGTGAAAATCCTTCTTCGGGTTGACGTTTCTGTTTTATTAAGGTTAAAATTTAATTTTGTGAAATGCACAAAAGATATTTAGATGCTTACGCATTGACAGTATATGGAATATAGTGGAGTACATTATAATTCTTAACTAAAATAACACTTAGTCAAGGAACACACAACAATCAATGCTAAGTGTTCTATCTGTTCTTTTGTTAGAATTTCACAATAATGAAAATTATGTGTGTTATTAAATACCCTCGACCATCCTATACTGCCAGAAGGCACAAATAAATGTAACTGTTGCTTGACATCACAGCTTTTGGGAGTTCATTAACCACTTTGCTGGTATCATTTACCCACTTTTGGTTATTCATGAAGGGATAATTTATATATGCGGAGATATTAATTTAATAAAAATAAATAAATGCACTAGTTAATGCATCAGAATATGCTGAAATCTTTTCAACACAACCTACTCATAAGTAGATGCATGTAGAAGGTGAATGTTTTTTATTAGATAGTTATAACAATGTCGACTATTGCTTGGCACAACATTCAAGATTCAGCCATCAGATAATTTGCGTAATACTTTCAAACTGTAAAAAATCAGCCTGAGCTCTTAGATAATACAAAAAAAACTATATAGTATATAAAAAATAAATAGACTGGTATTATACAGAAGATTTTGAAATAAAGACGATGTTTTTCTCTGAAGAGCCTATCAAAATCACATCCACACAAAATAATTATGTTGTCAGCAAAGATGACCAAAAATGCTAAAACACTAAAAATTGCTTCAGTCATAATTAACAGGCTAAAGCCTTTTTCTTGTATGAAGAAATTATACATTTATTATTTGGATCGTCCCGTTTGTCCTACATATACGTGTCCGCAGCTGCATGGAATCCTGTTGACTCCTTCAGATGTTAGCGGGTCGAGTGCATCCTTCGCAGACGGAAGTTCTTCTTTTATTTTTCTTAGCGTGTTTGAACGGACGACGATATTTTCTTTTTGTAGAACCCTGTCTATGCGTTTTGATGTATCGGCGATGAAGGGAAGTTTTGCGTAGGCTGTGGGCTTTGGTCGTTCCACCGAAGGTTTTTGTTTCGGTTTTATGTTCCGCCGGATGAAGGGGTGACTGTAGCCATTATTCATAAGTGCCCTTCTTATATGCTCTTCTTCGTCTTTTAGCGACTCGGGATTGGAAACCGTGTTTTCTCGGTGCATCAGGGACTTGATTATTGATGCCTTCTGCTGAGGATGGTGATGAGAGGCAGCATGCAGGTAACGGTCAGTATGCGTTTTTTCCGAAATACGCTGTGTCCAAGGCTTCCGTCAGGTCTCTTCTTCACCACGACGTCGAGAAATGGTAGGGTGCCGTTATCTTCGACTTCCATGGTGAACTGGATGGCCGGGTGGACTTGGTTGAGTTGACGGTGGAACTCATGAAGTTTATTTGTCCCATGGGGCCAAATGACGAATGTGTCATTCACGCAAAGACTAGTACCCCTACGGAAAGACCGGAAACTTAACAGAAATTTAACAGATTAAATGGACTTAAATGAAAAAATTGCATATAAGAAATAGAACTTATTACCATATATCACACATTACGAGAGTACAAAGTCATTATCAAATTACATAACAGAGGTATTTTTACATAAATATTATACAATCAAGATATAAAAATGAATTATTGTAACAGAATTTTATAACGTTAATACCTTTTATGCATGAAACGTATTTAAAGGAAATTCACGTGGACGACGAAAAACGTCAAACTTTCACGTCATGAATGAATTTGTGGATCAAGCAAAAATCTATTTGTAAAGTGATTTCTTCGGCCCTGGAACACATTCTCTTTCTGTTGCACCTGTAAAAAGAGCGAAAATGAATTTCTAAGAATGTCAATCATTAAACATGCTAAACCTAATGAAATTGATGCAGGAGGCAATGGGCATGCTTCAAATGTTGCAATAAATGTAAAATAAGGCAAATGCGCTTACGGCCCATAAACAATGTTTCTATGATGATCACATTACCATTTGTAAAATTAAACACATCACATTGCACTAGAAAATGTGCACTTTATCTATAATTTATTCCAAGCACAGTTGTATTTGCTGACGTTTACGTGTTCACAGCAGTTACAGTTAGACCATTTAAGATCTATATGTATTCATCATATAATAAGGAAAACTTTTGATATAGAGATTTCAATTTCTCAAATTCAAAATATTTCAAATTAAAACAATGAGACATCGCTATGGTACACTTATTTCATTCTATTACAAGCACAATTCTATCCTCTGGCGTCTCTGTTGCAGTTTAACTTATAAAACTCACTATAATCTACTGATAACCGCGAGAAGTTTTATACAGAAAATTACTGCTTATTTTGTGAACTGACACGAACCATATTCACGGCCTGGGCAATGGACGACACAGCTAGGTGAAGTAAGCGAGGCTTAACACCTGAAAATGAGAAATATTTCCTCTCAAAATGCTTCTCGTACACCAACAAAAGAGAGAAATTTCTTTCCTTCCTTCCTAGAAGATATATCCATTGGAGGTATCTGTTAAGAAAATATAAAAGCATTCTCACAAAACGAATTCACATAACTATTCGTAGAACTATTTCGTTAATCTTTTTTTCAAAAATATATGATATTTTTAAGATTTACCTGTTGATTGGACATCAGAACAAAATCATTCCGTCACGTTTTCTTAAACAGTGATGAATGCATATCTACTATATATCTACTTGACAAAATCAGAGTAACTGACAACCTCTCAATAAGCAATGGCCAACTTTTTTCAAGAAAAATGGCCGCTGTTCCGTTACGAGACACAAGGAACGTGTGGCGCTGTGGTGATGCGGTAGAGAGAGAGAGAGAGAAATAGAGGTTGAAAATGAGTGAGAGAGAGAGCCGACTGCGACTGCAGCGCCTATCGCGGACACCTTAGCATGGTGAACTACGTGTAAAAGCTGGGAATCTATTCTCCCATAAGAGTTTCATACCCCTGCATCCACGTAACGCAGCCAGCATGAAGGTTGAGGACCACATGATACTAGCGCCTTAGACTAGAAATGCTCCATATATAGATTGGCTATGACGGGGGAGAGAGGACAGCCCATATCTGCTCCCTCCTTCTGGTCGTAAAACTGTCCGTTCCACAGGAAGTAGTTGTTGGTGAGGCAGAATTCTGTTAACTACGGATAGTCTACCGTCAGTCCATGATGTATAAGCTCCTTCAAGATTTCGATGGAGTCCTTTATAGGAACCTTAGTGAAGAGTGAGGTCACGTCAAAGCTTACAAGAATATCGTTCTCCGAAACTTTCATGTCGTTTAGCCTTTCTATGAAATGTGCTGAATTCTTCACGTGCGATTCCGTTCCGCCTACGTACGTCTGTAAGCTGCGTGCGAAGTATTTTGACAGCCGATGTGTTGGGGAGCCGATGGCGCTGACGATGGGTCTCAGAGGAACGTCGTTCTTGTGTATTTTTGGTAACCCAAACAGTTGTGGAGGCCTGGATGATGACGGCAGTAAATTCCGTTGGTCTTAAATAGGTATTGAGGATTTCTAAATCAACTCTCGGATTTTCCTTTCGGTTTTCATCGTCGGGTCGCCTTTTAGTGTGGAGTAAGTTGGATTGTCCAGCAGATTGCGGATCTTCTCGTCGTAGTCCTCCTTGGAGATGATTACGGTGGCGTTTCCCTTATCAGACGATAAAATCACGATACTTTTCTTGTTTTTCAAATCTGTGAAGGCCTGACTTTCGGCTGTTGAGATGTTGGAGGTTGGCGGTCTTGCTTTACGAATAATATGCGCCACCTCTTGGCGCATTTCTTCTGCTTGGTTCGATTTCAGATTTCGGATGGCCGCTTCCACTCCCACGACAATTTCTTCCTTAGGTATTTTGTTGGGAGCGATAGCGAAGTTCAGACCTTTCGCTAAGACTGATTTTGCTGCATCGGAGAAATTGACGTCCGTTAGGATGTAAATCGTCTTTTCATGGCTCGGCGTCCTTTATGGGAACCTTAGTGAAGAGTGAGATCACGTCAAAGCTTACTAGAATATCGTTCTCCGATACTTTCTTGTCGTTTTGCCTTTCTATAAAATGTGCTGAATTCTTCACGTGCGATTCCGTTCCGCCTACGTACGTCTGTAAGCTGCGTGCGAAGTATTTTGACAGCCCGATATGTTGGGGAGCCGATGGCGCGGACGATGTGTCTCAGAGGAACGTCGTTCTTGTGTATTTTTGGTAACCCATATAGTCGTGTAGGCCTGGATGATGACGACGGTAGGTTACTTTGGTTTATATATGTATAGAGGGTTTCTTAATCAGCTCTATGTTTTTCCTTTCGGTTTTCATCGTCGGGTCGCCTTTGAGTGTGGAGTAAGTTGGATCGTCCAGCAGATTGCGGATCTTCTCGTCGTAATCCTCCGAGGAGATGATTAAGGTGGCGTTTCGCTTATCTGCCTGTAAAATCAAGATGCTTTTGTTGTTTTTCAAAACTTTGATGGCCTGTCTTTCGGCTGTTGAGATGTTGGAGGATGGTGGTCTTGCTTTATGAATAATACGCGCCACCTCAGATTCAGAATTCAGAATTCAGATTTCGGATGGCCGCTTCCACTCCCAGACAATTTCTTCATTAGGTATTTTGTTGGGAGCAATAGCGATGTTCAGACCTTTCGCTAAGACTGATTTTGCTGCATCGGAGAAATTGATGTCCGTTAGGTTGTAAATCATCTAGTCGTGGCTCGGCGTCCGATCTGGATGTTGATTCTTATGGAGATTTTTAAATTTCTTAACCTGCTTATCCTTGAAAGACCACTGGGTTTTGTTGAGGTGGTGGTGATATGGTCGCTTTGTTCTCAGTCTTCGTGAGACATAACGGAGGCGAGCTCTAGGTGGTGATGATAGAGATTATGAGCGCATTGGAGAAGCGCGTAACTCGTGGAGCGTATGCGTTTACGCAGGAGTGCTTGGCTTGTTGAAAAAGGCGAGTGATGACAAAAGCTTGCACTTCTGTTTGTGGAGACGCTCGAATCTCCTTCAATTCCTCTGGATGTTCTCCCCGTAGAGGGATATCAATTTGAGTTGAAGGCTTTCGCAGCGTTGCTGAATGCTGGTGGAGGTTTTTGGGTTTCGCTGCGTTGGCGGCATTTCTGGCTCTCGACGTTTCGCATACATTGCAGTCTGCATCTTCAGGAGATGAAATGAGATCCCGTCAGCTGTATGAATTTGCCTAAGTGAGAGCTTTCAACTACTGTGCGGTTAAGCTTTCAGTGGCTGGGCTGGGAGGTAGCAGGATGCTAATTGGACAGGTCCACTCGCTGTATGAAGAATGGCGGCTGTAGCTTCCGATGTCTTTTCTGTGGAATCGTTACTTCATATGCTGAAATGTCCTCTCTAACAAGGATGGCTGTTCCTCCTCCTAGTCTGCCCTCCCTGTCTGTTCGAAATACCTTGAATCCGGGTGCCGCCCATTTCCAAGATGGCTTAAGGTGTGTTTCGTGTATAAGAGCTACTGCGACGTTGTTTCCCTGGAGGAAAGCTAGCAGTTCAGGTGTTTTTGTTCTTATACCACCGTTGCAGTTCCAGGTGATAAGGACTATTCCGGAGAGATGGGTGTTCTTATCCATGCATAGTCAGTATTTGGCCGGACAGTTGGGCAAGCACTTGTCCAAGGGCCGCGATTTGTTTCTGCAGGACTGATGTAAGGAGGGAGGTTAGGGCCGAATCCGTTGACGGGAGGAAAGATGGATTATCTGTAGTTGGTTCAGGTTGAGGTGGTATCTGTCTGTGGCGAAGGGTGACGTTGGGTTTCTGTATCGTCTCGCCGTTTGTGGCTGCGGGAGGCAGGAGTGGTGGGAAGTCCGAATTTTGGTGTGGATGTGCTGCGTTCTTTCTTTTGCTGCCCCAGGCGTTGCCTCTTGGAGCTGGTTCCGGTACATAGGCAGGGGGTGCCAGCTGGGGCTGAGAGGTTTCCAGCGATCCAAACCATTTCCTTGCCTCTCGTTGGTATACCGGGCAGGTCTTATAGAAGGCGGGATGTGGGCCTCCACAGTTACAGCATGTGGCAGGACCATCCTCCTTTTTCTTCGGGCAGGTTTTCTTCAGGTGGAGGCCGCCACAGTTATAGCATCGAGGTGCCGCTGGGCAGAACGTTGATGAATGTCCGAAACGATTGCATTGGAAGCACATCTGTGGTTCTTCATGTCGGTATCGTAGAATGTGGACTCAAAAATTCCCGATGGAAGTCCATCGGAGGAAATCTTTTGGGTCCCATCCTTGGGCTGTGGCGAGGGTTGATACTACGAATGTCCCTAGGGGTGATTTGTAAGCTCGGCGAATCTGACGAGTGCGTAAGACTGGAACCTTCATGTCCTCCAGAATTTCCTTGAGATAAGATTCTTCCATTATTGTATAAAGCCCTCTTATGGTAAAGCTAAGGGTTTTTTCCTCTTTGGTTCCCCAGGTGGAGAACTGTGCTTGTTCTTCTCTTAACATAGTCTGCACACTTTTGTGGTCTTCTATATTGGTTAGCTGTAGCCTGGTATATTGCCTACGTGATGTCACTTGGAAAGAGTGGTCCTTAATGACACTCATGACGGCTGTTATAAATTGTCGGAAGTCTGCCAATTCATATAATAGAATTGCTGGCGGCTTAGGTAGACTTGTCTGGGATGGCTCGGCGGGAGGGGAGCTGGAAGCAGGCCCCGGAGTGACGTCTGTATTAGCGTCTCTGAGGAGCGGGTCGTAGCGGTTGTTGGTTTCTACCGTTTAGTGTTGGACGGCAATAGTCTCGGCAGCGGTGAAGTATGGCTTAAATTTTGTCTTCCGCTTCTTCTTTGGCTGTTGAAAGGTGCCCGTGCCAATGGACTTTCTAGCTCGTGTATCAGCATCCTCTTGGATAGGGGCTAGTTGGGAGTTATCGTTGTTGTTTTGGCCCTTGAAAAGGCCTTCGTCAGTTGGTTTCCCTTGGCTTGGTGTGCTGTCAAGAATTACTAGCCGGTCTTTCGAAGTCAGATATTGGGAGTCAATTTTCCGGTCGTTTGGACCGGCGTCAATCTTAAAATCTTTTCCGAAGAGGATGTGTTTGATATTACTGGGTAATGATGTATCGACGTTCGTCCTAGGAGGAATCGTCCTATGTTGTACCTTTTTTGACGGCGGTGATCTGAGCAGCGATATTTCGCAGAGCGGGTTTAAAGTTGAGGGGGCTGAAGCCCTTCCCCTCTAGCCTACCAACTGCCACCTGTCCGAATAGTCAAAAGAACACGATGTGCGGGTGAGAAGGTGGACCTATGTTAGCCACCCCCCGCTGCAAGAGAGAAAGTGTGACCGTGCAAGGTTCCCCCAGGTGCTCCGCTCGCAGCAAGGCGTGCGGTTTACCCCTGAGTAGATCCTGGTCACGCTTAGAAGGCCCTGGTAGGTCTGGGCCACAGCGGATTACAGTACTTCCTCCCCAGGGGGATTTTCCAAACACCAGCCAGAGCAACGGAATAGCTAGAGGAGTTCGTTATTGTTGAGTCGCTGACCATAAGCCGGCGAATGATCGATTGATCGATCGATCAATGTTTTCGATGAGCCGATCGATGAGATCCGATGGTAGGGATCAGCTTTTATATCCGCTCGGTCTTCCTAGTTTAACCGTTGTCCATCGCTGATTGGCTCGTTCGAGTTGCTATCCCTTTCTCTTTGGCGGTTGCTCCAACGTATTTTTCTTCCCTTTCACGTTTCCGTTGGAAGAGTCGCTTCCATGTTGGGCTGATGTGCAAACCGTCGTCCCGGTTGAAATTGAATGGATGTTTTTCGATTTCAATAGCTTCGCGAATTCACCTCGGAAAATATCGATCTTCTTTCGCGAGCAATTACGTTTCCTCGAGCGTTATTTTATGTCCCGGGCCGGAGGTGAAGTGTTCCGCTATGGCCGACTCCCTCCATTTCTTATTCATCATGGCCCGTTTATGTTCGGCTAAGCGGCAGCGAATGGATCGTCCTGTTTGTCCGACGTATACGTGTCCGCAGCTGCTTGGAATCCTGTAGACTCCTTCAGATGTTAGCGGGTCGAGTGCATCTTTCGCAGACGGAAGTTCTTCTTTTACTTTTCTTAGCGTGTTAAAACGGACGACGATATTTTCTTTTCGTAGAACCCTGGCTATGCGTTCTGATGTCCCGGCAATGAAGGGAATTTTTGCGTAGGCTGTGGGCTTTGGTCGTTCCACCGAAGGTTTCTCTTTCGGTTTTAAGTTCCGCCGGATGAAGGGGCCGCCAACGCAGCGAAACCCGTAACCCTCCACCAGCATTCAGCAACGCTGCGAAAGCCTTTCAAGTCAAATAGAATACTTATGAATTTAAACACAATTTCTTTAAATAAATAAAACATCCTAATCAAGTCGAATTCCCTCCTAAGGCCTGTCGACACATTTCATACACCACATAGCTGATGCCAACTGCAGGGACCACTTTCATGAAGCTGGGCCTGATTCCTCGATAGAGACCAAAGAATCCCTCCCTTGCTATTATCTCACGTATTAATCTCGTCATGGTTTGGGCATGCTCTGGGCTTCTCAGTATATCTGAAAATACAAAAGAAAGTCAACATCATAACGTTGGAAAAGAGAAGAAGCGGAAAGCATATTATGTGACCAAACAAAAGATCACAGAGAATTAATTTGAACTCATGAATTATTATGACATATTTTTTGCAAGATTATTGACTTGGTAATATATTAACCCTTTCTGGTCTGAGTGATTTAAAAAATATCTCATACAAGATTGATGGCATTGCTGACATAGAAGCAATAAAATAATTACGTGTACTTTTTATAAATTTTATTGGCACATACAGTTTAACTTATGTGAAAAAATGGGCCGATCATAGGTATACCAATGGCCAAAGGGAAAAAATCAGGGATGTCGATATCTGACCGGAAAGGGTTAATTCCCTTGGCGACAAAAAAATACTGGACAAATTAACATTCAAGGAAGCTACTTCAGTCGTGATAACTTCATTCAAAATTTTGTAAATGTGGTCTTTCATGATTTCATGAATGTTCTCCATCACTCACCTTGAGCTTGGAGCCTTGTTCTCACCAGAGCAAGCGGATACGATACTATCAGCCCACATGTGCTACTAATCGTCCCACAGCATAAGGGAAGCAAAATCCCTGGATTTTCTGAACCATTTTGCCGGATATAATAATTCTTCAAGGTCTGAAATACAAGATGGGAAAACTTAATATAAATTAAGACTAATTTACTATTTTTAGTTTCTAAATTTAAGTAACTAATGCAATCTGTCCAAGCACATTTTAAAAGTTAATGTAGGAATGAGAAAGTTTTTATAATTTGATACAGTTATTAAAGCATTTGGCATTTTTATAAATATGAAGTTGCAGTTTATTTATCAAGAGATCATAATAATACTGCATGATTAAAAGAAGCAATTTATACATTGAATATGAAGTAATTAATCAACTTTTAACTGTTAACTAAGCTCATTACCTAGAGACAACATTAAAAATTAGTCTAAAATATCTCAAGGTACAGAAAAACAATAGAAAAATTAAGAACTCATTTGCCACATTCACAAACATCCAAGATAAATAATTTGACTTACGAACCTCATAAACAGCCAGATCTATGCCAGCATATGGGATTATCCCAAGAAGGTTTGGTAGGTATCCACGGTAAAAAGTTCTGAGTCCCTCCCTCCTATAAATTTTTTTTGCTGCATCAATGATCCCAGCATACTGGCCAGTTTTCCTGAGGGCCAGTCTCGTTTTTAGCACCTAGACAAAAAAATTAGCACAATTAATGAATGCACTTAGAAATCCAACTTAAGATGTTTAAGCAAAGATTTTAATGAAACAACAATGAGGATACTTCTTCTCACCTCAAGTGGATATATAATGGTCTGGCTCACTCCACCAGCAATTGACCCAGCTACGAAACGCTCGTTGATGCTCAAATCCTCACCGCTGTTTTGATGGATCAACGTTTTTGTTTGCTCATAAGCCATGAACTTTATTGCAGTTTCTGGAACAATCTTAATAACATTTACTCCATTTCCTCGCCAGAGTCCTCTGATACCACCCTCTTTTACCATTTCGTGTAAACAAGACACAATTCCTCCTTTATTACCGTGTACCTGAAATAAATTCCAGAAAGATAAGTCTAAAGTGGTAAGTTCTTTTAACATCTACAGTTATCATTATCCGAACTTCTAATTAGTATTGGGAACAAATTTGGTAAAATGCAATTTTTTTCTTCATAAAATACTTTTGCGTCATATTTTTCCTGATGTATGTATGTATTTCATTTTTATACCGAATTGCGAGGGACTTTGACATTCAGGGTGTTTCGAATGCTTCAACACTGCAATGAGACAAGGGTGGAGAAGAAGGAAGAGTGAGAATTTGCTTAAACCGCTTTGTTCATAAAGATTACTCAATTTAGTAGCAGATTTTATTTCAGCCAGCTATTAATCATTCAGATGTTAAGTTTTACATTTTATCTATCAAAATATTTTATTGAACAACGGTATAGGAGTTGTTTCCTTTCTTTATCTTTGCCATAGTCTCCACTCATTATTAATATATATTTTATTAATGTATTTGTTGTTTTAATTACAATAGTAATATTCAAAAATATATATCAAAAATACATTTATATGCCTATTTGATGATATTTCAACACATGATTTTTAATAATGCCAAATTACCCCGAGTTTTTATTATCAGCGCCAACTTTGATCAGAGAATTTCAGATATTTATACTTTATTGCAATTAGAACAAGAAGTCCAAACCAGGACTAATGCAGGCTGGTTTCCCATAGCTGACGTTCCGATTTTATTACTTATATTGACAAGAAAAGTGTTAGTGATTCCAAGGAATTCTCTGGAAATCAAATTAATAGAGCATTATCAGGTTTAAAATATTAATAGCAATGTCAAATTTTCTTTCTCTCGTATTTTCCATATATTTCATTTGATAAATGTTACTGTTTATACACTGATATGTGTGAATCATCTGTTCATTGCTGAAGGGTAGTCAAGTGAAATAGAAAATAACAGATTTGTTCACTCATCTATGCGCAAGCCGAGTTAGGAAATAATCGTCTCCATGGCAACAAACCGATAAAATGCGACTTACAACGTAAAAACTCTGTTTTAGTAATAATTCAATACATTAGGATAAATTATCAAAATTCGGAGTTAATATTTGGAATTTAAATTCTTTTCCCCTTAGAACAGGACAAACCTCACTCCGATATCAGAATTTTAAGATATTTTAAAGTATTAAAGAAAACATCCCTGTAGGATGGATTTGATACTTCAATCTTTGCACAAGCCTCATACCAACAAGTTTCATGAAAATCTGCCCATTGATGCAAAAGTTGTTAATAGGGGACACACACAGATAGGACCATTTCATTAGGCTGTTTCCTTTAGAAACCAGCCCAATAGAAATGAGTTTTTCACAAAAAATACAATATCATCACATTTAATACAACATAAATACCACGAAATTCTTCATGCTTTTTTAGGTTATTGGTATTTCGTTCCAATTCAAGTATTTTTTCAAGTAATTACCGTGCATGATTTAAATTAGAAGTTTGGTATTCAACAACTCAACGTCGCATCCATTAAAATATATAGTCAGACCCCGATTTACCACCCCTCCCCATATAGTGCCACTCCTGCTTACCGCCCATGAATCGTCGTGAACAAAACTTCCATCTTATGATTAAATAGAGCTAGCATATACCTCGATTTATCGCCACCGCCGCTTTAGCGTCAAAGGCAGTGATGGACAAACGGTGGCGCTAAATCGGGGTCTGACCGTAATTAAAGGTCTTAGGATTTCGGCGTGGACCTAAAGAAACCCTATCTATAATAGAGAACTAATAAGCCTTTAGTGAAGCTCGCTGATGATATTTTCCGGCGTCGGTATATTTTCATGTCAAAATCACTTGCACTGGTTGATATGCAAATTGCAAGTCTATTAATCGCTATTAGGACTCGGAGCGGAAAGTGCGATCGCGATGCGCACCAATGAGGAAGCGAAATCTGCAGACGAGGAGAGACTTCCCTCTCGAAACGATCAAACCCCGTCACACTCCCTCAATCTCCGCCGGTACCACACGCGTAGTAAATGAGGCGAGAATCCGATCCCTGGCCGGATCCCCTCCACCCATCTTATTGCCCATAAAGAATAGGTCAAAGGTAGTCCACCACCTCGACATCCGAACATAACCAATCTTCCATCTCCATCGCTCCCCGACCGCTGAACTACGTTATCTCGAACAAACCTCCTCGCGCGGACCAATGGGGACGTTACGGCGGCCGGGGATGGACTTGGCTTGGACCTTGCTCGGACGACGAGAAGAGCCTTTGCTTCAGCGATGGAAAGTTACAGGGTGATGGAAGATTACGTTATGATAGAGAAACGGAGACGAAACGGGGAACATTAAAAGGCGCACACGAAATGGTCATGTCGAAACGAATGACTTCTCTCGGGAGATTTGATCCCGAGATTTATCATATTAATATTTTATCGTGCGTTTATCGGCAGCTCGGACACGGAACTATGCAACGGCAATAAATGATGAAAAAGCGAGAGGACGGTTTCCATGCAGCGACTCGGCATAGAGGGACAGACACGCTACCTATCAACCCTAAATGTTTGAAAACGATTGAAAAATGAATAATAATAATAAGCAAAAAAGATCGTTGAAAAAAACTTCCTTGAATCTTGTTTTTTTTTATAAAAACAATTGCATAAATACTACATCCGTTAGGTACTGCAATTACATTAATCGCACTGGACTCGGACACTATCTTGTAAATATTATTAATCAAAGAAGGTTTTCACTTCGTAGAACGACATTACACGAATGAAATGAAACCCATTACTTAAAATTACACTTCGATTTATAATCGCGACCGGTTTCACGTAACGGTAAGTAGACTGATGATGCGAAAATGGGTCGCGGATATAAATTGAAGTGTAATTTTAAATTAATGGGTTTCATTTCATTCGTACCAAGCAAATGTGGGAGGTACAGCACACGTTTTGTTTTAAAATCAGCAGGTCGGAAACCCATTGGTTTAAAAAATGAAGAATTCATTATATATCGACGCTACGCGCTAGTCACCACCAACTCTCATCCTATTTATTGCCGAAAAATAAATGAATAATATTACTAATTATAAGAGCAATGAAAAATTACTCAGCCTACTACCTAAAAATAATGGCACTACAAACGTTGACGGAACAACAGTGTAAAAGGTGCTTTTTACCAAAACAATAAATATAACTGAAAACAACTGAGGAACTACTAAACTCATGATTAAGATATAAAAAACTAGCCAAAAAAGTTTTTGGAAACCGGTGGATTTACCTTGACCACAATTTTATTCCGGATATGAGGCGAGCTACATAATTCATTTTTGGAATTAAATTGCACACGGAGAAAACAACGGATTACTAAACTAAAGCTAAGCCAGCTACACGCGTAAACGATCACGAATTTAACAATTTTTTTAGATTCGTATGTCACAAAGGCTCCATCGAATAACACGAAGTAGTCATTCGGTCGATTTCCCTTGAATTTTGAAGACCCATCTCACAATCACGTGATACGAGGATTATCGAAGTCAGCCCACATCTGCCAAAGATCATAAAGGAAGCACTAGGAGGAGGGGGACATGGACATGAGTCGGCAAACCATAAACCGAAGCAATCGGTGGAAATTAGAATGTCACGTGGAAGGGATTGCGGATCGGCAAGTCACCCAACGCACAGTGGGACCAAATCCGAAAAAGGGGACCCATGTATATGCATATATTACAATACTGAAAGTAAGCGAGTAAATGCCGGAAATTTCTGAATTATTAATTTGAATAATACCTGTCGTATATAGAGCGTGTTTTCCATTCAGTCTCTATATATCATGCTAACATCTTCTAGGACACAACGAACAAAACGTTCGAGCTTCCGAATCCTCTTTATAACCGAGTTATACCGTGTGTAATTTTCTATAGTTCATTTATTTAAACTATTTCAGGAACGGCTTTTCCAGGACTTATATAATGGACAAAATATCGATAACAAAGACGATCACGTACAACCATTCTGTCGGCAGGATTCGAACCCACGAGCATTGGGAGCCAGACACGCTAACCACCCCTCTACCAAAACCGGCAATAATATTTTTAACAGGACAAAAAGAGAACCCAGCTTATTATTTTTTGCGGTTAATTTTTTCATTATTACTACTTGCCATTTACTTGCTTTACTCATAGACTCGACTATGTACACGGAAACTCCCATTAATATTTTACGAAACGGGGAAAAATTATATTCGCGGCAGTAAGGAAATGCGAAGGAAAATGAGGCAGATCCCGGTCTTACCGAGAGTGAAGTACAGAGGGAACGGAAGAAATAGTAACCGTTTCATATCCTTTCCACCTGCCTCCTTCCCTTCACCACTTCCATCATACGGCGACGTCGCTCCATAAAAATGGCTCCGTCTGAATGATCGCCTCTTCACTTGACACCCTCTAACGCCACGCGGCCAAAACCCAACCCCGAATAATCGAAGCATAATGGAAGAAGGTTGGGTGGGGGTTTAATACCACGGCAGGTGATAGCGGGGTGGGATTGACCCCGACCAGTTTTTCTACGTCTAGACTTACTTGTTGGAACACTTTGAGTCGATCCAAAGGTGCGGTGCAGGTACGGGATACGCCTCCGGCGATGCCACCTGCTACCAGATGTCGCCACCACATACCAGAATTCATATCCGCCGATGTGAAATCATCTGGTACGTTCATATCCTCCCCGATGTCGAGATACTGAAGAGGAAGAGTGGAGCGGGTGAAACGACACTTCATAGTACTTCGACCGTTATTGCACCCTCCGTACCATCTTAAACATTTAACTACTGCGGTGAAATTACGAACACGTATCTGCGGTGCGGTCTTCCAGACCGCCACTCTTTATTAATTTATTATGATTATTTCAATATCTACATCTACAATTTGGATCTCCACGTTAAATAATGCCATGGGTTTAGTAATAAAAAAATTATATTCACTTTGTTTGTAAAATATATACTAGGCGGTAATTTGACACTATAATTTTGGCGGTCTCTCGCAGACAGCATCTATATAGTTAAATGTTAAAACGTTTTCGTCAAAAAATTACGAAAATCGATGAAACGTTTTTAGACCATTCATGGATGAATAAAGCGGAATATATTCTTGAATGTGCCTAATTTATATGCCGCGAGAAATAACGCTTGCCCAAAAAATTTCTATATTCATCACATTCTAATAGTAATACGTTAAAAATCAAATTCTACCATGGCTTTCCACAAATTAAATTCATAGATATATTTAACGAAATATTAATATCATCGAGCGCACGGTATCTGGTCAAAATATACATTTTTAAGCCATTCATTTAGGATAAAAACTCCCGGGACCGGCTATTTACAAGAACAAATTGGTCAAAGCCTCTAAACTGCCTCATCTTCTCCGGGGGGAAACCAAAACGAAGTCATTAATTTTTTCAGGCTGGACACTGAAGCGTCTTCCCCTGGCGTGACGTCAATTTCATTGCTAAGGCAAGAGAATTGGCGGCTGAATGAAGAGCAATCAGTTCGTTTTCTATTTACGAGAGTTAGCGGTAAACAGCACACGGCCTATCTACATCTACAAGTTACCCTGCAATTCACCTAGCGGACAAGATGGAGTTGGAAGAGTCTGGCCACTAGATGGGAACTCTGCGCCACAAAAAATCTGGCGACGATACAGCTTCAATCACTCCCTTGCAAGGGCTATTATTACCTACGAGGATTAGGGGGAAGTATAACTCAAAACAACTAAGTTCTGGAGCCTAGTAAAAAGTTTGGGGATATTATTTACACTATTATACGTAAGATACTCTCTTCTTTAACCTTACACATGCCAGCCGACATAATTTTTATGTAGAGATCACAATAAAATTGGATAACATTGCGCCAAGATAGGTTTTATGGCAACATGGCATCCTGAATTTTTCCAGCCCTGATCATTGAGCTGACTTCGTTCTGTTTGCTAACGATCAAACGGGATAGCTACGCAAACTTATATAGCTTAGAATAATAAATAACTGATTTTATCACACTTTCCGGTAGGAATAGGTGGTTTCAAAATAACGATAAGTGAGCTAAGTTACCCTATTAAGGCGATATGTACGTACAAAACAGGGAGAGAAAGCCAACCAGCACAATACTGTCAAAATATATTACTATTAATATTATTTACGTTATGGTACGAAAGATACTATCTTCTTTAACCTTATTACACTTGCAACCGGCATAATATTTATACAGAGTTCACAATACATTGCAAAAAATAGCGCCAAGATGGATCTTATGGCGACATGTCATCTTGAATTTTTCCAGCTCTGATCATTAACCTGACTTCGCTATGTTTGCTAACGATCAAACGGGATAGCTACGCTAAATTAACTAACTTAGAATAATAATGAACTGATTTTATCACGCTTTCCGAGCAGTTGGTCCCAATTATAGAACCCAATGATTGAACATTGCACTTAGAACACCCATTTATTTATATCATATTTCCATTTATTTATACGTGATTATCAACAGAAAGAAACTTACTTGTCCATCTGGAGGTTTTCCCCTGCAGTACGTAGCCAGAGTAGTTAACTGGCGCGCAAAATTCAATAAAATTCGCATCCTGAAAACACGAAACTCACGTAGACATTCAACTCGGCGTTGCTAAGGAATTTTAATGTACACGGTCGTCAAGGCGTGCAACAATGCACTTCCACCAATATAGCCGACAAAGTACATATGTCTACCTATATCACCCCCCTTTATATTGCTAAAAATCTTGTCGCGAAAAGATTCTTTGTGGAACAGAGAATCAATCCTTAAATGATATTTTGAGTCAAGGGAAAATAACGTTTTACTTTCGGTCGCCAACCATCCAAGTTCAGAGATTCTCAGAGCTTCCTTTCGGTCCTCTTTTTCACAAACGGGTTTCCTCATACGCACTTCACCTTTCACCTGCGCGATTTCAGAGAATTTTATGAATATTATCTATTGGGAAACTTTGGATGGGAGCCGAAATTGTTATGAATTCTAATCATTGCATTTGCACGCGTATCAGTCATTAAACCAATGAAACATTTGACAGGTTGATTTTTCTGTTGACAATATATTTTAAAAATCTGGAGCAACAAATTACACCAATAATCCTATAAATACGAGTGTATAAGGATTAAAAGAAAAATAGTGTGCGGGAGATAATTTTCTAAGTCTGAAAGTGCGTCTTTTGGAGTTAGACGACGTTGCGTTTCAACGATTCCATTCTGAAATATCTTGCAGATTCTTCACATAAGTGGGTAATTTACACCATTTAGGGGCTTTTGATTTAATAAGAGAGAGAGAGAGAGAGAGAGAGAGAAGCAATGTTGGATGTGGCTAATTTGCGAAATTTTTCGTCAAGCAGTTTATCAATTAACTGGTTGGTATATCCATTCTTGTTGGATATATATTTAATGATCTCCAATTCTTTGTTAAAATCAGAGCTGGATATGGGAATGTTTACTGAACGGTGTAAAATGGCATGATAAACTGCAAGTTTGTGAGATAATGGGTGGGAGAAATCAGCAGGAATTACTTGATATGTATATGTTGGTTTTCTGTATATTTCAAAATGATGCTTATTATTATGAATTGTGATGCTTAGGTCGAAAAGGTTAAATTTTTTGTGAATTGAGTTTAAAAATATAAGATAGGAATTTAATTGTCGATGGCTCCCGGTCCAACAGCATAGAACATCATCGACGTATCTGAACCAATAAAAGATATGTTTTATAGAATGGTTATTGGAATTAAATTATATTGATTCTAAATCATCCATAAAAATGTCTGACAGTAGGGGGGAGATAAAGTAGAGCCCATTGCTAAACCTTCCTTTTGCTGATAAAATTTTCGATGATGACTGGTAGAGCGCTGCACAGTAGCATTCAAGTCAACCGTAGTTGACATTCCGCATTTCCACATAATGAAAAACCAAAGCCAAGATGGCGCTTCTCATAGCGACATCAGTTGATCATTTAAAATTTGAAATTCATTTTTTTAATTACGAGAAATACGGTACCTGAATTATACAAAATAATTTCTATTGCAATATAATAAAACGCTAATTTTTCTTATTTGAAAATTAATTATAAAAAAATGAATATTTTCTAAAAACAGAAGTGACACCTATTTTACGTGGAAGAAACTGTCGATATTTCGTATTTACAAACACTAATAAAGATAATCGTTATTGCGCTCTATATTACAATTAAAACTTTATTCTTGATTAATTGTATAATTTGTATGTATATTTTAAGATATTCTTTAGATATTTAGCGCTAGATGTAGCACGAATATGAAACTTCTTTCGTAAATGAGCAGATCGTACTTCAAAAGAGTGTTAATCTTGCATGGATTATTTAACAACTTCATAAAATGGAACCATTATTAACGTTAGTAAGAGGGACTACTCCTGAATCTTCGATAACTGCCAGCATTTACTTGAATCAAGAATCATCGTCTATGTGATGGATCGCAAATTTAATTTTAGGAATGAACCATATTAATATGAGCTATTGCTATGATGTGCCGAAATAGCAATCTAAATCGTTTTCTTATCACAATCGTAATGAAATATTACATAACATCAGTTATTTATTTGTAAGGTTTGCTTTAGCTTCATAAAATCTTTGGGCATTTTCAAAACTGGAGGAACTTTGAGGTATAATGAACCGATTCCCTACATAGCGACATTATTAAACTTCCGAACGAGGCTAATATTTACGTGAAGTCCATTTCATCCAAAATGCGACGATCTGAATTAGAATTCCGTTTAACTCAGCTGAATATTCTCCAAATTTCATTATTAATCGATAATGCTATACGTTTTAATTTAAAGCAAGGTTTAAAAATCTCACGTTCACCTGCCAAACGACAAATACTGTGGAATTTCCGTGTCGAAAGTCTATAGGAATGGGATATTTTCTATACGTACCGAAAACTGTGGGCTTAGTTGTCTATCGGAATACAACTATTGCCCAGTTTCATCATCCTGGCCAGTAATAAGGAGTTAAGTTTATGCATTCTTTTTCAGCTATGTGATTATTTTCCAACGAGCGACAAATAGAATAAACAAGAACATCGGGTGGGAAAAAAGTAATTTCGGAGGAAAAGGTAACAGCTGGGAGGGAAGGATTCGGCCACGGTGGGTCTGTTAAGGGCAAGTTACACGTGCCGCTAAGTCATACGTTACTGGGAAGCCCTCCTGGTCCAATTGGAATACGAAAAAATGAGTGCAGCATTGACGTCCAGCCGCGGTGTTCGGTGGGCATCGGACGCAAGCGAAAGCAGTTCAATGCGATAGGTGTCCTTTACGTTTGCAAATTCAACTCGAGCCACAACTCGGAGAGATTCAGATACTCCCCCATTTTAAAAATTATGACTTAAAACTTTTTAATTGATAATCGCCATTTGTCGCAAATTCTCGTGGGATATGCATATTCGTAATCCGTTAAATGCACTCGTAAAGAACTAGCTTTCATCGAAAGGGATGCTAAATAGTGGCGAAAATACGGAAGAAGCGTGTGAACGTTCTTTGATTTTACAAAGCGTCAGTTCTTCATTAAAGGATTAGGAGGGTACCTATGTCAATTTGTATGATGCCTGTAAGATCGTATGCAATATAATGATTAGCGCCCGGGGATAAAATGTCTATTACGATAAAGCCATGGAAACCCCTAAAACCCTGTAGGGCGATTAATAATCCAAGAAAGTGGGCGGGAGAAACTCCGACATATTGCAAGGTCGCAACTTCATGATAGCTAAAGGTGACACTATGGGAATATTGTTAACGGCCACGCATATCGAAAGACACAACCACGATAATAAAATGCGTGTCATCACATCGAGTGCTGCTGAGGGCATAGGAGATACACGATCGGGCTCGTGTAATTTTTTGTTTGTTCAGGGAGGCCATTGTTAAAACCATAAACGAAATCCATTTTAATACTTATTAAAATATTTGATACTGGGGAGTTGCGAATTTTCCATTCCATGCTCACAAAATGCTGACGAATCACACCTAATAATCGACATTCATTTGACCTAATGAAAATCTGTCGTTCATTTCTACCTCCACCCAATATCTTACATATAGCGTCACTATTTTTAATTAATTAGAAGCGCACCCCTAAGTTATATTTTTCGAAGAATTATTGGGGATCATAATATTAAATTAAATTAATTACCTTGCATGCCGAAATGCAGACGTCTCCAAGATGAGGAGGTAAGCACTCAGTCAGGCAGCGTTTAGGGCATTGAGGGGTGTTTTAGAAGGAAAGGAAAATAGAGGGAGAGGTAATGGTCAAATAATGCGTGCGTACGTGCGAGTACGACAGCCGCAAACCTTCTAGGAAATTTCTGGTAAGAGAAGAATATATTTTCTTGAAGTTTGAAGGTAAATATGTCCTATTGAGAGAACTTCTATATTAAACAAGTAGTTATGGAAAGCCCTAATCCGCCTTCTTTCCTTTCAATACAATTTTAATATACAACAAGTAGGGGTTATATATGTTTTTCCGTGGTACAGCGGTGCTTTTCGTCACCTCGCGCTACAAACGAAATTTCTTTGAAATCCGTTCTGCCAATACCTTACAAATTCATAGTTACAGAAACATTCTAACCTTGATATCATGGTAGCCCTGTTTAATCGACCCGGTTGAAATACGACATTTTGCTTATTTATTATGTTATGTTATGTTTATATTAAAAGTATTAAATTTGTTTCAAATTGATGAGAATAGTTAAACACAAATACTTGTAAAAATAATATTTTATCCGTTGTATTGTGGCAGCCTTGCTTTCCATATCTACAGTAAACATCTTGAAATTGCTATTTTATATTGCACGCCTGCTTCATACAAACCTTTGTCAAAATCGGTTTACCTAATTCCTTCCAAATTCATAATTGCCGAAAAGATTAAGTTGGTGGAATACGTCCCTCCGATATCCAGGAAAAGTTGCGAAAAGTAGGTATGTGTTTCGGATACAAAGCAGCCTTCGTCATTGGCGATTCATCTACCATCTATCATTACTTACTTCTCCATACCATTGAGTTGACTTGTCACATTCTAACGTTTTGCATCAATGTTACCACACGAAAATGAAACTTTTAACAATTAAAAATTATTTTAAGACAATATCATTTAGCAAACAATGAAAATGATCTTATTCACAAATCTCTCTCGCAGAATACCTAATTGTTTTATCGAAGGTCATTTTACATTTTTTTTTAATAAATTGTTAAAAACACTGCCGTATGCGAGCAGAAGTATCTTAGGCAGTCATCGCAGATATTATTTTCAGTTTGTAATATTATTTATATGAAACGTGATGGTTTCTGAAGCAGGAAGGCCGAATGCCGTAGAGATGTAGGGCTGCACGCTAAAATTCAAAGAAAATGAATGACAGGTACAAAATCCATATTGTACGGAAAAGTAAATCATAATTTCACCGAGAATCAGGATGTTACTCGAGGTTAATGCCATAATTTGTCCGAGTTGCTGTCAAGATTTTGTTTCCCGCGTCATGATGCCGTTACACTAATTGTTCCTCCATCTCTCATCTATAATACCAGTTGATCCGCGGGATGTTTGGCCTAGCTCAAGCCGCCTTGGGCTGGTGGGGGGAATCACGTAGGTAGGTGTTTCGGATACAAAGCAGCATTCATCATTGGCGATTCATCTACCATATATCACGTTCAATATTATTATCGTCTTCGTAGTTCTCCTACAGTGTGGATGTAAAATTTGATTGGAATTGAAAGCGCTGCCCTCGGAAGTAAAATATGAATGAAAGAAATGTAATTTCAAGAATCGCACGAAATACCGGACTAATGGCAAATGAACCTGAGCCTTGTCTCCTCGTTGAGACAAAAGTTATAGCAGGACAGACAAACGGATAATCAAGCAAACAGACCAAGTGCACAGGGATTCAACATAAGAGACCGCGCCAACGCAAATTGCGTGCCTCTGGGGTACATTTTAGGGAAATTTTTATTTTGCGTTTTCTTCGTTGTTTGATGTTTTCTGTGTGTCCGCTAAATTTCGTTTTGATTGGATAAGACTTAAAAATTAGCTCAGGAACTATAAGAGCGGTGTTCTAGAAAAACTATTGGCAGTCGTCTCTTGAGTTATTTGAACATGCACTCGAAATTTTGTGAAAATAAAAAAATCGAGATAGCAGTTATCGTAGAACAGACAATGACGATTCATATACTACAAGAATTTTATTTTAATTTTACATGGTACTAACTAGAAACTGATGGCAATATCAGAGATTCTGATTTTATTGTAAACGTTTACCTACTATGGGCTACATAAACGTTTTATTTTTCATGAATTAAACGCGTTCAAAAAGATTTGATTTACAAAATTTAACCCACCATAGATACATCTCTCCTGGAATTTGGTAGAACTTTTTGGGAGCCCAGAATCTTTGTAATGATGAAATTTTCAGCTTTACTAATATTTTTACCTTATATTAAGTTAAGATTTTGGTATAATCTAATTCAATGAAACGATACTTAATGCATAAATCTCCTCTTTATACAGAACCATGTTGGTTACCAAATCTGACGGGCCAGTGACGGGTCGCCTGATTTTTATTACAATTTAAACCAATCTAGAAACATTCACCATTGTTTTAGATTTCTTTTCAAAAGTAAATGAGGTTGGCGGAGAATTAAGCAAAATTGTAACGTTTGTGCTGTCAGTTTCAGTATCCAACGAAACCTGCGAACATGTATTCAATGTCATTAATGTTTTGTTGAGTAAAGGTCGAAACTAATTAAGTGTGCATCATGTCAAGGCGGAAATTTCAGTATACACCAATTTAAATTACTCACCTAAAGATTTCAATGCCTTTTTCTGTCAAAATCAGATCTTTTGGAGACTGCTAGAGTAGTTCAAAATACAAATTCAAATTACATAAATGAAACACGGCTTTTGAAGTAATGCTATTTTTACGAATTTGTTATTATAATTCATAGAGTAATGTTAAAACAAAATTAAGGTTAAACATTCATATATTTTGTAAATGATAAATAAACCAAATTTTATGGTCCTCATTAGCTTTTTTTAACCTATTAACTTCCGGAATCAACAATTTACAAGATGGCAACTGTAAATTTAACAATAAAATAAATATTAAATATCATTATATGTTTCCCAATAATTAAATAAAATAGTTTCATTGCTCACACCCGGTTTTTTGACCTAGATAAAATCCTCCCGGTTTCTCCCGAAATTTGCTATTCGTTCGGTGGAAATCTCTCGGAATCAACTACTCATGAGGTGGCAACCCTAGTTTCCTGTTTCTACGAGCAAATTTTCAAGACGTCTCTTGTGTGAAGAGAAAATATTATCTGTAGTTGTAATAATTTCAGAAATCAGGGACGTGAATTCCATAGGAGTAAAATGAGCATCAACCGACTTGAATCAGCACATCTGAGAAAATATCAAAAAATGAAATTTAGTAACAGCGGAAGAATGATATGCGAGATATAAAAGGAAATAAGTAGGAAGGGACTCACCCAGGGTTGCCACCTTATGAGTAGTTGATTCCGGGAGATTTCCTTTTCATGATAGAAAATTCCGGGAGAATCCGGGAGTATTTTCTCTAGGTCGAAAAACAACTAAAGTGACCAATGAAACTTATTTTATTTAGTTATTAGTAAAATCAATAATGATTATTTAATCTCGTTTTATTTTTAAAGTTAGAGTTGTCACGTTGAAAACGGCTGATTCCGGGCGATATCCATATGAATAGTTAACCGCGATATCGTTTGTAGGTTAAAAAACACCTAATGAGAACATAGAATAATTGTATTTTTTATTTAGAAAATATATTAATATATAACGTCAGTTTTGCTTTATTATATGAAATATAATAAATAAATCTTAAAAATAGCGTTACTTCAGTAGTAATATTTCATTTGAATTTGTTATTCGAACAACATCGAGCAGTCTCCAAAAGATCTGGTTTTGATAGTAAAAGGGCATGGATATCTTTAAAAGAGTATTTAAAATTGGTTCATACGTGAATTTCAGTCTTGACATGGTCCACATTTAATTTGCTTCGAACTTCACAGCACGATTCGTTAATAGCATTGAACAACGGTCACAAGCTGCGGTGGATACTGAAGCTTAAAACACAAGCGTTACACTATTATTTAATACTCCGTCATCTCCATTTACTTTTGAAATGAAATCTAAAACAATATTGAATGTATAATAATTGGTTTAAATAAAAATAAAAATCAGACGAACCTTTATTGGCACGTTAGCGTGGTAACCAACATGCTCCTGTATAAAGAGCATATTTGTACATTATTTATCACTTCAATGGCATCAATGGATAGGATTCTATCAAAATCTCAAATTAGTACTAGGTAAATTCAATTTCGAAGATTTTGGGCTGCCGGAAAAGTTCTACCAGATTCCGGGAGAAATGTATCTAAGATTGGTTAATTCCGGGAGACTCCCAGAATTCCGGAAGAGGTGGAACCCCAGACTCAGCGCCTCAGTGCCACTCGGGACGAATGTGGCGCCAAGTGTTAGTTAAACCTTTCTCTCAGATAACTGTCCTAAATACTTTTTCAACGTTTAGGTGAAATTGGTTGAGCTACACGAACGAATCGATTTCGAATAAAGGAGTAAATTATGGAACTGTTTTAATATAATTAATTACGTGAGCCGGTCCAGTAGTGTGACGTTGCTCGCGATACAGCTTCTGGTTAGGTCTCACGCATGGCTTCGACTTTAGTGATCGGCATTTGTAAGTTTCATTTTCCGGCAGCCCGCGGACCACCTGAAAAACACTCGAAGCCCAACAGTGGTCCGCGGAGCACACTTGGAGAACCGCAGCGTTAAAGTAGCTGTATTCAAACATTACAAAGCCGAGGACCCTCAACGACGAGAACTATCTTCGCCCCTAATTCTGTACCATCAAGTTACCGCATAAAAACAATAACAATACCTACTGGACATACAATTGCAATTGAAATTTTCTCGTTCGGCGGCGTTTGTTGTTGTATGACAAAATTTGAAAAATGCCCAAGATGAAAGCACGTTAACCCGTAACCACAGGCATCGGTCTCTCAGACCACACGAAAAATTTCAATAGTCTATTTTATGGTCCATGGATCATTTAGGCCTTTGAGGTTTTGTTTAGCTTTGTATCCTGGAGGTGGCTTTGTTTACTTCACGGTAGTTGCCTTCTAGCTTTGGACCTGTGCGTACTAGAGCGGGTTTAGTTTCGTTGCCGGTCTGAAAAACCGCTTGCCTGTGTCCACGTAATTTTTTTCGGGACAGTTCTTTCACACGGTTTCGGAAATTTCCTACGACATGTTGCAGTTATACCGTCCTGGACCGTCGCACGTCCAAAAATGAAACCCAAAACTGCCTTCCAATGTTTTATTTGTAGCAGCTCAATATATTTGAAATGTTCAGCACCCGCTTGAGGAGAGAGAGCGTGAGAGGGGGAGGGGAGGGCGTTGGAAAGGGAGTGGGATGGGAAGGGGGGATGGTAAGGGGGGGTTAAGGGGAGAGGGAGGGGAGTGGGTGGAGAGGGTGGGAGAGTGGAGGGAGAGGAAGAGGGAGAAGGGGAGAGAGCGGGGTAGAGGGGGAGAGAGATAGAGACAGAAAAGAACCAAATGTACTATATATTGAAAATAATTATGTGCGGTTAAGTATTTTATAGCGAAATTTATTTCTTTGTCTAACAATTTATATTCACCCAAAACCATTTTTACACTCCGTACCACTCAATCATGTTAATTTAATATTTATTGCTTAATTTTTAGTGCATATAAAAGTTGGTGTCATTAATTTGACTTTTCAAGATATTTCTAAAGGCTAAAGACTACTTAAAAAAGTTGTCCAGTATTGGAAAGTACCAGAACTTGGGTGACATTCGTGGTACCGCAAACAGCAACCAAGTTTTGAGAAGAGGATAAGTGAACACGAATTATATTTTGAATTTCTGTCACCCATTTGCTACTTCACGAAACATCTCTTGGAAAACGCTCATAACAGTACTTTTTACCATATGTTAACGACTTTTTATGCCAAAGGCAATAGATTTTTTTCTGGAACAATCAAAATTTATTCATTTTTTCCTCACTAGCGAGTTTGTATTTAAAAGATTTCTCCAATCCATTCCGAAAACACCATTGAAAGAATTCCTTTTGGTGACTTTATGGCGAGATATTTCCTATTTTCCTCCCCCTCTCTCCACCATACCTCTTTCCCATCTGTCTTTTCGTTTGATTTGTCATTCTTAACGGCCCCACTTCAGCCGTCCTCGGCTGAGGGGTGGTCAGCGTGTCTGGCTCCCAATGTTAAAGCCGCCCGAGTAAAATAGTAAAAGGTGCTTGCATACTCACCTTGAAAAAACATTCATTTTTTAGAGACACATTTCGTCATTGGAAATATATTTTTAATTCTAAAGATTTCACCTCTTAACCGATTTTCATTCTTTCCTTGTGTAACTATAATGTAGTAAACCAATCCCTAAATTTTGCAATTTCAAGAATATTATACTTTTTTCACAGTAGGATACTAAAACCACACATTTTTGCCAAATTTTAAAGTTGTACCCTATCTAGTAGTGAAATAATATTTATCTATTTGTTTAAATTTTAAATAATTATAACGGCCGCATCAACATATTGATGGAGATTTTTATTTGGGTATGTGCACCAAGTTCAAAATAACTTTAAAATTTCCGCTTCAACACGACATTATTTTTTTTTCACGATTCTCAAATATTAAAACAAATACTACACAACTTATATTCTACACATGAAAATTATCACCATCTGATGTTACTTGGTTGTCCTTTGTACCTTGATGTGGTATAAGGGCTTGATCATTTCAAGGGGTAACATTTTGTCGTTGTCAAAGAGAGGATAACAAGGTAGGAAATTTAACACCACATTTGAACAAATACAAAGTCTCAAAATTAAAACACAAATTTATTAGTGTAATATTGTAAACACTGGAAACTGTATTGGGTACTCAGTTTCAGCCAGAAGTTACAAGATAAAAATATTGATGATACATTGGTCATTGATTCACAACAGTTATATGCAGGCAATTAACAATGTAATGCTTATTGTAAAAGAGCTTGTTGGAATGACTTGAAAGTAGATTTAAATGCAACCTTAAAAGGCATTGATGTATAATATTGTACAATTAAGACATGCCATTAAACAAGATTTTATCTTTTGTGTATAACAGCTTGTAACTTGTTTAATCTATGTGAAAATCCTTCTTCGGGTTGACGTTTCTGTTTTATTAAGGTTAAAATTTAATTTTGTGAAATGCACAAAAGATATTTAGATGCTTAAGCATTGACAGTATATGGAATATAGTGGAGTACATTATAATTCTTAACTAAAATTACACTTAGTCAAGGAACACACAACAATCAATGCTAAGTGTTCTATCTGTTCTTTTTTTAGAATTTCACAATAATGAAAATTATGTGTGTTATTAAATACCCTCGACCATCCTATACTGCCAGAAGGCTCAAATAAATGTAACTGTTGCTTGACATCACAGCTTTTGGGAGTTCATTAACCACTTTGCTGGTATCATTTACCCACTTTTGGTTATTCATGAAGGGATAATTTATATATGCGGAGATATTAATTTAATAAAAATAAATAAATGCACTAGTTAATGCATCAGAATATGCTGAAATCTTTTCAACACAACCTACTCATAAGTAGATGCATGTAGAAGGTGAATGTTTTTTATTAGATAGTTATAACAATGTCGACTATTGCTTGGCACAACATTCAAGATTCAGCCATCAGATAATTTGCGTAATACTTTCAAACTGTAAAAAATCAGCCTGAGCTCTTAGATAATACAAAAAAAACTATATAGTATATAAAAAATAAATAGACAGGTATTATACAGAAGATTTTGAAATAAAGACGATGTTTTTCACTAAAGAGCCTATCAAAATCACATCCACACAAAATAATTATGTTGTCAGCAAAGATGACCAAAATTGCTAAAACACTCGAAATTGCTTCAGTCATAATTAACAGGCTAAAGCCTTTTTCTTGTATGAAGAAATTATACATTTATTATTTTCTTTCTGTTTACCAACAGAATACTTATGAATGCTGGTGGAGGTTTTCGGGTTTCCCTGCGTTGGCGGCATTTCTGGCTCTAGACGTTTCGCAGACATTGCAGTCTGCATCTTGAGGAGACGAAGTGAGATCAGATTGTAGGGATCTGCTTTTATATCCACTCGGCCTTCCTAGTTTAACCGTTGTCCATCGCTGATTGGATCATTCGAGTTGCTATCCTTTTCTCTTTGGTGGTTGCTCCAACGTATTTTCTTCCCTTTCACGTTTCCGTTGGAAGAGTCGCTTCCATGTTGCGCTAATGTGCAAACCGTCGTCCCGGTTGAAATTGACTGGATGTTTTTCGATTTTCATAGCTTCGCGAATTAACCTCGGAAAATATCGATCTTCTTTCGCGAGCAATTTCGTTTCCCCGAGCCTGTTTTTATGTACCGGGCCGCAGGTGAAGTGCTCCGCTATGGCCGACTCCGTCCAATTCTTGTTCATCATGGCCCGATTATGTTCGCCTAAGCGCCAGCGAATGGATCGTCCCGTTTGTCCTACATATACGTGTCCGCAGCTGCATGGAATCCTGTTGACTCCTTCAGATGTTAGCGGGCCGAGTGCATCTTTCGCAGACGGAAGTTCTTCTTTTATTTTTCTTAGCGTGTTTGAACGGACGACGATATTTTCTTTTTGTAGAGCCCTGTCTATGCGTTCTGATGTCCCGGCGATGAAGGGAATTTTTGCGTAGGCTGTGGGCTTTGGTCGTTCCACCGAAGGTTTTTGCTTCGGTTTTATGTTCCGCCGGATGAAGGGGTGACTGTAGCCATTATTCATAAGTGCCCTTCTTATATGCTCTTCTTCGTCTTTTAGCGACTCGGGATCGGAGACCGTCTTTTTTCGGTGCATCAGGGTCTTGATTTTTGATGCCTTCTGCTGAGGATGGTGATGAGAGGCAGCATGCAGGTAACGGTCAGTATGCGTTTTTTCCGAAATACGCTGTGTCCAAGGCTTCCGTCAGGTCTCTTCTTCACCATGACGTCGATAAATGGTAGGGTGCCGTTCTCTTCGACTTCCATGGTGAACTGGATGGCCGGGTGGACTTGGTTGAGTTGACGGTGGAACTCATGAAGTTTATTTGTCCCATGGGGCCAAATGACGAATGTGTCATTCACGCAAAGACTAGTACCCCTACGGAAAGACCGGAAACTTAACAGAAATTTAACAGATTAAATGGACTTAAATGAAAAAATTGCATATAAGAAATCAAACTTATTACCATATATCACACATTACGAGAGTACAAAGTCATTATCAAATTACATAACAGTGAGGTATTTTTACATAAATATTATACAATCAAGATATAAAAATGAATTATTGTAACAGAATTTTATAACGTTAATACCTTTTATGCATGAAACGTATTTAAAGGAAATTCACGCGGACGACGAAAAACGTCAAACTTTCACGTCATGAATGAATTTGTGGATCAAGCAAAAATCTATTTGTAAAGTGATTTCTTCGGCCCTGGAACACATTCTCTTTCTGTTGCACCTGTAAAAAGAGCGAAAATGAATTTCTAAGAATGTCAATCATTAAACATGCTAAACCTAATGAAATTGATGCAGGAGGCAATGGGCATGCTTCAAATGTTGCAATAAATGTAAAATAAGGCAAATGCGCTTACGGCCCATAAACAATGTTTCTATGATGATCACATTACCATTTGTAAAATTAAACACATCACATTGCACTAGAAAATGTGCACTTTATCTATAATTTATTCCAAGCACAGTTGTATTTGCTGACGTTTACGTGTTCACAGCAGTTACAGTTAGACCATTTAAGATCTATGTATTCATCATATAATAAGGAAAACTTTTGATATAGAGATTTCAATTTCTCGATCGAAAAATATATACATATTTCTAAATGTTTTGAAACAAAGAAGAATTATGTCTAGGATTATAAACAAATGCATAATGAGAAACAAGAAATATTCAAGTTAACAATTTCTGTAAATTCAAAATATTTCAAATTAAAACAATGAGACATCGCTATGGTACACTTATTTCATTCTATTACAAGCACAATTCTATCCTCTGGCGTCTCTGTTGCAGTTTAACTTATAAAACTCACTATAATCTACTGATAACCGCGAGAAGTTTTATACAGAAAATTACTGCTTATTTTGTGAACTGACACGAACCATATTCACGGCCAGGGCAATGGACGACACAGCTAGGTGAAGTAAGCGAGGCTTAACACCTGAAAATGAGAAATATTTCCTCTCAAAATGCTTCTCGTACACCAACAAAAGAGAGAAATTTCTTTCCTTCCTTCCTAGAAGATATATCCATTGGAGGTATCTGTTAAGAAAATATAAAAGCATTCTCACAAAACGAATTCACATAACTATTCGTAGAACTATTTCGTTAATCTTTTTTTCAAAAATATATGATATTTTTAAGATTTACCTGTTGATTGGACATCAGAACAAAATCATTCCGTCACGTTTTCTTAAACAGTGATGAATGCATATCTACTATATATCTACTTGACAAAATCAGAGTAACTGACAACCTCTCAATAAGCAATGGCCAACTTTTTTCAAGAAAAATGGCCGCTGTTCCGTTACGAGACACAAGGAACGTGTGGCGCTGTGGTGATGCGGTAGTGAGAGAGAGAGAGAGAAATAGAGGTAGAAAATGAGAGAGAGAGAGAGCCGACTGCGACTGCAGAGCCTATCGCGGACACCTTAGCATGGTGAACTACGTGTAAAAGCTGGGAATCTATTCTCCCATAAGAGTTTCAACCCCTGCATCCACGTAACGCAGCCAGCATGAAGGTTGAGGACCAGCGCCTTAGACTCGAAATGCTCCATATATAGATTGGCTATGACGGGGGAGAGAGGACAGCCCATATCTGCTCCCTCCTTCTGGTCGTAAAACTGTCCGTTCCACAGGAAGTAGTTGTTGGTGAGGCAGAATTCTGTTAACTACGGATAGTCTACCGGCAGTCCATGATGTATAAGCTCATTCAAGATTTCGATGGAGTCCTTTATAGGAACCTTAGTGAAGAGTGAGGTCACGTCAAAGCTTACAAGAATATCGTTCTCCGAAACTTTCATGTCGTTTAGCCTTTCTATGAAATGTGCTGAATTCTTCACGTGCGATTCCGTTCCGCCTACGTACGTCTGTAAGCTGCGTGCGAAGTATTTTGACAGCCGATGTGTTGGGGAGCCGATGGCGCTGACGATGGGTCTCAGAGGAACGTCGTTCTTGTGTATTTTTGGTAACCCAAACAGTTGTGGAGGCCTGGATGATGACGGCAGTAAATTCCGTTGGTCTTAAATAGGTATTGAGGATTTCTAAATCAACTCTCGGATTTTCCTTTCGGTTTTCATCGTCGGGTCGCCTTTTAGTGTGGAGTAAGTTGGATTGTCCAGCAGATTGCGGATCTTCTCGTCGTAGTCCTCCTTGGAGATGATTACGGTGGCGTTTCCCTTATCAGACGATAAAATCACGCTACTTTTCTTGTTTTTCAAATCTGTGATGGCCTGACTTTCGGCTGTTGAGATGTTGGAGTTTGGCGGTCTTGCTTTACGAATAATATGCGCCACCTCTTGGCGCATTTCTTCTTCTTGGTTCGATTTCAGATTTCGGATGGCCGCTTCCACTCCCACGACAATTTCTTCCTTAGGTATTTTGTTGGGAGCGATAGCGAAGTTCAGACCTTTCGCTAAGACTGATTTTGCTGCATCGGAGAAATTGACGTCCGTTAGGATGTAAATCGTCTTTTCATGGCTCGGCGTCCTTTATGGGAACCTTAGTGAAGAGTGAGATCACGTCAAAGCTCACTAGAATATCGTTCTCCGATACTTTCTTGTCGTTTTGCCTTTCTATAAAATGTGCTGAATTCTTCACGTGCGATTCCGTTCCGCCTACGTACGTCTGTAAGCTGCGTGCGAAGTATTTTGACAGCCCGATATGTTGGGGAGCCGATGGCGCGGACGATGTGTCTCAGAGGAACGTCGTTCTTGTGTATTTTTGGTAACCCATATAGTCGTGTAGGCCTGGATGATGACGACGGTAGGTTACTTTGGTTTATATATGTATAGAGGGTTTCTTAATCAGCTCTATGTTTTTCCTTTCGGTTTTCATCGTCGGGTCGCCTTTGAGTGTGGAGTAAGTTGGATCGTCCAGCAGATTGCGGATCTTCTCGTCGTAATCCTCCGAGGAGATGATTAAGGTGGCGTTTCGCTTATCTGCCTGTAAAATCAAGATGCTTTTGTTGTTTTTCAAAAACTTTGATGGCCTGTCTTTCGGCTGTTGAGATGTTGGAGGATGGTGGTCTTGCTTTACGAATAATACGCGCCACCTCAGATTCAGAATTCAGAATTCAGATTTCGGATGGCCGCTTCCACTCCCAGACAATTTCTTCATTAGGTATTTTGTTTGGAGCAATAGCGATGTTCAGACCTTTCGCTAAGACTGATTTTGCTGCATCGGAGAAATTGATGTCCGTTAGGTTGTAAATCATCTAGTCGTGGCTCGGCGTCCGATCTGGATGTTGATTCTTATGGAGATTTTAAAATTTCTTAACCTGCTTATCCTTGAAAGACCACTGGGTTTTGGTTGAGGTGGTGGTGATATGGTCGCTTTGTTCTCAGTCTTCGTGAGACATAACGGAGGCGAGCTTTAGGTGGTGATGATAGAGATTATGAGCGCATTGGAGAAACGCGTAACTCGTGGAGCGTATGCGTTTACGCAGGAGTGCTTGGCTTGTTGAAAAAGGCGAGTGATGACAAAAGCTTGCACTTCTGTTTGTGGAGACGCTCGAATCTCCTTCAATTCCTCTGGATGTTCTCCCCGTAGAGGGATATCAATTTGAGTTGAAGGCTTTCGCAGCGTTGCTGAATGCTGGTGGAGGTTTTTGGGTTTCGCTGCGTTGGCGGCATTTCTGGCTCTCGACGTTTCGCATACATTGCAGTCTGCATCTTCAGGAGATGAAATGAGATCCTGTCAGCTGTATGAATTTGCCTAAGTGAGAGCTTTCCACTACTGTGCGGTTAAGCTTTCAGTGGTTGGGTTGGGAGGTAGCAGGATGCTAATAGGACAGGTCCACTCGCTGTATGAAGAATGGCGGCTGTAGCTTCCGATGTCTTTTCTGAGGAATCGTTACTTCATATGCTGAAATGTCCTCTCTAACAAGGATGGCTGTTCCTCCTCCTAGTCTGCCCTCCCTGTCTGTTGGAAATACCTTGAATCCGGGTGCCGCCCATTTCCAAGATGGCTTAAGGTGTGTTTCGTGTATAAGAGCTACTGCGACGTTGTTTCCCTGGAGGAAAGCTAGCAGTTCAGGTGTTTTTGTTCTTATACCACCGCTGCAGTTCCAGGTGATAAGGACTATTCCGGAGAGCTGGGAGTTCTTATCCATGCATAGTCAGTATTTGGCCGGACAGTTGGGCAAGCACTTGTCCAAGGGCCGCGATTTGTTTCTGCAGGACTGATGTAAGGAGGGAGGTTAGGGCCGAATCCGTTGTCGGGAGGAAAGATGGATTATCTGTAGTTGGTTCAGGTTGAGGTGGTATCTGTCTGTGGCGAAAGGTGACGCTGGGTTCCTGTATCGTCTCGCCGTTTGTGGCTGCGGGATGCAGGAGTGGTGGGAAGTCCGAATTTTGGTGTGGATGTGCTGCGTTCTTTCATTTGCTGTCCCAGGCGTTGCCTCTTGGAGCTGGTTCCGGTACATAGGCAGGGGGTGCCTGCTGGGGCTGAGAGGTTTCCAGCGATCCAAACCATTTCCTTGCCTCTCGTTGGTATACCGGGCAGGTCTTATAGAAGGCGGGATGTGGGCCTCCACAGTTACAGCATGTGGCAGGACCATCCTCCTTTTTCTTCGGGCAGGTTTTCTTCAGGTGGAGGCCGCCACAGTTATAGCATCGAGGTGCCGCTGGGCAGAACGTTGATGAATGTCCGAAACGATTGCATTGGAAGCACATCTGTGGTTCTTCATGTCGGTATCGTAGAATGTGGACTCAAGAATTCCCGATGGAAGTCCATCGGAGGAAATCTTTTGGGTCCCATCCTTGGGCTGTGGCGAGGGTTGATACTACGAATGTCCCTAGGGGTGATTTGTAAGCTCGGCGAATCTGACGAGTGCGTAAGACTGGAACCTTCATGTCCTCCAGAATTTCCTTGAGATAAGATTCTTCCATTATTGTATAAAGCCCTCTTATGGTAAAGCTAAGGGTTTTTTCCTCTTTGGTTCCCCAGGTGGAGAACTGTGCTTGTTCTTCTCTTAACATAGTCTGCACACTTTTGTGGTCTTCTATATTGGTTAGCTGTAGCCTGGTATATTGCCTACGTGATGTCACTTGGAAAGAGTGGTCCTTTATGACACTCATGACGGCTGTTATAAATTTCCGGAAGTCTGCCAATTCATATAATAGAATTGCTGGCGGCTTAGGTAGACTTGTCTGGGATGGCTCGGCGGGAGGGGAGCTAGAAGCAGGCCCCGGAGTGACGTCTGTATTAGCGTCTCTGAGGAGCGGGTCGTAGCGGTTGTTGGTTTCTACCGTTTAGTGTTGGACGGCAATAGTCTCGGCAGCGGTGAAGTATGGCTTAAATTTTGTCTTCCGCTTCTTCTTTGGCTGTTGAAAGGTGCCCGTGCCAATGGACTTTCTAGCTCGTGTATCAGCATCCTCTTGGATAGGGGCTAGTTGGGAGTTATCGTTGTTGTTTTGGCCCTTGAAAAGGCCTTCGTCAGTTGGTTTCCCTTGGCTTGGTGTGCTGTCAAGAATTACTAGCCGGTCTTTCGAAGTCAGATATTGGGAGTCAATTTTCCGGTCGTTTGGACCGGCGTCAATCTTAAAATCTTTTCCGAAGAGGATGTGTTTGATATTACTGGGTAATGATGTATCGACGTTCGTCCTAGGAGGAATCGTCCTATGTTGTACCTTTTTTGCCGGCGGTGATCTGAGCAGCGATATTTCGCAGAGCGGGTTTAAAGTTGAGGGGGCTGAAGCCCTTCCCCTCTAGCCTACCAACTGCCACCTGTCCGAATAGTCAAAAGAACACGATGTGCGGGTGAGAAGGTGGACCTATGTTAGCCACCCCCCGCTGCAAGAGAGAAAGTGTGACCGTGCAAGGTTCCCCCAGGTGCTCCGCTCGCAGCAAGGCGTGCGGTTTACCCCTGAGTAGATCCTGGTCACGCTTAGAAGGCCCTGGTAGGTCTGGGCCACAGCGGATTACAGTACTTCCTCCCCAGGGGGAGTTTTCCAAACACCAGCCAGAGCAACGGAATAGCTAGAGGAGTTCGTTATTGTTGAGTCGCTGACCATAAGCCGGCGAATGATCGATTGATCGATCGATCAATGTTTTCGATGAGCCGATCGATGAGATCCGATGGTAGGGATCAGCTTTTATATCCGCTCGGTCTTCCTAGTTTAACCGTTGTCCATCGCTGATTGGCTCGTTCGAGTTGCTATCCCTTTCTCTTTGGCGGTTGCTCCAACGTATTTTTCTTCCCTTTCACGTCTCCGTTGGAAGAGTCGCTTCCATGTTGGGCTGATGTGCAAACCGTCGTCCCGGTTGAAATTGAATGGATGTTTTTCGATTTCAATAGCTTCGCGAATTCACCTCGGAAAATATCGATCTTCTTTCGCGAGCAATTGCGTTTCCTCGAGCGTGATTTTATGTCCCGGGCCGGAGGTGAAGTGTTCCGCTATGGCCGACTCCCTCCATTTCTTATTCATCATGGCCCGTTTATGTTCGGCTAAGCGGCAGCGAATGGATCGTCCTGTTTGTCCGACGTATACGTGTCCGCAGCTGCTTGGAATCCTGTGGACTCCTTCAGATGTTAGCGGGTCGAGTGCATCTTTCGCAGACGGAAGTTCTTCTTTTACTTTTCTTAGCGTGTTAAAACGGACGACGATATTTTCTTTTCGTAGAACCCTGGCTATGCGTTCTGATGTCCCGGCGATGAAGGGAATTTTTGCGTAGGCTGTGGGCTTTGGTCGTTCCCCCGAAGGTTTCTCTTTCGGTTTTTTAGTTCCGCCGGATGAAGGGGCCGCCAACGCAGCGAAACCCGTAACCCTCCACCAGCATTCAGCAACGCTGCGAAAGGCTTTCAAGTCAAATAGAATACTTATGAATTTAAACACAATTTCTTTAAATAAATAAAACATCCTAATCAAGTCGAATTCCCTCCTAAGGCCTGTCGACACATTTCATACACCACATAGCTGATGCCAACTGCAGGGACCACTTTCATGAAGCTGGGCCTGATTCCTCGATAGAGACCAAAGAATCCCTCCCTTGCTATTATCTCACGTATTAATCTCGTCATGGTTTGGGCATGCTCTGGGCTTCTCAGTATATCTGAAAATACAAAAGAAAGTCAACATCATAACGTTGGAAAAGAGAAGAAGCGGAAAGCATATTATGTGACCAAACAAAAGATCACAGAGAATTAATTTGAACTCATGAATTATTATGACATATTTTTTGCAAGATTATTGACTTGGTAATATATTAACCCTTTCTGGTCTGAGTGATTTAAAAAATATCTCATACAAGATTGATGGCATTGCTGACATAGAAGCAATAAAATAATTACGTGTACTTTTTATAAATTTTATTGGCACATACAGTTTAACTTATGTGAAAAAATGGGCCGATCATAGGTATACCAATGGCCAAAGGGAAAAAATCAGGGATGTCGATATCTGACCGGAAAGGGTTAATTCCCTTGGCGACAAAAAAATACTGGACAAATTAACATTCAAGGAAGCTACTTCAGTCGTGATAACTTCATTCAAAATTTTGTAAATGTGGTCTTTCATGATTTCATGAATGTTCTCCATCACTCACCTTGAGCTTGGAGCCTTGTTCTCACCAGAGCAAGCGGATACGATACTATCAGCCCACATGTGCTACTAATCGTCCCACAGCATAAGGGAAGCAAAATCCCTGGATTTTCTGAACCATTTTGCCGGATATAATAATTCTTCAAGGTCTGAAATACAAGATGGGAAAACTTAATATAAATTAAGACTAATTTACTATTTTTAGTTTCTAAATTTAAGTAACTAATGCAATCTGTCCAAGCACATTTTAAAAGTTAATGTAGGAATGAGAAAGTTTTTATAATTTGATACAGTTATTAAAGCATTTGGCATTTTTATAAATATGAAGTTGCAGTTTATTTATCAAGAGATCATAATAATACTGCATGATTAAAAGAAGCAATTTATACATTGAATATGAAGTAATTAATCAACTTTTAACTGTTAACTAAGCTCATTACCTAGAGACAACATTAAAAATTAGTCTAAAATATCTCAAGGTACAGAAAAACAATAGAAAAATTAAGAACTCATTTGCCACATTCACAAACATCCAAGATAAATAATTTGACTTACGAACCTCATAAACAGCCAGATCTATGCCAGCATATGGGATTATCCCAAGAAGGTTTGGTAGGTATCCACGGTAAAAAGTTCTGAGTCCCTCCCTCCTATAAATTTTTTTTGCTGCATCAATGATCCCAGCATACTGGCCAGTTTTCCTGAGGGCCAGTCTAGTTTTTAGCACCTAGACAAAAAAATTAGCACAATTAATGAATGCACTTAGAAATCCAACTTAAGATGTTTAAGCAAAGATTTTAATGAAACAACAATGAGGATACTTCTTCTCACCTCAAGTGGATATATAATGGTCTGGCTCACTCCACCAGCAATTGACCCAGCTACGAAACGCTCGTTGATGCTGAAATCCTCACCGCTGTTTTGATGGATCAACGTTTTTGTTTGCTCATAAGCCATGAACTTTATTGCAGTTTCTGGAACAATCTTAATAACATTTACTCCATTTCCTCGCCAGAGTCCTCTGATACCACCCTCTTTTACCATTTCGTGTAAACAAGACACAATTCCTCCTTTATTACCGTGTACCTGAAATAAATTCCAGAAAGATAAGTCTAAAGTGGTAAGTTCTTTTAACATCTACAGTTATCATTATCCGAACTTCTAATTAGTATTGGGAACAAATTTGGTAAAATGCAATTTTTTTCTTCATAAAATACTTTTGCGTCATATTTTTCCTGATGTATGTATGTATTTCATTTTTATACCGAATTGCGAGGGACTTTGACATTCAGGGTGTTTCGAATGCTTCAACACTGCAATGAGACAAGGGTGGAGAAGAAGGAAGAGTGAGAATTTGCTTAAACCGCTTTGTTCATAAAGATTACTCAATTTAGTAGCAGATTTTATTTCAGCCAGCTATTAATCATTCAGATGTTAAGTTTTACATTTTATCTATCAAAATATTTTATTGAACAACGGTATAGGAGTTGTTTCCTTTCTTTATCTTTGCCATAGTCTCCACTCATTATTAATATATATTTTATTAATGTATTTGTTGTTTTAATTACAATAGTAATATTCAAAAATATATATCAAAAATACATTTATATGCCTATTTGATGATATTTCAACACATGATTTTTAATAATGCCAAATTACCCCGAGTTTTTATTATCAGCGCCAACTTTGATCAGAGAATTTCAGATATTTATACTTTATTGCAATTAGAACAAGAAGTCCAAACCAGGACTAATGCAGGCTGGTTTCCCATAGCTGACGTTCCGATTTTATTACTTATATTGACAAGAAAAGTGTTAGTGATTCCAAGGAATTCTCTGGAAATCAAATTAATAGAGCATTATCAGGTTTAAAATATTAATAGCAATGTCAAATTTTCTTTCTCTCGTATTTTCCATATATTTCATTTGATAAATGTTACTGTTTATACACTGATATGTGTGAATCATCTGTTCATTGCTGAAGGGTAGTCAAGTGAAATAGAAAATAACAGATTTGTTCACTCATCTATGCTCAAGCCGAGTTAGGAAATAATCGTCTCCATGGCAACAAACCGATAAAATGCGACTTACAACGTAAAAACTCTGTTTTAGTAATAATTCAATACATTAGGATAAATTATCAAAATTCGGAGTTAATATTTGGAATTTAAATTCTTTTCCCCTTAGAACAGGACAAACCTCACTCCGATATCAGAATTTTAAGATATTTTAAAGTATTAAAGAAAACATCCCTGTAGGATGGATTTGATACTTCAATCTTTGCACAAGCCTCATACCAACAAGTTTCATGAAAATCTGCCCATTGATGCAAAAGTTGTTAATAGGGGACACACACAGATAGGACCATTTCATTAGGCTGTTTCCTTTAGAAACCAGCCCAATATAAATGAGTTTTTCACAAAAAATACAATATCATCACATTTAATACAACATAAATACCACGAAATTCTTCATGCTTTTTTAGGTTATTGGTATTTCGTTCCAATTCAAGTATTTTTTCAAGTAATTACCGTGCATGATTTAAATTAGAAGTTTGGTATTCAACAACTCAACGTCGCATCCATTAAAATATATAGTCAGACCCCTATTTACCACCCCTCCCCATATAGTGCCACTCCTGCTTACCGCCCATGAATCGTCGTGAACAAAACTTCCATCTTATGATTAAATAGAGCTAGCATATACCTCGATTTATCGCCACCGCCGCTTTAGCGTCAAAGGCAGTGATGGACAAACGGTGGCGCTAAATCGGGGTCTGACCGTAATTAAAGGTCTTAGGATTTCGGCGTGGACCTAAAGAAAGAAACCCTATCTATAATAGAGAACTAATAAGCCTTTAGTGAAGCTCGCTGATGATATTTTCCGGCGTCGGTATATTTTCATGTCAAAATCACTTGCACTGGTTGATATGCAAATTGCAAGTCTATTAATCGCTATTAGGACTCGGAGCGGAAAGTGCGATCGCGATGCGCACCAATGAGGAAGCGAAATCTGCAGACGAGGAGAGACTACCCTCTCGAAACGATCAAACCCCGTCACACTCCCTCAATCTCCGCCGGTACCACACGCGTAGTAAATGAGGCGAGAATCCGATCCCTGGCCGGATCCCCTCCATCCATCTTATTGCCCATAAAGAATAGGTCAAAGGTAGTCCACCACCTCGACATCCGAACATAACCAATCTTCCATCTCCATCGCTCCTCGACCGCTGAACTACGTTATCTCGAACAAACCTCCTCGCGCGGACCAATGGGGACGTTACGGCGGCCGGGGATGGACTTGGCTTGGACCTTGCTCGGACGACGAGAAGAGCCTTTGCTTCAGCGATGGAAAGTTACAGGGTGATGGAAGATTACGTTATGATAGACAAACGGAGACGAAACGGGGAACATTAAAAGGCGCACACGAAATGGCCATGTCGAAACCAATGACTTCTCTCGGGAGATTTGACCCCGAGATTTATCATATTAATATTTTATCGTGCGTTTATCGGCAGCTCGGACACGGAACTATGCAACGGCAAAAAATGATGAAAAAGCGAGAGGACGGTTTCCATGCACTGACTCGGCATTGAGGGACAGACACGCTACCTATCAACCCTAAATGTTTGAAAACGATTGAAAAATGAATAATAATAATAAGCAAAAAAGATCGTTGAAATAAACTTCCTTGAATCTTGTTTTTTTTTTATAAATACAATTTCATAAATACTACCTCCGTTAGGTACTGCAATTACATTAATCGCACTGGACTCGGACACTATCTTGTAAATATTATTAATCGAAGAAGGTTTTCACTTCGTAGAACGACATTACACGAATGAAATGAAACCCATTACTTAAAATTACACTTCGATTTATAATCGCGACTGGTTTCACGTAACGGTAAGTAGACTGATGATGCGAAAATGGGTCGCGGATATAAATTGAAGTGTAATTTTAAATAATGGGTTTCATTTCATTCGTACCAAGCAAATGTGGGAGGTACAGCACACGTTTTGTTTTAAAATCAGCAGGTCGGAAACCCATTGGTTTAAAAAATGAAGAATTCATTATATATCGACGCTACGCGCTAGTCACCACCAACTCTCATCCTATTTATTGCCGAAAAATAAATGAAAAATATTACTAATTATAAGAGCAATAAAAAATTACTCAGCCTACTACCTAAAAATAATGGCACTACAAACGTTGACGGAACAACAGTGTAAAAGGTGCTTTTTACCAAAACAATAAATATAACTGAAAACAACTGAGGAACTAATAAACTCATGATTAAGATATAAAAAACTAGCCAAAAATGTTTTTGGAAACCGGTGGATTTACCTTGACCAGAATTTTATTCCGGATATGAGGCGAGCTACATAATTCATTTTTGGAATTAAATTGCACACGGAGAAAACAACGGATTAATAAACTAAAGCTAAGCCAGCTACACGCGTAAACGATCACGAATTTAACAATTTTTTTAGATTCGTATGTCACAAAGGCTCCATCGAATAACACGAAGTAGTCATTCGGTCGATTTCCCTTGAATTTTGAAGACCCATCTCACAATCACGTGATACGAGGATTATCGAAGTCAGCCCACATCTGCCAAAGATCATAAAGGAAGCACTAGGAGGAGGGGGACATGGACATGAGTCGGCAAACCATAAACCGAAGCAATCGGTGGAAATTAGAATGTCACGTGGAAGGGATTGCGGATCGGCAAGTCACCCAACGCACAGTGGGACCAAATCCGAAAAAGGGGACCCATGTATATGCATATATTACAATACTGAAAGTAAGCGAGTAAATGCCGGAAATTTCTGAATTATTAATTTGAATAATACCTGTCGTATATAGAGCGAGTTTTCCATTCAGTCTCTATATATCATGCTAACATCTTCTAGGACACAACGAACAAAACGTTCGAGCTTCCGAATCCTCTTTATAACCGAGTTATACCGTGTGTAATTTTCTATAGTTCATTTATTTAAACTATTTCAGGAACGGCTTTTCCAGGACTTATATAATGGACAAAATATCGATAACAAAGACGATCACGTACAACCATTCTGTCGGCAGGATTCGAACCCACGAGCATTGGGAGCCAGACACGCTAACCACCCCTCTACCAAAACCGGCAATAATATTTTTAACAGGACAAAAAGAGAACCCAGCTTATTATTTTTTGCGGTTAATTTTTTCATTATTACTACTTGCCATTTACTTGCTTTACTCATAGACTCGACTATGTACACGCAAACTCCCATTAATATTTTACGAAACGGGGAAAAATTATATTCGCGGCAGTAAGGAAATGCGAAGGAAAATGAGGCAGATCCCGGTCTTACCGAGAGTGAAGTACAGAGGGAACGGAAGAAATAGTAACCGTTTCATATCCTTTCCACCTGCCTCCTTCCCTTCACCACTTCCATCATACGGCGACGTCGCTCCATAAAAAATGGCTCCGTCTGAATGATCGCCTCTTCACTTGACACCCTCTAACGCCACGCGGCCAAAACCCAACCCCGAATAATCGAAGCATAATGGAAGAAGGTTGGGTGGGGGTTTAATACCACGGCAGGTGATAGCGGGGTGGGATTGACCCCGACCAGTTTTTCTACGTCTAGACTTACTTGTTGGAACACTTTGAGTCGATCCAAAGGTGCGGTGCAGGTACGGGATACGCCTCCGGCGATGCCACCTGCTACCAGAGTTCGCCACCACATACCAGAATGCATTTCAGCCGATGTGAAATCATCTGGTACGTTCATATCCTCCCCGATGTCGAGATGCTGAAGAGGAAGAGTGGAGCGGGTGAAACGACACTTCATAGTACTTCGACCGTTATTACACCCTCCGTACCATCTTAAACATTTAACTACTGCAGTGAAATTACGAACACGTATCTGCGGTGCGGTCTTCCACTGTTTATTAATTTATTATGATTATTATTATTATTCATCACATTCTAATAGTAATACGTTAAAAATCAAATTCTACCATGGCTTTCCACAAATTAAATTCATAGATATATTTAACGAAATATTAATATCATCGAGCGCACGGTATCTGGTCAAAATATACATTTTTAAGCCATTCATTTAGGATAAAAACACCCGGGACCGGCTATTTACAAGAACAAATTGGTCAAAGCCTCTAAACTGCCTCATCTTCTCCGGGGGGAAACCAAAACGAAGTCATTTATTTTTTAAGGCTGGACACTGAAGCGTCTTCCCCTGGCGTGACGTCACTTTCATTGCTAAGGCAAGAGAATTGGCGGCTGAATGAAGAGCAATCAGTTCGTTTTCCATTTACGAGAGTTAGCGGTAAACAGCACACGGCCTATCTACATCTACAAGTTACCCTGCAATTCACCTAGCGGACAAGATGGAGTTGGAAGAGTCTGGCAACTAGATGGGAACTCTGCGCCGCAAAAAATCTGGCGACGATACAGCTTTAATCACTCACTTGCAAGGGCTATTATTACCTACGAGGATTAGGGGGAAGTATAACTCAAAACAACTAAGTTCTGGAGCCTAGTAAAAAGTTTGGGGATATTATTTACACTATTATACGTAAGATACTCTCTTCTTTAACCTTACACATGCCAGCCGACATAATTTTTATGTAGAGATCACAATAAAATTGGAAAACATTGCGCCAAGATAGGTTTTATGGCAACATGGCATCCTGAATTTTTACAGCCCTGATCATTGAGCTGACTTCGTTCTGTTTGCTAACGATCAAACTTGATAGCTACGAAAACTTATATAACTTAGAATAATAAATAACTGATTTTATCACACTTTCCGGTAGGAATAGGTGGTTTCAAAATAACGATAAGTGAGCTAAGTTACCCTATTAAGGCGATATGTAAGTACAAAAACAGGGAGAGAAAGCCAACCAGCACAATACTGTCAAAATATATTACTATTAATATTATTTACGTTATGGTACGAAAGATACTATCTTCTTTAACCTTATTACACTTGCAACCGGCATAATATTTATACAGAGTTCACATTACATTGCAAAAAATAGCGCCAAGATGGATCTTATGGCGACATGTCATCTTGAATTTTTCCAGCCCTGATCATTAACCTGACTTCGCTATGTTTGCTAACGATCAAACGGGATAGCTACGCTAAATTAACTAACTTAGAATAATAAAGAACTGATTTTATCACGCTTTCCGAGCAGTTGGTCCCAATTATAGAACCCAATGATTGAACATTGCACTTAGAACACCCATTTATTTATATCATATTTCCATTTATTTATACGTGATTATCAACAGAAAGAAACTTACTTGTCCATCTGGAGGTTTTCCCCTGCAGTACGTAGCCAGAGTAGTTAACTGGCGCGCAAAATTCAATGAAATTCGCATCCTGAAAACACGAAACTCACGTAGACATTCAACTCGGCGTTGCTAAGGAATTTTAATGTACACGGTCGTCAAGGCGTGCAACAATGCACTTCCACCAATATAGCCGACAAAGTACATATGTCTACCTATATCACCCCCCTTTATATTGCTAAAAATCTTGTCGCGAAAAGATTCTTTGTGGAACAGAGAATCAATCCTTAAATGATATTTTGAGTCAAGGGAAAATAACGTTTTACTTTCGGTCGCCAACCATCCAAGTTCAGAGATTCTCAGAGCTTCCTTTCGGTCCTCTTTTTCACAAACGGGTTTCCTCATACGCACTTCACCTTCGGTCGGTTGTTTTTTAAAAACAATTTCTGCGCGATTTCAGAGAATTTTATGAATATTATCTATTGGGAAACTTTGGATGGGAGCCGAAATTGTTATGAATTCTAATCATTGCATTTGCACGCGTATCAGTCATTAAACCAATGAAACATTTGACAGGTTGATTTTTCTGTTGACAATATATTTTAAAAATCTGGAGCAACAAATTACACCAATAATCCTATAAATACGAGTGTATAAGGATTAAAAGAAAAATAGTGTGCTGGAGATAATTTTCTAAGTCTGAAAGTGCGTCTTTTGGAGTTAGACGACGTTGCGTTTCAACGATTCCATTCTGAAATATCTTGCAGATTCTTCACATAAGTGGGTAATTTACACCATTTAGGGGCTTTTGATTTAATAAGAGAGAGAGAGAGAGAGAGAGAGAAGCAATGTTGGATGTGGCTAATTTGCGAAATTTTTCGTCAAGCAGTTTATCAATTAACTGGTTGGTATATCCATTCTTGTTGGATATATATTTAATGATCTCCAATTCTTTGTTAAAATCAGAGCTGGATATGGGAATGTTTACTGAACGGTGTAAAATGGCATGATAAACTGCAAGTTTGTGAGATAATGGGTGGGAGAAATCAGCAGGAATTACTTGATATGTATATGTTGGTTTTCTGTATATTTCAAAATGATGCTTATTATTATGAATTGTGATGCTTAGGTCGAAAACGTTTAATTTTTTGTGAATTGAGTTTAAAAATATAAGATAGGAATTTAATTGTCGATGGCTCCCGGTCCAACAGCATAGAACATCATCGACGTATCTGAACCAATAAAAGATATGTTTTATAGAATGGTTATTGGAATTAAATTATATTGATTCTAAATCATCCATAAAAATGTCTGACAGTAGGGGGGAGATAAAGGAGAGCCCATTGCTAAACCTTCTTTTTGCTGATAAAATTTTCGATGATGACTGGTAGAGCGCTGCACAGTAGCATTCAAGTCAACCGTAGTTGACATTCCGCATTTCCACATAATGAAAAACCAAAGCCAAGATGGCGCTTCTCATAGCGACATCAGTTGATCATTTAAAATATTAAATTCATTTTTTTAATTACGAGAAATACGGTACATGAATAATACAAAATAATTTCTATTGCAATATAATAAAACGCTAATTTTTCTTATTTGAAAATTAATTATAAAAAAATGAATATTTTCTAAAAACAGAAGTGACACCTATTTTACGTGGAAGAAACTGTCGATATTTCGTATTTACAAACACTAATAATGATAATCGTTATTGCGCTCTATATTACAATTAAAACTTTATTCTTGATTAATTGTATAATTTGTATGTATATTTTAAGATATTCTTTAGATATTTAGCGCTAGATGTAGCACGAATATGAAACTTCTTTCGTAAATGAGCAGATCGTACTTCAAAAGAGTGTTAATCTTGCATGGATTATTTAACAACTTCATAAAATGGAACCATTATTAACGTTAGTAAGAGGGACTACTCCTGAATCTTCGATAACTGCCAGCATTTACTTGAATCAAGAATCATCGTCTATGTGATGGATCGCAAATTTATTTTTAGGAATGAACCATATTAATATGAGCTATTGCTATGATGTGCCGAAATAGCAATCTAAATCGTTTTCTTATCACAATCGTAATGAAATATTACATAACATCAGTTATTTATTTGTAAGGTTTGCTTTAGCTTCATAAAATCTTTGGGCATTTTCAAAACTGGAGGAACTTTGAGGTATAATGAACCGATTCCCTACATAGCGACATTATTAAACTTCCGAACGAGGCTAATATTTACGTCAAGTCCATTTCATCCAAAATGCGACGATCTGAATTAGAATTCCGTTTAACTCAGCTGAATATTCTCCAAATTTCATTATTAATCGATAATGCTATACGTTTTAATTTAAAGCAAGGTTTAAAAATCTCACGTTCACCTGCCAAACGACAAATACTGTGGAATTTCCGTGTCGAAAGTCTATAGGAATGGGATATTTTCTATACGTACCGAAAACTGTGGGCTTAGTTGTCTATCGGAATACAACTATTGCCCAGTTTCATCATCCTGGCCAGTAATAAGGAGTTAAGTTTATGCATTCTTTTTCAGCTATGTGATTATTTTCCAACGAGCGACAAATAGAATAAACAAGAACATCGGGTGGGAAAAAAGTAATTTCGGAGGAAAAGGTAACAGCTGGGAGGGAAGGATTCGGCCACGGTGGGTCTGTTAAGGGCAAGTTACACGTGCCGCTAAGTCATACGTTACTGGGAAGCCCTCCTGGTCCAATTGGAATACGAAAAAATGAGTGCAGCATTGACGTCCAGCCGCGGTGTTCGGTGGGCATCGGACGCAAGCGAAAGCAGTTCAATGCGATAGGTGTCCTTTACGTTTGCAAATTCAACTCGAGCCACAACTCGGAGAGATTCAGATACTCCCCCATTTTAAAAATTATGACTTAAAACTTTTTAATTGATAATCGCCATTTGTCGCAAATTCTCGTGGGATATGCATATTCGTAATCCGTTAAATGCACTCGTAAAGAACTAGCTTTCATCGAAAGGGATGCTAAATAGTGGCGAAAATACGGAAGAAGCGTGTGAACGTTCTTTGATTTTACAAAGCGTCAGTTCTTTATTAAATGATTGGGAGGGTAACTTTGTGAATTTGTATGATGCCTGTAGTATCGTATGCAATATAATGATTAGCGCCCGGGGATAAAATGTCTATTACGATAATGCAATGGAAACCCCTAAAACCCTGTAGGGCGATTAATAATCCAAGAAAGTGGGCGGGAGAAACTCCGACATATTGCAAGGTCGCAACTTCATGATAGCTAAAGGTGACACTATGGGAATAATGTTAACGCCCACACATATCGAAAGACACAACCACGATAATAAAATGCGTGTCATCACATCGAGTGCTGCTGAGGGCAGAGGAGATACACGATCGGGCTCGTGTAATTTTTTGTTTGTTCAGGGAGGCCATTGTTAAAACCATAAACGAAATCCATTTTAATACTTATTAAAATATTTGATACTAGGGAGTTGCGAATTTTCCATTCCATGCTCACAAAATGCTGACGAATCACACCTAATAATCGACATTCATTTGACCTAATGAAAATCTGTCGTTCATTTCTACCTCCACCCAATATCTTACATATAGCGTCACTATTTTCAATTAATTAGAAGCGCACCCCTAAGTTATATTTTTCGAAGAATTATTGGGGATCATAATATTAAATTAAATTAATTAAAATTAAATTAATTACCTTGCATGCCGAAATGCAGACGTCTCCAAGATGAGGAGGTAAGCACTCAGTCAGGCAGCGTTTAGGGCATTGAGGGGTGTTTTAGAAGGAAAGGAAAATAGAGGGAGAGGTAATGGTCAAATAATGCGTGCGTACGTGCGAGTACGACAGCCGCAATCCTTCTAGGAAATTTCTGGTAAGAGAAGAATATATTTTCTTGAAGTTTGAAGGTAAATATGTCCTATTGAGAGAACTTCTATATTAAACAAGTAGTTATGGAAAGCCCTAATCCGCCTTCTTTCCTTTCAATACAATTTTAATATACAACAAGTAGGGGTTATATATGTTTTTCCGTGGTACAGCGGTGCTTTTCGTCACCTCGCGCTACAAACGAAATTTCTTTGAAATCCGTTCTGCCAATACCTTACAAATTCATAGTTACAGAAACATTCTAACCTTGATATCATGGTAGCCCTGTTTAATCGACCCGGTTGAAATACGACATTTTGCTTATTTATTATGTTATGTTATGTTTATATTAAAAGTATTAAATTTGTTTCAAATTGATGAGAATAGTTAAACACAAATACTTGTAAAAATAATATTTTATCCGTTGTATTGTGGCAGCCTTGCTTTCCATATCTACAGTAAACATCTTGAAATTGCTATTTTATATTGCACGCCTGCTTCATACAAACCTTTGTCAAAATCGGTTTACCTAATTCCTTCCAAATTCATAATTGCCGAAAAGATTAAGTTGGTGGAATACGTCCCTCCGATATCCAGGAAAAGTTGCGAAAAGTAGGTATGTGTTTCGGATACAAAGCAGCCTTCGTCATTGGCGATTCATCTACCATCTATCATTACTTACTTCTCCATACCATTGAGTTGACTTGTCACATTCTCACGTTTTGCATCAATGTTACCACACGAAAATGAAAATTTTAACAATTAAAAATTATTTTAAGACAATATCATTTAGCAAACAATGAAAATGATCTTATTCACAAATCTCTCTCGCAGAATACCTAATTGTTTTATCGAAGGTCATTTTAAATTTTTTTTTAATAAATTGTTAAAAACACTGCCGTATGCGAGCAGAAGTATCTTAGGCAGTCATCGCAGATATTATTTTCAGTTTGTAATATTATTTATATGAAACGTGATGGTTTCTGAAGCAGGAAGGCCGAATGCCGTAGAGATGTAGGGCTGCACGCTAAAATTCAAAGAAAATAAATGACAGGTACAAAGAGACGTCGATTCCCATATTGTACGGAAAAGTAAATCATAATTTCATCGAGAATCAGGATGTTACTCGAGGTTAATGCCATAATTTGTCCGAGTTGCTGTCAAGATTATGTTTCCCGCGTCATGATGCCGTTACGCTAATTGTACCTCCATCTCTCATCTATAATACCAGGGGATCCGCGGGATGTTTGGCCTCGCTCAAGCCGCCTTGGGCTGGTGGGGGGAATCACGTAGGTAGGTGTTTCGGATACAAAGCAGCATTCATCATTGGCGATTCATCTACCATCTATCACGTTCAATATTATTATCGTCTTCGTAGTTCTCCTACAGTGTGGATGTAAAATTTGATTGGAATTGAAAGCGCTGCCCTCGGAAGTAAAATATGAATGAAAGAAATGTAATTTCAAGAATCGCACGAAATACCGGACTAATGGCAAATGAACCTGAGCCTTGTCTCCTCGTTGAGACAAAAGTTATAGCAGGACAGACAAACGGATAATCAAGCAAACAGACCAAGTGCACAGGGATTCAACATAAGAGACCGCGCCAACGCAAATTGCGTGCCTCTGGGGTACATTTTAGGGAAATTTTTATTTGGCGTTTTCTTCGTTGTTTGATGTTTTCTGTGTGTCCGCTAAATTTCGTTTTGATTGGATAAGACTTAAAAATTAGCTCAGGAACTATAAGTGTGGTGTTCTAGAAAAACTATTGGCAGTCGTCTCTTAAGTTATTTGAACATGCACACGAAATTTTGTGAAAATAAAAAAATCGAGATTGCAGTTATCGTAGAACAGACAATGACGATTCATATGCTACAAGATTTTTATTTTAATTTTCCAGGGCACTGACTGGAAACTGATGACAATATCAGAGATTCTGATTTTATTGTAAAAGTTTACCTACTATGGGCTACATAAACGTTTTATTTTTCATGAATTAAACGCGTTCAAAAAGATTTGATTTACAAAATTTAACCCACCATAGATACATCTCTCCTGGAATCTGGTAGAACTTGTTCGGGAGCCCAGAATCTTTGTAATGATGTAATTTTCAGCTTTACGAATATTTTTACCTTATATTAAGTTGAGATTTTGGTATAATCTAATTCAATGAAACGATACTTAATGCATAAATCTCCTCTTTATACAGAACCATGTTGGTTACCAAATCTGACGGGCCAGTGACGGGTCGCCTGATTTTTATTACAATTTAAACCAATCTAGAAACATTCACCATTGTGTTAGATTTCTTTTCAAAAGTAAATGAGGTTGGCGGAGAATTAAGCAAAATTGTAACGTTTGTGCTGTCAGTTTCAGTATCCAACGAAACCTGCGAACATGTATTCAATGTCATTAATGTTTTGTTGAGTAAAGGTCGAAACTAATTAAGTGTGCATCATGTCAAGGCGGAAATTTCAGTATACACCAATTTTAATTACTCACCTAAAGATTTCAATGCCTTTTTCTGTCAAAATCAGATCTTTTGGAGACTGCTAGAGTAGTTCAAAATACAAATTCAAATTACATAAATGAAACACGGCTTTTGAAGTAATGCTATTTTTACGAATTTGTTATTATAATTCATAGAGTAATGTTAAAACAAAATTAATGTTAAACATTCATATATTTTGTAAATGATAAATAAACCAAATTTTATGGTCCTCATTAGCTTTTTTTAACCTATTAACTTCCGGAATCAACAATTTACAAGATGGCAACTGTAAATTTAACAATAAAATAAATATTAAATATCATTATATGTTTCCCAATAATTAAATAAAATAGTTTCATTGCTCACACCCGGTTTTTTGACCTAAATAAAATCCTCCCGGTTTCTCCCGAAATTTGCTATTCATTCGGTGGAAATCTCTCGGAATCAACTACTCATGAGGTGGCAACCCTAGTTTCCTGTTTCTACGAGCAAATTTTCAAGACGTCTCTTGTGTGAAGAGAAAATATTATCTGTAGTTGTAAGAATTTCAGAAATCAGGGACGTGAATTCCATAGGAGTAAAATGAGCATCAACCGACTTGAATCAGCACATCTAAGAAAATATCAAAAAATGAAATTTAGTAACAGCGGAAGAATGATATGCGAGATATAAAAGGAAATAAGTAGGAAGGGACTCACCCAGGGTTGCCACCTTATGAGTAGTTGATACCGGGAGATTTCCTTTTCATGATAGAAAATTCCGGGAGAATCCGGGAGTATTTTCTCTAGGTCGAAAAACAACTAAAGTGACCAATGAAACTTATTTTATTTAGTTATTAGTAAAATCAATAATGATTATTTAATCTCGTTTTATTTTTAAAGTTAGAGTTGTCACGTTGAAAACGGCTGATTCCGGGCGATATCCATATGAATAGTTAACCGCGATATCGTTTGTAGGTTAAAAAACACCTAATGAGAACATAGAATAATTGAATTTTTTATTTAGAAAATATATTAATATATAACGTCAGTTTTGCTTTATTATATGAAATATAATAAATAAATCTTAAAAATAGCGTTACTTCAGTAGTAATAATTCATTTGAATTTGTTATTCGAACAACATCGAGCAGTCTCCAAAAGATCTGGTTTTGATAGTAAAAGGGCATGGATATCTTTAAAAGAGTATTTAAAATTGGTTCCTACGTGAATTTCAGTCATGACATGGTCCACATTTAATTTGCTTCGAACTTCACAGCACGATTCGTTAATAGCATTGAACAACGGTCACAAGCTGCGGTGGATACTGAAGCTTAAAACACAAGCGTTACACTATTATTTAATACTCCGTCATCTCCATTCACTTTTGGAATGAAATCTAAAACAATATTGAATGTATAATAATTGGTTTAAATAAAAATAAAAATCAGACGAACCTTTATTGGCACGTTAGCGTGGTAACCAACATGCTCCTGTATAAAGAGCATATTTGTACATTATTTATCACTTCAATGGCATCAATGGATAGGATTCTATCAAAATCTCAAATTAGTACTAGGTAAATTCAATTTCGAAGATTTTGGGCTGCCGGAAAAGTTCTACCAGATTCCGGGAGAAATGTATCTAAGATTGGTTAATTACGGGAGACTCCCAGAATTCCGGAAGAGGTGGAACCCCAGACTCAGCGCCTCAGTGCCACTCGGGACGAATGTGGCGCCAAGTGTTAGTTAAACCTTTCTCTCAGATAACTGTCCTAAATACTTTTTCAACGTTTAGGTGAAATTGGTTGAGCTACACGAACGAATCGATTTCGAATAAAGGAGTAAATTATGGAACTGTTTTAATATAATTAATTACGTGAGTCGGTCCAGTAGTGTGACGTTGCTCGCGATACAGCTTCTGGTTAGGTCTCACGCATGGCTTCGACTTTAGTGATCGGCATTTGTAAGTTTCATTTTCCGGCATCCCGCGGACCACCTGAAAGACACTCGAAGCCCAACAGTGGTCCGCGGAGCACACTTGGAGAACCGCAGCGTTAAAGTAGCTGTATTCAAACATTACAAAGCCGAGGACCCTCAACGACGAGAACTATCTTCGCCCCTAATTCTGTACCATCAAGTTACCGCATAAAAACAATAACAATACCTACTGGACATACAATTGCAATTGCAATTTTCTCGTTCGGCGGCGTTTGTTGTTGTATGACAAAATTTGAAAAATGCCCAAGATGAAAGCACGTTAACCCGTAACCACAGGCATCGGTCTCTCAGACCACACGAAAAATTTCAATAGTCTATTTCATGGTCCATGGATCATTTAGGCCTTTGAGGTTTTGTTTAGCTTTGTATCCTGGAGGTGGCTTTGTTTACTTCACGGTAGTTGCCTTCTAGCTTTGGAGCTGTGCGTACTAGAGCGGGTTTAGTTTCGTTGCCGGTCTGAAAAACCGCTTGCCTGTGTCCACGTAATTTTTTTCGGGACAGTTCTTTCACACGGTTTCGGAAATTTCCTACGACATGTTGCAGTTATACCGTCCTGGACCGTCGCACGTCCAAAAATGAAAACCAAAACTGCCTTCCAATGTTTTATTTGTAGCAGCTCAATATATTTGAAATGTTCAGCACCCGCTTGAGGAGAGAGAGCGTGAGAGGGGGAGGGGAGGGCGTTGGAAAGGGAGTGGGATGGGAAGGGGGGATGGTAAGGGGGGGTTAAGGGGAGAGGGAGGGGAGTGGGTGGAGAGGGTGGGAGAGTGGAGGGAGAGGAAGAGGGAGAAGGGGAGAGAGCGGGGTAGAGGGGGAGAGAGATAGAGACAGAAAAGAACCAAATGTACTATATATTGAAAATAATTATGTGCGGTTAAGTATTTTATAGCGAAATTTATTTCTTTGTCTAACAATTTCTATTCACCCAAAACCATTTTTACACTCCGTACCACTCAATCATGTTAATTTAATATTTATTGCTTAATTTTTAGTGCATATAAAAGTTGGTGTCATTAATTTGACTTTTCAAGATATTTCTAAAGGCTAAAGACTACTTAAAAAAGTTGTCCAGTATTGGAAAGTACCAGAACTTGGGTGACATTGGTGGTACCGCAAACAGCAACCAAGTTTTGAGAAGAGGATAAGTGAACACGAATTATATTTTGAATTTCTGTCACCCATTTGCTACTTCACGAAACATCTCTTGGAAAACGCTCAAAACAGTACATTTTACCATATGTTAACGACTTTTTATGCCAAAGGCAATAGATTTTTTTCTGGAACAATCAAAATTTATTCATTTTTTCCTCACTAGCGAGTTTGTATTTAAAAGAATTCTCCAATCCATTCCGAAAACACCATTGAAAGAATTCCTTTTGGTGACTTTATGGCGAGATATTTCCTATTTTCCTCCTCCTCTCTCCACCATACCTCTTTCCCATCTGTCTTTTCGTTTGATTTGTCATTCTTAACGGCCCCACTTCAGCCGTCCTCGGCTGAGGGGTGGTCAGCGTGTCTGGCTCCCAATGTTAAAGTCGCCCGAGTAAAATAGTAAAAGGTGCTTGCATACTCACCTTGAAAAAACATTCATTTTTTAGAGACACATTTCGTCATTGGAAATATATTTTTAATTCTAAAGATTTCACCTCTTAACCGATTTTCATTCTTTCCTTGTGTAACTATAATGTAGTAAACCAATCCCTAAATTTTGCAATTTCAAGAATATTATACTTTTTTCACAGTAGGATACTAAAACCACACATTTTTGCCAAATTTTAAAGTTGTACCCTATCTAGTAGTGAAATAATATTTATCTATTTGTTTAAATTTTAAATAATTATAACGGCCGCATCAACATATTGATGGAGATTTTTATTTGGGTATGTGAACCAAGTTCAAAATAACTTTAAAATTTCCGCTTCAACACGACATTATTTTTTTTTCACGATTCTCAATTATTAAAACAAATACTACACAACCCATATTCTACACATGAAAATTATCACCACCTGATGTTACTTGGTTGTCCTTTGTACCTTGATGTGGTAGAAGGGCTTGAGCATTTCAAGGGGCAACATTTTGTCGTTGTCAAAGAGAGGATAACAAGGTAGGAAATTTAACACCACATTTGAACAAATACAAAGTCTCAAAATTAAAACACAAATTTATTAGTGTAATATTGTAAACACTGGAAACTGTATTGGGTACTCAGTTTCAGCCAGAAGTTACAAGATAAAAATATTGATGGTACATTGGTCATTAATTCACAACAGTTATATGCAGGCAATTAACAATGTAATGCTTATTGTAAAAGAGCTTGTTGGAATGACTTGAAAGTAGATTTAAATGCAACCTTAAAAGGCATTGATGTATAATATTGTACAATTAAGACATGCCATTAAACAAGATTTTATCTTTTGTGTATAACAGCTTGTAACTTGTTTAATCTATGTGAAAATCCTTCTTCGGGTTGACGTTTCTGTTTTATTAAGGTTAAAATTTAATTTTGTGAAATACACAAAAGATATTTAGATGCTTAAGCATTGACAGTATATGGAATATAGTGGAGTACATTATAATTCTTAACTAAAATTACACTTAGTCAAGGAACACACAACAATCAATGCTAAGTGTTCTATCTGTTCTTTTTTTAGAATTTCACAATAATGAAAATTATGTGTGTTATTAAATACCCTCGACCATCCTATACTGCCAGAAGGCTCAAATAAATGTAACTGTTGCTTGACATCACAGCTTTTGGGAGTTCACTAACCACTTTGCTGGTATCATTTACCCACTTTTGGTTATTCATGAAGGGATAATTTATATATGCGGAGATATTAATTTAATAAAAATAAATAAATGCACTAGTTAATGCATCAGAATATGCTGAAATCTTTTCAACACAACCTACTCATAAGTAGATGCATGTAGAAGGTGAATGTTTTTTATTAGATAGTTATAACAATGTCGACTATTGCTTGGCACAACATTCAAGATTCAGCCATCAGATAATGTGCGTAATACTTTCAAACTGTAAAAAATCAGCCTGAGCTCTTAGATAATACAAAAAAATCTATATAGTATATAAAAATTAAATAGACAGGTATTATACAGAAGATTTTGAAATAAAGACGATGTTTTTCACTAAAGAGCCTATCAAAATCACATCCACACAAAATAATTATGTTGTCAGCAAAGATGACCAAAATTGCTAAAACACTCGAAATTGCTTCAGTCATAATTAACAGGCTAAAGCCTTTTTCTTGTATGAAGAAATTATACATTTATTATTTTCTTTCTGTTTACCAACAGAATACTTATGAATGCTGGTAGAGGTTTTCGGGTTTCGCTGCGTTGGCGGCATTTCTGGCTCTAGACGTTTCGCAGACATTGCAGTCTGCATCTTGAGGAGACGAAGTGAGATCAGATTGTAGGGATCTGCTTTTATATCCACTCGGCCTTCCTAGTTTAACCGTTGTCCATCGCTGATTGGATCATTCGAGTTGCTATCCTTTTCTCTTTGGTGGTTGCTCCAACGTATTTTCTTCCCTTTCACGTTTCCGTTGGAAGAGTCGCTTCCATGTTGCGCTAATGTGCAAACCGTCGTCCCGGTTGAAATTGACTGGATGTTTTTCGATTTTCATAGCTTCGCGAATTAACCTCGGAAAATATCGATCTTCTTTCGCGAGCAATTTCGTTTCCCCGAGCCTGTTTTTATGTACCGGGCCGCAGGTGAAGTGCTCCGCTATGGCCGACTCCGTCCAATTCTTGTTCATCATGGCCCGATTATGTTCGCCTAAGCGCCAGCGAATGGATCGTCCCGTTTGTCCTACATATACGTGTCCGCAGCTGCATGGAATCCTGTTGACTCCTTCAGATGTTAGCGGGCCGAGTGCATCTTTCGCAGACGGAAGTTCTTCTTTTATTTTTCTTAGCGTGTTTGAACGGACGACGATATTTTCTTTTTGTAGAACCTTGTCTATGCGTTCTGATGTCCCGGCGATGAAGGGAATTTTTGCGTAGGCTGTGGGCTTTGGTCGTTCCACCGAAGGTTTTTGCTTCGGTTTTATGTTCCGCCGGATGAAGGGGTGACTGTAGCCATTATTCATAAGTGCCCTTCTTATATGCTCTTCTTCGTCTTTTAGCGACTCGGGATCGGAGACCGTCTTTTTTCGGTGCATCAGGGTCTTGATTTTTGATGCCTTCTGCTGAGGATGGTGATGAGAGGCAGCATGCAGATAACGGTCAGTATGCGTTTTTTCCGAAATACGCTGTGTCCAAGGCTTCCGTCAGGTCTCTTCTTCACCATGACGTCGAGAAATGGTAGGGTGCCGTTCTCTTCGACTTCCATGGTGAACTGGATGGCCGGGTGGACTTGGTTGAGTTGACGGTGGAACTCATGAAGTTTATTTGTCCCATGGGGCCAAATGACGAATGTGTCATTCACGCAAAGACTAGTACCCCTACGGAAAGACCGGAAACTTAACAGAAATTTAACAGATTAAATGGACTTAAATGAAAAAATTGCATATAAGAAATCAAACTTATTACCATATATCACACATTACGAGAGTACAAAGTCATTATCAAATTACATAACAGTGAGGTATTTTTACATAAATATTATACAATCAAGATATAAAAATGAATTATTGTAACAGAATTTTATAACGTTAATTCCTTTTATGCATGAAACGTATTTAAAGGAAATTCACGTGGACGACGAAAAACGTCAAACTTTCACGTCATGAATGAATTTGTGGATCAAGCAAAAATCTATTTGTAAAGTGATTTCTTCGGCCCTGGAACACATTCTCTTTCTGTTGCACCTGTAAAAAGAGCGAAAATGAATTTCTAAGAATGTCAATCATTAAACATGCTAAACCTAATGAAATTGATGCAGGAGGCAATGGGCATGCTTCAAATGTTGCAATAAATGTAAAATAAGGCAAATGCGCTTACGGCCCATAAACAATGTTTCTATGATGATCACATTACCATTTGTAAAATTAAACACATCACATTGCACTAGAAAATGTGCACTTTATCTATAATTTATTCCAAGCACAGTTGTATTTGCTGACGTTTACGTGTTCACAGCAGTTACAGTTAGACCATTTAAGATCTATATGTATTCATCATATAATAAGGAAAACTTTTGATATAGAGATTTCAATTTCTCGATCGAAAAATATATACATATTTCTAAATGTTTTGAAACAAAGAAGAATTATGTCTAGGATTATAAACAAATGCATAATGAGAAACAAGAAATATTCAAGTTAACAATTTCTGTAAATTCAAAATATTTCAAATTAAAACAATGAGACATCGCTATGGTACACTTATTTCATTCTATTACAAGCACAATTCTATCCTCTGGCGTCTCTGTTGCAGTTTAACTTATAAAACTCACTATAATCTACTGATAACCGCGAGAAGTTTTATGCAGAAATTTCAGTTACTCAATCTAAAATTACTGCTTATTTTGTGAACTGACACGAACCATATTCACGGCCAGGGCAATGGACGACAAGGCTAGGTGAAGTAAGCGAGGCTTAACACCTGAAAATGAGAAATATTTCCTCTCAAAATGCTTCTCGTACACCAACAAAAGAGAGAAATTTCTTTCCTTCCTTCCTAGAAGATATATCCATTGGAGGTATCTGTTAAGAAAATATAAAAGCATTCTCACAAAACGAATTCACATAACTATTCGTAGAACTATTTCGTTAATCTTTTTTTCAAAAATATATGATATTTTTAAGATTTACCTGTTGATTGGACATCAGAACAAAATCATTCCGTCACGTTTTCTTAAACAGTGATGAATGCATATCTACTATATATCTACTTGACAAAATCTGAGTAACTGACAACCTCTCAATAAGCAATGGCCAACATTTTTCAAGAAAAATGGCCACTGTTCCGTTACGAGACACAAGGAACGTGTGGCGCTGTGGTGATGCAGTAGAGAGAGAGAGAGAAATAGAGGTAGAAAATGAGAGAGAGAGAGAGAGCCGACTGCGACTGCAGCGCCTATCGCGGACACCTTAGCATGGTGAACTACGTGTAAAAGCTGGGAATCTATTCTCCCATAAGAGTTTCATACCCCTGCATCCACGTAACGCAGCCAGCATGAAGGTTGAGGACCAGCGCCTTAGACTCGAAATGTTCCATATATAGATTGGCTATGACGGGGGAGAGAGGACAGCCCATATCTGCTCCCTCCTTCTGGTCGTAAAATTGTCCGTTCCACAGGAAGTAGTTGTTGGTGAGGCAGAATTCTGTTAACTACGGATAGTCTACCGGCAGTCCATGATGTATAAGCTCCTAAAAGATTTCGATGGAGTCCTTTATAGGAACCTTAGTGAAGAGTGAGGTCACGTCAAAGCTTACAAGAATATCGTTCTCCGAAACTTTCATGTCGTTTAGCCTTTCTATGAAATGTGCTGAATTCTTCACGTGCGATTCCGTTCCGCCTACGTACGTCTGTAAGCTGCGTGCGAAGTATTTTGACAGCCGATGTGTTGGGGAGCCGATGGCGCTGACGATGGGTCTCAGAGGAACGTCGTTCTTGTGTATTTTTGGTAACCCAAACAGTTGTGGAGGCCTGGATGATGACGGCAGTAAATTCCGTTGGTCTTAAATAGGTATTGAGGATTTCTAAATCAACTCTCGGATTTTCCTTTCGGTTTTCATCGTCGGGTCGCCTTTTAGTGTGGAGTAAGTTGGATTGTCCAGCAGATTGCGGATCTTCTCGTCGTAGTCCTCCTTGGAGATGATTACGGTGGCGTTTCCCTTATCAGACGATAAAATCACGATACTTTTCTTGTTTTTCAAATCTGTGATGGCCTGACTTTCGGCTGTTGAGATGTTGGAGTTTGGCGGTCTTGCTTTACGAATAATATGCGCCACCTCTTGGCGCATTTCTTCTGCTTGGTTCGATTTCAGATTTCGGATGGCCGCTTCCACTCCCACGACAATTTCTTCCTTAGGTATTTTGTTGGGAGCGATAGCGAAGTTCAGACCTTTCGCTAAGACTGATTTTGCTGCATCGGAGAAATTGACGTCCGTTAGGATGTAAATCGTCTTTTCATGGCTCGGCGTCCTTTATGGGAACCTTAGTGAAGAGTGAGATCACGTCAAAGCTTACTAGAATATCGTTCTCCGATACTTTCTTGTCGTTTTGCCTTTCTATAAAATGTGCTGAATTCTTCACGTGCGATTCCGTTCCGCCTACGTACGTCTGTAAGCTGCGTGCGAAGTATTTTGACAGCCCGATATGTTGGGGAGCCGATGGCGCGGACGATGTGTCTCAGAGGAACGTCGTTCTTGAGTATTTTTGGTAACCCATATAGTCGTGTAGGCCTGGATGATGACGACGGTAGGTTACTTTGGTTTATATATGTATAGAGGGTTTCTTAATCAGCTCTATGTTTTTCGTTTCGGTTTTCATCGTCGGGTCGCCTTTGAGTGTGGAGTAAGTTGGATCGTCCAGCAGATTGCGGATCTTCTCGTCGTAATCCTCCGAGGAGATGATTAATGTGGCGTTTCGCTTATCTGCCTGTAAAATCAAGATGCTTTTGTTGTTTTTCAAAACTTTGATGGCCTGTCTTTCGGCTGTTGAGATGTTGGAGGATGGTGGTCTTGCTTTACGAATAATACGCGCCACCTCAGATTCAGAATTCAGAATTCAGATTTCGGATGGCCGCTTCCACTCCCAGACAATTTCTTCATTAGGTATTTTGTTGGGAGCAATAGCGATGTTCAGACCTTTCGCTAAGACTGATTTTGCTGCATCGGAGAAATTGATGTCCGTTAGGTTGTAAATCATCTAGTCGTGGCTCGGCGTCCGATCTGGATGTTGATTCTTATGGAGATTTTAAAATTTCTTAACCTGCTTATCCTTGAAAGACCACTGGGTTTTGGTTGAGGTGGTGGTGATATGGTCGCTTTGTTCTCAGTCTTCGTGAGACATAACGGAGGCGAGCTCTAGGTGGTGATGATAGAGATTATGAGCGCATTGGAGAAGCGCGTAACTCGTGGAGCGTATGCGTTTACGCAGGAGTGCTTGGCTTGTTGAAAAAGGCGAGTGATGACAAAAGCTTGCACTTCTGTTTGTGGAGACGCTCGAATCTCCTTCAATTCCTCTGGATGTTCTCCCCGTAGAGGGATATCAATTTGAGTTGAAGGCTTTCGCAGCGTTGCTGAATGCTGGTGGAGGTTTTTGGGTTTCGCTGCGTTGGCGGCATTTCTGGCTCTCGACGTTTCGCATACATTGCAGTCTGCATCTTCAGGAGATGAAATGAGATCCCGTCAGCTGTATGAATTTGCCTCAGTGAGAGCTTTCCACTACTGTGCGGTTAAGCTTTCAGTGGTTGGGCTGGGAGGTAGCAGGATGCTAATTGGACAGGTCCACTCGCTGTATGAAGAATGGCGGCTGTAGCTTCCGATGTCTTTTCTGAGGAATCGTTACTTCATATGCTGAAATGTCCTCTCTAACAAGGATGGCTGTTCCTCCTCCTAGTCTGCCCTCCCTGTCTGTTCGAAATACCTTGAATCCGGGTGACGCCCATTTCCAAGATGGCTTAAGGTGTGTTTCGTGTATAAGAGCTACTGCGACGTTATTTCCCTGGAGGAAAGCTAGCAGTTCAGGTGTTTTTGTTCTTATACCACCGTTGCAGTTCCAGGTGATAAGGACTATTCCGGAGAGCTGGGTGTTCTTATCCATGCATAGTCAGTATTTGGCCGGACAGTTGGGCAAGCACTTGTCCAAGGGCCGCGATTTGTTTCTGCAGGACTGATGTAAGGAGGGAGGTTAGGGCCGAATCCGTTGACGGGAGGAAAGATGGATTATCTGTAGTTGGTTCAGGTTGAGGTGGTATCTGTCTGTGGCGAAGGGTGACGTTGGGTTCCTGTATCGTCTCGCCGTTTGTGGCTGCGGGATGCAGGAGTGGTGGGAAGTCCGAATTTTGGTGTGGATGTGCTGCGTTCTTTCTTTTGCTGCCCCAGGCGTTGCCTCTTGGAGCTGGTTCCGGTACATAGGCAGGGGGTGCCTGCTGGGGCTGAGAGGTTTCCAGCTATCCAAACCATTTCCTTGCCTCTCGTTGGTATACCGGGCAGGTCTTATAGAAGGCGGGATGTGGGCCTCCACAGTTACAGCATGTGGCAGGACCATCCTCCTTTTTCTTCGGGCAGGTTTTCTTCAGGTGGAGGCCGCCACAGTTATAGCATCGAGGTGCCGCTGGGCAGAACGTTGATGAATGTCCGAAACGATTGCATTGGAAGCACATCTGTGGTTCTTCATGTCGGTATCGTAGAATGTGGACTCAAGAATTCCCGATGGAAGTCCATCGGAGGAAATCTTTTGGGTCCCATCCTTGGGCTGTGGCGAGGGTTGATACTACGAATGTCCCTAGGGGTGATTTGTAAGCTCGGCGAATCTGACGAGTGCGTAAGACTGGAACCTTCATGTCCTCCAGAATTTCCTTGAGATAAGATTCTTCCATTATTGTATAAAGCCCTCTTATGGTAAAGCTAAGGGTTTTTTCCTCTTTGGTTCCCCAGGTGGAGAACTGTGCTTGTTCTTCTCTTAACATAGTCTGCACACTTTTGTGGTCTTCTATATTGGTTAGCTGTAGCCTGTTATATTGCCTACGTGATGTCACTTGGAAAGAGTGGTCCTTTATGACACTCATGACGGCTGTTATAAATTGTCGGAAGTCTGCCAATTCATATAATAGAATTGCTGGCGGCTTAGGTAGACTTGTCTGGGATGGCTCGGCGGGAGGGGAGCTAGAAGCAGGCCCCGGAGTGACGTCTGTATTAGCGTCTCTGAGGAGCGGGTCGTAGCGGTTGTTGGTTTCTACCGTTTAGTGTTGGACGGCAATAGTCTCGGCAGCGGTGAAGTATGGCTTAAATTTTGTCTTCCGCTTCTTCTTTGGCTGTTGAAAGGTGCCCGTGCCAATGGACTTTCTAGCTCGTGTATCAGCATCCTCTTGGATAGGGGCTAGTTGGGAGTTATCGTTGTTGTTTTGGCCCTTGAAAAGGCCTTCGTCAGTTGGTTTCCCTTGGCTTGGTGTGCTGTCAAGAATTACTAGCCGGTCTTTCGAAGTCAGATATTGGGAGTCAATTTTCCGGTCGTTTGGACCGGCGTCAATCTTAAAATCTTTTCCGAAGAGGATGTGTTTGATATTACTGGGTAATGATGTATCGACGTTCGTCCTAGGAGGAATCGTCCTATGTTGTACCTTTTTTGCCGGCGGTGATCTGAGCAGCGATATTTCGCAGAGCGGGTTTAAAGTTGAGGGGGCTGAAGCCCTTCCCCTCTAGCCTACCAACTGCCACCTGTCCGAATAGTCAAAAGAACACGATGTGCGGGTGAGAAGGTGGACCTATGTTAGCCACCCCCCGCTGCAAGAGAGAAAGTGTGACCGTGCAAGGTTCCCCCAGGTGCTCCGCTCGCAGCAAGGCGTGCGGTTTACCCCTGAGTAGATCCTGGTCACGCTTAGAAGGCCCTGGTAGGTCTGGGCCACAGCGGATTACAGTACTTCCTCCCCAGGGGGATTTTCCAAACACCAGCCAGAGCAACGGAATAGCTAGAGGAGTTCGTTATTGTTGAGTCGCTGACCATAAGCCGGCGAATGATCGATTGATCGATCGATCAATGTTTTCGATGAGCCGATCGATGAGATCCGATGGTAGGGATCAGCTTTTATATCCGCTCGGTCTTCCTAGTTTAACCGTTGTCCATCGCTGATTGGCTCGTTCGAGTTGCTATCCCTTTCTCTTTGGCGGTTGCTCCAACGTATTTTTCTTCCCTTTCACGTTTCCGTTGGAAGAGTCGCTTCCATGTTGGGCTGATGTGCAAACCGTCGTCCCGGTTGAAATTGAATGGATGTTTTTCGATTTCAATAGCTTCGCGAATTCACCTCGGAAAATATCGATCTTCTTTCGCGAGCAATTGCGTTTCCTCGAGCGTGATTTTATGTCCCGGGCCGGAGGTGAAGTGTTCCGCTATGGCCGACTCCCTCCATTTCTTATTCATCATGGCCCGTTTATGTTCGGCTAAGCGGCAGCGAATGGATCGTCCTGTTTGTCCGACGTATACGTGTCCGCAGCTGCTTGGAATCCTGTAGACTCCTTCAGATATTAGCGGGTCGAGTGCATCTTTCGCAGACGGAAGTTCTTCTTTTATTTTTCTTAGCGTGTTAAAACGGACGACGATATTTTCTTTTCGTAGAACCCTGGCTATGCGTTCTGATGTCCCGGCGATGAAGGGAATTTTTGCGTAGGCTGTGGGCTTTGGTCGTTCCACCGAAGGTTTCTCTTTCGGTTTTAAGTTCCGCCGGATGAAGGGGCCGCCAACGCAGCGAAACCCGTAACCCTCCACCAGCATTCAGCAACGCTGCGAAAGCCTTTCAAGTCAAATAGAATACTTATGAATTTAAACACAATTTCTTTAAATAAATAAAACATCCTAATCAAGTCGAATTCCCTCCTAAGGCCTGTCGACACATTTCATAAACCACATAGCTGATGCCAACTGCAGGGACCACTTTCATGAAGCTGGGCCTGATTCCTCGATAGAGACCAAAGAATCCCTCCCTTGCTATTATCTCACGTATTAATCTCGTCATGGTTTGGGCATGCTCTGGGCTTCTCAGTATATCTGAAAATACAAAAGAAAGTCAACATCATAACGTTGGAAAAGAGAAGAAGCGGAAAGCATATTATGTGACCAAACAAAAGATCACAGAGAATTAATTTGAACTCATGAATTATTATGACATATTTTTTGCAAGATTATTGACTTGGTAATATATTAACCCTTTCTGGTCTGAGTGATTTAAAAAATATCTCATACAAGATTGATGGTATTGCTGACATAGAAGCAATAAAATAATTACGTGTACTTTTTATAAATTTTATTGGCACATACAGTTTAACTTATGTGAAAAAATGGGCCGATCATAGGTATACCAATGGCCAAAGGGAAAAAATCAGGGATGTCGATATCTGACCGGAAAGGGTTAATTCCCTTGGCGACAAAAAAATACTGGACAAATTAACATTCAAGGAAGCTACTTCAGTCGTGATAACTTCATTCAAAATTTTGTAAATGTGGTCTTTCATGATTTCATGAATGTTCTCCATCACTCACCTTGAGCTTGGAGCCTTGTTCTCACCAGAGCAAGCGGATACGATACTATCAGCCCACATGTGCTACTAATCGTCCCACAGCATAAGGGAAGCAAAATCCCTGGATTTTCTGAACCATTTTGCCGGATATAATAATTCTTCAAGGTCTGAAATACAAGATGGGAAAACTTAATATAAATTAAGACTAATTTACTATTTTTAGTTTCTAAATTTAAGTAACTAATGCAATCTGTCCAAGCACATTTTAAAAGTTAATGTAGGAATGAGAAAGTTTTTATAATTTGATACAGTTATTAAAGCATTTGGCATTTTTATAAATATGAAGTTGCAGTTTATTTATCAAGAGATCATAATAATACTGCATGATTAAAAGAAGCAATTTATACATTGAATATGAAGTAATTAATCAACTTTTAACTGTTAACTAAGCTCATTACCTAGAGACAACATTAAAAATTAGTCTAAAATATCTCAAGGTACAGAAAAACAATAGAAAAATTAAGAACTCATTTGCCACATTCACAAACATCCAAGATAAATAATTTGACTTACGAACCTCATAAACAGCCAGATCTATGCCAGCATATGGGATTATCCCAAGAAGGTTTGGTAGGTATCCACGGTAAAAAGTTCTGAGTCCCTCCCTCCTATAAATTTTTTTTGCTGCATCAATGATCCCAGCATACTGGCCAGTTTTCCTGAGGGCCAGTCTAGTTTTTAGCACCTAGACAAAAAAATTAGCACAATTAATGAATGCACTTAGAAATCCAACTTAAGATGTTTAAGCAAAGATTTTAATGAAACAACAATGAGGATACTTCTTCTCACCTCAAGTGGATATATAATGGTCTGGCTCACTCCACCAGCAATTGACCCAGCTACGAAACGCTCGTTGATGCTCAAATCCTCACCGCTGTTTTGATGGATCAACGTTTTTGTTTGCTCATAAGCCATGAACTTTATTGCAGTTTCTGGAACAATCTTAATAACATTTACTCCATTTCCTCGCCAGAGTCCTCTGATACCACCCTCTTTTACCATTTCGTGTAAACAAGACACAATTCATCCTTTATTACCGTGTACCTGAAATAAATTCCAGAAAGATAAGTCTAAAGTGGTAAGTTCTTTTAACATCTACAGTTATCATTATCCGAACTTCTAATTAGTATTGGGAACAAATTTGGTAAAATGCAATTTTTTTCTTCATAAAATACTTTTGCGTCATATTTTTCCTGATGTATGTATGTATTTCATTTTTATACCGAATTGCGAGGGACTTTGACATTCAGGGTGTTTCGAATGCTTCAACACTGCAATGAGACAAGGGTGGAGAAGAAGGAAGAGTGAGAATTTGCTTAAACCGCTTTGTTCATAAAGATTACTCAATTTAGTAGCAGATTTTATTTCAGCCAGCTATTAATCATTCAGATGTTAAGTTTTACATTTTATCTATCAAAATATTTTATTGAACAACGGTATAGGAGTTGTTTCCTTTCTTTATCTTTGCCATAGTCTCCACTCATTATTAATATATATTTTATTAATGTATTTGTTGTTTTAATTACAATAGTAATATTCAAAAATATATATCAAAAATACATTTATATGCCTATTTGATGATATTTCAACACATGATTTTTAATAATGCCAAATTACCCCGAGTTTTTATTATCAGCGCCAACTTTGATCAGAGAATTTCAGATATTTATACTTTATTGCAATTAGAACAAGAAGTCCAAACCAGGACTAATGCAGGCTGGTTTCCCATAGCTGACGTTCCGATTTTATTACTTATATTGACAAGAAAAGTGTTAGTGATTCCAAGGAATTCTCTGGAAATCAAATTAATAGAGCATTATCAGGTTTAAAATATTAATAGCAATGTCAAATTTTCTTTCTCTCGTATTTTCCATATATTTCATTTGAGAAATGTTACTGTTTATACACTGATATGTGTGAATCATCTGTTCATTGCTGAAGGGTAGTCAAGTGAAATAGAAAATAACAGATTTGTTCACTCATCTATGCTCAAGCCGAGTTAGGAAATAATCGTCTCCATGGCAACAAACCGATAAAATGCGACTTACAACGTAAAAACTCTGTTTTAGTAATAATTCAATACATTAGGATAAATTATCAAAATTCGGAGTTAATATTTGGAATTTAAATTCTTTTCCCCTTAGAACAGGACAAACCTCACTCCGATATCAGAATTTTAAGATATTTTAAAGTATTAAAGAAAACATCCCTGTAGGGTGGATTTGATACTTCAATCTTTGCACAAGCCTCATACCAACAAGTTTCATGAAAATCTGCCCATTGATGCAAAAGTTGTTAATAGGGGACACACACAGATAGGACCATTTCATTAGGCTGTTTCCTTTAGAAACCAGCCCAATAGAAATGAGTTTTTCACAAAAAATACAATATCATCACATTTAATACAACATAAATACCACGAAATTCTTCATGCTTTTTTAGGTTATTGGTATTTCGTTCCAATTCAAGTATTTTTTCAAGTAATTACCGTGCATGATTTAAATTAGAAGTTTGTATTCAACAACTCAACGTCGCATCCATTAAAATATATAGTCAGACCCCTATTTACCACCCCTCCCCATATAGTGCCACTCCTGCTTACCGCCCATGAATCGTCGTGAACAAAACTTCCATCTTATGATGAAATAGAGCTAGAGAGAAGAAGAGCCTTTGCTTCAGCGATGGAAAGTTACAGGGTGATGGAAGATTACGTTATGATAGAGAAACGGAGACGAAACGGGGAACATTAAAAGGCGCACACGAAATGGTCATGTCGAAACCAATGACTTCTCTCGGGAGATTTGATCCCGAGATTTATTATATTAATATTTTATCGTGCGTTTATCGGCAGCTCGGACACGGAACTATGCAACGGCAAAAAATGATGAAAAAGCGAGAGGACGGTTTCCATGCACCGACTCGGCATTGAGGGACAGACACGCTACCTATCAACCCTAAATGTTTGAAAACGATTGAAAAATGAATAATAATAATAATAAGCAAAAAAGATCGTTGAAAAAAACTTCCTTGAATCTTGTTTTTTTTTATAAAAACAATTGCATAAATACTACATCCGTTAGGTACTGCAATTACATTAATCGCACTGGACTCGGACACTATCTTGTAAATATTATTAATCAAAGAAGGTTTTCACTTCGTAGAACGACATTACACGAATGAAATGAAACCCATTACTTAAAATTACACTTCGATTTATAATCGCGACCGGTTTCACGTAACGGTAAGTAGACTGATGATGCGAAAATGGGTCGCGGATATAAATTGAAGTGTAATTTTAAATTAATGGGTTTCATTTCATTCGTACCAAGCAAATGTGGGAGGTACAGCACACGTTTTGTTTTAAAATCAGCAGGTCGGAAACCCATTGGTTTAAAAAATGAAGAATTCATTATATATCGACGCTACGCGCTAGTCACCACCAACTCTCATCCTATTTATTGCTGAAAAATAAATGAATAATATTACTAATTATAAGAGCAATGAAAAATTACTCAGCCTACTACCTAAAAATAATGGCACTACAAACGTTGACGGAACAACAGTGTAAAAGGTGCTTTTTACCAAAACAATAAATATAACTGAAAACAACTGAGGAACTACTAAACTCATGATTAAGATATAAAAAACTAGCCAAAAAAGTTTTTGGAAACCGGTGGATTTACCTTGACCACAATTTTATTCCGGATATGAGGCGAGCTACATAATTCATTTTTGGAATTAAATTGCACACGGAGAAAACAACGGATTACTAAACTAAAGCTAAGCCAGCTACACGCGTAAACGATCACGAATTTAACAATTTTTTTAGATTCGTATGTCACAAAGGCTCCATCGAATAACACGAAGTAGTCATTCGGTCGATTTCCCTTGAATTTTGAAGACCCATCTCACAATCACGTGATACGAGGATTATCGAAGTCAGCCCACATCTGCCAAAGATCATAAAGGAAGCACTAGGAGGAGGGGGACATGGACATGAGTCGGCAAACCATAAACCGAAGCAATCGGTGGAAATTAGAATGTCACGTGGAAGGGATTGCGGATCGGCAAGTCACCCAACGCACAGTGGGACCAAATCCGAAAAAGGGGACCCATGTATATGCATATATTACAATACTGAAAGTAAGCGAGTAAATGCCGGAAATTTCTGAATTATTAATTTGAATAATACCTGTCGTATATAGAGCGAGTTTTCCATTCAGTCTCTATATATCATGCTAACATCTTCTAGGACACAACGAACAAAACGTTCGAGCTTCCGAATCCTCTTTATAACCGAGTTATACCGTGTGTAATTTTCTATAGTTCATTTATTTAAACTATTTCAGGAACGGCTTTTCCAGGACTTATATAATGGACAAAATATCGATAACAAAGACGATCACGTACAACCATTCTGTCGGCAGGATTCGAACCCACGAGCATTGGGAGCCAGACACGCTAACCACCCCTCTACCAAAACCGGCAATAATATTTTTAACAGGACAAAAAGAGAACCCAGCTTATTATTTTTTGCGGTTAATTTTTTCATTATTACTACTTGCCATTTACTTGCTTTACTCATAGACTCGACTATGTACACGCAAACTCCCATTAATATTTTACGAAACGGGGAAAAATTATATTCGCGGCAGTAAGGAAATGCGAAGGAAAATGAGGCAGATCCCGGTCTTACCGAGAGTGAAGTACAGAGGGAACGGAAGAAATAGTAACCGTTTCATATCCTTTCCACCTGCCTCCTTCCCTTCACCACTTCCATCATACGGCGACGTCGCTCCATAAAAAATGGCTCCGTCTGAATGATCGCCTCTTCACTTGACACCCTCTAACGCCACGCGGCCAAAACCCAACCCCGAATAATCGAAGCATAATGGAAGAAGGTTGGGTGGGGGTTTAATACCACGGCAGGTGATAGCGGGGTGGGATTGACCCCGACCAGTTTTTCTACGTCTAGACTTACTTGTTGGAACACTTTGAGTCGATCCAAAGGTGCGGTGCAGGTACGGGATACGCCTCCGGCGATGCCACCTGCTACCAGAGTTCGCCACCACATACCAGAATGCATTTCAGCCGATGTGAAATCATCTGGTACGTTCATATCCTCCCCGATGTCGAGATGCTGAAGAGGAAGAGTGGAGCGGGTGAAACGACACTTCATAGTACTTCGACCGTTATTACACCCTCCGTACCATCTTAAACATTTAACTACTGCAGTGAAATTACGAACACGTATCTGCGGTGCGGTCTTCCACTGTTTATTAATTTATTATGATTATTATTATTATTCATCACATTCTAATAGTAATACGTTAAAAATCAAATTCTACCATGGCTTTCCACAAATTAAATTCATAGATATATTTAACGAAATATTAATATCATCGAGCGCACGGTATCTGGTCAAAATATACATTTTTAAGCCATTCATTTAGGATAAAAACACCCGGGACCGGCTATTTACAAGAACAAATTGGTCAAAGCCTCTAAACTGCCTCATCTTCTCCGGGGGGAAACCAAAACGAAGTCATTTATTTTTTAAGGCTGGACACTGAAGCGTCTTCCCCTGGCGTGACGTCACTTTCATTGCTAAGGCAAGAGAATTGGCGGCTGAATGAAGAGCAATCAGTTCGTTTTCTATTTACGAGAGTTAGCGGTAAACAGCACACGGCCTATCTACATCTACAAGTTACCCTGCAATTCACCTAGCGGACAAGATGGAGTTGGAAGAGTCTGGCAACTAGATGGGAACTCTGCGCCGCAAAAAATCTGGCGACGATACAGCTTTAATCACTCACTTGCAAGGGCTATTATTACCTACGAGGATTAGGGGGAAGTATAACTCAAAACAACTAAGTTCTGGAGCCTAGTAAAAAGTTTGGGGATATTATTTACACTATTATACGTAAGATACTCTCTTCTTTAACCTTACACATGCCAGCCGACATAATTTTTATGTAGAGATCACAATAAAATTGGAAAACATTGCGCCAAGATAGGTTTTATGGCAACATGGCATCCTGAATTTTTACAGCCCTGATCATTGAGCTGACTTCGTTCTGTTTGCTAACGATCAAACTTGATAGCTACGAAAACTTATATAACTTAGAATAATAAATAACTGATTTTATCACACTTTCCGGTAGGAATAGGTGGTTTCAAAATAACGATAAGTGAGCTAAGTTACCCTATTAAGGCGATATGTAAGTACAAAAACAGGGAGAGAAAGCCAACCAGCACAATACTGTCAAAATATATTACTATTAATATTATTTACGTTATGGTACGAAAGATACTCTCTTCTTTAACCTTATTACACTTGCAACCGGCATAATATTTATACAGAGTTCACAATACATTGCAAAAAATAGCGCCAAGATGGATCTTATGGCGACATGTCATCTTGAATTTTTCCAGCCCTGATCATTAACCTGACTTCGCTATGTTTGCTAACGATCAAACGGGATAGCTACGCTAAATTAACTAACTTAGAATAATAAAGAACTGATTTTATCACGCTTTCCGAGCAGTTGGTCCCAATTATAGAACCCAATGATTGAACATTGCACTTAGAACACCCATTTATTTATATCATATTTCCATTTATTTATACGTGATTATCAACAGAAAGAAACTTACTTGTCCATCTGGAGGTTTTCCCCTGCAGTACGTAGCCAGAGTAGTTAACTGGCGCGCAAAATTCAATAAAATTCGCATCCTGAAAACACGAAACTCACGTAGACATTCAACTCGGCGTTGCTAAGGAATTTTAATGTACACGGTCGTCAAGGCGTGCAACAATGCACTTCCACCAATATAGCCGACGAAGTACATATGTCTACCTATATCACCCCCCTTTATATTGCTAAAAATCTTGTCGCGAAAAGATTCTTTGTGGAACAGAGAATCAATCCTTAAATGATATTTTGAGTCAAGGGAAAATAACGTTTTACTTTCGGTCGCCAACCATCCAAGTTCAGAGATTCTCAGAGCTTCCTTTCGGTCCTCTTTTTCACAAACGGGTTTCCTCATACGCACTTCACCTTCGGTCGGTTGTTTTTTAAAAACAATTTCTGCGCGATTTCAGAGAATTTTATGAATATTATCTATTGGGAAACTTTGGATGGGAGCCGAAATTGTTATGAATTCTAATCATTGCATTTGCACGCGTATCAGTCATTAAACCAATGAAACATTTGACAGGTTGATTTTTCTGTTGACAATATATTTTAAAAATCTGGAGCAACAAATTACACCAATAATCCTATAAATACGAGGGTATAAGGATTAAAAGAAAAATAGTGTGCGGGAGATAATTTTCTAAGTCTGAAAGTGCGTCTTTTGGAGTTAGACGACGTTGCGTTTCAACGATTCCATTCTGAAATATCTTGCAGATTCTTCACATAAGTGGGTAATTTACACCATTTAGGGGCTTTTGATTTAATAAGAGAGAGAGAGAGAGAGAGAGAGAGAGAGAGAGAAGCAATGTTGGATGTGGCTAATTTGCGAAATTTTTCGTCAAGCAGTTTATCAATTAACTGATTGGTATATCCATTCTTGTTGGATATATATTTAATGATCTCCAATTCTTTGTTAAAATCAGAGCTGGATATGGGAATGTTTACTGAACGGTGTAAAATGGCATGATAAACTGCAAGTTTGTGAGATAATGGGTGGGAGAAATCAGCAGGAATTACTTGATATGTATATGTTGGTTTTCTGTATATTTCAAAATGATGCTTATTATTATGAATTGTGATGCTTAGGTCGAAAACGTTTAATTTTTTGTGAATTGAGTTTAAAAATATAAGATAGGAATTTAATTGTCGATGGCTCCCGGTCCAACAGCATAGAACATCATCGACGTATCTGAACCAATAAAAGATATGTTTTATAGAATGGTTATTGGAGTTAAATTATATTGATTCTAAATCATCCATAAAAATGTCTGACAGTAGGGGGGAGATAAAGGAGAGCCCATTGCTAAACCTTCCTTTTGCTGATAAAATTTTCGATGAAAAACCAAAGCCAAGATGGCGCTTCTCATAGCGACATCAGTTGATCATTTAAAATTTTAAATTCATTTTTTTAATTACGAGAAATACGGTACATGAATAATACAAAATAATTTCTATTGCAATATAATAAAACGCTAATTTTTCTTATTTGAAAATTAATTATAAAAAAATGAATATTTTCTAAAAACAGAAGTGACACCTATTTTACGTGGAAGAAACTGTCGATATTTCGTATTTACAAACACTAATAAAGATAATCGTTATTGCGCTCTATATTACAATTAAAACTATATTCTTGATTAATTGTATAATTTGTATGTATATTTTAAGATATTCTTTAGATATTTAGCGCTAGATGTAGCACGAATATGAAACTTCTTTCGTAAATGAGAAGATCATACTTCAAAAGAGTGTTAATCTTGCATGGATTATTTAACAACTTCATAAAATGGAACCATTATTAACGTTAGTAAGAGGGACTACTCCTGAATCTTCGATAACTGCCAGCATTTACTTGAATCAAGAATCATCGTCTATGTGATGGATCGCAAATTTATTTTTATGAATGAACCATATTAATATGAGCTATTGCTATGATGTGCCGAAATAGCAATCTAAATCGTTTTCTTATCACAATCGTAATGAAATATTACATAACATCAATCATTTATTTGTAAGGTTTGCTTTAGCTTCATAAAATCTTTGGGCATTTTCAAAACTGGAGGAACTTTGAGGTATAATGAACCGATTCCCTACATAGCGAGATTATTAAACTTCCGAACGAGGCTAATATTTACGTGAAGTCCATTTCATCCAAAATGCGACGATCTGAATTAGAATTCCGTTTAACTCAGCTGAATATTCTCCAAATTTCATTATTAATCGATAATGCTATACGTTTTAATTTAAAGCAAGGTTTAAAAATCTCACGTTCACCTGCCAAACGACAAATACTGTGGAATTTCCGTGTCGAAAGTCTATAGGAATGGGATATTTTCTATACGTACCGAAAACTGTGGGCTTAGTTGTCTATCGGAATACAACTATTGCCCAGTTTCATCATCCTGGCCAGTAATAAGGAGTTAAGTTTATGCATTCTTTTTCAGCTATGTGATTATTTTCCAACGAGCGACAAATAGAATAAACAAGAACATCGGATGGGAAAAAAGTAATTTCGGAGGAAAAGGTAACAGCTGGGAGGGAAGGATTCGGCCACGGTGGGTCTGTTAAGGGCAGGTTACACGTGCCGCTAAGTCATACGTTACTGGGAAGCCCTCCTGGTCCAATTGGAATACGAAAAAATGAGTGCAGCATTGACGTCCAGCCGCGGTGTTCGGTGGGCATCGGACGCAAGCGAAAGCAGTTCAATGCGATAGTTGTCCTTTACGTTTGCATATTCAACTCGAGACACAACTAGGAGAGATTAAGATACTACACCATTTTAAAAATTATGACTTAAAACTTTTTAATTGATAATCGCCATTTGTCGCAAATTCTCGTGGGATATGCATATTCGTAATCCGTTAAATGCACTCGTAAAGAACTAGCTTTCATCGGAAGTGATGCTAAATATTGGCGAAATACGGAAGAAGCGTATTAACGTTCTTTGATTTTACAAAGCGTCAGTTCTTTATTAAATGATTGGGAGGGTACCTATCTGAATTTGTATGATTCCTGTAGGATCGTATGCAATATAATGATTAGCGCCCGGGGATAAATTGTCTATTACGATAATGCAATGGAAACCCCTAAAACCCTGTAGGGCGATTAATAATCCAAGAAAGCGGGCGGGAGAAACTCCGACATATTGCAAGGTCGCAACTTCATGATAGCTAAAGGTGACACTATGGGAATATTGTTAACGGCCACGCATATCGAAAGACACAACCACGATAATAAAATGCGTGTCATCACATCGAGTGCTGCTGAGGGCAGAGGAGATACACGATCGGGCTCGTGTAATTTTTTGTTTGTTCAGGGAGGCCATTGTTAAAACCATAAATGAAATCCATTTTAATGCTTATTAATATATATGATACTAGGGAGTTGCGATTTTTCATTCCATGCTCACATAATGCTGACGAATCACACCTAATAATCGACATTCATTTGACCTAATGAAAATCTGTCGTTCATTTCTACCTCCACCCAATATCTTACATATAGCGTCACTATTTTCAATTAATTAGAAGCGCACCCCTAAGTTATATTTTTCGAAGAATTATTGGGGATCATAATATTAAATTAAATTAATTAAAATTAAATTAATTACCTTGCATGCCGAAATGCAGACGTCTCCAAGATGAGGAGGTAAGCACTCAGTCAGGCAGCGTTTAGGGCATTGAGGGGTGTTTTAGAAGGAAAGGAAAATAGAGGGAGAGGTAATGGTCAAATAATGCGTGCGTACGTGCGAGTACGACAGCCGCAATCCTTCTAGGAAATTTCTGGTAAGAGAAGAATATATTTTCTTGAAGTTTGAAGGTAAATATGTCCTATTGAGAGAACTTCTATATTAAACAAGTAGTTATGGAAAGCCCTAATCCGCCTTCTTTCCTTTCAATACAATTTTAATATACAACAAGTAGGGGTTATATATGTTTTTCCGTGGTACAGCGGTGCTTTTCGTCACCTCGCGCTACAAACGAAATTTCTTTGAAATCCGTTCTGCCAATACCTTACAAATTCATAGTTACAGAAACATTCTAACCTTGATATCATGGTAGCCCTGTTTAATCGACCCGGTTGAAATACGACATTTTGCTTATTTATTATGTTATGTTATGTTTATATTAAAAGTATTAAATTTGGTTCAAATTGATGAGAATAGTTAAACACAAATACTTGTAAAAATAATATTTTATCCGTTGTATTGTGGCAGCCTTGCTTTCCATATCTACAGTAAACATCTTGAAATTGCTATTTTATATTGCACGCCTGCTTCATACAAACCTTTGTCAAAATCGGTTTACCTAATTCCTTCCAAATTCATAATTGCCGAAAAGATTAAGTTGGTGGAATACGTCCCTCCGATATCCAGGAAAAGTTGCGAAAAGTAGGTATGTGCTTCGGATACAAAGCAGCCTTCGTCATTGGCGATTCATCTACCATCTATCATTACTTACTTCTCCATACCATTGAGTTGACTTGTCACATTCTCACGTTTTGCATCAATGTTACCACACGAAAATGAAAATTTTAACAATTAAAAATTATTTTAAGACAATATCATTTAGCAGACAATGAAAATGATCTTATTCACAAATCTCTCTCGCAGAATACCTAATTGTTTTATCGAAGGTCATTTTACATTTTTTTTTAATAAATTGTTAAAAACACTGCCGTATGCGAGCAGAAGTATCTTAGGCAGTCATCGCAGATATTATTTTCAGTTTGTAATATTATTTATATGAAACGTGATGGTTTCTGAAGCAGGAAGACCGAATGCCGTAGAGATGTAGGGCTGCACGCTAAAATTCAAAGAAAATGAATGACAGGTACAAAATCCATATTGTACGGAAAAGTAAATCATAATTTCACCGAGAATCAGGATGTTACTCGAGGTTAATGCCATAATTTGTCCGAGTTGCTGTCAAGATTTTGTTTCCCGCGTCATGATGCCGTTACGCTAATTGTTCCTCCATCTCTCATCTATAATACCAGGGGATCCGCGGGATGTTTGGCCTCGCTCAAGCCGCCTTGGGCTGGTGGGGGGAATCACGTAGGTAGGTGTTTCGGATACAAAGCAGCATTCATCATTGGCGATTCATCTACCATCTATCACGTTCAATATTATTATCGTCTTCGTAGTTCTCCTACAGTGTGGATGTAAAATTTGATTGGAATTGAAAGCGCTGCCCTCGGAAGTAAAATATGAATGAAAGAAATGTAATTTCAAGAATCGCACGAAATACCGGACTAATGGCAAATGAACCTGAGCTTTGTCTCCTCGTTGAGACAAAAGTTATAGCAGGACAGACAAACGGATAATCAAGCAAACAGACCAAGTGCACAGGGATTCAACATAAGAGACCGCGCCAACGCAAATTGCGTGCCTCTGGGGTACATTTTAGGGAAATTTTTATTTGGCGTTTTCTTCGTTGTTTGATGTTTTCTGTGTGTCCGCTAAATTTCGTTTTGATTGGATAAGACTTAAAAATTAGCTCAGGAACTATAAGTGTGGTGTTCTAGAAAAACTATTGGCAGTCGTCTCTTAAGTTATTTGAACATGCACACGAAATTTTGTGAAAATAAAAAAATCGAGATTGCAGTTATCGTAGAACAGACAATGACGATTCATATGCTACAAGATTTTTATTTTAATTTTACAGGGTACTAACTGGAAACTGATGACAATATCAGAGATTCTGATTTTATTGTAAACGTTTACCTACTATGGGCTACATAAACGTTTTATTTTTCATGAATTAAACGCGTTCAAAAAGATTTGATTGGCAGTCGTCTCTTAAGTTATTTGAACATGCACACGAAATTTTGTGAAAATAAAAAAATCGAGATTGCAGTTATCGTAGAACAGACAATGACGATTCATATGCTACAAGATTTTTATTTTAATTTTACAGGGTACTAACTGGAAACTGATGACAATATCAGAGATTCTGATTTTATTGTAAACGTTTACCTACTATGGGCTACATAAACGTTTTATTTTTCATGAATTAAACGCGTGCAAAAAGATTTGATTTACAAAATTTAACCCACCATAGATACATCTCTCCTGGAATCTGGTAGAACTTGTTCGGGAGCCCAGAATCTTTGTAATGATGTAATTTTCAGCTTTACTAATGTTTTTACCTTATATTAAGTTGAGATTTTGGTATAATCTAATTCAATGAAACGATACTTAATGCATAAATCTCCTCTTTATACAGAACCATGTTGGTTACCAAATCTGACGGGCCAGTGACGGGTCGCCTGATTTTTATTACAATTTAAACCAATCTAGAAACATTCACCATTGTTTTAGATTTCTTTTCAAAAGTAAATGAGGTTGGCGGAGAATTAAGCAAAATTGTAACGTTTGTGCTGTCAGTTTCAGTATCCAACGAAACCTGCGAACATGTATTCAACGTCATTAATGTTTTGTTGAGTAAAGGTCGAAACTAATTAAGTGTGCATCATGTCAAGGCGGAAATTTCAGTATACACCAATTTTAATTACTCACCTAAAGATTTCAATGCCTTTTTCTGTCAAAATCAGATCTTTTGGAGACTGCTAGAGTAGTTCAAAATACAAATTCAAATTACATAAATGAAGCACGGCTTTTGAAGTAATGCTATTTTTACGAATTTGTTATTATAATTCATAGAGTAATGTTAAAACAAAATTAATGTTAAACATTCATATATTTTGTAAATGATAAATAAACCAAATTTTATGGTCCTCATTAGCTTTTTTTAACCTATTAACTTCCGGAATCAACAATTTACAAGATGGCAACTGTAAATTTAACAATAAAATAAATATTAAATATCATTATATGTTTCCCAATAATTAAATAAAATAGTTTCATTGCTCACACCCGGTTTTTTGACCTAAATAAAATCCTCCCGGTTTCTCCCGAAATTTGCTATTCATTCGGTGGAAATCTCTCGGAATCAACTACTCATGAGGTGGCAACCCTAGTTTCCTGTTTCTACGAGCAAATTTTCAAGACGTCTCTTGTGTGAAGAGAAAATATTATCTGTAGTTGTAAGAATTTCAGAAATCAGGGACGTGAATTCCATAGGAGTAAAATGAGCATCAACCGACTTGAATCAGCACATCTGAGAAAATATCAAAAAATGAAATTTAGTAACAGCGGAAGAATGATATGCGAGATATAAAAGGAAATAAGTAGGAAGGGACTCACCCAGGGTTGCCACCTTATGAGTAGTTGATTCCGGGAGATTTCCTTTTCATGATAGAAAATTCCGGGAGAATCCGGGAGTATTTTCTCTAGGTCGAAAAACAACTAAAGTGACCAATGAAACTTATTTTATTTAGTTATTAGTAAAATCAATAATGATTATTTAATCTCGTTTTATTTTTAAAGTTAGAGTTGTCACGTTGAAAACGGCTGATTCCGGGCGATATCCATATGAATAGTTAACTAACTTAACTATCTTCGCCCCTAATTCTGTACCATCAAGTTACCGCATAAAAACAATAACAATACCTACTGGACATACAATTGCAATTGCAATTTTCTCGTTCGGCGGCGTTTGTTGTTGTATGAGAAAATTTGAAAAATGCCCAAGATGAAAGCACGTTAACCCGTAACCACAGGCATCGGTCTCTCAGACCACACGAAAAATTTCAATAGTCTATTTTATGGTCCATGGATCATTTAGGCCTTTGAGGTTTTGTTTAGCTTTGTATCCTGGAGGTGGCTTTGTTTACTTCACGGTAGTTGCCTTCTAGCTTTGGACCTGTGCGTACTAGAGCGGGTTTAGTTTCGTTGCCGGTCTGAAAAACCGCTTGCCTGTGTCCACGTAATTTTTTTCGGGACAATTCTTTCACACGGTTTCGGAAATTTCCTACGACATGTTGCAGTTATACCGTCCTGGACCGTCGCACGTCCAAAAATGAAAACCAAAACTGCCTTCCAATGTTTTATTTGTAGCAGCTCAATATATTTGAAATGTTCAGCACCCGCTTGAGGAGAGAGAGCGTGAGAGGGGGAGGGGAGGGCGTTGGAAAGGGAGTGGGATGGGAAGGGGGGATGGTAAGGGGGGGTTAAGGGGAGAGGGAGGGGAGTGGGTGGAGAGGGTGGGAGAGTGGAGGGAGAGGAAGAGGGAGAAGGGGAGAGAGCGGGGTAGAGGGGGAGAGAGATAGAGACAGAAAAGAACCAAATGTACTATATATTGAAAATAATTATGTGCGGTTAAGTATTTTATAGCGAAATTTATTTCTTTGTCTAACAATTTCTATTCACCCAAAACCATTTTTACACTCCGTACCACTCAATCATGTTAATTTAATATTTATTGCTTAATTTTTAGTGCATATAAAAGTTGGTGTCATTAATTTGACTTTTCAAGATATTTCTAAAGGCTAAAGACTACTTAAAAAAGTTGTCCAGTATTGGAAAGTACCAGAACTTGGGTGACATTGGTGGTACCGCAAACAGCAACCAAGTTTTGAGAAGAGGATAAGTGAACACGAATTATATTTTTAATTTCTGTCACCCATTTGCTACTTCACGAAACATCTCTTGGAAAACGCTCAAAACAGTACATTTTACCATATGTTAACGACTTTTTATGCCAAAGGCAATAGATTTTTTTCTGGAACAATCAAAATTTATTCATTTTTTCCTCACTAGCGAGTTTGTATTTAAAAGAATTCTCCAATCCATTCCGAAAACACCATTGAAAGAATTCCTTTTGGTGACTTTATGGCGAGATATTTCCTATTTTCCTCCTCCTCTCTCCACCATACCTCTTTCCCATCTGTCTTTTTGTTTGATTTGTCATTCTTAACGGCCCCACTTCAGCCGTCCTCGGCTGAGGGGTGGTCAGCGTGTCTGGCTCCCAATGTTAAAGTCGCCCGAGTAAAATAGTAAAAGGTGCTTGCATACTCACCTTGAAAAAACATTCATTTTTTAGAGACACATTTCGTCATTGGAAATATATTTTTAATTCTAAAGATTTCACCTCTTAACCGATTTTCATTCTTTCCTTGTGTAACTATAATGTAGTAAACCAATCCCTAAATTTTGCAATTTCAAGAATATTATACTTTTTTCACAGTAGGATACTAAAACCACACATTTTTGCCAAATTTTAAAGTTGTACCCTATCTAGTAGAGAAATAATGTATATCTATTTGTTTAAATTTTAAATAATTATAACGGCCGCATCAACATATTGATGGAGATTTTTATTTGGGTATGTGCACCAAGTTCAAAATAACTTTAAAATTTCCGCTTCAACACGACATTATTTTTTTTTCACGATTCTCAATTATTAAAACAAATACTACACAACCCATATTCTACACATGAAAATTATCACCATCTGATGTACTTGGTTGTCCTTTGTACCTTGATGTGGTAGAAGGGCTTGAGCATTTCAAGGGGCAACATTTTGTCGTTGTCAAAGAGAGGATAACAAGGTAGGAAATTTAACACCACATTTGAACAAATACAAAGTCTCAAAGTTAAAACACAAATTTATTAGTGTAATATTGTAAACACTGGAAACTGTATTGGGTACTCAGTTTCAGCCAGAAGTTACGAGATAAAAATATTGATGGTACATTGGTCATTGATTCACAACAGTTATATGCAGGCAATTAACAATGTAATGCTTATTGTAAAAGAGCTTGTTGGAATGACTTGAAAGTAGATTTAAATGCAACCTTAAAAGGCATTGATGTATAATATTGTACAATTAAGACATGCCATTAAACAAGATTTTATCTTTTGTGTATAACAGCTTGTAACTTGTTTAATCTATGTGAAAATCCTTCTTCGGGTTGACGTTTCTGTTTTATTAAGGTTAAAATTTAATTTTGTGAAATGCACAAAAGATATTTAGATGCTTAAGCATTGACAGTATATGGAATATAGTGGAGTACATTATAATTCTTAACTAAAATTACACTTAGTCAAGGAACACACAACAATCAATGCTAAGTGTTCTATCTGTTCTTTTTTTAGAATTTCACAATAATGAAAATTATGTGTGTTATTAAATACCCTCGACCATCCTATACTGCCAGAAGGCTCAAATAAATGTAACTGTTGCTTGACATCACAGCTTTTGGGAGTTCACTAACCACTTTGCTGGTATCATTTACCCACTTTTGGTTATTCATGAAGGGATAATTTATATATGCGGAGATATTAATTTAATAAAAATAAATAAATGCACTAGTTAATGCATCAGAATATGCTGAAATCTTTTCAACACAACCTACTCATAAGTAGATGCATGTAGAAGGTGAATGTTTTTTATTAGATAGTTATAACAATGTCGACTATTGCTTGGCACAACATTCAAGATTCAGCCATCAGATAATGTGCGTAATACTTTCAAACTGTAAAAAATCAGCCTGAGCTCTTAGATAATACAAAAAAATCTATATAGTATATAAAAATTAAATAGACAGGTATTATACAGAAGATTTTGAAATAAAGACGATGTTTTTCACTAAAGAGCCTATCAAAATCACATCCACACAAAATAATTATGTTGTCAGCAAAGATGACCAAAATTGCTAAAACACTCGAAATTGCTTCAGTCATAATTAACAGGCTAAAGCCTTTTTCTTGTATGAAGAAATTATACATTTATTATTTTCTTTCTGTTTACCAACAGAATACTTATGAATGCTGGTAGAGGTTTTCGGGTTTCGCTGCGTTGGCGGCATTTCTGGCTCTAGACGTTTCGCAGACATTGCAGTCTGCATCTTGAGGAGACGAAGTGAGATCAGATTGTAGGGATCTGCTTTTATATCCACTCGGCCTTCCTAGTTTAACCGTTGTCCATCGCTGATTGGATCATTCGAGTTGCTATCCTTTTCTCTTTGGTGGTTGCTCCAACGTATTTTCTTCCCTTTCACGTTTCCGTTGGAAGAGTCGCTTCCATGTTGCGCTAATGTGCAAACCGTCGTCCCGGTTGAAATTGACTGGATGTTTTTCGATTTTCATAGCTTCGCGAATTAACCTCGGAAAATATCGATCTTCTTTCGCGAGCAATTTCGTTTCCCCGAGCCTGTTTTTATGTACCGGGCCGCAGGTGAAGTGCTCCGCTATGGCCGACTCCGTCCAATTCTTGTTCATCATGGCCCGATTATGTTCGCCTAAGCGCCAGCGAATGGATCGTCCCGTTTGTCCTACATATACGTGTCCGCAGCTGCATGGAATCCTGTTGACTCCTTCAGATGTTAGCGGGCCGAGTGCATCTTTCGCAGACGGAAGTTCTTCTTTTATTTTTCTTAGCGTGTTTGAACGGACGACGATATTTTCTTTTTGTAGAGCCCTGTCTATGCGTTCTGATGTCCCGGCGATGAAGGGAATTTTTGCGTAGGCTGTGGGCTTTGGTCGTTCCACCGAAGGTTTTTGCTTCGGTTTTATGTTCCGCCGGATGAAGGGGTGACTGTAGCCATTATTCATAAGTGCCCTTCTTATATGCTCTTCTTCGTCTTTTAGCGACTCGGGATCGGAGACCGTCTTTTTTCGGTGCATCAGGGTCTTGATTTTTGATGCCTTCTGCTGAGGATGGTGATGAGAGGCAGCATGCAGGTAACGGTCAGTATGCGTTTTTTCCGAAATACGCTGTGTCCAAGGCTTCCGTCAGGTCTCTTCTTCACCATGACGTCGAGAAATGGTAGGGTGCCGTTCTCTTCGACTTCCATGGTGAACTGGATGGCCGGGTGGACTTGGTTGAGTTGACGGTGGAACTCATGAAGTTTATTTGTCCCATGGGGCCAAATGACGAATGTGTCATTCACGCAAAGACTAGTACCCCTACGGAAAGACCGGAAACTTAACAGAAATTTAACAGATTAAATGGACTTAAATGAAAAAATTGCATATAAGAAATCAAACTTATTACCATATATCACACATTACGAGAGTACAAAGTCATTATCAAATTACATAACAGTGAGGTATTTTTACATAAATATTATACAATCAAGATATAAAAATGAATTATTGTAACAGAATTTTATAATGTTAATACCTTTTATGCATGAAACGTATTTAAAGGAAATTCACGTGGACGACGAAAAACGTCAAACTTTCACGTCATGAATGAATTTGTGGATCAAGCAAAAATCTATTTGTAAAGTGATTTCTTCGGCCCTGGAACACATTCTCTTTCTGTTGCACCTGTAAAAAGAGCGAAAATGAATTTCTAAGAATGTCAATCATTAAACATGCTAAACCTAATGAAATTGATGCAGGAGGCAATGGGCATGCTTCAAATGTTGCAATAAATGTAAAATAAGGCAAATGCGCTTACGGCCCATAAACAATGTTTCTATGATGATCACATTACCATTTGTAAAATTAAACACATCACATTGCACTAGAAAATGTGCACTTTATCTATAATTTATTCCAAGCACAGTTGTATTTGCTGACGTTTACGTGTTCACAGCAGTTACAGTTAGACCATTTAAGATCTATATGTATTCATCATATAATAAGGAAAACTTTTGATATAGAGATTTCAATTTCTCGATCGAAAAATATATACATATTTCTAAATGTTTTGAAACAAAGAAGAATTATGTCTAGGATTATAAACAAATGCATAATGAGAAACAAGAAATATTCAAGTTAACAATTTCTGTAAATTCAAAATATTTCAAATTAAAACAATGAGACATCGCTATGGTACACTTATTTCATTCTATTACAAGCACAATTCTATCCTCTGGCGTCTCTGTTGCAGTTTAACTTATAAAACTCACTATAATCTACTGATAACCGCGAGAAGTTTTATGCAGAAATTTCAGTTACTCAATCTAAAATTACTGCTTATTTTGTGAACTGACACGAACCATATTCACGGCCAGGGCAATGGACGACACAGCTAGGTGAAGTAAGCGAGGCTTAACACCTGAAAATGAGAAATATTTCCTCTCAAAATGCTTCTCGTACACCAACAAAAGAGAGAAATTTCTTTCCTTCCTTCCTAGAAGATATATCCATTGGAGGTATCTGTTAAGAAAATATAAAAGCATTCTCACAAAACGAATTCACATAACTATTCGTAGAACTATTTCGTTAATCTTTTTTTCAAAAATATATGATATTTTTAAGATTTACCTGTTGATTGGACATCAGAACAAAATCATTCCGTCACGTTTTCTTAAACAGTGATGAATGCATATCTACTATATATCTACTTGACAAAATCTGAGTAACTGACAACCTCTCAATAAGCAATGGCCAACATTTTTCAAGAAAAATGGCCACTGTTCCGTTACGAGACACAAGGAACGTGTGGCGCTGTGGTGATGCAGTAGAGAGAGAGAGAAATAGAGGTAGAAAATGAGAGAGAGAGAGAGCCGACTGCGACTGCAGCGCCTATCGCGGACACCTTAGCATGGTGAACTACGTGTAAAAGCTGGGAATCTATTCTCCCATAAGAGTTTCATACCCCTGCATCCACGTAACGCAGCCAGCATGAAGGTTGAGGACCAGCGCCTTAGACTCGAAATGTTCCATATATAGATTGGCTATGACGGGGGAGAGAGGACAGCCCATATCTGCTCCCTCCTTCTGGTCGTAAAATTATCCGTTCCACAGGAAGTAGTTGTTGGTGAGGCAGAATTCTGTTAACTACGGATAGTCTACCGGCAGTCCATGATGTATAAGCTCCTAAAAGATTTCGATGGAGTCCTTTATAGGAACCTTAGTGAAGAGTGAGGTCACGTCAAAGCTTACAAGAATATCGTTCTCCGAAACTTTCATGTCGTTTAGCCTTTCTATGAAATGTGCTGAATTCTTCACGTGCGATTCCGTTCCGCCTACGTACGTCTGTAAGCTGCGTGCGAAGTATTTTGACAGCCGATGTGTTGGGGAGCCGATGGCGCTGACGATGGGTCTCAGAGGAACGTCGTTCTTGTGTATTTTTGGTAACCCAAACAGTTGTGGAGGCCTGGATGATGACGGCAGTAAATTCCGTTGGTCTTAAATAGGTATTGAGGATTTCTAAATCAACTCTCGGATTTTCCTTTCGGTTTTCATCGTCGGGTCGCCTTTTAGTGTGGAGTAAGTTGGATTGTCCAGCAGATTGCGGATCTTCTCGTCGTAGTCCTCCTTGGAGATGATTACGGTGGCGTTTCCCTTATCAGACGATAAAATCACGATACTTTTCTTGTTTTTCAAATCTGTGATGGCCTGACTTTCGGCTGTTGAGATGTTGGAGTTTGGCGGTCTTGCTTTACGAATAATATGCGCCACCTCTTGGCGCATTTCTTCTGCTTGGTTCGATTTCAGATTTCGGATGGCCGCTTCCACTCCCACGACAATTTCTTCCTTAGGTATTTTGTTGGGAGCGATAGCGAAGTTCAGACCTTTCGCTAAGACTGATTTTGCTGCATCGGAGAAATTGACGTCCGTTAGGATGTAAATCGTCTTTTCATGGCTCGGCGTCCTTTATGGGAACCTTAGTGAAGAGTGAGATCACGTCAAAGCTTACTAGAATATCGTTCTCCGATACTTTCTTGTCGTTTTGCCTTTCTATAAAATGTGCTGAATTCTTCACGTGCGATTCCGTTCCGCCTACGTACGTCTGTAAGCTGCGTGCGAAGTATTTTGACAGCCCGATATGTTGGGGAGCCGATGGCGCGGACGATGTGTCTCAGAGGAACGTCGTTCTTGAGTATTTTTGGTAACCCATATAGTCGTGTAGGCCTGGATGATGACGACGGTAGGTTACTTTGGTTTATATATGTATAGAGGGTTTCTTAATCAGCTCTATGTTTTTCCTTTCGGTTTTCATCGTCGGGTCGCCTTTGAGTGTGGAGTAAGTTGGATCGTCCAGCAGATTGCGGATCTTCTCGTCGAAATCCTCCGAGGAGATGATTAATGTGGCGTTTCGCTTATCTGCCTGTAAAATCAAGATGCTTTTGTTGTTTTTCAAAACTTTGATGGCCTGTCTTTCGGCTGTTGAGATGTTGGAGGATGGTGGTCTTGCTTTACGAATAATACGCGCCACCTCAGATTCAGAATTCAGAATTCAGATTTCGGATGGCCGCTTCCACTCCCAGACAATTTCTTCATTAGGTATTTTGTTGGGAGCAATAGCGATGTTCAGACCTTTCGCTAAGACTGATTTTGCTGCATCGGAGAAATTGATGTCCGTTAGGTTGTAAATCATCTAGTCGTGGCTCGGCGTCCGATCTGGATGTTGATTCTTATGGAGATTTTAAAATTTCTTAACCTGCTTATCCTTGAAAGACCACTGGGTTTTGGTTGAGGTGGTGGTGATATGGTCGCTTTGTTCTCAGTCTTCGTGAGACATAACGGAGGCGAGCTCTAGGTGGTGATGATAGAGACTATGAGCGCATTGGAGAAGCGCGTAACTCGTGGAGCGTATGCGTTTACGCAGGAGTGCTTGGCTTGTTGAAAAAGGCGAGTGATGACAAAAGCTTGCACTTCTGTTTGTGGAGACGCTCGAATCTCCTTCAATTCCTCTGGATGTTCTCCCCGTAGAGGGATATCAATTTGAGTTGAAGGCTTTCGCAGCGTTGCTGAATGCTGGTGGAGGTTTTTGGGTTTCGCTGCGTTGGCGGCATTTCTGGCTCTCGACGTTTCGCATACATTGCAGTCTGCATCTTCAGGAGATGAAATGAGATCCCGTCAGCTGTATGAATTTGCCTCAGTGAGAGCTTTCCACTACTGTGCGGTTAAGCTTTCAGTGGTTGGGCTGGGAGGTAGCAGGATGCTAATTGGACAGGTCCACTCGCTGTATGAAGAATGGCGGCTGTAGCTTCCGATGTCTTTTCTGAGGAATCGTTACTTCATATGCTGAAATGTCCTCTCTAACAAGGATGGCTGTTCCTCCTCCTAGTCTGCCCTCCCTGTCTGTTCGAAATACCTTGAATCCGGGTGACGCCCATTTCCAAGATGGCTTAAGGTGTGTTTCGTGTATAAGAGCTACTGTGACGTTATTTCCCTGGAGGAAAGCTAGCAGTTCAGGTGTTTTTGTTCTTATACCACCGTTGCAGTTCCAGGTGATAAGGACTATTCCGGAGAGCTGGGTGTTCTTATCCATGCATAGTCAGTATTTGGCCGGACAGTTGGGCAAGCACTTGTCCAAGGGCCGCGATTTGTTTCTGCAGGACTGATGTAAGGAGGGAGGTTAGGGCCGAATCCGTTGACGGGAGGAAAGATGGATTATCTGTAGTTGGTTCAGGTTGAGGTGGTATCTGTCTGTGGCGAAGGGTGACGTTGGGTTCCTGTATCGTCTCGCCGTTTGTGGCTGCGGGATGCAGGAGTGGTGGGAAGTCCGAATTTTGGTGTGGATGTGCTGCGTTCTTTCTTTTGCTGCCCCAGGCGTTGCCTCTTGGAGCTGGTTCCGGTACATAGGCAGGGGGTGCCTGCTGGGGCTGAGAGGTTTCCAGCTATCCAAACCATTTCCTTGCCTCTCGTTGGTATACCGGGCAGGTCTTATAGAAGGCGGTATGTGGGCCTCCACAGTTACAGCATGTGGCAGGACCATCCTCCTTTTTCTTCGGGCAGGTTTTCTTCAGGTGGAGGCCGCCACAGTTATAGCATCGAGGTGCCGCTGGGCAGAACGTTGTTGAATGTCCGAAACGATTGCATTGGAAGCACATCTGTGGTTCTTCATGTCGGTATCGTAGAATGTGGACTCAAGAATTCCCGATGGAAGTCCATCGGAGGAAATCTTTTGGGTCCCATCCTTGGGCTGTGGCGAGGGTTGATACTACGAATGTCCCTAGGGGTGATTTGTAAGCTCGGCGAATCTGACGAGTGCGTAAGACTGGAACCTTCATGTCCTCCAGAATTTCCTTGAGATAAGATTCTTCCATTATTGTATAAAGCCCTCTTATGGTAAAGCTAAGGGTTTTTTCCTCTTTGGTTCCCCAGGTGGAGAACTGTGCTTGTTCTTCTCTTAACATAGTCTGCACACTTTTGTGGTCTTCTATATTGGTTAGCTGTAGCCTGTTATATTGCCTACGTGATGTCACTTGGAAAGAGTGGTCCTTAATGACACTCATGACGGCTGTTATAAATTGTCGGAAGTCTGCCAATTCATATAATAGAATTGCTGGCGGCTTAGGTAGACTTGTCTGGGATGGCTCGGCGGGAGGGGAGCTGGAAGCAGGCCCCGGAGTGACGTCTGTATTAGCGTCTCTGAGGAGCTGGTCGTAGCGGTTGTTGGTTTCTACCGTTTAGTGTTGGACGGCAATAGTCTCGGCAGCGGTGAAGTATGGCTTAAATTTTGTCTTCCGCTTCTTCTTTGGCTGTTGAAAGGTGCCCGTGCCAATGGACTTTCTAGCTCGTGTATCAGCATCCTCTTGGATAGGGGCTAGTTGGGAGTTATCGTTGTTGTTTTGGCCCTTGAAAAGGCCTTCGTCAGTTGGTTTCCCTTGGCTTGGTGTGCTGTCAAGAATTACTAGCCGGTCTTTCGAAGTCAGATATTGGGAGTCAATTTTCCGGTCGTTTGGACCGGCGTCAATCTTAAAATCTTTTCCGAAGAGGATGTGTTTGATATTACTGGGTAATGATGTATCGACGTTCGTCCTAGGAGGAATCGTCCTATGTTGTACCTTTTTTGCCGGCGGTGATCTGAGCAGCGATATTTCGCAGAGCGGGTTTAAAGTTGAGGGGGCTGAAGCCCTTCCCCTCTAGCCTACCAACTGCCACCTGTCCGAATAGTCAAAAGAACACGATGTGCGGGTGAGAAGGTGGACCTATGTTAGCCACCCCCCGCTGCAAGAGAGAAAGTGTGACCGTGCAAGGTTCCCCCAGGTGCTCCGCTCGCAGCAAGGCGTGCGGTTTACACCTGAGTAGATCCTGGTCACGCTTAGAAGGCCCTGGTAGGTCTGGGCCACAGCGGATTACAGTACTTCCTCCCCAGGGGGATTTTCCAAACACCAGCCAGAGCAACGGAATAGCTAGAGGAGTTCGTTATTGTTGAGTCGCTGACCATAAGCCGGCGAATGATCGATTGATCGATCGATCAATGTTTTCGATGAGCCGATCGATGAGATCCGATGGTAGGGATCAGCTTTTATATCCGCTCGGTCTTCCTAGTTTAACCGTTGTCCATCGCTGATTGGCTCGTTCGAGTTGCTATCCCTTTCTCTTTGGCGGTTGCTCCAACGTATTTTTCTTCCCTTTCACGTTTCCGTTGGAAGAGTCGCTTCCATGTTGGGCTGATGTGCAAACCGTCGTCCCGGTTGAAATTGAATGGATGTTTTTCGATTTCAATAGCTTCGCGAATTCACCTCGGAAAATATCGATCTTCTTTCGCGAGCAATTACGTTTCCTCGAGCGTTATTTTATGTCCCGGGCCGGAGGTGAAGTGTTCCGCTATGGCCGACTCCCTCCATTTCTTATTCATCATGGCCCGTTTATGTTCGGCTAAGCGGCAGCGAATGGATCGTCCTGTTTGTCCGACGTATACGTGTCCGCAGCTGCTTGGAATCCTGTAGACTCCTTCAGATGTTAGCGGGTCGAGTGCATCTTTCGCAGACGGAAGTTCTTCTTTTAATTTTCTTAGCGTGTTAAAACGGACGACGATATTTTCTTTTCGTAGAACCCTGGCTATGCGTTCTGATGTCCCGGCAATGAAGGGAATTTTTGCGTAGGCTGTGGGCTTTGGTCGTTCCACCGAAGGTTTCTCTTTCGGTTTTAAGTTCCGCCGGATGAAGGGGCCGCCAACGCAGCGAAACCCGTAACCCTCCACCAGCATTCAGCAACGCTGCGAAAGCCTTTCAAGTCAAATAGAATACTTATGAATTTAAACACAATTTCTTTAAATAAATAAAACATCCTAATCAAGTCGAATTCCCTCCTAAGGCCTGTCGACACATTTCATAAACCACATAGCTGATGCCAACTGCAGGGACCACTTTCATGAAGCTGGGCCTGATTCCTCGATAGAGACCAAAGAATCCCTCCCTTGCTATTATCTCACGTATTAATCTCGTCATGGTTTGGGCATGCTCTGGGCTTCTCAGTATATCTGAAAATACAAAAGAAAGTCAACATCATAACGTTGGAAAAGAGAAGAAGCGGAAAGCATATTATGTGACCAAACAAAAGATCACAGAGAATTAATTTGAACTCATGAATTATTATGACATATTTTTTGCAAGATTATTGACTTGGTAATATATTAACCCTTTCTGGTCTGAGTGATTTAAAAAATATCTCATACAAGATTGATGGCATTGCTGACATAGAAGCAATAAAATAATTACGTGTACTTTTTATAAATTTTATTGGCACATACAGTTTAACTTATGTGAAAAAATGGGCCGATCATAGGTATACCAATGGCCAAAGGGAAAAAATCAGGGATGTCGATATCTGACCGGAAAGGGTTAATTCCCTTGGCGACAAAAAAATACTGGACAAATTAACATTCAAGGAAGCTACTTCAGTCGTGATAACTTCATTCAAAATTTTGTAAATGTGGTCTTTCATGATTTCATGAATGTTCTCCATCACTCACCTTGAGCTTGGAGCCTTGTTCTCACCAGAGCAAGCGGATACGATACTATCAGCCCACATGTGCTACTAATCGTCCCACAGCATAAGGGAAGCAAAATCCCTGGATTTTCTGAACCATTTTGCCGGATATAATAATTCTTCAAGGTCTGAAATACAAGATGGGAAAACTTAATATAAATTAAGACTAATTTACTATTTTTAGTTTCTAAATTTAAGTAACTAATGCAATCTGTCCAAGCACATTTTAAAAGTTAATGTAGGAATGAGAAAGTTTTTATAATTTGATACAGTTATTAAAGCATTTGGCATTTTTATAAATATGAAGTTGCAGTTTATTTATCAAGAGATCATAATAATACTGCATGATTAAAAGAAGCAATTTATACATTGAATATGAAGTAATTAATCAACTTTTAACTGTTAACTAAGCTCATTACCTAGAGACAACATTAAAAATTAGTCTAAAATATCTCAAGGTACAGAAAAACAATAGAAAAATTAAGAACTCATTTGCCACATTCACAAACATCCAAGATAAATAATTTGACTTACGAACCTCATAAACAGCCAGATCTATGCCAGCATATGGGATTATCCCAAGAAGGTTTGGTAGGTATCCACGGTAAAAAGTTCTGAGTCCCTCCCTCCTATAAATTTTTTTTGCTGCATCAATGATCCCAGCATACTGGCCAGTTTTCCTGAGGGCCAGTCTAGTTTTTAGCACCTAGACAAAAAAATTAGCACAATTAATGAATGCACTTAGAAATCCAACTTAAGATGTTTAAGCAAAGATTTTAATGAAACAACAATGAGGATACTTCTTCTCACCTCAAGTGGATATATAATGGTCTGGCTCACTCCACCAGCAATTGACCCAGCTACGAAACGCTCGTTGATGCTCAAATCCTCACCGCTGTTTTGATGGATCAACGTTTTTGTTTGCTCATAAGCCATGAACTTTATTGCAGTTTCTGGAACAATCTTAATAACATTTACTCCATTTCCTCGCCAGAGTCCTCTGATACCACCCTCTTTTACCATTTCGTGTAAACAAGACACAATTCCTCCTTTATTACCGTGTACCTGAAATAAATTCCAGAAAGATAAGTCTAAAGTGGTAAGTTCTTTTAACATCTACAGTTATGATTATCCGAACTTCTAATTAGTATTGGGAACAAATTTGGTAAAATGCAATTTTTTTCTTCATAAAATACTTTTGCGTCATATTTTTCCTGATGTATGTATGTATTTCATTTTTATACCGAATTGCGAGGGACTTTGACATTCAGGGTGTTTCGAATGCTTCAACACTGCAATGAGACAAGGGTGGAGAAGAAGGAAGAGTGAGAATTTGCTTAAACCGCTTTGTTCATAAAGATTACTCAATTTAGTAGCAGATTTTATTTCAGCCAGCTATTAATCATTCAGATGTTAAGTTTTACATTTTATCTATCAAAATATTTTATTGAACAACGGTATAGGAGTTGTTTCCTTTCTTTATCTTTGCCATAGTCTCCACTCATTATTAATATATATTTTATTAATGTATTTGTTGTTTTAATTACAATAGTAATATTCAAAAATATATATCAAAAATACATTTATATGCCTATTTGATGATATTTCAACACATGATTTTTAATAATGCCAAATTACCCCGAGTTTTTATTATCAGCGCCAACTTGGATCAGAGAATTTCAGATATTTATACTTTATTGCAATTAGAACAAGAAGTCCAAACCAGGACATATGCAGGCTGGTTTCCCATAGCTGACGTTCCGAATTTATTACTTATATTGACAAGAAAAGTGTTAGTGATTCCAAGGAATTCTCTGGAAATCAAATTAATAGAGCATTATCAGGTTTAAAATATTAATAGCAATGTCAAATTTTCTTTCTCTCGTATTTTCCATCTATTTCATTTGATAAATGTTACTGTTTATACACTGATATGTGTGAATCATCTGTTCATTGCTGAAGGGTAGTCAAGTGAAATAGAAAATAACAGATTTGTTCACTCATCTATGCTCAAGCCGAGTTAGGAAATAATCGTCTCCATGGCAACAAACCGATAAAATGCGACTTACAACGTAAAAACTCTGTTTTAGTAATAATTCAATACATTAGGATAAAATATCAAAATTCGGAGTTAATATTTGGAATTTAAATTCTTTTCCCCTTAGAACAGGACAAACCTCACTCCGATATCAGAATTTTAAGATATTTTAAAGTATTAAAGAAAACATCCCTGTAGGATGGATTTGATACTTCAATCTTTGCACAAGCCTCATACCAACAAGTTTCATGAAAATCTGCCCATTGATGCAAAAGTTGTTAATAGGGGACACACACAGATAGGACCATTTCATTAGGCTGTTTCCTTTAGAAACCAGCCCAATAGAAATGAGTTTTTCACAAAAAATACAATATCATCACATTTAATACAACATAAATACCACGAAATTCTTCATGCTTTTTTAGGTTATTGGTATTTCGTTCCAATTCAAGTATTTTTTCAAGTAATTACCGTGCATGATTTAAATTAGAAGTTTGTATTCAACAACTCAACGTCGCATCCATTAAAATATATAGTCAGACCCCTATTTACCACCCCTCCCCATATAGTGCCACTCCTGCTTACCGCCCATGAATCGTCGTGAACAAAACTTCCATCTTATGATGAAATAGAGCTAGAGAGAAGAAGAGCCTTTGCTTCAGCGATGGAAAGTTACAGGGTGATGGAAGATTACGTTATGATAGAGAAACGGAGACGAAACGGGGAACATTAAAAGGCGCACACGAAATGGTCATGTCGAAACCAATGACTTCTCTCGGGAGATTTGATCCCGAGATTTATTATATTAATATTTTATCGTGCGTTTATCGGCAGCTCGGACACGGAACTATGCAACGGCAAAAAATGATGAAAAAGCGAGAGGACGGTTTCCATGCACCGACTCGACATTGAGGGACAGACACGCTACCTATCAACCCTAAATGTTTGAAAACGATTGAAAAATGAATAATAATAATAATAAGCAAAAAAGATCGTTGAAAAAAACTTCCTTGAATCTTGTTTTTTTTTATAAAAACAATTGCATAAATACTACATCCGTTAGGTACTGCAATTACATTAATCGCACTGGACTCGGACACTATCTTGTAAATATTATTAATCAAAGAAGGTTTTCACTTCGTAGAACGACATTACACGAATGAAATGAAACCCATTACTTAAAATTACACTTCCATTTATAATCGCGACCGGTTTCACGTAACGGTAAGTAGACTGATGATGCGAAAATGGGTCGCGGATATAAATTGAAGTGTAATTTTAAATTAATGGGTTTCATTTCATTCGTACCAAGCAAATGTGGGAGGTACAGCACACGTTTTGTTTTAAAATCAGCAGGTCGGAAACCCATTGGTTTAAAAAATGAAGAATTCATTATATATCGACGCTACGCGCTAGTCACCACCAACTCTCATCCTATTTATTGCCGAAAAATAAATGAATAATATTACTAATTATAAGAGCAATGAAAAATTACTCAGCCTACTACCTAAAAATAATGGCACTACAAACGTTGACGGAACAACAGTGTAAAAGGTGCTTTTTACCAAAACAATAAATATAACTGAAAACAACTGAGGAACTACTAAACTCATGATTAAGATATAAAAAACTAGCCAAAAAAGTTTTTGGAAACCGGTGGATTTACCTTGACCACAATTTTATTCCGGATATGAGGCGAGCTACATAATTCATTTTTGGAATTAAATTGCACACGGAGAAAACAACGGATTACTAAACTAAAGCTAAGCCAGCTACACGCGTAAACGATCACGAATTTAACAATTTTTTTAGATTCGTATGTCACAAAGGCTCCATCGAATAACACGAAGTAGTCATTCGGTCGATTTCCCTTGAATTTTGAAGACCCATCTCACAATCACGTGATACGAGGATTATCGAAGTCAGCCCACATCTGCCAAAGATCATAAAGGAAGCACTAGGAGGAGGGGGACATGGACATGAGTCGGCAAACCATAAACCGAAGCAATCGGTGGAAATTAGAATGTCACGTGGAAGGGATTGCGGATCGGCAAGTCACCCAACGCACAGTGGGACCAAATCCGAAAAAGGGGACCCATGTATATGCATATATTACAATACTGAAAGTAAGCGAGTAAATGCCGGAAATTTCTGAATTATTAATTTGAATAATACCTGTCGTATATAGAGCGAGTTTTCCATTCAGTCTCTATATATCATGCTAACATCTTCTAGGACACAACGAACAAAACGTTCGAGCTTCCGAATCCTCTTTATAACCGAGTTATACCGTGTGTAATTTTCTATAGTTCATTTATTTAAACTATTTCAGGAACGGCTTTTCCAGGACTTATATAATGGACAAAATATCGATAACAAAGACGATCACGTACAACCATTCTGTCGGCAGGATTCGAACCCACGAGCATTGGGAGCCAGACACGCTAACCACCCCTCTACCAAAACCGGCAATAATATTTTTAACAGGACAAAAAGAGAACCCAGCTTATTATTTTTTGCGGTTAATTTTTTCATTATTACTACTTGCCATTTACTTGCTTTACTCATAGACTCGACTATGTACACGCAAACTCCCATTAATATTTTACGAAACGGGGAAAAATTATATTCGCGGCAGTAAGGAAATGCGAAGGAAAATGAGGCAGATCCCGGTCTTACCGAGAGTGAAGTACAGAGGGAACGGAAGAAATAGTAACCGTTTCATATCCTTTCCACCTGCCTCCTTCCCTTCACCACTTCCATCATACGGCGACGTCGCTCCATAAAAAATGGCTCCGTCTGAATGATCGCCTCTTCACTTGACACCCTCTAACGCCACGCGGCCAAAACCCAACCCCGAATAATCGAAGCATAATGGAAGAAGGTTGGGTGGGGGTTTAATACCACGGCAGGTGATAGCGGGGTGGGATTGACCCCGACCAGTTTTTCTACGTCTAGACTTACTTGTTGGAACACTTTGAGTCGATCCAAAGGTGCGGTGCAGGTACGGGATACGCCTCCGGCGATGCCACCTGCTACCAGAGTTCGCCACCACATACCAGAATGCATTTCAGCCGATGTGAAATCATCTGGTACGTTCATATCCTCCCCGATGTCGAGATGCTGAAGAGGAAGAGTGGAGCGGGTGAAACGACACTTCATAGTACTTCGACCGTTATTACACCCTCCGTACCATCTTAAACATTTAACTACTGCAGTGAAATTACGAACACGTATCTGCGGTGCGGTCTTCCACTGTTTATTAATTTATTATGATTATTATTATTATTCATCACATTCTAATAGTAATACGTTAAAAATCAAATTCTACCATGGCTTTCCACAAATTAAATTCATAGATATATTTAACGAAATATTAATATCATCGAGCGCACGGTATCTGGTCAAAATATACATTTTTAAGCCATTCATTTAGGATAAAAACACCCGGGACCGGCTATTTACAAGAACAAATTGGTCAAAGCCTCTAAACTGCCTCATCTTCTCCGGGGGGAAACCAAAACGAAGTCATTTATTTTTTAAGGCTGGACACTGAAGCGTCTTCCCCTGGCGTGACGTCACTTTCATTGCTAAGGCAAGAGAATTGGCGGCTGAATGAAGAGCAATCAGTTCGTTTTCTATTTACGAGAGTTAGCGGTAAACAGCACACGGCCTATCTACATCTACAAGTTACCCTGCAATTCACCTAGCGGACAAGATGGAGTTGGAAGAGTCTGGCAACTAGATGGGAACTCTGCGCCGCAAAAAATCTGGCGACGATACAGCTTTAATCACTCACTTGCAAGGGCTATTATTACCTACGAGGATTAGGGGGAAGTATAACTCAAAACAACTAAGTTCTGGAGCCTAGTAAAAAGTTTGGGGATATTATTTACACTATTATACGTAAGATACTCTCTTCTTTAACCTTACACATGCCAGCCGACATAATTTTTATGTAGAGATCACAATAAAATTGGAAAACATTGCGCCAAGATAGGTTTTATGGCAACATGGCATCCTGAATTTTTACAGCCCTGATCATTGAGCTGACTTCGTTCTGTTTGCTAACGATCAAACTTGATAGCTACGAAAACTTATATAACTTAGAATAATAAATAACTGATTTTATCACACTTTCCGGTAGGAATAGGTGGTTTCAAAATAACGATAAGTGAGCTAAGTTACCCTATTAAGGCGATATGTAAGTACAAAAACAGGGAGAGAAAGCCAACCAGCACAATACTGTCAAAATATATTACTATTAATATTATTTACGTTATGGTACGAAAGATACTCTCTTCTTTAACCTTATTACACTTGCAACCGGCATAATATTTATACAGAGTTCACATTACATTGCAAAAAATAGCGCCAAGATGGATCTTATGGCGACATGTCATCTTGAATTTTTCCAGCCCTGATCATTAACCTGACTTCGCTATGTTTGCTAACGATCAAACGGGATAGCTACGCTAAATTAACTAACTTAGAATAATAAAGAACTGATTTTATCACGCTTTCCGAGCAGTTGGTCCCAATTATAGAACCCAATGATTGAACATTGCACTTAGAACACCCATTTATTTATATCATATTTCCATTTATTTATACGTGATTATCAACAGAAAGAAACTTACTTGTCCATCTGGAGGTTTTCCCCTGCAGTACGTAGCCAGAGTAGTTAACTGGCGCGCAAAATTCAATAAAATTCGCATCCTGAAAACACGAAACTCACGTAGACATTCAACTCGGCGTTGCTAAGGAATTTTAATGTACACGGTCGTCAAGGCGTGCAACAATGCACTTCCACCAATATAGCCGACGAAGTACATATGTCTACCTATATCACCCCCCTTTATATTGCTAAAAATCTTGTCGCGAAAAGATTCTTTGTGGAACAGAGAATCAATCCTTAAATGATATTTTGAGTCAAGGGAAAATAACGTTTTACTTTCGGTCGCCAACCATCCAAGTTCAGAGATTCTCAGAGCTTCCTTTCGGTCCTCTTTTTCACAAACGGGTTTCCTCATACGCACTTCACCTTCGGTCGGTTGTTTTTTAAAAACAATTTCTGCGCGATTTCAGAGAATTTTATGAATATTATCTATTGGGAAACTTTGGATGGGAGCCGAAATTGTTATGAATTCTAATCATTGCATTTGCACGCGTATCAGTCATTAAACCAATGAAACATTTGACAGGTTGATTTTTCTGTTGACAATATATTTTAAAAATCTGGAGCAACAAATTACACCAATAATCCTATAAATACGAGGGTATAAGGATTAAAAGAAAAATAGTGTGCGGGAGATAATTTTCTAAGTCTGAAAGTGCGTCTTTTGGAGTTAGACGACGTTGCGTTTCAACGATTCCATTCTGAAATATCTTGCAGATTCTTCACATAAGTGGGTAATTTACACCATTTAGGGGCTTTTGATATAATAAGAGAGAGAGAGAGAGAAGCAATGTTGGACGTGGCTAATTTGCGAAATTTTTCGTCAAGCAGTTTATCAATTAACTGATTGGTATATCCATTCTTGTTGGATATATATTTAATGATCTCCAATTCTTTGTTAAAATCAGAGCTGGATATGGGAATGTTTACTGAACGGTGTAAAATGGCATGATAAACTGCAAGTTTGTGAGATAATGGGTGGGAGAAATCAGCAGGAATTACTTGATATGTATACGTTGGTTTTCTGTATATTTCAAAAAGATGCTTATTATTATGAATTGTGATGCTTATGTCGAAAACGTTTAATTTTTTGTGAATTGAGTTTAAAAATATAAGATAGGAATTTAATTGTCGATGGCTCCCGGTCCAACAGCATAGAACATCATCGACGTATCTGAACCAATAAAAGATATGTTTTATAGAATGGTTATTGGAATTAAATTATATTGATTCTAAATCATCCATAAAAATGTCTGACAGTAGGGGGGAGATAAAGGAGAGCCCATTGCTAAACCTTCTTTTTGCTGATAAAATTTTCGATGATGACTGGTAGAGCGCTGCACAGTAGCATTCAAGTCAACCGTAGTTGACATTCCGCATTTCCACATAATGAAAAACCAAAGCCAAGATGGCGCTTCTCATAGCGACATCAGTTGATCATTTAAAATATTAAATTCATTTTTTTAATTACGAGAAATACGGTACATGAATAATACAAAATAATTTCTATTGCAATATAATAAAACGCTAATTTTTCTTATTTGAAAATTAATTATAAAAAAATGAATATTTTCTAAAAACAGAAGTGACACCTATTTTACCTGGAAGAAACTGTCGATATTTCGTATTTACAAACACTAATAAAGATAATCGTTATTGCGCTCTATATTACAATTAAAACTTTATTCTTGATTAATTGTATAATTTGTATGTATAGTTTAAGATATTCTTTAGATATTTAGCGCTAGATGTTGCACGAATATGAAACTTCTTTCGTAAATGAGCAGATCGTACTTCAAAAGAGTGTTAATCTTGCATGGATTATTTAACAACTTCATAAAATGGAACTATTATTAACGTTAGTAAGAGGGACTACTCCTGAATCTTCGATAACTGCCAGCATTTACTTGAATCAAGAATCATCGTCTATGTGATGGATCGCAAATTTATTTTTAGGAATGAACCATATTAATATGAGCTATTGCTATGATGTGCCGAAATAGCAATCTAAATCGTTTTCTTATCACAATCGTAATGAAATATTACATAACATCAGTTATTTATTTGTAAGGTTTGCTTTAGCTTCATAAAATCTTTGGGCATTTTCAAAACTGGAGGAACTTTGAGGTATAATGAACCGATTCCCTACATAGCGACATTATTAAACTTCCGAACGAGGCTAATATTTACGTCAAGTCCATTTCATCCAAAATGCGACGATCTGAATTAGAATTCCGTTTAACTCAGCTGAATATTCTCCAAATTTCATTATTAATCGATAATGCTATACGTTTTAATTTAAAGCAAGGTTTAAAAATCTCACGTTCACCTGCCAAACGACAAATACTGTGGAATTTCCGTGTCGAAAGTCTATAGGAATGGGATATTTTCTATACGTACCGAAAACTGTGGGCTTAGTTGTCTATCGGAATACAACTATTGCCCAGTTTCATCATCCTGGCCAGTAATAAGGAGTTAAGTTTATGCATTCTTTTTCAGCTATGTGATTATTTTCCAACGAGCGACAAATAGAATAAACAAGAACATCGGGTGGGAAAAAAGTAATTTCGGAGGAAAAGGTAACAGCTGGGAGGGAAGGATTCGGCCACGGTGGGTCTGTTAAGTGCAGGTTACACGTGCCGCTAAGTCATACGTTACTGGGAAGCCCTCCTGGTCCAGTTGGAATACGAAAAAATGAGTGCAGCATTGACGTCCAGCCGCGTTGTTCGGTGGGCATCGGACGCAAGCGAAAGCAGTTCAATGCGATAGGTGTCCTTTACGTTTGCAAATTCAACTCGAGCCACAACTCGGAGAGATTCAGATACTCCCCCATTTTAAAAATTATGACTTAAAACTTTTTAATTGATAATCGCCATTTGTCGCAAATTCTCGTGGGATATGCATATTCGTAATCCGTTAAATGCACTCGTAAAGAACTAGCTTTCATCGAAAGGGATGCTAAATAGTGGCGAAAATACGGAAGAAGCGTGTGAACGTTCTTTGATTTTACAAAGCGTCAGTTCTTTATTAAATGATTGGGAGGGTAACTTTGTGAATTTGTATGATGCCTGTAGGATCGTGTGCAATATAATGATTAGCGCCCGGGGATAAAATGTCTATTACGATAATGCAATGGAAACCCCTAAAACCCTGTAGGGCGATTAATAATCCAAGAAAGTGAGCGGGAGAAACTCCGACATATTGCAAGGTCGCAACTTCATGATAGCTAAAGGTGACACTATGGGAATAATGTTAACGCCCACACATATCGAAAGACACAACCACGATAATAAAATGCGTGTCATCACATCGAGTGCTGCTGAGGGCAGAGGAGATACACGATCGGGCTCGTGTAATTTTTTGTTTGTTCAGGGAGGCCATTGTTAAAACCATAAACGAAATCCATTTTAATACTTATTAAAATATTTGATACTGGGGAGTTGCGAATTTTCCATTCCATGCTCACAAAATGCTGACGAATCACACCTAATAATCGACATTCATTTGACCTAATGAAAATCTGTCGTTCATTTCTACCTCCACCCAATATCTTACATATAGCGTCACTATTTTCAATTAATTAGAAGCGCACCCCTAAGTTATATTTTTCGAAGAATTATTGGGGATCATAATATTAAATTAAATTAATTAAAATTAAATTAATTACCTTGCATGCCGAAATGCAGACGTCTCCATGATGAGGAGGTAAGCACTCAGTCAGGCAGCGTTTAGGGCATTGAGGGGTGTTTTAGAAGGAAAGGAAAATAGAGGGAGAGGTAATGGTCAAATAATGCGTGCGTACGTGCGAGTACGACAGCCGCAATCCTTCTAGGAAATTTCTGGTAAGAGAAGAATATATTTTCTTGAAGTTTGAAGGTAAATATGTCCTATTGAGAGAACTTCTATATTAAACAAGTAGTTATGGAAAGCCCTAATCCGCCTTCTTTCCTTTCAATACAATTTTAATATACAACAAGTAGGGGTTATATATGTTTTTCCGTGGTACAGCGGTGCTTTTCGTCACCTCGCGCTACAAACGAAATTTCTTTGAAATCCGTTCTGCCAATACCTTCCAAATTCATAGTTACAGAAACATTCTAACCTTGATATCATGGTAGCCCTGTTTAATCGACCCGGTTGAAATACGACATTTTGCTTATTTATTATGTTATGTTATGTTTATATTAAAAGTATTAAATTTGGTTCAAATTGATGAGAATAGTTAAACACAAATACTTGTAAAAATAATATTTTATCCGTTGTATTGTGGCAGCCTTGCTTTCCATATCTACAGTAAACATCTTGAAATTGCTATTTTATATTGCACGCCTGCTTCATACAAACCTTTGTCAAAATCGGTTTACCTAATTCCTTCCAAATTCATAATTGCCGAAAAGATTAAGTTGGTGGAATACGTCCCTCCGATATCCAGGAAAAGTTGCGAAAAGTAGGTATGTGTTTCGGATACAAAGCAGCCTTCGTCATTGGCGATTCATCTACCATCTATCATTACTTACTTCTCCATACCATTGAGTTGACTTGTCACATTCTCACGTTTTGCATCAATGTTACCACACGAAAATGAAAATTTTAACAATTAAAAATTATTTTAAGACAATATCATTTAGCAAACAATGAAAATGATCTTATTCACAAATCTCTCTCGCAGAATACCTAATTGTTTTATCGAAGGTCATTTTACATTTTTTTTTAATAAATTGTTAAAAACACTGCCGTATGCGAGCAGAAGTATCTTAGGCAGTCATCGCAGATATTATTTTCAGTTTGTAATATTATTTATATGAAACGTGATGGTTTCTGAAGCAGGAAGGCCGAATGCCGTAGAGATGTAGGGCTGCACGCTAAAATTCAAAGAAAATGAATGACAGGTACAAAGAGACGTCGATTCCCATATTGTACGGAAAAGTAAATCATAATTTCATCGAGAATCAGGATGTTACTCGAGGTTAATGCCATAATTTGTCCGAGTTGCTGTCAAGATTATGTTTCCCGCGTAATGATGCCGCTACGCTAATTGTACCTCCATCTCTCATCTATAATACCAGGGGATCCGCGGGATGTTTGGCCTCGCTCAAGCCGCCTTGGGCTGGTGGGGGGAATCACGTAGGTAGGTGTTTCGGATACAAAGCAGCATTCATCATTGGCGATTCATCTACCATCTATCACGTTCAATATTATTATCGTCTTCGTAGTTCTCCTACAGTGTGGATGTAAAATTTGATTGGAATTGAAAGCGCTGCCCTCGGAAGTAAAATATGAATGAAAGAAATGTAATTTCAAGAATCGCACGAAATACCGGACTAATGGCAAATGAACCTGAGCCTTGTCTCCTCGTTGAGACAAAAGTTATAGCAGGACAGACAAACGGATAATCAAGCAAACAGACCAAGTGCACAGGGATTCAACATAAGAGACCGCGCCAACGCAAATTGCGTGCCTCTGGGGTACATTTTAGGGAAATTTTTATTTGGCGTTTTCTTCGTTGTTTGATGTTTTCTGTGTGTCCGCTAAATTTCGTTTTGATTGGATAAGACTTAAAAATTAGCTCAGGAACTATAAGTGTGGTGTTCTAGAAAAACTATTGGCAGTCGTCTCTTAAGTTATTTGAACATGCACACGAAATTTTGTGAAAATAAAAAAATCGAGATAGCAGTTATTGTAGAACAGACAATGACGATTCATATGCTACAAGATTTTTATTTTAATTTTACAGGGCACTGACTGGAAACTGATGACAATATCAGAGATTCTGATTTTATTGTAAAAGTTTACCTACTATGTGCTACATAAACGTTTTATTTTTCATGAATTAAACGCGTTCAAAAAGATTTGATTTACAAAATTTAACCCACCATAGATACATCTCTCCTGGAATCTGATAGAACTTGTTCGGGAGCCCAGAATCTTTGTAATGATGTAATTTTCAGCTTTACGAATATTTTTACCATATATTAAGTTGAGATTTTGGTATAATCTAATTCAATGAAACGATACTTAATGCATAAATCTCCTCTTTATACAGAACCATGTTGGTTACCAAATCTGACGGGCCAGTGACGGGTCGCCTGATTTTTATTACAATTTAAACCAATCTAGAAACATTCACCATTGTTTTAGATTTCTTTTCAAAAGTAAATGAGGTTGGCGGAGAATTAAGCAAAATTGTAACGTTTGTGCTGTCAGTTTCAGTATCCAACGAAACCTGCGAACATGTATTCAATGTCATTAATGTTTTGTTGAGTAAAGGTCGAAACTAATTAAGTGTGCATCATGTCAAGGCGGAAATTTCAGTATACACCAATTTTAACTACTCACCTAAAGATTTCAATGCCTTTTTCTGTCAAAATCAGATCTTTTGGAGACTGCTAGAGTAGTTCAAAATACAAATTCAAATTACATAAATGAAGCACGGCTTTTGAAGAAATGCTATTTTTACGAATTTGTTATTATAATTCATAGAGTAATGTTAAAACAAAATTAAGGTTAAACATTCATATATTTTGTAAATGATAAATAAACCAAATTTTATGGTCCTCATTAGCTTTTTTTAACCTACAGAATGTCTCTCTATTAACTTCCGGAATCAACAATTTACAAGATGGCAACTGTAAATTTAACAATAAAATAAATATTAAATAACATTATATGTTTCCCAATAATTAAATAAAATAGTTTCATTGCTCACACCCGGTTTTTTGACCTAGATAAAATCCTCCCGGTTTCTCCCGAAATTTGCTATTCATTCGGTGGAAATCTCTCGGAATCAACTACTCATGAGGTGGCAACCCTAGTTTCCTGTTTCTACGAGCAAATTTTCAAGACGTCTCTTGTGTGAAGAGAAAATATTATCTGTAGTTGTAAGAATTTCAGAAATCAGGGACGTGAATTCCATAGGAGTAAAATGAACTTCAACCGACTTGAATCAGCACATCTGAGAAAATATAAAAAAATGAAATTTAATAACAGCGGAAGAATGAAATGCGAGAAATAAAAGGAAATAAGTAGGAAGGGACTCACCCAGGGTTGCCACCTTATGAGTAGTTGATTCCGGGAGATTTCCTTTTCATGAGTAGAAAATTCCGGGAGAATCCGGGAGTATTTTCTCTAGGTCGAAAAACAACTAAAGTGACCAATGAAACTTATTTAGTTATTAGTAAAATCAGTAATGATTATTTAATCTCGTTTTATTTTTAAAGTTAGAGTTGTCACGTTGAAAACGGCTGATTCCGGGCGATATCCATATGAATAGTTAACCGCGATATCGTTTGTAGGTTAAAAAACACCTAATGAGAACATAGAATAATTGTATTTTTTATTTAGAAAATATATTAATATATAACGTCAGTTTTGCTTTATTATATGAAATATAATAAATAAATCTTAAAAATAGCGTTACTTCAGTAGTAATATTTCATTTGAATTTGTTATTCGAACAACATCGAGCAGTCTCCAAAAGATCTGGTTTTGATAGTAAAAGGGCATGGATATCTTTAAAAGAGTATTTAAAATTGGTTCATACGTGAATTTCAGTCTTGACATGGTCCACATTTAATTTGCTTCGAACTTCACAGCACGATTCGTTAATAGCATTGAACAACGGTCACAAGCTGCGGTGGATACTGAAGCTTAAAACACAAGCGTTACACTATTATTTAATACTCCGTCATCTCCATTTACTTTTGGAATGAAATCTAAAACAATATTGAATGTATAATAATTGGTTTAAATAAAAATAAAAATCAGACGAACCTTTATTGGCACGTTAGCGTGGTAACCAACATGCTCCTGTATAAAGAGCATATTTGTACATTATTTATCACTTCAATGGCATCAATGGATAGGATTCTATCAAAATCTCAAATTAGTACTAGGTAAATTCAATTTCGAAGATTTTGGGCTGCCGGAAAAGTTCTACCAGATTCCGGGAGAAATGTATCTAAGATTGGTTAATTCCGGGAGACTCCCAGAATTCCGGAAGAGGTGGAACCCCAGACTCAGCGCCTCAGTGCCACTCGGGACGAATGTGGCGCCAAGTGTTAGTTAAACCTTTCTCTCAGATAACTGTCCTAAATACTTTTTCAACGTTTAGGTGAAATTGGTTGAGCTACACGAACGAATCGATTTCGAATAAAGGAGTAAATTATGGAACTGTTTTAATATAATTAATTACGTGAGCCGGTCCAGTAGTGTGACGTTGCTCGCGATACAGCTTCTGGTTAGCTCTCACGCATGGCTTCGACTTTAGTGATCGGCATTTGTAAGTTTCATTTTCCGGCAGCCCGCGGACCACCTGAAAGACACTCGAAGCCCAACAGTGGTCCGCGGAGCACACTTGGAGAACCGCAGCGTTAAAGTAGCTGTATTCAAACATTACAAAGCCGAGGACCTTCAACGACGAGAACTATCTTCGCCCCTAATTCTGTACCATCAAGTTACCGCATAAAAACAATAACAATACCTACTGGACATACAATTGCAATTGAAATTTTCTCGTTCGGCGGCGTTTGTTGTTGTATGACAAAATTTGAAAAATGCCCAAGATGAAAGCACGTTAACCCGTAACCACAGGCATCGGTCTCTCAGACCACACGAAAAATTTCAATAGTCTATTTTATGGTCCATGGATCATTTAGGCCTTTGAGGTTTTGTTTAGCTTTGTATCCTGGAGGTGGCTTTGTTTACTTCACGGTAGTTGCCTTCTAGCTTTGGACCTGTGCGTACTAGAGCGGGTTTAGTTTCGTTGCCGGTCTGAAAAACCGCTTGCCTGTGTCCACGTAATTTTTTTCGGGACAGTTCTTTCACACGGTTTCGGAAATTTCCTACGACATGTTGCAGTTATACCGTCCTGGACCGTCGCACGTCCAAAAATGAAAACCAAAACTGCCTTCCAATGTTTTATTTGTAGCAGCTCAATATATTTGAAATGTTCAGCACCCGCTTGAGGAGAGAGAGCGTGAGAGGGGGAGGGGAGGGCGTTGGAAAGGGAGTGGGATGGGAAGGGGGGATGGTAATGGGGGGTTAAGGGGAGAGGGAGGGGAGTGGGTGGAGAGGGTGGGAGAGTGGAGGGAGAGGAAGAGGGAGAAGGGGAGAGAGCGGGGTAGAGGGGGAGAGAGATAGAGACAGAAAAGAACCAAATGTACTATATATTGAAAATAATTATGTGCGGTTAAGTATTTTATAGCGAAATTTATTTCTTTGTCTAACAATTTCTATTCACCCAAAACCATTTTTACACTCCGTACCACTGAATCATGTTAATTTAATATTTATTGCTTAATTTTTAGTGCATATAAAAGTTGGTGTCATTAATTTGACTTTTCAAGATATTTCTAAAGGCTAAAGACTACTTAAAAAAGTTGTCCAGTATTGGAAAGTACCAGAACTTGGGTGACATTCGTGGTACCGCAAACAGCAACCAAGTTTTGAGAAGAGGATAAGTGAACACGAATTATATTTTGAATTTCTGTCACCCATTTGCTACTTCACGAAACATCTCTTGGAAAACGCTCATATCAGTACTTTTTACCATATGTTAACGACTTTTTATGGCAAAGGCAATAGATTTTTTTCTGGAACAATCAAAATTTATTCATTTTTTCCTCACTATCGAGTTTGTATTTAAAAGAATTCTCCAATCCATTCCGAAAACACCATTGAAAGAATTCCTTTTGGTGACTTTATGGCGTGATATTTCCTATTTTCCTCCTCCTCTCTCCACCATACCTCTTTCCCATCTGTCTTTTCGTTTGATTTGTCATTCTTAACGGCCCCACTTCAGCCGTCCTCGGCTGAGGGGTGGTCAGCGTGTCTGGCTCCCAATGTTAAAGTCGCCCGAGTAAAATAGTAAAAGGTGCTTGCATACTCACCTTGAAAAAACATTCATTTTTCAGAGACACATTTCGTCATTGGAAATATATTTTTAATTCTAAAGATTTCACCTCTTAACCGATTTTCATTCTTTCCTTGTGTAACTATAATGTAGTAAACCAATCCCTAAATTTTGCAATTTCAAGAATATTATACTTTTTTCACAGTAGGATACTAAAACCACACATTTTTGCCAAATTTTAAAGTTGTACCCTATCTAGTAGTGAAATAATATTTATCTATTTGTTTAAATTTTAAATAATTATAACGGCCGCATCAACATATTGATGGAGATTTTTATTTGGGTATGTGCACCAAGTTCAAAATAACTTTAAAATTTCCGCTTCAACACGACATTATTTTTTTTCGCGATTCTGAAATATTAAAACAAATACTACACAACCCATGTTCTACACATGAAAATTATCACCACCTGATGTTACTTGGTTGTCCTTTGTACCTTGATGTGGTAGAAGGGCTTGAGCTTTTCAAGGGGCAACATTTTGTCGTTGTCAAAGAGAGGATAACAAGGTAGGAAATTTAACACCACATTTGAACAAATACAAAGTCTCAAAATTAAAACACAAATTTATTAGTGTAATATTGTAAACACTGGAAACTGTATTGGGTACTCAGTTTCAGGCAGAAGTTACAAGATAAAAATATTGATGATACATTGGTCATTGATTCACAACAGTTATATGCAGGCAATTAACAATGTAATGCTTATTGTAAAAGAGCTTGTTGGAATGACTTGAAAGTAGATTTAAATGCAACCTTAAAAGGCATTGATGTATAATATTGTACAATTAAGACATGCCATTAAACAAGATTTTATCTTTTGTGTATAACAGCTTGTAACTTGTTTAATCTATGTGAAAATCCTTCTTCGGGTTGACGTTTCTGTTTTATTAAGGTTAAAATTTAATTTTGTGAAATGCACAAAAGATATTTAGATGCTTAAGCATTGACAGTATATGGAATATAGTGGAGTACATTATAATTCTTAACTAAAATTACACTTAGTCAAGGAACACACAACAATCAATGCTAAGTGTTCTATCTGTTCTTTTTTTAGAATTTCACAATAATGAAAATTATGTGTGTTATTAAATACCCTCGACCATCCTATACTGCCAGAAGGCTCAAATAAATGTAACTGTTGCTTGACATCACAGCTTTTGGGAGTTCATTAACCACTTTGCTGGTATCATTTACCCACTTTTGGTTATTCATGAAGGGATAATTTATATATGCGGAGATATTAATTTAATAAAAATAAATAAATGCACTAGTTAATGCATCAGAATATGCTGAAATCTTTTCAACACAACCTACTCATAAGTAGATGCATGTAGAAGGTGAATGTTTTTTATTAGATAGTTATAACAATGTCGACTATTGCTTGGCACAACATTCAAGATTCAGCCATCAGATAATTTGCGTAATACTTTCAAACTGTAAAAAATCAGCCTGAGCTCTTAGATAATACAAAAAAAACTATATAGTATATAAAAAATAAATAGACAGGTATTATACAGAAGATTTTGAAATAAAGACGATGTTTTTCACTAAAGATCCTATCAAAATCACATCCACACAAAATAATTATGTTGTCAGCAAAGATGACCAAAATTGCTAAAACACTCGAAATTGCTTCAGTCATAATTAACAGGCTAAAGCCTTTTTCTTGTATGAAGAAATTATACATTTATTATTTTCTTTCTGTTTACCAATAGAATACTTATGAATGCTGGTGGAGGTTTTCGGGTTTCCCTGCGTTGGCGGCATTTCTGGCTCTAGACGTTTCGCAGACATTGCAGTCTCGGCCTTCCTAGTTTAACCGTTGTCCATCGCTGATTGGATCATTCGAGTTGCTATCCTTTTCTCTTTGGTGGTTGCTCCAACGTATTTTCTTCCCTTTCACGTTTCCGTTGGAAGAGTCGCTTCCATGTTGCGCTAATGTGCAAACCGTCGTCCCGGTTGAAATTGACTGGATGTTTTTCGATTTTCATAGCTTCGCGAATTAACCTCGGAAAATATCGATCTTCTTTCGCGAGCAATTTCGTTTCCCCGAGCCTGTTTTTATGTACCGGGCCGCAGGTGAAGTGCTCCGCTATGGCCGACTCCGTCCAATTCTTGTTCATCATGGCCCGATTATGTTCGCCTAAGCGCCAGCGAATGGATCGTCCCGTTTGTCCTACATATACGTGTCCGCAGCTGCATGGAATCCTGTTGACTCCTTCAGATGTTAGCGGGCCGAGTGCATCTTTCGCAGACGGAAGTTCTTCTTTTATTTTTCTTAGCGTGTTTGAACGGACGACGATATTTTCTTTTTGTAGAGCCCTGTCTATGCGTTCTGATGTCCCGGCGATGAAGGGAATGTTTGCGTAGGCTGTGGGCTTTGGTCGTTCCACCGAAGGTTTTTGCTTCGGTTTTATGTTCCGCCGGATGAAGGGGTGACTGTAGCCATTATTCATAAGTGCCCTTCTTATATGCTCTTCTTCGTCTTTTAGCGACTCCGGATCGGAGACCGTCTTTGTTCGGTGCATCAGGGTCTTGATTTTTGATGCCTTCTGCTGAGGATGGTGATGAGAGGCAGCATGCAGGTAACGGTCAGTATGCGTTTTTTCCGAAATACGCTGTGTCCAAGGCTTCCGTCAGGTCTCTTCTTCACCATGACGTCGAGAAATGGTATTGTGCCGTTCTCTTCGACTTCCATGGTGAACTGGATGGCCGGGTGGACTTGGTTGAGTTGACGGTGGAACTCATGAAGTTTATTTGTCCCATGGGGCCAAATGACGAATGTGTCATTCACGCAAAGACTAGTACCCCTACGGAAAGACCGGAAACTTAACAGAAATTTAACAGATTAAATGGACTTAAATGAAAAAATTGCATATAAGAAATAGAACTTATTACCATATATCACACATTACGAGAGTACAAAGTCATTATCAAATTACATAACAGTGAGGTATTTTTACATAAATATTATACAATCAAGATATAAAAATGAATTATTGTAACAGAATTTTATAACGTTAATACCTTTTATGCATGAAACGTATTTAAAGGAAATTCACGTGGACGACGAAAAACGTCAAACTTTCACGTCATGAATGAATTTGTGGATCAAGCAAAAATCTATTTGTAAAGTGATTTCTTCGGCCCTGGAACACATTCTCTTTCTGTTGCACCTGTAAAAAGAGCGAAAATGAATTTCTAAGAATGTCAATCATTAAACATGCTAAACCTAATGAAATTGATGCAGGAGGCAATGGGCATGCTTCAAATGTTGCAATAAATGTAAAATAAGGCAAATGCGCTTACGGCCCATAAACAATGTTTCTATGATGATCACATTACCATTTGTAAAATTAAACACATCACATTGCACTAGAAAATGTGCACTTTATCTATAATTTATTCCAAGCACAGTTGTATTTGCTGACGTTTACGTGTTCACAGCAGTTACAGTTAGACCATTTAAGATCTATATGTATTCATCATATAATAAGGAAAACTTTTGATATAGAGATTTCAATTTCTCGATCGAAAAATATATACATATTTCTAAATGTTTTGAAACAAAGAAGAATTATGTCTAGGATTATAAACAAATGCATAATGAGAAACAAGAAATATTCAAGTTAACAATTTCTGTAAATTCAAAATATTTCAAATTAAAACAATGAGACATCGCTATGGTACACTTATTTCATTCTATTACAAGCACAATTCTATCCTCTGGCGTCTCTGTTGCAGTTTAACTTATAAAACTCACTATAATCTACTGATAACCGCGAGAAGTTTTATACAGAAAATTACTGCTTATTTTGTGAACTGACACGAACCATATTCACGGCCTGGGCAATGGACGACACAGCTAGGTGAAGTAAGCGAGGCTTAACACCTGAAAATGAGAAATATTTCCTCTCAAAATGCTTCTCGTACACCAACAAAAGAGAGAAATTTCTTTCCTTCCTTCCTAGAAGATATATCCATTGGAGGTATCTGTTAAGAAAATATAAAAGCATTCTCACAAAACGAATTCACATAACTATTCGTAGAACTATTTCGTTAATCTTTTTTTCAAAAATATATGATATTTTTAAGATTTACCTGTTGATTGGACATCAGAACAAAATCATTCCGTCACGTTTTCTTAAACAGTGATGAATGCATATCTACTATATATCTACTTGACAAAATCAGAGTAACTGACAACCTCTCAATAAGCAATGGCCAACTTTTTTCAAGAAAAATGGCCGCTGTTCCGTTACGAGACACAAGGAACGTGTGGCGCTGTGGTGATGCGGTAGAGAGAGAGAGAGAGAGAAATAGAGGTTGAAAATGAGTGAGAGAGAGAGCCGACTGCGACTGCAGCGCCTATCGCGGACACCTTAGCATGGTGAACTACGTGTAAAAGCTGGGAATCTATTCTCCCATAAGAGTTTCATACCCCTGCATCCACGTAACGCAGCCAGCATGAAGGTTGAGGACCACATGATACTAGCGCCTTAGACTAGAAATGCTCCATATATAGATTGGCTATGACGGGGGATAGAGGACAGACCATATCTGCTCCCTCCTTCTGGTCGTAAAATTGTCCGTTCCACAGGAAGTAGTTGTTGGTGAGGCAGAATTCTGTTAACTACGGATAGTCTACCGGCAGTCCATGATGTATAAGCTCCTTCAAGATTTCGATGGAGTCCTTTATAGGAACCTTAGTGAAGAGTGAGGTCACGTCAAAGCTTACAAGAATATCGTTCTCCGAAACTTTCATGTCGTTTAGCCTTTCTATGAAATGTGCTGAATTCTTCACGTGCGATTCCGTTCCGCCTACGTACGTCTGTAAGCTGCGTGCGAAGTATTTTGACAGCCGATGTGTTGGGGAGCCGATGGCGCTGACGATGGGTCTCAGAGGAACGTCGTTCTTGTGTATTTTTGGTAACCCAAACAGTTGTGGAGGCCTGGATGATGACGGCAGTAAATTCCGTTGGTCTTAAATAGGTATTGAGGATTTCTAAATCAACTCTCGGATTTTCCTTTCGGTTTTCATCGTCGGGTCGCCTTTTAGTGTGGAGTAAGTTGGATTGTCCAGCAAATTGCGGATCTTCTCGTCGTAGTCCTCCTTGGAGATGATTACGGTGGCGTTTCCCTTATCAGACGATAAAATCACGATACTTTTCTTGTTTTTCAAATCTGTGAAGGCCTGACTTTCGGCTGTTGAGATGTTGGAGGTTGGCGGTCTTGCTTTACGAATAATATGCGCCACCTCTTGGCGCATTTCTTCTGCTTGGTTCGATTTCAGATTTCGGATGGCCGCTTCCACTCCCACGACAATTTCTTCCTTAGGTATTTTGTTGGGAGCGATAGCGAAGTTCAGACCTTTCGCTAAGACTGATTTTGCTGCATCGGAGAAATTGACGTCCGTTAGGATGTAAATCGTCTTTTCATGGCTCGGCGTCCTTTATGGGAACCTTAGTGAAGAGTGAGATCACGTCAAAGCTTACTAGAATATCGTTCTCCGATACTTTCTTGTCGTTTTGCCTTTCTATAAAATGTGCTGAATTCTTCACGTGCGATTCCGTTCCGCCTGCGTACGTCTGTAAGCTGCGTGCGAAGTATTTTGACAGCCCGATATGTTGGGGAGCCGATGGCGCGGACGATGTGTCTCAGAGGAACGTCGTTCTTGTGTATTTTTGGTAACCCATATAGTCGTGTAGGCCTGGATGATGACGACGGTAGGTTACTTTGGTTTATATATGTATAGAGGGTTTCTTAATCAGCTCTATGTTTTTCGTTTCGGTTTTCATCGTCGGGTCGCCTTTGAGTGTGGAGTAAGTTGGATCGTCCAGCAGATTGCGGATCTTCTCGTCGTAATCCTCCGAGGAGATGATTAAGGTGGCGTTTCGCTTATCTGCCTGTAAAATCAAGATGCTTTTGTTGTTTTTCAAAACTTTGATGGCCTGTCTTTCGGCTGTTGAGATGTTGGAGGATGGTGGTCTTGCTTTACGAATAATACGCGCCACCTCAGATTCAGAATTCAGATTTCGGATGGCCGCTTCCACTCCCACGACAATTTCTTCATTAGGTATTTTGTTGGGAGCAATAGCGATGTTCAGATCTTTCGCTAAGACTGATTTTGCTGCATCGGAGAAATTGATGTCCGTTAGGTTGTAAATCATCTAGTCGTGGCTCGGCGTCCGATCTGGATGTTGATTCTTATGGAGATTTTAAAATTTCTTAACCTGCTTATCCTTGAAAGACCACTGGGTTTTGGTTGAGGTGGTGGTGATATGGTCGCTTTGTTCTCAGTCTTCGTGAGACATAACGGAGGCGAGCTCTAGGTGGTGATGATAGAGATTATGAGCGCATTGGAGAAGCGCGTAACTCGTGGAGCGTATGCGTTTACGCAGGAGTGCTTGGCTTGTTGAAAAAGGCGAGTGATGACAAAAGCTTGCACTTCTGTTTGTGGAGACGCTCGAATCTCCTTCAATTCCTCTGGATGTTCTCCCCGTAGAGGGATATCAATTTGAGTTGAAGGCTTTCGCAGCGTTGCTGAATGCTGGTGGAAATTTTTGGGTTTCGCTGCGTTGGCGGCATTTCTGGCTCTCTACGTTTCGCATACATTGCAGTCTGCATCTTCAGGAGATGAAATGAGATCCCGTCAGCTGTATGAATTTGCCTAAGTGAGAGCTTTCCACTACTGTGCGGTAAAGCTTTCAGTGGTTGGGCTGGGAGGTAGCAGGATGCTAATTGGACAGGTCCACTCGCTGTATGAAGAATGGCGGCTGTAGCTTCCGATGTCTTTTCTGAGGAATCGTTACTTCATATGCTGAAATGTCCTCTCTAACAAGGATGGCTGTTCCTCCTCCTAGTCTGCCCTCCCTGTCTGTTCGAAATACCTTGAATCCGGGTGACGCCCATTTCCAAGATGGCTTAAGGTGTGTTTCGTGTATAAGAGCTACTGCGACGTTGTTTCCCTGGAGGAAAGCTAGCAGTTCAGGTGTTTTTGTTCTTATACCACCGTTGCAGTTCCAGGTGATAAGGACTATTCCGGAGAGCTGGGTGTTCTTATCCATGCATAGTCAGTATTTGGCCGGACAGTTGGGCAAGCACTTGTCCAAGGGCCGCGATTTGTTTCTGCAGGACTGATGTAAGGAGGGAGGTTAGGGCCGAATCCGTTGACGGGAGGAAAGATGGATTATCTGTAGTTGGTTCAGGTTGAGGTGGTATCTGTCTGTGGCGAAGGGTGACGTTGGGTTCCTGTATCGTCTCGCCGTTTGTGGCTGCGGGAGGCAGGAGTGGTGGGAAGTCCGAATTTTGGTGTGGATGTGCTGCGTTCTTTCTTTTGCTGCCCCAGGCGTTGCCTCTTGTAGCTGGTTCCGGTACATAGGCAGGGGGTGCCTGCTGGGGCTGAGAGGTTTCCAGCGATTTAAACCATTTCCTTGCCTCTCGTTGGTATACCGGGCAGGTCTTATAGAAGGCGGGATGTGGGCCTCCACAGTTACAGCATGTGGCAGGACCATCCTCCTTTTTCTTCGGGCAGGTTTTCTTCAGGTGGAGGCCGCCACAGTTATAGCATCGAGGTGCCGCTGGGCAGAACGTTGATGAATGTCCGAAACGATTGCATTGGAAGCACATCTGTGGTTCTTCATGTCGGTATCGTAGAATGTGGACTCAAAAATTCCCGATGGAAGTCCATCGGAGGAAATCTTTTGGGTCCCATCCTTGGGCTGTGGCGAGGGTTGATACTACGAATGTCCCTAGGGGTGATTTGTAAGCTCGGCGAATCTGACGAGTGCGTAAGACTGGAACCTTCATGTCCTCCAGAATTTCCTTGAGATAAGATTCTTCCATTATTGTATAAAGCCCTCTTATGGTAAAGCTAAGGGTTTTTTCCTCTTTGGTTCCCCAGGTGGAGAACTGTGCTTGTTCTTCTCTTAACATAGTCTGCACACTTTTGTGGTCTTCTATATTGGTTAGCTGTAGCCTGGTATATTGCCTACGTGATGTCACTTGGAAAGAGTGGTCCTTTATGACACTCATGACGGCTGTTATAAATTGTCGGAAGTCTGCCAATTCATATAATAGAATTGCTGGCGGCTTAGGTAGACTTGTCTGGGATGGCTCGGCGGGAGGGGAGCTAGAAGCAGGCCCCGGAGTGACGTCTGTATTAGCGTCTCTGAGGAGCGGGTCGTAGCGGTTGTTGGTTTCTACCGTTTAGTGTTGGACGGCAATAGTCTCGGCAGCGGTGAAGTATGGCTTAAATTTTGTCTTCCGCTTCTTCTTTGGCTGTTGAAAGGTGCCCGTGCCAATGGACTTTCTAGCTCGTGTATCAGCACCCTCTTGGATAGGGGCTAGTTGGGAGTTATCGTTGTTGTTTTGGCCCTTGAAAAGGCCTTCGTCAGTTGGTTTCCCTTGGCTTGGTGTGCTGTCAAGAATTACTAGCCGGTCTTTCGAAGTCAGATATTGGGAGTCAATTTTCCGGTCGTTTGGACCGGCGTCAATCTTAAAATCTTTTCCGAAGAGGATGTGTTTGATATTACTGGGTAATGATGTATCGACGTTCGTCCTAGGAGGAATCGTCCTATGTTGTACCTTTTTTGCCGGCGGTGATCTGAGCAGCGATATTTCGCAGAGCGGGTTTAAAGTTGAGGGGGCTGAAGCCCTTCCCCTCTAGCCTACCAACTGCCACCTGTCCGAATAGTCAAAAGAACACGATGTGCGGGTGAGAAGGTGGACCTATGTTAGCCACCCCCCGCTGCAAGAGAGAAAGTGTGACCGTGCAAGGTTCCCCCAGGTGCTCCGCTCGCAGCAAGGCGTGCGGTTTACCCCTGAGTAGATCCTGGTCACGCTTAGAAGGCCCTGGTAGGTCTGGGCCACAGCGGATTACAGTACTTCCTCCCCAGGGGGATTTTCCAAACACCAGCCAGAGCAACGGAATAGCTAGAGGAGTTCGTTATTGTTGAGTCGCTGACCATAAGCCGGCGAATGATCGATTGATCGATCGACCAATGTTTTCGATGAGCCGATCGATGAGATCCGATGGTAGGGATCAGCTTTTATATCCGCTCGGTCTTCCTAGTTTAACCGTTGTCCATCGCTGATTGGCTCGTTCGAGTTGCTATCCCTTTCTCTTTGGCGGTTGCTCCAACGTATTTTTCTTCCCTTTCACGTTTCCGTTGGAAGAGTCGCTTCCATGTTGGGCTGATGTGCAAACCGTCGTCCCGGTTGAAATTGAATGGATGTTTTTCGATTTCAATAGCTTCGCGAATTCACCTCGGAAAATATCGACCTTCTTTCGCGAGCAATTGCGTTTCCTCGAGCGTGATTTTATGTCCCGGGCCGGAGGTGAAGTGTTCCGCTATGGCCGACTCCCTCCATTTCTTATTCATCATGGCCCGTTTATGTTTGGCTAAGCGGCAGCGAATGGATCGTCCTGTTTGTCCGACGTATACGTGTCCGCAGCTGCTTGGAATCCTGTGGACTCCTTCAGATGTTAGCGGGTCGAGTGCATCTTTCGCAGACGGAAGTTCTTCTTTTACTTTTCTTAGCGTGTTAAAACGGACGACGATATTTTCTTTTCGTAGAACCCTGGCTATGCGTTCTGATGTCCCGGCGATGAAGGGAATTTTTGCGTAGGCTGTGGGCTTTGGTCGTTCCCCCGAAGGTTTCTCTTTCGGTTTTTTAGTTCCGCCGGATGAAGGGGCCGCCAACGCAGCGAAACCCGTAACCCTCCACCAGCATTCAGCAACGCTGCGAAAGCCTTTCAAGTCAAATAGAATACTTATGAATTTAAACACAATTTCTTTAAATAAATAAAACATCCTAATCAAGTCGAATTCCCTCCTAAGGCCTGTCGACACATTTCATACACCACATAGCTGATGCCAACTGCAGGGACCACTTTCATGAAGCTGGGCCTGATTCCTCGATAGAGACCAAAGAATCCCTCCCTTGCTATTATCTCACGTATTAATCTCGTCATGGTTTGGGCATGCTCTGGGCTTTTCAGTATATCTGAAAATACAAAAGAAAGTCAACATCATAACGTTGGAAAAGAGAAGAAGCGGAAAGCATATTATGTGACCAAACAAAAGATCACAGAGAATTAATTTGAACTCATGAATTATTATGACATATTTTTTGCAAGATTATTGACTTGGTAATATATTAACCCTTTCTGGTCTGAGTGATTTAAAAAATATCTCATACGAGATTGATGGCATTGCTGACATAGAAGCAATAAAATAATTACGTGTACTTTTTATAAATTTTTATTGGCACATACAGTTTAACTTATGTGAAAAAATGGGCCGATCATAGGTATACAAATGGCCAAAGGGAAAAAATCAGGGATGTCGATATCTGACCGGAAAGGGTTAATTCCCTTGGCGACAAAAAAATACTGGACAAATTAACATTCAAGGAAGCTACTTCAGTCGTGATAACTTCATTCAAAATTTTGTAACTGTGGTCTTTCATGATTTCATGAATGTTCTCCATCACTCACCTTGAGCTTGGAGCCTTGTTCTCACCAGAGCAAGCGGATACGATACTATCAGCCCACATGTGCTACTAATCGTCCCACAGCATAAGGGAAGCAAAATCCCTGGATTTTCTGAACCATTTTGCCGGATATAATAATTCTTCAAGGTCTGAAATACAAGATGGGAAAACTTAATATAAATTAAGACTAATTTACTATTTTTAGTTTCTAAATTTAAGTAACTAATGCAATCTGTCCAAGCACATTTTAAAAGTTAATGTAGGAATGAGAAAGTTTTTATAATTTGATATAGTTATTAAAGCATTTGGCATTTTTATAAATATGAAGTTGCAGTTTATTTATCAAGAGATCATAATAATACTGCATGATTAAAAGAAGCAATTTATACATTGAATATGAAGTAATTAATCAACTTTTAACTGTTAACTAAGCTCATTACCTAGAGACAACATTAAAAATTAGTCTAAAATATCTCAAGGTACAGAAAAACAATAGAAAAATTAAGAACTCATTTGCCACATTCACAAACATCCAAGATAAATAATTTGACTTACGAACCTCATAAACAGCCAGATCTATGCCAGCATATGGGATTATCCCAAGAAGGTTTGGTAGGTATCCACGGTAAAAAGTTCTGAGTCCCTCCCTCCTATAAATTTTTTTTGCTGCATCAATGATCCCAGCATACTGGCCAGTTTTCCTGAGGGCCAGTCTCGTTTTTAGCACCTAGACAAAAAAATTAGCACAATTAATGAATGCACTTAGAAATCCAACTTAAGATGTTTAAGCAAAGATTTTAATGAAACAACAATGAGGATACTTCTTCTCACCTCAAGTGGATATATAATGGTCTGGCTCACTCCACCAGCAATTGACCCAGCTACGAAACGCTCGTTGATGCTCAAATCCTCACCGCTGTTTTGATGGATCAACGTTTTTGTTTGCTCATAAGCCATGAACTTTATTGCAGTTTCTGGAACAATCTTAATAACATTTACTCCATTTCCTCGCCAGAGTCCTCTGATACCACCCTCTTTTACCATTTCGTGTAAACAAGACACAATTCCTCCTTTATTACCGTGTACCTGAAATAAATTCCAGAAAGATAAGTCTAAAGTGGTAAGTTCTTTTAACATCTACAGTTATGATTATCTGAACTTCTAATTAGTATTGGGAACAAATTTGGTAAAATGCAATTTTTTTCTTCATAAAATACTTTTGCGTCATATTTTTCCTGATGTATGTATGTATTTCATTTTTATACCGAATTGCGAGGGACTTTGACATTCAGGGTGTTTCGAATGCTTCAACACTGCAATGAGACAAGGGTGGAGAAGAAGGAAGAGTGAGAATTTGCTTAAACCGCTTTGTTCATAAAGATTACTCAATTTAGTAGCAGATTTTATTTCAGCCAGCTATTAATCATTCAGATGTTAAGTTTTACATTTTATCTATCAAAATATTTTATTGAACAACGGTATAGGAGTTGTTTCCTTTCTTTATCTTTGCCATAGTCTCCACTCATTATTAATATATATTTTATTAATGTATTTGTTGTTTTAATTACAATAGTAATATTCAAAAATATATATCAAAAATACATTTATATGCCTATTTGATGATATTTCAACACATGATTTTTAATAATGCCAAATTACCCCGAGTTTTTATTATCAGCGCCAACTTGGATCAGAGAATTTCAGATATTTATACTTTATTGCAATTAGAACAAGAAGTCCAAACCAGGACATATGCAGGCTGGTTTCCCATAGCTGACGTTCCGAATTTATTACTTATATTGACAAGAAAAGTGTTAGTGATTCCAAGGAATTCTCTGGAAATCAAATTAATAGAGCATTATCAGGTTTAAAATATTAATAGCAATGTCAAATTTTCTTTCTCTCGTATTTTCCATCTATTTCATTTGATAAATGTTACTGTTTATACACTGATATGTGTGAATCATCTGTTCATTGCTGAAGGGTAGTCAAGTGAAATAGAAAATAACAGATTTGTTCACTCATCTATGCTCAAGCCGAGTTAGGAAATAATCGTCTCCATGGCAACAAACCGATAAAATGCGACTTACAACGTAAAAACTCTGTTTTAGTAATAATTCAATACATTAGGATAAAATATCAAAATTCGGAGTTAATATTTGGAATTTAAATTCTTTTCCCCTTAGAACAGGACAAACCTCACTCCGATATCAGAATTTTAAGATATTTTAAAGTATTAAAGAAAACATCCCTGTAGGATGGATTTGATACTTCAATCTTTGCACAAGCCTCATACCAACAAGTTTCATGAAAATCTGCCCATTGATGCAAAAGTTGTTAATAGGGGACACACACAGATAGGACCATTTCATTAGGCTGTTTCCTTTAGAAACCAGCCCAATAGAAATGAGTTTTTCACAAAAAATACAATATCATCACATTTAATACAACATAAATACCACGAAATTCTTCATGCTTTTTTAGGTTATTGGTATTTCGTTCCAATTCAAGTATTTTTTCAAGTAATTACCGTGCATGATTTAAATTAGAAGTTTGGTATTCAACAACTCAACGTCGCATCCATTAAAATATATAGTCAGACCCCTATTTACCACCCCTCCCCATATAGTGCCACTCCTGCTTACCGCCCATGAATCGTCGTGAACAAAACTTCCATCTTATGATGAAATAGAGCTAGCATATACCTCGATTTATCGCCACCGCCGCTTTAGCGTCAAAGGCAGTGATGGACAAACGGTGGCGCTAAATCGGGGTCTGACCGTAATTAAAGGTCTTAGGATTTCGGCGTGGACCTAAAGAAACCCTATCTATAATAGAGAACTAATAAGCCTTTAGTGTATCTCGCTGATGATATTTTCCGGCGTCGGTAAATTTTCATGTCAAAATCACTTGCACTGGTTGATATGCAAATTGCAAGTCTATTAATCGCTATTAGGACTCGGAGCGGAAAGTGCGATCGCGATGCGCACCAATGAGGAAGCGAAATCTGCAGGCGAGGAGAGACTTCCCTCTCGAAACGATCAAACCCCGTCACACTCCCTCAATCTCCGCTCCCCGACCGCTGAACTACGTTATCTCGAACAAACCTCCTCGCGCGGACCAATGGGGACGTTACGGCGGCCGGGGATGGACATGGCTTGGACCTTGCTCGGACGACGAGAAGAGCCTTTGCTTCAGCGATGGAAAGTTACAGGGTGATGGAAGATTACGTTATGATAGAGAAACGGAGACGAAACGGGGAACATTAAAAGGCGCACACGAAATGGTCATGTCGAAACCAATGACTTCTCTCGGGAGATTTGATCCCGAGATTTATTATATTAATATTTTATCGTGCGTTTATCGGCAGCTCGGACACGGAACTATGCAACGGCAAAAAATGATGAAAAAGCGAGAGGACGGTTTCCATGCACCGACTCGGCATTGAGGGACAGACACGCTACCTATCAACCCTAAATGTTTGAAAACGATTGAAAAATGAATAATAATAATAATAAGCAAAAAAGATCGTTGAAGAAAACTTCCTTGAATCTTGTTTTTTTTTTATAAAAACAATTGCATAAATACTACATCCGTTAGGTACTGCAATTACATTAATCGCACTGGACTCGGACACTATCTTGTAAATATTATTAATCAAAGAAGGTTTTCACTTCGTAGAACGACATTACACGAATGAAATGAAACCCATTACTTAAAATTACACTTCGATTTATAATCGCGACCGGTTTCACGTAACGGTAAGTAGACTGATGATGCGAAAATGGGTCGCGGATATAAATTGAAGTGTAATTTTAAATAAATGGTTTCATTTCATTCGTACCAAGCAAATGTGGGAGGTACAGCACACGTTTTGTTTTAAAATCAGCAGGTAGGAAACCCATTGGTTTAAAAAATGAAGAATTCATTATACATCGACGCTACGCGCTAGTCACCACCAACTCTCATCCTATTTATTGCCGAAAAATAAATGAATAATATTACTAATTATAAGAGCAATGAAAAATTACTCAGCCTACTACCTAAAAATAATGGCACTACAAACGTTGACGGAACAACAGTGTAAAAGGTGCTTTTTACCAAAACAATAAATATAACTGAAAACAACTGAGGAACTACTAAACTCATGATTAAGATATAAAAAACTAGCCAAAAAAGTTTTTGGAAACCGGTGGATTTACCTTGACCACAATTTTATTCCGGATATGAGGCGAGCTACATAATTCATTTTTGGAATTAAATTGCACACGGAGAAAACAACGGATTACTAAACTAAAGCTAAGCCAGCTACACGCGTAAACGATCACGAATTTAACAATTTTTTTAGATTCGTATGTCACAAAGGCTCCATCGAATAACACGAAGTAGTCATTCGGTCGATTTCCCTTGAATGTTGAAGACCCATCTCACAATCACGTGATACGAGGATTATCGAAGTCAGCCCACATCTGCCAAAGATCATAAAGGAAGCACTAGGAGGAGGGGGACATGGACATGAGTCGGCAAACCATAAACCGAAGCAATCGGTGGAAATTAGAATGTCACGTGGAAGGGATTGCGGATCGGCAAGTCACCCAACGCACAGTGGGACCAAATCCGAAAAAGGGGACCCATGTATATGCATATATTACAATACTGAAAGTAAGCGAGTAAATGCCGGAAATTTCTGAATTATTAATTTGAATAATACCTGTCGTATATAGAGCGAGTTTTCCATTCAGTCTCTATATATCATGCTAACATCTTCTAGGACACAACGAACAAAACGTTCGAGCTTCCGAATCCTCTTTATAACCGAGTTATACCGTGTGTAATTTTCTATAGTTCATTTATTTAAACTATTTCAGGAAGGGCTTTTCCAGGACTTATATAATGGACAAAATATCGATAACAAAGACGATCACGTACAACCATTCTGTCGGCAGGATTCGAACCCACGAGCATTGGGAGCCAGACACGCTAACCACCCCTCTACCAAAACCGGCAATAATATTTTTAACAGGACAAAAAGAGAACCCAGCTTATTATTTTTTGCGTTTAATTTTTTCATTATTACTACTTGCCATTTACTTGCTTTACTCATAGACTCGACTATGTACACGCAAACTCCCATTAATATTTTACGAAACGGGGAAAAATTATATTCGCGGCAGTAAGGAAATGCGAAGGAAAATGAGGCAGATCCCGGTCTTACCGAGAGTGAAGTACAGAGGGAACGGAAGAAATAGTAACCGTTTCATATCCTTTCCACCTGCCTCCTTCCCTTCACCACTTCCATCATACGGCGACGTCGCTCCATAAAAAATGGCTCCGTCTGAATGATCGCCTCTTCACTTGACACCCTCTAACGCCACGCGGCCAAAACCCAACCCCGAATAATCGAAGCATAATGGAAGAAGGTTGGGTGGGGGTTTAATACCACGGCAGGTGATAGCGGGGTGGGATTGACCCCGACCAGTTTTTCTACGTCTAGACTTACTTGTTGGAACACTTTGAGTCGATCCAAAGGTGCGGTGCAGGTACGGGATACGCCTCCGGCGATGCCACCTGCTACCAGAGTTCGCCACCACATACCAGAATGCATTTCAGCCGATGTGAAATCATCTGGTACGTTCATATCATCCCCGATGTCGAGATACTGAAGAGGAAGGGTGGAGCGGGTGAAACGACACTTCATAGTACTTCGACCGTTATTACACCCTCCGTACCATCTTAAACATTTAACTACTGCGGTGAAATTACGAACACGTATCTGCGGTGCGGTCTTCCAGACCGCCACTGTTTATTAATTTATTATGATAATTTCAATATCTACATCTACAATTTGGTTATCCACGTTAAATAATGCCATGGGTTAAGTAATAAAAAAATTATATTCACTTTGTTTGTAAAATATAAACTAGGAGGTAATTTAACACTATAATTTAGGCGGTCTCTCGCAGACAGCATCTATATAGTTAAATGTTAAAACGTTTTCGTCAAAAAATTACGAAAATCGATGGAACGTTTTTAGACCATTCATGGATGAATAAAGCGGAATATATTCTTGAATGTGCCTAATTTATATGCCGCGAAAAATAACGCTTGCCCAAAAAATTTCTATATTCATCACATTCTAATAGTAATACGTTAAAAATCAAATTCTACCATGGCTTTCCACAAATTAAATTCATAGATATATTTAACGAAATATTAATATCATCGAGCGCACGGTATCTGGTCAAAATATACATTTTTAAGCCATTCATTTAGGATAAAAACACCCGGGACCGGCTATTTACAAGAACAAATTGGTCAAAGTCTCTCAACTGCCTCATCTTCTCCGGGGGGAAACCAAAACGAAGTCATTTATTTTTTAAGGCTGGACACTGAAGCGTCTTCCCCTGGCGTGACGTCACTTTCATTGCTAAGGCAAGAGAATTGGCGGCTGAATGAAGAGCAATCAGTTCGTTTTCTATTTACGAGAGTTAGCGGTAAACAGCACACGGCCTATCTACATCTACAAGTTACCCTGCAATTCACCTAGCGGACAAGATGGAGTTGGAAGAGTCTGGCAACTAGATGGGAAGTATAACTCAAAACAACTAAGTTCTGGAGCCTAGTAAAAAGTTTGGGGATATTATTTACACTATTATACGTAAGATACTCTCTTCTTTAACCTTACACATGCCAGCCGACATAATTTTTATGTAGAGATCACAATAAAATTGGAAAACATTGCGCCAAGATAGGTTTTATGGCAACATGGCATCCTGAATTTTTACAGCCCTGATCATTGAGCTGACTTCGTTCTGTTTGCTAACGATCAAACTTGATAGCTACGAAAACTTATATAACTTAGAATAATAAATAACTGATTTTATCACACTTTCCGGTAGGAATAGGTGGTTTCAAAATAACGATAAGTGAGCTAAGTTACCCTATTAAGGCGATATGTAAGTACAAAAACAGGGAGAGAAAGCCAACCAGCACAATACTGTCAAAATATATTACTATTAATATTATTTACGTTATGGTACGAAAGATACTCTCTTCTTTAACCTTATTACACTTGCAACCGGCATAATATTTATACAGAGTTCACAATACATTGCAAAAAATAGCGCCAAGATGGATCTTATGGCGACATGTCATCTTGAATTTTTCCAGCCCTGATCATTAACCTGACTTCGCTATGTTTGCTAACGATCAAACGGGATAGCTACGCTAAATTAACTAACTTAGAATAATAAAGAACTGATTTTATCACGCTTTCCGAGCAGTTGGTCCCAATTATAGAACCCAATGATTGAACATTGCACTTAGAACACCCATTTATTTATATCATATTTCCATTTATTTATACGTGATTATCAACAGAAAGAAACTTACTTGTCCATCTGGAGGTTTTCCCCTGCAGTACGTAGCCAGAGTAGTTAACTGGCGCGCAAAATTCAATAAAATTCGCATCCTGAAAACACGAAACTCACGTAGACATTCAACTCGGCGTTGCTAAGGAATTTTAATGTACACGGTCGTCAAGGCGTGCAACAATGCACTTCCACCAATATAGCCGACGAAGTACATATGTATACCTATATCACCCCCCTTTATATTGCTAAAAATCTTGTCGCGAAAAGATTCTTTGTGGAACAGAGAATCAATCCTTAAATGATATTTTGAGTCAAGGGAAAATAACGTTTTACTTTCGGTCGCCAACCATCCAAGTTCAGAGATTCTCAGAGCTTCCTTTCGGTCCTCTTTTTCACAAACGGGTTTCCTCATACGCACTTCACCTTTGGTCGGTTGTTTTTTAAAAACAATTTCTGCGCGATTTCAGAGAATTTTATGAATATTATCTATTGGGAAACTTTGAATGGGAGCCGAAATTGTTATGAATTCTAATAATTGCATTTGCACGCGTATCAGTCATTAAACCAATGAAACATTTGACAGGTTGATTTTTCTGTTGACAATATATTTTAAAAATCTGGAGCAACAAATTACACCAATAATCCTATAAATACGAGGGTATAAGGATTAAAAGAAAAATAGTGTGCGGGAGATAATTTTCTAAGTCTGAAAGTGCGTCTTTTGGAGTTAGACGACGTTGCGTTTCAACGATTCCATTCTGAAATATCTTGCAGATTCTTCACATAAGTGGGTAATTTACACCATTTAGGGGCTTTTGATATAATAAGAGAGAGAGAGAGAAGCAATGTTGGACGTGGCTAATTTGCGAAATTTTTCGTCAAGCAGTTTATCAATTAACTGGTTGGTATATCCATTCTTGTTGGATATATATTTAATGATCTCCAATTCTTTGTTAAAATCAGAGCTGGATATGGGAATGTTTACTGAACGGTGTAAAATGGCATGATAAACTGCAAGTTTGTGAGATAATGGGTGGGAGAAATCAGCAGGAATTACTTGATATGTATACGTTGGTTTTCTGTATATTTCAAAATGATGCTTATTATTATGAATTGTGATGCTTATGTCGAAAACGTTTAATTTTTTGTGAATTGAGTTTAAAAATATAAGATAGGAATTTAATTGTCGATGGCTCCCGGTCCAACAGCATAGAACATCATCGACGTATCTGAACCAATAAAAGATATGTTTTATAGAATGGTTATTGGAATTAAATTATATTGATTCTAAATCATCCATAAAAATGTCTGACAGTAGGGGGGAGATAAAGGAGAGCCCATTGCTAAACCTTCTTTTTGCTGATAAAATTTTCGATGATGACTGGTAGAGCGCTGCACAGTAGCATTCAAGTCAACCGTAGTTGACATTCCGCATTTCCACATAATGAAAAACCAAAGCCAAGATGGCGCTTCTCATAGCGACATCAGTTGATCATTTAAAATATTAAATTCATTTTTTTAATTACGAGAAATACGGTACATGAATAATACAAAATAATTTCTATTGCAATATAATAAAACGCTAATTTTTCTTATTTGAAAATTAATTATAAAAAAATGAATATTTTTTAAAAACAGAAGTGACACCTATTTTACGTGGAAGAAACTGTCGATATTTCGTATTTACAAACACTAATAAAGATAATCTTTATTGCGCTCTATATTACAATTAAAACTTTATTCTTGATTAATTGTATAATTTGTATGTATAGTTTAAGATATTCTTTAGATATTTAGCGCTAGATGTTGCACGAATATGAAACTTCTTTCGTAAATGAGCAGATCGTACTTCAAAAGAGTGTTAATCTTGCATGGATTATTTAACAACTTCATAAAATGGAACTATTATTAACGTTAGTAAGAGGGACTACTCCTGAATCTTCGATAACTGCCAGCATTTACTTGAATCAAGAATCATCGTCTATGTGATGGATCGCAAATTTATTTTTAGGAATGAACCATATTAATATGAGCTATTGCTATGATGTGCCGAAATAGCAATCTAAATCGTTTTCTTATCACAATCGTAATGAAATATTACATAACATCAGTTATTTATTTGTAAGGTTTGCTTTAGCTTCATAAAATCTTTGGGCATTTTCAAAACTGGAGGAACTTTGAGGTATAATGAACCGATTCCCTACATAGCGACATTATTAAACTTCCGAACGAGGCTAATATTTACGTCAAGTCCATTTCATCCAAAATGCGACGATCTGAATTAGAATTCCGTTTAACTCAGCTGAATATTCTCCAAATTTCATTATTAATCGATAATGCTATACGTTTTAATTTAAAGCAAGGTTTAAAAATCTCACGTTCACCTGCCAAACGACAAATACTGTGGAATTTCCGTGTCGAAAGTCTATAGGAATGGGATATTTTCTATACGTACCGAAAACTGTGGGCTTAGTTGTCTATCGGAATACAACTATTGCCCAGTTTCATCATCCTGGCCAGTAATAAGGAGTTAAGTTTATGCATTCTTTTTCAGCTATGTGATTATTTTCCAACGAGCGACAAATAGAATAAACAAGAACATCGGGTGGGAAAAAAGTAATTTCGGAGGAAAAGGTAACAGCTGGGAGGGAAGGATTCGGCCACGGTGGGTCTGTTAAGGGCAGGTTACACGTGCCGCTAAGTCATACGTTACTGGGAAGCCCTCCTGGTCCAATTGGAATACGAAAAAATGAGTGCAGCATTGACGTCCAGCCGGGGTGTTCGGTGGGCATCGGACGCAAGCGAAAGCAGTTCAATGCGATAGGTGTCCACCACTCGGAGAGATTCAGATACTCCACCATTTTAAAAATTATGACTTAAAACCTTTTAATTGATAATCGCCATTTGTCGCAAATTCTCGTGGGATATGCATATTCGTAATCCGTTAAATGCACTCGTAAAGAACTAGCTTTCATCGGAAGGGATGATAATAGTGGCGAAAATACGGAAGAAGCGTGTGAACGTTCTTTGATTTTACAAAGCGTCAGTTCTTTATTAAATGATTGGGAGGGTAACTTTGTGAATTTGTATGATGCCTGTAGGATCGTATGCAATATAATGATTAGCGCCCGGGGATAAAATGTCTATTACGATAATGCAATGGAAACCCCTAAAACCCTGTAGGGCGATTAATAATCCAAGAAAGTGGGCGGGAGAAACTCCGACATATTGCAAGGTCGCAACTTCATGATAGCTAAAGGTGACACTATGGGAATAATGTTAACGCCCACGCATATCGAAAGACACAACCACGATAATAAAATGCGTGTCATCACATCGAGTGCTGCTGAGGGCAGAGGAGATACACGATCGGGCTCGTGTAATTTTTTGTTTGTTCAGGGAGGCCATTGTTAAAACCATAAACGAAATCCATTTTAATACTTATTAAAATATTTGATACTGGGGAGTTGCGAATTTTCCATTCCATGCTCACAAAATGCTGACGAATCACACCTAATAATCGACATTCATTTGACCTAATGAAAATCTGTCGTTCATTTCTACCTCCACCCAATATCTTACATATAGCGTCACTATTTTCAATTAATTAGAAGCGCACCCCTAAGTTATATTTTTCGAAGAATTATTGGGGATCATAATATTAAATTAAATTAATTAAAATTAAATTAATTACCTTGCATGCCGAAATGCAGACGTCTCCATGATGAGGAGGTAAGCACTCAGTCAGGCAGCGTTTAGGGCATTGAGGGGTGTTTTAGAAGGAAAGGAAAATAGAGGGAGAGGTAATGGTCAAATAATGCGTGCGTACGTGCGAGTACGACAGCCGCAATCCTTCTAGGAAATTTCTGGTAAGAGAAGAATATATTTTCTTGAAGTTTGAAGGTAAATATGTCCTATTGAGAGAACTTCTATATTAAACAAGTAGTTATGGAAAGCCCTAATCCGCCTTCTTTCCTTTCAATACAATTTTAATATACAACAAGTAGGGGTTATATATGTTTTTCCGTGGTACAGCGGTGCTTTTCGTCACCTCGCCCTACAAACGAAATTTCTTTGAAATCCGTTCTGCCAATACCTTCCAAATTCATAGTTACAGAAACATTCTAACCTTGATATCATGGTAGCCCTGTTTAATCGACCCGGTTGAAATACGACATTTTTCTTATTTATTATGTTATGTTATGTTTATATTAAAAGTATTAAATTTGGTTCAAATTGATGAGAATAGTTAAACACAAATACTTGTAAAAATAATATTTTATCCGTTGTATTGTGGCAGCCTTGCTTTCCATATCTACAGTAAACATCTTGAAATTGCTATTTTATATTGCACGCCTGCTTCATACAAACCTTTGTCAAAATCGGTTTACCTAATTCCTTCCAAATTCATAATTGCCGAAAAGATTAAGTTGGTGGAATACGTCCCTCCGATATCCAGGAAAAGTTGCGAAAAGTAGGTATGTGTTTCGGATACAAAGCAGCCTTCGTCATTGGCGATTCATCTACCATCTATCATTACTTACTTCTCCATACCATTGAGTTGACTTGTCACATTCTCACGTTTTGCATCAATGTTACCACACGAAAATGAAAATTTTAACAATTAAAAATTATTTTAAGACAATATCATTTAGCAAACAATGAAAATGATCTTATTCACAAATCTCTCTCGCAGAATACCTAATTGTTTTATCGAAGGTCATTTTACATTTTTTTTTAATAAATTGTTAAAAACACTGCCGTATGCGAGCAGAAGTATCTTAGGCAGTCATCGCAGATATTATTTTCAGTTTGTAATATTATTTATATGAAACGTGATGGTTTCTGAAGCAGGAAGGCCGAATGCCGTAGAGATGTAGGGCTGCACGCTAAAATTCAAAGAAAATGAATGACAGGTACAAAGAGACGTCGATTCCCATATTGTACGGAAAAGTAAATCATAATTTCATCGAGAATCAGGATGTTACTCGAGGTTAATGCCATAATTTGTCCGAGTTGCTGTCAAGATTATGTTTCCCGCGTCATGATGCCGTTACGCTAATTGTACCTCCATCTCTCATCTATAATACCAGGGGATCCGCGGGATGTTTGGCCTCGCTCAAGCCGCCTTGGGCTGGTGGGAGTAATCACGTAGGTAGGTGTTTCGGATACAAAGCAGCATTCATCATTGGCGATTCATCTACCATCTATCACGTTCAATATTATTATCGTCTTCGTAGTTCTCCTACAGTGTGGATGTAAAATTTGATTGGAATTGAAAGCGCTGCCCTCGGAAGTAAAATATGAATGAAAGAAATGTAATTTCAAGAATCGCACGAAATACCGGACTAATGGCAAATGAACCTGAGCCTTGTCTCCTCGTTGAGACAAAAGTTATAGCAGGACAGACAAACGGATAATCAAGCAAACAGACCAAGTGCACAGGGATTCAACATAAGAGACCGCGCCAACGCAAATTGCGTGCCTCTGGGGTACATTTTAGGGAAATTTTTATTTGGCGTTTTCTTCGTTGTTTGATGTTTTCTGTGTGTCCGCTAAATTTCGTTTTGATTGGATAAGACTTAAAAATTAGCTCAGGAACTATAAGTGTGGTGTTCTAGAAAAACTATTGGCAGTCGTCTCTTAAGTTATTTGAACATGCACACGAAATTTTGTGAAAATAAAAAAATCGAGATAGCAGTTATCGTAGAACAGACAATGACGATTCATATGCTACAAGATTTTTATTTTAATTTTACAGGGCACTGACTGGAAACTGATGACAATATCAGAGATTCTGATTTTATTGTAAAAGTTTACCTACTATGGGCTACATAAACGTTTTATTTTTCATGAATTAAACGCGTTCAAAAAGATTTGATTTACAAAATTTAACCCACCATAGATACATCTCTCCTGGAATCTGGTAGAACTTGTTCGGGAGCCCAGAATCTTTGTAATGATGTAATTTTCAGCTTTACGAATATTTTTACCTTATATTAAGTTGAGATTTTGGTATAATCTAATTCAATGAAACGATACCTAATGCATAAATCTCCTCTTTATACAGAACCATGTTGGTTACCAAATCTGACGGGCCAGTGACGGGTCGCCTGATTTTTATTACAATTTAAACCAATCTAGAAACATTCACCATTGTTTTAGATTTCTTTTCAAAAGTAAATGAGGTTGGCGGAGAATTAAGCAAAATTGTAACGTTTGTGCTGTCAGTTTCAGTATCCAACGAAACCTGCGAACATGTATTCAATGTCATTAACGTTTTGTTGAGTAAAGGTCGAAACTAATTAAGTGTGCATCATGTCAAGGCGGAAATTTCAGTATACACCAATTTTAATTACTCACCTAAAGATTTCAATGCCTTTTTCTGTCAAAATCAGATCTTTTGGAGACTGCTAGAGTAGTTCAAAATACAAATTCAAATTACATAAATGAAGCACGGCTTTTGAAGTAATGCTATTTTTACGAATTTGTTATTATAATTCATAGAGTAATGTTAAAACAAAATTAAGGTTAAACATTCATATATTTTGTAAATGATAAATAAACCAAATTTTATGGTCCTCGTTAGCTATTTTTAACCTACAGAATATCTCGCTATTAACTTCCGGAATCAACAATTTACAAGATGGCAACTGTAAATTTAACAATAAAATAAATATTAAATATCATTATATGTTTCCCAATAATTAAATAAAATAGTTTCATTGCTCACACCCGGTTTTTTGACCTAGATAAAATTCTCCCGGTTTCTCCCGAAATTTGCTATTCATTCGGTGGAAATCTCTCGGAATCAACTACTCATGAGGTGGCAACCCTAGTTTCCTGTTTCTACGAGCAAATTTGCAAGACGTCTCTTGTGTGAAGAGAAAATATTATCTGTAGTTGTAAGAATTTCAGAAATCAGGGACGTGAATTCCATAGGAGTAAAATGAGCATCAACCGACTTGAATCAGCACATCTGAGAAAATATCAAAAAATGAAATTTAGTAACAGCGGAAGAATGATATGCGAGATATAAAAGGAAATAAGTAGGAAGGGACTCACCCAGGGTTGCCACCTTATGAGTAGTTGATTCCGGGAGATTTCCTTTTCATGATAGAAAATTCCGGGAGAATCCGGGAGTATTTTCTCTAGGTCGAAAAACAACTAAAGTGACCAATGAAACTTATTTTATTTAGTTATTAGTAAAATCAATAATGATTATTTAATCTCGTTTTATTTTTAAAGTTAGAGTTGTCACGTTGAAAACGGCTGATTCCGGGCGATATCCATATGAATAGTTAACCGCGATATCGTTTGTAGGTTAAAAAACACCTAATGAGAACATAGAATAATTGTATTTTTTATTTAGAAAATATATTAATATATAACGTCAGTTTTGCTTTATTATATGAAATATAATAAATAAATCTTAAAAATAGCGTTACTTCAGTAGTAATATTTCATTTGAATTTGTTATTCGAACAACATCGAGCAGTCTCCAAAAGATCTGGTTTTGATAGTAAAAGGGCATGGATATCTTTAAAAGAGTATTTAAAATTGGTTCATACGTGAATTTCAGTCTTGACATGGTCCACATTTAATTTGCTTCGAACTTCACAGCACGATTCGTTAATAGCATTGAACAACGGTCACAAGCTGCGGTGGATACTGAAGCTTAAAACACAAGCGTTACACTATTATTTAATACTCCGTCATCTCCATTTACTTTTGGAATGAAATCTAAAACAATATTGAATGTATAATAATTGGTTTAAATAAAAATAAAAATCAGACGAACCTTTATTGGCACGTTAGCGTGGTAACCAACATGCTCCTGTATAAAGAGCATATTTGTACATTATTTATCACTTCAATGGCATCAATGGATAGGATTCTATCAAAATCTCAAATTAGTACTAGGTAAATTCAATTTCGAAGATTTTGGGCTGCCGGAAAAGTTCTACCAGATTCCGGGAGAAATGTATCTAAGATTGGTTAATTCCGGGAGACTCCCAGAATTCCGGAAGAGGTGGAACCCCAGACTCAGCGCCTCAGTGCCACTCGGGACGAATGTGGCGCCAAGTGTTAGTTAAACCTTTCTCTCAGATAACTGTCCTAAATACTTTTTCAACGTTTAGGTGAAATTGGTTGAGCTACACGAACGAATCGATTTCGAATAAAGGAGTAAATTATGGAACTGTTTTAATATAATTAATAACGTGAGTCGGTCCAGTAGTGTGACGTTGCTCGCGATACAGCTTCTGGTTAGGTCTCACGCATGGCTTCGACTTTAGTGATCGGCATTTGTAAGTTTCATTTTCCGGCAGCCCGCGGACCACCTGAAAGACACTCGAAGCCCAACAGTGGTCCGCGGAGCACACTTGGAGAACCGCAGCGTTAAAGTAGCTGTATTCAAACATTACAAAGCCGAGGACCCTCAACGACGAGAACTATCTTCGCCCCTAATTCTGTACCATCAAGTTACCGCATAAAAACAATAACAATACCTACTGGACATACAATTGCAATTGAAATTTTCTCGTTCGGCGGCGTTTGTTGTTGTATGACAAAATTTGAAAAATGCCCAAGATGAAAGCACGTTAACCCGTAACCACAGGCATCGGTCTCTCAGACCACACGAAAAATTTCAATAGTCTATTTTATGGTCCATGGATCATTTAGGCCTTTGAGGTTTTGTTTAGCTTTGTATCCTGGAGGTGGCTTTGTTTACTTCACGGTAGTTGCCTTCTAGCTTTGGACCTGTGCGTACTAGAGCGGGTTTAGTTTCGTTGCCGGTCTGAAAAACCGCTTGCCTGTGTCCACGTAATTTTTTTCGGGACAGTTCTTTCACACGGTTTCGGAAATTTCCTACGACATGTTGCAGTTATACCGTCCTGGACCGTCGCACGTCCAAAAATGAAAACCAAAACTGCCTTCCAATGTTTTATTTTTAGCAGCTCAATATATTTGAAATGTTCAGCACCCGCTTGAGGAGAGAGAGCGTGAGAGGGGGAGGGGAGGGCGTTGGAAAGGGAGTGGGATGGGTAGGGGGGATGGTAATGGGGGGTTAAGGGGAGAGGGAGGGGAGTGGGTGGAGAGGGTGGGAGAGTGGAGGGAGAGGAAGAGGGAGAAGGGGAGAGAGCGGGGTAGAGGGGGAGAGAGATAGAGACAGAAAAGAACCAAATGTACTATATATTGAAAATAATTATGTGCGGTTAAGTATTTTATAGCGAAATTTATTTCTTTGTCTAACAATTTCTATTCACCCAAAACCATTTTTACACTCCGTACCACTCAATCATGTTAATTTAATATTTATTGCTTAATTTTTAGTGCATATAAAAGTTGGTGTCATTAATTTGACTTTTCAAGATATTTCTAAAGGCTAAAGACTACTTAAAAAAGTTGTCCAGTATTGGAAAGTACCAGAACTTGGGTGACATTCGTGGTACCGCAAACAGCAACCAAGTTTTGAGAAGAGGATAAGTGAACACGAATTATATTTTGAATTTCTGTCACCCATTTGCTACTTCACGAAACATCTCTTGGAAAACGCTCATAACAGTACTTTTTACCATATGTTAACGACTTTTTATGCCAAAGGCAATAGATTTTTTTCTGGAACAATCAAAATTTATTCATTTTTTCCTCACTAGCGAGTTTGTATTTAAAAGATTTCTCCAATCCATTCCGAAAACACCATTGAAAGAATTCCTTTTGGTGACTTTATGGCGAGATATTTCCTATTTTCCTCCTCCTCTCTCCACCATACCTCTTTCCCATCTGTCTTTTCGTTTGATTTGTCATTCTTAACGGCCCCACTTCAGCCGTCCTCGGCTGAGGGGTGGTCAGCGTGTCTGGCTCCCAATGTTAAAGTCGCCCGAGTAAAATAGTAAAAGGTGCTTGCATACTCACCTTGAAAAAACATTCATTTTTTAGAGACACATTTCGTCATTGGAAATATATTTTTAATTCTAAAGATTTCACCTCTTAACCGATTTTCATTCTTTCCTTGTGTAACTATAATGTAGTAAACCAATCCCTAAATTTTGCAATTTCAAGAATATTATACTTTTTTCACAGTAGGATACTAAAACCACACATTTTTGCCAAATTTTAAAGTTGTACCCTATCTAGTAGTGAAATAATATTTATCTATTTGTTTAAATTTTAAATAATTATAACGGCCGCATCAACATATTGATGGAGATTTTTATTTGGGTATGTGCACCAAGTTCAAAATAACTTTAAAATTTCCGCTTCAACACGACATTATTTTTTTTCACGATTCTCAAATATTAAAACAAATACTACACAACCCATATTCTACACATGAAAATTATCACCACCTGATGTTACTTGGTTGTCCTTTGTACCTTGATGTGGTAGAAGGGCTTGAGCATTTCAAGGGGCAACATTTTGTCGTTGTCAAAGAGAGGATAACAAGGTAGGAAATTTAACACCACATTTGAACAAATACAAAGTCTCAAAATTAAAACACAAATTTATTAGTGTAATATTGTAAACACTGGAAACTGTATTGGGTACTCAGTTTCAGCCAGAAGTTACAAGATAAAAATATTGATGATACATTGGTCATTGATTCACAACAGTTATATGCAGGCAATTAACAATGTAATGCTTATTGTAAAAGAGCTTGTTGGAATGACTTGAAAGTAGATTTAAATGCAACCTTAAAAGGCATTGATGTATAATATTGTACAATTAAGACATGCCATTAAACAAGATTTTATCTTTTGTGTATAACAGCTTGTAACTTGTTTAATCTATGTGAAAATCCTTCTTCGGGTTGACGTTTCTGTTTTATTAAGGTTAAAATTTAATTTTGTGAAATGCACAAAAGATATTTAGATGCTTAAGCATTGACAGTATATGGAATATAGTGGAGTACATTATAATTCTTAACTAAAATTACACTTAGTCAAGGAACACACAACAATCAATGCTAAGTGTTCTATCTGTTCTTTTTTTAGAATTTCACAATAATGAAAATTATGTGTGTTATTAAATACCCTCGACCATCCTATACTGCCAGAAGGCACAAATAAATGTAACTGTTGCTTGACATCACAGCTTTTGGGAGTTCATTAACCACTTTGCTGGTATCATTTACCCACTTTTGGTTATTCATGAAGGGATAATTTATATATGCGGAGATATTAATTTAATAAAAATAAATAAATGCACTAGTTAATGCATCAGAATATGCTGAAATCTTTTCAACACAACCTACTCATAAGTAGATGCATGTAGAAGGTGAATGTTTTTTATTAGATAGTTATAACAATGTCGACTATTGCTTGGCACAACATTCAAGATTCAGCCATCAGATAATTTGCGTAATACTTTCAAACTGTAAAAAATCAGCCTGAGCTCTTAGATAATACAAAAAAAACTATATAGTATATAAAAAATAAATAGACAGGTATTATACAGAAGATTTTGAAATAAAGACGATGTTTTTCACTAAAGATCCTATCAAAATCACATCCACACAAAATAATTATGTTGTCAGCAAAGATGACCAAAATTGCTAAAACACTCGAAATTGCTTCAGTCATAATTAACAGGCTAGAGCCTTTTTCTTGTATGAAGAAATTATACATTTATTATTTTCTTTCTGTTTACCAACAGAATACTTATGAATGCTGGTGGAGGTTTTCGGGTTTCCCTGCGTTGGCGGCATTTCTGGCTCTAGACGTTTCGCAGACATTGCAGTCTGCATCTTGAGGAGACGAAGTGAGATCAGATTGTAGGGATCTGCTTTTATATCCACTCGGCCTTCCTAGTTTAACCGTTGTCCATCGCTGATTGGATCATTCGAGTTGCTATCCTTTTCTCTTTGGTGGTTGCTCCAACGTATTTTCTTCCCTTTCACGTTTCCGTTGGAAGAGTCGCTTCCATGTTGCGCTAATGTGCAAACCGTCGTCCCGGTTGAAATTGACTGGATGTTTTTCGATTTTCATAGCTTCGCGAATTAACCTCGGAAAATATCGATCTTCTTTCGCGAGCAATTTCGTTTCCCCGAGCCAGTTTTTATGTACCGGGCCGCAGGTGAAGTGCTCCGCTATGGCCGACTCCGTCCAATTCTTGTTCATCATGGCCCGATTATGTTCGCCTAAGCGCCAGCGAATGGATCGTCCCGTTTGTCCTACATATACGTGTCCGCAGCTGCATGGAATCCTGTTGACTCCTTCAGATGTTAGCGGGCCGAGTGCATCTTTCGCAGACGGAAGTTCTTCTTTTATTTTTCTTAGCGTGTTTGAACGGACGACGATATTTTCTTTTTGTAGAGCCCTGTCTATGCGTTCTGATGTCCCGGCGATGAAGGGAATTTTTGCGTAGGCTGTGGGCTTTGGTCGTTCCACCGAAGGTTTTTGCTTCGGTTTTATGTTCCGCCGGATGAAGGGGTGACTGTAGCCATTATTAATAAGTGCCCTTCTTATATGCTCTTCTTCGTCTTTTAGCGACTCGGGATCGGAGACCGTCTTTTTTCGGTGCATCAGGGTCTTGATTTTTGATGCCTTCTGCTGAGGATGGTGATGAGAGGCAGCATGCAGGTAACGGTCAGTATGCATTTTTTCCGAAATACGCTGTGTCCAAGGCTTCCGTCAGGTCTCTTCTTCACCATGACGTCGAGAAATGGTAGGGTGCCGTTCTCTTCGACTTCCATGGTGAACTGGATGGCCGGGTGGACTTGGTTGAGTTGACGGTGGAACTCATGAAGTTTATTTGTCCCATGGGGCCAAATGACGAATGTGTCATTCACGCAAAGACTAGTACCCCTACGGAAAGACCGGAAACTTAACAGAAATTTAACAGATTAAATGGACTTAAATGAAAAAATTGCATATAAGAAATCAAACTTATTACCATATATCACACATTACGAGAGTACAAAGTCATTATCAAATTACATAACAGTGAGGTATTTTTACATAAATATTATACAATCAAGATATAAAAATGAATTATTGTAACAGAATTTTATAACGTTAATACCTTTTATGCATGAAACGTATTTAAAGGAAATTCACGTGGACGACGAAAAACGTCAAACTTTCACGTCATGAATGAATTTGTGGATCAAGCAAAAATCTATTTGTAAAGTGATTTCTTCGGCCCTGGAACACATTCTCTTTCTGTTGCACCTGTAAAAAGAGCGAAAATGAATTTCTAAGAATGTCAATCATTAAACATGCTAAACCTAATGAAATTGATGCAGGAGGCAATGGGCATGCTTCAAATGTTGCAATAAATGTAAAATAAGGCAAATGCGCTTACGGCCCATAAACAATGTTTCTATGATGATCACATTACCATTTGTAAAATTAAACACATCACATTGCACTAGAAAATGTGCACTTTATCTATAATTTATTCCAAGCACAGTTGTATTTGCTGACGTTTACGTGTTCACAGCAGTTACAGTTAGACCATTTAAGATCTATATGTATTCATCATATAATAAGGAAAACTTTTGATATAGAGATTTCAATTTCTCGATCGAAAAATATATACATATTTCTAAATGTTTTGAAACAAAGAAGAATTATGTCTAGGATTATAAACAAATGCATAATGAGAAACAAGATATATTCAAGTTAACAATTTCTGTAAATTCAAAATATTTCAAATTAAAACAATGAGACATCGCTATGGTACACTTATTTCATTCTATTACAAGCACAATTCTATCCTCTGGCGTCTCTGTTGCAGTTTAACTTATAAAACTCACTATAATCTACTGATAACCGCGAGAAGTTTTATACAGAAAATTACTGCTTATTTTGTGAACTGACACGAACCATATTCACGGCCTGGGCAATGGACGACACAGCTAGGTGAAGTAAGCGAGGCTTAACACCTGAAAATGAGAAATATTTCCTCTCAAAATGCTTCTCGTACACCAACAAAAGAGAGAAATTTCTTTCCTTCCTTCCTAGAAGATATATCCATTGGAGGTATCTGTTAAGAAAATATAAAAGCATTCTCACAAAACGAATTCACATAACTATTCGTAGAACTATTTCGTTAATCTTTTTTTCAAAAATATATGATATTTTTAAGATTTACCTGTTGATTGGACATCAGAACAAAATCATTCCGTCACGTTTTCTTAAACAGTGATGAATGCATATCTACTATATATCTACTTGACAAAATCAGAGTAACTGACAACCTCTCAATAAGCAATGGCCAACTTTTTTCAAGAAAAATGGCCGCTGTTCCGTTACGAGACACAAGGAACGTGTGGCGCTGTGGTGATGCGGTAGAGAGAGAGAGAGAGAGAAATAGAGGTTGAAAATGAGTGAGAGAGAGAGCCGACTGCGACTGCAGCGCCTATCGCGGACACCTTAGCATGGTGAACTACGTGTAAAAGCTGGGAATCTATTCTCCCATAAGAGTTTCATACCCCTGCATCCACGTAACGCAGCCAGCATGAAGGTTGAGGACCACATGATACTAGCGCCTTAGACTAGAAATGCTCCATATATAGATTGGCTATGACGGGGGATAGAGGACAGACCATATCTGCTCCCTCCTTCTGGTCGTAAAATTGTCCGTTCCACAGGAAGTAGTTGTTGGTGAGGCAGAATTCTGTTAACTACGGATAGTCTACCGGCAGTCCATGATGTATAAGCTCCTTCAAGATTTCGATGGAGTCCTTTATAGGAACCTTAGTGAAGAGTGAGGTCACGTCAAAGCTTACAAGAATATCGTTCTCCGAAACTTTCATGTCGTTTAGCCTTTCTATGAAATGTGCTGAATTCTTCACGTGCGATTCCGTTCCGCCTACGTACGTCTGTAAGCTGCGTGCGAAGTATTTTGACAGCCGATGTGTTGGGGAGCCGATGGCGCTGACGATGGGTCTCAGAGGAACGTCGTTCTTGTGTATTTTTGGTAACCCAAACAGTTGTGGAGGCCTGGATGATGACGGCAGTAAATTCCGTTGGTCTTAAATAGGTATTGAGGATTTCTAAATCAACTCTCGGATTTTCCTTTCGGTTTTCATCGTCGGGTCGCCTTTTAGTGTGGAGTAAGTTGGATTGTCCAGCAAATTGCGGATCTTCTCGTCGTAGTCCTCCTTGGAGATGATTACGGTGGCGTTTCCCTTATCAGACGATAAAATCACGATACTTTTCTTGTTTTTCAAATCTGTGAAGGCCTGACTTTCGGCTGTTGAGATGTTGGAGGTTGGCGGTCTTGCTTTACGAATAATATGCGCCACCTCTTGGCGCATTTCTTCTGCTTGGTTCGATTTCAGATTTCGGATGGCCGCTTCCACTCCCACGACAATTTCTTCCTTAGGTATTTTGTTGGGAGCGATAGCGAAGTTCAGACCTTTCGCTAAGACTGATTTTGCTGCATCGGAGAAATTGACGTCCGTTAGGATGTAAATCGTCTTTTCATGGCTCGGCGTCCTTTATGGGAACCTTAGTGAAGAGTGAGATCACGTCAAAGCTTACTAGAATATCGTTCTCCGATACTTTCTTGTCGTTTTGCCTTTCTATAAAATGTGCTGAATTCTTCACGTGCGATTCCGTTCCGCCTGCGTACGTCTGTAAGCTGCGTGCGAAGTATTTTGACAGCCCGATATGTTGGGGAGCCGATGGCGCGGACGATGTGTCTCAGAGGAACGTCGTTCTTGTGTATTTTTGGTAACCCATATAGTCGTGTAGGCCTGGATGATGACGACGGTAGGTTACTTTGGTTTATATATGTATAGAGGGTTTCTTAATCAGCTCTATGTTTTTCCTTTCGGTTTTCATCGTCGGGTCGCCTTTGAGTGTGGAGTAAGTTGGATCGTCCAGCAGATTGCGGATCTTCTCGTCGTAATCCTCCGAGGAGATGATTAAGGTGGCGTTTCGCTTATCTGCCTGTAAAATCAAGATGCTTTTGTTGTTTTTCAAAACTTTGATGGCCTGTCTTTCGGCTGTTGAGATGTTGGAGGATGGTGGTCTTGCTTTACGAATAATACGCGCCACCTCAGATTCAGAATTCAGAATTCAGATTTCGGATGGCCGCTTCCACTCCCAGACAATTTCTTCATTAGATATTTTGTTGGGAGCAATAGCGATGTTCAGACCTTTCGCTAAGACTGATTTTGCTGCATCGGAGAAATTGATGTCCGTTAGGTTGTAAATCATCTAGTCGTGGCTCGGCGTCCGATCTGGATGTTGATTCTTATGGAGATTTTAAAATTTCTTAACCTGCTTATCCTTGAAAGACCACTGGGTTTTGGTTGAGGTGGTGGTGATATGGTCGCTTTGTTCTCAGTCTTCGTGAGACATAACGGAGGAGAGCTCTAGGTGGTGATGATAGAGATTATGAGCGCATCGGAGAAGCGCGTAACTCGTGGAGCGTATGCGTTTACGCAGGAGTGCTTGGCTTGTTGAAAAAGGCGAGTGATGACAAAAGCTTGCACTTCTGTTTGTGGAGACGCTCGAATCTCCTTCAATTCCTCTGGATGTTCTCCCCGTAGAGGGATATCAATTTGAGTTGAAGGCTTTCGCAGCGTTGCTGAATGCTGGTGGAAGTTTTTGGGTTTCGCTGCGTTGGCGGCATTTCTGGCTCTCGACGTTTCGCATACATTGCAGTCTGCATCTTCAGGAGATGAAATGAGATCCCGTCAGCTGTATGAATTTGCCTAAGTGAGAGCTTTCAACTACTGTGCGGTTAAGCTTTCAGTGGCTGGGCTGGGAGGTAGCAGGATGCTAATTGGACAGGTCCACTCGCTGTATGAAGAATGGCGGCTGTAGCTTCCGATGTCTTTTCTGAGGAATCGTTACTTCATATGCTGAAATGTCCTCTCTAACAAGGATGGCTGTTCCTCCTCCTAGTCTGCCCTCCCTGTCTGTTCGAAATACCTTGAATCCGGGTGCCGCCCATTTCCAAGATGGCTTAAGGTGTGTTTCGTGTATAAGAGCTACTGCGACGTTGTTTCCCTGGAGGAAAGCTAGCAGTTCAGGTGTTTTTGTTCTTATACCACCGTTGCAGTTCCAGGTGATAAGGACTATTCCGGAGAGCTGGGTGTTCTTATCCATGCATAGTCAGTATTTGGCCGGACAGTTGGGCAAGCACTTGTCCAAGGGCCGCGATTTGTTTCTGCAGGACTGATGTAAGGAGGGAGGTTAGGGCCGAATCCGTTGACGGGAGGAAAGATGGATTATCTGTAGTTGGTTCAGGTTGAGGTGGTATCTGTCTGTGGCGAAGGGTGACGTTGGGTTCCTGTATCGTCTCGCCGTTTGTGGCTGCGGGAGGCAGGAGTGGTGGGAAGTCCGAATTTTGGTGTGGATGTGCTGCGTTCTTTCTTTTGCTGCCCCAGGCGTTGCCTCTTGGAGCTGGTTCCGGTACATAGGCAGGGGGTGCCTGCTGGGGCTGAGAGGTTTCCAGCGATTTAAACCATTTCCTTGCCTCTCGTTGGTATACCGGGCAGGTCTTATAGAAGGCGGGATGTGGGCCTCCACAGTTACAGCATGTGGCAGGACCATCCTCCTTTTTCTTCGGGCAGGTTTTCTTCAGGTGGAGGCCGCCACAGTTATAGCATCGAGGTGCCGCTGGGCAGAACGTTGATGAATGTCCGAAACGATTGCATTGGAAGCACATCTGTGGTTCTTCATGTCGGTATCGTAGAATGTGGACTCAAAAATTCCCGATGGAAGTCCATCGGAGGAAATCTTTTGGGTCCCATCCTTGGGCTGTGGCGAGGGTTGATACTACGAATGTCCCTAGGGGTGATTTGTAAGCTCGGCGAATCTGACGAGTGCGTAAGACTGGAACCTTCATGTCCTCCAGAATTTCCTTGAGATAAGATTCTTCCATTATTGTATAAAGCCCTCTTATGGTAAAGCTAAGGGTTTTTTCCTCTTTGGTTCCCCAGGTGGAGAACTGTGCTTGTTCTTCTCTTAACATAGTCTGCACACTTTTGTGGTCTTCTATATTGGTTAGCTGTAGCCTGGTATATTGCCTACGTGATGTCACTTGGAAAGAGTGGTCCTTTATGACACTCATGACGGCTGTTATAAATTGTCGGAAGTCTGCCAATTCATATAATAGAATTGCTGGCGGCTTAGGTAGACTTGTCTGGGATGGCTCGGCGGGAGGGGAGCTAGAAGCAGGCCCCGGAGTGACGTCTGTATTAGCGTCTCTGAGGAGCGGGTCGTAGCGGTTGTTGGTTTCTACCGTTTAGTGTTGGACGGCAATAGTCTCGGCAGCGGTGAAGTATGGCTTAAATTTTGTCTTCCGCTTCTTCTTTGGCTGTTGAAAGGTGCCCGTGCCAATGGACTTTCTAGCTCGTGTATCAGCATCCTCTTGGATAGGGGCTAGTTGGGAGTTATCGTTGTTGTTTTGGCCCTTGAAAAGGCCTTCGTCAGTTGGTTTCCCTTGGCTTGGTGTGCTGTCAAGAATTACTAGCCGGTCTTTCGATCTCAGATATTGGGAGTCAATTTTCCGGTCGTTTGGACCGGCGTCAATCTTAAAATCTTTTCCGAAGAGGATGTGTTTGATATTACTGGGTAATGATGTATCGACGTTCGTCCTAGGAGGAATCGTCCTATGTTGTACCTTTTTTGCCGGCGGTGATCTGAGCAGCGATATTTCGCAGAGCGGGTTTAAAGTTGAGGGGGCTGAAGCCCTTCCCCTCTAGCCTACCAACTGCCACCTGTCCGAATAGTCAAAAGAACACGATGTGCGGGTGAGAAGGTGGACCTATGTTAGCCACCCCCCGCTGCAAGAGAGAAAGTGTGACCGTGCAAGGTTCCCCCAGGTGCTCCGCTCGCAGCAAGGCGTGCGGTTTACCCCTGAGTAGATCCTGGTCACGCTTAGAAGGCCCTGGTAGGTCTGGGCCACAGCGGATTACAGTACTTCCTCCCCAGGGGGATTTTCCAAACACCAGCCAGAGCAACGGAATAGCTAGAGGAGTTCGTTATTGTTGAGTCGCTGACCATAAGCCGGCGAATGATCGATTGATCGATCGACCAATGTTTTCGATGAGCCGATCGATGAGATCCGATGGTAGGGATCAGCTTTTATATCCGCTCGGTCTTCCTAGTTTAACCGTTGTCCATCGCTGATTGGCTCGTTCGAGTTGCTATCCCTTTCTCTTTGGCGGTTGCTCCAACGTATTTTTCTTCCCTTTCACGTTTCCGTTGGAAGAGTCGCTTCCATGTTGGGCTGATGTGCAAACCGTCGTCCCGGTTGAAATTGAATGGATGTTTTTCGATTTCAATAGCTTCGCGAATTCACCTCGGAAAATATCGATCTTCTTTCGCGAGCAATTGCGTTTCCTCGAGCGTGATTTTATGTCCCGGGCCGGAGGTGAAGTGTTCCGCTATGGCCGACTCCCTCCATTTCTTATTCATCATGGCCCGTTTATGTTCGGCTAAGCGGCAGCGAATGGATCGTCCTGTTTGTCCGACGTATACGTGTCCGCAGCTGCTTGGAATCCTGTGGACTCCTTCAGATGTTAGCGGGTCGAGTGCATCTTTCGCAGACGGAAGTTCTTCTTTTACTTTTCTTAGCGTGTTAAAACGGACGACGATATTTTCTTTTCGTAGAACCCTGGCTATGCGTTCTGATGTCCCGGCGATGAAGGGAATTTTTGCGTAGGCTGTGGGCTTTGGTCGTTCCCCCGAAGGTTTCTCTTTCGGTTTTTTAGTTCCGCCGGATGAAGGGGCCGCCAACGCAGCGAAACCCGTAACCCTCCACCAGCATTCAGCAACGCTGCGAAAGCCTTTCAAGTCAAATAGAATACTTATGAATTTAAACACAATTTCTTTAAATAAATAAAACATCCTAATCAAGTCGAATTCCCTCCTAAGGCCTGTCGACACATTTCATACACCACATAGCTGATGCCAACTGCAGGGACCACTTTCATGAAGCTGGGCCTGATTCCTCGATAGAGACCAAAGAATCCCTCCCTTGCTATTATCTCACGTATTAATCTCGTCATGGTTTGGGCATGCTCTGGGCTTCTCAGTATATCTGAAAATACAAAAGAAAGTCAACATCATAACGTTGGAAAAGAGAAGAAGCGGAAAGCATATTATGTGACCAAACAAAAGATCACAGAGAATTAATTTGAACTCATGAATTATTATGACATATTTTTTGCAAGATTATTGACTTGGTAATATATTAACCCTTTCTGGTCTGAGTGATTTAAAAAATATCTCATACAAGATTGATGGCATTGCTGACATAGAAGCAATAAAATAATTACGTGTACTTTTTATAAATTTTTATTGGCACATACAGTTTAACTTATGTGAAAAAATGGGCCGATCATAGGTATACCAATGGCCAAAGGGAAAAAATCAGGGATGTCGATATCTGACCGGAAAGGGTTAATTCCCTTGGCGACAAAAAAATACTGGACAAATTAACATTCAAGGAAGCTACTTCAGTCGTGATAACTTCATTCAAAATTTTGTAAATGTGGTCTTTCATGATTTCATGAATGTTCTCCATCACTCACCTTGAGCTTGGAGCCTTGTTCTCACCAGAGCAAGCGGATACGATACTATCAGCCCACATGTGCTACTAATCGTCCCACAGCATAAGGGAAGCAAAATCCCTGGATTTTCTGAACCATTTTGCCGGATATAATAATTCTTCAAGGTCTGAAATACAAGATGGGAAAACTTAATATAAATTAAGACTAATTTACTATTTTTAGTTTCTAAATTTAAGTAACTAATGCAATCTGTCCAAGCACATTTTAAAAGTTAATGTAGGAATGAGAAAGTTTTTATAATTTGATATAGTTATTAAAGCATTTGGCATTTTTATAAATATGAAGTTGCAGTTTATTTATCAAGAGATCATAATAATACTGCATGATTAAAAGAAGCAATTTATACATTGAATATGAAGTAATTAATCAACTTTTAACTGTTAACTAAGCTCATTACCTAGAGACAACATTAAAAATTAGTCTAAAATATCTCAAGGTACAGAAAAACAATAGAAAAATTAAGAACTCATTTGCCACATTCACAAACATCCAAGATAAATAATTTGACTTACGAACCTCATAAACAGCCAGATCTATGCCAGCATATGGGATTATCCCAAGAAGGTTTGGTAGGTATCCACGGTAAAAAGTTCTGAGTCCCTCCCTCCTATAAATTTTTTTTGCTGCATCAATGATCCCAGCATACTGGCCAGTTTTCCTGAGGGCCAGTCTAGTTTTTAGCACCTAGACAAAAAAATTAGCACAATTAATGAATGCACTTAGAAATCCAACTTAAGATGTTTAAGCAAAGATTTTAATGAAACAACAATGAGGATACTTCTTCTCACCTCAAGTGGATATATAATGGTCTGGCTCACTCCACCAGCAATTGACCCAGCTACGAAACGCTCGTTGATGCTCAAATCCTCACCGCTGTTTTGATGGATCAACGTTTTTGTTTGCTCATAAGCCATGAACTTTATTGCAGTTTCTGGAACAATCTTAATAACATTTACTCCATTTCCTCGCCAGAGTCCTCTGATACCACCCTCTTTTACCATTTCGTGTAAACAAGACACAATTCCTCCTTTATTACCGTGTACCTGAAATAAATTCCAGAAAGATAAGTCTAAAGTGGTAAGTTCTTTTAACATCTACAGTTATGATTATCTGAACTTCTAATTAGTATTGGGAACAAATTTGGTAAAATGCAATTTTTTTCTTCATAAAATACTTTTGCGTCATATTTTTCCTGATGTATGTATGTATTTCATTTTTATACCGAATTGCGAGGGACTTTGACATTCAGGGTGTTTCGAATGCTTCAACACTGCAATGAGACAAGGGTGGAGAAGAAGGAAGAGTGAGAATTTGCTTAAACCGCTTTGTTCATAAAGATTACTCAATTTAGTAGCAGATTTTATTTCAGCCAGCTATTAATCATTCAGATGTTAAGTTTTACATTTTATCTATCAAAATATTTTATTGAACAACGGTATAGGAGTTGTTTCCTTTCTTTATCTTTGCCATAGTCTCCACTCATTATTAATATATATTTTATTAATGTATTTGTTGTTTTAATTACAATAGTAATATTCAAAAATATATATCAAAAATACATTTATATGCCTATTTGATGATATTTCAACACATGATTTTTAATAATGCCAAATTACCCCGAGTTTTTATTATCAGCGCCAACTTTGATCAGAGAATTTCAGATATTTATACTTTATTGCAATTAGAACAAGAAGTCCAAACCAGGACTAATGCAGGCTGGTTTCCCATAGCTGACGTTCCGATTTTATTACTTATATTGACAAGAAAAGTGTTAGTGATTCCAAGGAATTCTCTGGAAATCAAATTAATAGAGCATTATCAGGTTTAAAATATTAATAGCAATGTCAAATTTTCTTTCTCTCGTATTTTCCATATATTTCATTTGATAAATGTTACTGTTTATACACTGATATGTGTGAATCATCTGTTCATTGCTGAAGGGTAGTCAAGTGAAATAGAAAATAACAGATTTGTTCACTCATCTATGCTCAAGCCGAGTTAGGAAATAATCGTCTCCATGGCAACAAACCGATAAAATGCGACTTACAACGTAAAAACTCTGTTTTAGTAATAATTCAATACATTAGGATAAATTATCAAAATTCGGAGTTAATATTTGGAATTTAAATTCTTTTCCCCTTAGAACAGGACAAACCTCACTCCGATATCAGAATTTTAAGATATTTTAAAGTATTAAAGAAAACATCCCTGTAGGATGGATTTGATACTTCAATCTTTGCACAAGCCTCATACCAACAAGTTTCATGAAAATCTGCCCATTGATGCAAAAGTTGTTAATAGGGGACACACACAGATAGGACCATTTCATTAGGCTGTTTCCTTTAGAAACCAGCCCAATATAAATGAGTTTTTCACAAAAAATACAATATCATCACATTTAATACAACATAAATACCACGAAATTCTTCATGCTTTTTTAGGTTATTGGTATTTCGTTCCAATTCAAGTATTTTTTCAAGTAATTACCGTGCATGATTTAAATTAGAAGTTTGGTATTCAACAACTCAACGTCGCATCCATTAAAATATATAGTCAGACCCCTATTTACCACCCCTCCCCATATAGTGCCACTCCTGCTTACCGCCCATGAATCGTCGTGAACAAAACTTCCATCTTATGATGAAATAGAGCTAGCATATACCTCGATTTATCGCCACCGCCGCTTTAGCGTCAAAGGCAGTGATGGACAAACGGTGGCGCTAAATCGGGGTCTGACCGTAATTAAAGGTCTTAGGATTTCGGCGTGGACCTAAAGAAACCCTATCTATAATAGAGAACTAATAAGCCTTTAGTGTATCTCGCTGATGATATTTTCCGGCGTCGGTAAATTTTCATGTCAAAATCACTTGCACTGGTTGATATGCAAATTGCAAGTCTATTAATCGCTATTAGGACTCGGAGCGGAAAGTGCGATCGCGATGCGCACCAATGAGGAAGCGAAATCTGCAGGCGAGGAGAGACTTCCCTCTCGAAACGATCAAACCCCGTCACACTCCCTCAATCTCCGCTCCCCGACCGCTGAACTACGTTATCTCGAACAAACCTCCTCGCGCGGACCAATGGGGACGTTACGGCGGCCGGGGATGGACTTGGCTTGGACCTTGCTCGGACGACGAGAAGAGCCTTTGCTTCAGCGATGGAAAGTTACAGGGTGATGGAAGATTACGTTATGATAGAGAAACGGAGACGAAACGGGGAACATTAAAAGGCGCACACGAAATGGTCATGTCGAAACCAATGACTTCTCTCGGGAGATTTGATCCCGAGATTTATTATATTAATATTTTATCGTGCGTTTATCGGCAGCTCGGACACGGAACTATGCAACGGCAAAAAATGATGAAAAAGCGAGAGGACGGTTTCCATGCACCGACTCGGCATTGAGGGACAGATACGCTACCTATCAACCCTAAATGTTTGAAAACGATTGAAAAATGAATAATAATAATAATAATAAGCAAAAAAGATCGTTGAAAAAAACTTCCTTGAATCTTGTTTTTTTTTATAAAAACAATTGCATAAATACTACATCCGTTAGGTACTGCAATTACATTAATCGCACTGGACTCGGACACTATCTTGTAAATATTATTAATCAAAGAAGGTTTTCACTTCGTAGAACGACATTACACGAATGAAATGAAACCCATTACTTAAAATTACACTTCGATTTATAATCGCGACCGGTTTCACGTAACGGTAAGTAGACTGATGATGCGAAAATGGGTCGCGGATATAAATTGAAGTGTAATTTTAAATTAATGGGTTTCATTTCATTCGTACCAAGCAAATGTGGGAGGTACAGCACACGTTTTGTTTTAAAATCAGCAGGTCGGAAACCCATTGGTTTAAAAAATGAAGAATTCATTATATATCGACGCTACGCGCTAGTCACCACCAACTCTCATCCTATTTATTGCCGAAAAATAAATGAATAATATTACTAATTATAAGAGCAATGAAAAATTACTCAGCCTACTACCTAAAAATAATGGCACTACAAACGTTGACGGAACAACAGTGTAAAAGGTGCTTTTTACCAAAACAATAAATATAACTGAAAACAACTGAGGAACTACTAAACTCATGATTAAGATATAAAAAACTAGCCAAAAAAGTTTTTGGAAACCGGTGGATTTACCTTGACCACAATTTTATTCCGGATATGAGGCGAGCTACATAATTCATTTTTGGAATTAAATTGCACACGGAGAAAACAACGGATTACTAAACTAAAGCTAAGCCAGCTACACGCGTAAACGATCACGAATTTAACAATTTTTTTAGATTCGTATGTCACAAAGGCTCCATCGAATAACACGAAGTAGTCATTCGGTCGATTTCCCTTGAATGTTGAAGACCCATCTCACAATCACGTGATACGAGGATTATCGAAGTCAGCCCACATCTGCCAAAGATCATAAAGGAAGCACTAGGAGGAGGGGGACATGGACATGAGTCGGCAAACCATAAACCGAAGCAATCGGTGGAAATTAGAATGTCACGTGGAAGGGATTGCGGATCGGCAAGTCACCCAACGCACAGTGGGACCAAATCCGAAAAAGGGGACCCATGTATATGCATATATTACAATACTGAAAGTAAGCGAGTAAATGCCGGAAATTTCTGAATTATTAATTTGAATAATACCTGTCGTATATAGAGCGAGTTTTCCATTCAGTCTCTATATATCATGCTAACATCTTCTAGGACACAACGAACAAAACGTTCGAGCTTCCGAATCCTCTTTATAACCGAGTTATACCGTGTGAAATTTTCTATAGTTCATTTATTTAAACTATTTCAGGAACGGCTTTTCCAGGACTTATATAATGGACAAAATATCGATAACAAAGACGATCACGTACAACCATTCTGTCGGCAGGATTCGAACCCACGAGCATTGGGAGCCAGACACGCTAACCACCCCTCTACCAAAACCGGCAATAATATTTTTAACAGGACAAAAAGAGAACCCAGCTTATTATTTTTTGCGGTTAATTTTTTCATTATTACTACTTGCCATTTACTTGCTTTACTCATAGACTCGACTATGTACACGCAAACTCCCATTAATATTTTACGAAACGGGGAAAAATTATATTCGCGGCAGTAAGGAAATGCGAAGGAAAATGAGGCAGATCCCGGTCTTACCGAGAGTGAAGTACAGAGGGAACGGAAGAAATAGTAACCGTTTCATATCCTTTCCACCTGCCTCCTTCCCTTCACCACTTCCATCATACGGCGACGTCGCTCCATAAAAAATGGCTCCGTCTGAATGATCGCCTCTTCACTTGACACCCTCTAACGCCACGCGGCCAAAACACAACCCCGAATAATCGAAGCATAATGGAAGAAGGTTGGGTGGGGGTTTAATACCACGGCAGGTGATAGCGGGGTGGGATTGACCCCGACCAGTTTTTCTACGTCTAGACTTACTTGTTGGAACACTTTGAGTCGATCCAAAGGTGCGGTGCATGTACGGGATACGCCTCCGGCGATGCCACCTGCTACCAGATGTCGCCACCACATACCAGAATTCATATCCGCCGATGTGAAATCATCTGGTACGTTCATATCCTCCCCGATGTCGAGATACTGAAGAGGAAGAGTGGAGCGGGTGAAACGACACTTCATAGTACTTCGACCGTTATTGCACCCTCCGTACCATCTTAAACATTTAACTACTGCAGTGAAATTACGAACACGTATCTGCGGTGCGGTCTTCCAGACCGCCACTCTTTATTAATTTATTATGATTATTTCAATATCTACATCTACAATTTGGTTCTCCACGTTAAATAATGCCATGGGTTAAGTAATAAAAAAATTATATTCACTTTGTTTGTAAAATATATACTAGGCGGTAATTTGACACTATAATTTTGGCGGTCTCTCGCAGACAGTATCTATATAGTTAAATGTTAAAACGTTTTCGTCAAAAAATTACGAAAATCGATGGAACGTTTTTAGACCATTCATGGATGAATAAAGCGGAATATATTCTTGAATGTGCCTAATTTATATGCCGCGAGAAATAACGCTTGCCCAAAAAATTTCTATATTCATCACATTCTAATAGTAATACGTTAAAAATCAAATTCTACCATGGCTTTCCACAAATTAAATTCATAGATATATTTAACGAAATATTAATATCATCGAGCGCACGGCATCGGGTCAAAATATACATTTTTAAGCCATTCATTTAGGATAAAAACACCCGGGACCGGCTATTTACAAGAACAAATTGGTCAAAGCCTCTCAACTGCCTCATCTTCTCCGGGGGGAAACCAAAACGAAGTCATTTATTTTTTAAGGCTGGACACTGAAGCGTCTTCCCCTGGCGTGACGTCACTTTCATTGCTAAGGCAAGAGAATTGGCGGCTGAATGAAGAGCAATCAGTTCGTTTTCTATTTACGAGAGTTAGCGGTAAACAGCACACGGCCTATCTACATCTACAAGTTACCCTGCAATTCACCTAGCGGACAAGATGGAGTTGGAAGAGTCTGGCAACTAGATGGGAACTCTGCGCCACAAAAAATCTGGCGACGATACAGCTTCAATCACTCACTTGCATGGGCTATTTATTCCTACGAGGATTAGGGGGAAGTATAACTCAAAACAACTAAATTCTGGAGCCTAGTAAAAAGTTTGGGGATATTATTTACACTATTATACGTAAGATACTCTCTTCTTTAACCTTACACATGCCAGCCGACATAATTTTTATGTAGAGATCACAATAAAATTGGAAAACTTTGCGCCAAGATAGGTTTTATGGCAACATGGCATCCTGAATTTTTACAGCCCTGATCATTGAGCTGACTTCGTTCTGTTTGCTAACGATCAAACGGGATAGCTACGCAAACTTATATAACTTAGAATAATAAATAACTGATTTTATCACACTTTCCGGTAGGAATAGGTGGTTTCAAAATAACGATAAGTGAGCTAAGTTACCCTATTAAGGCGATATGTAAGTACAAAAACAGGGAGAGAAAGCCAACCAGCACAATACTGTCAAAATATATTACTATTAATATTATTTACGTTATGGTACGAAAGATACTATCTTCTTTAACCTTATTACACTTGCAACCGGCATAATATTAATACAGAGTTCACAATACATTGCAAAAAATAGCGCCAAGATGGATCTTATGGCGACATGTCATCTTGAATTTTTCCAGCCCTGATCATTAACCTGACTTCGCTATGTTTGCTAACGATCAAACGGGATAGCTACGCTAAATTAACTAACTTAGAATAATAAAGAACTGATTTTATCACGCTTTCCGAGCAGTTGGTCCCAATTATAGAACCCAATGATTGAACATTGCACTTAGAACACCCATTTATTTATATCATATTTCTATTTATTTATACGTGATTATCAACAGAAAGAAACTTACTTGTCCATCTGGAGGTTTTCCCCTGCAGTACGTAGACAGAGTAGTTAACTGGCGCGCAAAATTCAATAAAATTCGCATCCTGAAAACACGAAACTCACGTAGACATTCAACTCGGCGTTGCTAAGGAATTTTAATGTACACGGTCGTCAAGGCGTGCAACAATGCACTTCCACCAATATAGCCGACGAAGTACATATGTATACCTATATCACCCCCCTTTATATTGCTAAAAATCTTGTCGCGAAAAGATTCTTTGTGGAACAGAGAATCAATCCTTAAATGATATTTTGAGTCAAGGGAAAATAACGTTTTACTTTCGGTCGCCAACCATCCAAGTTCAGAGATTCTCAGAGCTTCCTTTCGGTCCTCTTTTTCACAAACGGGTTTCCTCATACGCACTTCACCTTTGGTCGGTTGTTTTTTAAAAACAATTTCTGCGCGATTTCAGAGAATTTTATGAATATTATCTTTTGGGAAACTTTGGATGGGAGCCGAAATTGTTATGAATTCTAATCATTGCATTTGCACGCGTATCAGTCATTAAAGCAATGAAACATTTCACAGGTTGATTTTTCTGTTGACAATATATTTTAAAAATCTGGAGCAACAAATTACACCAATAATCCTATAAATACGATGGTATAAGGATTAAAAGAAAAATAGTGGGCGGGAGATAATTTTCTAAGTCTGAAAGTGCGTCTTTTGGAGTTAGACGACGTTGCGTTTCAACGATTCCATTCTGAAATATCTTGCAGATTCTTCACATAAGTGGGTAATTTACACCATTTAGGGGCTTTTGATTTAATAAGAGAGAGAGAGAGAGAGAGAGAGAAGCAATGTTGGATGTGGCTAATTTGCGAAATTTTTCGTCAAGCAGTTTATCAATTAACTGTTTGGTATATCCATTCTTGTTGGATATATATTTAATGATCTCCAATTCTTTGTTAAAATCAGAGCTGGATATGGGAATGTTTACTGAACGGTGTAAAATGGCATGATAAACTGCAAGTTTGTGAGATAATGGTGGGTGGGAGAAATCAGCAGGAATTACTTGATATGTATATGTTGGTTTTCTGTATATTTCAAAATGATGCTTATTATTATGAATTGTGATGCTTAGGTCGAAAACGTTTAATTTTTTGTGAATTGAGTTTAAAAATATAAGATAGGAATTTAATTGTCGATGGCTCCCGGTCCAACAGCATAGAACATCATCGACGTATCTGAACCAATAAAAGATATGTTTTATAGAATGGTTATTGGAATTAAATTATATTGATTCTAAATCATCCATAAAAATGTCTGACAGTAGGGGGGAGATAAAGGAGAGCCCATTGCTAAACCTTCTTTTTGCTGATAAAATTTTCGATGATGACTGGTAGAGCGCTGCACAGTAGCATTCAAGTCAACCGTAGTTGACATTCCGCATTTCCACATAATGAAAAACCAAAGCCAAGATGGCGCTTCTCATAGCGACATCAGTTGATCATTTAAAATTTTAAATTCATTTTTTTAATTACGAGAAATACGGTACATGAATAATACAAAATAATTTCTATTGCAATATAATAAAACGTTAATTTTTCTTATTTGAAAATTAATTATAAAAAAATGAATATTTTCTAAAAACAGAAGTGACACCTATTTTACGTGGAAGAAACTGTCGATATTTCGTATTTACAAACACTAATAAAGATAATCGTTATTGCGCTCTATATTACAATTAAAACTTTATTCTTGATTAATTGTATAATTTGTATGTATATTTTAAGATATTCTTTAGATATTTAGCGCTAGATGTAGCACGAATATGAAACTTCTTTCGTAAATGAGCAGATCGTATTTCAAAAGAGTGTTAATCTTGCATGGATTATTTAACAACTTCATAAAATGGAACCATTATTAACGTTAGTAAGAGGGACTACTCCTGAATCTTCGATAACTGCCAGCATTTACTTGAATCAAGAATCATCGTCTATGTGATGGATCGCAAATTTATTTTTAGGAATGAACCATATTAATATGAGCTATTGCTATGATGTGCCGAAATAGCAATCTAAATCGTTTTCTTATCACAATCGTAATGAAATATTACATAACATCAGTTATTTATTTGTAAGGTTTGCTTTAGCTTCATAAAATCTTTGGGCATTTTCAAAACTGGAGGAACTTTGAGGTATAATGAACCGATTCCCTACATAGCGACATTATTAAACTTCCGAACGAGGCTAATATTTACGTGAAGTCCATTTCATCCAAAATGCGACGATCTGAATTAGAATTCCGTTTAACTCAGCTGAATATTCTCCAAATTTCATTATTAATCGATAATGCTATACGTTTTAATTTAAAGCAAGGTTTAAAAATCTCACGTTCACCTGCCAAACGACAAATACTGTGGAATTTCTGTGTCGAAAGTCTATAGGAATGGGATATTTTCTATACGTACCGAAAACTGTGGGCTTAGTTGTCTATCGGAATACAACTATTGCCCAGTTTCATCATCCTGGCCAGTAATAAGGAGTTAAGTTTATGCATTCTTTTTCAGCTATGTGATTATTTTCCAACGAGCGACAAATAGAATAAACAAGAACATCGGGTGGGAAAAAAGTAATTTCGGAGGAAAAGGTAACAGCTGGGAGGGAAGGATTCGGCCACGGTGGGTCTGTTAAGGGCAGGTTACACGTGCCGCTAAGTCATACGTTACTGGGAAGCCCTCCTGGTCCAATTGGAATACGAAAAAATGAGTGCAGCATTGACGTCCAGCCGCGGTGTTCGGTGGGCATCGGACGCAAGCGAAAGCAGTTCAATGCGATAGGTGTCCTTTACGTTTGCAAATTCAACTCGAGCCACAACACGGAGAGATTCAGATACTCCCCCATTTTAAAAATTATGACTTAAAACTTTTTAATTGATAATCGCCATTTGTCGCAAATTCTCGTGGGATATGCACATTCGTAATCCGTTAAATGCACTCGTAAAGAACTAGCTTTCATCGGAAGTGATGCTAAATAGTGGCGAAAATACGGAAGAAGCGTGTGAACGTTCTTTGATTTTACAAAGCGTCAGTTCTTCATTAAAGGATTGGGAGGGTACCTATGTCAATTTGTATGATGCCTGTAAGATCGTATGCAATATAATGATTAGCGCCCGGGGATAAAATGTCTATTACGATAAAGCCATGGAAACCCCTAAAACCCTGTAGGGCGATTAATAATCCAAGAAAGTGGGCGGGAGAAACTCCGACATATTGCAAGGTCGCAACTTCATGATAGCTAAAGGTGACACTATGGGAATAATGTTAACGCCCACGCATATCGAAAGACACAACCACGATAATAAAATGCGTGTCATCACATCGAGTGCTGCTGAGGGCAGAGGAGATACACGATCGGGCTCGTGTAATTTTTTGTTTGTTCAGGGAGGCCATTGTTAAAACCATAAACGAAATCCATTTTAATACTTATTAAAATATTTGATACTAGGGAGTTGCAAATTTTCCATTCCATGCTCACATAATGCTGACGAATCACACCTAATAGTCGACATTCATTTGACCTAATGAAAATCTGTCGTTCATTTCTACCTCCACCCAATATCTTACATATAGCGTCACTATTTTCAATAAATTAGAAGCGCACCCCTAAGTTATATTTTTCGAAGAATTATTGGGGATCATAATATTAAATTAAATTAATTAAAATTAAATTAATTACCTTGCATGCCGAAATGCAGACGTCTCCAAGATGAGGAGGTAAGCACTCAGTCAGGCAGCGTTTAGGGCATTGAGGGGTGTTTTAGAAGGAAAGGAAAATAGAGGGAGAGGTAATGGTCAAATAATGCGTGCGTACGTGCGAGTACGACAGCCGCAATCCTTCTAGGAAATTTCTGGTAAGAGAAGAATATATTTTCTTGAAGTTTGAAGGTAAATATGTCCTATTGAGAGAACTTCTATATTAAACAAGTAGTTATGGAAAGCCCTAATCCGCCTTCTTTCCTTTCAATACAATTTTAATATACAACAAGTAGGGGTTATATATGTTTTTCCGTGGTACAGCGGTGCTTTTCGTCACCTCGCCCTACAAACGAAATTTCTTTGAAATCCGTTCTGCCAATAACTTCCAAATTCATAGTTACAGAAACATTCTAACCTTGATATCATGGTAGCCCTGTTTAATCGACCCGGTTGAAATACGACATTTTGCTTATTTATTATGTTATGTTATGTTTATATTAAAAGTATTAAATTTGGTTCAAATTGATGAGAATAGTTAAACACAAATACTTGTAAAAATAATATTTTATCCGTTGTATTGTGGCAGCCTTGCTTTCCATATCTACAGTAAACATCTTGAAATTGCTATTTTATATTGCACGCCTGCTTCATACAAACCTTTGTCAAAATCGGTTTACCTAATTCCTTCCAAATTCATAATTGCCGAAAAGATTAAGTTGGTGGAATACGTCCCTCCGATATCCAGGAAAAGTTGCGAAAAGTAGGTATGTGTTTCGGATACAAAGCAGCCTTCGTCATTGGCGATTCATCTACCATCTATCATTACTTACTTCTCCATACCATTGAGTTGACTTGTCACATTCTCACGTTTTGCATCAATGTTACCACACGAAAATGAAAATTTTAACAATTAAAAATTATTTTAAGACAATATCATTTAGCAAACAATGAAAATGATCTTATTCACAAATCTCTCTCGCAGAATACCTAATTGTTTTATCGAAGGTCATTTTACATTTTTTTTTTAATAAATTGTTAAAAACACTGCCGTATGCGAGCAGAAGTAACTTAGGCAGTCATCGCAGATATTATTTTCAGTTTGTAATATTATTTATATGAAACGTGATGGTTTCTGAAGCAGGAAGGCCGAATGCCGTAGAGATGTAGGGCTGCACGCTAAAATTCAAAGAAATTGAATGACAGGTACAAAGAGACGTCGATTCCCATATTGTACGGAAAAGTAAATCATAATTTCATCGAGAATCAGGATGTTACTCGAGGTTAATGCCATAATTTGTCCGAGTTGCTGTCAAGATTATGTTTCCCGCGTCATGATGCCGTTACGCTAATTGTACCTCCATCTCTCATCTATAATACCAGGGGATCCGCGGGATGTTTGGCCTCGCTCAAGCCGCCTTGGTCTAGTGGGGGGAATCACGTAGGTAGGTGTTTCGGATATAAAGCAGCATTCATCATTGGCGATTCATCTACCATCTATCACGTTCAATATTATTATCGTCTTCGTAGTTCTCCTATAGTGTGGATGTAAAATTTGATTGGAATTGAAAGCGCTGCCCTCGGAAGTAAAATATGAATGAAAGAAATGTAATTTCAAGAATCGCACGAAATACCGGACTAATGGCAAATGAACCTGAGCCTTGTCTCCTCGTTGAGACAAAAGTTATAGCAGGACAGACAAACGGATAATCAAGCAAACAGACCAAGTGCACAGGGATTCAACATAAGAGACCGCGCCAACGCAAATTGCGTGCCTCTGGGGTACATTTTAGGGAAATTTTTATTTGGCGTTTTCTTCGTTGTTTGATGTTTTCTGTGTGTCCGCTAAATTTCGTTTTGATTGGATAAGACTTAAAAATTAGCTCAGGATCTATAAGTGTGGTGTTCTAGAAAAACTATTGGCAGTCGTCTCTTAAGTTATTTGAACATGCACACGAAATTTTGTGAAAATAAAAAAATCGAGATAGCAGTTATCGTAGAACAGACAATGACGATTCATATGCTACAAGATTTTTATTTTAATTTTACAGGGCACTAACTGGAAACTGATGACAATATCAGAGATTCTGATTTTATTGTAAACGTTTACCTACTATGGGCTACATAAACGTTTTATTTTTCATGAATTAAACGCGTTCAAAAAGATTTGATTTACAAAATTTAACCCACCATAGATACATCTCTCCTGGAATCTGGTAGAACTTGTTCGGGAGCCCAGAATCTTTGTAATGATGTAATTTTCAGCTTTACGAATATTTTTACCTTATATTAAGTTGAGATTTTGGTATAATCTAATTCAATGAAACGATACTTAATGCATAAATCTCCTCTTTATACAGAACCATGTTGGTTACCAAATCTGACGGGCCAGTGACGGGTCGCCTGATTTTTATTACAATTTAAAGCAATCTAGAAACATTCACCATTGTTTTAGATTTCTTTTCAAAAGTAAATGAGGTTGGCGGAGAATTAAGGAAAGTTGTAACGTTTGTGCTGTCAGTTTCAGTATCCAACGAAACCTGCGAACATGTATTCAATGTCATTAATGTTTTGTTGAGTAAAGGTCGAAACTAATTAAGTGTGCATCATGTCAAGGCGGAAATTTCAGTATACACCAATTTAAATTACTCACCTAAAGATTTCAATGCCTTTTTCTGTCAAAATCAGATCTTTTGGAGACTGCTAGAGTAGTTCAAAATACAAATTCAAATTACATAAATGAAACACGGCTTTTGAAGTAATGCTATTTTTACGAATTTGTTATTATAATTCATAGAGTAATGTTAAAACAAAATTAATGTTAAACATTCATATATTTTGTAAATGATAAATAAACCAAATTTTATGGTCCTCATTAGCTTTTTTTAACCTATTAACTTCCGGAATCAACAATTTACAAGATGGCAACTGTAAATTTAACAATAAAATAAATATTAAATATCCTTATATGTTTCCCAATAATTAAATAAAATAGTTTCATTGCTCACACCCGGTTTTTTGACCTAGATAAAATCCTCCCGGTTTCTCCCGAAATTTGCTATTCATTCGGTGGAAATCTCTCGGAATCAACTACTCATGAGGTGGCAACCCTAGTTTCCTGTTTCTACGAGCAAATTTTCAAGACGTCTCTTGTGTGAAGAGAAAATATTATCTGTAGTTGTAAGAATTTCAGAAATCAGGGACGTGAATTCCATAGGAGTAAAATGAGCATCAACCGACTTGAATCAGCACATCTGAGAAAATATCAAAAAATGAAATTTAGTAACAGCGGAAGAATGATATGCGAGATATAAAAGGAAATAAGTAGGAAGGGACTCACCCAGGGTTGCCACCTTATGAGTAGTTGATTCCGGGAGATTTCCTTTTCATGATAGAAAATTCCGGGAGAATCCGGGAGTATTTTCTCTAGGTCGAAAAACAACTAAAGTGACCAATGAAACTTATTTTATTTAGTTATTAGTAAAATCAATAATGATTATTTAATCTCGTTTTATTTTTAAAGTTAGAGTTGTCACGTTGAAAACGGCTGATTCCGGGCGATATCCATATGAATAGTTAACCGCGATATCGTTTGTAGGTTAAAAAACACCTAATGAGAACATAGAATAATTGTATTTTTTATTTAGAAAATATATTAATATATAACGTCAGTTTTGCTTTATTATATGAAATATAATAAATAAATCTTAAAAATAGCGTTACTTCAGTAGTAATATTTCATTTGAATTTGTTATTCGAACAACATCGAGCAGTCTCCAAAAGATCTGGTTTTGATAGTAAAAGGGCATGGATATCTTTAAAAGAGTATTTAAAATTGGTTCATACGTGAATTTCAGTCTTGACATGGTCCACATTTAATTTGCTTCGAACTTCACAGCACGATTCGTTAATAGCATTGAACAACGGTCACAAGCTGCGGTGGATACTGAAGCTTAAAACACAAGCGTTACACTATTATTTAATACTCCGTCATCTCCATTTACTTTTGGAATGAAATCTAAAACAATATTGAATGTATAATAATTGGTTTAAATAAAAATAAAAATCAGACGAACCTTTATTGGCACGTTAGCGTGGTAACCAACATGCTCCTGTATAAAGAGCATATTTGTACATTATTTATCACTTCATTGGCATCAATGGATAGGATTCTATCAAAATCTCAAATTAGTACTAGGTAAATTCAATTTCGAAGATTTTGGGCTGCCGGAAAAGTTCTACCAGATTCCGGGAGAAATGTATCTAAGATTGGTTAATTCCGGGAGACTCCCAGAATTCCGGAAGAGGTGGAACCCCAGACTCAGCGCCTCAGTGCCACTCGGGACGAATGTGGCGCCAAGTGTTAGTTAAACCTTTCTCTCAGATAACTGTCCTAAATACTTTTTCAACGTTTAGGTGAAATTGGTTGAGCTACACGAACGAATCGATTTCGAATAAAGGAGTAAATTATGGAACTGTTTTAATATAATTAATTACGTGAGCCGGTCCAGTAGTGTGACGTTGCTCGCGATACAGCTTCTGGTTAGGTCTCACGCATGGCTTCGACTTTAGTGATCGGCATTTGTAAGTTTCATTTTCCGGCAGCCCGCGGACCACCTAAAAGACACTCGAAGCCCAACAGTGGTCCGCGGAGCACACTTGGAGAACCGCAGCGTTAAAGTAGCTGTATTCAAACATTACAAAGCCGAGGACCCTCAACGACGAGAACTATCTTCGCCCCTAATTCTGTACCATCAAGTTACCGCATAAAAACAATAACAATACCTACTGGACATACAATTGCAATTGAAATTTTCTCGTTCGGCGGCGTTTGTTGTTGTATGACAAAATTTGAAAAATGCCCAAGATGAAAGCACGTTAACCCGTAACCACAGGCATCGGTCTCTCAGACCACACGAAAAATTTCAATAGTCTATTTAATGGTCCATGGATCATTTAGGCCTTTGAGGTTTTGTTTAGCTTTGTATCCTGGAGGTGGCTTTGTTTACTTCACGGTAGTTGCCTTCTAGCTTTGGACCTGTGCGTACTAGAGCGGGTTTAGTTTCGTTGCCGGTCTGAAAAACCGCTTGCCTGTGTCCACGTAATTTTTTTCGGGACAGTTCTTTCACACGGTTTCGGAAATTTCCTACGACATGTTGCAGTTATACCGTCCTGGACCGTCGCACGTCCAAAAATGAAAACCAAAACTGCCTTCCAATGTTTTATTTGTAGCAGCTCAATATATTTGAAATGTTCAGCACCCGCTTGAGGAGAGAGAGCGTGAGAGGGGGAGGGGAGGGCGTTGGAAAGGGAGTGGGATGGGAAGGGGGGATGGTAATGGGGGGTTAAGGGGAGAGGGAGGGGAGTGGGTGGAGAGGGTGGGAGAGTGGAGGGAGAGGAAGAGGGAGAAGGGGAGAGAGCGGGGTAGAGGGGGAGAGAGATAGAGACAGAAAAGAACCAAATGTACTATATATTGAAAATAATTATGTGCGGTTAAGTATTTTATAGCGAAATTTATTTCTTTGTCTAACAATTTCTATTCACCCAAAACCATTTTTACACTCCGTACCACTCAATCATGTTAATTTAATATTTATTGCTTAATTTTTAGTGCATATAAAAGTTGGTGTCATTAATTTGACTTTTCAAGATATTTCTAAAGGCTAAAGACTACTTAAAAAAGTTGTCCAGTATTGGAAAGTACCAGAACTTGGGTGACATTCGTGGTACCGCAAACAGCAACCAAGTTTTGAGAAGAGGATAAGTGAACACGAATTATATTTTGAATTTCTGTCACCCATTTGCTACTTCACGAAACATCTCTTGGAAAACGCTCATAACAGTACTTTTTACCATATGTTAACGACTTTTTATGCCAAAGGCAATAGATTTTTTTCTGGAACAATCAAAATTTATTCATTTTTTCCTCACTAGCGAGTTTGTATTTAAAAGATTTCTCCAATCCATTCCGAAAACACCATTGAAAGAATTCCTTTTGGTGACTTTATGGCGAGATATTTCCTATTTTCCTCCTCCTCTCTCCACCATACCTCTTTCCCATCTGTCTTTTCGTTTGATTTGTCATTCTTAACGGCCCCACTTCAGCCGTCCTCGGCTGAGGGGTGGTCAGCGTGTCTGGCTCCCAATGTTAAAGTCGCCCGAGTAAAATAGTAAAAGGTGCTTGCATACTCACCTTGAAAAAACATTCATTTTTTAGAGACACATTTCGTCATTGGAAATATATTTTTAATTCTAAAGATTTCACCTCTTAACCGATTTTCATTCTTTCCTTGTGTAACTATAATGTAGTAAACCAATCCCTAAATTTTGCAATTTCAAGAATATTATACTTTTTTCACAGTAGGATACTAAAACCACACATTTTTGCCAAATTTTAAAGTTGTACCCTATCTAGTAGTGAAATAATATTTATCTATTTGTTTAAATTTTAAATAATTATAACGGCCGCATCAACATATTGATGGAGATTTTTATTTGGGTATGTGCACCAAGTTCAAAATAACTTTAAAATTTCCGCTTCAACACGACATTATTTTTTTTCACGATTCTCAAATATTAAAACAAATACTACACAACCCATATTCTACACATGAAAATTATCACCACCTGATGTTACTTGGTTGTCCTTTGTACCTTGATGTGGTAGAAGGGCTTGAGCATTTCAAGGGGCAACATTTTGTCGTTGTCAAAGAGAGGATAACAAGGTAGGAAATTTAACACCACATTTGAACAAATACAAAGTCTCAAAATTAAAACACAAATTTATTAGTGTAATATTGTAAACACTGGAAACTGTATTGGGTACTCAGTTTCAGCCAGAAGTTACAAGATAAAAATATTGATGATACATTGGTCATTGATTCACAACAGTTATATGCAGGCAATTAACAATGTAATGCTTATTGTAAAAGAGCTTGTTGGAATGACTTGAAAGTAGATTTAAATGCAACCTTAAAAGGCATTGATGTATAATATTGTACAATTAAGACATGCCATTAAACAAGATTTTATCTTTTGTGTATAACAGCTTGTAACTTGTTTAATCTATGTGAAAATCCTTCTTCGGGTTGACGTTTCTGTTTTATTAAGGTTAAAATTTAATTTTGTGAAATGCACAAAAGATATTTAGATGCTTAAGCATTGACAGTATATGGAATATAGTGGAGTACATTATAATTCTTAACTAAAATTACACTTAGTCAAGGAACACACAACAATCAATGCTAAGTGTTCTATCTGTTCTTTTTTTAGAATTTCACAATAATGAAAATTATGTGTGTTATTAAATACCCTCGACCATCCTATACTGCCAGAAGGCTCAAATAAATGTAACTGTTGCTTGACATCACAGCTTTTGGGAGTTCATTAACCACTTTGCTGGTATCATTTACCCACTTTTGGTTATTCATGAAGGGATAATTTATATATGCGGAGATATTAATTTAATAAAAATAAATAAATGCACTAGTTAATGCATCAGAATATGCTGAAATCTTTTCAACACAACCTACTCATAAGTAGATGCATGTAGAAGGTGAATGTTTTTTATTAGATAGTTATAACAATGTCGACTATTGCTTGGCACAACATTCAAGATTCAGCCATCAGATAATTTGCGTAATACTTTCAAACTGTAAAAAATCAGCCTGAGCTCTTAGATAATACAAAAAAAACTATATAGTATATAAAAAATAAATAGACAGGTATTATACAGAAGATTTTGAAATAAAGACGATGTTTTTCACTAAAGATCCTATCAAAATCACATCCACACAAAATAATTATGTTGTCAGCAAAGATGACCAAAATTGCTAAAACACTCGAAATTGCTTCAGTCATAATTAACAGGCTAGAGCCTTTTTCTTGTATGAAGAAATTATACATTTATTATTTTCTTTCTGTTTACCAACAGAATACTTATGAATGCTGGTGGAGGTTTTCGGGTTTCCCTGCGTTGGCGGCATTTCTGGCTCTAGACGTTTCGCAGACATTGCAGTCTGCATCTTGAGGAGACGAAGTGAGATCAGATTGTAGGGATCTGCTTTTATATCCACTCGGCCTTCCTAGTTTAACCGTTGTCCATCGCTGATTGGATCATTCGAGTTGCTATCCTTTTCTCTTTGGTGGTTGCTCCAACGTATTTTCTTCCCTTTCACGTTTCCGTTGGAAGAGTCGCTTCCATGTTGCGCTAATGTGCAAACCGTCGTCCCGGTTGAAATTGACTGGATGTTTTTCGATTTTCATAGCTTCGCGAATTAACCTCGGAAAATATCGATCTTCTTTCGCGAGCAATTTCGTTTCCCCGAGCCAGTTTTTATGTACCGGGCCGCAGGTGAAGTGCTCCGCTATGGCCGACTCCGTCCAATTCTTGTTCATCATGGCCCGATTATGTTCGCCTAAGCGCCAGCGAATGGATCGTCCCGTTTGTCCTACATATACGTGTCCGCAGCTGCATGGAATCCTGTTGACTCCTTCAGATGTTAGCGGGCCGAGTGCATCTTTCGCAGACGGAAGTTCTTCTTTTATTTTTCTTAGCGTGTTTGAACGGACGACGATATTTTCTTTTTGTAGAGCCCTGTCTATGCGTTCTGATGTCCCGGCGATGAAGGGAATGTTTGCGTAGGCTGTGGGCTTTGGTCGTTCCACCGAAGGTTTTTGCTTCGGTTTTATGTTCCGCCGGATGAAGGGGTGACTGTAGCCATTATTCATAAGTGCCCTTCTTATATGCTCTTCTTCGTCTTTTAGCGACTCGGGATCGGAGACCGTCTTTTTTCGGTGCATCAGGGTCTTGATTTTTGATGCCTTCTGCTGAGGATGGTGATGAGAGGCAGCATGCAGGTAACGGTCAGTATGCGTTTTTTCCGAAATACGCTGTGTCCAAGGCTTCCGTCAGGTCTCTTCTTCACCATGACGTCGAGAAATGGTAGGGTGCCGTTCTCTTCGACTTCCATGGTGAACTGGATGGCCGGGTGGACTTGGTTGAGTTGACGGTGGAACTCATGAAGTTTATTTGTCCCATGGGGCCAAATGACGAATGTGTCATTCACGCAAAGACTAGTACCCCTACGGAAAGACCGGAAACTTAACAGAAATTTAACAGATTAAATGGACTTAAATGAAAAAATTGCATATAAGAAATAGAACTTATTACCATATATCACACATTACGAGAGTACAAAGTCATTATCAAATTACATAACAGTGAGGTATTTTTACATAAATATTATACAATCAAGATATAAAAATGAATTATTGTAACAGAATTTTATAACGTTAATACCTTTTATGCATGAAACGTATTTAAAGGAAATTCACGTGGACGACGAAAAACGTCAAACTTTCACGTCATGAATGAATTTGTGGATCAAGCAAAAATCTATTTGTAAAGTGATTTCTTCGGCCCTGGAACACATTCTCTTTCTGTTGCACCTGTAAAAAGAGCGAAAATGAATTTCTAAGAATGTCAATCATTAAACATGCTAAACCTAATGAAATTGATGCAGGAGGCAATGGGCATGCTTCAAATGTTGCAATAAATGTAAAATAAGGCAAATGCGCTTACGGCCCATAAACAATGTTTCTATGATGATCACATTACCATTTGTAAAATTAAACACATCACATTGCACTAGAAAATGTGCACTTTATCTATAATTTATTCCAAGCACAGTTGTATTTGCTGACGTTTACGTGTTCACAGCAGTTACAGTTAGACCATTTAAGATCTATATGTATTCATCATATAATAAGGAAAACTTTTGATATAGAGATTTCAATTTCTCGATCGAAAAATATATACATATTTCTAAATGTTTTGAAACAAAGAAGAATTATGTCTAGGATTATAAACAAATGCATAATGAGAAACAAGATATATTCAAGTTAACAATTTCTGTAAATTCAAAATATTTCAAATTAAAACAATGAGACATCGCTATGGTACACTTATTTCATTCTATTACAAGCACAATTCTATCCTCTGGCGTCTCTGTTGCAGTTTAACTTATAAAACTCACTATAATCTACTGATAACCGCGAGAAGTTTTATACAGAAAATTACTGCTTATTTTGTGAACTGACACGAACCATATTCACGGCCTGGGCAATGGACGACACAGCTAGGTGAAGTAAGCGAGGCTTAACACCTGAAAATGAGAAATATTTCCTCTCAAAATGCTTCTCGTACACCAACAAAAGAGAGAAATTTCTTTCCTTCCTTCCTAGAAGATATATCCATTGGAGGTATCTGTTAAGAAAATATAAAAGCATTCTCACAAAACGAATTCACATAACTATTCGTAGAACTATTTCGTTAATCTTTTTTTCAAAAATATATGATATTTTTAAGATTTACCTGTTGATTGGACATCAGAACAAAATCATTCCGTCACGTTTTCTTAAACAGTGATGAATGCATATCTACTATATATCTACTTGACAAAATCAGAGTAACTGACAACCTCTCAATAAGCAATGGCCAACTTTTTTCAAGAAAAATGGCCGCTGTTCCGTTACGAGACACAAGGAACGTGTGGCGCTGTGGTGATGCGGTAGAGAGAGAGAGAGAGAGAAATAGAGGTTGAAAATGAGTGAGAGAGAGAGCCGACTGCGACTGCAGCGCCTATCGCGGACACCTTAGCATGGTGAACTACGTGTAAAAGCTGGGAATCTATTCTCCCATAAGAGTTTCATACCCCTGCATCCACGTAACGCAGCCAGCATGAAGGTTGAGGACCACATGATACTAGCGCCTTAGACTAGAAATGCTCCATATATAGATTGGCTATGACGGGGGATAGAGGACAGACCATATCTGCTCCCTCCTTCTGGTCGTAAAATTGTCCGTTCCACAGGAAGTAGTTGTTGGTGAGGCAGAATTCTGTTAACTACGGATAGTCTACCGGCAGTCCATGATGTATAAGCTCCTTCAAGATTTCGATGGAGTCCTTTATAGGAACCTTAGTGAAGAGTGAGGTCACGTCAAAGCTTACAAGAATATCGTTCTCCGAAACTTTCATGTCGTTTAGCCTTTCTATGAAATGTGCTGAATTCTTCACGTGCGATTCCGTTCCGCCTACGTACGTCTGTAAGCTGCGTGCGAAGTATTTTGACAGCCGATGTGTTGGGGAGCCGATGGCGCTGACGATGGGTCTCAGAGGAACGTCGTTCTTGTGTATTTTTGGTAACACAAACAGTTGTGGAGGCCTGGATGATGACGGCAGTAAATTCCGTTGGTCTTAAATAGGTATTGAGGATTTCTAAATCAACTCTCGGATTTTCCTTTCGGTTTTCATCGTCGGGTCGCCTTTTAGTGTGGAGTAAGTTGGATTGTCCAGCAAATTGCGGATCTTCTCGTCGTAGTCCTCCTTGGAGATGATTACGGTGGCGTTTCCCTTATCAGACGATAAAATCACGATACTTTTCTTGTTTTTCAAATCTGTGAAGGCCTGACTTTCGGCTGTTGAGATGTTGGAGGTTGGCGGTCTTGCTTTACGAATAATATGCGCCACCTCTTGGCGCATTTCTTCTGCTTGGTTCGATTTCAGATTTCGGATGGCCGCTTCCACTCCCACGACAATTTCTTCCTTAGGTATTTTGTTGGGAGCGATAGCGAAGTTCAGACCTTTCGCTAAGACTGATTTTGCTGCATCGGAGAAATTGACGTCCGTTAGGATGTAAATCGTCTTTTCATGGCTCGGCGTCCTTTATGGGAACCTTAGTGAAGAGTGAGATCACGTCAAAGCTTACTAGAATATCGTTCTCCGATACTTTCTTGTCGTTTTGCCTTTCTATAAAATGTGCTGAATTCTTCACGTGCGATTCCGTTCCGCCTGCGTACGTCTGTAAGCTGCGTGCGAAGTATTTTGACAGCCCGATATGTTGGGGAGCCGATGGCGCGGACGATGTGTCTCAGAGGAACGTCGTTCTTGTGTATTTTTGGTAACCCATATAGTCGTGTAGGCCTGGATGATGACGACGGTAGGTTACTTTGGTTTATATATGTATAGAGGGTTTCTTAATCAGCTCTATGTTTTTCCTTTCGGTTTTCATCGTCGGGTCGCCTTTGAGTGTGGAGTAAGTTGGATCGTCCAGCAGATTGCGGATCTTCTCGTCGTAATCCTCCGAGGAGATGATTAAGGTGGCGTTTCGCTTATCTGCCTGTAAAATCAAGATGCTTTTGTTGTTTTTCAAAACTTTGATGGCCTGTCTTTCGGCTGTTGAGATGTTGGAGGATGGTGGTCTTGCTTTACGAATAATACGCGCCACCTCAGATTCAGAATTCAGAATTCAGATTTCGGATGGCCGCTTCCACTCCCAGACAATTTCTTCATTAGATATTTTGTTGGGAGCAATAGCGATGTTCAGACCTTTCGCTAAGACTGATTTTGCTGCATCGGAGAAATTGATGTCCGTTAGGTTGTAAATCATCTAGTCGTGGCTCGGCGTCCGATCTGGATGTTGATTCTTATGGAGATTTTAAAATTTCTTAACCTGCTTATCCTTGAAAGACCACTGGGTTTTGGTTGAGGTGGTGGTGATATGGTCGCTTTGTTCTCAGTCTTCGTGAGACATAACGGAGGCGAGCTCTAGGTGGTGATGATAGAGATTATGAGCGCATTGGAGAAGCGCGTAACTCGTGGAGCGTATGCGTTTACGCAGGAGTGCTTGGCTTGTTGAAAAAGGCGAGTGATGACAAAAGCTTGCACTTCTGTTTGTGGAGACGCTCGAATCTCCTTCAATTCCTCTGGATGTTCTCCCCGTAGAGGGATATCAATTTGAGTTGAAGGCTTTCGCAGCGTTGCTGAATGCTGGTGGAGGTTTTTGGGTTTCGCTGCGTTGGCGGCATTTCTGGCTCTCGACGTTTCGCATACATTGCAGTCTGCATCTTCAGGAGATGAAATGAGATCCCGTCAGCTGTATGAATTTGCCTAAGTGAGAGCTTTCAACTACTGTGCGGTTAAGCTTTCAGTGGCTGGGCTGGGAGGTAGCAGGATGCTAATTGGACAGGTCCACTCGCTGTATGAAGAATGGCGGCTGTAGCTTCCGATGTCTTTTCTGTGGAATCGTTACTTCATATGCTGAAATGTCCTCTCTAACAAGGATGGCTGTTCCTCCTCCTAGTCTGCCCTCCCTGTCTGTTCGAAATACCTTGAATCCGGGTGCCGCCCATTTCCAAGATGGCTTAAGGTGTGTTTCGTGTATAAGAGCTACTGCGACGTTGTTTCCCTGGAGGAAAGCTAGCAGTTCAGGTGTTTTTGTTCTTATACCACCGTTGCAGTTCCAGGTGATAAGGACTATTCCGGAGAGCTGGGTGTTCTTATCCATGCATAGTCAGTATTTGGCCGGACAGTTGGGCAAGCACTTGTCCAAGGGCCGCGATTTGTTTCTGCAGGACTGATGTAAGGAGGGAGGTTAGGGCCGAATCCGTTGACGGGAGGAAAGATGGATTATCTGTAGTTGGTTCAGGTTGAGGTGGTATCTGTCTGTGGCGAAGGGTGACGTTGGGTTCCTGTATCGTCTCGCCGTTTGTGGCTGCGGGAGGCAGGAGTGGTGGGAAGTCCGAATTTTGGTGTGGATGTGCTGCGTTCTTTCTTTTGCTGCCCCAAGCGTTGCCTCTTGGAGCTGGTTCCGGTATATAGGCAGGGGGTGCCATCTGGGGCTGAGAGGTTTCCAGCGATTTAAACCATTTCCTTGCCTCTCGTTGGTATACCGGGCAGGTCTTATAGAAGGCGGGATGTTGGCCTCCACAGTTACAGCATGTGGCAGGACCATCCTCCTTTTTCTTCGGGCAGGTTTTCTTCAGGTGGAGGCCGCCACAGTTATAGCATCGAGGTGCCGCTGGGCAGAACGTTGATGAATGTCCGAAACGATTGCATTGGAAGCACATCTGTGGTTCTTCATGTCGGTATCGTAGAATGTGGACTCAAAAATTCCCGATGGAAGTCCATCGGAGGAAATCTTTTGGGTCCCATCCTTGGGCTGTGGCGAGGGTTGATACTACGAATGTCCCTAGGGGTGATTTGTAAGCTCGGCGAATCTGACGAGTGCGTAAGACTGGAACCTTCATGTCCTCCAGAATTTCCTTGAGATAAGATTCTTCCATTATTGTATAAAGCCCTCTTATGGTAAAGCTAAGGGTTTTTTCCTCTTTGGTTCCCCAGGTGGAGAACTGTGCTTGTTCTTCTCTTAACATAGTCTGCACACTTTTGTGGTCTTCTATATTGGTTAGCTGTAGCCTGGTATATTGCCTACGTGATGTCACTTGGAAAGAGTGGTCCTTTATGACACTCATGACGGCTGTTATAAATTGTCGGAAGTCTGCCAATTCATATAATAGAATTGCTGGCGGCTTAGGTAGACTTGTCTGGGATGGCTCGGCGGGAGGGGAGCTAGAAGCAGGCCCCGGAGTGACGTCTGTATTAGCGTCTCTGAGGAGCGGGTCGTAGCGGTTGTTGGTTTCTACCGTTTAGTGTTGGACGGCAATAGTCTCGGCAGCGGTGAAGTATGGCTTAAATTTTGTCTTCCGCTTCTTCTTTGGCTGTTGAAAGGTGCCCGTGCCAATGGACTTTCTAGCTCGTGTATCAGCATCCTCTTGGATAGGGGCTAGTTGGGAGTTATCGTTGTTGTTTTGGCCCTTGAAAAGGCCTTCGTCAGTTGGTTTCCCTTGGCTTGGTGTGCTGTCAAGAATTACTAGCCGGTCTTTCGATCTCAGATATTGGGAGTCAATTTTCCGGTCGTTTGGACCGGCGTCAATCTTAAAATCTTTTCCGAAGAGGATGTGTTTGATATTACTGGGTAATGATGTATCGACGTTCGTCCTAGGAGGAATCGTCCTATGTTGTACCTTTTTTGCCGGCGGTGATCTGAGCAGCGATATTTCGCAGAGCGGGTTTAAAGTTGAGGGGGCTGAAGCCCTTCCCCTCTAGCCTACCAACTGCCACCTGTCCGAATAGTCAAAAGAACACGATGTGCGGGTGAGAAGGTGGACCTATGTTAGCCACCCCCCGCTGCAAGAGAGAAAGTGTGACCGTGCAAGGTTCCCCCAGGTGCTCCGCTCGCAGCAAGGCGTGCGGTTTACCCCTGAGTAGATCCTGGTCACGCTTAGAAGGCCCTGGTAGGTCTGGGCCACAGCGGATTACAGTACTTCCTCCCCAGGGGGATTTTCCAAACACCAGCCAGAGCAACGGAATAGCTAGAGGAGTTCGTTATTGTTGAGTCGCTGACCATAAGCCGGCGAATGATCGATTGATCGATCGATCAATGTTTTCGATGAGCCGATCGATGAGATCCGATGGTAGGGATCAGCTTTTATATCCGCTCGGTCTTCCTAGTTTAACCGTTGTCCATCGCTGATTGGCTCGTTCGAGTTGCTATCCCTTTCTCTTTGGCGGTTGCTCCAACGTATTTTTCTTCCCTTTCACGTTTCCGTTGGAAGAGTCGCTTCCATGTTGGGCTGATGTGCAAACCGTCGTCCCGGTTGAAATTGAATGGATGTTTTTCGATTTCAATAGCTTCGCGAATTCACCTCGGAAAATATCGATCTTCTTTCGCGAGCAATTGCGTTTCCTCGAGCGTGATTTTATGTCCCGGGCCGGAGGTGAAGTGTTCCGCTATGGCCGACTCCCTCCATTTCTTATTCATCATGGCCCGTTTATGTTCGGCTAAGCGGCAGCGAATGGATCGTCCTGTTTGTCCGACGTATACGTGTCCGCAGCTGCTTGGAATCCTGTGGACTCCTTCAGATGTTAGCGGGTCGAGTGCATCTTTCGCAGACGGAAGTTCTTCTTTTACTTTTCTTAGCGTGTTAAAACGGACGACGATATTTTCTTTTCGTAGAACCCTGGCTATGCGTTCTGATGTCCCGGCGATGAAGGGAATTTTTGCGTAGGCTGTGGGCTTTGGTCGTTCCCCCGAAGGTTTCTCTTTCGGTTTTTTAGTTCCGCCGGATGAAGGGGCCGCCAACGCAGCGAAACCCGTAACCCTCCACCAGCATTCAGCAACGCTGCGAAAGCCTTTCAAGTCAAATAGAATACTTATGAATTTAAACACAATTTCTTTAAATAAATAAAACATCCTAATCAAGTCGAATTCCCTCCTAAGGCCTGTCGACACATTTCATACACCACATAGCTGATGCCAACTGCAGGGACCACTTTCATGAAGCTGGGCCTGATTCCTCGATAGAGACCAAAGAATCCCTCCCTTGCTATTATCTCACGTATTAATCTCGTCATGGTTTGGGCATGCTCTGGGCTTCTCAGTATATCTGAAAATACAAAAGAAAGTCAACATCATAACGTTGGAAAAGAGAAGAAGCGGAAAGCATATTATGTGACCAAACAAAAGATCACAGAGAATTAATTTGAACTCATGAATTATTATGACATATTTTTTGCAAGATTATTGACTTGGTAATATATTAACCCTTTCTGGTCTGAGTGATTTAAAAAATATCTCATACAAGATTGATGGCATTGCTGACATAGAAGCAATAAAATAATTACGTGTACTTTTTATAAATTTTTATTGGCACATACAGTTTAACTTATGTGAAAAAATGGGCCGATCATAGGTATACCAATGGCCAAAGGGAAAAAATCAGGGATGTCGATATCTGACCGGAAAGGGTTAATTCCCTTGGCGACAAAAAAATACTGGACAAATTAACATTCAAGGAAGCTACTTCAGTCGTGATAACTTCATTCAAAATTTTGTAAATGTGGTCTTTCATGATTTCATGAATGTTCTCCATCACTCACCTTGAGCTTGGAGCCTTGTTCTCACCAGAGCAAGCGGATACGATACTATCAGCCCACATGTGCTACTAATCGTCCCACAGCATAAGGGAAGCAAAATCCCTGGATTTTCTGAACCATTTTGCCGGATATAATAATTCTTCAAGGTCTGAAATACAAGATGGGAAAACTTAATATAAATTAAGACTAATTTACTATTTTTAGTTTCTAAATTTAAGTAACTAATGCAAACTGTCCAAGCACATTTTAAAAGTTAATGTAGGAATGAGAAAGTTTTTATAATTTGATATAGTTATTAAAGCATTTGGCATTTTTATAAATATGAAGTTGCAGTTTATTTATCAAGAGATCATAATAATACTGCATGATTAAAAGAAGCAATTTATATATTGAATATGAAGTAATTAATCAACTTTTAACTGTTTACTAAGCTCATTACCTAGAGACAACATTAAAAATTAGTCTAAAATATCTCAAGGTACAGAAAAACAATAGAAAAATTAAGAACTCATTTGCCACATTCACAAACATCCAAGATAAATAATTTGACATACGAACCTCATAAACAGCCAGATCTATGCCAGCATATGGGATTATCCCAAGAAGGTTTGGTAGGTATCCACGGTAAAAAGTTCTGAGTCCCTCCCTCCTATAAATTTTTTTTGCTGCATCAATGATCCCAGCATACTGGCCAGTTTTCCTGAGGGCCAGTCTAGTTTTTAGCACCTAGACAAAACAATTAGCACAATTAATGAATGCACTTAGAAATCCAACTTAAGATGTTTAAGCAAAGATTTTAATGAAACAACAATGAGGATACTTCTTCTCACCTCAAGTGGATATATAATGGTCTGGCTCACTCCACCAGCAATTGACCCAGCTACGAAACGCTCGTTGATGCTCAAATCCTCACCGCTGTTTTGATGGATCAACGTTTTTGTTTGCTCATAAGCCATGAACTTTATTGCAGTTTCTGGAACAATCTTAATAACATTTACTCCATTTCCTCGCCAGAGTCCTCTGATACCACCCTCTTTTACCATTTCGTGTAAACAAGACACAATTCCTCCTTTATTACCGTGTACCTGAAATAAATTCCAGAAAGATAAGTCTAAAGTGGTAAGTTCTTTTAACATCTACAGTTATGATTATCTGAACTTCTAATTAGTATTGGGAACAAATTTGGTAAAATGCAATTTTTTTCTTCATAAAATACTTTTGCGTCATATTTTTCCTGATGTATGTATGTATTTCATTTTTATACCGAATTGCGAGGGACTTTGACATTCAGGGTGTTTCGAATGCTTCAACACTGCAATGAGACAAGGGTGGAGAAGAAGGAAGAGTGAGAATTTGCTTAAACCGCTTTGTTCATAAAGATTACTCAATTTAGTAGCAGATTTTATTTCAGCCAGCTATTAATCATTCAGATGTTAAGTTTTACATTTTATCTATCAAAATATTTTATTGAACAACGGTATAGGAGTTGTTTCCTTTCTTTATCTTTGCCATAGTCTCCACTCATTATTAATATATATTTTATTAATGTATTTGTTGTTTTAATTACAATAGTAATATTCAAAAATATATATCAAAAATACATTTATATGCCTATTTGATGATATTTCAACACATGATTTTTAATAATGCCAAATTACCCCGAGTTTTTATTATCAGCGCCAACTTTGATCAGAGAATTTCAGATATTTATACTTTATTGCAATTAGAACAAGAAGTCCAAACCAGGACATATGCAGGCTGGTTTCCCATAGCTGACGTTCCGATTTTATTACTTATATTGACAAGAAAAGTGTTAGTGATTCCAAGGAATTCTCTGGAAATCAAATTAATAGAGCATTATCAGGTTTAAAATATTAATAGCAATGTCAAATTTTCTTTCTCTCGTATTTTCCATATATTTCATTTGATAAATGTTACTGTTTATACACTGATATGTGTGAATCATCTGTTCATTGCTGAAGGGTAGTCAAGTGAAATAGAAAATAACAGATTTGTTCACTCATCTATGCTCAAGCCGAGTTAGGAAATAATCGTCTCCATGGCAACAAACCGATAAAATGCGACTTACAACGTAAAAACTCTGTTTTAGTAATAATTCAATACATTAGGATAAATTATCAAAATTCGGAGTTAATATTTGGAATTTAAATTCTTTTCCCCTTAGAACAGGACAAACCTCACTCCGATATCAGAATTTTAAGATATTTTAAAGTATTAAAGAAAACATCCCTGTAGGATGGATTTGATACTTCAATTTTTGCACAAGCCTCATACCAACAAGTTTCATGAAAATCTGCCCATTGATGCAAAAGTTGTTAATAGGGGACACACACAGATAGGACCATTTCATTAGGCTGTTTCCTTTAGAAACCAGCCCAATAGAAATGAGTTTTTCACAAAAAATACAATATCATCACATTTAATACAACATAAATACCACGAAATTCTTCATGCTTTTTTAGGTTATTGGTATTTCGTTCCAATTCAAGTATTTTTTCAAGTAATTACCGTGCATGATTTAAATTAGAAGTTTGGTATTCAACAACTCAACGTCGCATCCATTAAAATATATAGTCAGACCCCTATTTACCACCCCTCCCCATATAGTGCCACTCCTGCTTACCGCCCATGAATCGTCGTGAACAAAACTTCCATCTTATGATGAAATAGAGCTAGCATATACCTCGATTTATCGCCACCGCCGCTTTAGCGTCAAAGGCAGTGATGGACAAACGGTGGCGCTAAATCGGGGTCTGACCGTAATTAAAGGTCTTAGGATTTCGGCGTGGACCTAAAGAAACCCTATCTATAATAGAGAACTAATAAGCCTTTAGTGTATCTCGCTGATGATATTTTCCGGCGTCGGTAAATTTTCATGTCAAAATCACTTGCAGTGGTTGATATGCAAATTGCAAGTCTATTAATCGCTATTAGGACTCGGAGCGGAAAGTGCGATCGCGATGCGCACCAATGAGGAAGCGAAATCTGCAGGCGAGGAGAGACTTCCCTCTCGAAACGATCAAACCCCGTCACACTCCCTCAATCTCCGCTCCCCGACCGCTGAACTACGTTATCTCGAACAAACCTCCTCGCGCGGACCAATGGAGACGTTACGGCGGCCGGGGATGGACTTGGCTTGGACCTTGCTCGAACGACGAGAAGAGCCTTTGCTTCAGCGATGGAAAGTTACAGGGTGATGGAAGATTACGTTATGATAGAGAAACGGAGACGAAACGGGGAACATTAAAAGGCGCACACGAAATGGTCATGTCGAAACCAATGACTTCTCTCGGGAGATTTGATCCCGAGATTTATTATATTAATATTTTATCGTGCGTTTATCGGCAGCTCGGACACGGAACTATGCAACGGCAAAAAATGATGAAAAAGCGAGAGGACGGTTTCCATGCACCGACTCGGCATTGAGGGACAGACACGCTACCTATCAACCCTAAATGTTTGAAAACGATTGAAAAATGAATAATAATAATAATAAGCAAAAAAGATCGTTGAAAAAAACTTCCTTGAATCTTGTTTTTTTTTATAAAAACAATTGCATAAATACTACATCCGTTAGGTACTGCAATTACATTAATCGCACTGGACTCGGACACTATCTTGTAAATATTATTAATCAAAGAAGGTTTTCACTTCGTAGAACGACATTACACGAATGAAATGAAACCCATTACTTAAAATTACACTTCGATTTATAATCGCGACCGGTTTCACGTAACGGTAAGTAGACTGATGATGCGAAAATGGGTCGCGGATATAAATTGAAGTGTAATTTTAAATTAATGGGTTTCATTTCATTCGTACCAAGCAAATGTGGGAGGTACAGCACACGTTTTGTTTTAAAATCAGCAGGTCGGAAACCCATTGGTTTAAAAAATGAAGAATTCATTATATATCGACGCTACGCGCTAGTCACCACCAACTCTCATCCTATTTATTGCCGAAAAATAAATTAATAATATTACTAATTATAAGAGCAATGAAAAATTACTCAGCCTACTACCTAAAAATAATGGCACTACAAACGTTGACGGAACAACAGTGTAAAAGGTGCTTTTTACCAAAACAATAAATATAACTGAAAACAACTGAGGAACTACTAAACTCATGATTAAGATATAAAAAACTAGCCAAAAAAGTTTTTGGAAACCGGTGGATTTACCTTGACCACAATTTTATTCCGGATATGAGGCGAGCTACATAATTCATTTTTGGAATTAAATTGCACACGGAGAAAACAACGGATTACTAAACTAAAGCTAAGCCAGCTACACGCGTAAACGATCACGAATTTAACAATTTTTTTAGATTCGTATGTCACAAAGGCTCCATCGAATAACACGAAGTAGTCATTCGGTCGATTTCCCTTGAATTTTGAAGACCCATCTCACAATCACGTGATACGAGGATTATCGAAGTCAGCCCACATCTGCCAAAGATCATAAAGGAAGCACTAGGAGGAGGGGGACATGGACATGAGTCGGCAAACCATAAACCGAAGCAATCGGTGGAAATTAGAATGTCACGTGGAAGGGATTGCGGATCGGCAAGTCACCCAACGCACAGTGGGACCAAATCCGAAAAAGGGGACCCATGTATATGCATATATTACAATACTGAAAGTAAGCGAGTAAATGCCGGAAATTTCTGAATTATTAATTTGAATAATACCTGTCGTATATAGAGCGAGTTTTCCATTCAGTCTCTATATATCATGCTAACATCTTCTAGGACACAACGAACAAAACGTTCGAGCTTCCGAATCCTCTTTATAACCGAGTTATACCGTGTGAAATTTTCTATAGTTCATTTATTTAAACTATTTCAGGAACGGCTTTTCCAGGACTTATATAATGGACAAAATATCGATAACAAAGACGATCACGTACAACCATTCTGTCGGCAGGATTCGAACCCACGAGCATTGGGAGCCAGACACGCTAACCACCCCTCTACCAAAACCGGCAATAATATTTTTAACAGGACAAAAAGAGAACCCAGCTTATTATTTTTTGCGGTTAATTTTTTCATTATTACTACTTGCCATTTACTTGCTTTACTCATAGACTCGACTATGTACACGCAAACTCCCATTAATATTTTACGAAACGGGGAAAAATTATATTCGCGGCAGTAAGGAAATGCGAAGGAAAATGAGGCAGATCCCGGTCTTACCGAGAGTGAAGTACAGAGGGAACGGAAGAAATAGTAACCGTTTCATATCCTTTCCACCTGCCTCCTTCCCTTCACCACTTCCATCATACGGCGACGTCGCTCCATAAAAAATGGCTCCGTCTGAATGATCGCCTCTTCACTTGACACCCTCTAACGCCACGCGGCCAAAACCCAACCCCGAATAATCGAAGCATAATGGAAGAAGGTTGGGTGGGGGTTTAATACCACGGCAGGTGATAGCGGGGTGGGATTGACCCCGACCAGTTTTTTTACGTCTAGACTTACTTGTTGGAACACTTTGAGTCGATCCAAAGGTGCGGTGCAGGTACGGGATACGCCTCCGGCGATGCCACCTGCTACCAGAGTTCGCCACCACATACCAGAATGCATTTCAGCCGATGTGAAATCATCTGGTACGTTCATATCCTCCCCGATGTCGAGATGCTGAAGAGGAAGAGTGGAGCGGGTGAAACGACACTTCATAGTACTTCGACCGTTATTGCACCCTCCGTACCATCTTAAACATTTAACTACTGCGGTGAAATTACGAACACGTATCTGCGGTGCGCTCTTCCAGACCGCCACTCTTTATTAATTTATTATGATTATATCAATATCTACATCTACAATTTGGTTCTCCACGTTAAATAATGCCATGGGTTAAGTAATAAAAAAATTATATTCACTTTGTTTGTAAAATATATACTAGGCGGTAATTTGACACTATAATTTTGGCGGTCTCTCGCAGACAGCATCTATATAGTTAAATGTTAAAACGTTTTCGTCAAAAAATTACGAAAATCGATGGAACGTTTTTAGACCATTCATGGATGAATAAAGCGGAATATATTCTTGAATGTGCCTAATTTATATGCCGCGAAAAATAACGCTTGCCCAAAAAATTTCTATATTCATCACATTCTAATAGTAATACGTTAAAAATCAAATTCTACCATGGCTTTCCACAAATTAAATTCATAGATATATTTAACGAAATATTAATATCATCGAGCGCACGGTATCTGGTCAAAATATACATTTTTAAGCCATTCATTTAGGATAAAAACACCCGGGACCGGCTATTTACAAGAACAAATTGGTCAAAGCCTCTCAACTGCCTCATCTTCTCCGGGGGGAAACCAAAACGAAGTCATTTATTTTTTAAGGCTGGACACTGAAGCGTCTTCCCCTGGCGTGACGTCACTTTCATTGCTAAGGCAAGAGAATTGGCGGCTGAATGAAGAGCACTCAGTTCGTTTTCTATTTACGAGAGTTAGCGGTAAACAGCACACGGCCTATCTACATCTACAAGTTACCCTGCAATTCACCTAGCGGACAAGATGGAGTTGGAAGAGTCTGGCAACTAGATCGGAACTCTGCGCCGCAAAAAATCTGGCGACGATACAGCTTTAATCACTCACTTGCAAGGGCTATTATTACCTACGAGGATTAGGGGGAAGTATAACTCAAAACAACTAAGTTCTGGAGCCTAGTAAAAAGTTTGGGGATATTATTTACACTATTATACGTAAGATACTCTCTTCTTTAACCTTACACATGCCAGCCGACATAATTTTTATGTAGAGATCACAATAAAATTGGAAAACTTTGCGCCAAGATAGGTTTTATGGCAAAATGGCATCCTGAATTTTTACAGCCCTGATCATTGAGCTGACTTCGTTCTGTTTGCTAACGATCAAACGGGATAGCTACGCAAACTTATATAACTTAGAATAATAAATAACTGATTTTATCACACTTTCCGGTAGGAATAGGTGGTTTCAAAATAACGATAAGTGAGCTAAGTTACCCTATTAAGGCGATATGTAAGTACAAAAACAGGGAGAGAAAGCCAACCAGCACAATACTGTCAAAATATATTACTATTAATATTATTTACGTTATGGTACGAAAGATACTATCTTCTTTAACCTTATTACACTTGCAACCGGCATAATATTTATACAGAGTTCACAATACATTGCAAAAAATAGCGCCAAGATGGATCTTATGGCGACATGTCATCTTGAATTTTTCCAGCCCTGATCATTAACCTGACTTCGCTATGTTTGCTAACGATCAAACGGGATAGCTACGCTAAATTAACTAACTTAGAATAATAAAGAACTGATTTTATCACGCTTTCCGAGCAGTTGGTCCCAATTATAGAACCCAATGATTGAACATTGCACTTAGAACACCCATTTATTTATATCATATTTCCATTTATTTATACGTGATTATCAACAGAAAGAAACTTACTTGTCCATCTGGAGGTTTTCCCCTGCAGTACGTAGCCAGAGTAGTTAACTGGCGCGCAAAATTCAATAAAATTCGCATCCTGAAAACACGAAACTCACGTAGACATTCAACTCGGCGTTGCTAAGGAATTTTAATGTACACGGTCGTCAAGGCGTGCAACAATGCACTTCCACCAATATAGCCGACGAAGTACATATGTATACCTATATCACCCCCCTTTATATTGCTAAAAATCTTGTCGCGAAAAGATTCTTTGTGGAACAGAGAATCAATCCTTAAATGATATTTTGAGTCAAGGGAAAATAACGTTTTACTTTCGGTCGCCAACCATCCAAGTTCAGAGATTCTCAGAGCTTCCTTTCGGTCCTCTTTTTCACAAACGGGTTTCCTCATACGCACTTCACCTTTGGTCGGTTGTTTTTTAAAAACAATTTCTGCGCGATTTCAGAGAATTTTATGAATATTATCTATTGGGAAACTTTGGATGGGAGCCGAAATTGTTATGAATTCTAATCATTGCATTTGCACGCGTATCAGTCATTAAACCAATGAAACATTTGACAGGTTGATTTTTCTGTTGACAATATATTTTAAAAATCTGGAGCAACAAATTACACCAATAATCCTATAAATACGAGGGTATAAGGATTAAAAGAAAAATAGTGTGCGGGAGATAATTTTCTAAGTCTGAAAGTGCGTCTTTTGGAGTTAGACGACGTTGCGTTTCAACGATTCCATTCTGAAATATCTTGCAGATTCTTCACATAAGTGGGTAATTTACACCATTTAGGGGCTTTTGATATAATAAGAGAGAGAGAGAGAAGCAATGTTGGACGTGGCTAATTTGCGAAATTTTTCGTCAAGCAGTTTATCAATTAACTGGTTGGTATATCCATTCTTGTTGGATATATATTTAATGATCTCCAATTCTTTGTTAAAATCAGAGCTGGATATGGGAATGTTTACTGAACGGTGTAAAATGGCATGATAAACTGCAAGTTTGTGAGATAATGGTGGGTGGGAGAAATCAGCAGGAATTACTTGATATGTATACGTTGGTTTTCTGTATATTTCAAAATGATGCTTATTATTATGAATTGTGATGCTTATGTCGAAAACGTTTAATTTTTTGTGAACTGAGTTTAAAAATATAAGATAGGAATTTAATTGTCGATGGCTCCCGGTCCAACAGCATAGAACATCATCGACGTATCTGAACCAATAAAAGATATGTTTTATAGAATGGTTATTGGAATTAAATTATATTGATTCTAAATCATCCATAAAAATGTCTGACAGTAGGGGGGAGATAAAGGAGAGCCCATTGCTAAACCTTCTTTTTGCTGATAAAATTTTCGATGATGACTGGTAGAGCGCTGCACAGTAGCATTCAAGTCAACCGTAGTTGACATTCCGCATTTCCACATAATGAAAAACCAAAGCCAAGATGGCGCTTCTCATAGCGACATCAGTTGATCATTTAAAATATTAAATTCATTTTTTTAATTACGAGAAATACGGTACATGAATAATACAAAATATTTTCTATTGCAATATAATAAAACGCTAATTTTTCTTATTTGAAAATTAATTATAAAAAAATGAATATTTTCTAAAAACAGAAGTGACACCTATTTTACGTGGAAGAAACTGTCGATATTTCGTATTTACAAACACTAATAAAGATAATCGTTATTGCGCTCTATATTACAATTAAAACTTTATTCTTGATTAATTGTATAATTTGTATGTATATTTTAAGATATTCTTTAGATATTTAGCGCTAGATGTAGCACGAATATGAAACTTCTTTCGTAAATGAGCAGATCGTACTTCAAAAGAGTGTTAATCTTGCATGGATTATTTAACAACTTCATAAAATGGAACTATTATTAACGTTAGTAAGAGGGACTACTCCTGAATCTTCGATAACTGCCAGCATTTACTTGAATCAAGAATCATCGTCTATGTGATGGATCGCAAATTTATTTTTAGGAATGAACCATATTAATATGAGCTATTGCTATGATGTGCCGAAATATCACAATCGTAATGAAATATTACATAACATCAGTTATTTATTTGTAAGGTTTGCTTTAGCTTCATAAAATCTTTGGGCATTTTCAAAACTGGAGGAACTTTGAGGTATAATGAACCGATTCCCTAGATAGCGAGATTATTAAACTTCCGAACGAGGCTAATATTTACGTGAAGTCCATTTCATCCAAAATGCGACGATCTGAATTAGAATTCCGTTTAACTCAGCTGAATATTCTCCAAATTTCATTATTAATCGATAATGCTATACGTTTTAATTTAAAGCAAGGTTTAAAAATCTCACGTTCACCTGCCAAACGACAAATACTGTGGAATTTCCGTGTCGAAAGTCTATAGGAATGGGATATTTTCTATACGTACCGAAAACTGTGGGCTTAGTTGTCTATCGGAATACAACTATTGCCCAGTTTCATCATCCTGGCCAGTAATAAGGAGTTAAGTTTATGCATTCTTTTTCAGCTATGTGATTATTTTCCAACGAGCGACAAATAGAATAAACAAGAACATCGGGTGGGAAAAAAGTAATTTCGGATGAAAAGGTAACAGCTGGGAGGGAAGGATTCGGCCACGGTGGGTCTGTTAAGGGCAGGTTACACGTGCCGCTAAGTCATACGTTACTGGGAAGCCCTCCTGGTCCAGTTGGAATACGAAAAAATGAGTGCAGCATTGACGTCCAGCCGCGTTGTTCGGTGGGCATCGGACGCAAGCGAAAGCAGTTCAATGCGATAGGTGTCCTTTACGTTTGCAAATTCAACTCGAGCCACAACTCGGAGAGATTCAGATACTCCCCCATTTTAAAAATTATGACTTAAAACTTTTTAATTGATAATCGCCATTTGTCGCAAATTCTTGTGGGATATGCATATTCGTAATCCGTTAAATGCACTCGTAAAGAACTAGCTTTCATCGAAAGGGATGCTAAATAGTGGCGAAAATACGGAAGAAGCGTGTGAACGTTCTTTGATTTTACAAAGCGTCAGTTCTTTATTAAATGATTGGGAGGGTAACTTTGTGAATTTGTATGATGCCTGTAGGATCGTATGCAATATAATGATTAGCGCCCGGGGATAAAATGTCTATTACGATAATGCAATGGAAACCCCTAAAACCCTGTAGGGCGATTAATAATCCAAGAAAGTGAGCGGGAGAAACTCCGACATATTGCAAGGTCGCAACTTCATGATAGCTAAAGGTGACACTATGGGAATAATGTTAACGCCCACACATATCGAAAGACACAACCACGATAATAAAATGCGTGTCATCACATCGAGTGCTGCTGAGGGCAGAGGAGATACACGATCGGGCTCGTGTAATTTTTTGTTTGTTCAGGGAGGCCATTGTTAAAACCATAAACGAAATCCATTTTAATACTTATTAAAATATTTGATACTGGGGAGTTGCGAATTTTCCATTCCATGCTCACAAAATGCTGACGAATCACACCTAATAATCGACATTCATTTGACCTAATGAAAATCTGTCGTTCATTTCTACCTCCACCCAATATCTTACATATAGCGTCACTATTTTCAATTAATTAGAAGCGCACCCCTAAGTTATATTTTTCGAAGAATTATTGGGGATCATAATATTAAATTAAATTAATTAAAATTAAATTAATTACCTTGCATGCCGAAATGCAGACGTCTCCATGATGAGGAGGTAAGCACTCAGTCAGGCAGCGTTTAGGGCATTGAGGGGTGTTTTAGAAGGAAAGGAAAATAGAGGGAGAGGTAATGGTCAAATAATGCGTGCGTACGTGCGAGTACGACAGCCGCAATCCTTCTAGGAAATTTCTGGTAAGAGAAGAATATATTTTCTTGAAGTTTGAAGGTAAATATGTCCTATTGAGAGAACTTCTATATTAAACAAGTAGTTATGGAAAGCCCTAATCCGCCTTCTTTCCTTTCAATACAATTTTAATATACAACAAGTAGGGGTTATATATGTTTTTCCGTGGTACAGCGGTGCTTTTCGTCACCTCGCCCTACAAACGAAATTTCTTTGAAATCCGTTCTGCCAATACCTTCCAAATTCATAGTTACAGAAACATTCTAACCTTGATATCATGGTAGCCCTGTTTAATCGACCCGGTTGAAATACGACATTTTGCTTATTTATTATGTTATGTTATGTTTATATTAAAAGTATTAAATTTGGTTCAAATTGATGAGAATAGTTAAACACAAATACTTGTAAAAATAATATTTTATCCGTTGTATTGTGGCAGCCTTGCTTTCCATATCTACAGTAAACATCTTGAAATTGCTATTTTATATTGCACGCCTGCTTCATACAAACCTTTGTCAAAATCGGTTTACCTAATTCCTTCCAAATTCATAATTGCCGAAAAGATTAAGTTGGTGGAATACGTCCCTCCGATATCCAGGAAAAGTTGCGAAAAGTAGGTATGTGTTTCGGATACAAAGCAGCCTTCGTCATTGGCGATTCATCTACCATCTATCATTACTTACTTCTCCATACCATTGAGTTGACTTGTCACATTCTCACGTTTTGCATCAATGTTACCACACGAAAATGAAAATTTTAACAATTAAAAATTATTTTAAGACAATATCATTTAGCAAACAATGAAAATGATCTTATTCACAAATCTCTCTCGCAGAATACCTAATTGTTTTATCGAAGGTCATTTTACATTTTTTTTAATAAATTGTTAAAAACACTGCCGTATGCGAGCAGAAGTATCTTAGGCAGTCATCGCAGTTATTATTTTCAGTTTGTAATATTATTTATATGAAACGTGATGGTTTCTGAAGCAGGAAGGCCGAATGCCGTAGAGATGTAGGGCTGCACGCTAAAATTCAAAGAAAATGAATGACAGGTACAAAGAGACGTCGATTCCCATATTGTACGGAAAAGTAAATCATAATTTCATCGAGAATCAGGATGTTACTCGAGGTTAATGCCATAATTTGTCCGAGTTGCTGTCAAGATTATGTTTCCCGCGTCATGATGCCGTTACGCTAATTGTACCTCCATCTCTCATCTATAATACCAGGGGATCCGCGGGATGTTTGGCCTCGCTCAAGCCGCCTTGGGCTGGTGGGGGTAATCACGTAGGTAGGTGTTTCGGATACAAAGCAGCATTCATCATTGGCGATTCATCTACCATCTATCACGTTCAATATTATTATCGTCTTCGTAGTTCTCCTACAGTGTGGATGTAAAATTTGATTGGAATTGAAAGCGCTGCCCTCAGAAGTAAAATATGAATGAAAGAAATGTAATTTCAAGAATCGCACGAAATACCGGACTAATGGCAAATGAACCTGAGCCTTGTCTCCTCGTTGAGACAAAAGTTATAGCAGGACAGACAAACGGATAATCAAGCAAACAGACCAAGTGCACAGGGATTCAACATAAGAGACCGCGCCAACGCAAATTGCTTGCCTCTGGGGTACATTTTAGGGAAATTTTTATTTGGCGTTTTCTTCGTTGTTTGATGTTTTCTGTGTGTCCGCTAAATTTCGTTTTGATTGGATAAGACTTAAAAATTAGCTCAGGAACTATAAGTGTGGTGTTCTAGAAAAACTATTGGCAGTCGTCTCTTAAGTTATTTGAACATGCACACGAAATTTTGTGAAAATAAAAAAATCGAGATAGCAGTTATCGTAGAACAGACAATGACGATTCATATGCTACAAGATTTTTATTTTAATTTTACAGGGCACTGACTGGAAACTGATGACAATATCAGAGATTCTGATTTTATTGTAAAAGTTTACCTACTATGGGCTACATAAACGTTTTATTTTTCATGAATTAAACGCGTTCAAAAAGATTTGATTTACAAAATTTAACCCACCATAGATACATCTCTCCTGGAATCTGGTAGAACTTGTTCGGGAGCCCAGAATCTTTGTAATGATGTAATTTTCAGCTTTACGAATATTTTTACCTTATATTAAGTTGAGATTTTGGTATAATCTAATTCAATGAAACGATACTTAATGCATAAATCTCCTCTTTATACAGAACCATGTTGGTTACCAAATCTGACGGGCCAGTGACGGGTCGCCTGATTTTTATTACAATTTAAAGCAATCTAGAAACATTCACCATTGTTTTAGATTTCTTTTCAAAAGTAAATGAGGTTGGCGGAGAATTAAACAAAGTTGTAACGTTTGTGCTGTCAGTTTCAGTATCCAACGAAACCTGCGAACATGTATTCAATGTCATTAATGTTTTGTTGAGTAAAGGTCGAAACTAATTAAGTGTGCATCATGTCAAGGCGGAAATTTCAGTATACACCAATTTTAATTACTCACCTAAAGATTTCAATGTCTTTTTCTGTCAAAATCAGATCTTTTGGAGACTGCTAGAGTAGTTCAAAATACAAATTCAAATTACATAAATGAAGCACGGCTTTTGAAGTAATGCTATTTTTACGAATTTGTTATTATAATTCATAGAGTAATGTTAAAACAAAATTAAGGTTAAACATTCATATATTTTGTAAATGATAAATAAACCAAATTTTATGGTCCTCATTAGCTTTTTTTAACCTACAGAATGTCTCTCTATTAACTTCCGGAATCAACAATTTACAAGATGGCAACTGTAAATTTAACAATAAAATAAATATTAAATATCATTATATGTTTCCCAATAATTAAATAAAATAGTTTCATTGCTCACACCCGGTTTTTTGACCTAGATAAAATCCTCCCGGTTTCTCCCGAAATTTGCTATTCATTCGGTGGAAATCTCTCGGAATCAACTACTCATGAGGTGGCAACCCTAGTTTCCTGTTTCTACGAGCAAATTTTCAAGACGTCTCTTGTGTGAAGAGAAAATATTATCTGTAGTTGTAAGAATTTCAGAAATCAGGGACGTGAATTCCATAGGAGTAAAATGAGCATCAACCGACTTGAATCAGCACATCTGAGAAAATATAAAAAAATGAAATTTAGTAACAGCGGAAGAATGATATGCGAGATATAAAAGGAAATAAGTAGGAAGGGACTCACCCAGGGTTGCCACCTTATGAGTAGTTGATTCCGGGAGATTTCCTTTTCATGATAGAAAATTCCGGGAGAATCCGGGAGTATTTTCTCTAGGTCGAAAAACAACTAAAGTGACCAATGAAACTTATTTTATTTAGTTATTAGTAAAATCAATAATGATTATTTAATCTCGTTTTATTTTTAAAGTTAGAGTTGTCACGTTGAAAACGGCTGATTCCGGGCGATATCCATATGAATAGTTAACCGCGATATCGTTTGTAGGTTAAAAAACACCTAATGAGAACATAGAATAATTGTATTTTTTATTTAGAAAATATATTAATATATAACGTCAGTTTTGCTTTATTATATGAAATATAATAAATAAATCTTAAAAATAGCGTTACTTCAGTAGTAATATTTCATTTGAATTTGTTATTCGAACAACATCGAGCAGTCTCCAAAAGATCTGGTTTTGATAGTAAAAGGGCATGGATATCTTTAAAAGAGTATTTAAAATTGGTTCATACGTGAATTTCAGTCTTGACATGGTCCACATTTAATTTGCTTCGAACTTCACAGCACGATTCGTTAATAGCATTGAACAACGGTCACAAGCTGCGGTGGATACTGAAGCTTAAAACACAAGCGTTACACTATTATTTAATACTCCGTCATCTCCATTTACTTTTGGAATGAAATCTAAAACAATATTGAATGTATAATAATTGGTTTAAATAAAAATAAAAATCAGACGAACCTTTATTGGCACGTTAGCGTGGTAACCAACATGCTCCTGTATAAAGAGCATATTTGTACATTATTTATCACTTCAATGGCATCAATGGATAGGATTCTATCAAAATCTCAAATTAGTACTAGGTAAATTCAATTTCGAAGATTTTGGGCTGCCGGAAAAGTTCTACCAGATTCCGGGAGAAATGTATCTAAGATTGGTTAATTCCGGGAGACTCCCAGAATTCCGGAAGAGGTGGAACCCCAGACTCAGCGCCTCAGTGCCACTCGGGACGAATGTGGCGCCAAGTGTTAGTTAAACCTTTCTCTCAGATAACTGTCCTAAATACTTTTTCAACGTTTAGGTGAAATTGGTTGAGCTACACGAACGAATCGATTTCGAATAAAGGAGTAAATTATGGAACTGTTTTAATATAATTAATAACGTGAGTCGGTCCAGTAGTGTGACGTTGCTCGCGATACAGCTTCTGGTTAGGTCTCACGCATGGCTTCGACTTTAGTGATCGGCATTTGTAAGTTTCATTTTCCGGCAGCCCGCGGACCACCTGAAAGACACTCGAAGCCCAACAGTGGTCCGCGGAGCACACTTGGAGAACCGCAGCGTTAAAGTAGCTGTATTCAAACATTACAAAGCCGAGGACCCTCAACGACGAGAACTATCTTCGCCCCTAATTCTGTACCATCAAGTTACCGCATAAAAACAATAACAATACCTACTGGACATACAATTGCAATTGAAATTTTCTCGTTCGGCGGCGTTTGTTGTTGTATGACAAAATTTGAAAAATGCCCAAGATGAAAGCACGTTAACCCGTAACCACAGGCATCGGTCTCTCAGACCACAAGAAAAATTTCAATAGTCTATTTAATGGTCCATGGATCATTTAGGCCTTTGAGGTTTTGTTTAGCTTTGTATCCTGGAGGTGGCTTTGTTTACTTCACGGTAGTTGCCTTCTAGCTTTGGACCTGTGCGTACTAGAGCGGGTTTAGTTTCGTTGCCGGTCTGAAAAACCGCTTGCCTGTGTCCACGTAATTTTTTTCGGGACAGTTCTTTCACACGGTTTCGGAAATTTCCTACGACATGTTGCAGTTATACCGTCCTGGACCGTCGCACGTCCAAAAATGAAAACCAAAACTGCCTTCCAATGTTTTATTTGTAGCAGCTCAATATATTTGAAATGTTCAGCACCCGCTTGAGGAGAGAGAGCGTGAGAGGGGGAGGGGAGGGCGTTGGAAAGGGAGTGGGATGGGAAGGGGGAATGGTATGGGGGGGTTAAGGGGATAGGGAGGGGAGTGGGTGGAGAGGGTGGGAGAGTGGAGGGAGAGGAAGAGGGAGAAGGGGAGAGAGCGGGGTAGAGGGGGAGAGAGATAGAGACAGAAAAGAACCAAATGTACTATATATTGAAAATAATTATGTGCGGTTAAGTATTTTATAGCGAAATTTATTTCTTTGTCTAACAATTTCTATTCACCCAAAACCATTTTTACACTCCGTACCACTCAATCATGTTAATTTAATATTTATTGCTTAATTTTTAGTGCATATAAAAGTTGGTGTCATTAATTTGACTTTTCAAGATATTTCTAAAGGCTAAAGACTACTTAAAAAAGTTGTCCAGTATTGGAAAGTACCAGAACTTGGGTGACATTCGTGGTACCGCAAACAGCAACCAAGTTTTGAGAAGAGGATAAGTGAACACGAATTATATTTTGAATTTCTGTCACCCATTTGCTACTTCACGAAACATCTCTTGGAAAACGCTCATAACAGTAATTTTTACCATATGTTAACGACTTTTTATGCCAAAGGCAATAGATTTTTTTCTGGAACAATCAAAATTTATTCATTTTTTCCTCACTAGCGAGTTTGTATTTAAAAGATTTCTCCAATCCATTCCGAAAACACCATTGAAAGAATTCCTTTTGGTGACTTTATGGCGAGATATTTCCTATTTTCCTCCTCCTCTCTCCACCATACCTCTTTCCCATCTGTCTTTTCGTTTGATTTGTCATTCTTAACGGCCCCACTTCAGCCGTCCTCGGCTGAGGGGTGGTCAGCGTGTCTGGCTCCCAATGTTAAAGTCGCCCGAGTAAAATAGTAAAAGGTGCTTGCATACTCACCTTGAAAAAACATTCATTTTTTAGAGACACATTTCGTCATTGGAAATATATTTTTAATTCTAAAGATTTCACCTCTTAACCGATTTTCATTCTTTCCTTGTGTAACTATAATGTAGTAAACCAATCCCTAAATTTTGCAATTTCAAGAATATTATACTTTTTTCACAGTAGGATACTAAAACCACACATTTTTGCCAAATTTTAAAGTTGTACCCTATCTAGTAGTGAAATAATATTTATCTATTTGTTTAAATTTTAAATAATTATAACGGCCGCATCAACATATTGATGGAGATTTTTATTTGGGTATGTGCACCAAGTTCAAAATAACTTTAAAATTTCCGCTTCAACACGACATTATTTTTTTTCACGATTCTCAAATATTAAAACAAATACTACACAACCCATATTCTACACATGAAAATTATCACCACCTGATGTTACTTGGTTGTCCTTTGTACCTTGATGTGGTAGAAGGGCTTGAGCATTTCAAGGGGCAACATTTTGTCGTTGTCAAAGAGAGGATAACAAGGTAGGAAATTTAACACCACATTTGAACAAATACAAAGTCTCAAAATTAAAACACAAATTTATTAGTGTAATATTGTAAACACTGGAAACTGTATTGGGTACTCAGTTTCAGCCAGAAGTTACAAGATAAAAATATTGATGATACATTGGTCATTGATTCACAACAGTTATATGCAGGCAATTAACAATGTAATGCTTATTGTAAAAGAGCTTGTTGGAATGACTTGAAAGTAGATTTAAATGCAACCTTAAAAGGCATTGATGTATAATATTGTACAATTAAGACATGCCATTAAACAAGATTTTATCTTTTGTGTATAACAGCTTGTAACTTGTTTAATCTATGTGAAAATCCTTCTTCGGGTTGACGTTTCTGTTTTATTAAGGTTAAAATTTAATTTTGTGAAATGCACAAAAGATATTTAGATGCTTAAGCATTGACAGTATATGGAATATAGTGGAGTACATTATAATTCTTAACTAAAATTACACTTAGTCAAGGAACACACAACAATCAATGCTAAGTGTTCTATCTGTTCTTTTTTTAGAATTTCACAATAATGAAAATTATGTGTGTTATTAAATACCCTCGACCATCCTATACTGCCAGAAGGCACAAATAAATGTAACTGTTGCTTGACATCACAGCTTTTGGGAGTTCATTAACCACTTTGCTGGTATCATTTACCCACTTTTGGTTATTCATGAAGGGATAATTTATATATGCGGAGATATTAATTTAATAAAAATAAATAAATGCACTAGTTAATGCATCAGAATATGCTGAAATCTTTTCAACACAACCTACTCATAAGTAGATGCATGTAGAAGGTGAATGTTTTTTATTAGATAGTTATAACAATGTCGACTATTGCTTGGCACAACATTCAAGATTCAGCCATCAGATAATTTGCGTAATACTTTCAAACTGTAACTGTACGATATTTTCTTTTTGTAGAGCCCTGTCTATGCGTTCTGATGTCCCGGCGATGAAGGGAATTTTTGCGTAGGCTGTGGGCTTTGGTCGTTCCACCGAAGGTTTTTGCTTCGGTTTTATGTTCCGCCGGATGAAGGGGTGACTGTAGCCATTATTCATAAGTGCCCTTCTTATATGCTCTTCTTCGTCTTTTAGCGACTCGGGATCGGAGACCGTCTTTTTTCGGTGCATCAGGGTCTTGATTTTTGATGCCTTCTGCTGAGGATGGTGATGAGAGGCAGCATGCAGGTAACGGTCAGTATGCGTTTTTTCCGAAATACGCTGTGTCCAAGGCTTCCGTCAGGTCTCTTCTTCACCATGACGTCGAGAAATGGTAGGGTGCCGTTCTCTTCGACTTCCATGGTGAACTGGATGGCCGGGTGGACTTGGTTGAGTTGACGGTGGAACTCATGAAGTTTATTTGTCCCATGGGGCCAAATGACGAATGTGTCATTCACGCAAAGACTAGTACCCCTACGGAAAGACCGGAAACTTAACAGAAATTTAACAGATTAAATGGACTTAAATGAAAAAATTGCATATAAGAAATAGAACTTATTACCATATATCACACATTACGAGAGTACAAAGTCATTATCAAATTACATAACAGTGAGGTATTTTTACATAAATATTATACAATCCAGATATAAAAATGAATTATTGTAACAGAATTTTATAACGTTAATACCTTTTATGCATGAAACGTATTTAAAGGAAATTCACGTGGACGACGAAAAACGTCAAACTTTCACGTCATGAATGAATTTGTGGATCAAGCAAAACTCTATTTGTAAAGTGATTTCTTCGGCCCTGGAACACATTCTCTTTCTGTTGCACCTGTAAAAAGAGCGAAAATGAATTTCTAAGAATGTCAATCATTAAACATGCTAAACCTAATGAAATTGATGCAGGAGGCAATGGGCATGCTTCAAATGTTGCAATAAATGTAAAATAAGGCAAATGCGCTTACGGCCCATAAACAATGTTTCTATGATGATCACATTACCATTTGTAAAATTAAACACATCACATTGCACTAGAAAATGTGCACTTTATCTATAATTTATTCCAAGCACAGTTGTATTTGCTGACGTTTACGTGTTCACAGCAGTTACAGTTAGACCATTTAAGATCTATATGTATTCATCATATAATAAGGAAAACTTTTGATATAGAGATTTCAATTTCTCGATCGAAAAATATATACATATTTCTAAATGTTTTGAAACAAAGAAGAATTATGTCTAGGATTATAAACAAATGCATAATGAGAAACAAGAAATATTCAAGTTAACAATTTCTGTAAATTCAAAATATTTCAAATTAAAACAATGAGACATCGCTATGGTACACTTATTTCATTCTATTACAAGCACAATTCTATCCTCTGGCGTCTCTGTTGCAGTTTAACTTATAAAACTCACTATAATCTACTGATAACCGCGAGAAGTTTTATACAGAAAATTACTGCTTATTTTGTGAACTGACACGAACCATATTCACGGCCTGGGCAATGGACGACACAGCTAGGTGAAGTAAGCGAGGCTTAACACCTGAAAATGAGAAATATTTCCTCTCAAAATGCTTCTCGTACACCAACAAAAGAGAGAAATTTCTTTCCTTCCTTCCTAGAAGATATATCCATTGGAGGTATCTGTTAAGAAAATATAAAAGCATTCTCACAAAACGAATTCACATAACTATTCGTAGAACTATTTCGTTAATCTTTTTTTCAAAAATATATGATATTTTTAAGATTTACCTGTTGATTGGACATCAGAACAAAATCATTCCGTCACGTTTTCTTAAACAGTGATGAATGCATATCTACTATATATCTACTTGACAAAATCAGAGTAACTGACAACCTCTCAATAAGCAATGGCCAACTTTTTTCAAGAAAAATGGCCGCTGTTCCGTTACGAGACACAAGGAACGTGTGGCGCTGTGGTGATGCGGTAGAGAGAGAGAGAGAGAGAAATAGAGGTTGAAAATGAGTGAGAGAGAGAGCCGACTGCGACTGCAGCGCCTATCGCGGACACCTTAGCATGGTGAACTACGTGTAAAAGCTGGGAATCTATTCTCCCATAAGAGTTTCATACCCCTGCATCCACGTAACGCAGCCAGCATGAAGGTTGAGGACCACATGATACTAGCGCCTTAGACTAGAAATGCTCCATATATAGATTGGCTATGACGGGGGATAGAGGACAGACCATATCTGCTCCCTCCTTCTGGTCGTAAAATTGTCCGTTCCACAGGAAGTAGTTGTTGGTGAGGCAGAATTCTGTTAACTACGGATAGTCTACCGGCAGTCCATGATGTATAAGCTCCTTCAAGATTTCGATGGAGTCCTTTATAGGAACCTTAGTGAAGAGTGAGGTCACGTCAAAGCTTACAAGAATATCGTTCTCCGAAACTTTCATGTCGTTTAGCCTTTCTATGAAATGTGCTGAATTCTTCACGTGCGATTCCGTTCCGCCTACGTACGTCTGTAAGCTGCGTGCGAAGTATTTTGACAGCCGATGTGTTGGGGAGCCGATGGCGCTGACGATGGGTCTCAGAGGAACGTCGTTCTTGTGTATTTTTGGTAACCCAAACAGTTGTGGAGGCCTGGATGATGACGGCAGTAAATTCCGTTGGTCTTAAATAGGTATTGAGGATTTCTAAATCAACTCTCGGATTTTCCTTTCGGTTTTCATCGTCGGGTCGCCTTTTAGTGTGGAGTAAGTTGGATTGTCCAGCAAATTGCGGATCTTCTCGTCGTAGTCCTCCTTGGAGATGATTACGGTGGCGTTTCCCTTATCAGACGATAAAATCACGATACTTTTCTTGTTTTTCAAATCTGTGAAGGCCTGACTTTCGGCTGTTGAGATGTTGGAGGTTGGCGGTCTTGCTTTACGAATAATATGCGCCACCTCTTGGCGCATTTCTTCTGCTTGGTTCGATTTCAGATTTCGGATGGCCGCTTCCACTCCCACGACAATTTCTTCCTTAGGTATTTTGTTGGGAGCGATAGCGAAGTTCAGACCTTTCGCTAAGACTGATTTTGCTGCATCGGAGAAATTGACGTCCGTTAGGATGTAAATCGTCTTTTCATGGCTCGGCGTCCTTTATGGGAACCTTAGTGAAGAGTGAGATCACGTCAAAGCTTACTAGAATATCGTTCTCCGATACTTTCTTGTCGTTTTGCCTTTCTATAAAATGTGCTGAATTCTTCACGTGCGATTCCGTTCCGCCTGCGTACGTCTGTAAGCTGCGTGCGAAGTATTTTGACAGCCCGATATGTTGGGGAGCCGATGGCGCGGACGATGTGTCTCAGAGGAACGTCGTTCTTGTGTATTTTTGGTAACCCATATAGTCGTGTAGGCCTGGATGATGACGACGGTAGGTTACTTTGGTTTATATATGTATAGAGGGTTTCTTAATCAGCTCTATGTTTTTCCTTTCGGTTTTCATCGTCGGGTCGCCTTTGAGTGTGGAGTAAGTTGGATCGTCCAGCAGATTGCGGATCTTCTCGTCGTAATCCTCCGAGGAGATGATTAAGGTGGCGTTTCGCTTATCTGCCTGTAAAATCAAGATGCTTTTGTTGTTTTTCAAAACTTTGATGGCCTGTCTTTCGGCTGTTGAGATGTTGGAGGATGGTGGTCTTGCTTTACGAATAATACGCGCCACCTCAGATTCAGAATTCAGAATTCAGATTTCGGATGGCCGCTTCCACTCCCAGACAATTTCTTCATTAGATATTTTGTTGGGAGCAATAGCGATGTTCAGACCTTTCGCTAAGACTGATTTTGCTGCATCGGAGAAATTGATGTCCGTTAGGTTGTAAATCATCTAGTCGTGGCTCGGCGTCCGATCTGGATGTTGATTCTTATGGAGATTTTAAAATTTCTTAACCTGCTTATCCTTGAAAGACCACTGGGTTTTGGTTGAGGTGGTGGTGATATGGTCGCTTTGTTCTCAGTCTTCGTGAGACATAACGGAGGCGAGCTCTAGGTGGTGATGATAGAGATTATGAGCGCATTGGAGAAGCGCGTAACTCGTGGAGCGTATGCGTTTACGCAGGAGTGCTTGGCTTGTTGAAAAAGGCGAGTGATGACAAAAGCTTGCACTTCTGTTTGTGGAGACGCTCGAATCTCCTTCAATTCCTCTGGATGTTCTCCCCGTAGAGGGATATCAATTTGAGTTGAAGGCTTTCGCAGCGTTGCTGAATGCTGGTGGAGGTTTTTGGGTTTCGCTGCGTTGGCGGCATTTCTGGCTCTCGACGTTTCGCATACATTGCAGTCTGCATCTTCAGGAGATGAAATGAGATCCCGTCAGCTGTATGAATTTGCCTAAGTGAGAGCTTTCAACTACTGTGCGGTTAAGCTTTCAGTGGCTGGGCTGGGAGGTAGCAGGATGCTAATTGGACAGGTCCACTCGCTGTATGAAGAATGGCGGCTGTAGCTTCCGATGTCTTTTCTGTGGAATCGTTACTTCATATGCTGAAATGTCCTCTCTAACAAGGATGGCTGTTCCTCCTCCTAGTCTGCCCTCCCTGTCTGTTCGAAATACCTTGAATCCGGGTGCCGCCCATTTCCAAGATGGCTTAAGGTGTGTTTCGTGTATAAGAGCTACTGCGACGTTGTTTCCCTGGAGGAAAGCTAGCAGTTCAGGTGTTTTTGTTCTTATACCACCGTTGCAGTTCCAGGTGATAAGGACTATTCCGGAGAGCTGGGTGTTCTTATCCATGCATAGTCAGTATTTGGCCGGACAGTTGGGCAAGCACTTGTCCAAGGGCCGCGATTTGTTTCTGCAGGACTGATGTAAGGAGGGAGGTTAGGGCCGAATCCGTTGACGGGAGGAAAGATGGATTATCTGTAGTTGGTTCAGGTTGAGGTGGTATCTGTCTGTGGCGAAGGGTGACGTTGGGTTCCTGTATCGTCTCGCCGTTTGTGGCTGCGGGAGGCAGGAGTGGTGGGAAGTCCGAATTTTGGTGTGGATGTGCTGCGTTCTTTCTTTTGCTGCCCCAAGCGTTGCCTCTTGGAGCTGGTTCCGGTATATAGGCAGGGGGTGCCATCTGGGGCTGAGAGGTTTCCAGCGATTTAAACCATTTCCTTGCCTCTCGTTGGTATACCGGGCAGGTCTTATAGAAGGCGGGATGTTGGCCTCCACAGTTACAGCATGTGGCAGGACCATCCTCCTTTTTCTTCGGGCAGGTTTTCTTCAGGTGGAGGCCGCCACAGTTATAGCATCGAGGTGCCGCTGGGCAGAACGTTGATGAATGTCCGAAACGATTGCATTGGAAGCACATCTGTGGTTCTTCATGTCGGTATCGTAGAATGTGGACTCAAAAATTCCCGATGGAAGTCCATCGGAGGAAATCTTTTGGGTCCCATCCTTGGGCTGTGGCGAGGGTTGATACTACGAATGTCCCTAGGGGTGATTTGTAAGCTCGGCGAATCTGACGAGTGCGTAAGACTGGAACCTTCATGTCCTCCAGAATTTCCTTGAGATAAGATTCTTCCATTATTGTATAAAGCCCTCTTATGGTAAAGCTAAGGGTTTTTTCCTCTTTGGTTCCCCAGGTGGAGAACTGTGCTTGTTCTTCTCTTAACATAGTCTGCACACTTTTGTGGTCTTCTATATTGGTTAGCTGTAGCCTGGTATATTGCCTACGTGATGTCACTTGGAAAGAGTGGTCCTTTATGACACTCATGACGGCTGTTATAAATTTCCGGAAGTCTGCCAATTCATATAATAGAATTGCTGGCGGCTTAGGTAGACTTGTCTGGGATGGCTCGGCGGGAGGGGAGCTAGAAGCAGGCCCCGGAGTGACGTCTGTATTAGCGTCTCTGAGGAGCGGGTCGTAGCGGTTGTTGGTTTCTACCGTTTAGTGTTGGACGGCAATAGTCTCGGCAGCGGTGAAGTATGGCTTAAATTTTGTCTTCCGCTTCTTCTTTGGCTGTTGAAAGGTGCCCGTGCCAATGGACTTTCTAGCTCGTGTATCAGCATCCTCTTGGATAGGGGCTAGTTGGGAGTTATCGTTGTTGTTTTGGCCCTTGAAAAGGCCTTCGTCAGTTGGTTTCCCTTGGCTTGGTGTGCTGTCAAGAATTACTAGCCGGTCTTTCGATCTCAGATATTGGGAGTCAATTTTCCGGTCGTTTGGACCGGCGTCAATCTTAAAATCTTTTCCGAAGAGGATGTGTTTGATATTACTGGGTAATGATGTATCGACGTTCGTCCTAGGAGGAATCGTCCTATGTTGTACCTTTTTTGCCGGCGGTGATCTGAGCAGCGATATTTCGCAGAGCGGGTTTAAAGTTGAGGGGGCTGAAGCCCTTCCCCTCTAGCCTACCAACTGCCACCTGTCCGAATAGTCAAAAGAACACGATGTGCGGGTGAGAAGGTGGACCTATGTTAGCCACCCCCCGCTGCAAGAGAGAAAGTGTGACCGTGCAAGGTTCCCCCAGGTGCTCCGCTCGCAGCAAGGCGTGCGGTTTACCCCTGAGTAGATCCTGGTCACGCTTAGAAGGCCCTGGTAGGTCTGGGCCACAGCGGATTACAGTACTTCCTCCCCAGGGGGATTTTCCAAACACCAGCCAGAGCAACGGAATAGCTAGAGGAGTTCGTTATTGTTGAGTCGCTGACCATAAGCCGGCGAATGATCGATTGATCGATCGATCAATGTTTTCGATGAGCCGATCGATGAGATCCGATGGTAGGGATCAGCTTTTATATCCGCTCGGTCTTCCTAGTTTAACCGTTGTCCATCGCTGATTGGCTCGTTCGAGTTGCTATCCCTTTCTCTTTGGCGGTTGCTCCAACGTATTTTTCTTCCCTTTCACGTTTCCGTTGGAAGAGTCGCTTCCATGTTGGGCTGATGTGCAAACCGTCGTCCCGGTTGAAATTGAATGGATGTTTTTCGATTTCAATAGCTTCGCGAATTCACCTCGGAAAATATCGATCTTCTTTCGCGAGCAATTGCGTTTCCTCGAGCGTGATTTTATGTCCCGGGCCGGAGGTGAAGTGTTCCGCTATGGCCGACTCCCTCCATTTCTTATTCATCATGGCCCGTTTATGTTCGGCTAAGCGGCAGCGAATGGATCGTCCTGTTTGTCCGACGTATACGTGTCCGCAGCTGCTTGGAATCCTGTGGACTCCTTCAGATGTTAGCGGGTCGAGTGCATCTTTCGCAGACGGAAGTTCTTCTTTTACTTTTCTTAGCGTGTTAAAACGGACGACGATATTTTCTTTTCGTAGAACCCTGGCTATGCGTTCTGATGTCCCGGCGATGAAGGGAATTTTTGCGTAGGCTGTGGGCTTTGGTCGTTCCCCCGAAGGTTTCTCTTTCGGTTTTTTAGTTCCGCCGGATGAAGGGGCCGCCAACGCAGCGAAACCCGTAACCCTCCACCAGCATTCAGCAACGCTGCGAAAGCCTTTCAAGTCAAATAGAATACTTATGAATTTAAACACAATTTCTTTAAATAAATAAAACATCCTAATCAAGTCGAATTCCCTCCTAAGGCCTGTCGACACATTTCATACACCACATAGCTGATGCCAACTGCAGGGACCACTTTCATGAAGCTGGGCCTGATTCCTCGATAGAGACCAAAGAATCCCTCCCTTGCTATTATCTCACGTATTAATCTCGTCATGGTTTGGGCATGCTCTGGGCTTCTCAGTATATCTGAAAATACAAAAGAAAGTCAACATCATAACGTTGGAAAAGAGAAGAAGCGGAAAGCATATTATGTGACCAAACAAAAGATCACAGAGAATTAATTTGAACTCATGAATTATTATGACATATTTTTTGCAAGATTATTGACTTGGTAATATATTAACCCTTTCTGGTCTGAGTGATTTAAAAAATATCTCATACAAGATTGATGGCATTGCTGACATAGAAGCAATAAAATAATTACGTGTACTTTTTATAAATTTTTATTGGCACATACAGTTTAACTTATGTGAAAAAATGGGCCGATCATAGGTATACCAATGGCCAAAGGGAAAAAATCAGGGATGTCGATATCTGACCGGAAAGGGTTAATTCCCTTGGCGACAAAAAAATACTGGACAAATTAACATTCAAGGAAGCTACTTCAGTCGTGATAACTTCATTCAAAATTTTGTAAATGTGGTCTTTCATGATTTCATGAATGTTCTCCATCACTCACCTTGAGCTTGGAGCCTTGTTCTCACCAGAGCAAGCGGATACGATACTATCAGCCCACATGTGCTACTAATCGTCCCACAGCATAAGGGAAGCAAAATCCCTGGATTTTCTGAACCATTTTGCCGGATATAATAATTCTTCAAGGTCTGAAATACAAGATGGGAAAACTTAATATAAATTAAGACTAATTTACTATTTTTAGTTTCTAAATTTAAGTAACTAATGCAAACTGTCCAAGCACATTTTAAAAGTTAATGTAGGAATGAGAAAGTTTTTATAATTTGATATAGTTATTAAAGCATTTGGCATTTTTATAAATATGAAGTTGCAGTTTATTTATCAAGAGATCATAATAATACTGCATGATTAAAAGAAGCAATTTATATATTGAATATGAAGTAATTAATCAACTTTTAACTGTTTACTAAGCTCATTACCTAGAGACAACATTAAAAATTAGTCTAAAATATCTCAAGGTACAGAAAAACAATAGAAAAATTAAGAACTCATTTGCCACATTCACAAACATCCAAGATAAATAATTTGACATACGAACCTCATAAACAGCCAGATCTATGCCAGCATATGGGATTATCCCAAGAAGGTTTGGTAGGTATCCACGGTAAAAAGTTCTGAGTCCCTCCCTCCTATAAATTTTTTTTGCTGCATCAATGATCCCAGCATACTGGCCAGTTTTCCTGAGGGCCAGTCTAGTTTTTAGCACCTAGACAAAACAATTAGCACAATTAATGAATGCACTTAGAAATCCAACTTAAGATGTTTAAGCAAAGATTTTAATGAAACAACAATGAGGATACTTCTTCTCACCTCAAGTGGATATATAATGGTCTGGCTCACTCCACCAGCAATTGACCCAGCTACGAAACGCTCGTTGATGCTCAAATCCTCACCGCTGTTTTGATGGATCAACGTTTTTGTTTGCTCATAAGCCATGAACTTTATTGCAGTTTCTGGAACAATCTTAATAACATTTACTCCATTTCCTCGCCAGAGTCCTCTGATACCACCCTCTTTTACCATTTCGTGTAAACAAGACACAATTCCTCCTTTATTACCGTGTACCTGAAATAAATTCCAGAAAGATAAGTCTAAAGTGGTAAGTTCTTTTAACATCTACAGTTATGATTATCTGAACTTCTAATTAGTATTGGGAACAAATTTGGTAAAATGCAATTTTTTTCTTCATAAAATACTTTTGCGTCATATTTTTCCTGATGTATGTATGTATTTCATTTTTATACCGAATTGCGAGGGACTTTGACATTCAGGGTGTTTCGAATGCTTCAACACTGCAATGAGACAAGGGTGTAGAAGAAGGAAGAGTGAGAATTTGCTTAAACCGCTTTGTTCATAAAGATTACTCAATTTAGTAGCAGATTTTATTTCAGCCAGCTATTAATCATTCAGATGTTAAGTTTTACATTTTATCTATCAAAATATTTTATTGAACAACGGTATAGGAGTTGTTTCCTTTCTTTATCTTTGCCATAGTCTCCACTCATTATTAATATATATTTTATTAATGTATTTGTTGTTTTAATTACAATAGTAATATTCAAAAATATATATCAAAAATACATTTATATGCCTATTTGATGATATTTCAACACATGATTTTTAATAATGCCAAATTACCCCGAGTTTTTATTATCAGCGCCAACTTTGATCAGAGAATTTCAGATATTTATACTTTATTGCAATTAGAACAAGAAGTCCAAACCAGGACATATGCAGGCTGGTTTCCCATAGCTGACGTTCCGATTTTATTACTTATATTGACAAGAAAAGTGTTAGTGATTCCAAGGAATTCTCTGGAAATCAAATTAATAGAGCATTATCAGGTTTAAAATATTAATAGCAATGTCAAATTTTCTTTCTCTCGTATTTTCCATATATTTCATTTGATAAATGTTACTGTTTATACACTGATATGTGTGAATCATCTGTTCATTGCTGAAGGGTAGTCAAGTGAAATAGAAAATAACAGATTTGTTCACTCATCTATGCTCAAGCCGAGTTAGGAAATAATCGTCTCCATGGCAACAAACCGATAAAATGCGACTTACAACGTAAAAACTCTGTTTTAGTAATAATTCAATACATTAGGATAAATTATCAAAATTCGGAGTTAATATTTGGAATTTAAATTCTTTTCCCCTTAGAACAGGACAAACCTCACTCCGATATCAGAATTTTAAGATATTTTAAAGTATTAAAGAAAACATCCCTGTAGGATGGATTTGATACTTCAATTTTTGCACAAGCCTCATACCAACAAGTTTCATGAAAATCTGCCCATTGATGCAAAAGTTGTTAATAGGGGACACACACAGATAGGACCATTTCATTAGGCTGTTTCCTTTAGAAACCAGCCCAATAGAAATGAGTTTTTCACAAAAAATACAATATCATCACATTTAATACAACATAAATACCACGAAATTCTTCATGCTTTTTTAGGTTATTGGTATTTCGTTCCAATTCAAGTATTTTTTCAAGTAATTACCGTGCATGATTTAAATTAGAAGTTTGGTATTCAACAACTCAACGTCGCATCCATTAAAATATATAGTCAGACCCCTATTTACCACCCCTCCCCATATAGTGCCACTCCTGCTTACCGCCCATGAATCGTCGTGAACAAAACTTCCATCTTATGATGAAATAGAGCTAGCATATACCTCGATTTATCGCCACCGCCGCTTTAGCGTCAAAGGCAGTGATGGACAAACGGTGGCGCTAAATCGGGGTCTGACCGTAATTAAAGGTCTTAGGATTTCGGCGTGGACCTAAAGAAACCCTATCTATAATAGAGAACTAATAAGCCTTTAGTGTATCTCGCTGATGATATTTTCCGGCGTCGGTAAATTTTCATGTCAAAATCACTTGCACTGGTTGATATGCAAATTGCAAGTCTATTAATCGCTATTAGGACTCGGAGCGGAAAGTGCGATCGCGATGCGCACCAATGAGGAAGCGAAATCTGCAGGCGAGGAGAGACTTCCCTCTCGAAACGATCAAACCCCGTCACACTCCCTCAATCTCCGCTCCCCGACCGCTGAACTACGTTATCTCGAACAAACCTCCTCGCGCGGACCAATGGGGACGTTACGGCGGCCGGGGATGGACTTGGCTTGGACCTTGCTCGAACGACGAGAAGAGCCTTTGCTTCAGCGATGGAAAGTTACAGGGTGATGGAAGATTACGTTATGATAGAGAAACGGAGACGAAACGGGGAACATTAAAAGGCGCACACGAAATGGTCATGTCGAAACCAATGACTTCTCTCGGGAGATTTGATCCCGAGATTTATTATATTAATATTTTATCGTGCGTTTATCGGCAGCTCGGACACGGAACTATGCAACGGCAAAAAATGATGAAAAAGCGAGAGGACGGTTTCCATGCACCGACTCGGCATTGAGGGACAGACACGCTACCTATCAACCCTAAATGTTTGAAAACGATTGAAAAATGAATAATAATAATAATAAGCAAAAAAGATCGTTGAAAAAAACTTCCTTGAATCTTGTTTTTTTTTATAAAAACAATTGCATAAATACTACATCCGTTAGGTACTGCAATTACATTAATCGCACTGGACTCGGACACTATCTTGTAAATATTATTAATCAAAGAAGGTTTTCACTTCGTAGAACGACATTACACGAATGAAATGAAACCCATTACTTAAAATTACACTTCGATTTATAATCGCGACCGGTTTCACGTAACGGTAAGTAGACTGATGATGCGAAAATGGGTCGCGGATATAAATTGAAGTGTAATTTTAAATTAATGGGTTTCATTTCATTCGTACCAAGCAAATGTGGGAGGTACAGCACACGTTTTGTTTTAAAATCAGCAGGTCGGAAACCCATTGGTTTAAAAAATGAAGAATTCATTATATATCGACGCTACGCGCTAGTCACCACCAACTCTCATCCTATTTATTGCCGAAAAATAAATTAATAATATTACTAATTATAAGAGCAATGAAAAATTACTCAGCCTACTACCTAAAAATAATGGCACTACAAACGTTGACGGAACAACAGTGTAAAAGGTGCTTTTTACCAAAACAATAAATATAACTGAAAACAACTGAGGAACTACTAAACTCATGATTAAGATATAAAAAACTAGCCAAAAAAGTTTTTGGAAACCGGTGGATTTACCTTGACCACAATTTTATTCCGGATATGAGGCGAGCTACATAATTCATTTTTGGAATTAAATTGCACACGGAGAAAACAACGGATTACTAAACTAAAGCTAAGCCAGCTACACGCGTAAACGATCACGAATTTAACAATTTTTTTAGATTCGTATGTCACAAAGGCTCCATCGAATAACACGAAGTAGTCATTCGGTCGATTTCCCTTGAATTTTGAAGACCCATCTCACAATCACGTGATACGAGGATTATCGAAGTCAGCCCACATCTGCCAAAGATCATAAAGGAAGCACTAGGAGGAGGGGGACATGGACATGAGTCGGCAAACCATAAACCGAAGCAATCGGTGGAAATTAGAATGTCACGTGGAAGGGATTGCGGATCGGCAAGTCACCCAACGCACAGTGGGACCAAATCCGAAAAAGGGGACCCATGTATATGCATATATTACAATACTGAAAGTAAGCGAGTAAATGCCGGAAATTTCTGAATTATTAATTTGAATAATACCTGTCGTATATAGAGCGAGTTTTCCATTCAGTCTCTATATATCATGCTAACATCTTCTAGGACACAACGAACAAAACGTTCGAGCTTCCGAATCCTCTTTATAACCGAGTTATACCGTGTGAAATTTTCTATAGTTCATTTATTTAAACTATTTCAGGAACGGCTTTTCCAGGACTTATATAATGGACAAAATATCGATAACAAAGACGATCACGTACAACCATTCTGTCGGCAGGATTCGAACCCACGAGCATTGTGAGCCAGACACGCTAACCACCCCTCTACCAAAACCGGCAATAATATTTTTAACAGGACAAAAAGAGAACCCAGCTTATTATTTTTTGCGGTTAATTTTTTCATTATTACTACTTGCCATTTACTTGCTTTACTCATAGACTCGACTATGTACACGCAAACTCCCATTAATATTTTACGAAACGGGGAAAAATTATATTCGCGGCAGTAAGGAAATGCGAAGGAAAATGAGGCAGATCCCGGTCTTACCGAGAGTGAAGTACAGAGGGAACGGAAGAAATAGTAACCGTTTCATATCCTTTCCACCTGCCTCCTTCCCTTCACCACTTCCATCATACGGCGACGTCGCTCCATAAAAAATGGCTCCGTCTGAATGATCGCCTCTTCACTTGACACCCTCTAACGCCACGCGGCCAAAACCCAACCCCGAATAATCGAAGCATAATGGAAGAAGGTTGGGTGGGGGTTTAATACCACGGCAGGTGATAGCGGGGTGGGATTGACCCCGACCAGTTTTTCTACGTCTAGACTTACTTGTTGGAACACTTTGAGTCGATCCAAAGGTGCGGTGCATGTACGGGATACGCCTCCGGCGATGCCACCTGCTACCAGAGTTCGCCACCACATACCAGAATGCATTTCAGCCGATGTGAAATCATCTGGTACGTTCATATCCTCCCCGATGTCGAGATGCTGAAGAGGAAGAGTGGAGCGGGTGAAACGACACTTCATAGTACTTCGACCGTTATTGCACCCTCCGTACCATCTTAAACATTTAACTACTGCGGTGAAATTACGAACACGTATCTGCGGTGCGCTCTTCCAGACCGCCACTCTTTATTAATTTATTATGATTATATCAATATCTACATCTACAATTTGGTTCTCCACGTTAAATAATGCCATGGGTTAAGTAATAAAAAAATTATATTCACTTTGTTTGTAAAATATATACTAGGCGGTAATTTGACACTATAATTTTGGCGGTCTCTCGCAGACAGCATCTATATAGTTAAATGTTAAAACGTTTTCGTCAAAAAATTACGAAAATCGATGGAACGTTTTTAGACCATTCATGGATGAATAAAGCGGAATATATTCTTGAATGTGCCTAATTTATATGCCGCGAAAAATAACGCTTGCCCAAAAAATTTCTATATTCATCACATTCTAATAGTAATACGTTAAAAATCAAATTCTACCATGGCTTTCCACAAATTAAATTCATAGATATATTTAACGAAATATTAATATCATCGAGCGCACGGTATCTGGTCAAAATATACATTTTTAAGCCATTCATTTAGGATAAAAACACCCTGGACCGGCTATTTACAAGAACAAATTGGTCAAAGCCTCTCAACTGCCTCATCTTCTCCGGGGGGAAACCAAAACGAAGTCATTTATTTTTTAAGGCTGGACACTGAAGCGTCTTCCCCTGGCGTGACGTCACTTTCATTGCTAAGGCAAGAGAATTGGCGGCTGAATGAAGAGCACTCAGTTCGTTTTCTATTTACGAGAGTTAGCGGTAAACAGCACACGGCCTATCTACATCTACAAGTTACCCTGCAATTCACCTAGCGGACAAGATGGAGTTGGAAGAGTCTGGCAACTAGATCGGAACTCTGCGCCGCAAAAAATCTGGCGACGATACAGCTTTAATCACTCACTTGCAAGGGCTATTATTACCTACGAGGATTAGGGGGAAGTATAACTCAAAACAACTAAGTTCTGGAGCCTAGTAAAAAGTTTGGGGATATTATTTACACTATTATACGTAAGATACTCTCTTCTTTAACCTTACACATGCCAGCCGACATAATTTTTATGTAGAGATCACAATAAAATTGGAAAACTTTGCGCCAAGATAGGTTTTATGGCAACATGGCATCCTGAATTTTTCCAGCCCTGATCATTGAGCTGACTTCGTTCTGTTTGCTAACGATCAAACGGGATAGCTACGCAAACTTATATAACTTAGAATAATAAATAACTGATTTTATCACACTTTCCGGTAGGAATAGGTGGTTTCAAAATAACGATAAGTGAGCTAAGTTACCCTATTAAGGCGATATGTAAGTACAAAAACAGGGAGAGAAAGCCAACCAGCACAATACTGTCAAAATATATTACTATTAATATTATTTACGTTATGGTACGAAGGATACTATCTTCTTTAACCTTATTACACTTGCAACCGGCATAATATTTATACAGAGTTCACAATACATTGCAAAAAATAGCGCCAAGATGGATCTTATGGCGACATGTCATCTTGAATTTTTCCAGCCCTGATCATTAACCTGACTTCGCTATGTTTGCTAACGATCAAACGGGATAGCTACGCTAAATTAACTAACTTAGAATAATAAAGAACTGATTTTATCACGCTTTCCGAGCAGTTGGTCCCAATTATAGAACCCAATGATTGAACATTGCACTTAGAACACCCATTTATTTATATCATATTTCCATTTATTTATACGTGATTATCAACAGAAAGAAACTTACTTGTCCATCTGGAGGTTTTCCCCTGCAGTACGTAGCCAGAGTAGTTAACTGGCGCGCAAAATTCAATAAAATTCGCATCCTGAAAACACGAAACTCACGTAGACATTCAACTCGGCGTTGCTAAGGAATTTTAATGTACACGGTCGTCAAGGCGTGCAACAATGCACTTCCACCAATATAGCCGACGAAGTACATATGTATACCTATATCACCCCCCTTTATATTGCTAAAAATCTTGTCGCGAAAAGATTCTTTGTGGAACAGAGAATCAATCCTTAAATGATATTTTGAGTCAAGGGAAAATAACGTTTTACTTTCGGTCGCCAACCATCCAAGTTCAGAGATTCTCAGAGCTTCCTTTCGGTCCTCTTTTTCACAAACGGGTTTCCTCATACGCACTTCACCTTTGGTCGGTTGTTTTTTAAAAACAATTTCTGCGCGATTTCAGAGAATTTTATGAATATTATCTATTGGGAAACTTTGGATGGGAGCCGAAATTGTTATGAATTCTAATAATTGCATTTGCACGCGTATCAGTCATTAAACCAATGAAACATTTGACAGGTTGATTTTTCTGTTGACAATATATTTTAAAAATCTGGAGCAACAAATTACACCAATAATCCTATAAATACGAGGGTATAAGGATTAAAAGAAAAATAGTGTGCGGGAGATAATTTTCTAAGTCTGAAAGTGCGTCTTTTGGAGTTAGACGACGTTGCGTTTCAACGATTCCATTCTGAAATATCTTGCAGATTCTTCACATAAGTGGGTAATTTACACCATTTAGGGGCTTTTGATATAATAAGAGAGAGAGAGAGAAGCAATGTTGGACGTGGCTAATTTGCGAAATTTTTCGTCAAGCAGTTTATCAATTAACTGGTTGGTATATCCATTCTTGTTGGATATATATTTAATGATCTCCAATTCTTTGTTAAAATCAGAGCTGGATATGGGAATGTTTACTGAACGGTGTAAAATGGCATGATAAACTGCAAGTTTGTGAGATAATGGTGGGTGGGAGAAATCAGCAGGAATTACTTGATATGTATACGTTGGTTTTCTGTATATTTCAGAATGATGCTTATTATTATGAATTGTGATGCTTATGTCGAAAACGTTTAATTTTTTGTGAACTGAGTTTAAAAATATAAGATAGGAATTTAATTGTCGATGGCTCCCGGTCCAACAGCATAGAACATCATCGACGTATCTGAACCAATAAAAGATATGTTTTATAGAATGGTTATTGGAATTAAATTATATTGATTCTAAATCATCCATAAAAATGTCTGACAGTAGGGGGGAGATAAAGGAGAGCCCATTGCTAAACCTTCTTTTTGCTGATAAAATTTTCGATGATGACTGGTAGAGCGCTGCACAGTAGCATTCAAGTCAACCGTAGTTGACATTCCGCATTTCCACATAATGAAAAACCAAAGCCAAGATGGCGCTTCTCATAGCGACATCAGTTGATCATTTAAAATATTAAATTCATTTTTTTAATTACGAGAAATACGGTACATGAATAATACAAAATAATTTCTATTGCAATATAATAAAACGCTAATTTTTCTTATTTGAAAATTAATTATAAAAAAATGAATATTTTCTAAAAACAGAAGTGACACCTATTTTACGTGGAAGAAACTGTCGATATTTCGTATTTACAAACACTAATAAAGATAATCGTTATTGCGCTCTATATTACAATTAAAACTTTATTCTTGATTAATTGTATAATTTGTATGTATATTTTAAGATATTCTTTAGATATTTAGCGCTAGATGTAGCACGAATATGAAACTTCTTTCGTAAATGAGCAGATCGTACTTCAAAAGAGTGTTAATCTTGCATGGATTATTTAACAACTTCATAAAATGGAACTATTATTAACGTTAGTAAGAGGGACTACTCCTGAATCTTCGATAACTGCCAGCATTTACTTGAATCAAGAATCATCGTCTATGTGATGGATCGCAAATTTATTTTTAGGAATGAACCATATTAATATGAGCTATTGCTATGATGTGCCGAAATATCACAATCGTAATGAAATATTACATAACATCAGTTATTTATTTGTAAGGTTTGCTTTAGCTTCATAAAATCTTTGGGCATTTTCAAAACTGGAGGAACTTTGAGGTATAATGAACCGATTCCCTAGATAGCGAGATTATTAAACTTCCGAACGAGGCTAATATTTACGTGAAGTCCATTTCATCCAAAATGCGACGATCTGAATTAGAATTCCGTTTAACTCAGCTGAATATTCTCCAAATTTCATTATTAATCGATAATGCTATACGTTTTAATTTAAAGCAAGGTTTAAAAATCTCACGTTCACCTGCCAAACGACAAATACTGTGGAATTTCCGTGTCGAAAGTCTATAGGAATGGGATATTTTCTATACGTACCGAAAACTGTGGGCTTAGTTGTCTATCGGAATACAACTATTGCCCAGTTTCATCATCCTGGCCAGTAATAAGGAGTTAAGTTTATGCATTCTTTTTCAGCTATGTGATTATTTTCCAACGAGCGACAAATAGAATAAACAAGAACATCGGGTGGGAAAAAAGTAATTTCGGATGAAAAGGTAACAGCTGGGAGGGAAGGATTCGGCCACGGTGGGTCTGTTAAGGGCAGGTTACACGTGCCGCTAAGTCATACGTTACTGGGAAGCCCTCCTGGTCCAGTTGGAATACGAAAAAATGAGTGCAGCATTGACGTCCAGCCGCGTTGTTCGGTGGGCATCGGACGCAAGCGAAAGCAGTTCAATGCGATAGGTGTCCTTTACGTTTGCAAATTCAACTCGAGCCACAACTCGGAGAGATTCAGATACTCCCCCATTTTAAAAATTATGACTTAAAACTTTTTAATTGATAATCGCCATTTGTCGCAAATTCTTGTGGGATATGCATATTCGTAATCCGTTAAATGCACTCGTAAAGAACTAGCTTTCATCGAAAGGGATGCTAAATAGTGGCGAAAATACGGAACAAGCGTGTGAACGTTCTTTGATTTTACAAAGCGTCAGTTCTTTATTAAATGATTGGGAGGGTAACTTTGTGAATTTGTATGATGCCTGTAGGATCGTATGCAATATAATGATTAGCGCCCGGGGATAAAATGTCTATTACGATAATGCAATGGAAACCCCTAAAACCCTGTAGGGCGATTAATAATCCAAGAAAGTGAGCGGGAGAAACTCCGACATATTGCAAGGTCGCAACTTCATGATAGCTAAAGGTGACACTATGGGAATAATGTTAACGCCCACACATATCGAAAGACACAACCACGATAATAAAATGCGTGTCATCACATCGAGTGCTGCTGAGGGCAGAGGAGATACACGATCGGGCTCGTGTAATTTTTTGTTTGTTCAGGGAGGCCATTGTTAAAACCATAAACGAAATCCATTTTAATACTTATTAAAATATTTGATACTGGGGAGTTGCGAATTTTCCATTCCATGCTCACAAAATGCTGACGAATCACACCTAATAATCGACATTCATTTGACCTAATGAAAATCTGTCGTTCATTTCTACCTCCACCCAATATCTTACATATAGCGTCACTATTTTCAATTAATTAGAAGCGCACCCCTAAGTTATATTTTTCGAAGAATTATTGGGGATCATAATATTAAATTAAATTAATTAAAATTAAATTAATTACCTTGCATGCCGAAATGCAGACGTCTCCATGATGAGGAGGTAAGCACTCAGTCAGGCAGCGTTTAGGGCATTGAGGGGTGTTTTAGAAGGAAAGGAAAATAGAGGGAGAGGTAATGGTCAAATAATGCGTGCGTACGTGCGAGTACGACAGCCGCAATCCTTCTAGGAAATTTCTGGTAAGAGAAGAATATATTTTCTTGAAGTTTGAAGGTAAATATGTCCTATTGAGAGAACTTCTATATTAAACAAGTAGTTATGGAAAGCCCTAATCCGCCTTCTTTCCTTTCAATACAATTTTAATATACAACAAGTAGGGGTTATATATGTTTTTCCGTGGTACAGCGGTGCTTTTCGTCACCTCGCCCTACAAACGAAATTTCTTTGAAATCCGTTCTGCCAATACCTTCCAAATTCATAGTTACAGAAACATTCTAACCTTGATATCATGGTAGCCCTGTTTAATCGACCCGGTTGAAATACGACATTTTGCTTATTTATTATGTTATGTTATGTTTATATTAAAAGTATTAAATTTGGTTCAAATTGATGAGAATAGTTAAACACAAATACTTGTAAAAATAATATTTTATCCGTTGTATTGTGGCAGCCTTGCTTTCCATATCTACAGTAAACATCTTGAAATTGCTATTTTATATTGCACGCCTGCTTCATACAAACCTTTGTCAAAATCGGTTTACCTAATTCCTTCCAAATTCATAATTGCCGAAAAGATTAAGTTGGTGGAATACGTCCCTCCGATATCCAGGAAAAGTTGCGAAAAGTAGGTATGTGTTTCGGATACAAAGCAGCCTTCGTCATTGGCGATTCATCTACCATCTATCATTACTTACTTCTCCATACCATTGAGTTGACTTGTCACATTCTCACGTTTTGCATCAATGTTACCACACGAAAATGAAAATTTTAACAATTAAAAATTATTTTAAGACAATATCATTTAGCAAACAATGAAAATGATCTTATTCACAAATCTCTCTCGCAGAATACCTAATTGTTTTATCGAAGGTCATTTTACATTTTTTTTAATAAATTGTTAAAAACACTGCCGTATGCGAGCAGAAGTATCTTAGGCAGTCATCGCAGTTATTATTTTCAGTTTGTAATATTATTTATATGAAACGTGATGGTTTCTGAAGCAGGAAGGCCGAATGCCGTAGAGATGTAGGGCTGCAAGCTAAAATTCAAAGAAAATGAATCACAGGTACAAAGAGACGTCGATTCCCATATTGTACGGAAAAGTAAATCATAATTTCATCGAGAATCAGGATGTTACTCGAGGTTAATGCCATAATTTGTCCGAGTTGCTGTCAAGATTATGTTTCCCGCGTCATGATGCCGTTACGCTAATTGTACCTCCATCTCTCATCTATAATACCAGGGGATCCGCGGGATGTTTGGCCTCGCTCAAGCCGCCTTGGGCTGGTGGGGGTAATCACGTAGGTAGGTGTTTCGGATACAAAGCAGCATTCATCATTGGCGATTCATCTACCATCTATCACGTTCAATATTATTATCGTCTTCGTAGTTCTCCTACAGTGTGGATGTAAAATTTGATTGGAATTGAAAGCGCTGCCCTCAGAAGTAAAATATGAATGAAAGAAATGTAATTTCAAGAATCGCACGAAATACCGGACTAATGGCAAATGAACCTGAGCCTTGTCTCCTCGTTGAGACAAAAGTTATAGCAGGACAGACAAACGGATAATCAAGCAAACAGACCAAGTGCACAGGGATTCAACATAAGAGACCGCGCCAACGCAAATTGCTTGCCTCTGGGGTACATTTTAGGGAAATTTTTATTTGGCGTTTTCTTCGTTGTTTGATGTTTTCTGTGTGTCCGCTAAATTTCGTTTTGATTGGATAAGACTTAAAAATTAGCTCAGGAACTATAAGTGTGGTGTTCTAGAAAAACTATTGGCAGTCGTCTCTTAAGTTATTTGAACATGCACACGAAATTTTGTGAAAATAAAAAAATCGAGATAGCAGTTATCGTAGAACAGACAATGACGATTCATATGCTACAAGATTTTTATTTTAATTTTACAGGGCACTGACTGGAAACTGATGACAATATCAGAGATTCTGATTTTATTGTAAAAGTTTACCTACTATGGGCTACATAAACGTTTTATTTTTCATGAATTAAACGCGTTCAAAAAGATTTGATTTACAAAATTTAACCCACCATAGATACATCTCTCCTGGAATCTGGTAGAACTTGTTCGGGAGCCCAGAATCTTTGTAATGATGTAATTTTCAGCTTTACGAATATTTTTACCTTATATTAAGTTGAGATTTTGGTATAATCTAATTCAATGAAACGATACTTAATGCATAAATCTCCTCTTTATACAGAACCATGTTGGTTACCAAATCTGACGGGCCAGTGACGGGTCGCCTGATTTTTATTACAATTTAAAGCAATCTAGAAACATTCACCATTGTTTTAGATTTCTTTTCAAAAGTAAATGAGGTTGGCGGAGAATTAAACAAAGTTGTAACGTTTGTGCTGTCAGTTTCAGTATCCAACGAAACCTGCGAACATGTATTCAATGTCATTAATGTTTTGTTGAGTAAAGGTCGAAACTAATTAAGTGTGCATCATGTCAAGGCGGAAATTTCAGTATACACCAATTTTAATTACTCACCTAAAGATTTCAATGTCTTTTTCTGTCAAAATCAGATCTTTTGGAGACTGCTAGAGTAGTTCAAAATACAAATTCAAATTACATAAATGAAGCACGGCTTTTGAAGTAATGCTATTTTTACGAATTTGTTATTATAATTCATAGAGTAATGTTAAAACAAAATTAAGGTTAAACATTCATATATTTTGTAAATGATAAATAAAACAAATTTTATGGTCCTCATTAGCTTTTTTTAACCTACAGAATGTCTCTCTATTAACTTCCGGAATCAACAATTTACAAGATGGCAACTGTAAATTTAACAATAAAATAAATATTAAATATCATTATATGTTTCCCAATAATTAAATAAAATAGTTTCATTGCTCACACCCGGTTTTTTGACCTAGATAAAATCCTCCCGGTTTCTCCCGAAATTTGCTATTCATTCGGTGGAAATCTCTCGGAATCAACTACTCATGAGGTGGCAACCCTAGTTTCCTGTTTCTACGAGCAAATTTTCAAGACGTCTCTTGTGTGAAGAGAAAATATTATCTGTAGTTGTAAGAATTTCAGAAATCAGGGACGTGAATTCCATAGGAGTAAAATGAGCATCAACCGACTTGAATCAGCACATCTGAGAAAATATAAAAAAATGAAATTTAGTAACAGCGGAAGAATGATATGCGAGATATAAAAGGAAATAAGTAGGAAGGGACTCACCCAGGGTTGCCACCTTATGAGTAGTTGATTCCGGGAGATTTCCTTTTCATGATAGAAAATTCCGGGAGAATCCGGGAGTATTTTCTCTAGGTCGAAAAACAACTAAAGTGACCAATGAAACTTATTTTATTTAGTTATTAGTAAAATCAATAATGATTATTTAATCTCGTTTTATTTTTAAAGTTAGAGTTGTCACGTTGAAAACGGCTGATTCCGGGCGATATCCATATGAATAGTTAACCGCGATATCGTTTGTAGGTTAAAAAACACCTAATGAGAACATAGAATAATTGTATTTTTTATTTAGAAAATATATTAATATATAACGTCAGTTTTGCTTTATTATATGAAATATAATAAATAAATCTTAAAAATAGCGTTACTTCAGTAGTAATATTTCATTTGAATTTGTTATTCGAACAACATCGAGCAGTCTCCAAAAGATCTGGTTTTGATAGTAAAAGGGCATGGATATCTTTAAAAGAGTATTTAAAATTGGTTCATACGTGAATTTCAGTCTTGACATGGTCCACATTTAATTTGCTTCGAACTTCACAGCACGATTCGTTAATAGCATTGAACAACGGTCACAAGCTGCGGTGGATACTGAAGCTTAAAACACAAGCGTTACACTATTATTTAATACTCCGTCATCTCCATTTACTTTTGGAATGAAATCTAAAACAATATTGAATGTATAATAATTGGTTTAAATAAAAATAAAAATCAGACGAACCTTTATTGGCACGTTAGCGTGGTAACCAACATGCTCCTGTATAAAGAGCATATTTGTACATTATTTATCACTTCAATGGCATCAATGGATAGGATTCTATCAAAATCTCAAATTAGTACTAGGTAAATTCAATTTCGAAGATTTTGGGCTGCCGGAAAAGTTCTACCAGATTCCGGGAGAAATGTATCTAAGATTGGTTAATTCCGGGAGACTCCCAGAATTCCGGAAGAGGTGGAACCCCAGACTCAGCGCCTCAGTGCCACTCGGGACGAATGTGGCGCCAAGTGTTAGTTAAACCTTTCTCTCAGATAACTGTCCTAAATACTTTTTCAACGTTTAGGTGAAATTGGTTGAGCTACACGAACGAATCGATTTCGAATAAAGGAGTAAATTATGGAACTGTTTTAATATAATTAATAACGTGAGTCGGTCCAGTAGTGTGACGTTGCTCGCGATACAGCTTCTGGTTAGGTCTCACGCATGGCTTCGACTTTAGTGATCGGCATTTGTAAGTTTCATTTTCCGGCAGCCCGCGGACCACCTGAAAGACACTCGAAGCCCAACAGTGGTCCGCGGAGCACACTTGGAGAACCGCAGCGTTAAAGTAGCTGTATTCAAACATTACAAAGCCGAGGACCCTCAACGACGAGAACTATCTTCGCCCCTAATTCTGTACCATCAAGTTACCGCATAAAAACAATAACAATACCTACTGGACATACAATTGCAATTGAAATTTTCTCGTTCGGCGGCGTTTGTTGTTGTATGACAAAATTTGAAAAATGCCCAAGATGAAAGCACGTTAACCCGTAACCACAGGCATCGGTCTCTCAGACCACACGAAAAATTTCAATAGTCTATTTAATGGTCCATGGATCATTTAGGCCTTTGAGGTTTTGTTTAGCTTTGTATCCTGGAGGTGGCTTTGTTTACTTCACGGTAGTTGCCTTCTAGCTTTGGACCTGTGCGTACTAGAGCGGGTTTAGTTTCGTTGCCGGTCTGAAAAACCGCTTGCCTGTGTCCACGTAATTTTTTTCGGGACAGTTCTTTCACACGGTTTCGGAAATTTCCTACGACATGTTGCAGTTATACCGTCCTGGACCGTCGCACGTCCAAAAATGAAAACCAAAACTGCCTTCCAATGTTTTATTTGTAGCAGCTCAATATATTTGAAATGTTCAGCACCCGCTTGAGGAGAGAGAGCGTGAGAGGGGGAGGGGAGGGCGTTGGAAAGGGAGTGGGATGGGTAGGGGGGATGGTAATGGGGGGTTAAGGGGAGAGGGAGGGGAGTGGGTGGAGAGGGTGGGAGAGTGGAGGGAGAGGAAGAGGGAGAAGGGGAGAGAGCGGGGTAGAGGGGGAGAGAGATAGAGACAGAAAAGAACCAAATGTACTATATATTGAAAATAATTATGTGCGGTTAAGTATTTTATAGCGAAATTTATTTCTTTGTCTAACAATTTCTATTCACCCAAAACCATTTTTACACTCCGTACCACTCAATCATGTTAATTTAATATTTATTGCTTAATTTTTAGTGCATATAAAAGTTGGTGTCATTAATTTGACTTTTCAAGATATTTCTAAAGGCTAAAGACTACTTAAAAAAGTTGTCCAGTATTGGAAAGTACCAGAACTTGGGTGACATTCGTGGTACCGCAAACAGCAACCAAGTTTTGAGAAGAGGATAAGTGAACACGAATTATATTTTGAATTTCTGTCACCCATTTGCTACTTCACGAAACATCTCTTGGAAAACGCTCATAACAGTACTTTTTACCATATGTTAACGACTTTTTATGCCAAAGGCAATAGATTTTTTTCTGGAACAATCAAAATTTATTCATTTTTTCCTCACTAGCGAGTTTGTATTTAAAAGATTTCTCCAATCCATTCCGAAAACACCATTGAAAGAATTCCTTTTGGTGACTTTATGGCGAGATATTTCCTATTTTCCTCCTCCTCTCTCCACCATACCTCTTTCCCATCTGTCTTTTCGTTTGATTTGTCATTCTTAACGGCCCCACTTCAGCCGTCCTCGGCTGAGGGGTGGTCAGCGTGTCTGGCTCCCAATGTTAAAGTCGCCCGAGTAAAATAGTAAAAGGTGCTTGCATACTCACCTTGAAAAAACATTCATTTTTTAGAGACACATTTCGTCATTGGAAATATATTTTTAATTCTAAAGATTTCACCTCTTAACCGATTTTCATTCTTTCCTTGTGTAACTATAATGTAGTAAACCAATCCCTAAATTTTGCAATTTCAAGAATATTATACTTTTTTCACAGTAGGATACTAAAACCACACATTTTTGCCAAATTTTAAAGTTGTACCCTATCTAGTAGTGAAATAATATTTATCTATTTGTTTAAATTTTAAATAATTATAACGGCCGCATCAACATATTGATGGAGATTTTTATTTGGGTATGTGCACCAAGTTCAAAATAACTTTAAAATTTCCGCTTCAACACGACATTATTTTTTTTCACGATTCTCAAATATTAAAACAAATACTACACAACCCATATTCTACACATGAAAATTATCACCACCTGATGTTACTTGGTTGTCCTTTGTACCTTGATGTGGTAGAAGGGCTTGAGCATTTCAAGGGGCAACATTTTGTCGTTGTCAAAGAGAGGATAACAAGGTAGGAAATTTAACACCACATTTGAACAAATACAAAGTCTCAAAATTAAAACACAAATTTATTAGTGTAATATTGTAAACACTGGAAACTGTATTGGGTACTCAGTTTCAGCCAGAAGTTACAAGATAAAAATATTGATGATACATTGGTCATTGATTCACAACAGTTATATGCAGGCAATTAACAATGTAATGCTTATTGTAAAAGAGCTTGTTGGAATGACTTGAAAGTAGATTTAAATGCAACCTTAAAAGGCATTGATGTATAATATTGTACAATTAAGACATGCCATTAAACAAGATTTTATCTTTTGTGTATAACAGCTTGTAACTTGTTTAATCTATGTGAAAATCCTTCTTCGGGTTGACGTTTCTGTTTTATTAAGGTTAAAATTTAATTTTGTGAAATGCACAAAAGATATTTAGATGCTTAAGCATTGACAGTATATGGAATATAGTGGAGTACATTATAATTCTTAACTAAAATTACACTTAGTCAAGGAACACACAACAATCAATGCTAAGTGTTCTATCTGTTCTTTTTTTAGAATTTCACAATAATGAAAATTATGTGTGTTATTAAATACCCTCGACCATCCTATACTGCCAGAAGGCACAAATAAATGTAACTGTTGCTTGACATCACAGCTTTTGGGAGTTCATTAACCACTTTGCTGGTATCATTTACCCACTTTTGGTTATTCATGAAGGGATAATTTATATATGCGGAGATATTAATTTAATAAAAATAAATAAATGCACTAGTTAATGCATCAGAATATGCTGAAATCTTTTCAACACAACCTACTCATAAGTAGATGCATGTAGAAGGTGAATGTTTTTTATTAGATAGTTATAACAATGTCGACTATTGCTTGGCACAACATTCAAGATTCAGCCATCAGATAATTTGCGTAATACTTTCAAACTGTAAAAAATCAGCCTGAGCTCTTAGATAATACAAAAAAAACTATATAGTATATAAAAAATAAATAGACAGGTATTATACAGAAGATTTTGAAATAAAGACGATGTTTTTCACTAAAGATCCTATCAAAATCACATCCACACAAAATAATTATGTTGTCAGCAAAGATGACCAAAATTGCTAAAACACTCGAAATTGCTTCAGTCATAATTAACAGGCTAGAGCCTTTTTCTTGTATGAAGAAATTATACATTTATTATTTTCTTTCTGTTTACCAACAGAATACTTATGAATGCTGGTGGAGGTTTTCGGGTTTCCCTGCGTTGGCGGCATTTCTGGCTCTAGACGTTTCGCAGACATTGCAGTCTGCATCTTGAGGAGACGAAGTGAGATCAGATTGTAGGGATCTGCTTTTATATCCACTCGGCCTTCCTAGTTTAACCGTTGTCCATCGCTGATTGGATCATTCGAGTTGCTATCCTTTTCTCTTTGGTGGTTGCTCCAACGTATTTTCTTCCCTTTCACGTTTCCGTTGGAAGAGTCGCTTCCATGTTGCGCTAATGTGCAAACCGTCGTCCCGGTTGAAATTGACTGGATGTTTTTCGATTTTCATAGCTTCGCGAATTAACCTCGGAAAATATCGATCTTCTTTCGCGAGCAATTTCGTTTCCCCGAGCCAGTTTTTATGTACCGGGCCGCAGGTGAAGTGCTCCGCTATGGCCGACTCCGTCCAATTCTTGTTCATCATGGCCCGATTATGTTCGCCTAAGCGCCAGCGAATGGATCGTCCCGTTTGTCCTACATATACGTGTCCGCAGCTGCATGGAATCCTGTTGACTCCTTCAGATGTTAGCGGGCCGAGTGCATCTTTCGCAGACGGAAGTTCTTCTTTTATTTTTCTTAGCGTGTTTGAACGGACGACGATATTTTCTTTTTGTAGAGCCCTGTCTATGCGTTCTGATGTCCCGGCGATGAAGGGAATTTTTGCGTAGGCTGTGGGCTTTGGTCGTTCCACCGAAGGTTTTTGCTTCGGTTTTATGTTCCGCCGGATGAAGGGGTGACTGTAGCCATTATTCATAAGTGCCCTTCTTATATGCTCTTCTTCGTCTTTTAGCGACTCGGGATCGGAGACCGTCTTTTTTCGGTGCATCAGGGTCTTGATTTTTGATGCCTTCTGCTGAGGATGGTGATGAGAGGCAGCATGCAGGTAACGGTCAGTATGCGTTTTTTCCGAAATACGCTGTGTCCAAGGCTTCCGTCAGGTCTCTTCTTCACCATGACGTCGAGAAATGGTAGGGTGCCGTTCTCTTCGACTTCCATGGTGAACTGGATGGCCGGGTGGACTTGGTTGAGTTGACGGTGGAACTCATGAAGTTTATTTGTCCCATGGGGCCAAATGACGAATGTGTCATTCACGCAAAGACTAGTACCCCTACGGAAAGACCGGAAACTTAACAGAAATTTAACAGATTAAATGGACTTAAATGAAAAAATTGCATATAAGAAATAGAACTTATTACCATATATCACACATTACGAGAGTACAAAGTCATTATCAAATTACATAACAGTGAGGTATTTTTACATAAATATTATACAATCAAGATATAAAAATGAATTATTGTAACAGAATTTTATAACGTTAATACCTTTTATGCATGAAACGTATTTAAAGGAAATTCACGTGGACGACGAAAAACGTCAAACTTTCACGTCATGAATGAATTTGTGGATCAAGCAAAAATCTATTTGTAAAGTGATTTCTTCGGCCCTGGAACACATTCTCTTTCTGTTGCACCTGTAAAAAGAGCGAAAATGAATTTCTAAGAATGTCAATCATTAAACATGCTAAACCTAATGAAATTGATGCAGGAGGCAATGGGCATGCTTCAAATGTTGCAATAAATGTAAAATAAGGCAAATGCGCTTACGGCCCATAAACAATGTTTCTATGATGATCACATTACCATTTGTAAAATTAAACACATCACATTGCACTAGAAAATGTGCACTTTATCTATAATTTATTCCAAGCACAGTTGTATTTGCTGACGTTTACGTGTTCACAGCAGTTACAGTTAGACCATTTAAGATCTATATGTATTCATCATATAATAAGGAAAACTTTTGATATAGAGATTTCAATTTCTCGATCGAAAAATATATACATATTTCTAAATGTTTTGAAACAAAGAAGAATTATGTCTAGGATTATAAACAAATGCATAATGAGAAACAAGAAATATTCAAGTTAACAATTTCTGTAAATTCAAAATATTTCAAATTAAAACAATGAGACATCGCTATGGTACACTTATTTCATTCTATTACAAGCACAATTCTATCCTCTGGCGTCTCTGTTGCAGTTTAACTTATAAAACTCACTATAATCTACTGATAACCGCGAGAAGTTTTATACAGAAAATTACTGCTTATTTTGTGAACTGACACGAACCATATTCACGGCCTGGGCAATGGACGACACAGCTAGGTGAAGTAAGCGAGGCTTAACACCTGAAAATGAGAAATATTTCCTCTCAAAATGCTTCTCGTACACCAACAAAAGAGAGAAATTTCTTTCCTTCCTTCCTAGAAGATATATCCATTGGAGGTATCTGTTAAGAAAATATAAAAGCATTCTCACAAAACGAATTCACATAACTATTCGTAGAACTATTTCGTTAATCTTTTTTTCAAAAATATATGATATTTTTAAGATTTACCTGTTGATTGGACATCAGAACAAAATCATTCCGTCACGTTTTCTTAAACAGTGATGAATGCATATCTACTATATATCTACTTGACAAAATCAGAGTAACTGACAACCTCTCAATAAGCAATGGCCAACTTTTTTCAAGAAAAATGGCCGCTGTTCCGTTACGAGACACAAGGAACGTGTGGCGCTGTGGTGATGCGGTAGAGAGAGAGAGAGAGAGAGAGAGAAATAGAGGTTGAAAATGAGTGAGAGAGAGAGCCGACTGCGACTGCAGCGCCTATCGCGGACACCTTAGCATGGTGAACTACGTGTAAAAGCTGGGAATCTATTCTCCCATAAGAGTTTCATACCCCTGCATCCACGTAACGCAGCCAGCATGAAGGTTGAGGACCACATGATACTAGCGCCTTAGACTAGAAATGCTCCATATATAGATTGGCTATGACGGGGGATAGAGGACAGACCATATCTGCTCCCTCCTTCTGGTCGTAAAATTGTCCGTTCCACAGGAAGTAGTTGTTGGTGAGGCAGAATTCTGTTAACTACGGATAGTCTACCGGCAGTCCATGATGTATAAGCTCCTTCAAGATTTCGATGGAGTCCTTTATAGGAACCTTAGTGAAGAGTGAGGTCACGTCAAAGCTTACAAGAATATCGTTCTCCGAAACTTTCATGTCGTTTAGCCTTTCTATGAAATGTGCTGAATTCTTCACGTGCGATTCCGTTCCGCCTACGTACGTCTGTAAGCTGCGTGCGAAGTATTTTGACAGCCGATGTGTTGGGGAGCCGATGGCGCTGACGATGGGTCTCAGAGGAACGTCGTTCTTGTGTATTTTTGGTAACCCAAACAGTTGTGGAGGCCTGGATGATGACGGCAGTAAATTCCGTTGGTCTTAAATAGGTATTGAGGATTTCTAAATCAACTCTCGGATTTTCCTTTCGGTTTTCATCGTCGGGTCGCCTTTTAGTGTGGAGTAAGTTGGATTGTCCAGCAAATTGCGGATCTTCTCGTCGTAGTCCTCCTTGGAGATGATTACGGTGGCGTTTCCCTTATCAGACGATAAAATCACGATACTTTTCTTGTTTTTCAAATCTGTGAAGGCCTGACTTTCGGCTGTTGAGATGTTGGAGGTTGGCGGTCTTGCTTTACGAATAATATGCGCCACCTCTTGGCGCATTTCTTCTGCTTGGTTCGATTTCAGATTTCGGATGGCCGCTTCCACTCCCACGACAATTTCTTCCTTAGGTATTTTGTTGGGAGCGATAGCGAAGTTCAGACCTTTCGCTAAGACTGATTTTGCTGCATCGGAGAAATTGACGTCCGTTAGGATGTAAATCGTCTTTTCATGGCTCGGCGTCCTTTATGGGAACCTTAGTGAAGAGTGAGATCACGTCAAAGCTTACTAGAATATCGTTCTCCGATACTTTCTTGTCGTTTTGCCTTTCTATAAAATGTGCTGAATTCTTCACGTGCGATTCCGTTCCGCCTGCGTACGTCTGTAAGCTGCGTGCGAAGTATTTTGACAGCCCGATATGTTGGGGAGCCGATGGCGCGGACGATGTGTCTCAGAGGAACGTCGTTCTTGTGTATTTTTGGTAACCCATATAGTCGTGTAGGCCTGGATGATGACGACGGTAGGTTACTTTGGTTTATATATGTATAGAGGGTTTCTTAATCAGCTCTATGTTTTTCCTTTCGGTTTTCATCGTCGGGTCGCCTTTGAGTGTGGAGTAAGTTGGATCGTCCAGCAGATTGCGGATCTTCTCGTCGTAATCCTCCGAGGAGATGATTAAGGTGGCGTTTCGCTTATCTGCCTGTAAAATCAAGATGCTTTTGTTGTTTTTCAAAACTTTGATGGCCTGCCTTTCGGCTGTTGAGATGTTGGAGGATGGTGGTCTTGCTTTACGAATAATACGCGCCACCTCAGATTCAGAATTCAGATTTCGGATGGCCGCTTCCACTCCCAGACAATTTCTTCATTAGATATTTTGTTGGGAGCAATAGCGATGTTCAGACCTTTCGCTAAGACTGATTTTGCTGCATCGGAGAAATTGATGTCCGTTAGGTTGTAAATCATCTAGTCGTGGCTCGGCGTCCGATCTGGATGTTGATTCTTATGGAGATTTTAAAATTTCTTAACCTGCTTATCCTTGAAAGACCACTGGGTTTTGGTTGAGGTGGTGGTGATATGGTCGCTTTGTTCTCAGTCTTCGTGAGACATAACGGAGGCGAGCTCTAGGTGGTGATGATAGAGATTATGAGCGCATTGGAGAAGCGCGTAACTCGTGGAGCGTATGCGTTTACGCAGGAGTGCTTGGCTTGTTGAAAAAGGCGAGTGATGACAAAAGCTTGCACTTCTGTTTGTGGAGACGCTCGAATCTCCTTCAATTCCTCTGGATGTTCTCCCCGTAGAGGGATATCAATTTGAGTTGAAGGCTTTCGCAGCGTTGCTGAATGCTGGTGGAGGTTTTTGGGTTTCGCTGCGTTGGCGGCATTTCTGGCTCTCGACGTTTCGCATACATTGCAGTCTGCATCTTCAGGAGATGAAATGAGATCCCGTCAGCTGTATGAATTTGCCTAAGTGAGAGCTTTCAACTACTGTGCGGTTAAGCTTTCAGTGGCTGGGCTGGGAGGTAGCAGGATGCTAATTGGACAGGTCCACTCGCTGTATGAAGAATGGCGGCTGTAGCTTCCGATGTCTTTTCTGTGGAATCGTTACTTCATATGCTGAAATGTCCTCTCTAACAAGGATGGCTGTTCCTCCTCCTAGTCTGCCCTCCCTGTCTGTTCGAAATACCTTGAATCCGGGTGCCGCCCATTTCCAAGATGGCTTAAGGTGTGTTTCGTGTATAAGAGCTACTGCGACGTTGTTTCCCTGGAGGAAAGCTAGCAGTTCAGGTGTTTTTGTTCTTATACCACCGTTGCAGTTCCAGGTGATAAGGACTATTCCGGAGAGCTGGGTGTTCTTATCCATGCATAGTCAGTATTTGGCCGGACAGTTGGGCAAGCACTTGTCCAAGGGCCGCGATTTGTTTCTGCAGGACTGATGTAAGGAGGGAGGTTAGGGCCGAATCCGTTGACGGGAGGAAAGATGGATTATCTGTAGTTGGTTCAGGTTGAGGTGGTATCTGTCTGTGGCGAAGGGTGACGTTGGGTTCCTGTATCGTCTCGCCGTTTGTGGCTGCGGGAGGCAGGAGTGGTGGGAAGTCCGAATTTTGGTGTGGATGTGCTGCGTTCTTTCTTTTGCTGCCCCAAGCGTTGCCTCTTGGAGCTGGTTCCGGTATATAGGCAGGGGGTGCCATCTGGGGCTGAGAGGTTTCCAGCGATTTAAACCATTTCCTTGCCTCTCGTTGGTATACCGGGCAGGTCTTATAGAAGGCGGGATGTTGGCCTCCACAGTTACAGCATGTGGCAGGACCATCCTCCTTTTTCTTCGGGCAGGTTTTCTTCAGGTGGAGGCCGCCACAGTTATAGCATCGAGGTGCCGCTGGGCAGAACGTTGATGAATGTCCGAAACGATTGCATTGGAAGCACATCTGTGGTTCTTCATGTCGGTATCGTAGAATGTGGACTCAAAAATTCCCGATGGAAGTCCATCGGAGGAAATCTTTTGGGTCCCATCCTTGGGCTGTGGCGAGGGTTGATACTACGAATGTCCCTAGGGGTGATTTGTAAGCTCGGCGAATCTGACGAGTGCGTAAGACTGGAACCTTCATGTCCTCCAGAATTTCCTTGAGATAAGATTCTTCCATTATTGTATAAAGCCCTCTTATGGTAAAGCTAAGGGTTTTTTCCTCTTTGGTTCCCCAGGTGGAGAACTGTGCTTGTTCTTCTCTTAACATAGTCTGCACACTTTTGTGGTCTTCTATATTGGTTAGCTGTAGCCTGGTATATTGCCTACGTGATGTCACTTGGAAAGAGTGGTCCTTTATGACACTCATGACGGCTGTTATAAATTGTCGGAAGTCTGCCAATTCATATAATAGAATTGCTGGCGGCTTAGGTAGACTTGTCTGGGATGGCTCGGCGGGAGGGGAGCTAGAAGCAGGCCCCGGAGTGACGTCTGTATTAGCGTCTCTGAGGAGCGGGTCGTAGCGGTTGTTGCTTTCTACCGTTTAGTGTTGGACGGCAATAGTCTCGGCAGCGGTGAAGTATGGCTTAAATTTTGTCTTCCGCTTCTTCTTTGGCTGTTGAAAGGTGCCCGTGCCAATGGACTTTCTAGCTCGTGTATCAGCATCCTCTTGGATAGGGGCTAGTTGGGAGTTATCGTTGTTGTTTTGGCCCTTGAAAAGGCCTTCGTCAGTTGGTTTCCCTTGGCTTGGTGTGCTGTCAAGAATTACTAGCCGGTCTTTCGATCTCAGATATTGGGAGTCAATTTTCCGGTCGTTTGGACCGGCGTCAATCTTAAAATCTTTTCCGAAGAGGATGTGTTTGATATTACTGGGTAATGATGTATCGACGTTCGTCCTAGGAGGAATCGTCCTATGTTGTACCTTTTTTGCCGGCGGTGATCTGAGCAGCGATATTTCGCAGAGCGGGTTTAAAGTTGAGGGGGCTGAAGCCCTTCCCCTCTAGCCTACCAACTGCCACCTGTCCGAATAGTCAAAAGAACACGATGTGCGGGTGAGAAGGTGGACCTATGTTAGCCACCCCCCGCTGCAAGAGAGAAAGTGTGACCGTGCAAGGTTCCCCCAGGTGCTCCGCTCGCAGCAAGGCGTGCGGTTTACCCCTGAGTAGATCCTGGTCACGCTTAGAAGGCCCTGGTAGGTCTGGGCCACAGCGGATTACAGTACTTCCTCCCCAGGGGGATTTTCCAAACACCAGCCAGAGCAACGGAATAGCTAGAGGAGTTCGTTATTGTTGAGTCGCTGACCATAAGCCGGCGAATGATCGATTGATCGATCGATCAATGTTTTCGATGAGCCGATCGATGAGATCCGATGGTAGGGATCAGCTTTTATATCCGCTCGGTCTTCCTAGTTTAACCGTTGTCCATCGCTGATTGGCTCGTTCGAGTTGCTATCCCTTTCTCTTTGGCGGTTGCTCCAACGTATTTTTCTTCCCTTTCACGTTTCCGTTGGAAGAGTCGCTTCCATGTTGGGCTGATGTGCAAACCGTCGTCCCGGTTGAAATTGAATGGATGTTTTTCGATTTCAATAGCTTCGCGAATTCACCTCGGAAAATATCGATCTTCTTTCGCGAGCAATTGCGTTTCCTCGAGCGTGATTTTATGTCCCGGGCCGGAGGTGAAGTGTTCCGCTATGGCCGACTCCCTCCATTTCTTATTCATCATGGCCCGTTTATGTTCGGCTAAGCGGCAGCGAATGGATCGTCCTGTTTGTCCGACGTATACGTGTCCGCAGCTGCTTGGAATCCTGTGGACTCCTTCAGATGTTAGCGGGTCGAGTGCATCTTTCGCAGACGGAAGTTCTTCTTTTACTTTTCTTAGCGTGTTAAAACGGACGACGATATTTTCTTTTCGTAGAACCCTGGCTATGCGTTCTGATGTCCCGGCGATGAAGGGAATTTTTGCGTAGGCTGTGGGCTTTGGTCGTTCCCCCGAAGGTTTCTCTTTCGGTTTTTTAGTTCCGCCGGATGAAGGGGCCGCCAACGCAGCGAAACCCGTAACCCTCCACCAGCATTCAGCAACGCTGCGAAAGCCTTTCAAGTCAAATAGAATACTTATGAATTTAAACACAATTTCTTTAAATAAATAAAACATCCTAATCAAGTCGAATTCCCTCCTAAGGCCTGTCGACACATTTCATACACCACATAGCTGATGCCAACTGCAGGGACCACTTTCATGAAGCTGGGCCTGATTCCTCGATAGAGACCAAAGAATCCCTCCCTTGCTATTATCTCACGTATTAATCTCGTCATGGTTTGGGCATGCTCTGGGCTTCTCAGTATATCTGAAAATACAAAAGAAAGTCAACATCATAACGTTGGAAAAGAGAAGAAGCGGAAAGCATATTATGTGACCAAACAAAAGATCACAGAGAATTAATTTGAACTCATGAATTATTATGACATATTTTTTGCAAGATTATTGACTTGGTAATATATTAACCCTTTCTGGTCTGAGTGATTTAAAAAATATCTCATACAAGATTGATGGCATTGCTGACATAGAAGCAATAAAATAATTACGTGTACTTTTTATAAATTTTTATTGGCACATACAGTTTAACTTATGTGAAAAAATGGGCCGATCATAGGTATACCAATGGCCAAAGGGAAAAAATCAGGGATGTCGATATCTGACCGGAAAGGGTTAATTCCCTTGGCGACAAAAAAATACTGGACAAATTAACATTCAAGGAAGCTACTTCAGTCGTGATAACTTCATTCAAAATTTTGTAAATGTGGTCTTTCATGATTTCATGAATGTTCTCCATCACTCACCTTGAGCTTGGAGCCTTGTTCTCACCAGAGCAAGCGGATACGATACTATCAGCCCACATGTGCTACTAATCGTCCCACAGCATAAGGGAAGCAAAATCCCTGGATTTTCTGAACCATTTTGCCGGATATAATAATTCTTCAAGGTCTGAAATACAAGATGGGAAAACTTAATATAAATTAAGACTAATTTACTATTTTTAGTTTCTAAATTTAAGTAACTAATGCAAACTGTCCAAGCACATTTTAAAAGTTAATGTAGGAATGAGAAAGTTTTTATAATTTGATATAGTTATTAAAGCATTTGGCATTTTTATAAATATGAAGTTGCAGTTTATTTATCAAGAGATCATAATAATACTGCATGATTAAAAGAAGCAATTTATATATTGAATATGAAGTAATTAATCAACTTTTAACTGTTTACTAAGCTCATTACCTAGAGACAACATTAAAAATTAGTCAAAAATATCTCAAGGTACAGAAAAACAATAGAAAAATTAAGAACTCATTTGCCACATTCACAAACATCCAAGATAAATAATTTGACATACGAACCTCATAAACAGCCAGATCTATGCCAGCATATGGGATTATCCCAAGAAGGTTTGGTAGGTATCCACGGTAAAAAGTCCTGAGTCCCTCCCTCCTATAAATTTTTTTTGCTGCATCAATGATCCCAGCATACTGGCCAGTTTTCCTGAGGGCCAGTCTAGTTTTTAGCACCTAGACAAAACAATTAGCACAATTAATGAATGCACTTAGAAATCCAACTTAAGATGTTTAAGCAAAGATTTTAATGAAACAACAATGAGGATACTTCTTCTCACCTCAAGTGGATATATAATGGTCTGGCTCACTCCACCAGCAATTGACCCAGCTACGAAACGCTCGTTGATGCTCAAATCCTCACCGCTGTTTTGATGGATCAACGTTTTTGTTTGCTCATAAGCCATGAACTTTATTGCAGTTTCTGGAACAATCTTAATAACATTTACTCCATTTCCTCGCCAGAGTCCTCTGATACCACCCTCTTTTACCATTTCGTGTAAACAAGACACAATTCCTCCTTTATTACCGTGTACCTGAAATAAATTCCAGAAAGATAAGTCTAAAGTGGTAAGTTCTTTTAACATCTACAGTTATGATTATCTGAACTTCTAATTAGTATTGGGAACAAATTTGGTAAAATGCAATTTTTTTCTTCATAAAATACTTTTGCGTCATATTTTTCCTGATGTATGTATGTATTTCATTTTTATACCGAATTGCGAGGGACTTTGACATTCAGGGTGTTTCGAATGCTTCAACACTGCAATGAGACAAGGGTGGAGAAGAAGGAAGAGTGAGAATTTGCTTAAACCGCTTTGTTCATAAAGATTACTCAATTTAGTAGCAGATTTTATTTCAGCCAGCTATTAATCATTCAGATGTTAAGTTTTACATTTTATCTATCAAAATATTTTATTGAACAACGGTATAGGAGTTGTTTCCTTTCTTTATCTTTGCCATAGTCTCCACTCATTATTAATATATATTTTATTAATGTATTTGTTGTTTTAATTACAATAGTAATATTCAAAAATATATATCAAAAATACATTTATATGCCTATTTGATGATATTTCAACACATGATTTTTAATAATGCCAAATTACCCCGAGTTTTTATTATCAGCGCCAACTTTGATCAGAGAATTTCAGATATTTATACTTTATTGCAATTAGAACAAGAAGTCCAAACCAGGACATATGCAGGCTGGTTTCCCATAGCTGACGTTCCGATTTTATTACTTATATTGACAAGAAAAGTGTTAGTGATTCCAAGGAATTCTCTGGAAATCAAATTAATAGAGCATTATCAGGTTTAAAATATTAATAGCAATGTCAAATTTTCTTTCTCTCGTATTTTCCATATATTTCATTTGATAAATGTTACTGTTTATACACTGATATGTGTGAATCATCTGTTCATTGCTGAAGGGTAGTCAAGTGAAATAGAAAATAACAGATTTGTTCACTCATCTATGCTCAAGCCGAGTTAGGAAATAATCGTCTCCATGGCAACAAACCGATAAAATGCGACTTACAACGTAAAAACTCTGTTTTAGTAATAATTCAATACATTAGGATAAATTATCAAAATTCGGAGTTAATATTTGGAATTTAAATTCTTTTCCCCTTAGAACAGGACAAACCTCACTCCGATATCAGAATTTTAAGATATTTTAAAGTATTAAAGAAAACATCCCTGTAGGATGGATTTGATACTTCAATTTTTGCACAAGCCTCATACCAACAAGTTTCATGAAAATCTGCCCATTGATGCAAAAGTTGTTAATAGGGGACACACACAGATAGGACCATTTCATTAGGCTGTTTCCTTTAGAAACCAGCCCAATAGAAATGAGTTTTTCACAAAAAATACAATATCATCACATTTAATACAACATAAATACCACGAAATTCTTCATGCTTTTTTAGGTTATTGGTATTTCGTTCCAATTCAAGTATTTTTTCAAGTAATTACCGTGCATGATTTAAATTAGAAGTTTGGTATTCAACAACTCAACGTCGCATCCATTAAAATATATAGTCAGACCCCTATTTACCACCCCTCCCCATATAGTGCCACTCCTGCTTACCGCCCATGAATCGTCGTGAACAAAACTTCCATCTTATGATGAAATAGAGCTAGCATATACCTCGATTTATCGCCACCGCCGCTTTAGCGTCAAAGGCAGTGATGGACAAACGGTGGCGCTAAATCGGGGTCTGACCGTAATTAAAGGTCTTAGGATTTCGGCGTGGACCTAAAGAAACCCTATCTATAATAGAGAACTAATAAGCCTTTAGTGAAGCTCGCTGATGATATTTTCCGGCGTCGGTAAATTTTCATGTCAAAATCACTTGCACTGGTTGATATGCAAATTGCAAGTCTATTAATCGCTATTAGGACTCGGAGCGGAAAGTGCGATCGCGATGCGCACCAATGAGGAAGCGAAATCTGCAGGCGAGGAGAGACTTCCCTCTCGAAACGATCAAACCCCGTCACACTCCCTCAATCTCCGCTCCCCGACCGCTGAACTACGTTATCTCGAACAAACCTCCTCGCGCGGACCAATGGGGACGTTACGGCGGCCGGGGATGGACTTGGCTTGGACCTTGCTCGAACGACGAGAAGAGCCTTTGCTTCAGCGATGGAAAGTTACAGGGTGATGGAAGATTACGTTATGATAGAGAAACGGAGACGAAACGGGGAACATTAAAAGGCGCACACGAAATGGTCATGTCGAAACCAATGACTTCTCTCGGGAGATTTGATCCCGAGATTTATTATATTAATATTTTATCGTGCGTTTATCGGCAGCTCGGACACGGAACTATGCAACGGCAAAAAATGATGAAAAAGCGAGAGGACGGTTTCCATGCACCGACTCGGCATTGAGGGACAGACACGCTACCTATCAACCCTAAATGTTTGAAAACGATTGAAAAATGAATAATAATAATAATAAGCAAAAAAGATCGTTGAAAAAAACTTCCTTGAATCTTGTTTTTTTTTATAAAAACAATTGCATAAATACTACATCCGTTAGGTACTGCAATTACATTAATCGCACTGGACTCGGACACTATCTTGTAAATATTATTAATCAAAGAAGGTTTTCACTTCGTAGAACGACATTACACGAATGAAATGAAACCCATTACTTAAAATTACACTTCGATTTATAATCGCGACCGGTTTCACGTAACGGTAAGTAGACTGATGATGCGAAAATGGGTCGCGGATATAAATTGAAGTGTAATTTTAAATTAATGGGTTTCATTTCATTCGTACCAAGCAAATGTGGGAGGTACAGCACACGTTTTGTTTTAAAATCAGCAGGTCGGAAACCCATTGGTTTAAAAAATGAAGAATTCATTATATATCGACGCTACGCGCTAGTCACCACCAACTCTCATCCTATTTATTGCCGAAAAATAAATTAATAATATTACTAATTATAAGAGCAATGAAAAATTACTCAGCCTACTACCTAAAAATAATGGCACTACAAACGTTGACGGAACAACAGTGTAAAAGGTGCTTTTTACCAAAACAATAAATATAACTGAAAACAACTGAGGAACTACTAAACTCATGATTAAGATATAAAAAACTAGCCAAAAAAGTTTTTGGAAACCGGTGGATTTACCTTGACCACAATTTTATTCCGGATATGAGGCGAGCTACATAATTCATTTTTGGAATTAAATTGCACACGGAGAAAACAACGGATTACTAAACTAAAGCTAAGCCAGCTACACGCGTAAACGATCACGAATTTAACAATTTTTTTAGATTCGTATGTCACAAAGGCTCCATCGAATAACACGAAGTAGTCATTCGGTCGATTTCCCTTGAATTTTGAAGACCCATCTCACAATCACGTGATACGAGGATTATTGAAGTCAGCCCACATCTGCCAAAGATCATAAAGGAAGCACTAGGAGGAGGGGGACATGGACATGAGTCGGCAAACCATAAACCGAAGCAATCGGTGGAAATTAGAATGTCACGTGGAAGGGATTGCGGATCGGCAAGTCACCCAACGCACAGTGGGACCAAATCCGAAAAAGGGGACCCATGTATATGCATATATTACAATACTGAAAGTAAGCGAGTAAATGCCGGAAATTTCTGAATTATTAATTTGAATAATACCTGTCGTATATAGAGCGAGTTTTCCATTCAGTCTCTATATATCATGCTAACATCTTCTAGGACACAACGAACAAAACGTTCGAGCTTCCGAATCCTCTTTATAACCGAGTTATACCGTGTGAAATTTTCTATAGTTCATTTATTTAAACTATTTCAGGAACGGCTTTTCCAGGACTTATATAATGGACAAAATATCGATAACAAAGACGATCACGTACAACCATTCTGTCGGCAGGATTCGAACCCACGAGCATTGTGAGCCAGACACGCTAACCACCCCTCTACCAAAACCGGCAATAATATTTTTAACAGGACAAAAAGAGAACCCAGCTTATTATTTTTTGCGGTTAATTTTTTCATTATTACTACTTGCCATTTACTTGCTTTACTCATAGACTCGACTATGTACACGCAAACTCCCATTAATATTTTACGAAACGGGGAAAAATTATATTCGCGGCAGTAAGGAAATGCGAAGGAAAATGAGGCAGATCCCGGTCTTACCGAGAGTGAAGTACAGAGGGAACGGAAGAAATAGTAACCGTTTCATATCCTTTCCACCTGCCTCCTTCCCTTCACCACTTCCATCATACGGCGACGTCGCTCCATAAAAAATGGCTCCGTCTGAATGATCGCCTCTTCACTTGACACCCTCTAACGCCACGCGGCCAAAACCCAACCCCGAATAATCGAAGCATAATGGAAGAAGGTTGGGTGGGGGTTTAATACCACGGCAGGTGATAGCGGGGTGGGATTGACCCCGACCAGTTTTTCTACGTCTAGACTTACTTGTTGGAACACTTTGAGTCGATCCAAAGGTGCGGTGCATGTACGGGATACGCCTCCGGCGATGCCACCTGCTACCAGAGTTCGCCACCACATACCAGAATGCATTTCAGCCGATGTGAAATCATCTGGTACGTTCATATCCTCCCCGATGTCGAGATGCTGAAGAGGAAGAGTGGAGCGGGTGAAACGACACTTCATAGTACTTCGACCGTTATTGCACCCTCCGTACCATCTTAAACATTTAACTACTGCGGTGAAATTACGAACACGTATCTGCGGTGCGCTCTTCCAGACCGCCACTCTTTATTAATTTATTATGATTATATCAATATCTACATCTACAATTTGGTTCTCCACGTTAAATAATGCCATGGGTTAAGTAATAAAAAAATTATATTCACTTTGTTTGTAAAATATATACTAGGCGGTAATTTGACACTATAATTTTGGCGGTCTCTCGCAGACAGCATCTATATAGTTAAATGTTAAAACGTTTTCGTCAAAAAATTACGAAAATCGATGGAACGTTTTTAGACCATTCATGGATGAATAAAGCGGAATATATTCTTGAATGTGCCTAATTTATATGCCGCGAAAAATAACGCTTGCCCAAAAAATTTCTATATTCATCACATTCTAATAGTAATACGTTAAAAATCAAATTCTACCATGGCTTTCCACAAATTAAATTCATAGATATATTTAACGAAATATTAATATCATCGAGCGCACGGTATCTGGTCAAAATATACATTTTTAAGCCATTCATTTAGGATAAAAACACCCTGGACCGGCTATTTACAAGAACAAATTGGTCAAAGCCTCTCAACTGCCTCATCTTCTCCGGGGGGAAACCAAAACGAAGTCATTTATTTTTTAAGGCTGGACACTGAAGCGTCTTCCCCTGGCGTGACGTCACTTTCATTGCTAAGGCAAGAGAATTGGCGGCTGAATGAAGAGCACTCAGTTCGTTTTCTATTTACGAGAGTTAGCGGTAAACAGCACACGGCCTATCTACATCTACAAGTTACCCTGCAATTCACCTAGCGGACAAGATGGAGTTGGAAGAGTCTGGCAACTAGATCGGAACTCTGCGCCGCAAAAAATCTGGCGACGATACAGCTTTAATCACTCACTTGCAAGGGCTATTATTACCTACGAGGATTAGGGGGAAGTATAACTCAAAACAACTAAGTTCTGGAGCCTAGTAAAAAGTTTGGGGATATTATTTACACTATTATACGTAAGATACTCTCTTCTTTAACCTTACACATGCCAGCCGACATAATTTTTATGTAGAGATCACAATAAAATTGGAAAACTTTGCGCCAAGATAGGTTTTATGGCAACATGGCATCCTGAATTTTTACAGCCCTGATCATTGAGCTGACTTCGTTCTGTTTGCTAACGATCAAACGGGATAGCTACGCAAACTTATATAACTTAGAATAATAAATAACTGATTTTATCACACTTTCCGGTAGGAATAGGTGGTTTCAAAATAACGATAAGTGAGCTAAGTTACCCTATTAAGGCGATATGTAAGTACAAAAACAGGGAGAGAAAGCCAACCAGCACAATACTGTCAAAATATATTACTATTAATATTATTTACGTTATGGTACGAAAGATACTATCTTCTTTAACCTTATTACACTTGCAACCGGCATAATATTTATACAGAGTTCACAATACATTGCAAAAAATAGCGCCAAGATGGATCTTATGGCGACATGTCATCTTGAATTTTTCCAGCCCTGATCATTAACCTGACTTCGCTATGTTTGCTAACGATCAAACGGGATAGCTACGCTAAATTAACTAACTTAGAATAATAAAGAACTGATTTTATCACGCTTTCCGAGCAGTTGGTCCCAATTATAGAACCCAATGATTGAACATTGCACTTAGAACACCCATTTATTTATATCATATTTCCATTTATTTATACGTGATTATCAACAGAAAGAAACTTACTTGTCCATCTGGAGGTTTTCCCCTGCGGTACGTAGCCAGAGTAGTTAACTGGCGCGCAAAATTCAATAAAATTCGCATCCTGAAAACACTAAACTCACGTAGACATTCAACTCGGCGTTGCTAAGGAATTTTAATGTACACGGTCGTCAAGGCGTGCAACAATGCACTTCCACCAATATAGCCGACGAAGTACATATGTATACCTATATCACCCCCCTTTATATTGCTAAAAATCTTGTCGCGAAAAGATTCTTTGTGGAACAGAGAATCAATCCTTAAATGATATTTTGAGTCAAGGGAAAATAACGTTTTACTTTCGGTCGCCAACCATCCAAGTTCAGAGATTCTCAGAGCTTCCTTTCGGTCCTCTTTTTCACAAACGGGTTTCCTCATACGCACTTCACCTTTGGTCGGTTGTTTTTTAAAAACAATTTCTGCGCGATTTCAGAGAATTTTATGAATATTATCTATTGGGAAACTTTGGATGGGAGCCGAAATTGTTATGAATTCTAATCATTGCATTTGCACGCGTATCAGTCATTAAACCAATGAAACATTTGACAGGTTGATTTTTCTGTTGACAATATATTTTAAAAATCTGGAGCAACAAATTACACCAATAATCCTATAAATACGAGGGTATAAGGATTAAAAGAAAAATAGTGTGCGGGAGATAATTTTCTAAGTCTGAAAGTGCGTCTTTTGGAGTTAGACGACGTTGCGTTTCAACGATTCCATTCTGAAATATCTTGCAGATTCTTCACATAAGTGGGTAATTTACACCATTTAGGGGCTTTTGATATAATAAGAGAGAGAGAGAGAAGCAATGTTGGACGTGGCTAATTTGCGAAATTTTTCGTCAAGCAGTTTATCAATTAACTGGTTGGTATATCCATTCTTGTTGGATATATATTTAATGATCTCCAATTCTTTGTTAAAATCAGAGCTGGATATGGGAATGTTTACTGAACGGTGTAAAATGGCATGATAAACTGCAAGTTTGTGAGATAATGGTGGGTGGGAGAAATCAGCAGGAATTACTTGATATGTATACGTTGGTTTTCTGTATATTTCAAAATGATGCTTATTATTATGAATTGTGATGCTTATGTCGAAAACGTTTAATTTTTTGTGAACTGAGTTTAAAAATATAAGATAGGAATTTAATTGTCGATGGCTCCCGGTCCAACAGCATAGAACATCATCGACGTATCTGAACCAATAAAAGATATGTTTTATAGAATGGTTATTGGAATTAAATTATATTGATTCTAAATCATCCATAAAAATGTCTGACAGTAGGGGGGAGATAAAGGAGAGCCCATTGCTAAACCTTCTTTTTGCTGATAAAATTTTCGATGATGACTGGTAGAGCGCTGCACAGTAGCATTCAAGTCAACCGTAGTTGACATTCCGCATTTCCACATAATGAAAAACCAAAGCCAAGATGGCGCTTCTCATAGCGACATCAGTTGATCATTTAAAATATTAAATTCATTTTTTTAATTACGAGAAATACGGTACATGAATAATACAAAATAATTTCTATTGCAATATAATAAAACGCTAATTTTTCTTATTTGAAAATTAATTATAAAAAAATGAATATTTTCTAAAAACAGAAGTGACACCTATTTTACGTGGAAGAAACTGTCGATATTTCGTATTTACAAACACTAATAAAGATAATCGTTATTGCGCTCTATATTACAATTAAAACTTTATTCTTGATTAATTGTATAATTTGTATGTATATTTTAAGATATTCTTTAGATATTTAGCGCTAGATGTAGCACGAATATGAAACTTCTTTCGTAAATGAGCAGATCGTACTTCAAAAGAGTGTTAATCTTGCATGGATTATTTAACAACTTCATAAAATGGAACTATTATTAACGTTAGTAAGAGGGACTACTCCTGAATCTTCGATAACTGCCAGCATTTACTTGAATCAAGAATCATCGTCTATGTGATGGATCGCAAATTTATTTTTAGGAATGAACCATATTAATATGAGCTATTGCTATGATGTGCCGAAATATCACAATCGTAATGAAATATTACATAACATCAGTTATTTATTTGTAAGGTTTGCTTTAGCTTCATAAAATCTTTGGGCATTTTCAAAACTGGAGGAACTTTGAGGTATAATGAACCGATTCCCTAGATAGCGAGATTATTAAACTTCCGAACGAGGCTAATATTTACGTGAAGTCCATTTCATCCAAAATGCGACGATCTGAATTAGAATTCCGTTTAACTCAGCTGAATATTCTCCAAATTTCATTATTAATCGATAATGCTATACGTTTTAATTTAAAGCAAGGTTTAAAAATCTCACGTTCACCTGCCAAACGACAAATACTGTGGAATTTCCGTGTCGAAAGTCTATAGGAATGGGATATTTTCTATACGTACCGAAAACTGTGGGCTTAGTTGTCTATCGGAATACAACTATTGCCCAGTTTCATCATCCTGGCCAGTAATAAGGAGTTAAGTTTATGCATTCTTTTTCAGCTATGTGATTATTTTCCAACGAGCGACAAATAGAATAAACAAGAACATCGGGTGGGAAAAAAGTAATTTCGGATGAAAAGGTAACAGCTGGGAGGGAAGGATTCGGCCACGGTGGGTCTGTTAAGGGCAGGTTACACGTGCCGCTAAGTCATACGTTACTGGGAAGCCCTCCTGGTCCAGTTGGAATACGAAAAAATGAGTGCAGCATTGACGTCCAGCCGCGTTGTTCGGTGGGCATCGGACGCAAGCGAAAGCAGTTCAATGCGATAGGTGTCCTTTACGTTTGCAAATTCAACTCGAGCCACAACTCGGAGAGATTCAGATACTCCCCCATTTTAAAAATTATGACTTAAAACTTTTTAATTGATAATCGCCATTTGTCGCAAATTCTTGTGGGATATGCATATTCGTAATCCGTTAAATGCACTCGTAAAGAACTAGCTTTCATCGAAAGGGATGCTAAATAGTGGCGAAAATACGGAACAAGCGTGTGAACGTTCTTTGATTTTACAAAGCGTCAGTTCTTTATTAAATGATTGGGAGGGTAACTTTGTGAATTTGTATGATGCCTGTAGGATCGTATGCAATATAATGATTAGCGCCCGGGGATAAAATGTCTATTACGATAATGCAATGGAAACCCCTAAAACCCTGTAGGGCGATTAATAATCCAAGAAAGTGAGCGGGAGAAACTCCGACATATTGCAAGGTCGCAACTTCATGATAGCTAAAGGTGACACTATGGGAATAATGTTAACGCCCACACATATCGAAAGACACAACCACGATAATAAAATGCGTGTCATCACATCGAGTGCTGCTGAGGGCAGAGGAGATACACGATCGGGCTCGTGTAATTTTTTGTTTGTTCAGGGAGGCCATTGTTAAAACCATAAACGAAATCCATTTTAATACTTATTAAAATATTTGATACTGGGGAGTTGCGAATTTTCCATTCCATGCTCACAAAATGCTGACGAATCACACCTAATAATCGACATTCATTTGACCTAATGAAAATCTGTCGTTCATTTCTACCTCCACCCAATATCTTACATATAGCGTCACTATTTTCAATTAATTAGAAGCGCACCCCTAAGTTATATTTTTCGAAGAATTATTGGGGATCATAATATTAAATTAAATTAATTAAAATTAAATTAATTACCTTGCATGCCGAAATGCAGACGTCTCCATGATGAGGAGGTAAGCACTCAGTCAGGCAGCGTTTAGGGCATTGAGGGGTGTTTTAGAAGGAAAGGAAAATAGAGGGAGAGGTAATGGTCAAATAATGCGTGCGTACGTGCGAGTACGACAGCCGCAATCCTTCTAGGAAATTTCTGGTAAGAGAAGAATATATTTTCTTGAAGTTTGAAGGTAAATATGTCCTATTGAGAGAACTTCTATATTAAACAAGTAGTTATGGAAAGCCCTAATCCGCCTTCTTTCCTTTCAATACAATTTTAATATACAACAAGTAGGGGTTATATATGTTTTTCCGTGGTACAGCGGTGCTTTTCGTCACCTCGCCCTACAAACGAAATTTCTTTGAAATCCGTTCTGCCAATACCTTCCAAATTCATAGTTACAGAAACATTCTAACCTTGATATCATGGTAGCCCTGTTTAATCGACCCGGTTGAAATACGACATTTTGCTTATTTATTATGTTATGTTATGTTTATATTAAAAGTATTAAATTTGGTTCAAATTGATGAGAATAGTTAAACACAAATACTTGTAAAAATAATATTTTATCCGTTGTATTGTGGCAGCCTTGCTTTCCATATCTACAGTAAACATCTTGAAATTGCTATTTTATATTGCACGCCTGCTTCATACAAACCTTTGTCAAAATCGGTTTACCTAATTCCTTCCAAATTCATAATTGCCGAAAAGATTAAGTTGGTGGAATACGTCCCTCCGATATCCAGGAAAAGTTGCGAAAAGTAGGTATGTGTTTCGGATACAAAGCAGCCTTCGTCATTGGCGATTCATCTACCATCTATCATTACTTACTTCTCCATACCATTGAGTTGACTTGTCACATTCTCACGTTTTGCATCAATGTTACCACACGAAAATGAAAATTTTAACAATTAAAAATTATTTTAAGACAATATCATTTAGCAAACAATGAAAATGATCTTATTCACAAATCTCTCTCGCAGAATACCTAATTGTTTTATCGAAGGTCATTTTACATTTTTTTTAATAAATTGTTAAAAACACTGCCGTATGCGAGCAGAAGTATCTTAGGCAGTCATCGCAGTTATTATTTTCAGTTTGTAATATTATTTATATGAAACGTGATGGTTTCTGAAGCAGGAAGGCCGAATGCCGTAGAGATGTAGGGCTGCACGCTAAAATTCAAAGAAAATGAATGACAGGTACAAAGAGACGTCGATTCCCATATTGTACGGAAAAGTAAATCATAATTTCATCGAGAATCAGGATGTTACTCGAGGTTAATGCCATAATTTGTCCGAGTTGCTGTCAAGATTATGTTTCCCGCGTCATGATGCCGTTACGCTAATTGTACCTCCATCTCTCATCTATAATACCAGGGGATCCGCGGGATGTTTGGCCTCGCTCAAGCCGCCTTGGGCTGGTGGGGGTAATCACGTAGGTAGGTGTTTCGGATACAAAGCAGCATTCATCATTGGCGATTCATCTACCATCTATCACGTTCAATATTATTATCGTCTTCGTAGTTCTCCTACAGTGTGGATGTAAAATTTGATTGGAATTGAAAGCGCTGCCCTCAGAAGTAAAATATGAATGAAAGAAATGTAATTTCAAGAATCGCACGAAATACCGGACTAATGGCAAATGAACCTGAGCCTTGTCTCCTCGTTGAGACAAAAGTTATAGCAGGACAGACAAACGGATAATCAAGCAAACAGACCAAGTGCACAGGGATTCAACATAAGAGACCGCGCCAACGCAAATTGCTTGCCTCTGGGGTACATTTTAGGGAAATTTTTATTTGGCGTTTTCTTCGTTGTTTGATGTTTTCTGTGTGTCCGCTAAATTTCGTTTTGATTGGATAAGACTTAAAAATTAGCTCAGGAACTATAAGTGTGGTGTTCTAGAAAAACTATTGGCAGTCGTCTCTTAAGTTATTTGAACATGCACACGAAATTTTGTGAAAATAAAAAAATCGAGATAGCAGTTATCGTAGAACAGACAATGACGATTCATATGCTACAAGATTTTTATTTTAATTTTACAGGGCACTGACTGGAAACTGATGACAATATCAGAGATTCTGATTTTATTGTAAAAGTTTACCTACTATGGGCTACATAAACGTTTTATTTTTCATGAATTAAACGCGTTCAAAAAGATTTGATTTACAAAATTTAACCCACCATAGATACATCTCTCCTGGAATCTGGTAGAACTTGTTCGGGAGCCCAGAATCTTTGTAATGATGTAATTTTCAGCTTTACGAATATTTTTACCTTATATTAAGTTGAGATTTTGGTATAATCTAATTCAATGAAACGATACTTAATGCATAAATCTCCTCTTTATACAGAACCATGTTGGTTACCAAATCTGACGGGCCAGTGACGGGTCGCCTGATTTTTATTACAATTTAAAGCAATCTAGAAACATTCACCATTGTTTTAGATTTCTTTTCAAAAGTAAATGAGGTTGGCGGAGAATTAAACAAAGTTGTAACGTTTGTGCTGTCAGTTTCAGTATCCAACGAAACCTGCGAACATGTATTCAATGTCATTAATGTTTTGTTGAGTAAAGGTCGAAACTAATTAAGTGTGCATCATGTCAAGGCGGAAATTTCAGTATACACCAATTTTAATTACTCACCTAAAGATTTCAATGTCTTTTTCTGTCAAAATCAGATCTTTTGGAGACTGCTAGAGTAGTTCAAAATACAAATTCAAATTACATAAATGAAGCACGGCTTTTGAAGTAATGCTATTTTTACGAATTTGTTATTATAATTCATAGAGTAATGTTAAAACAAAATTAAGGTTAAACATTCATATATTTTGTAAATGATAAATAAAACAAATTTTATGGTCCTCATTAGCTTTTTTTAACCTACAGAATGTCTCTCTATTAACTTCCGGAATCAACAATTTACAAGATGGCAACTGTAAATTTAACAATAAAATAAATATTAAATATCATTATATGTTTCCCAATAATTAAATAAAATAGTTTCATTGCTCACACCCGGTTTTTTGACCTAGATAAAATCCTCCCGGTTTCTCCCGAAATTTGCTATTCATTCGGTGGAAATCTCTCGGAATCAACTACTCATGAGGTGGCAACCCTAGTTTCCTGTTTCTACGAGCAAATTTTCAAGACGTCTCTTGTGTGAAGAGAAAATATTATCTGTAGTTGTAAGAATTTCAGAAATCAGGGACGTGAATTCCATAGGAGTAAAATGAGCATCAACCGACTTGAATCAGCACATCTGAGAAAATATAAAAAAATGAAATTTAGTAACAGCGGAAGAATGATATGCGAGATATAAAAGGAAATAAGTAGGAAGGGACTCACCCAGGGTTGCCACCTTATGAGTAGTTGATTCCGGGAGATTTCCTTTTCATGATAGAAAATTCCGGGAGAATCCGGGAGTATTTTCTCTAGGTCGAAAAACAACTAAAGTGACCAATGAAACTTATTTTATTTAGTTATTAGTAAAATCAATAATGATTATTTAATCTCGTTTTATTTTTAAAGTTAGAGTTGTCACGTTGAAAACGGCTGATTCCGGGCGATATCCATATGAATAGTTAACCGCGATATCGTTTGTAGGTTAAAAAACACCTAATGAGAACATAGAATAATTGTATTTTTTATTTAGAAAATATATTAATATATAACGTCAGTTTTGCTTTATTATATGAAATATAATAAATAAATCTTAAAAATAGCGTTACTTCAGTAGTAATATTTCATTTGAATTTGTTATTCGAACAACATCGAGCAGTCTCCAAAAGATCTGGTTTTGATAGTAAAAGGGCATGGATATCTTTAAAAGAGTATTTAAAATTGGTTCATACGTGAATTTCAGTCTTGACATGGTCCACATTTAATTTGCTTCGAACTTCACAGCACGATTCGTTAATAGCATTGAACAACGGTCACAAGCTGCGGTGGATACTGAAGCTTAAAACACAAGCGTTACACTATTATTTAATACTCCGTCATCTCCATTTACTTTTGAAATGAAATCTAAAACAATATTGAATGTATAATAATTGGTTTAAATAAAAATAAAAATCAGACGAACCTTTATTGGCACGTTAGCGTGGTAACCAACATGCTCCTGTATAAAGAGCATATTTGTACATTATTTATCACTTCAATGGCATCAATGGATAGGATTCTATCAAAATCTCAAATTAGTACTAGGTAAATTCAATTTCGAAGATTTTGGGCTGCCGGAAAAGTTCTACCAGATTCCGGGAGAAATGTATCTAAGATTGGTTAATTCCGGGAGACTCCCAGAATTCCGGAAGAGGTGGAACCCCAGACTCAGCGCCTCAGTGCCACTCGGGACGAATGTGGCGCCAAGTGTTAGTTAAACCTTTCTCTCAGATAACTGTCCTAAATACTTTTTCAACGTTTAGGTGAAATTGGTTGAGCTACACGAACGAATCGATTTCGAATAAAGGAGTAAATTATGGAACTGTTTTAATATAATTAATAACGTGAGTCGGTCCAGTAGTGTGACGTTGCTCGCGATACAGCTTCTGGTTAGGTCTCACGCATGGCTTCGACTTTAGTGATCGGCATTTGTAAGTTTCATTTTCCGGCAGCCCGCGGACCACCTGAAAGACACTCGAAGCCCAACAGTGGTCCGCGGAGCACACTTGGAGAACCGCAGCGTTAAAGTAGCTGTATTCAAACATTACAAAGCCGAGGACCCTCAACGACGAGAACTATCTTCGCCCCTAATTCTGTACCATCAAGTTACCGCATAAAAACAATAACAATACCTACTGGACATACAATTGCAATTGAAATTTTCTCGTTCGGCGGCGTTTGTTGTTGTATGACAAAATTTGAAAAATGCCCAAGATGAAAGCACGTTAACCCGTAACCACAGGCATCGGTCTCTCAGACCACACGAAAAATTTCAATAGTCTATTTAATGGTCCATGGATCATTTAGGCCTTTGAGGTTTTGTTTAGCTTTGTATCCTGGAGGTGGCTTTGTTTACTTCACGGTAGTTGCCTTCTAGCTTTGGACCTGTGCGTACTAGAGCGGGTTTAGTTTCGTTGCCGGTCTGAAAAACCGCTTGCCTGTGTCCACGTAATTTTTTTCGGGACAGTTCTTTCACACGGTTTCGGAAATTTCCTACGACATGTTGCAGTTATACCGTCCTGGACCGTCGCACGTCCAAAAATGAAAACCAAAACTGCCTTCCAATGTTTTATTTGTAGCAGCTCAATATATTTGAAATGTTCAGCACCCGCTTGAGGAGAGAGAGCGTGAGAGGGGGAGGGGAGGGCGTTGGAAAGGGAGTGGGATGGGAAGGGGGGATGGTAATGGGGGGTTAAGGGGAGAGGGAGGGGAGTGGGTGGAGAGGGTGGGAGAGTGGAGGGAGAGGAAGAGGGAGAAGGGGAGAGAGCGGGGTAGAGGGGGAGAGAGATAGAGACAGAAAAGAACCAAATGTACTATATATTGAAAATAGTTATGTGCTGTTAAGTATTTTATAGCGAAATTTATTTCTTTGTCTAACAATTTCTATTCACCCAAAACCATTTTTACACTCCGTACCACTCAATCATGTTAATTTAATATTTATTGCCTAATTTTTAGTGCATATAAAAGTTGGTGTCATTAATTTGACTTTTCAAGATATTTCTAAAGGCTAAAGACTACTTAAAAAAGTTGTCCAGTATTGGAAAGTACCAGAACTTGGGTGACATTCGTGGTACCGCAAACAGCAACCAAGTTTTGAGAAGAGGATAAGTGAACACGAATTATATTTTGAATTTCTGTCACCCATTTGCTACTTCACGAAACATCTCTTGGAAAACGCTCATAACAGTACTTTTTACCATATGTTAACGACTTTTTATGCCAAAGGCAATAGATTTTTTTCTGGAACAATCAAAATTTATTCATTTTTTCCTCACTAGCGAGTTTGTATTTAAAAGATTTCTCCAATCCATTCCGAAAACACCATTGAAAGAATTCCTTTTGGTGACTTTATGGCGAGATATTTCCTATTTTCCTCCTCCTCTCTCCACCATACCTCTTTCCCATCTGTCTTTTCGTTTGATTTGTCATTCTTAACGGCCCCACTTCAGCCGTCCTCGGCTGAGGGGTGGTCAGCGTGTCTGGCTCCCAATGTTAAAGTCGCCCGAGTAAAATAGTAAAAGGTGCTTGCATACTCACCTTGAAAAAACATTCATTTTTTAGAGACACATTTCGTCATTGGAAATATATTTTTAATTCTAAAGATTTCACCTCTTAACCGATTTTCATTCTTTCCTTGTGTAACTATAATGTAGTAAACCAATCCCTAAATTTTGCAATTTCAAGAATATTATACTTTTTTCACAGTAGGATACTAAAACCACACATTTTTGCCAAATTTTAAAGTTGTACCCTATCTAGTAGTGAAATAATATTTATCTATTTGTTTAAATTTTAAATAATTATAACGGCCGCATCAACATATTGATGGAGATTTTTATTTGGGTATGTGCACCAAGTTCAAAATAACTTTAAAATTTCCGCTTCAACACGACATTATTTTTTTTCACGATTCTCAAATATTAAAACAAATACTACACAACCCATATTCTACACATGAAAATTATCTCCACCTGATGTTACTTGGTTGTCCTTTGTACCTTGATGTGGTAGAAGGGCTTGAGCATTTCAAGGGGCAACATTTTGTCGTTGTCAAAGAGAGGATAACAAGGTAGGAAATTTAACACCACATTTGAACAAATACAAAGTCTCAAAATTAAAACACAAATTTATTAGTGTAATATTGTAAACACTGGAAACTGTATTGGGTACTCAGTTTCAGCCAGAAGTTACAAGATAAAAATATTGATGATACATTGGTCATTGATTCACAACAGTTATATGCAGGCAATTAACAATGTAATGCTTATTGTAAAAGAGCTTGTTGGAATGACTTGAAAGTAGATTTAAATGCAACCTTAAAAGGCATTGATGTATAATATTGTACAATTAAGACATGCCATTAAACAAGATTTTATCTTTTGTGTATAACAGCTTGTAACTTGTTTAATCTATGTGAAAATCCTTCTTCGGGTTGACGTTTCTGTTTTATTAAGGTTAAAATTTAATTTTGTGAAATGCACAAAAGATATTTAGATGCTTAAGCATTGACAGTATATGGAATATAGTGGAGTACATTATAATTCTTAACTAAAATTACACTTAGTCAAGGAACACACAACAATCAATGCTAAGTGTTCTATCTGTTCTTTTTTTAGAATTTCACAATAATGAAAATTATGTGTGTTATTAAATACCCTCGACCATCCTATACTGCCAGAAGGCACAAATAAATGTAACTGTTGCTTGACATCACAGCTTTTGGGAGTTCATTAACCACTTTGCTGGTATCATTTACCCACTTTTGGTTATTCATGAAGGGATAATTTATATATGCGGAGATATTAATTTAATAAAAATAAATAAATGCACTAGTTAATGCATCAGAATATGCTGAAATCTTTTCAACACAACCTACTCATAAGTAGATGCATGTAGAAGGTGAATGTTTTTTATTAGATAGTTATAACAATGTCGACTATTGCTTGGCACAACATTCAAGATTCAGCCATCAGATAATTTGCGTAATACTTTCAAACTGTAAAAAATCAGCCTGAGCTCTTAGATAATACAAAAAAAACTATATAGTATATAAAAAATAAATAGACAGGTATTATACAGAAGATTTTGAAATAAAGACGATGTTTTTCACTAAAGATCCTATCAAAATCACATCCACACAAAATAATTATGTTGTCAGCAAAGATGACCAAAATTGCTAAAACACTCGAAATTGCTTCAGTCATAATTAACAGGCTAGAGCCTTTTTCTTGTATGAAGAAATTATACATTTATTATTTTCTTTCTGTTTACCAACAGAATACTTATGAATGCTGGTGGAGGTTTTCGGGTTTCCCTGCGTTGGCGGCATTTCTGGCTCTAGACGTTTCGCAGACATTGCAGTCTGCATCTTGAGGAGACGAAGTGAGATCAGATTGTAGGGATCTGCTTTTATATCCACTCGGCCTTCCTAGTTTAACCGTTGTCCATCGCTGATTGGATCATTCGAGTTGCTATCCTTTTCTCTTTGGTGGTTGCTCCAACGTATTTTCTTCCCTTTCACGTTTCCGTTGGAAGAGTCGCTTCCATGTTGCGCTAATGTGCAAACCGTCGTCCCGGTTGAAATTGACTGGATGTTTTTCGATTTTCATAGCTTCGCGAATTAACCTCGGAAAATATCGATCTTCTTTCGCGAGCAATTTCGTTTCCCCGAGCCAGTTTTTATGTACCGGGCCGCAGGTGAAGTGCTCCGCTATGGCCGACTCCGTCCAATTCTTGTTCATCATGGCCCGATTATGTTCGCCTAAGCGCCAGCGAATGGATCGTCCCGTTTGTCCTACATATACGTGTCCGCAGCTGCATGGAATCCTGTTGACTCCTTCAGATGTTAGCGGGCCGAGTGCATCTTTCGCAGACGGAAGTTCTTCTTTTATTTTTCTTAGCGTGTTTGAACGGACGACGATATTTTCTTTTTGTAGAGCCCTGTCTATGCGTTCTGATGTCCCGGCGATGAAGGGAATTTTTGCGTAGGCTGTGGGCTTTGGTCGTTCCACCGAAGGTTTTTGCTTCGGTTTTATGTTCCGCCGGATGAAGGGGTGACTGTAGCCATTATTCATAAGTGCCCTTCTTATATGCTCTTCTTCGTCTTTTAGCGACTCGGGATCGGAGACCGTCTTTTTTCGGTGCATCAGGGTCTTGATTTTTGATGCCTTCTGCTGAGGATGGTGATGAGAGGCAGCATGCAGGTAACGGTCAGTATGCGTTTTTTCCGAAATACGCTGTGTCCAAGGCTTCCGTCAGGTCTCTTCTTCACCATGACGTCGAGAAATGGTAGGGTGCCGTTCTCTTCGACTTCCATGGTGAACTGGATGGCCGGGTGGACTTGGTTGAGTTGACGGTGGAACTCATGAAGTTTATTTGTCCCATGGGGCCAAATGACGAATGTGTCATTCACGCAAAGACTAGTACCCCTACGGAAAGACCGGAAACTTAACAGAAATTTAACAGATTAAATGGACTTAAATGAAAAAATTGCATATAAGAAATCAAACTTATTACCATATATCACACATTACGAGAGTACAAAGTCATTATCAAATTACATAACAGTGAGGTATTTTTACATAAATATTATACAATCAAGATATAAAAATGAATTATTGTAACAGAATTTTATAACGTTAATACCTTTTATGCATGAAACGTATTTAAAGGAAATTCACGTGGACGACGAAAAACGTCAAACTTTCACGTCATGAATGAATTTGTGGATCAAGCAAAAATCTATTTGTAAAGTGATTTCTTCGGCCCTGGAACACATTCTCTTTCTGTTGCACCTGTAAAAAGAGCGAAAATGAATTTCTAAGAATGTCAATCATTAAACATGCTAAACCTAATGAAATTGATGCAGGAGGCAATGGGCATGCTTCAAATGTTGCAATAAATGTAAAATAAGGCAAATGCGCTTACGGCCCATAAACAATGTTTCTATGATGATCACATTACCATTTGTAAAATTAAACACATCACATTGCACTAGAAAATGTGCACTTTATCTATAATTTATTCCAAGCACAGTTGTATTTGCTGACGTTTACGTGTTCACAGCAGTTACAGTTAGACCATTTAAGATCTATATGTATTCATCATATAATAAGGAAAACTTTTGATATAGAGATTTCAATTTCTCGATCGAAAAATATATACATATTTCTAAATGTTTTGAAACAAAGAAGAATTATGTCTAGGATTATAAACAAATGCATAATGAGAAACAAGAAATATTCAAGTTAACAATTTCTGTAAATTCAAAATATTTCAAATTAAAACAATGAGACATCGCTATGGTACACTTATTTCATTCTATTACAAGCACAATTCTATCCTCTGGCGTCTCTGTTGCAGTTTAACTTATAAAACTCACTATAATCTACTGATAACCGCGAGAAGTTTTATACAGAAAATTACTGCTTATTTTGTGAACTGACACGAACCATATTCACGGCCTGGGCAATGGACGACACAGCTAGGTGAAGTAAGCGAGGCTTAACACCTGAAAATGAGAAATATTTCCTCTCAAAATGCTTCTCGTACACCAACAAAAGAGAGAAATTTCTTTCCTTCCTTCCTAGAAGATATATCCATTGGAGGTATCTGTTAAGAAAATATAAAAGCATTCTCACAAAACGAATTCACATAACTATTCGTAGAACTATTTCGTTAATCTTTTTTTCAAAAATATATGATATTTTTAAGATTTACCTGTTGATTGGACATCAGAACAAAATCATTCCGTCACGTTTTCTTAAACAGTGATGAATGCATATCTACTATATATCTACTTGACAAAATCAGAGTAACTGACAACCTCTCAATAAGCAATGGCCAACTTTTTTCAAGAAAAATGGCCGCTGTTCCGTTACGAGACACAAGGAACGTGTGGCGCTGTGGTGATGCGGTAGAGAGAGAGAGAGAAATAGAGGTTGAAAATGAGTGAGAGAGAGAGCCGACTGCGACTGCAGCGCCTATCGCGGACACCTTAGCATGGTGAACTACGTGTAAAAGCTGGGAATCTATTCTCCCATAAGAGTTTCATACCCCTGCATCCACGTAACGCAGCCAGCATGAAGGTTGAGGACCACATGATACTAGCGCCTTAGACTAGAAATGCTCCATATATAGATTGGCTATGACGGGGGATAGAGGACAGACCATATCTGCTCCCTCCTTCTGGTCGTAAAATTGTCCGTTCCACAGGAAGTAGTTGTTGGTGAGGCAGAATTCTGTTAACTACGGATAGTCTACCGGCAGTCCATGATGTATAAGCTCCTTCAAGATTTCGATGGAGTCCTTTATAGGAACCTTAGTGAAGAGTGAGGTCACGTCAAAGCTTACAAGAATATCGTTCTCCGAAACTTTCATGTCGTTTAGCCTTTCTATGAAATGTGCTGAATTCTTCACGTGCGATTCCGTTCCGCCTACGTACGTCTGTAAGCTGCGTGCGAAGTATTTTGACAGCCGATGTGTTGGGGAGCCGATGGCGCTGACGATGGGTCTCAGAGGAACGTCGTTCTTGTGTATTTTTGGTAACCCAAACAGTTGTGGAGGCCTGGATGATGACGGCAGTAAATTCCGTTGGTCTTAAATAGGTATTGAGGATTTCTAAATCAACTCTCGGATTTTCCTTTCGGTTTTCATCGTCGGGTCGCCTTTTAGTGTGGAGTAAGTTGGATTGTCCAGCAAATTGCGGATCTTCTCGTCGTAGTCCTCCTTGGAGATGATTACGGTGGCGTTTCCCTTATCAGACGATAAAATCACGATACTTTTCTTGTTTTTCAAATCTGTGAAGGCCTGACTTTCGGCTGTTGAGATGTTGGAGGTTGGCGGTCTTGCTTTACGAATAATATGCGCCACCTCTTGGCGCATTTCTTCTGCTTGGTTCGATTTCAGATTTCGGATGGCCGCTTCCACTCCCACGACAATTTCTTCCTTAGGTATTTTGTTGGGAGCGATAGCGAAGTTCAGACCTTTCGCTAAGACTGATTTTGCTGCATCGGAGAAATTGACGTCCGTTAGGATGTAAATCGTCTTTTCATGGCTCGGCGTCCTTTATGGGAACCTTAGTGAAGAGTGAGATCACGTCAAAGCTTACTAGAATATCGTTCTCCGATACTTTCTTGTCGTTTTGCCTTTCTATAAAATGTGCTGAATTCTTCACGTGCGATTCCGTTCCGCCTGCGTACGTCTGTAAGCTGCGTGCGAAGTATTTTGACAGCCCGATATGTTGGGGAGCCGATGGCGCGGACGATGTGTCTCAGAGGAACGTCGTTCTTGTGTATTTTTGGTAACCCATATAGTCGTGTAGGCCTGGATGATGACGACGGTAGGTTACTTTGGTTTATATATGTATAGAGGGTTTCTTAATCAGCTCTATGTTTTTCCTTTCGGTTTTCATCGTCGGGTCGCCTTTGAGTGTGGAGTAAGTTGGATCGTCCAGCAGATTGCGGATCTTCTCGTCGTAATCCTCCGAGGAGATGATTAAGGTGGCGTTTCGCTTATCTGCCTGTAAAATCAAGATGCTTTTGTTGTTTTTCAAAACTTTGATGGCCTGCCTTTCGGCTGTTGAGATGTTGGAGGATGGTGGTCTTGCTTTACGAATAATACGCGCCACCTCAGATTCAGAATTCAGAATTCAGATTTCGGATGGCCGCTTCCACTCCCAGACAATTTCTTCATTAGATATTTTGTTGGGAGCAATAGCGATGTTCAGACCTTTCGCTAAGACTGATTTTGCTGCATCGGAGAAATTGATGTCCGTTAGGTTGTAAATCATCTAGTCGTGGCTCGGCGTCCGATCTGGATGTTGATTCTTATGGAGATTTTAAAATTTCTTAACCTGCTTATCCTTGAAAGACCACTGGGTTTTGGTTGAGGTGGTGGTGATATGGTCGCTTTGTTCTCAGTCTTCGTGAGACATAACGGAGGCGAGCTCTAGGTGGTGATGATAGAGATTATGAGCGCATTGGAGAAGCGCGTAACTCGTGGAGCGTATGCGTTTACGCAGGAGTGCTTGGCTTGTTGAAAAAGGCGAGTGATGACAAAAGCTTGCACTTCTGTTTGTGGAGACGCTCGAATCTCCTTCAATTCCTCTGGATGTTCTCCCCGTAGAGGGATATCAATTTGAGTTGAAGGCTTTCGCAGCGTTGCTGAATGCTGGTGGAGGTTTTTGGGTTTCGCTGCGTTGGCGGCATTTCTGGCTCTCGACGTTTCGCATACATTGCAGTCTGCATCTTCAGGAGATGAAATGAGATCCCGTCAGCTGTATGAATTTGCCTAAGTGAGAGCTTTCAACTACTGTGCGGTTAAGCTTTCAGTGGCTGGGCTGGGAGGTAGCAGGATGCTAATTGGACAGGTCCACTCGCTGTATGAAGAATGGCGGCTGTAGCTTCCGATGTCTTTTCTGTGGAATCGTTACTTCATATGCTGAAATGTCCTCTCTAACAAGGATGGCTGTTCCTCCTCCTAGTCTGCCCTCCCTGTCTGTTCGAAATACCTTGAATCCGGGTGCCGCCCATTTCCAAGATGGCTTAAGGTGTGTTTCGTGTATAAGAGCTACTGCGACGTTGTTTCCCTGGAGGAAAGCTAGCAGTTCAGGTGTTTTTGTTCTTATACCACCGTTGCAGTTCCAGGTGATAAGGACTATTCCGGAGAGCTGGGTGTTCTTATCCATGCATAGTCAGTATTTGGCCGGACAGTTGGGCAAGCACTTGTCCAAGGGCCGCGATTTGTTTCTGCAGGACTGATGTAAGGAGGGAGGTTAGGGCCGAATCCGTTGACGGGAGGAAAGATGGATTATCTGTAGTTGGTTCAGGTTGAGGTGGTATCTGTCTGTGGCGAAGGGTGACGTTGGGTTCCTGTATCGTCTCGCCGTTTGTGGCTGCGGGAGGCAGGAGTGGTGGGAAGTCCGAATTTTGGTGTGGATGTGCTGCGTTCTTTCTTTTGCTGCCCCAAGCGTTGCCTCTTGGAGCTGGTTCCGGTATATAGGCAGGGGGTGCCATCTGGGGCTGAGAGGTTTCCAGCGATTTAAACCATTTCCTTGCCTCTCGTTGGTATACCGGGCAGGTCTTATAGAAGGCGGGATGTTGGCCTCCACAGTTACAGCATGTGGCAGGACCATCCTCCTTTTTCTTCGGGCAGGTTTTCTTCAGGTGGAGGCCGCCACAGTTATAGCATCGAGGTGCCGCTGGGCAGAACGTTGATGAATGTCCGAAACGATTGCATTGGAAGCACATCTGTGGTTCTTCATGTCGGTATCGTAGAATGTGGACTCAAAAATTCCCGATGGAAGTCCATCGGAGGAAATCTTTTGGGTCCCATCCTTGGGCTGTGGCGAGGGTTGATACTACGAATGTCCCTAGGGGTGATTTGTAAGCTCGGCGAATCTGACGAGTGCGTAAGACTGGAACCTTCATGTCCTCCAGAATTTCCTTGAGATAAGATTCTTCCATTATTGTATAAAGCCCTCTTATGGTAAAGCTAAGGGTTTTTTCCTCTTTGGTTCCCCAGGTGGAGAACTGTGCTTGTTCTTCTCTTAACATAGTCTGCACACTTTTGTGGTCTTCTATATTGGTTAGCTGTAGCCTGGTATATTGCCTACGTGATGTCACTTGGAAAGAGTGGTCCTTTATGACACTCATGACGGCTGTTATAAATTGTCGGAAGTCTGCCAATTCATATAATAGAATTGCTGGCGGCTTAGGTAGACTTGTCTGGGATGGCTCGGCTCCGCTCCGCTTCTTCTTTGGCTGTTGAAAGGTGCCCGTGCCAATGGACTTTCTAGCTCGTGTATCAGCATCCTCTTGGATAGGGGCTAGTTGGGAGTTATCGTTGTTGTTTTGGCCCTTGAAAAGGCCTTCGTCAGTTGGTTTCCCTTGGCTTGGTGTGCTGTCAAGAATTACTAGCCGGTCTTTCGATCTCAGATATTGGGAGTCAATTTTCCGGTCGTTTGGACCGGCGTCAATCTTAAAATCTTTTCCGAAGAGGATGTGTTTGATATTACTGGGTAATGATGTATCGACGTTCGTCCTAGGAGGAATCGTCCTATGTTGTACCTTTTTTGCCGGCGGTGATCTGAGCAGCGATATTTCGCAGAGCGGGTTTAAAGTTGAGGGGGCTGAAGCCCTTCCCCTCTAGCCTACCAACTGCCACCTGTCCGAATAGTCAAAAGAACACGATGTGCGGGTGAGAAGGTGGACCTATGTTAGCCACCCCCCGCTGCAAGAGAGAAAGTGTGACCGTGCAAGGTTCCCCCAGGTGCTCCGCTCGCAGCAAGGCGTGCGGTTTACCCCTGAGTAGATCCTGGTCACGCTTAGAAGGCCCTGGTAGGTCTGGGCCACAGCGGATTACAGTACTTCCTCCCCAGGGGGATTTTCCAAACACCAGCCAGAGCAACGGAATAGCTAGAGGAGTTCGTTATTGTTGAGTCGCTGACCATAAGCCGGCGAATGATCGATTGATCGATCGATCAATGTTTTCGATGAGCCGATCGATGAGATCCGATGGTAGGGATCAGCTTTTATATCCGCTCGGTCTTCCTAGTTTAACCGTTGTCCATCGCTGATTGGCTCGTTCGAGTTGCTATCCCTTTCTCTTTGGCGGTTGCTCCAACGTATTTTTCTTCCCTTTCACGTTTCCGTTGGAAGAGTCGCTTCCATGTTGGGCTGATGTGCAAACCGTCGTCCCGGTTGAAATTGAATGGATGTTTTTCGATTTCAATAGCTTCGCGAATTCACCTCGGAAAATATCGATCTTCTTTCGCGAGCAATTGCGTTTCCTCGAGCGTGATTTTATGTCCCGGGCCGGAGGTGAAGTGTTCCGCTATGGCCGACTCCCTCCATTTCTTATTCATCATGGCCCGTTTATGTTCGGCTAAGCGGCAGCGAATGGATCGTCCTGTTTGTCCGACGTATACGTGTCCGCAGCTGCTTGGAATCCTGTGGACTCCTTCAGATGTTAGCGGGTCGAGTGCATCTTTCGCAGACGGAAGTTCTTCTTTTACTTTTCTTAGCGTGTTAAAACGGACGACGATATTTTCTTTTCGTAGAACCCTGGCTATGCGTTCTGATGTCCCGGCGATGAAGGGAATTTTTGCGTAGGCTGTGGGCTTTGGTCGTTCCCCCGAAGGTTTCTCTTTCGGTTTTTTAGTTCCGCCGGATGAAGGGGCCGCCAACGCAGCGAAACCCGTAACCCTCCACCAGCATTCAGCAACGCTGCGAAAGCCTTTCAAGTCAAATAGAATACTTATGAATTTAAACACAATTTCTTTAAATAAATAAAACATCCTAATCAAGTCGAATTCCCTCCTAAGGCCTGTCGACACATTTCATACACCACATAGCTGATGCCAACTGCAGGGACCACTTTCATGAAGCTGGGCCTGATTCCTCGATAGAGACCAAAGAATCCCTCCCTTGCTATTATCTCACGTATTAATCTCGTCATGGTTTGGGCATGCTCTGGGCTTCTCAGTATATCTGAAAATACAAAAGAAAGTCAACATCATAACGTTGGAAAAGAGAAGAAGCGGAAAGCATATTATGTGACCAAACAAAAGATCACAGAGAATTAATTTGAACTCATGAATTATTATGACATATTTTTTGCAAGATTATTGACTTGGTAATATATTAACCCTTTCTGGTCTGAGTGATTTAAAAAATATCTCATACAAGATTGATGGCATTGCTGACATAGAAGCAATAAAATAATTACGTGTACTTTTTATAAATTTTTATTGGCACATACAGTTTAACTTATGTGAAAAAATGGGCCGATCATAGGTATACCAATGGCCAAAGGGAAAAAATCAGGGATGTCGATATCTGACCGGAAAGGGTTAATTCCCTTGGCGACAAAAAAATACTGGACAAATTAACATTCAAGGAAGCTACTTCAGTCGTGATAACTTCATTCAAAATTTTGTAAATGTGGTCTTTCATGATTTCATGAATGTTCTCCATCACTCACCTTGAGCTTGGAGCCTTGTTCTCACCAGAGCAAGCGGATACGATACTATCAGCCCACATGTGCTACTAATCGTCCCACAGCATAAGGGAAGCAAAATCCCTGGATTTTCTGAACCATTTTGCCGGATATAATAATTCTTCAAGGTCTGAAATACAAGATGGGAAAACTTAATATAAATTAAGACTAATTTACTATTTTTAGTTTCTAAATTTAAGTAACTAATGCAAACTGTCCAAGCACATTTTAAAAGTTAATGTAGGAATGAGAAAGTTTTTATAATTTGATATAGTTATTAAAGCATTTGGCATTTTTATAAATATGAAGTTGCAGTTTATTTATCAAGAGATCATAATAATACTGCATGATTAAAAGAAGCAATTTATATATTGAATATGAAGTAATTAATCAACTTTTAACTGTTTACTAAGCTCATTACCTAGAGACAACATTAAAAATTAGTCAAAAATATCTCAAGGTACAGAAAAACAATAGAAAAATTAAGAACTCATTTGCCACATTCACAAACATCCAAGATAAATAATTTGACATACGAACCTCATAAACAGCCAGATCTATGCCAGCATATGGGATTATCCCAAGAAGGTTTGGTAGGTATCCACGGTAAAAAGTTCTGAGTCCCTCCCTCCTATAAATTTTTTTTGCTGCATCAATGATCCCAGCATACTGGCCAGTTTTCCTGAGGGCCAGTCTAGTTTTTAGCACCTAGACAAAACAATTAGCACAATTAATGAATGCACTTAGAAATCCAACTTAAGATGTTTAAGCAAAGATTTTAATGAAACAACAATGAGGATACTTCTTCTCACCTCAAGTGGATATATAATGGTCTGGCTCACTCCACCAGCAATTGACCCAGCTACGAAACGCTCGTTGATGCTCAAATCCTCACCGCTGTTTTGATGGATCAACGTTTTTGTTTGCTCATAAGCCATGAACTTTATTGCAGTTTCTGGAACAATCTTAATAACATTTACTCCATTTCCTCGCCAGAGTCCTCTGATACCACCCTCTTTTACCATTTCGTGTAAACAAGACACAATTCCTCCTTTATTACCGTGTACCTGAAATAAATTCCAGAAAGATAAGTCTAAAGTGGTAAGTTCTTTTAACATCTACAGTTATGATTATCTGAACTTCTAATTAGTATTGGGAACAAATTTGGTAAAATGCAATTTTTTTCTTCATAAAATACTTTTGCGTCATATTTTTCCTGATGTATGTATGTATTTCATTTTTATACCGAATTGCGAGGGACTTTGACATTCAGGGTGTTTCGAATGCTTCAACACTGCAATGAGACAAGGGTGGAGAAGAAGGAAGAGTGAGAATTTGCTTAAACCGCTTTGTTCATAAAGATTACTCAATTTAGTAGCAGATTTTATTTCAGCCAGCTATTAATCATTCAGATGTTAAGTTTTACATTTTATCTATCAAAATATTTTATTGAACAACGGTATAGGAGTTGTTTCCTTTCTTTATCTTTGCCATAGTCTCCACTCATTATTAATATATATTTTATTAATGTATTTGTTGTTTTAATTACAATAGTAATATTCAAAAATATATATCAAAAATACATTTATATGCCTATTTGATGATATTTCAACACATGATTTTTAATAATGCCAAATTACCCCGAGTTTTTATTATCAGCGCCAACTTTGATCAGAGAATTTCAGATATTTATACTTTATTGCAATTAGAACAAGAAGTCCAAACCAGGACATATGCAGGCTGGTTTCCCATAGCTGACGTTCCGATTTTATTACTTATATTGACAAGAAAAGTGTTAGTGATTCCAATGAATTCTCTGGAAATCAAATTAATAGAGCATTATCAGGTTTAAAATATTAATAGCAATGTCAAATTTTCTTTCTCTCGTATTTTCCATATATTTCATTTGATAAATGTTACTGTTTATACACTGATATGTGTGAATCATCTGTTCATTGCTGAAGGGTAGTCAAGTGAAATAGAAAATAACAGATTTGTTCACTCATCTATGCTCAAGCCGAGTTAGGAAATAATCGTCTCCATGGCAACAAACCGATAAAATGCGACTTACAACGTAAAAACTCTGTTTTAGTAATAATTCAATACATTAGGATAAATTATCAAAATTCGGAGTTAATATTTGGAATTTAAATTCTTTTCCCCTTAGAACAGGACAAACCTCACTCCGATATCAGAATTTTAAGATATTTTAAAGTATTAAAGAAAACATCCCTGTAGGATGGATTTGATACTTCAATTTTTGCACAAGCCTCATACCAACAAGTTTCATGAAAATCTGCCCATTGATGCAAAAGTTGTTAATAGGGGACACACACAGATAGGACCATTTCATTAGGCTGTTTCCTTTAGAAACCAGCCCAATAGAAATGAGTTTTTCACAAAAAATACAATATCATCACATTTAATACAACATAAATACCACGAAATTCTTCATGCTTTTTTAGGTTATTGGTATTTCGTTCCAATTCAAGTATTTTTTCAAGTAATTACCGTGCATGATTTAAATTAGAAGTTTGGTATTCAACAACTCAACGTCGCATCCATTAAAATATATAGTCAGACCCCTATTTACCACCCCTCCCCATATAGTGCCACTCCTGCTTACCGCCCATGAATCGTCGTGAACAAAACTTCCATCTTATGATGAAATAGAGCTAGCATATACCTCGATTTATCGCCACCGCCGCTTTAGCGTCAAAGGCAGTGATGGACAAACGGTGGCGCTAAATCGGGGTCTGACCGTAATTAAAGGTCTTAGGATTTCGGCGTGGACCTAAAGAAACCCTATCTATAATAGAGAACTAATAAGCCTTTAGTGTATCTCGCTGATGATATTTTCCGGCGTCGGTAAATTTTCATGTCAAAATCACTTGCACTGGTTGATATGCAAATTGCAAGTCTATTAATCGCTATTAGGACTCGGAGCGGAAAGTGCGATCGCGATGCGCACCAATGAGGAAGCGAAATCTGCAGGCGAGGAGAGACTTCCCTCTCGAAACGATCAAACCCCGTCACACTCCCTCAATCTCCGCTCCCCGACCGCTGAACTACGTTATCTCGAACAAACCTCCTCGCGCGGACCAATGGGGACGTTACGGCGGCCGGGGATGGACTTGGCTTGGACCTTGCTCGAACGACGAGAAGAGCCTTTGCTTCAGCGATGGAAAGTTACAGGGTGATGGAAGATTACGTTATGATAGAGAAACGGAGACGAAACGGGGAACATTAAAAGGCGCACACGAAATGGTCATGTCGAAACCAATGACTTCTCTCGGGAGATTTGATCCCGAGATTTATTATATTAATATTTTATCGTGCGTTTATCGGCAGCTCGGACACGGAACTATGCAACGGCAAAAAATGATGAAAAAGCGAGAGGACGGTTTCCATGCACCGACTCGGCATTGAGGGACAGACACGCTACCTATCAACCCTAAATGTTTGAAAACGATTGAAAAATGAATAATAATAATAATAAGCAAAAAAGATCGTTGAAAAAAACTTCCTTGAATCTTGTTTTTTTTTATAAAAACAATTGCATAAATACTACATCCGTTAGGTACTGCAATTACATTAATCGCACTGGACTCGGACACTATCTTGTAAATATTATTAATCAAAGAAGGTTTTCACTTCGTAGAACGACATTACACGAATGAAATGAAACCCATTACTTAAAATTACACTTCGATTTATAATCGCGACCGGTTTCACGTAACGGTAAGTAGACTGATGATGCGAAAATGGGTCGCGGATATAAATTGAAGTGTAATTTTAAATTAATGGGTTTCATTTCATTCGTACCAAGCAAATGTGGGAGGTACAGCACACGTTTTGTTTTAAAATCAGCAGGTCGGAAACCCATTGGTTTAAAAAATGAAGAATTCATTATATATCGACGCTACGCGCTAGTCACCACCAACTCTCATCCTATTTATTGCCGAAAAATAAATTAATAATATTACTAATTATAAGAGCAATGAAAAATTACTCAGCCTACTACCTAAAAATAATGGCACTACAAACGTTGACGGAACAACAGTGTAAAAGGTGCTTTTTACCAAAACAATAAATATAACTGAAAACAACTGAGGAACTACTAAACTCATGATTAAGATATAAAAAACTAGCCAAAAAAGTTTTTGGAAACCGGTGGATTTACCTTGACCACAATTTTATTCCGGATATGAGGCGAGCTACATAATTCATTTTTGGAATTAAATTGCACACAGAGAAAACAACGGATTACTAAACTAAAGCTAAGCCAGCTACACGCGTAAACGATCACGAATTTAACAATTTTTTTAGATTCGTATGTCACAAAGGCTCCATCGAATAACACGAAGTAGTCATTCGGTCGATTTCCCTTGAATTTTGAAGACCCATCTCACAATCACGTGATACGAGGATTATCGAAGTCAGCCCACATCTGCCAAAGATCATAAAGGAAGCACTAGGAGGAGGGGGACATGGACATGAGTCGGCAAACCATAAACCGAAGCAATCGGTGGAAATTAGAATGTCACGTGGAAGGGATTGCGGATCGGCAAGTCACCCAACGCACAGTGGGACCAAATCCGAAAAAGGGGACCCATGTATATGCATATATTACAATACTGAAAGTAAGCGAGTAAATGCCGGAAATTTCTGAATTATTAATTTGAATAATACCTGTCGTATATAGAGCGAGTTTTCCATTCAGTCTCTATATATCATGCTAACATCTTCTAGGACACAACGAACAAAACGTTCGAGCTTCCGAATCCTCTTTATAACCGAGTTATACCGTGTGAAATTTTCTATAGTTCATTTATTTAAACTATTTCAGGAACGGCTTTTCCAGGACTTATATAATGGACAAAATATCGATAACAAAGACGATCACGTACAACCATTCTGTCGGCAGGATTCGAACCCACGAGCATTGTGAGCCAGACACGCTAACCACCCCTCTACCAAAACCGGCAATAATATTTTTAACAGGACAAAAAGAGAACCCAGCTTATTATTTTTTGCGGTTAATTTTTTCATTATTACTACTTGCCATTTACTTGCTTTACTCATAGACTCGACTATGTACACGCAAACTCCCATTAATATTTTACGAAACGGGGAAAAATTATATTCGCGGCAGTAAGGAAATGCGAAGGAAAATGAGGCAGATCCCGGTCTTACCGAGAGTGAAGTACAGAGGGAACGGAAGAAATAGTAACCGTTTCATATCCTTTCCACCTGCCTCCTTCCCTTCACCACTTCCATCATACGGCGACGTCGCTCCATAAAAAATGGCTCCGTCTGAATGATCGCCTCTTCACTTGACACCCTCTAACGCCACGCGGCCAAAACCCAACCCCGAATAATCGAAGCATAATGGAAGAAGGTTGGGTGGGGGTTTAATACCACGGCAGGTGATAGCGGGGTGGGATTGACCCCGACCAGTTTTTCTACGTCTAGACTTACTTGTTGGAACACTTTGAGTCGATCCAAAGGTGCGGTGCATGTACGGGATACGCCTCCGGCGATGCCACCTGCTACCAGAGTTCGCCACCACATACCAGAATGCATTTCAGCCGATGTGAAATCATCTGGTACGTTCATATCCTCCCCGATGTCGAGATGCTGAAGAGGAAGAGTGGAGCGGGTGAAACGACACTTCATAGTACTTCGACCGTTATTGCACCCTCCGTACCATCTTAAACATTTAACTACTGCGGTGAAATTACGAACACGTATCTGCGGTGCGCTCTTCCAGACCGCCACTCTTTATTAATTTATTATGATTATATCAATATCTACATCTACAATTTGGTTCTCCACGTTAAATAATGCCATGGGTTAAGTAATAAAAAAATTATATTCACTTTGTTTGTAAAATATATACTAGGCGGTAATTTGACACTATAATTTTGGCGGTCTCTCGCAGACAGCATCTATATAGTTAAATGTTAAAACGTTTTCGTCAAAAAATTACGAAAATCGATGGAACGTTTTTAGACCATTCATGGATGAATAAAGCGGAATATATTCTTGAATGTGCCTAATTTATATGCCGCGAAAAATAACGCTTGCCCAAAAAATTTCTATATTCATCACATTCTAATAGTAATACGTTAAAAATCAAATTATACCATGGCTTTCCACAAATTAAATTCATAGATATATTTAACGAAATATTAATATCATCGAGCGCACGGTATCTGGTCAAAATATACATTTTTAAGCCATTCATTTAGGATAAAAACACCCTGGACCGGCTATTTACAAGAACAAATTGGTCAAAGCCTCTCAACTGCCTCATCTTCTCCGGGGGGAAACCAAAACGAAGTCATTTATTTTTTAAGGCTGGACACTGAAGCGTCTTCCCCTGGCGTGACGTCACTTTCATTGCTAAGGCAAGAGAATTGGCGGCTGAATGAAGAGCACTCAGTTCGTTTTCTATTTACGAGAGTTAGCGGTAAACAGCACACGGCCTATCTACATCTACAAGTTACCCTGCAATTCACCTAGCGGACAAGATGGAGTTGGAAGAGTCTGGCAACTAGATCGGAACTCTGCGCCGCAAAAAATCTGGCGACGATACAGCTTTAATCACTCACTTGCAAGGGCTATTATTACCTACGAGGATTAGGGGGAAGTATAACTCAAAACAACTAAGTTCTGGAGCCTAGTAAAAAGTTTGGGGATATTATTTACACTATTATACGTAAGATACTCTCTTCTTTAACCTTACACATGCCAGCCGACATAATTTTTATGTAGAGATCACAATAAAATTGGAAAACTTTGCGCCAAGATAGGTTTTATGGCAACATGGCATCCTGAATTTTTACAGCCCTGATCATTGAGCTGACTTCGTTCTGTTTGCTAACGATCAAACGGGATAGCTACGCAAACTTATATAACTTAGAATAATAAATAACTGATTTTATCACACTTTCCGGTAGGAATAGGTGGTTTCAAAATAACGATAAGTGAGCTAAGTTACCCTATTAAGGCGATATGTAAGTACAAAAACAGGGAGAGAAAGCCAACCAGCACAATACTGTCAAAATATATTACTATTAATATTATTTACGTTATGGTACGAAAGATACTATCTTCTTTAACCTTATTACACTTGCAACCGGCATAATATTTATACAGAGTTCACAATACATTGCAAAAAATAGCGCCAAGATGGATCTTATGGCGACATGTCATCTTGAATTTTTCCAGCCCTGATCATTAACCTGACTTCGCTATGTTTGCTAACGATCAAACGGGATAGCTACGCTAAATTAACTAACTTAGAATAATAAAGAACTGATTTTATCACGCTTTCCGAGCAGTTGGTCCCAATTATAGAACCCAATGATTGAACATTGCACTTAGAACACCCATTTATTTATATCATATTTCCATTTATTTATACGTGATTATCAACAGAAAGAAACTTACTTGTCCATCTGGAGGTTTTCGTCTGCAGTACGTAGCCAGAGTAGTTAACTGGCGCGCAAAATTCAATAAAATTCGCATCCTGAAAACACGAAACTCACGTAGACATTCAACTCGGCGTTGCTAAGGAATTTTAATGTACACGGTCGTCAAGGCGTGCAACAATGCACTTCCACCAATATAGCCGACGAAGTACATATGTATACCTATATCACCCCCCTTTATATTGCTAAAAATCTTGTCGCGAAAAGATTCTTTGTGGAACAGAGAATCAATCCTTAAATGATATTTTGAGTCAAGGGAAAATAACGTTTTACTTTCGGTCGCCAACCATCCAAGTTCAGAGATTCTCAGAGCTTCCTTTCGGTCCTCTTTTTCACAAACGGGTTTCCTCATACGCACTTCACCTTTGGTCGGTTGTTTTTTAAAAACAATTTCTGCGCGATTTCAGAGAATTTTATGAATATTATCTATTGGGAAACTTTGGATGGGAGCCGAAATTGTTATGAATTCTAATCATTGCATTTGCACGCGTATCAGTCATTAAACCAATGAAACATTTGACAGGTTGATTTTTCTGTTGACAATATATTTTAAAAATCTGGAGCAACAAATTACACCAATAATCCTATAAATACGAGGGTATAAGGATTAAAAGAAAAATAGTGTGCGGGAGATAATTTTCTAAGTCTGAAAGTGCGTCTTTTGGAGTTAGACGACGTTGCGTTTCAACGATTCCATTCTGAAATATCTTGCAGATTCTTCACATAAGTGGGTAATTTACACCATTTAGGGGCTTTTGATATAATAAGAGAGAGAGAGAGAGAAGCAATGTTGGACGTGGCTAATTTGCGAAATTTTTCGTCAAGCAGTTTATCAATTAACTGGTTGGTATATCCATTCTTGTTGGATATATATTTAATGATCTCCAATTCTTTGTTAAAATCAGAGCTGGATATGGGAATGTTTACTGAACGGTGTAAAATGGCATGATAAACTGCAAGTTTGTGAGATAATGGTGGGTGGGAGAAATCAGCAGGAATTACTTGATATGTATACGTTGGTTTTCTGTATATTTCAAAATGATGCTTATTATTATGAATTGTGATGCTTATGTCGAAAACGTTTAATTTTTTGTGAACTGAGTTTAAAAATATAAGATAGGAATTTAATTGTCGATGGCTCCCGGTCCAACAGCATAGAACATCATCGACGTATCTGAACCAATAAAAGATATGTTTTATAGAATGGTTATTGGAATTAAATTATATTGATTCTAAATCATCCATAAAAATATCTGACAGTAGGGGGGAGATAAAGGAGAGCCCATTGCTAAACCTTCTTTTTGCTGATAAAATTTTCGATGATGACTGGTAGAGCGCTGCACAGTAGCATTCAAGTCAACCGTAGTTGACATTCCGCATTTCCACATAATGAAAAACCAAAGCCAAGATGGCGCTTCTCATAGCGACATCAGTTGATCATTTAAAATATTAAATTCATTTTTTTAATTACGAGAAATACGGTACATGAATAATACAAAATAATTTCTATTGCAATATAATAAAACGCTAATTTTTCTTATTTGAAAATTAATTATAAAAAAATGAATATTTTCTAAAAACAGAAGTGACACCTATTTTACGTGGAAGAAACTGTCGATATTTCGTATTTACAAACACTAATAAAGATAATCGTTATTGCGCTCTATATTACAATTAAAACTTTATTCTTGATTAATTGTATAATTTGTATGTATATTTTAAGATATTCTTTAGATATTTAGCGCTAGATGTAGCACGAATATGAAACTTCTTTCGTAAATGAGCAGATCGTACTTCAAAAGAGTGTTAATCTTGCATGGATTATTTAACAACTTCATAAAATGGAACTATTATTAACGTTAGTAAGAGGGACTACTCCTGAATCTTCGATAACTGCCAGCATTTACTTGAATCAAGAATCATCGTCTATGTGATGGATCGCAAATTTATTTTTAGGAATGAACCATATTAATATGAGCTATTGCTATGATGTGCCGAAATATCACAATCGTAATGAAATATTACATAACATCAGTTATTTATTTGTAAGGTTTGCTTTAGCTTCATAAAATCTTTGGGCATTTTCAAAACTGGAGGAACTTTGAGGTATAATGAACCGATTCCCTAGATAGCGAGATTATTAAACTTCCGAACGAGGCTAATATTTACGTGAAGTCCATTTCATCCAAAATGCGACGATCTGAATTAGAATTCCGTTTAACTCAGCTGAATATTCTCCAAATTTCATTATTAATCGATAATGCTATACGTTTTAATTTAAAGCAAGGTTTAAAAATCTCACGTTCACCTGCCAAACGACAAATACTGTGGAATTTCCGTGTCGAAAGTCTATAGGAATGGGATATTTTCTATACGTACCGAAAACTGTGGGCTTAGTTGTCTATCGGAATACAACTATTGCCCAGTTTCATCATCCTGGCCAGTAATAAGGAGTTAAGTTTATGCATTCTTTTTCAGCTATGTGATTATTTTCCAACGAGCGACAAATAGAATAAACAAGAACATCGGGTGGGAAAAAAGTAATTTCGGATGAAAAGGTAACAGCTGGGAGGGAAGGATTCGGCCACGGTGGGTCTGTTAAGGGCAGGTTACACGTGCCGCTAAGTCATACGTTACTGGGAAGCCCTCCTGGTCCAGTTGGAATACGAAAAAATGAGTGCAGCATTGACGTCCAGCCGCGTTGTTCGGTGGGCATCGGACGCAAGCGAAAGCAGTTCAATGCGATAGGTGTCCTTTACGTTTGCAAATTCAACTCGAGCCACAACTCGGAGAGATTCAGATACTCCCCCATTTTAAAAATTATGACTTAAAACTTTTTAATTGATAATCGCCATTTGTCGCAAATTCTTGTGGGATATGCATATTCGTAATCCGTTAAATGCACTCGTAAAGAACTAGCTTTCATCGAAAGGGATGCTAAATAGTGGCGAAAATACGGAACAAGCGTGTGAACGTTCTTTGATTTTACAAAGCGTCAGTTCTTTATTAAATGATTGGGAGGGTAACTTTGTGAATTTGTATGATGCCTGTAGGATCGTATGCAATATAATGATTAGCGCCCGGGGATAAAATGTCTATTACGATAATGCAATGGAAACCCCTAAAACCCTGTAGGGCGATTAATAATCCAAGAAAGTGAGCGGGAGAAACTCCGACATATTGCAAGGTCGCAACTTCATGATAGCTAAAGGAGACACTATGGGAATAATGTTAACGCCCACACATATCGAAAGACACAACCACGATAATAAAATGCGTGTCATCACATCGAGTGCTGCTGAGGGCAGAGGAGATACACGATCGGGCTCGTGTAATTTTTTGTTTGTTCAGGGAGGCCATTGTTAAAACCATAAACGAAATCCATTTTAATACTTATTAAAATATTTGATACTGGGGAGTTGCGAATTTTCCATTCCATGCTCACAAAATGCTGACGAATCACACCTAATAATCGACATTCATTTGACCTAATGAAAATCTGTCGTTCATTTCTACCTCCACCCAATATCTTACATATAGCGTCACTATTTTCAATTAATTAGAAGCGCACCCCTAAGTTATATTTTTCGAAGAATTATTGGGGATCATAATATTAAATTAAATTAATTAAAATTAAATTAATTACCTTGCATGCCGAAATGCAGACGTCTCCATGATGAGGAGGTAAGCACTCAGTCAGGCAGCGTTTAGGGCATTGAGGGGTGTTTTAGAAGGAAAGGAAAATAGAGGGAGAGGTAATGGTCAAATAATGCGTGCGTACGTGCGAGTACGACAGCCGCAATCCTTCTAGGAAATTTCTGGTAAGAGAAGAATATATTTTCTTGAAGTTTGAAGGTAAATATGTCCTATTGAGAGAACTTCTATATTAAACAAGTAGTTATGGAAAGCCCTAATCCGCCTTCTTTCCTTTCAATACAATTTTAATATACAACAAGTAGGGGTTATATATGTTTTTCCGTGGTACAGCGGTGCTTTTCGTCACCTCGCCCTACAAACGAAATTTCTTTGAAATCCGTTCTGCCAATACCTTCCAAATTCATAGTTACAGAAACATTCTAACCTTGATATCATGGTAGCCCTGTTTAATCGACCCGGTTGAAATACGACATTTTGCTTATTTATTATGTTATGTTATGTTTATATTAAAAGTATTAAATTTGGTTCAAATTGATGAGAATAGTTAAACACAAATACTTGTAAAAATAATATTTTATCCGTTGTATTGTGGCAGCCTTGCTTTCCATATCTACAGTAAACATCTTGAAATTGCTATTTTATATTGCACGCCTGCTTCATACAAACCTTTGTCAAAATCGGTTTACCTAATTCCTTCCAAATTCATAATTGCCGAAAAGATTAAGTTGGTGGAATACGTCCCTCCGATATCCAGGAAAAGTTGCGAAAAGTAGGTATGTGTTTCGGATACAAAGCAGCCTTCGTCATTGGCGATTCATCTACCATCTATCATTACTTACTTCTCCATACCATTGAGTTGACTTGTCACATTCTCACGTTTTGCATCAATGTTACCACACGAAAATGAAAATTTTAACAATTAAAAATTATTTTAAGACAATATCATTTAGCAAACAATGAAAATGATCTTATTCACAAATCTCTCTCGCAGAATACCTAATTGTTTTATCGAAGGTCATTTTACATTTTTTTTAATAAATTGTTAAAAACACTGCCGTATGCGAGCAGAAGTATCTTAGGCAGTCATCGCAGTTATTATTTTCAGTTTGTAATATTATTTATATGAAACGTGATGGTTTCTGAAGCAGGAAGGCCGAATGCCGTAGAGATGTAGGGCTGCAAGCTAAAATTCAAAGAAAATGAATCACAGGTACAAAGAGACGTCGATTCCCATATTGTACGGAAAAGTAAATCATAATTTCATCGAGAATCAGGATGTTACTCGAGGTTAATGCCATAATTTGTCCGAGTTGCTGTCAAGATTATGTTTCCCGCGTCATGATGCCGTTACGCTAATTGTACCTCCATCTCTCATCTATAATACCAGGGGATCCGCGGGATGTTTGGCCTCGCTCAAGCCGCCTTGGGCTGGTGGGGGTAATCACGTAGGTAGGTGTTTCGGATACAAAGCAGCATTCATCATTGGCGATTCATCTACCATCTATCACGTTCAATATTATTATCGTCTTCGTAGTTCTCCTACAGTGTGGATGTAAAATTTGATTGGAATTGAAAGCGCTGCCCTCAGAAGTAAAATATGAATGAAAGAAATGTAATTTCAAGAATCGCACGAAATACCGGACTAATGGCAAATGAACCTGAGCCTTGTCTCCTCGTTGAGACAAAAGTTATAGCAGGACAGACAAACGGATAATCAAGCAAACAGACCAAGTGCACAGGGATTCAACATAAGAGACCGCGCCAACGCAAATTGCTTGCCTCTGGGGTACATTTTAGGGAAATTTTTATTTGGCGTTTTCTTCGTTGTTTGATGTTTTCTGTGTGTCCGCTAAATTTCGTTTTGATTGGATAAGACTTAAAAATTAGCTCAGGAACTATAAGTGTGGTGTTCTAGAAAAACTATTGGCAGTCGTCTCTTAAGTTATTTGAACATGCACACGAAATTTTGTGAAAATAAAAAAATCGAGATAGCAGTTATCGTAGAACAGACAATGACGATTCATATGCTACAAGATTTTTATTTTAATTTTACAGGGCACTGACTGGAAACTGATGACAATATCAGAGATTCTGATTTTATTGTAAAAGTTTACCTACTATGGGCTACATAAACGTTTTATTTTTCATGAATTAAACGCGTTCAAAAAGATTTGATTTACAAAATTTAACCCACCATAGATACATCTCTCCTGGAATCTGGTAGAACTTGTTCGGGAGCCCAGAATCTTTGTAATGATGTAATTTTCAGCTTTACGAATATTTTTACCTTATATTAAGTTGAGATTTTGGTATAATCTAATTCAATGAAACGATACTTAATGCATAAATCTCCTCTTTATACAGAACCATGTTGGTTACCAAATCTGACGGGCCAGTGACGGGTCGCCTGATTTTTATTACAATTTAAAGCAATCTAGAAACATTCACCATTGTTTTAGATTTCTTTTCAAAAGTAAATGAGGTTGGCGGAGAATTAAACAAAGTTGTAACGTTTGTGCTGTCAGTTTCAGTATCCAACGAAACCTGCGAACATGTATTCAATGTCATTAATGTTTTGTTGAGTAAAGGTCGAAACTAATTAAGTGTGCATCATGTCAAGGCGGAAATTTCAGTATACACCAATTTTAATTACTCACCTAAAGATTTCAATGTCTTTTTCTGTCAAAATCAGATCTTTTGGAGACTGCTAGAGTAGTTCAAAATACAAATTCAAATTACATAAATGAAGCACGGCTTTTGAAGTAATGCTATTTTTACGAATTTGTTATTATAATTCATAGAGTAATGTTAAAACAAAATTAAGGTTAAACATTCATATATTTTGTAAATGATAAATAAACCAAATTTTATGGTCCTCATTAGCTTTTTTTAACCTACAGAATGTCTCTCTATTAACTTCCGGAATCAACAATTTACAAGATGGCAACTGTAAATTTAACAATAAAATAAATATTAAATATCATTATATGTTTCCCAATAATTAAATAAAATAGTTTCATTGCTCACACCCGGTTTTTTGACCTAGATAAAATCCTCCCGGTTTCTCCCGAAATTTGCTATTCATTCGGTGGAAATCTCTCGGAATCAACTACTCATGAGGTGGCAACCCTAGTTTCCTGTTTCTACGAGCAAATTTTCAAGACGTCTCTTGTGTGAAGAGAAAATATTATCTGTAGTTGTAAGAATTTCAGAAATCAGGGACGTGAATTCCATAGGAGTAAAATGAGCATCAACCGACTTGAATCAGCACATCTGAGAAAATATAAAAAAATGAAATTTAGTAACAGCGGAAGAATGATATGCGAGATATAAAAGGAAATAAGTAGGAAGGGACTCACCCAGGGTTGCCACCTTATGAGTAGTTGATTCCGGGAGATTTCCTTTTCATGATAGAAAATTCCGGGAGAATCCGGGAGTATTTTCTCTAGGTCGAAAAACAACTAAAGTGACCAATGAAACTTATTTTATTTAGTTATTAGTAAAATCAATAATGATTATTTAATCTCGTTTTATTTTTAAAGTTAGAGTTGTCACGTTGAAAACGGCTGATTCCGGGCGATATCCATATGAATAGTTAACCGCGATATCGTTTGTAGGTTAAAAAACACCTAATGAGAACATAGAATAATTGTATTTTTTATTTAGAAAATATATTAATATATAACGTCAGTTTTGCTTTATTATATGAAATATAATAAATAAATCTTAAAAATAGCGTTACTTCAGTAGTAATATTTCATTTGAATTTGTTATTCGAACAACATCGAGCAGTCTCCAAAAGATCTGGTTTTGATAGTAAAAGGGCATGGATATCTTTAAAAGAGTATTTAAAATTGGTTCATACGTGAATTTCAGTCTTGACATGGTCCACATTTAATTTGCTTCGAACTTCACAGCACGATTCGTTAATAGCATTGAACAACGGTCACAAGCTGCGGTGGATACTGAAGCTTAAAACACAAGCGTTACACTATTATTTAATACTCCGTCATCTCCATTTACTTTTGGAATGAAATCTAAAACAATATTGAATGTATAATAATTGGTTTAAATAAAAATAAAAATCAGACGAACCTTTATTGGCACGTTAGCGTGGTAACCAACATGCTCCTGTATAAAGAGCATATTTGTACATTATTTATCACTTCAATGGCATCAATGGATAGGATTCTATCAAAATCTCAAATTAGTACTAGGTAAATTCAATTTCGAAGATTTTGGGCTGCCGGAAAAGTTCTACCAGATTCCGGGAGAAATGTATCTAAGATTGGTTAATTCCGGGAGACTCCCAGAATTCCGGAAGAGGTGGAACCCCAGACTCAGCGCCTCAGTGCCACTCGGGACGAATGTGGCGCCAAGTGTTAGTTAAACCTTTCTCTCAGATAACTGTCCTAAATACTTTTTCAACGTTTAGGTGAAATTGGTTGAGCTACACGAACGAATCGATTTCGAATAAAGGAGTAAATTATGGAACTGTTTTAATATAATTAATTACGTGAGCCGGTCCAGTAGTGTGACGTTGCTCGCGATACAGCTTCTGGTTAGGTCTCACGCATGGCTTCGACTTTAGTGATCGGCATTTGTAAGTTTCATTTTCCGGCAGCCCGCGGACCACCTAAAAGACACTCGAAGCCCAACAGTGGTCCGCGGAGCACACTTGGAGAACCGCAGCGTTAAAGTAGCTGTATTCAAACATTACAAAGCCGAGGACCCTCAACGACGAGAACTATCTTCGCCCCTAATTCTGTACCATCAAGTTACCGCATAAAAACAATAACAATACCTACTGGACATACAATTGCAATTGAAATTTTCTCGTTCGGCGGCGTTTGTTGTTGTATGACAAAATTTGAAAAATGCCCAAGATGAAAGCACGTTAACCCGTAACCACAGGCATCGGTCTCTCAGACCACACGAAAAATTTCAATAGTCTATTTTATGGTCCATGGATCATTTAGGCCTTTGAGGTTTTGTTTAGCTTTGTATCCTGGAGGTGGCTTTGTTTACTTCACGGTAGTTGCCTTCTAGCTTTGGACCTGTGCGTACTAGAGCGGGTTTAGTTTCGTTGCCGGTCTGAAAAACCGCTTGCCTGTGTCCACGTAATTTTTTTCGGGACAGTTCTTTCACACGGTTTCGGAAATTTCCTACGACATGTTGCAGTTATACCGTCCTGGACCGTCGCACGTCCAAAAATGAAAACCAAAACTGCCTTCCAATGTTTTATTTGTAGCAGCTCAATATATTTGAAATGTTCAGCACCCGCTTGAGGAGAGAGAGCGTGAGAGGGGGAGGGGAGGGCGTTGGAAAGGGAGTGGGATGGGAAGGGGGAATGGTAAGGGGGGGTTAAGGGGAGAGGGAGGGGAGTGGGTGGAGAGGGTGGGAGAGTGGAGGGAGAGGAAGAGGGAGAAGGGGAGAGAGCGGGGTAGAGGGGGAGAGAGATAGAGACAGAAAAGAACCAAATGTACTATATATTGAAAATAATTATGTGCGGTTAAGTATTTTATAGCGAAATTTATTTCTTTGTCTAACAATTTCTATTCACCCAAAACCATTTTTACACTCCGTACCACTCAATCATGTTAATTTAATATTTATTGCTTAATTTTTAGTGCATATAAAAGTTGGTGTCATTAATTTGACTTTTCAAGATATTTCTAAAGGCTAAAGACTACTTAAAAAAGTTGTCCAGTATTGGAAAGTACCAGAACTTGGGTGACATTCGTGGTACCGCAAACAGCAACCAAGTTTTGAGAAGAGGATAAGTGAACACGAATTATATTTTGAATTTCTGTCACCCATTTGCTACTTCACGAAACATCTCTTGGAAAACGCTCATAACAGTACTTTTTACCATATGTTAACGACTTTTTATGCCAAAGGCAATAGATTTTTTTCTGGAACAATCAAAATTTATTCATTTTTTCCTCACTAGCGAGTTTGTATTTAAAAGATTTCTCCAATCCATTCCGAAAACACCATTGAAAGAATTCCTTTTGGTGACTTTATGGCGAGATATTTCCTATTTTCCTCCTCCTCTCTCCACCATACCTCTTTCCCATCTGTCTTTTCGTTTGATTTGTCATTCTTAACGGCCCCACTTCAGCCGTCCTCGGCTGAGGGGTGGTCAGCGTGTCTGGCTCCCAATGTTAAAGTCGCCCGAGTAAAATAGTAAAAGGTGCTTGCATACTCACCTTGAAAAAACATTCATTTTTTAGAGACACATTTCGTCATTGGAAATATATTTTTAATTCTAAAGATTTCACCTCTTAACCGATTTTCATTCTTTCCTTGTGTAACTATAATGTAGTAAACCAATCCCTAAATTTTGCAATTTCAAGAATATTATACTTTTTTCACAGTAGGATACTAAAACCACACATTTTTGCCAAATTTTAAAGTTGTACCCTATCTAGTAGTGAAATAATATTTATCTATTTGTTTAAATTTTAAATAATTATAACGGCCGCATCAACATATTGATGGAGATTTTTATTTGGGTATGTGCACCAAGTTCAAAATAACTTTAAAATTTCCGCTTCAACACGACATTATTTTTTTTTCACGATTCTCAAATATTAAAACAAATACTACACAACCCATATTCTACACATGAAAATTATCACCACCTGATGTTACTTGGTTGTCCTTTGTACCTTGATGTGGTAGAAGGGCTTGAGCATTTCAAGGGGCAACATTTTGTCGTTGTCAAAGAGAGGATAACAAGGTAGGAAATTTAACACCACATTTGAACAAATACAAAGTCTCAAAATTAAAACACAAATTTATTAGTGTAATATTGTAAACACTGGAAACTGTATTGGGTACTCAGTTTCAGCCAGAAGTTACAAGATAAAAATATTGATGATACATTGGTCATTGATTCACAACAGTTATATGCAGGCAATTAACAATGTAATGCTTATTGTAAAAGAGCTTGTTGGAATGACTTGAAAGTAGATTTAAATGCAACCTTAAAAGGCATTGATGTATAATATTGTACAATTAAGACATGCCATTAAACAAGATTTTATCTTTTGTGTATAACAGCTTGTAACTTGTTTAATCTATGTGAAAATCCTTCTTCGGGTTGACGTTTCTGTTTTATTAAGGTTAAAATTTAATTTTGTGAAATGCACAAAAGATATTTAGATGCTTAAGCATTGACAGTATATGGAATATAGTGGAGTACATTATAATTCTTAACTAAAATTACACTTAGTCAAGGAACACACAACAATCAATGCTAAGTGTTCTATCTGTTCTTTTTTTAGAATTTCACAATAATGAAAATTATGTGTGTTATTAAATACCCTCGACCATCCTATACTGCCAGAAGGCTCAAATAAATGTAACTGTTGCTTGACATCACAGCTTTAGGGAGTTCATTAACCACTTTGCTGGTATCATTTACCCACTTTTGGTTATTCATGAAGGGATAATTTATATATGCGGAGATATTAATTTAATAAAAATAAATAAATGCACTAGTTAATGCATCAGAATATGCTGAAATCTTTTCAACACAACCTACTCATAAGTAGATGCATGTAGAAGGTGAATGTTTTTTATTAGATAGTTATAACAATGTCGACTATTGCTTGGCACAACATTCAAGATTCAGCCATCAGATAATTTGCGTAATACTTTCAAACTGTAAAAAATCAGCCTGAGCTCTTAGATAATACAAAAAAACTATATAGTATATAAAAAATAAATAGACAGGTATTATACAGAAGATTTTGAAATAAAGACGATGTTTTTCACTAAAGAGCCTATCAAAATCACATCCACACAAAATAATTATGTTGTCAGCAAAGATGACCAAAATTGCTAAAACACTCGAAATTGCTTCAGTCATAATTAACAGGCTAAAGCCTTTTTCTTGTATGAAGAAATTATACATTTATTATTTTCTTTCTGTTTACCAACAGAATACTTATGAATGCTGGTGGAGGTTTTCGGGTTTCCCTGCGTTGGCGGCATTTCTGGCTCTAGACGTTTCGCAGACATTGCAGTCTGCATCTTGAGGAGACGAAGTGAGATCAGATTGTAGGGATCTGCTTTTATATCCACTCGGCCTTCCTAGTTTAACCGTTGTCCATCGCTGATTGGATCATTCGAGTTGCTATCCTTTTCTCTTTGGTGGTTGCTCCAACGTATTTTCTTCCCTTTCACGTTTCCGTTGGAAGAGTCGCTTCCATGTTGCGCTAATGTGCAAACCGTCGTCCCGGTTGAAATTGACTGGATGTTTTTCGATTTTCATAGCTTCGCGAATTAACCTCGGAAAATATCGATCTTCTTTCGCGAGCAATTTCGTTTCCCCGAGCCAGTTTTTATGTACCGGGCCGCAGGTGAAGTGCTCCGCTATGGCCGACTCCGTCCAATTCTTGTTCATCATGGCCCGATTATGTTCGCCTAAGCGCCAGCGAATGGATCGTCCCGTTTGTCCTACATATACGTGTCCGCAGCTGCATGGAATCCTGTTGACTCCTTCAGATGTTAGCGGGCCGAGTGCATCTTTCGCAGACGGAAGTTCTTCTTTTATTTTTCTTAGCGTGTTTGAACGGACGACGATATTTTCTTTTTGTAGAGCCCTGTCTATGCGTTCTGATGTCCCGGCGATGAAGGGAATTTTTGCGTAGGCTGTGGGCTTTGGTCGTTCCACCGAAGGTTTTTGCTTCGGTTTTATGTTCCGCCGGATGAAGGGGTGACTGTAGCCATTATTCATAAGTGCCCTTCTTATATGCTCTTCTTCGTCTTTTAGCGACTCGGGATCGGAGACCGTCTTTTTTCGGTGCATCAGGGTCTTGATTTTTGATGCCTTCTGCTGAGGATGGTGATGAGAGGCAGCATGCAGGTAACGGTCAGTATGCGTTTTTTCCGAAATACGCTGTGTCCAAGGCTTCCGTCAGGTCTCTTCTTCACCATGACGTCGAGAAATGGTAGGGTGCCGTTCTCTTCGACTTCCATGGTGAACTGGATGGCCGGGTGGACTTGGTTGAGTTGACGGTGGAACTCATGAAGTTTATTTGTCCCATGGGGCCAAATGACGAATGTGTCATTCACGCAAAGACTAGTACCCCTACGGAAAGACCGGAAACTTAACAGAAATTTAACAGATTAAATGGACTTAAATGAAAAAATTGCATATAAGAAATCAAACTTATTACCATATATCACACATTACGAGAGTACAAAGTCATTATCAAATTACATAACAGTGAGGTATTTTTACATAAATATTATACAATCAAGATATAAAAATGAATTATTGTAACAGAATTTTATAACGTTAATACCTTTTATGCATGAAACGTATTTAAAGGAAATTCACGTGGACGACGAAAAACGTCAAACTTTCACGTCATGAATGAATTTGTGGATCAAGCAAAAATCTATTTGTAAAGTGATTTCTTCGGCCCTGGAACACATTCTCTTTCTGTTGCACCTGTAAAAAGAGCGAAAATGAATTTCTAAGAATGTCAATCATTAAACATGCTAAACCTAATGAAATTGATGCAGGAGGCAATGGGCATGCTTCAAATGTTGCAATAAATGTAAAATAAGGCAAATGCGCTTACGGCCCATAAACAATGTTTCTATGATGATCACATTACCATTTGTAAAATTAAACACATCACATTGCACTAGAAAATGTGCACTTTATCTATAATTTATTCCAAGCACAGTTGTATTTGCTGACGTTTACGTGTTCACAGCAGTTACAGTTAGACCATTTAAGATCTATATGTATTCATCATATAATAAGGAAAACTTTTGATATAGAGATTTCAATTTCTCGATCGAAAAATATATACATATTTCTAAATGTTTTGAAACAAAGAAGAATTATGTCTAGGATTATAAACAAATGCATAATGAGAAACAAGAAATATTCAAGTTAACAATTTCTGTAAATTCAAAATATTTCAAATTAAAACAATGAGACATCGCTATGGTACACTTATTTCATTCTATTACAAGCACAATTCTATCCTCTGGCGTCTCTGTTGCAGTTTAACTTATAAAACTCACTATAATCTACTGATAACCGCGAGAAGTTTTATACAGAAAATTACTGCTTATTTTGTGAACTGACACGAACCATATTCACGGCCTGGGCAATGGACGACACAGCTAGGTGAAGTAAGCGAGGCTTAACACCTGAAAATGAGAAATATTTCCTCTCAAAATGCTTCTCGTACACCAACAAAAGAGAGAAATTTCTTTCCTTCCTTCCTAGAAGATATATCCATTGGAGGTATCTGTTAAGAAAATATAAAAGCATTCTCACAAAACGAATTCACATAACTATTCGTAGAACTATTTCGTTAATCTTTTTTTCAAAAATATATGATATTTTTAAGATTTACCTGTTGATTGGACATCAGAACAAAATCATTCCGTCACGTTTTCTTAAACAGTGATGAATGCATATCTACTATATATCTACTTGACAAAATCAGAGTAACTGACAACCTCTCAATAAGCAATGGCCAACTTTTTTCAAGAAAAATGGCCGCTGTTCCGTTACGAGACACAAGGAACGTGTGGCGCTGTGGTGATGCGGTAGAGAGAGAGAGAGAGAGAGAAATAGAGGTTGAAAATGAGTGAGAGAGAGAGCCGACTGCGACTGCAGCGCCTATCGCGGACACCTTAGCATGGTGAACTACGTGTAAAAGCTGGGAATCTATTCTCCCATAAGAGTTTCATACCCCTGCATCCACGTAACGCAGCCAGCATGAAGGTTGAGGACCACATGATACTAGCGCCTTAGACTAGAAATGCTCCATATATAGATTGGCTATGACGGGGGATAGAGGACAGACCATATCTGCTCCCTCCTTCTGGTCGTAAAATTGTCCGTTCCACAGGAAGTAGTTGTTGGTGAGGCAGAATTCTGTTAACTACGGATAGTCTACCGGCAGTCCATGATGTATAAGCTCCTTCAAGATTTCGATGGAGTCCTTTATAGGAACCTTAGTGAAGAGTGAGGTCACGTCAAAGCTTACAAGAATATCGTTCTCCGAAACTTTCATGTCGTTTAGCCTTTCTATGAAATGTGCTGAATTCTTCACGTGCGATTCCGTTCCGCCTACGTACGTCTGTAAGCTGCGTGCGAAGTATTTTGACAGCCGATGTGTTGGGGAGCCGATGGCGCTGACGATGGGTCTCAGAGGAACGTCGTTCTTGTGTATTTTTGGTAACCCAAACAGTTGTGGAGGCCTGGATGATGACGGCAGTAAATTCCGTTGGTCTTAAATAGGTATTGAGGATTTCTAAATCAACTCTCGGATTTTCCTTTCGGTTTTCATCGTCGGGTCGCCTTTTAGTGTGGAGTAAGTTGGATTGTCCAGCAAATTGCGGATCTTCTCGTCGTAGTCCTCCTTGGAGATGATTACGGTGGCGTTTCCCTTATCAGACGATAAAATCACGATACTTTTCTTGTTTTTCAAATCTGTGAAGGCCTGACTTTCGGCTGTTGAGATGTTGGAGGTTGGCGGTCTTGCTTTACGAATAATATGCGCCACCTCTTGGCGCATTTCTTCTGCTTGGTTCGATTTCAGATTTCGGATGGCCGCTTCCACTCCCACGACAATTTCTTCCTTAGGTATTTTGTTGGGAGCGATAGCGAAGTTCAGACCTTTCGCTAAGACTGATTTTGCTGCATCGGAGAAATTGACGTCCGTTAGGATGTAAATCGTCTTTTCATGGCTCGGCGTCCTTTATGGGAACCTTAGTGAAGAGTGAGATCACGTCAAAGCTTACTAGAATATCGTTCTCCGATACTTTCTTGTCGTTTTGCCTTTCTATAAAATGTGCTGAATTCTTCACGTGCGATTCCGTTCCGCCTGCGTACGTCTGTAAGCTGCGTGCGAAGTATTTTGACAGCCCGATATGTTGGGGAGCCGATGGCGCGGACGATGTGTCTCAGAGGAACGTCGTTCTTGTGTATTTTTGGTAACCCATATAGTCGTGTAGGCCTGGATGATGACGACGGTAGGTTACTTTGGTTTATATATGTATAGAGGGTTTCTTAATCAGCTCTATGTTTTTCCTTTCGGTTTTCATCGTCGGGTCGCCTTTGAGTGTGGAGTAAGTTGGATCGTCCAGCAGATTGCGGATCTTCTCGTCGTAATCCTCCGAGGAGATGATTAAGGTGGCGTTTCGCTTATCTGCCTGTAAAATCAAGATGCTTTTGTTGTTTTTCAAAACTTTGATGGCCTGCCTTTCGGCTGTTGAGATGTTGGAGGATGGTGGTCTTGCTTTACGAATAATACGCGCCACCTCAGATTCAGAATTCAGAATTCAGATTTCGGATGGCCGCTTCCACTCCCAGACAATTTCTTCATTAGATATTTTGTTGGGAGCAATAGCGATGTTCAGACCTTTCGCTAAGACTGATTTTGCTGCATCGGAGAAATTGATGTCCGTTAGGTTGTAAATCATCTAGTCGTGGCTCGGCGTCCGATCTGGATGTTGATTCTTATGGAGATTTTAAAATTTCTTAACCTGCTTATCCTTGAAAGACCACTGGGTTTTGGTTGAGGTGGTGGTGATATGGTCGCTTTGTTCTCAGTCTTCGTGAGACATAACGGAGGCGAGCTCTAGGTGGTGATGATAGAGATTATGAGCGCATTGGAGAAGCGCGTAACTCGTGGAGCGTATGCGTTTACGCAGGAGTGCTTGGCTTGTTGAAAAAGGCGAGTGATGACAAAAGCTTGCACTTCTGTTTGTGGAGACGCTCGAATCTCCTTCAATTCCTCTGGATGTTCTCCCCGTAGAGGGATATCAATTTGAGTTGAAGGCTTTCGCAGCGTTGCTGAATGCTGGTGGAGGTTTTTGGGTTTCGCTGCGTTGGCGGCATTTCTGGCTCTCGACGTTTCGCATACATTGCAGTCTGCATCTTCAGGAGATGAAATGAGATCCCGTCAGCTGTATGAATTTGCCTAAGTGAGAGCTTTCAACTACTGTGCGGTTAAGCTTTCAGTGGCTGGGCTGGGAGGTAGCAGGATGCTAATTGGACAGGTCCACTCGCTGTATGAAGAATGGCGGCTGTAGCTTCCGATGTCTTTTCTGTGGAATCGTTACTTCATATGCTGAAATGTCCTCTCTAACAAGGATGGCTGTTCCTCCTCCTAGTCTGCCCTCCCTGTCTGTTCGAAATACCTTGAATCCGGGTGCCGCCCATTTCCAAGATGGCTTAAGGTGTGTTTCGTGTATAAGAGCTACTGCGACGTTGTTTCCCTGGAGGAAAGCTAGCAGTTCAGGTGTTTTTGTTCTTATACCACCGTTGCAGTTCCAGGTGATAAGGACTATTCCGGAGAGCTGGGTGTTCTTATCCATGCATAGTCAGTATTTGGCCGGACAGTTGGGCAAGCACTTGTCCAAGGGCCGCGATTTGTTTCTGCAGGACTGATGTAAGGAGGGAGGTTAGGGCCGAATCCGTTGACGGGAGGAAAGATGGATTATCTGTAGTTGGTTCAGGTTGAGGTGGTATCTGTCTGTGGCGAAGGGTGACGTTGGGTTCCTGTATCGTCTCGCCGTTTGTGGCTGCGGGAGGCAGGAGTGGTGGGAAGTCCGAATTTTGGTGTGGATGTGCTGCGTTCTTTCTTTTGCTGCCCCAAGCGTTGCCTCTTGGAGCTGGTTCCGGTATATAGGCAGGGGGTGCCATCTGGGGCTGAGAGGTTTCCAGCGATTTAAACCATTTCCTTGCCTCTCGTTGGTATACCGGGCAGGTCTTATAGAAGGCGGGATGTTGGCCTCCACAGTTACAGCATGTGGCAGGACCATCCTCCTTTTTCTTCGGGCAGGTTTTCTTCAGGTGGAGGCCGCCACAGTTATAGCATCGAGGTGCCGCTGGGCAGAACGTTGATGAATGTCCGAAACGATTGCATTGGAAGCACATCTGTGGTTCTTCATGTCGGTATCGTAGAATGTGGACTCAAAAATTCCCGATGGAAGTCCATCGGAGGAAATCTTTTGGGTCCCATCCTTGGGCTGTGGCGAGGGTTGATACTACGAATGTCCCTAGGGGTGATTTGTAAGCTCGGCGAATCTGACGAGTGCGTAAGACTGGAACCTTCATGTCCTCCAGAATTTCCTTGAGATAAGATTCTTCCATTATTGTATAAAGCCCTCTTATGGTAAAGCTAAGGGTTTTTTCCTCTTTGGTTCCCCAGGTGGAGAACTGTGCTTGTTCTTCTCTTAACATAGTCTGCACACTTTTGTGGTCTTCTATATTGGTTAGCTGTAGCCTGGTATATTGCCTACGTGATGTCACTTGGAAAGAGTGGTCCTTTATGACACTCATGACGGCTGTTATAAATTGTCGGAAGTCTGCCAATTCATATAATAGAATTGCTGGCGGCTTAGGTAGACTTGTCTGGGATGGCTCGGCGGGAGGGGAGCTAGAAGCAGGCCCCGGAGTGACGTCTGTATTAGCGTCTCTGAGGAGCGGGTCGTAGCGGTTGTTGGTTTCTACCGTTTAGTGTTGGACGGCAATAGTCTCGGCAGCGGTGAAGTATGGCTTAAATTTTGTCTTCCGCTTCTTCTTTGGCTGTTGAAAGGTGCCCGTGCCAATGGACTTTCTAGCTCGTGTATCAGCATCCTCTTGGATAGGGGCTAGTTGGGAGTTATCGTTGTTGTTTTGGCCCTTGAAAAGGCCTTCGTCAGTTGGTTTCCCTTGGCTTGGTGTGCTGTCAAGAATTACTAGCCGGTCTTTCGATCTCAGATATTGGGAGTCAATTTTCCGGTCGTTTGGACCGGCGTCAATCTTAAAATCTTTTCCGAAGAGGATGTGTTTGATATTACTGGGTAATGATGTATCGACGTTCGTCCTAGGAGGAATCGTCCTATGTTGTACCTTTTTTGCCGGCGGTGATCTGAGCAGCGATATTTCGCAGAGTGGGTTTAAAGTTGAGGGGGCTGAAGCCCTTCCCCTCTAGCCTACCAACTGCCACCTGTCCGAATAGTCAAAAGAACACGATGTGCGGGTGAGAAGGTGGACCTATGTTAGCCACCCCCCGCTGCAAGAGAGAAAGTGTGACCGTGCAAGGTTCCCCCAGGTGCTCCGCTCGCAGCAAGGCGTGCGGTTTACCCCTGAGTAGATCCTGGTCACGCTTAGAAGGCCCTGGTAGGTCTGGGCCACAGCGGATTACAGTACTTCCTCCCCAGGGGGATTTTCCAAACACCAGCCAGAGCAACGGAATAGCTAGAGGAGTTCGTTATTGTTGAGTCGCTGACCATAAGCCGGCGAATGATCGATTGATCGATCGATCAATGTTTTCGATGAGCCGATCGATGAGATCCGATGGTAGGGATCAGCTTTTATATCCGCTCGGTCTTCCTAGTTTAACCGTTGTCCATCGCTGATTGGCTCGTTCGAGTTGCTATCCCTTTCTCTTTGGCGGTTGCTCCAACGTATTTTTCTTCCCTTTCACGTTTCCGTTGGAAGAGTCGCTTCCATGTTGGGCTGATGTGCAAACCGTCGTCCCGGTTGAAATTGAATGGATGTTTTTCGATTTCAATAGCTTCGCGAATTCACCTCGGAAAATATCGATCTTCTTTCGCGAGCAATTGCGTTTCCTCGAGCGTGATTTTATGTCCCGGGCCGGAGGTGAAGTGTTCCGCTATGGCCGACTCCCTCCATTTCTTATTCATCATGGCCCGTTTATGTTCGGCTAAGCGGCAGCGAATGGATCGTCCTGTTTGTCCGACGTATACGTGTCCGCAGCTGCTTGGAATCCTGTGGACTCCTTCAGATGTTAGCGGGTCGAGTGCATCTTTCGCAGACGGAAGTTCTTCTTTTACTTTTCTTAGCGTGTTAAAACGGACGACGATATTTTCTTTTCGTAGAACCCTGGCTATGCGTTCTGATGTCCCGGCGATGAAGGGAATTTTTGCGTAGGCTGTGGGCTTTGGTCGTTCCCCCGAAGGTTTCTCTTTCGGTTTTTTAGTTCCGCCGGATGAAGGGGCCGCCAACGCAGCGAAACCCGTAACCCTCCACCAGCATTCAGCAACGCTGCGAAAGCCTTTCAAGTCAAATAGAATACTTATGAATTTAAACACAATTTCTTTAAATAAATAAAACATCCTAATCAAGTCGAATTCCCTCCTAAGGCCTGTCGACACATTTCATACACCACATAGCTGATGCCAACTGCAGGGACCACTTTCATGAAGCTGGGCCTGATTCCTCGATAGAGACCAAAGAATCCCTCCCTTGCTATTATCTCACGTATTAATCTCGTCATGGTTTGGGCATGCTCTGGGCTTCTCAGTATATCTGAAAATACAAAAGAAAGTCAACATCATAACGTTGGAAAAGAGAAGAAGCGGAAAGCATATTATGTGACCAAACAAAAGATCACAGAGAATTAATTTGAACTCATGAATTATTATGACATATTTTTTGCAAGATTATTGACTTGGTAATATATTAACCCTTTCTGGTCTGAGTGATTTAAAAAATATCTCATACAAGATTGATGGCATTGCTGACATAGAAGCAATAAAATAATTACGTGTACTTTTTATAAATTTTTATTGGCACATACAGTTTAACTTATGTGAAAAAATGGGCCGATCATAGGTATACCAATGGCCAAAGGGAAAAAATCAGGGATGTCGATATCTGACCGGAAAGGGTTAATTCCCTTGGCGACAAAAAAAGACTGGACAAATTAACATTCAAGGAAGCTACTTCAGTCGTGATAACTTCATTCAAAATTTTGTAAATGTGGTCTTTCATGATTTCATGAATGTTCTCCATCACTCACCTTGAGCTTGGAGCCTTGTTCTCACCAGAGCAAGCGGATACGATACTATCAGCCCACATGTGCTACTAATCGTCCCACAGCATAAGGGAAGCAAAATCCCTGGATTTTCTGAACCATTTTGCCGGATATAATAATTCTTCAAGGTCTGAAATACAAGATGGGAAAACTTAATATAAATTAAGACTAATTTACTATTTTTAGTTTCTAAATTTAAGTAACTAATGCAATCTGTCCAAGCACATTTTAAAAGTTAATGTAGGAATGAGAAAGTTTTTATAATTTGATATAGTTATTAAAGCATTTGGCATTTTTATAAATATGAAGTTGCAGTTTATTTATCAAGAGATCATAATAATACTGCATGATTAAAAGAAGCAATTTATATATTGAATATGAAGTAATTAATCAACTTTTAACTGTTTACTAAGCTCATTACCTAGAGACAACATTAAAAATTAGTCAAAAATATCTCAAGGTACAGAAAAACAATAGAAAAATTAAGAACTCATTTGCCACATTCACAAACATCCAAGATAAATAATTTGACATACGAACCTCATAAACAGCCAGATCTATGCCAGCATATGGGATTATCCCAAGAAGGTTTGGTAGGTATCCACGGTAAAAAGTTCTGAGTCCCTCCCTCCTATAAATTTTTTTTGCTGCATCAATGATCCCAGCATACTGGCCAGTTTTCCTGAGGGCCAGTCTAGTTTTTAGCACCTAGACAAAAAAATTAGCACAATTAATGAATGCACTTAGAAATCCAACTTAAGATGTTTAAGCAAAGATTTTAATGAAACAACAATGAGGATACTTCTTCTCACCTCAAGTGGATATATAATGGTCTGGCTCACTCCACCAGCAATTGACCCAGCTACGAAACGCTCGTTGATGCTCAAATCCTCACCGCTGTTTTGATGGATCAACGTTTTTGTTTGCTCATAAGCCATGAACTTTATTGCAGTTTCTGGAACAATCTTAATAACATTTACTCCATTTCCTCGCCAGAGTCCTCTGATACCACCCTCTTTTACCATTTCGTGTAAACAAGACACAATTCCTCCTTTATTACCGTGTACCTGAAATAAATTCCAGAAAGATAAGTCTAAAGTGGTAAGTTCTTTTAACATCTACAGTTATGATTATCTGAACTTCTAATTAGTATTGGGAACAAATTTGGTAAAATGCAATTTTTTTCTTCATAAAATACTTTTGCGTCATATTTTTCCTGATGTATGTATGTATTTCATTTTTATACCGAATTGCGAGGGACTTTGACATTCAGGGTGTTTCGAATGCTTCAACACTGCAATGAGACAAGGGTGGAGAAGAAGGAAGAGTGAGAATTTGCTTAAACCGCTTTGTTCATAAAGATTACTCAATTTAGTAGCAGATTTTATTTCAGCCAGCTATTAATCATTCAGATGTTAAGTTTTACATTTTATCTATCAAAATATTTTATTGAACAACGGTATAGGAGTTGTTTCCTTTCTTTATCTTTGCCATAGTCTCCACTCATTATTAATATATATTTTATTAATGTATTTGTTGTTTTAATTACAATAGTAATATTCAAAAATATATATCAAAAATACATTTATATGCCTATTTGATGATATTTCAACACATGATTTTTAATAATGCCAAATTACCCCGAGTTTTTATTATCAGCGCCAACTTTGATCAGAGAATTTCAGATATTTATACTTTATTGCAATTAGAACAAGAAGTCCAAACCAGGACATATGCAGGCTGGTTTCCCATAGCTGACGTTCCGAATTTATTACTTATATTGACAAGAAAAGTGTTAGTGATTCCAAGGAATTCTCTGGAAATCAAATTAATAGAGCATTATCAGGTTTAAAATATTAATAGCAATGTCAAATTTTCTTTCTCTCGTATTTTCCATATATTTCATTTGATAAATGTTACTGTTTATACACTGATATGTGTGAATCATCTGTTCATTGCTGAAGGGTAGTCAAGTGAAATAGAAAATAACAGATTTGTTCACTCATCTATGCTCAAGCCGAGTTAGGAAATAATCGTCTCCATGGCAACAAACCGATAAAATGCGACTTACAACGTAAAAACTCTGTTTTAGTAATAATTCAATACATTAGGATAAATTATCAAAATTCGGAGTTAATATTTGGAATTTAAATTCTTTTCCCCTTAGAACAGGACAAACCTCACTCCGATATCAGAATTTTAAGATATTTTAAAGTATTAAAGAAAACATCCCTGTAGGATGGATTTGATACTTCAATTTTTGCACAAGCCTCATACCAACAAGTTTCATGAAAATCTGCCCATTGATGCAAAAGTTGTTAATAGGGGACACACACAGATAGGACCATTTCATTAGGCTGTTTCCTTTAGAAACCAGCCCAATAGAAATGAGTTTTTCACAAAAAATACAATATCATCACATTTAATACAACATAAATACCACGAAATTCTTCATGCTTTTTTAGGTTATTGGTATTTCGTTCCAATTCAAGTATTTTTTCAAGTAATTACCGTGCATGATTTAAATTAGAAGTTTGGTATTCAACAACTCAACGTCGCATCCATTAAAATATATAGTCAGACCCCTATTTACCACCCCTCCCCATATAGTGCCACTCCTGCTTACCGCCCATGAATCGTCGTGAACAAAACTTCCATCTTATGATGAAATAGAGCTAGCATATACCTCGATTTATCGCCACCGCCGCTTTAGCGTCAAAGGCAGTGATGGACAAACGGTGGCGCTAAATCGGGGTCTGACCGTAATTAAAGGTCTTAGGATTTCGGCGTGGACCTAAAGAAACCCTATCTATAATAGAGAACTAATAAGCCTTTAGTGAAGCTCGCTGATGATATTTTCCGGCGTCGGTAAATTTTCATGTCAAAATCACTTGCACTGGTTGATATGCAAATTGCAAGTCTATTAATCGCTATTAGGACTCGGAGCGGAAAGTGCGATCGCGATGCGCACCAATGAGGAAGCGAAATCTGCAGGCGAGGAGAGACTTCCCTCTCGAAACGATCAAACCCCGTCACACTCCCTCAATCTCCGCTCCCCGACCGCTGAACTACGTTATCTCGAACAAACCTCCTCGCGCGGACCAATGGGGACGTTACGGCGGCCGGGGATGGACTTGGCTTGGACCTTGCTCGGACGACGAGAAGAGCCTTTGCTTCAGCGATGGAAAGTTACAGGGTGATGGAAGATTACGTTATGATAGAGAAACGGAGACGAAACGGGGAACATTAAAAGGCGCACACGAAATGGTCATGTCGAAACCAATGACTTCTCTCGGGAGATTTGATCCCGAGATTTATTATATTAATATTTTATCGTGCGTTTATCGGCAGCTCGGACACGGAACTATGCAACGGCAAAAAATGATGAAAAAGCGAGAGGACGGTTTCCATGCACCGACTCGGCATTGAGGGACAGACACGCTACCTATCAACCCTAAATGTTTGAAAACGATTGAAAAATGAATAATAATAATAATAAGCAAAAAAGATCGTTGAAGAAAACTTCCTTGAATCTTGTTTTTTTTTATAAAAACAATTGCATAAATACTACATCCGTTAGGTACTGCAATTACATTAATCGCACTGGACTCGGACACTATCTTGTAAATATTATTAATCAAAGAAGGTTTTCACTTCGTAGAACGACATTACACGAATGAAATGAAACCCATTACTTAAAATTACACTTCGATTTATAATCGCGACCGGTTTCACGTAACGGTAAGTAGACTGATGATGCGAAAATGGGTCGCGGATATAAATTGAAGTGTAATTTTAAATTAATGGGTTTCATTTCATTCGTACCAAGCAAATGTGGGAGGTACAGCACACGTTTTGTTTTAAAATCAGCAGGTCGGAAACCCATTGGTTTAAAAAATGAAGAATTCATTATACATCGACGCTACGCGCTAGTCACCACCAACTCTCATCCTATTTATTGCCGAAAAATAAATGAATAATATTACTATTTATAAGAGCAATGAAAAATTACTCAGCCTACTACCTAAAAATAATGGCACTACAAACGTTGACGGAACAACAGTGTAAAAGGTGCTTTTTACCAAAACAATAAATATAACTGAAAACAACTGAGGAACTACTAAACTCATGATTAAGATATAAAAAACTAGCCAAAAAAGTTTTTGGAAACCGGTGGATTTACCTTGACCACAATTTTATTCCGGATATGAGGCGAGCTACATAATTCATTTTTGGAATTAAATTGCACACGGAGAAAACAACGGATTACTAAACTAAAGCTAAGCCAGCTACACGCGTAAACGATCACGAATTTAACAATTTTTTTAGATTCGTATGTCACAAAGGCTCCATCGAATAACACGAAGTAGTCATTCGGTCGATTTCCCTTGAATTTTGAAGACCCATCTCACAATCACGTGATACGAGGATTATCGAAGTCAGCCCACATCTGCCAAAGATCATAAAGGAAGCACTAGGAGGAGGGGGACATGGACATGAGTCGGCAAACCATAAACCGAAGCAATCGGTGGAAATTAGAATGTCACGTGGAAGGGATTGCGGATCGGCAAGTCACCCAACGCACAGTGGGACCAAATCCGAAAAAGGGGACCCATGTATATGCATATATTACAATACTGAAAGTAAGCGAGTAAATGCCGGAAATTTCTGAATTATTAATTTGAATAATACCTGTCGTATATAGAGCGAGTTTTCCATTCAGTCTCTATATATCATGCTAACATCTTCTAGGACACAACGAACAAAACGTTCGAGCTTCCGAATCCTCTTTATAACCGAGTTATACCGTGTGTAATTTTCTATAGTTCATTTATTTAAACTATTTCAGGAACGGCTTTTCCAGGACTTATATAATGGACAAAATATCGATAACAAAGACGATCACGTACAACCATTCTGTCGGCAGGATTCGAACCCACGAGCATTGGGAGCCAGACACGCTAACCACCCCTCTACCAAAACCGGAAATAATATTTTTAACAGGACAAAAAGAGAACCCAACTTATTATTTTTTGCGGTTAATTTTTTCATTATTACTACTTGCCATTTACTTGCTTTACTCATAGACTCGACTATGTACACGCAAACTCCCATTAATATTTTACGAAACGGGGAAAAATTATATTCGCGGCAGTAAGGAAATGCGAAGGAAAATGAGGCAGATCCCGGTCTTACCGAGAGTGAAGTGCAGAGGGAACGGAAGAAATAGTAACCGTTTCATATCCTTTCCACCTGCCTCCTTCCCTTCACCACTTCCATCATACGGCGACGTCGCTCCATAAAAAATGGCTCCGTCTGAATGATCGCCTCTTCACTTGACACCCTCTAACGCCACGCGGCCAAAACCCAACCCCGAATAATCGAAGCATAATGGAAGAAGGTTGGGTGGGGGTTTAATACCACGGCAGGTGATAGCGGGGTGGGATTGACCCGGACCAGTTTTTCTACGTCTAGACTTACTTGTTGGAACACTTTGAGTCGATCCAAAGGTGCGGTGCAGGTACGGGATACGCCTCCGGCGATGCCACCTGCTACCAGAGTTCGCCACCACATACCAGAATGCATTTCAGCCGATGTGAAATCATCTGGTACGTTCATATCCTCCCCGATGTCGAGATGCTGAAGAGGAAGAGTGGAGCGGGTGAAACGACACTTCATAGTACTTCGACCGTTATTGCACCCTCCGTACCATCTTAAACATTTAACTACTGCGGTGAAATTACGAACACGTATCTGCGGTGCGCTCTTCCAGACCGCCACTCTTTATTAATTTATTATGATTATTTCAATATCTACATCTACAATTTGGTTCTCCACGTTAAATAATGCCATGGGTTAAGTAATAAAAAAATTATATTCACTTTGTTTGTAAAATATATACTAGGCGGTAATTTGACACTATAATTTTGGCGGTCTCTCGCAGACAGCATCTATATAGTTAAATGTTAAAACGTTTTCGTCAAAAAATTACGAAAATCGATGGAACGTTTTTAGACCATTCATGGATGAATAAAGCGGAATATATTCTTGAATGTGCCTAATTTATATGCCGCGAAAAATAACGCTTGCCCAAAAAATTTCTATATTCATCACATTCTAATAGTAATACGTTAAAAATCAAATTCTACCATGGCTTTCCACAAATTAAATTCATAGATATATTTAACGAAATATTAATATCATCGAGCGCACGGTATCTGGTCAAAATATACATTTTTAAGCCATTCATTTAGGATAAAAACACCCGGGACCGGCTATTTACAAGAACAAATTGGTCAAAGCCTCTCAACTGCCTCATCTTCTCCGGGGGGAAACCAAAACGAAGTCATTTATTTTTTAAGGCTGGACACTGAAGCGTCTTCCCCTGGCGTGACGTCACTTTCATTGCTAAGGCAAGAGAATTGGCGGCTGAATGAAGAGCACTCAGTTCGTTTTCTATTTACGAGAGTTAGCGGTAAACAGCACACGGCCTATCTACATCTACAAGTTACCCTGCAATTCACCTAGCGGACAAGATGGAGTTGGAAGAGTCTGGCAACTAGATCGGAACTCTGCGCCGCAAAAAATCTGGCGACGATACAGCTTTAATCACTCACTTGCAAGGGCTATTATTACCTACGAGGATTAGGGGGAAGTATAACTCAAAACAACTAAGTTCTGGAGCCTAGTAAAAAGTTTGGGGATATTATTTACACTATTATACGTAAGATACTCTCTTCTTTAACCTTACACATGCCAGCCGACATAATTTTTATGTAGAGATCACAATAAAATTGGAAAACTTTGCGCCAAGATAGGTTTTATGGCAACATGGCATCCTGAATTTTTCCAGCCCTGATCATTGAGCTGACTTCGTTCTGTTTGCTAACGATCAAACGGGATAGCTACGCAAACTTATATAACTTAGAATAATAAATAACTGATTTTATCACACTTTCCGGTAGGAATAGGTGGTTTCAAAATAACGATAAGTGAGCTAAGTTACCCTATTAAGGCGATATGTAAGTACAAAAACAGGGAGAGAAAGCCAACCAGCACAATACTGTCAAAATATATTACTATTAATATTATTTACGTTATGGTACGAAGGATACTATCTTCTTTAACCTTATTACACTTGCAACCGGCATAATATTTATACAGAGTTCACAATACATTGCAAAAAATAGCGCCAAGATGGATCTTATGGCGACATGTCATCTTGAATTTTTCCAGCCCTGATCATTAACCTGACTTCGCTATGTTTGCTAACGATCAAACGGGATAGCTACGCTAAATTAACTAACTTAGAATAATAAAGAACTGATTTTATCACGCTTTCCGAGCAGTTGGTCCCAATTATAGAACCCAATGATTGAACATTGCACTTAGAACACCCATTTATTTATATCATATTTCCATTTATTTATACGTGATTATCAACAGAAAGAAACTTACTTGTCCATCTGGAGGTTTTCCCCTGCAGTACGTAGCCAGAGTAGTTAACTGGCGCGCAAAATTCAATAAAATTCGCATCCTGAAAACACGAAACTCACGTAGACATTCAACTCGGCGTTGCTAAGGAATTTTAATGTACACGGTCGTCAAGGCGTGCAACAATGCACTTCCACCAATATAGCCGACGAAGTACATATGTATACCTATATCACCCCCCTTTATATTGCTAAAAATCTTGTCGCGAAAAGATTCTTTGTGGAACAGAGAATCAATCCTTAAATGATATTTTGAGTCAAGGGAAAATAACGTTTTACTTTCGGTCGCCAACCATCCAAGTTCAGAGATTCTCAGAGCTTCCTTTCGGTCCTCTTTTTCACAAACGGGTTTCCTCATACGCACTTCACCTTTGGTCGGTTGTTTTTTAAAAACAATTTCTGCGCGATTTCAGAGAATTTTATGAATATTATCTATTGGGAAACTTTGGATGGGAGCCGAAATTGTTATGAATTCTAATAATTGCATTTGCACGCGTATCAGTCATTAAACCAATGAAACATTTGACAGGTTGATTTTTCTGTTGACAATATATTTTAAAAATCTGGAGCAACAAATTACACCAATAATCCTATAAATACGAGGGTATAAGGATTAAAAGAAAAATAGTGTGCGGGAGATAATTTTCTAAGTCTGAAAGTGCGTCTTTTGGAGTTAGACGACGTTGCGTTTCAACGATTCCATTCTGAAATATCTTGCAGATTCTTCACATAAGTGGGTAATTTACACCATTTAGGGGCTTTTGATATAATAAGAGAGAGAGAGAGAAGCAATGTTGGACGTGGCTAATTTGCGAAATTTTTCGTCAAGCAGTTTATCAATTAACTGGTTGGTATATCCATTCTTGTTGGATATATATTTAATGATCTCCAATTCTTTGTTAAAATCAGAGCTGGATATGGGAATGTTTACTGAACGGTGTAAAATGGCATGATAAACTGCAAGTTTGTGAGATAATGGTGGGTGGGAGAAATCAGCAGGAATTACTTGATATGTATACGTTGGTTTTCTGTATATTTCAAAATGATGCTTATTATTATGAATTGTGATGCTTATGTCGAAAACGTTTAATTTTTTGTGAACTGAGTTTAAAAATATAAGATAGGAATTTAATTGTCGATGGCTCCCGGTCCAACAGCATAGAACATCATCGACGTATCTGAACCAATAAAAGATATGTTTTATAGAATGGTTATTGGAATTAAATTATATTGATTCTAAATCATCCATAAAAATGTCTGACAGTAGGGGGGAGATAAAGGAGAGCCCATTGCTAAACCTTCTTTTTGCTGATAAAATTTTCGATGATGACTGGTAGAGCGCTGCACAGTAGCATTCAAGTCAACCGTAGTTGACATTCCGCATTTCCACATAATGAAAAACCAAAGCCAAGATGGCGCTTCTCATAGCGACATCAGTTGATCATTTAAAATATTAAATTCATTTTTTTAATTACGAGAAATACGGTACATGAATAATACAAAATAATTTCTATTGCAATATAATAAAACGCTAATTTTTCTTATTTGAAAATTAATTATAAAAAAATGAATATTTTCTAAAAACAGAAGTGACACCTATTTTACGTGGAAGAAACTGTCGATATTTCGTATTTACAAACACTAATAAAGATAATCGTTATTGCGCTCTATATTACAATTAAAACTTTATTCTTGATTAATTGTATAATTTGTATGTATATTTTAAGATATTCTTTAGATATTTAGCGCTAGATGTAGCACGAATATGAAACTTCTTTCGTAAATGAGCAGATCGTACTTCAAAAGAGTGTTAATCTTGCATGGATTATTTAACAACTTCATAAAATGGAACTATTATTAACGTTAGTAAGAGGGACTACTCCTGAATCTTCGATAACTGCCAGCATTTACTTGAATCAAGAATCATCGTCTATGTGATGGATCGCAAATTTATTTTTAGGAATGAACCATATTAATATGAGCTATTGCTATGATGTGCCGAAATATCACAATCGTAATGAAATATTACATAACATCAGTTATTTATTTGTAAGGTTTGCTTTAGCTTCATAAAATCTTTGGGCATTTTCAAAACTGGAGGAACTTTGAGGTATAATGAACCGATTCCCTAGATAGCGAGATTATTAAACTTCCGAACGAGGCTAATATTTACGTGAAGTCCATTTCATCCAAAATGCGACGATCTGAATTAGAATTCCGTTTAACTCAGCTGAATATTCTCCAAATTTCATTATTAATCGATAATGCTATACGTTTTAATTTAAAGCAAGGTTTAAAAATCTCACGTTCACCTGCCAAACGACAAATACTGTGGAATTTCCGTGTCGAAAGTCTATAGGAATGGGATATTTTCTATACGTACCGAAAACTGTGGGCTTAGTTGTCTATCGGAATACAACTATTGCCCAGTTTCATCATCCTGGCCAGTAATAAGGAGTTAAGTTTATGCATTCTTTTTCAGCTATGTGATTATTTTCCAACGAGCGACAAATAGAATAAACAAGAACATCGGGTGGGAAAAAAGTAATTTCGGAGGAAAAGGTAACAGCTGGGAGGGAAGGATTCGGCCACGGTGGGTCTGTTAAGGGCAGGTTACACGTGCCGCTAAGTCATACGTTACTGGGAAGCCCTCCTGGTCCAGTTGGAATACGAAAAAATGAGTGCAGCATTGACGTCCAGCCGCGTTGTTCGGTGGGCATCGGACGCAAGCGAAAGCAGTTCAATGCGATAGGTGTCCTTTACGTTTGCAAATTCAACTCGAGCCACAACTCGGAGAGATTCAGATACTCCCCCATTTTAAAAATTATGACTTAAAACTTTTTAATTGATAATCGCCATTTGTCGCAAATTCTTGTGGGATATGCATATTCGTAATCCGTTAAATGCACTCGTAAAGAACTAGCTTTCATCGAAAGGGATGCTAAATAGTGGCGAAAATACGGAACAAGCGTGTGAACGTTCTTTGATTTTACAAAGCGTCAGTTCTTTATTAAATGATTGGGAGGGTAACTTTGTGAATTTGTATGATGCCTGTAGGATCGTATGCAATATAATGATTAGCGCCCGGGGATAAAATGTCTATTACGATAATGCAATGGAAACCCCTAAAACCCTGTAGGGCGATTAATAATCCAAGAAAGTGAGCGGGAGAAACTCCGACATATTGCAAGGTCGCAACTTCATGATAGCTAAAGGTGACACTATGGGAATAATGTTAACGCCCACACATATCGAAAGACACAACCACGATAATAAAATGCGTGTCATCACATCGAGTGCTGCTGAGGGCAGAGGAGATACACGATCGGGCTCGTGTAATTTTTTGTTTGTTCAGGGAGGCCATTGTTAAAACCATAAACGAAATCCATTTTAATACTTATTAAAATATTTGATACTGGGGAGTTGCGAATTTTCCATTCCATGCTCACAAAATGCTGACGAATCACACCTAATAATCGACATTCATTTGACCTAATGAAAATCTGTCGTTCATTTCTACCTCCACCCGATATCTTACATATAGCGTCACTATTTTCAATTAATTAGAAGCGCACCCCTAAGTTATATTTTTCGAAGAATTATTGGGGATCATAATATTAAATTAAATTAATTAAAATTAAATTAATTACCTTGCATGCCGAAATGCAGACGTCTCCATGATGAGGAGGTAAGCACTCAGTCAGGCAGCGTTTAGGGCATTGAGGGGTGTTTTAGAAGGAAAGGAAAATAGAGGGAGAGGTAATGGTCAAATAATGCGTGCGTACGTGCGAGTACGACAGCCGCAAACCTTCTAGGAAATTTCTGGTAAGAGAAGAATATATTTTCTTGAAGTTTGAAGGTAAATATGTCCTATTGAGAGAACTTCTATATTAAACAAGTAGTTATGGAAAGCCCTAATCCGCCTTCTTTCCTTTCAATACAATTTTAATATACAACAAGTAGGGGTTATATATGTTTTTCCGTGGTACAGCGGTGCTTTTCGTCACCTCGCTCTACAAACGAAATTTCTTTGAAATCCGTTCTGCCAATACCTTCCAAATTCATAGTTACAGAAACATTCTAACCTTGATATCATGGTAGCCCTGTTTAATCGACCCGGTTGAAATACGACATTTTGCTTATTTATTATGTTATGTTATGTTTATATTAAAAGTATTAAATTTGGTTCAAATTGATGAGAATAGTTAAACACAAATACTTGTAAAAATAATATTTTATCCGTTGTATTGTGGCAGCCTTGCTTTCCATATCTACAGTAAACATCTTGAAATTGCTATTTTATATTGCACGCCTGCTTCATACAAACCTTTGTCAAAATCGGTTTACCTAATTCCTTCCAAATTCATAATTGCCGAAAAGATTAAGTTGGTGGAATACGTCCCTCCGATATCCAGGAAAAGTTGCGAAAAGTAGGTATGTGTTTCGGATACAAAGCAGCCTTCGTCATTGGCGATTCATCTACCATCTATCATTACTTACTTCTCCATACCATTGAGTTGACTTGTCACATTCTCACGTTTTGCATCAATGTTACCACACGAAAATGAAAATTTTAACAATTAAAAATTATTTTAAGACAATATCATTTAGCAAACAATGAAAATGATCTTATTCACAAATCTCTCTCGCAGAATACCTAATTGTTTTATCGAAGGTCATTTTACATTTTTTTTAATAAATTGTTAAAAACACTGCCGTATGCGAGCAGAAGTATCTTAGGCAGTCATCGCAGTTATTATTTTCAGTTTGTAATATTATTTATATGAAACGTGATGGTTTCTGAAGCAGGAAGGCCGAATGCCGTAGAGATGTAGGGCTGCACGCTAAAATTCAAAGAAAATGAATGACAGGTACAAAGAGACGTCGATTCCCATATTGTACGGAAAAGTAAATCATAATTTCATCGAGAATCAGGATGTTACTCGAGGTTAATGCCATAATTTGTCCGAGTTGCTGTCAAGATTATGTTTCCCGCGTCATGATGCCGTTACGCTAATTGTACCTCCATCTCTCATCTATAATACCAGGGGATCCGCGGGATGTTTGGCCTCGCTCAAGCCGCCTTGGGCTGGTGGGGGTAATCACGTAGGTAGGTGTTTCGGATACAAAGCAGCATTCATCATTGGCGATTCATCTACCATCTATCACGTTCAATATTATTATCGTCTTCGTAGTTCTCCTACAGTGTGGATGTAAAATTTGATTGGAATTGAAAGCGCTGCCCTCAGAAGTAAAATATGAATGAAAGAAATGTAATTTCAAGAATCGCACGAAATACCGGACTAATGGCAAATGAACCTGAGCCTTGTCTCCTCGTTGAGACAAAAGTTATAGCAGGACAGACAAACGGATAATCAAGCAAACAGACCAAGTGCACAGGGATTCAACATAAGAGACCGCGCCAACGCAAATTGCTTGCCTCTGGGGTACATTTTAGGGAAATTTTTATTTGGCGTTTTCTTCGTTGTTTGATGTTTTCTGTGTGTCCGCTAAATTTCGTTTTGATTGGATAAGACTTAAAAATTAGCTCAGGAACTATAAGTGTGGTGTTCTAGAAAAACTATTGGCAGTCGTCTCTTAAGTTATTTGAACATGCACACGAAATTTTGTGAAAATAAAAAAATCGAGATAGCAGTTATCGTAGAACAGACAATGACGATTCATATGCTACAAGATTTTTATTTTAATTTTACAGGGCACTGACTGGAAACTGATGACAATATCAGAGATTCTGATTTTATTGTAAAAGTTTACCTACTATGGGCTACATAAACGTTTTATTTTTCATGAATTAAACGCGTTCAAAAAGATTTGATTTACAAAATTTAACCCACCATAGATACATCTCTCCTGGAATCTGGTAGAACTTGTTCGGGAGCCCAGAATCTTTGTAATGATGTAATTTTCAGCTTTACGAATATTTTTACCTTATATTAAGTTGAGATTTTGGTATAATCTAATTCAATGAAACGATACTTAATGCATAAATCTCCTCTTTATACAGAACCATGTTGGTTACCAAATCTGACGGGCCAGTGACGGGTCGCCTGATTTTTATTACAATTTAAACCAATCTAGAAACATTCACCATTGTTTTAGATTTCTTTTCAAAAGTAAATGAGGTTGGCGGAGAATTAAACAAAGTTGTAACGTTTGTGCTGTCAGTTTCAGTATCCAACGAAACCTGCGAACATGTATTCAATGTCATTAATGTTTTGTTGAGTAAAGGTCGAAACTAATTAAGTGTGCATCATGTCAAGGCGGAAATTTCAGTATACACCAATTTTAATTACTCACCTAAAGATTTCAATGTCTTTTTCTGTCAAAATCAGATCTTTTGGAGACTGCTAGAGTAGTTCAAAATACAAATTCAAATTACATAAATGAAGCACGGCTTTTGAAGTAATGCTATTTTTACGAATTTGTTATTATAATTCATAGAGTAATGTTAAAACAAAATTAAGGTTAAACATTCATATATTTTGTAAATGATAAATAAACCAAATTTTATGGTCCTCATTAGCTTTTTTTAACCTATTAACTTCCGGAATCAACAATTTACAAGATGGCAACTGTAAATTTAACAATAAAATAAATATTAAATATCCTTATATGTTTCCCAATAATTAAATAAAATAGTTTCATTGCTCACACCCGGTTTTTTGACCTAGATAAAATCCTCCCGGTTTCTCCCGAAATTTGCTATTCATTCGGTGGAAATCTCTCGGAATCAACTACTCATGAGGTGGCAACCCTAGTTTCCTGTTTCTACGAGCAAATTTTCAAGACGTCTCTTGTGTGAAGAGAAAATATTATCTGTAGTTGTAAGAATTTCAGAAATCAGGGACGTGAATTCCATAGGAGTAAAATGAGCATCAACCGACTTGAATCAGCACATCTGAGAAAATATCAAAAAATGAAATTTAGTAACAGCGGAAGAATGATATGCGAGATATAAAAGGAAATAAGTAGGAAGGGACTCACCCAGGGTTGCCACCTTATGAGTAGTTGATTCCGGGAGATTTCCTTTTCATGATAGAAAATTCCGGGAGAATCCGGGAGTATTTTCTCTAGGTCGAAAAACAACTAAAGTGACCAATGAAACTTATTTTATTTAGTTATTAGTAAAATCAATAATGATTATTTAATCTCGTTTTATTTTTAAAGTTAGAGTTGTCACGTTGAAAACGGCTGATTCCGGGCGATATCCATATGAATAGTTAACCGCGATATCGTTTGTAGGTTAAAAAACACCTAATGAGAACATAGAATAATTGTATTTTTTATTTAGAAAATATATTAATATATAACGTCAGTTTTGCTTTATTATATGAAATATAATAAATAAATCTTAAAAATAGCGTTACTTCAGTAGTAATAATTCATTTGAATTTGTTATTCGAACAACATCGAGCAGTCTCCAAAAGATCTGGTTTTGATAGTAAAAGGGCATGGATATCTTTAAAAGAGTATTTAAAATTGGTTCATACGTGAATTTCAGTCTTGACATGGTCCACATTTAATTTGCTTCGAACTTCACAGCACGATTCGTTAATAGCATTGAACAACGGTCACAAGCTGCGGTGGATACTGAAGCTTAAAACACAAGCGTTACACTATTATTTAATACTCCGTCATCTCCATTTACTTTTGAAATGAAATCTAAAACAATATTGAATGTATAATAATTGGTTTAAATAAAAATAAAAATCAGACGAACCTTTATTGGCACGTTAGCGTGGTAACCAACATGCTCCTGTATAAAGAGCATATTTGTACATTATTTATCACTTCAATGGCATCAATGGATAGGATTCTATCAAAATCTCAAATTAGTACTAGGTAAATTCAATTTCGAAGATTTTGGGCTGCCGGAAAAGTTCTACCAGATTCCGGGAGAAATGTATCTAAGATTGGTTAATTCCGGGAGACTCCCAGAATTCCGGAAGAGGTGGAACCCCAGACTCAGCGCCTCAGTGCCACTCGGGACGAATGTGGCGCCAAGTGTTAGTTAAACCTTTCTCTCAGATAACTGTCCTAAATACTTTTTCAACGTTTAGGTGAAATTGGTTGAGCTACACGAACGAATCGATTTCGAATAAAGGAGTAAATTATGGAACTGTTTTAATATAATTAATTACGTGAGTCGGTCCAGTAGTGTGACGTTGCTCGCGATACAGCTTCTGGTTAGCTCTCACGCATGTCTTCGACTTTAGTGATCGGCATTTGTAAGTTTCATTTTCCGGAAGCCCGCGGACCACCTGAAAGACACTCGAAGCCCAACAGTGGTCCGCGGAGCACACTTGGAGAACCGCTGCGTTAAAGTAGCTGTATTCAAACATTACAAAGCCGAGGACCCTCAACGACGAGAACTATCTTCGCCCCTAATTCTGTACCATCAAGTTACCGCATAAAAACAATAACAATACCTACTGGACATACAATTGCAATTGCAATTTTCTCGTTCGGCGGCGTTTGTTGTTGTATGACAAAATTTGAAAAATGCCCAAGATGAAAGCACGTTAACCCGTAACCACAGGCATCGGTCTCTCAGACCACACGAAAAATTTCAATAGTCTATTTTATGGTCCATGGATCATTTAGGCCTTTGAGGTTTTGTTTAGCTTTGTATCCTGGAGGTGGCTTTGTTTACTTCACGGTAGTTGCCTTCTAGCTTTGGACCTGTGCGTACTAGAGCGGGTTTAGTTTCGTTGCCGGTCTGAAAAACCGCTTGCCTGTGTCCACGTAATTTTTTTCGGGACAGTTCTTTCACACGGTTTCGGAAATTTCCTACGACATGTTGCAGTTATACCGTCCTGGACCGTCGCACGTCCAAAAATGAAAACCAAAACTGCCTTCCAATGTTTTATTTGTAGCAGCTCAATATATTTGAAATGTTCAGCACCCGCTTGAGGAGAGAGAGCGTGAGAGGGGGAGGGGAGGGCGTTGGAAAGGGAGTGGGATGGGAAGGGGGGATGGTAATGGGGGGTTAAGGGGAGAGGGAGGGGAGTGGGTGGAGAGGGTGGGAGAGTGGAGGGAGAGGAAGAGGGAGAAGGGGAGAGAGCGGGGTAGAGGGGGAGAGAGATAGAGACAGAAAAGAACCAAATGTACTATATATTGAAAATAGTTATGTGCTGTTAAGTATTTTATAGCGAAATTTATTTCTTTGTCTAACAATTTCTATTCACCCAAAACCATTTTTACACTCCGTACCACTCAATCATGTTAATTTAATATTTATTGCCTAATTTTTAGTGCATATAAAAGTTGGTGTCATTAATTTGACTTTTCAAGATATTTCTAAAGGCTAAAGACTACTTAAAAAAGTTGTCCAGTATTGGAAAGTACCAGAACTTGGGTGACATTCGTGGTACCGCAAACAGCAACCAAGTTTTGAGAAGAGGATAAGTGAACACGAATTATATTTTGAATTTCTGTCACCCATTTGCTACTTCACGAAACATCTCTTGGAAAACGCTCATAACAGTACTTTTTACCATATGTTAACGACTTTTTATGCCAAAGGCAATAGATTTTTTTCTGGAACAATCAAAATTTATTCATTTTTTCCTCACTAGCGAGTTTGTATTTAAAAGATTTCTCCAATCCATTCCGAAAACACCATTGAAAGAATTCCTTTTGGTGACTTTATGGCGAGATATTTCCTATTTTCCTCCTCCTCTCTCCACCATACCTCTTTCCCATCTGTCTTTTCGTTTGATTTGTCATTCTTAACGGCCCCACTTCAGCAGTCCTCGGCTGAGGGGTGGTCAGCGTGTCTGGCTCCCAATGTTAAAGTCGCCCGAGTAAAATAGTAAAAGGTGCTTGCATACTCACCTTGAAAAAACATTCATTTTTTAGAGACACATTTCGTCATTGGAAATATATTTTTAATTCTGAAGATTTCACCTCTTAACCGATTTTCATTCTTTCCTTGTGTAACTATAATGTAGTAAACCAATCCCTAAATTTTGCAATTTCAAGAATATTATACTTTTTTCACAGTAGGATACTAAAACCACACATTTTTGCCAAATTTTAAAGTTGTACCCTATCTAGTAGTGAAATAATATTTATCTATTTGTTTAAATTTTAAATAATTATAACGGCCGCATCAACATATTGATGGAGATTTTTATTTGGGTATGTGCACCAAGTTCAAAATAACTTTAAAATTTCCGCTTCAACACGACATTATTTTTTTTCACGATTCTCAAATATTAAAACAAATACTACACAACCCATATTCTACACATGAAAATTATCACCACCTGATGTTACTTGGTTGTCCTTTGTACCTTGATGTGGTAGAAGGGCTTGAGCATTTCAAGGGGCAACATTTTGTCGTTGTCAAAGAGAGGATAACAAGGTAGGAAATTTAACACCACATTTGAACAAATACAAAGTCTCAAAATTAAAACACAAATTTATTAGTGTAATATTGTAAACACTGGAAACTGTATTGGGTACTCAGTTTCAGCCAGAAGTTACAAGATAAAAATATTGATGATACATTGGTCATTGATTCACAACAGTTATATGCAGGCAATTAACAATGTAATGCTTATTGTAAAAGAGCTTGTTGGAATGACTTGAAAGTAGATTTAAATGCAACCTTAAAAGGCATTGATGTATAATATTGTACAATTAAGACATGCCATTAAACAAGATTTTATCTTTTGTGTATAACAGCTTGTAACTTGTTTAATCTATGTGAAAATCCTTCTTCGGGTTGACGTTTCTGTTTTATTAAGGTTAAAATTTAATTTTGTGAAATGCACAAAAGATATTTAGATGCTTAAGCATTGACAGTATATGGAATATAGTGGAGTACATTATAATTCTTAACTAAAATTACACTTAGTCAAGGAACACACAACAATCAATGCTAAGTGTTCTATCTGTTCTTTTTTTAGAATTTCACAATAATGAAAATTATGTGTGTTATTAAATACCCTCGACCATCCTATACTGCCAGAAGGCACAAATAAATGTAACTGTTGCTTGACATCACAGCTTTTGGGAGTTCATTAACCACTTTGCTGGTATCATTTACCCACTTTTGGTTATTCATGAAGGGATAATTTATATATGCGGAGATATTAATTTAATAAAAATAAATAAATGCACTAATTAATGCATCAGAATATGCTGAAATCTTTTCAACACAACCTACTCATAAGTAGATGCATGTAGAAGGTGAATGTTTTTTATTAGATAGTTATAACAATGTCGACTATTGCTTGGCACAACATTCAAGATTCAGCCATCAGATAATTTGTGTAATACTTTCAAACTGTAAAAATTCAGCCTGAGCTCTTAGATAATACAAAAAAAACTATATAGTATATAAAAAATAAATAGACAGGTATTATACAGAAGATTTTGAAATAAAGACGATGTTTTTCACTAAAGAGCCTATCAAAATCACATCCACACAAAATAATTATGTTGTCAGCAAAGATGACCAAAATTGCTAAAACACTCGAAATTGCTTCAGTCATAATTAACAGGCTAAAGCCTTTTTCTTGTATGAAGAAATTATACATTTATTATTTTCTTTCTGTTTACCAACAGAATACTTATGAATGCTGGTGGAGGTTTTCGGGTTTCCCTGCGTTGGCGGCATTTCTGGCTCTAGACGTTTCGCAGACATTGCAGTCTGCATCTTGAGGAGACGAAGTGAGATCAGATTGTAGGGATCTGCTTTTATATCCACTCGGCCTTCCTAGTTTAACCGTTGTCCATCGCTGATTGGATCATTCGAGTTGCTATCCTTTTCTCTTTGGTGGTTGCTCCAACGTATTTTCTTCCCTTTCACGTTTCCGTTGGAAGAGTCGCTTCCATGTTGCGCTAATGTGCAAACCGTCGTCCCGGTTGAAATTGACTGGATGTTTTTCGATTTTCATAGCTTCGCGAATTAACCTCGGAAAATATCGATCTTCTTTCGCGAGCAATTTCGTTTCCCCGAGCCTGTTTTTATGTACCGGGCCGCAGGTGAAGTGCTCCGCTATGGCCGACTCCGTCCAATTCTTGTTCATCATGGCCCGATTATGTTCGCCTAAGCGCCAGCGAATGGATCGTCCCGTTTGTCCTACATATACGTGTCCGCAGCTGCATGGAATCCTGTTGACTCCTTCAGATGTTAGCGGGCCGAGTGCATCTTTCGCAGACGGAAGTTCTTCTTTTATTTTTCTTAGCGTGTTTGAACGGACGACGATATTTTCTTTTTGTAGAGCCCTGTCTATGCGTTCTGATGTCCCGGCGATGAAGGGAATTTTTGCGTAGGCTGTGGGCTTTGGTCGTTCCACCGAAGGTTTTTGCTTCGGTTTTATGTTCCGCCGGATGAAGGGGTGACTGTAGCCATTATTCATAAGTGCCCTTCTTATATGCTCTTCTTCGTCTTTTAGCGACTCGGGATCGGAGACCGTCTTTTTTCGGTGCATCAGGGTCTTGATTTTTGATGCCTTCTGCTGAGGATGGTGATGAGAGGCAGCATGCAGGTAACGGTCAGTATGCGTTTTTTCCGAAATACGCTGTGTCCAAGGCTTCCGTCAGGTCTCTTCTTCACCATGAAGTCGAGAAATGGTAGGGTGCCGTTCTCTTCGACTTCCATGGTGAACTGGATGGCCGGGTGGACTTGGTTGAGTGAGCGGTGGAACTCATGAAGTTTATTTGTCCCATGGGGCCAAATGACGAATGTGTCATTCACGCAAAGACTAGTACCCCTACGGAAAGACCGGAAACTTAACAGAAATTTAACAGATTAAATGGACTTAAATGAAAAAATTGCATATAAGAAATCAAACTTATTACCATATATCACACATTACGAGAGTACAAAGTCATTATCAAATTACATAACAGTGAGGTATTTTTACATACATATTATACAATCAAGATATAAAAATGAATTATTGTAACAGAATTTTATAACGTTAATACCTTTTATGCATGAAACGTATTTAAAGGAAATTCACGTGGACGACGAAAAACGTCAAACTTTCACGTCATGAATGAATTTGTGGATCAAGCAAAAATCTATTTGTAAAGTGATTTCTTCGGCCCTGGAACACATTCTCTTTCTGTTGCACCTGTAAAAAGAGCGAAAATGAATTTCTAAGAATGTCAATCATTAAACATGCTAAACCTAATGAAATTGATGCAGGAGGCAATGGGCATGCTTCAAATGTTGCAATAAATGTAAAATAAGGCAAATGCGCTTACGGCCCATAAACAATGTTTCTATGATGATCACATTACCATTTGTAAAATTAAACACATTACATTGCACTAGAAAATGTGCACTTTATCTATAATTTATTCCAAGCACAGTTGTATTTGCTGACGTTTACGTGTTCACAGCAGTTACAGTTAGACCATTTAAGATCTATATGTATTCATCATATAATAAGGAAAACGTTTGATATAGAGATTTCAATTTCTCGATCGAAAAATATATACATATTTCTAAATGTTTTGAAACAAAGAAGAATTATGTCTAGGATTATAAACAAATGCATAATGAGAAACAAGAAATATTCAAGTTAACAATTTCTGTAAATTCAAAATATTTCAAATTAAAACAATGAGACATCGCTATGGTACACTTATTTCATTCTATTACAAGCACAATTCTATCCTCTGGCGTCTCTGTTGCAGTTTAACTTATAAAACTCACTATAATCTACTGATAACCGCGAGAAGTTTTATACAGAAAATTACTGCTTATTTTGTGAACTGACATGAACCATATTCACGGCCAGGGCAATGGACGACACAGCTAGGTGAAGTAAGCGAGGCTTAACACCTGAAAATGAGAAATATTTCCTCTCAAAATGCTTCTCGTACACCAACAAAAGAGAGAAATTTCTTTCCTTCCTTCCTAGAAGATATATCCATTGGAGGTATCTGTTAAGAAAATATAAAAGCATTCTCACAAAACGAATTCACATAACTATTCGTAGAACTATTTCGTTAATCTTTTTTTCAAAAATATATGATATTTTTTAGATTTACCTGTTGATTGGACATCAGAACAAAATCATTCCGTCACGTTTTCTTAAACAGTGATGAATGCATATCTACTATATATCTACTTGACAAAATCAGAGTAACTGACAACCTCTCAATAAGCAATGGCCAACTTTTTTCAGGAAAAATGGCCGCTGTTCCGTTACGAGACACAAGGAACGTGTGGCGCTGTGGTGATGCGGTAGAGAGAGAGAGAGAGAAATAGAGGTAGAAAATGAGAGAGAGAGAGAGCCGACTGCGACTGCAGCGCCTATCGCGGACACCTTAGCATGGTGAACTACGTGTAAAAGCTGGGAATCTATTCTCCCATAAGAGTTTCATACCCCTGCATCCACGTAACGCAGCCAGCATGAAGGTTGAGGACCACATGATACTAGCGCCTTAGACTAGAAATGCTCCATATATAGATTGGCTATGACGGGGGAGAGAGGACAGACCATATCTGCTCCCTCCTTCTGGTCGTAAAATTGTCCGTTCCACAGGAAGTAGTTGTTGGTGAGGCAGAATTCTGTTAACTACGGATAGTCTACCGTCAGTCCATGATGTATAAGCTCCTTCAAGATTTCGATGGAGTCCTTTATAGGAACCTTAGTGAAGAGTGAGGTCACGTCAAAGCTTACAAGAATATCGTTCTCCGAAACTTTCATGTCGTTTAGCCTTTCTATGAAATGTGCTGAATTCTTCACGTGCGATTCCGTTCCGCCTACGTACGTCTGTAAGCTGCGTGCGAAGTATTTTGACAGCCGATGTGTTGGGGAGTCGATGGCGCTGACGATGGGTCTCCGAGGAACGTCGTTCTTGTGTATTTTTGGTAACCCAAACAGTTGTGGAGGCCTGGATGATGACGGCAGTAAATTCCGTTGGTCTTAAATAGGTATTGAGGATTTCTAAATCAACTCTCGGATTTTCCTTTCGGTTTTCATCGTCGGGTCGCCTTTTAGTGTGGAGTAAGTTGGATTGTCCAGCAGATTGCGGATCTTCTCGTCGTAGTCCTCCTTGGAGATGATTACGGTGGCGTTTCCCTTATCAGACGATAAAATCACGATACTTTTCTTGTTTTTCAAATCTGTGATGGCCTGACTTTCGGCTGTTGAGATGTTGGAGGTTGGCGGTCTTGCTTTACGAATAATATGCGCCACCTCTTGGCGCATTTCTTCTGCTTGGTTCGATTTCAGATTTCGGATGGCCGCTTCCACTCCCACGACAATTTCTTCCTTAGGTATTTTGTTGGGAGCGATAGCGAAGTTCAGACCTTTCGCTAAGACTGATTTTGCTGCATCGGAGAAATTGACGTCCGTTAGGATGTAAATCGTCTTTTCATGGCTCGGCGTCCTTTATGGGAACCTTAGTGAAGAGTGAGATCACGTCAAAGCTTACTAGAATATCGTTCTCCGATACTTTCTTGTCGTTTTGCCTTTCTATAAAATGTGCTGAATTCTTCACGTGCGATTCCGTTCCGCCTGCGTACGTCTGTAAGCTGCGTGCGAAGTATTTTGACAGCCCGATATGTTGGGGAGCCGATGGCGCGGACGATGTGTCTCAGAGGAACGTCGTTCTTGTGTATTTTTGGTAACCCATATAGTCGTGTAGGCCTGGATGATGACGACGGTAGGTTACTTTGGTTTATATATGTATAGAGGGTTTCTTAATCAGCTCTATGTTTTTCCTTTCGGTTTTCATCGTCGGGTCGCCTTTGAGTGTGGAGTAAGTTGGATCGTCCAGCAGATTGCGGATCTTCTCGTCGTAATCCTCCGAGGAGATGATTAAGGTGGCGTTTCGCTTATCTGCCTGTAAAATCAAGATGCTTTTGTTGTTTTTCAAAACTTTGATGGCCTGTCTTTCGGCTGTTGAGATGTTGGAGGATGGTGGTCTTGCTTTACGAATAATACGCGCCACCTCAGATTCAGAATTCAGAATTCAGATTTCGGATGGCCGCTTCCACTCCCAGACAATTTCTTCATTAGGTATTTTGTTGGGAGCAATAGCGATGTTCAGACCTTTCGCTAAGACTGATTTTGCTGCATCGGAGAAATTGATGTCCGTTAGGTTGTAAATCATCTAGTCGTGGCTCGGCGTCCGATCTGGATGTTGATTCTTATGGAGATTTTAAAATTTCTTAACCTGCTTATCCTTGAAAGACCACTGGGTTTTGGTTGAGGTGGTGGTGATATGGTCGCTTTGTTCTCAGTCTTCGTGAGACATAACGGAGGCGAGCTCTAGGTGGTGATGATAGAGATTATGAGCGCATTGGAGAAGCGCGTAACTCGTGGAGCGTATGCGTTTACGCAGGAGTGCTTGGCTTGTTGAAAAAGGCGAGTGATGACAAAAGCTTGCACTTCTGTTTGTGGAGACGCTCGAATCTCCTTCAATTCCTCTGGATGTTCTCCCCGTAGAGGGATATCAATTTGAGTTGAAGGCTTTCGCAGCGTTGCTGAATGCTGGTGGAGGTTTTTGGGTTTCGCTGCGTTGGCGGCATTTCTGGCTCTCGACGTTTCGCATACATTGCAGTCTGCATCTTCAGGAGATGAAATGAGATCCCGTCAGCTGTATGAATTTGCCTAAGTGAGAGCTTTCTACTACTGTGCGGTTAAGCTTTCAGTGGTTGGGCTGGGAGGTAGCAGGATGCTAATTGGACAGGTCCACTCGCTGTATGAAGAATGGCGGCTGTAGCTTCCGATGTCTTTTCTGAGGAATCGTTACTTCATATGCTGAAATGTCCTCTCTAACAAGGATGGCTGTTCCTCCTCTTAGTCTGCCCTCCCTGTCTGTTCGAAATACCTTGAATCCGGGTGCCGCCCATTTCCAAGATGGCTTAAGGTGTGTTTCGTGTATAAGAGCTACTGCGACGTTGTTTCCCTGGAGGAAAGCTAGCAGTTCAGGTGTTTTTGTTCTTATACCACCGTTGCAGTTCCAGGTGATAAGGACTATTCCGGAGAGCTGGGTGTTCTTATCCATGCATAGTCAGTATTTGGCCGGACAGTTGGGCAAGCACTTGTCCAAGGGCCGCGATTTGTTTCTGCAGGACTGATGTAAGGAGGGAGGTTAGGGCCGAATCCGTTGACGGGAGGAAAGATGGATTATCTGTAGTTGGTTCAGGTTGAGGTGGTATCTGTCTGTGGCGAAGGGTGACGTTGGGTTCCTGTATCGTCTCGCCGTTTGTGGCTGCGGGATGCAGGAGTGGTGGGAAGTCCGAATTTTGGTGTGGATGTGCTGCGTTCTTTCTTTTGCTGCCCCAGGCGTTGCCTCTTGGAGCTGGTTCCGGTACATAGGCAGGGGGTGCCTGCTGGGGCTGAGAGGTTTCCCGCGATCCAAACCATTTCCTTGCCTCTCGTTGGTATACCGGGCAGGTCTTATAGAAGGCGGGATGTGGGCCTCCACAGTTACAGCATGTGGCAGGACCATCCTCCTTTTTCTTCGGGCAGGTTTTCTTCAGGCGGAGGCCGCCACAGTTATAGCATCGAGGTGCCGCTGGGCAGAACGTTGATGAATGTCCGAAACGATTGCATTGGAAGCACATCTGTGGTTCTTCATGTCGGTATCGTAGAATGTGGACTCAAGAATTCCCGATGGAAGTCCATCGGAGGAAATCTTTTGGGTCCCATCCTTGGGCTGTGGCGAGGGTTGATACTACGAATGTCCCTAGGGGTGATTTGTAAGCTCGGCGAATCTGACGAGTGCGTAAGACTGGAACCTTCATGTCCTCCAGAATTTCCTTGAGATAAGATTCTTCCATTATTGTATAAAGCCCTCTTATGGTAAAGCTAAGGGTTTTTTCCTCTTTGGTTCCCCAGGTGGAGAACTGTGCTTGTTCTTCTCTTAACATAGTCTGCACACTTTTGTGGTCTTCTATATTGGTTAGCTGTAGCCTGGTATATTGCCTACGTGATGTCACTTGGAAAGAGTGGTCCTTTATGACACTCATGACGGCTGTTATAAATTGTCGGAAGTCTGCCAATTCATATAATAGAATTGCTGGCGGCTTAGGTAGACTTGTCTGGGATGGCTCGGCGGGAGGGGAGCTAGAAGCAGGCCCCGGAGTGATGTCTGTATTAGCGTCTCTGAGGAGCGGGTCGTAGCGGTTGTTGGTTTCTACCGTTTAGTGTTGGACGGCAATAGTCTCGGCAGCGGTGAAGTATGGCTTAAATTTTGTCTTCCGCTTCTTCTTTGGCTGTTGAAAGGTGCCCGTGCCAATGGACTTTCTAGCTCGTGTATCAGCATCCTCTTGGATAGGGGCTAGTTGGGAGTTATCGTTGTTGTTTTGGCCCTTGAAAAGGCCTTCGTCAGTTGGTTTCCCTTGGCTTGGTGTGCTGTCAAGAATTACTAGCCGGTCTTTCGATCTCAGATATTGGGAGTCAATTTTCCGGTCGTTTGGACCGGCGTCAATCTTAAAATCTTTTCCGAAGAGGATGTGTTTGATATTACTGGGTAATGATGTATCGACGTTCGTCCTAGGAGGAATCGTCCTATGTTGTACCTTTTTTGCCGGCGGTGATCTGAGCAGCGATATTTCGCAGAGCGGGTTTATAGTTGAGGGGGCTGAAGCCCTTCCCCTCTAGCCTACCAACTGCCACCTGTCCGAATAGTCAAAAAAACACGATGCGCGGGTGAGAAGATGGACCTATGTTAGCCACCCCCCGCTGCAAGAGAGAAAGTGTGACCGTGCAAGGTTCCCCCAGGTGCTCCGCTCGCAGCAAGGCGTGCGGTTTACCCCTGAGTAGATCCTGGTCACGCTTAGAAGGCCCTGGTAGGTCTGGGCCACAGCGGATTACAGTACTGCCTCCCCAGGGGGAGTTTTCCAAACACCAGCCAGAGCAACGGAATAGCTAGAGGAGTTCGTTATTGTTGAGTCGCTGACCATAAGCCGGCGAATGATCGATTGATCGATCGATCAATGTTTTCGATGAGCCGATCGATGAGATCCGATGGTAGGGATCAGCTTTTATATCCGCACGGTCTTCCTAGTTTAACCGTTGTCCATCGCTGATTGGCTCGTTCGAGTTGCTATCCCTTTCTCTTTGGCGGTTGCTCCAACGTATTTTTCTTCCCTTTCACGTTTCCGTTGGAAGAGTCGCTTCCATGTTGGGCTGATGTGCAAACCGTCGTCCCGGTTGAAATTGAATGGATGTTTTTCGATTTCAATAGCTTCGCGAATTCACCTCGGAAAATATCGATCTTCTTTCGCGAGCAATTGCGTTTCCTCGAGCGTGATTTTATGTCCCGGGCCGGAGGTGAAGTGTTCCGCTATGGCCGACTCCCTCCATTTCTTATTCATCATGGCCCGTTTAATTTCGGCTAAGCGGCAGCGAATGGATCGTCCTGTTTGTCCAACGTATACGTGTCCGCAGCTGCTTGGAATCCTGTAGACTCCTTCAGATGTTAGCGGGTCGAGTGCATCTTTCGCAGACGGAAGTTCTTCTTTTACTTTTCTTAGCGTGTTAAAACGGACGACGATATTTTCTATTCGTAGAACACTGGCTATGCGTTCTGATGTCCCGGCGATGAAGGGAATTTTTGCGTAGGCTGTGGGCTTTGGTCGTTCCACCGAAGGTTTCTCTTTCGGTTTTAAGTTCCGCCGGATGAAGGGGCCGCCAACGCAGCGAAACCCGTAACCCTCCACCAGCATTCAGCAACGCTGCGAAAGCCTTTCAAGTCAAATAGAATACTTATGAATTTAAACACAATTTCTTTAAATAAATAAAACATCCTAATCAAGTCGAATTCCCTCCTAAGGCCTGTCGACACGTTTCATACACCACATAGCTGATGCCAACTGCAGGGACCACTTTCATGAAGCTGGGCCTGATTCCTCGATAGAGACCAAAGAATCCCTCCCTTGCTATTATCTCACGTATTAATCTCGTCATGGTTTGGGCATGCTCTGGGCTTCTCAGTATATCTGAAAATACAAAAGAAAGTCAACATCATAACGTTGGAAAAGAGAAGAAGCGGAAAGCATATTATGTGACCAAACAAAAGATCACAGAGAATTAATTTGAACTCATGAATTATTATGACATATTTTTTGCAAGATTATTGACTTGGTAATATATTAACCCTTTCTGGTCTGAGTGATTTAAAAAATATCTCATACAAGATTGATGGCATTGCTGACATAGAAGCAATAAAATAATTACGTGTACTTTTTATAAATTTTTATTGGCACATACAGTTTAACTTATGTGAAAAAATGGGCCGATCATAGGTATACCAATGGCCAAAGGGAAAAAATCAGGGATGTCGATATCTGACCGGAAAGGGTTAATTCCCTTGGCGACAAAAAAATACTGGACAAATTAACATTCAAGGAAGCTACTTCAGTCGTGATAACTTCATTCAAAATTTTGTAAATGTGGTCTTTCATGATTTCATGAATGTTCTCCATCACTCACCTTGAGCTTGGAGCCTTGTTCTCACCAGAGCAAGCGGATACGATACTATCAGCCCACATGTGCTACTAATCGTCCCACAGCATAAGGGAAGCAAAATCCCTGGATTTTCTGAACCATTTTGCCGGATATAATAATTCTTCAAGGTCTGAAATACAAGATGGGAAAACTTAATATAAATTAAGACTAATTTACTATTTTTAGTTTCTAAATTTAAGTAACTAATGCAATCTGTCCAAGCACATTTTAAAAGTTAATGTAGGAATGAGAAAGTTTTTATAATTTGATATAGTTATTAAAGCATTTGGCATTTTTATAAATATGAAGTTGCAGTTTATTTATCAAGAGATCATAATAATACTGCATGATTAAAAGAAGCAATTTATACATTGAATATGAAGTAATTAATGAACTTTTAACTGTTAACTAAGCTCATTACCTAGAGACAACATTAAAAATTAGTCTAAAATATCTCAAGGTACAGAAAAACAATAGAAAAATTAAGAACTCATTTGCCACATTCACAAACATCCAAGATAAATAATTTGACATACGAACCTCATAAACAGCCAGATCTATGCCAGCATATGGGATTATCCCAAGAAGGTTTGGTAGGTATCCACGGTAAAATGTTCTGAGTCCCTCCCTCCTATAAATTTTTTTTGCTGCATCAATGATCCCAGCATACTGGCCAGTTTTCCTGAGGGCCAGTCTAGTTTTTAGCACCTAGACAAAAAAATTAGCACAATTAATGAATGCACTTAGAAATCCAACTTAAGATGTTTAAGCAAAGATTTTAATGAAACAACAATGAGGATACTTCTTCTCACCTCAAGTGGATATATAATGGTCTGGCTCACTCCACCAGCAATTGACCCAGCTACGAAACGCTCGTTGATGCTCAAATCCTCACCGCTGTTTTGATGGATCAACGTTTTTGTTTGCTCATAAGCCATGAACTTTATTGCAGTTTCTGGAACAATCTTAATAACATTTACTCCATTTCCTCGCCAGAGTCCTCTGATACCACCCTCTTTTACCATTTCGTGTAAACAAGACACAATTCCTCCTTTATTACCGTGTACCTGAAATAAATTCCAGAAAGATAAGTCTAAAGTGGTAAGTTCTTTTAACATCTACAGTTATGATTATCTGAACTTCTAATTAGTATTGGGAACAAATTTGGTAAAATGCAATTTTTTTCTTCATAAAATACTTTTGCGTCATATTTTTCCTGATGTATGTATGTATTTCATTTTTATACCGAATTGCGAGGGACTTTGACATTCAGGGTGTTTCGAATGCTTCAACACTGCAATGAGACAAGGGTGGAGAAGAAGGAAGAGTGAGAATTTGCTTAAACCGCTTTGTTCATAAAGATTACTCAATTTAGTAGCAGATTTTATTTCAGCCAGCTATTAATCATTCAGATGTTAAGTTTTACATTTTATCTATCAAAATATTTTATTGAACAACGGTATAGGAGTTGTTTCCTTTCTTTATCTTTGCCATAGTCACCACTCATTATTAATATATATTTTATTAATGTATTTGTTGTTTTAATTACAATAGTAATATTCAAAAATATATATCAAAAATACATTTATATGCCTATTTGATGATATTTCAACACATGATTTTTAATAATGCCAAATTACCCCGAGTTTTTATTATCAGCGCCAACTTTGATCAGAGAATTTCAGATATTTATACTTTATTGCAATTAGAACAAGAAGTCCAAACCAGGACATATGCAGGCTGGTTTCCCATAGCTGACGTTCCGAATTTATTACTTATATTGACAAGAAAAGTGTTAGTGATTCCAAGGAATTCTCTGGAAATCAAATTAATAGAGCATTATCAGGTTTAAAATATTAATAGCAATGTCAAATTTTCTTTCTCTCGTATTTTCCATATATTTCATTTGATAAATGTTACTGTTTATACACTGATATGTGTGAATCATCTGTTCATTGCTGAAGGGTAGTCAAGTGAAATAGAAAATAACAGATTTGTTCACTCATCTATGCTCAAGCCGAGTTAGGAAATAATCGTCTCCATGGCAACAAACCGATAAAATGCGACTTACAACGTAAAAACTCTGTTTTAGTAATAATTCAATACATTAGGATAAAATATCAAAATTCGGAGTTAATATTTGGAATTTAAATTCTTTTCCCCTTAGAACAGGACAAACCTCACTCCGATATCAGAATTTTAAGATATTTTAAAGTATTAAAGAAAACATCCCTGTAGGATGGATTTGATACTTCAATTTTTGCACAAGCCTCATACCAACAAGTTTCATGAAAATCTGCCCATTGATGCAAAAGTTGTTAATAGGGGACACACACAGATAGGACCATTTCATTAGGCTGTTTCCTTTAGAAACCAGCCCAATAGAAATGAGTTTTTCACAAAAAATACAATATCATCACATTTAATACAACATAAATACCACGAAATTCTTCATGCTTTTTTAGGTTATTGGTATTTCGTTCCAATTCAAGTATTTTTTCAAGTAATTACCGTGCATGATTTAAATTAGAAGTTTGGTATTCAACAACTCAACGTCGCATCCATTAAAATATATAGTCAGACCCCTATTTACCACCCCTCCCCATATAGTGCCACTCCTGCTTACCGCCCATGAATCGTCGTGAACAAAACTTCCATCTTATGATGAAATAGAGCTAGCATATACCTCGATTTATCGCCACCGCCGCTTTAGCGTCAAAGGCAGTGATGGACAAACGGTGGCGCTAAATCGGGGTCTGACCGTAATTAAAGGTCTTAGGATTTCGGCGTGGACCTAAAGAAACCCTATCTATAATAGAGAACTAATAAGCCTTTAGTGTATCTCGCTGATGATATTTTCCGGCGTCGGTAAATTTTCATGTCAAAATCACTTGCACTGGTTGATATGCAAATTGCAAGTCTATTAATCGCTATTAGGACTCGGAGCGGAAAGTGCGATCGCGATGCGCACCAATGAGGAAGCGAAATCTGCAGGCGAGGAGAGACTTCCCTCTCGAAACGATCAAACCCCGTCACACTCCCTCAATCTCCGCTCCCCGACCGCTGAACTACGTTATCTCGAACAAACCTCCTCGCGCGGACCAATGGGGACGTTACGGCGGCCGGGGATGGACTTGGCTTGGACCTTGCTCGGACGACGAGAAGAGCCTTTGCTTCAGCGATGGAAAGTTACAGGGTGATGGAAGATTACGTTATGATAGAGAAACGGAGACGAAACGGGGAACATTAAAAGGCGCACACGAAATGGTCATGTCGAAACCAATGACTTCTCTCGGGAGATTTGATCCCGAGATTTATTATATTAATATTTTATCGTGCGTTTATCGGCAGCTCGGACACGGAACTATGCAACGGCAAAAAATGATGAAAAAGCGAGAGGACGGTTTCCATGCACCGACTCGGCATTGAGGGACAGACACGCTACCTATCAACCCTAAATGTTTGAAAACGATTGAAAAATGAATAATAATAATAATAAGCAAAAAAGATCGTTGAAGAAAACTTCCTTGAATCTTGTTTTTTTTTATAAAAACAATTGCATAAATACTACATCCGTTAGGTACTGCAATTACATTAATCGCACTGGACTCGGACACTATCTTGTAAATATTATTAATCAAAGAAGGTTTTCACTTCGTAGAACGACATTACACGAATGAAATGAAACCCATTACTTAAAATTACACTTCGATTTATAATCGCGACCGGTTTCACGTAACGGTAAGTAGACTGATGATGCGAAAATGGGTCGCGGATATAAATTGAAGTGTAATTTTAAATTAATGGGTTTCATTTCATTCGTACCAAGCAAATGTGGGAGGTACAGCACACGTTTTGTTTTAAAATCAGCAGGTCGGAAACCCATTGGTTTAAAAAATGAAGAATTCATTATACATCGACGCTACGCGCTAGTCACCACCAACTCTCATCCTATTTATTGCCGAAAAATAAATGAATAATATTACTAATTATAAGAGCAATGAAAAATTACTCAGCCTAATACCTAAAAATAATGGCACTACAAACGTTGACGGAACAACAGTGTAAAAGGTGCTTTTTACCAAAACAATAAATATAACTGAAAACAACTGAGGAACTACTAAACTCATGATTAAGATATAAAAAACTAGCCAAAAAAGTTTTTGGAAACCGGTGGATTTACCTTGACCACAATTTTATTCCGGATATGAGGCGAGCTACATAATTCATTTTCGGAATTAAATTGCACACGGAGAAAACAACGGATTACTAAACTAAAGCTAAGCCAGCTACACGCGTAAACGATCACGAATTTAACAATTTTTTTAGATTCGTATGTCACAAAGGCTCCATCGAATAACACGAAGTAGTCATTCGGTCGATTTCCCTTGAATTTTGAAGACCCATCTCACAATCACGTGATACGAGGATTATCGAAGTCAGCCCACATCTGCCAAAGATCATAAAGGAAGCACTAGGAGGAGGGGGACATGGACATGAGTCGGCAAACCATAAACCGAAGCAATCGGTGGAAATTAGAATGTCACGTGGAAGGGATTGCGGATCGGCAAGTCACCCAACGCACAGTGGGACCAAATCCGAAAAAGGGGACCCATGTATATGCATATATTACAATACTGAAAGTAAGCGAGTAAATGCCGGAAATTTCTGAATTATTAATTTGAATAATACCTGTCGTATATAGAGCGAGTTTTCCATTCAGTCTCTATATATCATGCTAACATCTTCTAGGACACAACGAACAAAACGTTCGAGCTTCCGAATCCTCTTTATAACCGAGTTATACCGTGTGTAATTTTCTATAGTTCATTTATTTAAACTATTTCAGGAACGGCTTTTCCAGGACTTATATAATGGACAAAATATCGATAACAAAGACGATCACGTACAACCATTCTGTCGGCAGGATTCGAACCCACGAGCATTGGGAGCCAGACACGCTAACCACCCCTCTACCAAAACCGGCAATAATATTTTTAACAGGACAAAAAGAGAACCCAGCTTATTATTTTTTGCGGTTAATTTTTTCATTATTACTACTTGCCATTTACTTGCTTTACTCATAGACTCGACTATGTACACGCAAACTCCCATTAATATTTTACGAAACGGGGAAAAATTATATTCGCGGCAGTAAGGAAATGCGAAGGAAAATGAGGCAGATCCCGGTCTTACCGAGAGTGAAGTACAGAGGGAACGGAAGAAATAGTAACCGTTTCATATCCTTTCCACCTGCCTCCTTCCCTTCACCACTTCCATCATACGGCGACGTTGCTCCATAAAAAATGGCTCCGTCTGAATGATCGCCTCTTCACTTGACACCCTCTAACGCCACGCGGCCAAAACCCAACCCCGAATAATCGAAGCATAATGGAAGAAGGTTGGGTGGGGGTTTAATACCACGGCAGGAGATAGCGGGGTGGGATTGACCCCGACCAGTTTTTCTACGTCTAGACTTACTTGTTGGAACACTTTGAGTCGATCCAAAGGTGCGGTGCAGGTACGGGATACGCCTCCGGCGATGCCACCTGCTACCAGATGTCGCCACCACATACCAGAATTCATATCCGCCGATGTGAAATCATCTGGTACGTTCATATCCTCCCCGATGTCGAGATACTGAAGAGGAAGAGTGGAGCGGGTGAAACGACACTTCATAGTACTTCGACCGTTATTGCACCCTCCGTACCATCTTAAACATTTAACTACTGCAGTGAAATTACGAACACGTATCTGCGGTGCGGTCTTCCAGACCGCCACTCTTTATTAATTTATTATGATTATTTCAATATCTACATCTACAATTTGGTTCTCCACGTTAAATAATGCCATGGGTTAAGTAATAAAAAAATTATATTCACTTTGTTTGTAAAATATATACTAGGCGGTAATTTGACACTATAATTTTGGCGGTCTCTCGCAGACAGCATCTATATAGTTAAATGTTAAAACGTTTTCGTCAAAAAATTACGAAAATCGATGGAACGTTTTTAGACCATTCATGGATGAATAAAGCGGAATATATTCTTGAATGTGCCTAATTTATATGCCGCGAAAAATAACGCTTGCCCAAAAAATTTCTATATTCATCACATTCTAATAGTAATACGTTAAAAATCAAATTCTACCATGGCTTTCCACAAATTAAATTCATAGATATATTTAACGAAATATTAATATCATCGAGCGCACGGCATCTGGTCAAAATATACATTTTTAAGCCATTCATTTAGGATAAAAACACCCGGGACCGGCTATTTACAAGAACAAATTGGTCAAAGCCTCTCAACTGCCTCATCTTCTCCGGGGGGAAACCAAAACGAAGTCATTTATTTTTTAAGGCTGGACACTGAAGCGTCTTCCCCTGGCGTGACGTCACTTTCATTGCTAAGGCAAGAGAATTGGCGGCTGAATGAAGAGCACTCAGTTCGTTTTCTATTTACGAGAGTTAGCGGTAAACAGCACACGGCCTATCTACATCTACAAGTTACCCTGCAATTCACCTAGCGGACAAGATGGAGTTGGAAGAGTCTGGCAACTAGATCGGAACTCTGCGCCACAAAAAATCTGGCGACGATACAGCTTCAATCACTCACTTGCATGGGCTATTTATACCTACGAGGATTAGGGGGAAGTATAACTCAAAACAACTAAGTTCTGGAGCCTAGTAAAAAGTTTGGGGATATTATTTACACTATTATACGTAAGATACTCTCTTCTTTAACCTTACACATGCCAGCCGACATAATTTTTATGTAGAGATCACAATAAAATTGGAAAACATTGCGCCAAGATAGGTTTTATGGCAACATGGCATCCTGAATTTTTACAGCCCTGATCATTGAGCTGACTTCGTTCTGTTTGCTAACGATCAAACTTGATAGCTACGCAAACTTATATAACTTAGAATAATAAATAACTGATTTTATCACACTTTCCGGTAGGAATAGGTGGTTTCAAAATAACGATAAGTGAGCTAAGTTACCCTATTAAGGCGATATGTAAGTACAAAAACAGGGAGAGAAAGCCAACCAGCACAATACTGTCAAAATATATTACTATTAATATTATTTACGTTATGGTACGAAAGATACTCTCTTCTTTAACCTTATTACACTTGCAACCGGCATAATATTTATACAGAGTTCACAATACATTGCAAAAAATAGCGCCAAGATGGATCTTATGGCGACATGTCATCTTGAATTTTTCCAGCCCTGATCATTAACCTGACTTCGCTATGTTTGCTAACGATCAAACGGGATAGCTACGCTAAATTAACTAACTTAGAATAATAAAGAACTGATTTTATCACGCTTTCCGAGCAGTTGGTCCCAATTATAGAACCCAATGATTGAACATTGCACTTAGAACACCCATTTATTTATATCATATTTCCATTTATTTATACGTGATTATCAACAGAAAGAAACTTACTTGTCCATCTGGAGGTTTTCCCCTGCGGTACGTAGCCAGAGTAGTTAACTGGCGCGCAAAATTCAATAAAATTCGCATCCTGAAAACACTAAACTCACGTAGACATTCAACTCGGCGTTGCTAAGGAATTTTAATGTACACGGTCGTCAAGGCGTGCAACAATGCACTTCCACCAATATAGCCGACGAAGTACATATGTATACCTATATCACCCTCCTTTATATTGCTAAAAATCTTGTCGCGAAAAGATTCTTTGTGGAACAGAGAATCAATCCTTAAATGATATTTTGAGTCAAGGGAAAATAACGTTTTACTTTCGGTCGCCAACCATCCAAGTTCAGAGATTCTCAGAGCTTCCTTTCGGTCCTCTTTTTCACAAACGGGTTTCCTCATACGCACTTCACCTTTGGTCGGTTGTTTTTTAAAAACAATTTCTGCGCGATTTCAGAGAATTTTATGAATATTATCTATTGGGAAACTTTGGATGGGAGCCGAAATTGTTATGAATTCTAATCATTGCATTTGCACGCGTATCAGTCATTAAACCAATGAAACATTTGACAGGTTGATTTTTCTGTTGACAATATATTTTAAAAATCTGGAGCAACAAATTACACCAATAATCCTATAAATACGAGGGTATAAGGATTAAAAGAAAAATAGTGTGCGGGAGATAATTTTCTAAGTCTGAAAGTGCGTCTTTTGGAGTTAGACGACGTTGCGTTTCAACGATTCCATTCTGAAATATCTTGCAGATTCTTCACATAAGTGGGTAATTTACACCATTTAGGGGCTTTTGATATAATAAGAGAGAGAGAGAGAAGCAATGTTGGATGTGGCTAATTTGCGAAATTTTTCGTCAAGCAGTTTATCAATTAACTGGTTGGTATATCCGTTCTTGTTGGATATATATTTAATGATCTCCAATTCTTTGTTAAAATCAGAGCTGGATATGGGAATGTTTACTGAACGGTGTAAAATGGCATGATAAACTGCAAGTTTGTGAGATAATGGTGGGTGGGAGAAATCAGCAGGAATTACTTGATATGTATATGTTGGTTTTCTGTATATTTCAAAATGATACTTATTATTATGAATTGTGATGCTTAGGTCGAAAACGTTTAATTTTTTGTGAATTGAGTTTAAAAATATAAGATAGGAATTTAATTGTCGATGGCTCCCGGTCCAACAGCATAGAACATCATCGACGTATCTGAACCAATAAAAGATATGTTTTATAGAATGGTTATTGGAGTTAAATTATATTGATTCTAAATCATCCATAAAAATGTCTGACAGTAGGGGGGAGATAAAGGAGAGCCCATTGCTAAACCTTCCTTTTGCTGATAAAATTTTCGATGAAGACTGGTATAGCGCTGCACAGTAGCATTCAAGTCAACCGTAGTTGACATTCCGCATTTCCACATAATGAAAAACCAAAGCCAAGATGGCGCTTCTCATAGCGACATCAGTTGATCATTTAAAATATTAAATTCATTTTTTTAATTACGAGAAATACGGTACATGAATAATACAAAATAATTTCTATTGCAATATAATAAAACGCTAATTTTTCTTATTTGAAAATTAATTATAAAAAAATGAATATTTTCTAAAAACAGAAGTGACACCTATTTTACGTGGAAGAAACTGTCGATATTTCGTATTTACAAACACTAATAAAGATAATCGTTATTGCGCTCTATATTACAATTAAAACTTTATTCTTGATTAATTGTATAATTTGTATGTATATTTTAAGATATTCTTTAGATATTTAGCGCTAGATGTAGCACGAATATGAAACTTCTTTCGTAAATGAGCAGATCGTACTTCAAAAGAGTGTTAATCTTGCATGGATTATTTAACAACTTCATAAAATGGAACTATTATTAAAGTTAGTAAGAGGGACTACTCCTGAATCTTCGATAACTGCCAGCATTTACTTGAATCAAGAATCATCGTCTATGTGATGGATCGCAAATTTATTTTTAGGAATGAACCATATTAATATGAGCTATTGCTATGATGTGCCGAAATAGCAATCTAAATCGTTTTCTTATCACAATCGTAATGAAATATTACATAACATCAGTTATTTATTTGTAAGGTTTGCTTTAGCTTCATAAAATCCTTGGGCATTTTCAAAACTGGAGGAACTTTGAGGTATAATGAACCGATTCCCTAGATAGCGAGATTATTAAACTTCCGAACGAGGCTAATATTTACGTGAAGTCCATTTCATCCAAAATGCGACGATCTGAATTAGAATTCCGTTTAACTCAGCTGAATATTCTCCAAATTTCATTATTAATCGATAATGCTATACGTTTTAATTTAAAGCAAGGTTTAAAAATCTCACGTTCACCTGCCAAACGACAAATACTGTGGAATTTCCGTGTCGAAAGTCTATAGGAATGGGATATTTTCTATACGTACCGAAAACTGTGGGCTTAGTTGTCTATCGGAATACAACTATTGCCCAGTTTCATCATCCTGGCCAGTAATAAGGAGTTAAGTTTATGCATTCTTTTTCAGCTATGTGATTATTTTCCAACGAGCGACAAATAGAATAAACAAGAACATCGGGTGGGAAAAAAGTAATTTCGGAGGAAAAGGTAACAGCTGGGAGGGAAGGATTCGGTCACGGTGGGTCTGTTAAGGGCAGGTTACACGTGCCGCTAAGTCATACGTTACTGGGAAGCCCTCCTGGTCCAATTGGAATATGAAAAAATGAGTGCAGCATTGACGTCCAGCCGCGGTGTTCGGTGGGCATCGGACGCAAACGAAAGCAGTTCAATGCGATAGGTGTCCTTTACGTTTGCAAATTCAACTCGAGCCACAACTCGGAGAGATTCAGATACTCCCCCATTTTAAAAATTATGACATAAAACTTTTTAATTGATAATCGCCATTTGTCGCAAATTCTCGTGGGATATGCATATTCGTAATCCGTTAAATGCACTCGTAAAGAACTAGCTTTCATCGGAAGTGATGCTAAATATTGGCGAAATACGGAACAAGCGTGTGGACGTTCTTTGATTTTACAAAGCGTCAGTTCTTTATTAAATGATTGGGAGGGTAACTTTGTGAATTTGTATGATGCCTGTAGGATCGTATGCAATATAATGATTAGCGCCCGGGGATAAAATGTCTATTACGATAATGCAATGGAAACCCCTAAAACCCTGTAGGGCGATTAATAATCAAGAAAGTGGGCGGGAGAAACTCCGACATATTGCAAGGTCGCAACTTCATGATAGCTAAAGTTGACACTGTGGGAATATTGTTAACGCCCACGCATATCGAAGGACACAACCACGATAATAAAATGCGTGTCATCACATCGAGTGCTGCTGAGGGCAGAGGAGATACACGATCGGGCTCGTGTAATTTTTTGTTTGTTCAGGGAGGCCATTGTTAAAACCATAAATGAAATCCATTTTAATGCTTATTAATATATTTGATACTAGGGAGTTGCGATTTTTCATTCCATGCTCACATAATGCTGACGAATCACACCTAATAGTCGACATTCATTTGACCTAATGAAAATCTGTCGTTCATTTCTACCTCCACCCAATATCTTACATATAGCGTCACTATTTTCAATTAATTAGAAGCGCACCCCTAAGTTATATTTTTCGAAGAATTATTGGGGATCATAATATTAAATTAAATTAATTAAAATTAAATTAATTACCTTGCATGCCGAAATGCAGACGTCTCCAAGATGAGGAGGTAAGCACTCAGTCAGGCAGCGTTTAGGGCATTGAGGGGTGTTTTAGAAGGAAAGGAAAATAGAGGGAGAGGTAATGGTCAAATAATGCGTGCGTACGTGCGAGTACGACAGCCGCAATCCTTCTAGGAAATTTCTGGTAAGAGAAGAATATATTTTCTTGAAGTTTGAAGGTAAATATGTCCTATTGAGAGAACTTCTATATTAAACAAGTAGTTATGGAAAGCCCTAATCCGCCTTCTTTCCTTTCAATACAATTTTAATATACAACAAGTAGGGGTTATATATGTTTTTCCGTGGTACAGCGGTGCTTTTCGTCACCTCGCGCTACAAACGAAATTTCTTTGAAATCCGTTCTGCCAATACCTTCCAAATTCATAGTTACAGAAACATTCTAACCTTGATATCATGGTAGCCCTGTTTAATCGACCCGGTTGAAATACGACATTTTGCTTATTTATTATGTTATGTTATGTTTATATTAAAAGTATTAAATTTGGTTCAAATTGATGAGAATAGTTAAACACAAATACTTGTAAAAATAATATTTTATCCGTTGTATTGTGGCAGCCTTGCTTTCCATATCTACAGTAAACATCTTGAAATTGCTATTTTATATTGCACGCCTGCTTCATACAAACCTTTGTCAAAATCGGTTTACCTAATTCCTTCCAAATTCATAATTGCCGAAAAGATTAAGTTGGTGGAATACGTCCCTCCGATATCCAGGAAAAGTTGCGAAAAGTAGGTATGTGTTTCGGATACAAAGCAGCCTTCGTCATTGGCGATTCATCTACCATCTATCATTACTTACTTCTCCATACCATTGAGTTGACTTGTCACATTCTCACGTTTTGCATCAATGTTACCACACGAAAATGAAAATTTTAACAATTAAAAATTATTTTAAGACAATATCATTTAGCAAACAATGAAAATGATCTTATTCACAAATCTCTCTCGCAGAATACCTAATTGTTTTATCGAAGGTCATTTTACATTTTTTTTAATAAATTGTTAAAAACACTGCCGTATGCGAGCAGAAGTATCTTAGGCAGTCATCGCAGTTATTATTTTCAGTTTGTAATATTATTTATATGAAACGTGATGGTTTCTGAAGCAGGAAGGCCGAATGCCGTAGAGATGTAGGGCTGCACGCTAAAATTCAAAGAAAATGAATGACAGGTACAAAATCCATATTGTACGGAAAAGTAAATCATAATTTCACCGAGAATCAGGATGTTACTCGAGGTTAATGCCATAATTTGTCCGAGTTGCTGTCAAGATTTTGTTTCCCGCGTCATGATGCCGTTACGCTAATTGTTCCTCCATCTCTCATCTATAATACCAGTTGATCCGCGGGATGTTTGGCCTCGCTCAAGCCGCCTTGGGCTGGTGGGGGGAATCACGTAGGTAGGTGTTTCGGATACAAAGCAGCATTCATCATTGGCGATTCATCTACCATCTATCACGCTCAATATTATTATCGTCTTCGTAGTTCTCCTACAGTGTGGATGTAAAATTTGATTGGAATTGAAAGCGCTGCCCTCGGAAGTAAAATATGAATGAAAGAAATGTAATTTCAAGAATCGCACGAAATACCGGACTAATGGCAAATGAACCTGAGCCTTGTCTCCTCGTTGAGACAAAAGTTATAGCAGGACAGACAAACGGATAATCAAGCAAACAGACCAAGTGCACAGGGATTCAACATAAGAGACCGCGCCAACGCAAATTGCTTGCCTCTGGGGTACATTTTAGGGAAATTTTTATTTGGCGTTTTCTTCGTTGTTTGATGTTTTCTGTGTGTCCGCTAAATTTCGTTTTGATTGGATAAGACTTAAAAATTAGCTTAGGAACTATAAGTGTGGTGTTCTAGAAAAACTATTGGCAGTCGTCTCTTAAGTTATTTGAACATGCACACGAAATTTTGTGAAAATAAAAAAATCGAGATAGCAGTTATCGTAGAACAGACAATGACGATTCATATGCTACAAGATTTTTATTTTAATTTTACAGGGCACTAACTGGAAACTGATGACAATATCAGAGATTCTGATTTTATTGTAAAAGTTTACCTACTATGGGCTACATAAACGTTTTATTTTTCATGAATTAAACGCGTTCAAAAAGATTTGATTTACAAAATTTAACCCACCATAGATACATCTCTCCTGGAATCTGGTAGAACTTGTTCGGGAGCCCAGAATCTTTGTAATGATGTAATTTTCAGCTTTACGAATATTTTTACCTTATATTAAGTTGAGATTTTGGTATAATCTAATTCAATGAAACGATACTTAATGCATAAATCTCCTCTTTATACAGAACCATGTTGGTTACCAAATCTGACGGGCCAGTGACGGGTCGCCTGATTTTTATTACAATTTAAAGCAATCTAGAAACATTCACCATTGTTTTAGATTTCTTTTCAAAAGTAAATGAGGTTGGCGGAGAATTAAGCAAAATTGTAACGTTTGTGCTGTCAGTTTCAGTATCCAACGAAACCTGCGAACATGTATTCAATGTCATTAATGTTTTGTTGAGTAAAGGTCGAAACTAATTAAGTGTGCATCATGTCAAGGCGGAAATTTCAGTATACACCAATTTTAATTACTCACCTAAAGATTTCAATGCCTTTTTCTGTCAAAATCAGATCTTTTGGAGACTGCTAGAGTAGTTCAAAATACAAATTCAACTTACATAAATGAAACACGGCTTTTGAAGTAATGCTATTTTTACGAATTTGTTATTATAATTCATAGAGTAATGTTAAAACAAAATTAATGTTAAACATTCATATATTTTGTAAATGATAAATAAACCAAATTTTATGGTCCTCATTAGCTTTTTTTAACCTATTAACTTCCGGAATCAACAATTTACAAGATGGCAACTGTAAATTTAACAATAAAATAAATATTAAATATCATTATATGTTTCCCAATAATTAAATAAAATAGTTTCATTGCTCACACCCGGTTTTTTGACCTAGATAAAATCCTCCCGGTTTCTCCCGAAATTTGCTATTCATTCGGTGGAAATCTCTCGGAATCAACTACTCATGAGGTGGCAACCCTAGTTTCCTGTTTCTACGAGCAAATTTTCAAGACGTCTCTTGTGTGAAGAGAAAATATTATCTGTAGTTGTAAGAATTTCAGAAATCAGGGACGTGAATTCCATAGGAGTAAAATGAGCATCAACCGACTTGAATCAGCACATCTGAGAAAATATAAAAAAATGAAATTTAGTAACAGCGGAAGAATGATATGCGAGATATAAAAGGAAATAAGTAGGAAGGGACTCACCCAGGGTTGCCACCTTATGAGTAGTTGATTCCGGGAGATTTCCTTTTCATGATAGAAAATTCCGGGAGAATCCGGGAGTATTTTCTCTAGGTCGAAAAACAACTAAAGTGACCAATGAAACTTATTTTATTTAGTTATTAGTAAAATCAATAATGATTATTTAATCTCGTTTTATTTTTAAAGTTAGAGTTGTCACGTTGAAAACGGCTGATTCCGGGCGATATCCATATGAATAGTTAACCGCGATATCGTTTGTAGGTTAAAAAACACCTAATGAGAACATAGAATAATTGTATTTTTTATTTAGAAAATATATTAATATATAACGTCAGTTTTGCTTTATTATATGAAATATAATAAATAAATCTTAAAAATAGCGTTACTTCAGTAGTAATAATTCATTTGAATTTGTTATTCGAACAACATCGAGCAGTCTCCAAAAGATCTGGTTTTGATAGTAAAAGGGCATGGATATCTTTAAAAGAGTATTTAAAATTGGTTCATACGTGAATTTCAGTCTTGACATGGTCCACATTTAATTTGCTTCGAACTTCACAGCACGATTCGTTAATAGCATTGAACAACGGTCACAAGCTGCGGTGGATACTGAAGCTTAAAACACAAGCGTTACACTATTATTTAATACTCCGTCATCTCCATTTACTTTTGGAATGAAATCTAAAACAATATTGAATGTATAATAATTGGTTTAAATAAAAATAAAAATCAGACGAACCTTTATTGGCACGTTAGCGTGGTAACCAACATGCTCCTGTATAAAGAGCATATTTGTACATTATTTATCACTTCAATGGCATCAATGGATAGGATTCTATCAAAATCTCAAATTAGTACTAGGTAAATTCAATTTCGAAGATTTTGGGCTGCCGGAAAAGTTCTACCAGATTCCGGGAGAAATGTATCTAAGATTGGTTAATTCCGGGAGACTCCCAGAATTCCGGAAGAGGTGGAACCCCAGACTCAGCGCCTCAGTGCCACTCGGGACGAATGTGGCGCCAAGTGTTAGTTAAACCTTTCTCTCAGATAACTGTCCTAAATACTTTTTCAACGTTTAGGTGAAATTGGTTGAGCTACACGAACGAATCGATTTCGAATAAAGGAGTAAATTATGGAACTGTTTTAATATAATTAATTACGTGAGCCGGTCCAGTAGTGTGACGTTGCTCGCGATACAGCTTCTGGTTAGGTCTCACGCATGGCTTCGACTTTAGTGATCGATATTTGTAAATTTCATTTTCCGGCAGCCCGCGGACCACCTGAAAGACACTCGAAGCCCAACAGTGGTCCGCGGAGCACACTTGGAGAACCGCAGCGTTAAAGTAGCTGTATTCAAACAACGACGAGAACTATCTTCGCCCCTAATTCTGTACCATCACGTTACCGCATAAAAACAATAACCATACCTACTGGACATACAATTGCAATTTTCTCGTTCGGCGGCGTTTGTTGTTGTATGACAAAATTTGAAAAATGCCCAAGATGAAAGCACGTTAACCCGTAACCACAGGCATCGGTCTCTCAGACCACACGAAAAATTTCAATAGTCTATTTTATGGTCCATGGATCATTTAGGCCTTTGAGGTTTTGTTTAGCTTTGTATCCTGGAGGTGGCTTTGTTTACTTCACGGTAGTTGCCTTCTAGCTTTGGACCTGTTCGTACTAGAGCGGGTTTAGTTTCGTTGCCGGTCTGAAAAACCGCTTGCCTGTGTCCACGTAATTTTTTTCGGGACAGTTCTTTCACACGGTTTCGGAAATTTCCTACGACATGTTGCAGTTATACCGTCCTGGACCGTCGCACGTCCAAAAATGAAAACCAAAACTGCCTTCCAATGTTTTATTTGTAGCAGCTTAATATATTTGAAATGTTCAGCACCCGCTTGAGGAGAGAGAGCGTGAGAGGGGGAGGAGAGGGCGTTGGAAAGGGAGTGGGATGGGAAGGGGGGATGGTAATGGGGGGTTAAGGGGAGAGGGAGGGGAGTGGGTGGAGAGGGTGGGAGAGTGGAGGGAGAGGAAGAGGGAGAAGGGTAGAGAGCGGGGTAGAGGTGGAGAGAGATAGAGACAGAAAAGAACCAAATGTACTATATATTGAAAATAATTATGTGCGGTTAAGTATTTTATAGCGAAATTTATTTCTTTGTCTAACAATTTCTATTCACCCAAAACCATTTTTACACTCCGTACCACTCAATCATGATAATTTAATATTTATTGCTTAATTTTTAGTGCATATAAAAGTTGGTGTCATTAATTTGACTTTTCAAGATATTTCTAAAGGCTAAAGACTACTTAAAAAAGTTGTCCAGTATTGGAAAGTACCAGAACTTGGGTGACATTCGTGATACCGCAAACAGCAACCAAGTTTTGAGAAGAGGATAAGTGAACACGAATTATATTTTGAATTTCTGTCACCCATTTGCTACTTCACGAAACATCTCTTGGAAAACGCTCATAACAGTACTTTTTACCATATGTTAACGACTTTTTATGCCAAAGGCAATAGATTTTTTTCTGGAACAATCAAAATTTATTCATTTTTTCCTCACTAGCGAGTTTGTATTTAAAAGATTTCTCCAATCCATTCCGAAAACACCATTGAAAGAATTCCTTTTGGTGACTTTATGGCGAGATATTTCCTATTTTCCTCCTCCTCTCTCCACCATACCTCTTTCCCATCTGTCTTTTCGTTTGATTTGTCATTCTTAACGGCCCCACTTCAGCCGTCCTCGGCTGAGGGGTGGTCAGCGTGTCTGGCTCCCAATGTTAAAGTCGCCCGAGTAAAATAGTAAAAGGTGCTTGCATACTCACCTTGAAAAAACATTCATTTTTTAGAGACACATTTCGTCATTGGAAATATATTTTTAATTCTAAAGATTTCACCTCTTAACCGATTTTCATTCTTTCCTTGTGTAACTATAATGTAGTAAACCAATCCCTAAATTTTGCAATTTCAAGAATATTATACTTTTTTCACAGTAGGATACTAAAACCACACATTTTTGCCAAATTTTAAAGTTGTACCCTATCTAGTAGAGAAATAATGTATATATATTTGTTTAAATTTTAAATAATTATAACGGCCGCATCAACATATTGATGGAGATTTTTATTTGGGTATGTGAACCAAGTTCAAAATAACTTTAAAATTTCCGCTTCAACACGACATTATTTTTTTTTCACGATTCTGAAATATTAAAACAAATACTACACAACCCATATTCTACACATGAAAATTATCACCACCTGATGTTACTTGGTTGTCCTTTGTACCTTGATGTGTTAGAAGGGCTTGAGCATTTCAAGGGGCAACATTTTGTCGTTGTCAAAGAGAGGATAACAAGGTAGGAAATTTAACACCACATTTGAACAAATACAAAGTCTCAAAATTAAAACACAAATTTATTAGTGTAATATTGTAAACACTGGAAACTGTATTGGGTACTCAGTTTCAGCCAGAAGTTACAAGATAAAAATATTGATGGTACATTGGTCATTGATTCACAACAGTTATATGCAGGCAATTAACAATGTAATGCTTATTGTAAAAGAGCTTGTTGGAATGACTTGAAAGTAGATTTAAATGCAACCTTAAAAGGCATTGATGTATAATATTGTACAATTAAGACATGCCATTAAACAAGATTTTATCTTTTGTGTATAACAGCTTGTAACTTGTTTAATCTATGTGAAAATCCTTCTTCGGGTTGACGTTTCTGTTTTATTAAGGTTAAAATTTAATTTTGTGAAATGCACAAAAGATATTTAGATGCTTAAGCATTGACAGTATATGGAATATAGTGGAGTACATTATAATTCTTAACTAAAATTACACTTAGTCAAGGAACACACAACAATCAATGCTAAGTGTTCTATCTGTTCTTTTTTTAGAATTTCACAATAATGAAAATTATGTGTGTTATTAAATACCCTCGACCATCCTATACTGCCAGAAGGCTCAAATAAATGTAACTGTTGCTTGACATCACAGCTTTTGGGAGTTCACTAACCACTTTGCTGGTATCATTTACCCACTTTTGGTTATTCATGAAGGGATAATTTATATATGCGGAGATATTAATTTAATAAAAATAAATAAATGCACTAGTTAATGCATCAGAATATGCTAATATCTTTTCAACACAACCTACTCATAAGTAGATGCATGTAGAAGGTGAATGTTTTTTATTAGATAGTTATAACAATGTCGACTATTGCTTGGCACAACATTCAAGATTCAGCCATCAGATAATGTGCGTAATACTTTCAAAATGTAAAAAATCAGCCTGAGCTCTTAGATAATACAAAAAAATCTATATAGTATATAAAAATTAAATAGACAGGTATTATACAGAAGACTTTGAAATAAAGACGATGTTTTTCACTAAAGAGCCTATCAAAATCACATCCACACAAAATAATTATGTTGTCAGCAAAGATGGCCAAAATTGCTAAAACACTCGAAATTGCTTCAGTCATAATTAACAGGCTAAAGCCTTTTTCTTGTATGAAGAAATTATACATTTATTGTTTTCTTTCTGTTTACCAACAGAATACTTATGAATGCTGGTAGAGGTTTTCGGGTTTCGCTGCGTTGGCGGCATTTCTGGCTCTAGACGTTTCGCAGACATTGCAGTCTGCATCTTGAGGAGACGAAGTGAGATCAGATTGTAGGGATCTGCTTTTATATCCACTCGGCCTTCCTAGTTTAACCGTTGTCCATCGCTGATTGGATCATTCGAGTTGCTATCCTTTTCTCTTTGGTGGTTGCTCCAACGTATTTTCTTCCCTTTCACGTTTCCGTTGGAAGAGTCGCTTCCATGTTGCGCTAATGTGCAAACCGTCGTCCCGGTTGAAATTGACTGTATGTTTTTCGATTTTCATAGCTTCGCGAATTAACCTCGGAAAATATCGATCTTCTTTCGCGAGCAATTTCGTTTCCCCGAGCCAGTTTTTATGTACCGGGCCGCAGGTGAAGTGCTCCGCTATGGCCGACTCCGTCCAATTCTTGTTCATCATGGCCCGATTATGTTCGCCTAATCGCCAGCGAATGGATCGTCCCGTTTGTCCTACATATACGTGTCCGCAGCTGCATGGAATCCTGTTGACTCCTTCAGATGTTAGCGGGCCGAGTGCATCTTTCGCAGACGGAAGTTCTTCTTTTATTTTTCTTAGCGTGTTTGAACGGACGACGATATTTTCTTTTTGTAGAGCCCTGTCTATGCGTTCTGATGTCCCGGCGATGAAGGGAATTTTTGCGTAGGCTGTGGGCTTTGGTCGTTCCACCGAAGGTTTTTGCTTCGGTTTTATGTTCCGCCGGATGAAGGGGTGACTGTAGCCATTATTCATAAGTGCCCTTCTTATATGCTCTTCTTCGTCTTTTAGCGACTCGGGATCGGAGACCGTCTTTTTTCGGTGCATCAGGGTCTTGATTTTTGATGCCTTCTGCTGAGGATGGTGATGAGAGGCAGCATGCAGGTAACGGTCAGTATGCGTTTTTTCCGAAATACGCTGTGTCCAAGGCTTCCGTCAGGTCTCTTCTTCACCATGACGTCGAGAAATGGTAGGGTGCCGTTCTCTTCGACTTCCATGGTGAACTGGATGGCCGGGTGGACTTGGTTGAGTTGACGGTGGAACTCATGAAGTTTATTTGTCCCATGGGGCCAAATGACGAATGTGTCATTCACGCAAAGACTAGTACCCCTACGGAAAGACCGGAAACTTAACAGAAATTTAACAGATTAAATGGACTTAAATGAAAAAATTGCATATAAGAAATCAAACTTATTACCATATATCACACATTACGAGAGTACAAAGTCATTATCAAATTACATAACAGTGAGGTATTTTTACATAAATATTATACAATCAAGATATAAAAATGAATTATTGTAACAGAATTTTATAACGTTAATACCTTTTATGCATGAAACGTATTTAAAGGAAATTCACGTGGACGACGAAAAACGTCAAACTTTCACGTCATGAATGAATTTGTGGATCAAGCAAAAATCTATTTGTAAAGTGATTTCTTCGGCCCTGGAACACATTCTCTTTCTGTTGCACCTGTAAAAAGAGCGAAAATGAATTTCTAAGAATGTCAATCATTAAACATGCTAAACCTAATGAAATTGATGCAGGAGGCAATGGGCATGCTTCAAATGTTGCAATAAATGTAAAATAAGGCAAATGCGCTTACGGCCCATAAACAATGTTTCTATGATGATCACATTACCATTTGTAAAATTAAACACATCACATTGCACTAGAAAATGTGCACTTTATCTATAATTTATTCCAAGCACAGTTGTATTTGCTGACGTTTACGTGTTCACAGCAGTTACAGTTAGACCATTTAAGATCTATATGTATTCATCATATAATAAGGAAAACTTTTGATATAGAGATTTCAATTTCTCGATCGAAAAATATATACATATTTCTAAATGTTTTGAAACAAAGAAGAATTATGTCTAGGATTATAAACAAATGCATAATGAGAAACAAGAAATATTCAAGTTAACAATTTCAGTAAATTCAAAATATTTCAATTTAAAACAATGAGACATCGCTATGGTACACTTATTTCATTCTATTACAAGCACAATTCTATCCTCTGGCGTCTCTGTTGCAGTATAACTTATAAAACTCACTATAATCTACTGATAACCGCGAGAAGTTTTATGCAGAAATTTCAGTTACTCAATCTAAAATTACTGCTTATTTTGTGAACTGACACGAACCATATTCACGGCCTGGGCAATGGACGACACAGCTAGGTGAAGTAAGCGAGGCTTAACACCTGAAAATGAGAAATATTTCCTCTCAAAATGCTTCTCGTACACCAACAAAAGAGAGAAATTTCTTTCCTTCCTTCCTAGAAGATATATCCATTGGAGGTATCTGTTAAGAAAATATAAAAGCATTCTCACAAAACGAATTCACATAACTATTCGTAGAACTATTTCGTTAATCTTTTTTTCAAAAATATATGATATTTTTAAGATTTACCTGTTGATTGGACATCAGAACAAAATCATTCCGTCACGTTTTCTTAAACAGTGATGAATGCATATCTACTATATATCTACTTGACAAAATCTGAGTAACTGACAACCTCTCAATAAGCAATGGCCAACATTTTTCAAGAAAAATGGCCACTGTTCCGTTACGAGACACAAGGAACGTGTGGCGCTGTGGTGATGCAGTAGAGAGAGAGAGAGAAATAGAGGTAGAAAATGAGAGAGAGAGAGAGCCGACTGCGACTGCAGCGCCTATCGCGGACACCTTAGCATGGTGAACTACGTGTAAAAGCTGGGAATCTATTCTCCCATAAGAGTTTCATACCCCTGCATCCACGTAACGCAGCCAGCATGAAGGTTGAGGACCAGCGCCTTAGACTCGAAATGTTCCATATATAGATTGGCTATGACGGGGGAGAGAGGACAGCCCATATCTGCTCCCTCCTTCTGGTCGTAAAACTGTCCGCTCCACAGGAAGTAGTTGTTGGTGAGGCAGAATTCTGTTAAATACGGTTAGTCTGCCGGCAGTCCATGATGTATAAGCTCCTTCAAGATTTTGATGGAGTTCTTTATAGGAACCTTAGTGAAAAGTGAGGTCACGTCAAAGCTTACAAGAATATCGTTCTCCGAAACTTTCATGTCGTTTAGCCTTTCTATGAAATGTGCTGAATTCTTCACGTGCGATTCCGTTCCGCCTACGTACGTCTGTAAGCTGCGTGCGAAGTATTTTGACAGCCGATGTGTTGGGGAGCCGATGGCGCTGACGATGGGTCTCCGAGGAACGTCGTTCTTGTGTATTTTTGGTAACCCAAACAGTTGTGGAGGCCTGGATGATGACGGCAGTAAATTCCGTTGGTCTTAAATAGGTATTGAGGATTTCTAAATCAACTCTCGGATTTTCCTTTCGGTTTTCATCGTCGGGTCGCCTTTTAGTGTGGAGTAAGTTGGATTGTCCAGCAGATTGCGGATCTTCTCGTCGTAGTCCTCCTTGGAGATGATTACGGTGGCGTTTCCCTTATCAGACGATAAAATCACGATACTTTTCTTGTTTTTCAAATCTGTGATGGCCTGACTTTCGGCTGTTGAGATGTTGGAGTTTGGCGGTCTTGCTTTACGAATAATATGCGCCACCTCTTGGCGCATTTCTTCTGCTTGGTTCGATTTCAGATTTCGGATGGCCGCTTCCACTCCCACGACAATTTCTTCCTTAGGTATTTTGTTGGGAGCGATAGCGAAGTTCAGACCTTTCGCTAAGACTGATTTTGCTGCATCGGAGAAATTGACGTCCGTTAGGATGTAAATCGTCTTTTCATGGCTCGGCGTCCTTTATGGGAACCTTAGTGAAGAGTGAGATCACGTCAAAGCTTACTAGAATATCGTTCTCCGATACTTTCTTGTCGTTTTGCCTTTCTATAAAATGTGCTGAATTCTTCACGTGCGATTCCGTTCCGCCTACGTACGTCTGTAAGCTGCGTGCGAAGTATTTTGACAGCACGATATGTTGGGGAGCCGATGGCGCGGACGATGTGTCTCAGAGGAACGTCGTTCTTGTGTATTTTTGGTAACCCATATAGTCGTGTAGGCCTGGATGATGACGACGGTAGGTTACTTTGGTTTATATATGTATAGAGGGTTTCTTAATCAGCTCTATGTTTTTCCTTTCGGTTTTCATCGTCGGGTCGCCTTTGAGTGTGGAGTAAGTTGGATCGTCCAGCAGATTGCGGATCTTCTCGTCGTAATCCTCCGAGGAGATGATTAATGTGGCGTTTCGCTTATCTGCCTGTAAAATCAAGATGCTTTTGTTGTTTTTCAAAACTTTGATGGCCTGTCTTTCGGCTGTTGAGATGTTGGAGGATGGTGGTCTTGCTTTACGAATAATACGCGCCACCTCAGATTCAGAATTCAGATTTCGGATGGCCGCTTCCACTCCCAGACAATTTCTTCATTAGGTATTTTGTTGGGAGCAATAGCGATGTTCAGACCTTTCGCTAAGACTGATTTTGCTGCATCGGAGAAATTGATGTCCGTTAGGTTGTAAATCATCTAGTCGTGGCTTGGCGTCGGATCTGGATGTTGATTCTTATGGAGATTTTAAAATTTCTTAACCTGCTTATCCTTGAAAGACCACTGGGTTTTGGTTGACGTGGTGGTGATATGGTCGCTTTGTTGTCAGTCTTCGTGAGGCATAACGGAGGCTAGCTCTAGGTGGTGATGATAGAGATTATGAGCGCATTGGAGAAGCGCGTAACTCGTGGAGCGTATGCGTTTACGCAGGAGTGCTTGGCTTGTTGAAAAAGGCGAGTGATGACAAAAGCTTGCACTTCTGTTTGTGGAGACGCTCGAATCTCCTTCAATTCCTCTGGATGTTCTCCCCGTAGAGGGATATCAATTTGAGTTGAAGGCTTTCGCAGCGTTGCTGAATGCTGGTGGAGGTTTTCGGGTTTCGCTGCGTTGGCGGCATTTCTGGCTCTCGACGTTTCGCATACATCGCAGTCTGCATCTTCAGGAGATGAAATGCGATCCCGTCAGCTGTATGAATTTGCCTCAGTGAGAGCTTTCCACTACTGTGCGGTTAAGCTTTCAGTGGTTGGGCTGGGAGGTAGCAGGATGCTAATTGGACAGGTCCACTCGCTGTATGAAGAATGGCGGCTGTAGCTTCCGATGTCTTTTCTGAGGAATCGTTACTTCATATGCTGAAATGTCCTCTCTAACAAGGATGGCTGTTCCTCCTCCTAGTCTGCCCTCCCTGTCTGTTCGAAATACCTTGAATCCGGGTGCCGCCCATTTCCAAGATGGCTTAAGGTGTGTTTCGTGTATAAGAGCTACTGCGACGTTGTTTCCCTGGAGGAAAGCTAGCAGTTCAGGTGTTTTTGTTCTTATACCACCGTTGCAGTTCCAGGTGATAAGGACTATTCCGGAGAGCTGGGTGTTCTTATCCATGCATAGTCAGTATTTGGCCGGACAGTTGGGCAAGCACTTGTCCAAGGGCCGCGATTTGTTTCTGCAGGACTGATGTAAGGAGGGAGGTTAGGGCCGAATCCGTTGACGGGAGGAAAGATGGATTATCTGTAGTTGGTTCAGGTTGAGGTGGTATCTGTCTGTGGCGAAGGGTGACGTTGGGTTCCTGTATCGTCTCGCCGTTTGTGGCTGCGGGATGCAGGAGTGGTGGGAAGTCCGAATTTTGGTGTGGATGTGCTGCGTTCTTTCTTTTGCTGCCCCAGGCGTTGCCTCTTGGAGCTGGTTCCGGTACATAGGCAGGGGGTGCCTGCTGGGGCTGAGAGGTTTCCAGCGATCCAAACCATTTCCTTGCCTCTCGTTGGTATACCGGGCAGGTCTTATAGAAGGCGGGATGTGGGCCTCCACAGTAACAGCATGTGGCAGGACCATCCTCCTTTTTCTTCGGGCAGGTTTTCTTCAGGTGGAGGCCGCCACAGTTATAGCATCGAGGTGCCGCTGGGCAGAACGTTGATGAATGTCCGAAACGATTGCATTGGAAGCACATCTGTGGTTCTTCATGTCGGTATCGTAGAATGTGGACTCAAGAATTCCCGATGGAAGTCCATCGGAGGAAATCTTTTGGGTCCCATCCTTGGGCTGTGGCGAGGGTTGATACTACGAATGTCCCTAGGGGTGATTTGTAAGCTCGGCGAATCTGACGAGTGCGTAAGACTGGAACCTTCATGTCCTCCAGAATTTCCTTGAGATAAGATTCTTCCATTATTGTATAAAGCCCTCTTATGGTAAAGCTAAGGGTTTTTTCCTCTTTGGTTCCCCAGGTGGAGAACTGTGCTTGTTCTTCTCTTAACATAGTCTGCACACTTTTGTGGTCTTCTATATTGGTTAGCTGTAGCCTGTTATATTGCCTACGTGATGTCACTTGGAAAGAGTGGTCCTTTATGACACTCATGACGGCTGTTATAAATTGTCGGAAGTCTGCCAATTCAAATAATAGAATTGCTGGCGGCTTAGGTAGACTTGTCTGGGATGGCTCGGCGGGAGGGGAGCTGGAAGCAGGCCCCGGAGTGACGTCTGTATTAGCGTCTCTGAGGAGCGGGTCGTAGCGGTTGTTGGTTTCTATCGTTTAGTGTTGGACGGCAACAGTCTCGGAAGTGGTAAAGTATGGCTTAAATTTTGTCTTCCGCTTCTTCTTTGGCTGTTGAAAGGTGCCCGTGCCAATGGACTTTCTAGCTCGTGTATCAGCATCCTCTTGGATAGGGGCTAGTTGGGAGTTATCGTTGTTGTTTTGGCCCTTGAAAAGGCCTTCGTCAGTTGGTTTCCCTTGGCTTGGTGTGCTGTCAAGAATTACTAGCCGGTCTTTCGATCTCAGATATTGGGAGTCAATTTTCCGGTCGTTTGGACCGGCGTCAATCTTAAAATCTTTTCCGAAGAGGATGTGTTTGATATTACTGGGTAATGATGTATCGACGTTCGTCCTAGGAGGAATCGTCCTATGTTGTACCTTTTTTGCCGGCGGTGATCTGAGCAGCGATATTTCGCAGAGCGGGTTTATAGTTGAGGGGGCTGAAGCCCTTCCCCTCTAGCCTACCAACTGCCACCTGTCCGAATAGTCAAAAAAACACGATGCGCGGGTGAGAAGATGGACCTATGTTAGCCACCCCCCGCTGCAAGAGAGAAAGTGTGACCGTGCAAGGTTCCCCAAGGTGCTCCGCTCGCAGCAAGGCGTGCGGTTTACCCCTGAGTAGATCCTGGTCACGCTTAGAAGGCCCTGGTAGGTCTGGGCCACAGCGGATTACAGTACTGCCTCCCCAGGGGGAGTTTTCCAAACACCAGCCAGAGCAACGGAATAGCTAGAGGAGTTCGTTATTGTTGAGTCGCTGACCATAAGCCGGCGAATGATCGATTGATCGATCGATCAATGTTTTCGATGAGCCGATCGATGAGATCCGATGGTAGGGATCAGCTTTTATATCCGCTCGGTCTTCCTAGTTTAACCGTTGTCCATCGCTGATTGGCTCGTTCGAGTTGCTATCCCTTTCTCTTTGGCGGTTGCTCCAACGTATTTTTCTTCCCTTTCACGTTTCTGTTGGAAGAGTCGCTTCCATGTTGGGCTGATGTGCAAACCGTCGTCCCGGTTGAAATTGAATGGATGTTTTTCGATTTCAATAGCTTCGCGAATTCACCTCGGAAAATATCGATCTTCTTTCGCGAGCAATTGCGTTTCCTCGAGCGTGATTTTATGTCCCGGGCCGGAGGTGAAGTGTTCCGCTATGGCCGACTCCCTCCATTTCTTATTCATCATGGCCCGTTTATGTTCGGCTAAGCGGCAGCGAATAGATCGTCCTGTTTGTCCGACGTATACGTGTCCGCAGCTGCTTGGAATCCTGTAGACTCCTTCAGATGTTAGCGGGTCGAGTGCATCTTTCGCAGACGGAAGTTCTTCTTTTACTTTTCTTAGCGTGTTAAAACGGACGACGATATTTTCTTTTCGTAGAACCCTGGCTATGCGTTCTGATGTCCCGGCGATGAAGGGAATTTTTGCGTAGGCTGTGGGCTTTGGTCGTTCCACCGAAGGTTTCTCTTTCGGTTTTTTAGTTCCGCCGGATGAAGGGGCCGCCAACGCAGCGAAACCCGTAACCCTCCACCAGCATTCAGCAACGCTGCGAAAGCCTTTCAAGTCAAATAGAATACTTATGAATTTAAACACAATTTCTTTAAATAAATAAAACATCCTAATCAAGTCGAATTCCCTCCTAAGGCCTGTCGACACATTTCATACACCACATAGCTGATGCCAACTGCAGGGACCACTTTCATGAAGCTGGGCCTGATTCCTCGATAGAGACCAAAGAATCCCTCCCTTGCTATTATCTCACGTATTAATCTCGTCATGGTTTGGGCATGCTCTGGGCTTCTCAGTATATCTGAAAATACAAAAGAAAGTCAACATCATAACGTTGGAAAAGAGAAGAAGCGGAAAGCATATTATGTGACCAAACAAAAGATCACAGAGAATTAATTTGAACTCATGAATTATTATGACATATTTTTTGCAAGATTATTGACTTGGTAATATATTAACCCTTTCTGGTCTGAGTGATTTAAAAAATATCTCATACAAGATTGATGGCATTGCTGACATAGAAGCAATAAAATAATTACGTGTACTTTTTATAAATTTTTATTGGCACATACAGTTTAACTTATGTGAAAAAATGGGCCGATCATAGGTATACCAATGGCCAAAGGGAAAAAATCAGGGATGTCGATATCTGACCGGAAAGGGTTAATTCCCTTGGCGACAAAAAAATACTGGACAAATTAACATTCAAGGAAGCTACTTCAGTCGTGATAACTTCATTCAAAATTTTGTAAATGTGGTCTTTCATGATTTCATGAATGTTCTCCATCACTCACCTTGAGCTTGGAGCCTTGTTCTCACCAGAGCAAGCGGATACGATACTATCAGCCCACATGTGCTACTAATCGTCCCACAGCATAAGGGAAGCAAAATCCCTGGATTTTCTGAACCATTTTGCCGGATATAATAATTCTTCAAGGTCTGAAATACAAGATGGGAAAACTTAATATAAATTAAGACTAATTTACTATTTTTAGTTTCTAAATTTAAGTAACTAATGCAATCTGTCCAAGCACATTTTAAAAGTTAATGTAGGAATGAGAAAGTTTTTATAATTTGATATAGTTATTAAAGCATTTGGCATTTTTATAAATATGAAGTTGCAGTTTATTTATCAAGAGATCATAATAATACTGCATGATTAAAAGAAGCAATTTATACATTGAATATGAAGTAATTAATGAACTTTTAACTGTTAACTAAGCTCATTACCTAGAGACAACATTAAAAATTAGTCTAAAATATCTCAAGGTACAGAAAAACAATAGAAAAATTAAGAACTCATTTGCCACATTCACAAACATCCAAGATAAATAATTTGACTTACGAACCTCATAAACAGCCAGATCTATGCCAGCATATGGGATTATCCCAAGAAGGTTTGGTAGGTATCCACGGTAAAAAGTTCTGAGTCCCTCCCTCCTATAAATTTTTTTTGCTGCATCAATGATCCCAGCATACTGGCCAGTTTTCCTGAGGGCCAGTCTAGTTTTTAGCACCTAGACAAAAAAATTAGCACAATTAATGAATGCACTTAGAAATCCAACTTAAGATGTTTAAGCAAAGATTTTAATGAAACAACAATGAGGATACTTCTTCTCACCTCAAGTGGATATATAATGGTCTGGCTCACTCCACCAGCAATTGACCCAGCTACGAAACGCTCGTTGATGCTCAAATCCTCACCGCTGTTTTGATGGATCAACGTTTTTGTTTGCTCATAAGCCATGAACTTTATTGCAGTTTCTGGAACAATCTTAATAACATTTACTCCATTTCCTCGCCAGAGTCCTCTGATACCACCCTCTTTTACCATTTCGTGTAAACAAGACACAATTCCTCCTTTATTACCGTGTACCTGAAATAAATTCCAGAAAGATAAGTCTAAAGTGGTAAGTTCTTTTAACATCTACAGTTATGATTATCTGAACTTCTAATTAGTATTGGGAACAAATTTGGTAAAATGCAATTTTTTTCTTCATAAAATACTTTTGGGTAATATTTTTCCTGATGTATGTATGTATTTCATTTTTATACCGAATTGCGAGGGACTTTGACATTCAGGGTGTTTCGAATGCTTCAACACTGCAATGAGACAAGGGTGGAGAAGAAGGAAGAGTGAGAATTTGCTTAAACCGCTTTGTTCATAAAGATTACTCAATTTAGTAGCAGATTTTATTTCAGCCAGCTATTAATCATTCAGATGTTAAGTTTTACATTTTATCTATCAAAATATTTTATTGAACAACGGTATAGGAGTTGTTTCCTTTCTTTATCTTTGCCATAGTCTCCACTCATTATTAATATATATTTTATTAATGTATTTGTTGTTTTAATTACAATAGTAATATTCAAAAATATATATCAAAAATACATTTATATGCCTATTTGATGATATTTCAACACATGATTTTTAATAATGCCAAATTACCCCGAGTTTTTATTATCAGCGCCAACTTTGATCAGAGAATTTCAGATATTTATACTTTATTGCAATTAGAACAAGAAGTCCAAACCAGGACATATGCAGGCTGGTTTCCCATAGCTGACGTTCCGAATTTATTACTTATATTGACAAGAAAAGTGTTAGTGATTCCAAGGAATTCTCTGGAAATCAAATTAATAGAGCATTATCAGGTTTAAAATATTAATAGCAATGTCAAATTTTCTTTCTCTCGTATTTTCCATATATTTCATTTGATAAATGTTACTGTTTATACACTGATATGTGTGAATCATCTGTTCATTGCTGAAGGGTAGTCAAGTGAAATAGAAAATAACAGATTTGTTCACTCATCTATGCTCAAGCCGAGTTAGGAAATAATCGTCTCCATGGCAACAAACCGATAAAATGCGACTTACAACGTAAAAACTCTGTTTTAGTAATAATTCAATACATTAGGATAAAATATCAAAATTCGGAGTTAATATTTGAAATTTAAATTCTTTTCCCCTTAGAACAGGACAAACCTCACTCCGATATCAGAATTTTAAGATATTTTAAAGTATTAAAGAAAACATCCCTGTAGGGTGGATTTGATACTTCAATCTTTGCACAAGCCTCATACCAACAAGTTTCATGAAAATCTGCCCATTGATGCAAAAGTTGTTAATAGGGGACACACACAGATAGGACCATTTCATTAGGCTGTTTCCTTTAGAAACCAGCCCAATAGAAATGAGTTTTTCACAAAAAATACAATATCATCACATTTAATACAACATAAATACCACGAAATTCTTCATGCTTTTTTAGGTTATTGGTATTTCGTTCCAATTCAAGTATTTTTTCAAGAAATTACCGTGCATGATTTAAATTAGAAGTTTGGTATTCAACAACTCAAAGTCGCATCCATTAAAATATATAGTCAGACCCCTATTTACCACCCCTCCCCATATAGTGCCACTCCTGCTTACCGCCCATGAATCGTCGTGAACAAAACTTCCATCTTATGATGAAATAGAGCTAGCATATACCTCGATTTATCGCCACCGCCGCTTTAGCGTCAAAGGCAGTGATGGACAAACGGTGGCGCTAAATCGGGGTCTGACCGTAATTAAAGGTCTTAGGATTTCGGCGTGGACCTAAAGAAACCCTATCTATAATAGAGAACTAATAAGCCTTTAGTGTATCTCGCTGATGATATTTTCCGGCGTCGGTAAATTTTCATGTCAAAATCACTTGCACTGGTTGATATGCAAATTGCAAGTCTATTAATCGCTATTAGGACTCGGAGCGGAAAGTGCGATCGCGATGCGCACCAATGAGGAAGCGAAATCTGCAGGCGAGGAGAGACTTCCCTCTCGAAACGATCAAACCCCGTCACACTCCCTCAATCTCCGCTCCCCGACCGCTGAACTACGTTATCTCGAACAAACCTCCTCGCGCGGACCAATGGGGACGTTACGGCGGCCGGGGATGGACTTGGCTTGGACCTTGCTCGGACGACGAGAAGAGCCTTTGCTTCAGCGATGGAAAGTTACAGGGTGATGGAAGATTACGTTATGATAGAGAAACGGAGACGAAACGGGGAACATTAAAAGGCGCACACGAAATGGTCATGTCGAAACCAATGACTTCTCTCGGGAGATTTGATCCCGAGATTTATTATATTAATATTTTATCGTGCGTTTATCGGCAGCTCGGACACGGAACTATGCAACGGCAAAAAATGATGAAAAAGCGAGAGGACGGTTTCCATGCACCGACTCGGCATTGAGGGACAGACACGCTACCTATCAACCCTAAATGTTTGAAAACGATTGAAAAATGAATAATAATAATAATAAGCAAAAAAGATCGTTGAAAAAAACTTACTTGAATCTTGTTTTTTTTTTATAAAAACAATTGCATAAATACTACATCCGTTAGGTACTGCAATTACATTAATCGCACTGGACTCGGACACTATCTTGTAAATATTATTAATCAAAGAAGGTTTTCACTTCGTAGAACGACATTACACGAATGAAATGAAACCCATTACTTAAAATTACACTTCGATTTATAATCGCGACCGGTTTCACGTAACGGTAAGTAGACTGATGATGCGAAAATGGGTCGCGGATATAAATTGAAGTGTAATTTTAAATTAATGGGTTTCATTTCATTCGTACCAAGCAAATGTGGGAGGTACAGCACACGTTTTGTTTTAAAATCAGCAGGTCGGAAACCCATTGGTTTAAAAAATGAAGAATTCATTATATATCGACGCTACGCGCTAGTCACCACCAACTCTCATCCTATTTATTGCCGAAAAATAAATGAATAATATTACTAATTATAAGAGCAATGAAAAATTACTCAGCCTACTACCTAAAAATAATGGCACTACAAACGTTGACGGAACAACAGTGTAAAAGGTGCTTTTTACCAAAACAATAAATATAACTGAAAACAACTGAGGAACTACTAAACTCATGATTAAGATATAAAAAACTAGCCAAAAAAGTTTTTGGAAACCGGTGGATTTACCTTGACCACAATTTTATTCCGGATATGAGGCGAGCTACATAATTCATTTTTGGAATTAAATTGCACACGGAGAAAACAACGGATTACTAAACTAAAGCTAAGCCAGCTACACGCGTAAACGATCACGAATTTAACAATTTTTTTAGATTCGTATGTCACAAAGGCTCCATCGAATAACACGAAGTAGTCATTCGGTCGATTTCCCTTGAATTTTGAAGACCCATCTCACAATCACGTGATACGAGGATTATCGAAGTCAGCCCACATCTGCCAAAGATCATAAAGGAAGCACTAGGAGGAGGGGGACATGGACATGAGTCGGCAAACCATAAACCGAAGCAATCGGTGGAAATTAGAATGTCACGTGGAAGGGATTGCGGATCGGCAAGTCACCCAACGCACAGTGGGACCAAATCCGAAAAAGGGGACCCATGTATATGCATATATTACAATACTGAAAGTAAGCGAGTAAATTCCGGAAATTTCTGAATTGTTAATTTGAATAATACCTGTCGTATATAGAGCGAGTTTTCCATTCAGTCTCTATATATCATGCTAACATCTTCTAGGACACAACGAACAAAACGTTCGAGCTTCCGAATCCTCTTTATAACCGAGTTATACCGTGTGTAATTTTCTATAGTTCATTTATTTAAACTATTTCAGGAACGGCTTTTCCAGGACTTATATAATGGACAAAATATCGATAACAAAGACGACCACGTACAACCATTCTGTCGGCAGGATTCGAACCCACGAGCATTGGGAGCCAGACACGCTAACCACCCCTCTACCAAAACCGGCAATAATATTTTTAAAAGGACAAAAAGAGAACCCAGCTTATTATTTTTTGCGGTTAATTTTTTCATTATTACTACTTGCCATTTACTTGCTTTACTCATAGACTCGACTATGTACACGCAAACTCCCATTAATATTTTACGAAACGGGGAAAAATTATATTCGCGGCAGTAAGGAAATGCGAAGGAAAATGAGGCAGATCCCGGTCTTACCGAGAGTGAAGTACAGAGGGAACGGAAGAAATAGTAACCGTTTCATATCCTTTCCACCTGCCTCCTTCCCTTCACCACTTCCATCATAAGGCGACGTCGCTCCATAAAAAATGGCTCCGTCTGAATGATCGCCTCTTCACTTGACACCCTCTAACGCCACGCGGCCAAAACCCAACCCCGAATAATCGAAGCATAATGGAAGAAGGTTGGGTGGGGGTTTAATACCACGGCAGGAGATAGCGGGGTGGGATTGACCCCGACCAGTTTTTCTACGTCTAGACTTACTTGTTGGAACACTTTGAGTCGATCCAAAGGTGCGGTGCAGGTACGGGATACGCCTCCGGCGATGCCACCTGCTACCAGATGTCGCCACCACATACCAGAATTCATATCCGCCGATGTGAAATCATCTGGTACGTTCATATCCTCCCCGATGTCGAGATACTGAAGAGGAAGAGTGGAGCGGGTGAAACGACACTTCATAGTTCTTCGACCGTTATTGCACCCTCCGTACCATCTTAAACATTTAACTACTGCAGTGAAATTACGAACACGTATCTGCGGTGCGGTCTTCCACTGTTTATTAATTTATTATGATTATTATTATTATTCATCACATTCTAATAGTAATACGTTAAAAATCAAATTCTACCATGGCTTTCCACAAATGAAATTCATAGATATATTTAACGAAATATTAATATCATCGAGCGCACGGTATCTGGTCAAAATATACATTTTTAAGCCATTCATTTAGGATAAAAACACCCGGGACCGGCTATTTACAAGAACAAATTGGTCAAAGCCTCTCAACTGCCTCATCTTCTCCGGGGGGAAACCAAAACGAAGTCATTTATTTTTTAAGGCTGGACACTGAAGCGTCTTCCCCTGGCGTGACGTCACTTTCATTGCTAAGGCAAGAGAATTGGCGGCTGAATGAAGAGCAATCAGTTCGTTTTCTATTTACGAGAGTTAGCGGTAAACAGCACACGGCCTATCTACATCTACAAGTTACCCTGCAATCCACCTAGCGGACAAGATGGAGTTGGAAAAGTCTGGCAACTAGATGGGAAGTATAACTCAAAACAACTAAGTTCTGGAGCCTAGTAAAAAGTTTGGGGATATTATTTACACTATTATACGTAAGATACTCTCTTCTTTAATCTTACACATGCCAGCCGACATAATTTTTATGTAGAGATCACAATAAAATTGGAAAACATTGCGCCAAGATAGGTTTTATGGCAACATGGCATCCTGAATTTTTACAGCCCTGATCATTGAGCTGACTTCGTTCTGTTTGCTAACGATCAAACTTGATAGCTACGCAAACTTATATAACTTAGAATAATAAATAACTGATTTTATCACACTTTCCGGTAGGAATAGGTGGTTTCAAAATAACGATAAGTGAGCTAAGTTACCCTATTAAGGCGATATGTAAGTACAAAAACAGGGAGAGAAAGCCAACCAGCACAATACTGTCAAAATATATTACTATTAATATTATTTACGTTATGGTACGAAAGATACTCTCTTCTTTAACCTTATTACACTTGCAACCGGCATAATATTTATACAGAGTTCACAATACATTGCAAAAAATAGCGCCAAGATGGATCTTATGGCGACATGTCATCTTGAATTTTTCCAGCCCTGATCATTAACCTGACTTCGCTATGTTTGCTAACGATCAAACGGGATAGCTACGCTAAATTAACTAACTTAGAATAATAAAGAACTGATTTTATCACGCTTTCCGAGCAGTTGGTCCCAATTATAGAACCCAATGATTGAACATTGCACTTAGAACACCCATTTATTTATATCATATTTCCATTTATTTATACGTGATTATCAACAGAAAGAAACTTACTTGTCCATCTGGAGGTTTTCCCCTGCAGTACGTAGCCAGAGTATTTAACTGGCGCGCAAAATTCAATAAAATTCGCATCCTGAAAACACGAAACTCACGTAGACATTCAACTCGGCGTTGCTAAGGAATTTTAATGTACACGGTCGTCAAGGCGTGCAACAATGCACTTCCACCAATATAGCCGACGAAGTACATATGTCTACCTATATCACCCCCCTTTATATTGCTAAAAATCTTGTCGCGAAAAGATTCTTTGTGGAACAGAGAATCAATCCTTAAATGATATTTTGAGTCAAGGGAAAATAACGTTTTACTTTCGGTCGCCAACCATCCAAGTTCAGAGATTCTCAGAGCTTCCTTTCGGTCCTCTTTTTCACAAACGGGTTTCCTCATACGCACTTCACCTTCGGTCGGTTGTTTTTTAAAAACAATTTCTGCGGGATTTCAGAGAATTTTATGAATATTATCTATTGGGAAACTTTGGATGGGAGCCGAAATTGTTATGAATTCTAATCATTGCATTTGCACGCGTATCAGTCATTAAACCAATGAAACATTTGACAGGTTGATTTTTCTGTTGACAATATATTTTAAAAATCTGGAGCAACAAATTACACCAATAATCCTATAAATACGAGGGTATAAGGATTAAAAGAAAAAGTCTGAAAGTGCGTCTTTTGGAGTTAGACGACGTTGCGTTTCAACGATTCCATTCTGAAATATCTTGCAGATTCTTCACATAAGTGGGTAATTTACACCATTTAGGGGCTTTTGATTTAATAAGAGAGAGAGAGAGAGAGAGAGAGAGAAGCAATGTTGGATGTGGCTAATTTGCGAAATTTTTCGTCAAGCAGTTTATCAATTAACTGGTTGGTATATCCATTCTTGTTGGATATATATTTAATGATCTCCAATTCTTTGTTAAAATCAGAGCTGGATATGGGAATGTTTACTGAACGGTGTAAAATGGCATGATAAACTGCAAGTTTGTGAGATAATGGGTGGGAGAAATCAGCAGGAATTACTTGATATGTATATGTTGGTTTTCTGTATATTTCAAAATGATGCTTATTATTATGAATTGTGATGCTTAGGTCGAAAACGTTTAATTTTTTGTGAATTGAGTTTAAAAATATAAGATAGGAATTTAATTGTCGATGGCTCCCGGTCCAACAGCATAGAACATCATCGACGTATCTGAACCAATAAAAGATATGTTTTATAGAATGGTTATTGGAGTTAAATTATATTGATTCTAAATCATCCATAAAAATGTCTGACAGTAGGGGGGAGATAAAGGAGAGCCCATTGCTAAACCTTCCTTTTGCTGATAAATTTTCGATGAAGACTGGTATAGCGCTGCACAGTAGCATTCAAGTCAACCGTAGTTGACATTCCGCATTTCCACATAATGAAAAACCAAAGCCAAGATGGCGCTTCTCATAGCGACATCAGTTGATCATTTAAAATTTTAAATTAATTTTTTTAATTACGAGAAATACGGTACATGAATAATACAAAATAATTTCTATTGCAATATAATAAAACGCTAATTTTTCTTATTTGAAAATTAATTATAAAAATATGAATATTTTCTAAAAACAGAAGTGACACCTATTATACGTGGAAGAAACTGTCGATATTTCGTATTTACAAACACTAATAAAGATAATCGTTATTGCGCTCTATATTACAATTAAAACTATATTCTTGATTAATTGTATAATTTGTATGTATATTTTAAGATATTCTTTAGATATTTAGCGCTAGATGTAGCACGAATATGAAACTTCTTTCGTAAATGAGAAGATCATACTTCAAAAGAGTGTTAATCTTGCATGGATTATTTAACAACTTCATAAAATGGAACCATTATTAACGTTAATAGGAGGGACTACTCCTGAATCTTCGATAACTGCCAGCATTTACTTGAATCAAGAATCATCGTCTATGTGATGGATCGCAAATTTATTTTTATGAATGAACCATATTAATATGAGCTATTGCTATGATGTGCCGAAATAGCAATCTAAATCGTTTTCTTATCACAATCGTAATGAAATATTACATAACATCAATTATTTATTTGTAAGGTTTGCTTTAGCTTCATAAAATCTTTGGGCATTTTCAAAACTGGAGGAACTTTGAGGTATAATGAACCGATTCCCTACATAGCGAGATTATTAAACTTCCGAACGAGGCTAATATTTACGTGAAGTCCATTTCATCCAAAATGCGACGATCTGAATTAGAATTCCGTTTAACTCAGCTGAATATTCTCCAAATTTCATTATTAATCGATAATGCTATACGTTTTAATTTAAAGCAAGGTTTAAAAATCTCACGTTCACCTGCCAAACGACAAATACTGTGGAATTTCCGTGTCGAAAGTCTATAGGAATGGGATATTTTCTATACGTACCGAAAACTGTGGGCTTAGTTGTCTATCGGAATACAACTATTGCCCAGTTTCATCATCCTGGCCAGTAATAAGGAGTTAAGTTTATGCATTCTTTTTCAGCTATGTGATTATTTTCCAACGAGCGACAAATAGAATAAACAAGAACATCGGGTGGGAAAAAAGTAATTTCGGAGGAAAAGGTAACAGCTGGGAGGGAAGGATTCGGCCACGGTGGGTCTGTTAAGGGCAGGTTACACGTGCCGCTAAGTCATACGTTACTGGGAAGCCCTCCTGGTCCAATTGGAATACGAAAAACTGAGTGCAGCATTGACGTCAAGCCGCGGTGTTCGGTGGGCATCGGACGCAAGCGAAAGCAGTTCAATGCGATAGTTGTCCTTTACGTTTGCATATTCAACTCGAGACACAACTAGGAGAGATTAAGATACTACCCCATTTTAAAAATTATGACTTAAAACTTTTTAATTGATAATCGCCATTTGTCGCAAATTCTCGTGGGATATGCATATTCGTAATCCGTTAAATGCACTCGTAAAGAACTAGCTTTCATCGGAAGTGATGCTAAATATTGGCGAAATACGGAAGAAGCGTATTAACGTTCTTTGATTTTACAAAGCGTCAGTTCTTTATTAAATGATTGGGAGGGTACCTATCTGAATTTGTATGATTCCTGTAGGATCGTATGCAATATATTGATTAGCGCCCGGGGATAAATTGTCTATTACGATAATGCAATGGAAACCCCTAAAACCCTGTAGGGCGATTAATAATCCAAGAAAGTGGGCGGGAGAAACTCCGACATATTGCAAGGTCGCAACTTCATGATAGCTAAAGGTGACACTATGGGAATAATGTTAACGGCCACGCATATCGAAAGACACAACCACGATAATAAAATGCGTGTCATCACATCGAGTGCTGCTGAGGGCAGAGGAGATACACGATCGGGCTCGTGTAATTTTTTGTTTGTTCAGGGAGGCCATTGTTAAAACCATAAATGAAATCCATTTTAATGCTTATTAATATATATGATACTAGGGAGTTGCGATTTTTCATTCCATGCTCACATAATGCTGACGAATCACACCTAATAGTCGACATTCATTTGACCTAATGAAAATCTGTCGTTCATTTCTACCTCCACCCAATATCTTACATATAGCGTCACTATTTTCAATTAATTAGAAGCGCACCCCTAAGTTATATTTTTCGAAGAATTATTGGGGATCATAATATTAAATTAAATTAATTAAAATTAAATTAATTACCTTGCATGCCGAAATGCAGACGTCTCCAAGATGAGGAGGTAAGCACTCAGTCAGGCAGCGTTTAGGGCATTGAGGGGTGTTTTAGAAGGAAAGGAAAATAGAGGGAGAGGTAATGGTCAAATAATGCGTGCGTACGTGCGAGTACGACAGCCGCAATCCTTCTAGGAAATTTCTGGTAAGAGAAGAATATATTTCCGGAATCAACAATTTACAAGATGGCAACTGTAAATTTAACAATAAAATAAATATTAAATATCATTATATGTTTCCCAATAATTAAATAAAATAGTTTCATTGCTCACACCCGGTTTTTTGACCTAGATAAAATCCTCCCGGTTTCTCCCGAAATTTGCTATTCATTCGGTGGAAATCTCTCGGAATCAACTACTCATGAGGTGGCAACCCTAGTTTCCTGTTTCTACGAGCAAATTTTCAAGACGTCTCTTGTGTGAAGAGAAAATATTATCTGTAGTTGTAAGAATTTCAGAAATCAGGGACGTGAATTCCATAGGAGTAAAATGAGCATCAACCGACTTGAATCAGCACATCTGAGAAAATATAAAAAAATGAAATTTAGTAACAGCGGAAGAATGATATGCGAGATATAAAAGGAAATAAGTAGGAAGGGACTCACCCAGGGTTGCCACCTTATGAGTAGTTGATTCCGGGAGATTTCCTTTTCATGATAGAAAATTCCGGGAGAATCCGGGAGTATTTTCTCTAGGTCGAAAAACAACTAAAGTGACCAATGAAACTTATTTTATTTAGTTATTAGTAAAATCAATAATGATTATTTAATCTCGTTTTATTTTTAAAGTTAGAGTTGTCACGTTGAAAACGGCTGATTCCGGGCGATATCCATATGAATAGTTAACCGCGATATCGTTTGTAGGTTAAAAAACACCTAATGAGAACATAGAATAATTGTATTTTTTATTTAGAAAATATATTAATATATAACGTCAGTTTTGCTTTATTATATGAAATATAATAAATAAATCTTAAAAATAACGTTACTTCAGTAGTAATAATTCATTTGAATTTGTTATTCGAACAACATCGAGCAGTCTCCAAAAGATCTGGTTTTGATAGTAAAAGGGCATGGATATCTTTAAAAGAGTATTTAAAATTGGTTCATACGTGAATTTCAGTCTTGACATGGTCCACATTTAATTTGCTTCGAACTTCACAGCACGATTCGTTAATAGCATTGAACAACGGTCACAAGCTGCGGTGGATACTGAAGCTTAAAACACAAGCGTTACACTATTATTTAATACTCCGTCATCTCCATTTACTTTTGAAATGAAATCTAAAACAATATTGAATGTATAATAATTGGTTTAAATAAAAATAAAAATCAGACGAACCTTTATTGGCACGTTAGCGTGGTAACCAACATGCTCCTGTATAAAGAGCATATTTGTACATTATTTATCACTTCATTGGCATCAATGGATAGGATTCTATCAAAATCTCAAATTAGTACTAGGTAAATTCAATTTCGAAGATTTTGGGCTGCCGGAAAAGTTCTACCAGATTCCGGGAGAAATGTATCTAAGATTGGTTAATTCCGGGAGACTCCCAGAATTCCGGAAGAGGTGGAACCCCAGACTCAGCGCCTCAGTGCCACTCGGGACGAATGTGGCGCCAAGTGTTAGTTAAACCTTTCTCTCAGATAACTGTCCTAAATACTTTTTCAACGTTTAGGTGAAATTGGTTGAGCTACACGAACGAATCGATTTCGAATAAAGGAGTAAATTATGGAACTGTTTTAATATAATTAATTACGTGAGCCGGTCCAGTAGTGTGACGTTGCTCGCGATACAGCTTCTGGTTAGGTCTCACGCATGGCTTCGACTTTAGTGATCGATATTTGTAAATTTCATTTTCCGGCCGCCCGCGGACCACCTGAAAGACACTCGAAGCCCAACAGTGGTCCGCGGAGCACACTTGGAGAACCGCAGCGTTAAAGTAGCTGTATTCAAACATTACAAAGCCGAGGACCCTCAACGACGAGAACTATCTTCGCCCCTAATTCTGTACCATCAAGTTACCGCATAAAAACAATAACAATACCTACTGGACATACAATTGCAATTGAAATTTTCTCGTTCGGCGGCGTTTGTTGTTGTATGACAAAATTTGAAAAATGCCCAAGATGAAAGCACGTTAACCCGTAACCACAGGCATCGGTCTCTCAGACCACACGAAAAATTTCAATAGTCTATTTTATGGTCCATGGATCATTTAGGCCTTTGAGGTTTTGTTTAGCTTTGTATCCTGGAGGTGGCTTTGTTTACTTCACGGTAGTTGCCTTCTAGCTTTGGACCTGTGCGTACTAGAGCGGGTTTAGTTTCGTTGCCGGTCTGAAAAACAGCTTGCCTGTGTCCACGTAATTTTTTCGGGACAATTCTTTCACACGGTTTCGGAAATTTCCTACGACATGTTGCAGTTATACCGTCCTAGACCGTCGCACGTCCAAAAATGAAAACCAAAACTGCCTTCCAATGTTTTATTTGTAGCAGCTCAATATATTTGAAATGTTCAGCACCCGCTTGAGGAGAGAGAGCGTGAGAGGGGGAGGAGAGGGCGTTGGAAAGGGAGTGGGATGGGAAGGGGGGATGGTAAGGGGGGGTTAAGGGGAGAGGGAGGGGAGTGGGTGGAGAGGGTGGGAGAGTGGAGGGAGAGGAAGAGGGAGAAGGGGAGAGAGCGGGGTAGAGGGGGAGAGAGATAGAGACAGAAAAGAACCAAATGTACTATATATTGAAAATAATTATGTGCGGTTAAGTATTTTATAGCGAAATTTATTTCTTTGTCTAACAATTTCTATTCACCCAAAACCATTTTTACACTCCGTACCACTCAATCATGTTAATTTAATATTTATTGTTTAATTTTTAGTGCATAAAAAAGTTGGTGTCATTAATTTGTCTTTTCAAGATATTTCTAAAGGCTAAAGACTACTTAAAAAAGTTGTCCAGTATTGGAAAGTACCAGAACTTGGGTGACATTCGTGGTACCGCAAACAGCAACCAAGTTTTGAGAAGAGGATAAGTGAACACGAATTATATTTTGAATTTCTGTCACCCATTTGCTACTTCACGAAACATCTCTTGGAAAACGCTCAAAACAGTACTTTTTCCATATGTTAACGACTTTTTATGCCAAAGGCAATAGATTTTTTTCTGGAACAATCAAAATTTATTCATTTTTTCCTCACTAGCGAGTTTGTATTTACAAGAATTCTCCAATCCATTCCGAAAACACCATTGAAAGAATTCCTTTTGGTGACTTTATGGCGAGATATTTCCTATTTTCCTCCTCCTCTCTCCACCATACCTGTTTCCCATCTGTCTTTTTGTTTGATTTGTCATTCTTAACGGCCCCACTTCAGCCGTCCTCGGCTGAGGGGTGGTCAGCGTGTCTGGCTCCCAATGTTAAAGTCGCCCGAGTAAAATAGTAAAAGGTGCTTGCATACTCACCTTGAAAAAACATTCATTTTTTAGAGACACATTTCGTCATTGGAAATATATTTTTAATTCTAAAGATTTCACCTCTTAACCGATTTTCATTCTTTCCTTGTGTAACTATAATGTAGTAAACCAATCCCTAAATTTTGCAATTTCAAGAATATTATACTTTTTTCACAGTAGGATACTAAAACCACACATTTTTGCCAAATTTTAAAGTTGTACCCTATCTAGTAGAGAAATAATGTATTTCTATTTGTTTAAATTTTAAATAATTATAACGGCCGCATCAACATATTGATGGAGATTTTTATTTGGGTATGTGCACCAAGTTCAAAATAACTTTAAAATTTCCGCTTCAACACGACATTATTTTTTTTCACGATTCTCAATTATTAAAACAAATACTACACAACCCATATTCTACACATGAAAATTATCACCATCTGATGTACTTGGTTGTCCTTTGTACCTTGATGTGGTATAAAGGCTTGAGCATTTCAAGGGGCAACATTTTGTCGTTGTCAAAGAGAGGATAACAAGGTAGGAAATTTAACACCACATTTGAACAAATACAAAGTCTCAAAATTAAAACACAAATTTATTAGTGTAATATTGTAAACACTGGAAACTGTATTGGGTACTCAGTTTCAGCCAGAAGTTACAAGATAAAAATATTGATGGTACATTGGTCATTGATTCACAACAGTTATATGCAGGCAATTAACAATGTAATGCTTATTGTAAAAGAGCTTGTTGGAATGACTTGAAAGTAGATTTAAATGCAACCTTAAAAGGCATTGATGTATAATATTGTACAATTAAGACATGCCATTAAACAAGATTTTATCTTTTGTGTATAACAGCTTGTAACTTGTTTAATCTATGTGAAAATCCTTCTTCGGGTTGACGTTTCTGTTTTATTAAGGTTAAAATTTAATTTTGTGAAATGCACAAAAGATATTTAGATGCTTAAGCATTGACAGTATATGGAATATAGTGGAGTACATTATAATTCTTAACTAAAATTACACTTAGTCAAGGAACACACAACAATCAATGCTAAGTGTTCTATCTGTTCTTTTTTTAGAATTCCACAATAATGAAAATTATGTGTGTTATTAAATACCCTCGACCATCCTATACTGCCAGAAGGCTCAAATAAATGTAACTGTTGCTTGACATCACAGCTTTTGGGAGTTCATTAACCACTTTGCTGGTATCATTTACCCACTTTTGGTTATTCATGAAGGGATAATTTATATATGCGGAGATATTAATTAATAAAAATAAATAAATGCACTAGTTAATGCATCAGAATATGCTGAAATCTTTCAACACAACCTACTCATAAGTAGATGCATGTAGAAGGTGAATGTTTTTTATTAGAAAGTTATAACAATGTCGACTATTGCTTGGCACAACATTCAAGATTCAGCCATCAGATAATTTGCGTAATACTTTCAAACTGTAAAAAATCAGCCTGAGCTCTTAGATAATACAAAAAAAACTATATAGTATATAAAAAATAAATAGACAGGTATTATACAGAAGATTTTGAAATAAAGACGATGTTTTTCACTAAAGAGCCTATCAAAATCACATCCACACAAAATAATTATGTTGTCAGCAAAGATGACCAAAATTGCTAAAACACTCGAAATTGCTTCAGTCATAATTAACAGGCTAAAGCCTTTTTCTTGTATGAAGAAATTATAGATTTATTATTTTCTTTCTGTTTACCAACAGAATACTTATGAATGCTGGTGGAGGTTTTCGGGTTTCCCTGCGTTGGCGGCATTTCTGGCTCTAGACGTTTCGCAGACATTGCAGTCTGCATCTTGAGGAGACGAAGTGAGATCAGATTGTAGGGATCTGCTTTTATATCCACTCGGCCTTCCTAGTTTAACCGTTGTCCATCGCTGATTGGATCATTCGAGTTGCTATCCTTTTCTCTTTGGTGGTTGCTCCAACGTATTTTCTTCCCTTTCACGTTTCCGTTGGAAGAGTCATAGCTTCGCGAATTAACCTCAGAAAATATCGATCTTCTTTCGCGAGCAATTTCGTTTCCCCGAGCCTGTTTTTATGTACCGGGCCGCAGGTGAAGTGCTCCGCTATGGCCGACTCCGTCAAATTCTTGTTCATCATGGCCCGATTATGTTCGCCTAAGCGCCAGCGAATGGATCGTCCCGTTTGTCCTACATATACGTGTCCGCAGCTGCATGGAATCCTGTTGACTCCTTCAGATGTTAGCGGGCCGAGTGCATCTTTCGCAGACGGAAGTTCTTCTTTTATTTTTCTTAGCGTGTTTGAACGGACGACGATATTTTCTTTTTGTAGAACCCTGTCTATGCGTTCTGATGTCCCGGCGATGAAGGGAATTTTTGCGTAGGCTGTGGGCTTTGGTCGTTCCACCGAAGGTTTTTGCTTCGGTTTTATGTTCCGCCGGATGAAGGGGTGACTGTAGCCATTATTCATAAGTGCCCTTCTTATATGCTCTTCTTCGTCTTTTAGCGACTCGGGATCGGAGACCGTCTTTTTTCGGTGCATCAGGGTCTTGATTTTTGATGCCTTCTGCTGAGGATGGTGATGAGAGGCAGCATGCAGGTAACGGTCAGTATGCGTTTTTTCCGAAATACGCTGTGTCCAAGGCTTCCGTCAGGTCTCTTCTTCACCATGACGTCGAGAAATGGTAGGGTGCCGTTCTCTTCGACTTCCATGGTGAACTGGATGGCCGGGTGGACTTGGTTGAGTTGACGGTGGAACTCATGAAGTTTATTTGTCCCATGGGGCCAAATGACGAATGTGTCATTCACGCAAAGACTAGTACCCCTACGGAAAGACCGGAAACTTAACAGAAATTTAACAGATTAAATGGACTTAAATGAAAAAATTGCATATAAGAAATAGAACTTATTACCATATATCACACATTACGAGAGTACAAAGTCATTATCAAATTACATAACAGTGAGGTATTTTTACATAAATATTATACAATCAAGATATAAAAATGAATTATTGTAACAGAATTTTATAACGTTAATACCTTTTATGCATGAAACGTATTTAAAGGAAATTCACGTGGACGACGAAAAACGTCAAACTTTCACGTCATGAATGAATTTGTGGATCAAGCAAAAATCTATTTGTAAAGTGATTTCTTCGGCCCTGGAACACATTCTCTTTCTGTTGCACCTGTAAAAAGAGCGAAAATGAATTTCTAAGAATGTCAATCATTAAACATGCTAAACCTAATGAAATTGATGCAGGAGGCAATGGGCATGCTTCAAATGTTGCAATAAATGTAAAATAAGGCAAATGCGCTTACGGCCCATAAACAATGTTTCTATGATGATCACATTACCATTTGTAAAATTAAACACATCACATTGCACTAGAAAATGTGCACTTTATCTATAATTTATTCCAAGCACAGTTGTATTTGCTGACGTTTACGTGTTCACAGCAGTTACAGTTAGACCATTTAAGATCTATATGTATTCATCATATAATAAGGAAAACTTTTGATATAGAGATTTCAATTTCTCGATCGAAAAATATATACATATTTCTAAATGTTTTGAAACAAAGAAGAATTATGTCTAGGATTATAAACAAATGCATAATGAGAAACAAAAAATATTCAAGTTAACAATTTCTGTAAATTCAAAATATTTCAAATTAAAACAATGAGACATCGCTATGGTACACTTATTTCATTCTATTACAGGCACAATTCTATCCTCTGGCGTCTCTGTTGCAGTTTAACTTATAAAACTCACTATAATCTACTGATAACCGCGAGAAGTTTTATACAGAAATTTCAGTTGCTCAATCTAAAATTACTGCTTATTTTGTGAACTGACACGAACCATATTCACGGCCAGGGCAATGGACGACACAGCTAGGTGAAGTAAGCGAGGCTTAACACCTGAAAATGAGAAATATTTCCTCTCAAAATGCTTCTCGTACACCAACAAAAGAGAGAAATTTCTTTACTTCCTTCCTAGAAGATATATCCATTGGAGGTTTCTGTTAAGAAAATATAAAAGCATTCTCACAAAACGAATTCACATAACTATTCTTAGAACTATTTCGTTAATCTTTTTTTCAAAAATATATGATATATTTAAGATTTACCTGTTGATTGGACATCAGAACAAAATCATTATGTCACGTTTTCTTAAACAGTGATGAATGCATATCTACTATATATCTACTTGACAAAATCAGAGTAACTGACAACCTCTCAATAAGCAATGGCCAACTTTTTTCAAGAAAAATGGCCGCTGTTCCGTTACGAGACACAAGGAACGTGTGGCGCTGTGGTGATGCGGTAGAGAGAGAGAGAGAGAGAAATAGAGGTAGAAAATGAGAGAGAGAGAGAGCCGACTGCGACTGCAGCGCCTATCGCGGACACCTTAGCATGGTGAACTACGTGTAAAAGCTGGGAATCTATTCTCCCATAAGAGTTTCATACCCCTGCATCCACGTAACGCAGCCAGCATAAAGGTTGAGGACCAGCGACTTAGACTCGAAATGTTCCATATATAGATTGGCTATGACGGGGGAGAGAGGACAGCCCATATCTGCTCCCTCCTTCTGGTCGTAAAACTGTCCGTTCCACAGGAAGTAGTTGTTGGTGAGGCAGAATTCTGTTAACTACGGATAGTCTGCCGGCAGTCCATGATGTATAAGCTCCTTCAAGATTTTGATGGAGTTCTTTATAGGAACCTTAGTGAAAAGTTAGGTCACGTCAAAGCTTACAAGAATATCGTTCTCCGAAACTTTCATGTCGTTTAGCCTTTCTATGAAATGTGCTGAATTCTTCACGTGCGATTCCGTTCCGCCTACGTACGTCTGTAAGCTGCGTGCGAAGTATTTTGACAGCCGATGTGTTGGGGAGCCGATGGCGCTGACGATGGGTCTCAGAGGAACGTCGTTCTTGTGTATTTTTGGTACCCCAAACAGTTGTGGAGGCCTGGATGATGACGGCAGTAAATTCCGTTGGTCTTAAATAGGTATTGAGGATTTCTAAATCAACTCTCGGATTTTCCTTTCGGTTTTCATCGTCGGGTCGCCTTTTAGTGTGGAGTAAGTTGGATTGTCCAGCAGATTGCGGATCTTCTCGTCGTAGTCCTCCTTGGAGATGATTACGGTGGCGTTTCCCTTATCAGACGATAAAATCACGATACTTTTCTTGTTTATCAAATCTGTGATGGCCTGACTTTCGGCTGTTGAGATGTTGTAGGTTGGCGGTCTTGCTTTACGAATAATATGCGCCACCTCTTGGCGCATTTCTTCTGCTTGGTTCGATTTCAGATTTCGGATGGCCGCTTCCACTCCCACGACAATTTCTTCCTTAGGTATTTTGTTGGGAGCGATAGCGAAGTTCAGACCTTTCGCTAAGACTGATTTTGCTGCATCGGAGAAATTGACGTCCGTTAGGATGTAAATCGTCTTTTCATGGCTCGGTGTCCTTTATGGGAACCTTAGTGAAGAGTGAGATCACGTCAAAGCTTACTAGAATATCGTTCTCCGATACTTTCATGTCGTTTTGCCTTTCTAAAAAATGTGCTGAATTCTTCACGTGCGATTCCGTTCCGCCTACGTACGTCTGTAAGCTGCGTGCGAAGTATTTTGACAGCCCGATATGTTGGGGAGCTGATGGCGCGGACGATGTGTCTCAGAGGAACGTCGTTCTTGTGTATTTTTGGTAACACATATAGTCGTGTAGGCCTGGATGATGACGAAGGTAGGTTACTTTGGTTTTTATATGTATAGAGGGTTTCTTAATCAGCTCTATGTTTTTCCTTTCGGTTTTCATCGTCGGGTCGCCTTTGAGTGTGGAGTAAGTTGGATCGTCCAGCAGATTGCGGATCTTCTCGTCGTAATCCTCCGAGGAGATGATTAAGGTGGCGTTTCGCTTATCTGCCTGTAAAATCAAGATGCTTTTGTTGTTTTTCAATACTTTGATGGCCTGTCTTTCGGCTGTTGAGATGTTGGAGGATGGTGGTCTTGCTTTACGAATAATACGCGCCACCTCAGATTCAGAATTCAGAATTCAGATTTCAGATGGCCGCTTCCACTCCCAGACAATTTCTTTATTAGGTATTTAGTTGGGAGCAATAGCGATGTTCAGATATTTCGCTAAGACTGATTTTGCTGCATCGGAGAAATTGATGTCCGTTAGGTTGTAAATCATCTAGTCGTGGCTCGGCGTCGGATCTGGATGTTGATTCTTATGGAGATTTTAAAATTTCTTACTCTGCTTATCCTTGAAAGACCACTGGGTTTTGGTTGAGGTGGTGGTGATATGGTCGCTTTGTTGTCAGTCTTCGTGAGGCATAACGGAGGCTAGCTCTAGGTGGTGATGATAGAGATTATGAGCGCATTGGAGAAGCGCGTAACTCGTGGAGCGTATGCGTTTACGCAGGAGTGCTTGGCTTGTTGAAAAAGGCGAGTGATGACAAAAGCTTTCACTTCTGTTTGTGGAGACGCTCGAATCTCCTTCAATTCCTCTGGATGTTCTCCCCGTAGAGGGATATCAATTTGAGTTGAAGGCTTTCGCAGCGTTGCTGAATGCTGGTGGAGGTTTTCGGGTTTCGCTGCGTTGGCGGCATTTCTGGCTCTCGACGTTTCGCATACATCGCAGTCTGCATCTTCAGGAGATGAAATGCGATCCCGTCAGCTGTATGAATTTGCCTCAGTGAGAGCTTTCCACTACTGTGCGGTTAAGCTTTCAGTGGTTGGGCTGGGAGGTAGCAGGATGCTAATTGGACAGGTCCACTCGCTGTATGAAGAATGGCGGCTGTAGCTTCCGATGTCTTTTCTGAGGAATCGTTACTTCATATGCTGAAATGTCCTCTCTAACAAGGATGGCTGTTCCTCCTCCTAGTCTGCCCTCCCTGTCTGTTCGAAATACCTTGAATCCGGGTGCCGCCCATTTCCAAGATGGCTTAAGGTGTGTTTCGTGTATAAGAGCTACTGCGACGTTGTTTCCCTGGAGGAAAGCTAGCAGTTCAGGTGTTTTTGTTCTTATACCACCGTTGCAGTTCCAGGTGATAAGGACTATTCCGGAGAGCTGGGTGTTCTTATCCATGCATAGTCAGTATTTGGCCGGACATTTGGGCAAGCACTTGTCCAAGGGCCGCGATTTGTTTCTGCAGGACTGATGTAAGGAGGGAGGTTAGGGCCGAATCCGTTGTCGGGAGGAAAGATGGATTATCTGTAGTTGGTTCAGGTTGAGGTGGTATCTGTCTGTGGCGAAGGGTGACGTTGGGTTCCTGTATCGTCTCGCCGTTTGTGGCTGCGGGATGCAGGAGTGGTGGGAAGTCCGAATTTTGGTGTGGATGTGCTGCGTTCTTTCTTTTGCTGCCCCAGGCGTTGCCTCTTGGAGCTGGTTTCGGTACATAGGAAGGGGGTGCCTGCTGGGGCTGAGAGGTTTCCAGCGATCCAAACCATTTCCTTGCATCTCGTTGGTAAACCGGGCAGGTCTTATAGAAGGCATGTGGCAGGACCATCCTCCTTTTTCTTCGGGCAGGTTTTCTTCAGGTGGAGGCCGCCACAGTTATAGCATCGAGGTGCCGCTGGGCAGAACGTTGATGAATGTCCGAAACGATTGCATTGGAAGCACATCTGTGGTTCTTCATGTCGGTATCGTAGAATGTGGACTCAAGAATTCCCGATGGAAGTCCATCGGAGGAAATCTTTTGGGTCCCATCCTTGTGCTGTGGCGAGGGTTGATACTACGAATGTCCCTAGGGGTGATTTGTAAGCTCGGCGAATCTGACGAGTGCGTAAGACTGGAACCTTCATGTCCTCCAGAATTTCCTTGAGATAAGATTCTTCTATTATTGTATAAAGCCCTCTTATGGTAAAGCTAAGGGTTTTTTCCTCTTTGGTTCCCCAGGTGGAGAACTGTGCTTGTTCTTCTCTTAACATAGTCTGCACACTTTTTGGGTCTTCAATATTGGTTAGCTGTAGCCTGGTATATTGCCTACGTGATGTCACTTGAAAAGAGTGGTCCTTTATGACACTCATGACGGCTGTTATAAATTGTCGGAAGTCTGCCAATTCATATAATAGAATTGCTGGCGGCTTAGGTAGACTTGTCTGGGATGGCTCGGCGGGAGGGGAGCTGGAAGCAGGCCCCGGAGTGACGTCTGTATTAGCGTCTCTGAGGAGCGGGTCGTAGCGGTTGTTGGTTTCTACCGTTTAGTGTTGGACGGCAACAGTCTCGGCAGCGGTAAAGTATGGCTTAAATTTTGTCTTCCGCTTCTTCTTTGGCTGTTGAAAGGTGCCCGAGCCAATGGACTTTCTAGCTCGTGTATCAGCATCCTCTTGGATAGGGGCTAGTTGGGAGTTATCGTTGTTGTTTTGGCCCTTGAAAAGGCCTTCGTCAGTTGGTTTCCCTTGGCTTGGTGTGCTGTCAAGAATTACTAGCCGGTCTTTCGAAGTCAGATATTGGGAGTCAATTTTCCGGTCGTTTGGACCGGCGTCAATCTTAAAATCTTTTCCGAAGAGGATGTGTTTGATATTACTGGGTAATGATGTATCGACGTTCGTCCTAAGAGGAATCGTCCTATGTTGTACCTTTTTTGCCGGCGGTGATCTGAGCAGCGATATTTCGCAGAGCGGGTTTAAAGTTGAGGGGGCTGAAGCCCTTCCCCTCTAGCCTACCAACTGCCACCTGTCCGAATAGTCAAAAGAACACGATGTGCGGGTGAGAAGGTGGACCTATGTTAGCCACCCCCCGCTGCAAGAGAGAAAGTGTGACCGTGCAAGGTTCCCCCAGGTGCTCAGCTCGCAGCAAGGCGTGCGGTTTACCCCTGAGTAGATCCTGGTCACGCTTAGAAGGCCCTGGTAGGTCTGGGCCACAGCGGATTACAGTACTTCCTCCCCAGGGGGATTTTCCAAACACCAGCCAGAGCAACGGAATAGCTAGAGGAGTTCGTTATTGTTGAGTCGCTGACCATAAACCGGCGAATGATCGATTGATCGATCGATCAATGTTTTCGATGAGCCGATCGATGAGATCCGATGGTAGGGATCAGCTTTTATATCCGCACGGTCTTCCTAGTTTAACCGTTGTCCATCGCTGATTGGCTCGTTCGAGTTGCTATCCCTTTCTCTTTGGCGGTTGCTCCAACGTATTTTTCTTCCCTTTCACGTTTCCGTTGGAAGAGTCGCTTCCATGTTGGGCTGATGTGCAAACCGTCGTCCCGGTTGAAATTGAATGGATGTTTTTCGATTTCAATAGCTTCGCGAATTCACCTCGGAAAATATCGACCTTCTTTCGCGAGCAATTGCGTTTCCTCGAGCGTGATTTTATGTCCCGGGCCGGAGGTGAAGTGTTCCGCTATGGCCGACTCCCTCCATTTCTTATTCATCATGGCCCGTTTATGTTCGGCTAAGCGGCAGCGAATGGATCGTCCTGTTTGTCCGACGTACACGTGTCCGCAGCTGCTTGGAATCCTGTAGACTCCTTCAGATGTTAGCGGGTCGAGTGCATCTTTCGCAGACGGAAGTTCTACTTTTACTTTTCTTAGCGTGTTAAAACGGACGACGATATTTTCTTTTCGTAGAACCCTGGCTATGCGTTCTGATGTCCCGGCGATGAAGGGAATTTTTGCGTAGGCTGTGGGCTTTGGTCGTTCCACCGAAGGTTTCTCTTTCGGTTTTAAGTTCCGCCGGATGAAGGGGCCGCCAACGCAGCGAAACCCGTAACCCTCCACCAGCATTCAGCAACGCTGCGAAAGCCTTTCAAGTCAAATAGAATACTTATGAATTTAAACACAATTTCTTTAAATAAATAAAACATCCTAATCAAGTCGAATTCCCTCCTAAGGCCTGTCGACACGTTTCATACACCACATAGCTGATGCCAACTGCAGGGACCACTTTCATGAAGCTGGGCCTGATTCCTCGATAGAGACCAAAGAATCCCTCCCTTGCTATTATCTCACGTATTAATCTCGTCATGGTTTGGGCATGCTCTGGGCTTCTCAGTATATCTGAAAATACAAAAGAAAGTCAACATCATAACGTTGGAAAAGAGAAGAAGCGGAAAGCATATTATGTGACCAAACAAAAGATCACAGAGAATTAATTTGAACTCATGAATTATTATGACATATTTTTTGCAAGATTATTGACTTGGTAATATATTAACCCTTTCTGGTCTGAGTGATTTAAAAAATATCTCATACAAGATTGATGGCATTGCTGACATAGAAGCAATAAAATAATTACGTGTACTTTTTATAAATTTTTATTGGCACATACAGTTTAACTTATGTGAAAAAATGGGCCGATCATAGGTATACCAATGGCCAAAGGGAAAAAATCAGGGATGTCGATATCTGACCGGAAAGGGTTAATTCCCTTGGCGACAAAAAAATACTGGACAAATTAACATTCAAGGAAGCTACTTCAGTCGTGATAACTTCATTCAAAATTTTGTAAATGTGGTCTTTCATGATTTCATGAATGTTCTCCATCACTCACCTTGAGCTTGGAGCCTTGTTCTCACCAGAGCAAGCGGATACGATACTATCAGCCCACATGTGCTACTAATCGTCCCACAGCATAAGGGAAGCAAAATCCCTGGATTTTCTGAACCATTTTGCCGGATATAATAATTCTTCAAGGTCTGAAATACAAGATGGGAAAACTTAATATAAATTAAGACTAATTTACTATTTTTAGTTTCTAAATTTAAGTAACTAATGCAAACTGTCCAAGCACATTTTAAAAGTTAACGTAGGAATGAGAAAGTTTATATAATTTGATATAGTTATTAAAGCATTTGGCATTTTTATAAATATGAAGTTGCAGTTTATTTATCAAGAGATCATAATAATACTGCATGATTAAAAGAAGCAATTTATATATTGAATATGAAGTAATTAATCAACTTTTAACTGTTTACTAAGCTCATTACCTAGAGACAACATTAAAAATTAGTCTTAAATATCTCAAGGTACAGAAAAACAATAGAAAAATTAAGAACTCATTTGCCACATTCACAAACATCCAAGATAAATAATTTGACATACGAACCTCATAAACAGCCAGATCTATGCCAGCATATGGGATTATCCCAAGAAGGTTTGGTAGGTATCCACGGTAAAATGTTCTGAGTCCCTCCCTCCTATAAATTTTTTTTGCTGCATCAATGATCCCAGCATACTGGCCAGTTTTCCTGAGGGCCAGTCTAGTTTTTAGCACCTAGACAAAAAAATTAGCACAATTAATGAATGCACTTAGAAATCCAACTTAAGATGTTTAAGCAAAGATTTTAATGAAACAACAATGAGGATACTTCTTCTCACCTCAAGTGGATATATAATGGTCTGGCTCACTCCACCAGCAATTGACCCAGCTACGAAACGCTCGTTGATGCTCAAATCCTCACCGCTGTTTTGATGGATCAACGTTTTTGTTTGCTCATAAGCCATGAACTTTATTGCAGTTTCTGGAACAATCTTAATAACATTTACTCCATTTCCTCGCCAGAGTCCTCTGATACCACCCTCTTTTACCATTTCGTGTAAACAAGACACAATTCCTCCTTTATTACCGTGTACCTGAAATAAATTCCAGAAAGATAAGTCTAAAGTGGTAAGTTCTTTTAACATCTACAGTTATGATTATCTGAACTTCTAATTAGTATTGGGAACAAATTTGGTAAAATGCAATTTTTTTCTTCATAAAATACTTTTGGGTAATATTTTTCCTGATGTATGTATGTATTTCATTTTTATACCGAATTGCGAGGGACTTTGACATTCAGGGTGTTTCGAATGCTTCAACACTGCAATGAGACAAGGGTGGAGAAGAAGGAAGAGTGAGAATTTGCTTAAACCGCTTTGTTCATAAAGATTACTCAATTTAGTAGCAGATTTTATTTCAGCCAGCTATTAATCATTCAGATGTTAAGTTTTACATTTTATCTATCAAAATATTTTATTGAACAACGGTATAGGAGTTGTTTCCTTTCTTTATCTTTGCCATAGTCTCCACTCATTATTAATATATATTTTATTAATGTATTTGTTGTTTTAATTACCATAGTAATATTCAAAAATATATATCAAAAATACATTTATATGCCTATTTGATGATATTTCAACACATGATTTTTAATAATGCCAAATTACCCCGAGTTTTTATTATCAGCGCCAACTTTGATCAGAGAATTTCAGATATTTATACTTTATTGCAATTAGAACAAGAAGTCCAAACCAGGACTATTGCAGGCTGGTTTCCCATAGCTGACGTTCCGAATTTATTACTTATATTGACAAGAAAAGTGTTAGTGATTCCAAGGAATTCTCTGGAAATCAAATTAATAGAGCATTATCAGGTTTAAAATATTAATAGCAATGTCAAATTTTCTTTCTCTCGTATTTTCCATATATTTCATTTGATAAATGTTACTGTTTATACACTGATATGTGTGAATCATCTGTTCATTGCTGAAGGGTAGTCAAGTGAAATAGAAAATAACAGATTTGTTCATTCATCTATGCTCAAGCCGAGTTAGGAAATAATCGTCTCCATGGCAACAAACCGATAAAATGCGACTTACAACGTAAAAACTCTGTTTTAGTAATAATTCAATACATTAGGATAAATTATCAAAATTCGGAGTTAATATTTGGAATCTATATTCTTTTCCCCTTAGAACAGGACAAACCTCACTCCGATATCAGAATTTTAAGATATTTTAAAGTATTAAAGAAAACATCCCTGTAGGATGGATTTGATACTTCAATCTTTGCACAAGCCTCATACCAACAAGTTTCATGAAAATCTGCCCATTGATGCAAAAGTTGTTAATAGGGGACACACACAGATAGGACCATTTCATTAGGCTGTTTCCTTTAGAAACCAGCCCAATAGAAATGAGTTTTTCACAAAAAATACAATATCATCACATTTAATACAACATAAATACCACGAAATTCTTCATGCTTTTTTAGGTTATTGGTATTTCGTTCCAATTCAAGTATTTTTTCAAGAAATTACCGTGCATGATTTAAATTAGAAGTTTGGTATTCAACAACTCAAAGTCGCATCCATTAAAATATATAGTCAGACCCCTATTTACCACCCCTCCCCATATAGTGCCACTCCTGCTTACCGCCCATGAATCGTCGTGAACAAAACTTCCATCTTATGATTAAATAGAGCTAGCATATACCTCGATTTATCGCCACCGCCGCTTTAGCGTCAAAGGCAGTGATGGACAAACGGTGGCGCTAAATCGGGGTCTGACCGTAATTAAAGGTCTTAGGATTTCGGCGTGGACCTAAAGAAACCCTATCTATAATAGAGAACTAATAAGCCTTTAGTGAAGCTCGCTGATGATATTTTCCGGCGTCGGCATATTTTCATGTCAAAATCACTTGCACTGGTTGATATGCAAATTGCAAGTCTATTAATCGCTATTAGGACTCGGAGCGGAAAGTGCGATCGCGATGCGCACCAATGAGGAAGCGAAATCTGCAGACGAGGAGAGACTTCCCTCTCGAAACGATCAAACCCCGTCACACTCCCTCAATCTCCGCCGGTACCACACGCGTAGTAAATGAGGCGAGAATCCGATCCCTGGCCGGATGCCCTCCACCCATCTTATTGCCCATAAAGAATAGGTCAAAGGTAGTCCACCACCTCGACATCCGAACATAACCAATCTTCCATCTCCATCGCTCCCCGACCGCTGAACTACGTTATCTCGAACAAACCTCCTCGCGCGGACCAATGGGGACGTTACGGCGGCCGGGGATGGACTTGGCTTGGACCTTGCTCGGACGACGAGAAGAGCCTTTGCTTCAGCGGTGGAAAGTTACAGGGTGATGGAAGATTACGTTATGATAGACAAACGGAGACGAAACGGGGAACATTAAAAGGCGCACACGAAATGGCCATGTCGAAACCAATGACTTCTCTCGGGAGATTTGACCCCGAGATTTATATTAATATTTTATCGTGCGTTTATCGGCAGCTCGGACACGGAACTATGCAACGGCAAAAAATGATGAAAAAGCGAGAGGACGGTTTCCATGCACCGACTCGGCATTGAGGGACAGACACGCTACTTATCAACCCTAAATGTTTGAAAACGATTGAAAAATGAATAATAATAATAAGCAAAAAAGATCGTTGAAAAAACCTCCTTGAATCTTGTTTTTTTTTATAAAAACATTTGCATAAATACTACATCCGTTAGGTACTGCAATTACATTAATCGCACTGGACTCGGACACTATCTTGTAAATATTATTAATCAAAGATGGTTTTCACTTCGTAGAACGACATTACACGAATGAAATGAAACCCATTACTTAAAGTTACACTTCGATTTATAATCGCGACTGGTTTCACGTAACGGTAAGTAGACTGATGATGCGAAAATGGGTCGCGGATATAAATTGAAGTGTAATTTTAAATAAGGGGTTTCATTTCATTCGTACCAAGCAAATGTGGGAGGTACAGCACACGTTTTGTTTTAAAATCAGCAGGTCGGAAACCCATTGGTTTAAAAAATGAAGAATTCATTATATATCGACGCTACGCGCTAGTCACCACCAACTCTCATCCTATTTATTGCCGAAAAATAAATGAATAATATTACTAATTATAAGAGCAATGAAAAATTACTCAGCCTACTACCTAAAAATAATGGCACTACAAACGTTGACGGAACAACAGTGTAAAAGGTGCTTTTTACCAAAACAATAAATATAACTGAAAACAACTGAGGAACTACTAAACTCATGATTAAGATATAAAAACTAGCCAAAAAAGTTTTTGGAAACCGGTGGATTTACCTTGACCACAATTTAATTCCGGATATGAGGCGAGCTACATAATTCATTTTTGGAATTAAATTGCACACGGAGAAAACAACGGATTACTAAACTAAAGCTAAGCCAGCTACACGCGTAAACGATCACGAATTTAACAATTTTTTTAGATTCGTATGTCACAAAGGCTCCATCGAATAACACGAAGTAGTCATTCGGTCGATTTCCCTTGAATTTTGAAGACCCATCTCACAATCACGTGATACGAGGATTATCGAAGTCAGCCCACATCTGCCAAAGATCATAAAGGAAGCACTAGGAGGAGGGGGACATGGACATGAGTCGGCAAACCATAAACCGAAGCAATCGGTGGAAATTAGAATGTCAAGTGGAAGGGATTGCGGATCGGCAAGTCACCCAACGCACAGTGGGACCATCTCCGAAAAAGGGACCCATGTATATGCATATATTACAATACTGAAAGTAAGCGAGTAAATGCCGGAAATTTCTGAATTATTAATTTGAATAATACCTGTCGTATATAGAGCGAGTTTTCCATTCAGTCTCTATATATCATGCTAACATCTTCTAGGACACAACGAACAAAACGTTCTAGCTTCCGAATCCTCTTTATAACCGAGTTATACCGTGTGTAATTTTCTATAGTTCATTTATTTAAACTATTTCAGGAACGGCTTTTCCAGGACTTATATAATGGACAAAATATCGATAACAAAGACGATCACGTACAACCATTCTGTCGGCAGGATTCGAACCCACGAGCATTGGGAGCCAGACACGCTAACCACCCCTCTACCAAAACCGGCAATAATATTTTTAACAGGACAAAAAGAGAACCCAGCTTATTATTTTTTGCGTTTAATTTTTTCATTATTACTACTTGCCATTTACTTGCTTTACTCATAGACTCGACTATGTACACGCAAACTCCCATTAATATTTTACGAAACGGGGAAAAATTATATTCGCGGCAGTAAGGAAATGCGAAGGAAAATGAGGCAGATCCCGGTCTTACCGAGAGTGAAGTACAGAGGGAACGGAAGAAATAGTAACCGTTTCATATCCTTTCCACCTGCCTCCTTCCCTTCACCACTTCCATCATACGGCGACGTCGCTCCATAAAAAATGGCTCCGTCTGAATGATCGCCTCTTCACTTGACACCCTCTAACGCCACGCGGCCAAAACCCAACCCCGAATAATCGAAGCATAATGGAAGAAGGTTGGGTGGGGGTTTAATACCACGGCAGGTGATAGCGGGGTGGGATTGACCCCGACCAGTTTTTCTACGTCTAGACTTACTTGTTGGAACACTTTGAGTCGATCCAAAGGTGCGGTGCAGGTACGGGATACGCCTCCGGCGATGCCACCTGCTACCAGAGTTCGCCACCACATACCAGAATGCATTTCAGCCGATGTGAAATCATCTGGTACGTTCATATCATCCCCGATGTCGAGATACTGAAGAGGAAGGGTGGAGCGGGTGAAACGACACTTCATAGTACTTCGACCGTTATTACACCCTCCGTACCATCTTAAACATTTAACTACTGCGGTGAAATTACGAACACGTATCTGCGGTGCGGTCTTCCAGACCGCCACTGTTTATTAATTTATTATGATAATTTCAATATCTACATCTACAATTTGGTTCTCCAATTTAAATAATGCCATGGGTTAAGTAATAAAAAAATTATATTCACTTTGTTTGTAAAATATAAACTAGGAGGTAATTTAACACTATAATTTAGGCGGTCTCTCGCAGACAGCATCTATATAGTTAAATGTTAAAACGTTTTCGTCAAAAAATTACGAAAATCGATGGAACGTTTTTAGACCATTCATGGATGAATAAAGCGGAATATATTCTTGAATGTGCCTAATTTATATGCCGCGAGAAATAACGCTTGCTCAAAAAATTTCTATATTCATCACATTCTAATAGTAATACGTTAAAAATCAAATTCTACCATGGCTTTCCGCAAATTAAATTCATAGATATATTTAACGAAATATTAATATCATCGAGCGCACGGTATCTGGTCAAAATATACATTTTTAAGCCATTCATTTAGGATAAAAACACCCTGGACCGGCTATTTACAAGAACAAATTGGTCAAAGCCTCTCAACTGCCTCATCTTCTCCGGGGGGAAACCAAAACGAAGTCATTTATTTTTTAAGGCTGGACACTGAAGCGTCTTCCCCTGGCGTGACGTCACTTTCATTGCTAAGGCAAGAGAATTGGCGGCTGAATGAAGAGCACTCAGTTCGTTTTCTATTTACGAGAGTTAGCGGTAAACAGCACACGGCCTATCTACATCTACAAGTTACCCTGCAATTCACCTAGCGGACAAGATGGAGTTGGAAGAGTCTCGCAACTAGATCGGAACTCTGCGCCGCAAAAAATCTGGCGACGATACAGCTTTAATCACTCACTTGCAAGGGCTATTATTACCTACGAGGATTAGGGGGAAGTATAACTCAAAACAACTAAGTTCTGGAGCCTAGTAAAAAGTTTGGGGATATTATTTACACTATTATACGTAAGATACTCTCTTCTTTAACCTTACACATGCCAGCCGACATAATTTTTATGTAGAGATCTCAATAAAATTGGAAAACATTGCGCCAAGATAGGTTTTATGGCAACATGGCATCCTGAATTTTTACAGCCCTGATCATTGAGCTGACTTCGTTCTGTTTGCTAACGATCAAACGGGATAGCTACGCAAACTTATATAACTTAGAATAATAAATAACTGATTTTATCACACTTTCCGGTAGGAATAGGTGGTTTCAAAATAACGATAAGTGAGCTAAGTTACCCTATTAAGGCGATATGTAAGTACAAAAACAGGGAGAGAAAGCCAACCAGCACAATACTGTCAAAATATATTACTATTAATATTATTTACGTTATGGTACGAAAGATACTATCTTCTTTAACCTTATTACACTTGCAACCGGCATAATATTTATACAGAGTTCACAATACATTGCAAAAAATAGCGCCAAGATGGATCTTATGGCGACATGTCATCTTGAATTTTTCCAGCCCTGATCATTAACCTGACTTCGCTATGTTTGCTAACGATCAAACGGGATAGCTACGCTAAATTAACTAACTTAGAATAATAAAGAACTGATTTTATCACGCTTTCCGAGCAGTTGGTCCCAATTATAGAACCCAATGATTGAACATTGCACTTAGAACACCCATTTATTTATATCATATTTCCATTTATTTATACGTGATTATCAACAGAAAGAAACTTACTTGTCCATCTGGAGGTTTTCCCCTGCAGTACGTAGCCAGAGTAGTTAACTGGCGCGCAAAATTCAATAAAATTCGCATCCTGAAAACACGAAACTCACGTAGACATTCAACTCGGCGTTGCTAAGGAATTTTAATGTACACGGTCGTCAAGGCGTGCAACAATGCACTTCCACCAATATAGCCGACGAAGTACATATTGTCTACCTATATCACCCCCCTTTATATTGCTAAAAATCTTGTCGCGAAAAGATTCTTTGTGGAACAGAGAATCAATCCTTAAATGATATTTTGAGTCAAGGGAAAATAACGTTTTACTTTCGGTCGCCAACCATCCAAGTTCAGAGATTCTCAGAGCTTCCTTTCGGTCCTCTTTTTCACAAACGGGTTTCCTCATACGCACTTCACCTTCGGTCGGTTGTTTTTTAAAAACAATTTCTGCGGGATTTCAGAGAATTTTATGAATATTATCTATTGGGAAACTTTGGATGGGAGCCGAAATTGTTATGAATTCTAATCATTGCATTTGCACGCGTATCAGTCATTAAACCAATGAAACATTTGACAGGTTGATTTTTCTGTTGACAATATATTTTAAAAATCTGGAGCAACTAATTACACCAATAATCCTATAAATACGAGGGTATAAGGATTAAAAGAAAAATAGTGTGCGGGAGATAATTTTCTAAGTCTGAAAGTGCGTCTTTTGGAGTTAGACGACGTTGCGTTTCAACGATTCCATTCTGAAATATCTTGCAGATTCTTCACATAAGTGGGTAATTTACACCATTTAGGGGCTTTTGATTTAATAAGAGAGAGAGAGAGAGAAGCAATGTTGGATGTGGCTAATTTGCGAAATTTTTCATCAAGCAGTTTATCAATTAACTGGTTGGTATATCCATTCTTGTTGGATATATATTTAATGATCTCCAATTCTTTGTTAAAATCAGAGCTGGATATGGGAATGTTTACTGAACGGTGTAGCATGGCATGATAAACTGCAAGTTTGTGAGATAATGGTGGGTGGGAGAAATCAGCAGGAATTACTTGATATGTATATGTTGGTTTTCTGTATATTTCAAAATGATGCTGATTATTATGAATTGTGATGCTTAGGTCGAAAACGTTTAATTTTTTGTGAATTGAGTTTAAAAATATAAGATAGGAATTTAATTGTCGATGGCTCCCGGTCCAACAGCATAGAACATCATCGACGTATCTGAACCAATAAAAGATATGTTTTATAGAATGGTTATTGGAATTAAATTATATTGATTCTAAATCATCCATAAAAATGTCTGACAGTAGGGGGGATATAAAGGAGAGCCCATTGCTAAACCTTCCTTTTGCTGATAAAATTTTCGATGAAGACTGGTAGAGCGCTGCACAGCAGCATTCAAGTCAACCGTAGTTGACATTCCGCATTTCCACATAATGAAAAACCAAAGCCAAGATGGCGCTTCTCATAGCGACATCAGTTGATCATTTAAAATTTTAAATTCATTTTTTTAATTACGAGAAATACGGTACCTGAATTATACAAAATAATTTCTATTGCACTATAATAAAACGCTAATTTTTTCTTATTTTAAAATTAATTATAAAAAAATGAATATTTTCTAAAAACAGAAGTGACACCTATTTTACGTGGAAGAAACTGTCGATATTTCGTATTTACAAACACTAATAAAGATAATCGTTATTGCGCTCTATATTACAATTAAAACTTTATTCTTGATTAATTGTATAATTTGTATGTATATTTTAAGATATTCTTTAGATATTTAGCGCTAGATGTAGCACGAATATGAAACTTCCTTCGTAAATGAGCAGATCGTACTTCAAAAGAGTGTTAATCTTGCATGGATTATTTAACAACTTCATAAAATGGAACCATTATTAACGTTAGTAAGAGGGACTACTCCTGAATCTTCGATAACTGCCAGCATTTACTTGAATCAAGAATCATCGTCTATGTGATGGATCGCAAATTTATTTTTAGGAATGAACCATATTAATCTGAGCTATTGCTATGATGTGCCGAAATAACAATCTAAATCGTTTTCTTATCACAATCGTAATGAAATATTACATAACATCAGTTATTTATTTGTAAGATTTGCTTTAGCTTCATAAAATCTTTGGGCATTTTCAAATCTGGAGGAACTTTGAGGTATAATGAACTGATTCCCTACATAGCGAGATTATTAAACTTCCGAACGAGGCTAATATTTACGTGAAGTCCATTTCATCCAAAATGCGACGATCTGAATTAGAATTCCGTTTAACTCAGCTGAATATTCTCCAAATTTCATTATTAATCGATAATGCTATACGTTTTAATTTAAAGCAAGGTTTAAAAATCTCACGTTCACCTGCCAAACGACAAATACTGTGGAATTTCCGTGTCGAAAGTCTATAGGAATGGGATATTTTCTATACGTACCGAAAACTGTGGGCTTAGTTGTCTATCGGAATACAACTATTGCCCAGTTTCATCATCCTGGCCAGTAATAAGGAGTTAAGTTTATGCATTCTTTTTCAGCTATGTGATTATTTTCCAACGAGCGACAAATAGAATAAACAAGAACATCGGGTGGGAAAAAAGTAATTTCGGAGGAAAAGGTAACAGCTGGGAGGGAAGGATTCGGCCACGGTGGGTCTGTTAAGGGCAGGTTACACGTGCCGCTAAGTCATACGTTACTGGGAAGCCCTCCTGGTCCAATTGGAATACGAAAAAATGAGTGCAGCATTGACGTCCAGCCGGGGTGTTCGGTGGGCATCGGACGCAAGCGAAAGCAGTTCAATGCGATAGGTGTCCACCACTCGGAGAGATTCAGATACTCCACCATTTTAAAAATTATGACTTAAAACCTTTTAATTGATAATCGCCATTTGTCGCAAATTCTCGTGGGATATGCATATTCGTAATCCGTTAAATGCACTCGTAAAGAACTAGCTTTCATCGGAAGGGATGATAATAGTGGCGAAAATACGGAAGAAGCGTGTGAACGTTCTTTGATTTTACAAAGCGTCAGTTCTTTATTAAATGATTGGGAGGGTAACTTTGTGAATTTGTATGATGCCTGTAGGATCGTATGCAATATAATGATTAGCGCCCGGGGATAAAATGTCTATTACGATAATGCAATGGAAACCCCTAAAACCCTGTAGGGCGATTAATAATCCAAGAAAGTGGGCGGGAGAAACTCCGACATATTGCAAGGTCGCAACTTCATGATAGCTAAAGGTGACACTATGGGAATAATGTTAACGCCCACGCATATCGAAAGACACAACCACGATAATAAAATGCGTGTCATCACATCGAGTGCTGCTGAGGGCAGAGGAGATACACGATCGGGCTCGTGTAATTTTTTGTTTGTTCAGGGAGGCCATTGTTAAAACAATAAATGAAATCCATTTTAATGCTTATTAATATATTTGATACTAGGGAGTTGCGATTTTTCATTCCATGCTCACATAATGCTGACGAATCACACCTAATAATCGACATTCATTTGACCTAATGAAAATCTGTCGTTCATTTCTACCTCCACCCAATGTCTTACATATAGCGTCACTATTTTCAATTAATTAGAAGCGCACCCCTAAGTTATATTTTTCGAAGAATTATTGGGGATCATAATATAAATTTAAATTAATTAAAATTAAATTAATTACCTTGCATGCCGAAATGCAGACGTCTCCAAGATGAGGAGGTAAGCACTCAGTCAGGCAGCGTTTAGGGCATTGAGGGGTGTTTTAGAAGGAAAGGAAAATAGAGGGAGAGGTAATGGTCAAATAATGCGTGCGTACGTGCGAGTACGACAGCCGCAATCCTTCTAGGAAATTTCTGGTAAGAGAAGAATATATTTTCTTGAAGTTTGAAGGTAAATATGTCCTATTGAGAGAACTTCTATATTAAACAAGTAGTTATGGAAAGCCCTAATCCGCCTTCTTTCCTTTCAATACAATTTTAATATACAACAAGTAGGGGTTATATATGTTTTTCCGTGGTACAGCGGTGCTTTTCGTCACCTCGCCCTACAAACGAAATTTCTTTGAAATCCTTTCTGCCAATACCTTCCAAATTCATAGTTACAGAAACATTCTAACCTTGATATCATGGTAGCCCTGTTTAATCGACCCGGTTGAAATACGACATTTTGCTTATTTATTATGTTATGTTATGTTTATATTAAAAGTATTAAATTTGGTTCAAATTGATGAGAATAGTTAAACACAAATACTTGTAAAAATAATATTTTATCCGTTATATTGTGGCAGCCTTGCTTTCCATATCTACAGTACACATCTTGAAATTGCTATTTTATATTGCACGCCTGCTTCATACAAACCTTTGTCAAAATCGGTTTACCTAATTCCTTCCAAATTCATAATTGCCGAAAAGATTAAGTTGGTGGAATACGTCCCTCCGATATCCAGGAAAAGTTGCGAAAAGTAGGTATGTGTTTCGGATACAAAGCAGCCTTCGTCATTGGCGATTCATCTACCATCTATCATTACTTACTTCTCCATACCATTGAGTTGACTTGTCACATTCTCACGTTTTGCATCAATGTTACCACACGAAAATGAAAATTTTAACAATTAAAAATTATTTTAACACAATATCATTTAGCAAACAATGAAAATGATCTTATTCACAAATCTCTCTCGCAGAATACCTAATTGTTTTATCGAAGGTCATTTTACATTTTTTTTGAATAAATTGTTAAAAACACTGCCGTATGCGAGCAGAAGTATCTTAGGCAGTCATCGCAGATATTTTTTTCAGTTTGTAATATTATTTATATGAAACGTGATGGTTTCTGAAGCAGGAAGGCCGAATGCCGTAGAGATGTAGGGCTGCACGCTAAAATTCAAAGAAAATGAATGACAGGTACAAAGAGACGTCGATTCCCATATTGTACGGAAAAGTAAATCATAATTTCATCGAGAATCAGGATGTTACTCGAGGTTAATGCCATAATTTGTCCGAGTTGCTGTCAAGATTATGTTTCCCGCGTAATGATGCCGTTACGCTAATTGTTCCTCCATCTCTCATCTATAATACCAGGGGATCCGCGGGATGTTTGGCCTCGCTCAAGCCGCCTTGGGCTGGTGGGGGGAATCACGTAGGTAGGTGTTTCGGATACAAAGCAGCATTCATCATTGGCGATTCATCTACCATCTATCACGTTCAATATTATTATCGTCTTCGTAGTTCTCCTACAGTGTGGATGTAAAATTTGATTGGAATTGAAAGCGCTGCCCTCGGAAGTAAAATATGAATGAAAGAAATGTAATTTCAAGAATCGCACGAAATACCGGACTAATGGCAAATGAACCTGAGCCTTGTCTCCTCGTTGAGACAAAAGTTGTAGCAGGACAGACAAACGGATAATCAAGCAAACAGACCAAGTGCACAGGGATTCAACATAAGAGACCGCGCCAACGCAAATTGCGTGCCTCTGGGGTACATTTTAGGGAAATTTTTATTTGGCGTTTTCTTCGTTGTTTGATGTTTTCTGTGTGTCCGCTAAATTTCGTTTTGATTGGATAAGACTTAAAAATTAGCTCAGGAACTATAAGTGTGGTGTTCTAGAAAAACTATTGGCAGTCGTCTCTTAAGTTATTTGAACATGCACACGAAATTTTGTGAAAATAAAAAAATCGAGATTGCAGTTATCGTAGAACAGACAATGACGATTCATATGCTACAAGATTTTTATTTTAATTTTACAGGGTACTAACTGGAAACTGATGACAATATCAGAGATTCTGATTTTATTGTAAACGTTTACCTACTATGGGCTACATAAACGTTTTATTTTTCATGAATTAAACGCGTTCAAAAAGATTTGATTTACAAAATTTAACCCACCATAGATACATCTCTCCTGGAATCTGGTAGAACTTGTTCGGGAGCCCAGAATCTTTGTAATGATGTAATTTTCAGCTTTACTAATATTTTTACCTTATATTAAGTTGAGATTTTGGTAGAATCTAATTCAATGAAACGATACTTAATGGATAAATCTCCTCTTTATACAGAACCATGTTGGTTACCAAATCTGACGGGCCAGTGACGGGTCGCCTGATTTTTATTTCAATTTAAAGCAATATAGAAACATTCACCATTGTTTTAGATTTCTTTTCAAAAGTAAATGAGGTTGGCGGAGAATTAAGCAAAATTGTAACGTTTGTGCTGTCAGTTTCAGTATCCAACGAAACCTGCGAACATGTATTCAATGTCATTAATGTTTTGTTGAGTAAAGGTCGAAACTAATTAAGTGTGCATCATGTCAAGGCGGAAATTTCAGTATACACCAATTTTAATTACTCACCTAAAGATTTCAATGCCTTTTTCTGTCAAAATCAGATCTTTTGGAGACTGCTAGAGTAGTTCAAAATACAAATTCAAATTACATAAATGAAACACGGCTTTTGAAGTAATGCTATTTTTACGAATTTGTTATTATAATTCATAGAGTAATGTTAAAACAAAATTAATGTTAAACATTCATATATTTTGTAAATGATAAATAAACCAAATTTTATGGTCCTCATTAGCTTTTTTTAACCTATTAACTTCCGGAATCAACAATTTACAAGATGGCAACTGTAAATTTAACAATAAAATAAATATTAAATATCATTATATGTTTCCCAATAATTAAATAAAATAGTTTCATTGCTCACACCCGGTTTTTTGACCTAGATAAAATCCTCCCGGTTTCTCCCGAAATTTGCTATTCATTCGGTGGAAATCTCTCGGAATCAACTACTCATGAGGTGGCAACCCTAGTTTCCTGTTTCTACGAGCAAATTTTCAAGACGTCTCTTGTGTGAAGAGAAAATATTATCTGTAGTTGTAAGAATTTCAGAAATCAGGGACGTGAATTCCATAGGAGTAAAATGAGCATCAACCGACTTGAATCAGCACATCTGAGAAAATATAAAAAAATGAAATTTAGTAACAGCGGAAGAATGATATGCGAGATATAAAAGGAAATAAGTAGGAAGGGACTCACCCAGGGTTGCCACCTTATGAGTAGTTGATTCCGGGAGATTTCCTTTTCATGATAGAAAATTCCGGGAGAATCCGGGAGTATTTTCTCTAGGTCGAAAAACAACTAAAGTGACCAATGAAACTTATTTTATTTAGTTATTAGTAAAATCAATAATGATTATTTAATCTCGTTTTATTTTTAAAGTTAGAGTTGTCACGTTGAAAACGGCTGATTCCGGGCGATATCCATATGAATAGTTAACCGCGATATCGTTTGTAGGTTAAAAAACACCTAATGAGAACATAGAATAATTGTATTTTTTATTTAGAAAATATATTAATATATAACGTCAGTTTTGCTTTATTATATGAAATATAATAAATAAATCTTAAAAATAGCATTACTTCAGTAGTAATATTTCATTTGAATTTGTTATTCGAACAACATCCAGCAGTCTCCAAAAGATCTGGTTTTGATAGTAAAAGGGCATGGATATCTTTAAAAGAGTATTTAAAATTGGTTCATTCGTGAATTTCAGTCTTGACATGGTCCACATTTAATTTGCCTCGAACTTCACAGCACGATTCGTTAATAGCATTGAACAACGGTCACAAGCTGCGGTGGATACTGAAGCTTAAAACACAAGCGTTACACTATTATTTAATACTCCGTCATCTCCATTTACTTTTGAAATGAAATCTAAAACAATATTGAATGTATAATAATTGGTTTAAATAAAAATAAAAATCAGACGAACCTTTATTGGCACGTTAGCGTGGTAACCAACATGCTCCTGTATAAAGAGCATATTTGTACATTATTTATCACTTCAATGGCATCAATGGATAGGATTCTATCAAAATCTCAAATTAGTACTAGGTAAATTCAATTTCGAAGATTTTGGGCTGCCGGAAAAGTTCTACCAGATTCCGGGAGAAATGTATCTAAGATTGGTTAATTCCGGGAGACTCCCAGAATTCCGGAAGAGGTGGAACCCCAGACTCAGCGCCTCAGTGCCACTCGGGACGAATGTGGCGCCAAGTGTTAGTTAAACCTTTCTCTCAGATAACTGTCCTAAATACTTTTTCAACGTTTAGGTGAAATTGGTTGAGCTACACGAACGAATCGATTTCGAATAAAGGAGTAAATTATGGAACTGTTTTAATATAATTAATTACGTGAGCCGGTCCAGTAGTGTGACGTTGCTCGCGATACAGCTTCTGGTTAGGTCTCACGCATGGCTTCGACTTTAGTGATCGATATTTGTAAATTTCATTTTCCGGCCGCCCGCGGACCACCTGAAAGACACTCGAAGCCCAACAGTGGTCCGCGGAGCACACTTGGAGAACCGCAGCGTTAAAGTAGCTGTATTCAAACATTACAAAGCCGAGGACCCTCAACGACGAGAACTATCTTCGCCCCTAATTCTGTACCATCAAGTTACCGCATAAAAACAATAACAATACCTACTGGACATACAATTGCAATTTTCTCGTTCGGCGGCGTTTGTTGTTGTATGACAAAATTTGAAAAAAGCCCAAGATGAAAGCACGTTAACCCGTAACCACAGGCATCGGTCTCTCAGACCACACGAAAAATTTCAATAGTCTATTTTATGGTCCATGGATCATTTAGGCCTTTGAGGTTTTGTTTAGCTTTGTATCCTGGAGGTGGCTTTGTTTACTTCACGGTAGTTGCCTTCTAGCTTTGGACCTGTGCGTACTAGAGCGGGTTTAGTTTCGTTGCCGGTCTGAAAAACCGCTTGCCTGTGTCCACGTAATTTTTTTCGGGACAGTTCTTTCACACGGTTTCGGAAATTTCCTACGACATGTTGCAGTTATACCGTCCTGGACCGTCGCACGTCCAAAAATGAAAACCAAAACTGCCTTCCAATGTTTTATTTGTAGCAGCTCAATATATTTGAAATGTTCAGCACCCGCTTGAGGAGAGAGAGCGTGAGAGGGGGAGGGGAGGGCGTTGGAAAGGGAGTGGGATGGGAAGGGGGAATGGTAAGGGGGGGTTAAGGGGAGAGGGAGGGGAGTGGGTGGAGAGGGTGGGAGAGTGGAGGGAGAGGAAGAGGGAGAAGGGGAGAGAGCGGGGTAGAGGGGGAGAGAGATAGAGACAGAAAAGAACCAAATGTACTATATATTGAAAATAATTATGTGCGGTTAAGTATTTTATAGCGAAATTTATTTCTTTGTCTAACAATTTCTATTCACCCAAAACCATTTTTACACTCCGTACCACTCAATCATGTTAATTTAATATTTATTGCTTAATTTTTAGTGCATATAAAAGTTGGTGTCATTAATTTGACTTTTCAAGATATTTCTAAAGGCTAAAGACTACTTAAAAAAGTTGTCCAGTATTGGAAAGTACCAGAACTTGGGTGACATTCGTGGTACCGCAAACAGCAACCAAGTTTTGAGAAGAGGATAAGTGAACACGAATTATATTTTGAATTTCTGTCACCCATTTGCTACTTCACGAAACATCTCTTGGAAAACGCTCATATCAGTACTTTTTACCATATGTTAACGACTTTTTATGCCAAAGGCAATAGATTTTTTTCTGGAACAATCAAAATTTATTCATTTTTTCCTCACTAGCGAGTTTGTATTTAAAAGAATTCTCCAATCCATTCCGAAAACACCATTGAAAGAATTCCTTTTGGTGACTTTATGGCGAGATATTTCCTATTTTCCTCCTCCTCTCTCCACCATACCTCTTTCCCATCTGTCTTTTTGTTTGATTTGTCATTCTTAACGGCCCCACTTCAGCCGTCCTCGGCTGAGGGGTGGTCAGCGTGTCTGGCTCCCAATGTTAAAGTCGCCCGAGTAAAATAGTAAAAGGTGCTTGCATACTCACCTTGAAAAAACATTCATTTTTCAGAGACACATTTCGTCATTGGAAATATATTTTTAATTCTAAAGATTTCACCTCTTAACCGATTTTCATTCTTTCCTTGTGTAACTATAATGTAGTAAACCAATCCCTAAATTTTGCAATTTCAAGAATATTATACTTTTTTCACAGTAGGATACTAAAACCACACATTTTTGCCAAATTTTAAAGTTGTACCCTATCTAGTAGTGAAATAATATTTATCTATTTGTTTAAATTTTAAATAATTATAACGGCCGCATCAACATATTGATGGAGATTTTTATTTGGGTATGTGCACCAAGTTCAAAATAACTAAAATTTCCGCTTCAACACGACATTATTTTTTTTTCACGATTCTCAATTATTAAAACAAATACTACACAACCCATATTCTACACATGAAAATTATCACCACCTGATGTTACTTGGTTGACCTTTTTACCTTGATGTGGTAGAAGGGCTTGAGCATTTCAAGGGGCAACATTTTGTCGTTGTCAAAGAGAGGATAACAAGGTAGGAAATTTAACACCACATTTGAACAAATACAAAGTCTCAAAATTAAAACACAAATTTATTAGTGTAATATTGTAAACACTGGAAACTGTATTGGGTACTCAGTTTCAGCCAGAAGTTACAAGATAAAAATATTGATGATACATTGGTCATTGATTCACAACAGTTATATGCAGGCAATTAACAATGTAATGCTTATTGTAAAAGAGCTTGTTGGAATGACTTGAAAGTAGATTTAAATGCAACCTTAAAAGGCATTGATGTATAATATTGTACAATTAAGACATGCCATTAAACAAGATTTTATCTTTTGTGTATAGCAGCTTGTAACTTGTTTAATCTATGTGAAAATCCTTCTTCGGGTTGACGTTTCTGTTTTATTAAGTTTAAAGTTTAATTTTGTGAAATGCACAAAAGATATTTAGATGCTTAAGCATTGACAGTATATGGAATATACTGGAGTACATTATAATTCGTAACTAAAATTACACTTAGTCAAGGAACACACAACAATCAATGCTAAGTGTTCTATCTGTTCTTTTTTTAGAATTTTACAATAATGAAAATTATGTGTGTTATTAAATACCCTCGACCATCCTATACTGCCAGAAGGCTCAAATAAATGTAACTGTTGCTTGACATCACAGCTTTTGGGAGTTCATTAACCACTTTGCTGGTATCATTTACCCACTTTTGGTTATTCATGAAGGGATAATTTATATATGCGGAGATATTAATTTAATAAAAATAAATAAATGCACTAGTTAATGCATCAGAATATGCTGAAATCTTTTCAACACAGCCTACTCATAAGTAGATGCATGTAGAAGGTGAATGTTTTTTATTAGATAGTTATAACAATGTCGACTATTGCTTGGCACAACATTCAAGATTCAGCCATCAGATAATTTGCGTAATACTTTCAAACTGTAAAAAATCAGCCTGAGCTCTTAGATAATACAAAAAAACTATATAGTATATAAAAAATAAATAGACAGGTATTATACAGAAGATTTTGAAATAAAGACGATGTTTTTCACTAAAGAGCCTATCAAAATCACATCCACACAAAATAATTATGTTGTCAGCAAAGATGACCAAAATTGCTAAAACACTCGAAATTGCTTCAGTCATAATTAACAGGCTAAAGCCTTTTTCTTGTATGAAGAAATTATACATTTATTATTTTCTTTCTGTTTACCAACAGAATACTTATGAATGCTGGTGGAGGTTTTCGGGTTTCGCTGCGTTGGCGGCATTTCTGGCTCTAGACGTTTCGCAGACATTGCAGTCTGCATCTTGAGGAGACGAAGTGAGATCAGATTGTAGGGATCTGCTTTTATATCCACTCGGCCTTCCTAGTTTAACCGTTGTCCATCGCTGATTGGATCATTCGAGTTGCTATCCTTTTCTCTTTCGTGGTTGCTCCAACGTATTTTCTACCCTTTCACGTTTCCGTTGGAAGAGTCGCTTCCATGTTGCGCTAATGTGCAAACCGTCGTCCCGGTTGAAATTGACTGGATGTTTTTCGATTTTCATAGCTTCGCGAATTAACCTCGGAAAATATCGATCTTCTTTCGCGAGCAATTTCGTTTCCCCGAGCCTGTTTTTATGTACCGGGCCGCAGGTGAAGTGCTCCGCTATGGCCGACTCCGTCAAATTCTTGTTCATCATGGCCCGATTATGTTCGCCTAAGCGCCAGCGAATGGATCGTCCCGTTTGTCCTACATATACGTGTCCGCAGCTGCATGGAATCCTGTTGACTCCTTCAGATGTTAGCGGGCCGAGTGCATTTTTCGCAGACGGAAGTTCTTCTTTTATTTTTCTTAGCGTGTTTGAACGGACGACGATATTTTCTTTTTGTAGAACCCTGTCTATGCGTTCTGATGTCCCGGCGATGAAGGGAATTTTTGCGTAGGCTGTGGGCTTTGGTCGTTCCACCGAAGGTTTTTGCTTCGGTTTTATGTTCCGCCGGATGAAGGGGTGACTGTAGCCATTATTCATAAGTGCCCTTCTTATATGCTCTTCTTCGTCTTTTAGCGACTCGGGATCGGAGACCGTCTTTTTTCGGTGCATCAGGGTCTTGATTTTTGATGCCTTCTGCTGAGGATGGTGATGAGAGGCAGCATGCAGGTAACGGTCAGTATGCGTTTTTTCCGAAATACGCTGTGTCCAAGGCTTCCGTCAGGTCTCTTCTTCACCATGACGTCGAGAAATGGTAGGGTGCCGTTCTCTTCGACTTCCATGGTGAACTGGATGGCCGGGTGGACTTGGTTGAGTTGACGGTGGAACTCATGAAGTTTATTTGTCCCATGGGGCCAAATGACGAATGTGTCATTCACGCAAAGTCTAGTACCCCTACGGAAAGACCGGAAACTTAACAGAAATTTAACAGATAAAATGGACTTAAATGAAAAAATTGCATATAGAAATCAAACTTATTACCATATATCACACATTACGAGAGTACAAAGTCATTATCAAATTACATAACAGTGAGGTATTTTTACATAAATATTATACAATCAAGATATAAAAATGAATTATTGTAACAGAATTTTATAACGTTAATACCTTTTATGCATGAAACGTTATTAAAGGAAATTCACGTGGACGACGAAAAACGTCAAACTTTCACGTCATGAATGAATTTGTGGATCAAGCAAAAATCTATTTGTAAAGTGATTTCTTCGGCCCTGGAACACATTCTCTTTCTGTTGCACCTGTAAAAAGAGCGAAAATGTATTTCTAAGAATGTCAATCATTAAACATGCTAAACCTAATGAAATTGATGCTGGAGGCAATGGGCATGCTTCAAATGTTGCAATAAATGTAAAATAAGGCAAATGCGCTTACGGCCCATAAACAATGTTTCTATGATGATCACATTACCATTTGTAAAATTAAACACATCACATTGCACTAGAAAATGTGCACTTTATCTATAATTTATTCCAAGCACAGTTGTATTTGCTGACGTTTACGTGTTCACAGCAGTTACAGTTAGACCATTTAAGATCTATATGTATTCATCATATAATAAGGAAAACTTTTGATATAGAGATTTCAATTTCTCGATCGAAAAATATATACATATTTCTAAATGTTTTGAAACAAAGAAGAATTATGTCTAGGATTATAAACAAATGCATAATGAGAAACAAAAAATATTCAAGTTAACAATTTCTGTAAATTCAAAATATTTCAAATTAAAACAATGAGACATCGCTATGGTACACTTATTTCATTCTATTACAGGCACAATTCTATCCTCTGGCGTCTCTGTTGCAGTTTAACTTATAAAACTCACTATAATCTACTGATAACCGCGAGAAGTTTTTATACAGAAATTTCAGTTGCTCAATCTAAAATTACTGCTTATTTTGTGAACTGACACGAACCATATTCACGGCCAGGGCAATGGACGACACAGCTAGGTGAAGTAAGCGAGGCTTAACACCTGAAAATGAGAAATATTTCCTCTCAAAATGCTTCTCGTACACCAACAAAAGAGAGAAATTTCTTTACTTCCTTCCTAGAAGATATATCCATTGGAGGTATCTGTTAAGAAAATATAAAAGCATTCTCACAAAACGAATTCACATAACTATTCGTAGAACTAGTTCGTTAATCTTTTTTTCAAAAATATATGATATATTTAAGATTTACCTGTTGATTGGACATCAGAACAAAATCATTCCGTCACGTTTTCTTAAACAGTGATGAATGCATATCTACTATATATCTACTTGACAAAATCAGAGTAACTGACAACCTCTCAATAAGCAATGGCCAACTTTTTTCAAGAAAAATGGCCGCTGTTCCGTTACGAGACACAAGGAACGTGTGGCGCTGTGGTGATGCGGTAGAGAGAGAGAGAGAGAAATAGAGGTAGAAAATGAGAGAGAGAGAGAGAGAGAGCCGACTGCGACTGCAGCGCCTATCGCGGACACCTTAGCATGGTGAACTACGTGTAAAAACTGGGAATCTATTCTCCCATAAGAGTTTCATACCCCTGCATCCACGTAACGCAGCCAGCATGAAGGTTGAGGACGAGCGCCTTAGACTCGAAATGCTCCATATATAGATTGGCTATGACGGGGGAGAGAGGACAGCCCATATCTGCTCCCTCCTTCTGGTCGTAAAACTGTCCGCTCCACAGGAAGTAGTTGTTGGTGAGGCAGAATTCTGTTAAATACGGTTAGTCTGCCGGCAGTCCATGATGTATAAGCTTCTTCAAGATTTCGATGGAGTCCTTTATAGGAACCTTAGTGAAAAGTGAGGTCACGTCAAAGCTTACAAGAATATCGTTCTCCGAAACTTTCATGTCGTTTAGCCTTTCTATGAAATGTGCTGAATTCTTCACGTGCGATTCCGTTCCGCCTACGTACGTCTGTAAGCTGCGTGCGAAGTATTTTGACAGCCGATGTGTTGGGGAGCCGATGGCGCTGACGATGGGTCTCAGAGGAACGTCGTTCTTGTGTATTTTTGGTAACCCAAACAGTTGTGGAGGCCTGGTTGATGACGGCAGTAAATTCCGTTGGTCTTAAATAGGTATTGAGGATTTCTAAATCAACTCTCGGATTTTCCTTTCGGTTTTCATCGTCGGGTCGCCTTTTAGTGTGGAGTAAGTTGGATTGTCCAGCAGATTGCGGATCTTCTCGTCGTAGTCCTCCTTGGAGATGATAAAGTGGCGTTTCCCTTATCAGAGGATAAAATCACGATAATTTTCTTGTTTTTCAAATCTGTGATGGCCTGACTTTCGGCTGTTGAGATGTTGGAGGTTGGCGGTCTTGCTTTACGAATAATATGCGCCACCTCTTGGCGAATTTCTTCTGCTTGGTTCTATTTCAGATTTCGGATGGCCGGTTCCACTCCCACGACAATTTCTTCCTTAGGTATTTTGTTGGGAGCGATAGCGAAGTTCAGACCTTTCGCTAAGACTGATTTTGCTGCATCGGAGAAATTGACGTCCGTTAGGATGTAAATCGTCTTTTCATGGCTCGGCGTCCTTTATGGGAACCTTAGTGAAGAGTGAGATCACGTCAAAGCTTACTAGAATATCGTTCTCCGATACTTTCATGTCGTTTTGCCTTTCCATAAAATGTGCTGAATTCTTCACGTGCGATTCCGTTCCGCCTACGTACGTCTGTAAGCTGCTTGCGAAGTATTTTGACAGGCCGATATGTTGGGGAGCCGATGGCGCGGACGATGTGTCTCAGAGGAACGTCGTTCTTGTGTATTTTTGGTAACCCATATAGTCGTGTAGGCCTGGATGATGACGACGGTAGGTTACTTTGGTTTATATATGTATAGAGGGTTTCTTAATCAGCTCTATGTTTTTCCTTTCGGTTTTCATCGTCGGGTCGCCTTTGAGTGTGGAGTAAGTTGGATCGTCCAGCAGATTGCGGATCTTCTCGTCGTAATCCTCCGAGGAGATGATTAAGGTGGCGTTTCGCTTATCTGCCTGTAAAATCAAGATGCTTTTGTTGTTTTTCAAAACTTTGATCGCCTGTCTTTCGGCTGTTGAGATGTTGGAGGATGGTGGTCTTGCTTTACGAATAATACGCGCCACCTCAGATTCAGAATTCAGATTTCGGATGGCCGCTTCCACTCCCAGACAATTTCTTCATTAGGTATTTTGTTTGGAGCAATAGCGATGTTCAGACCTTTCGCTAAGACTGATTTTGCTGCATCGGAGAAATTGATGTCCGTTAGGTTGTAAATCATCTAGTCGTGGCTCGGCGTCCGATCTGGATGTTGATTCTTATGGAGATTTTAAAATTTCTTAACCAGCTTATCCTTGAAAGACCACTGGGTTTTGGTTGAGGTGGTGGTTGTGGTTGTTCTCAGTCTTCGTGAGACATAACGGAGGCGAGCTCTAGGTGGTGATGATAGAGATTATGAGCGCATTGAAGAAGCGCGTAACTCGTGGAGCGTATGCGTTTACGCAGGAGTGCTTGGCTTGTTGAAAAAGGCGAGTGATGACAAACGTTTGCACTTCTGTTTGTGGAGACGCTCGAATCTCCTTCAATTCCTCTGGATGTTCTCCCCGTAGAGGGATATCAATTTGAGTTGAAGGCTTTCGCAGCGTTGCTGAATGCTGGTGGAGGTTTTCGGGTTTCGCTGCGTTGGCGGCATTTCTGGCTCTCGACGTTTCGCAGACATTGCAGTCTGCATCTTCAGGAGATGAAATGAGATCCCGTCAGCTGTATGAATTTGCCTCAGTGAGAGCTTTCCACTACTGTGCGGTTAAGCTTTCAGTGGTTGGGCTGGGAGGTAGCAGGATGCTAATTGGACAGGTCCACTCGCTGTATGAAGAATGGCGGCTGTAGCTTCCGATGTCTTTTCTGAGGAATCGTTACTTCATATGCTGAAATGTCCTCTCTAACAAGGATGGCTGTTCCTCCTCCTAGTCTGCCCTCCCTGTCTGTTCGAAATACCTTGAATCCGGGTGACGCCCATTTCCAAGATGGCTTAAGGTGTGTTTCGTGTATAAGAGCTACTGTGACGTTGTTTCCCTGGAGGAAAGCTAGCAGTTCAGGTGTTTTTGTTCTTATACCACCGTTGCAGTTCCAGGTGATAAGGACTATTCCGGAGAGCTGGGTGTTCTTATCCATGCATAGTCAGTATTTGGCCGGACAGTTGGGCAAGCACTTGTCCAAGGGCCGCGATTTGTTTCTGCAGGACTGATGTAAGGAGGGAGGTTAGGGCCGTATCCGTTGTCGGGAGGAAAGATGGATTATCTGTAGTTGGTTCAGGTTGAGGTGGTATCTGTCTGTGGCGAAGGGTGACGTTGGGTTCCTGTATCGTCTCGCCGTTTGTGGCTGCGGGATGCAGGAGTGGTGGGAAGTCCGAATTTTGGTGTGGATGTGCTGCGTTCTTTCTTTTGCTGCCCTAGGCGTTGCCTCTTGGAGCTGGTTCCGGTACATAGGCAAGGGGTGCCTGCTGGGGCTGAGAGGTTTCCAGCGATCCAAACCATTTCCTTGCCTCTCGTAGGTATACCGGGCAGGTCTTATAGAAGGCAAGATGTGGGCCTCCACAGTTACAGCATGTGGCAGGACCATCCTCCTTTTTCTTCGGGCAGGTTTTCTTCAGGTGGAGGCCGCCACAGTTATAGCATCGAGGTGCCGCTGGGCAGAAAGTTGATGAATGTCCAAAACGATTGCATTGGAAGCACATCTGTGGTTCTTTATGTCGGTATCGTAGAATGTGGACTCAAGAATTCCCGATGGAAGTCCATCGGAGGAAATCTTTTGGGTCCCATCCTTGGGCTGTGGCGAGGGTTGATACTACGAATGTCCCTAGGGGTGATTTGTAAGCTCGGCGAATCTGACGAGTGCGTAAGACTGGAACCTTCATGTCCTCCAGAATTTCCTTGAGATAAGATTCTTCCATTATTGTATAAAGCCCTCTTATGGTAAAGCTAAGGGTTTTTTCCTCTTTGGTTCCCCATGTGGAGAACTGTGCTTGTTCTTCTCTTAACATAGTCTGCACACTTTTGTGGTCTTCAATATTGGTTAGCTGTAGCCTGGTATATTGCCTACGTGATGTCACTTGGAAAGAGTGGTCCTTTATGACACTCATGACGGCTGTTATAAATTGTCGGAAGTCTGCCAATTCATATAATAGAATTGCTGGCGGCTTAGGTAGACTTGTCTGGGATGGCTCGGCGGGAGGGGAGCTGGAAGCAGGCCCCGGAGTGACGTCTGTATTAGCGTCTCTGAGGAGCGGGTCGTAGCGGTTGTTGGTTTCAACCTTTTAGTGTTGGACGGCAATAGTCTCGGCAGCGGTGAAGTATGGCTTAAATTTTGTCTTCCGCTTCTTCTTTGGCTGTTGAAAGGTGCCCGTGCCAATGTACTTTCTAGCTCGTGTACCAGCATCGAGTGTGTGCCCCTCTTGGATAGGGGCTAGTTGGGAGTTATCGTTGTTGTTTTGGCCCTTGAAAAGGCCTTCGTCAGTTGGTTTCCCTTGGCTTTGTGTGCTGTCAAGAATTACTAGCCGGTCTTTCGAAGTCAGATATTGGGAGTCAATTTTCCGGTCGTTTGGACCGGCGTCAACCTTAAAATCTTTTCCGAGGAGTATGTGTTTGATATTACTGGGTAATGATGTATCGACGTTCGTCCTAGGAGGAATCGTCCTATGTTGTACTTTTTTTGCCGGCGGTGATCTGAGCAGCGATATTTCGCAGAGCGGGTTTAAAGTTGAGGGGGCTGAAGCCCTTCCCCTCTAGCCTACCAACTGCCATCTGTCCGAATAGTCAAAAGAACACGATGTGCGGGTGAGAAGGTGGACCTATGTTAGCCACCCCCCGCTGCAAGAGAGAAAGTGTGACCGTGCAAGGTTCCCCCAGGTGCTCCGCTCGCAGCAAGGCGTGCGGTTTACCCCTGAGTAGATCCTGGTCACGCTTAGAAGGCCCTGGTAGGTCTGGGCCACAGCGGATTACAGTACTTCCTCCCCAGGGGGAGTTTTCCAAACACCAGCCAGAGCAACGGAATAGCTAGAGGAGTTCGTTATTGTTGAGTCGCTGACCATAAGCCGGCGAATGATCGATTGATCGATCGATCAATGTTTTCGATGAGCCGATCGATGAGATCCGATGGTAGGGATCAGCTTTTATATCCGCTCGGTCTTCCTAGTTTAACCGTTGTCCATCGCTGATTGGCTCGTTCGAGTTGCTATCCCTTTCTCTTTGGCGGTTGCTCCAACGTATTTTTCTTCCCTTTCACGATTCCGTTGGAAGAGTCGCTTCCATGTTGGGTTGATGTGCAAACCGTCGTCCCGGTTGAAATTGAATGGATGTTTTTCGATTTCAATAGCTTCGCGAATTCACCTCGGAAAATATCGATCTTCTTTCGCGAGCAATTGCGTTTCCTCGATCGTGATTTTATGTCCCGGGCCGGAGGTGAAGTGTTCCGCTATGGCCGACTCCCTCCATTTCTTATTCATCATGGCCCGTTTATGTTCGTCAGCGAATGGATCGTCCTGTTTGTCCGACGTATACGTGTCCGCAGCTGCTTGGAATCCTGTAGACTCCTTCAGATGTTAGCGGGTCGAGTGCATCTTTCGCAGACGGAAGTTCTTCTTTTACTTTTCTTAGCGTGTTAAAACGGACGACGATATTTTCTTTTCGTAGAACCCTGGCTATGCGTTCTGATGTCCCGGCGATGAAGGGAATTTTTGCGTAGGCTGTGGGCTTTGGTCGTTCCACCGAAGGTTTCTCTTTCGGTTTTAAGTTCCGCCGGATGAAGGGGCCGCCAACGCAGCGAAACCCGTAACCCTCCACCAGCATTCAGCAACGCTGCGAAAGCCTTTCAAGTCAAATAGAATACTTATGAATTTAAACACAATTTCTTTAAATAAATAAAACATCCTAATCAAGTCGAATTCCCTCCTAAGGCCTGTCGACACATTTCATACACCACATAGCTGATGCCAACTGCAGGGACCACTTTCATGAAGCTGGGCCTGATTCCTCGATAGAGACCAAAGAATCCCTCCCTTGCTATTATAGCACGTATTAATCTCGTCATGGTTTGGGCATGCTCTGGGCTTGTCAGTATATCTGAAAATACAAAAGAAAGTCAACATCATAACGTTGGAAAAGAGAAGAAGCGGAAAGCATATTATGTGACCAAACAAAAGATCACAGAGAATTAATTTGAACTCATGAATTATTATGACATATTTTTTGCAAGATTATTGACTTGGTAATATATTAACCCTTTCTGGTCTGAGTGATTTAAAAAATATCTCATACAAGATTGATGGCATTGCTGACATAGAAGCAATAAAATAATTACGTGTACTTTTTATAAATTTTTATTGGCACATACAGTTTAACTTATGTGAAAAAATGGGCCGATCATAGGTATACCAATGGCCAAAGGGAAAAAATCAGGGATGTCGATATCTGACCGGAAAGGGTTAATTCCCTTGGCGACAAAAAAATACTGGACAAATTAACATTCAAGGAAGCTACTTCAGTCGTGATAACTTCATTCAAAATTTTGTAAATGTGGTCTTTCATGATTTCATGAATGTTCTCCATCACTCACCTTGAGCTTGGAGCCTTGTTCTCACCAGAGCAAGCGGATACGATACTATCAGCCCACATGTGCTACTAATCGTCCCACAGCATAAGGGAAGCAAAATCCCTGGATTTTCTGAACCATTTTGCCGGATATAATAATTCTTCAAGGTCTGAAATACAAGATGGGAAAACTTAATATAAATTAAGACTAATTTACTATTTTTAGTTTCTAAATTTAAGTAACTAATGCAAACTGTCCAAGCACATTTTAAAAGTTAATGTAGGAATGAGAAAGTTTTTATAATTTGATATAGTTATTAAAGCATTTGGCATTTTTATAAATATGAAGTTGCAGTTTATTTATCAAGAGATCATAATAATACTGCATGATTAAAAGAAGCAATTTATATATTGAATATGAAGTAATTAATTAACTTTTAACTGTTTACTAAGCTCATTACCTAGAGACAACATTAAAAATTAGTCAAAAATATCTCAAGGTACAGAAAAACAATAGAAAAATTAAGAACTCATTTGCCACATTCACAAACATCCAAGATAAATAATTTGACATACGAACCTCATAAACAGCCAGATCTATGCCAGCATATGGGATTATCCCAAGAAGGTTTGGTAGGTATCCACGGTAAAAAGTTCTGAGTCCCTCCCTCCTATAAATTTTTTTTGCTGCATCAATGATCCCAGCATACTGGCCAGTTTTCCTGAGGGCCAGTCTAGTTTTTAGCACCTAGACAAAACAATTAGCACAATTAATGAATGCACTTAGAAATCCAACTTAAGATGTTTAAGCAAAGATTTTAATGAAACAACAATGAGGATACTTCTTCTCACCTCAAGTGGATATATAATGGTCTGGCTCACTCCACCAGCAATTGACCCAGCTACGAAACGCTCGTTGATGCTCAAATCCTCACCGCTGTTTTGATGGATCAACGTTTTTGTTTGCTCATAAGCCATGAACTTTATTGCAGTTTCTGGAACAATCTTAATAACATTTACTCCATTTCCTCGCCAGAGTCCTCTGATACCACCCTCTTTTACCATTTCGTGTAAACAAGACACAATTCCTCCTTTATTACCGTGTACCTGAAATAAATTCCAGAAAGATAAGTCTAAAGTGGTAAGTTCTTTTAACATCTACAGTTATGATTATCTGAACTTCTAATTAGTATTGGGAACAAATTTGGTAAAATGCAATTTTTTTCTTCATACAATACTTTTGCGTCATATTTTTCCTGATGTATGTATGTATTTCATTTTTATACCGAATTGCGAGGGACTTTGACATTCAGGGTGTTTCGAATGCTTCAACACTGCAATGAGACAAGGGTGGAGAAGAAGGAAGAGTGAGAATTTGCTTAAACCGCTTTGTTCATAAAGATTACTCAATTTAGTAGCAGATTTTATTTCAGCCAGCTATTAATCATTCAGTTGTTAAGTTTTACATTTTATCTATCAAAATATTTTATTGAACAACGGTATAGGAGTTGTTTCCTGTCTTTATCTTTGCCATAGTCTCCACTCATTATTAATATATATTTTATTAATGTATTTGTTGTTTTAATTACAATAGTAATATTCAAAAATATATATCAAAAATACATTTATATGCCTATTTGATGATATTTCAACACATGATTTTTAATAATGCCAAATTACCCCGAGTTTTTATTATCAGCGCCAACTTTGATCAGAGAATTTCAGATATTTATACTTTATTGCAATTAGAACAAGAAGTCCAAACCAGGACTAATGCAGGCTGGTTTCCCATAGCTGACGTTCCGAATTTATTACTTATATTGACAAGGAAAGTGTTAGTGATTCCAAGGAATTCTCTGGAAATCAAATTAATAGAGCATTATCAGGTTTAAAATATTAATAGCAATGTCAAATTTTCTTTCTCTCGTATTTTCCATATATTTCATTTGATAAATGTTACTGTTTATACACTGATATGTGTGAATCATCTGTTCATTGCTGAAGGGTAGTCAAGTGAAATAGAAAATAACAGATTTGTTCACTCATCTATGCTCAAGCCGAGTTAGGAAATAATCGTCTCCATGGCAACAAACCGATAAAATGCGACTTATAACGTAAAAACTCTGTTTTAGTAATAATTCAATAAATTACGATAAATTATCAAAATTCGGAGTTAATATTTGGAATCTAAATTCTTTTCCCCTTAGAACAGGACAAACCTCACTCCGATATCAGAATTTTAAGATATTTTAAAGTATTAAAGAAAACATCCCTGTAGGATGGATTTGATACTTCAATTTTTGCACAAGCCTCATACCAACAAGTTTCATGAAAATCTGCCCATTGATGCAAAAGTTGTTAATAGGGGAAACACACAGATAGGACCATTTCATTAGGCTGTTTCCATTAGAAACCAGCCCAATAGAAATGAGTTTTTCACAAAAAATACAATATCATCACATTTAATACAACATAAATACCACGAAATTCTTCATGCTTTTTTAGTTTATTGGTATTTCGTTCCAATTCAAGTATTTTTTCAAGTAATTACCGTGCATGATTTAAATTAGAAGTTTGGTATTCAACAACTCAACGTCGCATCCATTAAAATATATAGTCAGACCCCTATTTACCACCCCTCCCCATATAGTGCCACTCCTGCTTACCGCCCATGAATCGTCGTGAACAAAACTTCCATCTTATGATTAAATAGAGCTAGCATATACCTCGATTTATCGCCACCGCCGCTTTAGCGTCAAAGGCAGTGATGGACAAACGGTGGCGCTAAATCGGGGTCTGACCGTAATTAAAGGTCTTAGGATTTCGGCGTGGACCTAAAGAAACCCTATCTATAATAGAGAACTAATAAGCCTTTAGTGAAGCTCGCTGATGATATTTTCCGGCGTCGGCATATTTTCATGTCAAAATCACTTGCACTGGTTGATATGCAAATTGCAAGTCTATTAATCGCTATTAGGACTCGGAGCGGAAAGTGCGATCGCGATGCGCACCAATGAGGAAGCGAAATCTGCAGACGAGGAGAGACTTCCCTCTCGAAACGATCAAACCCCGTCACACTCCCTCAATCTCCGCCGGTACCACACGCGTAGTAAATGAGGCGAGAATCCGATCCCTGGCCGGATGCCCTCCACCCATCTTATTGCCCATAAAGAATAGGTCAAAGGTAGTCCACCACCTCGACATCCGAACATAACCAATCTTCCATCTCCATCGCTCCCCGACCGCTGAACTACGTTATCTCGAACAAACCTCCTCGCGCGGACCAATGGGGACGTTACGGCGGCCGGGGATGGACTTGGCTTGGACCTTGCTCGGACGACGAGAAGAGCCTTTGCTTCAGCGGTGGAAAGTTACAGGGTGATGGAAGATTACGTTATGATAGACGGAGACGAAACGGGGAACATTAAAAGGCGCACACGAAATGGCCATGTCGAAACCAATGACTTCTCTCGGGAGATTTGACCCCGAGATTTATATTAATATTTTATCGTGCGTTTATCGGCAGCTCGGACACGGAACTATGCAACGGCAAAAAATGATGAAAAAGCGAGAGGACGGTTTCCATGCACCGACTCGGCATTGAGGGACAGACACGCTACCTATCAACCCTAAATGTTTGAAAACGATTGAAAAATGAATAATAATAATAAGCAAAAAAGATCGTTGAAAAAAACTTCCTTGAATCTTGTTTTTTTTTATAAAAACAATTGCATAAATACTACATCCGTTAGGTACTGCAATTACATTAATCGCACTGGACTCGGACACTATCTTGTAAATATTATTAATCAAAGAAGGTTTTCACTTCGTAGAACGACATTACACGAATGAAATGAAACCCATTACTTAAAATTACACTTCGATTTATAATCGCGACTGGTTTCACGTAACGGTAAGTAGACTGATGATGCGAAAATGGGTCGCGGATATAAATTGAAGTGTAATTTTAAATAAGGGGTTTCATTTCATTCGTACCAAGCAAATGTGGGAGGTACAGCACACGTTTTGTTTTAAAATCAGCAGGTCGGAAACCCATTGGTTTAAAAAATGAAGAATTCATTATATATCGACGCTACGCGCTAGTCACCACCAACTCTCATCCTATTTATTGCCGAAAAATAAATGAATAATATTACTAATTATAAGAGCAATGAAAAATTACTCAGCCTACTACCTAAAAATAATGGCACTACAAACGTTGACGGAACAACAGTGTAAAAGGTGCTTTTTACCAAAACAATAAATATAACTGAAAACAACTGAGGAACTACTAAACTCATGATTAAGATATAAAAAACTAGCCAAAAAAGTTTTTGGAAACCGGTGGATTTACCTTGACCACAATTTTATTCCGGATATGAGGCGAGCTACATAATTCATTTTTGGAATTAAATTGCACACGGAGAAAACAACGGATTACTAAACTAAAGCTAAGCCAGCTACACGCGTAAACGATCACGAATTTAACAATTTTTTTAGATTCGTATGTCACAAAGGCTCCATCGAATAACACGAAGTAGTCATTCGGTCGATTTCCCTTGAATTTTGAAGACCCATCTCACAATCACGTGATACGAGGATTATCGAAGTCAGCCCACATCTGCCAAAGATCATAAAGGAAGCACTAGGAGGAGGGGGACATGGACATGAGTCGGCAAACCATAAACCGAAGCAATCGGTGGAAATTAGAATATCACGTGGAAGGGATTGCGGATCGGCAAGTCACCCAACGCACAGTGGGACCAAATCCGAAAAAGGGGACCCATGTATATGCATATATTACAATACTGAAAGTAAGCGAGTAAATGCCGGAAATTTCTGAATTATTAATTTGAATAATACCTGTCGTATATAGAGCGAGTTTTCCATTCAGTCTCTATATATCATGCTAACATCTTCTAGGACACAACGAACAAAACGTTCGAGCTTCCGAATCCTCTTTATAACCGAGTTATACCGTGTGTAATTTTCTATAGTTCATTTATTTAAACTATTTCAGGAACGGCTTTTCCAGGACTTATATAATGGACAAAATATCGATAACAAAGACGACCACGTACAACCATTCTGTCGGCAGGATTCGAACCCACGAGCATTGGGAGCCAGACACGCTAACCACCCCTCTACCAAAACCGGCAATAATATTTTTAACAGGACAAAAAGAGAACCCAGCTTATTATTTTTTGCGTTTAATTTTTTCATTATTACTACTTGCCATTTACTTGCTTTACTCATAGACTCGACTATGTACACGCAAACTCCCATTAATATTTTACGAAACGGGGAAAAATTATATTCGCGGCAGTAAGGAAATGCGAAGGAAAATGAGGCAGATCCCGGTCTTACCGAGAGTGAAGTACAGAGGGAACGGAAGAAATAGTAACCGTTTCATATCCTTTCCACCTGCCTCCTTCCCTTAACCACTTCCATCATACGGCGACGTCGCTCCATAAAAAATGGCTCCGTCTGAATGATCGCCTCTTCACTTGACACCCTCTAACGCCACGCGGCCAAAACCCAACCCCGAATAATCGAAGCATAATGGAAGAAGGTTGGGTGGGGGTTTAATACCACGGCAGGTGATAGCGGGGTGGGATTGACCCCGACCAGTTTTTCTACGTCTAGACTTACTTGTTGGAACACTTTGAGTCGATCCAAAGGTGCGGTGCAGGTACGGGATACGCCTCCGGCGATGCCACCTGCTACCAGATGTCGCCACCACATACCAGAATTCATATCCGCCGATGTGAAATCATCTGGTACGTTCATATCCTCCCCGATGTCGAGATACTGAAGAGGAAGAGTGGAGCGGGTGAAACGACACTTCATAGTACTTCGACCGTTATTACACCCTCCGTACCATCTTAAACATTTAACTACTGCAGTGAAATTACGAACACGTATCTGCGGTGCGGTCTTCCAGACAGCCACTGTTTATTAATTTATTATGATAATTTCAATATCTACATCTACAATTTGGTTCTCCACGTTAAATAATGCCATGGGTTAAGTAATAAAAAAATTATATTCACTTTGTTTGTAAAATATAAACTAGGCGGTAATTTGACACTATAATTTAGGCGGTCTCTCGCAGACAGCATCTATATAGTTAAATGTTAAAACGTTTTCGTCAAAAAATTACGAAAATCGATGAAAAGTTTTTAGACCATTCATGGATGAATAAAGCGGAATATATTCTTGAATGTGCCTAATTTATATGCCGCGAGAAATAACGCTTGCCCAAAAAATTTCTATATTCATCACATTCTAATAGTAATACGTTAAAAATAAAATTCTACCATGGCTTTCCACAAATTAAATTCATAGATATATTTAACGAAATATTAATATCATCGAGCGCACGGCATCTGGTCAAAATATACATTTTTAAGCCATTCATTTAGGATAAAAACACCCGGGACGGGCTATTTACAAGAACAAATTGGTCAAAGCCTCTCAACTGCCTCATCTTCTCCGGGGGGAAACCAAAACGAAGTCATTTATTTTTTAAGGCTGGACACTGAAGCGTCTTCCCCTGGCGTGACGTCACTTTCATTGCTAAGGCAAGAGAATTGGCGGCTGAATGAAGAGCACTCAGTTCGTTTTCTATTTACGAGAGTTAGCGGTAAACAGCACACGGCCTATCTACATCTACAAGTTACCCTGCAATTCACCTAGCGGACAAGATGGAGTTGGAAGAGTCTGGCAACTAGACCGGAACTCTGCGCCGCAAAAAATCTGGCGACGATACAGCTTTAATCACTCACTTGCAAGGGCTATTATTACCTACGAGGATTAGGGGGAAGTATAACTCAAAACAACTAAGTTCTGGAGCCTAGTAAAAAGTTTGGGGATATTATTTACACTATTATACGTAAGATACTCTCTTCTTTAACCTTACACATGCCAGCCGAAATAATTTTTATGTAGAGATCACAATAAAATTGGAAAACATTGCGCCAAGATAGGTTTTATGGCAAAATGGCATCCTGAATTTTTCCAGCCCTGATCATTGAGCTGACTTCGTTCTGTTTGCTAACGATCAAACGGGATAGCTACGCAAACTTATATAACTTAGAATAATAAATAACTGATTTTATCACACTTTCCGGTAGGAATAGGTGGTTTCAAAATAACGATAAGTGAGCTAAGTTACCCTATTAAGGCGATATGTAAGTACAAAAACAGGGAGAGAAAGCCAACCAGCACAATACTGTCAAAATATATTACTATTAATATTATTTACGTTATGGTACGAAAGATACTATCTTCTTTAACCTTATTACACTTGCAACCGGCATAATATTTATACAGAGTTCACAATACATTGCAAAAAATAGCGCCAAGATGGATCTTATGGCGACATGTCATCTTGAATTTTTCCAGCTCTGATCATTAACCTGACTTCGCTATGTTTGCTAACGATCAAACGGGATAGCTACGCTAAATTAACTAACTTAGAATAATAAAGAACTGATTTTATCACGCTTTCCGAGCAGTTGGTCCCAAATATAGAACCCAATGATTGAACATTGCACTTAGAACACCCATTTATTTATATCATATTTCCATTTATTTATACGTGATTATCAACAGAAAGAAACTTACTTGTCCATCTGGAGGTTTTCCCCTGCAGTACGTAGCCAGAGTAGTTAACTGGCGCGCAAAATTCAATAAAATTCGCATCCTGAAATCACGAAACTCACGTAGACATTCAACTCGGCGTTGCTAAGGAATTTTAATGTACACGGTCGTCAAGGCGTGCAACAATGCACTTCCACCAATATAGCCGACGAAGTACATATGTATACCTATATCACCCCCCTTTATATTGCTAAAAATCTTGTCGCGAAAAGATTCTTTGTGGAACAGAGAATCAATCCTTAAATGATATTTTGAGTCAAGGGAAAATAACGTTTTACTTTCGGTCGCCAACCATCCAAGTTCAGAGATTCTCAGAGCTTCCTTTCGGTCCTCTTTTTCACAAACGGGTTTCCTCATACGCACTTCACCTTTGGTCGGTTGTTTTTTAAAAACAATTTCTGCGGGATTTCAGAGAATTTTATGAATATTATCTATTGGGAAACTTTGGATGGGAGCCGAAATTGTTATGAATTCTAATCATTGCATTTGCACGCGTATCAATCATTAAACCAATGAAACATTTGACAGGTTGATTTTTCTGTTGACAATATATTTTAAAAATCTGGAGCAACAAATTACACCAATAATCCTATAAATACGAGGGTATAAGGATTAAAAGAAAAATAGTGTGCGGGAGATAATTTTCTAAGTCTGAAAGTGCGTCTTTTGGAGTTAGACGACGTTGCGTTTCAACGATTCCATTCTGAAATATCTTGCAGATTCTTCACATAAGTGGGTAATTTACACCATTTAGGGGCTTTTGATTTAATAAGAGAGAGAGAGAGAGAAGCAATGTTGGATGTGGCTAATTTGCGAAATTTTTCATCAAGCAGTTTATCAATTAACTGGTTGGTATATCCATTCTTGTTGGATATATATTTAATGATCTCCAATTCTTTGTTAAAATCAGAGCTGGATATGGGAATGTTTACTGAACGGTGTAGCATGGCATGATAAACTGCAAGTTTGTGAGATAATGGTGGGTGGGAGAAATCAGCAGGAATTACTTGATATGTATATGTTGGTTTTCTGTATATTTCAAAATGATGCTTATTATTATGAATTGTGATGCTTAGGTCGAAAACGTTTAATTTTTTGTAAATTGAGTTTAAAAATATAAGATAGGAATTTAATTGTCGATGGCTCCCGGTCCAACAGCATAGAACATCATCGACGTATCTGAACCAATAAAAGATATGTTTTATAGAATGGTTATTGGAATTAAATTATATTGATTCTAAATCATCCATAAAAATGTCTGACAGTAGGGGGGAGATAAAGGAGAGCCCATTGCTAAACCTTCCTTTTGCTGATAAAATTTTCGATGAAGACTGGTAGAGCGCTGCACAGTAGCATTCAAGTCAACCGTAGTTGACATTCCGCATTTCCACATAATGAAAAACCAAAGCCAAGATGGCGCTTCTCATAGCGACATCAGTTGATCATTTAAAATTTTAAATTCATTTTTTTAATTACGAGAAATACGGTACCTGAATTATACAAAATAATTTCTATTGCAATATAATAAAACGCTAATTTTTCTTATTTGAAAATTAATTATAAAAAAATGAATATTTTCTAAAATCAGAAGTGACACCTATTTAAAGTGGAAGAAACTGTCGATATTTCGTATTTACAAACACTAATAAAGATAATCGTTATTGCGCTCTATATTACAATTAAAACTTTATTCTTGATTAATTGTATAATTTGTATGTATATTTTAAGATATTCTTTAGATATTTAGCGCTAGATGTAGCACGAATATGAAACTTCTTTCGTAAATGAGCAGATCGTACTTCAAAAGAGTGTTAATCTTGCATGGATTATTTAACAACTTCATAAAATGGAACTATTATTAACGTTAGTAAGAGGGACTACTCCTGAATCTTCGATAATTGCCAGCATTTACTTGAATCAAGAATCATCGTCTATGTGATGGATCGCAAATTTATTTTTAGGAATGAACCATATTAATCTGAGCTATTGCTATGATGTGCCGAAATAGCAATCTAAATCGTTTTCTTATCACAATCGTAATGAAATATTACATAACATCAGTTATTTATTTGTAAGGTTTGCTTTAGCTTCATAAAATCCTTGGGCATTTTCAAAACTGGAGGAACTTTGAGGTATAATGAACCGATTCCCTAGATAGCGAGATTATTAAACTTCCGAACGAGGCTAATATTTACGTGAAGTCCATTTCATCCAAAATGCGACGATCTGAATTAGAATTCCGTTTAACTCAGCTGAATATTCTCCAAATTTCATTATTAATCGATAATGCTATACGTTTTAATTTAAAGCAAGGTTTAAAAATCTCACGTTCACCTGCCAAACGACAAATACTGTGGAATTTCCGTGTCGAAAGTCTATAGGAATGGGATATTTTCTATACGTACCGAAAACTGTGGGCTTAGTTGTCTATCGGAATACAACTATTGCCCAGTTTCATCATCCTGGCCAGTAATAAGGAGTTAAGTTTATGCATTCTTTTTCAGCTATGTGATTATTTTCCAACGAGCGACAAATAGAATAAACAAGAACATCGGGTGGGAAAAAAGTAATTTCGGAGGAAAAGGTAACAGCTGGGAGGGAAGGATTCGGTCACGGTGGGTCTGTTAAGGGCAGGTTACACGTGCCGCTAAGTCATACGTTACTGGGAAGCCCTCCTGGTCCAATTGGAATACGAAAAAATTAGTGCAGCATTGACGTCCAGCCGCGGTGTTCGGTGGGCATCGGACGCAAGCGAAAGCAGTTCAATGCGATAGGTGTCCTTTACGTTTGCAAATTCAACTCGAGCCACAACTCGGAGAGATTCAGATACTCCCCCATTTTAAAAATTATGACTTAAAACTTATTAATTGATAATCGCCATTTGTCCTAAATTCTCGTGGGATATGCATATTCGTAATCCGTTAAATGCACTCGTAAAGAACTAGCTTTCATCGGAAGTGATGCTAAATAGTGGCGAAAATACGGAAGAAGCGTGTGAACGTTCTTTGATTTTACAAAGCGTCAGTTCTTTATTAAATGATTGGGAGGGTAACTTTGTGAATTTGTATGATGCCTGTAGAATCGTATGCAATATAATGATTAGCGCCCGGGGATAAAATGTCTATTACGATAATGCAATGGAAACCCCTAAAACCCTGTAGGGCGATTAATAATCCAAGAAAGTGGGCGGGAGAAACTCCGACATATTGCAAGGTCGCAACTTCATGATAGCTAAAGGTGACACTATGGGAATAATGTTAACGCCCACGCATATCGAAAGACACAACCACGATAATAAAATGCGTGTCATCACATCGAGTGATGCTGAGGGCAGAGGAGATACACGATCGGGCTCGTGTAATTTTTTGTTTGTTCAGGGAGGCCATTGTTAAAACAATAAATGAAATCCATTTTAATGCTTATTAATATATTTGATACTAGGGAGTTGCGATTTTTCATTCCATGCTCACATAATGCTGACGAATCACACCTAATAATCGACATTCATTTGACCTAATGAAAATCTGTCGTTCATTTCTACCTCCACCCAATGTCTTACATATAGCGTCACTATTTTCAATTAATTAGAAGCGCACCCCTAAGTTATATTTTTCGAAGAATTATTGGGGATCATAATATGAAACTGAAATTAATTACCTTGCATGCCGAAATGCAGACGTCTCCAAGATGAGGAGGTAAGCACTCAGTCAGGCAGCGTTTAGGGCGTTGAGGTGTTTTTTAGAAGGAAAGGAAAATAGAGGGAGAGGTAATGGTCAAATAATGCGTGCGTACGTGCGAGTACGACAGCCGCAATCCTTCTAGGAAATTTCTGGTAAGAGAAGAATGTATTTTCTTGAAGTTTGAAGGTAAATATGTCCTATTGAGAGAACTTCTATATTAAACAAGTAGTTATGGAAAGCCCTAATCCGCCTTCTTTCCTTTCAATACAATTTTAATATACAACAAGTAGGGGTTATATATGTTTTTCCGTGGTACAGCGGTGCTTTTCGTCACCTCGCGCTACAAACGAAGTTTCTTTTTTAATCCGTTCTGCCAATACCTTCCAAATTCATAGTTACAGAAACATTCTAACCTTGATATCATGGTAGCCCTGTTTAATCGACCCGGTTGAAATACGACATTTTGCTTATTTATTATGTTATGTTATGTTTATATTAAAAGTATTAAATTTGGTTCAAATTGATGAGAATAGTTAAACACAAATACTTGTAAAAATAATATTTTATCCGTTGTATTGTGGCAGCCTTGCTTTCCATATCTACAGTAAACATCTTGAAATTGCTATTTTATATTGCACGCCTGCTTCATACAAACCTTTGTCAAAATCGGTTTACCTAATTCCTTCCAAATTCATAATTGCCGAAAAGATTAAGTTGGTGGAATACGTCCCTCCGATATCCAGGAAAAGTTGCGAAAAGTAGGTATGTGTTTCGGATACAAAGCAGCCTTCGTCATTGGCGATTCATCTACCATCTATCATTACTTACTTCTCCATACCATTGAGTTGACTTGTCACATTCTCACGTTTTGCATCAATTTTAACTATTAAAAATTATTTTAAGACAATATCATTTAGCAAACAATGAAAATGATCTTATTCACAAATCTCTCTCGCAGAATACCTAATTGTTTTATCGAAGGTCATTTTACACTTTTCTTTGAATAAATTGTTAAAAACACTGCCGTATGCGAGCAGAAGTATCTTAGGCAGTCATCGCAGATATTATTTTCAGTTTGTAATATTATTTATATGAAACGTGATGGTTTCTGAAGCAGGAAGGCCGAATGCCGTAGAGATGTAGGGCTGCACGCTAAAATTCAAAGAAAATGAATGACAGGTACAAAGAGACGTCGATTCCCATATTGTACGGAAAAGTAAATCATAATTTCACCGAGAATCAGGATGTTACTAATGCCATAATTTGTCCGAGTTGCTGTCAAGATTATGTTTCCCGCGTAATGATGCCGTTACGCTAATTGTTCCTCCATCTCTCATCTATAATACCAGGGGATCCGCGGGATGTTTGGCCTCGCTCAAGCTGCCTTGGGATGGTGGGGGGAATCACGTAGGTAGGTGTTTCGGATACAAAGCAGCATTCATCATTGGCGATTCATATACCATCTATCACGTTCAATATTATTATCGTCTTCGTAGTTCTCCTACAGTGTGGATGTAAAATTTGATTGGAATTGAAAGCGCTGACCTCGGAAGTAAAATATGAATGAAAGAAATGTAATTTCAAGAATCGCACGAAATACCGGACTAATGGCAAATGAACCTGAGCCTTGTCTCCTCGTTGAGACAAAAGTTATAGCAGGACAGACAAACGGATAATCAAGCAAACAGACCAAGTGCACAGGGATTCAACATAAGAGACCGCGCCAACGCAAATTGCTTGCCTCTGGGGTACATTTTAGGGAAATATTTATTTGGCGTTTTCTTCGTTGTTTGATGTTTTCTGTGTGTCCGCTAAATTTCGTTTTGATTGGATAAGACTTAAAAATTAGCTCAGGAACTATAAGTGTGGTGTTCTAGAAAAACTATTGGCAGTCGTCTCTTAAGTTATTTGAACATGCACACGAAATTTTGTGAAAATAAAAAAATCGAGATTGCAGTTATCGTAGAACAGACAATGACGATTCATATGCTACAAGAATTTTATTTTAATTTTACATGGTACTAACTAGAAACTGATGGCAATATCAGAGATTCTGATTTTATTGTAAACGTTTACCTACTATGGGCTACATAAACGTTTTATTTTTCATGAATTAAACGCGTTCAAAAAGATTTGATTTGCAAAATTTAACCCACCATATATACATCTCTCCTGGAATCTGGTAGAACTTGTTCGGGAGCCCAGAATCTTTGTAATGATGTAATTTTCATCTTTACTAATGTTTTTACCTTATATTAAGTTGAGATTTTGGTAGAATCTAATTCAATGAAACGATACTTAATGCATAAATCTCCTCTTTATACAGAACCATGTTGGTTACCAAATCTGACGGGCCAGTGACGGGTCGCCTGATTTTTATTACAATTTAAAGCAATCTAGAAACATTCACCATTGTTTTAGATTTCTTTTCAAAAGTAAATGAGGTTGGCGGAGAATTAAGCAAAGTTGTAACGTTTGTGCTGTCAGTTTCAGTATCCAACGAAACCTGCGAACATGTATTCAATGTCATTAATGTTTTGTTGAGTAAAGGTCGAAACTAATTAAGTGTGCATCATGTCAAGGCGGAAATTTCAGTATACACCAATTTTAATTACTCACCTAAAGATTTCTATGCCTTTTTCTGTCAAAATCAGATCTTTTGGAGACTGCTAGAGTAGTTCAAAATACAAATTCAAATTACATAAATGAAACACGGCTTTTGAAGTAATGCTATTTTTACGAATTTGTTATTATAATTCATAGAGTAATGTTAAAACAATAATAAGGTTAAACATTCATATATTTTGTAAATGATAAATAAACCAAATTTTATGGTCCTCATTAGCTTTTTTTAACCTACAGAATGTCTCTCTATTAACTCCCGGAATCAACAATTTACAAGATGGCAACTGTAAATTTAACAATAAAATAAATATTAAATATCATTATATGTTTCCCAATAATTAAATAAAGTAGTTTCATTGCTCACACCCGGTTTTTTGACCTAGATAAAATCCTCCCTGTTTCTCCCGAAATTTGCTATTCATTCGGTGGAAATCTCTCGGAATCAACTACTCATGAGGTGGCAACCCTAGTTTCCTGTTTCTACGAGCAAATTTTCAAGACGTCTCTTGTGTGAAGAGAAAATATTATCTGTAGTTGTAAGAATTTCAGAAATCGGGGACGTGAATTCCATAGGAGTAAAATGAGCATCAACCGACTTGAATCAGCACATCTGAGAAAATATAAAAAAATGAAATTTAGTAACAGCGGAAGAATGATATGCGAGATATAAAAGGAAATAAGTAGGAAGGGACTCACCCAGGGTTGCCACCTTATGAGTAGTTGATTCCGGGAGATTTCCTTTTCATGATAGAAAATTCCGGGAGAATCCGGGAGTATTTTCTCTAGGTCGAAAAACAACTAAAGTGACCAATGAAACTTATTTTATTTAGTTATTAGTAAAATCAATAATGATTATTTAATATCGTTTTATTTTTAAAGTTAGAGTTTTCACGTTGAAAACGGCTGATTCCGGGCGATATCCATATGAATAGTTAACCGCGATATCGTTTGTAGGTTAAAAAACACCTAATGAGAACATAGAATAATTGTGTTTTTTATTTAGAAAATATATTAATATATAACGTCAGTTTATTTTAATATATGAAATATAATAAAAAAATCTTAAATATAGCATTACTTCAGTAGTAATATTTCATTAGAATTTGTTATTCGAACAACATCGAGCAGTCTCCAAAAGATCTGGTTTTGATAGTAAAAGGGCATGGATATCTTTAAAAGAGTCTTTAAAATTGGTTCATACGTGAATTTCAGTCTTGACATGGTCCACATTTAATTTGCTTCGAACTTCACAGCACGATTCGTTAATAGCATTGAACAACGGTCACAAGCTGCGGTGGATACTGAAGCTTAAAACACAAGCGTTACACTATTATTTAATACTCCGTCATCTCCATTTACTTTTGGAATGAAATCTAAAACAATATTGAATGTATAATAATTGGTTTAAATAAAAATAAAAATCAGACGAACCTTTATTGGCACGTTATCGTGGTAACCAACATGCTCCTGTATAAAGAGCATATTTGTACATTATTTATCACTTCAATGGCATCAATGGATAGGATTCTATCAAAATCTCAAATTAGTAATAGGTAAATTCAATTTCGAAGATTTTGGGCTGCCGGAAAAGTTCTACCAGATTCCGGAAGAAATGTATCTAAGATTGGTTAATTCCGGGAGACTCCCAGAATTCCGGAAGAGGTGGAACCCCAGACTCAGCGCCTCAGTGCCACTCGGGACGAATGTGGCGCCAAGTGTTAGTTAAACCTTTCTCTCAGATAACTGTCCTAAATACTTTTTCAACGTTTAGGTGAAATTGGTTGAGCTACACGAACGAATCGATTTCGAATAAAGGAGTAAATTATGGAACTGTTTTAATATAATTAATTACGTGAGCCGGTCCAGTAGTGTGACGTTGCTCGCGATACAGCTTCTGGTTAGCTCTCACGCATGGCTTCGACTTTAGTGATCGATATTTGTAAATTTCATTTTCCGGCCGCCCGCGGACCACCTGAAAGACACTCGAAGCCCAACAGTGGTCCGCGGAGCACACTTGGAGAACCGCAGCGTTAAAGTAGCTGTATTCAAACATTACAAAGCCGAGGACCCTCAACGACGAGAACTATCTTCGCCCCTAATTCTGTACCATCACGTTACCGCATAAAAACAATAACCATACCTACTGGACATACAATTGCAATTTTCTCGTTCGGCGGCGTTTGTTGTTGTATGACAAAATTTGAAAAATGCCCAAGATGAAAGCACGTTAACCCGTAACCACAGGCATCGGTCTCTCAGACCACACGAAAAATTTCAATAGTCTATTTTATGGTCCATGGATCATTTAGGCCTTTGAGGTTTTGTTTAGCTTTGTATCCTGGAGGTGGCTTTGTTTACTTCACGGTAGTTGCCTTCTAGCTTTGGACCTGTGCGTACTAGAGCGGGTTTAGTTTCGTTGCCGGTCTGAAAAACCGCTTGACTGTGTCCACGTAATTTTTTTCGGGACAGTTCTTTCACACGGTTTCGGAAATTTCCTACGACATGTTGCAGTTATACCGTCCTGGACCGTCGCACGTCCAAAAATGAAAACCAAAACTGCCTTCCAATGTTTTATTTGTAGCAGCTCAATATATTTGAAATGTTCAGCACCCGCTTGAGGAGAGAGAGCGTGAGAGGGGGAGGGGAGGGCGTTGGAAAGGGAGTGGGATGGGAAGGGGGGATGGTAATGGGGGGTTAAGGGGAGAGGGAGGGGAGTGGGTGGAGAGGGTGGGAGAGTGGAGGGAGAGGAAGAGGGAGAAGGGGAGAGAGCGGGGTAGAGGGGGAGAGAGATAGAGACAGAAAAGAACCAAATGTACTATATATTGAAAATAATTATGTGCGGTTAAGTATTTTATAGCGAAATTTATTTCTTTGTCTAACAATTTCTATTCACCCAAAACCATTTTTACACTCCGTACCACTCAATCATGTTAATTTAATATTTATTGCTTAATTTTTAGTGCATATAAAAGTTGGTGTCATTAATTTGACTTTTCAAGATATTTCTAAAGGCTAAAGACTACTTAAAAAAGTTGTCCAGTATTGGAAAGTACCAGAACTTGGGTGACATTCGTGGTACCGCAAACAGCAACCAAGTTTTGAGAAGAGGATAAGTGAACACGAATTATAATTTGAATTTCTGTCACCCATTTGCTACTTCACGAAACATCTCTTGGAAAACGCTCATAACAGTACTTTTTACCATATGTTAACGACTTTTTATGCCAAAGGCAATAGATTTTTTTCTGGAACAATCAAAATTTATTCATTTTTTCCTCACTAGCGAGTTTGTATTTAAAAGAATTCTCCAATCCATTCCGAAAACACCATTGAAAGAATTCCTTTTGGTGACTTTATGGCGAGATATTTCCTATTTTCCTCCTCCTCTCTCCACCATACCTCTTTCCCATCTGTCTTTTCGTTTGATTTGTCATTCTTAACGGCCCCACTTCAGCCGTCCTCGGCTGAGGGGTGGTCAGCGTGTCTGGCTCCCAATGTTAAAGTCGCCCGAGTAAAATAGTAAAAGGTGCTTGCATACTCACCTTGAAAAAACATTCATTTTTCAGAAACACATTTCGTCATTGGAAATATATTTTTAATTCTAAAGATTTCACCTCTTAACCGATTTTCATTCTTTCCTTGTGTAACTATAATGTAGTAAACCAATCCCTAAATTTTGCAATTTCAAGAATATTATACTTTTTTCACAGTAGGATACTAAAACCACACATTTTTGCCAAATTTTAAAGTTGTACCCTATCTAGTAGTGAAATAATATTTATCTATTTGTTTAAATTTTAAATAATTATAACGGCCGCATCAACATATTGATGGAGATTTTTATTTGGGTATGTGCACCAAGTTCAAAATAACTTTAAAATTTCCGCTTCAACACGACATTATTTTTTTTTCACGATTCTCAAATATTAAAACAAATACTACACAACTTATATTCTACACATGAAAATTATCACCATCTGATGTTACTTGGTTGTCCTTTGTACCTTGATGTGGTATAAGGGCTTGATCATTTCAAGGGGTAACATTTTGTCGTTGTCAAAGAGAGGATAACAAGGTAGGAAATTTAACACCACATTTGAACAAATACAAAGTCTCAAAATTAAAACACAAATTTATTAGTGTAATATTGTAAACACTGGAAACTGTATTGGGTACTCAGTTTCAGCCAGAAGTTACAAGATAAAAATATTGATGATACATTGGTCATTGATTCACAACAGTTATATGCAGGCAATTAACAATGTAATGCTTATTGTAAAAGAGCTTGTTGGAATGACTTGAAAGTAGATTTAAATGCAACCTTAAAAGGCATTGATGTATAATATTGTACAATTAAGACATGCCATTAAACAAGATTTTATCTTTTGTGTATAACAGCTTGTAACTTGTTTAATCTATGTGAAAATCCTTCTTCGGGTTGACGTTTCTGTTTTATTAAGATTAAAATTTAATTTTGTGAAATGCACGAAAGATATTTAGATGCTTAAGCATTGACAGTATATGGAATATAGTGGAGTACATTATAATTCTTAACTAAAATTACACTTAGTCAAGGAACACACAACAATCAATGCTAAGTGTTCTATCTGTTCTTTTTTTAGAATTTCACAATAATGAAAATTATGTGTGTTATTAAATACCCTCGACCATCCTATACTGCCAGAAGGCTCAAATAAATGTAACTGTTGCTTGACATCACAGCTTTTGGGAGTTCATTAACCACTTTGCTGGTATCATTTACCCACTTTTGGTTATTCATGAAGGGATAATTTATATATGCGGAGATATTAATTTAATAAAAATAAATAAATGCACTAATTAATGCATCAGAATATGCTGAAATCTTTTCAACACAACCTACTCATAAGTAGATGCATGTAGAAGGTGAATGTTTTTTATTAGATAGTTATAACAATGTCGACTATTGCTTGGCACAACATTCAAGATTCAGCCATCAGATAATTTGCGTAATACTTTCAAACTGTAAAAAATCAGCCTGAGCTCTTAGATAATACAAAAAAAACTATATAGTATATAAAAAATAAATAGACAGGTATTATACAGAAGATTTTGAAATAAAGACGATGTTTTTCACTAAAGAGCCTATCAAAATCACATCCACACAAAATAATTATGTTGTCAGCAAAGATGACAAAAATTGCTAAAACACTCAAAATTGCTTCAGTCATAATTAACAGGCTAAAGCCTTTTTCTTGTATGAAGAAATTATACATTTATTATTTTCTTTCTGTTTACCAACAGAATACTTATGAATGCTGGTGGAGGTTTTCGGGTTTCGCTGCGTTGGCGGCATTTCTGGCTCTAGACGTTTCGCAGACATTGCAGTCTGCATCTTGAGGAGACGAAGTGAGATCAGATTGTAGGGATCTGATTTTATATCCACTCGGCCTTCCTAGTTTAACCGTTGTCCATCGCTGATTGGATCATTCGAGTTGCTATCCTTTTCTCTTTGGTGGTTGCTCCAACGTATTTTCTTCCCTTTCACGTTTCCGTTGGAAGAGTCATAGCTTCGCGAATTAACCTCGGAAAATATCGATCTTCTTTCGCGAGCAATTTCGTTTCCCTAAGCCTGTTTTTATGTACCGGGCCGCAGGTGAAGTGCTGCGCTATGGCCGACTCCGTCCAATTCTTGTTTATCATGGTCCGATTGTGTTCGCCTAAGCGCCAGCGAATGGATCGTCCCGTTTGTCCTACATATACGTGTCCGCAGCTGCATGGAATCCTGTTGACTCCTTCAGATGTTAGCGGGCCGAGTGCATCTTTCGCAGACGGAAGTTCTTCTTTTATTTTTCTTAGCGTGTTTGAACGGACGACGATATTTTCTTTTTGTAGAGCCCTGTCTATGCGTTCTGATGTCCCGGCGATGAAGGGAATTTTTGCGTAGGCTGTGGGCTTTGGTCGTTCCACCGAAGGTTTTTGCTTCGGTTTTATGTTCCGCCGGATGAAGGGGTGACTGTAGCCATTATTCATAAGTGCCCTTCTTATATGCTCTTCTTCGTCTTTTAGCTACTCGGGATCGGAGACCGTCTTTTTTCGGTGCATCAGGGTCTTGATTTTTGATGCCTTCTGCTGAGGATGGTGATGAGAGGCAGCATGCAGGTAACGGTCAGTATGCGTTTTTTCCGAAATACGCTGTGTCCAAGGCTTCCGTCAGGTCTCTTCTTCACCATGACGTCGAGAAATGGTAGGGTGCCGTTCTCTTCGACTTCCATGGTGAACTGGATGGCCGGGTGGACTTGGTTGAGTTGACGGTGGAACTCATGAAGTTTATTTGTCCCATGGGGCCAAATGACGAATGTGTCATTCACGCAAAGACTAGTACCCCTACGGAAAGACCGGAAACTTAACAGAAATTTAACAGATTAAATGGACTTAAATGAAAAAATTGCATATAAGAAATCAAACTTATTACCATATATCACACATTACGAGAGTACAAAGTCATTATCAAATTACATAACAGTGAGGTATTTTTACATAAATATTATACAATCAAGATATAAAAATGAATTATTGTAACAGAATTTTATAACGTTAATACCTTTTATGCATGAAACGTATTTAAAGGAAATTCACGTGGACGACGAAAAACGTCAAACTTTCACGTCATGAATGAATTTGTGGATCAAGCAAAAATCTATTTGTAAAGTGATTTCTTCGGCCCTGGAACACATTATCTTTCTGTTGCACCTGTAAAAAGAGCGAAAATGAATTTCTAAGAATGTCAATCATTAAACATGCTAAACCTAATGAAATTGATGCAGGAGGCAATGGGCATGCTTCAAATGTTGCAATAAATGTAAAATAAGGCAAATGCGCTTACGGCCCATAAACAATGTTTCTATGATGATCACATTACCATTTGTAAAATTAAACACATCACATTGCACTAGAAAATGTGCACTTTATCTATAATTTATTACAAGCACAGTTGTATTTGCTGACGTTTACGTGTTCACAGCAGTTACAGTTAGACCATTTAAGATCTATATGTATTCATCATATAATAAGGAAAACTTTTGATATAGAGATTTCAATTTCTCGATCGAAAAATATATACATATTTCTAAATGTTTTGAAACAAAGAAGAATTATGTCTAGGATTATAAACAAATGCATAATGAGAAACAAGAAATATTCAAGTTAACAATTTCTGTAAATTCAAAATATTTCAAATTAAAACAATGAGACATCGCTATGGTACACTTATTTCATTCTATTACAAGCACAATTCTATCCTCTGGCGTCTCTGTTGCAGTTTAACTTATAAAACTCACTATAATCTACTGATAACCGCGAGAAGTTTTATACAGAAAATTACTGCTTATTTTGTGAACTGACACGAACCATATCCACGGCCAGGGCAATGGACGACACAGCTAGGTGAAGTAAGCGAGGCTTAACACCTGAAAATGAGAAATATTTCCTCTCAAAATGCTTCTCGTACACCAACAAAAGAGAGAAATTTCTTTCCTTCCTTCCTAGAAGATATATCCATTGGAGGTATCTGTTAAGAAAATATAAAAGCATTCTCACAAAACGAATTCACATAACTATTCGTAGAACTATTTCGTTAATCTTTTTTTCAAAAATATATGATATTTTTAAGATTTACCTGTTGATTGGACATCAGAACAAAATCATTCCGTCACGTTTTCTTAAACAGTGATGAATGCATATCTACTATATATCTACTTGACAAAATCAGAGTAACTGACAACCTCTCAATAAGCAATGGCCAACTTTTTTCAAGAAAAATGGCCGCTGTTCCGTTACGAGACACAAGGAACGTGTGGCGCTGTGGTGATGCGGTAGAGAGAGAGAGAGAGAGAGAAATAGAGGTTGAAAATGAGTGAGAGAGAGAGCCGACTGCGACTGCAGCGCCTATCGCGGACACCTTAGCATGGTGAACTACGTGTAAAAGCTGGGAATCTATTCTCCCATAAGAGTTTCATACCCCTTTGACATTGCAGTCTGCATCTTCAGGAGATGAAATGAGATCCCGTCAGCTGTATGAATTTGCCTCAGTGAGAGCTTTCCACTACTGTGCGGTTAAGCTTTCAGTGGTTGGGCTGGGAGGTAGCAGGATGCTAATTGGACAGGTCCACTCGCTGTATGAAGAATGGCGGCTGTAGCTTCCGATGTCTTTTCTGAGGAATCGTTACTTCATATGCTTAAATGTCCTCTCTAACAAGGATGGCTGTTCCTCCTCCTAGTCTGCCCTCCCTGTCTGTTCGAAATACCTTGAATCCGGGTGCCGCCCATTTCCAAGATGGCTTAAGGTGTGTTTCGTGTATAAGAGCTACTGTGACGTTGTTTCCCTGGAGGAAAGCTAGCAGTTCAGGTGTTTTTGTTCTTATACCACAGTTGCAGTTCCAGGTGATAAGGACTATTCCGGAGAGCTGGGTGTTCTTATCCATGCATAGTCAGTATTTGGCCGGACAGTTGGGCAAGCACTTGTCCAAGGGCCGCGATTTGTTTCTGCAGGACTGATGTAAGGAGGGAGGTTAGGGCCGTATCCGTTGTCGGGAGGAAAGATGGATTATCTGTAGTTGGTTCAGGTTGAGGTGGTATCTGTCTGTGGCGAAGGGTGACGTTGGATTCCTGTATCGTCTCGCCGTTTGTGGCTGCGGGATGCAGGAGTGGTGGGAAGTCCGAATTTTGGTGTGGATGTGCTGCGTTCTTTCTTTTGCTGCCCCAGGCGTTGCCTCTTGGAGCTGGTTCCGGTGCATAGGCAGGGGATTCCTGCTGGGGCTGAGAGGTTTCCAGCGATCAAAACCATTTCCTTGCCTCTCGTTGGTATATCGGGCAGGTCTTATAGAAGGCGGGATGTGGGCCTCCACAGTTACAGCATGTGGCAGGACCATCCTCCTTTTTCTTCGGGCAGGTTTACTTCAGGTGGAGGCCGCCACAGTTATAGCATCGAGGTGCCGCTGGGCAGAACGTTGATGAATGTCCGAAACGATTGCATTGGAAGCACATCTGTGGTTCTTCATGTCGGTATCGTAGAATGTGGACTCAAGAATTCCCGATGGAAGTCCATCGGAGGAAATCTTTTGGGTCCCATCCTTGGGCTGTGGCGAGGGTTGATACTACGAATGTCCCTAGGGGTGATTTGTAAGCTCGGCGAATCTGACGAGTGCGTAAGACTGGAACCTTCATGTCCTCCAGAATTTCCTTGAGATAAGATTCTTCCATTATTGTATAAAGCCCTCTTATGGTAAAGCTAAGGCTTTTTTCCTCTATGGTTCCCCAGGTGGAGAACTGTGCTTGTTCTTCTCTTAACATAGTCTGCACACTTTTGTGGTCTTCTATATTGGTTAGCTGTAGCCTGGTATATTGCCTACGTGATGTCACTTGGAAAGAGTGGTCCTTTATGACACTCATGACGGCTGTTATAAATTGTCGGAAGTCTGCCAATTCATATAATAGAATTGCTGGCGGCTTAGGTAGACTTGTCTGGGATGGCTCGGCGGGAGGGGAGCTGGAAGCAGGCCCCGGAGTGACGTCTGTATTAGCGTCTCTGAAGAGCGGGTCGAAGCGGTTGTTGCTTTCTACCGTTTAGTGTTGGACGGCAATAGTCTCGGCAGCGGTGAAGTATGGCTTAAATTTCGTCTTCCGCCTCTTCTTTGGCTGTTGAAACGTGCCCGTGCCAATGGACTTTCTAGCTCGTGTATCAGCATCGAGTGTGTCCCCCTCTTGGATAGGGGCTAGTTGGGAGTTATCGTTGTTGTTTTGGCCCTTGAAAAGGCCTTCGTCAGTTGGTTTCCCTTGGCTTGGTGTGCTGTCAAAAATTACTAGCCGGTCTTTCGAAGTCAGATATAGGGAGTCAATATTCCGGTCGTTTGGACCGGCGTCAATCTTAAAATCTTTTCCGAAGAGGATGTGTTTGATATTACTGGGTAATGATGTATCGACGTTCGTCCTAAGAGGAATCGTCCTATGTTGTACCTTTTTTGCCGGCGGTGATCTGAGCAGCGATATTTCGCAGAGCGGGTTTATAGTTGAGGGGGCTGAAGCCCTTCCCCTCTAGCCTACCAACTGCCACCTGTCCGAATAGTCAAAAAAACACGATGCGCGGGTGAGAAGATGGACCTATGTTAGCCACCCCCCGCTGCAAGAGAGAAAGTGTGACCGTGCAAGGTTCCCCCAGGTGCTCCGCTCGCAGCAAGGCGTGCGGTTTACCCCTGAGTAGATCCTGGTCACGCTTAGAAGGCCCTGGTAGGTCTGGGCCACAGCGGATTACAGTACTGCCTCCCCAGGGGGAGTTTTCCAAACACCAGCCAGAGCAACGGAATAGCTAGAGGAGTTCGTTATTGTTGAGTCGCTGACCATAAGCCGGCGAATGATCGATTGATCGATCGATCAATGTTTTCGATGAGACGATCGATGAGATCCGATGGTAGGGATCTGCTTTTATATCCGCTCGGTCTTCCTAGTTTAACCGTTGTCCATCGCTGATTGGCTCGTTCGAGTTGCTATCCCTTTCTCTTTGGCGGTTGCTCCAACCTATTTTTCTTCCCTTTCACGTTTCCGTTGGAAGAGTCGCTTCCATGTTGGGCTGATGTGCAAACCGTCGTCCCGGTTGAAATTGAATGGATGTTTTTCGATTTCAATAGCTTCGCGAATTCACCTCGGAAAATATCGATCTTCTTTCGCGAGCAATTGCGTTTCCTCGAGCGTGATTTTATGTCCCGGGCCGGAGGTGAAGTGTTCCGCTATGGCCGACTCCCTCTATTTCTTATTCATCATGGCCCGTTTATGTTCGGCTAAGCGGCAGCGAATGGATCGTCCTGTTTGTCCGACGTATACGTGTCCGCAGCTGCTTGGAATCCTGTAGACTCCTTCAGATGTTAGCGGGTCGAGTGCATCTTTCGCAGACGGAAGTTCTTCTTTTACTTTACTTAGCGTGTTAAAACGGACGACGATATTTTCTTTTCGTAGAACCCTGGCTATGCGTTCTGATGTCCCGGCGATGAAGGGAATTTTTGCGTAGGCTGTGGGCTTTGGTCGTTCCACCTAAGGTTTCTCTTTCGGTTTTAAGTTCCGCCGTATGAAGGGGCCGCCAACGCAGCGAAACCCGTAACCCTCCACCAGCATTCAGCAACGCTGCGAAAGCCTTCAAGTCAGATAGAATACTTATGAATTTAAAAACAATTTCTTTAAATAAATAAAACATCCTAATCAAGTCGAATTCCCTCCTAAGGCCTGTCGACACATTTCATACACCACATAGCTGATGCCAACTGCAGGGACCACTTTCATGAAGCTGGGCCTAATTCCTCGATAGAGACCAAAGAATCCCTCCCTTGCTATTATAGCACGTATTAATCTCGTCATGGTTTGGGCATGCTCTGGGCTTGTCAGTATATCTGAAAATACAAAAGAAAGTCAACATCATAACGTTGGAAAAGAGAATAAGCGGAAAGCATATTATGTGACCAAACAAAAGATCACAGAGAATTAATTTGAACTCATGATTTATTATGACATATTTTTTGCAAGATTATTGACTTGGTAATATATTAACCCTTTCTGGTCTGAGTGATTTAAAAAATATCTCATACAAGATTGATGGCATTGCTGACATAGAAGCAATAAAATAATTATGTGTACTTCTTATAAATTTTTATTGGCACATACAGTTTAACTTATGTGAAAAAATGGGCCGATCATAGGTATACAAATGGCCAAAGGGAAAAAATCAGGGATGTCGATATCTGACCGGAAAGGGTTAATTCCCTTGGCGACAAAAAATACTGGACAAATTAACATTCAAGGAAGCTACTTCAGTCGTGATAACTTCATTCAAAATTTTGTAAATGTGGTCTTTCATGATTTCATGAATGTTCTCCATCACTCACCTTGAGCTTGGAGCCTTGTTCTCACCAGAGCAAGCAGATACGATACTATCAGCCCACATGTGCTACTAATCGTCCCACAGCATAAGGGAAGCAAAATCCCTGGATTTTCTGAACCATTTTGCCGGATATAATAATTCTTCAAGGTCTGAAATACAAGATGGGAAAACTTAATATAAATTAAGACTAATTTACTATTTTTAGTTTCTAAATTTAAGTAACAAATGCAATCTGTCCAAGCACATTTTAAAAGTTAATGTAGGAATGAGAAAGTTTTTATAATTTTATATAATTATTAAAGCATTTGGCATTTTTATAAATATGAAGTTGCAGTTTATTTATCAAGAGATCATAATAATACTACATGATTAAAAGAAGCAATTTATATATTGAATATGAAGTAATTAATCAACTTTTAACTGTTAACTAAGCTCATTACCTAGAGACAACATTAAAAATTAGTCTAAAATATCTCAAGGTACAGAAAAACAATAGAAAAATTAAGAACTCATTTGCCACATTCACAAACATCCAAGTTAAATAATTTTACTTACGAACCTCATAAACAGCCAGATCTATGCCAGCATATGGGATTATCCCAAGAAGGTTTGGTAGGTATCCACGGTAAAAAGTTCCGAGTCCCTCCCTCCTATAAATTTTTTTTGCTGCATCAATGATCCCAGCATACTGGCCAGTTTTCCTGAGGGCCAGTCTAGTTTTTAGCACCTAGACAAAACAATTAGCACAATTAATGAATGCACTTAGAAATCCAACTTAAGATGTTTAAGCAAAGATTTTAATGAAACAACAATGAGGATACTTCTTCTCACCTCAAGTGGATATATAATGGTCTGGCTCACTCCACCAGCAATTGACCCAGCTACGAAACGCTCGTTGATGCTCAAATCCTCACCGCTGTTTTGATGGATCAACGTTTTTGTTTGCTCATAAGCCATGAACTTTATTGCAGTTTCTGGAACAATCTTAATAACATTTACTCCATTTCCTCGCCAGAGTCCTCTGATACCACCCTCTTTTACCATTTCGTGTAAACAAGACACAATTCCTCCTTTATTACCGTGTACCTGAAATAAATTCCAGAAAGGTAAGTTTAAAGTGGTAAGTTCTTTTAACATCTACAGTTATGATTATCTGAACTTCTAATTAGTATTGGGAACAAATTTGGTAAAATGCAATTTTTTTCTTCATAAAATACTTTTGCGTCATATTTTTCCTGATGTATGTATGTATTTCATTTTTATACCGAATTGCGAGGGACTTTGACATTCAGGGTGTTTCGAATGCTTCAACACTGCAATGAGACAAGGGTGGAGAAGAAGGAAGAGTGAGAATTTGCTTAAACCGCTTTGTTCATAAAGATTACTCAATTTAGTAGCAGATTTTATTTCAGCCAGCTATTAATCATTCAGTTGTTAAGTTTTACATTTTATCTATCAAAATATTTTATTGAACAACGGTATAGGAGTTGTTTCCTTTCTTTATCTTTGCCATAGTCTCCACTCATTATTAATATATATTTTATTAATGTATTTGTTGTTTTAATTACAATAGTAATATTCAAAAATATATATCAAAAATACATTTATATGCCTATTTGATGATATTTCAACACATGATTTTTAATAATGCCAAATTACCCCGAGTTTTTATTATCAGCGCCAACTTTGATCAGAGAATTTCAGATATTTACACTTTATTGCAATTAGAACAAGAAGTCCAAACCAGGACTAATGCAGGCTGGTTTCCCATAGCTGACGTTCCGAATTTATTACTTATATTGACAAGAAAAGTGTTAGTGATTCCAAGGAATTCTCTGGAAATCAAATTAATAGAGCATTATCAGGTTTAAAATATTAATAGCAATGTCAAATTTTCTTTCTCACGTATTTTCCATATATTTCATTTGATAAATGTTACTGTTTATACACTGATATGTGTGAATCATCTGTTCATTGCTGAAGGGTAGTCAAGTGGAATAGAAAATATCAGATTTGTTCACTCATCTATGCTCAAGCCGAGTTAGGAAATAATCGTCTCCATGGCAACAAACCGATAAAATGCGACTTATAACGTAAAAACTCTGTTTTAGTAATAATTCAATACATTAGGATAAATTATCAAAATTCGGAGTTAATATTTGGAATTTAAATTCTTTTCCCCTTAGAACAGGACAAACCTCACTCCGATATCAGAATTTTAAGATATTTTAAAGTATTAAAGAAAACATCCCTGTAGGATGGATTTGATACTTCAATCTTTGCACAAGCCTCATACCAACAAGTTTCATGAAAATCTGCCCATTGATGCAAAAGTTGTTAATAGGGGACACACACAGATAGGACCATTTCATTAGGCTGTTTCCTTTAGAAACCAGCCCAATAGAAATGAGTTTTTCACAAAAAATACAATATCATCACATTTAATACAACATAAATACCACGAAATTCTTCATGCTTTTTTAGGTTATTGGTATTTCGTTCCAGTTCAAGTATTTTTTCAAGTAATTACCGTGCATGATTTAAATTAGAAGTTTGGTATTCAACAACTCAACGTCGCATCCATTAAAATATATAGACAGACCCCTATTTACCACCCCTCCCCTTTTATCTTCCCTCCCCTCACATCAGCCTTCCTTTCCATCATCCTCTTAACCGAAGAAAATTGGCTCTTTCCTACCATTCAACCCATTCTCCTCTGCGCCGTGCTTCTGTACACTCTTCCTACCAAACACATTTCCCTCATTCCGCCAAATTCCTCCCTCCACCCTACCTCTCTACCAAATCCACACTTACCTTAAAACCCATACACTAGACGCATATGTCTGTGAGGAAGAGGAGAGAGAGAGAGACTACCCTTTAACAATAGGATGGGGAATGGGGTTTTCCCCGAGAAAGCCATGTGCATATTTCACGCTTATTCTCGCTGCGAAGTTGGCATTCAACTGGTAGTTTTCAGTGGTATCGACCAGTGTCGCGAAGCAGAAAGGGGCGCATATAGCAGAAGAGATGTGAAGGGGAGGAAAAGGGAAGGGGAAGGGATGGCTCTTCTGACGACCAAACCATCGGACCCTCAACCCCTCTTCTATTTCCTTTCAACCTCGATCTCCCCCTCTACCTCCGGTCTTTCCTTCCTCTCCTTACAAATCCCACTCATTGTTCTATCTCCCTCTCTCTTCCTATCCATCCCTCTTTCCTTTTCCTACTCCCAACACTTACTCCTCTTCCTCCCTCTCTCGACCCTTTATAATACCCGCAATATCGTTCTACCCCTATACTCTCAATTCAGAGGCTGTTTCTCTTATACAGCGCCCTTCGTCCGTGTTCTGTACTTCTGTTTGTGTTTCGACGTACCCCCTCTCTCTCTCACTTGCCTCCTATTTCTCTTCCCATTTCCTCCCGAAATTTACTTCCTTGTCGGTATTACCGATCCCTTTTGTGACCCACTCGATACACTTACCCTCTTCTCTTCCCTCCCCAATCCTAACCTATGTTTCCATCGGCGTAAAAGGGTTTTAGGGTTCTATTTTGTTTATCCTCTATCTTTCTGCGACTTCTGCTCAATGTGCGATCCATTTTTATTTTGGCATCGGCATCCGGCCGGGTTGGAGTGCATGTGGCTCCACGGATTGTTTGATGACGAGTTGAAATTCTGCACTATAGCGGGCGGATTCACTTGTTTTATTTCTCCCAAGAGAACTTGAATCAGGATGCTGGCCCGGGGTAACCTATAAAATCGATGTAAAATTTATCTGTGCTCCACATCCTCTAGTTTCCTTTCTGATTAGTGTCTGTCGAAAAAACGGTGTTACCCAACGTGTTCACGGAATACGAGTCTCACGTTGACGCGAAATTATAAACGAGTGGATTAACGTACACAAACAGAATGTGAATCGTAACATTAGGTAATTTTTTACGCATGATGGAAACTTTTAATTTTAAGATGCCTTTTCCTGTTCCCATTTTCTATTTTCTTTAATTACACAAATTACACTTGCTAAAAATATATACGATCTAAATGTCTGTCACGGGAATCGCTTTTCCCGATAAATCGTGCACCGAAAGTGTTTATTCAGCAAATTATCATTCGAACTTATTAAAGAAATAGAACGATACGTGTGCGAGAAATAATTCGGCCGCATGGATTTTGAAGTATTTCAAATATACGATACGAAAAACTTACATATTAGGCGTAATTTTTTCTAGTCCAATGAAAATTTTGAATGATTTTTAACACAGAGCATAGTTTTGGCCATGATTTTCTCGAAAATCAAAGTTAAAATGGCCTTAGTCCGACTGTGCCGACCCGCGTACATTTTTATTTTAAATATAGATGAAGGATTGCCGTAATTCTTCCAAGTCGCAAATGTTTTCCGAACCCACTATCTCCGAGCAAAAAACGCTATCCTCGAAAACATTCTATCCCTGCCCGACATTTGAATCGTTTATGTCGTCACTCGGAAGTTGTCAATGGTGGAATTCGCCCTAAAATATAGAGATAGAGTTTTCTGTTCCCATATTTCTTGTCTCGATATGCATGAACATCTAACAAACCTGACCAACACAGACTCGCATCTCTCCCTCACTCCAACTCTCGTCATTGCTCTCACCCATGGTCCCCTTCGGTCTCCCCTTCCCCTTTCCCCCTACCCCCCTTCTCCCTCCCCCATTTCCCCCTCCCCCCTTTCCCCCTCCCCCCTTTCCCCCTCCCCCCTTTCCCCCTCCCCTCTTTCCCCCTCCCCCCTTTCCCCCTCTCCCCCTCTCTTCTTTCCCCCTCCCCGATTTTCCCTTCTTCCCTTTCAACTCCCACCCCACTCCCGTGAAATCGTGGCGTTATAATCCAGAATCACAGCTACGTCCTACGCCTGTCGCTCCCGGTTGCTCCGCATGTGCGCTTTATGGAGTGTGCATGGAAGGGCCCCGGAGATACATCGAGTGCATTGGGACCACGTGACCGTGGATGATGTCGTGGGGCCGAGGAGCCGAAAACGCGACCGGGGGAAAATGGAGAGATGGGCGGGTCGTGTGGGAGAAGAGACATTCTGGGGTCGTCGTTAGAGGACGAGGTAAGGGGGAGGTGAACTTGTTCGGAGGGGCACGCTCCTTTAATTATGTCCTTTGTTGTTTGGTGCACGGTTAGTCAAATGCCCCTCCGTGAAATATGGCCGGGCGTGGCTGGAAGGTAATCCGAGGGTAGGAGGAGGAGGATAGGCAGGGCATAGGAGTGGCGGCGGATAAAAACTGGAACAAAAAAATCAGACGTTTCATATTCTGGTTAAATGGGTAATTTTGTCCACGGGGCCGTTTGATGGTCTTAAGTGGCGTTCAGAGGATGATTCAATGCGCTAAAAGCCGCTTTTAACAGCGACGGCCATCAATCAATTTTTAATGCAGTCTTTTCTATTCCAATATAATATTTTATGTTATAATCATCTATACCAGAGGTTCTCAACCAGGGGGGAATTTTAGGGCTTCAGGGGGGAAATTGGGACCACAGACTCAACTGTTGGAATATTGATCTTTCTACAGACTACAATTCTACTGATTGTACATAATCTACAGGACATCACACTTTATTGTATGTCACAGATTAAATTAAAAATAAAGATAAATATTTTACTTTTTATCTGCATATTTTTTGGAATGCACCTTTTGAGTCAAACAATCCTGGAAAGGGTGGAAGCTTATTGAGGCATTATAATCTGATTTGGAGCACCGTAATTAATGATTAAATCCATATAATTATTTTGTCGTATTGTTAATTTCATACCTTTAATTATAATTAAAGTCGTGATGTATTGTTCAAGTTTTTAATGGTTAGGAATTTATGATTGCTGCTTAAATCCTATAAACAGTAACTCAGTAAAATGTGGTACACGTAAAATACAAAATTTAGTTCATCCAATATTTTTACTAATAGGAATATTATAAATCTTGAATAGACAGTATATAATATATAAAAATTTTAAAGCTCTATTTTATGGCAGCTTTCCTGCAGTGAAGGTAATTCATAGAAATGTAATTCTGTAAATACCCGATGAAAACAAAGCAAAAAGCTAAAGCTCGGTTTTTCAATCTATTTACGTATTAATAATATAAAATGACTTTTCCTGCCCTAAAATAATATCTGGAATCGATAATATCATATAACTTTAACTTGATAGTAAAAACACATTTTCTGACTTCTTTGCATAATTAATAATTGCGATATTTCCAAACCAATGGAATGCAGTATTTAACATTTCTTGGGTGAATGGTTACATAGATTTTTGGTCGGCTGCGATGAGGTTTTTTTAAGCTATTATCGAAAATTAAAATAATGAGAAAATGGAACCTCGGACATATTATTCGGAATTCAGTAACACTACGCAAAAATGTGCGCTTTAATTTAATCAGTCTGCCTAAATATGTAATGCGGTGCATCACCTTGAATAATTGCACCAAATTTAAAATTATAACCTGCGTTACAACGATACGTCTCCAAAATGATTAAGGAACGATAAGCTCTTGTCACTTAAGAAAATGTTCATAGTTATAATATCTGGGTATTTCTTTTTTGACATTTCGCTAATATTGCAGTTATCTTCGTGCAACTTACGTGCTGACTGGAAAAAGCTATTGCACTAGTTCATAAATCTCTCTAAAAATTTGATAAAATAAACTGATGTGGGCAACACATGACATTCTCCATATTTATATGGCAAATTACATGTTGTTAGCTCTGGGATAGTTGGCAATATTTACCTCCGGTTGACAATTAAGAAAAGAAAAAGGAGCGTTATTAAGACGTAACTAAGCGTCAATTGTTAACTATAAGTCTTCGGTAGGTGGCGTGGTGGTGGCAGCTAAAAATATAAGATATCTCTTAAACAATGCATTACATATATGGAAAATGTTTCAAACAAAGGTTGTAGAAAATTACATTTCCTACAACTTTTATTCTAATACATTTTTATATTTTTTATCAAATATTAAAGCAAATATTTCAAAATAACGGATAAGTGACAAGAGTAAACACCCACTTCCGATCGACCGATTTTTACCAAAAACTAATCAGATCTTCTAACTTTTATAAAAATGTTAAATATAAAATTTTGCGTTGACCTGATTAGTAGTTTTTGAGTTAGAGCGCCCACAAAAATCTATGACATACAGACCGACAGACAGACATAATTGCGAAACTAGTCAGAACGTGTTCAGGGAACCTTAAAACATGTATTACCGTTGAAATCTCGAGTTCGATTATTTTCATGAAAACAATACTTTCTCATACTACGTATATGGAAAAAGTAAAAAAGTATTTTATGTAAAAAATATATTTTGATCATTTAATCAATTTATTAATTTCAGCGGTTTATTCCTATTTTCCTGGAAAAACGAATTGATGAAAACCTAAATTTTTTCACGCATTCTGCTCACTTAGACGAACGGTAATTTCGAAGCTTACCAGAATATCATTGCGCTATACGATTTATTCGAAACAGAGGTCGACATTTCCATTCCGGTATTATCTGTTTCGTTTTCCTCTCCTTATCCCCAGCTGGTTTTGTCGGCACGTACAAATTTGAACGGTCAGCCGGCTTCGTGGTCAGGGATTGGTTTTACCGTGTTTCCTCGTCCTCTCTCGGCGTCATCACAGCCCGGAGGGAAGTACGAGAGAGAGAGCCTTCCGTGTAGAGAGATTTTCGTGCAAGCAAACGATAGCCTCGAGGAATTTCATTCTGAACCTCACGTACCATTTCACTACGGCCATATTATGTCTTGAGGGCAGGCGATGTAATGGGTGGACTTTTTAAAATGCACTAGAAATTGCGTCCCTTTGAATTTTATTGTTTATTCTATCGCGATCGAAAAAGGAAACAAAGCCGTTACTCGATAGTAGTGTTCCTTGGATTTTCAAGAACTCCAGAAGTAGCGTGATGTATTTTTTTACTTCGCGAACCGAGATATTACAATGTATATAATCTGCCATTCGTGTTCTTTATATTAAAGCAGCAAATTCTGAAACTTATTTTTATTTAATGATGTTTTTTTTACTACTGCATCAGATATAAAATAGGGAAGAATTGTCTTTAGTTATTTTCTTATAAGGGTATGTATTTAATAATGATTTTGTAATTTCGTTTGCAATTCCAATCTGAGAGAACCTACCGCGGTATGATATTCATTAGCATACATATCGCTAAAAAAATTTAATTAAGGTTTAAAGAAAGAAGTCGAAGTTTAACATATATATGTTCTCTTTATTAATGGTTAATTTTTACGTACTTTTTACATGTTTATATTAAATTATTGCATAGCACATTGTTTTTAGATAACATGAGTCTAGGGAAGTTAGTTAATCTTTCCACTCATACTTTTTCTATATCACAATGCTCTTAAAATAATTGAGTTTTTCCTTTAAAGTATTTTCTCTTGGTTTCATTTAATTAAGTATTCCGAATAAATTTTCCCATGCAAAAGATTATTAAATCCTAACTTCATGCATTAGTTATTTTGGAACATTTTTCACTAATACCCTTTGATTATTGAATGTTGATTCATATATTATTTTACATTAGGGGAAAATTACAAGAAAAATACACAATTTTGGCGTAGAAAACTCCGTGTTATTGAGTCAGAGATTGCAGCTAAATAATAAATACGCTATATTTTTTTATTATATTAAAAAAACATGTCACATTTGTATTAAATGGAAATCTTTTGAAACAGATAATTCTACTAACACAAAGAAAGCATTTACTGTATTTTTGTAGTCTTATATTCATACCATATTTATGAGAATCCGAAATTACCGAAAGATGCTAAAGCAAATATTCTGACGCGGTAACGACGCTTAATACCTCTTGATTTATCTCCGTCACCACGTTCGGTTGAACCGAGTAATAAGGAAAGAATTAGGAGTTAGATGTGACCTTTAATATACTCTAGGAGAAACATATGCCCCTAAGACTTCGATCAGACGGGCCATCTCATAGGGAACAGTAGACGAGGAATTTCTCCTTTTCCCTCTCCTTCTCTTATTTCTTTCCCCCTTTCACGCCAGAGGCGTCACCTCCTCAAGTGGACAAATATTCGCGGATATACATGCGCTACCGACTCCTTGGAAGATCCGACACAATATTACCGCCGCAGCCTGCCGGAGAAAAAGAGAGCTCCGCCGTCGAGCGAGTCACACATCCAGCGAGGAGCAGAAACAAAAGGGATGTAATACCTACCGCGAAATAAAATATCTCGAGATATAAAAAAATTCCGTCATTTTTTGGACGCGGCGACAGGTTTTCCAACGTATACACACCTAGGGCAAGAGAGAGAGAGAGAGGAAGTGTGTGTTTTGTGTGTGGGATGCACCCAGAACTATAAAAAAATAAAGCACTTTGAATGGGGAATATAGCACGAGGCAGAGGAAGTGAGGCCGCATTCGACCGAGTCTTCTTCCGCGTTCGACCGAGTCTTCTCCTTCCTCCTCTGTGTGTGTGTGGGGTGGATTTAGGGAGGTGGAATGTGGGTGAGTGAGGAAAGAGTGGTTGGGTAGGCTAGAGAGAATCATACGCTTGCCCCAAAAGCGCCAAGGTCTTCGCCGTCAAAGCGACTCGCTCGCAACGTGTGGGGGTGTATTAAGGAGGTCGGAAACATCTCCCGTGGAACCTCTACCTTCTCCCCTCCCTCTCATCTCTCCTCCTCCTCCCACATCGCAACACCCCTAGCTCGCCCTCTATAACCCTCTTTCTCTCTCTCTCTCTCGCTTCCTTCCGCCTGTATCTTTTCCGCACCCTTTTCACTACTCGAGGAATCTCCTCCAGCTCCATGAAGAGGGCGTGGAAAGACCATTAATATTCAACGGCATGCTCGCATACGTCAGTGCTTCCCCGGCATCCTCAACTCTTGTGTAGCAATAACTTCGCGTGTCCGACAAGACGCTTCTCTTTACATCTTGGACGAGGATGACCGACTACCGAGGTTATTATTCCTTCCCCTCCTTGCAACGGCTTCCTCCATCGCCTCCGCCTATCCTCTTCCCTCCCTTTAATCCGTTTTCTTTTCTCACATCCTCGCTTTCACACCCCTCTCTCCTCTTTCTCCTTGGCCTTCTCTTCCACATTTTTGATACAAGGAAGACCTGAAAAAATGAATTCCCGTCTTTTTTAAATCGCCTTCCTTTTTACACTTTCTCCTTAGACCCGGCTTAATTGTTTTCTTTCTCCTCCGTTAATTCGCCCTTTCTCTTTTCCCTCTTAATTTCTCTCGTCATCTTTTCGTTTCCTCTTGACTTGCTGCTTTTCTTTTTCCTGTAATTTCTTTCTCTAACGGTTCAATGGAAACTCCTATTTTCGTGGTCACGATGTTTGGTAAAATTTTCTTATCTCTCTCTTTTGATTGATGATGAATTCAAATGTTATCCAATTTTTTGTTAATTATAATAGATCTTCATAATTTATTCTTGTTTCCGTCTTTTTTCGCTAAAAACCGTTACCCTAGCTTCTACTCGTCGCTAACTATCCCATAACTTTCACATGCCCTTTTTCTTTTCGGATTCGAATATTGTCTTCGCGGATACGTAGATATGCATCTGAATCGTAGCTAACGGCTAAAAAGATGCTTTAAATTAAAAGAGAGAATAAAGGTAGAATACTAGTTGCAGAGATGCGAGAAGAGTAGTGAAATATTTTCCATATAGTAGTAGCCTTTTTAACCGTGAAGGAGTAAAGAATGCGAGAATAGTTGAGTAATACAAGTTTTATTATGTCTTATTCTTTTCAAGTTAGGCTGCCTCGTGCTACACTATAAGTCTTTGTTGTCCTCATTTTACGATCCCTATGGCCGATGAGAGAAATCGCCGGAGTCATGTGACTTTTGTTGAAAATGGAGACAATTTTTTAGACTTAAGAATTTTCCTCGCTATCCCTAAGAGATCAGCTTACCTGCTAGTTACTACTAAAAACATTTAGAGGAAATAAACCATGTGGTGCAACATACTTAGACGATTGGTCGAACAAAGTCCACTGAGCGATTTAAATTGCAATTTGACTTTGCGATGGCAGAAATCGCAAAGTACGCGTTAGATATTATTGATCGGCTACCAAAGAAACTCCAAAGTGAGGTTTCTCTGTAGAAAATGAAAGAATAGGTAAGAGAGAATTCAAGTCAAGGTGAAAGCATCAAGATTTGTGGAAGAGCTTCTGAAAAGAAGGCGGTTTGCGAGGAAGTTGTCACAACTAACGTCCAGCACGAAGGAATATTGTTTCGGTTTTGCGTGAGGAAAATATCTACATTTTTTTAACCTGTGCCTTCTCGGCGATCAATTCAAAGAAACGTTCACCGGGAGAATTAATGCGTGCAGTGGACCTAAAAATCGCAAATGGTATCTTTTTAGAAGTTTCAGTTTTAGAAGTTTCTAAAAAGGTAACTTAAAGAAATGGAAGAGATGAAAAAATCGTGGCTAAAAATGTGGTAGTTGTAGAAAAACATGTTTTATAAATTATAAAATGGCGAAGTATTTTCAAATGTTCGAAAAATACTCGAAAATGATCCCCAGCAGGATTTCTCATCCTTTCCGTCTTTATCGGGTCCTCCATGACACCATGGCAACCTTGAAACACTCGCTATAACTCTCAGCAGCAAATGGATATTTTTAAAAATGATGGTTGCTAGCTTTACTTTCCTTTGATCTCGACATAATTAGTATTATTTTTAATTCTGTTATTTTCATTTTAAACTATTCTTTACATAAATTTGACGTCCTCGATTCAAAAGATAATTTTCTTCCTAAAATATATTTATGCTTTTCATGGAATTATACAAGTTGGCATTGTGTGTACCAGAAGTTGATTATTGACCAGAAATTGTTGCCCAAGGCATATAAAAGACACATCAATCATACTTTATCGAACCTCGTTTGACTTTCATGTCGGATTGGTCTCGCCCATCAATCAAGCAAAATATTTAAATCTTAAGAACTACTCGTGCCATAAGCACGATTGTTGCAACCGTGTTTTCGAAACTCCGAGTCATTTTTATTATTTTTTTTGCAATGTTCGAGATATCGAGTTTATGATCTCTTTATTCTCCTAAAATAAATACATGTGCATTAGGGACAGGATTTGTGAAGTTGCATTATTAAATCGGTTGTTGCATAAATGCGAGCTCGGTGCTTACGTGGCCATGCGACCAAAAAAATTAAAGTAATATTTTTTTAGATAATTAAAACCTCGTTAAAAATACGTCTACCTGAAATTAAACTCATAATTCTCCAAATACCTTTTTTATTGCAAGCAGTTCATGTGCAATAACTACCTCAGCCGAGTTTGAGCCCCCCGATAAAATTAGCGCATTTTGGCCCTCCTTTATAAAATTTATTATCACGCCAACATAATTGCGTGGGTTTAAGTCTTGATGCGAGATGAATTAAAATGTAATTCGATGACGAAACGGATTGGTTGTTTGTGAAACAGAAGCGCGCCAATTAGCGGGAGAATAAACGCACGTAATGAAGGTGCTTTCGCAAGAACGGAATTTTTTCCCGTCATTGGAGAGAGAGAATCGAACGGCACTAGAAGTTTTTTTATTTAATAACGTCCGTTTTAAAGATATCCCTCAATTTTTACGATCTCGCTTTTCAGGCCCCGCGAAAGTTAATAGAAACAAGTACGTAAATTCCAAAAGGGCGGTTAGTTCGGGGGAAATCACGCTAGGTATTTAAACGGGAAAAAACTGAAAAGGTTCCCAAGCATGTGAGGGAATAACTGCAGAGCAAATTACATAAGACGCCCTTTTCTCCGACTGCCATCTTTCCATCGGAGTAAATAACAGCAGGTGTTATGTATTGTCGCTTGCCTACATTTGTACCATCATGTACTCTTTTTAGCTATTTTTACTTTCTCATATACGTAGTATATTGAGCAAGTATTGTTATCGTGAAAAAATTCGACTTCGAGATTTTGATGGAAAAACACGTGTCCCTGAATCCATAAAAGTGGTTTTCGCTATGCCGTCTGTCTGTCAGTCTGTTCGCTGTTCTAGGACCCAAACGCGGACATGAAATCGAATGGTATTTCGTATTTGTGCAATATATCGTCTTCTGCAGACCCCTTTTTCATAAAAATGATATTGCGCAAAAATTAAGGGTAGTTTATTCTTGGCGATTTTTGGGAATAATTTTGAAACGAGAAAAAAGTCTGCTATGACCGGGAATCGAACCCGGGTCTTCAGACTTTTTTCTCGTTTCAAAATTATTCCCAACATTACAGCTTATGCCTGTCTGCATAGGATCTTCGGATCGCTTCATTACATTAATTTCTTCCTTGGCAATTTTTGTAAAATTTTATTTACTCAAAAATGGCTCCAGAGAATTTGATTAAAATCATACCAATTGTAGAGTCTAATGTCACAAATAATACTACGTAAGCCATATATCTCTTTAACACTCTATATGCCGTCCAGTGGCATTACAATGTACGCTAAGCTACCTTACCTAAGCCTTATGACGTCACGCCTCCGCTGCGATCCATTCAAACTCTTACTACAGTCTTACGGTTAAACTAAATCGAATGATATTATTTATGGATAATATCATTCGTAAAAGACATTCTGATGAGATAAATGATATTGCGCAACAATTAGGGTACTTTATTCTTGGATATTTTGAAACAAAATTCCATTTACTCGAACATGGCTCTAAGGATTTCGTTTAAAATTCATCTAAACTTACAACCTGATGTCACAAATAATACTAACTAAGCCACATGTCCCAAAAAAGTTACTATATATATATATATATACATATATATATATATATATATATATATATATATATATATATATATATTATTTCTGTACAAGACGCTCAGCGCACGCGTCAGAGGGGAGAATTAATTTCGGGGCAAAAACTGTAGTGAGATCGAACCAATTTTCGTTATATGAGAAAGTTCGTGCAATTTATATTGCGCCGTTTATTTTTCGATTACTCTACAGCAGATGGTCCTAGAACCACCAAATTTTTACTGTCCAGCTCTCGTATAGACCAACCTATACTGAACACCTGGCTTCTCCAGGTTGCAGACAAAGCTAATACATAAGCGATTTTTTTAGAAAAAAGCGCTAGAAATACATAGATGGAAACGGACAGAATATTCAGATGACGTGGACGCACCGTACTAAACATTGACGCGGAAGTTAACAGGATAAGCACCTTAAAGGAATAATAAGTTAATGTGGAAGCCGAGCTGGAGAAGTGCTAGTGGAGTTTCGGAGAACGGACGATTTTTCCCCTTACGGAATTTGGAGGATATAAAAGTGGAAGGCGAAGAGACAGAAAAGAAGGAAGTCGTGGGAGGATGGAAGGAAATGCGAAAGAGTTCGGAAGATATAAGAAGAGCCCGGACGACGCCCAGAGATCACGTAGAAAGATTAGGACGGGGCAGACTCCAAGGTTTTCTGGAGGGACTAACAGCCCGAAAAGAATGAGAACATTTAAGTTTCCCGTTTTATTGCTCGAGGATTCTTCCGCGACCTTCGTTTTATGTTTTATTTTTATCCGGCGACATTTTTCTCGACGGGTTAATGTTTTTTATGCCTGCGCCGCCGGTCCAGTTACAGCTAATTCTCTGCCTCGTTCCATCAATTACCATATCGTTGGGATCGGCGTTCGGGGAGAGAGAGCGTAAAGCTCTTTTCTTTGGCTCGTAGTATCACGATCCGAGAAAATGATAAGGACAGTTGGGAGATCACTCCTCGAACCTCAGCCGAGAGGAGAGGTTTTTCTTGAACTTTTTTCTATTTTGCCAGACTTTTCCGACTTCATCGGTTCACTCGATTACGCTGACGTAACTGCCAGCTCAATGGCTTTATCAAATTCATGGACAGTTTAAATTTCAGTGGATTGGTTAGTTTGCTCAGTGGGGAAATGATTACGATCAAATTTAATATCGCAATTTTTTGTAATATCAAGAAGAAAATTTCCTGTGAAATCTTTTCCGAAATGAGTTGTATTTTCGGGGAAAATGTTACGAAATGAACATTATAACTATTTAAATTGGTGCGTTGGGAATTCCTATGTTCATTTGTCGTTCGTTAATTCTGATGTAAGGTATCTCGATGGAATTAAGCGATCGATCATTAGCCGCTGAAAACCGCTGCTTTGTAATTGATATGCTCATTTACTTTAATCACTCGTTTTATGGCAACGGAATCCTATGAAATGTTTAAGCTTTCCTCTATCTAACCCCACCCCCTTGAGATTAATTTGTTTATTCATTGTTTATTATTCATCTACGAAATATTTGCATTCGAAAGACATCCATGATGCCAGTTTTTCATTTTGAAATGATTAATCTTCCCCCTTTCCTCCTCCTACGTCCACCTCCGCAATTTTAATTTTTATGTAATTAATTTATTTTAATATGTAAATATTTTAACTACTTATATGACGAAAGGGTTAAATGTAAGAAGGGACTATATAGTCTCAATTTCGCCCTAAATAAAGTCGTTTGTCTGTCTGTCTCTGTGTCTTAATTTGTTTACTTATTGTTCATTATTCATCCATAATTTCAGTCTCTATAAGGTGAATTGGAATTTTCGGTGAATAATACATTCGATGAATTGTGGTTTGGTGAATTTATATTTCGATGAATTGTGTTTCAATGAATTACATTGTTGATGAGTTGTGATTCAGTGAACTGTGTTCGGTGAATTGTTTCAATGAATTGTGGTCGGTGAATTTTCTGTAAGCCCCATATTCTACAGTTCTACATGCCATTTTCAAGTGTTTTCTCTTGTGTCTCGGCTAAATATAGGAAATATTTTCTTCATTTGATATCACATGTGCACAAAAGACTATTTTTAGAATTTTTAATTTGTGTAAAATTACGGAAATAAAACTATTTGACAAATTCTAATTACCATAGTTTAAATTCAGTTATGATGATAACATCTTAGACTGACTGGTATGGCAAAACATCTCATATTGGGTCTTATATGTAGCTTAACCTGAATGGCTTCACGACTTATTCTTTTCAAGTTCGACATAAGGAGTTGAGCAGTGTTCTTGTCACCACCGCCATTTTGAGAATTTTTTCTTTTTTTACATTTGTTGAAAGAATTAAAAAATGGCTATCATATCTCATCATATCACTGAAATGTAATTACTGGTAAAGGTAATCCCTATAGTCTTAAAATGGTAGAGTGAATAAATTATGCCTTTCGGTTATGATTTGCAGATATTCTATTCTAAAAAATTATTCCTGAGGATAAAATACAACAAATGGTCGAAAGATTGGACAACAGGAAATTATGCAAATTATCAACTGATTTCTGCTCTTCTTGCTTCTCCAGAATCCCGATATTGTACTGGTGCACTACCTGAATGTTCCCTATCCGGACGACAACAAACTGGTCATCACTCCGAGCCTGGCCCTTTGGGGAGACAAAAAGGAATGGACGAAGGAGGAACTGGTCTCACAGCTCAAGCCGATGTGTGAGTGCGCAACGCGCCATGTTCCGTACCGTCTGGCCGGCAGCGTTGTCAAGGGTGAAGGAAACCTACCGTGTGAATATGCATGGCCACCTATATCAATCTCTACTACTTCTACTCTCATTATTCTTTTATTTTGAATTTCAGTTTAGTAATATTTTCACGTTTTTTCTAATATTTTTAAAAATATATGGGCTTTCCCCATTTTGTTCCAAGTAATATCTCTATTTTTTCGACAATCTTTTTTTACTTTCATTTCCATGAAGCGTGGAGTCACTTAGCTAGCTAGCGGGAAAGTTTAAGAATTCCTTCGAGTGGTAATAAGTTTGGAGCTACTGGTGATGTCATTTTTTTATGACATTAATGCTCTTTTAAGTAAGAGGAAATGTTTCAATTTCAAACTAATTGTCTTTAAAAAGATTTTCTTTTTTCATGCATAAATGTCATCATCAGCACTTCACATGTTTAATACTCGAAGGTATTATGGGATTGTGTAGACAGCTTCTGATTCCCTCTTTACCTAACTTTTATTAACCCCAACCTGATAGTCCATACGAAGCAAAGTACTTATCTTTACTCTTATTCGACCAGGATATTTGGTTTTTACAAGCTCTGAGCACAAAATGAACAAAGCACCTCTTGCAAGGTTTCGCATGAATGTTTATTTCCGAATTCTATCATCTTTCATTGAATTTTTATTATCAATTCTGAAAACAGAATGACCACGAAGGTCTTCATTTTTAAAAATACCTTTAACTTTCTCTTCCGAATAAGGTTCTGACTTCTTAATCTTGCTGTGTGTTCTCAGAATTCTGCGCGGTGTTTTCCATTCCTTGAAATACGCATAGTAAAAATTGGATAATAATTCTCTATCTAACACTTTGCTTTCGCATGTAGGTGGCCAATCTCATTTCCTTCATCTGCTGCCGTATGTGTTATATGTGAAAGTGTTGTCTCTGTAAATTAGTTGTTCTCCTATCGCGTTGTAAGTATATGTTAAAAATGTGTGATGTAGAATATTTAATTTCATGATAAGAAAGGCAAGGAAAAAATGGAAATTTTGAAGTAAACTTCTTTAATAGACTTGGAACGTGGTTAATCGTAATGTTAAAGAAAATTCTAGGTAGAAATACCTTGAAGTTTGTAAGAATAACAAGGGAAGGAATGAATATTCATGACGAACTGATGGAAATAAAAAAATTCAGAACATTGATCATACGGTAATTTGTTTCACGTTAGTCGGTGACTATGTGAGAAATTTTTTCCCAAAAAATTAATAATAACTTTTTTGACATCTCATTGCGATGGCTCAGAAAAAAATTATTGGTTTTTTTGGCTCTGCCACAATGAACGAGAGCATTCTATACTAAAGAAAAATGGCTGTAAGCATCACAGCTTGGGTGCATCAAATGCATGATTTATTATGCCCTACATGGCTTACATAGATGATTAATAGGCCTTATAGTTGCGGCATTCGCTGCAGCTTTGCACCAGCTTGCGGACTAAATGTGCCGCGAAGCGCTCCCGCTCTTCTTAATTTGCAGAGAGATCAAAGAAGCGTGAGCATGCAAGTTTTGAAGCGCACAATCTTTAGCCAGCATTGGGCCTTTTTTTCTTAATTCAAAGTTTACATTTACGGTTTACGTCTCGAGAAAGCTCGCATTGATTTTTTTATTTGACGTAGCACTCGTACATAAATCTCTCTTAATATTTCCTATTGTGTAACTGAGAGTGTTGATGAATTTAGGGGAAGCATGGTACCTAAAATCATGAATGTTGCTCTTGAATACTTTGCATTCCTTGTCATATGTAAGCTAACGTGCCTTTATTTTTGTCGGATTCTCTTACGAATTCACCATAACATCAGCACGATTCATATGCATGATCCGAATAAAAGTGTACTAAAATGTCTTTTCTCTTCGAATTCAGTTTTCAGTGAGGATGAACCGGACCTCAACAATGAGTTGGAAATATCGGTAAGTTGTGTTCATCACATCACAATTTCTTAATCAATTTATTACGTATCTCTATATTCTTCTGTCTTCAGTGTGAATGATTCATCCTTAGTCATAATTATTATTCTCAGTCTTGGAGTCAATATTAATTGTTAATTAATCCTCTGTTCCTGAAGAAAATTAGGAACAGCTACGTACTTTGATGTTTGAAACAAAATTTTCTTATTTAACTTCGGCATATTATTTATTACTCAGTAACTGAAAATCTTTTTCTTAGCATTTGAACTAAAAACTAGTTCTATATTAGCAAATTGTTGTGTGCCTCTATGTGACAGAAGTACATAATTAAAATATATTCCTTTTATCATTTATTTACCATTCATTATCATCGTAAGTTTTCTACCTTTCGATAGGTTTATGGCTAATCCAATCTGACCTATACAAGGATCATCTCATCATCTTCCCATACCCATCCTCTTATTTCAAGATGTCTAATATTACTTTTCTCATCCTATCTCTTTGCTAGCATTTTCTCATCTTTGACTTTTTTTCCTTTCAAAATTTGACCAACCTATTTCTAATGTTTCTCTTATTAATCTGGTTACACTCATATCCTCCCCTAATGTATTCGAAACTTTTCCTTTCAGCCCAACTAATTTTCTCCAATTTATGCCATACTCATCTTAAACAATGACAACTCCCATCAGGGCCATCGCTGGATGGAAAAGCAAGCATCACCTTTGGTGATCCCTCCCCCTCTATGAATAATTTGAGGGTTCACTGGCGAGCAAAGTAGAATTTTTAAGAAAATTAACACAGCCTCTTAAAATGCATTTTAAGCATAGCAGGGATTTTCAAAAATTGATTTCTTGAAAAAAATTAACAAATTTTTGGCCACCTCTATCATGTCCTTTTTTGAGAAAGGGGTGGGACAATGCAAATTGCATGGGTTCATAGTTCAATTTTGCATTGGTATTCCTGCTTTTTCCTTCCTGGTTACTCAAATGGGTGTTATAAGGTCAAAGACTTAAATACTACCAATGAGCTCCAGGCTTATTTTTTTAAAGAATATAATAAACTGATAAATGGTGCCTTTCTGGACTTTTGCACCCATGTTGCTTCTCCCATGTGATGGCCCTGACTACCATTGTTGTCCAATTTGAGACTCCAAGCTTAGTTTAATGTTATATGCATACTCTGAATGTGTTTTGCATTAATTTCTTTCTTTATGCCATTTTGTATGTAAGATTTTATGCATGTATATATCAGGCTGAGAGAATTAGATACATATTTGAGTGGGAAAGGAGAGAGGTAGGGAGAAAGGGAGGTGTCTTAATTTTAATTTAATTCTTTTTTATTCATGTTTACCCATCATGTTTTATGGCCAATTACTCTAGTATTCTCATAAAAAGGTGTTTTAAAAACATGTATTTTTATTATATTTTCAATATGGATATTTAATTATCTTTATTTATTAAGTGTTAAGTTTTCATTCCTTTTTTGTTAGTTTATAATACAAGAATATTTTCAACTCAAATGCATACAACTAGACAAATATAGCTGTTACAGATCAACCTACATTGTAGCAGAAATGTAACAATAAAAGGAATAGAATTATATATGTTTAAAGGGCATAATATTTATAATTGATGCAAAAATATCCCAAATAATTTAATTTTCCTTTGGCTGAAGGTTTAAAATACATTGATTCATAGTGATGAAATGCTGTAAGTCAATATTCAGAAGTCCACATTGCTGCAGGCCTCACCCCATGGACACATCTTAAAGCAGGCTTTTAGGATTGGTTGATTTCCATGTCAACTTCTCAGGTCTTTCAATTGATTTGTGTTTCTCTGGATAAACTGGGTATATTCTATTTTGTTACCTACAAATGCTGCAAATAGAAAGAGCTAGCAATAAATCAAATGATATAATGAATGTTTTATAAGATAAACGTATGCAGAGAAGATAGAACAGAATTAATACAAATATACTACATGGGACATTGGAACAAAACAATAAAAAAACTCAATCAAATTCTTGCACCCAAATTCATCTTATAATACCTGATCTATACTCTGTGTTTAATTATTTTCTAAAAATAATTACATCAAATCAAACATTCCTCTTAACCCTCTGGCACACGCAATCGTTCTGAGAGATACATGACTCATATTTTTTTTACATCTTGTGACTCATTAGCTTACAGTGGCTGTGAGTCACAATACCTTTTACGCACTTCTCTATCCATCTGTTGTCAAGTTTTGGTCAATTTAGCTCAAACCGTCTCACTGCTAGGGTTGCTTTTCCACTGCAGTGTCTAGGTTTTGTATCTCGTGGATACATTGTGTGCTATTACGTTAGTATTAAAGTAGTGTCAAAATTTTCAGCATGCCTTTGGAGAAATGTTTTCCACTTGAAAACTGAACAAGATGCTGAGATGATTAGGGAAATTTGATTTTCAATTGGTAATGATGGACCAAATGAAGATTATTTTGGTGACAGAGACAGACAAGATGAAGAAGTTCCACAACAATGTAACAAAAGAAAGCGCTGCGTACTCTGCAACATCACAAAAAGTACTGGGTTGACCAAGTATTGTTGTAAATTTTGTGATTCATATATTTGTTTAGAACATGCCAATATGATTTGTTCAAATTGTAGTGAAAATCGAACATGTGGCTCAGATGCTGATTACGACAATTTGAATTTGAAATCCCCCAGGTATGATTAAACAAATATTTCTGGTTATAACTAAATTTGGTACAGATATTTATTCTTTAGTTGTTCAAATTGTTAAATTTTTGCCTTAATAATAAAAACTTAAATATTCCCTTATTTAAAGTAATGAAAAATAGTTTGGAAACATTTACTATGTAAATCCCATTTATAAAAATAAACAAAAAATGGATTTTTTGTTTTACTATTTTCCATAGGATATGAGAGAGTAAAAACAATAAAATCAGATACCTTTAAAAGTATAATAACATTAACACACATCATACTGGAAACTGAGCAACATGCTAATTGTCGCCCATAAATGTATAAAACTTAGAAAATTATTTCTTATTTTTGCCCTTAATAACTAGTTATATCATGACAGACAAACATTTTCACACATTTCATTTCATTCTTTTAAACATTCCACATATCAATACAGAACACCTTATATCCTAATTTGGGATTGTGACAAGAGGGAATGAGAGAGGGGGGAGTGGGAAAAAAGAGAGGCAGATAGAGGGTGGGAGAGAGAGAGGAAGGGAGGGAGGGAGAGAGAAAGAGAGAGAGAGGAAGGGAGGGAGGGAGAGAGAAAGGGAAAGAGGGAGAGAGAAAGGGAAAGAGGGAGAGAGAGAGAGAGGAAGGGAGGAAGGCAGAGGGAGGGAGACAGAGGGAGGGAGACAGAGGGATGGCGAGAGAGAGGGTGAGAATATTATTATTTATCCATCATATGATAGGCAATACACTACTATTATATAAAACCATTATGAAACATTAGCCGTGTTCTTTATATATAAGCTAAATAATATGGTGGAATATCCAATTAACTTAGTAATCACGTACTCCGGCCATACAAATGATCCATTGATACAACACCATGAGTCCCGGTTCACTAAAGGTCCCTACTAGCATTACTCTAAGTTACTAGGTTTTGAGCTACCCTACTCCATAACCTATCTATGAACAGATTTTCTCGGTTCCATATCTTTTTTTAAAATGCGATTATGATAGAATTAATCGAAAAAAGTAATCAAGAACTTAAACGTTAAATTTATAAATTAAATAAATGCATTAAATGACAATTAAACAGGTGCAAAATGCTTATTGTTAGTTAGTTAGTAGCTACACTATACTACTAAAGACAATTTGCACCTTTGCACTAGTATTTGGTATGGACACATTTTACAATTTTTACTGGAATACCGGTACACATATAGGCCAAACACGGAGCTCCTTTCCATGTGAACTGTACTGGTCTTTCCACATGTGCACTTACGAAGAGCTTGTTAATACCTCCTCTAGGAGGAATTAATATCATTGCGTAGTCCGCTGTTTGTACGAACCCTCTAAGCATTGATTACAAGTACTGGTTTACACTTCCCCTAGGAAGAAGTGGTATCTTAGCCTCGTTCGCTGTTAGTATGAACACCCGGAACGCTGATTCCAGTGAATGGTAATGACCAGAAGTTAAAGGATAAAGTTATAAAACGCGTGAAGATAGAAACTCGTTAATAAAGCAAATTTAGGATCAGGCAAACTGGTGTGTTAGAATTTGTTAAGATAGCCTACGTTAAATCCCAACCAGAATGCACCTGATTCTAAAGTTATTTAGCTAACTACTAGTATGTATATATATGTATATATATATATATATATATATATATATATATATATATATATATATATATATGTATATATATATAGATGCAAACTGTAGGTATTGGTGTTACTTAAAGAGAAAGGTAACATGCGACCATGCTATGATAAGATTACAGTACACACCCTTTTTTATATTATATTACTTAAAGTAAAAAGGCAAATCTAAGATTAAATCTAAATTAGAACAAATATGTTTACGCTAGTGATTTAATTAAAATTAGAGACAACTAAGCTAACTTATCAGTAGAAACTGCTTCGGGGTTCGATGATGGTGATTTACTATGTCGTCAACCAGACTATGTTGCACGTTGTCCATGTTCTTAAAGAGCAACGTGAACTCGCCGCCTGAAGGTGGCCGATCCCTTTCCTAGATCTATAAAAAATGTTTCCTTTAATTCATAGAAACGAAAGATCAAATTTTGAAGTTGTTTTCAAACACAAATTGAATGGCGTCACTAAAGGGTAGACGAAGTGGCGAGCATTGAGAATAATACTACTTTATAAATTATTCTGTCGATTTTTAATTTTTTGAATTGTAATGAAAACTTAACATTATGAATCGATTTTATTAAGATACAATCGTGTGATTCTATTACTCGCTTGAGATAAACGCCAAGTAACCAAATCATTCGCTGTCTTCGTTTTATCCGATTTTCGCGATCATTTCTGATTTCACAATAAAAACTATGCTCACATAAAAAGGTGCCAATAAATACAACGAAAGTATCTGACGTTTTACTTTAAACGTAATTTGGGAGAATTTAATCGAAATATAGACGGACACCTTAGAGCAGGGGTGGGCAAACTTTTTACGTGGCGGGCCGCATTAACAGATGAAAATGCTTCGGCGGGTCACGTTAGGGTTCACATCGTAAGTAATGTGAGGTAATGCGAGGGATCCTGTTAGTGAAAATCAATAATAAATAATATGTTATCCCCATAACATCACTGGAGAAGGTTTTCCGGCATTGATTTACACTACAAATATGAAATTATCTCTATTTTATATTACGGTTCGCTTTCATAATGGCATCGCGGGACACAGAAAATGCCCTCGCGGGCCGCAGTTTGTCCACCCCTGCCTTAGAGTCTACCGAAGAAGTTTCCAGAAATTTGCTAGCGCGCCAAAAAGACAAATCGCAATATACTGGCACCATCAACCAAGTTCAAAATTAAACTGAATTAGTGTGCAAACAATCGTTGACTGGCACCGCTTATGCGACCTCGGTGGTAGTTTCTAGAATTAAGATTTTAAATACAGTAGTCTCCATATTCGCGGGATTACGTTATTGGAAAATGGCGCGAATATTGAAACCGCGAACGTAGATACTAAAAGCTGACCAAAAAAATTTGATTAAGGGAATGAATATACTATGCAATTCCTTTTATTTAATAGAGTTATATAATTATAATTGTTTTATGTGACTAACTTTTAGTAATTTTAGGCACAATACTACTGATTTTGGTGCTACTCCCTTTAGCAGCAGGTTTTTAGCCTACTTTCCAAAAAAATGGAAAGTAGTCTTATGAGATCGCCCGGGTGTCCGTATATGTGTCTCCCTAACATCATCTTCATGAATGAACCGATTTCAACTAAATTTAGTACATAGAATATGCACATAAATTAATGGAAATAATTTTGAAACGAGAAAAAAAGTCTGCTATGACCGGGAATCGAACCCGGGTCTTCCACTTGCCGGGCGGATATTTTACCTCTGAACTATCGTAGCAGATCAATTTTCTCGTTTCTGAATGCGGATGTTTTCTTGGTTGGGACGGAACTAGTCAAGCTAGTATCAAACTGTCCCAACGGATGTCCTCGAAGAGATACATCGAAGAAAACTCCTCCCTCTCAAATGGTGAGATTGCCAAGCAAGAAATTGATGGAATAAAGCTATCCGAAGATCCTATGCAGGCAGGCATAAGCTGTAAAGTTGGGAATAATTTTTAAACGAGAAGAAATAAATTAATAGATATAGAAAGCAAGGCTGCCACAATACAGGGAATAAAAAAATATTTTGAAACTTATTGGTGTTGAACTGTCCACATTAATTTTAACCAAATTTTATACTTATAATATACACTTATATTCAAAACCATATTAGCATATTTAACCCGAATCAGCCAAACAGGGGTGCCACAATTACAAATTAAACTCTTTCAGTAATTAAGGATTTGGAAGGATTGGGCTCTAAGGTTTCAGTTAAATTGTGTATATAAGATTTGAAAAACGCATCATTATAAAATCAAGATGTTTGAAGTGGAGCTAAGGAGCAGGATAGACTAAACTGGGCTACCACAATATCAAAGTTAGAATTTTTCTGTAACTATGAATGTGAAAGATATTGACTGAACAGATTTCAAAGAAATTTCGTGTAGGGCGAGTATAGAATGGGAAAACGAGATGAATATGTTTAGTTAGAACGTAACAAAAGAGCCGGACTACCACAGTATAAGGATAAATAATTTTCTGATTTCTAAGCTAATACATTAGTATACGATTATATTGCGACGAATTTGACGAAAAGCACTTCTGTATCACGGGAAACCTGTGTACACCCCTAATTGTTATATATTAAAATTGTATTGAAAGGAAAGTAGGCAGATTAGTTCTTTCCAGAACTACTTGATTCCTCAAGCGCTTCAGCAAGTGAAGCGCTTTCTCACGAATTCTTTTGCTACCCAATTGGACTTTTTGTCCATTTGGTCTTCAATCCAATTGTTTAAGGCTTTTCCGTCTTCTCGATGCCAACATATAACAACACTTGGACGATTTAGGCACACTTGCGCTTAAACTAGCCCGTATTTATGCCTCAGATTTCTTTACGTATCCCACGGTAGATTCGCTGACAACATTTTACGGCACTTTATAAATATTCTCATTCCCCTCTTTCCTTAATTCCTTTAACATTTCTACTGGGAAGTCATCAAATCCTTTCGCTTTCTTATATTCCACATCCGAAGGAGTCTTTTCAATCTCTGTCCAATATTTCATGGCCAACACTGTCACAGTTAACATCTTTTTTCCTCTCGATTTAAGTGGTAATTTTTGGTCATATTCCCAGTTTTTTGCTGGAAAACTTTATTAAATCACCAGGAAACAAACTTGGCCCCGTTTGCAATAGCTTGATTAATTTTATCGTCTTTCGTTGTCTCTGTTTCCTGCCTGTCGCTGAATGGTTTTATTCCATTTCTTCCACCCCTTCAATATTTTGTTCTCTTATGTGCACACCTATCTTTAAAATTTCGGTCCATACAACTTTGTTGTTGTTCCTGAGCCCCTCTACAGTTCTATATCAGTGATTCACAAGTGCGGCCTCTGTGGCCGGATGCGGCCACCAGCAAAATTATATTTTAAACAGGAATAATTAATTTACAAAAACCACAAAACTGCTCATGGCCGCAGTCGCGGCCACGACAAGTTTTATTCTGAGAACCACAGTTCTATATCTCATAAAACTTATTAAACTTGTCGGAGAAATCTCATTTCCACTGGAATAGCCAATCAACTGTAAAGTCTCTCATTTTTTAACTCCCATTCGGTCTCTGAAGTCCGTTGTGTTACTCTCCGCTGCTATCTTCCACCTGCAGTTAGGGTGACCAGATTCTGAGGAAGAAAACCGGGACACAATGGGGACAGTAAATAAACACATAAATAATCTTTTTTGTCTTCTATTTGCTATATGAACAAATTTTACGTTTCTTGGTTATGATTTTATTCTAAATGTGACAGAAAACTTAGCAACCTCAAACAATACGTCCGCAGAATTATTGCAGATTTTATCATAAAATTAATGGGGGCAAATATTTTACATTTTATTTTAATGCAAATTGCCAAGGTAATATTGTCAGAATTGGTTTTAATTCAAATAGCAGGAATAATTAATAAAAGAAAATACGGTGTCCCGAAAGGCTTTTTCGAGATCCCGGAACGCCAGGACACGCTACCTGTAATGAGACGCAATGCCATGCATTCCCTTAACGTCCTTGTATTCGGTAGATTGAAAAGTTCTTGAACGCGGAACGTGATGCAATTGTCTTTTCTTTAACTCCTCGTCTGATCCAGACGGCTGAGACGGTCGAAGCGATCGTGTCGCAGTTAATGGAGAAGCAGAGGCAGGCGAGGCAGGCGGCGATGAGCAAACAGCTAGAGTGCGGTTGTCCGGATTCGACTTGCGCCGACGGAAAGGCGTGCGCCCACCCAATGAGGCGCATTTCGGCCGCCAAAGCCTCGCCGTCCTCCTCGTCTTCTTCCTCCTCCTCCGCCCTTCCATCTTCCTCCTCCAATTCCAACTCCGCCGGTCCGGACGCCACCTCCACGACGTCTTCGGCCGCGGCGGCAGCCAATGCCGCCAACAACAACACTCCCCAATCGGCCGCCAACACGCCGTCCGCATCCAGACACCACCTCCTTACGATGGCGGCCCTCAACGACAACAACAACCAGGTAAAGAAATTTGCAAAGTTTTTGCCTATCTGGTTGGTTTAGAGGCATCCTCTGGGCGATGTATTTCCTCTTGGGAACCTTTATTTCAATTTGCTTTACTGGAGAAGTCATTCTAACCAATATCTGCTCTGATTCATTATTTGGAATGCAAGAATGAAGAAACAAAGGATTCCTTTCTCCCCAAAACTATTAACTTAAACCGTTACATCAGGCATGTCAAACTCAAAAATGCATCAGGGTCGCATTAAAGTGATGGATGTTGTAGAAGGGCCGCATCATGATTACATCATGAGGGTCAGAATTGGAAAAACGTAAGACTTTTTCTAGAAGATTGGGCGTGTGTTTTACAAAAAAATTCAGAAATCACGTTCTATTGCACCTCAATAGATAAGAAGAAATCTTGTCTACTTTTCACAAAAATAAAGTATCTTTATATATAATTACTCAATGTCTGTCCGTCCGTCTGTCCCCCCTTTTATCTCTTGAACAGTTTGTCGTAGAGAAATGCTTTAAACGCCATTTTGTTTCTGCCAACTAGGAGACTCCGGGAAAACTATTTTCGTTTACGGAAGTGTCCCGGATTTGACTCTGGGAGACGATTATAATTTTCCATGTGTTTACACAGGAGTTTCGATTTTTCAAGTTGCAGGGTTTATTTCTTTCATTCATTAAATACGTAAATATGGACCGAATTTCTCCGTTTTTACTTTATTCTTAATCTTTCGATGTTTTGATGTTGCACGGAGTAATTTCTCAGAAATACGCATTTCTTTTCGAAATTTTATGGTTTTTTCGTACTCTTTCCGGGTGTTGCCAAGGTGACCCACATTGTTGCCTCAGATTGAATTTGCGTCTATTAAGCCTTCAAATAGACAAAGTAATAGCGTTGTCCACAAATTATGGTTGTAGCAGTGTCAAACTTAATAAATTGCAAAGTTAATAATTAAAGATTATTATTATTCAGTAAACTGAGCATTTTTAACGATTGACCAAAAGAAAAAAATCTTTCTTTATTTCAATACTGGAATGTGACGTGACCTTTTTCGTATGGGAGAGACAATTAAAATTGCACATATAAATTATAAAAACAAACGACATTCAAATTATCAGTTGTCTAATTTTAGAAGGAGAAATTGGCTATTACTACTTTTAAACGTAGATTTCTGACTGACTTCGCAAAAGTTTTTGCGGGTACCCCTAGTTTATATAAAATCTCGAACGATTTAGTTGAGACAAATTCACATTCGGGCCGCACTAAGGCAAATAAAGGGCCAGTTTGACATGTCTGATCTACATAAATAAATAACAATCTGGTTCACAAGCTGTAGACTTTTGGAAATTTTTCATATTTTATTAATCATCTTTGTATTGTTTTGTTACGAATTATGTAAATGATTATCTCAACAGTAATTCTAATATAAAGGAGTTTATGAAGTTAATGGACGAGGCCGAGACTTCGTGAAATTCCATAATCAAATAAAAAAAAATACTGTCTCGTATTGTTTATTTTATCCTATATAAGGGTCCTAATTTTACGGCTGCGCCTAAGTCCTCTGAATGGTCAGATCTTCCAGTGTCTATTAGTAACGTAAAAACGTTGCAAAGAATGTGTCGAAGAGTTCCCATCTTGTGAATTTCAAAACCAAATCAAATGAAACAGTGCAGAGAAATACATGAGAGACGAAAGTAATCAATTGTTCCCCATGAACTGAATACTGGAAATATCAGAATATAAATGAAAATTTTAAGTTGCAATAGCAAATCCGCCTGCAAATACTTTCTGTTGACGCTAAAAATTGTCAAAAAAGTTGTATTCGCAATATTACAAAGACTATTAAGATAAGATGCAAGATTATTTTCTCTCCTCCATATTTCAAAATTAAGTATTTAAAACTGACCAAAGCGATGTATAAATAGAACATTTGAGTTACAGATGCAATATTGTTATTCATCACGATATCTGAGCACGTGACCATCGTCCTTTACCGCCTTAGGTGTCATCCACCACCGGATCGGGCGGCAGCGCCGGCGGCATGATCCTCACTGCCTCCACGCAATGCTTATCGACCCTATCCCAACAGCAGGGCGCCGAGAGCGTGGTGTCCAGGGCCGCTTCCACTCCCCCTACCTCCGCCCCATCCTCATCTGCTGCCCCCTTGGTGCTCAGCCTCTCCCAGATACAGGGAGGCGGCGGCCTCCTCATACTGAACAGCCACGGCGGCGGGTCCGCCGGGACTAGCGGCGGAGGGGTGACCTCCGGGGCTCCACCCGGCTCAGTCGCAGTCACCTCGTTCGTGTGCAGCGCCCCGCAAGTTCAACAGGGATCTCCCGCAGCCGCTGCAGCAGCCGCGGCCGCAGCTGCAGCGGCAGCGGCTGCCGCGGCGGCATCGACAGGTACCGGCAGGGGAGGTCGTTCCAGCCACGGCTCCGGCGGACAGAAGGGCCTCGCTGGCTCCATGGTCCAGTCGGAAAAGACGGTGGTACTCAAGCAGGAGGCGATGGAGACATCTTGCTGCATGCAGAACAGTAGCTCGTCTGGTAACGAGTCCATCAAGATGGACGTGACGAACGGTAACGTCTCGTTCGATTCCGGTTCTCCGTTTTCCGCATCGGCGGACTTATCGGATGGGAGCAAACCTCCCCCGACTCCGAAGGCCATGGACACTAGCGGTGGTGATGGGGGTGGTGACTCCGGTGGTGGTGCGGGTGGAGGAGACGTGGCGTTCTTCAATGAGACGTTGGATCTGTCCCAGGAGGACATCCAGAAGACACTCTCGGCCAACATGCCGTCTTCGTGCGCGGTTGAAAGGAGGTTGGGAGGGAACGGTGGGGGAGGTGGGGTGAGGAAAGTAGATGCCGCATCGGATACTCTGACTCTCAGACTGCACACACAGCAGCAAGAACAGCAGCAGACGCAGATGTCCTCCCCAGATCCGGTGGCAGTGGTGGGAGGCCATGGGGGGTCGAGGTCACATGGTCATGTGAGTGCACCGACACACCACCACCACCAGTTCCATGCCCACCAACACCACCTGGTGAGCGACGCGGCCGACCTCAACCCAATGGATTTCATCGATAACGACGTGTCGCCTCCCGACGATGATGTGTTTGTCAACTTAGATGCCTTTGATATGCTGGGAGACTTTCCTGAGCTTGAGGTTTGCATCTAGGAATCTACAGTCATACTTATGTCACAATCTTCAATTAGACTAATGTATAGTGAAATTACTATGATAGAACCACATTATAACGTTGGTATCAGGAGACATAAGATTACCCCGGTATATTGGGAATTACGTATTGAAAGTTTGAGAAGCTATATTTTTATGGTCTATCCCTATTTATATAAAAAATTTAATTGCAAAATTATATTAAAATGCACTGCCATTCTCTAAGGCTGATTACTACGAGAATACGGTTAGCTGGCAGTTGAAGCAACCAAATGGAAAAATCGAGATAACAAATTGGAATGGCAGTATAAATAAAGAAAATAATATTTTAGCATCGAAACTTCATGAGAAAAGGTTTTCTGGCCCTAATTTTAACCAACAAAATCAAAATTATCTGTATTAGACTTCATGGTTTGCTTAAATAATAGTATGGCAGGCCGCATAAAATGTTATTGCAGATCATAGTTTCCCCACCCATGGACTACAGCAACCATAGCGATTTGAGTGACTACCAGTGAATACGCCCAATAAGTTTGGGAAGAGACATTCTAACTGAAAAAAGCTTAGAATAAGGTGGCTTACACTTGCCAAATTGATAAATGGAGGGGAGATTTTTTAAGAACAGCGTTTTGAAAACCATAACTGACAAAGGTTTTTTTCAAAGGATCAGGTTTTGATCTTTCGAAAATATTAGTTTCCTTTTTCTTCATGAGCATGATCTATGGGACTTGATCCATTTAAAAATCATTGCAATTACTCACGAAATATTTTTTGATGCATTTCCCAGAAAGTGGCAAAAATCTTTGGAAAATTACGAAAAACCGAAAAAACGTTGCATCAGGCTGACTTGACACATTGTTGCTTGAATACTTTGCATCTTTTAAAAACTTTTTTGGGAGTCATGACTTGACCCATGGTGTATCTGAATTTAGAGAGGCACATTATGATGGGGTTCAATTGTATGTTCCAAGGGAACACTTGTACCTGTGCAGCTTCTGATTATTCTGAATGATATTAATTGTTTATTTGAAAGCAGTAAATTACAATTAATTCCATGAATTATCTTTGTTAAACTGAAATAAATAAATCTAAATCACATTTAATTAGGTTTAACCATGCTCACAGTTTTGGTAGATGCATGAGAATTACTTATAGATGCTACATACATTTCTGTTAATTATGGATGTGCTATATTCAGTAACAGTTGGAAAATATTTAAGATTTTAATTTAATAATTTAATTTTAATTTTAATTTAAAATTCAACTTTTATCTTTTACTTCGAAAGTAGCTGTTGGAAATTTCATTTGGGAATAATGAAGCATTTGGATAGATAAAGATAAAAATTGTTAACATAAAAAAACAAAATAAGTGTATTCAAAATAACTTTTTTACTGATTTGGTCCTTGATTCTTGCATTACATTATTTGTTTTTGTATCTATAATCCTCATCATTATGTATTATGTTTTGATATATAATTATATATTTCAATCCATGTGGATTGTGCTGATATAATGCACAGTTTACTTTTTATTCAAGATTTTCTTAAAGGCATCAAGTAATAACAAGAAATTCTGTATCATATTTTCATCAAGCTGCTATAAAACTGAAGAAAACTTTGTATCATAAGAATATTATCTCTAACAAACTGCATTAACAAATAAATTATTGAAAAATATATAATTTTCATAATAAAAAATTTCCATTAATTTTTTAAGATTTTTTGTATCCTTTTGCAGATCATAGAAATTGAATTTTTTTCTCAGGATAATGCTGATGATTTGTTTTTTAAAAAATACGTTTTTTTTATGCATTTTCTAATCTTAGGTTTTAGAGCAAAGTGCCGGTTCGATGGGCGGTGGCGTTGTAACTGTGGGTGGGGGAGACCCAGGACTTGGTGTTGGTCTTCCGGTTACTCCAACCTCAGATAAAACTAGTAGTCAGTCATCATCAAGGATGGATTACAGAGAAGGAACTGCCAACATTACTGACTATTCCCCAGAATGGGCTTACCCAGAGGTATGTAAAGTTCATTGCAATGTGAATGCATTTCACTATTATTTGTAATCCCAGATGGAAATCTATTATTTTGCTCTCAGAATCCTCTAAAATGGACAAATTAAAAAATATGCTTTTATCAAGAGTGCCTCATAAATGGAAAACATTTGACCTGCTGTGCATCATTACTCAAATCTAAGATAAAATTTTTATGGCATTGGTATTTTCATGATAATTTCATAAAAATTAAAATGCCAGTTGTATTTCAATTTCTAAGTACAAAATTAAGTGTCAAACGATGTGGATTTTGAAGCATTTTTAGACAAAAATAACAGCATTGTTTTGGAATATTTATACTTACTGTTTGTTTGCTATAACTTGACTTGTTGAGCAGTTCATTTTATACAGAGTCATAGAAAATGGTTCCCGGTCATTAGTTTCCATGAAATTAAGACTTTAATAGAATTCTCATTCATACAAAAAAATCAGTAGAGATTATATCATTATTAAATTAGGTATTATCGAATGATCATATCATCTTTAACACATTTCCATATTATTGTTGCTCTTGTTACAGCATTGAGTACATAGATCATATCAGTTAACACAATTACAGTAGTATATAAAATAATTACCCTTGCTCGGATTCATCTCACCCATAATCTGCATTGAAATTGAAATTTCTTTTCATTCAATGCAGGGAGGAGTTAAGGTTTTGGTTACTGGGCCCTGGTATTCCACCACTTCCCCTTACACCGTGCTGTTTGATGCTGTCCCTGTGCCAACGACATTAGTACAAAGTGGAGTCCTGCGATGTTTCTGTCCTGGTTGGTATTTCATATGCAACCTTCTCTTACTTAATCACTTCATACATAACAAATTTATATCTGTGATGAGAAGTGCTTAATTAATTAATAGAACAAAATACTTAGTAAAATCTTATTATTTTTCATTTATCCACAGCTCATGAAGTGGGTTTAGCAACACTGCAGGTTGCCTGTGAAGGGTTTGTGATCTCCAATTCTGTGATATTTGAGTACAAAAAGCCTCCAAAAGAGGAACGGGGCAGAGTGCAAGAGCCCAAAACAGCAGAGCACAGTAATGACAACCTCTTAAGATTCACTTTGCTGCAGCGGCTAGAAGCTATGGATAACAGGTTGCTAATCAAGCAGGAACCAGATGGCAGTGAGCTTGTAAGTAAATGTTCATGAGTCGAAACTTAAAATTCAAAATTGCCATCACCCAAGTAATATTTAATATATCATTTCAATATCTTTATAATGCTGGCAGAATATATTAAACAAATTCCTTATTTTGAATGTAACATGGTCATATTAAAAATCTTGAATATTCTATATGCTATTTAAATTTTAAAACCCAGATAGTATCTAATGGGTAGGCATCTTGGAAATTTTATTAATCATGACCACTATCTGTGGGTTTAGACTCTATTATTTTTAATCATTATGAATGTTATTCTCTCAACAGTTTAATTCATGAAGTTCTTAGAATGTGCCATAACTTTGTCATACCCATAACTAACCCTTGTGTATAAAATAACATTCTAAAGTAGGGAACAGAGGATCCTGTAGTTCCTGTTTTTTTAAGTTTTTTTTTATTTCTACACAACAGTTTAATTTATAACTTCTTGCGATAATTGTATCTATTTTACATGCCATACCATCTTTTATCTTTTGAATTACCTTGTGGCTATTGGAGATACCCCAGACAAGTATTTTTAAGTGCTTGTTCTTGAAGTCTACCCCTGTTTCAAGTGTGATATTAAAAAAATCGAAAAAAATTATAGGCTATACAAGCACATCCCGGGTTACGTAAGTAATGCGTTCCAGCACCCATTGTGTAACTTGAAATTTGCGTAGGTCAAAATTTACTACGGAAAGTACAGCAGAGGTGGGGAAACTATGGCCTGCAGGCTGAATCCAGTCCCTGAAGGTGTTTATTCGGCACGCAAAGCTGTTTTGAAAAAGCAATCTCCGAAAATTAAAGTACATATAATTTACTGCGTCAGTACGGTACAAGTACTCTGTTAAAATAGAGGCATGTAAACACAGTGGCTAATGTGAGTATAGAATATAGTTAACAGAAAACAGAGTTTGCAAATAAAATTAAGACTAATGGTGTGTGGATTGAAAGATACGGTTGTTTCAGTTTTCACTCCTCCAACTTTTTTACTATACCTTTCAACACACTCGCTTGATTCGGACATACGCACTTATGAAACCCAGGGAAGGAAGAAGGAAAAGGAAACCTTTTCTGCCCATTTGAAATGTCTAGACGCGAGCAATCTAAAATCAACAATGTTTCATTATATACACACTACATACTTTTGAATTGATTTTGTATTACTTTCATGTGCTCACACATTGGCATTCTGAAATGTTTTTTTTATCCTTCCCGTCTCCACCTAGACACTGTGAGAGAAAAAGTGTGGCTAAAATAGCAATTTTCACAAGGATGAGTGAATTTTTGAGAATTCTCTTGAGAAAATTTCAAAGTTTTTGTGTTTGGTTATCTAGAAGTGAAATGATTTCAATCGGATTTCTGAACAAAGTTTGTGAAGAATTTGTAAATCTATGCACACTGTTTCACTGTATTCCTTCATGAATTCCAATGTCATATAAGTTAATCAGTCTTCAACATAAATAAATATGTATCTAAGACAGTATTAAATAAAAATATATATTGCACGTTGTCATTTCCCTTCCTGCCTTTTACGTGATTTCTAATGATATTTTTGCTGTCGTTTAGCAGGATTTCGCGGTACTTGATCATTTTTAAGAACAAATATCTCGTGTTTACCAGTACTCTTAAGCGGTTTAGGAATGCATATCTTTTTTTTAGCATTGCTGTTATGTAAAAACGTGTTTCGCGATACGTTGATTTGTGATATACTTAGGTTTTCTGGAACGCAACCAGAACGTATCGCAAGGTATACCTGTAAATGAATTCTTGATGTAAATCAATATTATATTATGAAAGGTGAAACGTCCTATTTTACTAAGGGAAATTGGCTTTCGCTGCATCCAATATACATTTTCTTGGTAAACAAAATGTAGAATGTCAATTTTGTCAAGCTGTTAATTTCTGTGCTAAAACAAAGGCAGTTCAAGCCATTTATGTATTATGCAGTTATGGGAAAGTCACTTTTATCGTTCAAGGAGAATTGTAACAATTTTTTTCGTACATAATTTATGGGGCCGCTGTAAGTGCGGGTTTACATAAGTCAAGGCTTATATAACCCGGGGTATGCCTGTACATTTACAGAATAATTTATAATGTGATACATAAAGGTCATTTGATATTGAACTTTAATGAATATTTTTACAACACAGGTGGAAGGCTCAAGCCTGTTTAATCAGGGTAATTTTGAGGATAGAATGGTGACATACTGCCAAGAGATGACATCAAAGATGTGGCTCTCGAATGAGGAAATGAGTCCAACATGGTTTGAAAGTCACAGAGGCATGACACTTCTTCATTTAGCAGCATCATTAGGCTATTCAAGGTGAAGACAAATCCATAATATCCATTTATGTTTCATAATAGTATCTTATAAATTAAAAAATATAATGAAAAAAAAATCTTTTTTATTCATTAAAAATATTTACGTTTTCACTTAAAATATTATCATTTTTAATCAAATAAAAACACTATCTTAAATCAAATTTCCATAATATATAATTTTAAGAAATATTTATATCATAACAAATACTTATTTTTATATTGACTAAGCTATTTTTATAGCTATATCAGAATGATATTAATGAAATGAGATTTAATTAAAGGTGGATATAATTTTGACATTGTAGATTAGTATGTGCGATGCTTCAATGGAGAGCAGAAAACTCATCTCTATTGCTTGAAACAGAAGTGGATGCTCTTAGTCAAGATGATGAAGGCTTTACTCCTTTGGTAAATATTCTAAGACTTAGTTATCATTCATAATTATTTTCCCCTTCAAAAATTTCTCCATTGTTCCCTTGGCTTTGTGGTTGATGCCATATTTGACACGAGAAAAACCCATGCATGTATATTTTTACATTGCTTTTGAAATTTATACTTGCAATTCATAATCTAAAATATTGTTTTTGAAGACATTTGGGCTGAGCAGAGGTGACATTTATTCTGAGGTTAGGGGTTAAAGTTGAATGGTAATCTATTTCCTTCTCCTTGGCCCATCAGTGAATTTGTTTATCAGTCATGTGTGTGAAATTTAAGTTATTTAACCTATTGATAACCATAACTTTATTAACATGTGCTCTCATGCTAGCCATGTTTATCATAAGTATAATGGTATGCAAATTACTTGAGTCTTAGTGGTTATATTATTGAACTGTTCAATTTAATAGATGCTAATGACTTTTAAGAACAGCTTAAGTACTTTTAATTACAATAGCATGTTAAATATCTATCAAAAGTTTTGTTTTAATAATGACTGATATCAAATAGAGAAATTTTTTATGCTTGCTACATCAACGATGGCATTATAAGTCATTATCTGATTGTTCTTTACTCTGATTTTAGTAGTGATAAAGAGGAATGTTCTCTTCCAACTTACAATTATAGTCTTTGTTGTACCTGTAAGATACATCATGTGTTCATCGTTTCACTTAAAAATTGTTTATAGTGTGACAAACTATTAAAAAGCAAACAAATCTTCATTTTTCAAATCTCTAGTTAAAAACTGGAATTTAGTTTAAATATGCATATAATAGTTTCCAAGTCCAGTCTGTTAACAAGTTGCAGCATGCCATCATGTTAATATTCTAATCTCTGTAATTGATTTTTTATCCTTCGTATTTATTTATTTACTGCCATTTATTCCTGTTCATAACCTATTATGTAATCTATTTACTCCATTTCCCTTCCATTTCTCAGATGTGGGCTTGTGCACGGGGTCATCGAGAAACAGCTTTAGTGCTCTACCAATGGAACCATACTGCACTTAATGTGCGAAACAACATTAGTCAGACAGCAGCTGAGTGCGCACGCTCCAACAATCACTTTGTTCTAGCTGAGGAAATGGATAGGTTGGAGGTGATACATCAGCAACAAATGCCACCTCCAACGCCAACTCCTACCCCTAGCCCATTACCTAGTCCATCATACACACCCACTCTTATGTCGGAGGATCAGCCTCAACAGCCCACCTCTGATGGAGTGTTCCTCCGTCCTGGTGCAGTCACTAGGTAAGATCTCAAGTCTGCTCATAAATTTTTGTTAAATTTTCATATAAATTAATTTCAATTTAGCCATCAATAAAATAACTTTGTGATAAAAATCTCTTATGATTTTACCCACTATAACAGAATCATTGAGTAGAACCATCAGCATATAAGATCAGCTTTCTATATGGTAGTTTCTTGGTCCATACCTTAAAAACCCTTTCATATTCTCCTGTAATACTCTTTCCTTCAAATTCAAATATTATGCTGCCCATTAATTTTATTACTATTTAGATAAACTTAAACAAGATTCAGACAAATATCAATCATGTAAATTGGACACTGAAAGAAAGCATACACCTAAAATAGCAAACAATGTGACCATTAAGAAAAAGTTTGGAGTTTATTTCTTTTACTGTATTAGAATAATCTCTAAAAGCTTCATAGATTCCTTTTTCTGTCATCAACATTGTCATGGATAGAAGCATACATTGCCTGTAGAATTCCTGCAAAAATGCCAATTTTAATAAACATTCTCTACAGGAGTGAATCGCAGAAGTATAAGATGCTTAGCATGGAGCTTCATGTCAACATTCCTCCTGATGCAAGTGGGGGTGGGGGTCCTTGCAGCTCTTTGCCTAGTCCTACTGGTTCTACAAGTTCTGCTGGTGAGGGAAGCACAGGCAGCACCGGGGCAGGAATCGGGAGTTCTCGGCCCCACAGGCTCGCCAAACGACCCTCAGTAGACAGCGGTATTCATCTCGGCACGTCATCCCTCTCCTCTTCAACCTCGGGTCAAATGAACATGGGAGAAAATGGCAGCAATAATTTTGGAGTGCTGAAATTTAGAGGGCGGAATGGAAGGGAGACACCAAAACTATCTAGGTAAGTTTCTGTAAACTGTATGAAATAATTGTTTTCATATAAGTGCTATCCATCAATTTTTTGCTATTATGAGGCATTTATAAATACAAAATACAGAGTTTTAAATGAGCTAATATATGCTACACTAAATTAGGTTTCTACATATCGTTCTAATATTTTGCAAATATGGATTTTAAATACTAAATGATTCTCATATGTATTTGGAGACTGACAAACTGCAAATTATTTGTGTCTAAATAGGGGTTTTTATGTTTTCCATTGCTGGTTCTAATATTATTTGGTTGAAAATTTTCCAAAATTTATAAATAAGGTTATATTTTTGGAGAAATCACATCTCTGAAAACTATATTCAGGATTTACATAAAATACCTTCAAATATTTCAACAAACTGTCAGCATATATACTAATCTTAGTTTAGATAAATTTATCAAATATATGTCAACAACACAACACTCTTCATGATCATCTTTTAGTAATATGGTAATGATTAACCTAAAATTGGGGGTGCCAAAATTGAAACTTTATAAATGTTAACATTTTGATGATGCTATTGTGGTTTTAACTATACTTTCTGATAAAACAGGTTTGACAGAAGCATGTCTCTTCCTCTGAACTCCCCGGTCAACATTGTTGACAGTAGCACTAATGACAGCATAAGTTCCGAAGGTCAGGACTTGTCTCGGATGTCGCCAGTGCGCAGAATGGATTTTGCACTCTGTGAGTTGTAAATTTAAAAAATGAACTTTTAATTTCAAAAATACAATACTTTCTCTCGGACTTGATCAGTATAATCAAACTATTCATGTTCATTTGCCTGGCTATTCTCCATATTCTTATTTTCATCTATTCACTTTCCTCTACACATATTAGTAGAAAGCAATCAGTTGTTGATGTTGAATGTGGTGAAAGTTGAAAACAGGTAAGTCCTTCACTAAACGTTATTATTACATTACAATTTTCATTGATGATCGAAAAGCATGTGAAAATTGAACATGAGGTTAATATTTCTTATTCTTGGTAAAAAATTGTCTCAATTTTTGGCACATGTCATCGGTAAAACGGTAAAAAACTCATCAAAAAAGGGTAATTAGCTAGTACATAATTTGGCTCCATAAATTACTGCTGGCTGCTATTTTGCATCGCTATGCTTGCGTTCTACACCTTGGCATATTCAAAACAGAAATTTGTGATACATAGAAATAGATGATTGATGCATCATGCTTCATAAAAATTTTGAATTTTGAGTAAATAAATGAATCGAAAAAATTCATTTCTCGACATTTCTTTTGTTTTTAGCAACATTTTGATCATCTGACCAGTGCTTATATTTTGCATTTTATTAAAATAAAATAAGTAGTTTTCAACTTTCACCATTGCACCCACAAAGCCTTGCTTTCACTAAATTTGGAACATTTGTCATGGTTTTTATGCATTTTTGAAGACTGTATTGTATTTCAGAGATGAAATAATTAATATTGAAACAAGTTATTTGGTCATAAGGATTTGGCTGATCTTTTTTAAAATACACAAATTGATTAGCGTGAGGCAGATCATCCATTAACAATGCAACTATAGTTTTTTTGTGATTTGTCATTGTTTGGTGTAGATTTAGACATTTTTCTTTTACTTTGAGCATTCATGCATTGCAAGATACAGTTTTGAAAAAAAAAGAACTTTGATATATGCAGAAAGCAGGAGTTTATTATTAGCTTGCATGTTTGTCAGTTTCTTGAGAGCAGTAAACATTTTTATAAACAAAACCAAAGAAGTTAAATCAACAAATTTCAGCAAAATTAAGAAACGGATGTGTCCTTGGAGCCAACAAGAAGGTCATTATATGTACGAACCCAGGATTTTACTCACAGTTAACCTTGTGTAAGAAGTGCGTAATGTTCTGTGGTCATCAGATTACTTCATTCCCTGAATCCGTTTCTTCCTTGCACCACTTCACCTTGAACACCAAAAACCATACCATTCCGTCCTGCAACTGATGCCCACGACCAACTCGTTGGCTCAGGTGAAGTGGTGACTGGTCCAAGGAGTGAGAGTCCGATCATTGATGTTGAGGCGGTATCCGATGAGGAGTCATCGGAAGCCAAACAGAGTTTAGTAGGTCAGTATGCACCTCATTCACTTTTACTCTCTCATTTTCTCTCTGCTTTTATAGAGTTCATGGCGATAAAGATTTTTTCTCATCCTCTTAGCATTTCTGTGTTTGCCTGTTGAAATCTAAGGACGGGACAATCTATTAATCAACATATACCATGATTATGGAAGGATTTAGGTGACCATATTATCTTTTACTTCATTTGAAGTACACTGTAGACCCGATATAACGCGGGCAATGGTTGGACCCCATCTTTTTTCTTTTGTAATTACATAGTTTTCAATCAAATTCTCCACAGACGTCTTTGGTTATAGACATAGAGTCTATCCTAAATGATCGCATATTATCCTAAATTATCTCGTATTAGCGCATTACAGATATAACAGAATAGACAAGTCTAGCATTGCGTCACATATTTACACCACCCATCATCCCATTACATACATATTCTTCATTTGAAATCGATTATAGAAATCATAAAAAAGAAGAAAAAGGAAAGCGTAACGCAGTTGACCCTAGATTCATTCGTTAAAGAAATCAATGTAGTTGGGAGAACAGCCACGGCCGATTGCAAACTTTAGTTGCCTTTCCGTAACATGTGCTCTTTATTGACGATAAAAGTGTGTTGGTTGTGAACTTGTAATCATGGATGTTGTTAATCAGTAAATGTTTGTTCTTCAAAGTGGAACACAATAAAAAATAAAATATTTATTTCAAATTTTTAAAACAAAATATTTTTAACTGCTGTATTCTTTTCTCTCTTTTTTTTTGCCCGTTTATGCATGGATAATGGTTACCGCAATGTCATTTCTAACTGGTAGGTTTATGACGTCGGCTGTCACTGCATGTAATTATAAATGGGTAAATGCGATATAATGCGGATTCACATATAACACAGTCTAATATCTTGGACCCCAACGTCCGCATTATATCGGGTCTACAGTGTATTACTAAAAATTAATAACTTATTAGATCCTAATTATACTAAACAAAAAGAAAAGATGATCACATTCTTTCTCTTAAAACAGCAGTCAGAAATCTTTGCTGCTTGGCAGGTCACACATTCAGTTGTGAATACTTTAAACAATTGAAAGTCAAGGGGGCTGGATAAGTGAATAAATTAGTAGTTATCTAGTTTCTTTGGTCTCATATAAGTGAAAATTAAGTCTACGAAGTTTACTAGAGTTTAAACTTCAGTAGAAAATGTTCTGAGACCGTCATTTTAATTAAAAAATATGAAATTGCTCATATGAAATTTTCTCGATCACTTTTTCAACACAGCTTCACAGGCCAAATAAAGCCCATCGGGGTGCTGCATGTGGCCCATGTGCCATAGGTTGCCAACCTCTGTTTTAGAACATGCAGATTTTTTATTGAATTAAGAAAATATAATATCCCTTTGAAAGTTTCATATTTAGTCAAATAATCCATTTTGGACATGTTTGCATGTAAAGTTACAGATTTTGTCATGGAATGTAAAACTGGTCAACATAAGGTCATGTCTATAACAATTTCTTTTGTAAAAAATTTATTATATTCATTTGCAATGTGATACTGAATCAAAAATTCTTTTATAATCTTCATGGATTCGATTCACATCACATGATAATTTGCTGTTTCTCTAAGCAAATACCTGAGTGATATAATAGAAAGAGAATAAATTTGAAAATAAACTGATAATAATGGTCACCTCAAATGTTTTCATAGATACAAATATATTTTAACTCCTATTTCTATTTTCCTTACCTTAGTAGATTACCTTTATAGTAATTAGATTTTGAAACAATCTTTTGCATATTCTTTTATCGTATACTTCATTTTTATGATAAGTTTGGGTACATTTTCTGCATGGACTGCGAAAGTGAGGTTTGTATATCGAAAAGAACAGGAGCATTTTCATTGAAAAAATTATAAATGCAGTGACAACATGGTGGTTGCTTTGTATTCACATAGCTATGCAAAAATATCAATAGATATGCACTAAGATGGACATATGAAACAGAACTTAATGAATTATTTAAATAATATTTATATTTACTGAATCAGAATGATGAATACCCATGACGGAAAATAGGTCATTTTACCAAATGGTTTAACTGAAAAGTTCTGAACAAAAGATTAAAATATGACTATTGAACTCGAGAGGTAAAGATTTTTTCAGTGTGAGTTGGTAACATACTGTAGAGTTGTGTTCAATTGTGACCCCAGTAATGCAGGAAGTAATTTGTAGATGCGGAGTTATAATAATTTTTCCTTTCTTTTATGTCACATCTCATACATTAAAGAGATATATTGAAACAAGATGCAGTGATCATAGCAATAAAACGTGTAAGTTGTGAATAGATGAAATTATAACACCGCCCAAACTTCTGGCCATCTTATTTGAAAAAAAAAACTTTGTCATTAATTATTGAATGAAATACCTCATAAATATAATGCAGTAATTAAAAGTAATGCATTGCTGTTTCCATTAAAACATTATTGATTCATCTATCATATTATCATAATTGAAAGTTGAAGATAAGGTTCAGTTAACTTCTTTACATTTATGTCATTTCACTGAAAGCATTTGATCCCCAGTATTGTTTTGCAAATGCATCAAGAAATGGAAACCTAAATAATTTCCAAAAAATTTAATTTAAAAAATTTTAATTGTTGATATAGCTTATTTAGTGAAATTTTAAGTAAGCAATGTTATATGAAATTTTGCAGCATTAATAACTAATGCATTTGTAGTCCAAAATACAGTATAACCTCACAAATGGGGCATTCTATAAATTGATTTGTCGTGAAAACCAGCTATATTAAGTACACTGCCCGAAACCATGTCTTCAGGTTGCAACCAAAAATATTTATCTGCCTTTCAACTCCACCAATGCAGACAACCAACCCATCACATCACCCTCATATCAACATATGTAATGCTGCTGTATTATTCTGCCCTACATTTGTCAATTTAGGAAAGGAAAAGAAGATGAGAATTTGATTGATGCAGAAAATGATAAATATACTTTTATTTCTTATTTTGTAATTTACATTTCCTTATTCAGTATTATTCAATTTTAACACTTTTATTTTTTACATAATAAATCATTCTAATCTTTCTAAAGCTAACCTATTTGGTCTTTTTAAACTTCTGAAATAAGGAAAAATCTGAAAAGCAGCAACTTCCTTGTTCCATGGATTCTGGATTTGAGAGGTTTTACTGTATTTAAAATCTAACTAAACAATCTGTGCATATATTTTAATTATTTATTATTCCTTTCATCAATTTCATTTCTTGCTCTGACTGAAAATTATTTCTGTAACCTCAAATGAACATCAGTATTTGAGAAATTGGATACATAGATGGACTGATTTCCAACTAAAAATAACCTGCATGGTAAATATGAAGTAATCCAACTTTTACTATTTTTGTGTCTAATCAATTGAAGTGCCCCTAAAATTATTTTTATTTTATAGCATGAAGATAGTTTACAATGATTTATTCTTTACTAATTAGTAGCTCTTACAATCTGATGAATTTCCTTTTTTTTTCTAGTTGCCTTTATGGAAAAGAATAGAAACCTCAGTTTGAAGTATTGTTACCCAAACATATTGTTCTTCACTTCTTCTATGATACTTTTACTTTAATGTTAAAAATCTAAGAATCATGTTAATTGTTGGATACATTATTTAATTTTAATGTCTAACAAGTTTTAATTTTATTTTGGAAGTTTTTATTATAGTATTTTTTATGAATTAATTGTAGTTATAGAATGATTTCTTTAGCAAAAAATTTTAACTGAAAACAGTTTTACTCTAACTCTTGTTGATTGATTAAAATTGTTGGTATTTTAAAGGATCATGAGCACAATGTTTTGTACCATCATTGAGATTGTTTTAACATTTATTATATTTTATTCACTTCTGTTACTGCTTATATCTTCAGGGGAACAAGATGTGAGGGTTCTGGCTTTAGCTGAACAGATTATTGCTGCTATACCTGAAAGAATCAAGGTAATGAAAATAATTTTTGGATAACAGGCACATTACACTGTAAAACATTTTTATCTACAGGTTGCCCTCGACTTGCGCCGATTCAGAATAACGTCGATTTTGAAACCAGGAGGTCAAAAAGTGAAAAAATATATTTACTATTATTTAAAACGTTTTACAATTTTCTCGTACTGCTTCTTATGCTAAATCATAATTCTTACATTGCTGATTTTGAATAAAAATTACAAATACAGTCATCTTTGCGAATTTGCTCTAATGAGATCGATTAATCAGTAAAAGCTGCTTGTAAAATGTAAACTTTTACATATGCGAGTTTGCTCTTATGCGTGTTTGTGTTGTTGTTTGACCATTATTGTGCAGTAGCAACTGTGTTATTATATTTATAAATTGTGGATTAAATTAATAAAATAAGAGCCACTATGTCTGGTAAGAGAAGTGCAGTGAAAACAAGTGGAAGTGAATGTGTTGCTAAAAAGTTATGTAGGTCCATTACGTTAGAAGATAAGATGGACGTAATTCGTAGAATAAAAGGTGATGATACCCGTCCTATTGTGTGTAAAAGTATGAATTTGCCTCCTTCTACTGTGGCTACCATAATGAAAAATTCAGATAAAATAAAACAGGGAATGCAATAGGCTACGAGAATAAGTGCAACACAAGTGAGTTATAGCAGAAGTAAACTTGTAGAAAAAATGGAGAAATTACTGTTGCTATGGGTGGATGACATGAATCAAAAAACATTTCCTTGACTCAAATTGCTATCACAGATAAGGCGAAGTCAATTTTTGAGGAACTTAAGATAAAAGAGGATAGTAAAGAGACATTCTTAGGAAGCAATTCAAATCTCGCACTAAGTGCCACAGTGTGAAGATAAGTGGCAAAGCAGCAAATGCAGTGGCAGCTGCAGCATATCCTGCAGAGTTTCAGGCCATTGTGGGGGAGGATGATTATCCTCCTGATCTCATTTTTAATGTTGATGAGACAGGCCTGTATTGGAAGAAACTGCCTTCATGAACTTTCATCGCCTGTGAAAAGAAGTCTGCGTCAGGTTTTAAGGCTGCAAAAGACAGGCTAATGCTTTTGCTGGGTGCCAATGTCTCTGGCACTTTAAAATTAAGGCCAATGTCGGTGTACCATTCGGAGACGCCTCACACTTTCAAAGGTCTCAACAAAGCCATATTGCCAGTCTACTGGAAGTCAAATAAAAAGGCTTGGGTGACACAAGAAGTCTTCTTGGATTGGTACCTCAACTATTTTTGCCCAACTGTGCTCCGTTTTTGTCATGAGAATGACTTGCCAACCAAAGCCCTTCTTCTCTTGGACAATGCCCCTGGCCATCCGACAAACATAGCAGAAGTCAGAACACCTCTGGATGTCAAAGTCATTTTCCTGCCTCCTAACACCACGTCAGTTTTGCAACCAATGGACCAAGGTGTAATAGCAACCTTTAAAGCCTATTATCTCCAAAACACCTTCAAAGAAATGATGAGAGTTTTGGAAAGTTCAGACAAAACCATAAAGGACTATTAGCGCACATTTGACATTTTTAGGGGCATTAATAACATCAACGCAGCCTGAGAGGAAGTATCAGTGAATTGTTTGAATGGAATGTGGGGCAAACTTCCGCCAGAATTTGTTTCCTTCGCAGGATTCCAACCAGTGGAGAACGTCATAGATGACGTAAGAAGACTAGCACAAGAAGTGGGCTTGGATGAAGTGACAGATGAAGATGTAACGAACTTTTGGAAAGCCATGGGCAGCCTCTTTCCAATGAAGACTTAGAAGAATTGGCCACACAACTGGGCCAAAAGGAAGAGGAGGAAAGAGAGGAAGAAGAACTTCCTCTACATGAAATGGAGACAAGCGATCTCCAGCACATCCTCTCAGACATAGATAAACTCACTGATGAGCTCTGCGAGATTGACCATGACTGGGAGCAGAGTGCTACAGCAAAGAGGAGCATTATAGCATCCATGAGGTCTTATCATGAAATTTTGAAAGAAAGAAAGAAGAAATCACGACAGTCCACACCACATGCTTTCTTTAAAAAATGTGAAGATCCTCAACCAGGGACTTACTCAGAGAACTAATGCTGCTTCATTATGCCATTGCCAGTTGTAAGTGTACAAAATATATTTTTTGAATTCCCTTTATTATATTTACGTTATTTCAAAACTTTAAATGCAATGCCATTATATTACTCATCAATGTTTGGGTGCCGGGAACGCATGTCATTGACTTCCCGTTGATTTACATTATAAAATCGTTTCAATTTACGCCGATTTGTCCAGAAATGCATCCCCAGCGTAAATCGAGGGCTACCTGTATTTTATTGAATCAATACTGCATTGATGTTTTTCTAATGTAAAATGTATGCAGAGTAGTAATTTTTCAATTGCAAAATGTCTGAAAATATTTGGAGTTATAAATTACCTTGGAGAAATAAATTAGCTTAACAATCAATTTCCTTTGCACAAAATTAGAATGAAAGTGAAGAGATGATGAGCCATGAGCCTAGTCCTCAACCAGAATCTGCAAGCAGTAGCCATTCAAACCATACTTCACTATCTGAACCATTCTTAGAGCCCATGATGGATGAGCCACCATCTTCTTCTTTTGAACCAGTAGAATTCAACTTTGAGTTCAGTGACCACAATTATAGGTATGTAATGGGATATTTTTCAATGCTTTGGGTGTTAAAGAGAATACATAGTAACTTATCATGAGCAGACTTTCGTAGATGATAGTGCCATTGGTTTTCCCATTGATAGCTACTGTTTTGCCAGTTAATAAGGTGCACTTATTTTCCAAAAAAAATCACCAAAAATTGATTGTATCTCATTTGGAAAAAATACCCAGGTCACAGACTATTGTTGTGTTAATTCTTGAATAACATCTAAATAGATTATACATTTTTCATGTTAATTATGACTATTTAATGGATGATTTTGACTTACAAGGGGAGACTACGTACCTTGGATCACCGATTTTGACGAAACATTTTTGGGTGGTAGAATACTTAAAATAAGAAGACCTGTGTATCGGCTTTTGATTGAATGGGCCTTAGTTTCGGCAGAATCTTTTTTTTCTTTTCACAAGATTAACTGTGGCTGGATAAAATGCAATAATAGGCCAACAATGTTGAGCAGGTGGGTTGGCTGGGTGGCATCAAGTAAGAGAAGTTAAAAAAATATGATGTGGGAAAGTGCTTTATAAAAAAACAATTTGATAGTCTTCACAAGTGAATTAATTAAATATTATTTAATGATAAAACTAACAAGGAAAGACTATGTACCTTGGGTAGTCGATTTCAAATCCGGTTCTGATTGAATTAATAATTAAAAAAACTTCGCTTAAGGTTCATTTTATTGGTGGATTTATGAATCACATATCCAGGATTACATTAAGCTAACAAGGGGAGACTACGTACCTTGGATCATCGATTTTGACGAAACATTTTTGGGTGGTAGAATACTTAAAATAAGAAGACCCATGTATCAGCTTTTGATTGAATGGGCCTTAGTTTCGGCAGAATCATTTTTTCTTTTCGCAGGATTAACTGTGGCTAGATAAAATGCAATAATAGGCCATTAATGTTGAGTAGGTGAGTTGGCTAGGTGGTTACCATATTGGCATCTGAATATTTTGTCCCGTGTTCAAATCTCACGTCATACCTATTTTTTTTTTTTTCGTTTTAATCCACTTTATTATGTTTTATTTATTGTATTATTATTTATTTATTATATTATTATTTATTTACTTCATTAAAATCAATGCACAAGAGCATATTGGTAGCTATAGGTCTACTGCGATCAAAAGAACATTTTGGGTGTACAGAGGGTGTGGCCTAATCCCTCACTCCACTTGGAACCCTCCCCTCTTGCCCTTCCTTACTGCATGGGCTATCGCTTTCTCGGTCCTTTTCTAACTACACTGTTGCCAATTATTCGCAAAACTTCATCTAGGCAGCAACTGTAAATAATGAGAACTGACAACCTAAGGAGGAGAAGGATGGTCTAGTAGTGGAGTGGAGGAAGTCAAGATGACTGAGGGAACTTCCCCTCCGAGGGTGGCCAAAATCCATCCATTTCTTATGTTTTTGGCATACCTATATTTCAATGTGAATTGACGTCCAAAAGAAAATAACTGTTAAATTGGTGCTATTCATCACTTGAAGGGGAAGTGTGTGTACACGTTTTTGGATGATAACTGTTGTAAAAAACAAGAAAAGCATTCATAAGGCTTCACAACTCTCTTAAAAAAATTTAATCAATTCTGTCATCATTTTACCAGATTTGGAGCACATAACTACAACTTCTGTACTAACATCCAGTTTGGTTGGTATTAATGATGCAGTCTAGGTCATAGTTGGGTATTATGCGCAATGTTTGTTTTCGGAAAACCTTGGCAGCTTTTAAAGTTTCTTCCAAAGACCTTTCATCTTTTTGAAAAACTTTAGTTTGTAACTTTTCGCTGTCGAATTTGGAATTCTTTCTTGAATTTTATTAGCCACGCTTGAGATGCAGTGAAGGTGAACCCCAGCAATGTCTGTTGATGAGCTGCAGCTAACGCCCACTGGATGTAACTTGGTCCTTACTTTTCCTTGCTTTGCAAAATCTGTCGTATGTACAGTTTTTAATCATGCTATGTTTCTCCAAGCACATTCCTCCTTTCACATTATCTTTACTCCACTGTGATACTTGTTTTTTGCATTTCAACAGCTGCGATCCTCATTCCTGTAGCGTTAGATTTACAATTCACATCAAAATATTTACCAATATGCTCTTGTGCATCGATTTTAATGAAGTATATAAATAATAATATAATAAATAAATAAATAATAATACAATAAATTAATAATAATAATAAAGTGGATTAAAACGAAAAAATTAGGTATGACATGAGATTTGAACACGGGACAAAATATTCAGATGCCAATATGGTAACCACCCAGCCAACCCACCTACTCAACATTGTTGGCCTATTATTGCATTTTATCTAGCCACAGTTAATCCTGCGAAAAGAAAAAAAGATTCTGCCGAAACTAAGGCCCATTCAATTAAAAGCTGATACATGGGTCTTCTTATTTTAAGTATTCTACCACCCAAAATGTTTCGTTGAAATCGACTACCCAAGGTACATAGTCTTTCCTTGTTAGTTTTATCATTAAATAATATTTAATTAATTCACTTGTGAAGACTATCAAGTTGTTTTTTTTATAAAGCACTTTCCCACATCATATTTTTTTAACTTCTCTTACTTGCTGCTACTCTAGAAAATGTTTTTCAATCGGCTTCATAAATGTAACAAATAAAATATTTTTTCAAGTGTTTGCAATTCTATATTTCATTCTCCAAGAGTTTATGATTTTAAAGTCATTTAACAATAAAAACTGAAGTTCATTACATTGAGTCATTGTTACAATGCTAATGGTTACCTTCACAGATATTATGATGTGGGAACACCTAGTTCCAGCCTGTCTCCAGCATCCTCAAGCTGTTTACAAAGCCCATGTTCATTTACTCTGGATTCTCCATCTCCTCCTCCAACTACTGCTGACTTCTGTGAATTCTTCCAAGCTTCTGGCTCAATGTTTGAAAAAGATTTTTCCAATCTAACTCTATCAGGTATTGTTAACTGTAAATTATTGCAGAATAAAAATTTGTTATGATATAATATTCTTAAGCAGTCTTGCTCATGCAAATAAATAAAATTAAATTAATAATTGAAGAGATCAATTTCTAAATGATTGCCACCACTAGTTTATTTGGCAAAAAATAATATATTAATCCTTAAGAATAATATTTAGTTGAATGAATTTACAAACCCATTTTCATAAAAGCCTTCTGAAGAATTTTTAAAATTTTCATTGTAAATTAAGTAAAAGGGCAGGAACATCTCCAGTGTAGGGTGAATCAGGGCTAATGCCTATACTTTAGAAGGCCCTGCTCTTCAACATCACCATGAGGAAAGTCTTACTTTAATATGGTGGTTAATATTAAAGAGACCCTGAACTAACCAATTTGTCCCTTGCCCTCCAGCCCTCTGAGGAAGTCCTGCAAAAAGAAAATGGTGCTGTAAAAATGAATAAATACAAATGCTAACATAACATCAACATCAATAGTAATTTATAAGTATATTCTGCATATCTTGCTTTGAATAAAGCTAGTAACACTCAAAAGGATTTTTATGGACAATTTTTTTCATTTTGAAAAATCATGGAAATACACCTGTCAAATTCATATTTGTATTATCTAATTATTTCCCAAGTTTAGCATTAGTATTGTTTCATTTGCTTTCACTTCTGATGTTAACTAATTAATTTTTTGATTCAGATATTATCTTCCAGAAGACTAAGATGGGTACTAAATAATAAAAAACCTGAAGATTTACTCAATTTGATCATATTGTGATCCTGCATTCAACATGGGAAATTTTTTTAAGTTTTATAACCCTAGTTTACCAACTTTATTGTATATAGGCATGGACCAAATACAGCCTGCTTTCATAAATATAATTTTAACCTTAAAAACTGTTTAATTTGGAAAATTATTTACAACTATTTAAATATACATTTCAAGAAAAAGTATTGTATTTTTTATCTTATGCATTTCAATAAATGACCATTGAAAAATTTTAACATTGACCTGTTTAACTATAAAGATCCTTTAAGTTACACAAAGTCTTTCAAATATTTCATGGTAATAGAAATTATCATTGATAGAGAATTTGTTTGTTGTTTTAGACCGGGAGCAGAGAGAGCTGTATGAAGCAGCCAAAATCATTCAAAAGGCATATCGTTCCTACAAAGGTCGCAAGAAGCTGGAAGAGCAAGACAAAGAGCGAGCTGCTGCTATTTTAATCCAAAATTACTATCGAAGATACAAGCAGGTATGTACATATTTTAAGTAAACTATAAACTGAAAAAATGCAGTTACATCCTCTACTATGATAACAATTAATGCAGCTCATTATTACATGAGAGGGAGCAAAATATTACATTGAAACCTCATTATTTTGAAATTATTACATTATCAATTTGCAATGTTATTTTGCATTTCATGAAAACTTCTTATTCTTTTATGCATTAGATGTTGCGTAGAACATTGGGATTCAAATCAGTGGATGCATATGGGATTTTCTTTTGATGTTGTGGTTAATGAAGTTCAGTTTTTTAATGCATTATTAATCCCCAAGTCAGTTGGTGCAAAATTTCACATTAGCACTAATTTAAACTTGTAGAGATTTTTCCATAATTCACAGTCTTTTTAATTTCTATTTTATCTAGTACGCTTACTTCAAGCAGATGACCAAGGCTGCCATGGTGATTCAGAATCAGTTTCGCAGTTACTGTGAGCATAAGCGTTTTAAGAAGAGTCAGGAGGCAGCAGTTTGCATCCAGAACTACTATCGCAACTACAGGGAGCAGGAAAGAGGCAGACAGAGCCGAGAGGGTACTCCCACGGGTGCTGGGCTCAAGTAAGTCCATTGCCCAGTGGAGGTTTGCCCATTTAAAACTCCCTCGGTCCCTTCTTTCCTCCTTTCCTCCACCCCCCCTCCTTCATGATAGCGGTCAGGGGCTTTTGCTTGCAGCAGTGTTGAACTAAGTGTGCTGTCAAACTTGTTGTTGCCCTTTGATTTTATTTGTGCATATCACATCATGTGACCGTCGCAAATATTTTGTAAACTTTCATGATGTGCATAGCAGTTTTGAGGTTATTTTTGATAGTTGGCAGGTGTTGTTTGATGCCATCGGTGTTGCAACTCAACATGCATAGTTGCCATTGGTGCTTTACAGATTCTGTGTGCCTAATTTGCCTGAATCTGTGTATGGCTTCACCCAATAGCAGGCGATGCATGTGTAGAATTACGTACTTGAGTTGTACAGTGACTGTTATCCGTTAGGCATGGATCCATCAGTTGGAAATGTCAATCATAATTCAATTGTTCAGATTTGTGTTGAATTTTAAAAAACTAAAATTAAATTTATTTTCCATTTTTGATAAATTTGCTATTATCTCCATTTCATTTTTTGTTTTCATTATTTATGATGGCCACATTCAGCATTATCTTCTTTAGGTTCAGAATGTATTTTGTATTTAAAAATTTGTGACAGTGCAGGTATGCCTCGTTTAGCGCATGTTCTTTTAGCACATTTTTGATATAATGCAGTTGGCATCTCGGGACTAAAATTTTAATTTTTGAAATTTTTTAAAATAATGCTCCTAAATGCTATGGTCCCAGCATTTTTCTCACTTACCTTCATTCATACTTCACTCTCTGTTCAGTGATAGTCATTCCACTAATTAAAGACAAGTTGTTGTTATTTATACGTTTATTAACATTATTTCTATTTCACTCGTTCACTTTTATTGTTTTTTTTACATTGGTTTGCCACAATTCCACAGTATTTTGCAATGACATTGGAAGTTTTAAAGTTTTTAACGTTACTGTTGAGATGTGCAGGGATGGGTTAGCTTAGGATGGTTTTTTTGCTTGAGATTGAGTTAGATTAGGTTCACGACAAGTTTAACTATCGTTAGTCATTTGTTATTCTGATGTTATTTTGCTGTTGGTACCTAAGCTATAGTTATGTGTCTGAAGCTGCGGTAGTGCCGCTGAATCGTAATAACACTCGTATTCCGTTTTTGTTTACTTTTGCACTGGCCAATCATCAGCAAAGATCTTCGTAATCATGAAGAATTTAGGAACATGTCAAGGTAATACACTATATTGACGTTATACCAAGTATATACCAGAAATACTTATGATATTTGATATATCTCATTTATAATACGTTTTTTCATCGCAAATGTTATCAGAAAATTGTGATTTTCCATCATAAAGAATTAGTTTTTTGAAGCTGTTGTACACCAATAAGTTCATAATAAATAATTATTTAAAAATAATTGTCATATACCATATTTACTTGTTTAATACCCGAACAGGTGTAATGCCAGCACTCCTGTTTTTAGAGCTAAAAATCTGAAAAACTGTAATTCATGTAATACCAAAATTTTGACATTTTACAGCAATATCAGTTGAATAATCAATCTGATGCTGAGTTTGATGATATAATTATGGCAACAAGCAAATATTTAAGAAATTACTTCAAAAAATTATTTTTTATAGTTTTTTCATGTACATGAAAAATTCACATCCATTGCCATTATATTACACAGAGACAACTCAAAAACCTATTATGGAGTCTAGCTCCTTGGTCTCACAGAAATTTTCAATTTTGATCCAGTGCATATTCTCAAGTTATTTAATTTAAAATGAATAATTTTCACTAATTTTGCAAAATTATACTAACTCAACCATTATTCACCTAGAAAAAGAGCGAATTTTACATAAATAAACGTAAATGGTTAATGTTCAAAATAAATCCCCGTGTCAAATCCCTCAGAGATCACACAATTCCTAAAATAAACCAGTCACTAGATGCACTGTGACCTGGTTACATAGAAGCGTTTCTCACGTTTCTGTGGATGAAAGGTATCACTTTCAGCTTTCAGAAAGCACAAACGAACAACTCCAACAGCTATTTAGTGACACTTTTCCATCGCAAGATTGCGTTCTTTGCTTTTATACATAGTAATAAAAGTATGTGCATATATTTTTTTAGATTTGCATAACATATAAGGACCCCAAGAAAATGCACTTACGATAAAATATGATTTGAGCATGTCACGAATTAAAAGGCAATCCAACAGAATTCTTTTGTTTTTAATGAAAAATATATGCAATTCAGTCATTTATTTCTCTTAAACCATCTTTCCTATGAGAATGAACTCTGTCTGACACTCTTCTATTTACATAGATTATTTACGTGATTTAGGTGTACCACTGACAACTGGCAAGGAATTTAAAAAGATATCTGATAAATATTGTGCTTATTATATTATTCCATGCATTAAAAAAAATGCCTTGGTTATAAATTGGGGAAATAAAATACATGGCATACTGCACCTACCGAAGAAAACACATACTCATCTCACGCCATGCACGCAGTGTTAGCAGGCGTTTTGCGGGTGGCCTACCCTCAAGAGATGAAGGGACAAATATCGTGTAATGTCTGCACCTTTATTTTTTTATGGGAACTTGTGGGGAAAAAAGTGCAGGTGTTACACAAATAAATACAGTACTTCGTTTTCTTGACTTTAAATTAGTATATAAAAATGGACTATCATTATATACATAAGTTGCGAAATAAAAATAATAAAATTTCTGAAGAGTAAAACTCAACTGAGTGCTATGTAACAAGCTGTTCTTTTAGCACAAATTTGGATAGCGCATAGATGTCTCAGAATGCCTCTCATGCGCTAAGCGAGAAATGCCTGTACTGTGGTACAACGAATAATTAAGAGGTAGATAACAAAAATCTTCAATGGTAGAATTTTGGAATATAAACAAGCCAAATGGAAAATGACTATTGTTTTTCTTAGGCTTTATCATTAACTGATTTATCATTCCTTGATGCAGCTCTCAATTTAATAATGTGTAAATATCTTTTAATTCAAAAAATAACTTTTCTGCTTCAAATATAAAAATATAAAGATAAATAACAAAGTAATGTATTATATATATTAATGGATAAAATCAGCAAAATTAATAACAAATATTTATCAGTGCTAAAACGTTTCTATGGTTTATTTTTCAGTTGTTTGAATAGTTATCAATGTATTTTTAAATTTTATTTTGTTAAATTAGCAGTTTTGTTTGAAAATGGCATTTTTTAAATTCATGATACACCACCTTTTTGAACTTCACAAATAATTGGTTCCGGAAAACTGATTCGAAATGCAAATTTGCAAAGTGCAAATCCTATTTTCCCATATGACGCAATGTAGTAATGGGAGTACGGTTCCCAGTCAACCTAAGAAATTAAATTTTTTATTATGAATAATGCAGTTTAACAGAAAATAAAATAAAACCTAAGAGTAAATGAAAACCTAGCAACAAAAAGTGAAAAAAATAATGTTTTCAAAATGCGTAATATCGAATGAAAACTCAGGAATACAAAGTGATTACACCTTCGGCACTTGTGCAGTTAACCTTCAATACATTTTCACATGTGATTTTCAATCTTCTTTTGTTCATTTTAAGGAAATACTTTAATTTAAATTGATGAACTACTGAAATGGAATGATGAGTACATGATGCATGGATGTTTTCTTGGGTTCCACAATAAACATTTCCAAACCACAAAAAATCACTAGCATTATAAAGTGATAACATTTCTTTTATTAATTACATTCTAAATGCATAACAGAAAATTTCTTTTAATTGTTCAAAAAATGTCGCAAAAAATAACAATGAAGCAGTGGTAACATTTCTTTTAATAATCACATTCAAAATACGCTGCAGAAAATCTTACATTACAAGTTGATAGAAAAATTTGGTTTTATATAAAAAATTCTTAGTAAAAAATGAAAAACTAACAAAGCAAAATAACATTTCCCTAAATTACGTTCAAAATAAAAAGATAATAGCAATTAAAAACCTTACATTAAAAAATGATGGCATTTCTTTAAATTTTAAACTAAAGTTTCATCATAAAAATAGTGGCGCTCATAGTGAAGTTCAAACTGAGCTACAAAATAATTAAGTCGAGAATTATCACGTTTGTTTACTTCAAAAACTTCTAATAATGAGTAATCAATATATAATGTAATAATAATAAAATAGGTCCATTTCTAGGGCGTCAGCATTTAAACAGAACTTCAAAACAAAAAAGTAGAGGGAGTTCATGCTTGTTGGCATCACAAATGCATAATGCAAAATACAAATAATTGGTACAAAAAAGTAATGGTCATAAAAAATTTTGTCACAAAATACAAATTCACGAACTGCAAGCATGCGAAGCTCAAAAAGATAGTGTAATTATTTATAGTTTTTCCTTCTATTTCTATATCAGATAAAGAATCACTTAGGTTATACTTTACAATGATGTGCAAACAAGAAATTTGATTTCTCATTTTTATTTAAATTGATTTTCATATGAAGTATATTTATACAGATTTTTACTATTAACATTCTAAATACATATGGTAATTTTCATTTGGGTCAGTGTAACAAAGAAAGTAATGAAAATAACTTGGATATGCATATTAGTGTCCAATATGTCAAAGTTAGCTTTAAGTATGATACGTGTGAACCCTGCTTAATAAAAATGAATCATTTCATTTTTGTCCCAGTATTGCTTTTCATTGAAAATTTTCAGTATCTGATTTCTTTTATTCAACTCATCATCCTTTACAGTATTTTTGTAATCTAATAATTACAAAATATTATATTAACATTCCAAATATTTCTGCTTATCTTAAATGATATTTTGTATTGTTCCTTGCCTAATTTTGCCTACTTTTTGTTTCACTTTATTTTATAGACCATTGGATACCATACAGCCTTATTTTACATCTTAAAAAGTTTAATACTTTCAACCATTAATTCATTCACCATCCTTAATTTTTACAAATAAATTTTAAAATAAAGTTATTTACTTATTAAAAATTAATATTGAATGCTTGCTTTCAAATCCAGGTAAAGTATAAAATTATTTTAAAAATAAATACTTTAAAAGTTTTGTGCATATGTAATATAGTAGTTTATTTTATTTACAAATAGTTCTCACTCACAATTTATTAAGCATATTTTATTTTAGATAAAATTTTAAAAACAAATGGAAAACGTGCATAATTTTAAAAAAACCATACCAGTGAATGGAGTGACAATTAAAATTTTTTTGTCGTTTCAAATTGGAAATGGAGCTCTCTTTTCTATATAGTATCACTTGATTGTATTTCAACATTGACATGATGATGGCTAAGCTACCCAAATCTAGCTTGGTAGGATTTATTTTAATGCTGCTTTTTAGCTCACATTTGGAAGGATTGAAGTATTAAATGTGATACAATTTTTGTCACATTTGAAATTCCAAGCCGCTCAAAAATGACTGCTAGATTAATTTATGTGTCCTTCCTGATGCCAGCAATTCACATCCCTTCCACTTCAAAGCAAGCCCCTAAAAATGCCGCAAGCCTCATACCCTGAACCTTTTATTTACCCTCTCCCTGCTCTGGTGTAGTTGTGATGGTTTTCTCTGGTTTGTCTGAGGTGCCAAGCAAAAATATAATAATTTGGTCAGTGTTTATCTCATTGGGTTTGGCCTGTGTCACAAATTGCACAAGTAACTCCAGACCATCTATCTGTCCTGTCGGTGTCTCTTTTCTCTTCCTATTAGTATGTGCTATTTGTGTTTGTACGTGCATCTGTTTGTATGTGACCTGTATAAATAAATTGCTGCATGGTTGTGGTGGCAGCAGCTGTGTGGCTGCAGTGGATGGGGTTCCAGGGATGGAGATGTGGGGGGCCTCGGTAGGTAGTCCCGGGTGCAGGCCCAGCTGGGTGGCTCCGGAGACTCATGCGATGTCCAATGGTGTGCCTGATGCTGGCTGGGCCATGGTTGCCCATTACCCATCTCTTTTTGTTCCCTCTGGTGGCCGGGCATCCGGTCTCTTCCTTCAGTAAGTCGTCTACCTAATGATCGTTGCTTTATTGATTGATTGACCTTTCTTTGTTGCATGTTTATTTTTACATAAAACTGCATGCTTGAATGTGAATATGATCCACTGTGTTTGGCACCATAGAACTTTCTTCTTCTGGTAGTTAATCTTTTTTGTGAAATATATCTCTTTTCCCTCTAAGCATGCATTTCTCTCCTGGCCTGTTAGTAAAATTCCACCAGTGCTGCTTTTCTGAAGGCACTACTGGATTTACCAAAATCACTCTTCATTTTTTTTAAAGAATAATGTCTGTTTTGCCTATTCAAATTTTCTGAATGCTCCCATTTGAAATAATTCATGGTTTCTGTTTTTTAATTGACAGAAGGACATATTCTCAAAGAAGACAACATCAAGCAGCAAGGAAAATCCAACAGTTCATGCGTCAATCTAAGAACAAGTGAGTGCATGAGTTATTTGTTTTATTGATTTAAAAAATTTTTGCTGTTAATCTATAACATATTATAGGCATGCAATTAATTTCATATAGTATTATTAACTACTAGAATGTTTTGAAAATGGTATTTTTATGTATCTTAGCAACAAACCAGCATTTCCATAATTAGTTTAATTAATTGAATGAAATTCTTATTGATGGTTTTGTGTAAATGCATAGTATTGTATGGAAAAAAAATTTCATTGTAAACAGTATTTTTTCTTCCATATTTTATTTCTTAAATATTTGCTCTGAATTGATTTTAGCAAAAATCATTACATAAGCGGCAGGAAATTGTCAGTTATTCATTTCACCGAGACACAATCATTAGCTCTTTTCATACTACTTTGCAATTCAAAGTAAGGAAAAGATTGTATTCTCAAGCTAGGCTGTTTTATTAAAGCTAATATAATCGCCGATAATGTCATGAACTAAAAAGAACTAATGCTGTAATTTTATCTAAATAAATGAATTGCGTATTATATCAAAATTCAGTTAGTATTTAGGAGTAATATCGTTTGCAAGCATCCAGTATCAAATATTATTTGTTAAAATGTGATCATACAGTGCTAATTAGTATGAAAATTGTAATTTATGAAATTGAAATTCCTCTTTAAATGCTATCATAGCTTGTGGGATGTTAGCCCAGGAAATCCAGTAAGTACTTATTCTCATATGAAATGACATAATTATCTATATAAATCTGAATTTTACTCTAAGTTTGTTTTATTCATGGGAAAACAATCCAAAATAATACTTGTAAAGTGTGTAGTTGCAGTTACCATACTAAAGTTGGGTAAACCATATGCAGTGCTACAAATCAGCAATTACCAGTGGTGGTTCCCAGATATTTAAAATCTTCTTTCATATTTTTGGAGCTACATAATTTATCAGTTTTAATCTAATCTTTAGGAACACTTGATAATTCTATTTGGTATGCAAAGTATGATTGTTTCATTTTTTATTAGAATAAATTGATTTTTTTAAACTTGAACATTTCATCTTGCAATTCACTTGTTTTTTGGCAATTTCACAAAATTTTTAAATCTCCAGATGTCATTTATCTAAAATGTGAGAGTTTTCAATATTATTATCCATTAAGTCATAGATTGAGCTAGAATTTCTAAAAAGTGGTTAATTATTAAATGAAAGTTGTCTTTGTGTTGAGTTCTCTTTGATTATCTCTCTTCAAGTAAATATTTTAATTGTAACAATTTACATATTTTGACAGGCTGTAAGAAGCTACTTTGTAGTAATTTAATTGAGTGATCCATATTAATAAAATCAAAACATTTAAACATGCATCGATATTTTATCAGCCTTGCAAATAAATATTTATCAGAAGTTTGACAATATTAAAGATATCATATGGCAATCACATTTCTATTATTTAAAATTGCATCAGAAGCAGTATTTGTAGTTTTCTGTTCATTAGGCTTTGTGGAATGGAAAAAATTAAGATGAAAGGTTGTGGTAATATTTCTGAATATTTATTAATTATCAAATTTTGGTGGAATAAGTGATAATGTTAGCCATCAAATTGAGCAAGCTTTACATGGTCATTGGTACTAAATATCTCTCATATTCAGATTGCAGAGAGAGCGTGCCTTGGCAGCCGAAAGAGAGAGGCAGGAGGGCCTGTCATCATCCACGGTGGATGTCCAGCCAAGGTTGCACTCTCGAGACAGTTTGGCCTCCACCGACCTAAATAGAATGAGGTAACAAAATTTGTCAAATTTCATCCAAATACCTCTAATTATTACTGATTTTATTGGTACAACAGCCAAGAAAACAAAGTAAGTGATTTGTGTTTAGATTTAATACATATAATATTTATGTATAAACAAATGAAAAGTTTCATTTTATCAGCATCTGTACATAAGATAGTAATGAGATCATCCATAAAATATTGAGACATATAAGTATGTAGTTAATTCCTTTTCCTAATTGCCATTATCATCATCAAAGAAGCAACTGTCAAGGATTACTTGTTACTTATTTAATACAAAAAAGGAATATAAGCAATATGTTCAAAATTAGGATGATCTTAGTAGATAAACAGCTTTTTGAAATTTTTAATTTATTCAAATTTACTTTTATACCTATTATTACATTACAATTTATATTTTTAACAAAAATTACATTTCAAACCAAAATATAGTTTATTTGAAATTTGTATTAAATTTATCATCCAATTTAACACAATACAATAATAATGTCTAGCTATGTTATCTCAAAAAAAATTTAATGTGGACATAATTTCTAATGTCACATAACTTGGAATGTTTGAGAGAGTTTAGAGATTGATTTCCTTCATCTTATCATTAGTTTAATTATATTAACATTCCCTTAATTGGTTTACAGGCTTAACAAACTTCAACAAGGATTAATTCATGTTCATAAAGGTTTGGGACAATGGTTTTTAGAGTATCCCAGAGACATCATCAGTATATAATAATTTGCTTATGTCCCTCTGTCTGGAATGCTCTTTGAACTTGAATAACTCTAAGACTAAACAAGCTTTTGACCTGATTCCTTTTGCAGTAGGTTTTATATAGCAGTAAAATTGAGGAAAAAAACAATTTGCAGTAAAATTTACCAAAAAATTTTCCTACCGATTTTCAAAATTTGTGTTATTTGGGAAAAAATCGACTTTTAAACGAAATGTTGCCTTGCTGACCACATCATTGTTAAACTTTGAGAGTCAATTGTTGTCACAACCCACATACATGTAATATATACGAGTGCATAGATTGCCTTAAATTATCGTAGGAGTTTTCGCGAAAATACATAATCCTAATGGGACTGGGATTTAGTTTGGATTCTTTTCTTATTCAACTATATAGATGCAGAGTAAAAAAGAAGAGGATGTGTGGAGGGAGATCGTAAGGAAGGGATATAGAATGGAAAGTACAAAGAGAGTAAGGGAGGTATAGAATTAGAATAGGACGAGAGGAAAGAGATTAAGAAGGAGACGAAGAAAGAGGGAGAGCCATGGATTGGGACAAGAGGGAATGAGAGGGGGGAAGGTGAGACAAAAGAGAGGCAGGGAGGGAGGGAGAGAGAGAGGGAGAAGTAGAGAGAGGAAGGGAGGGAGAGGGGGAGGGAGGGAATATTACTATTTATTTATTATTGTCATTTAACATATCTTACTGATTTTTCATATCGAAATCAAATATATTTGGAATATTTATATCATAATCCCATCATGTTTGATGGCTAATTATGCTAGTTATTATATAAGTGTGTTAATTTGGTATTTGCAGGTTTATATTTACTATTTTTGAAGAGGAGGGAATATTAATGTCTTAGCAAAACATAATTATTTCATATACTGTAGAACCCTCTTATAATGCATTCGAACAACAACATGTAAAGTCAGTCTGATTTAATATTTTTTCAGTTTTTCAGTTGCTGTCGCTGTAGTTCAGAGATGGGAAAATATGGTCCGTGTGACTAGTTTATGCCGCCTGTGATACCATTATGAAAGCAAACCGTGAAGTCTATTAGGGATAATTTTGTTTTTGTTGGTTAAAATTAGGGTAGGAAAACCTGTGTTTGTGAAGTTTTGATTCTAAAATATTATTACTTATCGATTTTCACAGATCGAATCTTTCATATTTTCTCAAGTAACTTCCTATGTGAACACTAGTGTGACCTGCAGAAGTACCTGCATATGTTAATGTGGCTCACCTAAGGAACCGCAACTACTAATGCATCAAAAGTTTACCATTCCTGCTCTAGTTGCACACTTCAGAAACAAACTTCATAGGTCGCACTTGCTACACCCATGCATAATTGCATCTATCTACTGCCCGCTTACCGCTTTCCTATGGTACACAGCCTTAGAGATTGGCTGTATATTTTTATATAATTTTGCAATTAAATATCTTATATAAATAGAGAAAGACTGTAAAAAATAGTTTGCAACCCTTCAATATGTATTTTCCGATATACCGCGGGTTGCCTAAAATGCAGAGCGTTCTTATGTCTCCTGATACCCAGGTTATAACAGGGTTTTACTGTACTTGCAATATCACCATAATGAAAGCCACTTCTTATGTGCTTCTGGTTAGCTTAAGTAAAGATTAATGATTTTGCACGCATACATAATGGCTGGTTTAAGCATTGATCACAGAAATTGATTTTCTTCAATGTATTTGTGAATGTTAATGAGCTAGATATTATAATTTTCTAAAATATTTGATCTTAGGTTTAATTTAAAATGATTTTTTATTCAATTTTAATGTGAAAACCTTTCTGGAATTGTAAATGTCTTTACTTTTTTCTATTATAATTATAACCTTGAATTAGTTAAAACAAAATTTTTAATTAAAATATATCATTTCTTGGTAATTATTATGAAAAAATTCTAAAAATTGCCTTTCAGTATTCTTTCATTTCAATCTTGGCTTGGATGTTTGCTATTTTATTTCCCTCTCCAAATCACCCTAAATTATTTTGATAAAATGTATTCATGATCATTTGATTTTATTCTTTGACAATCATAATCTGTATACACATTTGCATAATTGAAAAATCTCTTTGAATTCTCATTTGAATTTTCATTTGATCATTTCTTCTTCCAAACAGAATGGACTCAAGTCATGTCACGGGATTGTCAGATGATATGAGTGGTGGTCATCTGAACATGGACAGCAAAAAGCATAAGCACTTGTGAGATGTACCTGTGGCCATTATAGCCAGAAAAAAACATTGCCTACAAAAAAATCTAGCCTTGCATGTGGCTGCTTGTCCCATTCACAAACCTCATGTTAGCTTGTTCTAAGCTCATTCAATTTTCAAAGGGAAGATTTGTTAAGGAGGACAGTGAAGAAGTAAGTGAAGCTGCAATGGAAAGAGGTAGTTCGTGGCATCTTTTTTGAAGTCCAATCTGGAGGACTAGCTAACTCTACACAATGGCAGCAGCTTGTGGATATGGAAAGACTGCAACAGCTTTAAAAAAAATGCCCGCTCTTGTGCCGAATGCTTGAAAAACTGTGTGATCAACAGCATTTGTCCTCCAGTTTCTTTAGTAAATTAATTAGTGAATATTAAGGAAAAGGTGGGTCGCCATTTCTATTACGTTCTATCTTGAGATGAGAGCACTTGGAGAGATTTATTATTTCACTTTGAGTGTACTTTATGCATCACCAAGAAGGTTAAGACAGCTACTTTCATTGATACAATTGACATGAAGACAACTCTTAACTAGTGGCTTAATTTGGAATACATACCAACCACTTTTTGACGATGAAGTTAGGACAGTAAAACAAATTAAAAGTCGGTTGGGTTGTGTTTGTACATTGTGTAAGGATAACTATTATTTTTGAAAGACAGTTTCCTATTTTTAATGAGATTGTTGAATCGGTATTGCCAGAATAATTTATAATTTAGGTATTACTAGGCAGAAAAGTAATTTTAGGACATTGTGGACTGTGATGATGAAATGGGTGCAAGGTAGCGAGTTTTTAGGTATGGGCTAAATGATTGAGGAGTAGACAGCCATTTTATAGCGTGGATGGCATAAAGGTTGATTTTGATCAGCTGTGGAGTGATACATAGAACTCTTTACACATAATTCCTCTTCGTCCTTCATGATTAACATATTATTCACTCTTTCATATATTTGCAAAGTATTTCATCCAGGCAATGGAGAAAATGATGGAGAAAAATCGTGATTTTTGATCGAGTGAGTGTGAGGAGAGCTGGTACACAGTAACATTCTGATACATTATTTTTTGGTAGTTTTCATTAGACTGAATGAAAAAATCATCTAATTAAAAAAATCAGGATCAGTTCCACCATTTTATGAGCTTCACAATCAGTTGTCAGCACATATTTAGCCTCTCTGCATTCTGGCATATTGCCTTAGAGAAGTAAGTTAAGGATATTAGTAGCTATATTTGAAATATATTTCAATTACTATACATATAAACATATATTTTTGCTCCGAGGGGAGAGATAACATTGAAGTGATTACTGTAATTTGTACTTTGTTTTAATGGAAAGCGTCAAAAATATGGTAGTTTTGTTTTTCAAATTTATTTGATTGTATGGTATAGTAAAATACAGTTCAACTGAAAAAAGAATGCATAGGAAAAATTTCATTAGAAATGCAAAACACTGCCATTTCCGGGTGGCATATGGTTCCACTTAGCAGGAATGTTGCCAAAGGTGAGGTGCACAGATAGTCTTTAATCTAAACTGTATAAAAAAGTTTTATCCTAAATTTATCAGAGGGAAGTATTGCATTATATCTTTAATGATTTTTAATAGATTCTCAAAAAAGAAGCGCTAGAAGCATTTGATCAATACAATTAGGTTTAGCAGGATACATATTAACCTTCATAATCTTCATGTATCACATATTACTGCTATGCCTAAAGGAGAGCTTTATTTTAAAATTCAATTTCAAAGGGAGTGCTTCAAAGACAAACCTTTATTTCTGTTTTTATCATTTCATATATATTTTAATCATACATAATATTTATTTTTGCAAAAATATTTCTGAATTCTCAAATATATTTGAGGAGACATACTTATTTTTCCTATGTTATGAATATATGAATGGGATTATTTATTATTTTTGCCATTTTTCAGTGGCACATTCAATATTAAAGGCTGAAATATATTGTTGCTTCATCAGATTGTAATTGTACATGAGCTCACTCATCATAGCAAAATTGTATTTAATAAGTCATTGAAAGCATGTACAATTCAACTAAGAATTATATAAAGTGTCATATTAAAATTTTTGACTCTTCAGCTTTGTTAATCATTCAGTCAATAGATATTAAAATAAACTATTGTACAACAGTCCTTCTTTGGAGTCTAAACGTAGCACATCCATTTGCAAACTTTTTTCATAAACAAAAGCAATACCACACTATGTATCTACATGTACCTTTTGTACCAGCCAGTTTGGTCCAGGTATAACAACTGTATTTCATTCACTATCCTTGCATTATTGCTGAGATTAGGTTAAATCTGACTAGTTTGTAAAGCGTTTCCATCTTATTCACTATCTCTTGTAGTTTAGAGTGTAGTATACAATTGAGTAAAACATTGCATACTACTATTACTTTACATATCAAAAGTTGCATTCAATTTTGATTACAATTATAAATTTTAAAAAGGGAAATGTTATGTAATATATGATATTCAATCCTCACACACCTATCATTTATATTTTGCATGTGGTTCTATTCTTTTACACTCAAGTACTTTAAAAAGAGTAGTTCCAATTAACTTAATGAACTTTGTATGTGGTCTGAGAACATAATGTATCTTTAATCTTATCAAACAGCACTCTTTACTCAGTAATAATATTTTGTTTTGGTAAATTAGCTTTTGATTAACATGGCAATCATGAATTTAAACATACTGTACTTATCCTAGGAATAACACAAAAATTAATTTTTAACAATCATTGCTGAAATAGAAATTGACAGGCATTTTGATTGTTTCTAACTATACACTAGTTTTTCAATACTACTCTCCAAATCTTTATCCTGCTACATATGCTTAACAAACTTATTAAAAAATCCTTTTTCAATCTTCACATTATGAGCTGTTTTGCAAGAATTTCCTGATTTTTTCGTTGAATTTTAAATCAGGCCAAAATTGTACATAAAAAATAGCTTTTACAATGCCAGGTGGGAAAGTTTTTGAGATGTCTTTTGAGGACGGAAAATTTCCCATTTCACAGAAATTTGATGCAGAGGGTTATTTTGGTATACTATTCTTCGTATGTGTCTTCTGATTGATATGAATCAGAGAGTTTGGAGAATATCTTCTTATCAGACCTCTCATTCAATGTTTGTGCTGCATTAAAAAAAGGTCACTGAGAGATGAGAAAAACCCATGGAGTAGAATTTTTAAAAGGTTTAAAGAAGACAAAACAAAACAATATACAATCTCTAAATTAATTTGGCCGTTTGTTTTACAAGAATGAAAATACTTCTTTAAAAAATGGCTGAAATGTAGTGTATGGTTTAACACCAAAAATTAACTCGCTTTTGGATGGATGTGCTAGGATCAGAGGCGCATTATTGCTGCACATCTCTTTTGACTGCAGTCTACGCCAATCTGTGACTCCTCTTCTTTTGTAAATTGTGCTGCAGTTTCACAATAGATATATGAAAACAACTTGTCTGTGGTAAATAGCCATCGCTCCTTTAAAAAATAAAATAAAAATCATGTTGAAGGATTTCCACCACGGGATGAGTGTAACACTTGGTGCTCAAATCATAGTTTTTCTCATTGGTGTACATAATTGTATATTTTCACCTAATCTCTTAATGTACATAGCTGTTGAGTATTTAAAATTTTATTCTGTAATTACTTAATTTTAATAAATTTAATGCGTTGATCGATGATTGGCTTACAATGGATGCTGGCATCTTGAAAAGATAAAAGCATCAGCCCTCAAAAGAATTCTTCATCCGACCCTGTAGAATTCTCATGCATCAATGAGGCATACTTGTGGAGTGTTTGCAAAAGAATGGTGTGTGGTTATCTTTATGAAAAGAATAATCTGTTGACCTAAGTCATTTAACCCTTGTTTAAGCTGTAAATTAGTTTTATGCATACGTATTCTTTATTAAAATATTTTGGTGTCTTGTATGCTTTTTATGTACATCATGTAATACTTGTCATGATAGGAAAATATATATATATAAATACATATATATAAATGAAATTATAATTCATTCTTGTTCTTGGCATTATACATGTGTATTTGTGCAATCATAGGCAATTTTTTCTCGAAAAAGAAAAGTTATTGTCTGGCAGTTGGGGAAGCATGGGTAAATTTTCAAGTACAATTATTACATGGCAATACTATTGTAATCATGCATGTTTCTCAGACTTACTTGGAAAAATTCTGGAATTGATGTGTGACGTTTGTTTAATCATTGTGGACAACTTTAATGACTGTGACGATATGTCATTCATCCAGTCATAAATTTTAATGTTAAATTGTTTGTGTCAAGATATTAATTTTTATATTCCCCCTTCAATTTGTAATGGTGTGAATGTGTAAATAAGATTGTGTGTTGGCATATGTGGATGTTTTCACATTTGCTGGTAAGTTGCAGAATGCTTGCATGAATTTTTAATGATAAATTTTCATATATTCTTCCCTCAATTCTAAGCCATTTATCTGATTTATCATAGAATAGAATTTATCAATTTCAATTCTATGTATTGAAATTCTACTGGAAATATTTATTAATTTAACACAGCAAAATTAGGAAATTTATTGTTGTTACATTGCGTATGAAATGTTTGATGAAAACATGATTTCTTCGTCATTGTTCCAATTGGGTATTTTTCAAGCAGAAATCCAAAGTTTTTAATCAGCATAAATTTATAAAATGAATTATCTGTGACTTTATGAGAATTTATGAACATAGTTTTCTTCTTAAAATGTGAGTTTATCTAATAAATCTAATGTTTAACATTTTGTTGAGTTTTTAAATGGTTGATTATAAAATTTTGTATATTTAAAGTTATGGTCTACCATTGTAAATATGTGCTCTGGAGACCTTTAACTACTTCATGCACTAAAGAAATGTTGTAAAACTCAGACTGTGTTATCATTTAGTGCATGTGTATTAACTTTCTCCTACCTATACTAGATTTTTTCCTTGTGCATATCTACTAACTTCTACAGTTATAAAAAAATGTTTCAACTACATTATACATGCTTATTTTGATTGAAAGAGACATTCTTTGCTCTTAAATGGAAATAATGCCTACTAACCATTTACAGGTGAGATCAATATAACCTATAGAAAAAACATATTTATCCAAATATCTCTCTTTTTATAATGCTTATTTAACAACAGTGAATCAACTGAAAGGAGGTTTGTGTAATCTGGTAACTTAAGTATATCTGCCACAACTTCCAAAACTATGTATATTGATGTGTATATGAAATATATATTGAAAAGAAAATGGTTGAGAAAAATTTCACGTTGAAATCTGAATGAATTTTCGACCCACTTGTCAATTAATTTAACAATTATTTCATGAAAGGTCCTGTAAGAGATATTTAAATATTATTAACCAGGGTCTCTGAGAGAGAGTGCCAAGAAGGCTATTTGGCTTTGGCCTCAAACTCAAGGGGCCCCAAATTTGTGTTTGAATGCACTTACCGTCCTTCATGTCAACTGTGAAATTGCACAAATCTTAGATTTTTTCTCAATCCTGGTACATTCCCATGGTAAAAGGCTAGGATAGCATTTTATTAATAAAAATATACAAATTACATTTCACTTTGTTTTAGCTACTATCGTCTTATTTTGTGTTCATGTGTTTTTATTTTTACAATGGACAGGTGTATCAAAATCTGGAAGTGATCTGGGTCTCTTTGAACCTCTGAGATGGCTTGCTATTAACTATGACAACAGTATGGAATATAGCCAATGTTCTTACAAGGAGAGGACACGGTAGTGGAATCACGGATTCAGGGCTGGGCACAGACACTTGGCCGCCTGAGGCGAGACAAGAAACAGCACCTCTTGGATTTTAAATGATTACATAATCAAACACATTTTATTTTTTCATGTAATTATTAATGAGCATTTATTTATGCTTTATGTGCAAAAAGTCATATACAAATTAATTAAATTTCTACATGTATGTATACATATTAAAAAACATGAACCATCCAACATTACATATTCAAATAAGCAAATAACAATTAAAAATCCATATATATCTCTCCCATACTCTTATATGTTCTGTGAGGTATAGATTCAAAAATTTATTTGGATAGAAAACAATTACAACAAGTTAGTCTGCGAGACCACATAATTGCGACTTATAGTTTCGGAGATAAAAATTTGAGAATCGCCCAATCTTTCGATACCATTTCATATGCATCTTATAAATATTTTAGTGTATGTGTATGTATGTTCTTTATACGTTTTTACACCTTTGAAGCTATCTAATTCAAAAGTTTCATGGGCCATCCTATGGACCAAAGGAAGAACTTGATCTAGGTTTGCAGACCATGGGGTCTCTTATACCCCATGTGGTCAACAAAATACTATTTCCATAAGACAAAAACTTTATGATAGCAATCAACCTCTCTAATACATTGCGCCAGGGAGATGCCTGTTGAAATTCAACGGGAAAGTTTTTTGTGAAATAAAAAATGAACAAATATACCTTGACTTTCTTTGGATGGCAAGAAAACAAACTTTTGTTTTTTTTAGGCATTCGTTGTTTCAAGTTTCAAACTCCTACGATGATTCTAAATACCTAATTTTAATATGAAAATGATTAATGTTGTACATTCAAATGTATTCCCTCTCGTAAACGAATGTTGTTTACATTGGTTGCTATGGAAAGAATTTCTCTCTCCTTCTCTCTCTCATACTAATTGTAAGAGCATTCAAAGCACACTTTCACCCATAAGGATTGAAATAAATAGGATTTCAAGGTTTAATAATGTAATGGGTTGACATGGCAACATCCCGTTAAAATGGCAAGATATCCTTAAAATATGTGAATTAAACGTTTAACATGAGGAATTTGGAACTGAATGCAGAAAAAGATTAACAGAATAAGAAATTTCATAGCTTATTCTTTAAAATGGGCTAGATCCAAAGTTCATACGTGAATTCTTTGTGATTTAGATATCAAAAAGATAAAAAGCCTGCAAGTCAAAAAGTCGATTTTTTACGTTTTATCATATGGGAAATTGAAATGCCTACCTTGGAGTCGAACCTAGGACTTCTTTCAAGATTTCTTTTTGTCATCATCATACAATAAGTGAATTGATTATTCCTGCCAAATATAAAAAATGAATCTCGTTCCATTATCGAGTTACTCGCATTTTTATAGCGTGACAGAGGAAGCCACAAAGGTACAGAAGTAGCCTTTTATTATTGTTAGATTTCTTGCGTGTGTGATGTTGGCCTATCCAAATCTACTGGCAATTTGTGCGCGATCTGTGGATCTTCTTTTGTTTTGTGTGACTTATATGGAGTTATTTTTTAACAAACAAGCAAAAGTCAAAGAATATTTTCTTTTTGAGTCTACGATTCTAGTATTTTGATTTTTCATTACTTTTCAAAATATCTTGTATATCGGTCAACCTTTTACAGTTCGTTGAAAAATTAATTTCTCTGTACATTTGCAGACTTTTAACTTTTAGGATGGAATCTTTGCGAGATCCAACTTTGGCAAGATGCATCCTGCTGATCAAGGATGAAAATTCAGGGAAATCTCGTTTATTTGCTGAGGCATTTAACTTCTGCACCAACCTTCTTTGCAAAATTGGTTTAATTTCTGATCATGCTATCGCCATCAGTTCAGTTCATTTTCTTTTAAACTTTCAACATTCCTTTGCCTGATATACCTCCGCCTAATGGGCATATTTTAAGTATTCAGAGGAAGTCTTCGTAAAAATAATTTCAGGGATCCTTTCCATGCCAGAAGCATCATTATAGGATGTAGCATGTGCCGATATCAATGATGATTATGTGATTTAACAAGTTAAATTTTGTTGAAACAATCATGCGTTGAATGACTTGAGAAAAAAATCCGAACCACCACCTAACAACATAGAAAAAAATAAAAATATGAATGTGGCTGCCCAGTTAAACTTTAATGGGAAATACAAAAAAGGATTTGTAAAAGGAGGAGGAATGAAAGAGAAAAAAGCTACCCAAGAGGGATTCGAACTCGCACCCTCATGCTTAGGACGCACCCACTATATGCTCACCACCAACAATTACTTGATCAATTATGCATGCATTGAGAAATTTATATCAGTTGACATAAAATTGCAATATTTAATCGCAATTTTCGGAAAAGCTATCGGCTGTATATGCCCAAAAGTGGGGTTTGCAGTGATCCTGGAGTCCAAAGTTATACACCTACCAAGTTTCATAAAAATCCGTGATCCCATTCCCGTGTCCTCTCCTTGTTAGATCAAGGATGCACTTATCAGCCTCAATGGAGAGCAAGACCAGTTTGTTGAAAATATAACCAAGCATAAACCATTGAGATATAAAAACTACTATAAAATAATCCCTTTCAATATTATTACCCATGATCCTAGGACAGCATGGCTGGATATCAGCCTTTTCTGAAGGAATGTTACAAAGAGGATGACTTGCTTATAGGTAATTTTTTAACTAGATCAAATGAAAGAGCATAGGTATATTAAAATATTATTTAATGAATTAAATGTGCAGTAAAACTTTGCTGTATGCAGTTTCCATGGTTCACGATTCATTTATTGTGACCAAATCTTCGAAATTCACAAATTGTGATCTAATTTGAAAATGCCTCTGCACTGACCATTGATGCTGCATTAATTCAGAAGAGTTTTTTCAGATGGACTTGCAAAAAATCTCATTATTATGAACATGTATATCATACAAGAATGGGAATTTAAGCCCCAGGTAATATTCAATGCAGATGAGACGGGGTTATTTGGGAAAAGGAAGCCATCGAGAACTTAAGCAAAAGGTACTCTCTTGACAAAAAATAGGCTTTCTGCTAACCACAGTCCCTAACTCCTTCTTTCTCATTTAATCAAGGTCTTGACATTTGTGATGTTTCTTAGGGTACTGCAAGGGTTTGCTGTACTTTGTGAGTTATTGCAATATAGATTTTTCAATTTCAGTCATACTTCATTAGCAGACTTCCTAGAGGAAAATGCGCTTTATGTTGAAGACAGGATGACTTTCATTATATATAGCTATAAGTTGAGTGATCTTCTGAGTGGTTCCATGCACATTGCAATTACTGTGTGGGATAGTTAATTTACCCTTATAATTTTGAACATTATTGTTCCACAAAAAGTAGCACTGATCAAATTTACAGTTAAATACAGGATGCATTTTTATCAAGATCAATGTAGATAAAATTTTAAGCAATTATTTTATCTTTGGAAGTGTTGTCAATTATTTTTTTATTTTCTGTTGGAATGTGATTCAAGAATTATCAAAAAAGTAAAGTAAAATGACTTAAATGTTCACAAAAATCATGATTCAGATTAGAATGTAACAGGGTTGGTAAATGCATGCCACTTTTGGCATGTGAGACTATTTTGGTTGACACACAGCAGGACAAATTGGTTTATTGATTGTCTCCTTAGTATTTTCATTTGACTTTCTAGTAAGATTGCAATTACAGTATAATAAAGTGTTACGTGTTATCTTATGGGAAACAGAAATTATCCACTGGAGTTGAACCCGGGTCTGTTTTGGGGACGTAATTTTGTAATAGCTTTTATATGAAATAAATAAAATTGGGGGGTTTGTTCTCCGACCCCTAAGGGTATGTGTTAGTCATTCCAAGGAATTCTCATACCATAAATACCATTTGTAAATCATACTTTATCAATGATATAGATAAATTCATAACAAATTATTAGAGCATTATAAGGTTTAAAATACCAAAAGCAATGTCCAAATCTCTTTCTAACATTATATTTTGCATGTATTATTTTTTAAATGAATGAATTTAATAAATGTTACTGTTTATACACTAATATGTATGGATAAACTGTCCATTGCTGACGGGTAGTCAAGTGGAAAAGAAAATAACTCATTTGTTCACTCATCTATGCTGAAGCCGAGTTCAGTAATAATCGTCTCCATGGCAACTATCCAATAAAATGCGATTTAAAATGCTAAATTGCTGTTTTAGTAGAAATTCAAGAAAATACGATAAATTATCAAAATTCTGTAATAAGAATTAGAATCCTCATTCTTTTCCCCTTTTTGGAAGAAACTTAAGTGGAATTTCTTTTTCTATTTATACACAGAGTGCTGACAAGCATCAACTTGAACTCCGGCAGAAGTAACTGAGCTAAAGGAACACTTTAGTAACATTTATCAGTTGTAACGTTTCTATTCATTCCTTTTATTGGCATAACTAAATGTTTCACCACCTGGTCAGGTTTATTACTGGTTGCATATGGTCCTTCTGGTTGAACACCAGCATATATTTCAAATTTCTGTAAATAAAATGTTATTGCATCCACTAATGCAAAACCTTTTTGGTTTTTTTCAGAGTATACTGGTGAAAACGGCACCAACCTTTGAAAGGAATCAGTTGCTCATCAATTCTTACATATTCTGTTGGGATGAATGCCTTTTCAAAGTTTGCTGACAATATTTGAATAAGGTCCCTTATCGGAGAAAGCTTATCAGTTACTTTATGCACTTCTCGGGTTGTGATGTCGTCATACCTTATGCATCTCATCAAGAAAAGACATCTTTTTGACTTCATAGTAGTAAAGTATTATCAATTTTACTGTCCAGTACTAAATAATTTGAGAAAAATATTTACACAAATGTTGACAATTTGTCTGTTGTAGAAAAGAAAAAACAATAACAGAAATCAGAGATACATAACTTACAAAAACTTTGTGATATACCTATTTTTATGCGATGTATGTACACTCTTTCTATTCATCCACTCAATCCCATGTGAAAAAAAATTGGGAAAATTGGGTGGCTGTTAAGATTTAGGTGAGAGCTCTGCGGTAGCTGGGCATAAAATTCATTATCATAATGCCGCTGTAGAGTATATAGCAATTTTTTGAAATATATTGTTTATGTCATATTGTTCATGATATCAAGCTGTATATAGAGATAGATTTGAATTGAAATCGCTCAAGCCACTTTTGAGAAAAATCGACTTTTTATGAAAATCTACAAGTATACTGCCCTCCATTCTTGCTGTATATATTACATATCAACATTATATATATTTCAGATGGTATTATACAAAAATACGAGATTTTTCTTATATTATTTGCAACCGCTTAGGCACCATTATTATATAATGACGGACAGATGATGTAGCAAAAACAACTTTTTTGGACTCTGAGATACCTAAAAAGTGGATTTCCATTGAAATCCAAATTAAAATTATTTTATAGTCTCAGTATTTATTGTATGTATATTGTGCATAAAACATTTAAAATATCACAATAAACAAATCACAAAATAACAAAAATGCTAAAAAACCATGAAGAAGGTCAATGGCAAAGGTATTGCAAGTTTGTTCTAGATAGGTAATAAATTTCTTTTGATATTGATGAAAATACATTGCGTGGGGTCATATTGACCCCATGCGACTAATTAAGGATTAAGTTATTTTAAAGTATTAAAGAAAACATCTCTGCACGATGGATTTGAGACTTCCTGTGCAAAACAAATAGGCAAAAAACTTTCTTGGAATCGAACCTGGTACTTCAATCTTTGCCAAACAGAATATAGCCCAGAGATTGACCCTGGCAGCACAAGGCTCATACCAAGTTTCATGAAAATGGGCCCATTGACACAAAAGTTGTTAGTAGAGGACACACAAACAGACAGGACCATTTCAGGAGGCTATGTTTCCTTTGGAAACCAGCCTAAAAAAGAAATGTTTATTATATGGATTGTGTCTAACAAGTGAATGAAGCAAATGAAGCACGTTTTCAGTAGATTTTGGAAACAGCCTTCATAACAACTTTTCAAAATTTTACATAAATAGTTTCCATTATTGATGATCGCTAATACTAAATTACATGAAAATTGGATGAGTGTGCCAGGTGTTGCAGATTATTACAGCATAGATGCATTCTGCAAGAGTCGTCTAATGCCTTCACAAGTCTCTTCTCTTCAAAATGTCATGATGTTAATAGAGAAATCAATCATAAATGATAAGTGACATAACCTTGAAAATAAGTTAAATGAAACAATGTTAAGCAAGGGATACCTATAATCGGAAAAATAGGGTTTGTTACATAAATCTGCAAGATTAGATACTAGAGCAATTCCTTTTACCAAGATAATGACTGCAGGACAAAGAAACAAATGGAAAGAGATAATAACAATGAGAGAGACAGAAAAAAGTAAACCTGAGAGGGATAAAAAGGTAAAAGACAAATCCATTCTCAACATAAAAGATGTAATAGGCAAGCTTAAGATGCTGGGGATGAAGAAGTTTGATAAGGGTTGGAGGTAGAAGATGAGGCTAGCTTCAGGAATGCTGTGATTTGAGCATGCCTTCATGCCTTAATTTTTCATAAACTTCAGCATAGTGAACTACTGCAGAGCAGTTGCTTCTCTTGAAGTTGATTCTCCTTCCCATGAATGAGTAAGCCTCTATTACCTTATTTTTTAGTTCATTTGCCATCATAATGATTTTCATCAAGTGCTCCACTTTTAAATGTGGTTTCTTAGGCTCCATATGTTCACCCTCATGCAGTCTTCAGCATAGGGTTCCCTTGGAAGATTTCTGTCAAAATCCTACCTTGCTCTCTAATAAAGACACATCCATATGTATTAACAGAAAGGGTATTTCTTGTCTATCATCATCACATTGTCTTGCTCTGATCTCCCTTTTAGAATTTATAGCCTTAAAAAGATCTCCTCTGATATTTTTTAATGAGAAAGTCCAAGAAATGCTGCAAAAAGGCAAAAGTGACCCCTACTGGGGCCATAACGAATGGCTAGGTATACCTGTATGCAAGTCTTGACAAATCTGATCCAAATCCAAAACTTTCAAAATCCAGGGGCCATGCTAGATATCAATGCAATGTGAATTAGGATCAGGGTTATTTGAATCTGTATATAATATACAGATGCCATACATACAATATTAATATTACATGCTTAGCAACTCTACTGAATTGATAAAATACATCAGAAAAATACAGACATCACTATGCAATTATTGGTTTCCAAAGGCAATGGACAACTTGGTATGTCCAGCTCTGTCTGTATGCCCCTCTGATTGCCATAAAAAGGTTATGAGATCAAATTGTCATATCAATTACAAAGCAGCCATCATCAGTGGCGATTCACTGATAGTAAACACTAAAAAAAAATTCTATTGCTGATGAACCCAATTTTAGTCATAAAGGAGTATTTGGCTTTCCTAAACCTTTTAGGGCTATTGGAGAGATATACTGCATCATTTTGATTTTAGCAGCTCTGTAGCAAGAGAAGAGAGTGAGGCAACCGTCTTGGTGTCAATGTGAAGACAAGTGGCTAGTCGATATTTTGTTAAAGACTTCAAAAAGTATTGTTCTTTAATTATAAATTTTATGATCAATAGTAGAGAGCCTACAGTTCTGTGGGAAAATTTGAGAAATGCCAAAAAAACTATTAAAATAAACGAAGAACGAACAGAAAAGAATCAAACATTGGAAGAGAGTGGCAAAATGAAGAACAAACAAATATGATACAAAGATTAAACCATGAAGATGAACAAAAATGATAAAAGTAGAAACGAAGAACAAAGAGAAGAAGAATAGTCAAATGTCAATAGTGTGACAAACTATTTAGTTACCCTGGCTTACAACGACAAATCCATATTCCACCTCTCCTTGTTTTCTTCCTCTCTCTCTTCATTACTTCCATTCTCTCTCTCTTCCTTCCTCTCATTCTCTCTCTCCCTCTCTTCCTTCTCCCATTCTCTCTCCCCCTTCCTCCCATTCACTCTCCCTTCCTCCCATTCTCTCTCCCTGTCTCTTCCTTCTCACCATTCTCCTTCCCTCTCTCTTTTCCTACCTCCCATTCTCTCTCCCTCTTCCATTTTCTATCCCTCTCTCTCTTTCTTCCCCTAGCTGAATAGGTTGTTATGCCATCTCTTATTTACATGGATAATTAGCTGATCTTGAATTCATTTCAATGCCATAGGTTTACGATATTGAGTTTATCAACAATATCAGTTGCCATGGAAAGTAAAACTTTTTCATTCAAAAAACATGCGATTTTGTAGCTTAAAGCTCAATTTTGGAAAAATTCTATCTGTATTTGAAATTTCACTGTAGGAGAATGAAATTTCATTATTTTCTTCATCCTTGAGTTCAAGTTCTGACTTTGTACAATGAGTTTTAGTAATTTAAATGTTCAAATGAAAAATAGTTTGCACTGATCTCCATGTTTGTAAATGAGGAAAATGAAAACAGAAAATATTTTTGAAAAATAAATTGGTCTGTTTAAAAACTAAACTCACAACCTAAACTCTTTATTGTGGTTAAAATGACATATTCCACTTGTCTCTAGGTTATGTAATTTTTGAGCTATAAATACATACTTATACTTGACCGGACACAGCCTAAAAGACTAAATTATTTTCATATATTGTATGATAAATGTGTACTTATTAATCTGTAACACAATTAAAATTATTAGGTTATCATTATTAAAATCTGGTACTGCTCGCATACAAGACATCCTTGCTACAGCGCTAGATTTTAATCATAAGGTGAGCTCCATAATCCTCAACTGAATTAAGCTGGTATTTAAATTTCTGGGTGTTGGCTTCCAAAGCTGTATTTAACTTTGACCCAGGGAAATGAAATTGCATTGTTTTATTTATCTTATCATCACTCAAAAATTACTGTTCCAATTGATCTAGAACAGACCTGGGCAACTTGTGGCTCGTGAGCTATATGTGGCTCTTTTTATAATTTTTCGCGGCTCTCGTGTTCTTTCTATTTGGCCATATAATTTGGCTCTTTTGATTAAAAAAACAAAATCCAAAATCATATATTTAAAAAGCAACCAAAATCCTCTGATTGATTTAGAACAAGGTTTCTAACCTTTCTAAAGTGGTCAGAACCAAATTGAATCCTAGAGTATCAGGTGAGCACCAGACTATGTTCTTGAACAAGGGTTCCCAAACTATGGTCTGTGAAGTGATTTCATCCAGTCCACCTTACCTCATAAATTTCTTTGACCCTTAACTAGTAAGGTGAAATTATAATCACATTGTAACAAAGGCGTGGTCTCCCAGATTGCTATTGGTTTTTTATTATTATATTATTTCACTAGCTATATCTACAATTGGAGTTTCAATTTTTAATAATGTCATGAGGAAAACACTTAATATTCTTTCTACTTCTTTGTAAAATGAAAAGTAGCAGGAGGATTTGTTATTGTTGTTAAAGGTTACTGCATGCATATTCATATATTTTTCAGCAGGAGGTGTCATTAGATATCATTTATGACAGAGCTTCATAACCAGTGTGCTGCGAGAAAAGCTTTAGTGTGCCACAAATTCTGAGGATTTTTAATTTTCACAAAAGTGTTTGCAACAAATAAAATTCACAAATTTTATCATCCAAGGAACTTCTCCTGAAATTACCAGAGGAATAAATAGACCTTAGAAGGGATTGTACACTTAAATTTAGAATGGTACCTTTAAATGTATTTTAACAAAAAGCTAAAGGTGAATATCTTTCAATACAGTAAAACCTCCCTAGACCTATGGTTCCATGTGATTTTGGTCATCTAGAGAGGTGGTTGCAAGTATCAAAATTAGGCGAGAGTAAGAAATGATATTTCTTCAAAAGAATTTAAAAAAACAATCTGATGTGTTGAAAATGAAATTTGTAGACTACAATGTACAGAATGGGATTAAAATAAAAACTGCTGAACCGTAATATAATCCAGATGAGCACTCACACGTCAATAAGAGGAAATAAAAAAAAGTTCTTAATTATACTTACAAATTTGCAGGATGATGGCCTACAGGGACCTGTTGTCGAAGACTAGTATAAAGAAAAATGAAAGACACACACACACTCAATCCCTTGGAAAAACTCTGGAAAACTCACTAGATATGTATTTCAAGAGCTAAGTTCTCGTCTTCAGTAGCTGAAGTCATATGGATTGTTTTGGTTTTGTCTTGAGTTTTTATTACTGTGTTTAATAATAACGACCGTGGGTCCATCCCTCACTCACCCCTTAACATGTTGACTATTAGGAATTCCCCCATCCCCCTTCCACTTTCATCCGGAATGTATAAAGACAAGACAAGACAAAACCATAACAATCCATGCAACTTCAGCTACTGAAGATGAGAGCTTAGCTCTTGAAATATGTATCTAGTGAGTTTTCCAGAGTTTTTAAAATGATTTTGCGTGTGTGTGTGCCTTTCTATTTTCTTTAGGCTAGTCTTCGACAACAGGTCCCTGTAGGCCAACGTCCTGCAAACTTATATCATTTTTTTTCTATTTTCTCTTATTGATGTGTGAGTGCTCATCTGGATTATATTACGGTTCAGCAGTTTTTATTTTAATTCCAATCTGATAAGTGTACAAACTTAATTTTTATATATTTCGTCAATTAATGTTAAAATCTTCATCGAACAAACAAACTAATAAAAAAATTAACTTGAAAAAATTTACATTTAAAACTATATTAAATCCCCCACAAAAATTCATATTACACTTGCTACATATGAGTAAAATAGTCAAAGAAAAATATGAATTAACAGAAAAATACTATATTTTAAAGTAATCCTGCGACAAAGTTTGTCTGCTTATCTTTGATTTTCGCTGTATAATTTCCTTTTCTAGGACTTTTTCAAATTCATATCACAAATATAACATTTCTTTATTTACCAATTCATGAGATAAATTTTTTAAACCAGATAATGTTCTCAAACTCTCATGCATAGGAATTGAAATTTCTTCAATAACTTCATTTTCTTTCTCTTCATTTCCTTCATATTCAATATAATTACCATCACAATTTTCTCCAGGTTCATTGAATTCTTTTCTCAGTTTTCACAATCAGCCTCATGTCTCTATGCTCTTGTAGAAACTGATATCTATTTTTAAATTGGCATGTTTTGCAGATGCAAAATTTTGTCCTGCATCAATAAACTGTGTATTTTTTTTCTAATCATCCTCTTGGATTATTATAGCATGCACCAATAAAAGGTCACTACTATTTTCATCTGATCCATCACATTTAATTCCACATTTTTCAAATCATTTCTAATAGTGATTTCTAAAATTGTATCCCATACTTCAGTTATATATTATACAACATCTGATAGCTCAATATTTTCACCAATTCTTCAGCATTTTAGGCTGTCCATTTTTGCTACTAATATAGTTAAAAATATGTCATCTATACAATAATGTGAGTGTCTGAATAATTCTTTCGTCTAAGGGCTGTAATACACTGGATGTGTTGGTCGGTAGAAAAATCATAAATTTCCATTAGACAATTTTAAATTATTTGGATGACATGGAGCATTATCTAAAAAAAATATAGAGCTTTCCTATTATCTGTTATCTTCTCTTCATTAAAATTTTCAAACAACTCAGTGAAAATATTACTTGTCATTCACGCTTTTTCATTGGAATATCAATCAATATCCATTGTTGCCATACTCATCTTTTTGGAAACTCTGTGGTCTCATAGTATTATTTATTGTTAGAGATTTTTATTTTGAACCAAAGCATTTGTCCACCGGAGTATTGACTTTGTTCAATTTTCTTAAAATCAAAACACAACCTTACCCAAATAATGATTTATTCAGTAAAGCACATTAAAAAAGTCATTTCATTGATGTTATACATGTCTCTTGGATCATACTTTTCAATTACCTGAATCCAAGACGACCATGAATCTAAGAGGACCCCCGTTTTAGCAGACTGTCAAAACAGAAAAAAGATTTTGGCCTAATTTCTCACTGAATGTATTTGGTGTGTATTCCAAACACGTTTTCAGTATAGGTATACTAGTTTGTTCATTAGTTAAAATGGTTTCTTACAAATTTTTGTCTGAAAAAAATTTATTAACGTATTTTTAAAATTAAGACTTTATTAATTGAATTCCAGATTGTAACTTTACAATGAAAATTTTCAGTAGATACAATTATTTCATCTTATGATTCACATGTTTAAAAGAAAACATTGATTAAACATTTAATCATACACTCTACAGTTATACAACAACTCGTCGTGGTTAGTTCATCACGCATCCATTTGTCACTGGATAAATTCCTCGTGCATCAATACATCACACGAGTAACTCATCACAAGCCAATTCATCTCCATTTGTTTATTAAAAGAAATGTATGCAAAATATGTCAGAAAGAAAATTCGACATTGCTATTAAAATTTTAATCTTGATAATGCTCAGGGTAATTTGGCATTATTAAAAATCATGTGTTGAAATATCATCAAATAGGCATATAAATGTATTTTTGATATATATTTTTGAATATTACTATTGTAATTAAAACAACAAATACATTAATAAAATATATATTAATAATGAGTGGAGACCGTTGTTCAATAAAATATGTTAATAGATAAAATGTAAAATTTAACAATTGAATGATTAATAGCTGGCTGAAATAAAATCTGCTACTAAATTGAGTAATCTTTATGAACAAAGCGGTTTAAGCAAATTCTCACTCTTCCTTCTTCTCCACCCTTGTCTCATTGCAGTGTTGAAGCATTCAAAACACCCTGAATGTCAAAGTCCCTCGCAATTAGGTATAAAAATGAAATACATACATACATCAGGAAAAATATGACGCAAAAGTATTTTATGAAGAAAAAAATTGCATTTTACCAAATTCGTTCCCAATACTAATTAGAAGTTCAGATAATCATAACTGTAGATGTTAAAAGAACTTACCACTTTAAACTTATCTTTCTGGAATTTATTTCAGGTACACGGTAATAAAGGAGGAATTGTGTCTTGTTTACACGAAATGGTAAAAGAGGGTGGTATCAGAGGACTTGGGCGAGAAAATGGCATTAATGTGATAAAGATAGTTCCAGAATCTGCCACAAAGTTCATGGTTTACCAACAAACAAAAATGATTATCCATAATAACAGCGGAAGGTATTTGAACATCTACGAACGCTTTGTAGCTGGGTCAATTGCTGGTGGAGTGAGCCACTTGAGGTAAGAAGAAGTATCCTCATTGTTGTTTCATTAAAATCTTTGCTTAAACGTCTTAAGTTGGATTTATAAGTGCATTCTTTAATTGTGCTAATTTTTTTGTCTAGGTGCTAAAAACTAGACTGGCCCTCAGAAAAACTGGGCAGTACGAAGGTATCATTGATGCTGCAAAAAAAATTAACAGAGGGAAGGAATTAAAAGCTTTTACCGTGGTTACATACCAAACCTTCTTGGTATAATCCCATATGCTGGCATAGATCTGGCTGTTTATGAGGTTCGTAAGTCAAATTATTTGTCTTGGATGTTTGTGGATGTGGCAAATGCAATGACAAATTTTTATTCTTTTGGCCAGTTTAACCTGATCCTATACATTCATTAGAAATGCTTCATAACTTTAACTTTTCCTGAGTTCTTAATTTTTCTATTGTTTTTCTGTACCTTGAGATATTTTAGACTAATTTTTAATGTTGTCTCTAGGTAATGAGCTTAGTTAACAGTTAAAAGTTGATTAATTACTTCATATTCAATATATAAATTGCTTCTTTTAATCATGCAGTATTATTATGATAAATAAATAAATAAACTGCAACTTCATATTTATAAAAATGCCAAACTATGGCATGCTCTAATAACAATATCAAATTATAACAAACTTTCTCATTCCTACATTAACTTCTAAAATGTGCTTGGACAGATTGCATTAGTTATTTAAATTTAGAAACTAAAAATAGTAAATTTGTCTTAATTTATATCAAGTTTTCCCATCTTGTATTTCAGACCTTGAAGAATTATTATATCCGGCAAAATGGTTCAGAAAATCCAGGGATTTTGCTTCTTTTATGTTGTGGGACGATTAGTAGCACATGTGGGCTGATAGTATCGTATCCACTTGCTCTGGTGAGAACAAGGCTCCAAGCTCAAGGTGAGTGATGGAGAACATTCATAAAATCATGAAAGATCACATTTACAAAATTTTAATTTTGAATGAAGTGATCACGATTGAAGTAACTTCTTTGAATGTTAATAGCGATTATGTACATTAAAATTGGAATCATAGAATTCAATTTTAAAGAAAATATTGTTTGCAAATTAGACTCTTTGTCCAGTATTTTTTTGTCGCCATGGGTGGTAACCCTTTCCGGTCAGATATCGACATCCCTGATTTTTTCCCCCTGGCCGTTGGTGGACCTATGATCGACTCATTTTTTTCACATAAGTTAAAATATATGTGCCAATAAAATATATTATAAAGCAAACGTACTTATTTTATTGCTTCTATGCCAGAAATGCCATCAATCTGGTATCAGATATTTTTTAAATCACTCTGACCAGAAAGGGTTAATATATTACAAAGTCAATAATCTTGCAAAAAATATGTCATAATAATTCATGTGTTGAAATTAATTCTCTGTGATCTTTTGTTTGGTTATACGTCACATAATATGCTTTCCACTTCTTCTCTTTTCCATCGTTATGATGTTGACTTTCTTTTGTATTTTCAGCAATACTGACAAGCCCAGAGCATGCCCAAACTATGACAATGATGAGAGTAATACGTGCTATAATAGCATGAGAGGGATTCTTTGGTCTGTATCGTGGAATTACGCCTAGTTTCATGAAAGTAGTGCCTGCAGTTAGCAACAGCTATGTGGTGTATGAAATGTGTCGACAGGCCTTAGGGGTGAATATGACTTGATTAGGAAAATTGTTAGTTTTAAATTTTAGTGGCTATGATGAGGCTACCACCTCTAACACCAAGTGTTTAAAGGTCACCAGGGATCCATCTGACCTATTTAGGAGAAGTTATATTCTTCAAAATTTGCATTGGGTGCTAAGCAGAAATGGTGTTGACAAAATTTGCAATAGAGGATGGGAACCTGTTTGTGGATCGTTTGACACTCCAATCGATGTTTTATTTATTTAAAGTAATAGCATTTAAATTCATAAGTATTCTGTTGGTAAACAGAAAGAAAATCATTTGTATAATTTCTACATACAAGGCAGTGGCTTTTGCCTGTTTAATTATGACTGAAGCAATTTTGAGTTTTTGGTAATTTTGGTTATCTTTGCTGACAGCATAATTATTTTGAGTGGCTGTGATTTTGATAGTCTGTTTAGTGAAAAACATCGTCTTTATTTCAAAATCATCTGCATAAATAACCTGTATAATACCTTTATTTTTTATATCCTATATAGTATTTTTTGTATTATCCAAGAGCTCAGGCTGATTTTTTACAGTTTGAAAGTATTACGCAAATTATGAGCTGGCTGAATCTTGAATGTTGTACCAAGCAACAGTAGACATTCACATAACTATCTAATAATTTACCTTCTAAATGTAACTACTTATGCGTAGGTTGCCTTGAAAAGATTTCAGCATATTCTGATACATTAACTAGTGCAATTGTTTATTTTTATTAAATTCATATCTCCGCATATATAAACTATTCAAAGTACTTCCTTCATGAATAACCAAAAGTGGGTAAATGATACCAGGATAGTGGTGAATGAACTCTCAAAAGCTGTGATGTCAAGCAACAGTTTCATTTATATGAATCTGCCGGCAGTATGGAATGGTGGAGCATATTTAATAACACACATAATTTCATTATTGTGAAATTCTAAAAAAAACAGATAGAACACTTAGCATTGATTGTTGTGCGTTTCTTGACTAAGTGTTATTTTAGTTAAGAATTATAATCTACGGCACTATCTTCCATATACGTCAATGCTTAAACATCTAAATATCTTTTGTGCATTTCAGAAAATTAAATTTTAACCTTAATAAAACAGAAACATCAACCTGAAGAAGGATTTTCACATAGAGTAAACAGGTTACAAGCTGTTATACACAAAAGAAAAAATCTTGTTTAATGGCATGTCTTAATTGTACAATATTATACATTAATGCCTTTTAAGGTTGCATTTAAAGCTAATTTCAAGTCATTCCAACAAGCTCTTTTACAATAAGCATTACACTGCTAATTTACTGCATATAACTGTTGTGAATCAATGACCAATGTATCATCAATATTTTTATCTTGTAACTTCTGGCTGAAACTGAGTACCCAATGCAGTTTCCAGTGTTTACAATATTACACTAATTAATTTGTGTTTTAATTTTGAGACTTTGTATTTGTTCAAATGTGGTGTTAAATTTCTTACCTAGTTATCCACTCTTTGACAATGACATAATGTTGCCCCTTGAAATGCTCAAGCCCTTCTACCACATCAAGGTCCAAAGGACAACCAAGTAACATCAAGTGCTGATAATTTTCATGTGTAGAATATGGGTGGTGTAGTATTTGTTTTAATATTGTAGTGGAAAAAATGAAATCACATTTAGATTCATTAAGTTTATTTTTAATCTGATTGCCTTGAAAACAAAAGAATTAATGTTATAAATATATCACAGGTATCAGAAAGTGGTATTTAATATTTTAGAAAAAAAATATTTGGACACTACGTTTCTTTATCTTGACTCAGCTCATCTTGTGGAGGAAAGAACTGATCTGTTTTGAATATGTCATGGGCTTCATAAACTGGCGATTTAGCTTTTTTAGCAGTTGAAGAGAGATCATTTTTCATCTGGAATAAAGATATTTGTCAAACTCTTTTAACTATACCATTAGTTTCACTGCAAAAAAATAGGAATTTTGTTGGCTGAACTGAAGATAAATATCAGACCTAAGTAAAAGCTATGCCATTGCCTTTTTCAGTGCTACAATGCTATGCCCATGGCAATTTAAGAAAAAAAATTATCTTCTTAATAAGCAATTCATTAACACCATAGTTAATTTACAACCATTTCTTAGTCATAACAGAAGAACAAGTGAAATATTTTATACAAGGAAATTTCTTTGAGAATGCATTTCATTTGCAATTATTAAAAGGATTTGGTAGAAACCTTAAAAGCAATGTATGAAGACTTTTACATTATTGCCAAAAAAATTATTTAACTAAGTTTTAATCGAGAACTTATGGAGGTAAATTTTATTAGGCCCTAGTGGCTATTACCTATATAAAGAAAAGAAGTTCATCAGTTTACAAAAGAATATAGTATTTTGTTTTGTACAAATACATGTATACCACCTTTTTGAACTTTGCGAATAATTGGTTGGCATCAGCTGATTGTAATTCAGCTTCAGGGCAGCAACTTTGAAATAAGGTGCTAAGTAATTTAGCCAAGTCACAACAGCGCGTTGCTAGCAAACATAATGCTAGACATTCTCCACAAGCCTTTTCACCAGGTGAACAGGTTGTGATCAGAGCTGCGCCGAAAGTTTCCAAACTTAATAAAATGTCTGCCAAAATTTCCCCTCTATGGGAAGGACCCTTCGTGGTCGACACTCCTGTAACCCTGTCTTTAAGGAAGCCAACCCAAATTATTTTTGAATAGTAAATGTTAGTCAAGTTAAGAAATATTTTTCTTCTGGTAGGAAATAATTGGTTATTTATTTAATACCACGTGTCAATGTTATTTCTATTATGTAATTCTTTGGTTGACCAAAGGTTATATTGGTCATTCTCAATTACCACATACTATTGTTAATCAATTTAAGAAACTTTATGTGGCTATCAGATAACAGTTTGATTTTTTGGCTTTGAAAAATGAATCACCCATTGTATTTTAATGTTCAGAATTACTTTGTCTTGTGAGCTTGTTTAGATATGCAAGCAAGAGTGTCCTTGGGTGATTGCATTTTGGGTCTTGTTTTTCATTTCCACTTGGAGGTGTTTTTTTCCCTGTCCTGTTGACAGAGTCACTGATTCCTATGAATCATTATTGTTCTTTGGTAATGCTCCGGCGTAGAGAATTAGCGACCTCATCGCCCGTTGATTTATAATCATCGCAATCAGCCCCCAGGTGCAAATCTTGTAAAATAAATTGATATCTACTTGGCCAATTGCCACAATACTGCTCGGTGCAGTCAATTTTCAGACATCATTGATGGATCCAGACATCTATGTATGTCTCATGGCACAAAATTATTTTAATAACCTTGCCATGTTATATCCGTTGGTACTATTTACCACGGTTAATGTACTCCAGCCCCAATTGGGCTCGGATACTTTAAAAATGTTTATATAGGTACTACTGATGATTCCTATCATCGAAATCAGCCCCCAGATGCAAATCTGGTCAAATAAATTGATATCTACTTGGCCAATTGCCACTATACTGCTCGGTGCAGCCACTTTTCAGACATCATAGATGGTTTCAGACGTCTATGTATGTCTCATGGCACAAAATTCTTTTAATAACCGTGCCATGTAATATCCGTTGGTAATATTTACCACGGCTAGTGTACTCCTGCCCCAATTGGGCTAGGATACTTTAAAATGTTAGACCTTACACAGTGATTTTTTTTTATTTTTTTTATATACTGTGAATTTCATGGGGACTTGCTTAAACAATGTGAGGCAAGTTTAATCAATTTATCAGTTGTCTGATTATTAAATTTTTTTTCTCATTCTCATCTAATAGTTTCTATTAATGTTCAATTTTGTCCTGTTGGCAAATAACATTTCTTATTAATTTGTAACTTTGTAATAATATTATGTTAATGTACCCTCGGAACTTTTGTGATTATATTCGGATTTTTATGCTGTGCTTCAAGCTGGTGCGTCGGTAAACTCTGGAGTGTGACTTTGTTTGCTGAACTAAACAGTGAGCAAACTCATCGAAAGTGAGGGGGGATGCAGCATTTTCCTACTTTTGACAGTTTATCGAGTTCCCCATCAGTTTTTCGCAAATGACGACCCCTGCCTGCGACGCACCCTTTTTCATGGAAAGCCTTCTTTTATAGCAACAGACATTAGCCCGGAAGAGGACACTAGTAGATCAAGGGTAGAACCAATTAGCATTCGCGAGTGCAGTGCAATCTACCAGCACTTCACTGCGAACTGAACTAGTCCCCACCCGACAACGTCGCCACGAGCAGAGGCAGTTAGTGAGAGTGAGAGAGACGGAGAGTGGGGAAGAAGGAGAGAGGACGCAGAGTGAGGCGAATGCACCTGCGGAACAATAATCTGCGAGTCGCTCGTTCCGTATCATTGGTGATTCCTCAAGTGGACATTTCTACTAAGTATTTTACTATATTTGTGCCTTGTATTATGTCACTGCAATATAATTGCACTCGATGTGTTGTCTATTATTTATGAGAAGTAAGTCCAAAAATGGCAAGGTGTTGTTTTCTTGAAGTTCATAAGAGAACTTAATTGAAGGATATAAGTTGTTTAACTGATTAACAAATTCATCTACATTTTGTTTCTTTTAATCAAAGATTGTGAATATGTCATCCACGTACCTCAACCATATATCTGGAAAGTAATGAAATTTTTCTTTGCAATAGTTTTCAAAAGAGGGCATGAAAATGTTGGCTAGAAAAGGAGATAGGGGGTTTCCCATAGAAGTGCCTTGTGTTTGTTTGTAAATTTCATTTTTGAATAGAAAAACGTTCTGTGACATGCATATGCTACTATCAATTATTATCCGAAATAATTGATGCAAGTTGGTATTTGGATTACTGGATATTAACATGAAAAATTAGTTTTTGTTTATCACAATGTGTATTTATTTTAACAGCATGGAGGTGGATGGTACATTTTAAATGTACTGTGAACATGCATGTCATTACGACTTACAGAAAGTACTGCAGTTTTTACTTTCTCCATATACGAAATATAGAGAAAGTATTGTTTACTTGAAAAAAATGAAATTGGAGATTTTAACAGAAATGCATGTATTAAGGTCCCCTGAACATGTTTAGACTATTTTCTCGATTAAGTCTGTCTCTATGTGATAGGATTTTGTAGGCACTCTAACTCATAAACTTACACTTGCATCAATATCAAATTTTATATTTAGAAAGACTACTATATAATGAAGAGTTGATTAGGTGTTGGCAACCGTTGCTCAACAGGAAGTGGATATTTACTCTAGTCATGTTCTGGTTTTAGGTAAATAACTCTTTTAAACCTTTATAAATGTAAATGTATTTTATTATAAACTTCTTAGGTAATGTTATTCTCTGTAACTTTTGTTTGAGATATTTTTTTGTGGAACACATTGTTAAGGAGAAATTCCATTTATATATTATTTGATTAACGTAAAACGGTACTGGTATAAAAGTCGTAGGAAATTCAATTTATAGCATTTTTGGATACATTTTCCTATATAATGCATTGTCGAAGACATATTTAAAAAAGTAAATTTTTTAGCTGTCACAACCACACCACCTATTGGCGACAATTGTAAAGGCTTTACCCTCCTGTTTATTTTCTTAATTGTTAGAGCATCATGTATTATATAACCATAGCGATCCTTTGCAGAATTTATTTTGTAATAGTGAATGCAGCGGATTTTCCATAAGTCGAACTTCAAGGGAAACAAAAATATTCAAGTAATAGAAAATTCTACAAATGCAAAACTGTTTTTCTCATTTCTATTTTCCCCGATATAATTAATTCACTTCAATATTTGGAAAATATGACTTATCTATGTTCAACTTATGGAAGTTCCACTTGTTAGTCAAATTATAACTATCTTTCGTAGCACAGTGTATAAACAAACTATTCTCATTGTTCAACAAGTTAAAACAAAGTAAGTTAATTTCAATCACAGCTGGCGAACTACCTAAGTGGGTCCAGGTACAAATTTACATTTGGGTGGCCCCTCCCCCCCTTCCTAAGGATAAATATATATGTACTATTAACAAATAAACTTTCGTATTAGATAAAATATTTAATTTTAATCATATACTATTGTAATTAGATATAAACATTATGCATATATTTTACACTCTATGCATTATAATACAATTTTCAGATGTTAAATTATTATTTAAATGTCTTTCATAAAGAAAACTTTTTATAACGACTGAAAAATCACATTCTCTGGCTAAATCTCATTCTATGGGTAACAGGGCCCAAGAATTTAAGTGCTCCTCACATATAATAGATCTCAAATCATTTTTAATGATTTTTAATTACTAAACATGTGCTCAGTATCTAAATTAAGATGAAATACTGTTTTTAGGATATATATAGGGTAATGTTCAACAAGTTTATGCTCATTAATATTTCTTTTCCACATAATTTTTGCATTCCAAAAATTTTTTCCACTTTCTGAAATATCCAATGACTTTAATGTTATAATTTTTTACTTAGTTGTGCATGTAAAGGTTGGCTTCATTGGCTTTTTAGCATGTTTAAAAAAATGCACATTGGCATCTGTCTTTACTACACCGGCTTGAATTGTAATTTTGAAGAAACCGTAAACAATATATATCTAAAACTTGGAGAGTAGATTTCTGTGCTGCTGCCATCTGTTTTTTTTAGACTTGTGTTTTGAAATAATACAAATTTGGATTGGGGTCATTAACCTTTTTTGATATATCTCCAGAAGTGTATAGCTGGAAAGTTGAAACTTTGAATGTCAATGCCATTTACTTATAAAATCTTTTTCAAAATTCAACAAGAAATTGTTAATTTATTTGGACCTTTGAAAATTCATTACACGGTTTCATTACAACAAATACATTTTTTCTTGGAAAATTAAGCAAACAACTTCTTTTACAAATACGTTAATTTGTTAAATTTCCTTTCGTGCGCACAAATCGCTCTGCAAGTAATAGTTAATGTATAACTTACGATGAAGGAATGAACTTGAATGTGAAGATTATGTTGCAATTACCAAAGTGAGGTATGTTTTAAATAAACTTTCGATTGTTTTACTTACAATTCTGAAGGTATAAAAAAAAGATGGATAGCTGAAACTTTGAATGTAGATTTTCACATTGATGCCACTTATACTTAAAAAGTTTTGAGTATTGATAACTTTAACCCTAGAATAGTAACGCTATTTTTAGGGACTTATTGGTAACGCTGCATCTGTCTGACTCACTTAAACTTGGAATAAGGAAATGACATTGAAAACAGTTTTAAAATCATTTTATTAACTTCAAAAGGTAGTCAATGTTAGAAATGTGTAAATTTAAAATTAAGGCACAATTCTTTTCTGCTCGCCACAGATATGCTTCTTGCAAAGTATGCAGAGAGTGGAGATTTTCCTTCTCTTGGCATAATGGCACCAGCAACATTACTACTAGGTATTTGTCGCTCTTTCGCTTGATGTGTTTCAGGGACCTATGTTTTCCTCTCCTAAGGATTTGCAAATCATAGCTTTCAGATCATTACTTAAGTTTGTCGAACCTGTGTTTTCCACTTGCCAGGTGAATATTCTACAATTGAACTATAAAAACTTATGAAAATATTCTCATTATTACAGCTTATACCTCTCTGGATAGAATCTTAAGATCGCTTTATTCCATCGATTTATGAGTTGGCAATCACACCATTTGGGAGGGCAGGGTTTTTAGTGATGTATCACTTGAAGGATGTCGGTTGGAGCTGATTGATACTATGTTGGCTACTCCGATCCCAACTAAGGAAACATCTGCATTCAGAAATGGGAGAAATAAACTGCTATGACAGATTAACTACACGGCAAGTGGAAGATCAGGGTTGATTCCCTGTCATAGCTGAATTCTTTCTCCTCCCAAAAATTTTCATGTTTTTTATGACTTTCGAAAAAAGTGGAAACGCACATCTGAAGACTACTTGTTTTTCTTAGGAAACATTTTTTCATTTTAAACTATAGGACTTGTACCACTCATCTGCTGCACTCTCATGTTCTTCCAAATCCTTTTACTATCTGAAGCCAGCCCTCATGTTACTTCAGACTGCTGGATTTCAATCACATCCTTGTAGTTGATATGCCTCCAGCCTAAGAGCTTTCATGGACTTTCCAGCTCAGTCGGTCAACACCAATTATTCATTTATTTTGATTGTCACATTAATTATTATATTTATTCATGAGTAATTTCAACATCAACCTTTTTGAAGTTTATGCAAAAAAATAAATTTATATGATGTATCGTAGCTAGACTTATGCATTTCAATATCATCGTACATATTTTTTACTGTAGTTTTAACACCCTAATCTGGACATATTAAATACCAAACAATAACTACCATGAATGACTTTATTCTGAACTGAATATTTATAACGAATAAACGTGGGTTGATAGGAATATGATACTCTTACTATGATAAATGTTTTTTGATTTCATAGGAACTCGCCAAGGATTATTTTAATTTATTTAACATCATAAAAATGCAGAAGAATTGAGATTTTAAGTATACTCACATTCATGCTGCAGGTTGCTGGTAACATTGTCGCAGGTCCCAAAGGAAACACACAAATATACGACAGTAGTTAAGTACTGAGGATGACAGCTTAGTTGACGAAACATTGGTGTCTAGTTTTTGTTTTGTTTTGAGTACACTGTGTGAGTGCCTTTTGTTGAAGGTGTATGTTTCAGCATGTGTAAAGGAGTTCTTTATTTATTAATGCAAAAAGATGACACATTATTAAAATTTTATAAAAATCCATTAACACGACACATTTTAAGCTAGTTTTCATTACCAAGACTAAATAAATCTTGAAATTGGGAAGTGCCTCACCTGTAATGATTACAGATGGCGTGCTTCTCATTTTTAATGTTTGAGAAGCTAGGACTAAAAATAATAGGGATCTGCTATATCGTGGAACTACTCGTGGGGTCACGGGTATAAAGCAGATGTCTTGGAACCCGATGTTTTTTATCCAAGCAGATCATATTTCAAGTCTCTTATCAATGTGTCAAATACTGTTAATGTATTAATGCTCCATGAATTACAATATTCTGCAATATAATTCACATGAATCAGTATCAGCTGCAAAACTACGAGGAACAGGGAGAAATATTTAAAGACTTGACAAAGAACAGAAATAACCTGAAACCATAGCCTTCTGATATTGGATATAGCCATGAAGCTCCAACAATTTAGAAAATAAAAAGGATCATTTCTAAGATGTAACTATGCGTAAAGTGTTTACAATAGTCGCCATTGGCCATATTTGTTGTGGCAGCTAAAAAGTAAATTATATGCATTGTATGGGAAAATGTTTCGAGTAAAGGTTGTAGAAAATTAAATTTCCCGTAACGTTCAGTCCAGAATGTTTTAAATATAATTCATAATAATAAATTACAAAATAGGAGAAACAAAATAAAAATGGCAAATGAAGGTGAACTAGTATTGAGGTTTGAAGGATGATATAAATGTCCGTAGTGACTGACAGAAAGCATCCGTATAGGAGTGCAGGGAATCAAGGAGAGATGGAAGGCGATATAATGAAGACTGAAAGTCTTTGAGTATTAACATGCAGTAGAGAGGAGCGACGGTTAGACCGAGCTGGAGTACGGGAACCAAAGAGAAAGAAGTTCAAGGCAATCGACTTTAGCAATGAGTATATTATAGAAAAATGACAGATTTGATTTTGCACAGAGTGAAAAAAGTGTTTTAAGAGAGAGGAAAGAGAAATTATCGTTTATTTTTCGATATTTTTATGGCCATATTTTAAAAAATTTGCTGTAAATAAAGCTAAACTCTTTTAAAAAATATTCGTTAATGGCTGTTTTGATAAATTGTAACCCATCTCAATTAGTCGATTTAAGGTTTTATTGTTTAAGATTTAGCTTTATTTAATTCCCAAAGTAATTGCGGTCTCGAGGCGAACTGTCCTCTGCGGTGAACTGTCCTAGACCCTTATTCTCGGGGAGTGGTAGTATCCAAAGCAGGTTCGAGTAATATTGCTGAATAGAATTTTGTGAGAGGAGGGGAGGGAGAGCAGAAGATAGCTTTCTGTTAAATAATTTTGAAATACATTATATCCTTTCCAAAGCTTAATTAGAAAAAAATGCTCTATTAACAATTTTGTTGTATGTTCTTGCTATCACGCTAACACAAAAAATTTCTTTTTGATTAAACAGATACACGTGTGCAAAATTAATAAAACCTGGTGTGTGTGTGAGAGAGAGAGATGGAGTTCTGCATTATAACTACAAAAATAGTCATTCGCAGGGTTATGGAAGGTAAACGTGGAATGAAGGTTGGTTCTCTTTGAAATTGATATCGCCAGCAGACATTCCAGACCCGTCGGAGTTGTCTATTCAACGGAGAACTGCCAAAGGTCGCCTGCGGTTGTCTACGAGCGAGGAAGTGGAAGAGCCATGGCGTCCCTCGCGTTAGAACACCGTATTTTCTCTCCGAATGGAAGTTCGCGGACCACGCGAGGATGCCTATTGATTCCCCACGTCCCGCCTCAGCATCGACATTGTTGATAAACAACACTCACAAGGTGATATGACACGACACACATACGTCTAAATGCTGGACAACCCGTAAACGCCGTCAGACGCTCTATTACGTCCTGCGAAAACTGTCCAATCGGCCGTCAGACGTACTATTACGTCATGTGTCAGCCCTAATTTCTTTTATCTTTTGACGTTAATGACTTCTTTAAATCTAAATGACCTTTCTATATTTTGAAAGAGGAAGCTTTGTACTTCTTTTTTATGCTTGTTCTGTATTTTTTTCTGTTTAAAAAAATATAGAATCAGCGTTGAATTTTGCGATGGAATTTTCAATTTTGCTACGATATGACGGTGTTTCTCCGTATAAATTCGCTTTTCAATGCGGAAAGAGGAAGGAGCCTTTGTTCTTTTCGTAGGGGAATAGCAAGGAATTGTGTATATCTATTTGTATGTATTTGTTTACATGTAATTGCATTTAGTTTTCCACGGACCTACGGACTTTCAGTTTCTAAAGTTGACACATAAATACCTGTGGAAAGGGAACCCATAAAATAGGGTTCGTTTTCTTTGTCATTTGAAAGAAGATGTAGGGTCTTTATTCCTCTTCAGCCAAGGGCTTTTTCTGATGTGCTATCTATTGGGGTCAAAGCAGCGATGAAACGAGTGGTCAGGAAGAGGACACCTCAGCAAAAATCACGAACGGCGAAGCTCTTTCATTTATTTACCCACTAAAAGTGTTTACTAACCTATAAGGCATTTCTTACTGAATCCAGTTTCGCATGTGTAAACTTTCTAAACATATTTGGAAAGGACTCATAAGCTCAAGTTTAACTCTTGAAAGTTTTGCATCTAAATTCTTTTCTGATGTGTACGACGTCATATCTCCCTTTTCAATGAACGATATGTAATCATTTCTTCTATGTGACTTTTGTAATGACCAAGAATGATGATTGTACAACTAAAACGTTTATATTATAAATAAATCGCCTTCAAATAAATCAGCAATACTACATTTACTTTAATATTTCCAGTCAAGACATGAAAAAGTTGAGATACGTAAAACTTTTCACCTGATTGGTGTAGATGGGTAGGGTCGTAGAATAAAATTCTCTCTAATTTAAGTTATTTTTTATTAAGATTGTAAATCAACATTTTAATAGATTTCCCGGTGGTGAATGTTATAGATAAAGCGAGAACGCGCGCTGAAAAATTAGCGATTGGTGTACATACTCTTCTACTTCAACAATGTTTGTGTGTAAAATATGATAGGTAAAATAGCTATTTACTGATTTAATTTTTTTCGTAAATCCACAAAAAAATCAGAAAAATAGAGAGAAAACTTATAAAGTTATGACTTTTTAATTTTGTCGAACGTTTTTGCACGCAATCGTGATAACTTAAAAACCCCACCCGGCCGTACGGGTGGGATTTAATAAATCTCCTCCGGGCTTTAAGCTTTTGCAATCGATCCTCTGCAGTGGAATACATTTTATAATTTCAGAATTAAAACTTTTATGGCCGTATTCATAGAATCGTTAGTGAGCTACTAAGGCCTACTAATCACTCTTAGTAGCGCGCTGGTCCGTATGCCGTATTCATAGCGCACTACTAAGGGTGATTAAGCTTAGTAATCTACTACCTTAGTAACCCTTAGTCACTCGCTCGCTAAACATACGACGCCGATGTTTAAGCGTGTCACTAGTGAGTTCTCCTCTCCAGTTTTCGAAGTGTTGTCGTGCTTTTTAGGTGATCGTTTGTTTTGAATATATCTGTACGTATTCCATAGGTAATTAAGGTAGTTTAGGTTAATTCTGTAGTAGTGTCTCAATTTGGTTAGTGGATTCAGAGTAGGTCAGTTTAGTTTCGTTCTTATTAATTTTTTTATCGTATTGTTAGTTTACCGCATTCTTCATCTTATTGTTTATTTTTGTATTTTATCGTAACTGTAGAAGCTAAGGTATATTTTTCGTGGTTGTTTACACCATTTTCTTCATAGTTTAATTTGTTTTGAAATAACTATAGTGAACGATAGATTTAATTAATTTAGTATATTATTACGATACATCTTTAGTTATTTCATTTTGGTTTAATTCATTTTTGTTAAGTTAGTGTAATTTAGCTTCAAAGTAGAGTAGGATAGTGCAATTTCGTTTTTATCAAATTAGTTAGCGAATTGTTAATTTATTTATCCCGCATAGGTAATTGTTGTTGTTTATTATATTTTATTTCACTTTCGTAAATCAGTAATATTTGAAATGGCTGCGTCTGATTTTGAAGACTTGGAAGACTTGGAAGAAGCAATGGAGTTACGGGAATTGGGGGAAATTGGAGTGAATCGCGCTAGAAAAGTGTATTTGCAGCGTCAGGATCCCTTCAGGAAATACTCCGATAGACTTTTTCGGATAATTAAAAACATTTCTGTTGCTTTGGCAGGACTCAGAGCTGATGTTATAACATTTCCTGATTCTGATATAGAAGAAAGAGCTGAAATGGCAGCTTTTTATAGAATAAGAAGATTTCCTAAAGTTGTGGGATGTATTGATTGCACCCATATTAAAATTAAAAATCCCGGTGGACCAAATTTTCAAGCATTCATCAACAGGAAGAATTTCTTCAGCATAAATGTGCAAGTAAGTATCATTGTAAGTTGTAGGTATATGTATATTTACTTGATTTTTCATTCATTGAAACAGACCATGAAAATGTAACTGAAATTATTATGAAATAGGTGGTTGCAGCAGCCAATTTGAAGATAAAAAATATTGTGGCACGATGGAGAGGCAGCACACATGACTCAAGAATATTTAACGAGTCGAATTTGAAAAGAAAATTTGAAAGAGGCAACTACAAGGGACTCCTGTTGGGTGACAGTGGTTATGCTTGTCGTCCATATTTACTCACACCTATGCGGAATCCTCAGGTAAACCTAAAATAGTCATTATATGGGCATATATATTGAGTATTGTATATGTTAATGAGTAATTTATACCAATGATCATTACAGTCAGCAGCAGAGGAAGCATACAATGCAGCCCACATTCAAACCAGAAACACAGTTGAGAGGCTATTTGGTGTCTGGAAAATGACATTTCGATCATTGTACAGAGGCCTCACAGGGAATCTGGAAACCTCTAAAGCCATGATAGTGGCAATGGCTGTACTCCATAACTTGCGGATAGAGTACAGAATGGAAGGTTAGCAATCTTACATTATTTCCTATAGTTTTATCCTTGGACACATTTTAGCACCCAACCTCATCTATTATATAGTTCAAAGTTTGACAAATCTGTGCAACAGTTACATTTTTTATTGCTTACTACATCATTCTCTGATAAAAATCCATGATTTAGCTATATATGTATTTCTCTATAATTTTACTTGTGGCCTGAGAGGTAGTTATATTACTAACAGACTGCAACATAATTATAAATTACAATTAACCTGTCCCTGTTACCTGCAATAAAAACATTCTTCATTTTCTTTGACAGATTCAGAAAGCAGTGATGATGACAGTGAAGATGAGAACTTGGAAGAAAATGACGAAGATGAGGATAATGAAGTACCTACAGGAAGAGGAAATATATTTAGGAGAAATTTCATTGCTAACTATTTTGAATAGGAAATAAAGTAATCATGAAAATATTTGTTTTTTACTCTTTTATTTCATTTTTATATTTTTCAGCCCAATACAGTTTTTTAAATTTTTTAATCTCCTTTTTCTCTTTCATCATCTCCGTTTTCTCTTTCATCATCTTCATTTCCTCCCTGTGCCGCTCCTCTTCCCTTTCTTCCCGCCTTCTAACCGCATCCTTCTGCAACTCTACCTTTTCTCTTTGTAGTTCAATGATGGCTTGTTCATACCTACCAACGCTAACAATGAATCCCTCTCTCCCTGCGACCAATTCTGCTTCCATTACAATCAATTAACAATAATAACAATGAACAATAACAACACAATTAAATCCAATGAACAATGACGAAATGCAAATACCTACAACAATAAATCCTCAAACTAACTAAAATTACGTAATCAATAATATATATATATATATTCAATAGTTGCTACAATATAAGGGTTATTCGCGCCTTACGCTATGACACTCCTTCCCCCCTTCTCCGACACTGGGAACTAGCACATATACATATTCTTGACTTTCTCCCCACCTGGCCTCAACCTCCGCTAACCCTATTAGCTCCATTACAATGTCTCCTTTGCTACATTGTAGCTATTCGCACTTTTCCTTACCACACTCCCTCCTTATTGGCTATCCACCCTTCTTACTCCCCGCCTCCTCCAATAATCAACCTTCCACATCACCCTGTCATTCCCCGCCCAGTGTGTCACTTTACGTTACTCTTTCGCTGAAGAAGGGCATAGGCCCGATAAGCTTGCGTGTTTATTAGTGTTTTTTTTTTGTGTTCGTGTGTTTTAAGTGTCTCTTCGACGCCCCCAGCAGCCTGCCAACTTGGTCCCCAACTTGGTAAGTGTCCGCTGGGCTTCCCTCAACACCTTGTTGCCACTCTCATCACTACCTTTTCTTTTCCTTAAGTTTATATATATATATATATATATATATATATATATATATATATATATAAATAAAATCTGTGTGCAAGTAATTATGATCAATATTATTGTTGTATTTGGTAGATAGACATAATTTTTAGAGAATATTTTTTCGATCTTGGAACCTAACCCCATTTTAATGATTCCCGCATTACGATGTCCTCATTGGCGTATCTGGGGGAAAGCGGTAGGAGGTGATTGGGGGTTAAAACCCCACCCATGAGCCCAAGTATTTTTTCTCAGGCTAAGTTTTAGAAACATGATAAAAACTCCTTTTTTATTTAAGACAGTGATTAAGAATTAGTAATTTTTAATGTGCATCAAATGTTTACCACTTGAATCATACGTGCGTAATTGTTTTCTAAAGTGTGTGCATTTCGATGTTCGCTTCTTCTACTTCCTTCTTTCTGTTTATTATTTTTTCTGTAAAGGTTTCTATGCCATTATTAGGGTAAATTAATGCAAATGAGCATAATGATAGGTTGTATGTAGGCTACGGTTATTTTGGATTTAAATAGATAAATGTCCATAAAAATGGAAAATTCTTCAATTTCGACGGAAATAAACTGTCTTGGAAGAATGTGTATTTTTTTCACCACCACATATTCTACGACATTACGTGTCATAATTAATAAAATTTGTTCACAACGCTAAAACTTCCAAAATGTAGGATGAAATCGGCATTTGTCATACCATACTGAATTCCCTACACCTTTCTTTCTAAGGTATCTTATGTCATTTTCTTAAGGATCCATTCCGAGATGCCACGGATACGGGGCATAACAATATATGCAATCGGTTTATTGCACTCGGTCTTCAACTTCGACTAGATCCCATAATTCCCAGGCCTTAGGTCTTATTCGCAATACGAAAAGTATCCTTAATCGTTTTCCCCGAAAGTCGGAGTATGCCTCTTGTATCTTTTGCCAATCTCCCCCAAGATCTGGGACAATTAAATGAAAATTTGAATTTTTCTGTAAACCACCTTTCGTTTTCTGAGCTTTAAGTACGAGACTAAATATTAATATAATAAAAACATTTCTTTATGGTGTATTTCAAATTGGAACGTAAGCTATGATAAGAAAGCCCGATTTCGTAATTTTTGCATACTATTCTTACGAACGCACTTTCCTGAAATTCATATTATTGAGAGACAACCACAATCTATCCTCCGAGTGAGAGTATCCCGTGATTAGTTTATTCCGCTTTGCCGTCGGATGAGCATCGTTCCGTGTTTGTATTCTGGGTTATTGTCCATGATCATCGTCGCTTGATATTCTACAGGATTCGGTGTATACTTCAAAATGTTCACATATGCATTTGGTTTACATGAAATTCACGTTACGTTAATTTTATTATTGAATTGCCACGTTTTCGTAAATAAGGGGCGCGATTTAACGAGTAAAATATACTTTCTTATATATTAATTCAACCGTTGAAGGCGTGATGTGGTGGAATAATTCCATATTGATTACTAAATAAAAATCTTGTAATTTTCCACTATTTTATTAGGACACGACCTAGGTTTCGACGCTTAGCGTCATCATTAAGTGATACAGAGAAAACCAAAAGTGCATATGTAGGAGATAACGATGGAGTGGGAGGTAGAAGAGTGGGGGAGGGAGGAAAGACATTGTACGGGCATGACTGCTAGGTGATTGGTTGGTAACTCGGTGGAGGGGAAATGACGGTTACAGTTTTGCGAAGGGAATGGAGAGGAGGGGTGAGTGGGTTGAGAATAATTGTTTATTAAGGAGTAACACTTTGTTGCCAACAATATGCTGCAATATCTCAAGCTGCTCCAAGGCGTCCAGGCGAGATCCTTTGTGTTCGAAATGGAGGAAATCGGGGTGGAAATGACAGGCATGTGAAGTGGCCAACAGTGAAGAAGGATCTCTCGTCCGTAGACACTTCATATGTTCCTTAATCCTTGTTGGAAACTCCTCCCTGTCTGCCCGATGTACATCGCCTCACAACTGTCGCACGTAACCCTATATACCCCACTTTTACGAGAAGAATCAATTTGATCCTTACATTTACACAAGAGTTTGGCTAGTGTTAGGGGGGGGGGAAAGAGGTACGGTATTTATCCATGGGTAAAAAATTTGCTAGTCTATAAGAGATTTTGCCCCCGAAGGGTAATTTGCACCATTTAGGGGCTATTGATTTAATAAGAGAGAGAGAGAAGCAATGTTGGATGTGGCTAATTTGCGAAATTTTTTGTCAAGCACTTTATCAATTAACTGGTTGGTATATACATTCTTGTTGGATATAAATTTAATGATCTCCAATTTTTTGTTAAAATCAAAGCTGGATATGGGAATGTTTACTAAACGGTGGAGCATGGCATGAAAAGCTGCAAGTTTGTTGGATAATGGGTGAGAGGAATCAGCAGGAATTACTTGATACGTATATGTTGGTTTTCAGTATATTTCAAATGATGCTTATTATTATGAATTGTGATGCTTAGGTCAAAAACGTTTAATTTCCGGTTCGTTTCTTGTTCCATGGTGAATTTAATATTTTTGTGAATTGAGTTTAAAAATATAAGAAAGGAATCTAATTGTCGAAGGCTCCCGGTCCAACAGCATAGAACATCATCGACGTATCTGAATTAATAAAAGATATTTTTTATAGAATGGTTATTGGAATTAAATAATATTGATTGTAAATCATCCATAAAAATGTCTGACAGTAGGGGGGAGATAAAGGAGAGCCCATTGATAAACCTTCTTTTTGCTGATAAAATTTTCGATGATGACTGGTAGAGCGCTGTACAGTAGCATTCAAGTCAACCGTAGTTGACATTCCGCATTTCCACATAATGAAAAACCAAAGCCAAGATGGCGCTTCTCATAGCGACATCAGATTAAACTTCCGAACGAGGCTAATATTTACGTGAAGTCCATTTCATCCAAAATGCGACGATCTGAATTAGAATTCCGTTTAACTCAGCTGAATATTCTCCAAATTTCATTATTAATCTATAATGCTATACGTTTTAATTTAAAGCAAGGTTTAAAAATCTCACGTTCACCTGCCAAACGACAAATACTGTGGAATTTCCGTGTCGAAAGTCTATAGGAATGGGATATTTTCTATACGTACCGAAAACTGTGGGCTTAGTTGTCTATCGGAATACAACTATTGCCCAGTTTCATCATCCTGGCCAGTAATAAGGAGTTAAGTTTATGCATTCTTTTTCAGCTATGTGATTATTTTCCAACGAGCGACAAATAGAATAAACAAGAACATCGGGTGGGAAAAAAGTAATTTCGGAGGAAAAGGTAACAGCTGGGAGGGAAGGATTCGGCCACGGTGGGTCTGTTAAGGGCAGGTTACACGTGCCGCTAAGTCATACGTTACTGGGAAGCCCTCCTGGTCCAGTTGGAATACGAAAAAATGAGTGCAGCATTGACGTCCAGCCGCGTTGTTCGGTGGGCATCGGACGCAAGCGAAAGCAGTTCAATGCGATAGGTGTCCTTGACGTTTGCATATTCAACTCGAGCCACAACTCGGAGAGATTCAGATACTCCCCCATTTTAAAAATTATGACTTAAAACTTTTTAATTGATAATCGCCATTTGTCGCAAATTCTCGTGGGATATGTATATTCGTAATCCGTTAAATGCACTCGTAAAGAACTAGCTTTCATCGGAAGTGATGCTAAATAGTGGCGAAAATACGGAAGAAGCGTGTGAACGTTCTTTGATTTTACAAAGCGTCAGTTCTTCATTAAAGGATTGGGAGGGTACCTATGTGAATTTGTATGATGCCTGTAGGATCGTATGCAATATAATGATTAGCGCCCGGGGATAAAATGTCTATTACGATAATGCAATGGAAACCCCTAAAACCCTGTAGGGCGATTAATAATCCAAGAAAGTGGGCGGGAGAAACTCCGACATATTGCAAGGTCGCAACTTCATGATAGCTAAAGGTGACACTATGGGAATAATGTTAACGCCCACGCATATCGAAAGACACATCCACGATAATAAAATGCGTGTCATCACATCGAGTGCTGCTGAGGGCAGAGGAGATACACGATCGGGCTCGTGTAATTTTTTGTTTGTTCAGGGAGGCCATTGTTAAAACCATAAATGAAATCCATTTTAATATTTATTAAAATATTTGATACTAGGGAGTTGCGAATTTTCCATTCCATGCTCACATAATGCTGACGAATCACACATAATAATCGACATTCATTTGACCTAATGAAAATCTGTCGTTCATTTCTACCTCCACCCAATATCTTACATATAGCGTCACTATTTTCAATTAATTAGAAGCGCACCCCTGAGTTATATTTTTCGAAGAATTATTGGGGATCATATTATGAAACTGAAATTAATTACCTTGCATGCCGAAATGCAGACGTCTCCAAGATGAGGAGGTAAGCACTCAGTCAGGCAGCGTTTAGGGCATTGAGGGGTGTTTTAGAAGGAAAGGAAAATAGAGGGAGAGGTAATGGTCAAATAATGCGTGCGTACGTGCGAGTACGACAGCCGCAAACCTTCTAGGAAATTTCTGGTATGAGAAGAATATATTTTCTTGAAGTTTGAAGGTAAATATGTCCTATTGAGAGAACTTCTATATTAAACAAGTAGTTATGGAAAGCCCTAATCCGCCTTCTTTCCTTTCAATACAATTTTAATATACAACAAGTAGGGGTTATATATGTTTTTCCGTGGTACAGCGGTGCTTTTCGTCACCTCGCGCTACAAACGAAGTTTCTTTTTTAATCCGTTCTGCCAATACCTTCCAAATTCATAGTTACAGAAACATTCTAACCTTGATATCATGGTAGCCCTGTTTAATCGACCCGGTTGAAATACGACATTTTGCTTATTTATTATGTTATGTTATGTTTATATTAAAAGTATTAAATTTGGTTCAAATTGATGAGAATAGTTAAACACAAATACTTGTAAAAATAATATTTTATCCGTTGTATTGTGGCAGCCTTGCTTTCCATATCTACAGTAAACATCTTGAAATTGCTATTTTATATTGCACGCCTGCTTCATACAAACCTTTGTCAAAATCGGTTTACCTAATTCCTTCCAAATTCATAATTGCCGAAAAGATTAAGTTGGTGGAATACGTCCCTCCGATATCCAGGAAAAGTTGCGAAAAGTAGGTATGTGTTTCGGATACAAAGCAGCCTTCGTCATTGGCGATTCATCTACCATCTATCATTACTTACTTCTCCATACCATTGAGTTGACTTGTCACATTCTCACGTTTTGCATCAATGTTACCACACGAAAATGAAAATTTTAACAATTAAAAATTATTTTAGGACAATATCATTTAGCAAACAATGAAAATGATCTTATTCACAAATCTCTCTCGCAGAATACCTAATTGTTTTATCGAAGGTCATTTTACATTTTTTTTGAATAAATTGTTAAAAACACTGCCGTATGCGAGCAGAAGTATCTTAGGCAGTCATCGCAGATATTATTTTCAGTTTGTAATATTATTTATATGAAACGTGATGGTTTCTGAAGCAGGAAGGCCGAATGCCGTAGAGATGTAGGGCTGCACGCTAAAATTCAAAGAAAATGAATGACAGGTACAAAGAGACGTCGATTCCCATAATGTACGGAAAAGTAAATCATAATTTCACCGAGAATCAGGATGTTACTAATGCCATAATTTGTCCGAGTTGCTGTCAAGATTATGTTTCCCGCGTCATGATGCCGTTACGCTAATTGTACCTCCATCTCTCATCTATAATACCAGGGAATCCGCGGGATGTTTGGCCTCGCTCAAGCCGCCTTGGGCTGGTGGGGGGAATCACGTAGGTAGGTGTTTCGGATACAAAGCAGCATTCATCATTGGCGATTCATCTACCATCTATCACGTTCAATATTATTATCGTCTTCGTAGTTCTCCTACAGTGTGGATGTAAAATTTGATTGGAATTGAAAGCGCTGCCCTCGGAAGTAAAATATGAATGAAAGAAATGTAATTTCAAGAATCGCACGAAATACCGGACTAATGGCAAATGAACCTTAGCCTTGTCTCCTCGTTGTGACAAAAGTTATAGCAGGACAGACAAACGGATAATCAAGCAAACAGACCAAGTGCACAGGGATTCAACATAAGAGACCGCGCCAACGCAAATTGCGTGCCTCTGGGGTACATTTTAGGGAAATTTTTATTTGGGGTTTTCTTCGTTGTTTGATGTTTTCTGTGTGTCCGCTAAATTTCGTTTTGATTGGATAAGACTTAAAAATTAGCTCAGGAACTATAAGTGTGGTGTTCTAGAAAAACTATTGGCAGTCGTCTCTTAAGTTATTTGAACATGCACACGAAATTTTGTGAAAATAAAAAAATCGAGATTGCAGTTATCGTAGAACAGACAATGACGATTCATATGCTACAAGATTTTTATTTTTATTTTACAGGGTACTAACTGGAAACTGATGACAATATCAGAGATTCTGATTTTATTGTAAACGTTTACCTACTATGGGCTACATAAACGTTTTATTTTTCATGAATTAAACGCGTTCAAAAAGATTTGATTTACAAAATTTAACCCACCATAGATACATCTCTCCTGGAATCTGGTAGAACTTGTTCGGGAGCCCAGAATCTTTGTAATGATGTAATTTTCAGCTTTACTAATGTTTTTACCTTATATTAAGTTGAGATTTTGGTAGAATCTATTTTAATGAAACGATACTTAATGCATAAATCTCCTCTTTATACAGAACCATGTTGGTTACCAAATCTGACGGGCCAGTGACGGGTCGCCTGATTTTTATTACAATTTAAACCAATCTAGAAACATTCACCATTGTGTTAGATTTCTTTTCAAAAGTAAATGAGGTTGGCGGAGAATTAAGCAAAATTGTAACGTTTGTGCTGTCAGTTTCAGTATCCAACGAAACCTGCGAACATGTATTCAATGTCATTAACGTTTTGTTGAGTAAAGGTCGAAACTAATTAAGTGTGCATCATGTCAAGGCGGAAATTTCAGTATACACCAATTTTAATTACTCACCTAAAGATTTCAATGCCTTTTTCTGTCAAAATCAGATCTTTTGGAGACTGCTAGAGTAGTTCAAAATACAAATTCAAATTACATAAATGAAACACGGCTTTTGAAGTAATGCTATTTTTACGAATTTGTTATTATAATTCATAGAGTAATGTTAAAACAAAATTAATGTTAAACATTAATATATTTTGTAAATGATAAATAAACCAAATTTTATGGTACTCATTAGCTTTTTTTTAACCTATTAACTTCCGGAATCAACAATTTACAAGATGGCAACTGTAAATTTAACAATAAAATAAATATTAAATATCATTATATGTTTCCCAATAATTAAATAAAATAGTTTCATTGCTCACACCCGGTTTTTTGACCTAGATAAAATTCTCCCGGTTTCTCCCGAAATTTGCTATTCATTCGGTGGAAATCTCTCGGAATCAACTACTCATGAGGTGGCAACCCTAGTTTCCTGTTTCTACGAGCAAATTTTCAAGACGTCTCTTGTGTGAAGAGAAAATATTATCTGTAGTTGTAAGAATTTCAGAAATCAGGGACGTGAATTCCATAGGAGTAAAATGAACTTCAACCGACTTGAATCAGCACATCTGAGAAAATATCAAAAAATGAAATTTAATAACAGCGGAAGAATGAAATGCGAGATATAAAAGGAAATAAGTAGGAAGGGACTCACCCAGGGTTGCCACCTTATGAGTAGTTGATTCCGGGAGATTTCCTTTTCATGAGTAGAAAATTCCGGGAGAATCCGGGAGTATTTTCTCTAGGTCGAAAAACAACTAAAGTGACCAATGAAACTTATTTAGTTATTAGTAAAATCAGTAATGATTATTTAATCTCGTTTTATTTTTAAAGTTAGAGTTGTCACGTTGAAAACGGCTGATTCCGGGCGATATCCATATGAATAGTTAACCGCGATATCGTTTGTAGGTTAAAAAACACCTAATGAGAACATAGAATAATTATATTTTTTATTTAAAAAATATATTAATATATAACGTCAGTTTTGTTTTATTATATGAAATATAATAAATAAATCTTAAAAATAGCATTACTTCAGTAGTAATATTTCATTTGAATTTGTTATTCGAACAACATCGAGCAGTCTCCAAAAGATCTGGTTTTGATAGTAAAAGGGCATGGATATCTTTAAAAGAGTATTTAAAATTGGTTCATACGTGAATTTCAGTGCTGACATGGTCCACATTTAATTTGCTTCGAACTTCACAGCACAATTCGTTAATAGCATTGAACAACGGTCACAAGCTGCGGTGGATACTGAAGCTTAAAACACAAGCGTTACACTATTATTTAATACTCCGTCATCTCCATTTACTTTTGAAATGAAATCTAAAACAATATTGAATGTATAATAATTGGTTTAAATAAAAATAAAAATCAGACGAACGTTTATTGGCACGTTAGCGTGGTAACCAACATGCTCCTGTATAAAGAGCATATTTGTACATTATTTATCACTTCATTGGCATCAATGGATAGGATTCTATCAAAATCTCAAATTAGCACTAGGTAAATTCAATTTCGAAGATTTTGGGCTGCCGGAAAAGTTCTACCAGATTCCGGGAGAAATGTATCTAAGATTGGTTAATTCCGGGAGACTCCCAGAATTCCGGAAGAGGTGGAACCCCAGACTCAGCGCCTCAGTGCCACTCGGGACGAATGTGGCGCCAAGTGTTAGTTAAACCTTTCTCTCAGATAACTGTCCTAAATACTTTTTCAACGTTTAGGAGAAATTGGTTGAGCTACACGAACGAATCGATTTCGAATAAAGGAGTAAATTATGGAACTGTTTTAATATAATTAATTACGTGAGTCGGTCCAGTAGTGTGACGTTGCTCGCGATACAGCTTCTGGTTAGGTCTCACACATGGCTTCGACTTTAGTGATCGGTATTTGTAAGTTTCATTTTCCGGCAGCCCGCGGACCACCTGAAAGACACTCGAGGCCCACCAGTGGTCCGCGGAGCACACTTTGAGAACTGCTGCTTTAAAGTAGCTGTATTCAAACATTACAAAGCCGAAGACCCTCGGGACAGTTCTTTCACACGGTTTCGGAAATTTCCTACGACATGTTGCAGTTATACCGTCCTGGACCGTCGCACGTCCAAAAATGAAAACCAAAACTGCCTTCCAATGTTTTATTTGTAGCAGCTCAATATATTTGAAATGTTCAGCACCCGCTTGAGGAGAGAGAGCGTGAGAGGGGGAGGGGAGAGCGTTGGAAAGGGAGTGGGATGGGAAGGGGGGATGGTAAGGGGGGGTTAAGGGTAGAGGGAGGGGAGTGGGTGGAGAGAGTGGGAGAGTGGAGGGAGAGGAAGAGGGAGAAGGGGAGAGAGCGGGGTAGAGGGGGAGAGAGATAGAGACAGAAAATAACCAAATGTACTATATATTGAAAATAATTATGTGCGGTTAAGTATTTTATAGCGAAATTTATTTCTTTGTCTAACAATTTCTATTCACCCAAAACCATTTTTACACTCCGTACCACTCAATCATGTTAATTTAATATTTATTGCTTAATTTTTAGTGCATATAAAAGTTGGTGTCATTAATTTGACTTTTCAAGATATTTCTAATGGCTAAAGACTACTTAAAAAGTTGTCCAGTATTGGAAAGTACCAGAACTTGGGTGACATTCGTGGTACCGCAAACAGCAACCAAGTTTTGAGAAGAGGATAAGTGAACACGAATTATATTTTTAATTTCTGTCACCCATTTGCTACTTCACGAAACATCTCTTGGAAAACGCTCATAACAGTACTTTTTACCATATGTTAACGACTTTTTATGCCAAAGGCAATAGATTTTTTTCTGGAACAATCAAAATTTATTCATTTTTTCTTCACTAGCGAGTTTGTATTAAAAAGAATTCTCCATTCCATTCCGAAAACACCATTGAAAGAATTCCTTTTGGTGACTTTATGTCGAGATATTTTCTATTTTCCTCCTCCTCTCTCCACCATACCTCTTTCCTATCTGTCTTTTTGTTTGATTTATCATTCTTAACCGACCCACTTCAGCCGTCCTCGGCTGAGGGGTGGTCAGCGTGTCTTGCTCCCAATGTTAAAGTCGCCCGAGTAAAATAGTAAAAGGTGCTTGCATACTCACCTTGAAAAAACATTCATTTTTTAGAGACACATTTCGTCATTGGAAATATATTTTTAATTCTAAAGATTTCACCTCTTAACCGATTTTCATTCTTTCCTTGTGTAACTATAATGTAGTAAACCAATCCCTAAATTTTGCAATTTCAAGAATATTATACTTTTTTCACAGTAGGATACTAAAACCACACATTTTTGCCAAATTTTAAAGTTGTACCCTATCCAGTAGTGAAATAATATTTATTTATTTGTTTAAATTTTAAATAATTATAACGGCCGCATCAACATATTGATGGAGATTTTTATTTGGGTATGTGCACCAAGTTCAAAATAACTTTAAAATTTCCGCTTCAACACGACATTTTTTTTTCACGATTCTCAAATATTAAAACAAATACTACACAACCCATATTCTACACATGAAAATTATCACAACCTGATGTTACTTGGTTGTCCTTTGTACCTTGATGTGGTAGAAGGGCTTGAGCATTTCAAGGGGCAACATTTTGTCGTTGTCAAAGAGAGGATAACAAGGTAGGAAATTTAACACCACATTTGAACAAATACAAAGTCTCAAAATTAAAACACAAATTTATTAGTGTAATATTGTAAACACTGGAAACTGTATTGGGTACTCAGTTTCAGCCAGAAGTTACAAGATAAAAATATTGATGATACATTGGTCATTGATTCACAACAGTTATATGCAGGCAATTAACAATGTAATGCTTATTGTAAAAGAGCTTGTTGGAATGACTTGAAAGTAGATTTAAATGCAACCTTAAAAGGCATTGATGTATAATATTGTACAATTAAGACATGCCATTAAACAAGATTTTATCTTTTGTGCATAACAGCTTGTAACTTGTTTAATCTATGTGAAAATCCTTCTTCGGGTTGACGTTTCTGTTTTATTAAGGTTAAAATTTAATTTTGTGAAATGCACAAAAGATATTTAGATGCTTACGCATTGACAGTATATGGAATATAGTGGAGTACATTATAATTCTTAACTAAAATAACACTTAGTCAAGGAACACACAACAATCAATGCTAAGTGTTCTATCTGTTCTTTTGTTAGAATTTCACAATAATGAAAATTATGTGTTATTAAATACCCTCGACCATCCTATACTGCCAGAAGGCACAAATAAATGTAACTGTTGCTTGACATCACAGCTTTTGGGAGTTCATTAACCACTTTGCTGGTATCATTTACCCACTTTTGGTTATTCATGAAGGGATAATTTATATATGCGGAGATATTAATTTAATAAAAATAAATAAATGCACTAGTTAATGCATCAGAATATGCTGAAATCTTTTCAACACAACCTACTCATAAGTAGATGCATGTAGAAGGTGAATGTTTTTTATTAGATAGTTATAACAATGTCGACTATTGCTTGGCACAACATTCAAGATTCAGCCATCAGATAATTTGCGTAATACTTTCAAACTGTAAAAAATCAGCCTGAGCTCTTAGATAATACAAAAAAAACTATATAGTATATAAAAAATAAATAGACAGGTATTATACAGAAGATTTTGAAATAAAGACGATGTTTTTCTCTGAAGAGCCTATCAAAATCACATCCACACAAAATAATTATGTTGTCAGCAAAGATGACCAAAAATGCTAAAACACTAAAAATTGCTTCAGTCATAATTAACAGGCTAAAGCCTTTTTCTTGTATGAAGAAATTATACATTTATTATTTGGATCGTCCCGTTTGTCCTACATATACGTGTCCGCAGCTGCATGGAATCCTGTTGACTCCTTCAGATGTTAGCGGGTCGAGTGCATCCTTCGCAGACGGAAGTTCTTCTTTTATTTTTCTTAGCGTGTTTGAACGGACGACGATATTTTCTTTTTGTAGAACCCTGTCTATGCGTTTTGATGTATCGGCGATGAAGGGAAGTTTTGCGTAGGCTGTGGGCTTTGGTCGTTCCACCGAAGGTTTTTGTTTCGGTTTTATGTTCCGCCGGATGAAGGGGTGACTGTAGCCATTATTCATAAGTGCCCTTCTTATATGCTCTTCTTCGTCTTTTAGCGACTCGGGATCGGAAACCGTGTTTTCTCGGTGCATCAGGGACTTGATTATTGATGCCTTCTGCTGAGGATGGTGATGAGAGGCAGCATGCAGGTAACGGTCAGTATGCGTTTTTTCCGAAATACGCTGTGTCCAAGGCTTCCGTCAGGTCTCTTCTTCACCACGACGTCGAGAAATGGTAGGGTGCCGTTATCTTCGACTTCCATGGTGAACTGGATGGCCGGGTGGACTTGGTTGAGTTGACGGTGGAACTCATGAAGTTTATTTGTCCCATGGGGCCAAATGACGAATGTGTCATTCACGCAAAGACTAGTACCCCTACGGAAAGACCGGAAACTTAACAGAAATTTAACAGATTAAATGGACTTAAATGAAAAAATTGCATATAAGAAATAGAACTTATTACCATATATCACACATTACGAGAGTACAAAGTCATTATCAAATTACATAACAGTGAGGTATTTTTACATAAATATTATACAATCAAGATATAAAAATGAATTATTGTAACAGAATTTTATAACGTTAATACCTTTTATGCATGAAACGTATTTAAAGGAAATTCACGTGGACGACGAAAAACGTCAAACTTTCACGTCATGAATGAATTTGTGGATCAAGCAAAAATCTATTTGTAAAGTAATTTCTTCGGCCCTGGAACACATTCTCTTTCTGTTGCACCTGTAAAAAGAGCGAAAATGAATTTCTAAGAATGTCAATCATTAAAATGCTAAACCTAATGAAATTGATGCAGGATGCAATGGGCATGCTTCAAATGTTGCAATAAATGTAAAATAAGGCAAATGCGCTTACGGCCCATAAACAATGTTTCTATGATGATCACATTACCATTTGTAAAATTAAACACATCACATTGCACTAGAAAATGTGCACTTTATCTATAATTTATTCCAAGCACAGTTGTATTTGCTGACGTTTACGTGTTCACAGCAGTTACAGTTAGACCATTTAAGATCTATATGTATTCATCATATAATAAGGAAAACTTTTGATATAGAGATTTCAATTTCTCGATCGAAAAATATATACATATTTCTAAATGTTTTGAAACAAAGAAGAATTATGTCTAGGATTATAAACAAATGCATAATGAGAAACAAGAAATATTCAAGTTAACAATTTCTGTAAATTCAAAATATTTCAAATTAAAACAATGAGACATCGCTATGGTACACATATTTCATTCTATTACAAGCACAATTCTATCCTCTGGCGTCTCTGTTGCAGTTTAACTTATAAAACTCACTATAATCTACTGATAACCGCGAGAAGTTTTATGCAGAAATTTCAGTTACTCAATCTAAAATTACTGCTTAATTTGTGAACTGACACGAACCATATTCACGGCCAGGGCAATGGACGACACAGCTAGTGGAAGTAAGCGAGGCTTAACACCTGAAAATGAGAAATATTTCCTCTCAAAATGCTTCTCGTACACAAACAAAAGAGAGAAATTTCTTTCCTTCCTTCCTAGAAGATATATCCATTGGAGGTATCTGTTAAGAAAATATAAAAGCATTCTCAAAAAACGAATTCACATAACTATTCGTAGAACTATTTCGTTAATCTTTTTTTCAAAAATATATGATATTTTTAAGATTTACCTGTTGATTGGACATCAGAACAAAATCATTCCGTCACGTTTTCTTAAACAGTGATGAATGCATATCTACTATATATCTACTTGACAAAATCAGAGTAACTGACACCCTCTCAATAAACAATGGCCGAATTTTTTCAAGAAAAATGGCCGCTGTTCCGTTACGAGACACAAGGAACGTGTGGCGCTGTGGTGATGCGGTAGAGAGAGAGAGAGAGAGAGAAATAGAGGTTGAAAATGAGTGAGAGAGAGAGCCGACTGCGACTGCAGCGCCTATCGCGGACACCTTAGCATGGTGAACTACGTGTAAAAGCTGGGAATCTATTCTCCCATAAGAGTTTCATACCCCTGCATCCACGTAACGCAGCCAGCATGAAGGTTGAGGACCACATGATACTAGCGCCTTAGACTCGAAATGCTCCATATATAGATTGGCTATGACGGGGGAGAGAGGACAGCCCATATCTGCTCCCTCCTTCTGGTCGTAAAACTGTCCGTTCCACAGGAAGTAGTTGTTGGTGAGGCAGAATTCTGTTAACTACGGATAGTTTTCCGGCAGTCCATGATGTATAAGCTCCTTCAAGATTTCGATGGAGTCCTTTATAGGAACCTTAGTGAAGAGTGAGATCACGTCAAAGCTTACTAGAATATCGTTCTCCGATACTTTCATGTCGTTTTGCCTTTCTATAAAATGTGCTGAATTCTTCACGTGTGATTCCGTTCCGCCTACGTACGTCTGTAAGCTGCGTGCGAAGTATTTTGACAGCCCGATATGTTGGGGTGCCGATGGCGCGGAAGATGTGTCTCAGAGGAACGTCGTTCTTGTGTATTTTTGGTAACCCATATAGTCGTGTAGGCCTGGATGATGACGACGGTAGGTTACTTTGGTTTTTATATGTATGGAGGGTTTCTTAATCAGCTCTATGTTTTTCCTTTCGGTTTTCATCGTCGGGTCGCCTTTGAGTGTGGAGTAAGTTGGATCGTCCAGCAGATTGCGGATCTTCTCGTCGTAATCCTCCGAGGAGATGATTAAGGTGGCGTTTCGCTTATCTGCCTGTAAAATCAAGATGCTTTTGTTGTTTTTCAAAACTTTGATGGCCTGCTTTTCGGCTGTTGAGATGTTGGAGGATGGTGGTCTTGCTTTACGAATAATACGCGCCACCTCAGATTCAGAATTCAGATTTCAGATGGCCGCTTCCACTCCCAGAAAATTTCTTCATTAGGTATTTTGTTGGGAGCAATAGCGATGTTCAGACATTTCGCTAAGCCTGATTTTGCTGCATCGGAGAAATTGATGTCCGTTAGGTTGTAAATCATCTAGTCGTGGCTCGGCGTCGGATCTGGATGTTGATTCTTATGGAGATTTTAAAATTTCTTAACCTGCTTATCCTTGAAAGACCACTGGGTTTTGGTTGACGTGGTGGTGATATGGTCGCTTTGTTGTCAGTCTTCGTGAGACATAACGGAGGCGAGCTCTAGGTGGTGATGATAGAGATTATGAGCGCATTGAAGAAGCGCGTAACTCGTGGTGCGTATGCGTTTACGCAAGAGTGCTTGGCCTGTTGAAAAAGGCGAGTGATGACAAAAGTTTGCACTTCTGTTTGTGGAGACGCTCGAATCTTCTTGAATTCCTCGAGATGTTCTCCCCGTAGAGGGATATCAATTTGAGTTGAAGGCTTTCGCAGCGTTGCTGAATGCTGGTGGAGGTTTTCGGGTTTCGCTGCGTTGGCGGCATTTCTGGCTCTCGACGTTTCGCAGACAATGCAGTCTGCATCTTCAGCAGATGAAATGAGATCCCGTCAGCTGTATGAAGTTGCCTCATTGAGAGCTTTCCACTACTGTGCGGCTAAGCTTTCAGTGGTTGGGCTGGGAGGTAGCAGAATGCTAATTGGACAGGTCCACTCGCTGTATGTAGAATGGCGTCTGTAGCTTCCGATGTCTTTTCTGAGGAATCGTTACTTCATATGCTGAAATGTCCTCTCTAACAAGGATGGCTGTTCCTCCTCCTAGTCTGCCCTCCCTGTCTGTTCGAAAAACCTTGAATCCGGGTGCCGCCCATTTCCAAGATGGCTTAAGGTGTGTTTCGTGTATAAGAGCTACTGTGACGTTGTTTCCCTGGAGGAAAGCTAGCAGTTCAGTTGTTTTTGTTCCTAAACCACCGTTGCAGTTCAAGGTGATAAGGACAATTCCGGAGAGCTGGGTGTTCTTATCCATGCATAGTCAGTATTTGACCGGACAGTTGGGCAAGCACTTGTCCAAGGACCGCGATTTGTTTCTGCAGGACTGACGCTAGGGACTGCAGTGATGTAAGGAGGGAGGTTAGGGCCGAATCCGTTGTCGGGAGGATAGTGGATTATCTGTAGTTGGTTCATGTTGAGGTGGTATCTGTCTGTGGCGAAGGGTGACGTTGGGTTCCTGTATCGTCTCGCCGTTTGTGGCTGCGGGAGGCAGGAGTGGTGGGAAGTCCGAATTTTGGTGTGGATGTGCTGCGTTCTTTCTTTTGCTGCCCCAGGCGTTGCCTCTTGGAGCTGGTTCCGGTACATAGGCAGGGGGTTCCTGCTGGGGCTTAGAGGTTTCCAGCGATCCAAACCATTTCCTTGCCTCTCGTTGGTATACCGGGCAGGTCTTATAGAAGGCGGGATGTGGGCTTCCACAGTTACAGCATGTGGCAGGTTTTCCCCAGGTGGAGGCCGGCACAGTTATAGCATCGAGGTGCCGCTGTGTAGAACGTTGATGAATGTCCGAAACGAATGCATTGGAAGCATATCTGTGGTTCTTCATGTCGGTATCGTAGAATGTGGACTCAAGAATTCCCTATGGAAGTCCATCGGAGGAAATCTTTTGGGTCCCATCCTTGGGCTGTGGCGAGGGTTGATACTACGAATGTCCCTAGGGGTGATTTGTAAGCTCGGCGAATCTGACGAGTGCGTAAGACTGGAACATTCATGTCCTCCAGAATTTCCTTGAGATAAGATTCTTCCATTATAGTATAAAGCCCTCTTATGGTAAAGCTAAGGGTTTTTTCCTCTTTGGTTCCCCAGGTGGAGAACTGTGCTTGTTCTGCTCTTAACATAGTCTACACACTTTTGTGGTCTTCTATATTGGTTAGCTGTAGCCTGTAGCTGTGGTCCTTTATGACACTCATGACGGCTGTTATAAATTGTCGGAAGTCTGCCAATTCATATAATAGAATTGCTGGCGGCTTAGGTAGACTTGTCTGGGATGGCTCGGCGGGAGGGAAGCTGGAATCAGGCCTCGGAGTGACGTCTGTATTAGCGTCTCTGAGGAGCGGGTCGTAGCGGTTGTTGGTTTCTATCGTTTAGTGTTGGACGGCAATAGTCTCGGCAGCCGTGAAGTATGGCTTAAATTTTGTCTTCCGCTTCTTCTTTGGCTGTTGAAAGGTGCCCGTGCCAATGGACTTTCTAGCTCGTGTATCAGCATCCTCTTGGATAGGGGCTAGTTGGGAGTTATCGTTGTTGTTTTGGCCCTTGAAAAGGCCTTCGTCAGTTGGTTTCCCTTGGCTTGGTGTGCTGTCAAGAATTACTAGCCGGTCTTTCGATCTCAGATATTGGGAGTCAATTTTCCGGTCGTTTGGACCGGCGTCAATCTTAAAATCTTTTCCGAAGAGGATGTGTTTGATATTACTGGGTAATGATGTATCGACGTTCGTCCTAGGAGGAATCGTCCTATGTTGTACCTTTTTTGCCGGCGGTGATCTGAGCAGCGATATTTCGCAGAGCGGGTTTAAAGTTGAGGGGGCTGAAGCCCTTCCCCTCTAGCCTACCAACTGCCACCTGTCCGAATAGTCAAAAGAACACGATGTGCGGGTGAGAAGGTGGACCTATGTTAGCCACCCCCCGCTGCAAGAGAGAAAGTGTGACCGTGCAAGGTTCCCCCAGGTGCTCCGCTCGCAGCAAGGCGTGCGGTTTACCCCTGAGTAGATCCTGGTCACGCTTAGAAGGCCCTGGTAGGTCTGGGCCACAGCGGATTACAGTACTTCCTCCCCAGGGGGATTTTCCAAACACCAGCCAGAGCAACGGAATAGCTAGAGGAGTTCGTTATTGTTGAGTCGCTGACCATAAGCCGGCGAATGATCGATTGATCGATCGATCAATGTTTTCGATGAGCCGATCGATGAGATCCGATGGTAGGGATCAGCTTTTATATCCGCTCGGTCTTCCTAGTTTAACCGTTGTCCATCGCTGATTGGCTCGTTCGAGCTGCTATCCCTTTCTCTTTGGCGGTTGCTCCAACGTATTTTTCTTCCCTTTCACGTTTCCGTTGGAAGAGTCGCTTCCATGTTGGGCTGATGTGCAAACCGTCGTCCCGGTTGAAATTGAATGGATGTTTTTCGATTTCAATAGCTTCGCGAATTCACCTCGGAAAATATCGATCTTCTTTCGCGAGCAATTGCGTTTCCTCGAGCGTGATTTTATGTCCCGGGCCGGAGGTGAAGTGTTCCGCTATGGCCGACTCCCTCCATTTCTTATTCATCATGGCCCGTTTATGTTCGGCTAAGCGGCAGCGAATGGATCGTCCTGTTTGTCCGACGTATACGTGTCCGCAGCTGCTTGGAATCCTGTGGACTCCTTCAGATGTTAGCGGGTCGAGTGCATCTTTCGCAGACGGAAGTTCTTCTTTTACTTTTCTTAGCGTGTTAAAACGGACGACGATATTTTCTTTTCGTAGAACCCTGGCTATGCGTTCTGATGTCCCGGCGATGAAGGGAATTTTTGCGTAGGCTGTGGGCTTTGGTCGTTCCCCCGAAGGTTTCTCTTTCGGTTTTTTAGTTCCGCCGGATGAAAGGGCCGCCAACGCAGCGAAACCCGTAACCCTCCACCAGCATTCAGCAACGCTGCGAAAGCCTTTCAAGTCAAATAGAATACTTATGAATTTAAACACAATTTCTTTAAATAAATAAAACATCCTAATCAAGTAGAATTCCCTCATAAGGCCTGTCGACACATTTCATACACCACATAGCTGATGCCAACTGCAGGGACCACTTTCATGAAGCTGGGCCTGATTCCTCGATAGAGACCAAAGAATCCCTCCCTTGCTATTATCTCACGTATTAATCTCGTCATGGTTTGGGCATGCTCTGGGCTTCTCAGTATATCTGAAAATACAAAAGAAAGTCAACATCATAACGTTGGAAAAGAGAAGAAGCGGAAAGCATATTATGTGACCAAACAAAAGATCACAGAGAATTAATTTGAACTCATGAATTATTATGACATATTTTTTGCAAGATTATTGACTTGGTAATATATTAACCCTTTCTGGTCTGAGTGATTTAAAAAATATCTCATACAAGATTGATGGCATTGCTGACATAGAAGCAATAAAATAATTACGTGTACTTTTTATAAATTTTTATTGGCACATACAGTTTAACTTATGTGAAAAAATGGGCCGATCATAGGTATACCAATGGCCAAAGGGAAAAAATCAGGGATGTCGATATCTGACCGGAAAGGGTTAATTCCCTTGGCGACAAAAAAATACTGGACAAATTAACATTCAAGGAAGCTACTTCAGTCGTGATAACTTCATTCAAAATTTTGTAAATGTGGTCTTTCATGATTTCATGAATGTTCTCCATCACTCACCTTGAGCTTGGAGCCTTGTTCTCACCAGAGCAAGCGGATACGATACTATCAGCCCACATGTGCTACTAATCGTCCCACAGCATAAGGGAAGCAAAATCCCTGGATTTTCTGAACCATTTTGCCGGATATAATAATTCTTCAAGGTCTGAAATACAAGATGGGAAAACTTAATATAAATTAAGACTAATTTACTATTTTTAGTTTCTAAATTTAAGTAACTAATGCAAACTGTCCAAGCACATTTTAAAAGTTAATGTAGGAATGAGAAAGTTTTTATAATTTGATATAGTTATTAAAGCATTTGGCATTTTTATAAATATGAAGTTGCAGTTTATTTATCAAGAGATCATAATAATACTGCATGATTAAAAGAAGCAATTTATACATTGAATATGAAGTAATTAATCAACTTTTAACTGTTAACTAAGCTCATTACCTAGAGACAACATTAAAAATTAGTCTAAAATATCTCAAGGTACAGAAAAACAATAGAAAAATTAAGAACTCATTTGCCACATTCACAAACATCCAAGATAAATAATTTGACTTACGAACCTCATAAACAGCCAGATCTATGCCAGCATATGGGATTATCCCAAGAAGGTTTGGTAGGTATCCACGGTAAAAAGTTCTGAGTCCCTCCCTCCTATAAATTTTTTTTGCTGCATCAATGATCCCAGCATACTGGCCAGTTTTCCTGAGGGCCAGTCTAGTTTTTAGCACCTAGACAAAAAAATTAGCACAATTAATGAATGCACTTAGAAATCCAACTTAAGATGTTTAAGCAAAGATTTTAATGAAACAACAATGAGGATACTTCTTCTCACCTCAAGTGGATATATAATGGTCTGGCTCACTCCACCAGCAATTGACCCAGCTACGAAACGCTCGTTGATGCTCAAATCCTCACCGCTGTTTTGATGGATCAACGTTTTTGTTTGCTCATAAGCCATGAACTTTATTGCAGTTTCTGGAACAATCTTAATAACATTTACTCCATTTCCTCGCCAGAGTCCTCTGATACCACCCTCTTTTACCATTTCGTGTAAACAAGACACAATTCCTCCTTTATTACCGTGTACCTGAAATAAATTCCAGAAAGATAAGTCTAAAGTGGTAAGTTCTTTTAACATCTACAGTTATGATTATCTGAACTTCTAATAAGCATTGGGAACAAATTTGGTAAAATGCTATTTTTTTCTTCATAAAATACTTTTGCGTCATATTTTTCCTGATGTATGTATGTATTTCATTTTTATACCGAATTGCGAGGGACTTTGACATTCAGGGTGTTTCGAATGCTTCAACACTGCAATGAGACAAGGGTGGAGAAGAAGGAAGAGTGAGAATTTGCTTAAACCGCTTTGTTCATAAAGATTACTCAATTTAGTAGCAGATTTTATTTCAGCCAGCTATTAATCATTCAGATGTTAAGTTTTACATTTTATCTATCAAAATATTTTATTGAACAACGGTATAGGAGTTGTTTCCTTTCTTTATCTTTGCCATAGTCTCCACTCATTATTAATATATATTTTATTAATGTATTTGTTGTTTTAATTACAATAGTAATATTCAAAAATATATATCAAAAATACATTTATATGCCTATTTGATGATATTTCAACACATGATTTTTAATAATGCCAAATTACCCCGAGTTTTTATTATCAGCGCCAACTTTGATCAGAGAATTTCAGATATTTATACTTTATTGCAATTAGAACAAGAAGTCCAAACCAGGACTAATGCAGGCTGGTTTCCCATAGCTGACGTTCCGATTTTATTACTTATATTGACAAGAAAAGTGTTAGTGATTCCAAGGAATTCTCTGGAAATCAAATTAATAGAGCATTATCAGGTTTAAAATATTAATAGCAATGTCAAATTTTCTTTCTCTCGTATTTTCCATATATTTCATTTGATAAATGTTACTGTTTATACACTGATATGTGTGAATCATCTGTTCATTGCTGAAGGGTAGTCAAGTGAAATAGAAAATAACAGATTTGTTCACTCATCTATGCTCAAGCCGAGTTAGGAAATAATCGTCTCCATGGCAACAAACCGATAAAATGCGACTTACAACGTAAAAACTCTGTTTTAGTAATAATTCAATACATTAGCATAAATTATCAAAATTCGGAGTTAATATTTGGAATTTAAATTCTTTTCCCCTTAGAACAGGACAAACCTCACTCCGATATCAGAATTTTAAGATATTTTAAAGTATTAAAGAAAACATCCCTGTAGGATGGATTTGATACTTCAATCTTTGCACAAGCCTCATACCAACAAGTTTCATGAAAATCTGCCCATTGATGCAAAAGTTGTTAATAGGGGACACACACAGATAGGACCATTTCATTAGGCTGTTTCCTTTAGAAACCAGCCCAATAGAAATGAGTTTTTCACAAAAAATACAATATCATCACATTTAATACAACATAAATACCACGAAATTCTTCATGCTTTTTTAGGTTATTGGTATTTCGTTCCAATTCAAGTATTTTTTCAAGTAATTACCGTGCATGATTTAAATTAGAAGTTTGGTATTCAACAACTCAGCGTCGCATCCATTAAAATATATAGTCAGACCCCTATTTACCACCCCTCCCCATATAGTGCCACTCCTGCTTACCGCCCATGAATCGTCGTGAACAAAACTTCCATCTTATGATTAAATAGAGCTAGCATATACCTCGATTTATCGCCACCGCCGCTTTAGCGTCAAAGGCAGTGATGGACAAACGGTGGCGCTAAATCGGGGTCTGACCGTAATTAAAGGTCTTAGGATTTCGGCGTGGACCTAAAGAAACCCTATCTATAATAGAGAACTAATAAGCCTTTAGTGAAGCTCGCTGATGATATTTTCCGGCGTCGGTATATTTTCATGTCAAAATCACTTGCACTGGTTGATATGCAAATTGCAAGTCTATTAATCGCTATTAGGACTCGGAGCGGAAAGTGCGATCGCGATGCGCACCAATGAGGAAGCGAAATCTGCAGACGAGGAGAGACTTCCCTCTCGAAACGATCAAACCCCGTCACACTCCCTCAATCTCCGCCGGTACCACACGCGTAGTAAATGAGGCGAGAATCCGATCCCTGGCCGGATCCCCTCCACCCATCTTATTGCCCATAAAGAATAGGTCAAAGGTAGTCCACCACCTCGACATCCGAACATAACCAATCTTCCATCTCCATCGCTCCCCGACCGCTGAACTACGTTATCTCGAACAAACCTCCTCGCGCGGACCAATGGGGACGTTATGGCGGCCGGGGATGGACTTGGCTTGGACCTTGCTCGGACGGCGAGAAGAGCCTTTGCTTCAGCGATGGAAAGTTACAGGGTGATGGAAGATTACGTTATGATAGACAAACGGAGACGAAACGGGGAACATTAAAAGGCGCACACGAAATGGTCATGTCGAAACGAATGACTTCTCTCGGGAGATTTGATCCCGAGATTTATCATATTAATATTTTATCGTGCGTTTATCGGCAGCTCGGACACGGAACTATGCAACTGCAATAAATGATGAAAAAGCGAGAGGACGGTTTCCATGCACCGACTCGGCATTGAGGGACAGACACGCTACCTATCAACCCTAAATGTTTGAAAACGATTGAAAAATGAATAATAATAATAATAAGCAAAAAAGATCGTTGAAAAAAACTTACTTGAATCTTGTTTTTTTTTTATAAAAACAATTGCATAAATACTACATCCGTTAGGTACTGCAATTACATTAATCGCACTATACTCGGACACTATCTTGTAAATATTATTATTCAAAGAAGGTTTTCACTTCGTAGAACGACATTACACGAATGAAATGAAACCCATTACTTAAAATTACACTTCGATTTATAATCGCGACCGGTGTCACGTAACGGTAAGTAGACTGATGATGCGAAAATGGGTCGCGGATATAAATTGAAGTGTAATTTTAAATAATGGGTTTCATTTCATTCGTACCAAGCAAATGTGGGAGGTACAGCACACGTTTTGTTTTAAAATCAGCAGGTCGGAAACCCATTGGTTTATAAAATGAAGAATTCATTATATATCGACGCTACGCGCTAGTCACCACCAACTCTCATCCTATTTATTGGCCGAAAAATAAATGAAAAATATTACTAATTATAAGAGCAATGAAAAATTACTCAGCCTACTACCTAAAAATAATGGCACTACAAACGTTGACGGAACAACAGTGTAAAAGGTGCTTTTTACCAAAACAATAAATATAACTGAAAACAACTGAGGAACTACTAAACTCATGATTAAGATATAAAAAACTAGCCAAAAATGTTTTTGGAAACCGGTGGATTTACCTTGACCACAATTTTATTCCGGATATGAGGCGAGCTACATAATTCATTTTTGGAATTAAATTGCACACGGAGAAAACAACGGATTACTAAACTAAAGCTAAGCCAGCTACACGCGTAAACGATCACGAATTTAACAATATTTTTAGATTCGTATGTCACAAAGGCTCCATCGAATAACACGAAGTAGTCATTCGGTCGATTTCCCTTGAATTTTGAAGACCCATCTCACAATCACGTGATACGAGGATTATCGAAGTCAGCCCACATCTGCCAAAGATAATAAAGGAAGCACTAGGAGGAGGGGGACATGAACATGAGTCGGCAAACCATAAACCGAAGCAATCGGTGGAAATTAGAATATCACGTGGAAGGGATTGCGGATCGGCAAGTCACCCAACGCACAGTGGGACCAAATCCGAAAAAGGGGACCCATGTATATGCATATATTACAATACTGAAAGTAAGCGAGTAAATGCCGGAAATTTCTGAATTATTAATTTGAATAATACCTGTCGTATATAGAGCGAGTTTTCCATTCAGTCTCTATATATCATGCTAACATCTTCTAGGACACAACGAACAAAACGTTCGAGCTTCCGAATCCTCTTTATAACCGAGTTATACCGTGTGTAATTTTCTATAGTTCATTTATTTAAACTATTTCAGGAACGGCTTTTCCAGGACTTATATAATGGACAAAATATCGATAACAAAGACGATCACGTACAACCATTCTGTCGGCAGATTCGAACCCGCGAGCATTGGGAGCCAGACACGCTAACCACCCCTCTACCAAAATCGGCAATAATATTTTTAACAGGACAAAAAGAGAACCCAGCTAATTATTTTTTGCAGTTAATTTTTTCATTATTACTACTTGCCATTTACTTGCTTTACTCATAGACTCGACTATGTACACGCAAACTCCCATTAATTTTTTACGAAACGGGGAAAAATTATGTTCGCGGCAGTAAGGAAATGCGAAGGAAAATGAGGCAGATCCCGGTCTTACCGAGAGTGAAGTACAGAGGGAACGGAAGAAATAGTAACCGTTTCATATCCTTTCCACCTGCCTCCTTCCCTTCACCACTTCCATCATACGGCGACGTCGCTCCATAAAAAATGGCTCCGTCTGAATGATCGCCTCTTCACTTGACACCCTCTAACGCCACGCGGCCAAAACCCAACCCCGAATAATCGAAGCATAATGGAAGAAGGTTGGGTGGGGGTTTAATACCACGGCAGGTGATAGCGGGGTGGGATTGACCCCGACCAGTTTTTTACGTCTAGACTTACTTGTTGGAACACTTTGAGTCGATCCAAAGGTGCGGTGCAGGTACGGGATACGCCTCCGGCGATGCCACCTGCTACCAGATGTCGCCACCACATACCAGAATTCATATCCGCCGATGTGAAATCATCTGGTACGTTCATATCCTCCCCGATGTCGAGATACTGAAGAGGAAGAGTGGAGCGGGTGAAACGACACTTCATAGTACAGTACTTCGACCGTTATTACACCCTCCGTACCATCTTAAACAACTGCGGTGACATTACGAACACGTATCTGCGGTGCGGTCTTCCAGACCGCCACTGTTTATTAATTTATTATGATTATTTCAATATCTACATCTACAATTTGGTTCTCCACGTTATATAATGCCATGGGTTAAGTAATAAAAAAATTATGTTCACATTGTTTGTAAAATACAAACTAGGCGGTAATTTGACACTATAATTTAGGCGGTCTCTCGCAGACAGCATCTATATAGTTAAATGTTAAAACGTTTTCGTCAAAAAATTACGAAAATCGATGGAACGTTTTTAGACCATTCATGGATGAATAAAGCGGAATATATTCTTGAATGTGCCTAATTTATATGCCGCGAGAAATAACGCTTGCCCAAAAAATTTCTATATTCATCACATTCTAATAGTAATACGTTAAAAATCAAATTCTACCATGGCTTTCCACAAATTAAATTCATAGATATATTTAACGAAATATTAATATCATCGAGCGCACGGTATCTGGTCAAAATATACATTTTTAAGCCATTCATTTAGGATAAAAACACCCGGGACCGGCTATTTACAAGAACAAATTGGTCAAAGCCTCTCAACTGCCTCTTCTTCTCCGGGGGGAAACCAAAACGAAGTCATTTATTTTTTAAGGCTGGACACTGAATCGTCTTCCCCTGGCGTGACGTCACTTTCATTACTAAGGCAAGAGAATTGGCGGCTGAATGAAGAGCACTCAGTTCGTTTTCTATTTACGAGAGTTAGCGGTAAACAGCACACGGCCTATCTACATCTACAAGTTACCCTGCAATTCACCTAGCGGACAAGATGGAGTTGGAAGAGTCTGGCAACTAGATGGGAACTCTGCGCTACAAAAAATCTGGCGACGATACAGCTTCAATCACTCACTTGCAAGGGCTATTATTAACTACGAGGATTAGGGGGAAGTATAACTCAAAACAACTATGTTCTGGAGCCTAGTAAAAAGTTTGGTGATATTATTTACACTATTATACGTAAGATACTCTCTTCTTTAACCTTACACATGCCAGCCGACATAATTTTTATATAGAGATCACAATAAAATTGGAAAACATTGCGCCAAGATAGGTTTTATGGCAAAATGGCATCCTGAATTTTTCCAGCCCTGATCATTGAGCTGACTTCTTTCTGTTTGCTAACTATCAAACGGGATAGCTACGCAAACTTATATAACTTAGAATAATAAATAACTGATTTTATCACACTTTCCGGTAGGAATAGGTGGTTTAAAAATAACAATAAGTGAGGTACGTTACCCTATTAAGGCGATATGTAAGTACAAAAACAGGGAGAGAAAGCCAACCAGCACAATACTGTCAAAATATATTACTATTAATATTATTTACGTTATGGTACGAAAGATACTATCTTCTTTAACCTTATTACACTTGCAACCGGCATAATATTTATACAGAGTTCACAATACATTGCAAAAAATAGCGCCAAGATGAATCTTATGGCGACATGTCATCTTGAATTTTTCCAGCCCTGATCATTAACCTGACTTCGCTATGTTTGCTAACGATCAAACGGGATAGCTACAATAAATTAACCTACTTAGAATAATAAAGAACTGATTTTATCACGCTTTCCGAGCAGTTGGTCCCAATTATAGAACCCAATGATTGAACATTGCACTTAGAACACCCATTTATTTATATCATATTTCCATTTATTTATGCGTGATTATCAACAGAAAGAAACTTACTTGTCCATCTGGAGGTTTTCCCCTGCAGTACGTAGCCAGAGTAGTTAACTGGCGCGCAAAATTCAATAAAATTCGCATCCTGAAAACACGAAACTCACGTAGACATTCAACTCGGCGTTGCTAAGGAATTTTAATGTACACGGTCGTCAAGGCGTGCAACAATGCACTTCCACCAATATAGCCGACGTAGTACATATGTATACCTATATCACCCCCCTTTATATTGCTAAAAATCTTGTCGCGAAAAGATTCTTTGTGGAAAAGAGAATCAATCCTTAAATGATATTTTGAGTCAAGGGAAAATAACGTTTTACTTTCGGTCGCCTACCATCCAAGTTCAGAGATTCTCAGAGCTTCCTTTCGGTCCTCTTTTTCACAAACGGGTTTCCTCATACGCACTTCAGCTTCGGTCGGTTGTTTTTTAAAAACAATTTCTGCGCGATTTCAGAGAATTTTATGAATTTTATCTATTGGGAAACTTTGGATGGGAGCCGAAATTTTTATGAATTCTAATCATTGCATTTGCACGCGTATCAGTCATTAAACCAATGAAACATTTGACAGGTTGATTTTTCTGTTGACAATATATTTTAAAAATCTGGAGCAACAAATTACACCAATAATCCTATAAATACGAGGGTATAAGGATTAAAAGAAAAATAGTGGGCGGGAGATAATTTTCTAAGTCTGAAAGTGCGTCTTTTGGAGTTAGACGACGTTGCGTTTCAACGATTCCATTCTGGGTAATTTACACCATTTAGGGGCTTTTGATTTAATAAGAGAGAGAGAGAGAAGCAATGTTGGATGTGGCTAATTTGCGAAATTTTTCGTCAAGCAGTTTATCAATTAACTGGTTGGTATATCCATTCTTGTTGGATATATATTTAATGATCTCCAATTCTTTGTTAAAATCAGAGCTGGATATGGGAATGTTTACTGAACGGTGTAAAATGGCATGATAAACTGCAAGTTTGTGAGATAATGGGTGGGAGAAATCAGCAGGAATTACTTGATATGTATATGTTGGTTTTCTGTATATTTCAAAATGATGCTTATTATTATGAATTGTGATGCTTATGTCGAAAACGTTTAATTTTTTGTGAATTGAGTTTAAAAATATAAGATAGGAATTTAATTGTCGATGGCTCCCGGTCCAACAGCATAGAACATCATCGACGTATCTGAACCAATAAAAGATATGTTTTATAGAATGGTTATTGGAATTAAATTATATTGATTCTAAATCATCCATATAAATGTCTGACAGTAGGGGGGAGATAAAGGAGAGCCCATTGCTAAACCTTCTTTTTGCTGATAAAATTTTCGATGAAGACTGGTAGAGCGCTGCACAGTAGCATTCAAGTCAACCGTAGTTGACATTCCGCATTTCCACATAATGAAAAACCAAAGCCAAGATGGCGCTTCTCATAGCGACATCAGTTGATCATTTAAAATTTTAAATTCATTTTTTTAATTACGAGAAATACGGTACCTGAATTATACAAAATAATTTCTATTGCAATATAATAAAACGCTAATTTTTCTTATTTGAAAATTAATTATAAAAAAATGAATATTTTCTAAAATCAGAAGTGACACCTATTTAAAGTGGAAGAAACTGTCGATATTTCGTATTTACAAACACTAATAAAGATAATCGTTATTGCGCTCTATATTACAATTAAAACTTTATTCTTGATTAATTGTATAATTTGTATGTATATTTTAAGATATTCTTTAGATATTTAGCGCTAGATGTAGCACGAATATGAAACTTCTTTCGTAAATGAGCAGATCGTACTTCAAAAGAGTGTTAATCTTGCATGGATTATTTAACAACTTCATAAAATGGAACCATTATTAACGTTAGTAAGAGGGACTACTCCTGAATCTTCGATAACTGCCAGCATTTACTTGAATCAAGAATCATCGTCTATGTGATGGATCGCAAATTTATTTTTAGGAATGAACCATATTAATATGAGCTATTGCTATGATGTGCCGAAATAGCAATCTAAATCGTTTTCTTATCACAATCGTAATGAAATATTACATAACATCAGTTATTTATTTGTAAGGTTTGCTTTAGCTTCATAAAATCTTTGGGCATTTTCAAATCTGGAGGAACTTTGAGGTATAATGAACCGATTCCCTACATAGCGAGATTATTAAACTTCCGAACGAGGCTTATATTTACGTGAAGTCCATTTCATCCAAAATGCGACGATCTGAATTAGAATTCCGTTTAACTCAGCTGAATATTCTCCAAATTTCATTATTAATCGATAATGCTATACGTTTTAATTTAAAGCAAGGTTTAAAAATCTCACGTTCACCTGCCAAACGACAAATACTGTGGAATTTCCGTGTCGAAAGTCTATAGGAATGGGATATTTTCTATACGTACCGAAAACTGTGGGCTTAGTTGTCTATCGGAATACAACTATTGCCCAGTTTCATCATCCTGGCCAGTAATAAGGAGTTAAGTTTATGCATTCTTTTTCAGCTATGTGATTATTTTCCAACGAGCGACAAATAGAATAAACAAGAACATCGGGTGGGAAAAAAGTAATTTCGGAGGAAAAGGTAACAGCTGGGAGGGAAGGATTCGGCCACGGTGGGTCTGTTAAGGGCAGGTTACACGTGCCGCTAAGTCATACGTTACTGGGAAGCCCTCCTGGTCCAATTGGAATACGAAAAAATGAGTGCAGCATTGACGTCCAGCCGCGGTGTTCGGTGGGCATCGGACGCATGCGAAAGCAGTTCAATGCGATAGGTGTCCTTTACGTTTGCATATTCAACTCGAGCCACAACTAGGAGAGATTCAGATACTCCCCCATTTTAAAAATTACGACTTAAAACTTTTTATTTGATAATCGCCATTTGTCGCAAATTCTCGTGGGATATGCATATTCGTCATCCGTTAAATGCACTCGTAAAGAACTAGCTTTCATCGGAAGTGATGCTAAATAGTGGCGAAAATACGGAAGAAGCGTGTGAACGTTCTTTGATTTTACAAAGCGTCAGTTCTTTAGTAAATGATTGGGAGGGTAACTTTGTGAATTTGTATGATGCCTGTAGGATCGTATGCAATATAATGATTAGCGCCCGGGGATAAAATGTCTATTACGATAATGCAATGGAGACCCCTAAAACCCAGTAGGGCGATTAATAATCCAAGAAAGTGGGCGGGAGAAACTCCGACATATTGCAAGGTCGCAACTTCATGATAGCTAAAGTTGACACTATGGGAATATTGTTAACGCCCACGCATATCGAAGGACACAACCACGATAATAAAATGCGTGTCATCACATCGAGTGCTGCTGAGGGCAGAGGAGATACACGATCGGGCTCGTGTAATTTTTTGTTTGTTCAGGGAGGCCATTGTTAAAACCATAAATGAAATCCATTTAATTGCTTATTAATATATTTGATACTAGGGAGTACGAATTTTCCATTCCATGCTCACATAATGCTGACGAATCACACCTAATAATCGACATTCATTTGACCTAATGAAAATCTGTCGTTCATTTCTACCTCCACCCAATATCTTACATATAGCGTCACTATTTTCAATTAATTAGAAGCGCACCCCTAAGTTATATTTTTCGAAGAATTATTGGGGATCATAATATGAAACTGAAATTAATTGCCTTGCATGCCGAAATGCAGACGTCTCCAAGATGAGGAGGTAAGCACTCAGTCAGGCAGCGTTTAGGGCGTTGAGGGGTGTTTTAGAAGGAAAGGAAAATAGAGGGAGAGGTAATGGTCAAATAATGCGTGCGTACGTGCGAGTACGACAGCCGCAAACCTTCTAGGAAATTTCTGGTAAGAGAAGAATGTATTTTCTTGAAGTTTGAAGGTAAATATGTCCTATTGAGAGAACTTCTATATTAAACAAGTAGTTATGGAAAGCCCTAATCCGCCTTCTTTCCTTTCAATACAATTTTAATATACAACAAGTAGGGGTTATATATGTTTTTCCGTGGTACAGCGGTGCTTTTCGTCACCTCGCTCTACAAACGAAATTTCTTTGAAATCCGTTCTGCCAATACCTTCCAAATTCATAGTTACAGAAACATTCTAACCTTGATATCATGGTAGCCCTGTTTAATCGACCCGGTTGAAATACGACATTTTGTTTATTTATTATGTTATGTTATGTTTATATTAAAAGTATTAAATTTGGTTCAAATTGATGAGAATAGTTAAACACAAATACTTGTAAAAATAATATTTTATCCGTTGTATTGTGGCAGCCTTGCTTTCCATATCTACAGTAAACATCTTGAAATTGCTATTTTATATTGCACGCCTGCTTCATACAAACCTTTGTCAAAATCGGTTTACCTAATTCCTTCCAAATTCATAATTGCCGAAAAGATTAAGTTGGTGGAATACGTCCCTCCGATATCCAGGAAAAGTTGCGAAAAGTAGGTATGTGTTTCGGATACAAAGCAGCCTTCGTCATTGGCGATTCATCTACCATCTATCATTACTTACTTCTCCATACCATTGAGTTGACTTGTCACATTCTCACGTTTTGCATCAATGTTACCACACGAAAATGAAAATTTTAACAATTAAAAATTATTTTAAGACAATATCATTTAGCAAACAATGAAAATGATCTTATTCACAAATCTCTCTCGCAGAATACCTAGTTGTTTTATCGAAGGTCATTTTACACTTTTCTTTGAATAAATTGTTAAAAACACTGCCGTATGCGAGCAGAAGTATCTTAGGCAGTCATCGCAGATATTATTTTCAGTTTGTAATATTATTTATATGAAACGTGATGGTTTCTGAAGCAGGAAGGCCGAATGCCGTAGAGATGTAGGGCTGCACGCTAAAATTCAAAGAAAATGAATGACAGGTACAAAGAGACGTCGATTCCCATAATGTACGGAAAAGTAAATCATAATTTCATCGAGAATCAGGATGTTACTCGAGGTTAATGCCATAATTTGTCCGAGTTGCTGTCAAGATTATGTTTCCCGCGTCATGATGCCGTTACGCTAATTGTTCCTCCATCTCTCATCTATAATACCAGGGGATCCGCGGGATGTTTGGCCTCGCTCAAGCCGCCTTGGGCTGGTGGGGGGAATCACGTAGGCAGGTGTTTGGATACGAAGCAGCATTCATCATTGGCGATTCATATACCATCTATCACGTTCAATATTATTATCGTCTTCGTAGTTCTCCTACAGTGTGGATGTAAAATTTGATTGGAATTGAAAGCGCTTACCTCGGAAGTAAAATATGAATGAAAGAAATGTAATTTCAAGAATCGCACGAAATACCGGAATAATGGCAAATGAACCTGAGCCTTGTCTCCTCGTTGAGACAAAAGTTATAGCAGGACAGACAAACGGATAATCAAGCAAACAGACCAAGTGCACAGGGATTCAACATAAGAGACCGCGCCAACGCAAATTGCTTGCCTCTGGGGTACATTTTAGGGAAATTTTTATTTGGCGTTTTCTTCGTTGTTTGATGTTTTCTGTGTGTCCGCTAAATTTCGTTTTGATTGGATAAGACTTAAAAATTAGCTCAGGAACTATAAGTGTGGTGTTCTAGAAAAACTATTGGCAGTCGTCTCTTAAGTTATTTGAACATGCACACGAAATTTTGTGAAAATTAAAAAATCGAGATAGCAGTTATCGTAGAACAGACAATGACGATTCATATGCTACAAGAATTTTATTTTAATTTTAAATGGTACTAACTAGAAACTGATGGCAATATCAGAGATTCTGATTTTATTGTAAACGTTTACCTACTATGGGCTACAAAAACGTTTTATTTTTCATGAATTAAACGCGTTCAAAAAGATTTGATTTACAAAATTTAACCCACCATAGATACATCTCTCCTGGAATCTGGTAGAACTTGTTCGGGAGCCCAGAATCTTTGTAATGATGTAGTTTTCAGCTTTACTAATGTTTTTACCTTATATTAAGTTGAGATTTTGGTAGAATCTAATTCAATGAAACGATACTTAATGCATAAATCTCCTCTTTATACAGAACCATGTTGGTTACCAAATCTGACGGGCCAGTGACGGGTCGCCTGATTTTTATTACAATTTAAACCAATCTAGAAACATTCACCATTGTTTTAGATTTCTTTTCAAAAGTAAATGAGGTTGGCGGAGAATTAAGCAAAATTGTAACGTTTGTGCTGTCAGTTTCAGTATCCAACGAAACCTGCGAACATGTATTCAATGTCATTAATGTTTTGTTGAGTAAAGGTCGAAACTAATTAAGTGTGCATCATGTCAAGGCGGAAATTTCAGTATACACCAATTTTAATTACTCACCTAAAGATTTCAATGCCTTTTTCTGTCAAAATCAGATCTTTTGGAGACTGCTAGAGTAGTTCAAAATACAAATTCAAATTACATAAATGAAGCACGGCTTTTGAAGTAATGCTATTTTTACGAATTTGTTATTATAATTCATAGAGTAATGTTAAAACAAAATTAATGTTAAACATTCATATATTTTGTAAATGATAAATAAACCAAATTTTATGGTCCTCATTAGCTTTTTTTAACCTATTAACTTCCGGAATCAACAATTTACAAGATGGCAACTGTAAATTTAACAATAAAATAAATATTAAATATCATTATATGTTTCCCAATAATTAAATAAAATAGTTTCATTGCTCACACCCGGTTTTTTGACCTAGATAAAATCCTCCCGGTTTCTCCCGAAATTTGCTATTCATTCGGTGGAAATCTCTCGGAATCAACTACTCATGAGGTGGCAACCCTAGTTTCCTGTTTCTACGAGCAAATTTTCAAGACGTCTCTTGTGTGAAGAGAAAATATTATCTGTAGTTGTAAGAATTTCAGAAATCAGGGACGTGAATTCCATAGGAGTAAAATGAGCATCAACCGACTTGAATCAGCACATCTGAGAAAATATCAAAAAATGAAATTTAGTAACAGCGGAAGAATGATATGCGAGATATAAAAGGAAATAAGTAGGAAGGGACTCACCCAGGGTTGCCACCTTATGAGTAGTTGATTCCGGGAGATTTCCTTTTCATGATAGAAAATTCCGGGAGAATCCGGGAGTATTTTCTCTAGGTCGAAAAACAACTAAAGTGACCAATGAAACTTATTTTATTTAGTTATTAGTAAAATCAATAATGATTATTTAATCTCGTTTTATTTTTAAAGTTAGAGTTGTCACGTTGAAAACGGCTGATTCCGGGCGATATCCATATGAATAGTTAACCGCGATATCGTTTGTAGGTTAAAAAACACCTAATGAGAACATAGAATAATTGTATTTTTTATTTAGAAAATATATTAATATATAACGTCAGTTTTGCTTTATTATATGAAATATAATAAATAAATCTTAAAAATAGCATTACTTCAGTAGTAATATTTCATTTGAATTTGTTATTCGAACAACATCGAGCAGACTCCAAAAGATCTGGTTTTGATAGTAAAAGGGCATGGATATCTTTAAAAGAGCATTTAAAATTGGTTCATACGTGAATTTCAGTCTTGACATGGTCCACATTTAATTTGCTTCGAACTTCACAGCACGATTCGTTAATAGCATTGAACAACGGTCACAAGCTGCGGTGGATACTGAAGCTTAAAACACAAGCGTTACACTATTATTTAATACTCCGTCATCTCCATTTACTTTTGAAATGAAATCTAAAACAATATTGAATGTATAATAATTGGTTTAAATCAAAATAAAAATCAGACGAACCTTTATTGGCACGTTAGCGTGGTAACCAACATGCTCCTGTATAAAGAGCATATTTGTACATTATTTATCACTTCAATGGCATCAATGGATAGGATTCTATCAAAATCTCAAATTAGTACTAGGTAAATTCAATTTCGAAGATTTTGGGCTGCCGGAAAAGTTCTACCAGATTCCGGGAGAAATGTATCTAAGATTGGTTAATTCCGGGAGACTCCCAGAATTCCGGAAGAGGTGGAACCCCAGACTCAGCGCCTCAGTGCCACTCGGGACGAATGTGGCGCCAAGTGTTAGTTAAACCTTTCTCTCAGATAACTGTCCTAAATACTTTTTCAACGTTTAGGTGAAATTGGTTGAGCTACACGAACGAATCGATTTCGAATAAAGGAGTAAATTATGGAACTGTTATAATATAATTAATTACGTGAGTCGGTCCAGTAGTGTGACGTTGCTCGCGATACAGCTTCTGGTTAGGTCTCACGCATGGCTTCGACTTTAGTGATCGATATTTGTAAATTTCATTTTCCGGCAGCCCGCGGACCACCTGAAAGACACTCGAAGCCCAACAGTGGTCCGCGGAGCACACTTGGAGAACCGCAGCGTTAAAGTAGCTGTATTCAAACATTACAAAGCCGAGGACCCTCAACGACGAGAACTATCTTCGCCCCTAATTCTGTACCATCAAGTTACCGCATAAAAACAATAACAATACCTACTGGACATACAATTGCAATTGCAATTTTCTCGTTCGGCGGCGTTTGTTGTTGTATGACAAAATTTGAAAAATGCCCAAGATGAAAGCACGTTAACCCGTAACCACAGGCATCGGTCTCTCAGACCACACGAAAAATTTCAATAGTCTATTTTATGGTCCATGGATCATTTAGGCCTTTGAGGTTTTGTTTAGCTTTGTATCCTGGAGGTGGCTTTGTTTACTTCACGGTAGTTGCCTTCTAGCTTTGGACCTGTGCGTACTAGAGCGGGTTTAGTTTCGTTGCCGGTCTGAAAAACCGCTTGCCTGTGTCCACGTAATTTTTTTCGGGACAGTTCTTTCACACGGTTTCGGAAATTTCCTACGACATGTTGCAGTTATACCGTCCTGGACCGTCGCACGTCCAAAAATGAAAACCAAAACTGCCTTCCAATGTTTTATTTGTAGCAGCTCAATATATTTGAAATGTTCAGCACCCGCTTGAGGAGAGAGAGCGTGAGAGGGGGAGGGGAGGGCGTTGGAAAGGGAGTGGGATGGGAAGGGGGGATGGTAAGGGGGGGTTAAGGGGAGAGGGAGGGGAGTGGGTGGAGAGGGTGGGAGAGTGGAGGGAGAGGAAGAGGGAGAAGGGGAGAGAGCGGGGTAGAGGGGGAGAGAGATAGAGACAGAAAAGAACCAAATGTACTATATATTGAAAATAATTATGTGCGGTTAAGTATTTTATAGCGAAATTTATTTCTTTGTCTAACAATTTCTATTCACCCAAAACCATTTTTACACTCCGTACCACTCAATCATGTTAATTTAATATTTATTGCTTAATTTTTAGTGCATATAAAAGTTGGTGTCATTAATTTGACTTTTCAAGATATTTCTAAAGGCTAAAGACTACTTAAAAAAGTTGTCCAGTATTGGAAATTACCAGAACTTGGATGACATTCGTGGTACCGCAAACAGCAACCAAGTTTTGAGAAGAGGATAAGTGAACACGAATTATATTTTGAATTTCTGTCACCCATTTGCTACTTCACGAAACATCTCTTGGAAAACGCTCATAACAGTACTTTTTACCATATGTTAACGACTTTTAATGCCAAAGGCAATAGATTTTTTTCTGGAACAATCAAAATTTATTCATTTTTTCCTCACTAGCGAGTTTGTATTTAAAAGAATTCTCCAATCCATTCCGAAAACACCATTGAAAGAATTCCTTTTGGTGACTTTATGGCGAGATATTTCCTATTTTCCTCCTCCTCTCTCCACCATACCTCTTTCCCATCTGTCTTTTTGTTTGATTTGTCATTCTTAACGGGCCCACTTCAGCCGTCCTCGGCTGAGGGGTGGTCAGCGTGTCTGGCTCCCAATGTTAAAGTCGCCCGAGTAAAATAGTAAAAGGTGCTTGCATACTCACCTTGAAAAAACATTCATTTTTTAGAGACACATTTCGTCATTGGAAATATATTTTTAATTCTAAAGATTTCACCTCTTAACCGATTTTCATTCTTTCCTTGTGTAACTATAATGTAGTAAACCAATCCCTAAATTTTGCAATTTCAAGAATATTATACTTTTTTCACAGTAGGATACTAAAACCACACATTTTTGCCAAATTTTAAAGTTGTACCCTATCTAGTAGTGAAATAATATTTATCTATTTGTTTAAATTTTAAATAATTATAACGGCCGCATCAACATATTGATGGAGATTTTTATTTGGGTATGTGCACCAAGTTCAAAATAACTTTAAAATTTCCGCTTCAACACGACATTATTTTTTTTTCACGATTCTCAAATATTAAAACAAATACTACACAACCCATATTCTACACATGAAAATTATCACCACCTGATGTTACTTGGTTGTCCTTTGTACCTTGATGTGGTAGAAGGGCTTGAGCATTTCAAGGGGCAACATTTTGTCGTTGTCAAAGAGAGGATGACAAGGTAGGAAATTTAACACCACATTTGAACAAATACAAAGTCTCAAAATTAAAACACAAATTTATTAGTGTAATATTGTAAACACTGGAAACTGTATTGGGTACTCAGTTTCAGCCAGAAGTTACAAGAATAAAATATTGATGATACATTGGTCATTGATTCACAACAGTTATATGCAGGCAATTAACAATGTAATGCTTATTGTAAAAGAGCTTGTTGGAATGACTTGAAAGTAGATTTAAATGCAACCTTAAAAGGCATTGATGTATAATATTGTACAATTAAGACATGCCATTAAACAAGATTTTATCTTTTGTGTATAACAGCTTGTAACTTGTTTAATCTATGTGAAAATCCTTCTTCGGGTTGACGTTTCTGTTTTATTAAGGTTAAAATTTAATTTTGTGAAATGCACAAAAATATTTAGATGCTTAAGCATTGACAGTATATGGAATATAGTGGAGTACATTATAATTCTTAACTAAAATTACACTTAGTCAAGGAACACACAACAATCAATGCTAAGTGTTCTATCTGTTCTTTTTTTAGAATTTCACAATAATGAAAATTATGTGTGTTATTAAATACCCTCGACCATCCTATACTGCCAGAAGGCTCAAATAAATGTAACTGTTGCTTGACATCACAGCTTTTGGGAGTTCATTAACCACTTTGCTGGTATCATTTACCCACTTTTGGTTATTCATGAAGGGATAATTTATATATGCGGAGATATTAATTTAATAAAAATAAATAAATGCTCTAGTTAATGCATCAGAATATGCTGAAATCTTTTCAACACAACCTACTCATAAGTAGATGCATGTAGAAGGTGAATGTTTTTTATTAGATAGTTATAACAATGTCGACTATTGCTTGGAACAACATTCAAGATTCAGCCATCAGATAATTTGCGTAATACTTTCAAACTGTAAAATATCAGCCTGAGCTCTTAGATAATACAAAAAAAACTATATAGTATATAAAAAATAAATAGACAGGTATTATACAGAAGATTTTGAAATAAAGACGATGTTTTTCACTAAAGAGCCTATCAAAATCACATCCACAGAAAATAATTATGTTGTCAGCAAAGATGACCAAAATTGCTAAAACACTCGAAATTGCTTCAGTCATAATTAACAGGCTAAAGCCTTTTTCTTGTATGAAGAAATTATACATTTATTATTTTCTTTCTGTTTACCAACAGAATACTTATGAATGCTGGTGGAGGTTTTCGGGTTTCGCTGCGTTGGCGGCATTTCTGGCTCTAGACGTTTCGCAGACATTGCAGTCTGCATCTTAAGGAGACGAAGTGAGAACAGATGGTAGGGATCTGCTTTTATATCCACTCGGCCTTCCTAGTTTAACCGCTGTCCATCGCTGATTGGATCATTCGAGTTGCTATCCTTTTCTCTTTGGTGGTTGCTCCAACGTATTATCTTCCCTTTCACGTTTCCGTTGGAAGAGTCGCTTCCATGTTGCGCTAATGTGCAAACCGTCGTCCCGGTTGAGATTGACTGGATGTTTTTCGATATTCATAGCTTCGCGAATTAACCTCGGAAAATATCGATCTTCTTTCGCGAGCAATTTCGTTTCCCCGAGCCTGTTTTTATGTACCGGGCCGCAGGTGAAGTGCTCCGCTATGGCCGACTCCGTCCAATTCTTGTTCATCATGGCTCGATTATGTTCGCCTAAGCGCCAGCGAATGGATCGTCCCGTTTGTCCTACATATACGTGTCCGCAGCTGCATGGAATCCTGTTGACTCCTTCAGATGTTAGCGGGCCGAGTGCATATTTCGCAGACGGAAGTTCTTCTTTTATTTTTCTTAGCGTGTTTGAACGGACGACGATATTTTCTTTTTGTAGAACCCTGTCTATGCGTTCTGATGTCCCGGCGATGAAGGGAATTTTTGCGTAGGCTGTGGGCTTTGGTCGTTCCACCGAAGGTTTTTGCTTCGGTTTTATGTTCCGCCGGATGAAGGGGTGACTGTAGCCATTATTCATAAGTGCCCTTCTTATGTGCTCTTCTTCGTCTTTTAGCGACTCGGGATCGGAGACCGTCTTTTTTCGGTGCATCAGGGTCTTGATTTTTGATGCCTTCTGCTGAGGATGGTGATGAGAGGCAGCATGCAGGTAACGGTAAGTATGCGTTTTTTCCGAAATACGCTGTGTCCAAGGCTTCCGTCAGGTCTCTTCTTCACCATGACGTCGAGAAATGGTAGGGTGCCGTTCTCTTCGACTTCCATGGTGAACTGGATGGCCGGGTGGACTTGGTTGAGTTGACGGTGGAACTCATGAAGTTTATTTGTCCCATGGGGCCAAATGACGAATGTGTCATTCACGCAAAGTCTAGTACCCCTACGGAAAGACCGGAAACTTAACAGAAATTTAACAGATTAAATGGACTTAAATGAAAAAATTGCATATAAGAAATCAAACTTATTACCATATATCACACATTACGAGAGTACAAAGTCATTATCAAATTACATAACAGTGAGGTATTTTTACATAAATATTATACAATCAAGATATAAAAATGAATTATTGTAACAGAATTTTATAACGTTAATACCTTTTATTCATGAAACGTATTTAAAGGAAATTCACGTGGACGACGAAAAACGTCAAACTTTCACGTCATGAATGAATTTGTGGATCAAGCAAAAATCTATTTGTAAAGTGATTTCTTCGGCCCTGGAACACATTCTCTTTCTGTTGCACCTGTAAAAAGAGCGAAAATGAATTTCTAAGAATGTCAATCATTAAACATGCTAAACCTAATGTAATTGATGCAGGAGGCAATGGGCATGCTTCAAATGTTGCAATAAATGTAAAATAAGGCAAATGCGCTTACGGCCCATAAACAATGTTTCTATGATGATCACATTACCATTTGTAAAATTAAACACATCACATTGCACTAGAAAATGTGCACTTTATCTATAATTTATTCCAAGCACAGTTGTATTTGCTGACGTTTACGTGTTCACAGCAGTTACGGTTAGACCATTTAAGATCTATATGTATTCATCATATAATAAGGAAAACTTTTGATATAGAGATTTCAATTTCTCGATCGAAAAATATATACATATTTCTAAATGTTTTGAAACAAAGAAGAATTATGTCTAGGATTATAAACAAATGCATAATGAGAAACAAGAAATATTCAAGTTAACAATTTCTGTAAATTCAAAATATTTCAAATTAAAACAATGAGACATCGCTATGGTACACTTATTTCATTCTATTACAAGCACAATTCTATCCTCTGGCGTCTCTGTTGCAGTTTAACTTATAAAACTCACTATAATCTACTGATAACCGCGAGAAGTTTTATACAGAAATTTCAGTTACTCAATCTAAAATTACTGCTTATTTTGTGAACTGACACGAACCATATTCACGGCCAGGGCAATGGACGACACAGCTAGGTGAAGTAAGCGAGGCTTAACACCTGAAAATGAGAAATATTTCCTCTCAAAATGCTTCTCGTACACCAACAAAAGAGAGAAATTTCTTTCCTTCCTTCCTAGAAGATATATCCATTGGAGGTACCTGTTAAGAAAATATAAAAGCATTCTCACAAAACGAATTCAAATAACTATTCGTAGAACTAGTTCGTTAATCTTATTTTCAAAAATATATGATATTTTTAAGATTTACCTGTTGATTGGACATCAGAACAACGTTTTCTGAAACAGTGATGAATGCATATCTACTATATATCTACTTGACAAAATCTGAGTAAAAGACAACCTCTCAATAAGCAATGGCCAACTTTTTTCAAGAAAAATGGCCGCTGTTCCGTTACGAGACACAAGGAACGTGTGGCGCTGTGGTGATGCGGTAGAGAGAGAGAGAGAGAAATAGAGGTAGAAAATAAAAGAGAGAGAGAGAGCCGACTGCGACTGCAGCGCCTCTCGCGGACACCTTAGCATGGTGTACTACGTGTAAAAGCTGGGAATCTATTCTCCCATAAGAGTTTCATACCCCTGCATCCACGTAACGCAGCCAGCATGAAGGTTGAGGACCACATGATACTAGCGCCTTAGACTCGAAATGCTCCATATATAGATTGGCTATGACGGGGGAGAGAGGACAGCCCATATCTGCTCCCTCCTTCTGGTCGTAAAACTGTCCGTTCCACAGGAAGTAGTTGTTGGTGAGGCAGAATTCTGTTAACTACGGATAGTCTGCCGGCAGTCAATGATGTATAAGCTCCTTCAAGATTTCGATGTAGTCCTTTATAGGAACCTTAGTGAAGAGTGAGGTCACGTCAAAGCTTACAAGAATATCGTTCTCCGAAACTTTCATGTCGTTTAGCCTTTCTATCAAATGTGCTGAATTCTTCACGTGCGATTCCGTTCCGCCTACGTACGTCTGTAAGCTGCGTGCGAAGTATTTTGACAGCCGATGTGTTGGGGAGCCGATGGCGCTGACGATGGGTCTCAGAGGAACGTCGTTCTTGTGTATTTTTGGTAACCCAAACAGTTGTGGAGGCCTGGATGATGACGGCAGTAAATTCCGTTGGTCTTAAATAGGTATTGAGGATTTCTAAATCAACTCTCGGATTTTCCTTTCGGTTTTCATCGTCGGGTCGCCTTTTAAGGGGAGTAAGTTGTGTTGTTCAGCAGATTGCGGATCTTCTCGTCGTAGTCCTCCTTGGAGATGATTACGGTGGCGTTCACCTTATCAGACGATAAAATCACGATACTTTTCTTGTTTTTCAAATCTGTGATGGCCTGACTTTCGGCTGTTGAGATGTTGGAGGTTGGCGGTCTTGCTTTACGAATAATATGCGTCACCTCTTGGCGCATTTCTTCTGCTTGGTTCGATTTCAGATTTCGGATGGCCGCTTCCACTCCCACGACAATTTCTTCCTTAGGTATTTTGTTGGGAGCGATAGCGAAGTTCAGACCTTTCGCTAAGACTGATTTTGCTGCATCGGAGAAATTGACGTCCGTTAGGATGTAAATCGTCTTTTCATGGCTCGGCGTCCTTTATGGGAACCTTAGTGAAGAGTGAGATCACGTCAAAGCTTACTAGAATATCGTTCTCCGATACTTTCATGTCGTTTTGCCTTTCTATAAAATGTGCTGAATTCTTCACTTGCGATTCCGTTCCGCCTATGTACGTCTGTAAGCTGCGTGCGAAGTATTTTGACAGCCCGATATGTTGGGGAGCCGATGGCGCGGACGATGTGTCTCAGAGGAACGTCGTTCTTGTGTATTTTTGGTAACCCATATAGTCGTGTAGGCCTGGATGATGACGACGGTAGGTTACTTTGGTTTTTATATGTATAGAGGGTTTCTTAATCAGCTCTATGTTTTTCCTTTCGGTTTTCATCGTCGGGTCGCCTTTGAGTGTGGAGTAAGTTGGATCGTCCAGCAGATTGCGGATCTTCTCGTCGTAATCCTCCGAGGAGATGATTAAGGTGGCGTTTCGCTTATCTGCCTGTAAAATCAAGATGCTTTTGTTGTTTTTCAAAACTTTGATGGCCTGTCTTTCGGCTGTTGAGATGTTGGAGGATGGTGGTCTTGCTTTACGAATAATACGCGCCACCTCAGATTCAGAATTCAGAATTCAGATTTCGGATGGCCGCTTCCACTCCCAGACAATTTCTTCATTAGGTATTTTGTTGGGAGCAATAGCGATGTTCAGACCTTTCGCTAAGACTGATTTTGCTGCATCGGAGAAATTGATGTCCGTTAGGTTGTAAATCATCTAGTCGTGGCTCGGCGTCGGATCTGGATGTTGATTCTTATGGAGATTTTAAAGTTTCTTAACCTGCTTATCCTTGAAAGACCACTGGGTTTTGGTTGAGGTGGTGGTTGTGGTTGTTCTCAGTCTTCGTGAGACATAACGGAGGCGAGCTCTAGGTGGTGATGGTAGAGATTATGAGGGCATTGAAGAAGCGCGTAACTCGTGGAGCGTATGCGTTTACGCAGGAGTGCTTGGCTTGTTGAAAAAGGCGAGTGATGACAAACGTTTGCACTTCTGTTTGTGGAGACGCTCGAATCTCCTTCAATTCCTCTGGATGTTCTCCCCGTAGAGGGATATCAATTTGAGTTGAAGGCTTTCGCAGCGTTGCTGAATGCTGGTGGAGGTTTTCGGGTTTCGCTGCGTTGGCGGCATTTCTGGCTCTCGACGTTTCGCAGACATTGCAGTCTGCATCTTCAGGAGATGAAATGAGATCCCGTCAGCTGTATGAATTTGCCTCAATGAGAGCTTTCCACTACTGTGCGGTTAAGCTTTCAGTGGTTGGGCTGGGAGGTAGCAGGATGCTAATTGGACAGGTCCACTCGCTGTATGAAGAATGGCGGCTGTAGTTTCCGATGTCTTTTCTGAGGAATCGTTACTTCATATGCTGAAATGTCCTCTCTAACAAGGATGGCTGTTCCTCCTCCTAGTCTGCCCTCCCTGTCTGTTCGAAATACCTTGAATCCGGATGCCGCCCATTTCCAAGATGGCTTAAGGTGTGTTTCGTGTATAAGAGCTACTGTGACGTTGTTTCCCTGGAGGAAAGCTAGCAGTTCAGGTGTTTTTGTTCTTATACCACCGTTGCAGTTCCAGGTGATAAGGACTATTCCGGAGAGCTGGGTGTTCTTATCCATGCATAGTCAGTATTTGGCCGGACAGTTGGGCAAGCACTTGCCCAAGGGCCGCGATTTGTTTCTGCAGGAATGATGTAAGGAGGGAGGTTAGGGCCGAATCCGTTGTCGGGAGGAAAGATGGATTATCTGTAGTTGGTTCAGGTTGAGGTGGTATCTGTCTGTGGCGAAGGGTGACGTTGGGTTCCTGTATCGTCTCGCCGTTTGTGGCTGCGGGATGCAGGAGTGGTGGGAAGTCCGAATTTTGGTGTGGATGTGCTGCGTTCTTTCTTTTGCTGCCCCAGGCGTTGCCTCTTGGAGCTGGTTCCGGTACATAGGCAGGGGGTGCCTGCTGGGGCTGAGAGGTTTCCAGCGATCCAAACCATTTCCTTGCCTCTCGTTGGTATACCGGGCAGGTCTTATAGAAGGCGGGATGTGGGCCTCCACAGTTACAGCATGTGGCAGGACCATCCTCCTTTTTCTTCGGGCAGGTTTTCTTCAGGTGGAGGCCGCCACAGTTATAGCATCGAGGTGCCGCTGGGCAGAACGTTGATGAATGTCCGAAACGATTGCATTGGAAGCACATCTGTGGTTCTTCATGTCGGTATCGTAGAATGTGGACTCAAGAATTCCCGATGGAAGTCCATCGGAGGAAATCTTTTGGGTCCCATCCTTGGGCTGTGGCGAGGGTTGATACTACGAATGTCCCTAGGGGTGATTTGTAAGCTCGGCGAATCTGACGAGTGCGTAAGACTGGAACCTTCATGTCCTCCAGAATTTCCTTGAGATAAGATTCTTCCATTATTGTATAAAGCTTTCTTATGGTAAAGCTAGGGGTTTTTTCCTCTATGGTCCCCCAGGTGGAGAACTGTGCTTGTTCTTCTCTTAACATAGTCTGCACACTTTTGTGGTCTTCTATATTGGTAAGCTGTAGCCTGGTATATTGCCTACGTGATGTCACTTGGAAAGAGTGGTCCTTTATGACACTCATGACGGCTGTTATAAATTGTCGGAAGTCTGCCAATTCATATAATAGAATTGCTGGCGGCTTAGGTAGACTTGTCTGGGATGGCTCGGCGGGAGGGGAGCTGGAAGCAGGCCCCGGAGTGACGTCTGTATTAGCGTCTCTGAGGAGCGGGTCGTAGCGGTTGTTGGTTTCTACCGTTTAGTGTTGGACGGCAATAGTCTCGGCAGCGGTGAAGTATGGCTTAAATTTTGTCTTCCGCTTCTTCTTTGGCTGTTGAAAGGTGCCCGTGCCAATGGACTTTCTAGCTCGTGTATCAGCATCCTCTTGGATAGGGGCTAGTTGGGAGTTATCGTTGTTGTTTTGGCCCTTGAAATGGCCTTCGTCAGTTGGTTTCCCTTGGCTTGGTGTGCTGTCAAGAATTACTAGCCGGTCTTTCGAAGTCAGATATTGGGAGTCAATTTTCCGGTCGTTTGGACCGGCGTCAATCTTAAAATCTTTTCCGAAGAGGATGTGTTTGATATTACTGGGTAATGATGTATCGACGTTCGTCCTAGGAGGAATCGTCCTATGTTGTACCTTTTTTGCCGGCGGTGATCTGAGCAGCGATATTTCGCAGAGCGGGTTTAAAGTTGAGGGGGCTGAAGCCCTTCCCCTCTAGCCTACCAACTGCCACCTGTCCGAATAGTCAAAAGAACACGATGTGCGGGTGAGAAGGTGGACCTATGTTAGCCACCCCCGTTGCAAGAGAGAAAGTGTGACCGTGCAAGGTTCCCCCAGGTGCTCCGCTCGCAGCAAGGCGTGCGGTTTACCCCTGAGTAGATCCTGGTCACGCTTAGAAGGCCCTGGTAGGTCTGGGCCACAGCGGATTACAGTACTTCCTCCCCAGGGGGAGTTTTCCAAACACCAGCCAGAGCAACGGAATAGCTAGAGGAGTTCGTTATTGTTGAGTCGCTGACCATAAGACGGCGAATGATCGATTGATCGATCGATCAATGTTTTCGATGAGCCGATCGATGAGATCCGATGGTAGGGATCAGCTTTTATATCCGCTCGGTCTTCCTAGTTTAACCGTTATCCATCGCTGATTGGCTCGTTCGAGTTGCTATCCCTTTCTCTTTGGCGGTTGCTCCAACGTATTTTTCTTCCCTTTCACGTTTCCGTTGGAAGAGTCGCTTCCATGTTGGGCTGATGTGCAAACCGTCGTCCCGGTTGAAATTGAATGGATGTTTTTCGATTTCAATAGCTTCGCGAATTCACCTCGGAAAATATCGATCTTCTTTCGCGAGCAATTGCGTTTCCTCGAGCGTGATTTTATGTCCCGGGCCGGAGGTGAAGTGTTCCGCTATGGCCGACTCCCTCCATTTCTTATTCATCATGGCCCGTTTATGTTCGGCTAAGCGGCAGCGAATGGATCGTCCTGTTTGTCCGACGTATACGTGTCCGCAGCTGCTTGGAATCCTGTAGACTCCTTCAGATGTTAGCGGGTCGAGTGCATCTTTCGCAGACGGAAGTTCTTCTTTTACTTTTCTTAGCGTGTTAAAACGGACGACGATATTTTCTTTTCGTAGAACCCTGGCTATGCGTTCTGATGTCCCGGCGATGAAGGGAATTTTTGCGTAGGCTGTGGGCTTTGGTCGTTCCACCGAAGGTTTCTCTTTCGGTTTTAAGTTCCGCCGGATGAAGGGGCCTCCAACGCAGCGAAACCCGTAACCCTCCACCAGCATTCAGCAACGCTGCGAAAGCCTTCAAGGCAGATAGAATACTTATGAATTTAAACACAATTTCTTTAAATATATAAAACATCTTAATCAAGTCGAATTCCCTCCTAAGGCCTGTCGACACATTTCATACACCACATAGCTGATGCCAACTGCAGGGACCACTTTCATGAAGCTGGGCCTGATTCCTCGATAGAGACCAAAGAATCCCTCCCTTGCTATTATCTCACGTATTAATCTCGTCTTGGTTTGGGCATGCTCTGGGCTTGTCAGTATATCTGAAAATACAAAAGAAAGTCAACATCATAACGTTGGAAAAGAGAAGAAGCGGAAAGCATATTATGTGACCAAACAAAAGATCACAGAGAGTTAATTTGAACTCATGAATTATTATGACATATTTTTTGCAAGATTATTGACTTTGTAATATATTAACCCTTTCTGGTCTGAGTGATTTAAAGAATATCTCATACAAGATTGATGGCATTGCTGACATAGAAGCAATAAAATAATTACGTGTACTTTTTATAAATTTTTATTGGCACATGCAGTTTAACTTATGTGAAAAAATGGGCCGATCATAGGTATACCAATGGCCAAAGGGAAAAAATCAGGGATGTCGATATCTGACCGGAAAGGGTTAATTCCCTTGGCGACAAAAAAATACTGGACAAATTAACATTCAAGGAAGCTACTTCAGTCGTGATAACTTCATTCGAAATTTTGTAAATGTGGTCTTTCATGATTTCATGAATGTTCTCCATCACTCACCTTGAGCTTGGAGCCTTGTTCTCACCAGAGCAAGCGGATACGATACTATCAGCCCACATGTGCTACTAATCGTCCCACAGCATAAGGGAAGCAAAATCCCTGGATTTTCTGAACCATTTTGCCGGATATAATATTTCTTCAAGGTCTGAAATACAAGATGGGAAAACTTAATATAAATTAAGACTAATTTACTATTTTTAGTTTCTAAATTTAAGTAACTAATGCAATCTGTCCAAGCACATTTTAAAAGTTAATGTAGGAATGAGAAAGTTTTTATAATTTGATACAGTTATTAAAGCATTTGGCATTTTTATAAATATGAAGTTGCAGTTTATTTATCAAGAGATCATAATAATACTGCATGATTAAAAGAAGCAATTTATATATTGAATATGAAGTAAATAATCTACTTTTAACTGTTAACTAAGCTCATTACCTAGAGACAACATTAAAAATTAGTCTAAAATATCTCAATGTACAGAAAAACAATAGAAAAATTAAGAACTCATTTGCCACATTCACAAACATCCAAGATAAATAATTTGACTTACGAACCTCATAAACAGCCAGATCTATGCCAGCATATGGGATTATCCCAAGAAGGTTTGGTAGGTATCCACGGTAAAAAGTTCTGAGTCCCTCCCTCCTATAAATTTTTTTTGCTGCATCAATGATCCCAGCATACTGGCCAGTTTTCCTGAGGGCCAGTCTAGTTTTTAGCACCTAGACAAAAAAATTAGCACAATTAATGAATGCACTTAGAAATCCAACTTAAGATGTTTAAGCAAAGATTTTAATGAAACAACAATGAGGATACTTCTTCTCACCTCAAGTGGATATATAATGGTCTGGCTCACTCCACCAGCAATTGACCCAGCTACGAAACGCTCGTTGATGCTCAAATCCTCACCGCTGTTTTGATGGATCAACGTTTTTGTTTGCTCATAAGCCATGAACTTTATTGCAGTTTCTGGAACAATCTTAATAACATTTACTCCATTTCCTCGCCAGAGTCCTCTGATACCACCCTCTTTTACCATTTCGTGTAAACAAGACACAATTCCTCCTTTATTACCGTGTACCTGAAATAAATTCCAGAAAGATAAGTTTAAAGTGGTAAGTTCTTTTAACATCTACAGTTATGATTATCTGAACTTCTAATTAGCATTGGGAACAAATTTGGTAAAATGCTATTTTTTTCTTCATAAAATACTTTTGCGTCATATTTTTCCTGATGTATGTATGTATTTCATTTTTATACCGAATTGCGAGGGACTTTGACATTCAGGGTGTTTCGAATGCTTCAACACTGCAATGAGACAAGGGTGGAGAAGAAGGAAGAGTGAGAATTTGCTTAAACCGCTTTGTTCATAAAGATTACTCAATTTAGTAGCAGATTTTATTTCAGCCAGCTATTAATCATTCAGTTGTTAAGTTTTATATTTTATCTATCAAAATATTTTATTGAACAACGGTATAGGAGTTGTTTCCTTTCTTTATCTTTGCCATAGTCTCCACTCATTATTAATATATATTTTATTAATGTATTTGTTGTTTTAATTACAATAGTAATATTCAAAAATATATATCAAAAATACATTTATATGCCTATTTGATGATATTTCAACACATGATTTTTAATAATGCCAAATTACCCCGAGTTTTTATTATCAGCGACAACTTTGATCAGAGAATTTCAGATATTTATACTTTATTGCAATTAGAACAAGAAGTCCAAACCAGGACTAATGCAGGCTGGTTTCCCATAGCTGACGTTCCGAATTTATTACTTATGTAGACAAGAAAAGTGTTAGTGATTCCAAGGAATTCTCTGGAAATCAAATTAATAGAGCATTATCAGGTTTAAAATATTAATAGCAATGTCAAATTTTCTTTCTCACGTATTTTCCATATATTTCATTTGATAAATGTTACTGTTTATACACTGATATGTGTGAATCATCTGTTCATTGCTGAAGGGTAGTCAAGTGAAATAGAAAATAACAGATTTGTTCACTCATCTATGCTCAAGCCGAGTTAGGAAATAATCGTCTCCATGGCAACAAACCGATAAAATGCGACTTACAACGTAAAAACTCTGTTTTAGTAATAATTCAATACATTAGGATAAATTATCAAAATTCGGAGTTAATATTTGGAATTTAAATTCTTTTCCCCTTAGAACAGGACAAACCTCACTCCGATATCAGAATTTTAAGATATTTTAAAGTATTAAAGAAACATCCCTGTAGGATGGATTTGATACTTCAATCTTTGCACAAGCCTCATACCAACAAGTTTCATGAAAATCTGCCCATTGATGCAAAAGTTGTTAATAGGGGACACACACAGATAGGACCATTTCATTAGGCTGTTTCCTTTAGAAACCAGCCCAATAGAAATGAGTTTTTCACAAAAAATACAATATCATCACATTTAATACAACATAAATACCACGAAATTCTTCATGCTTTTTTAGGTTATTGGTATTTCGTTCCAATTCAAGTATTTTTTCAAGTAATTACCGTGCATGATTTAAATTAGAAGTTTGTATTCAACAACTCAACGTCGCATCCATTAAAATATATAGTCAGACCCCTATTTACCACCCCTCCCCATATAGTGCCACTCCTGCTTACCGCCCATGAATCGTCGTGAACAAAACTTCCATCTTATGATTGAATAGAGCTAGCATATACCTCGATTTATCGCCACCGCCGCTTTAGCGTCAAAGGCAGTGATGGACAAACGGTGGCGCTAAATCGGGGTCTGACCGTAATTAAAGATCTTAGGATTTCGGCGTGGACCTAAAGAAACCCTATCTATAATAGAGAACTAATAAGCCTTTAGTGAAGCTCGCTGATGATATTTTCCGGCGTCGGTATATTTTCATGTCAAAATCACTTGCACTGGTTGATATGCAAATTGCAAGTCTATTAATCGCTATTAGGACTCGGAGCGGAAAGTGCGATCGCGATGCGCACCAATGAGGAAGCGAAATCTGCAGACGAGGAGAGACTTCCCTCTCGAAACGATCAAACCCCGTCACACTCCCTCAATCTCCGCCGGTACCACACGCGTAGTAAATGAGGCGAGAATCCGATCCCTGGCCGGATCCCCTCCACCCATCTTATTGCCCATAAAGAATAGGTCAAAGGTAGTCCACCACCTCGACATCCGAACATAACCAATCTTCCATCTCCATCGCTCCCCGACCGCTGAACTACGTTATCTCGAACAAACCTCCTCGCGCGGACCAATGGGGACGTTACGGCGGCCGGGGATGGACTTGGCTTGGATCTTGCTCGGACGACGAGAAGAGCCTTTGCTTCAGCGATGGAAAGTTACAGGGTGATGGAAGATTACGTTATGATAGACAAACGGAGACGAAACGGGGAACATTAAAAGGCGCACACGAAATGGTCATGTCGAAACGAATGACTTCTCTCGGGAGATTTGATCCCGAGATTTATCATATTAATATTTTATCGTGCGTTTATCGGCAGCTCGGACACGGAACTATGCAACGGCAAAAAATGATGAAAAAGCGAGAGGACGGTTTCCATGCACCGACTCGGCATTGAGGGACAGACACGCTACCTATCAACCCTAAATTTTTGAAAACGATTGAAAAATGAATAATAATAATAAGCAAAAGAGATCGTTGAAAAAAACTTCCTTGAATCTTGTTTTTTTTTATAAAAACAATTGCATAAATACTACATCCGTTAGGTACTGCAATTACATTAATCGCACTGGACTCGGACACTATCTTGTAAATATTATTAATCAAAGAAGGTTTTCACTTCGTAGAACGACATTACACGAATGAAATGAAACCCATTACTTAAAATTACACTTCGATTTATAATCGCGACCGGTTTCACGTAACGGTAAGTAGACTGATGATGCGAAAATGGGTCGCGGATATAAATTGAAGTGTAATTTTAAATAATGGGTTTCATTTCATTCGTACCAAGCAAATGTGGGAGGTACAGCACACGTTTTGTTTTAAAATCAGCAGGTCGGAAACCCATTGGTTTAAAAAATGAAGAATTCATTATATATCGACGCTACGCGCTAGTCACCACCAACTCTCATCCTATTTATTGCCGAAAAATAAATGAAAAATATTACTAATTATAAGAGCAATGAAAAATTACTCAGCCTACTACCTAAAAATAATGGCACTACAAACGTTGACGGAACAACAGTGTAAAAGGTGCTTTTTACCAAAACAATAAATATAACTGAAAACAACTGAGGAACTACTAAACTCATGATTAAGATATAAAAAACTAGCCAAAAAAGTTTTTGGAAACCGGTGGATTTACCTTGACCACAATTTTATTCCGGATATGAGGCGAGCTACATAATTCATTTTTGGAATTAAATTGCACACGGAGAAAACAACGGATTACTAAACTAAAGCTAAGCCAGCTACACGCGTAAACGATCACGAATTTAACAATTTTTTTAGATTCGTATGTCACAAAGGCTCCATCGAATAACACGAAGTAGTCATTCGGTCGATTTCCCTTGAATTTTGAAGACCCATCTCACAATCACGTGATACGAGGATTATCGAAGTCAGCCCACATCTGCCAAAGATCATAAAGGAAGCACTAGGAGGAGGGGGACATGGACATGAGTCGGCAAACCATAAACCGAAGCAATCGGTGGAAATTAGAATGTCACGTGGAAGGGATTGCGGATCGGCAAGTCACCCAACGCACAGTGGGACCAAATCCGAAAAAGGGGACCCATGTATATGCATATATTACAATACTGAAAGTAAGCGAGTAAATGCCGGAAATTTCTGAATTATTAATTTGAATAATACCTGTCGTATATAGAGCGAGTTTTCCATTCAGTCTCTATATATCATGCTAACATCTTCTAGGACACAACGAACAAAACGTTCGAGCTTCCGAATCCTCTTTATAACCGAGTTATACCGTGTGTAATTTTCTATAGTTCATTTATTTAAACTATTTCAGGAACGGCTTTTCCAGGACTTATATAATGGACAAAATATCGATAACAAAGACGATCACGTACAACCATTCTGTCGGCAGGATTCGAACCCACGAGCATTGGGAGCCAGACACGCTAACCACCCCTCTACCAAAACCGGCAATAATATTTTTAACAGGACAAAAAGAGAACCCAGCTTATTATTTTTTGCGGTTAATTTTTTCATTATTACTACTTGCCATTTACTTGCTTTACTCATAGACTCGACTATGTACACGCAAACTCCCATTAATTTATTACGAAACGGGGAAAAATTATATTCGCGGCAGTAAGGAAATGCGAAGGAAAATGAGGCAGATCACGGTCTTACCGAGAGTGAAGTACAGAGGGAACGGAAGAAATAGTAACCGTTTCATATCCTTTCCACCTGCCTCCTTCCCTTCACCAATTCCATCATACGGCGACGTCGCTCCATAAAAAATGGCTCCGTCTGAATGATCGCCTCTTCACTTGACACCCTCTAACGCCACGCGGCCAAAACCCAACCCCGAATAATCGAAGCATAATGGAAGAAGGTTGGGTGGGGGTTTAATACCACGGCAGGAGATAGCGGGGTGGGATTGACCCCGACCAGTTTTTCTACGTCTAGACTTACTTGTTGGAACACTTTGAGTCGATCCAAAGGTGCGGTGCAGGTACGGGATACGCCTCCGGCGATGCCACCTGCTACCAGAGTTCGCCACCACATACCAGAATGCATTTCAGCCGATGTGAAATCATCTGGTACGTTCATATCCTCCCCGATGTCGAGATGCTGAAGAGGAAGAGTGGAGCGGGTGAAACGACACTTCATAGTACTTCGACCGTTATTACACCCTCCGTACCATCTTAAACATTTAACTACTGCAGTGAAATTACGAACACGTATCTGCGGTGCGGTCTTCCAGACCGCCACTGTTTATTAATTTATTATGATTATTTCAATATCTACATCTACAATTTGGTTCTCCACGTTAAATAATGCCATGGGTTAAGTAATAAAAAAATTATATTCACTTTGTTTGTAAAATATAAACTAGGCGGTAATTTGACACTATAATTTAGGCGGTCTCTCGCAGACAGCATCTATATAGTTAAATGTTAAAACGTTTTCGTCAAAAAATTACGAAAATCGATGGAACGTTTTTAGACCATTCATGGATGAATAAAGCGGAATATATTCTTGAATGTGCCTAATTTATATGCCGCGAGAAATAACGCTTGCCCAAAAAATTTCTATATTCATCACACTCTAATAGTAATACGTTAAAAATCAAATTCTACCATGGCTTTCCACAAATTAAATTCATAGATATATTTAACGAAATATTAATATCATCGAGCGCACGGTATCTGGTCAAAATATACATTTTTAAGCCATTCATTTAGGATAAAAACACCCGGGACCGGCTATTTACAAGAACAAATTGGTCAAAGCCTCTCAACTGCCTCATCTTCTCCGGGGGGAAACCAAAACGAAGTCATTTATTTTTTAAGGCTGGACACTGAAGCGTCTTCCCCTGGCGTGACGTCACTTTCATTGCTATGGCAAGAGAATTGGCGGCTGAATGAAGAGCACTCAGTTCGTTTTCTATTTACGAGAGTTAGCGGTAAACAGCACACGGCCTATCTACATCTACAAGTTACCCTGCAATTCACCTAGCGGACAAGATGGAGTTGGAAGAGTCTGGCAACTAGATGGGAACTCTGCGCCACAAAAAATCTGGCGACGATACAGCTTTAATCACTCACTTGCAAGGGCTATTATTACCTACGAGGATTAGGGGGAAGTATAACTCAAAACAACTAAGTTCTGGAGCCTAGTAAAAAGTTTGGGGATATTATTTACACTATTATACGTAAGATACTCTCTTCTTTAACCTTACACATGCCAGCCGACATAATTTTTATGTAGAGATCACAATAAAATTGGAAAACATTGCGCCAAGATAGGTTTTATGGCAAAATGGCATCCTGAATTTTTCCAGCCCTGATCATTGAGCTGACTTCGTTCTGTTTGCTAACGATCAAACGGGATAGCTACGCAAACTTATATAACTTAGAATAATAAATAACTGATTTTATCACACTTTCCGGTAGGAATAGGTGGTTTCAAAATAACGATAAGTGAGCTAAGTTACCCTATTAAGGCGATATGTACGTACAAAAACAGGGAGAGAAAGCCAACCAGCACAATACTGTCAAAATATATTACTATTAATATTATTTACGTTATGGTACGAAAGATACTATCTTCTTTAACCTTATTACACTTGCAAACGGCATAATATTTATACAGAGTTCACAATACATTGCAAAAAATAGCGCCAAGATGGATCTTATGGCGACATGTCATCTTGAATTTTTCCAGCCCTGATCATTAACCTGACTTCGCTATGTTTGCTAACGATCAAACGGGATAGCTACGCTAAATTAACTAACTTAGAATAATAAAGAACTGATTTTATCACGCTTTCCGAGCAGTTGGTCCCAATTATAGAACCCAATGATTGAACATTGCACTTAGAACACCCATTTATTTATATCATATTTCCATTTATTTATACGTGATTATCAACAGAAAGAAACTTACTTGTCCATCTGGAGGTTTTCCCCTGCAGTATGTAGCCAGAGTAGTTAACTGGCGCGCAAAATTCAATAAAATTCGCATCCTGAAAACACGAAACTCACGTAGACATTCAACTCGGCGTTGCTAAGGAATTTTAATGTACACGGTCGTCAAGGCGTGCAACAATGCACTTCCACCAATATAGCCGACGAAGTACATATGTATACCTATATCACCCCCCTTTATATTGCTAAAAATCTTGTCGCGAAAAGATTCTTTGTGGAACAGAGAATCAATCCTTAAATGATATTTTGAGTCAAGGGAAAATAACGTTTTACTTTCGGTCGCCAACCATCCAAGTTCAGAGATTCTCAGAGCTTCCTTTCGGTCCTCTTTTTCACAAACGGGTTTCCTCATACGCACTTCACCTTTGGTCTGTTGTTTTTTAAAAACAATTTCTGCGCGATTTCAGAGAATTTTATGAATATTATCTATTGGGAAACTTTGGATGGGAGCCGAAATTGTTATGAATTCTAATCATTGCATTTGCACGCGTATCAGTCATTAAACCAATGAAACATTTGACAGGTTGATTTTTCTGTTGACAATATATTTTAAAAATCTGGAGCAACAAATTACACCAATAATCCTATAAATACGAGGGTATAAGAATTAAAAGAAAAATAGTGGGCGGGAGATAATTTTCTAAGTCTGAAAGTGCGTCTTTTGGAGTTAGACGACGTTGCGTTTCAACGATTCCATTCTGGGTAATTTACACCATTTAGGGGCTTTTGATTTAATAAGAGAGAGAGAGAGAAGCAATGTTGGATGTGGCTAATTTGCGAAATTTTTCGTCAAGCAGTTTATCAATTAACTGGTTGGTATATCCATTCTTGTTGGATATATATTTAATGATCTCCAATTCTTTGTTAAAATCAGAGCTGGATATGGGAATGTTTACTGAACGGTGTAAAATGGCATGATAAACTGCAAGTTTGTGAGATAATGGGTGGGAGAAATCAGCAGGAATTACTTGATATGTATATGTTGGTTTTCTGTATATTTCAAAATGATGCTTATTATTATGAATTGTGATGCTTAGGTCAAAAACGTTTAATTTTTTGTGAATTGAGTTTAAAAATATAAGATAGGAATTTAATTGTCGATGGCTCACGGTCCAACAGCATAGAACATCATCGACGTATCTGAACCAATAAAAGATATGTTTTATAGAATGGTTATTGGAATTAAATTATATTGATTCTAAATCATCCATATAAATGTCTGACAGAAGGGGGGAGTTAAAGGAGAGCCCATTGCTAAACCTTCTTTTTGCTGATAAAATTTTCGATGATGACTGGTAGAGCGCTGCACAGTAGCATTCAAGTCAACCGTAGTTGACATTCCGCATTTCCACATAATGAAAAACCAAAGCCAAGATGGCGCTTCTCATAGCGACATCAGTTGATCATTTAAAATTTTAAATTCATTTTTTTAATTACGAGAAATACGGTACATGAATAATACAAAATAATTTCTATTGCAATATAATAAAACGCTAATTTTTCTTATTTGAAAATTAATTATAAAAAAATGAATATTTTCTAAAAACAGAAGTGACACCTATTTTACGTGGAAGAAACTGTCGATATTTCGTATTTACAAACTCTAATAAAGATAATCGTTATTGCGCTCTTTATTCCAATTAAAACTTTATTCTTGATTAATTGTATAATTTGTATGTATATTTTAAGATATTCTTTAGACATTTAGCGCTAGATGTAGCACGAATATGAAACTTCTTTCGTAAATGAGCAGATCGTACTTCAAAAGAGTGTTAATCTTGCATGGATTATTTAAAAACTTCATAAAATGGAACCATTATTAACGTTAGTAACAGGGACTACTCCTGAATCTTCGATAACTGCCAGCATTTACTTGAATCAAGAATCATCGTCTATGTGATGGATCGCAAATTTATTTTTAGGAATGAACCATATTAATATGAGCTATTGCTATGATGTGCCGAAATAGCAATCTAAATCGTTTTCTTATCACAATCGTAATGAAATATTACATAACATCAGTTATTTATTTGTAAGGTTTGCTTTAGCTTCATAAAATCTTTGGGCATTTTCAAATCTGGAGGAACTTTGAGGTATAATGAACCGATTCCCTACATAGCGAGATTATTAAACTTCCGAACGAGGCTAATATTTACGTGAAGTCCATTTCATCCAAAATGCGACGATCTGAATTAGAATTCCGTTTAACTCAGCTGAATATTCTCCAAATTTCATTATTAATCGATAATGCTATACATTTTAATTTAAAGCAAGGTTTAAAAATCTCACGTTCACCTGCCAAACGACAAATACTGTGGAATTTCCGTGTCGAAAGTCTATAGGAATGGGATATTTTCTATACGTACCGAAAACTGTGGGCTTAGTTGTCTATCGGAATACAACTATTGCCCAGTTTCATCATCCTGGCCAGTAATAAGGAGTTAAGTTTATGCATTCTTTTTCAGCTATGTGATTATTTTCCAACGAGCGACAAATAGAATAAACAAGAACATCGGGTGGGAAAAAAGTAATTTCGGAGGAAAAGGTAACAGCTGGGAAGGGAAGGATTCGGCCACGGTGGGTCTGTTAAGGGCAGGTTACACGTGCCGCTAAGTCATACGTTACTGGGAAGCCCTCCTGGTCCAATTGGAATACGAAAATATGAGTGCAGCATTGACGTCCAGCCGCGGTGTTCGGTGGGCATCGGACGCAAGCGAAAGCAGTTCAATGCGATAGGTGTCCTTTACGTTTGCAAATTCAACTCGAGCCACAACTCGGAGAGATTCAGATACTCCCCCATTTTAAAAATTATGACTTAAAACTTTTTATTTGATAATCGCCATTTGTCGCAAATTCTCGTGGGATATGCATATTCGTAATCCGTTAAATGCACTCGTAAAGAACTAGCTTTCATCGGAAGTGATGCTAAATAGTGGCGAAAATACGGAAGAAGCGTGTGAACGTTCTTTGATTTTACAAAGCGTCAGTTCTTTATTAAATGATTGGGAGGGTAACTTTGTGAATTTGTATGATGCCTGTAGGATCGTATGCAATATAATGATTAGCGCCCGGGGATAAAATGTCTATTACGATAATGCAATGGAAACCCCTAAAACCCAGTAGGGCGATTAATACTCCAAGAAAGTGGGCGGGAGAAACTCCTACATATTGCAAGGTCGCAACTTCATGATAGCTAAAGTTGACACTATAGGAATATTGTTAACGCCCACGCATATCGAAAGACACAACCACGATAATAAAATGCGTGTCATCACATCGAGTGCTGCTGAGGGCAGAGGAGATACACGATCGGGCTCGTGTAATTTTTTGTTTGTTCAGGGAGGCCATTGTTAAAACCATAAATGAAATCCATTTTAATGCTTATTAATATATTTGATACTAGGGAGTTGCGATTTTACATTCCATGCTCACATAATGCTGACGAATCACACCTAATAATCGACATTCATTTGACCTAATGAAAATCTGTCGTTCATTTCTACCTCCACCCAATATCTTACATATAGCGTCACTATTTTCAATTAATTAGAAGCGCACCCCTGAGTTATATTTTTCGAAGAATTATTGGGGATCATAATATGAAACTGAAATTAATTACCTTGCATGCCGAAATGCAGACGTCTCCAAGATGAGGAGGTAAGCACTCAGTCAGGCAGCGTTTAGGGCGTTGAGGGGTGTTTTAGAAGGAAAGGAAAATAGAGGGAGAGGTAATGGTCAAATAATGCGTGCGTACGTGCGAGTACGAGAGCCGCAAACCTTCTAGGAAATTTCTGGTAAGAGAAGAATGTATTTTCTTGAAATTTGAAGGTAAATATGTCCTATTGAGAGAACTTGGATATTAAACAAGTAGTTCTGGAAACCCCTAATCCGCCTTCTTTCCTTTCAATACAATTTTAATATATCACAAATAGGGGTTATATATGTTTTTCCGTGGTACAGCAGTGCTTTTCGTCACCTCGCTCTACAAACGAAATTTCTTTGAAATCCGTTCTGCCAATACCTTCCAAATTCATAGTTACAGAAACATTCTAACCTTGATATCATGGTAGCCCTGTTTAATCGACCCGGTTGAAATACGACATTTTGTTTATTTATTATGTTATGTTATGTTTATATTAAAAGTATTAAATTTGGTTCAAATTGATGAGAATAGTTAAACACAAATACTTGTAAAAATAATATTTTATCCGTTGTATTGTGGCAGCCTTGCTTTCCATATCTACAGTAAACATCTTGAAATTGCTATTTTATATTGCACGGCTGCTTCATACAAACTTTTGTCAAAATCGGTTTACCTAATTCCTTCCAAATTCATAATTGCCGAAAAGATTAAGTTGGTGGAATACGTCCCTCCGATATCCAGGAAAAGTTGCGAAAAGTAGGTATGTGTTTCGGATACAAAGCAGCCTTCGTCATTGGCGATTCATCTACCATCTATCATTACTTACTTCTCCATACCATTGAGTTGACTTGTCACATTCTCACGTTTTGCATCAATGTTACCACACGAAAATGAAAATTTTAACAATTAAAAATTATTTTAAGACAATATCATTTAGCAAACAATGAAAATGATCTTATTCACAAATCTCTCTCGCAGAATACCTAATTGTTTTATCGAATGTCATTTTACATTTTTTTTAATAAATTGTTAAAAACACTGCCGTATGCGAGCAGAAGTATCTTAGGCAGTCATCGCAGATATTATTTTCAGTTTGTAATATTATTTATATGAAACGTGATGGTTTCTGAAGCAGGAAGGCCGTAGAGATGTAGGGCTGCACGCTAAAAATCAAAGAAAAATGAATGACAGGTACAAAGAGACGTCGATTCCCATATTGTACGGAAAAGTAAATCATAATTTCATCGAGAATCAGGATGTTACTCGAGGTTAATGCCATAATTTGTCCGAGTTGCTGTCAAGATTATGTTTCCCGCGTCATGATGCCGTTACGCTAATTGTTCCTCCATCTCTCATCTATAATACCAGGGAATCCGCGGGATGTTTGGCCTCGCTCAAGCCGCCTTGGGCTGGTGGGGGGAATCACGTAGGTAGGTGTTTCGGATACAAAGCAGCATTCATCATTGGCGATTCATCTACCATCTATCACGTTCAATATTATTATCGTCTTCGTAGTTCTCCTACAGTGTGGATGTAAAATTTGATTGGAATTGAAAGCGCTGACCTCGGAAGTAAAATATGAATGAAAGAAATGTAATTTCAAGAATCGCACGAAATACCGGAATAATGGCAAATGAACCTGAGCCTTGTCTCCTCGTTGAGACAAAAGTTATAGCAGGACAGACAAACGGATAATCAAGCAAACAGACCAAGTGCACAGGGATTCAACATAAGAGACCGCGCCAACGCAAATTGCGTGCCTCTGGGGTACATTTTAGGGAAATTTTTATTTGGCGTTTTCTTCGTTGTTTGATGTTTTCTGTGTGTCCGCTAAATTTCGTTTTGATTGGATAAGACTTAAAAATTAGCTCAGGAACTATAAGTGTGGTGTTCTAGAAAAACTATTGGCAGTCGTCTCTTAAGTTATTTGAACATGCACACAAAATTTTGTGAAAATAAAAAAATCGAGATAGCAGTTATCGTAGAACAGACAATGACGATTCATATGCTACAAGAATTTATTTTAATTTTAAATGGTACTAACTAGAAACTGATGGCAATATCAGAGATTCTGATTTTATTGTAAACGTTTACCTACTATGGGCTACATAAACGTTTTATTTTTCATGAATTAAACGCGTTCAAAAAGATTTGATTTACAAAATTTAACCCACCATAGATACATCTCTCCTGGAATCTGGTAGAACTTGTTCGGGAGCCCAGAATCTTTGTAATGATGTAGTTTTCAGCTTTACTAATGTTTTTACCTTATATTAAGTTGAGATTTTGGTAGAATCTAATTCAATGAAACGATACTTAATGCATAAATCTCCTCTTTATACAGAACCATGTTGGTTACCAAATCTGACGGGCCAGTGACGGGTCGCCTGATTTTTATTACAATTTAAACCAATCTAGAAACATTCACCATTGTTTTAGATTTCTTTTCAAAAGTAAATGAGGTTGGCGGAGAATTAAGCAAAGTTGTAACGTTTGTGCTGTCAGTTTCAGTATCCAACGAAACCTGCGAACATGTATTCAATGTCATTAATGTTTTGTTGAGTAAAGGTCGAAACTAATTAAGTGTGCATCATGTCAAGGTGGAAATTTCAGTATACACCAATTTTAATTACTCACCTAAAAATTTCAATGCCTTTTTCTGTCAAAATCAGATCTTTTGGAGACTGCTAGAGTAGTTCAAAATACAAATTCAAATTACATAAATGAAACACGGCTTTTGAAGTAATGCTATTTTTACGAATTTGTTATTATAATTCATAGAGTAATGTTAAAACAAAATTAATGTTAAACATTCATATATTTTGTAAATGATAAATAAACCAAATTTTATGGTCCTCATTAGCTTTTTTTAACCTATTAACTTCCGGAATCAACAATTTACAAGATGGAAACTGTATATTTAACAATAAAATAAATATTAAATATCATTATATGTTTCCCAATAATTAAATAAAATAGTTTCATTGCTCACACCCGGTTTTTTGACCTAGATAAAATTCTCCCGGTTTCTCCCGAGATTTGCTATTCATTCGGTGGAAATCTCTCGGAATCAACTACTCATGAGGTGGAAACCCTAGTTTCCTGTTTCTACGAGCAAATTTTCAAGACGTCTCTTGTGTGAAGAGAAAATATTATCTGCAGTTGTAAGAATTTCAGAAATCAGGGACGTGAATTCCATAGGAGTAAAATGAGCATCAACCGACTTGAATCAGCACATCTGAGAAAATATCAAAAAATGAAATTTAGTAACAGCGGAAGAATGATATGCGAGATATAAAAGGTAATAAGTAGGAAAGGACTCACCCAGTGTTGCCACCTTATGAGTAGTTAATTCCGGGAGATTTCCTTTTCATGATAGAAAATTCCGGGAGAATCCGGGAGTATTTTCTCTAGGTCGAAAAACAACTAAAGTGACCAATGAAACTTATTTTATTTAGTTATTAGTAAAATCAATAATGATTATTTAATCTCGTTTTATTTTTAAAGTTAGAGTTGTCACGTTGAAAACGGCTGATTCCGGGCGATATCCATATGAATAGTTAACCGTGATATCGTATGTAGGTTAAAAAACACCTAATGAGAACATAGAATAATTGTATTTTTTATTTAGAAAATATTTTAATATATAACGTCAGTTTTGCTTTATTATATGAAATATAATAAATAAATCTTAAAAATAGCATTACTTCAGTAGTAATATTTCATTTGAATTTGTTATTCGAACAACATCGAGCAGTCTCCAAAAGATCTGGTTTTGATAGTAAAAGGGCATGGATATCTTTAAAAGAGCATTTAAAATTGGTTCATACGTGAATTTCAGTCTTGACATGGTCCACATTTAATTTGCTTCGATCTTCACAGCACGATTCGTTAATAGCATTGAACAACGGTCACAAGCTGCGGTGGATACTGAAGCTTAAATCACAAGCGTTACACTATTATTTAATACTCCGTCATCTCCATTTACTTTTGAAATGAAATCTAAAACAATATTGAATGTATAATAATTGGTTTAAATAAAAATAAAAATCAGACGAACCTTTATTGGCACGTTAGCGTGGTAACCAACATGCTCCTGTATAAAGAGCATATTTGTACATTATTTAAATTCAATTTCGAAGATTTTGGTCTGCCGGAAAAGTTCTACCAGATTCCGGGAGAAATGTATCTAAGATTGGTTAATTCCGGGAGACTCCCAGAATTCCGGAAGAGGTGGAACCCCAGACTCAGCGCCTCAGTGCCACTCGGGACGAATGTGGCGCCAAGTGTTAGTTAAACCTTTCTCTCAGATAACTGTCCTAAATACTTTTTCAACGTTTAGGTGAAATTGGTTGAGCTACACGAACGAATCGATTTCGAATAAAGGAGTAAATTATGGAACTGTTATAATATAATTAATTACGTGAGTCGGTCCAGTAGTGTGACGTTGCTCGCGATACAGCTTCTGGTTAGGTCTCACGCATGGCTTCGACTTTAGTGATCGATATTTGTAAATTTCATTTTCCGGCAGCCCGCGGACCACCTGAAAGACACTCGAAGCCCAACAGTGGTCCGCGGAGCACACTTGGAGAACCGCAGCGTTAAAGTAGCTGTATTCAAACATTACAAAGCCGAGGACCCTCAACGACGAGAACTATCTTCGCCCCTAATTCTGTACCATCAAGTTACCGCATAAAAACAATAACAATACCTACTGGACATACAATTGCAATTGCAATTTTCTCGTTCGGCGGCGTTTGTTGTTGTATGACAAAATTTGAAAAATGCCCAAGATGAAAGCACGTTAACCCGTAACCACAGGCATCGGTCTCTCAGACCACACGAAAAATTTCAATAGTCTATTTTATGGTCCATGGATCATTTAGGCCTTTGAGGTTTTGTTTAGCTTTGTATCCTGGAGGTGGCTTTGTTTACTTCACGGTAGTTGCCTTCTAGCTTTGGACCTGTGCGTACTAGAGCGGGTTTAGTTTCGTTGCCGGTCTGAAAAACCGCTTGCCTGTGTCCACGTAATTTTTTTCGGGACAGTTCTTTCACACGGTTTCGGAAATTTCCTACGACATGTTGCAGTTATACCGTCCTGGACCGTCGCACGTCCAAAAATGAAAACCAAAACTGCCTTCCAATGTTTTATTTGTAGCAGCTCAATATATTTGAAATGTTCAGCACCCGCTTGTGGAGAGAGAGCGTGAGAGGGGGAGGGGAGGGCGTTGGAAAGGGAGTGGGATGGGAAGGGGGGATGGTAAGGGGGGGTTAAGGGGAGAGGGAGGGGAGTGGGTGGAGAGGGTGGGAGAGTGGAGGGAGAGGAAGAGGGAGAAGGGGAGAGAGCGGGGTAGAGGGGGAGAGAGATAGAGACAGAAAATAACCAAATGTACTATATATTGAAAATAATTATGTGCGGTTAAGTATTTTATAGCGAAATTTATTTCTTTGTCTAACAATTTCTATTCACCCAAAACCATTTTTACACTCCGTACCACTCAATCATGTTAATTTAATATTTATTGCTTAATTTTTAGTGCATATAAAAGTTGGTGTCATTAATTTGACTTTTCAAGATATTTCTAAAGGCTAAAGACTACTTAAAAAAGTTGTCCAGTATTGGAAAGTACCAGAACTTGGGTGACATTCGTGGTACCGCAAACAGCAACCAAGTTTTGAGAAGAGGATAAGTGAACACGAATTATATTTTGAATTTCTGTCACCCATTTGCTACTTCACGAAACATCTCTTGGAAAACGCTCATAACAGTACTTTTTACCATATGTTAACGACTTTTTATGCCAAAGGCAATAGATTTTTTTCTGGAACAATCAAAATTTATTCATTTTTTCCTCACTAGCGAGTTTGTATTTAAAAGAATTCTCCAATCCATTCCGAAAACACCATTGAAAGAATTCCTTTTGGTGACTTTATGGAGGGATATTTCCTATTTTCCTCCTCCTCTCTCCACCATACCTCTTTCCCATCTGTCTTTTTGTTTGATTTGTCATTCTTAACGGCCCCACTTCAGCCGTCCTCGGCTGAGGGGTGGTCAGCGTGTCTGGCTCCCAATGTTAAAGTCGCCCGAGTAAAATAGTAAAAGGTGCTTGCATACTCACCTTGAAAAAACATTCATTTTTTAGAGACACATTTCGTCATTGGAAATATATTTTTAATTCTAAAGATTTCACCTCTTAACCGATTTTCATTCTTTCCTTGTGTAACTATAATGTAGTAAACCAATCCCTAAATTTTGCAATTTCAAGAATATTATACTTTTTTCACAGTAGGATACTAAAACCACACATTTTTGCCAAATTTTAAAGTTGTACCCTATCTAGTAGTGAAATAATATTTATCTATTTGTTTAAATTTTAAATAATTATAACGGCCGCATCAACATATTGATGGAGATTTTTATTTGGGTATGTGCACCAAGTTCAAAATAACTTTAAAATTTCCGCTTCAACACGACATTATTTTTTTTCACGATTCTCAAATATTAAAACAAATACTACACAACCCATATTCTACACATGAAAATTATCACCACCTGATGTTACTTGGTTGTCCTTTGTACCTTGATGTGGTAGAAGGGCTTGAGCATTTCAAGGGGCAACATTTTGTCGTTGTCAAAGAGAGGATGACAAGGTAGGAAATTTAACACCACATTTGAACAAATACAAAGTCTCAAAATTAAAACACAAATTTATTAGTGTAATATTGTAAACACTGGAAACTGTATTGGGTACTCAGTTTCAGCCAGAAGTTACAAGATGAAAATATTGATGATACATTGGTCATTGATTCACAACAGTTATATGCAGGCAATTAACAATGTAATGCTTATTGTAAAAGAGCTTGTTGGAATGACTTGAAAGTAGATTTAAATGCAACCTTAAAAGGCATTGATGTATAATAATGTACAATTAAGACATGCCATTAAACAAGATTTTATCTTTTGTGTATAACAGCTTGTAACTTGTTTAATCTATGTGAAAATCCTTCTTCGGGTGGACGTTTCTGTTTTATTAAGGTTAAAATTTAATTTTGTAAAATGCACAAAAGATATTTAGATGCTTAAGCATTGACAGTATATGGAATATAGTGGAGTACATTATAATTCTTAACTAAAATTACACTTAGTCAAGGAACACACAACAATCAATGCTAAGTGTTCTATCTGTTCTTTTTTTAGAATTTCACAATAATGAAAATTATGTGTGTAATTAAATACCCTCGACCATCCTATACTGCCAGAAGGCTCAAATAAATGTAACTGTTGCTTGACATCACAGCTTTTGGGAGTTCATTAACCACTTTGCTGGTATCATTTACCCACTTTTGGTTATTCATGAAGGGATAATTTATATATGCGGAGATATTAATTTAATAAAAATAAATAAATGCACTAGTTAATGCATCAGAATATGCTGAAATCTTTTCAACACAACCTACTCATAAGTAGATGCATGTAGAAGGTGAATGTTTTTTATTAGATAGTTATAACAATGTCGACTATTGCTTGGCACAACATTAAAGATTCAGCCATCAGATAATTTGCGTAATACTTTCAAACTGTAAAATATCAGCCTGAGCTCTTAGATAATACAAAAAAAACTATATAGTATATAAAAAATAAATAGACAGGTATTATACAGAAGATTTTGAAATGAAGACGATGTTTTTCACTAAAGAGCCTATCAAAATCACATCCACAGAAAATAATTATGTTGTCAGCAAAGATGACCAAAATTGCTAAAACACTCGAAATTGCTTCAGTCATAATTAACAGGCTAAAGCCTTTTTCTTGTATGAAGAAATTATACATTTATTATTTTCTTTCTGTTTACCAACAGAATACTTATGAATGCTGGTGGAGGTTTTCGGATTTCGCTGCGTTGGCGGCATTTCTGGCTCTAGACGTTTCGCAGACATTGCAGTCTGCATCTTGAGGAGACGAAGTGAGAACAGATGGTAGGGATCTGCTTTTATATCCACTCGGCCTTCCTAGTTTAACCGTTGTCCATCGCTGATTGGATCATTCGAGTTGCTATCCTTTTCTCTTTGGTGGTTGCTCCAACGTATTATCTTCCCTTTCACGTTTCCGTTGGAAGAGTCGCTTCCATGTTGCGCTAATGTGCAAACCGTCGTCCCGGTTGAGATTGACTGGATGTTTTTCGATATTCATAGCTTCGCGAATTAACCTCGGAAAATATCGATCTTCTTTCGCGAGCAATTTCGTTTCCCCGAGCCTGTTTTTATGTACCGGGCCGCAGGTGAAGTTCTCCGCTATGGCCGACTCCGTCCAATTCTTGTTCATCATGGCCCGATTATGTTCGCCTAAGCGCCAGCGAATGGATCGTCCCGTTTGTCCTACATAAACGTGTCCGCAGCTGCATGGAATCCTGTTGACTCCTTCAGATGTTAGCGGGCCGAGTGCATCTTTCGAAGACGGAAGTTCTTCTTTTATTTTTCTTAGCGTGTTTGAACGGACGACGATATTTTCTTTTTGTAGAACCCTGTCTATGCGTTCTGATGTCCCGGCGATGAAGGGAATTTTTGCGTAGGCTGTGGGCTTTGGTCGTTCCACCGAAGGTTTTTGCTTCGGTTTTATGTTCCGCCGGATGAAGGGGTGACTGTAGCCATTATTCATAAGTGCCCTTCTTATATGCTCTTCTTCGTCTTTTAGCGACTCGGGATCGGAGACCGTCTTTTTTCGGTGCATCAGGGTCTTGATTTTTGATGCCTTCTGCTGAGGATGGTGATGAGAGGCAGCATGCAGGTAACGGTAAGTATGCGTTTTTTCCGAAATACGCTGTGTCCAAGGCTTCCGTCAGGTCTCTTCTTCACCATGACGTCGAGAAATGGTAGGGTGCCGTTCTCTTCGACTTCCATGGTGAACTGGATGGCCGGGTGGACTTGGTTGAGTTGACGGTGGAACTCATGAAGTTTATTTGTCCCATGGGGCCAAATGACGAATGTGTCATTCACGCAAAGTCTAGTACCCCTACGGAAAGACCGGAAACTTAACAGAAATTTAACAGATTAAATGGACTTAAATGAAAAAATTGCATATAAGAAATCAAACTTATTACCATATATCACACATTACGAGAGTACAAAGTCATTATCAAATTACATAACAGTGAGGTATTTTTACATAAATATTATACAATCAAGATATAAAAATGAATTATTGTAACAGAATTTTATAACGTTAATACCTTTTATTCATGAAACGTATTTAAAGGAAATTCACGTGGACGACGAAAAACGTCAAACTTTCACGTCATGAATGAATTTGTGGATCAAGCAAAAATCTATTTGTAAAGTGATTTTTTCGGCCCTGGAACACATTCTCTTTCTGTTGCACCTGTAAAAAGAGCGAAAATGAATTTCTAAGAATGTCACTCATTAAACATGCTAAACCTAATGAAATTGATGCAGGAGGCAATGGGCATGCTTCAAATGTTGCAATAAATGTAAAATAAGGCAAATGCGCTTACGGCCCATAAACAATGTTTCTATGATGATCACATTACCATTTGTAAAATTAAACACATCACATTGCACTAGAAAATGTGCACTTTATCTATAATTTATTCCAAGCACAGTTGTATTTGCTGACGTTTACGTGTTCACAGCAGTTACAGTTAGACCATTTAAGATCTATATGTATTCATCATATAATAAGGAAAACTTTTGATATAGAGATTTCAATTTCTCGATCGAAAAATATATACATATTTCTAAATGTTTTGAAACAAAGAAGAATTATGTCTAGGATTATAAACAAATGCATAATGAGAAACAAGAAATATTCAAGTTAACAATTTCTGTAAATTCAAAATATTTCAAATTAAAACAATGAGACATCGCTATGGTACACTTATTTCATTCTATTACAAGCACAATTCTATCCTCTGGCGTCTCTGTTGCAGTTTAACTTATAAAACTCACTATAATCTACTGATAACCGCGAGAAGTTTTATACAGAAATTTCAGTTACTCAATCTAAAATTACTGCTTATTTTGTGAACTGACACGAACCATATTCACGGCCAGGGCAATGGACGACACAGCTAGGTGAAGTAAGCGAGGCTTAACACCTGAAAATGAGAAATATTTCCTCTCAAAATGCTTCTCGTACACCAACAAAAGAGAGAAATTTCTTTCCTTCCTTCCTAGAAGATATATCCATTGGAGGTATCTGTTAAGAAAATATAAAAGCATTCTCACAAAACGAATTCAAATAACTATTCGTAGAACTAGTTCGTTAATCTTTTTTTCAAAAATATATGATATTTTTAAGATTTACCTGTTGATTGGACATCAGAACAACGTTTTCTTAAACAGTGATGAATGCATATCTACTATATATCTACTTGACAAAATCTGAGTAACTGACAACCTCTCAATAAGCAATGGCCAACTTTTTTCAAGAAAAATGGCCGCTGTTCCGTTACGAGACACAAGGAACGTGTGGCGCTGTGGTGATGCGACAGAGAGAGAGAGAAAGAGAGAGAGTGAGAAATAGAGGTAGAAAATGAGAGAGAGAGAGAGCCGACTGCGACTGCAGCGCCTATCGCGGACACCTTAGCATGGTGAACTACGTGTAAAAGCTGGGAATCTATTCTCCCATAAGAGTTTCATACCCCTGCATCCACGTAACGCATGAAGGTTGAGGACCACATGATACTAGCGCCTTAGACTCGAAATGCTCCATATATAGATTGGCTATGACGGGGGAGAGAGGACAGCCCATATCTGCTCCCTCCTTCTGGTCGTAAAACTGTCCGTTCCACAGGAAGTAGTTGTTGGTGAGGCAGAATTCTGTTAACTACGGATAGTCTGCCGGCAGTCCATGATGTATAAGCTCCTTCAAGATTTCGATGGAGTCCTTTATAGGAACCTTAGTGAAGAGTGAGGTCACGTCAAAGCTTACAAGAATATCGTTCTCCGAAACTTTCATGTCGTTTAGCCTTTCTATCAAATGTGCTGAATTCTTCACGTGCGATTCCGTTCCGCCTACGTACGTCTGTAAGCTGCGTGCGAAGTATTTTGACAGCCGATGTGTTGGGGAGCCGATGGCGCTGACGATGGGTCTCAGAGGAACGTCGTTCTTGTGTATTTTTGGTAACCCAAACAGTTGTGGAGGCCTGGATGATGACGGCAGTAAATTCCGTTGGTCTTAAATAGGTATTGAGGATTTCTAAATCAACTCTCGGATTTTCCTTTCGGTTTTCATCGTCGAGTCGCCTTTTACTGTGGAGTAAGTTGGATTGTCCAGCAGATTGCGGATCTTCTCGTCGTAGTCCTCCTTGGAGATGATTACTGTGGCGTTTCCCTTATCAGACGATAAAATCACGATACTTTTCATGTTTTTCAAATCTGTGATGGCCTGACTTTCGGCTGTTGAGATGTTGGAGGTTGGCGGTCCTGCTTTACGAATAATATGCGCCACCTCTTGGCGCATTTCTTCTGCTTGGTTCGATTTCAGATTTCGGATGGCCGCTTCCACTCCGACGACAATTTCTTCCTTAGGTATTTTGTTGGGATCGATAGCGAAGTTCAGACATTTCGCTAAGACTGATTTTGCTGCATCGGAGAAATTGACGTCCGTTAGGATGTAAATCGTCTTTTCATGGCTCGGCGTCCTTTATGGGAACCTTAGTGAAGAGTGAGATCACGTCAAAGCTTACTAGAATATCGTTCTCCGATACTTTCATGTCGTTTTGCCTTTCTATAAAATGTGCTGAATTCTTCACGTGCGATTCCGTTCCGCCTACGTACGTCTGTAAGCTGCGTGCGAAGTATTTTGACAGCCCGATATGTTGGGGAGCCGATGGCGCGGACGATGTGTCTCAGAGGAACGTCGTTCTTGTGTATTTTTGGTAACCCATATAGTCGTGTAGGCCTGGATGATGACGACGGTAGGTTACTTTGGTTTTTATATGTATAGAGGGTTTCTTAATCAGCTCTATGTTTTTCATTTCGGTTTTCATCGTCGGGTCGCCTTTGAGTGTGGAGTAAGTTGGATCGTCCAGCAGATTGCGGATCTTCTCGTCGTAATCCTCCGAGGATGATTAAGGTGGCGTTTCGCTTATCTGCCTGTAAAATCAAGATGCTTTTGTTGTTTTTCAAAACTTTGATGGCCTGTCTTTCGGCTGTTGAGATGTTGGAGGATGGTGGTCTTGCTTTACGAATAATACGCGCCACCTCAGATTCAGAATTCAGAATTCAGATTTCGGATGGCCGCTTTCACTCCCAGACAATTTCTTCATTAGGTATTTTGTTGGGAGCAATAGCGATGTTCAGACCTTTCGCTAAGACTGATTTTGCTGCATCGGAGAAATTGATGTCCGTTAGGTTGTAAATCATCTAGTCGTGGCTCGGCGTCGGATCTGGATGTTGATTCTTATGGAGATTTTAAAATTTCTTAACCTGCTTATCCTTGAAAGACCACTGGGTTTTGGTTGAGGTGGTGGTTGTGGTTGTTCTCAGTCTTCGTGAGACATAACGGAGGCGAGCTCTAGGTGGTGATGGTAGAGATTATGAGCGCATTGAAGAAGCGCGTAACTCGTGGAGCGTATGCGTTTACGCAGGAGTGCTTGGCTTGTTGAAAAAGGCGAGTGATGACAAACGTTTGCACTTCTGTTTGTGGAGACGCTCGAATCTCCTTCAATTCCTCTGGATGTTCTCCCCGTAGAGGGATATCAATTTGAGTTGAAGGCTTTCGCAGCGTTGCTGAATGCCGGTGGAGGTTTTCGGGTTTCGCTGCGTTGGCGGCATTTCTGGCTCTCGACGTTTCGCAGACATTGCAGTCTGCATCTTCAGGAGATGAAATGAGATCCCGTCAGCTGTATGAATTTGCCTCAGTGAGAGCTTTCCACTACTGTGCGGTTAAGCTTTCAGTGGTTGGGCAGGGAGGTAGCAGGATGCTAATTGGACAGGTCCACTCGCTGTATGAAGAATGGCGGCTGTAGCTTCCGATGTCTTTTCTGAGGAATCGTTACTTCATATGCTGAAATGTCCTCTCTAACAAGGATGGCTGTTCCTCCTCCTAGTCTGCCCTCCCTGTCTGTTCGAAATACCTTGAATCCGGGTGCCGCCCATTTCCAAGATGGCTTAAGGTGTGTTTCGTGTATAAGAGCTACTGTGACGTTGTTTCCCTGGAGGAAAGCTAGCAGTTCAGGTGTTTTTGTTCTTATACCACCGTTGCAGTTCCAGGTGATAAGGACTATTCCGGAGAGCTGGGTGTTCTTATCCATGCATAGTCAGTATTTGGGCGGACATTTGGGCAAGCACTTGTCCAAGGGCCGCGATTTGTTTCTGCAGGAATGATGTAAGGAGGGAGGTTAGGGCCGAATCCGTTGTCGGGAGGACAGATGGATTATCTGTAGTTGGTTCAGGTTGAGGTGGTATCTGTCTGTGGCGAAGGGTGACGTTGGGTTCCTGTATCGTCTCGCCGTTTGTGGCTGCGGGATGCAGGAGTGGTGGGAAGTCCGAATTTTGGTGTGGATGTGCTGCGTTCTTTCTTTTGCTGCCCCAGGCGTTGCCTCTTGGAGCTGGTTCCGGTACATAGGCAGGGGGTGCCTGCTGGGGCTGAGAGGTTTCCAGCGATCCAAACCATTTCCTTGCCTCTCGTTGGTATACCGGGCAGGTCTTATAGAAGGCGGGATGTGGGCCTCCACAGTTACAGCATGTGGCAGGACCATCCTCCTTTTTCTTCGGGCAGGTTTTCTTCAGGTGGAGGCCGCCACAGTTATAGCATCGAGGTGCCGCTGGGCAGAACGTTGATGAATGTCCGAAACGATTGCATTGGAAGCACATCTGTGGTTCTTCATGTCGGTATCGTAGAATGTGGACTCAAGAATTCCCGATGGAAGTCCATCGGAGGAAATCTTTTGGGTCCCATCCTTGGGCTGTGGCGAGGGTTGATACTACGAATGTCCCTAGGGGTGATTTGTAAGCTCGGCGAATCTGACGAGTGCGTAAGACTGGAACCTTCATGTCCTCCAGAATTTCCTTGAGATAAGATTCTTCCATTATTGTATAAAGCCCTCTTATGGTAAAGCTAGGGGTTTTTTCCTCTATGGTCCCCCAGGTGGAGAACTGTGCTTGTTCTTCTCTTAACATAGTCTGCACACTTTTGTGGTCTTCTATATTGGTTAGCTGTAGCCTGGTATATTGCCTACGTGATGTCACTTGGAAAGAGTGGTCCTTTATGACACTCATGACGGCTGTTATAAATTGTCGGAAGTCTGCCAATTCATATAATAGAATTGCTGGCGGCTTAGGTAGACTTGTCTGGGATGGCTCGGCGGGAGGGGAGCTGGAAGCAGGCCCCGGAGTGACGTCTGTATTAGCGTCTCTGAGGAGCGGGTCGTAGCGGTTGTTGGTTTCTACCGTTTAGTGTTGGACGGCAATAGTCTCGGCAGCGGTGAAGTATGGCTTAAATTTTGTCTTCCGCTTCTTCTTTGGCTGTTGAAAGGTGCCCGTGCCAATGGACTTTCTAGCTCGTGTATCAGCATCCTCTTGGATAGGGGCTAGTTGGGAGTTATCGTTGTTGTTTTGGCCCTTGAAAAGGCCTTCGTCAGTTGGTTTCCCTTGGCTTGGTGTGCTGTCAAGAATTACTAGCCGGTCTTTCGAAGTCAGATATTGGGAGTCAATTTTCCGGTCGTTTGGACCGGCGTCAATCTTAAAATCTTTTCCGAAGAGGATGTGTTTCATATTACTGGGTAATGATGTATCGACGTTCGTCCTAGGAGGAATCGTCCTATGTTGTACCTTTTTTGCCGGCGGTGATCTGAGCAACGATATTTCGCAGAGCGGGTTTAAAGCTGAGGGGGCTGAAGCCCTTCCCCTCTAGCCTACCAACTGCCACCTGTCCGAATAGTCAAAAGAACACGATGTGCGGGTGAGAAGATGGACCTATGTTAGCCACCCCCCGCTGCAAGAGAGAAAGTGTGACCGTGCAAGGTTCCCCCAGGTGCTCCGCTCGCAGCAAGGCGTGCGGTTTACCCCTGAGTAGATCCTGGTCACGCTTAGAAGGCCCTGGTAGGCCTGGGCCACAGCGGATTACAGTACTTCCTCCCCAGGGGGAGTTTTCCAAACACCAGCCAGAGCAACGGAATAGCTAGAGGAGTTCGTTATTGTTGAGTCGCTGACCATAAGCCGGCGAATGATCGATTGATCGATCGATCAATGTTTTCGATGAGCCGATCGATGAGATCCGATGGTAGGGATCAGCTTTTATATCCGCTCGGTCTTCCTAGTTTAACCGTTGTCCATCGCTGATTGGTTCGTTCGAGTTGCTATCCCTTTCTCTTTGGCGGTTGCTCCAACGTATTTTTCTTCCCTTTCACGTTTCCGTTGGAAGAGTCGCTTCCATGTTGGGCTGATGTGCAAACCGTCGTCCCGGTTGAAATTGAATGGATGTTTTTCGATTTCAATAGCTTCGCGAATTCACCTCGGAAAATATCGATCTTCTTTCGCGAGCATTTGCGTTTCCTCGAGCGTGATTTTTTGTCCCGGGCCGGAGGTGAAGTGTTCCGCTATGGCCGACTCCCTCCATTTCTTATTCATCATGGCCCGTTTATGTTCGGCTAAGCGGCAGCGAATGGATCGTCCTGTTTGTCCGACGTATACGTGTCCGCAGCTGCTTGGAATCCTGTAGACTCCTTCAGATGTTAGCGGGTCGAGTGCATCTTTCGCAGACGGAAGTTCTTCTTTTACTTTTTTTAGCGTGTTAAAACGGACGACGATATTTTCTTTTCGTAGAACCCTGGCTATGCGTTCTGATGTCCCGGCGATGAAGGGAATTTTTGCGTAGGCTGTGGGCTTTGGTCGTTCCACCGAAGGTTTCTCTTTCGGTTTTAAGTTCCGCCGGATGAAGGGGCCTCCAACGCAGCGAAACCCGTAACCCTCCACCAGCATTCAGCAACGCTGCGAAAGCCTTCAAGGCAGATAGAATACTTATGAATTTAAACACAATTTCTTTAAATAAATAAAACATCCTCGTCAAGTCGTATTCCCTCCTAAGGCCTGTCGACACATTTCATACACCACATAGCTGATGCCAATTGCAGGGACCACTTTCATGAAGCTGGGCCTAATTCCTCGATAGAGACCAAAGAATCCCTCCCTTGCTATTATCTCACGTATTAATCTCGTCATGGTTTGGGCATGCTCTGGGCTTGTCAGTATATCTGAAAATACAAAAGAAAGTCAACATCATAACGTTGGAAAAGAGAAGAAGCGGAAAGCATATTATGTGACCAAACAAAAGATCACAGAGAGTTAATTTGAACTCATGAATTATTATGACATATATTTTGCAAGATTATTGACTTTGTAATATATTAACCCTTTCTGGTCTGAGTGATTTAAAGAATATCTCATACAAGATTGATGGCATTGCTGACATAGAAGCAATAAAATAATTACGTGTACTTTTTATAAATTTTTATTGGCACATGCAGTTTAACTTATGTGAAAAAATGGGCCGATCATAGGTATACCAATGGCCAAAGGGAAAAAATCAGGGATGTCGATATCTGACCGGAAAGGGTTAATTCCCTTGGCGACAAAAAAATACTGGACAAATTAACATTCAAGGAAGCTACTTCAGTCGTGATAACTTCATTCGAAATTTTGTAAATGTGGTCTTTCATGATTTCATGAATGTTCTCCATCACTCACCTTGAGCTTGGAGCCTTGTTCTCACCAGAGCAAGCGGATACGATACTATCAGCCCACATGTGCTACTAATCGTCCCACAGCATAAGGGAAGCAAAATCCCTGGATTTTCTGAACCATTTTGCCGGATATAATAATTCTTCAAGGTCTGAAATACAAGATGGGAAAACTTAATATAAATTAAGACTAATTTACTATTTTTAGTTTCTAAATTTAAGTAAATAATGCAATCTGTCCAAGCACATTTTAAAAGTTAATGTAGGAATGAGAAAGTTTTTATAATTTGATACAGTTATTAAAGCATTTGGCATTTTTATAAATATGAAGTTGCAGTTTATTTATCAAGAGATCATAATAATACTGCATGATTAAAAGAAGCAATTTATATATTGAATATGAAGTAAATAATCTACTTTTAACTGTTAACTAAGCTCATTACCTAGAGACAACATTAAAAATTAGTCTAAAATATCTCAATGTACAGAAAAACAATAGAAAAATTAAGAACTCATTTGCCACATTCACAAACATCCAAGATAAATAATTTGACTTACGAACCTCATAAACAGCCAGATCTATGCCAGCATATGGGATTATCCCAAGAAGGTTTGGTAGGTATCCACGGTAAAAAGTTCTGAGTCCCTCCCTCCTATAAATTTTTTTTGCTGCATCAATGATCCCAGCATACTGGCCAGTTTTCCTGAGGGCCAGTCTAGTTTTTAGCACCTAGACAAAAAAATTAGCACAATTAATGAATGCACTTAGAAATCCAACTTAAGATGTTTAAGCAAAGATTTTAATGAAACAACAATGAGGATACTTCTTTTCACCTCAAGTGGATATATAATGGTCTGGCTCACTCCACCAGCAATTGACCCAGCTACGAAACGCTCGTTGATGCTCAAATCCTCACCGCTGTTTTGATGGATCAACGTTTTTGTTTGCTCATAAGCCATGAACTTTATTGCAGTTTCTGGAACAATCTTAATAACATTTACTCCATTTCCTCGCCAGAGTCCTCTGATACCACCCTCTTTTACCATTTCGTGTAAACAAGACACAATTCCTCCTTTATTACCGTGTACCTGAAATAAATTCCAGAAAGATAAGTTTAAAGTGGTAAGTTCTTTTAACATCTACAGTTATGATTATCTGAACTTCTAATTAGCATTGGGAACAAATTTGGTAAAATGCAATTTTTTTCTTCATAAAATACTTTTGCGTCATATTTTTCCTGATGTATGTATGTATTTCATTTTTATACCGAATTGCGAGGGACTTTGACATTCAGGGTGTTTCGAATGCTTCAACACTGCAATGAGACAAGGGTGGAGAAGAAGGAAGAGTGAGAATTTGCTTAAACCGCTTTGTTCATAAAGATTACTCAATTTAGTAGCAGATTTTATTTCAGCCAGCTATTAATCATTCAGTTGTTAAGTTTTACATTTTATCTATCAAAATATTTTATTGAACAACGGTATAGGAGTTGTTTCCTTTCTTTATCTTTGCCATAGTCTCCACTCATTATTAATATACATTTTATTAATGTATTTGTTGTTTTAATTACAATAGTAATATTCAAAAATATATATCAAAAATACATTTATATGCCTATTTGATGACATTTCAACACATGATTTTTAATAATGCCAAATTACCCCGAGTTTTTATTATCAGCGCCAACTTTGATCAGAGAATTTCAGATATTTATACTTTATTGCAATTAGAACAAGAAGTCCAAACCAGGACTAATGCAGGCTGGTTTCCCATAGCTGACGTTCCGAATTTATTACTTATATTGACAAGAAAAGTGTTAGTGATTCCAAGGAATTCTCTGGAAATCAAATTAATAGAGCATTATCAGGTTTAAAATATTAATAGCAATGTCAAATTTTCTTTCTCACGTATTTTCCATATATTTCATTTGATAAATGTTACTGTTTATACACTGATATGTGTGAATCATCTGTTCATTGCTGAAGGGTAGTCAAGTGAAATAGAAAATAACAGATTTGTTCACTCATCTATGCTCAAGCCGAGTTAGGAAATAATCGTCTCCATGGCAACAAACCGATAAAATGCGACTTACAACGTAAAAACTCTGTTTTAGTAATAATTCAATAAATTACGATAAATTATCAAAATTCGGAGTTAATATTTGGAATCTAAAATCTCTTCCCCTTAGAACATGACAAACCTCACTCCGATATCAGAATTTTAAGATATTTTAAAGTATTAAAGAAAACATCCCTGTAGGATGGATTTGATACTTCAATCTTTGCACAAGCCTCATACCAACAAGTTTCATGAAAATCTGCCCATTGATGCAAAAGTTGTTAATAGGGGACACACACAGATAGGACCATTTCATTAGGCTGTTTCCTTTAGAAACCAGCCCAATAGAAATGAGTTTTTCACAAAAAATACAATATCATCACATTTAATACAACATAAATACCACGAAATTCTTCATGCTTTTTTAAGTTATTGGTATTTCGTTCCAATTCAAGTATTTTTTCAAGTAATTACCGTGCATGATTTAAATTAGAAGTTTGGTATTCAACAACTCAACGTCGCATCCATTAAAATATATAGTCAGACCCCTATTTACCACCCCTCCCCATATAGTGCCACTCCTGCTTACCGCCCATGAATCGTCGTGAACAAAACTTCCATCTTATGATTGAATAGAGCTAGCATATACCTCGATTTATCGCCACCGCCGCTTTAGCGTCAAAGGCAGTGATGGACAAACGGTGGCGCTAAATCGGGGTCTGACCGTAATTAAAGATCTTAGGATTTCGGCGTGGACCTAAAGAAACCCTATCTATAATAGAGAACTAATAAGCCTTTAGTGAAGCTCGCTGATGATATTTTCCGGCGTCGGTAAATTTTCATGTCAAAATCACTTGCACTGGTTGATATGCAAATTGCAAGTCTATTAATCGCTATTAGGACTCGGAGCGGAAAGTGCGATCGCGATGCGCACCAATGAGGAAGCGAAATCTGCAGACGAGGAGAGACTTCCCTCTCGAAACGATCAAACCCCGTCACACTCCCTCAATCTCCGCTCCCCGACCGCTGAACTACGTTATCTCTAACAAACCTCCTCGCGCGGACCAATGGGGACGTTACGGCGGCCGGGGATGGACTTGGCTTGGATCTTGCTCGGACGACGAGAAGAGCCTTTGCTTCAGCGATGGAAAGTTACAGGGTGATGGAAGATTACGTTATGATAGACAAACGGAGACGAAACGGGGAACATTAAAAGGCGCACACGAAATGGTCATGTCGAAACGAATGACTTCTCTCGGGAGATTTGATCCCGAGATTTATCATATTAATATTTTATCGTGCGTTTATCGGCAGCTCGGACACGGAACTATGCAACGGCAAAAAATGATGAAAAAGCGAGAGGACGGTTTCCATGCACCGACTCGGCATTGAGGGACAGACACGCTACCAATCAACCCTAAATTTTTGAAAACGATTGAAAAATGAATAATAATAATAAGCAAAAGAGATCGTTGAAAATATTATTAATCAAAGAAGGTTTTCACTTCGTAGAACGACATTACACGAATGAAATGAAACCCATTACTTAAAATTACACTTCGATTTATAATCGCGACCGGTTTCACGTAACGGTAAGTAGACTGATGATGCGAAAATGTGTCGCGGATATAAATTGAAGTGTAATTTTAAATAATGGGTTTCATTTCATTCGTACCAAGCAAATGTGGGAGGTACAGCACACGTTTTGTTTTAAAATCAGCAGGTCGGAAACCCATTGGTTTAAAAAATGAAGAATTCATTATATATCGACGCTACGCGCTAGTCACCACCAACTCTCATCCTATTTATTGCCGAAAAATAAATGAAAAATATTACTAATTATAAGAGCAATGAAAAATTACTCAGCCTACTACCTAAAAATAATGGCACTACAAACGTTGACGGAACAACAGTGTAAAAGGTGCTTTTTACCAAAACAATAAATATAACTGAAAACAACTGGGGAACTACTAAACTCATGATTAAGATATAAAAAACTAGCCAAAAAAGTTTTTGGAAACCGGTGGATTTACCTTGACCACAATTTTATTCCGGATATGAGGCGAGCTACATAATTCATTTTTGGAATTAAATTGCACACGGAGAAAACAACGGATTACTAAACTAAAGCTAAGCCAGCTACACGCGTAAACGATCACGAATTTAACAATTTTTTTAGATTCGTATGTCACAAAGGCTCCATCGAATAACACGAAGTAGTCATTCGGTCGATTTCCCTTGAATTTTGAAGACCCATCTCACAATCACGTGATACGAGGATTATCGAAGTCAGCCCACATCTGCCAAAGATCATAATGGAAGCACTAGGAGGAGGGGGACATGGACATGAGTCGGCAAACCATAAACCGAAGCAATCGGTGGAAATTAGAATGTCACGTGGAAGGGATTGCGGATCGGCAAGTCACCCAACGCACAGTGGGACCAAATCCGAAAAAGGGGACCCATGTATATGCATATATTACAATACTGAAAGTAAGCGAGTAAATGCCGGAAATTTCTGAATTATTAATTTGAATAATACCTGTCGTATATAGAGCGAGTTTTCCATTCAGTCTCTATATATCATGCTAACATCTTCTAGGACACAACGAACAAAACGTTCGAGCTTCCGAATCCTCTTTATAACCGAGTTATACCGTGTGTAATTTTCTATAGTTCATTTATTTAAACTATTTCAGGAACGGCTTTTCCAGGACTTATATAATGGACAAAATATCGATAACAAAGACGATCACGTACAACCATTCTGTCGGCAGGATTCGAACCCACGAGCATTGGGAGCCAGACACGCTAACCACCCCTCTACCAAAACCGGCAATAATATTTTTAACAGGACAAAAAGAGAACCCAGCTTATTATTTTTTGCGGTTAATTTTTTCATTATTACTACTTGCCATTTACTTGCTTTACTCATAGACTCGACTATGTACACGCAAACTCCCATTAATTTATTACGAAACGGGGAAAAATTATATTCGCGGCAGTAAGGAAATGCGAAGGAAAATGAGGCAGATCACGGTCTTACCGAGAGTGAAGTACAGAGGGAACGGAAGAAATAGTAACCGTTTCATATCCTTTCCACCTGCCTCCTTCCCTTCACCAATTCCATCATACGGCGACGTCGCTCCATAAAAAATGGCTCCGTCTGAATGATCGCCTCTTCACTTGACACCCTCTAACGCCACGCGGCCAAAACCCAACCCCGAATAATCGAAGCATAATGGAAGAAGGTTGGGTGGGGGTTTAATACCACGGCAGGAGATAGCGGGGTGGGATTGACCCCGACCAGTTTTTCTACGTCTAGACTTACTTGTTGGAACACTTTGAGTCGATCCAAAGGTGCGGTGCAGGTACGGGATACGCCTCCGGCGATGCCACCTGCTACCAGAGTTCGCCACCACATACCAGAATGCATTTCAGCCGATGTGAAATCATCTGGTACGTTCATATCCTCCCCGATGTCGAGATGCTGAAGAGGAAGAGTGGAGCGGGTGAAACGACACTTCATAGTACTTCGACCGTTATTACACCCTCCGTACCATCTTAAACATTTAACTACTGCAGTGAAATTACGAACACGTATCTGCGGTGCGGTCTTCCAGACCGCCACTGTTTATTAATTTATTATGATTATTTCAATATCTACATCTACAATTTGGTTCTCCACGTTAAATAATGCCATGGGTTAAGTAATAAAAAAATTATATTCACTTTGTTTGTAAAATATAAACTAGGCGGTAATTTGACACTATAATTTAGGCGGTCTCTCGCAGACAGCATCTATATAGTTAAATGTTAAAACGTTTTCGTCAAAAAATTACGAAAATCGATGGAACGTTTTTAGACCATTCATGGATGAATAAAGCGGAATATATTCTTGAATGTGCCTAATTTATATGCCGCGAGAAATAACGCTTGCCCAAAAAATTTCTATATTCATCACACTCTAATAGTAATACGTTAAAAATCAAATTCTACCATGGCTTTCCACAAATTAAATTCATAGATATATTTAACGAAATATTAATATCATCGAGCGCACGGTATCTGGTCAAAATATACATTTTTAAGCCATTCATTTAGGATAAAAACACCCGGGACCGGCTATTTACAAGAACAAATTGGTCAAAGCCTCTCAACTGCCTCATCTTCTCCGGGGGGAAACCAAAACGAAGTAATTTATTTTTTAAGGCTGGACACTGAAGCGTCTTCCCCTGGCGTGACGTCACTTTCATTGCTATGGCAAGAGAATTGGCGGCTGAATGAAGAGCACTCAGTTCGTTTTCTATTTACGAGAGTTAGCGGTAAACAGCACACGGCCTATCTACATCTACAAGTTACCCTGCAATTCACCTAGCGGACAAGATGGAGTTGGAAGAGTCTGGCAACTAGATGGGAACTCTGCGCCACAAAAAATCTGGCGACGATACAGCTTTAATCACTCACTTGCAAGGGCTATTATTACCTACGAGGATTAGGGGGAAGTATAACTCAAAACAACTAAGTTCTGGAGCCTAGTAAAAAGTTTGGGGATATTATTTACACTATTATACGTAAGATACTCTCTTCTTTAACCTTACACATGCCAGCCGACATAATTTTTATGTAGAGATCACAATAAAATTGGAAAACATTGCGCCAAGATAGGTTTTATGGCAAAATGGCATCCTGAATTTTTCCAGCCCTGATCATTGAGCTGACTTCGTTCTGTTTGCTAACGATCAAACGGGATAGCTACGCAAACTTATATAACTTAGAATAATAAATAACTGATTTTATCACACTTTCCGGTAGGAATAGGTGGTTTCAAAATAACGATAAGTGAGCTAAGTTACCCTATTAAGGCGATATGTACGTACAAAAACAGGGAGAGAAAGCCAACCAGCACAATACTGTCAAAATATATTACTATTAATATTATTTACGTTATGGTACGAAAGATACTATCTTCTTTAACCTTATTACACTTGCAAACGGCATAATATTTATACAGAGTTCACAATACATTGCAAAAAATAGCGCCAAGATGGATCTTATGGCGACATGTCATCTTGAATTTTTCCAGCCCTGATCATTAACCTGACTTCGCTATGTTTGCTAACGATCAAACGGGATAGCTACGCTAAATTAACTAACTTAGAATAATAAAGAACTGATTTTATCACGCTTTCCGAGCAGTTGGTCCCAATTATAGAACCCAATGATTGAACATTGCACTTAGAACACCCATTTATTTATATCATATTTCCATTTATTTATACGTGATTATCAACAGAAAGAAACTTACTTGTCCATCTGGAGGTTTTCCCCTGCGGTACGTAGCCAGAGTAGTTAATGTAGGTAATGTTATTCTCTGTAACTTTTGTTTGAGATATTTTTTTGTGGAACACATTGTTAAGGAGAAATTCCATTTATATATTATTTGATTAACGTAAAACGGTACTGGTATAAAAGTCGTAGGAAATTCAATTTATAGCATTTTTGGATACATTTTCCTATATAATGCATTGTCGAAGACATATTTAAAAAAGTAAATTTTTTAGCTGTCACAACCACACCACCTATTGGCGACAATTGTAAAGGCTTTACCCTCCTGTTTATTTTCTTAATTGTTAGAGCATCATGTATTATATAACCATAGCGATCCTTTGCAGAATTTATTTTGTAATAGTGAATGCAGCGGATTTTCCATAAGTCGAACTTCAAGGGAAACAAAAATATTCAAGTAATAGAAAATTCTACAAATGCAAAACTGTTTTTCTCATTTCTATTTTCCCCGATATAATTAATTCACTTCAATATTTGGAAAATATGACTTATCTATGTTCAACTTATGGAAGTTCCACTTGTTAGTCAAATTATAACTATCTTTCGTAGCACAGTGTATAAACAAACTATTCTCATTGTTCAACAAGTTAAAACAAAGTAAGTTAATTTCAATCACAGCTGGCGAACTACCTAAGTGGGTCCAGGTACAAATTTACATTTGGGTGGCCCCTCCCCCCCTTCCTAAGGATAAATATATATGTACTATTAACAAATAAACTTTCGTATTAGATAAAATATTTAATTTTAATCATATACTATTGTAATTAGATATAAACATTATGCATATATTTTACACTCTATGCATTATAATACAATTTTCAGATGTTAAATTATTATTTAAATGTCTTTCATAAAGAAAACTTTTTATAACGACTGAAAAATCACATTCTCTGGCTAAATCTCATTCTATGGGTAACAGGGCCCAAGAATTTAAGTGCTCCTCACATATAATAGATCTCAAATCATTTTTAATGATTTTTAATTACTAAACATGTGCTCAGTATCTAAATTAAGATGAAATACTGTTTTTAGGATATATATAGGGTAATGTTCAACAAGTTTATGCTCATTAATATTTCTTTTCCACATAATTTTTGCATTCCAAAAATTTTTTCCACTTTCTGAAATATCCAATGACTTTAATGTTATAATTTTTTACTTAGTTGTGCATGTAAAGGTTGGCTTCATTGGCTTTTTAGCATGTTTAAAAAAATGCACATTGGCATCTGTCTTTACTACACCGGCTTGAATTGTAATTTTGAAGAAACCGTAAACAATATATATCTAAAACTTGGAGAGTAGATTTCTGTGCTGCTGCCATCTGTTTTTTTTAGACTTGTGTTTTGAAATAATACAAATTTGGATTGGGGTCATTAACCTTTTTTGATATATCTCCAGAAGTGTATAGCTGGAAAGTTGAAACTTTGAATGTCAATGCCATTTACTTATAAAATCTTTTTCAAAATTCAACAAGAAATTGTTAATTTATTTGGACCTTTGAAAATTCATTACACGGTTTCATTACAACAAATACATTTTTTCTTGGAAAATTAAGCAAACAACTTCTTTTACAAATACGTTAATTTGTTAAATTTCCTTTCGTGCGCACAAATCGCTCTGCAAGTAATAGTTAATGTATAACTTACGATGAAGGAATGAACTTGAATGTGAAGATTATGTTGCAATTACCAAAGTGAGGTATGTTTTAAATAAACTTTCGATTGTTTTACTTACAATTCTGAAGGTATAAAAAAAAGATGGATAGCTGAAACTTTGAATGTAGATTTTCACATTGATGCCACTTATACTTAAAAAGTTTTGAGTATTGATAACTTTAACCCTAGAATAGTAACGCTATTTTTAGGGACTTATTGGTAACGCTGCATCTGTCTGACTCACTTAAACTTGGAATAAGGAAATGACATTGAAAACAGTTTTAAAATCATTTTATTAACTTCAAAAGGTAGTCAATGTTAGAAATGTGTAAATTTAAAATTAAGGCACAATTCTTTTCTGCTCGCCACAGATATGCTTCTTGCAAAGTATGCAGAGAGTGGAGATTTTCCTTCTCTTGGCATAATGGCACCAGCAACATTACTACTAGGTATTTGTCGCTCTTTCGCTTGATGTGTTTCAGGGACCTATGTTTTCCTCTCCTAAGGATTTGCAAATCATAGCTTTCAGATCATTACTTAAGTTTGTCGAACCTGTGTTTTCCACTTGCCAGGTGAATATTCTACAATTGAACTATAAAAACTTATGAAAATATTCTCATTATTACAGCTTATACCTCTCTGGATAGAATCTTAAGATCGCTTTATTCCATCGATTTATGAGTTGGCAATCACACCATTTGGGAGGGCAGGGTTTTTAGTGATGTATCACTTGAAGGATGTCGGTTGGAGCTGATTGATACTATGTTGGCTACTCCGATCCCAACTAAGGAAACATCTGCATTCAGAAATGGGAGAAATAAACTGCTATGACAGATTAACTACACGGCAAGTGGAAGATCAGGGTTGATTCCCTGTCATAGCTGAATTCTTTCTCCTCCCAAAAATTTTCATGTTTTTTATGACTTTCGAAAAAAGTGGAAACGCACATCTGAAGACTACTTGTTTTTCTTAGGAAACATTTTTTCATTTTAAACTATAGGACTTGTACCACTCATCTGCTGCACTCTCATGTTCTTCCAAATCCTTTTACTATCTGAAGCCAGCCCTCATGTTACTTCAGACTGCTGGATTTCAATCACATCCTTGTAGTTGATATGCCTCCAGCCTAAGAGCTTTCATGGACTTTCCAGCTCAGTCGGTCAACACCAATTATTCATTTATTTTGATTGTCACATTAATTATTATATTTATTCATGAGTAATTTCAACATCAACCTTTTTGAAGTTTATGCAAAAAAATAAATTTATATGATGTATCGTAGCTAGACTTATGCATTTCAATATCATCGTACATATTTTTTACTGTAGTTTTAACACCCTAATCTGGACATATTAAATACCAAACAATAACTACCATGAATGACTTTATTCTGAACTGAATATTTATAACGAATAAACGTGGGTTGATAGGAATATGATACTCTTACTATGATAAATGTTTTTTGATTTCATAGGAACTCGCCAAGGATTATTTTAATTTATTTAACATCATAAAAATGCAGAAGAATTGAGATTTTAAGTATACTCACATTCATGCTGCAGGTTGCTGGTAACATTGTCGCAGGTCCCAAAGGAAACACACAAATATACGACAGTAGTTAAGTACTGAGGATGACAGCTTAGTTGACGAAACATTGGTGTCTAGTTTTTGTTTTGTTTTGAGTACACTGTGTGAGTGCCTTTTGTTGAAGGTGTATGTTTCAGCATGTGTAAAGGAGTTCTTTATTTATTAATGCAAAAAGATGACACATTATTAAAATTTTATAAAAATCCATTAACACGACACATTTTAAGCTAGTTTTCATTACCAAGACTAAATAAATCTTGAAATTGGGAAGTGCCTCACCTGTAATGATTACAGATGGCGTGCTTCTCATTTTTAATGTTTGAGAAGCTAGGACTAAAAATAATAGGGATCTGCTATATCGTGGAACTACTCGTGGGGTCACGGGTATAAAGCAGATGTCTTGGAACCCGATGTTTTTTATCCAAGCAGATCATATTTCAAGTCTCTTATCAATGTGTCAAATACTGTTAATGTATTAATGCTCCATGAATTACAATATTCTGCAATATAATTCACATGAATCAGTATCAGCTGCAAAACTACGAGGAACAGGGAGAAATATTTAAAGACTTGACAAAGAACAGAAATAACCTGAAACCATAGCCTTCTGATATTGGATATAGCCATGAAGCTCCAACAATTTAGAAAATAAAAAGGATCATTTCTAAGATGTAACTATGCGTAAAGTGTTTACAATAGTCGCCATTGGCCATATTTGTTGTGGCAGCTAAAAAGTAAATTATATGCATTGTATGGGAAAATGTTTCGAGTAAAGGTTGTAGAAAATTAAATTTCCCGTAACGTTCAGTCCAGAATGTTTTAAATATAATTCATAATAATAAATTACAAAATAGGAGAAACAAAATAAAAATGGCAAATGAAGGTGAACTAGTATTGAGGTTTGAAGGATGATATAAATGTCCGTAGTGACTGACAGAAAGCATCCGTATAGGAGTGCAGGGAATCAAGGAGAGATGGAAGGCGATATAATGAAGACTGAAAGTCTTTGAGTATTAACATGCAGTAGAGAGGAGCGACGGTTAGACCGAGCTGGAGTACGGGAACCAAAGAGAAAGAAGTTCAAGGCAATCGACTTTAGCAATGAGTATATTATAGAAAAATGACAGATTTGATTTTGCACAGAGTGAAAAAAGTGTTTTAAGAGAGAGGAAAGAGAAATTATCGTTTATTTTTCGATATTTTTATGGCCATATTTTAAAAAATTTGCTGTAAATAAAGCTAAACTCTTTTAAAAAATATTCGTTAATGGCTGTTTTGATAAATTGTAACCCATCTCATTTAGTCGATTTAAGGTTTTATTGTTTAAGATTTAGCTTTATTTAATTCCCAAAGTAATTGCGGTCTCGAGGCGAACTGTCCTCTGCGGTGAACTGTCCTAGACCCTTATTCTCGGGGAGTGGTAGTATCCAAAGCAGGTTCGAGTAATATTGCTGAATAGAATTTTGTGAGAGGAGGGGAGGGAGAGCAGAAGATAGCTTTCTGTTAAATAATTTTGAAATACATTATATCCTTTCCAAAGCTTAATTAGAAAAAAATGCTCTATTAACAATTTTGTTGTATGTTCTTGCTATCACGCTAACACAAAAAATTTCTTTTTGATTAAACAGATACACGTGTGCAAAATTAATAAAACCTGGTGTGTGTGTGAGAGAGAGAGATGGAGTTCTGCATTATAACTACAAAAATAGTCATTCGCAGGGTTATGGAAGGTAAACGTGGAATGAAGGTTGGTTCTCTTTGAAATTGATATCGCCAGCAGACATTCCAGACCCGTCGGAGTTGTCTATTCAACGGAGAACTGCCAAAGGTCGCCTGCGGTTGTCTACGAGCGAGGAAGTGGAAGAGCCATGGCGTCCCTCGCGTTAGAACACCGTATTTTCTCTCCGAATGGAAGTTCGCGGACCACGCGAGGATGCCTATTGATTCCCCACGTCCCGCCTCAGCATCGACATTGTTGATAAACAACACTCACAAGGTGATATGACACGACACACATACGTCTAAATGCTGGACAACCCGTAAACGCCGTCAGACGCTCTATTACGTCCTGCGAAAACTGTCCAATCGGCCGTCAGACGTACTATTACGTCATGTGTCAGCCCTAATTTCTTTTATCTTTTGACGTTAATGACTTCTTTAAATCTAAATGACCTTTCTATATTTTGAAAGAGGAAGCTTTGTACTTCTTTTTTATGCTTGTTCTGTATTTTTTTCTGTTTAAAAAAATATAGAATCAGCGTTGAATTTTGCGATGGAATTTTCAATTTTGCTACGATATGACGGTGTTTCTCCGTATAAATTCGCTTTTCAATGCGGAAAGAGGAAGGAGCCTTTGTTCTTTTCGTAGGGGAATAGCAAGGAATTGTGTATATCTATTTGTATGTATTTGTTTACATGTAATTGCATTTAGTTTTCCACGGACCTACGGACTTTCAGTTTCTAAAGTTGACACATAAATACCTGTGGAAAGGGAACCCATAAAATAGGGTTCGTTTTCTTTGTCATTTGAAAGAAGATGTAGGGTCTTTATTCCTCTTCAGCCAAGGGCTTTTTCTGATGTGCTATCTATTGGGGTCAAAGCAGCGATGAAACGAGTGGTCAGGAAGAGGACACCTCAGCAAAAATCACGAACGGCGAAGCTCTTTCATTTATTTACCCACTAAAAGTGTTTACTAACCTATAAGGCATTTCTTACTGAATCCAGTTTCGCATGTGTAAACTTTCTAAACATATTTGGAAAGGACTCATAAGCTCAAGTTTAACTCTTGAAAGTTTTGCATCTAAATTCTTTTCTGATGTGTACGACGTCATATCTCCCTTTTCAATGAACGATATGTAATCATTTCTTCTATGTGACTTTTGTAATGACCAAGAATGATGATTGTACAACTAAAACGTTTATATTATAAATAAATCGCCTTCAAATAAATCAGCAATACTACATTTACTTTAATATTTCCAGTCAAGACATGAAAAAGTTGAGATACGTAAAACTTTTCACCTGATTGGTGTAGATGGGTAGGGTCGTAGAATAAAATTCTCTCTAATTTAAGTTATTTTTTATTAAGATTGTAAATCAACATTTTAATAGATTTCCCGGTGGTGAATGTTATAGATAAAGCGAGAACGCGCGCTGAAAAATTAGCGATTGGTGTACATACTCTTCTACTTCAACAATGTTTGTGTGTAAAATATGATAGGTAAAATAGCTATTTACTGATTTAATTTTTTTCGTAAATCCACAAAAAAATCAGAAAAATAGAGAGAAAACTTATAAAGTTATGACTTTTTAATTTTGTCGAACGTTTTTGCACGCAATCGTGATAACTTAAAAACCCCACCCGGCCGTACGGGTGGGATTTAATAAATCTCCTCCGGGCTTTAAGCTTTTGCAATCGATCCTCTGCAGTGGAATACATTTTATAATTTCAGAATTAAAACTTTTATGGCCGTATTCATAGAATCGTTAGTGAGCTACTAAGGCCTACTAATCACTCTTAGTAGCGCGCTGGTCCGTATGCCGTATTCATAGCGCACTACTAAGGGTGATTAAGCTTAGTAATCTACTACCTTAGTAACCCTTAGTCACTCGCTCGCTAAACATACGACGCCGATGTTTAAGCGTGTCACTAGTGAGTTCTCCTCTCCAGTTTTCGAAGTGTTGTCGTGCTTTTTAGGTGATCGTTTGTTTTGAATATATCTGTACGTATTCCATAGGTAATTAAGGTAGTTTAGGTTAATTCTGTAGTAGTGTCTCAATTTGGTTAGTGGATTCAGAGTAGGTCAGTTTAGTTTCGTTCTTATTAATTTTTTTATCGTATTGTTAGTTTACCGCATTCTTCATCTTATTGTTTATTTTTGTATTTTATCGTAACTGTAGAAGCTAAGGTATATTTTTCGTGGTTGTTTACACCATTTTCTTCATAGTTTAATTTGTTTTGAAATAACTATAGTGAACGATAGATTTAATTAATTTAGTATATTATTACGATACATCTTTAGTTATTTCATTTTGGTTTAATTCATTTTTGTTAAGTTAGTGTAATTTAGCTTCAAAGTAGAGTAGGATAGTGCAATTTCGTTTTTATCAAATTAGTTAGCGAATTGTTAATTTATTTATCCCGCATAGGTAATTGTTGTTGTTTATTATATTTTATTTCACTTTCGTAAATCAGTAATATTTGAAATGGCTGCGTCTGATTTTGAAGACTTGGAAGACTTGGAAGAAGCAATGGAGTTACGGGAATTGGGGGAAATTGGAGTGAATCGCGCTAGAAAAGTGTATTTGCAGCGTCAGGATCCCTTCAGGAAATACTCCGATAGACTTTTTCGGATAATTAAAAACATTTCTGTTGCTTTGGCAGGACTCAGAGCTGATGTTATAACATTTCCTGATTCTGATATAGAAGAAAGAGCTGAAATGGCAGCTTTTTATAGAATAAGAAGATTTCCTAAAGTTGTGGGATGTATTGATTGCACCCATATTAAAATTAAAAATCCCGGTGGACCAAATTTTCAAGCATTCATCAACAGGAAGAATTTCTTCAGCATAAATGTGCAAGTAAGTATCATTGTAAGTTGTAGGTATATGTATATTTACTTGATTTTTCATTCATTGAAACAGACCATGAAAATGTAACTGAAATTATTATGAAATAGGTGGTTGCAGCAGCCAATTTGAAGATAAAAAATATTGTGGCACGATGGAGAGGCAGCACACATGACTCAAGAATATTTAACGAGTCGAATTTGAAAAGAAAATTTGAAAGAGGCAACTACAAGGGACTCCTGTTGGGTGACAGTGGTTATGCTTGTCGTCCATATTTACTCACACCTATGCGGAATCCTCAGGTAAACCTAAAATAGTCATTATATGGGCATATATATTGAGTATTGTATATGTTAATGAGTAATTTATACCAATGATCATTACAGTCAGCAGCAGAGGAAGCATACAATGCAGCCCACATTCAAACCAGAAACACAGTTGAGAGGCTATTTGGTGTCTGGAAAATGACATTTCGATCATTGTACAGAGGCCTCACAGGGAATCTGGAAACCTCTAAAGCCATGATAGTGGCAATGGCTGTACTCCATAACTTGCGGATAGAGTACAGAATGGAAGGTTAGCAATCTTACATTATTTCCTATAGTTTTATCCTTGGACACATTTTAGCACCCAACCTCATCTATTATATAGTTCAAAGTTTGACAAATCTGTGCAACAGTTACATTTTTTATTGCTTACTACATCATTCTCTGATAAAAATCCATGATTTAGCTATATATGTATTTCTCTATAATTTTACTTGTGGCCTGAGAGGTAGTTATATTACTAACAGACTGCAACATAATTATAAATTACAATTAACCTGTCCCTGTTACCTGCAATAAAAACATTCTTCATTTTCTTTGACAGATTCAGAAAGCAGTGATGATGACAGTGAAGATGAGAACTTGGAAGAAAATGACGAAGATGAGGATAATGAAGTACCTACAGGAAGAGGAAATATATTTAGGAGAAATTTCATTGCTAACTATTTTGAATAGGAAATAAAGTAATCATGAAAATATTTGTTTTTTACTCTTTTATTTCATTTTTATATTTTTCAGCCCAATACAGTTTTTTAAATTTTTTAATCTCCTTTTTCTCTTTCATCATCTCCGTTTTCTCTTTCATCATCTTCATTTCCTCCCTGTGCCGCTCCTCTTCCCTTTCTTCCCGCCTTCTAACCGCATCCTTCTGCAACTCTACCTTTTCTCTTTGTAGTTCAATGATGGCTTGTTCATACCTACCAACGCTAACAATGAATCCCTCTCTCCCTGCGACCAATTCTGCTTCCATTACAATCAATTAACAATAATAACAATGAACAATAACAACACAATTAAATCCAATGAACAATGACGAAATGCAAATACCTACAACAATAAATCCTCAAACTAACTAAAATTACGTAATCAATAATATATATATATATATATTCAATAGTTGCTACAATATAAGGGTTATTCGCGCCTTACGCTATGACACTCCTTCCCCCCTTCTCCGACACTGGGAACTAGCACATATACATATTCTTGACTTTCTCCCCACCTGGCCTCAACCTCCGCTAACCCTATTAGCTCCATTACAATGTCTCCTTTGCTACATTGTAGCTATTCGCACTTTTCCTTACCACACTCCCTCCTTATTGGCTATCCACCCTTCTTACTCCCCGCCTCCTCCAATAATCAACCTTCCACATCACCCTGTCATTCCCCGCCCAGTGTGTCACTTTACGTTACTCTTTCGCTGAAGAAGGGCATAGGCCCGATAAGCTTGCGTGTTTATTAGTGTTTTTTTTTTGTGTTCGTGTGTTTTAAGTGTCTCTTCGACGCCCCCAGCAGCCTGCCAACTTGGTCCCCAACTTGGTAAGTGTCCGCTGGGCTTCCCTCAACACCTTGTTGCCACTCTCATCACTACCTTTTCTTTTCCTTAAGTTTATATATATATATATATATATATATATATATATATATATATATATATATATATATATATATATATATATAAATAAAATCTGTGTGCAAGTAATTATGATCAATATTATTGTTGTATTTGGTAGATAGACATAATTTTTAGAGAATATTTTTTCGATCTTGGAACCTAACCCCATTTTAATGATTCCCGCATTACGATGTCCTCATTGGCGTATCTGGGGGAAAGCGGTAGGAGGTGATTGGGGGTTAAAACCCCACCCATGAGCCCAAGTATTTTTTCTCAGGCTAAGTTTTAGAAACATGATAAAAACTCCTTTTTTATTTAAGACAGTGATTAAGAATTAGTAATTTTTAATGTGCATCAAATGTTTACCACTTGAATCATACGTGCGTAATTGTTTTCTAAAGTGTGTGCATTTCGATGTTCGCTTCTTCTACTTCCTTCTTTCTGTTTATTATTTTTTCTGTAAAGGTTTCTATGCCATTATTAGGGTAAATTAATGCAAATGAGCATAATGATAGGTTGTATGTAGGCTACGGTTATTTTGGATTTAAATAGATAAATGTCCATAAAAATGGAAAATTCTTCAATTTCGACGGAAATAAACTGTCTTGGAAGAATGTGTATTTTTTTCACCACCACATATTCTACGACATTACGTGTCATAATTAATAAAATTTGTTCACAACGCTAAAACTTCCAAAATGTAGGATGAAATCGGCATTTGTCATACCATACTGAATTCCCTACACCTTTCTTTCTAAGGTATCTTATGTCATTTTCTTAAGGATCCATTCCGAGATGCCACGGATACGGGGCATAACAATATATGCAATCGGTTTATTGCACTCGGTCTTCAACTTCGACTAGATCCCATAATTCCCAGGCCTTAGGTCTTATTCGCAATACGAAAAGTATCCTTAATCGTTTTCCCCGAAAGTCGGAGTATGCCTCTTGTATCTTTTGCCAATCTCCCCCAAGATCTGGGACAATTAAATGAAAATTTGAATTTTTCTGTAAACCACCTTTCGTTTTCTGAGCTTTAAGTACGAGACTAAATATTAATATAATAAAAACATTTCTTTATGGTGTATTTCAAATTGGAACGTAAGCTATGATAAGAAAGCCCGATTTCGTAATTTTTGCATACTATTCTTACGAACGCACTTTCCTGAAATTCATATTATTGAGAGACAACCACAATCTATCCTCCGAGTGAGAGTATCCCGTGATTAGTTTATTCCGCTTTGCCGTCGGATGAGCATCGTTCCGTGTTTGTATTCTGGGTTATTGTCCATGATCATCGTCGCTTGATATTCTACAGGATTCGGTGTATACTTCAAAATGTTCACATATGCATTTGGTTTACATGAAATTCACGTTACGTTAATTTTATTATTGAATTGCCACGTTTTCGTAAATAAGGGGCGCGATTTAACGAGTAAAATATACTTTCTTATATATTAATTCAACCGTTGAAGGCGTGATGTGGTGGAATAATTCCATATTGATTACTAAATAAAAATCTTGTAATTTTCCACTATTTTATTAGGACACGACCTAGGTTTCGACGCTTAGCGTCATCATTAAGTGATACAGAGAAAACCAAAAGTGCATATGTAGGAGATAACGATGGAGTGGGAGGTAGAAGAGTGGGGGAGGGAGGAAAGACATTGTACGGGCATGACTGCTAGGTGATTGGTTGGTAACTCGGTGGAGGGGAAATGACGGTTACAGTTTTGCGAAGGGAATGGAGAGGAGGGGTGAGTGGGTTGAGAATAATTGTTTATTAAGGAGTAACACTTTGTTGCCAACAATATGCTGCAATATCTCAAGCTGCTCCAAGGCGTCCAGGCGAGATCCTTTGTGTTCGAAATGGAGGAAATCGGGGTGGAAATGACAGGCATGTGAAGTGGCCAACAGTGAAGAAGGATCTCTCGTCCGTAGACACTTCATATGTTCCTTAATCCTTGTTGGAAACTCCTCCCTGTCTGCCCGATGTACATCGCCTCACAACTGTCGCACGTAACCCTATATACCCCACTTTTACGAGAAGAATCAATTTGATCCTTACATTTACACAAGAGTTTGGCTAGTGTTAGGGGGGGGGGGAAAGAGGTACGGTATTTATCCATGGGTAAAAAATTTGCTAGTCTATAAGAGATTTTGCCCCCGAAGGGTAATTTGCACCATTTAGGGGCTATTGATTTAATAAGAGAGAGAGAGAAGCAATGTTGGATGTGGCTAATTTGCGAAATTTTTTGTCAAGCACTTTATCAATTAACTGGTTGGTATATACATTCTTGTTGGATATAAATTTAATGATCTCCAATTTTTTGTTAAAATCAAAGCTGGATATGGGAATGTTTACTAAACGGTGGAGCATGGCATGAAAAGCTGCAAGTTTGTGGGATAATGGGTGAGAGGAATCAGCAGGAATTACTTGATACGTATATGTTGGTTTTCAGTATATTTCAAATGATGCTTATTATTATGAATTGTGATGCTTAGGTCAAAAACGTTTAATTTCCGGTTCGTTTCTTGTTCCATGGTGAATTTAATATTTTTGTGAATTGAGTTTAAAAATATAAGAAAGGAATCTAATTGTCGAAGGCTCCCGGTCCAACAGCATAGAACATCATCGACGTATCTGAATTAATAAAAGATATTTTTTATAGAATGGTTATTGGAATTAAATAATATTGATTGTAAATCATCCATAAAAATGTCTGACAGTAGGGGGGAGATAAAGGAGAGCCCATTGATAAACCTTCTTTTTGCTGATAAAATTTTCGATGATGACTGGTAGAGCGCTGTACAGTAGCATTCAAGTCAACCGTAGTTGACATTCCGCATTTCCACATAATGAAAAACCAAAGCCAAGATGGCGCTTCTCATAGCGACATCAGATTAAACTTCCGAACGAGGCTAATATTTACGTGAAGTCCATTTCATCCAAAATGCGACGATCTGAATTAGAATTCCGTTTAACTCAGCTGAATATTCTCCAAATTTCATTATTAATCTATAATGCTATACGTTTTAATTTAAAGCAAGGTTTAAAAATCTCACGTTCACCTGCCAAACGACAAATACTGTGGAATTTCCGTGTCGAAAGTCTATAGGAATGGGATATTTTCTATACGTACCGAAAACTGTGGGCTTAGTTGTCTATCGGAATACAACTATTGCCCAGTTTCATCATCCTGGCCAGTAATAAGGAGTTAAGTTTATGCATTCTTTTTCAGCTATGTGATTATTTTCCAACGAGCGACAAATAGAATAAACAAGAACATCGGGTGGGAAAAAAGTAATTTCGGAGGAAAAGGTAACAGCTGGGAGGGAAGGATTCGGCCACGGTGGGTCTGTTAAGGGCAGGTTACACGTGCCGCTAAGTCATACGTTACTGGGAAGCCCTCCTGGTCCAGTTGGAATACGAAAAAATGAGTGCAGCATTGACGTCCAGCCGCGTTGTTCGGTGGGCATCGGACGCAAGCGAAAGCAGTTCAATGCGATAGGTGTCCTTGACGTTTGCATATTCAACTCGAGCCACAACTCGGAGAGATTCAGATACTCCCCCATTTTAAAAATTATGACTTAAAACTTTTTAATTGATAATCGCCATTTGTCGCAAATTCTCGTGGGATATGTATATTCGTAATCCGTTAAATGCACTCGTAAAGAACTAGCTTTCATCGGAAGTGATGCTAAATAGTGGCGAAAATACGGAAGAAGCGTGTGAACGTTCTTTGATTTTACAAAGCGTCAGTTCTTCATTAAAGGATTGGGAGGGTACCTATGTGAATTTGTATGATGCCTGTAGGATCGTATGCAATATAATGATTAGCGCCCGGGGATAAAATGTCTATTACGATAATGCAATGGAAACCCCTAAAACCCTGTAGGGCGATTAATAATCCAAGAAAGTGGGCGGGAGAAACTCCGACATATTGCAAGGTCGCAACTTCATGATAGCTAAAGGTGACACTATGGGAATAATGTTAACGCCCACGCATATCGAAAGACACATCCACGATAATAAAATGCGTGTCATCACATCGAGTGCTGCTGAGGGCAGAGGAGATACACGATCGGGCTCGTGTAATTTTTTGTTTGTTCAGGGAGGCCATTGTTAAAACCATAAATGAAATCCATTTTAATATTTATTAAAATATTTGATACTAGGGAGTTGCGAATTTTCCATTCCATGCTCACATAATGCTGACGAATCACACATAATAATCGACATTCATTTGACCTAATGAAAATCTGTCGTTCATTTCTACCTCCACCCAATATCTTACATATAGCGTCACTATTTTCAATTAATTAGAAGCGCACCCCTGAGTTATATTTTTCGAAGAATTATTGGGGATCATATTATGAAACTGAAATTAATTACCTTGCATGCCGAAATGCAGACGTCTCCAAGATGAGGAGGTAAGCACTCAGTCAGGCAGCGTTTAGGGCATTGAGGGGTGTTTTAGAAGGAAAGGAAAATAGAGGGAGAGGTAATGGTCAAATAATGCGTGCGTACGTGCGAGTACGACAGCCGCAAACCTTCTAGGAAATTTCTGGTATGAGAAGAATATATTTTCTTGAAGTTTGAAGGTAAATATGTCCTATTGAGAGAACTTCTATATTAAACAAGTAGTTATGGAAAGCCCTAATCCGCCTTCTTTCCTTTCAATACAATTTTAATATACAACAAGTAGGGGTTATATATGTTTTTCCGTGGTACAGCGGTGCTTTTCGTCACCTCGCGCTACAAACGAAGTTTCTTTTTTAATCCGTTCTGCCAATACCTTCCAAATTCATAGTTACAGAAACATTCTAACCTTGATATCATGGTAGCCCTGTTTAATCGACCCGGTTGAAATACGACATTTTGCTTATTTATTATGTTATGTTATGTTTATATTAAAAGTATTAAATTTGGTTCAAATTGATGAGAATAGTTAAACACAAATACTTGTAAAAATAATATTTTATCCGTTGTATTGTGGCAGCCTTGCTTTCCATATCTACAGTAAACATCTTGAAATTGCTATTTTATATTGCACGCCTGCTTCATACAAACCTTTGTCAAAATCGGTTTACCTAATTCCTTCCAAATTCATAATTGCCGAAAAGATTAAGTTGGTGGAATACGTCCCTCCGATATCCAGGAAAAGTTGCGAAAAGTAGGTATGTGTTTCGGATACAAAGCAGCCTTCGTCATTGGCGATTCATCTACCATCTATCATTACTTACTTCTCCATACCATTGAGTTGACTTGTCACATTCTCACGTTTTGCATCAATGTTACCACACGAAAATGAAAATTTTAACAATTAAAAATTATTTTAGGACAATATCATTTAGCAAACAATGAAAATGATCTTATTCACAAATCTCTCTCGCAGAATACCTAATTGTTTTATCGAAGGTCATTTTACATTTTTTTTGAATAAATTGTTAAAAACACTGCCGTATGCGAGCAGAAGTATCTTAGGCAGTCATCGCAGATATTATTTTCAGTTTGTAATATTATTTATATGAAACGTGATGGTTTCTGAAGCAGGAAGGCCGAATGCCGTAGAGATGTAGGGCTGCACGCTAAAATTCAAAGAAAATGAATGACAGGTACAAAGAGACGTCGATTCCCATAATGTACGGAAAAGTAAATCATAATTTCACCGAGAATCAGGATGTTACTAATGCCATAATTTGTCCGAGTTGCTGTCAAGATTATGTTTCCCGCGTCATGATGCCGTTACGCTAATTGTACCTCCATCTCTCATCTATAATACCAGGGAATCCGCGGGATGTTTGGCCTCGCTCAAGCCGCCTTGGGCTGGTGGGGGGAATCACGTAGGTAGGTGTTTCGGATACAAAGCAGCATTCATCATTGGCGATTCATCTACCATCTATCACGTTCAATATTATTATCGTCTTCGTAGTTCTCCTACAGTGTGGATGTAAAATTTGATTGGAATTGAAAGCGCTGCCCTCGGAAGTAAAATATGAATGAAAGAAATGTAATTTCAAGAATCGCACGAAATACCGGACTAATGGCAAATGAACCTTAGCCTTGTCTCCTCGTTGTGACAAAAGTTATAGCAGGACAGACAAACGGATAATCAAGCAAACAGACCAAGTGCACAGGGATTCAACATAAGAGACCGCGCCAACGCAAATTGCGTGCCTCTGGGGTACATTTTAGGGAAATTTTTATTTGGGGTTTTCTTCGTTGTTTGATGTTTTCTGTGTGTCCGCTAAATTTCGTTTTGATTGGATAAGACTTAAAAATTAGCTCAGGAACTATAAGTGTGGTGTTCTAGAAAAACTATTGGCAGTCGTCTCTTAAGTTATTTGAACATGCACACGAAATTTTGTGAAAATAAAAAAATCGAGATTGCAGTTATCGTAGAACAGACAATGACGATTCATATGCTACAAGATTTTTATTTTTATTTTACAGGGTACTAACTGGAAACTGATGACAATATCAGAGATTCTGATTTTATTGTAAACGTTTACCTACTATGGGCTACATAAACGTTTTATTTTTCATGAATTAAACGCGTTCAAAAAGATTTGATTTACAAAATTTAACCCACCATAGATACATCTCTCCTGGAATCTGGTAGAACTTGTTCGGGAGCCCAGAATCTTTGTAATGATGTAATTTTCAGCTTTACTAATGTTTTTACCTTATATTAAGTTGAGATTTTGGTAGAATCTATTTTAATGAAACGATACTTAATGCATAAATCTCCTCTTTATACAGAACCATGTTGGTTACCAAATCTGACGGGCCAGTGACGGGTCGCCTGATTTTTATTACAATTTAAACCAATCTAGAAACATTCACCATTGTGTTAGATTTCTTTTCAAAAGTAAATGAGGTTGGCGGAGAATTAAGCAAAATTGTAACGTTTGTGCTGTCAGTTTCAGTATCCAACGAAACCTGCGAACATGTATTCAATGTCATTAACGTTTTGTTGAGTAAAGGTCGAAACTAATTAAGTGTGCATCATGTCAAGGCGGAAATTTCAGTATACACCAATTTTAATTACTCACCTAAAGATTTCAATGCCTTTTTCTGTCAAAATCAGATCTTTTGGAGACTGCTAGAGTAGTTCAAAATACAAATTCAAATTACATAAATGAAACACGGCTTTTGAAGTAATGCTATTTTTACGAATTTGTTATTATAATTCATAGAGTAATGTTAAAACAAAATTAATGTTAAACATTAATATATTTTGTAAATGATAAATAAACCAAATTTTATGGTACTCATTAGCTTTTTTTTAACCTATTAACTTCCGGAATCAACAATTTACAAGATGGCAACTGTAAATTTAACAATAAAATAAATATTAAATATCATTATATGTTTCCCAATAATTAAATAAAATAGTTTCATTGCTCACACCCGGTTTTTTGACCTAGATAAAATTCTCCCGGTTTCTCCCGAAATTTGCTATTCATTCGGTGGAAATCTCTCGGAATCAACTACTCATGAGGTGGCAACCCTAGTTTCCTGTTTCTACGAGCAAATTTTCAAGACGTCTCTTGTGTGAAGAGAAAATATTATCTGTAGTTGTAAGAATTTCAGAAATCAGGGACGTGAATTCCATAGGAGTAAAATGAACTTCAACCGACTTGAATCAGCACATCTGAGAAAATATCAAAAAATGAAATTTAATAACAGCGGAAGAATGAAATGCGAGATATAAAAGGAAATAAGTAGGAAGGGACTCACCCAGGGTTGCCACCTTATGAGTAGTTGATTCCGGGAGATTTCCTTTTCATGAGTAGAAAATTCCGGGAGAATCCGGGAGTATTTTCTCTAGGTCGAAAAACAACTAAAGTGACCAATGAAACTTATTTAGTTATTAGTAAAATCAGTAATGATTATTTAATCTCGTTTTATTTTTAAAGTTAGAGTTGTCACGTTGAAAACGGCTGATTCCGGGCGATATCCATATGAATAGTTAACCGCGATATCGTTTGTAGGTTAAAAAACACCTAATGAGAACATAGAATAATTATATTTTTTATTTAAAAAATATATTAATATATAACGTCAGTTTTGTTTTATTATATGAAATATAATAAATAAATCTTAAAAATAGCATTACTTCAGTAGTAATATTTCATTTGAATTTGTTATTCGAACAACATCGAGCAGTCTCCAAAAGATCTGGTTTTGATAGTAAAAGGGCATGGATATCTTTAAAAGAGTATTTAAAATTGGTTCATACGTGAATTTCAGTGCTGACATGGTCCACATTTAATTTGCTTCGAACTTCACAGCACAATTCGTTAATAGCATTGAACAACGGTCACAAGCTGCGGTGGATACTGAAGCTTAAAACACAAGCGTTACACTATTATTTAATACTCCGTCATCTCCATTTACTTTTGAAATGAAATCTAAAACAATATTGAATGTATAATAATTGGTTTAAATAAAAATAAAAATCAGACGAACGTTTATTGGCACGTTAGCGTGGTAACCAACATGCTCCTGTATAAAGAGCATATTTGTACATTATTTATCACTTCATTGGCATCAATGGATAGGATTCTATCAAAATCTCAAATTAGCACTAGGTAAATTCAATTTCGAAGATTTTGGGCTGCCGGAAAAGTTCTACCAGATTCCGGGAGAAATGTATCTAAGATTGGTTAATTCCGGGAGACTCCCAGAATTCCGGAAGAGGTGGAACCCCAGACTCAGCGCCTCAGTGCCACTCGGGACGAATGTGGCGCCAAGTGTTAGTTAAACCTTTCTCTCAGATAACTGTCCTAAATACTTTTTCAACGTTTAGGAGAAATTGGTTGAGCTACACGAACGAATCGATTTCGAATAAAGGAGTAAATTATGGAACTGTTTTAATATAATTAATTACGTGAGTCGGTCCAGTAGTGTGACGTTGCTCGCGATACAGCTTCTGGTTAGGTCTCACACATGGCTTCGACTTTAGTGATCGGTATTTGTAAGTTTCATTTTCCGGCAGCCCGCGGACCACCTGAAAGACACTCGAGGCCCACCAGTGGTCCGCGGAGCACACTTTGAGAACTGCTGCTTTAAAGTAGCTGTATTCAAACATTACAAAGCCGAAGACCCTCGGGACAGTTCTTTCACACGGTTTCGGAAATTTCCTACGACATGTTGCAGTTATACCGTCCTGGACCGTCGCACGTCCAAAAATGAAAACCAAAACTGCCTTCCAATGTTTTATTTGTAGCAGCTCAATATATTTGAAATGTTCAGCACCCGCTTGAGGAGAGAGAGCGTGAGAGGGGGAGGGGAGAGCGTTGGAAAGGGAGTGGGATGGGAAGGGGGGATGGTAAGGGGGGGTTAAGGGTAGAGGGAGGGGAGTGGGTGGAGAGAGTGGGAGAGTGGAGGGAGAGGAAGAGGGAGAAGGGGAGAGAGCGGGGTAGAGGGGGAGAGAGATAGAGACAGAAAATAACCAAATGTACTATATATTGAAAATAATTATGTGCGGTTAAGTATTTTATAGCGAAATTTATTTCTTTGTCTAACAATTTCTATTCACCCAAAACCATTTTTACACTCCGTACCACTCAATCATGTTAATTTAATATTTATTGCTTAATTTTTAGTGCATATAAAAGTTGGTGTCATTAATTTGACTTTTCAAGATATTTCTAATGGCTAAAGACTACTTAAAAAGTTGTCCAGTATTGGAAAGTACCAGAACTTGGGTGACATTCGTGGTACCGCAAACAGCAACCAAGTTTTGAGAAGAGGATAAGTGAACACGAATTATATTTTTAATTTCTGTCACCCATTTGCTACTTCACGAAACATCTCTTGGAAAACGCTCATAACAGTACTTTTTACCATATGTTAACGACTTTTTATGCCAAAGGCAATAGATTTTTTTCTGGAACAATCAAAATTTATTCATTTTTTCTTCACTAGCGAGTTTGTATTAAAAAGAATTCTCCATTCCATTCCGAAAACACCATTGAAAGAATTCCTTTTGGTGACTTTATGTCGAGATATTTTCTATTTTCCTCCTCCTCTCTCCACCATACCTCTTTCCTATCTGTCTTTTTGTTTGATTTATCATTCTTAACCGACCCACTTCAGCCGTCCTCGGCTGAGGGGTGGTCAGCGTGTCTTGCTCCCAATGTTAAAGTCGCCCGAGTAAAATAGTAAAAGGTGCTTGCATACTCACCTTGAAAAAACATTCATTTTTTAGAGACACATTTCGTCATTGGAAATATATTTTTAATTCTAAAGATTTCACCTCTTAACCGATTTTCATTCTTTCCTTGTGTAACTATAATGTAGTAAACCAATCCCTAAATTTTGCAATTTCAAGAATATTATACTTTTTTCACAGTAGGATACTAAAACCACACATTTTTGCCAAATTTTAAAGTTGTACCCTATCCAGTAGTGAAATAATATTTATTTATTTGTTTAAATTTTAAATAATTATAACGGCCGCATCAACATATTGATGGAGATTTTTATTTGGGTATGTGCACCAAGTTCAAAATAACTTTAAAATTTCCGCTTCAACACGACATTTTTTTTTCACGATTCTCAAATATTAAAACAAATACTACACAACCCATATTCTACACATGAAAATTATCACAACCTGATGTTACTTGGTTGTCCTTTGTACCTTGATGTGGTAGAAGGGCTTGAGCATTTCAAGGGGCAACATTTTGTCGTTGTCAAAGAGAGGATAACAAGGTAGGAAATTTAACACCACATTTGAACAAATACAAAGTCTCAAAATTAAAACACAAATTTATTAGTGTAATATTGTAAACACTGGAAACTGTATTGGGTACTCAGTTTCAGCCAGAAGTTACAAGATAAAAATATTGATGATACATTGGTCATTGATTCACAACAGTTATATGCAGGCAATTAACAATGTAATGCTTATTGTAAAAGAGCTTGTTGGAATGACTTGAAAGTAGATTTAAATGCAACCTTAAAAGGCATTGATGTATAATATTGTACAATTAAGACATGCCATTAAACAAGATTTTATCTTTTGTGCATAACAGCTTGTAACTTGTTTAATCTATGTGAAAATCCTTCTTCGGGTTGACGTTTCTGTTTTATTAAGGTTAAAATTTAATTTTGTGAAATGCACAAAAGATATTTAGATGCTTACGCATTGACAGTATATGGAATATAGTGGAGTACATTATAATTCTTAACTAAAATAACACTTAGTCAAGGAACACACAACAATCAATGCTAAGTGTTCTATCTGTTCTTTTGTTAGAATTTCACAATAATGAAAATTATGTGTTATTAAATACCCTCGACCATCCTATACTGCCAGAAGGCACAAATAAATGTAACTGTTGCTTGACATCACAGCTTTTGGGAGTTCATTAACCACTTTGCTGGTATCATTTACCCACTTTTGGTTATTCATGAAGGGATAATTTATATATGCGGAGATATTAATTTAATAAAAATAAATAAATGCACTAGTTAATGCATCAGAATATGCTGAAATCTTTTCAACACAACCTACTCATAAGTAGATGCATGTAGAAGGTGAATGTTTTTTATTAGATAGTTATAACAATGTCGACTATTGCTTGGCACAACATTCAAGATTCAGCCATCAGATAATTTGCGTAATACTTTCAAACTGTAAAAAATCAGCCTGAGCTCTTAGATAATACAAAAAAAACTATATAGTATATAAAAAATAAATAGACAGGTATTATACAGAAGATTTTGAAATAAAGACGATGTTTTTCTCTGAAGAGCCTATCAAAATCACATCCACACAAAATAATTATGTTGTCAGCAAAGATGACCAAAAATGCTAAAACACTAAAAATTGCTTCAGTCATAATTAACAGGCTAAAGCCTTTTTCTTGTATGAAGAAATTATACATTTATTATTTGGATCGTCCCGTTTGTCCTACATATACGTGTCCGCAGCTGCATGGAATCCTGTTGACTCCTTCAGATGTTAGCGGGTCGAGTGCATCCTTCGCAGACGGAAGTTCTTCTTTTATTTTTCTTAGCGTGTTTGAACGGACGACGATATTTTCTTTTTGTAGAACCCTGTCTATGCGTTTTGATGTATCGGCGATGAAGGGAAGTTTTGCGTAGGCTGTGGGCTTTGGTCGTTCCACCGAAGGTTTTTGTTTCGGTTTTATGTTCCGCCGGATGAAGGGGTGACTGTAGCCATTATTCATAAGTGCCCTTCTTATATGCTCTTCTTCGTCTTTTAGCGACTCGGGATCGGAAACCGTGTTTTCTCGGTGCATCAGGGACTTGATTATTGATGCCTTCTGCTGAGGATGGTGATGAGAGGCAGCATGCAGGTAACGGTCAGTATGCGTTTTTTCCGAAATACGCTGTGTCCAAGGCTTCCGTCAGGTCTCTTCTTCACCACGACGTCGAGAAATGGTAGGGTGCCGTTATCTTCGACTTCCATGGTGAACTGGATGGCCGGGTGGACTTGGTTGAGTTGACGGTGGAACTCATGAAGTTTATTTGTCCCATGGGGCCAAATGACGAATGTGTCATTCACGCAAAGACTAGTACCCCTACGGAAAGACCGGAAACTTAACAGAAATTTAACAGATTAAATGGACTTAAATGAAAAAATTGCATATAAGAAATAGAACTTATTACCATATATCACACATTACGAGAGTACAAAGTCATTATCAAATTACATAACAGTGAGGTATTTTTACATAAATATTATACAATCAAGATATAAAAATGAATTATTGTAACAGAATTTTATAACGTTAATACCTTTTATGCATGAAACGTATTTAAAGGAAATTCACGTGGACGACGAAAAACGTCAAACTTTCACGTCATGAATGAATTTGTGGATCAAGCAAAAATCTATTTGTAAAGTAATTTCTTCGGCCCTGGAACACATTCTCTTTCTGTTGCACCTGTAAAAAGAGCGAAAATGAATTTCTAAGAATGTCAATCATTAAAATGCTAAACCTAATGAAATTGATGCAGGATGCAATGGGCATGCTTCAAATGTTGCAATAAATGTAAAATAAGGCAAATGCGCTTACGGCCCATAAACAATGTTTCTATGATGATCACATTACCATTTGTAAAATTAAACACATCACATTGCACTAGAAAATGTGCACTTTATCTATAATTTATTCCAAGCACAGTTGTATTTGCTGACGTTTACGTGTTCACAGCAGTTACAGTTAGACCATTTAAGATCTATATGTATTCATCATATAATAAGGAAAACTTTTGATATAGAGATTTCAATTTCTCGATCGAAAAATATATACATATTTCTAAATGTTTTGAAACAAAGAAGAATTATGTCTAGGATTATAAACAAATGCATAATGAGAAACAAGAAATATTCAAGTTAACAATTTCTGTAAATTCAAAATATTTCAAATTAAAACAATGAGACATCGCTATGGTACACATATTTCATTCTATTACAAGCACAATTCTATCCTCTGGCGTCTCTGTTGCAGTTTAACTTATAAAACTCACTATAATCTACTGATAACCGCGAGAAGTTTTATGCAGAAATTTCAGTTACTCAATCTAAAATTACTGCTTAATTTGTGAACTGACACGAACCATATTCACGGCCAGGGCAATGGACGACACAGCTAGTGGAAGTAAGCGAGGCTTAACACCTGAAAATGAGAAATATTTCCTCTCAAAATGCTTCTCGTACACAAACAAAAGAGAGAAATTTCTTTCCTTCCTTCCTAGAAGATATATCCATTGGAGGTATCTGTTAAGAAAATATAAAAGCATTCTCAAAAAACGAATTCACATAACTATTCGTAGAACTATTTCGTTAATCTTTTTTTCAAAAATATATGATATTTTTAAGATTTACCTGTTGATTGGACATCAGAACAAAATCATTCCGTCACGTTTTCTTAAACAGTGATGAATGCATATCTACTATATATCTACTTGACAAAATCAGAGTAACTGACACCCTCTCAATAAACAATGGCCGAATTTTTTCAAGAAAAATGGCCGCTGTTCCGTTACGAGACACAAGGAACGTGTGGCGCTGTGGTGATGCGGTAGAGAGAGAGAGAGAGAGAGAAATAGAGGTTGAAAATGAGTGAGAGAGAGAGCCGACTGCGACTGCAGCGCCTATCGCGGACACCTTAGCATGGTGAACTACGTGTAAAAGCTGGGAATCTATTCTCCCATAAGAGTTTCATACCCCTGCATCCACGTAACGCAGCCAGCATGAAGGTTGAGGACCACATGATACTAGCGCCTTAGACTCGAAATGCTCCATATATAGATTGGCTATGACGGGGGAGAGAGGACAGCCCATATCTGCTCCCTCCTTCTGGTCGTAAAACTGTCCGTTCCACAGGAAGTAGTTGTTGGTGAGGCAGAATTCTGTTAACTACGGATAGTTTTCCGGCAGTCCATGATGTATAAGCTCCTTCAAGATTTCGATGGAGTCCTTTATAGGAACCTTAGTGAAGAGTGAGATCACGTCAAAGCTTACTAGAATATCGTTCTCCGATACTTTCATGTCGTTTTGCCTTTCTATAAAATGTGCTGAATTCTTCACGTGTGATTCCGTTCCGCCTACGTACGTCTGTAAGCTGCGTGCGAAGTATTTTGACAGCCCGATATGTTGGGGTGCCGATGGCGCGGAAGATGTGTCTCAGAGGAACGTCGTTCTTGTGTATTTTTGGTAACCCATATAGTCGTGTAGGCCTGGATGATGACGACGGTAGGTTACTTTGGTTTTTATATGTATGGAGGGTTTCTTAATCAGCTCTATGTTTTTCCTTTCGGTTTTCATCGTCGGGTCGCCTTTGAGTGTGGAGTAAGTTGGATCGTCCAGCAGATTGCGGATCTTCTCGTCGTAATCCTCCGAGGAGATGATTAAGGTGGCGTTTCGCTTATCTGCCTGTAAAATCAAGATGCTTTTGTTGTTTTTCAAAACTTTGATGGCCTGCTTTTCGGCTGTTGAGATGTTGGAGGATGGTGGTCTTGCTTTACGAATAATACGCGCCACCTCAGATTCAGAATTCAGATTTCAGATGGCCGCTTCCACTCCCAGAAAATTTCTTCATTAGGTATTTTGTTGGGAGCAATAGCGATGTTCAGACATTTCGCTAAGCCTGATTTTGCTGCATCGGAGAAATTGATGTCCGTTAGGTTGTAAATCATCTAGTCGTGGCTCGGCGTCGGATCTGGATGTTGATTCTTATGGAGATTTTAAAATTTCTTAACCTGCTTATCCTTGAAAGACCACTGGGTTTTGGTTGACGTGGTGGTGATATGGTCGCTTTGTTGTCAGTCTTCGTGAGACATAACGGAGGCGAGCTCTAGGTGGTGATGATAGAGATTATGAGCGCATTGAAGAAGCGCGTAACTCGTGGTGCGTATGCGTTTACGCAAGAGTGCTTGGCCTGTTGAAAAAGGCGAGTGATGACAAAAGTTTGCACTTCTGTTTGTGGAGACGCTCGAATCTTCTTGAATTCCTCGAGATGTTCTCCCCGTAGAGGGATATCAATTTGAGTTGAAGGCTTTCGCAGCGTTGCTGAATGCTGGTGGAGGTTTTCGGGTTTCGCTGCGTTGGCGGCATTTCTGGCTCTCGACGTTTCGCAGACAATGCAGTCTGCATCTTCAGCAGATGAAATGAGATCCCGTCAGCTGTATGAAGTTGCCTCATTGAGAGCTTTCCACTACTGTGCGGCTAAGCTTTCAGTGGTTGGGCTGGGAGGTAGCAGAATGCTAATTGGACAGGTCCACTCGCTGTATGTAGAATGGCGTCTGTAGCTTCCGATGTCTTTTCTGAGGAATCGTTACTTCATATGCTGAAATGTCCTCTCTAACAAGGATGGCTGTTCCTCCTCCTAGTCTGCCCTCCCTGTCTGTTCGAAAAACCTTGAATCCGGGTGCCGCCCATTTCCAAGATGGCTTAAGGTGTGTTTCGTGTATAAGAGCTACTGTGACGTTGTTTCCCTGGAGGAAAGCTAGCAGTTCAGTTGTTTTTGTTCCTAAACCACCGTTGCAGTTCAAGGTGATAAGGACAATTCCGGAGAGCTGGGTGTTCTTATCCATGCATAGTCAGTATTTGACCGGACAGTTGGGCAAGCACTTGTCCAAGGACCGCGATTTGTTTCTGCAGGACTGACGCTAGGGACTGCAGTGATGTAAGGAGGGAGGTTAGGGCCGAATCCGTTGTCGGGAGGATAGTGGATTATCTGTAGTTGGTTCATGTTGAGGTGGTATCTGTCTGTGGCGAAGGGTGACGTTGGGTTCCTGTATCGTCTCGCCGTTTGTGGCTGCGGGAGGCAGGAGTGGTGGGAAGTCCGAATTTTGGTGTGGATGTGCTGCGTTCTTTCTTTTGCTGCCCCAGGCGTTGCCTCTTGGAGCTGGTTCCGGTACATAGGCAGGGGGTTCCTGCTGGGGCTTAGAGGTTTCCAGCGATCCAAACCATTTCCTTGCCTCTCGTTGGTATACCGGGCAGGTCTTATAGAAGGCGGGATGTGGGCTTCCACAGTTACAGCATGTGGCAGGTTTTCCCCAGGTGGAGGCCGGCACAGTTATAGCATCGAGGTGCCGCTGTGTAGAACGTTGATGAATGTCCGAAACGAATGCATTGGAAGCATATCTGTGGTTCTTCATGTCGGTATCGTAGAATGTGGACTCAAGAATTCCCTATGGAAGTCCATCGGAGGAAATCTTTTGGGTCCCATCCTTGGGCTGTGGCGAGGGTTGATACTACGAATGTCCCTAGGGGTGATTTGTAAGCTCGGCGAATCTGACGAGTGCGTAAGACTGGAACATTCATGTCCTCCAGAATTTCCTTGAGATAAGATTCTTCCATTATAGTATAAAGCCCTCTTATGGTAAAGCTAAGGGTTTTTTCCTCTTTGGTTCCCCAGGTGGAGAACTGTGCTTGTTCTGCTCTTAACATAGTCTACACACTTTTGTGGTCTTCTATATTGGTTAGCTGTAGCCTGTAGCTGTGGTCCTTTATGACACTCATGACGGCTGTTATAAATTGTCGGAAGTCTGCCAATTCATATAATAGAATTGCTGGCGGCTTAGGTAGACTTGTCTGGGATGGCTCGGCGGGAGGGAAGCTGGAATCAGGCCTCGGAGTGACGTCTGTATTAGCGTCTCTGAGGAGCGGGTCGTAGCGGTTGTTGGTTTCTATCGTTTAGTGTTGGACGGCAATAGTCTCGGCAGCCGTGAAGTATGGCTTAAATTTTGTCTTCCGCTTCTTCTTTGGCTGTTGAAAGGTGCCCGTGCCAATGGACTTTCTAGCTCGTGTATCAGCATCCTCTTGGATAGGGGCTAGTTGGGAGTTATCGTTGTTGTTTTGGCCCTTGAAAAGGCCTTCGTCAGTTGGTTTCCCTTGGCTTGGTGTGCTGTCAAGAATTACTAGCCGGTCTTTCGATCTCAGATATTGGGAGTCAATTTTCCGGTCGTTTGGACCGGCGTCAATCTTAAAATCTTTTCCGAAGAGGATGTGTTTGATATTACTGGGTAATGATGTATCGACGTTCGTCCTAGGAGGAATCGTCCTATGTTGTACCTTTTTTGCCGGCGGTGATCTGAGCAGCGATATTTCGCAGAGCGGGTTTAAAGTTGAGGGGGCTGAAGCCCTTCCCCTCTAGCCTACCAACTGCCACCTGTCCGAATAGTCAAAAGAACACGATGTGCGGGTGAGAAGGTGGACCTATGTTAGCCACCCCCCGCTGCAAGAGAGAAAGTGTGACCGTGCAAGGTTCCCCCAGGTGCTCCGCTCGCAGCAAGGCGTGCGGTTTACCCCTGAGTAGATCCTGGTCACGCTTAGAAGGCCCTGGTAGGTCTGGGCCACAGCGGATTACAGTACTTCCTCCCCAGGGGGATTTTCCAAACACCAGCCAGAGCAACGGAATAGCTAGAGGAGTTCGTTATTGTTGAGTCGCTGACCATAAGCCGGCGAATGATCGATTGATCGATCGATCAATGTTTTCGATGAGCCGATCGATGAGATCCGATGGTAGGGATCAGCTTTTATATCCGCTCGGTCTTCCTAGTTTAACCGTTGTCCATCGCTGATTGGCTCGTTCGAGCTGCTATCCCTTTCTCTTTGGCGGTTGCTCCAACGTATTTTTCTTCCCTTTCACGTTTCCGTTGGAAGAGTCGCTTCCATGTTGGGCTGATGTGCAAACCGTCGTCCCGGTTGAAATTGAATGGATGTTTTTCGATTTCAATAGCTTCGCGAATTCACCTCGGAAAATATCGATCTTCTTTCGCGAGCAATTGCGTTTCCTCGAGCGTGATTTTATGTCCCGGGCCGGAGGTGAAGTGTTCCGCTATGGCCGACTCCCTCCATTTCTTATTCATCATGGCCCGTTTATGTTCGGCTAAGCGGCAGCGAATGGATCGTCCTGTTTGTCCGACGTATACGTGTCCGCAGCTGCTTGGAATCCTGTGGACTCCTTCAGATGTTAGCGGGTCGAGTGCATCTTTCGCAGACGGAAGTTCTTCTTTTACTTTTCTTAGCGTGTTAAAACGGACGACGATATTTTCTTTTCGTAGAACCCTGGCTATGCGTTCTGATGTCCCGGCGATGAAGGGAATTTTTGCGTAGGCTGTGGGCTTTGGTCGTTCCCCCGAAGGTTTCTCTTTCGGTTTTTTAGTTCCGCCGGATGAAAGGGCCGCCAACGCAGCGAAACCCGTAACCCTCCACCAGCATTCAGCAACGCTGCGAAAGCCTTTCAAGTCAAATAGAATACTTATGAATTTAAACACAATTTCTTTAAATAAATAAAACATCCTAATCAAGTAGAATTCCCTCATAAGGCCTGTCGACACATTTCATACACCACATAGCTGATGCCAACTGCAGGGACCACTTTCATGAAGCTGGGCCTGATTCCTCGATAGAGACCAAAGAATCCCTCCCTTGCTATTATCTCACGTATTAATCTCGTCATGGTTTGGGCATGCTCTGGGCTTCTCAGTATATCTGAAAATACAAAAGAAAGTCAACATCATAACGTTGGAAAAGAGAAGAAGCGGAAAGCATATTATGTGACCAAACAAAAGATCACAGAGAATTAATTTGAACTCATGAATTATTATGACATATTTTTTGCAAGATTATTGACTTGGTAATATATTAACCCTTTCTGGTCTGAGTGATTTAAAAAATATCTCATACAAGATTGATGGCATTGCTGACATAGAAGCAATAAAATAATTACGTGTACTTTTTATAAATTTTTATTGGCACATACAGTTTAACTTATGTGAAAAAATGGGCCGATCATAGGTATACCAATGGCCAAAGGGAAAAAATCAGGGATGTCGATATCTGACCGGAAAGGGTTAATTCCCTTGGCGACAAAAAAATACTGGACAAATTAACATTCAAGGAAGCTACTTCAGTCGTGATAACTTCATTCAAAATTTTGTAAATGTGGTCTTTCATGATTTCATGAATGTTCTCCATCACTCACCTTGAGCTTGGAGCCTTGTTCTCACCAGAGCAAGCGGATACGATACTATCAGCCCACATGTGCTACTAATCGTCCCACAGCATAAGGGAAGCAAAATCCCTGGATTTTCTGAACCATTTTGCCGGATATAATAATTCTTCAAGGTCTGAAATACAAGATGGGAAAACTTAATATAAATTAAGACTAATTTACTATTTTTAGTTTCTAAATTTAAGTAACTAATGCAAACTGTCCAAGCACATTTTAAAAGTTAATGTAGGAATGAGAAAGTTTTTATAATTTGATATAGTTATTAAAGCATTTGGCATTTTTATAAATATGAAGTTGCAGTTTATTTATCAAGAGATCATAATAATACTGCATGATTAAAAGAAGCAATTTATACATTGAATATGAAGTAATTAATCAACTTTTAACTGTTAACTAAGCTCATTACCTAGAGACAACATTAAAAATTAGTCTAAAATATCTCAAGGTACAGAAAAACAATAGAAAAATTAAGAACTCATTTGCCACATTCACAAACATCCAAGATAAATAATTTGACTTACGAACCTCATAAACAGCCAGATCTATGCCAGCATATGGGATTATCCCAAGAAGGTTTGGTAGGTATCCACGGTAAAAAGTTCTGAGTCCCTCCCTCCTATAAATTTTTTTTGCTGCATCAATGATCCCAGCATACTGGCCAGTTTTCCTGAGGGCCAGTCTAGTTTTTAGCACCTAGACAAAAAAATTAGCACAATTAATGAATGCACTTAGAAATCCAACTTAAGATGTTTAAGCAAAGATTTTAATGAAACAACAATGAGGATACTTCTTCTCACCTCAAGTGGATATATAATGGTCTGGCTCACTCCACCAGCAATTGACCCAGCTACGAAACGCTCGTTGATGCTCAAATCCTCACCGCTGTTTTGATGGATCAACGTTTTTGTTTGCTCATAAGCCATGAACTTTATTGCAGTTTCTGGAACAATCTTAATAACATTTACTCCATTTCCTCGCCAGAGTCCTCTGATACCACCCTCTTTTACCATTTCGTGTAAACAAGACACAATTCCTCCTTTATTACCGTGTACCTGAAATAAATTCCAGAAAGATAAGTCTAAAGTGGTAAGTTCTTTTAACATCTACAGTTATGATTATCTGAACTTCTAATAAGCATTGGGAACAAATTTGGTAAAATGCTATTTTTTTCTTCATAAAATACTTTTGCGTCATATTTTTCCTGATGTATGTATGTATTTCATTTTTATACCGAATTGCGAGGGACTTTGACATTCAGGGTGTTTCGAATGCTTCAACACTGCAATGAGACAAGGGTGGAGAAGAAGGAAGAGTGAGAATTTGCTTAAACCGCTTTGTTCATAAAGATTACTCAATTTAGTAGCAGATTTTATTTCAGCCAGCTATTAATCATTCAGATGTTAAGTTTTACATTTTATCTATCAAAATATTTTATTGAACAACGGTATAGGAGTTGTTTCCTTTCTTTATCTTTGCCATAGTCTCCACTCATTATTAATATATATTTTATTAATGTATTTGTTGTTTTAATTACAATAGTAATATTCAAAAATATATATCAAAAATACATTTATATGCCTATTTGATGATATTTCAACACATGATTTTTAATAATGCCAAATTACCCCGAGTTTTTATTATCAGCGCCAACTTTGATCAGAGAATTTCAGATATTTATACTTTATTGCAATTAGAACAAGAAGTCCAAACCAGGACTAATGCAGGCTGGTTTCCCATAGCTGACGTTCCGATTTTATTACTTATATTGACAAGAAAAGTGTTAGTGATTCCAAGGAATTCTCTGGAAATCAAATTAATAGAGCATTATCAGGTTTAAAATATTAATAGCAATGTCAAATTTTCTTTCTCTCGTATTTTCCATATATTTCATTTGATAAATGTTACTGTTTATACACTGATATGTGTGAATCATCTGTTCATTGCTGAAGGGTAGTCAAGTGAAATAGAAAATAACAGATTTGTTCACTCATCTATGCTCAAGCCGAGTTAGGAAATAATCGTCTCCATGGCAACAAACCGATAAAATGCGACTTACAACGTAAAAACTCTGTTTTAGTAATAATTCAATACATTAGCATAAATTATCAAAATTCGGAGTTAATATTTGGAATTTAAATTCTTTTCCCCTTAGAACAGGACAAACCTCACTCCGATATCAGAATTTTAAGATATTTTAAAGTATTAAAGAAAACATCCCTGTAGGATGGATTTGATACTTCAATCTTTGCACAAGCCTCATACCAACAAGTTTCATGAAAATCTGCCCATTGATGCAAAAGTTGTTAATAGGGGACACACACAGATAGGACCATTTCATTAGGCTGTTTCCTTTAGAAACCAGCCCAATAGAAATGAGTTTTTCACAAAAAATACAATATCATCACATTTAATACAACATAAATACCACGAAATTCTTCATGCTTTTTTAGGTTATTGGTATTTCGTTCCAATTCAAGTATTTTTTCAAGTAATTACCGTGCATGATTTAAATTAGAAGTTTGGTATTCAACAACTCAGCGTCGCATCCATTAAAATATATAGTCAGACCCCTATTTACCACCCCTCCCCATATAGTGCCACTCCTGCTTACCGCCCATGAATCGTCGTGAACAAAACTTCCATCTTATGATTAAATAGAGCTAGCATATACCTCGATTTATCGCCACCGCCGCTTTAGCGTCAAAGGCAGTGATGGACAAACGGTGGCGCTAAATCGGGGTCTGACCGTAATTAAAGGTCTTAGGATTTCGGCGTGGACCTAAAGAAACCCTATCTATAATAGAGAACTAATAAGCCTTTAGTGAAGCTCGCTGATGATATTTTCCGGCGTCGGTATATTTTCATGTCAAAATCACTTGCACTGGTTGATATGCAAATTGCAAGTCTATTAATCGCTATTAGGACTCGGAGCGGAAAGTGCGATCGCGATGCGCACCAATGAGGAAGCGAAATCTGCAGACGAGGAGAGACTTCCCTCTCGAAACGATCAAACCCCGTCACACTCCCTCAATCTCCGCCGGTACCACACGCGTAGTAAATGAGGCGAGAATCCGATCCCTGGCCGGATCCCCTCCACCCATCTTATTGCCCATAAAGAATAGGTCAAAGGTAGTCCACCACCTCGACATCCGAACATAACCAATCTTCCATCTCCATCGCTCCCCGACCGCTGAACTACGTTATCTCGAACAAACCTCCTCGCGCGGACCAATGGGGACGTTATGGCGGCCGGGGATGGACTTGGCTTGGACCTTGCTCGGACGGCGAGAAGAGCCTTTGCTTCAGCGATGGAAAGTTACAGGGTGATGGAAGATTACGTTATGATAGACAAACGGAGACGAAACGGGGAACATTAAAAGGCGCACACGAAATGGTCATGTCGAAACGAATGACTTCTCTCGGGAGATTTGATCCCGAGATTTATCATATTAATATTTTATCGTGCGTTTATCGGCAGCTCGGACACGGAACTATGCAACTGCAATAAATGATGAAAAAGCGAGAGGACGGTTTCCATGCACCGACTCGGCATTGAGGGACAGACACGCTACCTATCAACCCTAAATGTTTGAAAACGATTGAAAAATGAATAATAATAATAATAAGCAAAAAAGATCGTTGAAAAAAACTTACTTGAATCTTGTTTTTTTTTTATAAAAACAATTGCATAAATACTACATCCGTTAGGTACTGCAATTACATTAATCGCACTATACTCGGACACTATCTTGTAAATATTATTATTCAAAGAAGGTTTTCACTTCGTAGAACGACATTACACGAATGAAATGAAACCCATTACTTAAAATTACACTTCGATTTATAATCGCGACCGGTGTCACGTAACGGTAAGTAGACTGATGATGCGAAAATGGGTCGCGGATATAAATTGAAGTGTAATTTTAAATAATGGGTTTCATTTCATTCGTACCAAGCAAATGTGGGAGGTACAGCACACGTTTTGTTTTAAAATCAGCAGGTCGGAAACCCATTGGTTTATAAAATGAAGAATTCATTATATATCGACGCTACGCGCTAGTCACCACCAACTCTCATCCTATTTATTGGCCGAAAAATAAATGAAAAATATTACTAATTATAAGAGCAATGAAAAATTACTCAGCCTACTACCTAAAAATAATGGCACTACAAACGTTGACGGAACAACAGTGTAAAAGGTGCTTTTTACCAAAACAATAAATATAACTGAAAACAACTGAGGAACTACTAAACTCATGATTAAGATATAAAAAACTAGCCAAAAATGTTTTTGGAAACCGGTGGATTTACCTTGACCACAATTTTATTCCGGATATGAGGCGAGCTACATAATTCATTTTTGGAATTAAATTGCACACGGAGAAAACAACGGATTACTAAACTAAAGCTAAGCCAGCTACACGCGTAAACGATCACGAATTTAACAATATTTTTAGATTCGTATGTCACAAAGGCTCCATCGAATAACACGAAGTAGTCATTCGGTCGATTTCCCTTGAATTTTGAAGACCCATCTCACAATCACGTGATACGAGGATTATCGAAGTCAGCCCACATCTGCCAAAGATAATAAAGGAAGCACTAGGAGGAGGGGGACATGAACATGAGTCGGCAAACCATAAACCGAAGCAATCGGTGGAAATTAGAATATCACGTGGAAGGGATTGCGGATCGGCAAGTCACCCAACGCACAGTGGGACCAAATCCGAAAAAGGGGACCCATGTATATGCATATATTACAATACTGAAAGTAAGCGAGTAAATGCCGGAAATTTCTGAATTATTAATTTGAATAATACCTGTCGTATATAGAGCGAGTTTTCCATTCAGTCTCTATATATCATGCTAACATCTTCTAGGACACAACGAACAAAACGTTCGAGCTTCCGAATCCTCTTTATAACCGAGTTATACCGTGTGTAATTTTCTATAGTTCATTTATTTAAACTATTTCAGGAACGGCTTTTCCAGGACTTATATAATGGACAAAATATCGATAACAAAGACGATCACGTACAACCATTCTGTCGGCAGATTCGAACCCGCGAGCATTGGGAGCCAGACACGCTAACCACCCCTCTACCAAAATCGGCAATAATATTTTTAACAGGACAAAAAGAGAACCCAGCTAATTATTTTTTGCAGTTAATTTTTTCATTATTACTACTTGCCATTTACTTGCTTTACTCATAGACTCGACTATGTACACGCAAACTCCCATTAATTTTTTACGAAACGGGGAAAAATTATGTTCGCGGCAGTAAGGAAATGCGAAGGAAAATGAGGCAGATCCCGGTCTTACCGAGAGTGAAGTACAGAGGGAACGGAAGAAATAGTAACCGTTTCATATCCTTTCCACCTGCCTCCTTCCCTTCACCACTTCCATCATACGGCGACGTCGCTCCATAAAAAATGGCTCCGTCTGAATGATCGCCTCTTCACTTGACACCCTCTAACGCCACGCGGCCAAAACCCAACCCCGAATAATCGAAGCATAATGGAAGAAGGTTGGGTGGGGGTTTAATACCACGGCAGGTGATAGCGGGGTGGGATTGACCCCGACCAGTTTTTTACGTCTAGACTTACTTGTTGGAACACTTTGAGTCGATCCAAAGGTGCGGTGCAGGTACGGGATACGCCTCCGGCGATGCCACCTGCTACCAGATGTCGCCACCACATACCAGAATTCATATCCGCCGATGTGAAATCATCTGGTACGTTCATATCCTCCCCGATGTCGAGATACTGAAGAGGAAGAGTGGAGCGGGTGAAACGACACTTCATAGTACAGTACTTCGACCGTTATTACACCCTCCGTACCATCTTAAACAACTGCGGTGACATTACGAACACGTATCTGCGGTGCGGTCTTCCAGACCGCCACTGTTTATTAATTTATTATGATTATTTCAATATCTACATCTACAATTTGGTTCTCCACGTTATATAATGCCATGGGTTAAGTAATAAAAAAATTATGTTCACATTGTTTGTAAAATACAAACTAGGCGGTAATTTGACACTATAATTTAGGCGGTCTCTCGCAGACAGCATCTATATAGTTAAATGTTAAAACGTTTTCGTCAAAAAATTACGAAAATCGATGGAACGTTTTTAGACCATTCATGGATGAATAAAGCGGAATATATTCTTGAATGTGCCTAATTTATATGCCGCGAGAAATAACGCTTGCCCAAAAAATTTCTATATTCATCACATTCTAATAGTAATACGTTAAAAATCAAATTCTACCATGGCTTTCCACAAATTAAATTCATAGATATATTTAACGAAATATTAATATCATCGAGCGCACGGTATCTGGTCAAAATATACATTTTTAAGCCATTCATTTAGGATAAAAACACCCGGGACCGGCTATTTACAAGAACAAATTGGTCAAAGCCTCTCAACTGCCTCTTCTTCTCCGGGGGGAAACCAAAACGAAGTCATTTATTTTTTAAGGCTGGACACTGAATCGTCTTCCCCTGGCGTGACGTCACTTTCATTACTAAGGCAAGAGAATTGGCGGCTGAATGAAGAGCACTCAGTTCGTTTTCTATTTACGAGAGTTAGCGGTAAACAGCACACGGCCTATCTACATCTACAAGTTACCCTGCAATTCACCTAGCGGACAAGATGGAGTTGGAAGAGTCTGGCAACTAGATGGGAACTCTGCGCTACAAAAAATCTGGCGACGATACAGCTTCAATCACTCACTTGCAAGGGCTATTATTAACTACGAGGATTAGGGGGAAGTATAACTCAAAACAACTATGTTCTGGAGCCTAGTAAAAAGTTTGGTGATATTATTTACACTATTATACGTAAGATACTCTCTTCTTTAACCTTACACATGCCAGCCGACATAATTTTTATATAGAGATCACAATAAAATTGGAAAACATTGCGCCAAGATAGGTTTTATGGCAAAATGGCATCCTGAATTTTTCCAGCCCTGATCATTGAGCTGACTTCTTTCTGTTTGCTAACTATCAAACGGGATAGCTACGCAAACTTATATAACTTAGAATAATAAATAACTGATTTTATCACACTTTCCGGTAGGAATAGGTGGTTTAAAAATAACAATAAGTGAGGTACGTTACCCTATTAAGGCGATATGTAAGTACAAAAACAGGGAGAGAAAGCCAACCAGCACAATACTGTCAAAATATATTACTATTAATATTATTTACGTTATGGTACGAAAGATACTATCTTCTTTAACCTTATTACACTTGCAACCGGCATAATATTTATACAGAGTTCACAATACATTGCAAAAAATAGCGCCAAGATGAATCTTATGGCGACATGTCATCTTGAATTTTTCCAGCCCTGATCATTAACCTGACTTCGCTATGTTTGCTAACGATCAAACGGGATAGCTACAATAAATTAACCTACTTAGAATAATAAAGAACTGATTTTATCACGCTTTCCGAGCAGTTGGTCCCAATTATAGAACCCAATGATTGAACATTGCACTTAGAACACCCATTTATTTATATCATATTTCCATTTATTTATGCGTGATTATCAACAGAAAGAAACTTACTTGTCCATCTGGAGGTTTTCCCCTGCAGTACGTAGCCAGAGTAGTTAACTGGCGCGCAAAATTCAATAAAATTCGCATCCTGAAAACACGAAACTCACGTAGACATTCAACTCGGCGTTGCTAAGGAATTTTAATGTACACGGTCGTCAAGGCGTGCAACAATGCACTTCCACCAATATAGCCGACGTAGTACATATGTATACCTATATCACCCCCCTTTATATTGCTAAAAATCTTGTCGCGAAAAGATTCTTTGTGGAAAAGAGAATCAATCCTTAAATGATATTTTGAGTCAAGGGAAAATAACGTTTTACTTTCGGTCGCCTACCATCCAAGTTCAGAGATTCTCAGAGCTTCCTTTCGGTCCTCTTTTTCACAAACGGGTTTCCTCATACGCACTTCAGCTTCGGTCGGTTGTTTTTTAAAAACAATTTCTGCGCGATTTCAGAGAATTTTATGAATTTTATCTATTGGGAAACTTTGGATGGGAGCCGAAATTTTTATGAATTCTAATCATTGCATTTGCACGCGTATCAGTCATTAAACCAATGAAACATTTGACAGGTTGATTTTTCTGTTGACAATATATTTTAAAAATCTGGAGCAACAAATTACACCAATAATCCTATAAATACGAGGGTATAAGGATTAAAAGAAAAATAGTGGGCGGGAGATAATTTTCTAAGTCTGAAAGTGCGTCTTTTGGAGTTAGACGACGTTGCGTTTCAACGATTCCATTCTGGGTAATTTACACCATTTAGGGGCTTTTGATTTAATAAGAGAGAGAGAGAGAAGCAATGTTGGATGTGGCTAATTTGCGAAATTTTTCGTCAAGCAGTTTATCAATTAACTGGTTGGTATATCCATTCTTGTTGGATATATATTTAATGATCTCCAATTCTTTGTTAAAATCAGAGCTGGATATGGGAATGTTTACTGAACGGTGTAAAATGGCATGATAAACTGCAAGTTTGTGAGATAATGGGTGGGAGAAATCAGCAGGAATTACTTGATATGTATATGTTGGTTTTCTGTATATTTCAAAATGATGCTTATTATTATGAATTGTGATGCTTATGTCGAAAACGTTTAATTTTTTGTGAATTGAGTTTAAAAATATAAGATAGGAATTTAATTGTCGATGGCTCCCGGTCCAACAGCATAGAACATCATCGACGTATCTGAACCAATAAAAGATATGTTTTATAGAATGGTTATTGGAATTAAATTATATTGATTCTAAATCATCCATATAAATGTCTGACAGTAGGGGGGAGATAAAGGAGAGCCCATTGCTAAACCTTCTTTTTGCTGATAAAATTTTCGATGAAGACTGGTAGAGCGCTGCACAGTAGCATTCAAGTCAACCGTAGTTGACATTCCGCATTTCCACATAATGAAAAACCAAAGCCAAGATGGCGCTTCTCATAGCGACATCAGTTGATCATTTAAAATTTTAAATTCATTTTTTTAATTACGAGAAATACGGTACCTGAATTATACAAAATAATTTCTATTGCAATATAATAAAACGCTAATTTTTCTTATTTGAAAATTAATTATAAAAAAATGAATATTTTCTAAAATCAGAAGTGACACCTATTTAAAGTGGAAGAAACTGTCGATATTTCGTATTTACAAACACTAATAAAGATAATCGTTATTGCGCTCTATATTACAATTAAAACTTTATTCTTGATTAATTGTATAATTTGTATGTATATTTTAAGATATTCTTTAGATATTTAGCGCTAGATGTAGCACGAATATGAAACTTCTTTCGTAAATGAGCAGATCGTACTTCAAAAGAGTGTTAATCTTGCATGGATTATTTAACAACTTCATAAAATGGAACCATTATTAACGTTAGTAAGAGGGACTACTCCTGAATCTTCGATAACTGCCAGCATTTACTTGAATCAAGAATCATCGTCTATGTGATGGATCGCAAATTTATTTTTAGGAATGAACCATATTAATATGAGCTATTGCTATGATGTGCCGAAATAGCAATCTAAATCGTTTTCTTATCACAATCGTAATGAAATATTACATAACATCAGTTATTTATTTGTAAGGTTTGCTTTAGCTTCATAAAATCTTTGGGCATTTTCAAATCTGGAGGAACTTTGAGGTATAATGAACCGATTCCCTACATAGCGAGATTATTAAACTTCCGAACGAGGCTTATATTTACGTGAAGTCCATTTCATCCAAAATGCGACGATCTGAATTAGAATTCCGTTTAACTCAGCTGAATATTCTCCAAATTTCATTATTAATCGATAATGCTATACGTTTTAATTTAAAGCAAGGTTTAAAAATCTCACGTTCACCTGCCAAACGACAAATACTGTGGAATTTCCGTGTCGAAAGTCTATAGGAATGGGATATTTTCTATACGTACCGAAAACTGTGGGCTTAGTTGTCTATCGGAATACAACTATTGCCCAGTTTCATCATCCTGGCCAGTAATAAGGAGTTAAGTTTATGCATTCTTTTTCAGCTATGTGATTATTTTCCAACGAGCGACAAATAGAATAAACAAGAACATCGGGTGGGAAAAAAGTAATTTCGGAGGAAAAGGTAACAGCTGGGAGGGAAGGATTCGGCCACGGTGGGTCTGTTAAGGGCAGGTTACACGTGCCGCTAAGTCATACGTTACTGGGAAGCCCTCCTGGTCCAATTGGAATACGAAAAAATGAGTGCAGCATTGACGTCCAGCCGCGGTGTTCGGTGGGCATCGGACGCATGCGAAAGCAGTTCAATGCGATAGGTGTCCTTTACGTTTGCATATTCAACTCGAGCCACAACTAGGAGAGATTCAGATACTCCCCCATTTTAAAAATTACGACTTAAAACTTTTTATTTGATAATCGCCATTTGTCGCAAATTCTCGTGGGATATGCATATTCGTCATCCGTTAAATGCACTCGTAAAGAACTAGCTTTCATCGGAAGTGATGCTAAATAGTGGCGAAAATACGGAAGAAGCGTGTGAACGTTCTTTGATTTTACAAAGCGTCAGTTCTTTAGTAAATGATTGGGAGGGTAACTTTGTGAATTTGTATGATGCCTGTAGGATCGTATGCAATATAATGATTAGCGCCCGGGGATAAAATGTCTATTACGATAATGCAATGGAGACCCCTAAAACCCAGTAGGGCGATTAATAATCCAAGAAAGTGGGCGGGAGAAACTCCGACATATTGCAAGGTCGCAACTTCATGATAGCTAAAGTTGACACTATGGGAATATTGTTAACGCCCACGCATATCGAAGGACACAACCACGATAATAAAATGCGTGTCATCACATCGAGTGCTGCTGAGGGCAGAGGAGATACACGATCGGGCTCGTGTAATTTTTTGTTTGTTCAGGGAGGCCATTGTTAAAACCATAAATGAAATCCATTTAATTGCTTATTAATATATTTGATACTAGGGAGTACGAATTTTCCATTCCATGCTCACATAATGCTGACGAATCACACCTAATAATCGACATTCATTTGACCTAATGAAAATCTGTCGTTCATTTCTACCTCCACCCAATATCTTACATATAGCGTCACTATTTTCAATTAATTAGAAGCGCACCCCTAAGTTATATTTTTCGAAGAATTATTGGGGATCATAATATGAAACTGAAATTAATTGCCTTGCATGCCGAAATGCAGACGTCTCCAAGATGAGGAGGTAAGCACTCAGTCAGGCAGCGTTTAGGGCGTTGAGGGGTGTTTTAGAAGGAAAGGAAAATAGAGGGAGAGGTAATGGTCAAATAATGCGTGCGTACGTGCGAGTACGACAGCCGCAAACCTTCTAGGAAATTTCTGGTAAGAGAAGAATGTATTTTCTTGAAGTTTGAAGGTAAATATGTCCTATTGAGAGAACTTCTATATTAAACAAGTAGTTATGGAAAGCCCTAATCCGCCTTCTTTCCTTTCAATACAATTTTAATATACAACAAGTAGGGGTTATATATGTTTTTCCGTGGTACAGCGGTGCTTTTCGTCACCTCGCTCTACAAACGAAATTTCTTTGAAATCCGTTCTGCCAATACCTTCCAAATTCATAGTTACAGAAACATTCTAACCTTGATATCATGGTAGCCCTGTTTAATCGACCCGGTTGAAATACGACATTTTGTTTATTTATTATGTTATGTTATGTTTATATTAAAAGTATTAAATTTGGTTCAAATTGATGAGAATAGTTAAACACAAATACTTGTAAAAATAATATTTTATCCGTTGTATTGTGGCAGCCTTGCTTTCCATATCTACAGTAAACATCTTGAAATTGCTATTTTATATTGCACGCCTGCTTCATACAAACCTTTGTCAAAATCGGTTTACCTAATTCCTTCCAAATTCATAATTGCCGAAAAGATTAAGTTGGTGGAATACGTCCCTCCGATATCCAGGAAAAGTTGCGAAAAGTAGGTATGTGTTTCGGATACAAAGCAGCCTTCGTCATTGGCGATTCATCTACCATCTATCATTACTTACTTCTCCATACCATTGAGTTGACTTGTCACATTCTCACGTTTTGCATCAATGTTACCACACGAAAATGAAAATTTTAACAATTAAAAATTATTTTAAGACAATATCATTTAGCAAACAATGAAAATGATCTTATTCACAAATCTCTCTCGCAGAATACCTAGTTGTTTTATCGAAGGTCATTTTACACTTTTCTTTGAATAAATTGTTAAAAACACTGCCGTATGCGAGCAGAAGTATCTTAGGCAGTCATCGCAGATATTATTTTCAGTTTGTAATATTATTTATATGAAACGTGATGGTTTCTGAAGCAGGAAGGCCGAATGCCGTAGAGATGTAGGGCTGCACGCTAAAATTCAAAGAAAATGAATGACAGGTACAAAGAGACGTCGATTCCCATAATGTACGGAAAAGTAAATCATAATTTCATCGAGAATCAGGATGTTACTCGAGGTTAATGCCATAATTTGTCCGAGTTGCTGTCAAGATTATGTTTCCCGCGTCATGATGCCGTTACGCTAATTGTTCCTCCATCTCTCATCTATAATACCAGGGGATCCGCGGGATGTTTGGCCTCGCTCAAGCCGCCTTGGGCTGGTGGGGGGAATCACGTAGGCAGGTGTTTGGATACGAAGCAGCATTCATCATTGGCGATTCATATACCATCTATCACGTTCAATATTATTATCGTCTTCGTAGTTCTCCTACAGTGTGGATGTAAAATTTGATTGGAATTGAAAGCGCTTACCTCGGAAGTAAAATATGAATGAAAGAAATGTAATTTCAAGAATCGCACGAAATACCGGAATAATGGCAAATGAACCTGAGCCTTGTCTCCTCGTTGAGACAAAAGTTATAGCAGGACAGACAAACGGATAATCAAGCAAACAGACCAAGTGCACAGGGATTCAACATAAGAGACCGCGCCAACGCAAATTGCTTGCCTCTGGGGTACATTTTAGGGAAATTTTTATTTGGCGTTTTCTTCGTTGTTTGATGTTTTCTGTGTGTCCGCTAAATTTCGTTTTGATTGGATAAGACTTAAAAATTAGCTCAGGAACTATAAGTGTGGTGTTCTAGAAAAACTATTGGCAGTCGTCTCTTAAGTTATTTGAACATGCACACGAAATTTTGTGAAAATTAAAAAATCGAGATAGCAGTTATCGTAGAACAGACAATGACGATTCATATGCTACAAGAATTTTATTTTAATTTTAAATGGTACTAACTAGAAACTGATGGCAATATCAGAGATTCTGATTTTATTGTAAACGTTTACCTACTATGGGCTACAAAAACGTTTTATTTTTCATGAATTAAACGCGTTCAAAAAGATTTGATTTACAAAATTTAACCCACCATAGATACATCTCTCCTGGAATCTGGTAGAACTTGTTCGGGAGCCCAGAATCTTTGTAATGATGTAGTTTTCAGCTTTACTAATGTTTTTACCTTATATTAAGTTGAGATTTTGGTAGAATCTAATTCAATGAAACGATACTTAATGCATAAATCTCCTCTTTATACAGAACCATGTTGGTTACCAAATCTGACGGGCCAGTGACGGGTCGCCTGATTTTTATTACAATTTAAACCAATCTAGAAACATTCACCATTGTTTTAGATTTCTTTTCAAAAGTAAATGAGGTTGGCGGAGAATTAAGCAAAATTGTAACGTTTGTGCTGTCAGTTTCAGTATCCAACGAAACCTGCGAACATGTATTCAATGTCATTAATGTTTTGTTGAGTAAAGGTCGAAACTAATTAAGTGTGCATCATGTCAAGGCGGAAATTTCAGTATACACCAATTTTAATTACTCACCTAAAGATTTCAATGCCTTTTTCTGTCAAAATCAGATCTTTTGGAGACTGCTAGAGTAGTTCAAAATACAAATTCAAATTACATAAATGAAGCACGGCTTTTGAAGTAATGCTATTTTTACGAATTTGTTATTATAATTCATAGAGTAATGTTAAAACAAAATTAATGTTAAACATTCATATATTTTGTAAATGATAAATAAACTAAATTTTATGGTCCTCATTAGCTTTTTTTAACCTATTAACTTCCGGAATCAACAATTTACAAGATGGCAACTGTAAATTTAACAATAAAATAAATATTAAATATCATTATATGTTTCCCAATAATTAAATAAAATAGTTTCATTGCTCACACCCGGTTTTTTGACCTAGATAAAATCCTCCCGGTTTCTCCCGAAATTTGCTATTCATTCGGTGGAAATCTCTCGGAATCAACTACTCATGAGGTGGCAACCCTAGTTTCCTGTTTCTACGAGCAAATTTTCAAGACGTCTCTTGTGTGAAGAGAAAATATTATCTGTAGTTGTAAGAATTTCAGAAATCAGGGACGTGAATTCCATAGGAGTAAAATGAGCATCAACCGACTTGAATCAGCACATCTGAGAAAATATCAAAAAATGAAATTTAGTAACAGCGGAAGAATGATATGCGAGATATAAAAGGAAATAAGTAGGAAGGGACTCACCCAGGGTTGCCACCTTATGAGTAGTTGATTCCGGGAGATTTCCTTTTCATGATAGAAAATTCCGGGAGAATCCGGGAGTATTTTCTCTAGGTCGAAAAACAACTAAAGTGACCAATGAAACTTATTTTATTTAGTTATTAGTAAAATCAATAATGATTATTTAATCTCGTTTTATTTTTAAAGTTAGAGTTGTCACGTTGAAAACGGCTGATTCCGGGCGATATCCATATGAATAGTTAACCGCGATATCGTTTGTAGGTTAAAAAACACCTAATGAGAACATAGAATAATTGTATTTTTTATTTAGAAAATATATTAATATATAACGTCAGTTTTGCTTTATTATATGAAATATAATAAATAAATCTTAAAAATAGCATTACTTCAGTAGTAATATTTCATTTGAATTTGTTATTCGAACAACATCGAGCAGACTCCAAAAGATCTGGTTTTGATAGTAAAAGGGCATGGATATCTTTAAAAGAGCATTTAAAATTGGTTCATACGTGAATTTCAGTCTTGACATGGTCCACATTTAATTTGCTTCGAACTTCACAGCACGATTCGTTAATAGCATTGAACAACGGTCACAAGCTGCGGTGGATACTGAAGCTTAAAACACAAGCGTTACACTATTATTTAATACTCCGTCATCTCCATTTACTTTTGAAATGAAATCTAAAACAATATTGAATGTATAATAATTGGTTTAAATCAAAATAAAAATCAGACGAACCTTTATTGGCACGTTAGCGTGGTAACCAACATGCTCCTGTATAAAGAGCATATTTGTACATTATTTATCACTTCAATGGCATCAATGGATAGGATTCTATCAAAATCTCAAATTAGTACTAGGTAAATTCAATTTCGAAGATTTTGGGCTGCCGGAAAAGTTCTACCAGATTCCGGGAGAAATGTATCTAAGATTGGTTAATTCCGGGAGACTCCCAGAATTCCGGAAGAGGTGGAACCCCAGACTCAGCGCCTCAGTGCCACTCGGGACGAATGTGGCGCCAAGTGTTAGTTAAACCTTTCTCTCAGATAACTGTCCTAAATACTTTTTCAACGTTTAGGTGAAATTGGTTGAGCTACACGAACGAATCGATTTCGAATAAAGGAGTAAATTATGGAACTGTTATAATATAATTAATTACGTGAGTCGGTCCAGTAGTGTGACGTTGCTCGCGATACAGCTTCTGGTTAGGTCTCACGCATGGCTTCGACTTTAGTGATCGATATTTGTAAATTTCATTTTCCGGCAGCCCGCGGACCACCTGAAAGACACTCGAAGCCCAACAGTGGTCCGCGGAGCACACTTGGAGAACCGCAGCGTTAAAGTAGCTGTATTCAAACATTACAAAGCCGAGGACCCTCAACGACGAGAACTATCTTCGCCCCTAATTCTGTACCATCAAGTTACCGCATAAAAACAATAACAATACCTACTGGACATACAATTGCAATTGCAATTTTCTCGTTCGGCGGCGTTTGTTGTTGTATGACAAAATTTGAAAAATGCCCAAGATGAAAGCACGTTAACCCGTAACCACAGGCATCGGTCTCTCAGACCACACGAAAAATTTCAATAGTCTATTTTATGGTCCATGGATCATTTAGGCCTTTGAGGTTTTGTTTAGCTTTGTATCCTGGAGGTGGCTTTGTTTACTTCACGGTAGTTGCCTTCTAGCTTTGGACCTGTGCGTACTAGAGCGGGTTTAGTTTCGTTGCCGGTCTGAAAAACCGCTTGCCTGTGTCCACGTAATTTTTTTCGGGACAGTTCTTTCACACGGTTTCGGAAATTTCCTACGACATGTTGCAGTTATACCGTCCTGGACCGTCGCACGTCCAAAAATGAAAACCAAAACTGCCTTCCAATGTTTTATTTGTAGCAGCTCAATATATTTGAAATGTTCAGCACCCGCTTGAGGAGAGAGAGCGTGAGAGGGGGAGGGGAGAGCGTTGGAAAGGGAGTGGGATGGGAAGGGGGGATGGTAAGGGGGGGTTAAGGGTAGAGGGAGGGGAGTGGGTGGAGAGAGTGGGAGAGTGGAGGGAGAGGAAGAGGGAGAAGGGGAGAGAGCGGGGTAGAGGGGGAGAGAGATAGAGACAGAAAAGAACCAAATGTACTATATATTGAAAATAATTATGTGCGGTTAAGTATTTTATAGCGAAATTTATTTCTTTGTCTAACAATTTCTATTCACCCAAAACCATTTTTACACTCCGTACCACTCAATCATGTTAATTTAATATTTATTGCTTAATTTTTAGTGCATATAAAAGTTGGTGTCATTAATTTGACTTTTCAAGATATTTCTAAAGGCTAAAGACTACTTAAAAAAGTTGTCCAGTATTGGAAATTACCAGAACTTGGATGACATTCGTGGTACCGCAAACAGCAACCAAGTTTTGAGAAGAGGATAAGTGAACACGAATTATATTTTGAATTTCTGTCACCCATTTGCTACTTCACGAAACATCTCTTGGAAAACGCTCATAACAGTACTTTTTACCATATGTTAACGACTTTTAATGCCAAAGGCAATAGATTTTTTTCTGGAACAATCAAAATTTATTCATTTTTTCCTCACTAGCGAGTTTGTATTTAAAAGAATTCTCCAATCCATTCCGAAAACACCATTGAAAGAATTCCTTTTGGTGACTTTATGGCGAGATATTTCCTATTTTCCTCCTCCTCTCTCCACCATACCTCTTTCCCATCTGTCTTTTTGTTTGATTTGTCATTCTTAACGGGCCCACTTCAGCCGTCCTCGGCTGAGGGGTGGTCAGCGTGTCTGGCTCCCAATGTTAAAGTCGCCCGAGTAAAATAGTAAAAGGTGCTTGCATACTCACCTTGAAAAAACATTCATTTTTTAGAGACACATTTCGTCATTGGAAATATATTTTTAATTCTAAAGATTTCACCTCTTAACCGATTTTCATTCTTTCCTTGTGTAACTATAATGTAGTAAACCAATCCCTAAATTTTGCAATTTCAAGAATATTATACTTTTTTCACAGTAGGATACTAAAACCACACATTTTTGCCAAATTTTAAAGTTGTACCCTATCTAGTAGTGAAATAATATTTATCTATTTGTTTAAATTTTAAATAATTATAACGGCCGCATCAACATATTGATGGAGATTTTTATTTGGGTATGTGCACCAAGTTCAAAATAACTTTAAAATTTCCGCTTCAACACGACATTATTTTTTTTTCACGATTCTCAAATATTAAAACAAATACTACACAACCCATATTCTACACATGAAAATTATCACCACCTGATGTTACTTGGTTGTCCTTTGTACCTTGATGTGGTAGAAGGGCTTGAGCATTTCAAGGGGCAACATTTTGTCGTTGTCAAAGAGAGGATGACAAGGTAGGAAATTTAACACCACATTTGAACAAATACAAAGTCTCAAAATTAAAACACAAATTTATTAGTGTAATATTGTAAACACTGGAAACTGTATTGGGTACTCAGTTTCAGCCAGAAGTTACAAGAATAAAATATTGATGATACATTGGTCATTGATTCACAACAGTTATATGCAGGCAATTAACAATGTAATGCTTATTGTAAAAGAGCTTGTTGGAATGACTTGAAAGTAGATTTAAATGCAACCTTAAAAGGCATTGATGTATAATATTGTACAATTAAGACATGCCATTAAACAAGATTTTATCTTTTGTGTATAACAGCTTGTAACTTGTTTAATCTATGTGAAAATCCTTCTTCGGGTTGACGTTTCTGTTTTATTAAGGTTAAAATTTAATTTTGTGAAATGCACAAAAATATTTAGATGCTTAAGCATTGACAGTATATGGAATATAGTGGAGTACATTATAATTCTTAACTAAAATTACACTTAGTCAAGGAACACACAACAATCAATGCTAAGTGTTCTATCTGTTCTTTTTTTAGAATTTCACAATAATGAAAATTATGTGTGTTATTAAATACCCTCGACCATCCTATACTGCCAGAAGGCTCAAATAAATGTAACTGTTGCTTGACATCACAGCTTTTGGGAGTTCATTAACCACTTTGCTGGTATCATTTACCCACTTTTGGTTATTCATGAAGGGATAATTTATATATGCGGAGATATTAATTTAATAAAAATAAATAAATGCTCTAGTTAATGCATCAGAATATGCTGAAATCTTTTCAACACAACCTACTCATAAGTAGATGCATGTAGAAGGTGAATGTTTTTTATTAGATAGTTATAACAATGTCGACTATTGCTTGGAACAACATTCAAGATTCAGCCATCAGATAATTTGCGTAATACTTTCAAACTGTAAAATATCAGCCTGAGCTCTTAGATAATACAAAAAAAACTATATAGTATATAAAAAATAAATAGACAGGTATTATACAGAAGATTTTGAAATAAAGACGATGTTTTTCACTAAAGAGCCTATCAAAATCACATCCACAGAAAATAATTATGTTGTCAGCAAAGATGACCAAAATTGCTAAAACACTCGAAATTGCTTCAGTCATAATTAACAGGCTAAAGCCTTTTTCTTGTATGAAGAAATTATACATTTATTATTTTCTTTCTGTTTACCAACAGAATACTTATGAATGCTGGTGGAGGTTTTCGGGTTTCGCTGCGTTGGCGGCATTTCTGGCTCTAGACGTTTCGCAGACATTGCAGTCTGCATCTTAAGGAGACGAAGTGAGAACAGATGGTAGGGATCTGCTTTTATATCCACTCGGCCTTCCTAGTTTAACCGCTGTCCATCGCTGATTGGATCATTCGAGTTGCTATCCTTTTCTCTTTGGTGGTTGCTCCAACGTATTATCTTCCCTTTCACGTTTCCGTTGGAAGAGTCGCTTCCATGTTGCGCTAATGTGCAAACCGTCGTCCCGGTTGAGATTGACTGGATGTTTTTCGATATTCATAGCTTCGCGAATTAACCTCGGAAAATATCGATCTTCTTTCGCGAGCAATTTCGTTTCCCCGAGCCTGTTTTTATGTACCGGGCCGCAGGTGAAGTGCTCCGCTATGGCCGACTCCGTCCAATTCTTGTTCATCATGGCTCGATTATGTTCGCCTAAGCGCCAGCGAATGGATCGTCCCGTTTGTCCTACATATACGTGTCCGCAGCTGCATGGAATCCTGTTGACTCCTTCAGATGTTAGCGGGCCGAGTGCATATTTCGCAGACGGAAGTTCTTCTTTTATTTTTCTTAGCGTGTTTGAACGGACGACGATATTTTCTTTTTGTAGAACCCTGTCTATGCGTTCTGATGTCCCGGCGATGAAGGGAATTTTTGCGTAGGCTGTGGGCTTTGGTCGTTCCACCGAAGGTTTTTGCTTCGGTTTTATGTTCCGCCGGATGAAGGGGTGACTGTAGCCATTATTCATAAGTGCCCTTCTTATGTGCTCTTCTTCGTCTTTTAGCGACTCGGGATCGGAGACCGTCTTTTTTCGGTGCATCAGGGTCTTGATTTTTGATGCCTTCTGCTGAGGATGGTGATGAGAGGCAGCATGCAGGTAACGGTAAGTATGCGTTTTTTCCGAAATACGCTGTGTCCAAGGCTTCCGTCAGGTCTCTTCTTCACCATGACGTCGAGAAATGGTAGGGTGCCGTTCTCTTCGACTTCCATGGTGAACTGGATGGCCGGGTGGACTTGGTTGAGTTGACGGTGGAACTCATGAAGTTTATTTGTCCCATGGGGCCAAATGACGAATGTGTCATTCACGCAAAGTCTAGTACCCCTACGGAAAGACCGGAAACTTAACAGAAATTTAACAGATTAAATGGACTTAAATGAAAAAATTGCATATAAGAAATCAAACTTATTACCATATATCACACATTACGAGAGTACAAAGTCATTATCAAATTACATAACAGTGAGGTATTTTTACATAAATATTATACAATCAAGATATAAAAATGAATTATTGTAACAGAATTTTATAACGTTAATACCTTTTATTCATGAAACGTATTTAAAGGAAATTCACGTGGACGACGAAAAACGTCAAACTTTCACGTCATGAATGAATTTGTGGATCAAGCAAAAATCTATTTGTAAAGTGATTTCTTCGGCCCTGGAACACATTCTCTTTCTGTTGCACCTGTAAAAAGAGCGAAAATGAATTTCTAAGAATGTCAATCATTAAACATGCTAAACCTAATGTAATTGATGCAGGAGGCAATGGGCATGCTTCAAATGTTGCAATAAATGTAAAATAAGGCAAATGCGCTTACGGCCCATAAACAATGTTTCTATGATGATCACATTACCATTTGTAAAATTAAACACATCACATTGCACTAGAAAATGTGCACTTTATCTATAATTTATTCCAAGCACAGTTGTATTTGCTGACGTTTACGTGTTCACAGCAGTTACGGTTAGACCATTTAAGATCTATATGTATTCATCATATAATAAGGAAAACTTTTGATATAGAGATTTCAATTTCTCGATCGAAAAATATATACATATTTCTAAATGTTTTGAAACAAAGAAGAATTATGTCTAGGATTATAAACAAATGCATAATGAGAAACAAGAAATATTCAAGTTAACAATTTCTGTAAATTCAAAATATTTCAAATTAAAACAATGAGACATCGCTATGGTACACTTATTTCATTCTATTACAAGCACAATTCTATCCTCTGGCGTCTCTGTTGCAGTTTAACTTATAAAACTCACTATAATCTACTGATAACCGCGAGAAGTTTTATACAGAAATTTCAGTTACTCAATCTAAAATTACTGCTTATTTTGTGAACTGACACGAACCATATTCACGGCCAGGGCAATGGACGACACAGCTAGGTGAAGTAAGCGAGGCTTAACACCTGAAAATGAGAAATATTTCCTCTCAAAATGCTTCTCGTACACCAACAAAAGAGAGAAATTTCTTTCCTTCCTTCCTAGAAGATATATCCATTGGAGGTACCTGTTAAGAAAATATAAAAGCATTCTCACAAAACGAATTCAAATAACTATTCGTAGAACTAGTTCGTTAATCTTATTTTCAAAAATATATGATATTTTTAAGATTTACCTGTTGATTGGACATCAGAACAACGTTTTCTGAAACAGTGATGAATGCATATCTACTATATATCTACTTGACAAAATCTGAGTAAAAGACAACCTCTCAATAAGCAATGGCCAACTTTTTTCAAGAAAAATGGCCGCTGTTCCGTTACGAGACACAAGGAACGTGTGGCGCTGTGGTGATGCGGTAGAGAGAGAGAGAGAGAAATAGAGGTAGAAAATAAAAGAGAGAGAGAGAGCCGACTGCGACTGCAGCGCCTCTCGCGGACACCTTAGCATGGTGTACTACGTGTAAAAGCTGGGAATCTATTCTCCCATAAGAGTTTCATACCCCTGCATCCACGTAACGCAGCCAGCATGAAGGTTGAGGACCACATGATACTAGCGCCTTAGACTCGAAATGCTCCATATATAGATTGGCTATGACGGGGGAGAGAGGACAGCCCATATCTGCTCCCTCCTTCTGGTCGTAAAACTGTCCGTTCCACAGGAAGTAGTTGTTGGTGAGGCAGAATTCTGTTAACTACGGATAGTCTGCCGGCAGTCAATGATGTATAAGCTCCTTCAAGATTTCGATGTAGTCCTTTATAGGAACCTTAGTGAAGAGTGAGGTCACGTCAAAGCTTACAAGAATATCGTTCTCCGAAACTTTCATGTCGTTTAGCCTTTCTATCAAATGTGCTGAATTCTTCACGTGCGATTCCGTTCCGCCTACGTACGTCTGTAAGCTGCGTGCGAAGTATTTTGACAGCCGATGTGTTGGGGAGCCGATGGCGCTGACGATGGGTCTCAGAGGAACGTCGTTCTTGTGTATTTTTGGTAACCCAAACAGTTGTGGAGGCCTGGATGATGACGGCAGTAAATTCCGTTGGTCTTAAATAGGTATTGAGGATTTCTAAATCAACTCTCGGATTTTCCTTTCGGTTTTCATCGTCGGGTCGCCTTTTAAGGGGAGTAAGTTGTGTTGTTCAGCAGATTGCGGATCTTCTCGTCGTAGTCCTCCTTGGAGATGATTACGGTGGCGTTCACCTTATCAGACGATAAAATCACGATACTTTTCTTGTTTTTCAAATCTGTGATGGCCTGACTTTCGGCTGTTGAGATGTTGGAGGTTGGCGGTCTTGCTTTACGAATAATATGCGTCACCTCTTGGCGCATTTCTTCTGCTTGGTTCGATTTCAGATTTCGGATGGCCGCTTCCACTCCCACGACAATTTCTTCCTTAGGTATTTTGTTGGGAGCGATAGCGAAGTTCAGACCTTTCGCTAAGACTGATTTTGCTGCATCGGAGAAATTGACGTCCGTTAGGATGTAAATCGTCTTTTCATGGCTCGGCGTCCTTTATGGGAACCTTAGTGAAGAGTGAGATCACGTCAAAGCTTACTAGAATATCGTTCTCCGATACTTTCATGTCGTTTTGCCTTTCTATAAAATGTGCTGAATTCTTCACTTGCGATTCCGTTCCGCCTATGTACGTCTGTAAGCTGCGTGCGAAGTATTTTGACAGCCCGATATGTTGGGGAGCCGATGGCGCGGACGATGTGTCTCAGAGGAACGTCGTTCTTGTGTATTTTTGGTAACCCATATAGTCGTGTAGGCCTGGATGATGACGACGGTAGGTTACTTTGGTTTTTATATGTATAGAGGGTTTCTTAATCAGCTCTATGTTTTTCCTTTCGGTTTTCATCGTCGGGTCGCCTTTGAGTGTGGAGTAAGTTGGATCGTCCAGCAGATTGCGGATCTTCTCGTCGTAATCCTCCGAGGAGATGATTAAGGTGGCGTTTCGCTTATCTGCCTGTAAAATCAAGATGCTTTTGTTGTTTTTCAAAACTTTGATGGCCTGTCTTTCGGCTGTTGAGATGTTGGAGGATGGTGGTCTTGCTTTACGAATAATACGCGCCACCTCAGATTCAGAATTCAGAATTCAGATTTCGGATGGCCGCTTCCACTCCCAGACAATTTCTTCATTAGGTATTTTGTTGGGAGCAATAGCGATGTTCAGACCTTTCGCTAAGACTGATTTTGCTGCATCGGAGAAATTGATGTCCGTTAGGTTGTAAATCATCTAGTCGTGGCTCGGCGTCGGATCTGGATGTTGATTCTTATGGAGATTTTAAAGTTTCTTAACCTGCTTATCCTTGAAAGACCACTGGGTTTTGGTTGAGGTGGTGGTTGTGGTTGTTCTCAGTCTTCGTGAGACATAACGGAGGCGAGCTCTAGGTGGTGATGGTAGAGATTATGAGCGCATTGAAGAAGCGCGTAACTCGTGGAGCGTATGCGTTTACGCAGGAGTGCTTGGCTTGTTGAAAAAGGCGAGTGATGACAAACGTTTGCACTTCTGTTTGTGGAGACGCTCGAATCTCCTTCAATTCCTCTGGATGTTCTCCCCGTAGAGGGATATCAATTTGAGTTGAAGGCTTTCGCAGCGTTGCTGAATGCTGGTGGAGGTTTTCGGGTTTCGCTGCGTTGGCGGCATTTCTGGCTCTCGACGTTTCGCAGACATTGCAGTCTGCATCTTCAGGAGATGAAATGAGATCCCGTCAGCTGTATGAATTTGCCTCAATGAGAGCTTTCCACTACTGTGCGGTTAAGCTTTCAGTGGTTGGGCTGGGAGGTAGCAGGATGCTAATTGGACAGGTCCACTCGCTGTATGAAGAATGGCGGCTGTAGTTTCCGATGTCTTTTCTGAGGAATCGTTACTTCATATGCTGAAATGTCCTCTCTAACAAGGATGGCTGTTCCTCCTCCTAGTCTGCCCTCCCTGTCTGTTCGAAATACCTTGAATCCGGATGCCGCCCATTTCCAAGATGGCTTAAGGTGTGTTTCGTGTATAAGAGCTACTGTGACGTTGTTTCCCTGGAGGAAAGCTAGCAGTTCAGGTGTTTTTGTTCTTATACCACCGTTGCAGTTCCAGGTGATAAGGACTATTCCGGAGAGCTGGGTGTTCTTATCCATGCATAGTCAGTATTTGGCCGGACAGTTGGGCAAGCACTTGCCCAAGGGCCGCGATTTGTTTCTGCAGGAATGATGTAAGGAGGGAGGTTAGGGCCGAATCCGTTGTCGGGAGGAAAGATGGATTATCTGTAGTTGGTTCAGGTTGAGGTGGTATCTGTCTGTGGCGAAGGGTGACGTTGGGTTCCTGTATCGTCTCGCCGTTTGTGGCTGCGGGATGCAGGAGTGGTGGGAAGTCCGAATTTTGGTGTGGATGTGCTGCGTTCTTTCTTTTGCTGCCCCAGGCGTTGCCTCTTGGAGCTGGTTCCGGTACATAGGCAGGGGGTGCCTGCTGGGGCTGAGAGGTTTCCAGCGATCCAAACCATTTCCTTGCCTCTCGTTGGTATACCGGGCAGGTCTTATAGAAGGCGGGATGTGGGCCTCCACAGTTACAGCATGTGGCAGGACCATCCTCCTTTTTCTTCGGGCAGGTTTTCTTCAGGTGGAGGCCGCCACAGTTATAGCATCGAGGTGCCGCTGGGCAGAACGTTGATGAATGTCCGAAACGATTGCATTGGAAGCACATCTGTGGTTCTTCATGTCGGTATCGTAGAATGTGGACTCAAGAATTCCCGATGGAAGTCCATCGGAGGAAATCTTTTGGGTCCCATCCTTGGGCTGTGGCGAGGGTTGATACTACGAATGTCCCTAGGGGTGATTTGTAAGCTCGGCGAATCTGACGAGTGCGTAAGACTGGAACCTTCATGTCCTCCAGAATTTCCTTGAGATAAGATTCTTCCATTATTGTATAAAGCTTTCTTATGGTAAAGCTAGGGGTTTTTTCCTCTATGGTCCCCCAGGTGGAGAACTGTGCTTGTTCTTCTCTTAACATAGTCTGCACACTTTTGTGGTCTTCTATATTGGTAAGCTGTAGCCTGGTATATTGCCTACGTGATGTCACTTGGAAAGAGTGGTCCTTTATGACACTCATGACGGCTGTTATAAATTGTCGGAAGTCTGCCAATTCATATAATAGAATTGCTGGCGGCTTAGGTAGACTTGTCTGGGATGGCTCGGCGGGAGGGGAGCTGGAAGCAGGCCCCGGAGTGACGTCTGTATTAGCGTCTCTGAGGAGCGGGTCGTAGCGGTTGTTGGTTTCTACCGTTTAGTGTTGGACGGCAATAGTCTCGGCAGCGGTGAAGTATGGCTTAAATTTTGTCTTCCGCTTCTTCTTTGGCTGTTGAAAGGTGCCCGTGCCAATGGACTTTCTAGCTCGTGTATCAGCATCCTCTTGGATAGGGGCTAGTTGGGAGTTATCGTTGTTGTTTTGGCCCTTGAAATGGCCTTCGTCAGTTGGTTTCCCTTGGCTTGGTGTGCTGTCAAGAATTACTAGCCGGTCTTTCGAAGTCAGATATTGGGAGTCAATTTTCCGGTCGTTTGGACCGGCGTCAATCTTAAAATCTTTTCCGAAGAGGATGTGTTTGATATTACTGGGTAATGATGTATCGACGTTCGTCCTAGGAGGAATCGTCCTATGTTGTACCTTTTTTGCCGGCGGTGATCTGAGCAGCGATATTTCGCAGAGCGGGTTTAAAGTTGAGGGGGCTGAAGCCCTTCCCCTCTAGCCTACCAACTGCCACCTGTCCGAATAGTCAAAAGAACACGATGTGCGGGTGAGAAGGTGGACCTATGTTAGCCACCCCCGTTGCAAGAGAGAAAGTGTGACCGTGCAAGGTTCCCCCAGGTGCTCCGCTCGCAGCAAGGCGTGCAGTTTACCCCTGAGTAGATCCTGGTCACGCTTAGAAGGCCCTGGTAGGTCTGGGCCACAGCGGATTACAGTACTTCCTCCCCAGGGGGAGTTTTCCAAACACCAGCCAGAGCAACGGAATAGCTAGAGGAGTTCGTTATTGTTGAGTCGCTGACCATAAGACGGCGAATGATCGATTGATCGATCGATCAATGTTTTCGATGAGCCGATCGATGAGATCCGATGGTAGGGATCAGCTTTTATATCCGCTCGGTCTTCCTAGTTTAACCGTTATCCATCGCTGATTGGCTCGTTCGAGTTGCTATCCCTTTCTCTTTGGCGGTTGCTCCAACGTATTTTTCTTCCCTTTCACGTTTCCGTTGGAAGAGTCGCTTCCATGTTGGGCTGATGTGCAAACCGTCGTCCCGGTTGAAATTGAATGGATGTTTTTCGATTTCAATAGCTTCGCGAATTCACCTCGGAAAATATCGATCTTCTTTCGCGAGCAATTGCGTTTCCTCGAGCGTGATTTTATGTCCCGGGCCGGAGGTGAAGTGTTCCGCTATGGCCGACTCCCTCCATTTCTTATTCATCATGGCCCGTTTATGTTCGGCTAAGCGGCAGCGAATGGATCGTCCTGTTTGTCCGACGTATACGTGTCCGCAGCTGCTTGGAATCCTGTAGACTCCTTCAGATGTTAGCGGGTCGAGTGCATCTTTCGCAGACGGAAGTTCTTCTTTTACTTTTCTTAGCGTGTTAAAACGGACGACGATATTTTCTTTTCGTAGAACCCTGGCTATGCGTTCTGATGTCCCGGCGATGAAGGGAATTTTTGCGTAGGCTGTGGGCTTTGGTCGTTCCACCGAAGGTTTCTCTTTCGGTTTTAAGTTCCGCCGGATGAAGGGGCCTCCAACGCAGCGAAACCCGTAACCCTCCACCAGCATTCAGCAACGCTGCGAAAGCCTTCAAGGCAGATAGAATACTTATGAATTTAAACACAATTTCTTTAAATATATAAAACATCTTAATCAAGTCGAATTCCCTCCTAAGGCCTGTCGACACATTTCATACACCACATAGCTGATGCCAACTGCAGGGACCACTTTCATGAAGCTGGGCCTGATTCCTCGATAGAGACCAAAGAATCCCTCCCTTGCTATTATCTCACGTATTAATCTCGTCATGGTTTGGGCATGCTCTGGGCTTGTCAGTATATCTGAAAATACAAAAGAAAGTCAACATCATAACGTTGGAAAAGAGAAGAAGCGGAAAGCATATTATGTGACCAAACAAAAGATCACAGAGAGTTAATTTGAACTCATGAATTATTATGACATATTTTTTGCAAGATTATTGACTTTGTAATATATTAACCCTTTCTGGTCTGAGTGATTTAAAGAATATCTCATACAAGATTGATGGCATTGCTGACATAGAAGCAATAAAATAATTACGTGTACTTTTTATAAATTTTTATTGGCACATGCAGTTTAACTTATGTGAAAAAATGGGCCGATCATAGGTATACCAATGGCCAAAGGGAAAAAATCAGGGATGTCGATATCTGACCGGAAAGGGTTAATTCCCTTGGCGACAAAAAAATACTGGACAAATTAACATTCAAGGAAGCTACTTCAGTCGTGATAACTTCATTCGAAATTTTGTAAATGTGGTCTTTCATGATTTCATGAATGTTCTCCATCACTCACCTTGAGCTTGGAGCCTTGTTCTCACCAGAGCAAGCGGATACGATACTATCAGCCCACATGTGCTACTAATCGTCCCACAGCATAAGGGAAGCAAAATCCCTGGATTTTCTGAACCATTTTGCCGGATATAATATTTCTTCAAGGTCTGAAATACAAGATGGGAAAACTTAATATAAATTAAGACTAATTTACTATTTTTAGTTTCTAAATTTAAGTAACTAATGCAATCTGTCCAAGCACATTTTAAAAGTTAATGTAGGAATGAGAAAGTTTTTATAATTTGATACAGTTATTAAAGCATTTGGCATTTTTATAAATATGAAGTTGCAGTTTATTTATCAAGAGATCATAATAATACTGCATGATTAAAAGAAGCAATTTATATATTGAATATGAAGTAAATAATCTACTTTTAACTGTTAACTAAGCTCATTACCTAGAGACAACATTAAAAATTAGTCTAAAATATCTCAATGTACAGAAAAACAATAGAAAAATTAAGAACTCATTTGCCACATTCACAAACATCCAAGATAAATAATTTGACTTACGAACCTCATAAACAGCCAGATCTATGCCAGCATATGGGATTATCCCAAGAAGGTTTGGTAGGTATCCACGGTAAAAAGTTCTGAGTCCCTCCCTCCTATAAATTTTTTTTGCTGCATCAATGATCCCAGCATACTGGCCAGTTTTCCTGAGGGCCAGTCTAGTTTTTAGCACCTAGACAAAAAAATTAGCACAATTAATGAATGCACTTAGAAATCCAACTTAAGATGTTTAAGCAAAGATTTTAATGAAACAACAATGAGGATACTTCTTCTCACCTCAAGTGGATATATAATGGTCTGGCTCACTCCACCAGCAATTGACCCAGCTACGAAACGCTCGTTGATGCTCAAATCCTCACCGCTGTTTTGATGGATCAACGTTTTTGTTTGCTCATAAGCCATGAACTTTATTGCAGTTTCTGGAACAATCTTAATAACATTTACTCCATTTCCTCGCCAGAGTCCTCTGATACCACCCTCTTTTACCATTTCGTGTAAACAAGACACAATTCCTCCTTTATTACCGTGTACCTGAAATAAATTCCAGAAAGATAAGTTTAAAGTGGTAAGTTCTTTTAACATCTACAGTTATGATTATCTGAACTTCTAATTAGCATTGGGAACAAATTTGGTAAAATGCTATTTTTTTCTTCATAAAATACTTTTGCGTCATATTTTTCCTGATGTATGTATGTATTTCATTTTTATACCGAATTGCGAGGGACTTTGACATTCAGGGTGTTTCGAATGCTTCAACACTGCAATGAGACAAGGGTGGAGAAGAAGGAAGAGTGAGAATTTGCTTAAACCGCTTTGTTCATAAAGATTACTCAATTTAGTAGCAGATTTTATTTCAGCCAGCTATTAATCATTCAGTTGTTAAGTTTTATATTTTATCTATCAAAATATTTTATTGAACAACGGTATAGGAGTTGTTTCCTTTCTTTATCTTTGCCATAGTCTCCACTCATTATTAATATATATTTTATTAATGTATTTGTTGTTTTAATTACAATAGTAATATTCAAAAATATATATCAAAAATACATTTATATGCCTATTTGATGATATTTCAACACATGATTTTTAATAATGCCAAATTACCCCGAGTTTTTATTATCAGCGACAACTTTGATCAGAGAATTTCAGATATTTATACTTTATTGCAATTAGAACAAGAAGTCCAAACCAGGACTAATGCAGGCTGGTTTCCCATAGCTGACGTTCCGAATTTATTACTTATGTAGACAAGAAAAGTGTTAGTGATTCCAAGGAATTCTCTGGAAATCAAATTAATAGAGCATTATCAGGTTTAAAATATTAATAGCAATGTCAAATTTTCTTTCTCACGTATTTTCCATATATTTCATTTGATAAATGTTACTGTTTATACACTGATATGTGTGAATCATCTGTTCATTGCTGAAGGGTAGTCAAGTGAAATAGAAAATAACAGATTTGTTCACTCATCTATGCTCAAGCCGAGTTAGGAAATAATCGTCTCCATGGCAACAAACCGATAAAATGCGACTTACAACGTAAAAACTCTGTTTTAGTAATAATTCAATACATTAGGATAAATTATCAAAATTCGGAGTTAATATTTGGAATTTAAATTCTTTTCCCCTTAGAACAGGACAAACCTCACTCCGATATCAGAATTTTAAGATATTTTAAAGTATTAAAGAAACATCCCTGTAGGATGGATTTGATACTTCAATCTTTGCACAAGCCTCATACCAACAAGTTTCATGAAAATCTGCCCATTGATGCAAAAGTTGTTAATAGGGGACACACACAGATAGGACCATTTCATTAGGCTGTTTCCTTTAGAAACCAGCCCAATAGAAATGAGTTTTTCACAAAAAATACAATATCATCACATTTAATACAACATAAATACCACGAAATTCTTCATGCTTTTTTAGGTTATTGGTATTTCGTTCCAATTCAAGTATTTTTTCAAGTAATTACCGTGCATGATTTAAATTAGAAGTTTGTATTCAACAACTCAACGTCGCATCCATTAAAATATATAGTCAGACCCCTATTTACCACCCCTCCCCATATAGTGCCACTCCTGCTTACCGCCCATGAATCGTCGTGAACAAAACTTCCATCTTATGATTGAATAGAGCTAGCATATACCTCGATTTATCGCCACCGCCGCTTTAGCGTCAAAGGCAGTGATGGACAAACGGTGGCGCTAAATCGGGGTCTGACCGTAATTAAAGGTCTTAGGATTTCGGCGTGGACCTAAAGAAACCCTATCTATAATAGAGAACTAATAAGCCTTTAGTGAAGCTCGCTGATGATATTTTCCGGCGTCGGTATATTTTCATGTCAAAATCACTTGCACTGGTTGATATGCAAATTGCAAGTCTATTAATCGCTATTAGGACTCGGAGCGGAAAGTGCGATCGCGATGCGCACCAATGAGGAAGCGAAATCTGCAGACGAGGAGAGACTTCCCTCTCGAAACGATCAAACCCCGTCACACTCCCTCAATCTCCGCCGGTACCACACGCGTAGTAAATGAGGCGAGAATCCGATCCCTGGCCGGATCCCCTCCACCCATCTTATTGCCCATAAAGAATAGGTCAAAGGTAGTCCACCACCTCGACATCCGAACATAACCAATCTTCCATCTCCATCGCTCCCCGACCGCTGAACTACGTTATCTCGAACAAACCTCCTCGCGCGGACCAATGGGGACGTTACGGCGGCCGGGGATGGACTTGGCTTGGATCTTGCTCGGACGACGAGAAGAGCCTTTGCTTCAGCGATGGAAAGTTACAGGGTGATGGAAGATTACGTTATGATAGACAAACGGAGACGAAACGGGGAACATTAAAAGGCGCACACGAAATGGTCATGTCGAAACGAATGACTTCTCTCGGGAGATTTGATCCCGAGATTTATCATATTAATATTTTATCGTGCGTTTATCGGCAGCTCGGACACGGAACTATGCAACGGCAAAAAATGATGAAAAAGCGAGAGGACGGTTTCCATGCACCGACTCGGCATTGAGGGACAGACACGCTACCTATCAACCCTAAATTTTTGAAAACGATTGAAAAATGAATAATAATAATAAGCAAAAGAGATCGTTGAAAAAAACTTCCTTGAATCTTGTTTTTTTTTATAAAAACAATTGCATAAATACTACATCCGTTAGGTACTGCAATTACATTAATCGCACTGGACTCGGACACTATCTTGTAAATATTATTAATCAAAGAAGGTTTTCACTTCGTAGAACGACATTACACGAATGAAATGAAACCCATTACTTAAAATTACACTTCGATTTATAATCGCGACCGGTTTCACGTAACGGTAAGTAGACTGATGATGCGAAAATGGGTCGCGGATATAAATTGAAGTGTAATTTTAAATAATGGGTTTCATTTCATTCGTACCAAGCAAATGTGGGAGGTACAGCACACGTTTTGTTTTAAAATCAGCAGGTCGGAAACCCATTGGTTTAAAAAATGAAGAATTCATTATATATCGACGCTACGCGCTAGTCACCACCAACTCTCATCCTATTTATTGCCGAAAAATAAATGAAAAATATTACTAATTATAAGAGCAATGAAAAATTACTCAGCCTACTACCTAAAAATAATGGCACTACAAACGTTGACGGAACAACAGTGTAAAAGGTGCTTTTTACCAAAACAATAAATATAACTGAAAACAACTGAGGAACTACTAAACTCATGATTAAGATATAAAAAACTAGCCAAAAAAGTTTTTGGAAACCGGTGGATTTACCTTGACCACAATTTTATTCCGGATATGAGGCGAGCTACATAATTCATTTTTGGAATTAAATTGCACACGGAGAAAACAACGGATTACTAAACTAAAGCTAAGCCAGCTACACGCGTAAACGATCACGAATTTAACAATTTTTTTAGATTCGTATGTCACAAAGGCTCCATCGAATAACACGAAGTAGTCATTCGGTCGATTTCCCTTGAATTTTGAAGACCCATCTCACAATCACGTGATACGAGGATTATCGAAGTCAGCCCACATCTGCCAAAGATCATAAAGGAAGCACTAGGAGGAGGGGGACATGGACATGAGTCGGCAAACCATAAACCGAAGCAATCGGTGGAAATTAGAATGTCACGTGGAAGGGATTGCGGATCGGCAAGTCACCCAACGCACAGTGGGACCAAATCCGAAAAAGGGGACCCATGTATATGCATATATTACAATACTGAAAGTAAGCGAGTAAATGCCGGAAATTTCTGAATTATTAATTTGAATAATACCTGTCGTATATAGAGCGAGTTTTCCATTCAGTCTCTATATATCATGCTAACATCTTCTAGGACACAACGAACAAAACGTTCGAGCTTCCGAATCCTCTTTATAACCGAGTTATACCGTGTGTAATTTTCTATAGTTCATTTATTTAAACTATTTCAGGAACGGCTTTTCCAGGACTTATATAATGGACAAAATATCGATAACAAAGACGATCACGTACAACCATTCTGTCGGCAGGATTCGAACCCACGAGCATTGGGAGCCAGACACGCTAACCACCCCTCTACCAAAACCGGCAATAATATTTTTAACAGGACAAAAAGAGAACCCAGCTTATTATTTTTTGCGGTTAATTTTTTCATTATTACTACTTGCCATTTACTTGCTTTACTCATAGACTCGACTATGTACACGCAAACTCCCATTAATTTATTACGAAACGGGGAAAAATTATATTCGCGGCAGTAAGGAAATGCGAAGGAAAATGAGGCAGATCACGGTCTTACCGAGAGTGAAGTACAGAGGGAACGGAAGAAATAGTAACCGTTTCATATCCTTTCCACCTGCCTCCTTCCCTTCACCAATTCCATCATACGGCGACGTCGCTCCATAAAAAATGGCTCCGTCTGAATGATCGCCTCTTCACTTGACACCCTCTAACGCCACGCGGCCAAAACCCAACCCCGAATAATCGAAGCATAATGGAAGAAGGTTGGGTGGGGGTTTAATACCACGGCAGGAGATAGCGGGGTGGGATTGACCCCGACCAGTTTTTCTACGTCTAGACTTACTTGTTGGAACACTTTGAGTCGATCCAAAGGTGCGGTGCAGGTACGGGATACGCCTCCGGCGATGCCACCTGCTACCAGAGTTCGCCACCACATACCAGAATGCATTTCAGCCGATGTGAAATCATCTGGTACGTTCATATCCTCCCCGATGTCGAGATGCTGAAGAGGAAGAGTGGAGCGGGTGAAACGACACTTCATAGTACTTCGACCGTTATTACACCCTCCGTACCATCTTAAACATTTAACTACTGCAGTGAAATTACGAACACGTATCTGCGGTGCGGTCTTCCAGACCGCCACTGTTTATTAATTTATTATGATTATTTCAATATCTACATCTACAATTTGGTTCTCCACGTTAAATAATGCCATGGGTTAAGTAATAAAAAAATTATATTCACTTTGTTTGTAAAATATAAACTAGGCGGTAATTTGACACTATAATTTAGGCGGTCTCTCGCAGACAGCATCTATATAGTTAAATGTTAAAACGTTTTCGTCAAAAAATTACGAAAATCGATGGAACGTTTTTAGACCATTCATGGATGAATAAAGCGGAATATATTCTTGAATGTGCCTAATTTATATGCCGCGAGAAATAACGCTTGCCCAAAAAATTTCTATATTCATCACACTCTAATAGTAATACGTTAAAAATCAAATTCTACCATGGCTTTCCACAAATTAAATTCATAGATATATTTAACGAAATATTAATATCATCGAGCGCACGGTATCTGGTCAAAATATACATTTTTAAGCCATTCATTTAGGATAAAAACACCCGGGACCGGCTATTTACAAGAACAAATTGGTCAAAGCCTCTCAACTGCCTCATCTTCTCCGGGGGGAAACCAAAACGAAGTCATTTATTTTTTAAGGCTGGACACTGAAGCGTCTTCCCCTGGCGTGACGTCACTTTCATTGCTATGGCAAGAGAATTGGCGGCTGAATGAAGAGCACTCAGTTCGTTTTCTATTTACGAGAGTTAGCGGTAAACAGCACACGGCCTATCTACATCTACAAGTTACCCTGCAATTCACCTAGCGGACAAGATGGAGTTGGAAGAGTCTGGCAACTAGATGGGAACTCTGCGCCACAAAAAATCTGGCGACGATACAGCTTTAATCACTCACTTGCAAGGGCTATTATTACCTACGAGGATTAGGGGGAAGTATAACTCAAAACAACTAAGTTCTGGAGCCTAGTAAAAAGTTTGGGGATATTATTTACACTATTATACGTAAGATACTCTCTTCTTTAACCTTACACATGCCAGCCGACATAATTTTTATGTAGAGATCACAATAAAATTGGAAAACATTGCGCCAAGATAGGTTTTATGGCAAAATGGCATCCTGAATTTTTCCAGCCCTGATCATTGAGCTGACTTCGTTCTGTTTGCTAACGATCAAACGGGATAGCTACGCAAACTTATATAACTTAGAATAATAAATAACTGATTTTATCACACTTTCCGGTAGGAATAGGTGGTTTCAAAATAACGATAAGTGAGCTAAGTTACCCTATTAAGGCGATATGTACGTACAAAAACAGGGAGAGAAAGCCAACCAGCACAATACTGTCAAAATATATTACTATTAATATTATTTACGTTATGGTACGAAAGATACTATCTTCTTTAACCTTATTACACTTGCAAACGGCATAATATTTATACAGAGTTCACAATACATTGCAAAAAATAGCGCCAAGATGGATCTTATGGCGACATGTCATCTTGAATTTTTCCAGCCCTGATCATTAACCTGACTTCGCTATGTTTGCTAACGATCAAACGGGATAGCTACGCTAAATTAACTAACTTAGAATAATAAAGAACTGATTTTATCACGCTTTCCGAGCAGTTGGTCCCAATTATAGAACCCAATGATTGAACATTGCACTTAGAACACCCATTTATTTATATCATATTTCCATTTATTTATACGTGATTATCAACAGAAAGAAACTTACTTGTCCATCTGGAGGTTTTCCCCTGCAGTATGTAGCCAGAGTAGTTAACTGGCGCGCAAAATTCAATAAAATTCGCATCCTGAAAACACGAAACTCACGTAGACATTCAACTCGGCGTTGCTAAGGAATTTTAATGTACACGGTCGTCAAGGCGTGCAACAATGCACTTCCACCAATATAGCCGACGAAGTACATATGTATACCTATATCACCCCCCTTTATATTGCTAAAAATCTTGTCGCGAAAAGATTCTTTGTGGAACAGAGAATCAATCCTTAAATGATATTTTGAGTCAAGGGAAAATAACGTTTTACTTTCGGTCGCCAACCATCCAAGTTCAGAGATTCTCAGAGCTTCCTTTCGGTCCTCTTTTTCACAAACGGGTTTCCTCATACGCACTTCACCTTTGGTCTGTTGTTTTTTAAAAACAATTTCTGCGCGATTTCAGAGAATTTTATGAATATTATCTATTGGGAAACTTTGGATGGGAGCCGAAATTGTTATGAATTCTAATCATTGCATTTGCACGCGTATCAGTCATTAAACCAATGAAACATTTGACAGGTTGATTTTTCTGTTGACAATATATTTTAAAAATCTGGAGCAACAAATTACACCAATAATCCTATAAATACGAGGGTATAAGAATTAAAAGAAAAATAGTGGGCGGGAGATAATTTTCTAAGTCTGAAAGTGCGTCTTTTGGAGTTAGACGACGTTGCGTTTCAACGATTCCATTCTGGGTAATTTACACCATTTAGGGGCTTTTGATTTAATAAGAGAGAGAGAGAGAAGCAATGTTGGATGTGGCTAATTTGCGAAATTTTTCGTCAAGCAGTTTATCAATTAACTGGTTGGTATATCCATTCTTGTTGGATATATATTTAATGATCTCCAATTCTTTGTTAAAATCAGAGCTGGATATGGGAATGTTTACTGAACGGTGTAAAATGGCATGATAAACTGCAAGTTTGTGAGATAATGGGTGGGAGAAATCAGCAGGAATTACTTGATATGTATATGTTGGTTTTCTGTATATTTCAAAATGATGCTTATTATTATGAATTGTGATGCTTAGGTCAAAAACGTTTAATTTTTTGTGAATTGAGTTTAAAAATATAAGATAGGAATTTAATTGTCGATGGCTCACGGTCCAACAGCATAGAACATCATCGACGTATCTGAACCAATAAAAGATATGTTTTATAGAATGGTTATTGGAATTAAATTATATTGATTCTAAATCATCCATATAAATGTCTGACAGAAGGGGGGAGTTAAAGGAGAGCCCATTGCTAAACCTTCTTTTTGCTGATAAAATTTTCGATGATGACTGGTAGAGCGCTGCACAGTAGCATTCAAGTCAACCGTAGTTGACATTCCGCATTTCCACATAATGAAAAACCAAAGCCAAGATGGCGCTTCTCATAGCGACATCAGTTGATCATTTAAAATTTTAAATTCATTTTTTTAATTACGAGAAATACGGTACATGAATAATACAAAATAATTTCTATTGCAATATAATAAAACGCTAATTTTTCTTATTTGAAAATTAATTATAAAAAAATGAATATTTTCTAAAAACAGAAGTGACACCTATTTTACGTGGAAGAAACTGTCGATATTTCGTATTTACAAACTCTAATAAAGATAATAGTTATTGCGCTCTTTATTCCAATTAAAACTTTATTCTTGATTAATTGTATAATTTGTATGTATATTTTAAGATATTCTTTAGACATTTAGCGCTAGATGTAGCACGAATATGAAACTTCTTTCGTAAATGAGCAGATCGTACTTCAAAAGAGTGTTAATCTTGCATGGATTATTTAAAAACTTCATAAAATGGAACCATTATTAACGTTAGTAACAGGGACTACTCCTGAATCTTCGATAACTGCCAGCATTTACTTGAATCAAGAATCATCGTCTATGTGATGGATCGCAAATTTATTTTTAGGAATGAACCATATTAATATGAGCTATTGCTATGATGTGCCGAAATAGCAATCTAAATCGTTTTCTTATCACAATCGTAATGAAATATTACATAACATCAGTTATTTATTTGTAAGGTTTGCTTTAGCTTCATAAAATCTTTGGGCATTTTCAAATCTGGAGGAACTTTGAGGTATAATGAACCGATTCCCTACATAGCGAGATTATTAAACTTCCGAACGAGGCTAATATTTACGTGAAGTCCATTTCATCCAAAATGCGACGATCTGAATTAGAATTCCGTTTAACTCAGCTGAATATTCTCCAAATTTCATTATTAATCGATAATGCTATACATTTTAATTTAAAGCAAGGTTTAAAAATCTCACGTTCACCTGCCAAACGACAAATACTGTGGAATTTCCGTGTCGAAAGTCTATAGGAATGGGATATTTTCTATACGTACCGAAAACTGTGGGCTTAGTTGTCTATCGGAATACAACTATTGCCCAGTTTCATCATCCTGGCCAGTAATAAGGAGTTAAGTTTATGCATTCTTTTTCAGCTATGTGATTATTTTCCAACGAGCGACAAATAGAATAAACAAGAACATCGGGTGGGAAAAAAGTAATTTCGGAGGAAAAGGTAACAGCTGGGAAGGGAAGGATTCGGCCACGGTGGGTCTGTTAAGGGCAGGTTACACGTGCCGCTAAGTCATACGTTACTGGGAAGCCCTCCTGGTCCAATTGGAATACGAAAATATGAGTGCAGCATTGACGTCCAGCCGCGGTGTTCGGTGGGCATCGGACGCAAGCGAAAGCAGTTCAATGCGATAGGTGTCCTTTACGTTTGCAAATTCAACTCGAGCCACAACTCGGAGAGATTCAGATACTCCCCCATTTTAAAAATTATGACTTAAAACTTTTTATTTGATAATCGCCATTTGTCGCAAATTCTCGTGGGATATGCATATTCGTAATCCGTTAAATGCACTCGTAAAGAACTAGCTTTCATCGGAAGTGATGCTAAATAGTGGCGAAAATACGGAAGAAGCGTGTGAACGTTCTTTGATTTTACAAAGCGTCAGTTCTTTATTAAATGATTGGGAGGGTAACTTTGTGAATTTGTATGATGCCTGTAGGATCGTATGCAATATAATGATTAGCGCCCGGGGATAAAATGTCTATTACGATAATGCAATGGAAACCCCTAAAACCCAGTAGGGCGATTAATACTCCAAGAAAGTGGGCGGGAGAAACTCCTACATATTGCAAGGTCGCAACTTCATGATAGCTAAAGTTGACACTATAGGAATATTGTTAACGCCCACGCATATCGAAAGACACAACCACGATAATAAAATGCGTGTCATCACATCGAGTGCTGCTGAGGGCAGAGGAGATACACGATCGGGCTCGTGTAATTTTTTGTTTGTTCAGGGAGGCCATTGTTAAAACCATAAATGAAATCCATTTTAATGCTTATTAATATATTTGATACTAGGGAGTTGCGATTTTACATTCCATGCTCACATAATGCTGACGAATCACACCTAATAATCGACATTCATTTGACCTAATGAAAATCTGTCGTTCATTTCTACCTCCACCCAATATCTTACATATAGCGTCACTATTTTCAATTAATTAGAAGCGCACCCCTGAGTTATATTTTTCGAAGAATTATTGGGGATCATAATATGAAACTGAAATTAATTACCTTGCATGCCGAAATGCAGACGTCTCCAAGATGAGGAGGTAAGCACTCAGTCAGGCAGCGTTTAGGGCGTTGAGGGGTGTTTTAGAAGGAAAGGAAAATAGAGGGAGAGGTAATGGTCAAATAATGCGTGCGTACGTGCGAGTACGAGAGCCGCAAACCTTCTAGGAAATTTCTGGTAAGAGAAGAATGTATTTTCTTGAAATTTGAAGGTAAATATGTCCTATTGAGAGAACTTGGATATTAAACAAGTAGTTCTGGAAACCCCTAATCCGCCTTCTTTCCTTTCAATACAATTTTAATATATCACAAATAGGGGTTATATATGTTTTTCCGTGGTACAGCAGTGCTTTTCGTCACCTCGCTCTACAAACGAAATTTCTTTGAAATCCGTTCTGCCAATACCTTCCAAATTCATAGTTACAGAAACATTCTAACCTTGATATCATGGTAGCCCTGTTTAATCGACCCGGTTGAAATACGACATTTTGTTTATTTATTATGTTATGTTATGTTTATATTAAAAGTATTAAATTTGGTTCAAATTGATGAGAATAGTTAAACACAAATACTTGTAAAAATAATATTTTATCCGTTGTATTGTGGCAGCCTTGCTTTCCATATCTACAGTAAACATCTTGAAATTGCTATTTTATATTGCACGGCTGCTTCATACAAACTTTTGTCAAAATCGGTTTACCTAATTCCTTCCAAATTCATAATTGCCGAAAAGATTAAGTTGGTGGAATACGTCCCTCCGATATCCAGGAAAAGTTGCGAAAAGTAGGTATGTGTTTCGGATACAAAGCAGCCTTCGTCATTGGCGATTCATCTACCATCTATCATTACTTACTTCTCCATACCATTGAGTTGACTTGTCACATTCTCACGTTTTGCATCAATGTTACCACACGAAAATGAAAATTTTAACAATTAAAAATTATTTTAAGACAATATCATTTAGCAAACAATGAAAATGATCTTATTCACAAATCTCTCTCGCAGAATACCTAATTGTTTTATCGAATGTCATTTTACATTTTTTTTAATAAATTGTTAAAAACACTGCCGTATGCGAGCAGAAGTATCTTAGGCAGTCATCGCAGATATTATTTTCAGTTTGTAATATTATTTATATGAAACGTGATGGTTTCTGAAGCAGGAAGGCCGTAGAGATGTAGGGCTGCACGCTAAAAATCAAAGAAAAATGAATGACAGGTACAAAGAGACGTCGATTCCCATATTGTACGGAAAAGTAAATCATAATTTCATCGAGAATCAGGATGTTACTCGAGGTTAATGCCATAATTTGTCCGAGTTGCTGTCAAGATTATGTTTCCCGCGTCATGATGCCGTTACGCTAATTGTTCCTCCATCTCTCATCTATAATACCAGGGAATCCGCGGGATGTTTGGCCTCGCTCAAGCCGCCTTGGGCTGGTGGGGGGAATCACGTAGGTAGGTGTTTCGGATACAAAGCAGCATTCATCATTGGCGATTCATCTACCATCTATCACGTTCAATATTATTATCGTCTTCGTAGTTCTCCTACAGTGTGGATGTAAAATTTGATTGGAATTGAAAGCGCTGACCTCGGAAGTAAAATATGAATGAAAGAAATGTAATTTCAAGAATCGCACGAAATACCGGAATAATGGCAAATGAACCTGAGCCTTGTCTCCTCGTTGAGACAAAAGTTATAGCAGGACAGACAAACGGATAATCAAGCAAACAGACCAAGTGCACAGGGATTCAACATAAGAGACCGCGCCAACGCAAATTGCGTGCCTCTGGGGTACATTTTAGGGAAATTTTTATTTGGCGTTTTCTTCGTTGTTTGATGTTTTCTGTGTGTCCGCTAAATTTCGTTTTGATTGGATAAGACTTAAAAATTAGCTCAGGAACTATAAGTGTGGTGTTCTAGAAAAACTATTGGCAGTCGTCTCTTAAGTTATTTGAACATGCACACAAAATTTTGTGAAAATAAAAAAATCGAGATAGCAGTTATCGTAGAACAGACAATGACGATTCATATGCTACAAGAATTTATTTTAATTTTAAATGGTACTAACTAGAAACTGATGGCAATATCAGAGATTCTGATTTTATTGTAAACGTTTACCTACTATGGGCTACATAAACGTTTTATTTTTCATGAATTAAACGCGTTCAAAAAGATTTGATTTACAAAATTTAACCCACCATAGATACATCTCTCCTGGAATCTGGTAGAACTTGTTCGGGAGCCCAGAATCTTTGTAATGATGTAGTTTTCAGCTTTACTAATGTTTTTACCTTATATTAAGTTGAGATTTTGGTAGAATCTAATTCAATGAAACGATACTTAATGCATAAATCTCCTCTTTATACAGAACCATGTTGGTTACCAAATCTGACGGGCCAGTGACGGGTCGCCTGATTTTTATTACAATTTAAACCAATCTAGAAACATTCACCATTGTTTTAGATTTCTTTTCAAAAGTAAATGAGGTTGGCGGAGAATTAAGCAAAGTTGTAACGTTTGTGCTGTCAGTTTCAGTATCCAACGAAACCTGCGAACATGTATTCAATGTCATTAATGTTTTGTTGAGTAAAGGTCGAAACTAATTAAGTGTGCATCATGTCAAGGTGGAAATTTCAGTATACACCAATTTTAATTACTCACCTAAAAATTTCAATGCCTTTTTCTGTCAAAATCAGATCTTTTGGAGACTGCTAGAGTAGTTCAAAATACAAATTCAAATTACATAAATGAAACACGGCTTTTGAAGTAATGCTATTTTTACGAATTTGTTATTATAATTCATAGAGTAATGTTAAAACAAAATTAATGTTAAACATTCATATATTTTGTAAATGATAAATAAACCAAATTTTATGGTCCTCATTAGCTTTTTTTAACCTATTAACTTCCGGAATCAACAATTTACAAGATGGAAACTGTATATTTAACAATAAAATAAATATTAAATATCATTATATGTTTCCCAATAATTAAATAAAATAGTTTCATTGCTCACACCCGGTTTTTTGACCTAGATAAAATTCTCCCGGTTTCTCCCGAGATTTGCTATTCATTCGGTGGAAATCTCTCGGAATCAACTACTCATGAGGTGGAAACCCTAGTTTCCTGTTTCTACGAGCAAATTTTCAAGACGTCTCTTGTGTGAAGAGAAAATATTATCTGCAGTTGTAAGAATTTCAGAAATCAGGGACGTGAATTCCATAGGAGTAAAATGAGCATCAACCGACTTGAATCAGCACATCTGAGAAAATATCAAAAAATGAAATTTAGTAACAGCGGAAGAATGATATGCGAGATATAAAAGGTAATAAGTAGGAAAGGACTCACCCAGTGTTGCCACCTTATGAGTAGTTAATTCCGGGAGATTTCCTTTTCATGATAGAAAATTCCGGGAGAATCCGGGAGTATTTTCTCTAGGTCGAAAAACAACTAAAGTGACCAATGAAACTTATTTTATTTAGTTATTAGTAAAATCAATAATGATTATTTAATCTCGTTTTATTTTTAAAGTTAGAGTTGTCACGTTGAAAACGGCTGATTCCGGGCGATATCCATATGAATAGTTAACCGTGATATCGTATGTAGGTTAAAAAACACCTAATGAGAACATAGAATAATTGTATTTTTTATTTAGAAAATATTTTAATATATAACGTCAGTTTTGCTTTATTATATGAAATATAATAAATAAATCTTAAAAATAGCATTACTTCAGTAGTAATATTTCATTTGAATTTGTTATTCGAACAACATCGAGCAGTCTCCAAAAGATCTGGTTTTGATAGTAAAAGGGCATGGATATCTTTAAAAGAGCATTTAAAATTGGTTCATACGTGAATTTCAGTCTTGACATGGTCCACATTTAATTTGCTTCGATCTTCACAGCACGATTCGTTAATAGCATTGAACAACGGTCACAAGCTGCGGTGGATACTGAAGCTTAAATCACAAGCGTTACACTATTATTTAATACTCCGTCATCTCCATTTACTTTTGAAATGAAATCTAAAACAATATTGAATGTATAATAATTGGTTTAAATAAAAATAAAAATCAGACGAACCTTTATTGGCACGTTAGCGTGGTAACCAACATGCTCCTGTATAAAGAGCATATTTGTACATTATTTAAATTCAATTTCGAAGATTTTGGTCTGCCGGAAAAGTTCTACCAGATTCCGGGAGAAATGTATCTAAGATTGGTTAATTCCGGGAGACTCCCAGAATTCCGGAAGAGGTGGAACCCCAGACTCAGCGCCTCAGTGCCACTCGGGACGAATGTGGTGCCAAGTGTTAGTTAAACCTTTCTCTCAGATAACTGTCCTAAATACTTTTTCAACGTTTAGGTGAAATTGGTTGAGCTACACGAACGAATCGATTTCGAATAAAGGAGTAAATTATGGAACTGTTTTAATATAATTAATTACGTGAGCCGGTCCAGTAGTGTGACGTTGCTCGCGATACAGCTTCTGGTTAGGTCTCACGCATGGCTTCGACTTTAGTGATCGATATTTGTAAATTTCATTTTCCGGCAGCCCGCGGACCACCTGAAAGACACTCGAAGCCCAACAGTGGTCCGCGGAGCACACTTGGAGAACCGCAGCGTTCAAGTAGCTGTATTCAAACATTACAAAGCCGAGGACCCTCAACGACGAGAACTATCTTCGCCCCTAATTCTGTACCATCAAGTTACCGCATAAAAACAATAACAATACCTACTGGACATACAATTGCAATTGCAATTTTCTCGTTCGGCGGCGTTTGTTGTTGTATGACAAAATTTGAAAAATGCCCAAGATGAAAGCACGTTAACCCGTAACCACAGGCATCGGTCTCTCAGACCCCACGAAAAATTTCAATAGTCTATTTTATGGTCCATGGATCATTTAGGCCTTTGAGGTTTTGTTTAGCTTTGTATCCTGGAGGTGGCTTTGTTTACTTCACGGTAGTTGCCTTCTAGCTTTGGACCTGTGCGTACTAGAGCGGGTTTAGTTTCGTTGCCGGTCTGAAAAACCGCTTGCCTGTGTCCACGTAATTTTTTTCGGGACAGTTCTTTCACACGGTTTCGGAAATTTCCTACGACATGTTGCAGTTATACCGTCCTGGACCGTCGCACGTCCAAAAATGAAAACCAAAACTGCCTTCCAATGTTTTATTTGTAGCAGCTCAATATATTTGAAATGTTCAGCACCCGCTTGTGGAGAGAGAGCGTGAGAGGGGGAGGGGAGGGCGTTGGAAAGGGAGTGGGATGGGAAGGGGGGATGGTAAGGGGGGGGTTAAGGGGAGAGGGAGGGGAGTGGGTGGAGAGGGTGGGAGAGTGGAGGGAGAGGAAGAGGGAGAAGGGGAGAGAGCGGGGTAGAGGGGGAGAGAGATAGAGACAGAAAATAACCAAATGTACTATATATTGAAAATAATTATGTGCGGTTAAGTATTTTATAGCGAAATTTATTTCTTTGTCTAACAATTTCTATTCACCCAAAACCATTTTTACACTCCGTACCACTCAATCATGTTAATTTAATATTTATTGCTTAATTTTTAGTGCATATAAAAGTTGGTGTCATTAATTTGACTTTTCAAGATATTTCTAAAGGCTAAAGACTACTTAAAAAAGTTGTCCAGTATTGGAAAGTACCAGAACTTGGGTGACATTCGTGGTACCGCAAACAGCAACCAAGTTTTGAGAAGAGGATAAGTGAACACGAATTATATTTTGAATTTCTGTCACCCATTTGCTACTTCACGAAACATCTCTTGGAAAACGCTCATAACAGTACTTTTTACCATATGTTAACGACTTTTTATGCCAAAGGCAATAGATTTTTTTCTGGAACAATCAAAATTTATTCATTTTTTCCTCACTAGCGAGTTTGTATTTAAAAGAATTCTCCAATCCATTCCGAAAACACCATTGAAAGAATTCCTTTTGGTGACTTTATGGAGGGATATTTCCTATTTTCCTCCTCCTCTCTCCACCATACCTCTTTCCCATCTGTCTTTTTGTTTGATTTGTCATTCTTAACGGCCCCACTTCAGCCGTCCTCGGCTGAGGGGTGGTCAGCGTGTCTGGCTCCCAATGTTAAAGTCGCCCGAGTAAAATAGTAAAAGGTGCTTGCATACTCACCTTGAAAAAACATTCATTTTTTAGAGACACATTTCGTCATTGGAAATATATTTTTAATTCTAAAGATTTCACCTCTTAACCGATTTTCATTCTTTCCTTGTGTAACTATAATGTAGTAAACCAATCCCTAAATTTTGCAATTTCAAGAATATTATACTTTTTTCACAGTAGGATACTAAAACCACACATTTTTGCCAAATTTTAAAGTTGTACCCTATCTAGTAGTGAAATAATATTTATCTATTTGTTTAAATTTTAAATAATTATAACGGCCGCATCAACATATTGATGGAGATTTTTATTTGGGTATGTGCACCAAGTTCAAAATAACTTTAAAATTTCCGCTTCAACACGACATTATTTTTTTTTCACGATTCTCAAATATTAAAACAAATACTACACAACCCATATTCTACACATGAAAATTATCACCACCTGATGTTACTTGGTTGTCCTTTGTACCTTGATGTGGTAGAAGGGCTTGAGCATTTCAAGGGGCAACATTTTGTCGTTGTCAAAGAGAGGATGACAAGGTAGGAAATTTAACACCACATTTGAACAAATACAAAGTCTCAAAATTAAAACACAAATTTATTAGTGTAATATTGTAAACACTGGAAACTGTATTGGGTACTCAGTTTCAGCCAGAAGTTACAAGATGAAAATATTGATGATACATTGGTCATTGATTCACAACAGTTATATGCAGGCAATTAACAATGTAATGCTTATTGTAAAAGAGCTTGTTGGAATGACTTGAAAGTAGATTTAAATGCAACCTTAAAAGGCATTGATGTATAATAATGTACAATTAAGACATGCCATTAAACAAGATTTTATCTTTTGTGTATAACAGCTTGTAACTTGTTTAATCTATGTGAAAATCCTTCTTCGGGTGGACGTTTCTGTTTTATTAAGGTTAAAATTTAATTTTGTAAAATGCACAAAAGATATTTAGATGCTTAAGCATTGACAGTATATGGAATATAGTGGAGTACATTATAATTCTTAACTAAAATTACACTTAGTCAAGGAACACACAACAATCAATACTAAGTGTTCTATCTGTTCTTTTTTTAGAATTTCACAATAATGAAAATTATGTGTGTAATTAAATACCCTCGACCATCCTATACTGCCAGAAGGCTCAAATAAATGTAACTGTTGCTTGACATCACAGCTTTTGGGAGTTCATTAACCACTTTGCTGGTATCATTTACCCACTTTTGGTTATTCATGAAGGGATAATTTATATATGCGGAGATATTAATTTAATAAAAATAAATAAATGCACTAGTTAATGCATCAGAATATGCTGAAATCTTTTCAACACAACCTACTCATAAGTAGATGCATGTAGAAGGTGAATGTTTTTTATTAGATAGTTATAACAATGTCGACTATTGCTTGGCACAACATTAAAGATTCAGCCATCAGATAATTTGCGTAATACTTTCAAACTGTAAAATATCAGCCTGAGCTCTTAGATAATACAAAAAAAACTATATAGTATATAAAAAATAAATAGACAGGTATTATACAGAAGATTTTGAAATGAAGACGATGTTTTTCACTAAAGAGCCTATCAAAATCACATCCACAGAAAATAATTATGTTGTCAGCAAAGATGACCAAAATTGCTAAAACACTCGAAATTGCTTCAGTCATAATTAACAGGCTAAAGCCTTTTTCTTGTATGAAGAAATTATACATTTATTATTTTCTTTCTGTTTACCAACAGAATACTTATGAATGCTGGTGGAGGTTTTCGGATTTCGCTGCGTTGGCGGCATTTCTGGCTCTAGACGTTTCGCAGACATTGCAGTCTGCATCTTGAGGAGACGAAGTGAGAACAGATGGTAGGGATCTGCTTTTATATCCACTCGGCCTTCCTAGTTTAACCGTTGTCCATCGCTGATTGGATCATTCGAGTTGCTATCCTTTTCTCTTTGGTGGTTGCTCCAACGTATTATCTTCCCTTTCACGTTTCCGTTGGAAGAGTCGCTTCCATGTTGCGCTAATGTGCAAACCGTCGTCCCGGTTGAGATTGACTGGATGTTTTTCGATATTCATAGCTTCGCGAATTAACCTCGGAAAATATCGATCTTCTTTCGCGAGCAATTTCGTTTCCCCGAGCCTGTTTTTATGTACCGGGCCGCAGGTGAAGTTCTCCGCTATGGCCGACTCCGTCCAATTCTTGTTCATCATGGCCCGATTATGTTCGCCTAAGCGCCAGCGAATGGATCGTCCCGTTTGTCCTACATAAACGTGTCCGCAGCTGCATGGAATCCTGTTGACTCCTTCAGATGTTAGCGGGCCGAGTGCATCTTTCGAAGACGGAAGTTCTTCTTTTATTTTTCTTAGCGTGTTTGAACGGACGACGATATTTTCTTTTTGTAGAACCCTGTCTATGCGTTCTGATGTCCCGGCGATGAAGGGAATTTTTGCGTAGGCTGTGGGCTTTGGTCGTTCCACCGAAGGTTTTTGCTTCGGTTTTATGTTCCGCCGGATGAAGGGGTGACTGTAGCCATTATTCATAAGTGCCCTTCTTATATGCTCTTCTTCGTCTTTTAGCGACTCGGGATCGGAGACCGTCTTTTTTCGGTGCATCAGGGTCTTGATTTTTGATGCCTTCTGCTGAGGATGGTGATGAGAGGCAGCATGCAGGTAACGGTAAGTATGCGTTTTTTCCGAAATACGCTGTGTCCAAGGCTTCCGTCAGGTCTCTTCTTCACCATGACGTCGAGAAATGGTAGGGTGCCGTTCTCTTCGACTTCCATGGTGAACTGGATGGCCGGGTGGACTTGGTTGAGTTGACGGTGGAACTCATGAAGTTTATTTGTCCCATGGGGCCAAATGACGAATGTGTCATTCACGCAAAGTCTAGTACCCCTACGGAAAGACCGGAAACTTAACAGAAATTTAACAGATTAAATGGACTTAAATGAAAAAATTGCATATAAGAAATCAAACTTATTACCATATATCACACATTACGAGAGTACAAAGTCATTATCAAATTACATAACAGTGAGGTATTTTTACATAAATATTATACAATCAAGATATAAAAATGAATTATTGTAACAGAATTTTATAACGTTAATACCTTTTATTCATGAAACGTATTTAAAGGAAATTCACGTGGACGACGAAAAACGTCAAACTTTCACGTCATGAATGAATTTGTGGATCAAGCAAAAATCTATTTGTAAAGTGATTTTTTCGGCCCTGGAACACATTCTCTTTCTGTTGCACCTGTAAAAAGAGCGAAAATGAATTTCTAAGAATGTCACTCATTAAACATGCTAAACCTAATGAAATTGATGCAGGAGGCAATGGGCATGCTTCAAATGTTGCAATAAATGTAAAATAAGGCAAATGCGCTTACGGCCCATAAACAATGTTTCTATGATGATCACATTACCATTTGTAAAATTAAACACATCACATTGCACTAGAAAATGTGCACTTTATCTATAATTTATTCCAACCACAGTTGTATTTGAGGCGTTTACGTGTTCACAGCAGTTACAGTTAGACCATTTAAGATCTATATGTATTCATCATATAATAAGGAAAACTTTTGATATAGAGATTTCAATTTCTCGATCGAAAAATATATACATATTTCTAAATGTTTTGAAACAAAGAAGAATTATGTCTAGGATTATAAACAAATGCATAATGAGAAACAAGAAATATTCAAGTTAACAATTTCTGTAAATTCAAAATATTTCAAATTAAAACAATGAGACATCGCTATGGTACACTTATTTCATTCTATTACAAGCACAATTCTATCCTCTGGCGTCTCTGTTGCAGTTTGACTTATAAAACTCACTATAATCTACTGATAACCGCGAGAAGTTTTATACAGAAATTTCAGTTACTCAATCTAAAATTACTGCTTATTTTGTGAACTGACACGAACCATATTCACGGCCAGGGCAATGGACGACACAGCTAGGTGAAGTAAGCGAGGCTTAACACCTGAAAATGAGAAATATTTCCTCTCAAAATGCTTCTCGTACACCAACAAAAGAGAGAAATTTCTTTCCTTCCTTCCTAGAAGATATATCCATTGGAGGTATCTGTTAAGAAAATATAAAAGCATTCTCACAAAACGAATTCACATAACTATTCGTAGAACTAGGTCGTTAATCCTTTTTTCAAAAATATATGATATTTTTAAGATTTACCTGTTGATTGGACATCAGAACAACGTTTTCTTAAACAGTGATGAATGCATATCTACTATATATCTACTTGACAAAATCTGAGTAACTGACAACCTCTCAATAAGCAATGGCCAACTTTTTTCAAGAAAAATGGCCGCTGTTCCGTTACGAGACACAAGGAACGTGTGGCGCTGTGGTGATGCGACAGAGAGAGAGAGAAAGAGAGAGAGTGAGAAATAGAGGTAGAAAATGAGAGAGAGAGAGAGCCGACTGCGACTGCAGCGCCTATCGCGGACACCTTAGCATGGTGAACTACGTGTAAAAGCTGGGAATCTATTCTCCCATAAGAGTTTCATACCCCTGCATCCACGTAACGCATGAAGGTTGAGGACCACATGATACTAGCGCCTTAGACTCGAAATGCTCCATATATAGATTGGCTATGACGGGGGAGAGAGGACAGCCCATATCTGCTCCCTCCTTCTGGTCGTAAAACTGTCCGTTCCACAGGAAGTAGTTGTTGGTGAGGCAGAATTCTGTTAACTACGGATAGTCTGCCGGCAGTCCATGATGTATAAGCTCCTTCAAGATTTCGATGGAGTCCTTTATAGGAACCTTAGTGAAGAGTGAGGTCACGTCAAAGCTTACAAGAATATCGTTCTCCGAAACTTTCATGTCGTTTAGCCTTTCTATGAAATGTGCTGAATTCTTCACGTGCGATTCCGTTCCGCCTACGTACGTCTGTAAGCTGCGTGCGAAGTATTTTGACAGCCGATGTGTTGGGGAGCCGATGGCGCTGACGATGGGTCTCAGAGGAACGTCGTTCTTGTGTATTTTTGGTAACCCAAACAGTTGTGGAGGCCTGGATGATGACGGCAGTAAATTCCGTTGGTCTTAAATAGGTATTGAGGATTTCTAAATCAACTCTCGGATTTTCCTTTCGGTTTTCATCGTCGAGTCGCCTTTTACTGTGGAGTAAGTTGGATTGTCCAGCAGATTGCGGATCTTCTCGTCGTAGTCCTCCTTGGAGATGATTACTGTGGCGTTTCCCTTATCAGACGATAAAATCACGATACTTTTCATGTTTTTCAAATCTGTGATGGCCTGACTTTCGGCTGTTGAGATGTTGGAGGTTGGCGGTCCTGCTTTACGAATAATATGCGCCACCTCTTGGCGCATTTCTTCTGCTTGGTTCGATTTCAGATTTCGGATGGCCGCTTCCACTCCGACGACAATTTCTTCCTTAGGTATTTTGTTGGGATCGATAGCGAAGTTCAGACATTTCGCTAAGACTGATTTTGCTGCATCGGAGAAATTGACGTCCGTTAGGATGTAAATCGTCTTTTCATGGCTCGGCGTCCTTTATGGGAACCTTAGTGAAGAGTGAGATCACGTCAAAGCTTACTAGAATATCGTTCTCCGATACTTTCATGTCGTTTTGCCTTTCTATAAAATGTGCTGAATTCTTCACGTGCGATTCCGTTCCGCCTACGTACGTCTGTAAGCTGCGTGCGAAGTATTTTGACAGCCCGATATGTTGGGGAGCCGATGGCGCGGACGATGTGTCTCAGAGGAACGTCGTTCTTGTGTATTTTTGGTAACCCATATAGTCGTGTAGGCCTGGATGATGACGACGGTAGGTTACTTTGGTTTTTATATGTATAGAGGGTTTCTTAATCAGCTCTATGTTTTTCATTTCGGTTTTCATCGTCGGGTCGCCTTTGAGTGTGGAGTAAGTTGGATCGTCCAGCAGATTGCGGATCTTCTCGTCGTAATCCTCCGAGGATGATTAAGGTGGCGTTTCGCTTATCTGCCTGTAAAATCAAGATGCTTTTGTTGTTTTTCAAAACTTTGATGGCCTGTCTTTCGGCTGTTGAGATGTTGGAGGATGGTGGTCTTGCTTTACGAATAATACGCGCCACCTCAGATTCAGAATTCAGAATTCAGATTTCGGATGGCCGCTTCCACTCCCAGACAATTTCTTCATTAGGTATTTTGTTGGGAGCAATAGCGATGTTCAGACCTTTCGCTAAGACTGATTTTGCTGCATCGGAGAAATTGATGTCCGTTAGGTTGTAAATCATCTAGTCGTGGCTCGGCGTCGGATCTGGATGTTGATTCTTATGGAGATTTTAAAATTTCTTAACCTGCTTATCCTTGAAAGACCACTGGGTTTTGGTTGAGGTGGTGGTTGTGGTTGTTCTCAGTCTTCGTGAGACATAACGGAGGCGAGCTCTAGGTGGTGATGGTAGAGATTATGAGCGCATTGAAGAAGCGCGTAACTCGTGGAGCGTATGCGTTTACGCAGGAGTGCTTGGCTTGTTGAAAAAGGCGAGTGATGACAAACGTTTGCACTTCTGTTTGTGGAGACGCTCGAATCTCCTTCAATTCCTCTGGATGTTCTCCCCGTAGAGGGATATCAATTTGAGTTGAAGGCTTTCGCAGCGTTGCTGAATGCCGGTGGAGGTTTTCGGGTTTCGCTGCGTTGGCGGCATTTCTGGCTCTCGACGTTTCGCAGACATTGCAGTCTGCATCTTCAGGAGATGAAATGAGATCCCGTCAGCTGTATGAATTTGCCTCAGTGAGAGCTTTCCACTACTGTGCGGTTAAGCTTTCAGTGGTTGGGCAGGGAGGTAGCAGGATGCTAATTGGACAGGTCCACTCGCTGTATGAAGAATGGCGGCTGTAGCTTCCGATGTCTTTTCTGAGGAATCGTTACTTCATATGCTGAAATGTCCTCTCTAACAAGGATGGCTGTTCCTCCTCCTAGTCTGCCCTCCCTGTCTGTTCGAAATACCTTGAATCCGGGTGCCGCCCATTTCCAAGATGGCTTAAGGTGTGTTTCGTGTATAAGAGCTACTGTGACGTTGTTTCCCTGGAGGAAAGCTAGCAGTTCAGGTGTTTTTGTTCTTATACCACCGTTGCAGTTCCAGGTGATAAGGACTATTCCGGAGAGCTGGGTGTTCTTATCCATGCATAGTCAGTATTTGGGCGGACATTTGGGCAAGCACTTGTCCAAGGGCCGCGATTTGTTTCTGCAGGAATGATGTAAGGAGGGAGGTTAGGGCCGAATCCGTTGTCGGGAGGACAGATGGATTATCTGTAGTTGGTTCAGGTTGAGGTGGTATCTGTCTGTGGCGAAGGGTGACGTTGGGTTCCTGTATCGTCTCGCCGTTTGTGGCTGCGGGATGCAGGAGTGGTGGGAAGTCCGAATTTTGGTGTGGATGTGCTGCGTTCTTTCTTTTGCTGCCCCAGGCGTTGCCTCTTGGAGCTGGTTCCGGTACATAGGCAGGGGGTGCCTGCTGGGGCTGAGAGGTTTCCAGCGATCCAAACCATTTCCTTGCCTCTCGTTGGTATACCGGGCAGGTCTTATAGAAGGCGGGATGTGGGCCTCCACAGTTACAGCATGTGGCAGGACCATCCTCCTTTTTCTTCGGGCAGGTTTTCTTCAGGTGGAGGCCGCCACAGTTATAGCATCGAGGTGCCGCTGGGCAGAACGTTGATGAATGTCCGAAACGATTGCATTGGAAGCACATCTGTGGTTCTTCATGTCGGTATCGTAGAATGTGGACTCAAGAATTCCCGATGGAAGTCCATCGGAGGAAATCTTTTGGGTCCCATCCTTGGGCTGTGGCGAGGGTTGATACTACGAATGTCCCTAGGGGTGATTTGTAAGCTCGGCGAATCTGACGAGTGCGTAAGACTGGAACCTTCATGTCCTCCAGAATTTCCTTGAGATAAGATTCTTCCATTATTGTATAAAGCCCTCTTATGGTAAAGCTAGGGGTTTTTTCCTCTATGGTCCCCCAGGTGGAGAACTGTGCTTGTTCTTCTCTTAACATAGTCTGCACACTTTTGTGGTCTTCTATATTGGTTAGCTGTAGCCTGGTATATTGCCTACGTGATGTCACTTGGAAAGAGTGGTCCTTTATGACACTCATGACGGCTGTTATAAATTGTCGGAAGTCTGCCAATTCATATAATAGAATTGCTGGCGGCTTAGGTAGACTTGTCTGGGATGGCTCGGCGGGAGGGGAGCTGGAAGCAGGCCCCGGAGTGACGTCTGTATTAGCGTCTCTGAGGAGCGGGTCGTAGCGGTTGTTGGTTTCTACCGTTTAGTGTTGGACGGCAATAGTCTCGGCAGCGGTGAAGTATGGCTTAAATTTTGTCTTCCGCTTCTTCTTTGGCTGTTGAAAGGTGCCCGTGCCAATGGACTTTCTAGCTCGTGTATCAGCATCCTCTTGGATAGGGGCTAGTTGGGAGTTATCGTTGTTGTTTTGGCCCTTGAAAAGGCCTTCGTCAGTTGGTTTCCCTTGGCTTGGTGTGCTGTCAAGAATTACTAGCCGGTCTTTCGAAGTCAGATATTGGGAGTCAATTTTCCGGTCGTTTGGACCGGCGTCAATCTTAAAATCTTTTCCGAAGAGGATGTGTTTCATATTACTGGGTAATGATGTATCGACGTTCGTCCTAGGAGGAATCGTCCTATGTTGTACCTTTTTTGCCGGCGGTGATCTGAGCAACGATATTTCGCAGAGCGGGTTTAAAGCTGAAGGGGCTGAAGCCCTTCCCCTCTAGCCTACCAACTGCCACCTGTCCGAATAGTCAAAAGAACACGATGTGCGGGTGAGAAGATGGACCTATGTTAGCCACCCCCCGCTGCAAGAGAGAAAGTGTGACCGTGCAAGGTTCCCCCAGGTGCTCCGCTCGCAGCAAGGCGTGCGGTTTACCCCTGAGTAGATCCTGGTCACGCTTAGAAGGCCCTGGTAGGTCTGGGCCACAGCGGATTACAGTACTTCCTCCCCAGGGGGAGTTTTCCAAACACCAGCCAGAGCAACGGAATAGCTAGAGGAGTTCGTTATTGTTGAGTCGCTGACCATAAGCCGGCGAATGATCGATTGATCGATCGATCAATGTTTTCGATGAGCCGATCGATGAGATCCGATGGTAGGGATCAGCTTTTATATCTTCCTAGTTTAACCGTTGTCCATCGCTGATTGGTTCGTTCGAGTTGCTATCCCTTTCTCTTTGGCGGTTGCTCCAACGTATTTTTCTTCCCTTTCACGTTTCCGTTGGAAGAGTCGCTTCCATGTTGGGCTGATGTGCAAACCGTCGTCCCGGTTGAAATTGAATGGATGTTTTTCGATTTCAATAGCTTCGCGAATTCACCTCGGAAAATATCGATCTTCTTTCGCGAGCATTTGCGTTTCCTCGAGCGTGATTTTTTGTCCCGGGCCGGAGGTGAAGTGTTCCGCTATGGCCGACTCCCTCCATTTCTTATTCATCATGGCCCGTTTATGTTCGGCTAAGCGGCAGCGAATGGATCGTCCTGTTTGTCCGACGTATACGTGTCCGCAGCTGCTTGGAATCCTGTAGACTCCTTCAGATGTTAGCGGGTCGAGTGCATCTTTCGCAGACGGAAGTTCTTCTTTTACTTTTTTTAGCGTGTTAAAACGGACGACGATATTTTCTTTTCGTAGAACCCTGGCTATGCGTTCTGATGTCCCGGCGATGAAGGGAATTTTTGCGTAGGCTGTGGGCTTTGGTCGTTCCACCGAAGGTTTCTCTTTCGGTTTTAAGTTCCGCCGGATGAAGGGGCCTCCAACGCAGCGAAACCCGTAACCCTCCACCAGCATTCAGCAACGCTGCGAAAGCCTTCAAGGCAGATAGAATACTTATGAATTTAAACACAATTTCTTTAAATAAATAAAACATCCTCGTCAAGTCGTATTCCCTCCTAAGGCCTGTCGACACATTTCATACACCACATAGCTGATGCCAATTGCAGGGACCACTTTCATGAAGCTGGGCCTAATTCCTCGATAGAGACCAAAGAATCCCTCCCTTGCTATTATCTCACGTATTAATCTCGTCATGGTTTGGGCATGCTCTGGGCTTGTCAGTATATCTGAAAATACAAAAGAAAGTCAACATCATAACGTTGGAAAAGAGAAGAAGCGGAAAGCATATTATGTGACCAAACAAAAGATCACAGAGAGTTAATTTGAACTCATGAATTATTATGACATATATTTTGCAAGATTATTGACTTTGTAATATATTAACCCTTTCTGGTCTGAGTGATTTAAAGAATATCTCATACAAGATTGATGGCATTGCTGACATAGAAGCAATAAAATAATTACGTGTACTTTTTATAAATTTTTATTGGCACATGCAGTTTAACTTATGTGAAAAAATGGGCCGATCATAGGTATACCAATGGCCAAAGGGAAAAAATCAGGGATGTCGATATCTGACCGGAAAGGGTTAATTCCCTTGGCGACAAAAAAATACTGGACAAATTAACATTCAAGGAAGCTACTTCAGTCGTGATAACTTCATTCGAAATTTTGTAAATGTGGTCTTTCATGATTTCATGAATGTTCTCCATCACTCACCTTGAGCTTGGAGCCTTGTTCTCACCAGAGCAAGCGGATACGATACTATCAGCCCACATGTGCTACTAATCGTCCCACAGCATAAGGGAAGCAAAATCCCTGGATTTTCTGAACCATTTTGCCGGATATAATAATTCTTCAAGGTCTGAAATACAAGATGGGAAAACTTAATATAAATTAAGACTAATTTACTATTTTTAGTTTCTAAATTTAAGTAAATAATGCAATCTGTCCAAGCACATTTTAAAAGTTAATGTAGGAATGAGAAAGTTTTTATAATTTGATACAGTTATTAAAGCATTTGGCATTTTTATAAATATGAAGTTGCAGTTTATTTATCAAGAGATCATAATAATACTGCATGATTAAAAGAAGCAATTTATATATTGAATATGAAGTAAATAATCTACTTTTAACTGTTAACTAAGCTCATTACCTAGAGACAACATTAAAAATTAGTCTAAAATATCTCAATGTACAGAAAAACAATAGAAAAATTAAGAACTCATTTGCCACATTCACAAACATCCAAGATAAATAATTTGACTTACGAACCTCATAAACAGCCAGATCTATGCCAGCATATGGGATTATCCCAAGAAGGTTTGGTAGGTATCCACGGTAAAAAGTTCTGAGTCCCTCCCTCCTATAAATTTTTTTTGCTGCATCAATGATCCCAGCATACTGGCCAGTTTTCCTGAGGGCCAGTCTAGTTTTTAGCACCTAGACAAAAAAATTAGCACAATTAATGAATGCACTTAGAAATCCAACTTAAGATGTTTAAGCAAAGATTTTAATGAAACAACAATGAGGATACTTCTTTTCACCTCAAGTGGATATATAATGGTCTGGCTCACTCCACCAGCAATTGACCCAGCTACGAAACGCTCGTTGATGCTCAAATCCTCACCGCTGTTTTGATGGATCAACGTTTTTGTTTGCTCATAAGCCATGAACTTTATTGCAGTTTCTGGAACAATCTTAATAACATTTACTCCATTTCCTCGCCAGAGTCCTCTGATACCACCCTCTTTTACCATTTCGTGTAAACAAGACACAATTCCTCCTTTATTACCGTGTACCTGAAATAAATTCCAGAAAGATAAGTTTAAAGTGGTAAGTTCTTTTAACATCTACAGTTATGATTATCTGAACTTCTAATTAGCATTGGGAACAAATTTGGTAAAATGCAATTTTTTTCTTCATAAAATACTTTTGCGTCATATTTTTCCTGATGTATGTATGTATTTCATTTTTATACCGAATTGCGAGGGACTTTGACATTCAGGGTGTTTCGAATGCTTCAACACTGCAATGAGACAAGGGTGGAGAAGAAGGAAGAGTGAGAATTTGCTTAAACCGCTTTGTTCATAAAGATTACTCAATTTAGTAGCAGATTTTATTTCAGCCAGCTATTAATCATTCAGTTGTTAAGTTTTACATTTTATCTATCAAAATATTTTATTGAACAACGGTATAGGAGTTGTTTCCTTTCTTTATCTTTGCCATAGTCTCCACTCATTATTAATATACATTTTATTAATGTATTTGTTGTTTTAATTACAATAGTAATATTCAAAAATATATATCAAAAATACATTTATATGCCTATTTGATGACATTTCAACACATGATTTTTAATAATGCCAAATTACCCCGAGTTTTTATTATCAGCGCCAACTTTGATCAGAGAATTTCAGATATTTATACTTTATTGCAATTAGAACAAGAAGTCCAAACCAGGACTAATGCAGGCTGGTTTCCCATAGCTGACGTTCCGAATTTATTACTTATATTGACAAGAAAAGTGTTAGTGATTCCAAGGAATTCTCTGGAAATCAAATTAATAGAGCATTATCAGGTTTAAAATATTAATAGCAATGTCAAATTTTCTTTCTCACGTATTTTCCATATATTTCATTTGATAAATGTTACTGTTTATACACTGATATGTGTGAATCATCTGTTCATTGCTGAAGGGTAGTCAAGTGAAATAGAAAATAACAGATTTGTTCACTCATCTATGCTCAAGCCGAGTTAGGAAATAATCGTCTCCATGGCAACAAACCGATAAAATGCGACTTACAACGTAAAAACTCTGTTTTAGTAATAATTCAATAAATTACGATAAATTATCAAAATTCGGAGTTAATATTTGGAATCTAAAATCTCTTCCCCTTAGAACATGACAAACCTCACTCCGATATCAGAATTTTAAGATATTTTAAAGTATTAAAGAAAACATCCCTGTAGGATGGATTTGATACTTCAATCTTTGCACAAGCCTCATACCAACAAGTTTCATGAAAATCTGCCCATTGATGCAAAAGTTGTTAATAGGGGACACACACAGATAGGACCATTTCATTAGGCTGTTTCCTTTAGAAACCAGCCCAATAGAAATGAGTTTTTCACAAAAAATACAATATCATCACATTTAATACAACATAAATACCACGAAATTCTTCATGCTTTTTTAAGTTATTGGTATTTCGTTCCAATTCAAGTATTTTTTCAAGTAATTACCGTGCATGATTTAAATTAGAAGTTTGGTATTCAACAACTCAACGTCGCATCCATTAAAATATATAGTCAGACCCCTATTTACCACCCCTCCCCATATAGTGCCACTCCTGCTTACCGCCCATGAATCGTCGTGAACAAAACTTCCATCTTATGATTGAATAGAGCTAGCATATACCTCGATTTATCGCCACCGCCGCTTTAGCGTCAAAGGCAGTGATGGACAAACGGTGGCGCTAAATCGGGGTCTGACCGTAATTAAAGATCTTAGGATTTCGGCGTGGACCTAAAGAAACCCTATCTATAATAGAGAACTAATAAGCCTTTAGTGAAGCTCGCTGATGATATTTTCCGGCGTCGGTAAATTTTCATGTCAAAATCACTTGCACTGGTTGATATGCAAATTGCAAGTCTATTAATCGCTATTAGGACTCGGAGCGGAAAGTGCGATCGCGATGCGCACCAATGAGGAAGCGAAATCTGCAGACGAGGAGAGACTTCCCTCTCGAAACGATCAAACCCCGTCACACTCCCTCAATCTCCGCTCCCCGACCGCTGAACTACGTTATCTCTAACAAACCTCCTCGCGCGGACCAATGGGGACGTTACGGCGGCCGGGGATGGACTTGGCTTGGATCTTGCTCGGACGACGAGAAGAGCCTTTGCTTCAGCGATGGAAAGTTACAGGGTGATGGAAGATTACGTTATGATAGACAAACGGAGACGAAACGGGGAACATTAAAAGGCGCACACGAAATGGTCATGTCGAAACGAATGACTTCTCTCGGGAGATTTGATCCCGAGATTTATCATATTAATATTTTATCGTGCGTTTATCGGCAGCTCGGACACGGAACTATGCAACGGCAAAAAATGATGAAAAAGCGAGAGGACGGTTTCCATGCACCGACTCGGCATTGAGGGACAGACACGCTACCAATCAACCCTAAATTTTTGAAAACGATTGAAAAATGAATAATAATAATAAGCAAAAGAGATCGTTGAAAATATTATTAATCAAAGAAGGTTTTCACTTCGTAGAACGACATTACACGAATGAAATGAAACCCATTACTTAAAATTACACTTCGATTTATAATCGCGACCGGTTTCACGTAACGGTAAGTAGACTGATGATGCGAAAATGTGTCGCGGATATAAATTGAAGTGTAATTTTAAATAATGGGTTTCATTTCATTCGTACCAAGCAAATGTGGGAGGTACAGCACACGTTTTGTTTTAAAATCAGCAGGTCGGAAACCCATTGGTTTAAAAAATGAAGAATTCATTATATATCGACGCTACGCGCTAGTCACCACCAACTCTCATCCTATTTATTGCCGAAAAATAAATGAAAAATATTACTAATTATAAGAGCAATGAAAAATTACTCAGCCTACTACCTAAAAATAATGGCACTACAAACGTTGACGGAACAACAGTGTAAAAGGTGCTTTTTACCAAAACAATAAATATAACTGAAAACAACTGGGGAACTACTAAACTCATGATTAAGATATAAAAAACTAGCCAAAAAAGTTTTTGGAAACCGGTGGATTTACCTTGACCACAATTTTATTCCGGATATGAGGCGAGCTACATAATTCATTTTTGGAATTAAATTGCACACGGAGAAAACAACGGATTACTAAACTAAAGCTAAGCCAGCTACACGCGTAAACGATCACGAATTTAACAATTTTTTTAGATTCGTATGTCACAAAGGCTCCATCGAATAACACGAAGTAGTCATTCGGTCGATTTCCCTTGAATTTTGAAGACCCATCTCACAATCACGTGATACGAGGATTATCGAAGTCAGCCCACATCTGCCAAAGATCATAATGGAAGCACTAGGAGGAGGGGGACATGGACATGAGTCGGCAAACCATAAACCGAAGCAATCGGTGGAAATTAGAATGTCACGTGGAAGGGATTGCGGATCGGCAAGTCACCCAACGCACAGTGGGACCAAATCCGAAAAAGGGGACCCATGTATATGCATATATTACAATACTGAAAGTAAGCGAGTAAATGCCGGAAATTTCTGAATTATTAATTTGAATAATACCTGTCGTATATAGAGCGAGTTTTCCATTCAGTCTCTATATATCATGCTAACATCTTCTAGGACACAACGAACAAAACGTTCGAGCTTCCGAATCCTCTTTATAACCGAGTTATACCGTGTGTAATTTTCTATAGTTCATTTATTTAAACTATTTCAGGAACGGCTTTTCCAGGACTTATATAATGGACAAAATATCGATAACAAAGACGATCACGTACAACCATTCTGTCGGCAGGATTCGAACCCACGAGCATTGGGAGCCAGACACGCTAACCACCCCTCTACCAAAACCGGCAATAATATTTTTAACAGGACAAAAAGAGAACCCAGCTTATTATTTTTTGCGGTTAATTTTTTCATTATTACTACTTGCCATTTACTTGCTTTACTCATAGACTCGACTATGTACACGCAAACTCCCATTAATTTATTACGAAACGGGGAAAAATTATATTCGCGGCAGTAAGGAAATGCGAAGGAAAATGAGGCAGATCACGGTCTTACCGAGAGTGAAGTACAGAGGGAACGGAAGAAATAGTAACCGTTTCATATCCTTTCCACCTGCCTCCTTCCCTTCACCAATTCCATCATACGGCGACGTCGCTCCATAAAAAATGGCTCCGTCTGAATGATCGCCTCTTCACTTGACACCCTCTAACGCCACGCGGCCAAAACCCAACCCCGAATAATCGAAGCATAATGGAAGAAGGTTGGGTGGGGGTTTAATACCACGGCAGGAGATAGCGGGGTGGGATTGACCCCGACCAGTTTTTCTACGTCTAGACTTACTTGTTGGAACACTTTGAGTCGATCCAAAGGTGCGGTGCAGGTACGGGATACGCCTCCGGCGATGCCACCTGCTACCAGAGTTCGCCACCACATACCAGAATGCATTTCAGCCGATGTGAAATCATCTGGTACGTTCATATCCTCCCCGATGTCGAGATGCTGAAGAGGAAGAGTGGAGCGGGTGAAACGACACTTCATAGTACTTCGACCGTTATTACACCCTCCGTACCATCTTAAACATTTAACTACTGCAGTGAAATTACGAACACGTATCTGCGGTGCGGTCTTCCAGACCGCCACTGTTTATTAATTTATTATGATTATTTCAATATCTACATCTACAATTTGGTTCTCCACGTTAAATAATGCCATGGGTTAAGTAATAAAAAAATTATATTCACTTTGTTTGTAAAATATAAACTAGGCGGTAATTTGACACTATAATTTAGGCGGTCTCTCGCAGACAGCATCTATATAGTTAAATGTTAAAACGTTTTCGTCAAAAAATTACGAAAATCGATGGAACGTTTTTAGACCATTCATGGATGAATAAAGCGGAATATATTCTTGAATGTGCCTAATTTATATGCCGCGAGAAATAACGCTTGCCCAAAAAATTTCTATATTCATCACACTCTAATAGTAATACGTTAAAAATCAAATTCTACCATGGCTTTCCACAAATTAAATTCATAGATATATTTAACGAAATATTAATATCATCGAGCGCACGGTATCTGGTCAAAATATACATTTTTAAGCCATTCATTTAGGATAAAAACACCCGGGACCGGCTATTTACAAGAACAAATTGGTCAAAGCCTCTCAACTGCCTCATCTTCTCCGGGGGGAAACCAAAACGAAGTCATTTATTTTTTAAGGCTGGACACTGAAGCGTCTTCCCCTGGCGTGACGTCACTTTCATTGCTATGGCAAGAGAATTGGCGGCTGAATGAAGAGCACTCAGTTCGTTTTCTATTTACGAGAGTTAGCGGTAAACAGCACACGGCCTATCTACATCTACAAGTTACCCTGCAATTCACCTAGCGGACAAGATGGAGTTGGAAGAGTCTGGCAACTAGATGGGAACTCTGCGCCACAAAAAATCTGGCGACGATACAGCTTTAATCACTCACTTGCAAGGGCTATTATTACCTACGAGGATTAGGGGGAAGTATAACTCAAAACAACTAAGTTCTGGAGCCTAGTAAAAAGTTTGGGGATATTATTTACACTATTATACGTAAGATACTCTCTTCTTTAACCTTACACATGCCAGCCGACATAATTTTTATGTAGAGATCACAATAAAATTGGAAAACATTGCGCCAAGATAGGTTTTATGGCAAAATGGCATCCTGAATTTTTCCAGCCCTGATCATTGAGCTGACTTCGTTCTGTTTGCTAACGATCAAACGGGATAGCTACGCAAACTTATATAACTTAGAATAATAAATAACTGATTTTATCACACTTTCCGGTAGGAATAGGTGGTTTCAAAATAACGATAAGTGAGCTAAGTTACCCTATTAAGGCGATATGTACGTACAAAAACAGGGAGAGAAAGCCAACCAGCACAATACTGTCAAAATATATTACTATTAATATTATTTACGTTATGGTACGAAAGATACTATCTTCTTTAACCTTATTACACTTGCAAACGGCATAATATTTATACAGAGTTCACAATACATTGCAAAAAATAGCGCCAAGATGGATCTTATGGCGACATGTCATCTTGAATTTTTCCAGCCCTGATCATTAACCTGACTTCGCTATGTTTGCTAACGATCAAACGGGATAGCTACGCTAAATTAACTAACTTAGAATAATAAAGAACTGATTTTATCACGCTTTCCGAGCAGTTGGTCCCAATTATAGAACCCAATGATTGAACATTGCACTTAGAACACCCATTTATTTATATCATATTTCCATTTATTTATACGTGATTATCAACAGAAAGAAACTTACTTGTCCATCTGGAGGTTTTCCCCTGCAGTATGTAGCCAGAGTAGTTAACTGGCGCGCAAAATTCAATAAAATTCGCATCCTGAAAACACGAAACTCACGTAGACATTCAACTCGGCGTTGCTAAGGAATTTTAATGTACACGGTCGTCAAGGCGTGCAACAATGCACTTCCACCAATATAGCCGACGAAGTACATATGTATACCTATATCACCCCCCTTTATATTGCTAAAAATCTTGTCGCGAAAAGATTCTTTGTGGAACAGAGAATCAATCCTTAAATGATATTTTGAGTCAAGGGAAAATAACGTTTTACTTTCGGTCGCCAACCATCCAAGTTCAGAGATTCTCAGAGCTTCCTTTCGGTCCTCTTTTTCACAAACGGGTTTCCTCATACGCACTTCACCTTTGGTCGGTTGTTTTTTAAAAACAATTTCTGCGCGATTTCAGAGAATTTTATGAATATTATCTATTGGGAAACTTTGGATGGGAGCCGAAATTGTTATGAATTCTAATCATTGCATTTGCACGCGTATCAGTCATTAAACCAATGAAACATTTGACAGGTTGATTTTTCTGTTGACAATATATTTTAAAAATCTGGAGCAACAAATTACACCAATAATCCTATAAATACGAGGGTATAAGAATTAAAAGAAAAATAGTGGGCGGGAGATAATTTTCTAAGTCTGAAAGTGCGTCTTTTGGAGTTAGACGACGTTGCGTTTCAACGATTCCATTCTGGGTAATTTACACCATTTAGGGGCTTTTGATTTAATAAGAGAGAGAGAGAGAAGCAATGTTGGATGTGGCTAATTTGCGAAATTTTTCGTCAAGCAGTTTATCAATTAACTGGTTGGTATATCCATTCTTGTTGGATATATATTTAATGATCTCCAATTCTTTGTTAAAATCAGAGCTGGATATGGGAATGTTTACTGAACGGTGTAAAATGGCATGATAAACTGCAAGTTTGTGAGATAATGGGTGGGAGAAATCAGCAGGAATTACTTGATATGTATATGTTGGTTTTCTGTATATTTCAAAATGATGCTTATTATTATGAATTGTGATGCTTAGGTCAAAAACGTTTAATTTTTTGTGAATTGAGTTTAAAAATATAAGATAGGAATTTAATTGTCGATGGCTCACGGTCCAACAGCATAGAACATCATCGACGTATCTGAACCAATAAAAGATATGTTTTATAGAATGGTTATTGGAATTAAATTATATTGATTCTAAATCATCCATATAAATGTCTGACAGAAGGGGGGAGTTAAAGGAGAGCCCATTGCTAAACCTTCTTTTTGCTGATAAAATTTTCGATGATGACTGGTAGAGCGCTGCACAGTAGCATTCAAGTCAACCGTAGTTGACATTCCGCATTTCCACATAATGAAAAACCAAAGCCAAGATGGCGCTTCTCATAGCGACATCAGTTGATCATTTAAAATTTTAAATTCATTTTTTTAATTACGAGAAATACGGTACATGAATAATACAAAATAATTTCTATTGCAATATAATAAAACGCTAATTTTTCTTATTTGAAAATTAATTATAAAAAAATGAATATTTTCTAAAAACAGAAGTGACACCTATTTTACGTGGAAGAAACTGTCGATATTTCGTATTTACAAACTCTAATAAAGATAATCGTTATTGCGCTCTTTATTCCAATTAAAACTTTATTCTTGATTAATTGTATAATTTGTATGTATATTTTAAGATATTCTTTAGACATTTAGCGCTAGATGTAGCACGAATATGAAACTTCTTTCGTAAATGAGCAGATCGTACTTCAAAAGAGTGTTAATCTTGCATGGATTATTTAAAAACTTCATAAAATGGAACCATTATTAACGTTAGTAAGAGGGACTACTCCTGAATCTTCGATAACTGCCAGCATTTACTTGAATCAAGAATCATCGTCTATGTGATGGATCGCAAATTTATTTTTAGGAATGAACCATATTAATATGAGCTATTGCTATGATGTGCCGAAATAGCAATCTAAATCGTTTTCTTATCACAATCGTAATGAAATATTACATAACATCAGTTATTTATTTGTAAGGTTTGCTTTAGCTTCATAAAATCTTTGGGCATTTTCAAATCTGGAGGAACTTTGAGGTATAATGAACCGATTCCCTACATAGCGAGATTATTAAACTTCCGAACGAGGCTAATATTTACGTGAAGTCCATTTCATCCAAAATGCGACGATCTGAATTAGAATTCCGTTTAACTCAGCTGAATATTCTCCAAATTTCATTATTAATCGATAATGCTATACGTTTTAATTTAAAGCAAGGTTTAAAAATCTCACGTTCACCTGCCAAACGACAAATACTGTGGAATTTCCGTGTCGAAAGTCTATAGGAATGGGATATTTTCTATACGTACCGAAAACTGTGGGCTTAGTTGTCTATCGGAATACAACTATTGCCCAGTTTCATCATCCTGGCCAGTAATAAGGAGTTAAGTTTATGCATTCTTTTTCAGCTATGTGATTATTTTCCAACGAGCGACAAATAGAATAAACAAGAACATCGGGTGGGAAAAAAGTAATTTCGGAGGAAAAGGTAACAGCTGGGAGGGAAGGATTCGGCCACGGTGGGTCTGTTAAGGGCAGGTTACACGTGCCGCTAAGTCATACGTTACTGGGAAGCCCTCCTGGTCCAATTGGAATACGAAAAAATGAGTGCAGCATTGACGTCCAGCCGGGGTGTTCGGTGGGCATCGGACGCAAGCGAAAGCAGTTCAATGCGATAGGTGTCCTTTACGTTTGCAAATTCAACTCGAGCCACAACTCGGAGAGATTCAGATACTCCCCCATTTTAAAAATTACGACTTAAAACTTTTTATTTGATAATCGCCATTTGTCGCAAATTCTCGTGGGATATGCATATTCGTCATCCGTTAAATGCACTCGTAAAGAACTAGCTTTCATCGGAAGTGATGCTAAATAGTGGCGAAAATAGGGAAGAAGCGTGTGAACGTTCTTTGATTTTACAAAGCGTCAGTTCTTTAGTAAATGATTGGGAGGGTAACTTTGTGAATTTGTATGATGCCTGTAGGATCGCATGAAATATAATGATTAGCGCCCGGGGATAAAATGTCTATTACGATAATGCAATGGAGACCCCTAAAACCCAGTAGGGCGATTAATAATCCAAGAAAGTGGGCGGGAGAAACTCCGACATATTGCAAGGTCGCAACTTCATGATAGCTAAAGTTGACACTATGGGAATATTGTTAACGCCCACGCATATCGAAGGACACAACCACGATAATAAAATGCGTGTCATCACATCGAGTGCTGCTGAGGGCAGAGGAGATACACGATCGGGCTCGTGTAATTTTTTGTTTGTTCAGGGAGGCCATTGTTAAAACCATAAATGAAATCCATTTAATTGCTTATTAATATATTTGATACTAGGGAGTACGAATTTTCCATTCCATGCTCACATAATGCTGACGAATCACACCTAATAATCGACATTCATTTGACCTAATGAAAATCTGTCGTTCATTTCTACCTCCACCCAATATCTTACATATAGCGTCACTATTTTCAATTAATTAGAAGCGCACCCCTGAGTTATATTTTTCGAAGAATTATTGGGGATCATAATATGAAACTGAAATTAATTGCCTTGCATGCCGAAATGCAGACGTCTCCAAGATGAGGAGGTAAGCACTCAGTCAGGCAGCGTTTAGGGCGTTGAGGTGTTTTTTAGAAGGAAAGGAAAATAGAGGGAGAGGTAATGGTCAAATAATGCGTGCGTACGTGCGAGTACGACAGCCGCAAACCTTCTAGGAAATTTCTGGTAAGAGAAGAATGTATTTTCTTGAAGTTTGAAGGTAAATATGTCCTATTGAGAGAACTTCTATATTAAACAAGTAGTTATGGAAAGCCCTAATCCGCCTTCTTTCCTTTCAATACAATTTTAATATACAACAAGTAGGGGTTATATATGTTTTTCCGTGGTACAGCGGTGCTTTTCGTCACCTCGCTCTACAAACGAAATTTCTTTGAAATCCGTTCTGCCAATACCTTCCAAATTCATAGTTACAGAAACATTCTAACCTTGATATCATGGTAGCCCTGTTTAATCGACCCGGTTGAAATACGACATTTTGTTTATTTATTATGTTATGTTATGTTTATATTAAAAGTATTAAATTTGGTTCAAATTGATGAGAATAGTTAAACACAAATACTTGTAAAAATAATATTTTATCCGTTGTATTGTGGCAGCCTTGCTTTCCATATCTACAGTAAACATCTTGAAATTGCTATTTTATATTGCACGCCTGCTTCATACAAACCTTTGTCAAAATCGGTTTACCTAATTCCTTCCAAATTCATAATTGCCGAAAAGATTAAGTTGGTGGAATACGTCCCTCCGATATCCAGGAAAAGTTGCGAAAAGTAGGTATGTGTTTCGGATACAAAGCAGCCTTCGTCATTGGCGATTCATCTACCATCTATCATTACTTACTTCTCCATACCATTGAGTTGACTTGTCACATTCTCACGTTTTGCATCAATGTTACCACACGAAAATGAAAATTTTAACAATTAAAAATTATTTTAAGACAATATCATTTAGCAAACAATGAAAATGATCTTATTCACAAATCTCTCTCGCAGAATACCTAGTTGTTTTATCGAATGTCATTTTACATTTTTTTTTAATAAATTGTTAAAAACACTGCCGTATGCGAGCAGAAGTATCTTAGGCAGTCATCGCAGATATTATTTTCAGTTTGTAATATTATTTATATGAAACGTGATGGTTTCTGAAGCAGGAAGGCCGAATGCCGTAGAGATGTAGGGCTGCACGCTAAAATTCAAAGAAAATGAATGACAGGTACAAAGAGACGTCGATTCCCATATTGTACGGAAAAGTAAATCATAATTTCACCGAGAATCAGGATGTTACTCGAGGTTAATGCCATAATTTGTCCGAGTTGCTGTCAAGATTATGTTTCCCGCGTCATGATGCCGTTACGCTAATTGTTCCTCCATCTCTCATCTATAATACCAGGGGATCCGCGGGATGTTTGGCCTCGCTCAAGCCGCCTTGGGCTGGTGGGGGGAATCACGTAGGTAGGTGTTTCGGATACGAAGCAGCATTCATCATTGGCGATTCATATACCATCTATCACGTTCAATATTATTATCGTCTTCGTAGTTCTCCTACAGTGTGGATGTAAAATTTGATTGGAATTGAAAGCGCTGCCCTCGGAAGTAAAATATGAATGAAAGAAATGTAATTTCAAGAATCGCACGAAATACCGGAATAATGGCAAATGAACCTGAGCCTTGTCTCCTCGTTGAGACAAAAGTTATAGCAGGACAGACAAACGGATAATCAAGCAAACAGACCAAGTGCACAGGGATTCAACATAAGAGACGCCAACGCAAATTGCTTGCCTCTGGGGTACATTTTAGGGAAATTTTTATTTGGCGTTTTCTTCGTTGTTTGATGTTTTCTGTGTGTCCGCTAAATTTCGTTTTGATTGGATAAGACTTAAAAATTAGCTCAGGAACTATAAGTGTGGTGTTCTAGAAAAACTATTGGCAGTCGTCTCTTAAGTTATTTGAACATGCACACAAAATTTTTTGAAAATAAAAAAATCGAGATAGCAGTTATCGTAGAACAGACAATGACGATTCATATGCTACAAGAATTTTATTTTAATTTTAAATGGTACTAACTAGAAACTGATGGCAATATCAGAGATTCTGATTTTATTGTAAACGTTTACCTACTATGGGCTACATAAACGTTTGTGCTGTCAGTTTCAGTATCCAACGAAACCTGCGAACATATATTCAATGTCATTAATGTTTTGTTGAGTAAAGGTCGAAACTAATTAAGTGTGCATCATGTCAAGGCGGAAATTTCAGTATACACCAATTTTAATTACTCACCTAAAGATTTCAATGCCTTTTTCTGTCAAAATCGGATCTTTTGGAGACTGCTAGAGTAGTTCAAAATACAAATTCAAATTACATAAATGAAGCACGGCTTTTGAAGTAATGCTATTTTTACGAATTTGTTATTATAATTATTAGAGTAATGTTAAAACAAAATTAAGGTTAAACATTCATATATTTTGCAAATGATAAATAAACCAAATTTTATGGTCCTCATTAGCTTTTTTTAACCTATTAACTTCCGGAATCAACAATTTACAAGATGGCAACTGTAAATTTAACAATAAAATAAATATTAAATATCATTATATGTTTCCCAATAATTAAATAAAATAGTTTCATTGCTCACACCCGGTTTTTTGACCTAGATAAAATCCTCCCGGTTTCTCCCGAAATTTGCTATTCATTCGGTGGAAATCTCTCGGAATCAACTACTCATGAGGTGGCAACCCTAGTTTCCTGTTTCTACGAGCAAATTTTCAAGACGTCTCTTGTGTGAAGAGAAAATATTATCTGTAGTTGTAAGAATTTCAGAAATCAGGGACGTGAATTCCATAGGAGTAAAATGAGCATCAACCGACATGAATCAGCACATCTGAGAAAATATCAAAAAATGAAATTTAGTAACAGCGGAAGAATGATATGCGAGATATAAAAGGAAATAAGTAGGAAGGGACTCACCCAGGGTTGCCACCTTATGAGTAGTTGATTCCGGGAGATTTCCTTTTCATGATAGAAAATTCCGGGAGAATCCGGGAGTATTTTCTCTAGGTCGAAAAACAACTAAAGTGACCAATGAAACTTATTTTATTTAGTTATTAGTAAAATCAATAATGATTATTTAATCTCGTTTTATTTTTAAAGTTAGAGTTGTCACGTTGAAAACGGCTGATTCCGGGCGATATCCATATGAATAGTTAACCGCGATATCGTTTGTAGGTTAAAAAACACCTAATGAGAACATAGAATAATTGTATTTTTTATTTAGAAAATATATTAATATATAACGTCAGTTTTGCTTTATTATATGAAATATGATAAATAAATCTTAAAAATAGCATTACTTCAGTAGTAATATTTCATTTGAATTTGTTATTCGAACAACATCGAGCAGTCTCCAAAAGATCTGGTTTTGATAGTAAAAGGGCATGGATATCTTTAAAAGAGCATTTAAAATTGGTTCATACGTGTATTTCAGTCTTGACATGGTCCACATTTAATTTGCTTCGAACTTCACAGCACGATTCGTTAATAGCATTGAACAACGGTCACAAGCTGCGGTGGATACTGAAGCTTAAAACACAAGCGTTACAATATTATTTAATACTCCGTCATCTCCAATTACTTTTGAAATGAAATCTAAAACAATATTGAGTGTATAATAATTGGTTTAAATAAAAATAAAAATCAGACGAACCTTTATTGGCACGTTAGCGTGGTAACCAACATGCTCCTGTATAAAGAGCATATTTTTACATTATTTATCACTTCAATGGCATCAATGGATAGGATTCTATCAAAATCTGAAATTAGTACTAGGTAAATTCAATTTCGAAGATTTTGGGCTGCCGGAAAAGTTCTACCAGATTCCGGGAGAAATGTATCTAAGATTGGTTAATTCCGGGAGACTCCCAGAATTCCGGAAGAGGTGGAACCCCAGACTCAGCGCCTCAGTGCCACTCGGGACGAATGTGGCGCCAAGTGTTAGTTAAACCTTTCTCTCAGATAACTGTCCTAAATACTTTTTCAACGTTTAGGTGAAATTGGTTGAGCTACACGAACGAATCGATTTCGAATAAAGGAGTAAATTATGGAACTGATTTAATATAATTAATTACGTGAGCCGGTCCAGTAGTGTGACGTTGCTCGCGATACAGCTTCTGGTTAGCTCTCACGCATGGCTTCGACTTTAGTGATCGGCATTTGTAAGTTTCATTTTCCGGCAGCCCGCGGACCACCTGAAAGACACTCGAAGCCCAACAGTGGTCCGCGGAGCACACTTGGAGAACCGCAGCGTTAAAGTAGCTGTATTCAAACATTACAAAGCCGAGGACCCTCAACGACGAGAACTATCTTCGCCCCTAATTCTGTACCATCAAGTTACCGCATAAAAACAATAACAATACCTACTGGACATACAATTGCAATTGCAATTTTCTCGTTCGGCGGCGTTTGTTGTTGTATGTCAAAATTTGAAAAATGCCCAAGATGAAAGCACGTTAACCCGTAACCACAGGCATCGGTCTCTCAGACCACACGAAAAATTTCAATAGTCTATTTTATGGTCCATGGATCATTTAGGCCTTTGAGGTTTTGTTTAGCTTTGTATCCTGGAGGTGGCTTTGTTTACTTCACGGTAGTTGCCTTCTAGCTTTGGACCTGTGCGTACTAGAGCGGGTTTAGTTTCGTTGCCGGTCTGAAAAACCGCTTGCCTGTGTCCACGTAATTTTTTTCGGGACAGTTCTTTCACACGGTTTCGGAAATTTCCTACGACATGTTGCAGTTATACCGTCCTGGACCGTCGCACGTCCAAAAATGAAAACCAAAACTGCCTTCCAATGTTTTATTTGTAGCAGCTCAATATATTTGAAATGTTCAGCACCCGCTTGAGGAGAGAGAGCGTGAGAGGGGGAGGGGAGGGCGTTGGAAAGGGAGTGGGATGGGAAGGGGGGATGGTAAGGGGGGGTTAAATGGAGAGGGAGGCGAGTGGGTGGAGAGGGTGGGAGAGTGGAGGGAGAGGAAGAGGGAGAAGGGGAGAGAGCGGGGTAGAGGGGGAGAGAGATAGAGACAGAAAATAACCAAATGTACTATATATTGAAAATAATTATGTGCGGTTAAGTATTTTATAGCGAAATTTATTTCTTTGTCTAACAATTTCTATTCACCCAAAACCATTTTTACACTCCGTACCACTCAATCATGTTAATTTAATATTTATTGCTTAATTTTTAGTGCATATAAAAGTTGGTGTCATTAAATTGACTTTTCAAGATATTTCTAAAGGCTAAAGACTACTTAAAAAAGTTGTCCAGTATTGGAAAGTACCAGAACTTGGGTGACATTCGTGGTACCGCAAACAGCAACCAAGTTTTGAGAAGAGGATAAGTGAACACGAATTATATTTTGAATTTCTGTCACCCATTTGCTACTTCACGAAACATCTCTTGGAAAACGCTCATAACAGTACTTTTTACCATATGTTAACGACTTTTTATGCCAAAGGCAATAGATTTTTTTCTGGAACAATCAAAATTTATTCATTTTTTCCTCACTAGCGAGTTTGTATTTAAAAGAATTCTCCAATCCATTCCGAAAACACCATTGAAAGAATTCCTTTTGGTGACTTTATGGAGGGATATTTCCTATTTTCCTCCTCCTCTCTCCACCATACCTCTTTCCCATCTGTCTTTTTGTTTGATTTGTCATTCTTAACGGCCCCACTTCAGCCGTCCTCGGCTGAGGGGTGGTCAGCGTGTCTGGCTCCCAATGTTAAAGTCGCCCGAGTAAAATAGTAAAAGGTGCTTGCATACTCACCTTGAAAAAACATTCATTTTTTAGAGACACATTTCGTCATTGGAAATATATTTTTAATTCTAAAGATTTCACCTCTTAACCGATTTTCATTCTTTCCTTGTGTAACTATAATGTAGTAAACCAATCCCTAAATTTTGCAATTTCAAGAATATTATACTTTTTTCACAGTAGGATACTAAAACCACACATTTTTGCCAAATTTTAAAGTTGTACCCTATCTAGTAGTGAAATAATATTTATCTATTTGTTTAAATTTTAAATAATTATAACGGCCGCATCAACATATTGATGGAGATTTTTATTTGGGTATGTGCACCAAGTTCAAAATAACTTTAAAATTTCCGCTTCAACACGACATTATTTTTTTTTCACGATTCTCAAATATTAAAACAAATACTACACAACCCATATTCTACACATGAAAATTATCACCACCTGATGTTACTTGGTTGTCCTTTGTACCTTGATGTGGTAGAAGGGCTTGAGCATTTCAAGGGGCAACATTTTGTCGTTGTCAAAGAGAGGATGACAAGGTAGGAAATTTAACACCACATTTGAACAAATACAAAGTCTCAAAATTAAAACACAAATTTATTAGTGTAATATTGTAAACACTGGAAACTGTATTGGGTACTCAGTTTCAGCCAGAAGTTACAAGAATAAAATATTGATGATACATTGGTCATTGATTCACAACAGTTATATGCAGGCAATTAACAATGTAATGCTTATTGTAAAAGAGCTTGTTGGAATGACTTGAAAGTAGATTTAAATGCAACCTTAAAAGGCATTGATGTATAATATTGTACAATTAAGACATGCCATTAAACAAGATTTTATCTTTTGTGTATAACAGCTTGTAACTTGTTTAATCTATGTGAAAATCCTTCTTCGGGTTGACGTTTCTGTTTTATTAAGGTTAAAATTTAATTTTGTGAAATGCACAAAAGATATTTAGATGCTTAAGCATTGACAGTATATGGAATATAGTGGAGTACATTATAATTCTTAACTAAAATTACACTTAGTCAAGGAACACACAACAATCAATGCTAAGTGTTCTATCTGTTCTTTTTTTAGAATTTCACAATAATGAAAATTATGTGTGTAATTAAATACCCTCGACCATCCTATACTGCCAGAAGGCTCAAATAAATGTAACTGTTGCTTGACATCACAGCTTTTGGGAGTTCATTAACCACTTTGTTGGTATCATTTACCCACTTTTGGTTATTCATGAAGGGATAATTTATATATGCGGAGATATTAATTTAATAAAAATAAATAAATGCACTAGTTAATGCATCAGAATATGCTGAAATCTTTTCAACACAACCTACTCATAAGTAGATGCATGTAGAAGGTGAATGTTTATTATTAGATAGTTATAACAATGTCTACTATTGCTTGGCACAACATTCAAGATTCAGCCATCAGATAATTTGCGTAATACTTTCAAACTGTAAAAAATCAGCCTGAGCTCTTAGATAATACAAAAAAAACTATATAGTATATAAAAAATAAATAGACAGGTATTATACAGAAGATTTTGAAATAAAGACGATGTTTTTCACTAAAGAGCCTATCAAAATCACATCCACACAAAATAATTATGTTGTCAGCAAAGATGACCAAAATTGCTAAAACACTCGAAATTGCTTCAGTCATAATTAACAGGCTAAAGCCTTTTTCTTGTATGAAGAAATTATACATTTATTATTTTCTTTCTGTTTACCAACATAATACTTATGAATGCTGGTGGAGGTTTTCGGGTTTCGCTGCGTTGGCGGCATTTCTGGCTCTAGACGTATCGCAGACATTGCAGTCTGCATCTTGAGGAGACTAAGTGAGATCAGATTGTAGGGATCTGCTTTTATATCCACTCGGCCTTCCTAGTTTAACCGTTGTCCATCGCTGATTGGATCATTCGAGTTGCTATCCTTTTCTCTTTGGTGGTTGCTCCAACGTATTTTCTTCCCTTTCACGTTTCCGTTGGAAGAGTCGCTTCCATTTTGCGCTGATGTGCAAACCGTCGTCCCGGTTGAAATTGACTGGATGTTTTTCGATTTTCATAGCTTCGCGAATTAACCTCGGAAAATATCGATCTTCTTTCGCGAGCAATTTCGTTTCCCCGAGCCTGTTTTTATGTACCGGGCCGCAGGTGAAGTTCTCCGCTATGGCCGACTCCGTCCAATTCTTGTTCATCATGGCCCGATTATGTTCGCCTAAGCGCCAGCGAATGGATCGTCCCGTTTGTCCTACATAAACGTGTCCGCAGCTGCATGGAATCCTGTTGACTCCTTCAGATGTTAGCGGGCCGAGTGCATCTTTCGAAGACGGAAGTTCTTCTTTTATTTTTCTTAGCGTGTTTGAACGGACGACGATATTTTCTTTTTGTAGAACCCTGTCTATGCGTTCTGATGTCCCGGCGATGAAGGGAATTTTTGCGTAGGCTGTGGGCTTTGGTCGTTCCACCGAAGGTTTTTGCTTCGGTTTTATGTTCCGCCGGATGAAGGGGTGACTGTAGCCATTATTCATAAGTGCCCTTCTTATAGGATTTTCTTCGTCTTTTAGCGACTCGGGATCGGAGACCGTCTTTGTTCGGTGCATCAGGGTCTTGATTTTTGATGCTTTCTGCTGAGGATGGTGATGAGAGGCAGCATGCAGGTAACGGTCAGTATGCGTTTTTTCCGAAATACGCTGTGTCCAAGGCTTCCGTCAGGTCTCTTCTTCACCATAACGTCGAGAAATGGTAGGGTGCCGTTCTCTTCGACTTCCATGGTGAACTGGATGGCCGGGTGGACTTGGTTGAGTTGACGGTGGAACTCATGAAGTTTATTTGTCCCATGGGGCCAAATGACGAATGTGTCATTCACGCAAAGACTAGTACACCTACGGAAAGACCGGAAACTTAACAGAAATTTAACAGATTAAATGGACTTAAATGAAAAAAAATGCATATAAGAAATCAAATTTATTACCATATATCACACATTACGAGACTACAAAGTCATTATCAAATTACATAACAGTGAGGTATTTTTACATAAATATTATACAATCAAGATATCAAAATGAATCATTGTAACAGAATTTTACAACGTTAATACCTTTTATGCATGAAACGTATTTAAAGGAAATTCACGTGGACGACGAAAAACGTCAAACTTTCACGTCATGAATGAATTTGTGGATCAAGCAAAACTCTATTTGTAAAGTGATTTCTTCGGCCCTGGAACACATTCTCTTTCTGTTGCACCTGTAAAAAGAGCGAAAATGAATTTCTAAGAATGTCACTCATTAAACATGCTAAACCTAATGAAATTGATGCAGGAGGCAATGGGCATGCTTCAAATGTTGCAATAAATGTAAAATAAGGCAAATGCGCTTACGGCCCATAAACAATGTTTCTATGATGATCACATTACCATTTGTAAAATTAAACACATCACATTGCACTAGAAAATGTGCACTTTATCTATAATTTATTCCAAGCACAGTTGTATTTGCTGACGTTTACGTGTTCACAGCAGTTACAGTTAGACCATTTAAGATCTATATGTATTCATCATATAATAAGGAAAACTTTTGATATAGAGATTTCAATTTCTCGATCGAAAAATATATACATATTTCTAAATGTTTTGAAACAAAGAAGAATTATGTCTAGGATTATAAACAAATGCATAATGAGAAACAAGAAATATTCAAGTTAACAATTTCTGTAAATTCAAAATATTTCAAATTAAAACAATGAGACATCGCTATGGTACACTTATTTCATTCTATTACAAGCACAATTCTATCCTCTGGCGTCTCTGTTGCAGTTTGACTTATAAAACTCACTATAATCTACTGATAACCGCGAGAAGTTTTACACAGAAATTTCAGTTACTCAATCTAAAATTACTGCTTATTTCGTGAACTGACACTAACCATATTCACGGCCAGGGCAATGGACGACACAGCTAGGTGAAGTAAGCGAGGCTTAACACCTGAAAATGAGAAATATTTCCTCTCAAAATGCTTCTCGTACACCAACAAAAGAGAGAAATTTCTTTCCTTCCTTTCTAGAAGATATATCCATTGTAGGTATCTGTTAAGAAAATATAAATGCATTCTCACAAAACGAATTCACATAACTATTCGTAGAACTAGTTCGTTAATCTTTCTGGTAAGAGAAGAATATATTTTCTTGAAGTTTGAAGGTAAATATGTCCTATTGAGAGAACTTCTATATTAAACAAGTAGTTATGGAAAGCCCTAATCCGCCTTCTTTCCTTTCAATACAATTTTAATATGCAACAAGTAGGGGTTATATATGTTTTTCCGTGGTACAGCGGTGCTTTTCGTCACCTCGCCCTACAAACGAAATTTCTTTGAAATCCGTTCTGCCAATACCTTCCAAATTCATAGTTACAGAAACATTCTAACCTTGATTTCATGGTAGCCCTGTTTAATCGACCCGGTTGAAATACGACATTTTGTTTATTTATTATGTTATGTTATGTTTATATTAAAAGTATTAAATTTGGTTCAAATTGATGAGAATAGTTAAACACAAATACTTGTAAAAATAATATTTTATCCGTTGTATTGTGGCAGCCTTGCTTTCCATATCTACAGTAAACATCTTGAAATTGCTATTTTATATTGCACGCCTGCTTCATACAAACCTTTGTCAAAATCGGTTTACCTAATTCCTTCCAAATTCATAATTGCCGAAAAGATTAAGTTGGTGGAATACGTCCCTCCGATATCCAGGAAAAGTTGCGAAAAGTAGGTATGTGTTTCGGATACAAAGCAGCCTTCGTCATTGGCGATTCATCTACCATCTATCATTACTTACTTCTCCATACCATTGAGTTGACTTGTCACATTCTCACGTTTTGCATCAATGTTACCACACGAAAATGAAAATTTTAACAATTAAAAATTATTTTAAGACAATATCATTTAGCAAACAATGAAAATGATCTTATTCACAAATCTCTCTCGCAGAATACCTAATTGTTTTATCGAAGGTCATTTTACACTTTTCTTTGAATAAATTGTTAAAAACACTGCCGTATGCGAGCAGAAGTATCTTAGGCAGTCATCGCAGATATTATTTTCAGTTTGTAATATTATTTATATGAAACGTGATGGTTTCTGAAGCAGGAAGGCCGAATGCCGTAGAGATGTAGGGCTGCACGCTAAAATTCAAAGAAAATGAATGACAGGTACAAAGAGACGTCGATTCCCATATTGTACGGAAAAGTAAATCATAATTTCATCGAGAATCAGGATGTTACTCGAGGTTAATGCCATAATTTGTCCGAGTTGCTGTCAAGATTATGTTTCCCGCGTCATGATGCCGTTACGCTAATTGTTCCTCCATCTCTCATCTATAACACCAGGGGATCCGCGGGATGTTTGGCCTCGCTCAAGCCGCCTTGGGCTGGTGGGGGGAATCACGTAGGTAGGTGTTTCGGATACAAAGCAGCATTCATCATTGGCGATTCATCTACCATCTATCACGTTCAATATTATTATCGTCTTCGTAGTTCTCCTACAGTGTGGATGTAAAATTTGATTGGAATTGAAAGCGCTGCCCTCGGAAGTAAAATATGAATGAAAGAAATGTAATTTCAAGAATCGCACGAAATACCGGACTAATGGCAAATGAACCTGAGCCTTGTCTCCTCGTTGAGACAAAAGTTATAGCAGGACAGACAAACGGATAATCAAGCAAACAGACCAAGTGCACAGGGATTCAACATAAGAGACCGCGCCAACGCAAATTGCGTGCCTCTGGGGTACATTTTAGGGAAATTTTTATTTGGCGTTTTCTTCGTTGTTTGATGTTTTCTGTGTGTCCGCTAAATTTCGTTTTGATTGGATAAGACTTAAAAATTAGCTCAGGAACTATAAGTGTGGTGTTCTAGAAAAACTATTGGCAGTCGTCTCTTAAGTTATTTGAACATGCACACGAAATTTTGTGAAAATAAAAAAATCGAGATAGCAGTTATCGTAGAACAGACAATGACGATTCATATGCTACAAGAATTTTATTTTAATTTTACAGGGTACTAACTAGAAACTGATGACAATATCAGAGATTCTGATTTTATTGTAAACGTTTACCTACTATGGGCTACATAAACGTTTTATTTTTCATGAATTAAACGCGTTCAAAAAGATTTGATTTACAAAATTTAACCCACCATAGATACATCTCTCCTGGAATCTGGTAGAACTTGTTCGGGAGCCCAGAATCTTTGTAATGATGTAATTTTCAGCTTTACTAATGTTTTTACCTTATATTAAGTTGAGATTTTGGTAGAATCTAATTCAATGAAACGATACTTAATGCATAAATCTCCTCTTTATACAGAACCATGTTGGTTACCAAATCTGACGGGCCAGTGACGGGTCGCCTGATTTTTATTACAATTTAAACCAATCTAGAAACATTCACCATTGTTTTAGATTTCTTTTCAAAAGTAAATGAGGTTGGCGGAGTATTAAGCAAAGTTGTAACGTTTGTGCTGTCAGTTTCAGTATCCAACGAAACCTGCGAACATGTATTCAATGTCATTAATGTTTTGTTGAGTAAAGGTCGAAACTAATTAAGTGTGCATCATGTCAATGTGGAAATTTCAGTATATACTAATTTTACTTACTCACCTAAAGATTTCAATGCCTTTTTCTGTCAAAATCAGATCTTTTGGAGACTGCTAGAGTAGTTCAAAATACAAATTCAAATTACATAAATGAAACACGGCTTTTGAAGTAATGCTATTTTTACGAATTTGTTATTATAATTCATAGAGTAATGTTAAAACAAAATTAATGTTAAACATTCATATATTTTGTAAATGATAAATAAACCAAATTTTATGGTCCTCATTAGCTTTTTTTAACCTATTAACTTCCGGAATCAACAATTTACAAGATGGCAACTGTAAATTTAACAATAAAATAAATATTAAATATCATTATATGTTTCCCAATAATTAAATAAAATAGTTTCATTGCTCACACCCGGTTTTTTGACCTAGATAAAATCCTCCCGGTTTCTCCCGAAATTTGCTATTCATTCGGTGGAAATCTCTCGGAATCAACTACTCATGAGGTGGCAACCCTAGTTTCCTGTTTCTACGAGCAAATTTTCAAGACGTCTCTTGTGTGAAGAGAAAATATTATCTGTAGTTGTAAGAATTTCAGAAATCAGGGACGTGAATTCCATAGGAGTAAAATGAGCATCAACCGACTTGAATCAGCACATCTGAGAAAATATCAAAAAATGAAATTTAGTAACAGCGGAAGAATGATATGCGAGATATAAAAGGAAATAAGTAGGAAGGGACTCACCCAGTGTTGCCACCTTATGAGTAGTTGATTCCGGGAGATTTCCTTTTCATGATAAAAATTCCGGGAGAATCCGGGAGTATTTTCTCTAGGTCGAAAAACAACTAAAGTGACCAATGAAACTTATTTTATTTAGTTATTAGTAAAATCAATAATGATTATTTAATCTCGTTTTATTTTTAAAGTTAGAGTTGTCACGTTGAAAACGGCTGATTCCGGGCGATATCCATATGAATAGTTAACCGCGATATCGTTTGTAGGTTAAAAAACACCTAATGAGAACATAGAATAATTGTATTTTTTATTTAGAAAATATATTAATATATAACGTCAGTTTTGCTTTATTATATGAAATATGATAAATAAATCTTAAAAATAGCATTACTTCAGTAGTAATATTTCATTTGAATTTGTTATTCGAACAACATCGAGCAGTCTCCAAAAGATCTGGTTTTGATAGTAAAAGGGCATGGATATCTTTAAAAGAGCATTTAAAATTGGTTCATACGTGAATTTCAGTCTTGACATGGTCCACATTTAATTTGCTTCGAACTTCACAGCACGATTCGTTAATAGCATTGAACAACGGTCACAAGCTGCGGTGGATACTGAAGCTTAAAACACAAGCGTTACACTATTATTTAATACTCCGTCATCTCCATTTACTTTTGAAATGAAATCTAAAACAATATTGAATGTATAATAATTGGTTTAAATAAAAATAAAAATCAGACGAACCTTTATTGGCACGTTAGCGTGGTAACCAACATGCTCCTGTATAAAGAGCATATTTTTACATTATTTATCACTTCAATGGCATCAATGGATAGGATTCTATCAAAATCTCAAATTAGTACTAGGTAAATTAAATTTCGAAGATTTTGGGCTGCCGGAAAAGTTCTACCAGATTCCGGGAGAAATGTATCTAAGATTGGTTAATTCCGGGAGACTCCCAGAAATCCGGAAGAGGTGGAACCCCAGACTCAGCGCCTCAGTGCCACTCGGGACGAATGTGGTGCCAAGTGTTAGTTAAACCTTTCTCTCAGATAACTGTCCTAAATACTTTTTCAACGTTTAGGTGAAATTGGTTGAGCTACACGAACGAATCGATTTCGAATAAAGGAGTAAATTATGGAACTGTTTTAATATAATTAATTACGTGAGCCGGTCCAGTAGTGTGACGTTGCTCGCGATACAGCTTCTGGTTAGCTCTCACGCATGGCTTCGACTTTAGTGATCGATATTTGTAAATTTCATTTTCCGGCAGCCCGCGGACCACCTGAAAGACACTCGAAGCCCAACAGTGGTCCGCGGAGCACACTTTGAGAACCGCAGCGTTAAAGTAGCTGTATTCAAACATTACAAAGCCGAGGACCCTCAACGACGAGAACTATCTTCGCCCCTAATTCTGTACCATCAAGTTACCGCATAAAAACAATAACAATACCTACTGGACATACAATTGCAATTGCAATTTTCTCGTTCGGCGGCGTTTGTTGTTGTATGACAAAATTTGAAAAATGCCCAAGATGAAAGCACGTTAACCCGTAACCACAGGCATCGGTCTCTCAGACCACACGAAAAATATTAATAGTCTATTTTATGGTCCATGGATCATTTAGGCCTTTGAGGTTTTGTTTAGCTTTGTATCCTGGAGGTGGCTTTGTTTACTTCACGGTAGTTGCCTTCTAGCTTTGGACCTGTGCGTACTAGAGCGGGTTTAGTTTCGTTGCCGGTCTGAAAAACCGCTTGCCTGTGTCCACGTAATTTTTTTCGGGACAGTTCTTTCACACGGTTTCGGAAATTTCCTAAGACATGTTGCAGTTATACCGTCCTGGACCGTCGCACGTCCAAAAATGAAAACCAAAACTGCCTTCAAATGTTTTATTTGTAGCAGCTCAATATATTTGAAATGTTCAGCACCCGCTTGAGGAGAGAGAGCGTGAGAGGGGGAGGGGAGGGCGTTGGAAACGGAGTGGGATGGGAAGGGGGGATGGTAAGGGGGGGGTTAAATGGAGAGGGAGGCGAGTGGGTGGAGAGGGTGGGAGAGTGGAGGGAGAGGAAGAGGGAGAAGGGGAGAGAGCGGGGTAGATGGGGAGAGAGATAGAGACAGAAAATAACCAAATGTACTATATATTGAAAATAATTATGTGCGGTTAAGTATTTTATAGCGAAATTTATTTCTTTGTCTAACAATTTCTATTCACCCAAAACCATTTTTACACTCCGTACCACTCAATCATGTTAATTTAATATTTATTGCTTAATTTTTAGTGCATATAAATGTTGGTGTCATTAATTTGACTTTTCAAGATATTTCTAAAGGCTAAAGACTACTTAAAAAAGTTGTCCAGTATTGGAAAGTACCAGAACTTGGGTGACATTCGTGGTACCGCAAACAGCAACCAAGTTTTGAGAAGAGGATAAGTGAACACGAATTATATTTTGAATTTCTGTCACCCATTTGCTACTTCACGAAACATCTCTTGGAAAACGCTCATAACAGTACTTGTTACCATATGTTAACGACTTTTTATGCCAAAGGCAATAGATTTTTTTCTGGAACAATCAAAATTTATTCATTTTTTCCTCACTAGCGAGTTTGTATTTAAAAGAATTCTCCAATCCATTCCGAAAACACCATTGAAAAAATTCCTTTTGGTGACTTTATGGCGAGATATTTCCTATTTTCCTCCTCCTCTCTCCACCATACCTCTTTCCCATCTGTCTTTTTGTTTGATTTGTCATTCTTAACGGCCCCACTTCAGCCGTCCTCGGCTGAGGGGTGGTCAGCGTGTCTGGCTCCCAATGTTAAAGTCGCCCGAGTAAAATAGTAAAAGGTGCTTGCATACTCACCTTGAAAAAACATTCATTTTTTAGAGACACATTTCGTCATTGGAAATATATTTTTAATTCTAAAGATTTCACCTCTTAACCGATTTTCATTCTTTCCTTGTGTAACTATAATGTAGTAAACCAATCCCTAAATTTTGCAATTTCAAGAATATTATACTTTTTTCACAGTAGGATACTAAAACCACACATTTTTGCCAAATTTTAAAGTTGTACCCTATCTAGTAGTGAAATAATATTTATCTATTTGTTTAAATTTTAAATAATTATAACGGCCGCATCAACATATTGATGGAGATTTTTATTTGGGTATGTGCACCAAGTTCAAAATAACTTTAAAATTTCCGCTTCAACACGACATTATTTTTTTTTCACGATTCTCAAATATTAAAACAAATACTACACAACCCATATTCTACACATGAAAATTATCACCACCTGATGTTACTTGCTTGTCCTTTGTACCTTGATGTGGTAGAAGGGCTTGAGCATTTCAAGGGGCAACATTTTGTTGTTGTCAAAGAGAGGATAACTTCTTCTTCATCTAAAGGCTAAGCCTTGTCTCTGCAACCATGAACTCCTGTCCTCTGCCATTCTCTTCAACATCTCGTACTTCTCAACTCCCATCACTGACTCCACGTCATCTAGGTATTTCTTTCTTGGTCTGTCTCTTCCTTTCTTCCCTAAAAGTTTCCCCTCCAGGATGTTCACAATTAATCCATTATGTCTAATCACATGGCCTAAAAATTTTGCCTTCCTTTCTTCCATTCCTCTGATCAGTTTCCTTTCTTCTTTTACTTCTTCCAAAACTTCAAGGTTTGTCTTTCTCTCTGTCCAACTTGTCTTTATCAATCTTCTCCATATCCACATTTCTGTCGCTTCCAGACGGGACCTCTCCCTCTTTCCTAACGTCCAACTTTCACTACCATAAAGTATGGTACTCCAGACAAAAGCTTTTGCAAAGGATTTCCTTACTTCCAAATTCATGTGACTGCTTGTCAGTAGGCTCCTTTTGCATTGAAAAGCTTGCTTTGCAAGTGCTATTCTTCATTTCACTTCCTGTACACATCTATTATCTTCAGTAATTGTACTACCTAGGTAGCAAAACTGCTTCACCTGCTCAATTTCCTGATTGTCTATTTTGATCTTTGATATTGTCCCTGCATTACTTTTGCCTATAACCATCAATTTGGTTTTCTTGATATTTATCTTTAATTCCCACTGTTTTAACGTGTCCGATTATACTTTCAGCATTTTATTCATTTCTCTTTTTGAATCGCTGAATATTACAATGTCATCTGCAAATCTAATGCAGTGTATTCTAACTCCATTTATTTTTATGCCTTTTGTCTTTTCCTTCATAACTTCTATACATTCTTCAATGAACATATTAAACAAATATGGAGATAGCGGACATCCTTGTCTTACTCCTTTCCTTATCTTTGCTTCACTCTCTAATCCATTTATATTTATTCTTGTAGTTTGATTTTGATAAAGCTTAAAAATTAATCTTCTGTCCCTCCAATCAATACCTATTTTTTTAATAGTCTTAAACAACAGTTCCCAATTAACTGTATCAAAGGCCTTCTCCAAATCAATAAACGTTAAATATAATGTCCTGTTCATTTCTAAACATCTTTCCATTATCACCCTGAGGGCTAATATAGCTTCTCTCGTTCCTCTCCCACTTCTAAATCCAAATTGATCTTCACTAATATAATGTTCTATTTTCCTTTTTATTCTGTTTTTCACGATATAAATTAAAACTTTTGAGGCGTGCGAAAGTAGTGAAATTGTTCTGTAGTTACTGCACTCCACTGCATTCCCCTTCTTTGGTAAACTTATAGTTTTACTTTTTATAAAGCAATGGCCAACTTTTTTCAAGAAAATGGCCGCTGTTCCGTTACGAGACACAAGGAACGTGTGGCGCTGTGGTGATGCGGTAGAGAGAGAGAGAGAGAGAGAGAAATAGAGGTAGAAAATGAGAGAGAGAGAGAGCCGACTGCGACTGCAGCGCCTATCGCGGACACCTTAGCATGGTGAACTACGTGTAAAAGCTGGGAATCTATTCTTCCATAAGAGTTTCATACCCCTGCTTCCACGTAACGCAGCCAGCATGAAGGTTGAGGACCACATGATACTAGCGCCTTAGACTCGAAATGCTCCATATATAGATTGGCTATGACGGGGGAGAGAGGACAGCCCATATCTGCTCCCTCCTTCTGGTCGTAAAACTGTCCGTTCCACAGGAAGTAGTTGTTGGTGAGGCAGAATTCTGTTAACTACGGATAGTCTGCCGGCAGTCCATGATGTATAAGCTCCTTCAAGATTTCGATGGAGTCCTTTATAGGAACCTTAGTGAAGAGTGAGGTCACGTCAAAGCTTACAAGAATATCGATCTCCGAAACTTTCATGTCGTTTAGCCTTTCTATGAAATGTGCTGAATTCTTCACGTGCGATTCCGTTCCGCCTACGTACGTCTGTAAGCTGCGTGCGAAGTATTTTGACAGCCGATGTGTTGGGGAGCCGATGGCGCTGACGATGGGTCTCAGAGGAACGTCGTTCTTGTGTATTTTTGGTAACCCAAACAGTTGTGGAGGCCTGGATGATGACGGCAGTAAATTCCGTTGGTCTTAAATAGGTATTGAGGATTTCTAAATCAACTCTCGGATTTTCCTTTCGGTTTTCATCGTCGGGTCGCGTTTTAAGGGGAGTAAGTTGTATTGTCCAGCAGATTGCGGATCTTCTCGCCGTAGTCCTCCTTGGAGATGATTACGGTGGCGTTTCCCTTATCAGACGATAAAATCACGATACTTTTCTTGTTTTTCAAATCTGTGATGGCCTGACTTTCGGCTGTTGAGATGTTGGAGGTTGGCGGTCTTGCTTTACGAATAATATGCGCCACCTCTTGGCGCATTTCTTCTGCTTGGTTCGATTTCAGATTTCGGATGGCCGCTTCCACTCCCACGACAATTTCTTCCTTAGGTATTTTGTTGGGAGCGATAGCGAAGTTCAGACCTTTCGCTAAGACTGATTTCGCTGCATCGGAGAAATTGACGTCCGTTAGGATGTAAATCGTCTTTTCATGGCTCGGCGTCCTTTATGGGAACCTTAGTGAAGAGTGAGATCACGTCAAAGCTTACTAGAATATCGTTCTCCGATACTTTCATGTCGTTTTGCCTTTCTATAAAATGTGCTGAATTCTTCACGTGCGATTCCGTTCCGCCTACGTACGTCTGTAAGCTGCGTGCGAAGTATTTTGACAGCCGATATGTTGGGGAGCCGATGGCGCGGACGATGTGTCTCAGAGGAACGTCGTTCTTGTGTATTTTTGGTAACCCATATAGTCGTGTAGGCCTGGATGATGACGACGGTAGGTTACTTTGGTTTTTATATGTATAGAGGGTTTCTTAATCAGCTCTATGTTTTTCCTTTCGGTTTTCATCGTCGGGTCGCCTTTGTGTGTGGAGTAAGTTGGATCGTCCAGCAGATTGCGGATCTTCTCGTCGTAATCCTCCGAGGAGATGATTAAGGTGGCGTTTCGCTTATCTGCCTGTAAAATCAAGATGCTTTTGTTGTTTTTCAAAACTTTGATGGCCTGTCTTTCGGCTGTTGAGATGTTGGAGGATGGTGGTCTTGCTTTACGAATAATACGCGCCACCTCAGATTCAGAATTCAGAATTCAGATTTCGGATGGCCGCTTCCACTCCCAGACAATTTCTTCATTAGGTATTTTGTTGGGAGCAATAGCGATGTTCAGACCTTTCGCTAAGACTGATTTTGCTGCATCGGAGAAATTGATGTCCGTTAGGTTGTAAATCATCTAGTCGTGGCTCGGCGTCGGATCTGGATGTTGATTCTTATGGAGATTTTAAAATTTCTTAACCTGCTTATCTTTGAAAGACCACTGGGTTTTGGTTGAGGTGGTGGTTGTGGTTGTTCTCAGTCTTCGTGAGACATAACGGAGGCGAGCTCTAGGTGGTGATGGTAGAGATTATGAGCGCATTGAAGAAGCGCGTAACTCGTGGAGCGTATGCGTTTACGCAGGAGTGCTTGGCTTGTTGAAAAAGGCGAGTGATGACAAACGTTTGCACTTCTGTTTGTGGAGACGCTCGAATCTCCTTCAATTCTTCTGGATGTTCTCCCCGTAGAGGGATATCAATTTGAGTTGAAGGCTTTCCAGCGTTGCTGAATGCTTGTGGAGGTTTTCGGGTTTCGCTGCGTTGGCGGCATTTCTGGCTCTCGACGTTTCGCAGACATTGCAGTCTGCATCTTCAGGAGATGAAATGAGATCCCGTCAGCTGTATGAATTTGCCTCAGTGAGAGCTTTCCACTACTGTGCGGTTAAGCTTTCAGTGGTTGGGCTGGGAGGTAGCAGGATGCTAAATTGGACAGGTCCACTCGCTGTATGAAGAATGGCGGCTGTAGCTTCCGATGTCTTTTCTGAGGAATCGTTACTTCATATGCTGAAATGTCCTCTCTAACAAGGATGGCTGTTCCTCCTCCTAGTCTGCCCTCCCTGTCTGTTCGAAATACCTTGAATCCGGGTGCCGCCCATTTCCAAGATGGCTTAAGGTGTGTTTCGTGTATAAGAGCTACTGTGACGTTGTTTCCCTGGAGGAAAGCTAGCAGTTCAGGTGTTTTTGTTCTTATACCACCGTTGCAGTTCCAGGTGATAAGGACTATTCCGGAGAGCTGGGTGTTCTTATCCATGCATAGTCAGTATTTGACCGGACAGTTGGGCAAGCACTTGTCCAAGGGCCGCGATTTGTTTCTGCAGGACTGATGTAAGGAGGGAGGTTAGGGCCGAATCCGTTGTCGGGAGGAAAGATGGATTATCTGTAGTTGGTTCAGGTTGAGGTGGTATCTGTCTGTGGCGAAGGGTGACGTTGGGTTCCTGTATCGTCTCGCCGTTTGTGGCTGCGGGATGCAGGAGTGGTGGGAAGTCCGAATTTTGGTGTGGATGTGCTGCGTTCTTTCTTTTGCTGCCCCAGGCGTTGCCTCTTGGAGCTGGTTCCGGTACATAGGCAGGGGGTGCCTGCTGGGGCTGAGAGGTTTCCAGCGATCCAAACCATTTCCTTGCCTCTCGTTGGTATACCGGGCAGGTCTTATAGAAGGCGGGATGTGGGCCTCCACAGTTACAGCATGTGGCAGGACCATCCTCCTTTTTCTTCGGGCAGGTTTTCTTCAGGTGGAGGCCGCCACAGTTATAGCATCGAGGTGCCGCTGGGCAGAACGTTGATGAATGTCCGAAACGATTGCATTGGAAGCACATCTGTGGTTCTTCATGTCGGTATCGTAGAATGTGGACTCAAGAATTCCCGATGGAAGTCCATCGGAGGAAATCTTTTGGGTCCCATCCTTGGGCTGTGGCGAGGGTTGATACTACGAATGTCCCTAGGGGCGAATCTGACGAGTGCGTAAGACTGGAACCTTCATGTCCTCCAGAATTTCCTTGAGATAAGATTCTTCCATTATTGTATAAAGCCCTCTTATGGTAAAGCTAAGGGTTTTTTCCTCTTTGGTTTCCCAGGTAGAGAACTGTGCTTGTTCTTCTCTTAACATAGTCTGCACACTTTTGTGGTCTTCTATATTGGTTAGCTGTAGCCTGGTATAGTGCCTACGTGATGTCACTTGGAAAGAGTGGTCCTTTATGACACTCATGACGGCTGTTATAAATTGTCGGAAGTCTGCCAATTCATATAATAGAATTGCTGGCGGCTTAGGTAGACTTGTCTGGGATGGCTCGGCGGGAGGGGAGCTGGAAGCAGGCCCCGGAGTGACGTCTGTATTAGCGTCTCTGAGGAGCGGGTCGTAGCGGTTGTTGGTTTCTACCGTTTAGTGTTGGACGGCAATAGTCTCGGCAGCGGTGAAGTATGGCTTAAATTTTGTCTTCCGCTTCTTCTTTGGCTGTTGAAAGGTGCCCGTGCCAATGGACTTTCTAGCTCGTGTATCAGCATCCTCTTGGATAGGGGCTAGTTGGGAGTTATCGTTGTTGTTTTGGCCCTTGAAATGGCCTTCGTCAGTTGGTTTCCCTTGGCTTGGTGTGCTGTCAAGAATTACTAGCCGGTCTTTCGAAGTCAGATATTGGGAGTCAATTTTCCGGTCGTTTGGACCGGCGTCAATCTTAAAATCTTTTCCGAAGAGGATGTGTTTGATATTACTGGGTAATGATGTATCGACGTTCGTCCTAGGAGGAATCGTCCTATGTTGTACCTTTTTTTGCCGGCGGTGATCTGAGCAGCGATATTTCGCAGAGCGGGTTTAAAGCTGAGGGGGCTGAAGCCCTTCCCCTCTAGCCTACCAACTGCCACCTGTCCGAATAGTCAAAAGAACACGATGTGCGGGTGAGAAGATGGACCTATGTTAGCCACCCCCCGCTGCAAGAGAGAAAGTGTGACCGTGCAAGGTTCCCCCAGGTGCTCCGCTCGCAGCAAGGCGTGCGGTTTACCCCTGAGTAGATCATGGTCACGCTTAGAAGGCCCTGGTAGGTCTGGGCCACAGCGGATTACAGTACTTCCTCCCCAGGGGGAGTTTTCCAAACACCAGCCAGAGCAACGGAATAGCTAGAGGAGTTCGTTATTGTTGAGTCGCTGACCATAAGCCGGCGAATGATCGATTGATCGATCGATCAATGTTTTCGATGAGCCGATCGATGAGATCCGATGGTAGGGATCAGCTTTTATATCCGCTCGGTCTTCCTAGTTTAACCGTTATCCATCGCTGATTGGTTCGTTCGAGTTGCTATCCCTTTCTCTTTGGCGGTTGCTCCAACGTATTTTTCTTCCCTTTCACGTTTCCGTTGGAAGAGTCGCTTCCATGTTGGGCTGATGTGCAAACCGTCGTCCCGGTTGAAATTGAATGGATGTTTTTCGATTTCAATATCTTCGCGAATTCACCTCGGAAAATATCGATCTTCTTTCGCGAGCATTTGCGTTACCTCGAGCGTGATTTTTTGTCCCGGGCCGGAGGTGAAGTGTTCCGCTATGGCCGACTCCCTCCATTTCTTATTCATCATGGCCCGTTTATGTTCGGCTAAGCGGCAGCGAATGGATCGTCCTGTTTGTCCGACGTATACGTGTCCGCAGCTGCTTGGAATCCTGTAGACTCCTTCAGATGTTAGCGGGTCGAGTGCATCTTTCGCAGACGGAAGTTCTTCTTTTACTTTTTTTAGCGTGTTAAAACGGACGACGATATTTTCTTTTCGTAGAACCCTGGCTATGCGTTCTGATGTCCCGGCGATGAAGGGAATTTTTGCGTAGGCTGTGGGCTTTGGTCGTTCCACCGAAGGTTTCTCTTTCGGTTTTAAGTTCCGCCGGATGAAGGGGCCTCCAACGCAGCGAAACCCGTAACCCTCCACCAGCATTCAGCAACGCTGCGAAAGCCTTCAAGTCAGATAGAATACTTATGAATTTAAACACAATTTCTTTAAATAAATAAAACATCCTCGTCAAGTCGTAATCCCTCCTAAGGCCTGTCGACACATTTCATACACCACATAGCTGATGCCAACTGCAGGGACCACTTTCATGAAGCTGGGCCTAATTCCTCGATAGAGACCAAAGAATCCCTCCCTTGCTATTATCTCACGTATTAATCTCATCATGGTTTGGGCATGCTCTGGGCTTGTCAGTATATCTGAAAATACAAAAGAAAGTCAACATCATAACGTTGGAAAAGAGAAGAAGCGGAAAGCATATTATGTGACCAAACAAAAGATCACAGAGAATTAATTTGAACTCATGAGTTATTATGACATATTTTTTGCAAGATTATTGACTTTGTAATATATTAACCCTTTCTGGTCTGAGTGATTTAAAGAATATCTCATACAAGATTGATGGCATTGCTGACATAGAAGCAATAAAATAATTACGTGTACTTTTTATAAATTTTTATTGGCACATACAGTTTAACTTATGTGAAAAAATGGGCCGATCATAGGTATACCAATGGCCAAAGGGAAAAAATCAGGGATGTCGATATCTGACCGGAAAGGGTTAATTCCCTTGGCGACAAAAAAATACTGGACAAATTAACATTCAAGGAAGCTACTTCAGTCGTGATAACTTCATTCAAAATTTTGTAAATGTGGTCTTTCATGATTTCATGAATGTTCTCCATCACTCACCTTGAGCTTGGAGCCTTGTTCTCACCAGAGCAAGCGGATACGATACTATCAGCCCACATGTGCTACTAATCGTCCCACAGCATAAGGGAAGCAAAATCCCTGGATTTTCTGAACCATTTTGCCGGATATAATAATTCTTCAAGGTCTGAAATACAAGATGGGAAAACTTAATATAAATTAAGACTAATTTACTATTTTTAGTTTCTAAATTTAAGTAACTAATGCAATCTGTCCAAGCACATTTTAAAAGTTAATGTAGGAATGAGAAAGTTTTTATAATTTGATACAGTTATTAAAGCATTTGGCATTTTTATAAATATGAAGTTGCAGTTTATTTATCAAGAGATCATAATAATACTGCATGATTAAAAGAAGCAATTTATATATTGAATATGAAGTAAATAATCTACTTTTAACTGTTAACTAAGCTCATTACCTAGAGACAACATTAAAAATTAGTCTAAAATATCTCAAGGTACAGAAAAACAATAGAAAAATTAAGAACTCATTTGCCACATTCACAAACATCCAAGATAAATAATTTGACTTACGAACCTCATAAACAGCCAGATCTATGCCAGCATATGGGATTATCCCAAGAAGGTTTGGTAGGTATCCACGGTAAAAAGTTCTGAGTCCCTCCCTCCTATAAATTTTTTTTGCTGCATCAAAGATCCCAGCATACTGGCCAGTTTTCCTGAGGGCCAGTCTAGTTTTTAGCACCTAGACAAAAAAATTAGCACAATTAATGAATGCACTTAGAAATCCAACTTAAGATGTTTAAGCAAAGATTTTAATGAAACAACAATGAGGATAATTCTTCTCACCTCAAGTGGATATATAATGGTCTGGCTCACTCCACCAGCAATTGACCCAGCTACGAAACGCTCGTTGATGCTCAAATCCTTACCGCTGTTTTGATGGATCAACGTTTTTGTTTGCTCATAAGCCATGAACTTTATTGCAGTTTCTGGAACAATCTTAATAACATTTACTCCATTTCCTCGCCAGAGTCCTCTGATACCACCCTCTTTTACCATTTCGTGTAAACAAGACACAATTCCTCCTTTATTACCGTGTACCTGAAATAAATTCCAGAAAGATAAGTTTAAAGTGGTAAGTTCTTTTAACATCTACAGTTATGATTATCTGAACTTCTAATTAGTATTGGGAACAAATTTGGTAAAATGCAATTTTTTTCTTCATAAAATACTTTTGCGTCATATTTTTCCTGATGTATGTATGTATTTCATTTTTATACCGAATTGCGAGGGACTTTGACATTCAGGGTGTTTCGAATGCTTCAACACTGCAATGAGACAAGGGTGGAGAAGAAGGAAGAGTGAGAATTTGCTTAAACCGCTTTGTTCATAAATATTACTCAATTTAGTAGCAGATTTTATTTCAGCCAGCTATTAATCATTCAGTTGTTAAGTTTTATATTTTATCTATCAAAATATTTTATTGAACAACGGTATAGGAGTTGTTTCCTTTCTTTATCTTTGCCATAGTCTCCACTCATTATTAATATATATTTTATTAATGTATTTGTTGTTTTAATTACAATAGTAATATTCAAAAATATATATCAAAAATACATTTATATGCCTATTTGATGATATTTCAACACATGATTTTTAATAATGCCAAATTACCCCGAGTTTTTATTATCAGCGCCAACTTTGATCAGAGAATTTCAGATATTTATACTTTATTGCAATTAGAACAAGAAGTCCAAACCAGGACTAATGCAGGCTGGTTTCCCATAGCTGACGTTCCGAATTTATTACTTATGTAGACAAGAAAAGTGTTAGTGATTCCAAGGAATTCTCTGGAAATCAAATTAATAGAGCATTATCAGGTTTAAAATATTAATAGCAATGTCAAATTTTCTTTCTCACGTATTTTCCATATATTTCATTTGATAAATGTTACTGTTTATACACTGATATGTGTGAATCATCTGTTCATTGCTGAAGGGTAGTCAAGTGAAATAGAAAATAACAGATTTGTTCACTCATCTATGCTCAAGCCGAGTTAGGAAATAATCGTCTCCATGGCAACAAACCGATAAAATGCGACTTATAACGTAAAAACTCTGTTTTAGTAATAATTCAATAAATTACGATAAATTATCAAAATTCGGAGTTAATATTTGGAATCTAAATTCTTTTCCCCTTAGAACAGGACAAACCTCACTGCGATATCAGAATTTTAAGATATTTTAAAGTATTAAAGAAAACATCCCTGTAGGATGGATTTGATACTTCAATCTTTGCACAAGCCTCATACCAACAAGTTTCATGAAAATCTGCCCATTGATGCAAAAGTTGTTAATAGGGGACACACACAGATAGGACCATTTCATTAGGCTGTTTCCTTTAGAAACCAGCCCAATAGAAATGAGTTTTTCACAAAAAATACAATATCATCACATTTAATACAACATAAATACCACGAAATTCTTCATGCTTTTTTAGGTTATTGGTATTTCGTTCCAGTTCAAGTATTTTTTCAAGTAATTACCATGCATGATTTAAATTAGAAGTTTGGTATTCAACAACTCAACGTCGCATCCTTTAAAATATATAGTCAGACCCCTATTTACCACCCCTCCCCATATAGTGACACTCCTGCTTACCGCCCATGAATCGTCGTGAACAAAACTTCCATCTTATGATTAAATAGAGCTAGCATATACCTCGATTTATCGCCACCGCCGCTTTAGCGTCAAAGGCAGTGATGGACAAACGGTGGCGCTAAATCGGGGTCTGACCGTAATTAAAGATCTTAGGATTTCGGCGTGGACCTAAAGAAACCCTATCTATAATAGAGAACTAATAAGCCTTTAGTGAAGCTCGCTGATGATATTTTCCGGCGTCGGTAAATTTTCATGTCAAAATCACTTGCACTGGTTGATATGCAAATTGCAAGTCTATTAATCGCTATTAGGACTCGGAGCAGAAAGTGCGATCGCGATGCGCACCAATGAGGAAGCGAAATCTGCAGACGAGGAGAGACTTCCCTCTCGAAACGATCAAACCCCGTCACACTCCCTCAATCTCCGCCGGTACCACACGCGTAGTAAATGAGGCGAGAATCCGATCCCTGGCCGCATCCCCTCCACCCATCTTATTGCCCATAAAGAATAGGTCAAAGGTAGTCCACCACCTCGACATCCGAACATAACCAATCTTCCATCTCCATCGCTCCCCGACCGCTGAACTACGTTATCTCGAACAAACCTCCTCGCGCGGACCAATGGGGACGTTACGGCGGCCGGGGATGGACTTGGCTTGGACCTTGCTCGGACGACGAGAAGAGCCTTTGCTTCAGCGATGGAAAGTTACAGGGTGATGGAAGATTACGTTATGATAGACAAACGGAGACGAAACGGGGAACATTAAAAGGCGCACACGAAATGGTCATGTCGAAACGAATGACTTCTCTCGGGAGATTTGATCCCGAGATTTATCATATTAATATTTTATCGTGCGTTTATCGGCAGCTCGGACACGGAACTATGCAACGGCAAAAAATGATGAAAAAGCGAGAGGACGGTTTCCATGCACCGACTCGGCATAGAGGGACAGACACGCTACCTATCATCCCTAAATGTTTGAAAACGATTGAAAAATGAATAATAATAATAAGCAAAAAAGATCGTTGAAAAAAACTTCCTTGAATCTTGTTTTTTTTATAAAAACAGTTGCATAAATATTACATCCGTTAGGTACTGCAATTACATTAATCGCACTGGACTTGGACACTATCTTGTAAATATTATTAATCAAAGAAGGTTTTCACTTCGTAGAACGACATTACACGAATGAAATGAAACCCATTACTTAAAATTACACTTCGATTTATAATCGCGACCGGTTTCACGTAACGGTAAGTAGACTGATGATGCGAAAATGGGTCGCGGATATAAATTGAAGTGTAATTTTAAATAATGGGTTTCATTTCATTCGTACCAAGCAAATGTGGGAGGTACAGCACACGTTTTGTTTTAAAATCAGCAGGTCGGAAACCCATTGGTTTAAAAAATGAAGAATTCATTATATATCGACGCTACGCGCTAGTCACCACCAACTCTCATCCTATTTATTGCCGAAAAATAAATGAAAAATATTACTAATTATAAGAGCAATGAAAAATTACTCAGCCTACTACCTAAAAATAATGGCACTACAAACGTTGACGGAACAACAGTGTAAAAGGTGCTTTTTACCAAAACAATAAATATAACTGAAAACAACTGAGGAACTACTAAACTCATGATTAAGATATAAAAAACTAGCCAAAAAAGTTTTTGGAAACCGGTGGATTTACCTTGACCACAATTTTATTCCGGATATGAGGCGAGCTACATAATTCATTTTTGGAATTAAATTGCACACGGAGAAAACAACGGATTACTAAACTAAAGCTAAGCCAGCTACACGCGTAAACGATCACGAATTTAACAATTTTTTTAGATTCGTATGTCACAAAGGCTCCATCGAATAACACGAAGTAGTCATTCGGTCGATTTCCCTTGAATTTTGAAGACCCATCTCACAATCACGTGATACGAGGATTATCGAAGTCAGCCCACATCTGCCAAAGATCATAAAGGAAGCACTAGGAGGAGGGGGACATGGACATGAGTCGGCAAACCATAAACCGAAGCAATCGGTGGAAATTAGAATGTCACGTGGAAGGGATTGCGGATCGGCAAGTCACCCAACGCACAGTGGGACCAAATCCGAAAAAGGGGACCCATGTATATGCATATATTACAATACTGAAAGTAAGCGAGTAAATGCCGGAAATTTCTGAATTATTAATTTGAATAATACCTGTCGTATATAGAGCGAGTTTTCCATTCAGTCTCTATATATCATGCTAACATCTTCTAGGACACAACGAACAAAACTTTCGAGCTTCCGAATCCTCTTTATAACCGAGTTATACCGTGTGTAATTTTCTATAGTTCATTTATTTAAACTATTTCAGGAACGGCTTTTCCAGGACTTATATAATGGACAAAATATCGATAACAAAGACGATCACGTACAACCATTCTGTCGGCAGGATTCGAACCCACGAGCATTGGGAGCCAGACACGCTAACCACCCCTCTACCAAAACCGGCAATAATATTTTTAACAGGACAAAAAGAGAACCCAGCTTATTATTTTTTGCGGTTAATTTTTTCATTATTACTACTTGCCATTTACTTGCTTTACTCATAGACTCGACTATGTACACGCAAACTCCCATTAATATTTTACAAAACGGGGAAAAATTATATTCGCGGCAGTAAGGAAATGCGAAGGAAAATGAGGCAGATCCCGGTCTTACCGAGAGTGAAGTACAGAGGGAACGGAAGAAATAGTAACCGTTTCATATCCTTTCCACCTGCCTCCTTCCCTTCACCACTTCCATCATACGGCGACGTCGCTCCATAAAAAATGGCTCCGTCTGAATGATCGCCTCTTCACTTGACACCCTCTAACGCCACGCGGCCAAAACCCAACCCCGAATAATCGAAGCATAATGGAGGAAGGTTGGGTGGGGGTTTAATACCACTTCAGGATATAGCGGGGTGGGATTGACCCAGACCAGTTTTTCTACGTCTAGACTTACTTGTTGGAACACTTTGAGTCGATCCAAAGGTGCGGTGCAGGTACGGGATACGCCTCCGGCGATGCCACCTGCTACCAGATGTCGCCACCACATACCAGAATTCATATCCGCCGATGTGAAATCATCTGGTACGTTCATATCCTCCCCGATGTCGAGATACTGAAGAGGAAGAGTGGAGCGGGTGAAACGACACTTCATAGTACTTCGACCGTTATTACACCCTCCGTACCATATTAAACATTTAACTACTGCAGTGAAATTACGAACACGTATCTGTGGTGCGGTCTTCCAGACCGCCACTGTTTATTAATTTATTATGATTATTTCAATATCTACATCTACAATTTGGTTCTCCACGTTAAATAATGCCATGGGTTAAGTAATAAAAAAATTATATTCACTTTGTTTGTAAAATATAAACTAGGCGGTAATTTGACACTATAATTTAGGCGGTCTCTCGCAGACAGCATCTATATAGTTAAATGTTAAAACGTTTTCGTCAAAAAATTACGAAAATCGATGGAACGTTTTTAGACCATTCATGGATGAATAAAGCGGAATATATTCTTGAATGTGCCTAATTTATATGCCGCGAGAAATAACGCTTGCCCAAAAAATTTCTATATTCATCACATTCTAATAGTAATACGTTAAAAATCAAATTCTACCATGGCTTTCCACAAATTAAATTCATAGATATATTTAACGAAATATTAATATCATCGAGCGCACGGTATCTGGTCAAAATATACATTTTTAAGCCATTCATTTAGGATAAAAACACCCGGGACCGGCTATTTACAAGAACAAATGGTCAAAGCCTCTCAACTGCCTCATCTTCTCCGGGGGGAAACCAAAACGAAGTCATTTATTTTTTAAGGCTGGACACTGAAGCGTCTTCCCCTGGCGTGACGTCACTTTCATTGCTAAGGCAAGAGAATTGGCGGCTGAATGAAGAGCACTCAGTTCGTTTTCTATTTACGAGAGTTAGCGGTAAACAGCACACGGCCTATCTACATCTACAAGTTACCCTGCAATTCACCTAGCGGACAAGATGGAGTTGGAAGAGTCTGGCAACTAGATGGGAACTCTGCGCCACAAAAAATCTGGCGACGATACAGCTTTAATCACTCACTTGCAAGGGCTATTATTACCTACGAGGATTAGGGGGAAGTATAACTCAAAACAACTAAGTTCTGGAGCCTAGTAAAAAGTTTGGGGATATTATTTACACTATTATACGTAAGATACTCTCTTCTTTAACCTTACACATGCCAGCCGACATAATTTTTATGTAGAGATCACAATAAAATTGGAAAACATTGCGCCAAGATAGGTTTTATGGCAAAATGGCATCCTGAATTTTTCCAGCCCTGATCATTGAGCTGACTTCGTTCTGTTTGCTAACGATCAAACGGGATAGCTACGCAAACTTATATAACTTAGAATAATAAATAACTGATTTTATCACACTTTCCGGTAGGAATAGGTGGTTTCAAAATAACGATAAGTGAGCTAAGTTACCCTATTAAGGCGATATGTACGTACAAAAACAGGGAGAGAAAGCCAACCAGCACAATACTGTCAAAATATATTACTATTAATATTATTTACGTTATGGTACGAAAGATACTATCTTCTTTAACCTTATTACACTTGCAAACGGCATAATATTTATACAGAGTTCACAATACATTGCAAAAAATAGCGCCAAGATGGATCTTATGGCGACATGTCATCTTGAATTTTTCCAGCCCTGATCATTAACCTGACTTCGCTATGTTTGCTAACGATCAAACGGGATAGCTACGCTAAATTAACTAACTTAGAATAATAAAGAACTGATTTTATCACGCTTTCCGAGCAGTTGGTCCCAATTATAGAACCCAATGATTGAACATTGCACTTAGAACACCCATTTATTTATATCATATTTCCATTTATTTATACGTGATTATCAACAGAAAGAAACTTACTTGTCCATCTGGAGGTTTTCCCCTGCAGTATGTAGCCAGAGTAGTTAACTGGCGCGCAAAATTCAATAAAATTCGCATCCTGAAAACACGAAACTCACGTAGACATTCAACTCAGTGTTGCTAAGGAATTTTAATGTACACGGTCGTCAAGGCGTGCAACAATGCACTTCCACCAATATAGCCGACGAAGTACATATGTATACCTATATCACCCCCCTTTATATTGCTAAAAATCTTGTCGCGAAAAGATTCTTTGTGGAACAGAGAATCAATCCTTAAATGATATTTTGAGTCAAGGGAAAATAACGTTTTACTTTCGGTCGCCAACCATCTAAGTTCAGAGATTCTCAGAGCTTCCTTTCGGTCCTCTTTTTCACAAACGGGTTTCCTCATACGCACTTCACCTTTGGTCGGTTGTTTTTTAAAAACAATTTCTGCGCGATTTCAGAGAATTTTATGAATATTATCTATTGGGAAACTTTGGATGGGAGCCGAAATTGTTATGAATTCTAATCATTGCATTTGCACGCGTATCAGTCATTAAACCAATGAAACATTTGACAGGTTGATTTTTCTGTTGACAATATATTTTAAAAATCTGGAGCAACAAATTACACCAATAATCCTATAAATACGAGGGTATAAGGATTAAAAGAAAAATAGTGGGCGGGAGATAATTTTCTAAGTCTGAAAGTGCGTCTTTTGGAGTTAGACGACGTTGCGTTTCAACGATTCCATTCTGGGTAATTTACACCATTTAGGGGCTTTTGATTTAATAAGAGAGAGAGAGAGAAGCAATGTTGGATGTGGCTAATTTGCGAAATTTTTCGTCAAGCAGTTTATCAATTAACTGGTTGGTATATCCATTCTTGTTGGATATATATTTAATGATCTCCAATTCTTTGTTAAAATCAGAGCTGGATATGGGAATGTTTACTGAACGGTGTAAAATGGCATGATAAACTGCAAGTTTGTGAGATAATGGGTGGGAGAAATCAGCAGGAATTACTTGATATGTATATGTTGGTTTTCTGTATATTTCAAAATGATGCTTATTATTATGAATTGTGATGCTTAGGTCAAAAACGTTTAATTTTTTGTGAATTGAGTTTAAAAATATAAGATAGGAATTTAATTGTCGATGGCTCACGGTCCAACAGCATAGAACATCATCGACGTATCTGAACCAATAAAAGATATGTTTTATAGAATGGTTATTGGAATTAAATTATATTGATTCTAAATCATCCATATAAATGTCTGACAGAAGGGGGGAGTTAAAGGAGAGCCCATTGCTAAACCTTCTTTTTGCTGATAAAATTTTCGATGATGACTGGTAGAGCGCTGCACAGTAGCATTCAAGTCAACCGTAGTTGACATTCCGCATTTCCACATAATGAAAAACCAAAGCCAAGATGGCGCTTCTCATAGCGACATCAGTTGATCATTTAAAATTTTAAATTCATTTTTTTAATTACGAGAAATACGGTACATGAATAATACAAAATAATTTCTATTGCAATATAATAAAACGCTAATTTTTCTTATTTGAAAATTAATTATAAAAAAATGAATATTTTCTAAAAACAGAAGTGACACCTATTTTACGTGGAAGAAACTGTCGATATTTCGTATTTACAAACTCTAATAAAGATAATCGTTATTGCGCTCTTTATTCCAATTAAAACTTTATTCTTGATTAATTGTATAATTTGTATGTATATTTTAAGATATTCTTTAGACATTTAGCGCTAGATGTAGCACGAATATGAAACTTCTTTCGTAAATGAGCAGATCGTACTTCAAAAGAGTGTTAATCTTGCATGGATTATTTAAAAACTTCATAAAATGGAACCATTATTAACGTTAGTAACAGGGACTACTCCTGAATCTTCGATAACTGCCAGCATTTACTTGAATCAAGAATCATCGTCTATGTGATGGATCGCAAATTTATTTTTAGGAATGAACCATATTAATATGAGCTATTGCTATGATGTGCCGAAATAGCAATCTAAATCGTTTTCTTATCACAATCGTAATGAAATATTACATAACATCAGTTATTTATTTGTAAGGTTTGCTTTAGCTTCATAAAATCTTTGGGCATTTTCAAATCTGGAGGAACTTTGAGGTATAATGAACCGATTCCCTACATAGCGAGATTATTAAACTTCCGAACGAGGCTAATATTTACGTGAAGTCCATTTCATCCAAAATGCGACGATCTGAATTAGAATTCCGTTTAACTCAGCTGAATATTCTCCAAATTTCATTATTAATCGATAATGCTATACGTTTTAATTTAAAGCAAGGTTTAAAAATCTCACGTTCACCTGCCAAACGACAAATACTGTGGAATTTCCGTGTCGAAAGTCTATAGGAATGGGATATTTTCTATACGTACCGAAAACTGTGGGCTTAGTTGTCTATCGGAATACAACTATTGCCCAGTTTCATCATCCTGGCCAGTAATAAGGAGTTAAGTTTATGCATTCTTTTTCAGCTATGTGATTATTTTCCAACGAGCGACAAATAGAATAAACAAGAACATCGGGTGGGAAAAAAGTAATTTTGGAGGAAAAGGTAACAGCTGGGAGGGAAGGATTCGGCCACGGTGGGTCTGTTAAGGGCAGGTTACACGTGCTGCTAAGTCATACGTTACTGGGAAGCCCTCCTGGTCCAATTGGAATAGGAAAAAATGAGTGCAGCATTGACGTCCAGCCGCGGTGTTCGGTGGGCATCGGACGCAAGCGAAAGCAGTTCAATGCGATAGGTGTCCTTTACGTTTGCAAATTCAACTCGAGCCACAACTCGGAGAGATTCAGATACTCCCCCATTTTAAAAATTATGACTTAAAACTTTTTATTTGATAATCGCCATTTGTCGCAAATTCTCGTGGGATATGCATATTCGTATTCCGTTAAATGCAGTCGTAAAGAACTAGCTTTCATCGGAAGTGATGCTAAATAGTGGCGAAAATACGGAAGAAGCGTGTGAACGTTCTTTGATTTTACAAAGCGTCAGTTCTTTAGTAAATGATTGGGAGGGTAACTTTGTGAATTTGTATGATGCCTGTAGGATCGCATGCAATATAATGATTAGCGCCCGGGGATAAAATGTCTATTACGATAATGCAATGGAAACCCCTAAAACCCAGTAGGGCGATTAATAATCCAAGAAAGTGGGCGGGAGAAACTCCGACATATTGCAAGGTCGCAACTTCATGATAGCTAAAGTTGACACTATGGGAATATTGTTAACGCCCACGCATATCGAAGGACACAACCACGATAATAAAATGCGTGTCATCACATCGAGTGCTGCTGAGGGCAGAGGAGATACACGATCGGGCTCGTGTAATTTTTTGTTTGTTCAGGGAGGCCATTGTTAAAACCATAAATGAAATCCATTTTAATGCTTATTAATATATTTGATACTAGGGAGTTGCGATTTTACATTCCATGCTCACATAATGCTGACGAATCACACCTAATAATCGACATTCATTTGACCTAATGAAAATCTGTCGTTCATTTCTACCTCCACCCAATATATTACATATAGCGTCACTATTTTCAATTAATTAGAAGCGCACCCCTGAGTTATATTTTTCGAAGAATTATTGCGGATCATAATATGAAACTGAAATTAATTACCTTGCATGCCGAAATGCAGACGTCTCCAAGATGAGGAGGTAAGCACTCAGCCAGGCAGCGTTTAGCGCGTTGAGGGGAGTTTTAGAAGGAAAGGAAAATAGAGGGAGAGGTAATGGTCAAATAATGCGTGCGTACGTGCGAGTACGAGAGCCGCAAACCTTCTAGGAAATTTCTGGTAAGAGAAGAATGTATTTTCTTGAAGTTTGAAGGTAAATATGTCCTATTGAGAGAACATGGATATTAAACAAGTAGTTCTGGAAACCCCTAATCCGCCTTCTTTCCTTTAATACAATTTTAATATATCACAAGTAGGGGTTATATATGTTTTTCCGTGGTACAGCGGTGCTTTTCGTCACCTCGCCCTACAAACGAAATTTCTTTGAAATCCGTTCTGCCAATACCTTCCAAATTCATAGTTACAGAAACATTCTAACCTTGATATCATGGTAGCCCTGTTTAATCGACCCGGTTGAAATACGACATTTTGCTTATTTATTATGTTAAGTTATGTTTATATTAAAAGTATTAAATTTGGTTCAAATTGATGAGAATAGTTAAACACAAATACTTGTAAAAATAATATTTTATCCGTTGTATTGTGGCAGCCTTGCTTTCCATATCTACAGTAAACATCTTGAAATTGCTATTTTATATTGCACGCCTACTTCATACAAACCTTTGTCAAAATCGGTTTACCTAATTCCTTCCAAATTCATAATTGCCGAAAAGATTAAGTTGGTGGAATACGTCCCTCCGATATCCAGGAAAAGTTGCGAAAAGTAGGTATGTGTTTCGGATACAAAGCAGCCTTCGTCATTGGCGATTCATCTACCATCTATCATTACTTACTTCTCCATACCATTGAGTTGACTTGTTACATTCTCACGTTTTGCATCAATGTTACCACACGAAAATGAAAATTTTAACAATTAAAAATTATTTTAAGACAATATCATTTAGCAAACAATGAAAATGATCTTATTCACAAATCTCTCTCGCAGAATACCTAGTTGTTTTATCGAAGGTCATTTTACACTTTTCTTTGAATAAATTGTTAAAAACACTGCCGTATGCGAGCAGAAGTATCTTAGGCAGTCATCGCAGATATTATTTTCAGTTTGTAATATTATTTATATGAAACGTGATGGTTTCTGAAGCAGGAAGGCCGAATGCCGTAGAGATGTAGGGCTGCACGCTAAAAATCAAAGAAAAATGAATGACAGGTACAAAGAGACGTCGATTCCCGTATTGTACGGAAAAGTAAATCATAATTTCATCGAGAATCAGGATGTTACTCGAGGTTAATGCCATAATTTGTCCGAGTTGCTGTCAAGATTATGTTTCCCGCGTCATGATGCCGTTACGCTAATTGTTCCTCCATCTCTCATCTATAATACCAGGGGATCCGCGGGATGTTTGGCCTCGCTCAAGCCGCCTTGGGCTGGTGGGGGGAATCACGTAGGTAGGTGTTTCGGATACAAAGCAGCATTCATCATTGGCGATTCATCTACCATCTATCACGTTCAATATTATTATCGTCTTCGTAGTTCTCCTACAGTGTGGATGTAAAATTTGATTGGAATTAAAAGCGCTGCCCTCGGAAGTAAAATATGAATGAAAGAAATGTAATTTCAAGAATCGCACGAAATACCGGAATAATGGCAAATGAACCTGAGCCTTGTCTCCTCGTTGAGACAAAAGTTATAGCAGGACAGACAAACGGATAATCAAGCAAACAGACCAAGTGCACAGGGATTCAACATAATAGACCGCGCCAACGCAAATTGCTTGCCTCTGGGGTACATTTTAGGAAAATTTTTATTTTGCGTTTTCTTCGTTTTTTGATGTTTTCTGTGTGTCCGCTAAATTTCGTTTTGATTGGATAAGACTTAAAAATTAGCTCAGGAACTATAAGTGTGGTGTTCTAGAAAAACTATTGGCAGTCGTCTCTTAAGTTATTTGAACATGCACACGAAATTTTGTGAAAATAAAAAAATCGAGATAGCAGTTATCGTAGAACAGACAATGACGATTCATATGCTACAAGAATTTTATTTTAATTTTAAATGGTACTAACTAGAAACTGATGGCAATATCAGAGATTCTGATTTTATTGTAAACGTTTACCTACTATGGGCTACATAAACGTTTTATTTTTCATGAATTAAACGCGTTCAAAAAGATTTGATTTACAAAATTTAACCCACCATAGATACATCTCTCCTGGAATCTGGTAGAACTTGTTCGGGAGCCCAGAAGCTTTGTAATGATGTAATTTTCAGCTTTACTAATATTTTTACCTTATATTAAGTTGAGATTTTGGTAGAATCTAATTCAATGAAACGATACTTAATGCATAAATCTCCTCTTTATACAGAACCATGTTGGTTACCAAATCTGACGGGCCAGTGACGGGTCGCCTGATTTTTATTACAATTTAAACCAATCTAGAGACATTCACCATTATTTTAGATTTCTTTTCAAAAGTAAATGAGGTTGGCGGAGAATTAAGCAAAGTTGTAACGTTTGTGCTGTCAGTTTCAGTATCCAACGAAACCTGCGAACATGTATTCAATGTCATTAATGTTTTGTTGAGTAAAGGTCGAAACTAATTAAGTGTGCATCATGTCAATGCGGAAATTTCAGTATACACCAATTTTAATTACTCACCTAAAGATTTCAATGCCTTTTTCTGTCAAAATCAGATCTTTTGGAGACTGCTAGAGTAGTTCAAAATACAAATTCAAATTACATAAATGAAACACGGCTTTTGAAGTAATGCTATTTTTACGAATTTGTTATTATAATTCATAGAGTAATGTTAAAACAAAATTAATGTTAAACATTCATATATTTTGTAAATGATAAATAAACCAAATTTTATGGTCCTCATTAGCTTTTTTTAACCTATTAACTTCCGGAATCAACAATTTACAAGATGGCAACTGTAAATTTAACAATAAAATAAATATTAAATATCATTATATGTTTCCCAATAATTAAATAAAATAGTTTCATTGCTCACACCCGGTTTTTTGACCTAGATAAAATCCTCCCGGTTTCTCCCGAAATTTGCTATTCATTCGGTGGAAATCTCTCGGAATCAACTACTCATGAGGTGGCAACCCTAGTTTCCTGTTTCTACGAGCAAATTTTCAAGACGTCTCTTGTGTGAAGAGAAAATATTATCTGTAGTTGTAAGAATTTCAGAAATCAGGGACGTGAATTCCATAGGAGTAAAATGAGCATCAACCGACTTGAATCAGCACATCTGAGAAAATATCAAAAAATGAAATTTAGTAACAGCGGAAGAATGATATGCGAGATATAAAAGGAAATAAGTAGGAAGGGACTCACCCAGGGTTGCCACCTTATGAGTAGTTGATTCCGGGAGATTTCCTTTTCATGATAGAAAATTCCGGGAGAATCCGGGAGTATTTTCTCTAGGTCGAAAAACAACTAAAGTGACCAATGAAACTTATTTTTTTTAGTTATTAGTAAAATCAATAATGATTATTTAATCTCGTTTTATTTTTAAAGTTAGAGTTGTCACGTTGAAAAGGGCTGATTCCGGGCGATATCCATATGAATAGTTAACCTAATGAGATCATAGAATAATTGTATTTTTTATTTAGAAAATATATTAATATATAACGTCAGTTTTGCTTTATTATATGAAATATAATAAATAAATCTTAAAAATAGCATTACTTCAGTAGTAATATTTCATTTGAATTTGTTATTCGAACAACATCGAGCAGTCTCCAAAAGATCTGGTTTTGATAGTAAAAGGGCATGGATATCTTTAAAAGAGCATTTAAAATTGGTTGATACGTGAATTTCAGTCTTGACATGGTCCACATTTAATTTGCTTCGATCTTCACAGCACGATTCGTTAATAGCATTGAACAACGGTCACAAGCTGCGGTGGATACTGAAGCTTAAAAAACAAGCGTTACACTATTATTTAATACTCCGTCATCTCCATTTACTTTTGAAATGAAATCTAAAACAATATTGAATGTATAATAATTGGTTTAAATAAAAATAAAAATCAGACGAACCTTTATTGGCACGTTAGCGTGGTAACCAACATGCTCCTGTATAAAGAGCATATTTTTACATTATTTATCACTTCAATGGCATCAATGGATAGGATTCTATCAAAATCTCAAATTAGTACTAGGTAAATACAATTTCGAAGATTTTGGGCTGCCGGAAAAGTTTTACCAGATTCCGGGAGAAATGTATCTAAGATTGGTTAATTCCTGGAGACTCCCAGAATTCCGGAAGAGGTGGAACCCCAAACTCAGCGCCTCAGTGCCACTCGGGACGAATGTTGCGCCAAGTGTTAGTTAAACCTTTCTCTCAGATAACTGTACTAAATACTTTTTCAACGTTTAGGTGAAATTGGTTGAGCTACACGAACGAATCGATTTCGAATAAAGGAGTAAATTATGGAACTGTTTTAATATAATTAATTACGTGAGCCGGTCCAGTAGTGTGACGTTGCTCGCGATACAGCTTCTGGTTAGGTCTCACGCATGGCTTCGACTTTAGTGATCGGCATTTGTAAATTTCATTTTCCGGCAGCCCGCGGACCATCTGAAAGACACTCGAAGCCCAACAGTGGTCCGCGGAGCACACTTGGAGAACCGCAGCGTTAAAGTAGATGTATTCAAACATTACAAAGCCGAGGACCCTCAACGACGAGAACTATCTTCGCCCCTAATTCTGTACCATCAAGTTACCGCATAAAAACAATAACAATACCTACTGGACATACAATTGCAATTGCAATTTTCTCGTTCGGCGGCGTTTGTTGTTGTATGACAAAATTTGAAAAATGCCCAAGATGAAAGCACGTTAACCCGTAACCACAGGCATCGGCCTCTCAGACCACACGAAAAATTTCAATAGTCTATTTTATGGTCCATGGATCATTTAGGCCTTTGAGGTTTTGTTTAGCTTTGTATCCTGGAGGTGGCTTTGTTTACTTCACGGTAGTTGCCTTCTAGCTTTGGACCTGTGCGTACTAGAGCGGGTTTAGTTTCGTTGCCGGTCTGAAAAACCGCTTGCCTGTGTCCACGTAATTTTTTTCGGGACAGTTCTTTCACACGGTTTCGGAAATTTCCTACGACATGTTGCAGTTATACCGTCCTGGACCGTCGCACGTCCAAAAATGAAAACCAAAACTGCCTTCCAATGTTTTATTTGTAGCAGCTCAATATATTTGAAATGTTCAGCACCCGCTTGAGGAGAGAGAGCGTGAGAGGGGGAGGGGAGGGCGTTGGAAAGGGAGTGGGATGGGAAGGGGGGATGGTAAGGGGGGGTTAAGGGGAGAGGGAGGGGAGTGGGTGGAGAGGGTGGGAGAGTGGAGGGAGAGGAAGAGGGAGAAGGGGAGAGAGCGGGGTAGAGGGGGAGAGAGATAGAGACAGAAAATAACCAAATGTACTATATATTGAAAATAATTATGTGCGGTTAAGTATTTTATAGCGAAATTTATTTCTTTGTCTAACAATTTCTATTCACCCAAAACCATTTTTACACTCCGTACCACTCAATCATGTTAATTTAATATTTATTGCTTAATTTTTAGTGCATATAAAAGTTGGTGTCATTAATTTGACTTTTCAAGATATTTCTAAAGGCTAAAGACTACTTAAAAAAGTTGTCCGGTATTGGAAAGTACCAGAACTTGGGTGTCATTCGTGGTACCGCAAACAGCAACCAAGTTTTGAGAAGAGGATAAGTGAACACGAATTATATTTTGAATTTCTGTCACCCATTTGCTACTTCACGAAACATCTCTTGGAAAACGCTCATAACAGTACTTTTTACCATATGTTAACGACTTTTTATGCCAAAGGCAATAGATTTTTTTCTGGAACAATCAAAATTTATTCATTTTTTCCTCACTAGCGAGTTTGTATTTAAAAGAATTCTTCAATCCATTCCGAAAACACCATTGAAAGAATTCCTTTTGGTGACTTTATGGCGAGATATTTCCTATTTTCCTCCTCCTCTCTCCACCATACCTCTTTCCCATCTGTCTTTTTGTTTGATTTGTCATTCTTAACGGCCCCACTTCAGCCGTCCTCGGCTGAGGGGTGGTCAGCGTGTCTGGCTCCCAATGTTAAAGTCGCCCGAGTAAAATAGTAAAAGGTGCTTGCATACTCACCTTGAAAAAACATTCATTTTTTAGAGACACATTTCGTCATTGGAAATATATTTTTAATTCTAAAGATTTCACCTCTTAACCGATTTTCATTCTTTCCTTGTGTAACTATAATGTAGTAAACCAATCCCTAAATTTTGCAATTTCAAGAATATTATACTTTTTTCACAGTAGGATACTAAAACCACACATTTTTGCCAAATTTTAAAGTTGTACCCTATCTAGTAGTGAAATAATATTTATCTATTTGTTTAAATTTTAAATAATTATAACGGCCGCATCAACATATTGATGGAGATTTTTATTTGGGTATGTGCACCAAGTTCAAAATAACTTTAAAATTTCCGCTTCAACACGACATTATGTTTTTTTCACGATTCTCAAATATTAAAACAAATACTACAAAACCCATATTTTACACATGAAAATTATCACCACCTGATGTTACTTGGTTGTCCTTTGTACCTTGATGTGGTAGAAGGGCTTGAGCATTTCAAGGGGCAACATTTTGTCGTTGTCAAAGAGAGGATAACAAGGTAGGAAATTTAACACCACATTTGAACAAATACAAAGTCTCAAAATTAAAACACAAATTTATTAGTGTAATATTGTAAACACTGGAAACTGTATTGGGTACTCAGTTTCAGCCAGAAGTTACAAGATAAAAATATTGATGATACATTGGTCATTGATTCACAACAGTTATATGCAGGCAATTAACAATGTAATGCTTATTGTAAAAGAGCTTGTTGGAATGACTTGAAAGTAGATTTAAATGCAACCTTAAAAGGCATTGATGTATAATATTGTACAATTAAGACATGCCATTAAACAAGATTTTATCTTTTGTGTATAACAGCTTGTAACTTGTTTAATCTATGTGAAAATCCTTCTTCGGGTTGACGTTTCTTTTTTATTAAGGTTAAAATTTAATTTTGTTAAATGCACAAAAGATATTTAGATGATTAAGCATTGACAGTATATGGAATATAGTGGAGTACATTATAATTCTTAACTAAAATTACACTTAGTCAAGGAACACACAACAATCAATGCTAAGTGTTCTATCTGTTCTTTTTTTAGAATTTCACAATAATGAAAATTATGTGTGTTATTAAATACCCTCGACCATCCTATACTGCCAGAAGGCTCAAATAAATGTAACTGTTGCTTGACATCACAGCTTTTGGGAGTTCATTAACCACTTTGCTGGTATCATTTACCCACTTTTGGTTATTCATGAAGGGATAATTTATATATGCGGAGATATTAATTTAATAAAAATAAATAAATGCAGTAGTTAATGCATCAGAATATGCTGAAATCATTTCAACACAACCTACTCATAAGTAGATGCATGTAGAAGGTGAATGTTTTTTATTAGATAGTTATAACAATGTCGACTATTGCTTGGCACAACATTCAAGATTCAGCCATCAGATAATTTGCGTAATACTTTCAAACTGTAAAAAATCAGCCTGAGCTCTTAGATAATACAAAAAAAACTATATAGTATATAAAAAATAAATAGACAGGTATTATACAGAAGATTTTGAAATGAAGACGATGTTTTTCACATAAGAGCCTATCAAAATCACATCCACACAAAATAATTATGTTGTCAGCAAAGATGACCAAAATTGCTAAAACACTCGAAATTGCTTCAGTCATAATTAACAGGCTAAAGCCTTTTTCTTGTATGAAGAAATTATACATTTATTATTTTCTTTCTGTTTACCAACAGAATACTTATGAATGCTGGTGGAGGTTTTCGGGTTTCGCTGCGTTGGCGGCATTTCTGGCTCTAGACGTTTCGCAGACATTGCAGTCTGCATCTTGAGGAGACGAAGTGAGGTCAGATTGTAGGGATCTGCTTTTATATCCACTCGGCCTTCCTAGTTTAACCGTTGTCCATCGCTGATTGGATCATTCGAGTTGCTATCCTTTTCTCTTTGGTGGTTGCTCCAACGTATTTTCTTCCCTTTCACGTTTCCGTTGGAAGAGTCGCTTCCATGTTGCGCTGATGTGCAAACCGTCGTCCCGTTTGAAATTGACTGGATGATTTTCGATTTTCATAGCTTCGCGAATTAACCTCGGAAAATAACGATCTTCTTTCGCGAGCAATTTCGTTTCCCCGAGCCTGTTTCTATGTACCGGGCCGCAGGTGAAGTGCTCCGCTATGGCCGACTCCGTCCAATTCTTGTTCATCATGGCCCGATTATGTTCGCCTAAGCGCCAGCGAATGGATCGTCCCGTTTGTCCTACATATACGTGTCCGCAGCTGCATGGAATCCTGTTGACTCCTTCAGATGTTAGCGGGCCGAGTGCATCTTTCGCAGACGGAAGTTCTTCTTTTATTTTTCTTAGCGTGTTTGAACGGACGACGATATTTTCTTTTTGTAGAACCCTGTCTATGCGTTCTGATGTCCCGGCGATGAAGGGAATTTTTGCGTAGGCTGTGGGCTTTGGTCGTTCCACCGAAGGTTTTTGCTTCGGTTTTATGTTCCGCCGGATGAAGGGGTGACTGTAGCCATTATTCATAAGTGCCCTTCTTATATGCTCTTCTTCGTCTTTTAGCGACTCGGGATCGGAGACCGTCTTTTTTCGGTGCATCAGGGTCTTGATTTTTGATGCCTTCTGCTGAGGATGGTGATGAGAGGCAGCATGCAGGTAACGGTCAGTATGCGTTTTTTCCGAAATACGCTGTGTCCAAGGCTTCCGTCAGGTCTCTTCTTCACCATGACGTCGAGAAATGGTAGGGTGCCGTTCTCTTCGACTTCCATGGTGAACTGGATGGCCGGGTGGACTTGGTTGAGTTGACGGTGGAACTCATGAAGTTTATTTGTCCCATGGGGCCAAATGACGAATGTGTCATTCACGCAAAGACTAGTACCCCTACGGAAAGACCGGAAACTTAACAGAAATTTAACAGATTAAATGGACTTAAATGAAAAAATTCCATATAAGAAATCAAACTTATTACCATATATCACACATTACGAGAGTACAAAGTCATTATCAAATTACATAACAGTGAGGTATTTTTACATAAATATTATACAATCAAGATATAAAAATGAATTATTGTAACAGAATTTTATAAGGTTAATACCTTTTATGCATGAAACGTATTTAAAGGAAATTCACGTGGACGACGAAAAACGTCAAACTTTCACGTCATGAATGAATTTGTGGATCAAGCAAAAATCTATTTGTAAAGTGATTTCTTCGGCCCTGGAACACATTCTCTTTCTGTTGCACCTGTAAAAAGAGCGAAAATGAATTTCTAAGAATGTCAATCATTAAACATGCTAAACCTAATGAAATTGATGCAGGAGGCAATGGGCATGCTTCAAATGTTGCAATAAATGTAAAATAAGGCAAATGCGCTTACGGCCCATAAACAATGTTTCTATGATGATCACATTACCATTTGTAAAATTAAACACATCACATTGCACTAGAAAATGTGCACTTTATCTATAATTTATTCCAAGCACAGTTGTATTTGCTGACGTTTACGTGTTCACAGCAGTTACAGTTAGACCATTTAAGATCTATATGTATTCATCATATAATAAGGAAAACTTTTGATATAGAGATTTCAATTTCTCGATCGAAAAATATATACATATTTCTAAATGTTTTGAAACAAAGAAGAATTATGTCTAGGATTATAAACAAATGTATAATGTGAAACAAGAAATATTCAAGTTAACAATTTCTGTAAATTCAAAATATTTCAAATTAAAACAATGAGACATCGCTATGGTACACTTTTTTCATTCTATTACAAGCACAATTCTATCCTCTGGCGTCTCTGTTGCAGTTTAACTTATAAAACTCACTATAATCTACTGATGACCGCGAGAAGTTTTATACAGAAATTTCAGTTACTCAATCTAAAATTTCTGCTTATTTTGTGAACTGACACGAACCATATTCACGGCCAGGGCAATGGACGACACAGCTAGGTGAAGTAAGCGAGGCTTAACACCTGAAAATGAGAAATATTTCCTCTCAAAATGCTTCTCGTACACCAACAAAAGAGAGAAATTTCTTTCCTTCCTTCCTAGAAGATATATCCATTGGAGGTATCTGTTAAGAAAATATAAAAGCATTCTCACAAAACGAATTCAAATAACTATTCGTAGAACTAGTTCGTTAATCTTTTTTTCAAAAATATATGATATTTTTAAGATTTACCTGTTGATTGGACATCAGAACAAAAGCATTCCGTCACGTTTTCTTAAACATTGATGAATGCATATCTACTATATATCTACTTGACAAAATCAGAGTAACTGGCAACCTCTCAATAAGCAATGGCCAACTTTTATCAAGAAAAATGGCCGCTGTTCCGTTACGAGACACAAGGACCGTGTGGCGCTGTGGTGATGCGGTAGAGAGAGAGAGAGAGAAATAGAGGTAGAAAATGAGAGAGAGAGAGAGAGAGAGCCGACTGCGACTGCAGCGCCTCTCGCGGACACCTTAGCATGGTGTACTACGTGTAAAAGCTGGGAATCTATTCTCCCATAAGAGTTTCATACCCCTGCATCCACGTAACGCAGCCAGCATGAAGGTTGAGGACCACATGATACTAGCGCCTTAGACTCGAAATGCTCTATATATAGATTGGCTATGACGGGGGAGAGAGGACAGCCCATATCTGCTCCCTCCTTCTGGTCGTAAAACTGTCCGTTCCACAGGAAGTAGTTGTTGGTGAGGCAGAATTCTGTTAACTACGGATAGTCTGCCGGCAGTCCATGATGTATAAGCTCCTTCAAGATTTCGATGGAGTCCTTTATAGGAACCTTAGTGAAGAGTGAGGTCACGTCAAAGCTTACAAGAATATCGTTCTCCGAAACTTTCATGTCGTTTAGCCTTTCTATGAAATGTGCTGAATTCTTCACGTGCGATTCCGTTCCGCCTACGTACGTCTGTAAGCTGCGTGCGAAGTATTTTGACAGCCGATGTGTTGGGGAGCCGATGGCGCTGACGATGGGTCTCAGAGGAACGTCGTTCTTGTGTATTTTTGGTAACCCAAACAGTTGTGGAGGCCTGGATGATGACGGCAGTAAATTCCGTTGGTCTTAAATAGGTATTGATGATTTCTAAATCAACTCTCGGATTTTCCTTTCGGTTTTCATCGTCGGGTCGCCTTTTAAGGGGAGTAAGTTGTGTTGTTCAGCAGATTGCGGATCTTCTCGTCGTAGTCCTCCTTGGAGATGATTACGGTGGCGTTCACCTTATCAGACGATAAAATCACGATACTTTTCTTGTTTTTTCAAATCTGTGATGGCCTGACTTTCGGCTGTTGAGATGTTGGAGGTTGGCGGTCTTGCTTTACGAATAATATGCGTCACCTCTTGGCGCATTTCTTCTGCTTGGTTCGATTTCAGATTTCGGATGGCCGCTTCCACTCCCACGACAATTTCTTCCTTAGGTATTTTGTTGGGAGCGATAGCGAAGTTCAGACCTTTCGCTAAGACTGATTTTGCTGCATCGGAGAAATTGACGTCCGTTAGGATGTAAATCGTCTTTTCATGGCTCGGCGTCCTTTATGGGAACCTTAGTGAAGAGTGAGATCACGTCAAAGCTTACTAGAATATCGTTCTCCGATACTTTCATGTCGTTTTGCCTTTCTATAAAATGTGCTGAATTCTTCACTTGCGATTCCGTTCCGCCTATGTACGTCTGTAAGCTGCGTGCGAAGTATTTTGACAGCCCGATATGTTGGGGAGCCGATGGCGCGGACGATGTGTCTCAGAGGAACGTCGTTCTTGTGTATTTTTGGTAACCCATATAGTCGTGTAGGCCTGGATGATGACGACGGTAGGTTACTTTGGTTTTTATATGTATAGAGGGTTTCTTAATCAGCTCTATGTTTTTCCTTTCGGTTTTCATCGTCGGGTCGCCTTTGAGTGTGGAGTAAGTTGGATCGTCCAGCAGATTGCGGATCTTCTCGTCGTAATCCTCCGAGGAGATGATTAAGGTGGCGTTTCGCTTATCTGCCTGTAAAATCAAGATGCTTTTGTTGTTTTTCAAAACTTTGATGGCCTGTCTTTCGGCTGTTGAGATGTTGGAGGATGGTGGTCTTGCTTTACGAATAATACGCGCCACCTCAGATTCAGAATTCAGAATTCAGATTTCGGATGGCCGCTTCCACTCCCAGACAATTTCTTCATTAGGTATTTTGTTGGGAGCAATAGCGATGTTCAGACCTTTCGCTAAGACTGATTTTGCTGCATCGGAGAAATTGATGTCCGTTAGGTTGTAAATCATCTAGTCGTGGCTCGGCGTCGGATCTGGATGTTGATTCTTATGGAGATTTTAAAATTTCTTAACCTGCTTATCTTTGAAAGACCACTGGGTTTTGGTTGAGGTGGTGGTGATATAGTGGCTTTGTTCTCAGTCTTCGTGAGACATAACGGAGGCAAGCTCTAGGTGGTGATGGTAGAGATTATGAGCGCATTGAAGAAGCGCGTAACTCGTGGAGCGTATGCGTTTACGCAGGAGTACTTGGCTTGTTGAAAAAGGCGAGTGATGACAAACGTTTGCACTTCTGTTTGTGGAGACGCTCGAATCTCCTACAATTCCTCTGGATGTTCTCCCCGTAGAGGGATATCATTTTGAGTTGAAGGCTTTCGCAGCGTTGCTGAATGCCGGTGGAGGTTTTCGGGTTTCGCTGCGTTGGCGGCATTTCTGGCTCTCGACGTTTCGCAGACATTGCAGTCTGCATCTTCAGGAGATGAAATGAGATCCCGTCAGCTGTATGAATTTGCCTCAGTGAGAGCTTTCCACTACTGTGCGGTTAAGCTTTCAGTGGTTGGGCTGGGAGGTAGCAGGATGCTAATTGGACAGGTCCACTCGCTGTATGAAGAATGGCGGCTGTAGCTTCCGATGTCTTTTCTGAGGAATCGTTACTTCATATGCTGAAATGTCCTCTCTAACAAGGATGGCTGTTCCTCCTCCTAGTCTGCCCTCCCTGTCTGTTCGAAATACCTTGAATCCGGGTGCCGCCCATTTCCAAGATGGCTTAAGGTGTGTTTCGTGTATAAGAGCTACTGTGACGTTGTTTCCCTCGAGGAAAGCTAGCAGTTCAGGTGTTTTTGTTCTTATACCACCGTTGCAGTTCCAGGTGATAAGGACTATTCCGGAGAGCTGGGTGTTCTTATCCATGCATAGTCAGTATTTGGCCGGACAGTTGGGCAAGCACTTGTCCAAGGGCCGCGATTTGTTTCTGCAGGACTGATGTAAGGAGGGAGGTTAGGGCCGAATCCGTTGTCGGGAGGAAAGATGGATTATCTGTAGTTGGTTCAGGTTGAGGTGGTATCTGTCTGTGGCGAAGGGTGACGTTGGGTTCCTGTATCGTCTCGCCGTTTGTGGCTGCGGGATGCAGGAGTGGTGGGAAGTCCGAATTTTGGTGTGGATGTGCTGCGTTCTTTCTTTTGCTGCCCCAGGCGTTGCCTCTTGGAGCTGGTTCCGGTACATAGGCAGGGGGTGCCTGCTGGGGCTGAGAGGTTTCCAGCGATCCAAACCATTTCCTTGCCTCTCGTTGGTATACCGGGCAGGTCTTATAGAAGGCGGGATGTGGGCCTCCACAGTTACAGCATGTGGCAGGACCATCCTCCTTTTTCTTCGGGCAGGTTTTCTTCAGGTGGAGGCCGCCACAGTTATAGCATCGAGGTGCCGCTGGGCAGAACGTTGATGAATGTCCGAAACGATTGCATTGGAAGCACATTTGTGGTTCTTCATGTTGGTATCGTAGAATGTGGACTCAAGAATTCCCGATGGAAGTCCATCGGAGGAAATCTTTTGGGTCCCATCCTTGGGCTGTGGCGAGGGTTGATACTACGAATGTCCCTAGGGGTGATTTGTAAGCTCGGCGAATCTGACGAGTGCGTAAGACTGGAACCTTCATGTCCTCCAGAATTTCCTTGAGATAAGATTCTTCCATTATTGTATAAAGCCCTCTTATGGTAAAGCTAGGGGTTTTTTCCTCTATGGTCCCCCAGGTGGAGAACTGTGCTTGTTCTTCTCTTAACATAGTCTGCACACTTTTGTGGTCTTCTATATTGGTTAGCTGTAGCCTGGTATATTGCCTACGTGATGTCACTTGGAAAGAGTGGTCCTTTATGACACTCATGACGGCTGTTATAAATTGTCGGAAGTCTGCCAATTCATATAATTGAATTGCTGGCGGCTTAGGTAGACATGTCTGGGATGGCTCGGCGGGAGGGGAGCTGGAAGCAGGCCCCGGAGTGACGTCTGTATTAGCGTCTCTGGGGAGCGGGTCGTAGCGGTTGTTGGTTTCTACCGTTTAGTGTTGGACGGCAATAGTCTCGGCAGCGGTGAAGTATGGCTTAAATTTTGTCTTCCGCTTCTTCTTTGGCTGTTGAAAGGTGCCCGTGCCAATGGACTTTCTAGCTCGTGTATCAGCATCCTCTTGGATAGGGGCTAGTTGGGAGTTATCGTTGTTGTTTTGGCCCTTGAAATGGCCTTCGTCAGTTGGTTTCCCTTGGCTTGGTGTGCTGTCAAGAATTACTAGCCGGTCTTTCGAAGTCAGATATTGGGAGTCAATTTTCCGGTCGTTTGGACCGGCGTCAATCTTAAAATCTTTTCCGAAGAGGATGTGTTTGATATTACTGGGTAATGATGTATCGACGTTCGTCCTAGGAGGAATCGTCCTATGTTGTACCTTTTTTGCCGGCGGTGATCTGAGCAGCGATATTTCGCAGAGCGGGTTTAAAGCTGAGGGGGCTGAAGCCCTTCCCCTCTAGCCTACCAACTGCCACCTGTCCGAATAGTCAAAAGAACACGATGTGCGGGTGAGAAGGTGGACCTATGTTAGCCACCCCCCGCTGCAAGAGAGAAAGTGTGACCGTGCAAGGTTCCCCCAGGTGCTCCGCTCGCAGCAAGGCGTGCGGTTTACCCCTGAGTAGATCCTGGTCACGCTTAGAAGGCCCTGGTAGGTCTGGGCCACAGCGGATTACAGTACTTCCTCCCCAGGGGGAGTTTTCCAAACACCAGCCAGAGCAACGGAATAGCTAGAGGAGTTCGTTATTGTTGAGTCGCTGACCATAAGCCGGCGAATGATCGATTGATCGATCGATCAATGTTTTCGATGAGCCGATCGATGAGATCCGATGGTAGGGATCAGCTTTTATATCCGCTCGGTCTTCCTAGTTTAACCGTTATCCATCGCTGATTGGCTCGTTCGAGTTGCTATCCCTTTCTCTTTGGCGGTTGCTCCAACGTATTTTTCTTCCCTTTCACGTTTCCGTTGGAAGAGTCGCTTCCATGTTGGGCTGATGTGCAAACCGTCGTCCCGGTTGAAATTGAATGGATGTTTTTCGATTTCAATAGCTTCGCGAATTCACCTCGGAAAATATCGATCTTCTTTCGCGAGCAATTGCGTTTCCTCGAGCGTGATTTTATGTCCCGGGCCGGAGGTGAAGTGTTCCGCTATGGCCGACTCCCTCCATTTCTTATTCATCATGGCCCGATTATGTTCGCCTAAGCGCCAGCGAATGGATCGTCCTGTTTGTCCGACGTATACGTGTCCGCAGCTGCTTGGAATCCTGTAGACTCCTTCAGATGTTAGCGGGTCGAGTGCATCTTTCGCAGACGGAAGTTCTTCTTTTACTTTTCTTAGCGTGTTAAAACGGACGACGATATTTTCTTTTCGTAGAACCCTGGCTATGCGTTCTGATGTCCCGGCGATGAAGGGAATTTTTGCGTAGGCTGTGGGCTTTGGTCGTTCCCCCGAAGGTTTCTCTTTCGGTTTTTTAGTTCCGCCGGATGAAGGGGCCGCCAACGCAGCGAAACCCGTAACCCTCCACCAGCATTCAGCAACGCTGCGAAAGCCTTTCAAGTCAAATAGAATACTTATGAATTTAAACACAATTTCTTTAAATAAATAAAACATCCTAATCAAGTCGAATTCCCTCCTAAGGCCTGTCGACACATTTCATACACCACATAGCTGATGCCAACTGCAGGGACCACTTTCATGAAGCTGGGCCTGATTCCTCGATAGAGACCAAAGAATCCCTCCCTTGCTATTATCTCACGTATTAATCTCGTCATGGTTTGGGCATGCTCTGGGCTTCTCAGTATATCTGAAAATACAAAAGAAAGTCAACATCATAACGTTGGAAAAGAGAAGAAGCGGAAAGCATATTATGTGACCAAACAAAAGATCACAGAGAATTAATTTGAACTCATGAATTATTATGACATATTTTTCGCAAGATTATTGACTTGGTAATATATTAACCCTTTCTGGTCTGAGTGATTTAAAAAATATCTCATACAAGATTGATGGCATTGCTGACATAGAAGCAATAAAATAATTACGTGTACTTTTTATAAATTTTTATTGGCACATACAGTTTAACTTATGTGAAAAAATGGGCCGATCATAGGTATACCAATGGCCAAAGGGAAAAAATCAGGGATGTCGATATCAGACCGGAAAGGGTTAATTCCCTTGGCGACAAAAAAATACTGGACAAATTAACATTCAAGGAAGCTACTTCAGTCGTGATAACTTCATTCAAAATTTTGTAAATGTGGTCTTTCATGATTTCATGAATGTTCTCCATCACTCACCTTGAGCTTGGAGCCTTGTTCTCACCAGAGCAAGCGGATACGATACTATCAGCCCACATGTGCTACTAATCGTCCCACAGCATAAGGGAAGCAAAATCCCTGGATTTTCTGAACCATTTTGCCGGATATAATAATTCTTCAAGGTCTGAAATACAAGATGGGAAAACTTAATATAAATTAAGACTAATTTACTATTTTTAGTTTCTAAATTTAAGTAACTAATGCAATCTGTCCAAGCACATTTTAAAAGTTAATGTAGGAATGAGAAAGTTTTTATAATTTGATACAGTTATTAAAGCATTTGGCATTTTTATAAATATGAAGTTGCAGTTTATTTATCAAGAGATCATAATAATACTGCATGATTAAAAGAAGCAATTTATATATTGAATATGAAGTAAATAATCTACTTTTAACTGTTAACTAAGCTCATTACCTAGAGACAACATTAAAAATTAGTCTAAAATATCTCAAGGTACAGAAAAACAATAGAAAAATTAAGAACTCATTTGCCACATTCACAAACATCCAAGATAAATAATTTGACTTACGAACCTCATAAACAGCCAGATCTATGCCAGCATATGGGATTATCCCAAGAAGGTTTGGTAAGTATCCACGGTAAAAAGTTCTGAGTCCCTCCCTCCTATAAATTTTTTTTGCTGCATCAATGATCCCAGCATACTGGCCAGTTTTCCTGAGGGCCAGTCTAGTTTTTAGCACCTAGACAAAAAAATTACCACAATTAATGAATGCACTTAGAAATCCAACTTAAGATGTTTAAGCAAAGATTTTAATGAAACAACAATGAGGATACTTCTTCTCACCTCAAGTGGATATATAATGGTCTGGCTCACTCCACCAGCAATTGACCCAGCTACGAAACGCTCGTTGATGCTCAAATCCTCACCGCTGTTTTGATGGATCAACGTTTTTGTTTGCTCATAAGCCATGAACTTTATAGCAGTTTCTGGAACAATCTTAATAACATTTACTCCATTTCCTCGCCAGAGTCCTCTGATACCACCCTCTTTTACCATTTCGTGTAAACAAGACACAATTCCTCCTTTATTACCGTGTACCTGAAATAAATTCCAGAAAGATAAGTTTAAAGTCTTAAGTTCTTTTAACATCTACAGTTATGATTATCTGAACTTCTAATTAGCATTGGGAACAAATTTGGTAAAATGCAATTTTTTTCTTCATAAAATACTTTTGCGTCATATTTTTCCTGATGTATGTATGTATTTCATTTTTATACCGAATTGCGAGGGACTTTGACATTCAGGGTGTTTCGAATGCTTCAACACTGCAATGAGACAAGGGTGGAGAAGAAGGAAGAGTGAGAATTTGCTTAAACCGCTTTGTTCATAAAGATTACTCAATTTAGTAGCAGATTTTATTTCAGCCAGCTATTAATCATTCAGTTGTTAAGTTTTACATTTTATCTATCAAAATATTTTATTGAACAACGGTATAGGAGTTGTTTCCTTTCTTTATCTTTGCCATAGTCTCCACTCATTATTAATATATATTTTATTAATGTATTTGTTGTTTTAATTACAATAGTAATATTCAAAAATATATATCAAAAATACATTTATATGCCTATTTGATGATATTTCAACACATGATTTTTAATAATGCCAAATTACCCCGAGTTTTTATTATCAGCGCCAACTTTGATCAGAGAATTTCAGATATTTATACTTTATTGCAATTAGAACAAGAAGTCCAAACCAGGACTAATGCAGGCTGGTTTCCCATAGCTGACGTTCCGAATTTATTACTTATGTAGACAAGAAAAGTGTTAGTGATTCCAAGGAATTCTCTGGAAATCAAATTAATAGAGCATTATCAGGTTTAAAATATTAATAGCAATGTCAAATTTTCTTTCTCACGTATTTTCCATATATTTCATTTGATAAATGTTACTGTTTATACACTGATATGTGTGAATCATCTGTTCATTGCTGAAGGGTAGTCAAGTGAAATAGAAAATAACAGATTTGTTCACTCATCTATGCTCAAGCCGAGTTAGGAAATAATCGTCTCCATGGCAACAAACCGATAAAATGCGACTTATAACGTAAAAACTCTGTTTTAGTAATAATTCAATAAATTACGATAAATTATCAAAATTCGGAGTTAATATTTGGAATCTAAATTCTTTTCCCCTTAGAACAGGACAAACCTCACTGCGATATCAGAATTTTAAGATATTTTAAAGTATTAAAGAAAACATCCCTGTAGGATGGATTTGATACTTCAATCTTTGCACAAGCCTCATACCAACAAGTTTCATGAAAATCTGCCCATTGATGCAAAAGTTGTTAATAGGGGACACACACAGATAGGACCATTTCATTAGGCTGTTTCCTTTAGAAACCAGCCCAATAGAAATGAGTTTTTCACAAAAAATACAATATCATCACATTTAATACAACATAAATACCACGAAATTCTTCATGCTTTTTTAAGTTATTGGTATTTCGTTCCAATTCAAGTATTTTTTCAAGTAATTACCGTGCATGATTTAAATTAGAAGTTTGGTATTCAACAACTCAACGTCGCATCCATTAAAATATATAGTCAGACCCCTATTTACCACCCCTCCCCATATAGTGCCACTCCTGCTTACCGCCCATGAATCGTCGTGAACAAAACTTCCATCTTATGATTAAATAGAGCTAGCATATACCTCGATTTATCGCCACCGCCGCTTTAGCGTCAAAGGCAGTGATGGACAAACGGTGGCGCTAAATCGGGGTCTGACCGTAATTAAAGGTCTTAGGATTTCGGCGTGGACCTAAAGAAACCCTATCTATAATAGAGAACTAATAAGCCTTTAGTGAAGCTCGCTGATGATATTTTCCGGCGTCGGTAAATTTTCATGTCAAAATCACTTGCACTGGTTGATATGCAAATTGCAAGTCTATTAATCGCTATTAGGACTCGGAGCGGAAAGTGCGATCGCGATGCGCACCAATGAGGAAGCGAAATCTGCAGACGAGGAGAGACTTCCCTCTCGAAACGATCAAACCCCGTCACACTCCCTCAATCTCCGCCGGTACCACACGCGTAGTAAATGAGGCGAGAATCCGATCCCTGGCCGGATCCCCTCCACCCATCTTATTGCCCATAAAGAATAGGTCAAAGGTAGTCCACCACCTCGACATCCGAACATAACCAATCTTCCATCTCCATCGCTCCCCGACCGCTGAACTACGTTATCTCGAACAAACCTCCTCGCGCGGACCAATGGGGACGTTACGGCGGCCGGGGATGGACTTGGCTTGGACCTTGCTCGGACGACGAGAAGAGCCTTTGCTTCAGCGATGGAAAGTTACAGGGTGATGGAAGATTACGTTATGATAGACAAACGGAGACGAAACGTGGAACATTAAAAAGCGCACACGAAATGGTCATGTCAAAACGAATGACTTCTCTCGGGAGATTTGATCCCGAGATTTATCATATTAATATTTTATCGTGCGTTTATCGGCAGCTCGGACACGGAACTATGCAACGGCAAAAAATGATGAAAAAGCGAGAGGACGGTTTCCATGCACCGACTCGGCATTGAGGGACAGACACGCTACCTATCAACCCTAAATGTTTGAAAACGATTGAAAAATGAATAATAATAATAAGCAAAAAAGATCGTTGAAAAAAACTTCCTTGAATCTTGTTTTTTTTTATAAAAACAATTGCATAAATACTACATCCGTTAGGTACTGCAATTACATTAATCGCACTGGACTCGGACACTATCTTGTAAATATTATTAATCAAAGAAGGTTTTCACTTCGTAGAACGACATTACACGAATGAAATGAAACCCATTACTTAAAATTACACTTCGATTTATAATCGCGACCGGTGTCACGTAACGGTAAGTAGACTGATGATGCGAAAATGGGTCGCGGATATAAATTGAAGTGTAATTTTAAATAATGGGTTTCATTTCATTCGTACCAAGCAAATGTGGGAGGTACAGCACACGTTTTGTTTTAAAATCAGCAGGTCGGAAACCCATTGGTTTAAAAAATGAAGAATTCATTATATATCGACGCTACGCGCTAGTCACCACCAACTCTCATCCTATTTATTGCCGAAAAATAAATGAAAAATATTACTAATTATAAGAGCAATGAAAAATTACTCAGCCTACTACCTAAAAATAATGGCACTACAAACGTTGACGGAACAACAGTGTAAAAGGTGCTTTTTACCAAAACAATAAATATAACTGAAAACAACTGAGGAACTACTAAACTCATGATTAAGATATAAAAAACTAGCCAAAAAAGTTTTTGGAAACCGGTGGATTTACCTTGACCACAATTTTATTCCGGATATGAGGCGAGCTACATAATTCATTTTTGGAATTAAATTGCACACGGAGAAAACAACGGATTACTAAACTAAAGCTAAGCCAGCTACACGCGTAAACGATCACGAATTTAACAATTTTTTTAGATTCGTATGTCACAAAGGCTCCATCGAATAACACGAAGTAGTCATTCGGTCGATTTCCCTTGAATTTTGAAGACCCATCTCACAATCACGTGATACGAGGATTATCGAAGTCAGCCCACATCTGCCAAAGATCATAAAGGAAGCACTAGGAGGAGGGGGACATGGACATGAGTCGGCAAACCATAAACCGAAGCAATCGGTGGAAATTAGAATGTCACGTGGAAGGGATTGCGGATCGGCAAGTCACCCAACGCACAGTGGGACCAAATCCGAAAAAGGGGACCCATGTATATGCATATATTACAATACTGAAAGTAAGCGAGTAAATGCCGGAAATTTCTGAATTATTAATTTGAATAATACCTGTCGTATATAGAGCGAGTTTTCCATTCAGTCTCTATATATCATGCTAACATCTTCTAGGACACAACGAACAAAACGTTCGAGCTTCCGAATCCTCTTTATAACCGAGTTATACCGTGTGTAATTTTCTATAGTTCATTTATTTAAACTATTTCAGGAAGGGCTTTTCCAGGACTTATATAATGGACAAAATATCGATAACAAAGACGATCACGTACAACCATTCTGTCGGCAGGATTCGAACCCACGAGCATTGGGAGCCAGACACGCTAACCACCCCTCTACCAAAACCGGCAATAATATTTTTAACAGGACAAAAAGAGAACCCAGCTTATTATTTTTTGCGTTTAATTTTTTCATTATTACTACTTGCCATTTACTTGCTTTACTCATAGACTCGACTATGTACACGCAAACTCCCATTAATATTTTACGAAACGGGGAAAAATTATATTCGCGGCAGTAAGGAAATGCGAAGGAAAATGAGGCAGATCCCGGTCTTACCGAGAGTGAAGTACAGAGGGAACGGAAGAAATAGTAACCGTTTCATATCCTTTCCACCTGCCTCCTTCCCTTCACCACTTCCATCATACGGCGACGTCGCTCCATAAAAAATGGCTCCGTCTGAATGATCGCCTCTTCACTTGACACCCTCTAACGCCACGCGGCCAAAACCCAACCCCGAATAATCGAAGCATAATGGAAGAAGGTTGGGTGGGGGTTTAATACCACGGCAGGTGATAGCGGGGTGGGATTGACCCCGACCAGTTTTTCTACGTCTAGACTTACTTGTTGGAACACTTTGAGTCGATCCAAAGGTGCGGTGCAGGTACGGGATACGCCTCCGGCGATGCCACCTGCTACCAGATGTCGCCACCACATACCAGAATTCATATCCGCCGATGTGAAATCATCTGGTACGTTCATATCCTCCCCGATGTCGAGATACTGAAGAGGAAGAGTGGAGCGGGTGAAACGACACTTCATAGTACTTCGACCGTTATTACACCCTCCGTACCATCTTAAACATTTAACTACTGCAGTGAAATTACGAACACGTATCTGCGGTGCGGTCTTCCAGACCGCCACTGTTTATTAATTTATTATGATTATTTCAATATCTACATCTACAATTTGGTTCTCCACGTTAAATAATGCCATGGGTTAAGTAATAAAAAAATTATATTCACTTTGTTTGTAAAATATAAACTAGGCGGTAATTTGACACTATAATTTAGGCGGTCTCTCGCAGACAGCATCTATATAGTTAAATGTTAAAACGTTTTCGTCAAAAAATTACGAAAATCGATGGAACGTTTTTAGACCATTCATGGATGAATAAAGCGGAATATATTCTTGAATGTGCCTAATTTATATGCCGCGAGAAATAACGCTTGCCCAAAAAATTTCTATATTCATCACATTCTAATAGTAATACGTTAAAAATCAAATTCTACCATGGCTTTCCACAAATTAAATTCATAGATATATTTAACGAAATATTAATATCATCGAGCGCACGGTATCTGGTCAAAATATACATTTTTAAGCCATTCATTTAGGATAAAAACACCCGGGACCGGCTATTTACAAGAACAAATTGGTCAAAGCCTCTCAACTGCCTCATCTTCTCCGGGGGGAAACCAAAACGAAGTCATTTATTTTTTAAGGCTGGACACTGAAGCGTCTTCCCCTGGCGTGTCGTCACTTTCATTGCTAAGGCAAGAGAATTGGCGGCTGAATGAAGAGCACTCAGTTCGTTTTCTATTTACGAGAGTTAGGGGTAAACAGCACACGGCCTATCTACATCTACAAGTTACCCTGCAATTCACTTAGCGGACAAGATGGAGTTGGAAGAGTCTGGCAACTAGATGGGAACTCTGCGCCACAAAAAATCTGGCGACGATACAGCTTTAATCACTCACTTGCAAGGGCTATTATTACCTACGAGGATTAGGGGGAAGTATAACTCAAAACAACTAAGTTCTGGAGCCTAGTAAAAAGTTTGGGGATATTATTTACACTATTATACGTAAGATACTCTCTTCTTTAACCTTACACATGCCAGCCGACATAATTTTTATGTAGAGATCACAATAAAATTGGAAAACATTGCGCCAAGATAGGTTTTATGGCAAAATGGCATCCTGAATTTTTCCAGCCCTGATCATTGAGCTGACTTCGTTCTGTTTGCTAACGATCAAACGGGATAGCTACGCAAACTTATATAACTTAGAATAATAAATAACTGATTTTATCACACTTTCCGGTAGGAATAGGTGGTTTCAAAATAACGATAAGTGAGCTAAGTTACCCTATTAAGGCGATATGTAAGTACAAAAACAGGGAGAGAAAGCCAACCAGCACAATACTGTCAAAATATATTACTATTAATATTATTTACGTTATGGTACGAAAGATACTATCTTCTTTAACCTTATTACACTTGCAACCGGCATAATATTTATACAGAGTTCACAATACATTGCAAAAAATAGCGCCAAGATGGATCTTATGGCGACATGTCATCTTGAATTTTTCCAGCCCTGATCATTAACCTGACTTCGCTATGTTTGCTAACGATCAAACGGGATAGCTACGCTAAATCAACTAACTTAGAATAATAAAGAACTGATTTTATCACGCTTTCCGAGCAGTTGGTCCCAATTATAGAACCCAATGATTGAACATTGCACTTAGAACACCCATTTATTAATATCATATTTCCATTTATTTATACGTGATTATCAACAGAAAGAAACTTACTTGTCCATCTGGAGGTTTTCCCCTGCAGTACGTAGCCAGAGTAGTTAACTGGCGCGCAAAATTCAATAAAATTCGCATCCTGAAAACACGAAACTCACGTAGACATTCAACTCGGCGTTGCTAAGGAATTTTAATGTACACGGTCGTCAAGGCGTGCAACAATGCACTTCCACCAATATAGCCGACGAAGTACATATGTATACCTATATCACCCCCCTTTATATTGCTAAAAATCTTGTCGCGAAAAGGTTCTTTGTGGAACAGAGAATCAATCCTTAAATGATATTTTGAGTCAAGGGAAAATAACGTTTTACTTTCGGTCGCCAACCATCCAAGTTCAGAGATTCTCAGAGCTTCCTTTCGGTCCTCTTTTTCACAAACGGGTTTCCTCATACGCACTTCACCTTTGGTCGGTTGTTTTTTAAAAACAATTTCTGCGCGATTTCAGAGAATTTTATGAATATTATCTATTGGGAAACTTTGGATGGGAGCCGAAATTGTTATGAATTCTAATCATTGCATTTGCACGCGTATCAGTCATTAAACCAATGAAACATTTGACAGGTTGATTTTTCTGTTGACAATATATTTTAAAAATCTGGAGCAACAAATTACACCAATAATCCTATAAATACGAGGGTATAAGGATTAAAAGAAAAATAGTGGGCGGGAGATAATTTTCTAAGTCTGAAAGTGCGTCTTTTGGAGTTAGACGACGTTGCGTTTCAACGATTCCATTCTGGGTAATTTACACCATTTAGGGGCTTTTGATTTAATAAGAGAGAGAGAGAAGCAATGTTGGATGTGGCTAATTTGCGAAATTTTTCGTCAAGCAGTTTATCAATTAACTGGTTGGTATATCCATTCTTGTTGGATATATATTTAATGATCTCCAATTCTTTGTTAAAATCAGAGCTGGATATGGGAATGTTTACTGAACGGTGTAAAATGGCATGATAAACTGCAAGTTTGTGAGATAATGGGTGGGAGAAATCAGCAGGAATTACTTGATATGTATATGTTGGTTTTCTGTATATTTCAAAATGATGCTTATTATTATGAATTGTGATGCTTAGGTCAAAAACGTTTAATTTTTTGTGAATTGAGTTTAAAAATATAAGATAGGAATTTAATTGTCGATGGCTCACGGTCCAACAGCATAGAACATCATCGACGTATCTGAACCAATAAAAGATATGTTTTATAGAATGGTTATTGGAATTAAATTATATTGATTCTAAATCATCCATATAAATGTCTGACAGAAGGGGGGAGTTAAAGGAGAGCCCATTGCTAAACCTTCTTTTTGCTGATAAAATTTTCGATGATGACTGGTAGAGCGCTGCAAAGTAGCATTCAAGTCAACCGTAGTTGACATTCCGCATTTCCGCATAATGAAAAACCAAAGCCAAGATGGCGCTTCTCATAGCGACATCAGTTGATCATTTAAAATTTTAAATTCATTTTTTTAATTACGAGAAATACGGTACATGAATAATACAAAATAATTTCTATTGCAATATAATAAAACGCTAATTTTTCTTATTTGAAAATTAATTATAAAAAAATGAATATTTTCTAAAAACAGAAGTGACACCTATTTTACGTGGAAGAAACTGTCGATATTTCGTATTTACAAACACTAATAAAGATAATCGTTATTGCGCTCTTTATTCCAATTAAAACTTTATTCTTGATTAATTGTATAATTTGTATGTATATTTTAAGATATTCTTTAGACATTTAGCGCTAGATGTAGCACGAATATGAAACTTCTTTCGTAAATGAGCAGATCGTACTTCAAAAGAGTGTTAATCTTGCATGGATTATTTAAAAACTTCATAAAATGGAACCATTATTAACGTTAGTAAGAGGGACTACTCCTGAATCTTCGATAACTGCCAGCATTTACTTGAATCAAGAATCATCGTCTATGTGATGGATCGCAAATTTATTTTTAGGAATGAACCATATTAATATGAGCTATTGCTATGATGTGCCGAAATAGCAATCTAAATCGTTTTCTTATCACAATCGTAATGAAATATTACATAACATCAGTTATTTATTTGTAAGGTTTGCTTTAGCTTCATAAAATCTTTGGGCATTTTCAAATCTGGAGGAACTTTGAGGTATAATGAACCGATTCCCTACATAGCGAGATTATTAAACTTCCGAACGAGGCTAATATTTACGTGAAGTCCATTTCATCCAAAATGCGACGATCTGAATTAGAATTCCGTTTAACTCAGCTGAATATTCTCCAAATTTCATTATTAATCGATAATGCTATACGTTTTAATTTAAAGCAAGGTTTAAAAATCTCACGTTCACCTGCCAAACGACAAATACTGTGGAATTTCCGTGTCGAAAGTCTATAGGAATGGGATATTTTCTATACGTACCGAAAACTGTGGGCTTAGTTGTCTATCGGAATACAACTATTGCCCAGTTTCATCATCCTGGCCAGTAATAAGGAGTTAAGTTTATGCATTCTTTTTCAGCTATGTGATTATTTTCCAACGAGCGACAAATAGAATAAACAAGAACATCGGGTGGGAAAAAAGTAATTTCGGAGGAAAAGGTAACAGCTGGGAGGGAAGGATTCGGCCACGGTGGGTCTGTTAAGGGCAGGTTACACGTGCTGCTAAGTCATACGTTACTGGGAAGCCCTCCTGGTCCAATTGGAATAGGAAAAAATGAGTGCAGCATTGACGTCCAGCCGCGGTGTTCGGTGGGCATCGGACGCAAGCGAAAGCAGTTCAATGCGATAGGTGTCCTTTACGTTTGCAAATTCAACTCGAGCCACAACTCGGAGAGATTCAGATACTCCTCCATTTTAAAAATTACGACTTAAAACTTTTTAATTGATAATCGCCATTTGTCGCAAATTCTCGTGGGATATGCATATTCGTAATCCGTTAAATGCACTCGTAAGGAACTAGCTTTCATCGGAAGTGATGCTAAATAGTGGCGAAAATACGGAAGAAGCGTGTGAACGTTCTTTGATTTTACAAAGCGTCAGTTCTTTAGTAAATGATTGGGAGGGTAACTTTGTGAATTTGTATGATGCCTGTAGGATCGTATGCAATATAATGATTAGCGCCCGGGGATAAAATGTCTATTACGATAATGCAATGGAGACCCCTAAAACCCAGTAGGGCGATTAATAATCCAAGAAAGTGGGCGGGAGAAACTCCGACATATTGCAAGGTCGCAACTTCATGATAGCTAACGTTGACACTATGGGAATATTGTTAACGCCCACGCATATCGAAGGACACAACCACGATAATAAAATGCGTGTCATCACATCGAGTGCTGCTGAGGGCAGAGGAGATACACGATCGGGCTCGTGTAATTTTTTGTTTGTTCAGGGAGGCCATTGTTAAAACCATAAATGAAATCCATTTTAATGCTTATTAATATATTTGATACTAGGGAGTTGCGATTTTTCATTCCATGCTCACATAATGCTGACGAATCACACCTAATAATCGACATTCATTTGACCTAATGAAAATCTGTCGTTCATTTCTACCTCCACCCAATATCTTACATATAGCGTCACTATTTTCAATTAATTAGAAGCGCACCCCTAAGTTATATTTTTCGAAGAATTATTGGGGATCATAATATTAAATTAAATTAATTAAAATTAAATTAATTACCTTGCATGCCGAAATGCAGACGTCTCCAAGATGAGGAGGTAAGCACTCAGTCAGGCAGCGTTTAGGGCATTGAGGGGTGTTTTAGAAGGAAAGGAAAATAGAGGGAGAGGTAATGGTCAAATAATGCGTGCGTACGTGCGAGTACGACAGCCGCAATCCTTCTAGGAAATTTCTGGTAAGAGAAGAATATATTTTCTTGAAGTTTGAAGGTAAATATGTCCTATTGAGAGAACTTCTATATTAAACAAGTAGTTATGGAAAGCCCTAATCCGCCTTCTTTCCTTTTAATACAATTTTAATATACAACAAGTAGGGGTTATATATGTTTTTCCGTGGTACAGCGGTGCTTTTCGTCACCTCGCCCTACAAACGAAATTTCTTTGAAATCCGTTCTGCCAATACCTTCCAAATTCATAGTTACAGAAACATTCTAACTTTGATATCATGGTAGCCCTGTTTAATCGACCCGGTTGAAATACGACATTTTGCTTATTTATTATGATATGTTATGTTTATATTAAAAGTATTAAATTTGGTTCAAATTGATGAGAATAGTTAAACACAAATACTTGTAAAAATAATATTTTATCCGTTGTATTGTGGCAGCCTTGCTTTCCATATCTACAGTAAACATCTTGAAATTGCTATTTTATATTGCACGCCTGCTTCATACAAACCTTTGTCAAAATCGGTTTACCTAATTCCTTCCAAATTCATAATTGCCGAAAAGATTAAGTTGGTGGAATACGTCCCTCCGATATCCAGGAAAAGTTGCGAAAAGTAGGTATGTGTTTCGGATACAAAGCAGCCTTCGTCATTGGCGATTCATCTACCATCTATCATTACTTACTTCTCCATACCATTGAGTTGACTTGTCACATTCTCACGTTTTGCATCAATGTTACCACACGAAAATGAAAATTTTAACAATTAAAAATTATTTTAAGACAATATCATTTAGCAAACAATGAAAATGATCTTATTCACAAATCTCTCTCGCAGAATACCTAATTGTTTTATCGAAGGTCATTTTACATTTTTTTTAATAAATTGTTAAAAACACTGCCGTATGCGAGCAGAAGTATCTTAGGCAGTCATCGCAGATATTATTTTCAGTTTGTAATATTATTTATATGAAACGTGATGGTTTCTGAAGCAGGAAGGCCGAATGCCGTAGAGTAGTAGGGCTGCACGCTAAAATTCAAAGAAAATGAATGACAGGTACAAAGAGACGTCGAACCTGAGCCTTGTCTCCTCGTTGAGACAAAAGTTATAGCAGGACAGACAAACGGATAATCAAGCAAACAGACCAAGTGCACAGGGATTCAACATAAGAGACCGCGCCAACGCAAATTGCGTGCCTCTGGGGTACCTTTTAGTGAAATTTTTATTTTGCGTTTTCTTCGTTGTTTGATGTTTTCTGTGTGTCCGCTAAATTTCGTTTTGATTGGATAAGACTTAAAAATTAGCTCAGGAACTATAAGTGTGGTGTTCTAGAAAAACTATTGGCAGTCGTCTCTTAAGTTATTTGAACATGCACACGAAATTTTGTGAAAATAAAAAAATCGAGATTGCAGTTATCGTAGAACAGACAATGACGATTCATATGCTACAAGATTTTTATTTTTATTTTACAGGGTACTAACTGGAAACTGATGACAATATCAGAGATTCTGAATTTATTGTAAACGTTTACCTACTATGGGCTACATAAACGTTTTATTTTTCATGAATTAAACGCGTTCAAAAGATTTGATTTACAAAATTTAACCCACCATAGATACATTTCTCCTAGAATCTGGTAGACCTTGTTCGGGAGCCCAGAATCTTTGTAATGATGTAATTTTCAGCTTTACTAATATTTTTACCTTATATTAAGTTGAGATTTTGGTAGAATCTAATTCAATGAAACGATACTTAATGCATAAATCTCCTCTTTATACAGAACCATGTTGGTTACCAAATCTGACGGGCCAGTGACGGGTCGCCTGATTTTTATTACAATTTAAACCAATCTAGAAACATTCACCATTGTTTTAGATTTCTTTTCAAAAGTAAATGAGGTTGGCGGAGAATTAAGCAAAATTGTAACGTTTGTGCTGTCAGTTTCAGTATCCAACGAAACCTGCGAACATGTATTCAATGTCATTAATGTTTTGTTGAGTAAAGGTCGAAACTAATTAAGTGTGCATCATGTCAAGGCGGAAATTTCAGTATACACCAATTTTAATTACTCACCTAAAGATTTCTATGCCTTTTTCTGTCAAAATCAGATCTTTTGGAGACTGCTAGAGTAGTTCAAAATACAAATTCAAATTACATAAATGAAACACGGCTTTTGAAGTAATGCTATTTTTACGAATTTGTTATTATAATTCATAGAGTAATGTTAAAACAAAATTAATGTTAAACATTAATATATTTTGTAAATGATAAATAAACCAAATTTTATGGTACTCATTAGCTTTTTTTTAACCTATTAACTTCCGGAATCAACAATTTACAAGATGGCAACTGTAAATTTAACAATAAAATAAATATTAAATATCATTATATGTTTCCCAATAATTAAATAAAATAGTTTCATTGCTCACACCCGGTTTTTTGACCTAGATAAAATCCTCCCGGTTTCTCCCGAAATTTGCTATTCATTCGGTGGAAATCTCTCGGAATCAACTACTCATGAGGTGGCAACCCTAGTTTCCTGTTTCTACGAGCAAATTTTCAAGACGTCTCTTGTGTGAAGAGAAAATATTATCTGTAGTTGTAAGAATTTCAGAAATCAGGGACGTGAATTCCATAGGAGTAAAATGAGCATCAACCGACTTGAATCAGCACATCTGAGAAAATATCAAAAAATGAAATTTAGTAACAGCGGAAGAATGATATGCGAGATATAAAAGGAAATAAGTAGGAAGGGACTCACCCAGGGTTGCCACCTTATGAGTAGTTGATTCCGGGAGATTTCCTTTTCATGATAGAAAATTCCGGGAGAATCCGGGAGTATTTTCTCTAGGTCGAAAAACAACTAAAGTGACCAATGAAACTTATTTTATTTAGTTATTAGTAAAATCAATAATGATTATTTAATCTCGTTTTATTTTTAAAGTTAGAGTTGTCACGTTGAAAACGGCTGATTCCGGGCGATATCCATATGAATAGTTAACCGCGATATCGTTTGTAGGTTAAAAAACACCTAATGAGAACATAGAATAATTGTATTTTTTATTTAGAAAATATATTAATATATAACGTCAGTTTTGCTTTATTATATGAAATATAATAAATAAATCTTAAAAATAGCATTACTTCAGTAGTAATATTTCATTTTAATTTGTTATTCGAACAACATCGAGCAGTCTCCAAAAGATCTGGTTTTGATAGTAAAAGGGCATGGATATCTTTAAAAGAGTATTTAAAATTGGTTCATACGTGAATTTCAGTCTTGACATGGTCCACATTTAATTTGCTTCGAACTTCACAGCACGATTCGTTAATAGCATTGAACAACGGTCACAAGCTGCGGTGGATACTGAAGCTTAAAACACAAGCGTTACACTATTATTTAATACTCCGTCATCTCCATTTACTTTTGAAATGAAATCTAAAACAATATTGAATGTATAATAATTGGTTTAAATCAAAATAAAAATCAGACGAACCTTTATTGGCACGTTAGCGTGGTAACCAACATGCTCCTGTATAAAGAGCATATTTGTACATTATTTATCACTTCAATGGCATCAATGGATAGGATTCTATCAAAATCTCAAATTAGTACTAGGTAAATTCAATTTCGAAGATTTTGGGCTGCCGGAAAAGTTCTACCAGATTCCGGGAGAAATGTATCTAAGATTGGTTAATTCCGGGAGACTCCCAGAATTCCGGAAGAGGTGGAACCCCAGACTCAGCGCCTCAGTGCCACTCGGGACGAATGTGGTGCCAAGTGTTAGTTAAACCTTTCTCTCAGATAACTGTCCTAAATACTTTTTCAACGTTTAGGTGAAATTGGTTGAGCTACACGAACGAATCGATTTCGAATAAAGGAGTAAATTATGGAACTGTTTTAATATAATTAATTACGTGAGCCGGTCCAGTAGTGTGACGTTGCTCGCGATACAGCTTCTGGTTAGGTCTCACGCATGGCTTCGACTTTAGTGATCGATATTTGTAAATTTCATTTTCCGGCAGCCCGCGGACCACCTGAAAGACACTCGAAGCCCAACAGTGGTCCGCGGAGCACACTTGGAGAACCGCAGCGTTAAAGTAGCTGTATTCAAACATTACAAAGCCGAGGACCCTCAACGACGAGAACTATCTTCGCCCCTAATTCTGTACCATCAAGTTACCGCATAAAAACAATAACAATACCTACTGGACATACAATTGCAATTGCAATTTTCTCGTTCGGCGGCGTTTGTTGTTGTATGACAAAATTTGAAAAATGCCCAAGATGAAAGCACGTTAACCCGTAACCACAGGCATCGGTCTCTCAGACCACACGAAAAATATTAATAGTCTATTTTATGGTCCATGGATCATTTAGGCCTTTGAGGTTTTGTTTAGCTTTGTATCCTGGAGGTGGCTTTGTTTACTTCACGGTAGTTGCCTTCTAGCTTTGGACCTGTGCGTACTAGAGCGGGTTTAGTTTCGTTGCCGGTCTGAAAATCCGCTTGCCTGTGTCCACGTAATTTTTTTCGGGACAGTTCTTTCACACGGTTTCGGAAATTTCCTACGACATGTTGCAGTTATACCGTCCTGGACCGTCGCACGTCCAAAAATGAAAACCAAAACTGCCTTCCAATGTTTTATTTGTAGCAGCTCAATATATTTGAAATGTTCAGCACCCGCTTGAGGAGAGAGAGCGTGAGAGGGGGAGGGGAGGGCGTTGGAAAGGGAGTGGGATGGGAAGGGGGGATTGTAAGGGGGGGTTAAGGGGAGAGGGAGGGGAGTGGGTGGGAGAGTGGAGGGAGAGGAAGAGGGAGAAGGGGAGAGAGCGGGGTAGAGGGGGAGAGAGATAGAGACAGAAAAGAACCAAATGTACTAAATATTGAAAATAATTATGTGCGGTTAAGTATTTTATAGCGAAATTTATTTCTTTGTCTAACAATTTCTATTCACCCAAAACCATTTTTACACTCCGTACCACTCAATCATGTTAATTTAATATTTATTGCTTAATTTTAGTGCATATAAAAGTTGGTGTCATTAATTTGACTTTTCAAGATATTTCTAAAGGCTAAAGACTACTTAAAAAAGTTGTCCAGTATTGGAAAGTACCAGAACCAAGTTTTGAGAAGAGGATAAGTGAACACGAATTATATTTTGAATTTCTGTCACCCATTTGCTACTTCACGAAACATCTCTTGGAAAACGCTCATAACAGTACTTTTTACCATATGTTAACGACTTTTTATGCCAAAGGCAATAGATTTTTTTCTGGAACAATCAAAATTTATTCATTTTTTCCTCACTAGCGAGTTTGTATTTAAAAGAATTCTTCAATCCATTCCGAAAACACCATTGAAAGAATTCCTTTTGGTGACTTTATGGCGAGATATTTCCTATTTTCCTCCTCCTCTCTCCACCATACCTCTTTCCCATCTGTCTTTTTGTTTGATTTGTCATTCTTAACGGCCCCACTTCAGCCGTCCTCGGCTGAGGGGTGGTCAGCGTGTCTGGCTCCCAATGTTAAAGTCGCCCGAGTAAAATAGTAAAAGGTGCTTGCATACTCACCTTGAAAAAACATTCATTTTTTAGAGACACATTTCGTCATTGGAAATATATTTTTAATTCTAAAGATTTCACCTCTTAACCGATTTTCATTCTTTCCTTGTGTAACTATAATGTAGTAAACCAATCCCTAAATTTTGCAATTTCAAGAATATTATACTTTTTTCACAGTAGGATACTAAAACCACACATTTTTGCCAAATTTTAAAGTTGTACCCTATCTAGTAGTGAAATAATATTTATCTATTTGTTTAAATTTTAAATAATTATAACGGCCGCATCAACATATTGATGGAGATTTTTATTTGGGTATGTGCACCAAGTTCAAAATAACTTTAAAATTTCCGCTTCAACACGACATTATTTTTTTTCACGATTCTCAAATACTAAAACAAATACTACACAACCCATATTCTACACATGAAAATTATCACCACCTGATGTTACTTGGTTGTCCTTTGTACCTTGATGTGGTAGAAGGGCTTGAGCATTTCAAGGGGCAACATTTTGTCGTTGTCAAAGAGAGGATAACAAAGTAGGAAATTTAACACCACATTTGAACAAATACAAAGTCTCAAAATTAAAACACAAATTTATTAGTGTAATATTGTAAACACTGGAAACTGTATTGGGTACTCAGTTTCAGCCAGAAGTTACAAGATAAAAATATTGATGATACATTGGTCATTGATTCACAACAGTTATATGCAGGCAATTAACAATGTAATGCTTACTGTAAAAGAGCTTGTTGGAATGACTTGAAAGTAGATTTAAATGCAACCTTAAAAGGCATTGATGTATAATATTGTACAATTAAGACATGCCATTAAACAAGATTTTATCTTTTGTGTATAACAGCTTGTAACTTGTTTAATCTATGTGAAAATCCTTCTTCGGGTTGACGTTTCTGTTTTATTAAGGTTAAAATTTAATTTTGTGAAATGCACAAAAGATATTTAGATGCTTAAGCATTGACAGTATATGGAATATAGTGGAGTACATTATAATTCTTAACTAAAATTACACTTAGTCAAGGAACACACAACAATCAATGCTAAGTGTTCTATCTGTTCTTTTTTTAGAATTTCACAATAATGAAAATTATGTGTGTTATTAAATACCCTCGACCATCCTATACTGCCAGAAGGCTCAAATAAATGTAACTGTTGCTTGACATCACAGCTTTTGGGAGTTCATTAACCACTTTGCTGGTATCATTTACCCACTTTTGGTTATTCATGAAGGGATAATTTATATATGCGGAGATATTAATTTAATAAAAATAAATAAATGCACTAGTTAATGCATCAGAATATGCTGAAATCTTTTCAACACAACCTACTCATAAGTAGATGCATTTAGAAGGTGAATGTTTTTTATTAGATAGTTATAACAATGTCGACTATTGCTTGGCACAACATTCAAGATTCAGCCATCAGATAATTTGCGTAATACTTTCAAACTGTAAAAAATCAGCCTGAGCTCTTAGATAATACAAAAAAAACTATATAGTATATAAAAAATAAATAGACAGGTATTATACAGAAGATTTTGAAATAAAGACGATGTTTTTCACTAAAGAGCCTATCAAAATCACATCCACACAAAATAATTATGTTGTCAGCAAAGATGACCAAAATTGCTAAAACACTCGAAATTGCTTCAGTCATAATTAACAGGCTAAAGCCTTTTTCTTGTATGAAGAAATTATACATTTATTATTTTCTTTCTGTTTACCAACAGAATACTTATGAATGCTGGTGGAGGTTTTCGGGTTTCGCTGCGTTGGCGGCATTTCTGGCTCTAGACGTTTCGCAGACATTGCAGTCTGCATCTTGAGGAGACGAAGTGAGATCAGATGGTAGGGATCTGCTTTTATATCCACTCGGCCTTCCTAGTTTAACCGTTGTCCATCGCTGATTGGATCATTCGAGTTGCTATCCTTTTCTCTTTGGTGGTTGCTCCAACGTATTTTCTTCCCTTTCACGTTTCCGTTGGAAGAGTCGCTTCCATGTTGCGCTGATGTGCAAACCGTCGTCCCGGTTGAAATTGACTGGATGTTTTTCGATTTTCATAGCTTCGCGAATTAACCTCGGAAAATATCGATCTTCTTTCGCGAGCAATTTCGTTTCCCCGAGCCTGTTTCTATGTACCGGGCCGCAGGTGAAGTGCTCCGCTATGGCCGACTCCGTCCAATTCTTGTTCATCATGGCCCGATTATGTTCGCCTAAGCGCCAGCGAATGGATCGTCCCGTTTGTCCTACATATACGTGTCCGCAGCTGCATGGAATCCTGTTGACTCCTTCAGATGTTAGCGGGCCGAGTGCATCTTTCGCAGACGGAAGTTCTTCTTTTATTTTTCTTAGCGTGTTTGAACGGACGACGATATTTTCTTTTTGTAGAACCCTGTCTATGCGTTCTGATGTCCCGGCGATGAAGGGAATTTTTGCGTAGGCTGTGGGCTTTGGTCGTTCCACCGAAGGTTTTTGCTTCGGTTTTATGTTCCGCCGGATGAAGGGGTGACTGTAGCCATTATTCATAAGTGCCCTTCTTATATGCTCTTCTTCGTCTTTTAGCGACTCGGGATCGGAGACCGTCTTTTTTCGGTGCATCAGGGTCTTGATTTTTGATGCCTTCTGCTGAGGATGGTGATGAGAGGCAGCATGCAGGTAACGGTCAGTATGCGTTTTTTCCGAAATACGCTGTGTCCAAGGCTTCCGTCAGGTCTCTTCTTCACCATGACGTCGAGAAATGGTAGGGTGCCGTTCTCTTCGACTTCCATGGTGAACTGGATGGCCGGGTGGACTTGGTTGAGTTGACGGTGGAACTCATGAAGTTTATTTGTCCCATGGGGCCAAATGACGAATGTGTCATTCACGCAAAGTCTAGTACCCCTACGGAAAGACCGGAAACTTAACAGAAATTTAACAGATTAAATGGACTTAAATGAAAAAATTGCATATAAGAAATCAAACTTATTACCATATATCACACATTACGAGAGTACAAAGTCATTATCAAATTACATAACAGTGAGGTATTTTTACATAAATATTATACAATCAAGATATAAAAATGAATTATTGTAACAGAATTTTATAACGTTAATACCTTTTATGCATGAAACGTATTTAAAGGAAATTCACGTGGACGACGAAAAACGTCAAACTTTCACGTCATGAATGAATGTGTGGATCAAGCAAAAATCTATTTGTAAAGTGATTTCTTCGGCCCTGGAACACATTCTCTTTCTGTTGCACCTGTTAAAAGAGCGAAAATGAATTTCTAAGAATGCCACTCATTAAACATGCTAAACCTAATGAAATTGATGCAGGAGGCAATGGGCATGCTTCAAATGTAAAATAAGGCAAATGCGCTTACGGCCCATAAACAATGTTTCTATGATGATCACATTACCATTTGTAAAATTAAACACATCACATTGCACTAGAAAATGTGCACTTTATCTATAATTTATTCCAAGCACAGTTGTATTTGCTGACGTTTACGTGTTCACAGCAGTTACAGTTAGACCATTTAAGATTTATATGTATTCACCATATAATAAGGAAAACTTTTGATATAGAGATTTCAATTTCTCGATCGAAAAATATATACATATTTCTAAATGTTTTGAAACAAAGAAGAATTATGTCTAGGATTATAAACAAATGTATAATGTGAAACAAGAAATATTCAAGTTAACAATTTCTGTAAATTCAAAATATTTCAAATTAAAACAATGAGACATCGCTATGGTACACTTTTTTCATTCTATTACAAGCACAATTCTATCCTCTGGCGTCTCTGTTGCAGTTTAACTTATAAAACTCACTATAATCTACTGATGACCGCGAGAAGTTTTATACAGAAATTTCAGTTACTCAATCTAAAATTTCTGCTTATTTTGTGAACTGACACGAACCATATTCACGGCCAGGGCAATGGACGACACAGCTAGGTGAAGTAAGCGAGGCTTAACACCTGAAAATGAGAAATATTTCCTCTCAAAATGCTTCTCGTACACCAACAAAAGAGAGAAATTTCTTTCCTTCCTTCCTAGAAGATATATCCATTGGAGGTATCTGTTAAGAAAATATAAAAGCATTCTCACAAAACGAATTCAAATAACTATTCGTAGAACTAGTTCGTTAATCTTTTTTTCAAAAATATATGATATTTTTAAGATTTACCTGTTGATTGGACATCAGAACAAAAGCATTCCGTCACGTTTTCTTAAACATTGATGAATGCATATCTACTATATATCTACTTGACAAAATCAGAGTAACTGGCAACCTCTCAATAAGCAATGGCCAACTTTTATCAAGAAAAATGGCCGCTGTTCCGTTACGAGACACAAGGACCGTGTGGCGCTGTGGTGATGCGGTAGAGAGAGAGAGAGAGAAATAGAGGTAGAAAATGAGAGAGAGAGAGAGAGAGAGAGAGAGAGCCGACTGCGACTGCAGCGCCTCTCGCGGACACCTTAGCATGGTGTACTACGTGTAAAAGCTGGGAATCTATTCTCCCATAAGAGTTTCATACCCCTGCATCCACGTAACGCAGCCAGCATGAAGGTTGAGGACCACATGATACTAGCGCCTTAGACTCGAAATGCTCTATATATAGATTGGCTATGACGGGGGAGAGAGGACAGCCCATATCTGCTCCCTCCTTCTGGTCGTAAAACTGTCCGTTCCACAGGAAGTAGTTGTTGGTGAGGCAGAATTCTGTTAACTACGGATAGTCTGCCGGCAGTCCATGATGTATAAGCTCCTTCAAGATTTCGATGGAGTCCTTTATAGGAACCTTAGTGAAGAGTGAGGTCACGTCAAAGCTTACAAGAATATCGTTCTCCGAAACTTTCATGTCGTTTAGCCTTTCTATGAAATGTGCTGAATTCTTCACGTGCGATTCCGTTCCGCCTACGTACGTCTGTAAGCTGCGTGCGAAGTATTTTGACAGCCGATGTGTTGGGGAGCCGATGGCGCTGACGATGGGTCTCAGAGGAACGTCGTTCTTGTGTATTTTTGGTAACCCAAACAGTTGTGGAGGCCTGGATGATGACGGCAGTAAATTCCGTTGGTCTTAAATAGGTATTGAGGATTTCTAAATCAACTCTCGGATTTTCCTTTCGGTTTTCATCGTCGGGTCGCCTTTTAAGGGGAGTAAGTTGTGTTGTTCAGCAGATTGCGGATCTTCTCGTCGTAGTCCTCCTTGGAGATGATTACGGTGGCGTTCACCTTATCAGACGATAAAATCACGATACTTTTCTTGTTTTTCAAATCTGTGATGGCCTGACTTTCGGCTGTTGAGATGTTGGAGGTTGGCGGTCTTGCTTTACGAATAATATGCGTCACCTCTTGGCGCATTTCTTCTGCTTGGTTCGATTTCAGATTTCGGATGGCCGCTTCCACTCCCACGACAATTTCTTCCTTAGGTATTTTGTTGGGAGCGATAGCGAAGTTCAGACCTTTCGCTAAGACTGATTTTGCTGCATCGGAGAAATTGACGTCCGTTAGGATGTAAATCGTCTTTTCATGGCTCGGCGTCCTTTATGGGAACCTTAGTGAAGAGTGAGATCACGTCAAAGCTTACTAGAATATCGTTCTCCGATACTTTCATGTCGTTTTGCCTTTCTATAAAATGTGCTGAATTCTTCACTTGCGATTCCGTTCCGCCTATGTACGTCTGTAAGCTGCGTGCGAAGTATTTTGACAGCCCGATATGTTGGGGAGCCGATGGCGCGGACGATGTGTCTCAGAGGAACGTCGTTCTTGTGTATTTTTGGTAACCCATATAGTCGTGTAGGCCTGGATGATGACGACGGTAGGTTACTTTGGTTTTTATATGTATAGAGGGTTTCTTAATCAGCTCTATGTTTTTCCTTTCGGTTTTCATCGTCGGGTCGCCTTTGAGTGTGGAGTAAGTTGGATCGTCCAGCAGATTGCGGATCTTCTCGTCGTAATCCTCCGAGGAGATGATTAAGGTGGCGTTTCGCTTATCTGCCTGTAAAATCAAGATGCTTTTGTTGTTTTTCAAAACTTTGATGGCCTGTCTTTCGGCTGTTGAGATGTTGGAGGATGGTGGTCTTGCTTTACGAATAATACGCGCCACCTCAGATTCAGAATTCAGAATTCAGATTTCGGATGGCCGCTTCCACTCCCAGACAATTTCTTCATTAGGTATTTTGTTGGGAGCAATAGCGATGTTCAGACCTTTCGCTAAGACTGATTTTGCTGCATCGGAGAAATTGATGTCCGTTAGGTTGTAAATCATCTAGTCGTGGCTCGGCGTCGGATCTGGATGTTGATTCTTATGGAGATTTTAAAATTTCTTAACCTGCTTATCTTTGAAAGACCACTGGGTTTTGGTTGAGGTGGTGGTGATATAGTGGCTTTGTTCTCAGTCTTCGTGAGACATAACGGAGGCAAGCTCTAGGTGGTGATGGTAGAGATTATGAGCGCATTGAAGAAGCGCGTAACTCGTGGAGCGTATGCGTTTACGCAGGAGTACTTGGCTTGTTGAAAAAGGCGAGTGATGACAAACGTTTGCACTTCTGTTTGTGGAGACGCTCGAATCTCCTACAATTCCTCTGGATGTTCTCCCCGTAGAGGGATATCATTTTGAGTTGAAGGCTTTCGCAGCGTTGCTGAATGCCGGTGGAGGTTTTCGGGTTTCGCTGCGTTGGCGGCATTTCTGGCTCTCGACGTTTCGCAGACATTGCAGTCTGCATCTTCAGGAGATGAAATGAGATCCCGTCAGCTGTATGAATTTGCCTCAGTGAGAGCTTTCCACTACTGTGCGGTTAAGCTTTCAGTGGTTGGGCTGGGAGGTAGCAGGATGCTAATTGGACAGGTCCACTCGCTGTATGAAGAATGGCGGCTGTAGCTTCCGATGTCTTTTCTGAGGAATCGTTACTTCATATGCTGAAATGTCCTCTCTAACAAGGATGGCTGTTCCTCCTCCTAGTCTGCCCTCCCTGTCTGTTCGAAATACCTTGAATCCGGGTGCCGCCCATTTCCAAGATGGCTTAAGGTGTGTTTCGTGTATAAGAGCTACTGTGACGTTGTTTCCCTCGAGGAAAGCTAGCAGTTCAGGTGTTTTTGTTCTTATACCACCGTTGCAGTTCCAGGTGATAAGGACTATTCCGGAGAGCTGGGTGTTCTTATCCATGCATAGTCAGTATTTGGCCGGACAGTTGGGCAAGCACTTGTCCAAGGGCCGCGATTTGTTTCTGCAGGACTGATGTAAGGAGGGAGGTTAGGGCCGAATCCGTTGTCGGGAGGAAAGATGGATTATCTGTAGTTGGTTCAGGTTGAGGTGGTATCTGTCTGTGGCGAAGGGTGACGTTGGGTTCCTGTATCGTCTCGCCGTTTGTGGCTGCGGGATGCAGGAGTGGTGGGAAGTCCGAATTTTGGTGTGGATGTGCTGCGTTCTTTCTTTTGCTGCCCCAGGCGTTGCCTCTTGGAGCTGGTTCCGGTACATAGGCAGGGGGTGCCTGCTGGGGCTGAGAGGTTTCCAGCGATCCAAACCATTTCCTTGCCTCTCGTTGGTATACCGGGCAGGTCTTATAGAAGGCGGGATGTGGGCCTCCACAGTTACAGCATGTGGCAGGACCATCCTCCTTTTTCTTCGGGCAGGTTTTCTTCAGGTGGAGGCCGCCACAGTTATAGCATCGAGGTGCCGCTGGGCAGAACGTTGATGAATGTCCGAAACGATTGCATTGGAAGCACATTTGTGGTTCTTCATGTTGGTATCGTAGAATGTGGACTCAAGAATTCCCGATGGAAGTCCATCGGAGGAAATCTTTTGGGTCCCATCCTTGGGCTGTGGCGAGGGTTGGTACTACGAATGTCCCTAGGGGTGATTTGTAAGCTCGGCGAATCTGACGAGTGCGTAAGACTGGAACCTTCATGTCCTCCAGAATTTCCTTGAGATAAGATTCTTCCATTATTGTATAAAGCCCTCTTATGGTAAAGCTAGGGGTTTTTTCCTCTATGGTCCCCCAGGTGGAGAACTGTGCTTGTTCTTCTCTTAACATAGTCTGCACACTTTTGTGGTCTTCTATATTGGTTAGCTGTAGCCTGGTATATTGCCTACGTGATGTCACTTGGAAAGAGTGGTCCTTTATGACACTCATGACGGCTGTTATAAATTGTCGGAAGTCTGCCAATTCATATAATTGAATTGCTGGCGGCTTAGGTAGACATGTCTGGGATGGCTCGGCGGGAGGGGAGCTGGAAGCAGGCCCCGGAGTGACGTCTGTATTAGCGTCTCTGGGGAGCGGGTCGTAGCGGTTGTTGGTTTCTACCGTTTAGTGTTGGACGGCAATAGTCTCGGCAGCGGTGAAGTATGGCTTAAATTTTGTCTTCCGCTTCTTCTTTGGCTGTTGAAAGGTGCCCGTGCCAATGGACTTTCTAGCTCGTGTATCAGCATCCTCTTGGATAGGGGCTAGTTGGGAGTTATCGTTGTTGTTTTGGCCCTTGAAATGGCCTTCGTCAGTTGGTTTCCCTTGGCTTGGTGTGCTGTCAAGAATTACTAGCCGGTCTTTCGAAGTCAGATATTGGGAGTCAATTTTCCGGTCGTTTGGACCGGCGTCAATCTTAAAATCTTTTCCGAAGAGGATGTGTTTGATATTACTGGGTAATGATGTATCGACGTTCGTCCTAGGAGGAATCGTCCTATGTTGTACCTTTTTTGCCGGCGGTGATCTGAGCAGCGATATTTCGCAGAGCGGGTTTAAAGCTGAGGGGGCTGAAGCCCTTCCCCTCTAGCCTACCAACTGCCACCTGTCCGAATAGTCAAAAGAACACGATGTGCGGGTGAGAAGGTGGACCTATGTTAGCCACCCCCCGCTGCAAGAGAGAAAGTGTGACCGTGCAAGGTTCCCCCAGGTGCTCCGCTCGCAGCAAGGCGTGCGGTTTACCCCTGAGTAGATCCTGGTCACGCTTAGAAGGCCCTGGTAGGTCTGGGCCACAGCGGATTACAGTACTTCCTCCCCAGGGGGAGTTTTCCAAACACCAGCCAGAGCAACGGAATAGCTAGAGGAGTTCGTTATTGTTGAGTCGCTGACCATAAGCCGGCGAATGATCGATTGATCGATCGATCAATGTTTTCGATGAGCCGATCGATGAGATCCGATGGTAGGGATCAGCTTTTATATCCGCTCGGTCTTCCTAGTTTAACCGTTATCCATCGCTGATTGGCTCGTTCGAGTTGCTATCCCTTTCTCTTTGGCGGTTGCTCCAACGTATTTTTCTTCCCTTTCACGTTTCCGTTGGAAGAGTCGCTTCCATGTTGGGCTGATGTGCAAACCGTCGTCCCGGTTGAAATTGAATGGATGTTTTTCGATTTCAATAGCTTCGCGAATTCACCTCGGAAAATATCGATCTTCTTTCGCGAGCAATTGCGTTTCCTCGAGCGTGATTTTATGTCCCGGGCCGGAGGTGAAGTGTTCCGCTATGGCCGACTCCCTCCATTTCTTATTCATCATGGCCCGATTATGTTCGCCTAAGCGCCAGCGAATGGATCGTCCTGTTTGTCCGACGTATACGTGTCCGCAGCTGCTTGGAATCCTGTAGACTCCTTCAGATGTTAGCGGGTCGAGTGCATCTTTCGCAGACGGAAGTTCTTCTTTTACTTTTCTTAGCGTGTTAAAACGGACGACGATATTTTCTTTTCGTAGAACCCTGGCTATGCGTTCTGATGTCCCGGCGATGAAGGGAATTTTTGCGTAGGCTGTGGGCTTTGGTCGTTCCCCCGAAGGTTTCTCTTTCGGTTTTTTAGTTCCGCCGGATGAAGGGGCCGCCAACGCAGCGAAACCCGTAACCCTCCACCAGCATTCAGCAACGCTGCGAAAGCCTTTCAAGTCAAATAGAATACTTATGAATTTAAACACAATTTCTTTAAATAAATAAAACATCCTAATCAAGTCGAATTCCCTCCTAAGGCCTGTCGACACATTTCATACACCACATAGCTGATGCCAACTGCAGGGACCACTTTCATGAAGCTGGGCCTGATTCCTCGATAGAGACCAAAGAATCCCTCCCTTGCTATTATCTCACGTATTAATCTCGTCATGGTTTGGGCATGCTCTGGGCTTCTCAGTATATCTGAAAATACAAAAGAAAGTCAACATCATAACGTTGGAAAAGAGAAGAAGCGGAAAGCATATTATGTGACCAAACAAAAGATCACAGAGAATTAATTTGAACTCATGAATTATTATGACATATTTTTCGCAAGATTATTGACTTGGTAATATATTAACCCTTTCTGGTCTGAGTGATTTAAAAAATATCTCATACAAGATTGATGGCATTGCTGACATAGAAGCAATAAAATAATTACGTGTACTTTTTATAAATTTTTATTGGCACATACAGTTTAACTTATGTGAAAAAATGGGCCGATCATAGGTATACCAATGGCCAAAGGGAAAAAATCAGGGATGTCGATATCAGACCGGAAAGGGTTAATTCCCTTGGCGACAAAAAAATACTGGACAAATTAACATTCAAGGAAGCTACTTCAGTCGTGATAACTTCATTCAAAATTTTGTAAATGTGGTCTTTCATGATTTCATGAATGTTCTCCATCACTCACCTTGAGCTTGGAGCCTTGTTCTCACCAGAGCAAGCGGATACGATACTATCAGCCCACATGTGCTACTAATCGTCCCACAGCATAAGGGAAGCAAAATCCCTGGATTTTCTGAACCATTTTGCCGGATATAATAATTCTTCAAGGTCTGAAATACAAGATGGGAAAACTTAATATAAATTAAGACTAATTTACTATTTTTAGTTTCTAAATTTAAGTAACTAATGCAATCTGTCCAAGCACATTTTAAAAGTTAATGTAGGAATGAGAAAGTTTTTATAATTTGATACAGTTATTAAAGCATTTGGCATTTTTATAAATATGAAGTTGCAGTTTATTTATCAAGAGATCATAATAATACTGCATGATTAAAAGAAGCAATTTATATATTGAATATGAAGTAATTAATCAACTTTTAACTGTTAACTAAGCTCATTACCTAGAGACAACATTAAAAATTAGTCTAAAATATCTCAAGGTACAGAAAAACAATAGAAAAATTAAGAACTCATTTGCCACATTCACAAACATCCAAGATAAATAATTTGACTTACGAACCTCATAAACAGCCAGATCTATGCCAGCATATGGGATTATCCCAAGAAGGTTTGGTAAGTATCCACGGTAAAAAGTTCTGAGTCCCTCCCTCCTATAAATTTTTTTTGCTGCATCAATGATCCCAGCATACTGGCCAGTTTTCCTGAGGGCCAGTCTAGTTTTTAGCACCTAGACAAAAAAATTACCACAATTAATGAATGCACTTAGAAATCCAACTTAAGATGTTTAAGCAAAGATTTTAATGAAACAACAATGAGGATACTTCTTCTCACCTCAAGTGGATATATAATGGTCTGGCTCACTCCACCAGCAATTGACCCAGCTACGAAACGCTCGTTGATGCTCAAATCCTCACCGCTGTTTTGATGGATCAACGTTTTTGTTTGCTCATAAGCCATGAACTTTATAGCAGTTTCTGGAACAATCTTAATAACATTTACTCCATTTCCTCGCCAGAGTCCTCTGATACCACCCTCTTTTACCATTTCGTGTAAACAAGACACAATTCCTCCTTTATTACCGTGTACCTGAAATAAATTCCAGAAAGATAAGTTTAAAGTCTTAAGTTCTTTTAACATCTACAGTTATGATTATCTGAACTTCTAATTAGCATTGGGAACAAATTTGGTAAAATGCAATTTTTTTCTTCATAAAATACTTTTGCGTCATATTTTTCCTGATGTATGTATGTATTTCATTTTTATACCGAATTGCGAGGGACTTTGACATTCAGGGTGTTTCGAATGCTTCAACACTGCAATGAGACAAGGGTGGAGAAGAAGGAAGAGTGAGAATTTGCTTAAACCGCTTTGTTCATAAAGATTACTCAATTTAGTAGCAGATTTTATTTCAGCCAGCTATTAATCATTCAGTTGTTAAGTTTTACATTTTATCTATCAAAATATTTTATTGAACAACGGTATAGGAGTTGTTTCCTTTCTTTATCTTTGCCATAGTCTCCACTCATTATTAATATATATTTTATTAATGTATTTGTTGTTTTAATTACAATAGTAATATTCAAAAATATATATCAAAAATACATTTATATGCCTATTTGATGATATTTCAACACATGATTTTTAATAATGCCAAATTACCCCGAGTTTTTATTATCAGCGCCAACTTTGATCAGAGAATTTCAGATATTTATACTTTATTGCAATTAGAACAAGAAGTCCAAACCAGGACTAATGCAGGCTGGTTTCCCATAGCTGACGTTCCGAATTTATTACTTATGTAGACAAGAAAAGTGTTAGCGATTCCAAGGAATTCTCTGGAAATCAAATTAATAGAGCATTATCAGGTTTAAAATATTAATAGCAATGTCAAATTTTCTTTCTCACGTATTTTCCATATATTTCATTTGATAAATGTTACTGTTTATACACTGATATGTGTGAATCATCTGTTCATTGCTGAAGGGTAGTCAAGTGAAATAGAAAATAACAGATTTGTTCACTCATCTATGCTCAAGCCGAGTTAGGAAATAATCGTCTCCATGGCAACAAACCGATAAAATGCGACTTATAACGTAAAAACTCTGTTTTAGTAATAATTCAATAAATTACGATAAATTATCAAAATTCGGAGTTAATATTTGGAATCTAAATTCTTTTCCCCTTAGAACAGGACAAACCTCACTGCGATATCAGAATTTTAAGATATTTTAAAGTATTAAAGAAAACATCCCTGTAGGATGGATTTGATACTTCAATCTTTGCACAAGCCTCATACCAACAAGTTTCATGAAAATCTGCCCATTGATGCAAAAGTTGTTAATAGGGGACACACACAGATAGGACCATTTCATTAGGCTGTTTCCTTTAGAAACCAGCCCAATAGAAATGAGTTTTTCACAAAAAATACAATATCATCACATTTAATACAACATAAATACCACGAAATTCTTCATGCTTTTTTAAGTTATTGGTATTTCGTTCCAATTCAAGTATTTTTTCAAGTAATTACCGTGCATGATTTAAATTAGAAGTTTGGTATTCAACAACTCAACGTCGCATCCATTAAAATATATAGTCAGACCCCTATTTACCACCCCTCCCCATATAGTGCCACTCCTGCTTACCGCCCATGAATCGTCGTGAACAAAACTTCCATCTTATGATTAAATAGAGCTAGCATATACCTCGATTTATCGCCACCGCCGCTTTAGCGTCAAAGGCAGTGATGGACAAACGGTGGCGCTAAATCGGGGTCTGACCGTAATTAAAGGTCTTAGGATTTCGGCGTGGACCTAAAGAAACCCTATCTATAATAGAGAACTAATAAGCCTTTAGTGAAGCTCGCTGATGATATTTTCCGGCGTCGGTAAATTTTCATGTCAAAATCACTTGCACTGGTTGATATGCAAATTGCAAGTCTATTAATCGCTATTAGGACTCGGAGCGGAAAGTGCGATCGCGATGCGCACCAATGAGGAAGCGAAATCTGCAGACGAGGAGAGACTTCCCTCTCGAAACGATCAAACCCCGTCACACTCCCTCAATCTCCGCCGGTACCACACGCGTAGTAAATGAGGCGAGAATCCGATCCCTGGCCGGATCCCCTCCACCCATCTTATTGCCCATAAAGAATAGGTCAAAGGTAGTCCACCACCTCGACATCCGAACATAACCAATCTTCCATCTCCATCGCTCCCCGACCGCTGAACTACGTTATCTCGAACAAACCTCCTCGCGCGGACCAATGGGGACGTTACGGCGGCCGGGGATGGACTTGGCTTGGACCTTGCTCGGACGACGAGAAGAGCCTTTGCTTCAGCGATGGAAAGTTACAGGGTGATGGAAGATTACGTTATGATAGACAAACGGAGACGAAACGTGGAACATTAAAAAGCGCACACGAAATGGTCATGTCAAAACGAATGACTTCTCTCGGGAGATTTGATCCCGAGATTTATCATATTAATATTTTATCGTGCGTTTATCGGCAGCTCGGACACGGAACTATGCAACGGCAAAAAATGATGAAAAAGCGAGAGGACGGTTTCCATGCACCGACTCGGCATTGAGGGACAGACACGCTACCTATCAACCCTAAATGTTTGAAAACGATTGAAAAATGAATAATAATAATAAGCAAAAAAGATCGTTGAAAAAAACTTCCTTGAATCTTGTTTTTTTTTATAAAAACAATTGCATAAATACTACATCCGTTAGGTACTGCAATTACATTAATCGCACTGGACTCGGACACTATCTTGTAAATATTATTAATCAAAGAAGGTTTTCACTTCGTAGAACGACATTACACGAATGAAATGAAACCCATTACTTAAAATTACACTTCGATTTATAATCGCGACCGGTGTCACGTAACGGTAAGTAGACTGATGATGCGAAAATGTGTCGCGGATATAAATTGAAGTGTAATTTTAAATAATGGGTTTCATTTCATTCGTACCAAGCAAATGTGGGAGGTACAGCACACGTTTTGTTTTAAAATCAGCAGGTCGGAAACCCATTGGTTTAAAAAATGAAGAATTCATTATATATCGACGCTACGCGCTAGTCACCACCAACTCTCATCCTATTTATTGCCGAAAAATAAATGAAAAATATTACTAATTATAAGAGCAATGAAAAATTACTCAGCCTACTACCTAAAAATAATGGCACTACAAACGTTGACGGAACAACAGTGTAAAAGGTGCTTTTTACCAAAACAATAAATATAACTGAAAACAACTGAGGAACTACTAAACTCATGATTAAGATATAAAAAACTAGCCAAAAAAGTTTTTGGAAACCGGTGGATTTACCTTGACCACAATTTTATTCCGGATATGAGGCGAGCTACATAATTCATTTTTGGAATTAAATTGCACACGGAGAAAACAACGGATTACTAAACTAAAGCTAAGCCAGCTACACGCGTAAACGATCACGAATTTAACAATTTTTTTAGATTCGTATGTCACAAAGGCTCCATCGAATAACACGAAGTAGTCATTCGGTCGATTTCCCTTGAATTTTGAAGACCCATCTCACAATCACGTGATACGAGGATTATCGAAGTCAGCCCACATCTGCCAAAGATCATAAAGGAAGCACTAGGAGGAGGGGGACATGGACATGAGTCGGCAAACCATAAACCGAAGCAATCGGTGGAAATTAGAATGTCACGTGGAAGGGATTGCGGATCGGCAAGTCACCCAACGCACAGTGGGACCAAATCCGAAAAAGGGGACCCATGTATATGCATATATTACAATACTGAAAGTAAGCGAGTAAATGCCGGAAATTTCTGAATTATTAATTTGAATAATACCTGTCGTATATAGAGCGAGTTTTCCATTCAGTCTCTATATATCATGCTAACATCTTCTAGGACACAACGAACAAAACGTTCGAGCTTCCGAATCCTCTTTATAACCGAGTTATACCGTGTGTAATTTTCTATAGTTCATTTATTTAAACTATTTCAGGAACGGCTTTTCCAGGACTTATATAATGGACAAAATATCGATAACAAAGACGATCACGTACAACCATTCTGTCGGCAGGATTCGAACCCACGAGCATTGGGAGCCAGACACGCTAACCACCCCTCTACCAAAACCGGCAATAATATTTTTAACAGGACAAAAAGAGAACCCAGCTTATTATTTTTTGCGGTTAATTTTTTCATTATTACTACTTGCCATTTACTTGCTTTACTCATAGACTCGACTATGTACACGCAAACTCCCATTAATATTTTACAAAACGGGGAAAAATTATATTCGCGGCAGTAAGGAAATGCGAAGGAAAATGTGGCAGATCCCGGTCTTACCGAGAGTGAAGTACAGAGGGAACGGAAGAAATAGTAACCGTTTCATATCCTTTCCACCTGCCTCCTTCCCTTCACCACTTCCATCATACGGCGACGTCGCTCCATAAAAAATGGCTCCGTCTGAATGATCGCCTCTTCACTTGACACCCTCTAACGCCACGCGGCCAAAACCCAACCCCGAATAATCGAAGCATAATGGAAGAAGGTTGGGTGGGGGTTTAATACCACGGCAGGTGATAGCGGGGTGGGATTGACCCCGACCAGTTTTTCTACGTCTAGACTTACTTGTTGGAACACTTTGAGTCGATCCAAAGGTGCGGTGCAGGTACGGGATACGCCTCCGGCGATGCCACCTGCTACCAGATGTCGCCACCACATACCAGAATTCATATCCGCCGATGTGAAATCATCTGGTACGTTCATATCCTCCCCGATGTCGAGATACTGAAGAGGAAGAGTGGAGCGGGTGAAACGACACTTCATAGTACTTCGACCGTTATTACACCCTCCGTACCATCTTAAACATTTAACTACTGCAGTGAAATTACGAACACGTATCTGCGGTGCGGTCTTCCAGACCGCCACTCTTTATTAATTTATTATGATTATTTCAATATCTACATCTACAATTTGGTTCTCCACGTTAAATAATGCCATGGGTTAAGTAATAAAAAAATTATATTCACTTTGTTTGTAAAATATAAACTAGGCGGTAATTTGACACTATAATTTAGGCGGTCTCTCGCAGACAGCATCTATATAGTTAAATGTTAAAACGTTTTCGTCAAAAAATTACGAAAATCGATGGAACGTTTTTAGACCATTCATGGATGAATAAAGCGGAATATATTCTTGAATGTGCCTAATTTATATGCCGCGAGAAATAACGCTTGCCCAAAAAATTTCTATATTCATCACATTCTAATAGTAATACGTTAAAAATCAAATTCTACCATGGCTTTCCACAAATTAAATTCATAGATATATTTAACGAAATATTAATATCATCGAGCGCACGGTATCTGGTCAAAATATACATTTTTAAGCCATTCATTTAGGATAAAAACACCCGGGACCGGCTATTTACAAGAACAAATTGGTCAAAGCCTCTCAACTGCCTCATCTTCTCCGGGGGGAAACCAAAACGAAGTCATTTATTTTTTAAGGCTGGACACTGAAGCGTCTTCCCCTGGCGTGTCGTCACTTTCATTGCTAAGGCAAGAGAATTGGCGGCTGAATGAAGAGCACTCAGTTCGTTTTCTATTTACGAGAGTTAGGGGTAAACAGCACACGGCCTATCTACATCTACAAGTTACCCTGCAATTCACTTAGCGGACAAGATGGAGTTGGAAGAGTCTGGCAACTAGATGGGAACTCTGCGCCACAAAAAATCTGGCGACGATACAGCTTTAATCACTCACTTGCAAGGGCTATTATTACCTACGAGGATTAGGGGGAAGTATAACTCAAAACAACTAAGTTCTGGAGCCTAGTAAAAAGTTTGGGGATATTATTTACACTATTATACGTAAGATACTCTCTTCTTTAACCTTACACATGCCAGCCGACATAATTTTTATGTAGAGATCACAATAAAATTGGAAAACATTGCGCCAAGATAGGTTTTATGGCAAAATGGCATCCTGAATTTTTCCAGCCCTGATCATTGAGCTGACTTCGTTCTGTTTGCTAACGATCAAACGGGATAGCTACGCAAACTTATATAACTTAGAATAATAAATAACTGATTTTATCACACTTTCCGGTAGGAATAGGTGGTTTCAAAATAACGATAAGTGAGCTAAGTTACCCTATTAAGGCGATATGTAAGTACAAAAACAGGGAGAGAAAGCCAACCAGCACAATACTGTCAAAATATATTACTATTAATATTATTTACGTTATGGTACGAAAGATACTATCTTCTTTAACCTTATTACACTTGCAACCGGCATAATATTTATACAGAGTTCACAATACATTGCAAAAAATAGCGCCAAGATGGATCTTATGGCGACATGTCATCTTGAATTTTTCCAGCCCTGATCATTAACCTGACTTCGCTATGTTTGCTAACGATCAAACGGGATAGCTACGCTAAATTAACTAACTTAGAATAATAAAGAACTGATTTTATCACGCTTTCCGAGCAGTTGGTCCCAATTATAGAACCCAATGATTGAACATTGCACTTAGAACACCCATTTATTTATATCATATTTCCATTTATTTATACGTGATTATCAACAGAAAGAAACTTACTTGTCCATCTGGAGGTTTTCCCCTGCAGTACGTAGCCAGAGTAGTTAACTGGCGCGCAAAATTCAATAAAATTCGCATCCTGAAAACACGAAACTCACGTAGACATTCAACTCGGCGTTGCTAAGGAATTTTAATGTACACGGTCGTCAAGGCGTGCAACAATGCACTTCCACCAATATAGCCGACGAAGTACATATGTATACCTATATCACCCCCCTTTATATTGCTAAAAATCTTGTCGCGAAAAGGTTCTTTGTGGAACAGAGAATCAATCCTTAAATGATATTTTGAGTCAAGGGAAAATAACGTTTTACTTTCGGTCGCCAACCATCCAAGTTCAGAGATTCTCAGAGCTTCCTTTCGGTCCTCTTTTTCACAAACGGGTTTCCTCATACGCACTTCACCTTTGGTCGGTTGTTTTTTAAAAACAATTTCTGCGCGATTTCAGAGAATTTTATGAATATTATCTATTGGGAAACTTTGGATGGGAGCCGAAATTGTTATGAATTCTAATCATTGCATTTGCACGCGTATCAGTCATTAAACCAATGAAACATTTGACAGGTTGATTTTTCTGTTGACAATATATTTTAAAAATCTGGAGCAACAAATTACACCAATAATCCTATAAATACGAGGGTATAAGGATTAAAAGAAAAATAGTGGGCGGGAGATAATTTTCTAAGTCTGAAAGTGCGTTTTTTGGAGTTAGACGACGTTGCGTTTCAACGATTCCATTCTGGGTAATTTACACCATTTAGGGGCTTTTGATTTAATAAGAGAGAGAGAGAAGCAATGTTGGATGTGGCTAATTTGCGAAATTTTTCGTCAAGCAGTTTATCAATTAACTGGTTGGTATATCCATTCTTGTTGGATATATATTTAATGATCTCCAATTCTTTGTTAAAATCAGAGCTGGATATGGGAATGTTTACTGAACGGTGTAAAATGGCATGATAAACTGCAAGTTTGTGAGATAATGGGTGGGAGAAATCAGCAGGAATTACTTGATATGTATATGTTGGTTTTCTGTATATTTCAAAATGATGCTTATTATTATGAATTGTGATGCTTAGGTCAAAAACGTTTAATTTTTTGTGAATTGAGTTTAAAAATATAAGATAGGAATTTAATTGTCGATGGCTCACGGTCCAACAGCATAGAACATCATCGACGTATCTGAACCAATAAAAGATATGTTTTATAGAATGGTTATTGGAATTAAATTATATTGATTCTAAATCATCCATATAAATGTCTGACAGAAGGGGGGAGTTAAAGGAGAGCCCATTGCTAAACCTTCTTTTTGCTGATAAAATTTTCGATGATGACTGGTAGAGCGCTGCAAAGTAGCATTCAAGTCAACCGTAGTTGACATTCCGCATTTCCGCATAATGAAAAACCAAAGCCAAGATGGCGCTTCTCATAGCGACATCAGTTGATCATTTAAAATTTTAAATTCATTTTTTTAATTACGAGAAATACGGTACATGAATAATACAAAATAATTTCTATTGCAATATAATAAAACGCTAATTTTTCTTATTTGAAAATTAATTATAAAAAAATGAATATTTTCTAAAAACAGAAGTGACACCTATTTTACGTGGAAGAAACTGTCGATATTTCGTATTTACAAACACTAATAAAGATAATCGTTATTGCGCTCTTTATTCCAATTAAAACTTTATTCTTGATTAATTGTATAATTTGTATGTATATTTTAAGATATTCTTTAGACATTTAGCGCTAGATGTAGCACGAATATGAAACTTCTTTCGTAAATGAGCAGATCGTACTTCAAAAGAGTGTTAATCTTGCATGGATTATTTAAAAACTTCATAAAATGGAACCATTATTAACGTTAGTAAGAGGGACTACTCCTGAATCTTCGATAACTGCCAGCATTTACTTGAATCAAGAATCATCGTCTATGTGATGGATCGCAAATTTATTTTTAGGAATGAACCATATTAATATGAGCTATTGCTATGATGTGCCGAAATAGCAATCTAAATCGTTTTCTTATCACAATCGTAATGAAATATTACATAACATCAGTTATTTATTTGTAAGGTTTGCTTTAGCTTCATAAAATCTTTGGGCATTTTCAAATCTGGAGGAACTTTGAGGTATAATGAACCGATTCCCTACATAGCGAGATTATTAAACTTCCGAACGAGGCTAATATTTACGTGAAGTCCATTTCATCCAAAATGCGACGATCTGAATTAGAATTCCGTTTAACTCAGCTGAATATTCTCCAAATTTCATTATTAATCGATAATGCTATACGTTTTAATTTAAAGCAAGTTTTAAAAATCTCACGTTCACCTGCCAAACGACAAATACTGTGGAATTTCCGTGTCGAAAGTCTATAGGAATGGGATATTTTCTATACGTACCGAAAACTGTGGGCTTAGTTGTCTATCGGAATACAACTATTGCCCAGTTTCATCATCCTGGCCAGTAATAAGGAGTTAAGTTTATGCATTCTTTTTCAGCTATGTGATTATTTTCCAACGAGCCTCAAATAGAATAAACAAGAACATCGGGTGGGAAAAAAGTAATTTCGGAGGAAAAGGTAACAGCTGGGAGGGAAGGATTCGGCCACGGTGGGTCTGTTAAGGGCAGGTTACACGTGCTGCTAAGTCATACGTTACTGGGAAGCCCTCCTGGTCCAATTGGAATAGGAAAAAATGAGTGCAGCATTGACGTCCAGCCGCGGTGTTCGGTGGGCATCGGACGCAAGCGAAAGCAGTTCAATGCGATAGGTGTCCTTTACGTTTGCAAATTCAACTCGAGCCACAACTCGGAGAGATTCAGATACTCCTCCATTTTAAAAATTACGACTTAAAACTTTTTAATTGATAATCGCCATTTGTCGCAAATTCTCGTGGGATATGCATATTCGTAATCCGTTAAATGCACTCGTAAGGAACTAGCTTTCATCGGAAGTGATGCTAAATAGTGGCGAAAATACGGAAGAAGCGTGTGAACGTTCTTTGATTTTACAAAGCGTCAGTTCTTTAGTAAATGATTGGGAGGGTAACTTTGTGAATTTGTATGATGCCTGTAGGATCGTATGCAATATAATGATTAGCGCCCGGGGATAAAATGTCTATTACGATAATGCAATGGAGACCCCTAAAACCCAGTAGGGCGATTAATAATCCAAGAAAGTGGGCGGGAGAAACTCCGACATATTGCAAGGTCGCAACTTCATGATAGCTAACGTTGACACTATGGGAATATTGTTAACGCCCACGCATATCGAAGGACACAACCACGATAATAAAATGCGTGTCATCACATCGAGTGCTGCTGAGGGCAGAGGAGATACACGATCGGGCTCGTGTAATTTTTTGTTTGTTCAGGGAGGCCATTGTTAAAACCATAAATGAAATCCATTTAATTGCTTATTAATATATTTGATACTAGGGAGTTGCGATTTTTCATTCCATGCTCACATAATGCTGACGAATCACACCTAATAATCGACATTCATTTGACCTAATGAAAATCTGTCGTTCATTTCTACCTCCACCCAATATCTTACATATAGCGTCACTATTTTCAATTAATTAGAAGCGCACCCCTAAGTTATATTTTTCGAAGAATTATTGGGGATCATAATATTAAATTAAATTAATTAAAATTAAATTAATTACCTTGCATGCCGAAATGCAGACGTCTCCAAGATGAGGAGGTAAGCACTCAGTCAGGCAGCGTTTAGGGCATTGAGGGGTGTTTTAGAAGGAAAGGAAAATAGAGGGAGAGGTAATGGTCAAATAATGCGTGCGTACGTGCGAGTACGACAGCCGCAATCCTTCTAGGAAATTTCTGGTAAGAGAAGAATATATTTTCTTGAAGTTTGAAGGTAAATATGTCCTATTGAGAGAACTTCTATATTAAACAAGTAGTTATGGAAAGCCCTAATCCGCCTTCTTTCCTTTTAATACAATTTTAATATACAACAAGTAGGGGTTATATATGTTTTTCCGTGGTACAGCGGTGCTTTTCGTCACCTCGCCCTACAAACGAAATTTCTTTGAAATCCGTTCTGCCAATACCTTCCAAATTCATAGTTACAGAAACATTCTAACTTTGATATCATGGTAGCCCTGTTTAATCGACCCGGTTGAAATACGACATTTTGCTTATTTATTATGATATGTTATGTTTATATTAAAAGTATTAAATTTGGTTCAAATTGATGAGAATAGTTAAACACAAATACTTGTAAAAATAATATTTTATCCGTTGTATTGTGGCAGCCTTGCTTTCCATATCTACAGTAAACATCTTGAAATTGCTATTTTATATTGCACGCCTGCTTCATACAAACCTTTGTCAAAATCGGTTTACCTAATTCCTTCCAAATTCATAATTGCCGAAAAGATTAAGTTGGTGGAATACGTCCCTCCGATATCCAGGAAAAGTTGCGAAAAGTAGGTATGTGTTTCGGATACAAAGCAGCCTTCGTCATTGGCGATTCATCTACCATCTATCATTACTTACTTCTCCATACCATTGAGTTGACTTGTCACATTCTCACGTTTTGCATCAATGTTACCACACGAAAATGAAAATTTTAACAATTAAAAATTATTTTAAGACAATATCATTTAGCAAACAATGAAAATGATCTTATTCACAAATCTCTCTCGCAGAATACCTAATTGTTTTATCGAAGGTCATTTTACACTTTTCTTTGAATAAATTGTTAAAAACACTGCCGTATGCGAGCAGAAGTATCTTAGGCAGTCATCGCAGATATTATTTTCAGTTTGTAATATTATTTATATGAAACGTGATGGTTTCTGAAGCAGGAAGGCCGAATGCCGTAGAGTAGTAGGGCTGCACGCTAAAATTCAAAGAAAATGAATGACAGGTACAAAGAGACGTCGAACCTGAGCCTTGTCTCCTCGTTGAGACAAAAGTTATAGCAGGACAGACAAACGGATAATCAAGCAAACAGACCAAGTGCACAGGGATTCAACATAAGAGACCGCGCCAACGCAAATTGCGTGCCTCTGGGGTACCTTTTAGTGAAATTTTTATTTTGCGTTTTCTTCGTTGTTTGATGTTTTCTGTGTGTCCGCTAAATTTCGTTTTGATTGGATAAGACTTAAAAATTAGCTCAGGAACTATAAGTGTGGTGTTCTAGAAAAACTATTGGCAGTCGTCTCTTAAGTTATTTGAACATGCACACGAAATTTTGTGAAAATAAAAAAATCGAGATTGCAGTTATCGTAGAACAGACAATGACGATTCATATGCTACAAGATTTTTATTTTTATTTTACAGGGTACTAACTGGAAACTGATGACAATATCAGAGATTCTGAATTTATTGTAAACGTTTACCTACTATGGGCTACATAAACGTTTTATTTTTCATGAATTAAACGCGTTCAAAAAGATTTGATTTACAAAATTTAACCCACCATAGATACATCTCTCCTAGAATCTGGTAGACCTTGTTCGGGAGCCCAGAATCTTTGTAATGATGTAATTTTCAGCTTTACTAATATTTTTACCTTATATTAAGTTGAGATTTTGGTAGAATCTAATTCAATGAAACGATACTTAATGCATAAATCTCCTCTTTATACAGAACCATGTTGGTTACCAAATCTGACGGGCCAGTGACGGGTCGCCTGATTTTTATTACAATTTAAACCAATCTAGAAACATTCACCATTGTTTTAGATTTCTTTTCAAAAGTAAATGAGGTTGGCGGAGAATTAAGCAAAATTGTAACGTTTGTGCTGTCAGTTTCAGTATCCAACGAAACCTGCGAACATGTATTCAATGTCATTAATGTTTTGTTGAGTAAAGGTCGAAACTAATTAAGTGTGCATCATGTCAAGGCGGAAATTTCAGTATACACCAATTTTAATTACTCACCTAAAGATTTCTATGCCTTTTTCTGTCAAAATCAGATCTTTTGGAGACTGCTAGAGTAGTTCAAAATACAAATTCAAATTACATAAATGAAACACGGCTTTTGAAGTAATGCTATTTTTACGAATTTGTTATTATAATTCATAGAGTAATGTTAAAACAAAATTAATGTTAAACATTAATATATTTTGTAAATGATAAATAAACCAAATTTTATGGTACTCATTAGCTTTTTTTTAACCTATTAACTTCCGGAATCAACAATTTACAAGATGGCAACTGTAAATTTAACAATAAAATAAATATTAAATATCATTATATGTTTCCCAATAATTAAATAAAATAGTTTCATTGCTCACACCCGGTTTTTTGACCTAGATAAAATCCTCCCGGTTTCTCCCGAAATTTGCTATTCATTCGGTGGAAATCTCTCGGAATCAACTACTCATGAGGTGGCAACCCTAGTTTCCTGTTTCTACGAGCAAATTTTCAAGACGTCTCTTGTGTGAAGAGAAAATATTATCTGTAGTTGTAAGAATTTCAGAAATCAGGGACGTGAATTCCATAGGAGTAAAATGAGCATCAACCGACTTGAATCAGCACATCTGAGAAAATATCAAAAAATGAAATTTAGTAACAGCGGAAGAATGATATGCGAGATATAAAAGGAAATAAGTAGGAAGGGACTCACCCAGGGTTGCCACCTTATGAGTAGTTGATTCCGGGAGATTTCCTTTTCATGATAGAAAATTCCGGGAGAATCCGGGAGTATTTTCTCTAGGTCGAAAAACAACTAAAGTGACCAATGAAACTTATTTTATTTAGTTATTAGTAAAATCAATAATGATTATTTAATCTCGTTTTATTTTTAAAGTTAGAGTTGTCACGTTGAAAACGGCTGATTCCGGGCGATATCCATATGAATAGTTAACCGCGATATCGTTTGTAGGTTAAAAAACACCTAATGAGAACATAGAATAATTGTATTTTTTATTTAGAAAATATATTAATATATAACGTCAGTTTTGCTTTATTATATGAAATATAATAAATAAATCTTAAAAATAGCATTACTTCAGTAGTAATATTTCATTTTAATTTGTTATTCGAACAACATCGAGCAGTCTCCAAAAGATCTGGTTTTGATAGTAAAAGGGCATGGATATCTTTAAAAGAGTATTTAAAATTGGTTCATACGTGAATTTCAGTCTTGACATGGTCCACATTTAATTTGCTTCGAACTTCACAGCACGATTCGTTAATAGCATTGAACAACGGTCACAAGCTGCGGTGGATACTGAAGCTTAAAACACAAGCGTTACACTATTATTTAATACTCCGTCATCTCCATTTACTTTTGAAATGAAATCTAAAACAATATTGAATGTATAATAATTGGTTTAAATCAAAATAAAAATCAGACGAACCTTTATTGGCACGTTAGCGTGGTAACCAACATGCTCCTGTATAAAGAGCATATTTGTACATTATTTATCACTTCAATGGCATCAATGGATAGGATTCTATCAAAATCTCAAATTAGTACTAGGTAAATTCAATTTCGAAGATTTTGGGCTGCCGGAAAAGTTCTACCAGATTCCGGGAGAAATGTATCTAAGATTGGTTAATTCCGGGAGACTCCCAGAATTCCGGAAGAGGTGGAACCCCAGACTCAGCGCCTCAGTGCCACTCGGGACGAATGTGGCGCCAAGTGTTAGTTAAACCTTTCTCTCAGATAACTGTCCTAAATACTTTTTCAACGTTTAGGTGAAATTGGTTGAGCTACACGAACGAATCGATTTCCAATAAAGGAGTAAATTATGGAACTGTTTTAATATAATTAATTACGTGAGCCGGTCCAGTAGTGTGACGTTGCTCGCGATACAGCTTCTGGTTAGGTCTCACGCATGGCTTCGACTTTAGTGATCGATATTTGTAAATTTCATTTTCCGGCAGCCCGCGGACCACCTGAAAGACACTCGAAGCCCAACAGTGGTCCGCGGAGCACACTTGGAGAACCGCAGCGTTAAAGTAGCTGTATTCAAACATTACAAAGCCGAGGACCCTCAACGACGAGAACTATCTTCGCCCCTAATTCTGTACCATCAAGTTACCGCATAAAAACAATAACAATACCTACTGGACATACAATTGCAATTGCAATTTTCTCGTTCGGCGGCGTTTGTTGTTGTATGACAAAATTTGAAAAATGCCCAAGATGAAAGCACGTTAACCCGTAACCACAGGCATCGGTCTCTCAGACCACACGAAAAATATTAATAGTCTATTTTATGGTCCATGGATCATTTAGGCCTTTGAGGTTTTGTTTAGCTTTGTATCCTGGAGGTGGCTTTGTTTACTTCACGGTAGTTGCCTTCTAGCTTTGGACCTGTGCGTACTAGAGCGGGTTTAGTTTCGTTGCCGGTCTGAAAATCCGCTTGCCTGTGTCCACGTAATTTTTTTCGGGACAGTTCTTTCACACGGTTTCGGAAATTTCCTACGACATGTTGCAGTTATACCGTCCTGGACCGTCGCACGTCCAAAAATGAAAACCAAAACTGCCTTCCAATGTTTTATTTGTAGCAGCTCAATATATTTGAAATGTTCAGCACCCGCTTGAGGAGAGAGAGCGTGAGAGGGGGAGGGGAGGGCGTTGGAAAGGGAGTGGGATGGGAAGGGGGGATTGTAAGGGGGGGTTAAGGGGAGAGGGAGGGGAGTGGGTGGGAGAGTGGAGGGAGATGAAGAGGGAGAAGGGGAGAGAGCGGGGTAGAGGGGGAGAGAGATAGAGACAGAAAATAACCAAATGTACTATATATTGAAAATAATTATGTGCGGTTAAGTATTTTATAGCGAAATTTATTTCTTTGTCTAACAATTTCTATTCACCCAAAACCATTTTTACACTCCGTACCACTCAATCATGTTAATTTAATATTTATTGCTTAATTTTAGTGCATATAAAAGTTGGTGTCATTAATTTGACTTTTCAAGATATTTCTAAAGGCTAAAGACTACTTAAAAAAGTTGTCCAGTATTGGAAAGTACCAGAACTTGGGTGACATTCGTGGTACCGCAAACAGCAACCATGTTTTGAGAAGAGGATAAGTGAACACGAATTATATTTTGAATTTCTGTCACCCATTTGCTACTTCACGAAACATCTCTTGGAAAACGCTCATAACAGTACTTTTTACCATATGTTAACGACTTTTTATGCCAAAGGCAATAGATTTTTTTCTGGAACAATCAAAATTTATTCATTTTTTCCTCACTAGCGAGTTTGTATTTAAAAGAATTCTTCAATCCATTCCGAAAACACCATTGAAAGAATTCCTTTTGGTGACTTTATGGCGAGATATTTCCTATTTTCCTCCTCCTCTCTCCACCATACCTCTTTCCCATCTGTCTTTTTGTTTGATTTGTCATTCTTAACGGCCCCACTTCAGCCGTCCTCGGCTGAGGGGTGGTCAGCGTGTCTGGCTCCCAATGTTAAAGTCGCCCGAGTAAAATAGTAAAAGGTGCTTGCATACTCACCTTGAAAAAACATTCATTTTTTAGAGACACATTTCGTCATTGGAAATATATTTTTAATTCTAAAGATTTCACCTCTTAACCGATTTTCATTCTTTCCTTGTGTAACTATAATGTAGTAAACCAATCCCTAAATTTTGCAATTTCAAGAATATTATACTTTTTTCACAGTAGGATACTAAAACCACACATTTTTGCCAAATTTTAAAGTTGTACCCTATCTAGTAGTGAAATAATATTTATCTATTTGTTTAAATTTTAAATAATTATAACGGCCGCATCAACATATTGATGGAGATTTTTATTTGGGTATGTGCACCAAGTTCAAAATAACTTTAAAATTTCCGCTTCAACACGACATTATTTTTTTTCACGATTCTCAAATACTAAAACAAATACTACACAACCCATATTCTACACATGAAAATTATCACCACCTGATGTTACTTGGTTGTCCTTTGTACCTTGATGTGGTAGAAGGGCTTGAGCATTTCAAGGGGCAACATTTTGTCGTTGTCAAAGAGAGGATAACAAAGTAGGAAATTTAACACCACATTTGAACAAATACAAAGTCTCAAAATTAAAACACAAATTTATTAGTGTAATATTGTAAACACTGGAAACTGTATTGGGTACTCAGTTTCAGCCAGAAGTTACAAGATAAAAATATTGATGATACATTGGTCATTGATTCACAACAGTTATATGCAGGCAATTAACAATGTAATGCTTACTGTAAAAGAGCTTGTTGGAATGACTTGAAAGTAGATTTAAATGCAACCTTAAAAGGCATTGATGTATAATATTGTACAATTAAGACATGCCATTAAACAAGATTTTATCTTTTGTGTATAACAGCTTGTAACTTGTTTAATCTATGTGAAAATCCTTCTTCGGGTTGACGTTTCTGTTTTATTAAGGTTAAAATTTAATTTTGTGAAATGCACAAAAGATATTTAGATGCTTAAGCATTGACAGTATATGGAATATAGTGGAGTACATTATAATTCTTAACTAAAATTACACTTAGTCAAGGAACACACAACAATCAATGCTAAGTGTTCTATCTGTTCTTTTTTTAGAATTTCACAATAATGAAAATTATGTGTGTTATTAAATACCCTCGACCATCCTATACTGCCAGAAGGCTCAAATAAATGTAACTGTTGCTTGACATCACAGCTTTTGGGAGTTCATTAACCACTTTGCTGGTATCATTTACCCACTTTTGGTTATTCATGAAGGGATAATTTATATATGCGGAGATATTAATTTAATAAAAATAAATAAATGCACTAGTTAATGCATCAGAATATGCTGAAATCTTTTCAACACAACCTACTCATAAGTAGATGCATTTAGAAGGTGAATGTTTTTTATTAGATAGTTATAACAATGTCGACTATTGCTTGGCACAACATTCAAGATTCAGCCATCAGATAATTTGCGTAATACTTTCAAACTGTAAAAAATCAGCCTGAGCTCTTAGATAATACAAAAAAAACTATATAGTATATAAAAAATAAATAGACAGGTATTATACAGAAGATTTTGAAATAAAGACGATGTTTTTCACTAAAGAGCCTATCAAAATCACATCCACACAAAATAATTATGTTGTCAGCAAAGATGACCAAAATTGCTAAAACACTCGAAATTGCTTCAGTCATAATTAACAGGCTAAAGCCTTTTTCTTGTATGAAGAAATTATACATTTATTATTTTCTTTCTGTTTACCAACAGAATACTTATGAATGCTGGTGGAGGTTTTCGGGTTTCGCTGCGTTGGCGGCATTTCTGGCTCTAGACGTTTCGCAGACATTGCAGTCTGCATCTTGAGGAGACGAAGTGAGATCAGATGGTAGGGATCTGCTTTTATATCCACTCGGCCTTCCTAGTTTAACCGTTGTCCATCGCTGATTGGATCATTCGAGTTGCTATCCTTTTCTCTTTGGTGGTTGCTCCAACGTATTTTCTTCCCTTTCACGTTTCCGTTGGAAGAGTCGCTTCCATGTTGCGCTGATGTGCAAACCGTCGTCCCGGTTGAAATTGACTGGATGTTTTTCGATTTTCATAGCTTCGCGAATTAACCTCGGAAAATATCGATCTTCTTTCGCGAGCAATTTCGTTTCCCCGAGCCTGTTTCTATGTACCGGGCCGCAGGTGAAGTGCTCCGCTATGGCCGACTCCGTCCAATTCTTGTTCATCATGGCCCGATTATGTTCGCCTAAGCGCCAGCGAATGGATCGTCCCGTTTGTCCTACATATACGTGTCCGCAGCTGCATGGAATCCTGTTGACTCCTTCAGATGTTAGCGGGCCGAGTGCATCTTTCGCAGACGGAAGTTCTTCTTTTATTTTTCTTAGCGTGTTTGAACGGACGACGATATTTTCTTTTTGTAGAACCCTGTCTATGCGTTCTGATGTCCCGGCGATGAAGGGAATTTTTGCGTAGGCTGTGGGCTTTGGTCGTTCCACCGAAGGTTTTTGCTTCGGTTTTATGTTCCGCCGGATGAAGGGGTGACTGTAGCCATTATTCATAAGTGCCCTTCTTATATGCTCTTCTTCGTCTTTTAGCGACTCGGGATCGGAGACCGTCTTTTTTCGGTGCATCAGGGTCTTGATTTTTGATGCCTTCTGCTGAGGATGGTGATGAGAGGCAGCATGCAGGTAACGGTCAGTATGCGTTTTTTCCGAAATACGCTGTGTCCAAGGCTTCCGTCAGGTCTCTTCTTCACCATGACGTCGAGAAATGGTAGGGTGCCGTTCTCTTCGACTTCCATGGTGAACTGGATGGCCGGGTGGACTTGGTTGAGTTGACGGTGGAACTCATGAAGTTTATTTGTCCCATGGGGCCAAATGACGAATGTGTCATTCACGCAAAGTCTAGTACCCCTACGGAAAGACCGGAAACTTAACAGAAATTTAACAGATTAAATGGACTTAAATGAAAAAATTGCATATAAGAAATCAAACTTATTACCATATATCACACATTACGAGAGTACAAAGTCATTATCAAATTACATAACAGTGAGGTATTTTTACATAAATATTATACAATCAAGATATAAAAATGAATTATTGTAACAGAATTTTATAACGTTAATACCTTTTATGCATGAAACGTATTTAAAGGAAATTCACGTGGACGACGAAAAACGTCAAACTTTCACGTCATGAATGAATGTGTGGATCAAGCAAAAATCTATTTGTAAAGTGATTTCTTCGGCCCTGGAACACATTCTCTTTCTGTTGCACCTGTTAAAAGAGCGAAAATGAATTTCTAAGAATGCCACTCATTAAACATGCTAAACCTAATGAAATTGATGCAGGAGGCAATGGGCATGCTTCAAATGTAAAATAAGGCAAATGCGCTTACGGCCCATAAACAATGTTTCTATGATGATCACATTACCATTTGTAAAATTAAACACATCACATTGCACTAGAAAATGTGCACTTTATCTATAATTTATTCCAAGCACAGTTGTATTTGCTGACGTTTACGTGTTCACAGCAGTTACAGTTAGACCATTTAAGATTTATATGTATTCACCATATAATAAGGAAAACTTTTGATATAGAGATTTCAATTTCTCGATCGAAAAATATATACATATTTCTAAATGTTTTGAAACAAAGAAGAATTATGTCTAGGATTATAAACAAATGCATAATGAGAAACAAGAAATATTCAAGTTAACAATTTCTGTAAATTCAAAATATTTAAATTAAAACAATGAGACATCGCTATGGTACACTTTTTTCATTCTATTACAAGCACAATTCTATCCTCTGGCGTCTCTGTTGCAGTTTAACTTATAAAACTCACTATAATCTACAGATAACCGCGAGAAGTTTTATACAGAAATTTCAGTTACTCAATCTAAAATTACTGCTCATTTTGTGAACTGACACGAACCATATTCACGGCCAGGGCAATGGACGACACAGCTTGGTGAAGTAAGCGAGGCTTAACACCTGAAAATGAGAAATATTTCCTCTCAAAATGCTTCTCGTACACCAACAAAAGAGAGAAATTTCTTTCCTTCCTTCCTAGAAGATATATCCATTGGAGGTATCTGTTAAGAAAATATAAAAGCATTCTCACAAAACGAATTCACATAACTATTCGTAGAACTAGTTCGTTAATCTTTCTGGTAAGAGAAGAATATATTTTCTTGAAGTTTGAAGGTAAATATGTCCTATTGAGAGAACTTCTATATTAAACAAGTAGTTATGGAAAGCCCTAATCCGCCTTCTTTCCTTTTAATACAATTTTAATATACAACAAGTAGGGGTTATATATGTTTTTCCGTGGTACAGCGGTGCTTTTCGTCACCTCGCCCTACAAACGAAATTTCTTTGAAATCCGTTCTGCCAATACCTTCCAAATTCATAGTTACAGAAGCATTCTAACCTTGATATCATGGTAGCCCTGTTTAATCGACCCGGTTGAAATACGACATTTTGCTTATTTATTATGTTATGTTATGTTTATATTAAAAGTTTTAAATTTGGTTCAAATTGATGAGAATAGTTAAACACAAATACTTGTAAAAATAATATTTTATCCGTTGTATTGTGGCAGCCTTGCTTTCCATATCTACAGTAAACATCTTGAAATTGCTATTTTATATTGCACGCCTGCTTCATACAAACCTTTGTCAAAATCGGTTTACCTAATTCCTTCCAAATTCATAATTGCCGAAAAGATGAAAGTTGGTGGAATACGTCCCTCCGATATCCAGGAAAAGTTGAGAAAAGTAGGTATGTGTTTCGGATACAAAGCAGCCTTCGTCATTGGCGATTCATCTACCATCTATCATTACTTACTTCTCCATACCATTGAGTTGACTTGTCACATTCTCACGTTTTGCATCAATGTTACCACACGAAAATGAAAATTTTAACAATTAAAAATTATTTTAAGACAATATCATTTAGCAAACAATGAAAATGATCTTATTCACAAATCTCTCTCGCAGAATACCTAATTGTTTTATCGAAGGTCATTTTACATTTTTTTTGAATAAATTGTTAAAAACACTGCCGTATGCGAGCAGAAGTATCTTAGGCAGTCATCGCAGATATTATTTTCAGTTTGTAATATTATTTATATGAAACGTGATGGTTTCTGAAGCAGGAAGGCCGAATGCCGTAGAGATGTAGGGCTGCACGCTAAAATTCAAAGAAAATGAATGACAGGTACAAAGAGACGTCGATTCCCATATTGTACGGAAAAGTAAATCATAATTTCATCGAGAATCAGGATGTTACTCGAGGTTAATGCCATAATTTGTCCGAGTTGCTGTCAAGATTATGTTTCCCGCGTCATGATGCCGTTACGCTAATTGTTCCTCCATCTCTCATCTATAATACCAGGGGATCCGCGGGATGTTTGGCCTCGCTCAAGCCGCCTTGGGCTGGTGGGGGGAATCACGTAGGTAGGTGTTTCGGATACAAAGCAGCATTCATCATTGGCGATTCATCTACCATCTATCACGTTCAATATTATTATCGTCTTCGTAGTTCTCCTACAGTGTGGATGTAAAATTTGATTGGAATTGAAAGCGCTGCCCTCGGAAGTAAAATATGAATGAAAGAAATGTAATTTCAAGAATCGCACGAAATACCGGACTAATGGCAAATGAACCTGAGCCTTGTCTCCTCGTTGAGACAAAAGTTATAGCAGGACAGACAAACGGATAATCAAGCAAACAGACCAAGTGCACAGGGATTCAACATAAGAGACCGCGCCAACGCAAATTGCGTGCCTCTGGGGTACATTTTAGGGAAATTTTTATTTGGCGTTTTCTTCGTTGTTTGATGTTTTCTGTGTGTCCGCTAAATTTCGTTTTGATTGGATAAGACTTAAAAATTAGCTCAGGAACTATAAGTGTGGTGTTCTAGAAAAACTAGTGGCAGTCGTCTCTTAAGTTATTTGAACATGCACACGAAATTTTGTGAAAATAAAAAAATCGAGATTGCAGTTATCGTAGAACAGACAATGACGATTCATATGCTACAAGATTTTTATTTTTATTTTACAGGGTACTAACTGGAAACTGATGACAATATCAGAGATTCTGAATTTATTGTAAACGTTTACCTACTATGGGCTACATAAACGTTTTATTTTTCATGAATTAAACGCGTTCAAAATGATTTGATTTACAAAATTTAACCCACCATAGATACATCTCTCCTGGAATCTGGTAGAACTTGTTCGGGAGCCCAGAATCTTTGTAATGATGAAATTTTCAGCTTTACTAATATTTTTACCTTATATTAAGTTGAGATTTTGGTAGAATCTAATTCAATGAAACGATACTTAATGCATAAATCTCCTCTTTATACAGAACCATGTTGGTTACCAAATCTGACGGGCCAGTGACGGGTCGCCTGATTTTTATTACAATTTAAACCAATCTAGAAACATTCACCATTGTTTTAGATTTCTTTTCAAAAGTAAATGAGGTTGGCGGAGAATTAAGCAAAATTGCAACGTTTGTGCTGTCAGTTTCAGTATCCAACGAAACCTGCGAACATGTATTCAATGTCATTAATGTTTTGTTGAGTAAAGGTCGAAACTAATTAAGTGTGCATCATGTCAAGGCGGAAATTTCAGTATACACCAATTTTAATTACTCACCTAAAGATTTCAATGCCTTTTTCTGTCAAAATCAGATCTTTTGGAGACTGCTAGAGTAGTTCAAAATACAAATTCAAATTACATAAATGAAACACGGCTTTTAAAGTAATGCTATTTTTACGAATTTGTTATTATAATTCATAGAGTATTGTTAAAATAAAATTAATGTTAAACATTCATATATTTTGTAAATGATAAATAAACCAAATTTCACTGTCCTCATTAGCTTTTTTTAACCTATTAACTTCCGGAATCAACAATTTACAAGATGGCAACTGTAAATTTAACAATATAATAAATATTAAATATCATTATATGTTTCCCAATAATTAAATAAAATAGTTTCATTGCTCACACCCGGTTTTTTGACCTAGATATAATCCTCGCGGTTTCTCCCGAAATTTGCTATTCATTCGGTGGAAATCTCTCGGAATCAACTACTCATGAGGTGGCAACCCTAGTTTCCTGTTTCTACGAGCAAATTTTCAAGACGTCTCTTGTGTGAAGAGAAAATATTATCTGTAGTTGTAAGAATTTCAGAAATCAGGGACGTGAATTCCATAGGAGTAAAATGAGCATCAACCGACTTGAATCAGCACATCTGAGAAAATATCAAAAAATGAAATTTAGTAACAGCGGAAGAATGATATGCGAGATATAAAAGGAAATAAGTAGGAAGGGACTCACCCAGGGTTGCCACCTTATGAGTAGTTGATTCCGGGAGATTTCCTTTTCATGATAGAAAATTCCGGGAGAATCCGGGAGTATTTTCTCTAGGTCGAAAAACAACTAAAGTGACCAATGAAACTTATTTTATTTAGTTATTAGTAAAATCAATAATGATTATTTAATCTCGTTTTATTTTTAAAGTTAGAGTTGTCACGTTGAAAACGGCTGATTCCGGGCGATATCCATATGAATAGTTAACCGCGATATCGTTTGTAGGTTAAAAAACACCTAATGAGAACATAGAATAATTGTATTTTTTATTTAGAAAATATATTAATATATAACGTCAGTTTTGCTTTATTATATGAAATATAATAAATAAATCTTAAAAATAGCATTACTTCAGTAGTAATATTTCATTTTAATTTGTTATTCGAACAACATCGAGCAGTCTCCAAAAGATCTGGTTTTGATAGTAAAAGGGCATGGATATCTTTAAAAGAGTATTTAAAATTGGTTCATACGTGAATTTCAGTCTTGACATGGTCCACATTTAATTTGCTTCGAACTTCACAGCACGATTCGTTAATAGCATTGAACAACGGTCACAAGCTGCGGTGGATACTGAAGCTTAAAACACAAGCGTTACACTATTATTTAATACTCCGTCATCTCCATTTACTTTTGAAATGAAATCTAAAACAATATTGAATGTATAATAATTGGTTTAAATAAAAATAAAAATCAGACGAACCTTTATTGGCACGTTAGCGTGGTAACCAACATGCTCCTGTATAAAGAGGATATTTGTACATTATTTATCACTTCAATGGCATCAATGGATAGGATTCTATCAAAATCTCAAATTAGTACTAGGTAAATTCAATTTCGAAGATTTTGGGCTGCCGGAAAAGTTCTACCAGATTCCGGGAGAAATGTATCTAAGATTGGTTAATTCCGGGAGACTCCCAGAATTCCGGAAGAGGTGGAACCCCAGACTCAGCGCCTCAGTGCCACTCGGGACGAATGTGGCGCCAAGTGTTAGTTAAACCTTTCTCTCAGATAACTGTCCTAAATACTTTTTCAACGTTTAGGTGAAATTGGTTGAGCTACACGAACGAATCGATTTCGAATAAAGGAGTAAATTATGGAACTGTTTTAATATAATTAATTACGTGAGCCGGTCCAGTAGTGTGACGTTGCTCGCGATACAGCTTCTGGTTAGGTCTCACGCATGGCTTCGACTTTAGTGATCGATATTTGTAAATTTCATTTTCCGGCAGCCCGCGGACCACCTGAAAGACACTCGAAGCCCAACAGTGGTCCGCGGAGCACACTTGGAGAACCGCAGCGTTAAAGTAGCTGTATTCAAGCATTACAAAGCCGAGGACCCTCAACGACGAGAACTATCTTCGCCCCTAATTCTGTACCTTCAAGTTACCGCATAAAAACAATAACAATACCTACTGGACATACAATTGCAATTGCAATTTTCTCGTTCGGCGGCGTTTGTTGTTGTATGACAAAATTTGAAAAATGCCCAGGATGAAAGCACGTTAACCCGTAACCACAGGCATCGGTCTCTCAGACCACACGAAAAATTTCAATAGTCTATTTTATGGTCCATGGATCATTTAGGCCTTTGAGGTTTTGTTTAGCTTTGTATCCTGGAGGTGGCTTTGTTTACTTCACGGTAGTTGCCTTCTAGCTTTGGACCTGTGCGTACTAGAGCGGGTTTAGTTTCGTTGCCGGTCTGAAAATCCGCTTGCCTGTGTCCACGTAATTTTTTTCGGGACAGTTCTTTCACACGGTTTCGGAAATTTCCTACGACATGTTGCAGTTATACCGTCCTGGACCGTCGCACGTCCAAAAATGAAAACCAAAACTGCCTTCCAATGTTTTATTTGTAGCAGCTCAATATATTTGAAATGTTCAGCACCCGCTTGAGGAGAGAGAGCGTGAGAGGGGGAGGGGAGGGCGTTGGAAAGGGAGTGGGATGGGAAGGGGGGATTGTAAGGGGGGGTTAAGGGGAGAGGGAGGGGAGTGGGTGGGAGAGTGGAGGGAGAGGAAGAGGGAGAAGGGGAGAGAGCGGGGTAGAGGGGGAGAGAGATAGAGACAGAAAAGAACCAAATGTACTAAATATTGAAAATAATTATGTGCGGTTAAGTATTTTATAGCGAAATTTATTTCTTTGTCTAACAATTTCTATTCACCCAAAACCATTTTTACACTCCGTACCACTCAATCATGTTAATTTAATATTTATTGCTTAATTTTAGTGCATATAAAAGTTGGTGTCATTAATTTGACTTTTCAAGATATTTCTAAAGGCTAAAGACTACTTAAAAAAGTTGTCCAGTATTGGAAAGTACCAGAACTTGGGTGACATTCGTGGTACCGCAAACAGCAACCAAGTTTTGAGAAGAGGATAAGTGAACACGAATTATATTTTGAATTTCTGTCACCCATTTGCTACTTCACGAAACATCTCTTGGAAAACGCTCATAACAGTACTTTTTACCATATGTTAACGACTTTTTATGCCAAAGGCAATAGATTTTTTTCTGGAACAATCAAAATTTATTCATTTTTTCCTCACTAGCGAGTTTGTATTTAAAAGAATTCTTCAATCCATTCCGAAAACACCATTGAAAGAATTCCTTTTGGTGACTTTATGGCGAGATATTTCCTATTTTCCTCCTCCTCTCTCCACCATACCTCTTTCCCATCTGTCTTTTTGTTTGATTTGTCATTCTTAACGGCCCCACTTCAGCCGTCCTCGGCTGAGGGGTGGTCAGCGTGTCTGGCTCCCAATGTTAAAGTCGCCCGAGTAAAATAGTAAAAGGTGCTTGCATACTCACCTTGAAAAAACATTCATTTTTTAGAGACACATTTCGTCATTGGAAATATATTTTTAATTCTAAAGATTTCACCTCTTAACCGATTTTCATTCTTTCCTTGTGTAACTATAATGTAGTAAACCAATCCCTAAATTTTGCAATTTCAAGAATATTATACTTTTTTCACAGTAGGATACTAAAACCACACATTTTTGCCAAATTTTAAAGTTGTACCCTATCTAGTAGTGAAATAATATTTATCTATTTGTTTAAATTTTAAATAATTATAACGGCCGCATCAACATATTGATGGAGATTTTTATTTGGGTATGTGCACCAAGTTCAAAATAACTTTAAAATTTCCGCTTCAACACGACATTATTTTTTTTCACGATTCTCAAATACTAAAACAAATACTACACAACCCATATTCTACACATGAAAATTATCACCACCTGATGTTACTTGGTTGTCCTTTGTACCTTGATGTGGTAGAAGGGCTTGAGCATTTCAAGGGGCAACATTTTGTCGTTGTCAAAGAGAGGATAACAAAGTAGGAAATTTAACACCACATTTGAACAAATACAAAGTCTCAAAATTAAAACACAAATTTATTAGTGTAATATTGTAAACACTGGAAACTGTATTGGGTACTCAGTTTCAGCCAGAAGTTACAAGATAAAAATATTGATGATACATTGGTCATTGATTCACAACAGTTATATGCAGGCAATTAACAATGTAATGCTTACTGTAAAAGAGCTTGTTGGAATGACTTGAAAGTAGATTTAAATGCAACCTTAAAAGGCATTGATGTATAATATTGTACAATTAAGACATGCCATTAAACAAGATTTTATCTTTTGTGTATAACAGCTTGTAACTTGTTTAATCTATGTGAAAATCCTTCTTCGGGTTGACGTTTCTGTTTTATTAAGGTTAAAATTTAATTTTGTGAAATGCACAAAAGATATTTAGATGCTTAAGCATTGACAGTATATGGAATATAGTGGAGTACATTATAATTCTTAACTAAAATTACACTTAGTCAAGGAACACACAACAATCAATGCTAAGTGTTCTATCTGTTCTTTTTTTAGAATTTCACAATAATGAAAATTATGTGTGTTATTAAATACCCTCGACCATCCTATACTGCCAGAAGGCTCAAATAAATGTAACTGTTGCTTGACATCACAGCTTTTGGGAGTTCATTAACCACTTTGCTGGTATCATTTACCCACTTTTGGTTATTCATGAAGGGATAATTTATATATGCGGAGATATTAATTTAATAAAAATAAATAAATGCACTAGTTAATGCATCAGAATATGCTGAAATCTTTTCAACACAACCTACTCATAAGTAGATGCATTTAGAAGGTGAATGTTTTTTATTAGATAGTTATAACAATGTCGACTATTGCTTGGCACAACATTCAAGATTCAGCCATCAGATAATTTGCGTAATACTTTCAAACTGTAAAAAATCAGCCTGAGCTCTTAGATAATACAAAAAAAACTATATAGTATATAAAAAATAAATAGACAGGTATTATACAGAAGATTTTGAAATAAAGACGATGTTTTTCACTAAAGAGCCTATCAAAATCACATCCACACAAAATAATTATGTTGTCAGCAAAGATGACCAAAATTGCTAAAACACTCGAAATTGCTTCAGTCATAATTAACAGGCTAAAGCCTTTTTCTTGTATGAAGAAATTATACATTTATTATTTTCTTTCTGTTTACCAACAGAATACTTATGAATGCTGGTGGAGGTTTTCGGGTTTCGCTGCGTTGGCGGCATTTCTGGCTCTAGACGTTTCGCAGACATTGCAGTCTGCATCTTGAGGAGACGAAGTGAGATCAGATGGTAGGGATCTGCTTTTATATCCACTCGGCCTTCCTAGTTTAACCGTTGTCCATCGCTGATTGGATCATTCGAGTTGCTATCCTTTTCTCTTTGGTGGTTGCTCCAACGTATTTTCTTCCCTTTCACGTTTCCGTTGGAAGAGTCGCTTCCATGTTGCGCTGATGTGCAAACCGTCGTCCCGGTTGAAATTGACTGGATGTTTTTCGATTTTCATAGCTTCGCGAATTAACCTCGGAAAATATCGATCTTCTTTCGCGAGCAATTTCGTTTCCCCGAGCCTGTTTCTATGTACCGGGCCGCAGGTGAAGTGCTCCGCTATGGCCGACTCCGTCCAATTCTTGTTCATCATGGCCCGATTATGTTCGCCTAAGCGCCAGCGAATGGATCGTCCCGTTTGTCCTACATATACGTGTCCGCAGCTGCATGGAATCCTGTTGACTCCTTCAGATGTTAGCGGGCCGAGTGCATCTTTCGCAGACGGAAGTTCTTCTTTTATTTTTCTTAGCGTGTTTGAACGGACGACGATATTTTCTTTTTGTAGAACCCTGTCTATGCGTTCTGATGTCCCGGCGATGAAGGGAATTTTTGCGTAGGCTGTGGGCTTTGGTCGTTCCACCGAAGGTTTTTGCTTCGGTTTTATGTTCCGCCGGATGAAGGGGTGACTGTAGCCATTATTCATAAGTGCCCTTCTTATATGCTCTTCTTCGTCTTTTAGCGACTCGGGATCGGAGACCGTCTTTTTTCGGTGCATCAGGGTCTTGATTTTTGATGCCTTCTGCTGAGGATGGTGATGAGAGGCAGCATGCAGGTAACGGTCAGTATGCGTTTTTTCCGAAATACGCTGTGTCCAAGGCTTCCGTCAGGTCTCTTCTTCACCATGACGTCGAGAAATGGTAGGGTGCCGTTCTCTTCGACTTCCATGGTGAACTGGATGGCCGGGTGGACTTGGTTGAGTTGACGGTGGAACTCATGAAGTTTATTTGTCCCATGGGGCCAAATGACGAATGTGTCATTCACGCAAAGTCTAGTACCCCTACGGAAAGACCGGAAACTTAACAGAAATTTAACAGATTAAATGGACTTAAATGAAAAAATTGCATATAAGAAATCAAACTTATTACCATATATCACACATTACGAGAGTACAAAGTCATTATCAAATTACATAACAGTGAGGTATTTTTACATAAATATTATACAATCAAGATATAAAAATGAATTATTGTAACAGAATTTTATAACGTTAATACCTTTTATGCATGAAACGTATTTAAAGGAAATTCACGTGGACGACGAAAAACGTCAAACTTTCACGTCATGAATGAATGTGTGGATCAAGCAAAAATCTATTTGTAAAGTGATTTCTTCGGCCCTGGAACACATTCTCTTTCTGTTGCACCTGTTAAAAGAGCGAAAATGAATTTCTAAGAATGCCACTCATTAAACATGCTAAACCTAATGAAATTGATGCAGGAGGCAATGGGCATGCTTCAAATGTAAAATAAGGCAAATGCGCTTACGGCCCATAAACAATGTTTCTATGATGATCACATTACCATTTGTAAAATTAAACACATCACATTGCACTAGAAAATGTGCACTTTATCTATAATTTATTCCAAGCACAGTTGTATTTGCTGACGTTTACGTGTTCACAGCAGTTACAGTTAGACCATTTAAGATTTATATGTATTCACCATATAATAAGGAAAACTTTTGATATAGAGATTTCAATTTCTCGATCGAAAAATATATACATATTTCTAAATGTTTTGAAACAAAGAAGAATTATGTCTAGGATTATAAACAAATGCATAATGAGAAACAAGAAATATTCAAGTTAACAATTTCTGTAAATTCAAAATATTTAAATTAAAACAATGAGACATCGCTATGGTACACTTTTTTCATTCTATTACAAGCACAATTCTATCCTCTGGCGTCTCTGTTGCAGTTTAACTTATAAAACTCACTATAATCTACAGATAACCGCGAGAAGTTTTATACAGAAATTTCAGTTACTCAATCTAAAATTACTGCTCATTTTGTGAACTGACACGAACCATATTCACGGCCAGGGCAATGGACGACACAGCTTGGTGAAGTAAGCGAGGCTTAACACCTGAAAATGAGAAATATTTCCTCTCAAAATGCTTCTCGTACACCAACAAAAGAGAGAAATTTCTTTCCTTCCTTCCTAGAAGATATATCCATTGGAGGTATCTGTTAAGAAAATATAAAAGCATTCTCACAAAACGAATTCACATAACTATTCGTAGAACTAGTTCGTTAATCTTTCTGGTAAGAGAAGAATATATTTTCTTGAAGTTTGAAGGTAAATATGTCCTATTGAGAGAACTTCTATATTAAACAAGTAGTTATGGAAAGCCCTAATCCGCCTTCTTTCCTTTTAATACAATTTTAATATACAACAAGTAGGGGTTATATATGTTTTTCCGTGGTACAGCGGTGCTTTTCGTCACCTCGCCCTACAAACGAAATTTCTTTGAAATCCGTTCTGCCAATACCTTCCAAATTCATAGTTACAGAAGCATTCTAACCTTGATATCATGGTAGCCCTGTTTAATCGACCCGGTTGAAATACGACATTTTGCTTATTTATTATGTTATGTTATGTTTATATTAAAAGTTTTAAATTTGGTTCAAATTGATGAGAATAGTTAAACACAAATACTTGTAAAAATAATATTTTATCCGTTGTATTGTGGCAGCCTTGCTTTCCATATCTACAGTAAACATCTTGAAATTGCTATTTTATATTGCACGCCTGCTTCATACAAACCTTTGTCAAAATCGGTTTACCTAATTCCTTCCAAATTCATAATTGCCGAAAAGATGAAAGTTGGTGGAATACGTCCCTCCGATATCCAGGAAAAGTTGAGAAAAGTAGGTATGTGTTTCGGATACAAAGCAGCCTTCGTCATTGGCGATTCATCTACCATCTATCATTACTTACTTCTCCATACCATTGAGTTGACTTGTCACATTCTCACGTTTTGCATCAATGTTACCACACGAAAATGAAAATTTTAACAATTAAAAATTATTTTAAGACAATATCATTTAGCAAACAATGAAAATGATCTTATTCACAAATCTCTCTCGCAGAATACCTAATTGTTTTATCGAAGGTCATTTTACATTTTTTTTGAATAAATTGTTAAAAACACTGCCGTATGCGAGCAGAAGTATCTTAGGCAGTCATCGCAGATATTATTTTCAGTTTGTAATATTATTTATATGAAACGTGATGGTTTCTGAAGCAGGAAGGCCGAATGCCGTAGAGATGTAGGGCTGCACGCTAAAATTCAAAGAAAATGAATGACAGGTACAAAGAGACGTCGATTCCCATATTGTACGGAAAAGTAAATCATAATTTCATCGAGAATCAGGATGTTACTCGAGGTTAATGCCATAATTTGTCCGAGTTGCTGTCAAGATTATGTTTCCCGCGTCATGATGCCGTTACGCTAATTGTTCCTCCATCTCTCATCTATAATACCAGGGGATCCGCGGGATGTTTGGCCTCGCTCAAGCCGCCTTGGGCTGGTGGGGGGAATCACGTAGGTAGGTGTTTCGGATACAAAGCAGCATTCATCATTGGCGATTCATCTACCATCTATCACGTTCAATATTATTATCGTCTTCGTAGTTCTCCTACAGTGTGGATGTAAAATTTGATTGGAATTGAAAGCGCTGCCCTCGGAAGTAAAATATGAATGAAAGAAATGTAATTTCAAGAATCGCACGAAATACCGGACTAATGGCAAATGAACCTGAGCCTTGTCTCCTCGTTGAGACAAAAGTTATAGCAGGACAGACAAACGGATAATCAAGCAAACAGACCAAGTGCACAGGGATTCAACATAAGAGACCGCGCCAACGCAAATTGCGTGCCTCTGGGGTACATTTTAGGGAAATTTTTATTTGGCGTTTTCTTCGTTGTTTGATGTTTTCTGTGTGTCCGCTAAATTTCGTTTTGATTGGATAAGACTTAAAAATTAGCTCAGGAACTATAAGTGTGGTGTTCTAGAAAAACTATTGGCAGTCGTCTCTTAAGTTATTTGAACATGCACACGAAATTTTGTGAAAATAAAAAAATCGAGATTGCAGTTATCGTAGAACAGACAATGACGATTCATATGCTACAAGATTTTTATTTTTATTTTACAGGGTACTAACTGGAAACTGATGACAATATCAGAGATTCTGAATTTATTGTAAACGTTTACCTACTATGGGCTACATAAACGTTTTATTTTTCATGAATTAAACGCGTTCAAAATGATTTGATTTACAAAATTTAACCCACCATAGATACATCTCTCCTGGAATCTGGTAGAACTTGTTCGGGAGCCCAGAATCTTTGTAATGATGAAATTTTCAGCTTTACTAATATTTTTACCTTATATTAAGTTGAGATTTTGGTAGAATCTAATTCAATGAAACGATACTTAATGCATAAATCTCCTCTTTATACAGAACCATGTTGGTTACCAAATCTGACGGGCCAGTGACGGGTCGCCTGATTTTTATTACAATTTAAACCAATCTAGAAACATTCACCATTGTTTTAGATTTCTTTTCAAAAGTAAATGAGGTTGGCGGAGAATTAAGCAAAATTGCAACGTTTGTGCTGTCAGTTTCAGTATCCAACGAAACCTGCGAACATGTATTCAATGTCATTAATGTTTTGTTGAGTAAAGGTCGAAACTAATTAAGTGTGCATCATGTCAAGGCGGAAATTTCAGTATACACCAATTTTAATTACTCACCTAAAGATTTCAATGCCTTTTTCTGTCAAAATCAGATCTTTTGGAGACTGCTAGAGTAGTTCAAAATACAAATTCAAATTACATAAATGAAACACGGCTTTTAAAGTAATGCTATTTTTACGAATTTGTTATTATAATTCATAGAGTAATGTTAAAATAAAATTAATGTTAAACATTCATATATTTTGTAAATGATAAATAAACCAAATTTCACTGTCCTCATTAGCTTTTTTTAACCTATTAACTTCCGGAATCAACAATTTACAAGATGGCAACTGTAAATTTAACAATATAATAAATATTAAATATCATTATATGTTTCCCAATAATTAAATAAAATAGTTTCATTGCTCACACCCGGTTTTTTGACCTAGATATAATCCTCGCGGTTTCTCCCGAAATTTGCTATTCATTCGGTGGAAATCTCTCGGAATCAACTACTCATGAGGTGGCAACCCTAGTTTCCTAAAACTAACTAACAACTAAAGTGACCAATGAAACTTATTTTATTTAGTTATTAGTAAAATCAATAATGATTATTTAATCTCGTTTTATTTTTAAAGTTAGAGTTGTCACGTTGAAAACGGCTGATTCCGGGCGATATCCATATGAATAGTTAACCGCGATATCGTTTGTAGGTTAAAAAACACCTAATGAGAACATAGAATAATTGTATTTTTTATTTAGAAAATATATTAATATATAACGTCAGTTTTGCTTTATTATATGAAATATAATAAATAAATCTTAAAAATAGCATTACTTCAGTAGTAATATTTCATTTTAATTTGTTATTCGAACAACATCGAGCAGTCTCCAAAAGATCTGGTTTTGATAGTAAAAGGGCATGGATATCTTTAAAAGAGTATTTAAAATTGGTTCATACGTGAATTTCAGTCTTGACATGGTCCACATTTAATTTGCTTCGAACTTCACAGCACGATTCGTTAATAGCATTGAACAACGGTCACAAGCTGCGGTGGATACTGAAGCTTAAAACACAAGCGTTACACTATTATTTAATACTCCGTCATCTCCATTTACTTTTGAAATGAAATCTAAAACAATATTGAATGTATAATAATTGGTTTAAATAAAAATAAAAATCAGACGAACCTTTATTGGCACGTTAGCGTGGTAACCAACATGCTCCTGTATAAAGAGGATATTTGTACATTATTTATCACTTCAATGGCATCAATGGATAGGATTCTATCAAAATCTCAAATTAGTACTAGGTAAATTCAATTTCGAAGATTTTGGGCTGCCGGAAAAGTTCTACCAGATTCCGGGAGAAATGTATCTAAGATTGGTTAATTCCGGGAGACTCCCAGAATTCCGGAAGAGGTGGAACCCCAGACTCAGCGCCTCAGTGCCACTCGGGACGAATGTGGCGCCAAGTGTTAGTTAAACCTTTCTCTCAGATAACTGTCCTAAATACTTTTTCAACGTTTAGGTGAAATTGGTTGAGCTACACGAACGAATCGATTTCGAATAAAGGAGTAAATTATGGAACTGTTTTAATATAATTAATTACGTGAGCCGGTCCAGTAGTGTGACGTTGCTCGCGATACAGCTTCTGGTTAGGTCTCACGCATGGCTTCGACTTTAGTGATCGATATTTGTAAATTTCATTTTCCGGCAGCCCGCGGACCACCTGAAAGACACTCGAAGCCCAACAGTGGTCCGCGGAGCACACTTGGAGAACCGCAGCGTTAAAGTAGCTGTATTCAAGCATTACAAAGCCGAGGACCCTCAACGACGAGAACTATCTTCGCCCCTAATTCTGTACCTTCAAGTTACCGCATAAAAACAATAACAATACCTACTGGACATACAATTGCAATTGCAATTTTCTCGTTCGGCGGCGTTTGTTGTTGTATGACAAAATTTGAAAAATGCCCAGGATGAAAGCACGTTAACCCGTAACCACAGGCATCGGTCTCTCAGACCACACGAAAAATTTCAATAGTCTATTTTATGGTCCATGGATCATTTAGGCCTTTGAGGTTTTGTTTAGCTTTGTATCCTGGAGGTGGCTTTGTTTACTTCACGGTAGTTGCCTTCTAGCTTTGGACCTGTGCGTACTAGAGCGGGTTTAGTTTCGTTGCCGGTCTGAAAATCCGCTTGCCTGTGTCCACGTAATTTTTTTCGGGACAGTTCTTTCACACGGTTTCGGAAATTTCCTACGACATGTTGCAGTTATACCGTCCTGGACCGTCGCACGTCCAAAAATGAAAACCAAAACTGCCTTCCAATGTTTTATTTGTAGCAGCTCAATATATTTGAAATGTTCAGCACCCGCTTGAGGAGAGAGAGCGTGAGAGGGGGAGGGGAGGGCGTTGGAAAGGGAGTGGGATGGGAAGGGGGGATTGTAAGGGGGGGTTAAGGGGAGAGGGAGGGGAGTGGGTGGGAGAGTGGAGGGAGAGGAAGAGGGAGAAGGGGAGAGAGCGGGGTAGAGGGGGAGAGAGATAGAGACAGAAAAGAACCAAATGTACTAAATATTGAAAATAATTATGTGCGGTTAAGTATTTTATAGCGAAATTTATTTCTTTGTCTAACAATTTCTATTCACCCAAAACCATTTTTACACTCCGTACCACTCAATCATGTTAATTTAATATTTATTGCTTAATTTTAGTGCATATAAAAGTTGGTGTCATTAATTTGACTTTTCAAGATATTTCTAAAGGCTAAAGACTACTTAAAAAAGTTGTCCAGTATTGGAAAGTACCAGAACTTGGGTGACATTCGTGGTACCGCAAACAGCAACCAAGTTTTGAGAAGAGGATAAGTGAACACGAATTATATTTTGAATTTCTGTCACCCATTTGCTACTTCACGAAACATCTCTTGGAAAACGCTCATAACAGTACTTTTTACCATATGTTAACGACTTTTTATGCCAAAGGCAATAGATTTTTTTCTGGAACAATCAAAATTTATTCATTTTTTCCTCACTAGCGAGTTTGTATTTAAAAGAATTCTTCAATCCATTCCGAAAACACCATTGAAAGAATTCCTTTTGGTGACTTTATGGCGAGATATTTCCTATTTTCCTCCTCCTCTCTCCACCATACCTCTTTCCCATCTGTCTTTTTGTTTGATTTGTCATTCTTAACGGCCCCACTTCAGCCGTCCTCGGCTGAGGGGTGGTCAGCGTGTCTGGCTCCCAATGTTAAAGTCGCCCGAGTAAAATAGTAAAAGGTGCTTGCATACTCACCTTGAAAAAACATTCATTTTTTAGAGACACATTTCGTCATTGGAAATATATTTTTAATTCTAAAGATTTCACCTCTTAACCGATTTTCATTCTTTCCTTGTGTAACTATAATGTAGTAAACCAATCCCTAAATTTTGCAATTTCAAGAATATTATACTTTTTTCACAGTAGGATACTAAAACCACACATTTTTGCCAAATTTTAAAGTTGTACCCTATCTAGTAGTGAAATAATATTTATCTATTTGTTTAAATTTTAAATAATTATAACGGCCGCATCAACATATTGATGGAGATTTTTATTTGGGTATGTGCACCAAGTTCAAAATAACTTTAAAATTTCCGCTTCAACACGACATTATTTTTTTTCACGATTCTCAAATACTAAAACAAATACTACACAACCCATATTCTACACATGAAAATTATCACCACCTGATGTTACTTGGTTGTCCTTTGTACCTTGATGTGGTAGAAGGGCTTGAGCATTTCAAGGGGCAACATTTTGTCGTTGTCAAAGAGAGGATAACAAAGTAGGAAATTTAACACCACATTTGAACAAATACAAAGTCTCAAAATTAAAACACAAATTTATTAGTGTAATATTGTAAACACTGGAAACTGTATTGGGTACTCAGTTTCAGCCAGAAGTTACAAGATAAAAATATTGATGATACATTGGTCATTGATTCACAACAGTTATATGCAGGCAATTAACAATGTAATGCTTACTGTAAAAGAGCTTGTTGGAATGACTTGAAAGTAGATTTAAATGCAACCTTAAAAGGCATTGATGTATAATATTGTACAATTAAGACATGCCATTAAACAAGATTTTATCTTTTGTGTATAACAGCTTGTAACTTGTTTAATCTATGTGAAAATCCTTCTTCGGGTTGACGTTTCTGTTTTATTAAGGTTAAAATTTAATTTTGTGAAATGCACAAAAGATATTTAGATGCTTAAGCATTGACAGTATATGGAATATAGTGGAGTACATTATAATTCTTAACTAAAATTACACTTAGTCAAGGAACACACAACAATCAATGCTAAGTGTTCTATCTGTTCTTTTTTTAGAATTTCACAATAATGAAAATTATGTGTGTTATTAAATACCCTCGACCATCCTATACTGCCAGAAGGCTCAAATAAATGTAACTGTTGCTTGACATCACAGCTTTTGGGAGTTCATTAACCACTTTGCTGGTATCATTTACCCACTTTTGGTCATTCATGAAGGGATAATTTATATATGCGGAGATATTAATTTAATAAAAATAAATAAATGCACTAGTTAATGCATCAGAATATTCTAAAATCTTTTCAACACAACCTACTCATAAGTAGATGCATGTAGAAGGCGAATGTTTTTTATTAGATAGTTATAACAATGTCGACTCATGCTTGGCACAACATTCAAGATTCAGCCATCAGATAATTTGCGTAATACTTTCAAACTGTAAAAAATCAGCCTGAGCTCTTAGATAATACAAAAAAAACTATATAGTATATAAAAAATAAATAGACAGGTATTATACAGAAGATTTTGAAATAAAGACGATGTTTTTCACTAAAGAGCCTATCAAAATCACATCCACACAAAATAATTATGTTGTCAGCAAAGATGACCAAAATTGCTAAAACACTCGAAATTGCTTCAGTCATAATTAACAGGCTAAAGCCTTTTTCTTGTATGAAGAAATTATACATTTATTATTTTCTTTCTGTTTACCAACAGAATACTTATGAATGTTGGTGGAGGTTTTCGGGTTTCGCTGCGTTGGCGGCATTTCTGGCTCTAGACGTTTCGCAGACATTGCAGTCTGCATCTTGAGGAGGCGAAGTGAGATCAGATGGTAGGGATCTGCTTTTATATCCACTCGGCCTTCCTAGTTTAACCGTTGTCCATCGCTGATTGGATCATTCGAGTTGCTATCCTTTTCTCTTTGGTGGTTGCTCCAACGTATTTTCTTCCCTTTCACGTTTCCGTTGGAAGAGTCGCTTCCATGTTGCGCTGATGTGCAAACCGTCGTCCCGGTTGAAATTGACTGGATGTTTTTCGATTTTCATAGCTTCGCGAATTAACCTCGGAAAATATCGATCTTCTTTCGCGAGCAATTTCGTTTCCCCGAGCCTGTTTCTATGTACCGGGCCGCAGGTGAAGTGCTCCGCTATGGCCGACTCCGTCCAATTCTTGTTCATCATGGCCCGATTATGTTCGCCTAAGCGCCAGCGAATGGATCGTCCCGTTTGTCCTACATATACGTGTCCGCAGCTGCATGGAATCCTGTTGACTCCTTCAGATGTTAGCGGGCCGAGTGCATCTTTCGCAGACGGAAGTTCTTCTTTTATTTTTCTTAGCGTGTTTGAACGGACGACGATATTTTCTTTTTGTAGAACCCTGTCTATGCGTTCTGATGTCCCGGCGATGAAGGGAATTTTTGCGTAGGCTGTGGGCTTTGGTCGTTCCACCGAAGGTTTTTGCTTCGGTTTTATGTTCCGCCGGATGAAGGGGTGACTGTAGCCATTATTCATAAGTGCCCTTCTTATATGCTCTTCTTCGTCTTTTAGCGACTCGGGATCGGAGACCGTCTTTTTTCGGTGCATCAGGGTCTTGATTTTTGATGCCTTCTGCTGAGGATGGTGATGAGAGGCAGCATGCAGGTAACGGTCAGTATGCGTTTTTTCCGAAATACGCTGTGTCCAAGGCTTCCGTCAGGTCTCTTCTTCACCATGACGTCGAGAAATGGTAGGGTGCCGTTCTCTTCGACTTCCATGGTGAACTGGATGGCCGGGTGGACTTGGTTGAGTTGACGGTGGAACTCATGAAGTTTATTTGTCCCATGGGGCCAAATGACGAATGTGTCATTCACGCAAAGTCTAGTACCCCTACGGAAAGACCGGAAACTTAACAGAAATTTAACAGATTAAATGGACTTAAATGAAAAAATTGCATATAAGAAATCAAACTTATTACCATATATCACACATTACGAGAGTACAAAGTCATTATCAAATTACATAACAGTGAGGTATTTTTACATAAATATTATACAATCAAGATATAAAAATGAATTATTGTAACAGAATTTTATAACGTTAATACCTTTTATGCATGAAACGTATTTAAAGGAAATTCACGTGGACGACGAAAAACGTCAAACTTTCACGTCATGAATGAATGTGTGGATCAAGCAAAAATCTATTTGTAAAGTGATTTCTTCGGCCCTGGAACACATTCTCTTTCTGTTGCACCTGTAAAAAGAGCGAAAATGAATTTCTAAGAATGCCACTCATTAAACATGCTAAACCTAATGAAATTGATGCAGGAGGCAATGGGCATGCTTCAAATGTAAAATAAGGCAAATGCGCTTACGGCCCATAAACAATGTTTCTATGATGATCACATTACCATTTGTAAAATTAAACACATCACATTGCACTAGAAAATGTGCACTTTATCTATAATTTATTCCAACCACAGTTGTATTTGCTGACGTTTACGTGTTCACAGCAGTTACAGTTAGACCATTTAAGATTTATATGTATTCACCATATAATAAGGAAAACTTTTGATATAGAGATTTCAATTTCTCGATCGAAAAATATATACATATTTCTAAATGTTTTGAAACAAAGAAGAATTATGTCTAGGATTATAAACAAATGCATAATGAGAAACAAGAAATATTCAAGTTAACAATTTCTGTAAATTCAAAATATTTAAATTAAAACAATGAGACATCGCTATGGTACACTTTTTTCATTCTATTACAAGCACAATTCTATCCTCTGGCGTCTCTGTTGCAGTTTAACTTATAAAACTCACTATAATCTACAGATAACCGCGAGAAGTTTTATACAGAAATTTCAGTTACTCAATCTAAAATTACTGCTTATTTTGTGAACTGACACGAACCATATTCACGGCCAGGGCAATGGACGACACAGCTTGGTGAAGTAAGCGAGGCTTAACACCTGAAAATGAGAAATATTTCCTCTCAAAATGCTTCTCGTACACCAACAAAAGAGAGAAATTTCTTTCCTTCCTTCCTAGAAGATATATCCATTGGAGGTATCTGTTAAGAAAATATAAAAGCATTCTCACAAAACGAATTCACATAACTATTCGTAGAACTAGTTCGTTAATCTTTCTGGTAAGAGAAGAATATATTTTCTTGAAGTTTGAAGGTAAATATGTCCTATTGAGAGAACTTCTATATTAAACAAGTAGTTATGGAAAGCCCTAATCCGCCTTCTTTCCTTTTAATACAATTTTAATATACAACAAGTAGGGTTTATATATGTTTTTCCGTGGTACAGCGGTGCTTTTCGTCACCTCGCCCTACAAACGAAATTTCTTTGAAATCCGTTCTGCCAATACCTTCCAAATTCATAGTTACATAAGCATTCTAACCTTGATATCATGGTAGCCCTGTTTAATCGACCCGGTTGAAATACGACATTTTGCTTATTTATTATGTTATGTTATGTTTATATTAAAAGTATTAAATTTGGTTCAAATTGATGAGAATAGTTAAACACAAATACTTGTAAAAATAATATTTTATCCGTTGTATTGTGGCAGCCTTGCTTTCCATATCTACAGTAAACATCTTGAAATTGCTATTTTATATTGCACGCCTGCTTCATACAAACCTTTGTCAAAATCGGTTTACCTAATTCCTTCCAAATTCATAATTGCCGAAAACATGAAAGTTGGTGGAATACGTCCCTCCGATATCCAGGAAAAGTTGAGAAAAGTAGGTATGTGTTTCGGATACAAAGCAGCCTTCGTCATTGGCGATTCATCTACCATCTATCATTACTTACTTCTCCATTCCATTGAGTTGACTTGTCACATTCTCACGTTTTGCATCAATGTTACCACACGAAAATGAAAATTTTAACAATTAAAAATTATTTTAAGACAATATCATTTAGCAAACAATGAAAATGATCTTATTCACAAATCTCTCTCGCAGAATACCTAATTGTTTTATCGAAGGTCATTTTACATTTTTTTTGAATAAATTGTTAAAAACACTGCCGTATGCGAGCAGAAGTATCTTAGGCAGTCATCGCAGATATTATTTTCAGTTTGTAATATTATTTATATGAAACGTGATGGTTTCTGAAGCAGGAAGGCCGAATGCCGTAGAGATGTAGGGCTGCACGCTAAAATTCAAAGAAAATGAATGACAGGTACAAAGAGACGTCGATTCCCATATTGTACGGAAAAGTAAATCATAATTTCATCGAGAATCAGGATGTTACTCGAGGTTAATGCCATAATTTGTCCGAGTTGCTGTCAAGATTATGTTTCCCGCGTCATGATGCCGTTACGCTAATTGTTCCTCCATCTCTCATCTATAATACCAGGGGATCCGCGGGATGTTTGGCCTCGCTCAAGCCGCCTTGGGCTGGTGGGGGGAATCACGTAGGTAGGTGTTTCGGATACAAAGCAGCATTCATCATTGGCGATCCATATACCATCTATCACGTTCAATATTATTATCGTCTTCGTAGTTCTCCTACAGTGTGGATGTAAAATTTGATTGGAATTGAAAGCGCTGCCCTCGGAAGTAAAATATGAATGAAAGAAATGTAATTTCAAGAATCGCACCAAATACCGGACTAATGGCAAATGAACCTGAGCCTTGTCTCCTCGTTGAGACAAAAGTTATAGCAGGACAGACAAACGGATAATCAAGCAAACAGACCAAGTGCACAGGGATTCAACATAAGAGACCGCGCCAACGCAAATTGCGTGCCTCTGGGGTACCTTTTAGTGAAATTTTTATTTTGCGTTTTCTTCGTTGTTTGATGTTTTCTGTGTGTCCGCTAAATTTCGTTTTGATTGGATAAGACTTAAAAATTAGCTCAGGAACTATAAGTGTGGTGTTCTAGAAAAACTATTGGCAGTCGTCTCTTAAGTTATTTGAACATGCACACGAAATTTTGTGAAAATAAAAAAATCGAGATTGCAGTTATCGTAGAACAGACAATGACGATTCATATGCTACAAGATTTTTATTTTTATTTTACAGGGTACTAACTGGAAACTGATGACAATATCAGAGATTCTGAATTTATTGTAAACGTTTACCTACTATGGGCTACATAAACGTTTTATTTTTCATGAATTAAACGCGTTCAAAAAGATTTGATTTACAAAATTTAACCCACCATAGATACATCTCTCCTGGAATCTGGTAGAACTTGTTCGGGAGCCCAGAATCTTTGTAATGATGTAATTTTCAGCTTTACTAATATTTTTACCTTATATTAAGTTGAGATTTTGGTAGAATCTAATTCAATGAAACGATACTTAATGCATAAATCTCCTCTTTATACAGAACCATGTTGGTTACCAAATCTGACGGGCCAGTGACGGGTCGCCTGATTTTTATTACAATTTAAACCAATCTAGAAACATTCACCATTGTTTTAGATTTCTTTTCAAAAGTAAATGAGGTTGGCGGAGAATTAAGCAAAATTGCAACGTTTGTGCTGTCAGTTTCAGTATCCAACGAAACCTGCGAACATGTATTCAATGTCATTAATGTTTTGTTGAGTAAAGGTCGAAACTAATTAAGTGTGCATCATGTCAAGGCGGAAATTTCAGTATACACCAATTTTAATTACTCACCTAAAGATTTCAATGCCTTTTTCTGTCAAAATCAGATCTTTTGGAGACTGCTAGAGTAGTTCAAAATACAAATTCAAATTACATAAATGAAACACGGCTTTTAAAGTAATGCTATTTTTACGAATTTGTTATTATAATTCATAGAGTAATGTTAAAATAAAATTAATGTTAAACATTCATATATTTTGTAAATGATAAATAAACCAAATTTCACTGTCCTCATTAGCTTTTTTTAACCTATTAACTTCCGGAATCAACAATTTACAAGATGGCAACTGTAAATTTAACAATATAATAAATATTAAATATCATTATATGTTTCCCAATAATTAAATAAAATAGTTTCATTGCTCACACCCGGTTTTTTGACCTAGATATAATCCTCGCGGTTTCTCCCGAAATTTGCTATTCATTCGGTGGAAATCTCTCGGAATCAACTACTCATGAGGTGGCAACCCTAGTTTCCTGTTTCTACGAGCAAATTTTCAAGACGTCTCTTGTGTGAAGAGAAAATATTATCTGTAGTTGTAAGAATTTCAGAAATCAGGGACGTGAATTCCATAGGAGTAAAATGAGCATCAACCGACTTGAATCAGCACATCTGAGAAAATATCAAAAAATGAAATTTAGTAACAGCGGAAGAATGATATGCGAGATATAAAAGGAAATAAGTAGGAAGGGACTCACCCAGGGTTGCCACCTTATGAGTAGTTGATTCCGGGAGATTTCCTTTTCATGATAGAAAATTCCGGGAGAATCCGGGAGTATTTTCTCTAGGTCGAAAAACAACTAAAGTGACCAATGAAACTTATTTTATTTAGTTATTAGTAAAATCAATAATGATTATTTAATCTCGTTTTATTTTTAAAGTTAGAGTTGTCACGTTGAAAACGGCTGATTCCGGGCGATATCCATATGAATAGTTAACCGCGATATCGTTTGTAGGTTAAAAAACACCTAATGAGAACATAGAATAATTGTATTTTTTATTTAGAAAATATATTAATATATAACGTCAGTTTTGCTTTATTATATGAAATATAATAAATAAATCTTAAAAATAGCATTACTTCAGTAGTAATATTTCATTTGAATTTGTTATTCGAACAACATCGAGCAGTCTCCAAAAGATCTGGTTTTGATAGTAAAAGGGCATGGATATCTTTAAAAGAGTATTTAAAATTGGTTCATACGTGAATTTCAGTCTTGACATGGTCCACATTTAATTTGCTTCGAACTTCACAGCACGATTCGTTAATAGCATTGAACAACGGTCACAAGCTGCGGTGGATACTGAAGCTTAAATCACAAGCGTTACACTATTATTTAATACTCCGTCATCTCCATTTACTTTTGAAATGAAATCTAAAACAATATTGAATGTATAATAATTGGTTTAAATAAAAATAAAAATCAGACGAACCTTTATTGGCACGTTAGCGTGGTAACCAACATGCTCCTGTATAAAGAGCATATTTGTACATTATTTATCACTTCAATGGCATCAATGGATAGGATTCTATCAAAATCTCAAATTAGTACTAGGTAAATTCAATTTCGAAGATTTTGGGCTGCCGGAAAAGTTCTACCAGATTCCGGGAGAAATGTATCTAAGATTGGTTAATTCCGGGAGACTCCCAGAATTCCGGAAGAGGTGGAACCCCAGACTCAGCGCCTCAGTGCCACTCGGGACGAATGTGGCGCCAAGTGTTAGTTAAACCTTTCTCTCAGATAACTGTCCTAAATACTTTTTCAACGTTTAGGTGAAATTGGTTGAGCTACACGAACGAATCGATTTCGAATAAAGGAGTAAATTATGGAACTGTTTTAATATAATTAATTACGTGAGCCGGTCCAGTAGTGTGACGTTGCTCGCGATACAGCTTCTGGTTAGGTCTCACGCATGGCTTCGACTTTAGTGATCGATATTTGTAAATTTCATTTTCCGGCAGCCCGCGGACCACCTGAAAGACACTCGAAGCCCAACAGTGGTCCGCGGAGCACACTTGGAGAACCGCAGCGTTAAAGTAGCTGTATTCAAGCATTACAAAGCCGAGGACCCTCAACGACGAGAACTATCTTCGCCCCTAATTCTGTACCTTCAAGTTACCGCATAAAAACAATAACAATACCTACTGGACATACAATTGCAATTGCAATTTTCTCGTTCGGCGGCGTTTGTTGTTGTATGACAAAATTTGAAAAATGCCCAGGATGAAAGCACGTTAACCCGTAACCACAGGCATCGGTCTCTCAGACCACACGAAAAATTTCAATAGTCTATTTTATGGTCCATGGATCATTTAGGCCTTTGAGGTTTTGTTTAGCTTTGTATCCTGGAGGTGGCTTTGTTTACTTCACGGTAGTTGCCTTCTAGCTTTGGACCTGTGCGTACTAGAGCGGGTTTAGTTTCGTTGCCGGTCTGAAAATCCGCTTGCCTGTGTCCACGTAATTTTTTTCGGGACAGTTCTTTCACACGGTTTCGGAAATTTCCTACGACATGTTGCAGTTATACCGTCCTGGACCGTCGCACGTCCAAAAATGAAAACCAAAACTGCCTTCCAATGTTTTATTTGTAGCAGCTCAATATATTTGAAATGTTCAGCACCCGCTTGAGGAGAGAGAGCGTGAGAGGGGGAGGGGAGGGCGTTGGAAAGGGAGTGGGATGGGAAGGGGGGATGGTAAGGGGGGGTTAAGGGGAGAGGGAGGGGAGTGGGTGGGAGAGTGGAGGGAGAGGAAGAGGGAGAAGGGGAGAGAGCGGGTAGAGGGGGAGAGAGATAGAGACAGAAAAGAACCAAATGTACTAAATATTGAAAATAATTATGAGCGGTTAAGTATTTTATAGCGAAATTTATTTCTTTGTCTAACAATTTCTATTCACCCAAAACCATTTTTACACTCCGTAGCACTCAATCATGTTAATTTAATATTTATTGCTTAATTTTTAGTGCATATAAAAGTTGGTGTCATTAATTTGACTTTTCAAGATATTTCTAAAGGCTAAAGACTACTTAAAAAAGTTGTCCAGTATTGGAAAGTACCAGAACTTGGGTGACATTCGTGGTACCGCAAACAGCAACCAAGTTTTGAGAAGAGGATAAGTGAACACGAATTATATTTTGAATTTCTGTCACCCATTTGCTACTTCACGAAACATCTCTTGGAAAACGCTCATAACAGTACTTTTTACCATATGTTAACGACTTTTTATGCCAAAGGCAATAGATTTTTTTCTGGAACAATCAAAATTTATTCATTTTTTCCTCACTAGCGAGTTGGTATTTAAAAGAATTCTCCAATCCATTCCGAAAACACCATTGAAAGAATTCCTTTTGGTGACTTTATGGCGAGATATTTCCTATTTTCCTCCTCCTCTCTCCACCATACCTCTTTCCCATCTGTCTTTTTGTTTGATTTGTCATTCTTAACGGCCCCACTTCAGCCGTCCTCGGCTGAGGGGTGGTCAGCGTGTCTGGCTCCCAATGTTAAAGTCGCCCGAGTAAAATAGTAAAAGGTGCTTGCATACTCACCTTGAAAAAACATTCATTTTTTAGAGACACATTTCGTCATTGGAAATATATTTTTAATTCTAAAGATTTCACCTCTTAACCGATTTTCATTCTTTCCTTGTGTAACTATAATGTAGTAAACCAATCCCTAAATTTTGCAATTTCAAGAATATTATACTTTTTTCACAGTAGGATACTAAAACCACACATTTTTGCCAAATTTTAAAGTTGTACCCTATCTACTAGTGAAATAATATTTATCTATTTGTTTAAATTTTAAATAATTATAACGGCCGCATCAACATATTGATGGAGATTTTTATTTGGGTATGTGCACCAAGTTCAAAATAACTTTAAAATTTCCGCTTCAACACGACATTATTTTTTTTTCACGATTCTCAAATATTAAAACAAATACTACACAACCCATATTCTACACATGAAAATTATCACCACCTGATGTTACTTGGTTGTCCTTTGTACCTTGATGTGGTAGAAGGGCTTGAGCATTTCAAGGGGCAACATTTTGTCGTTGTCAAAGAGAGGATAACAAGGTAGGAAATTTAACACCACATTTGAACAAATACAAAGTCTCAAAATTAAAACACAAATTTATTAGTGTAATATTGTAAACACTGGAAACTGTATTGGGTACTCAGTTTCAGCCAGAAGTTACAAGATAAAAATATTGATGATACATTGGTCATTGATTCACAACAGTTATATGCAGGCAATTAACAATGTAATGCTTATTGTAAAAGAGCTTGTTGGAATGACTTGAAAGTAGATTTAAATGCAACCTTAAAAGGCATTGATGTATAATATTGTACAATTAAGACATGCCATTAAACAAGATTTTATCTTTTGTGTATAACAGCTTGTAACTTGTTTAATCTATGTGAAAATCCTTCTTCGGGTTGACGTTTCTGTTTTATTAAGGTTAAAATTTAATTTTGTGAAATGCACAAAAGATATTTAGATGCTTAAGCATTGACAGTATATGGAATATAGTGGAGTACATTATAATTCTTAACTAAAATTACACTTCAAGGAACACACAACAATCAATGCTAAGTGTTCTATCTGTTCTTTTTTTAGAATTTCACAATAATGAAAATTATGTGTGTTATTAAATACCCTCGACCATCCTATACTTCCAGAAGGCTCAAATAAATGTAACTGTTGCTTGACATCAAAGCTTTTGGGAGTTCATTAACCACTTTGCTGGTATCATTTACCCACTTTTGGTCATTCATGAAGGGATAATTTATATATGCGGAGATATTAATTTAATAAAAATAAATAAATGCACTAGTTAATGCATCAGAATATTCTAAAATCTTTTCAACACAACCTACTCATAAGTAGATGCATGTAGAAGGCAAATGTTTTTTATTAGATAGTTATAACAATGTCGACTCATGCTTGGCACAACATTCAAGATTCAGCCATCAGATAATTTGCGTAATACTTTCAAACTGTAAAAAATCAGCCTGAGCTCTTAGATAATACAAAAAAAACTATATAGTATATAAAAAATAAATAGACAGGTATTATACAGAAGATTTTGAAATAAAGACGATGTTTTTCACTAAAGAGCCTATCAAAATCACATCCACACAAAATAATTATGTTGTCAGCAAAGATGACCAAAATTGCTAAAACACTCGAAATTGCTTCAGTCATAATTAACAGGCTAAAGCCTTTTTCTTGTATGAAGAAATTATACATTTATTATTTTCTTTCTGTTTACCAACAGAATACTTATGAATGCTGGTGGAGGTTTTCGGGTTTCGCTGCGTTGGCGGCATTTCTGGCTCTAGACGTTTCGCAGACATTGCAGTCTGCATCTTGAGGAGACGAAGTGAGATCAGATTGTAGGGATCTGCTTTTATATCCACTCGGCCTTCCTAGTTTAACCGTTGTCCATCGCTGATTGGATCATTCGAGTTGCTATCCTTTTCTCTTTGGTGGTTGCTCCAACGTATTTTCTTCCCTTTCACGTTTCCGTTGGAAGAGTCGCTTCCATGTTGCGCTGATGTGCAAACCGTCGTCCCGGTTGAAATTGACTGGATGTTTTTCGATTTTCATAGCTTCGCGAATTAACCTCGGAAAATATCGATCTTCTTTCGCGAGCAATTTCGTTTCCCCGAGCCTGTTTTTATGTACCGGGCCGCAGGTGAAGTGCTCCGCTATGGCCGACTCCGTCCAATTCTTGTTCATCATGGCCCGATTATGTTCGCCTAAGCGCCAGCGAATGGATCGTCCCGTTTGTCCTACATATACGTGTCCGCAGCTGCATGGAATCCTGTTGACTCCTTCAGATGTTAGCGGGCCGAGTGCATCTTTCGCAGACGGAAGTTCTTTTATTTTTCTTAGCGTGTTTGAACGGACGACGATATTTTCTTTTTGTAGAACCCTGTCTATGCGTTCTGATATCCCGGCGATGAAGGGAATTTTTGCGTAGGCTGTGGGCTTTGGTCGTTCCACCGAAGGTATTTGCTTCGGTTTTATGTTCCGCCGGATGAAGGGGTGACTGTAGCCATTATTCATAAGTGCCCTTCTTATATGCTCTTCTTCGTGTTTTAGCGACTCGGGATCGGAGACCGTCTTTTTTCGGTGCATCAGGGTCTTGATTTTTGATGCCTTCTGCTGAGGATGGTGATGAGAGGCAGCATGCAGGTAACGATCAGTATGCGTTTTTTCCGAAATACGCTGTGTCCAAGGCTTCCGTCAGGTCTCTTCTTCACCATGACGTCGAGAAATGGTAGGGTGCCGTTCTCTTCGACTTCCATGGTGAACTAGATGGCCGGGTGGACTTGGTTGAGTTGACGGTGGAACTCATGAAGTTTATTTGTCCCATGGGGCCAAATGACGAATGTGTCATTCACGCAAAGACTGCAGCGCCTATCGCGGACACCTTAGCATGGTGAACTATGTGTAAAAGCTGGGAATCTATTCTCCCATAAGAGTTTCATACCCCTGCATCCACGTAACGCAGCCAGCATGAAGGTTGAGGACCACATGATACTAGCGCCTTATACTCGAAATGCTCCATATATAGATTGGCTATGACGGGGGAGAGAGGACAGCCTATATCTGCTCCCTCCTTCTGGTCGTAAAACTGTCCGTTCGACAGGAAGTAGTTGTTGGTGAGGCAGAATTCTGTTAACTACGGATAGTCTGCCGGCAGTCCATGATGTATAAGCTCCTTCAAGATTTCGATGGAGTCCTTTATAGGAACCTTAGTGAAGAGTGATGTCACGTCAAAGCTTACAAGAATATCGTTCTCCGAAACTTTCATGTCGTTTAGCCTTTCTATCAAATGTGCTGAATTCTTCACGTGCGATTCCGTTCCGCCTACGTACGTCTGTAAGCTGCCTGCGAAGTATTTTGACAGCCGATGTGTTGGGGAGCCGATGGCGCTGACGATGGGTCTCAGAGGAACGTCGTTCTTGTGTATTTTTGGTAACCCAAACAGTTGTGGAGGCCTGGATGATGACGGCAGTAAATTCCGTTGGTCTTAAATAGGTATTGATGATTTCTAAATCAACTCTCGGATTTTCCTTTCGGTTTTCATCGTCGGGTCGCCTTTTAAGGGGAGTAAGTTGTATTGTCCAGCAGATTGCGGATCTTCTCGTCGTAGTCCTCCTTGGAGATGATTACGGTGGCGTTTCCCTTATCAGACGATAAAATCACGATACTTTTCTTGTTTTTCAAATCTGTGATGGCCTGACTTTCGGCTGTTGAGATGTTGGAGGTTGGCGGTCTTGCTTTACGAATAATATGCGCCACCTCTTGGCGCATTTCTTCTGCTTGGTTCGATTTCAGATTTCGGATGGCCGCTTCCACTCCCACGACAATTTCTTCCTTAGGTATTTTGTTGGGAGAGATAGCGAAGTTCAGACCTTTCGCTAAGACTGATTTTGCTGCATCGGAGAAATTGACGTCCGTTAGGATGTAAATCGTCTTTTCATGGCTCGGCGTCCTTTATGGGAACCTTAGTGAAGAGTGAGATCACGTCAAAGCTTACTAGAATATCGTTCTCCGATACTTTCATGTCGTTTTGCCTTTCTATAAAATGTGCTGAATTCTTCACGTGCGATTCCGTTCCGCCTACGTACGTCTGTAAGCTGCGTGCGAAGTATTTTGACAGCCCGATATGTTGGGGAGCCGATGGCGCGGACGATGTGTCTCAGAGGAACGTCGTTCTTGTGTATTTTTGGTAACCCATATAGTCCTGTAGGCCTGGATGATGACGACGGTAGGTTACTTTGGTTTTTATATGTATAGAGGGTTTCTTAATCAGCTCTATGTTTTTCCTTTCGGTTTTCATCGTCGGGTCGCCTTTGAGTGTGGAGTAAGTTGGATCGTCCAGCAGATTGCGGATCTTCTCGTCGTAATCCTCCGAGGAGATGATTAAGGTGGCGTTTCGCTTATCTGCCTGTAAAATCAAGATGCTTTTGTTGTTTTTCAAAACTTTGATGGCCTGTCTTTCGGCTGTTGAGATGTTGGAGGTTGGCGGTCTTGCTTTACGAATAATATGCGCCACCTCTTGGCGCATTTCTTCTGCTTGGTTCGATTTCAGATTTCGGATGGCCGCTTCCACTCCCACGACAATTTCTTCCTTAGGTATTTTGTTGGGAGAGATAGCGAAGTTCAGACCTTTCGCTAAGACTGATTTTGCTGCATCGGAGAAATTGACGTCCGTTAGGATGTAAATCGTCTTTTCATGGCTCGGCGTCCTTTATGGGAACCTTAGTGAAGAGTGAGATCACGTCAAAGCTTACTAGAATATCGTTCTCCGATACTTTCATGTCGTTTTGCCTTTCTATAAAATGTGCTGAATTCTTCACGTGCGATTCCGTTCCGCCTACGTACGTCTGTAAGCTGCGTGCGAAGTATTTTGACAGCCCGATATGTTGGGGAGCCGATGGCGCGGACGATGTGTCTCAGAGGAACGTCGTTCTTGTGTATTTTTGGTAACCCATATAGTCCTGTAGGCCTGGATGATGACGACGGTAGGTTACTTTGGTTTTTATATGTATAGAGGGTTTCTTAATCAGCTCTATGTTTTTCCTTTCGGTTTTCATCGTCGGGTCGCCTTTGAGTGTGGAGTAAGTTGGATCGTCCAGCAGATTGCGGATCTTCTCGTCGTAATCCTCCGAGGAGATGATTAAGGTGGCGTTTCGCTTATCTGCCTGTAAAATCAAGATGCTTTTGTTGTTTTTCAAAACTTTGATGGCCTGTCTTTCGGCTGTTGAGATGTTGGAGGATGGTGGTCTTGCTTTACGAAAAATACGCGCCACCTCAGATTCAGAATTCAGATTTCGGATGGCCGCTTCCACTACCAGACAATTTCTTCATTAGGTATTTTGTTGGGAGCAATAGCGATGTTCAGACCTTTCGCTAAGACTGATTTTGCTGCATCGGAGAAATTGATGTCCGTTAGGTTGTAAATCATCTAGTCGTGGCACGGCGTCGGATCTGGATGTTGATTCTTATGGAGATTTTAAAATTTCTTAACCTGCTTATCCTTGAAAGACCACTGGGTTTTGGTTGAGGTGGTGGTTGTGGTTGTTCTCAGTCTTCGTGAGACATAACGGAGGCGAGCTCTAGGTGGTGTCGTAGAGATTATGAGCGCATTGAAGAAGCGCGTAACTCGTGGAGCGTATGCGTTTACGCAGGAGTGCTTGGCTTGTTGAAAAAGGCGAGTGATGACAAAAGCTTGCACTTCTGTTTGTGGAGACGCTCGAATCTCCTTCAATTCCTCTGGATGTTCTCCCCGTAGAGGGATATCAATTTGAGTTGAAGGCTTTCGCAGCGTTGCTGAATGCTGGTGGAGGTTTTCGGGTTTCGCTGCGTTGGCGGCATTTCTGGCTCTCGACGTTTCGCAGACATTGCAGTCTGCATCTTCAGGAGATGAAATGAGATCCCGTCAGCTGTATGACTTTGCATCAGTGAGAGCTTTCCACTACTGTGCGGTTAAGCTTTCAGTGGTTGGGCTGGGAGGTAGCAGGATGCTAATTGGACAGGTCCACTCGCTGTATGAAGAATGGCGGCTGTAGCTTCCGATGTCTTTTCTGAGGAATCGTTACTTCATATGCTGAAATGTCCTCTCTAACAAGGATGGCTGTTCCTCCTCCTAGTCTGCCCTCCCTGTCTGTTCGAAATACCTTGAATCCGGGTGCCGCCCATTTCCAAGATGGCTTAAGGTGTGTTTCGTGTATAAGAGCTACTGTGACGTTGTTTCCCTGGAGGAAAGCTAGCAGTTCAGGTGTTTTTGTTCTTATACCACCGTTGCAGTTCCAGGTGATAAGGACTATTCCGGAGAGCTGGGTGTTCTTATCCATGCATAGTCAGTATTTGGCCGGACAGTTGGGCAAGCACTTGTCCAAGGGCCGCGATTTGTTTCTGCAGGACTGATGTAAGGAGGGAGGTTAGGGCCGAATCCGTTGTCGGGAGGAAAGATGGATTATCTGTAGTTAGTTCAGGTTGAGGTGGTATCTGTCTGTGGCGAAGGGTGACGTTGGGTTCCTGTATCGTCTCGCCGTTTGTGGCTGCGGGATGCAGGAGTGGTGGGAAGTCCGAATTTTGGTGTGGATGTGCTGTGTTCTTTCTTTTGCTGCCCCAGGCGTTGCCTCTTGGAGCTGGTTCCGGTACATAGGCAGGGGGTGCCTGCTGGGGCTGAGAGGTTTCCAGCGATCCAAACCATTTCCTTGCCTCTCGTTGGTATACCGGGCAGGTCTTATAGAAGGCGGGATGTGGGCCTCCACAGTTACAGCATGTGGCAGGACCATCCTCCTTTTTCTTCGGGCAGGTTTTCTTCAGGTGGAGGCCGCCACAGTTATAGCATCGAGGTGCCGCTGGGCAGAACGTTGATGAATGTCCGAAACGATTGCATTGGAAGCACATCTGTGGTTCTTCATGTCGGTATCGTAGAATGTGGACTCAAGAATTCCCGATGGAAGTCCATCGGAGGAAATCTTTTGGGTCCCATCCTTGGGCTGTGGCGAGGGTTGATACTACGAATGTCCCTAGGGGTGATTTGTAAGCTCGGCGAATCTGACGAGTGCGTAAGACTGGAACCTTCATGTCCTCCAGAATTTCCTTGAGATAAGATTCTTCCATTATTGTATAAAGCCCTCTTATGGTAAAGCTAGGGGTTTTTTCCTCTATGGTCCCCCAGGTGGAGAACTGTGCTTGTTCTTCTCTTAACATAGTCTGCACACTTTTGTGGTCTTCTATATTGGTTAGCTGTAGCCTGGTATATTGCCTACGTGATGTCACTTGGAAAGAGTGGTCCTTTATGACACTCATGACGGCTGTTATAAATTGTCGGAAGTCTGCCAATTCATATAATAGAATTGCTGGCGGCTTAGGTAGACTTGTCTGGGATGGCTCGGCGGGAGGGGAGCTGGAAGCAGGCCCCGGAGTGACGTCTGTATTAGCGTCTCTGAGGAGCGGGTCGTAGCGGTTGTTGGTTTCTACCGTTTAGTGTTGGACGGCAATAGTCTCGGCAGCGGTGAAGTATGGCTTAAATTTTGTCTTCCGCTTCTTCTTTGGCTGTTGAAAGGTGCCCGTGCCAATGGACATTCTAGCTCGTGTATCAGCATCCTCTTGGATAGGGGCTAGTTGGGAGTTATCGTTGTTGTTTTGGCCCTTGAAAAGGCCTTCGTCAGTTGGTTTCCCTTGGCTTGGTGTGCTGTCTAGAATTACTAGCCGGTCTTTCGAAGTCAGATATTGGGAGTCAATTTTCCGGTCGTTTGGACCGGCGTCAATCTTAAAATCTTTTCCGAAGAGGATGTGTTTGATATTACTGGGTAATGATGTATCGACGTTCGTCCTAGGAGGAATCGTCCTATGTTGTACCTTTTTTGCCGGCGGTGATCTGAGCAGCGATATTTCGCAGAGCGGGTTTAAAGCTGAGGGGGCTGAAGCCCTTCCCCTCTAGCCTACCAACTGCCACCTGTCCGAATAGTCAAAAGAACACGATGTGCGGGTGAGAAGGTGGACCTATGTTAGCCACCCCCCGCTGCAAGAGAGAAAGTGTGACCGTGCAAGGTTCCCCCAGGTGCTCCGCTCGCAGCAAGGCGTGCGGTTTACCCCTGAGTAGATCCTGGTCACGCTTAGAAGGCCCTGGTAGGTCTGGGCCACAGCGGATTACAGTACTTCCTCCCCAGGGGGAGTTTTCCAAACACCAGCCAGAGCAACGGAATAGCTAGAGGAGTTCGTTATTGTTGAGTCGCTGACCTTAAGCCGGCGAATGATCGATTGATCGATCGATCAATGTTTTCGATGAGCCGATCGATGAGATCCGATGGTAGGGATCAGCTTTTATATCCGCTCGGTCTTCCTAGTTTAACCGTTGTCCATCGCTGATTGGTTCGTTCGAGTTGCTATCCCTTTCTCTTTGGCGGTTGCTCCAACGTATTTTTCTTCCCTTTCAGGTTTCCGTTGGAAGAGTCGCTTCCATGTTGGGCTGATGTGCAAACCGTCGTCCCGGTTGAAATTGAATGGATGTTTTTCGATTTCAATAGCTTCGCGAATTCACCTCGGAAAATATCGATCTTCTTTCGCGAGCAATTGCGTTTCCTCGAGCGTGATTTTATGTCCCGGGCCGGAGGTGAAGTGTTCCGCTATGGCCGACTCCCTCCATTTCTTATTCATCATGGCACGTTTATGTTCGGCTAAGCGGCAGCGAATGGATCGTCCTGTTTGTCCGACGTATACGTGTCCGCAGCTGCTTGGAATTCTGTAGACTCCTTCAGATGTTAGCGGGTCGAGTGCATCTTTCGCAGACGGAAGTTCTTCTTTTACTTTTCTTAGCGTGTTAAAACGGACGACGATATTTTCTTTTCGTAGAACACTGGCTATGCGTTCTGATGTCCCGGCGATGAAGGGAATTTTTGCGTAGGCTGTGGGCTTTGGTCGTTCCACCGAAGGTTTCTCTTTCGGTTTTAAGTTCCGCCGGATGAAGGGGCCGCCAACGCAGCGAAACCCGTAACCCTCCACCAGCATTCAGCAACGCTGCGAAAGCCTTCAAGTCAGATAGAATACTTATGAATTTAAACACAATTTCTTTAAATAAATAAAACATCCTAATCAAGTCGAATTCCCTCCTAAGGCCTGTCGACACATTTCATACACCACATAGCTGATGCCAACTGCAGGGACCACTTTCATGAAGCTGGGCCTTATTCCTCGATAGAGACCAAAGAATCCCTCCCTTGCTATTATCTCACGTATTAATCTCGTCATGGTTTGGGCATGCTCTGGGCTTCTCAGTATATCTGAAAATACAAAAGAAAGTCAACATCATAACGTTGGAAAAGAGAAGAAGCGGAAAGCATATTATGTGACCAAACAAAAGATCACAGAGAATTAATTTGAACTCATGAATTATTATGACATATTCTTTGCAAGATTATTAACTTGGTAATATATTAACCCTTTCTGGTCTGAGTGATTTAAAAAATATCTCATACAAGATTGATGGCATTGCTGACATAGAAGCAATAAAATAATTACGTGTACTTTTTATAAATTTTTATTGGCACATACAGTTTAACTTATGTGAAAAAATGGGCCGATCATAGGTATACCAATGGCCAAAGGGAAAAAATCAGGGATGTCGATATCTGACCGGAAAGGGTTAATTCCCTTGGCGACAAAAAAATACTGGACAAATTAACATTCAAGGAAGCTACTTCAGTCGTGATAACTTCATTCAAAATTTTGTAAATGTGGTCTTTCATGATTTCATGAATGTTCTCCATCACTCACCTTGAGCTTGGAGCCTTGTTCTCACCAGAGCAAGCGGATACGATACGATCAGCCCACATGTGCTACTAATCGTCCCACAGCATAAGGGAAGCAAAATCCCTGGATTTTCTGAACCATTTTGCCGGATATAATAATTCTTCAAGGTCTGAAATACAAGATGGGAAAACTTAATATAAATTAAGACTAATTTACTATTTTTAGTTTCTAAATTTAAGTAACTAATGCAATCTGTCCAAGCACATTTTAAAAGTTAATGTAGGAATGAGAAAGTTTTTATAATTTGATACAGTTATTAAAGCATTTGGCATTTTTATAAATATGAAGTTGCAGTTTATTTATCAAGAGATCATAATAATACTGCATGATTAAAAGAAGCAATTTATATATTGAATATGAAGTAATTAATCAACTTTTAACTGTTAACTAAGCTCATTACCTAGAGACAACATTATAAATTAGTCTAAAATATCTCAATGTACAGAAAAACAATAGAAAAATTAAGAACTCATTTGCCACATTCACAAACATCCAAGATAAAGAATTTGACTTACGAACCTCATAAACAGCCAGATCTATGCCAGCATATGGGATTATCCCAAGAAGGTTTGGTAGGTATCCACGGTAAAAAGTTCTGAGTCCCTCCCTCCTATAAATTTTTTTTGCTGCATCAATGATCCCAGCATACTGGCCAGTTTTCCTGAGGGCCAGTCTAGTTTTTAGCACCTAGACAAAAAAATTAGCACAATTAATGAATGCACTTAGAAATCCAACTTAAGATGTTTAAGCAAAGATTTTAATGAAACAACAATGAGGATACTTCTTCTCACCTCAAGTGGATATATAATGGTCTGGCTCACTCCACCAGCAATTGACCCAGCTACGAAACGCTCGTTGATGCTCAAATCCTCACCGCTGTTTTGATGGATCAACGTTTTTGTTTGCTCATAAGCCATGAACTTTATTGCAGTTTCTGGAACAATCTTAATAACATTTACTCCATTTCCTCGCCAGAGTCCTCTGATACCACCCTCTTTTACCATTTCGTGTAAACAAGACCCAATTCCTCCTTTATTACCGTGTACCTGAAATAAATTCCAGAAAGATAAGTTTAAAGTGGTAAGTTCTTTTAACATCTACAGTTATGATTATCTGAACTTCTAATTAGTATTGGGAACAAATTTGGTAAAATGCAATTTTTTTCTTCATAAAATACTTTTGCGTCATATTTTTCCTGATGTATGTATGTATTTCATTTTTATACCGAATTGCGAGGGACTTTGACATTCAGGGTGTTTCGAATGCTTCAACACTGCAATGAGACAAGGGTGGAGAAGAAGGAAGAGTGAGAATTTGCTTAAACCGCTTTGTTCATAAAGATTACTCAATTTAGTAGCAGATTTTATTTCAGCCAGCTATTAATCATTCAGTTGTTAAGTTTTACATTTTATCTATCAAAATATTTTATTGAACAACGGTATAGGAGTTGTTTCCTTTCATTATCTTTGCCATAGTCTACACTCATTATTAATATATATTTTATTAATGTATTTGTTGTTTTAATTACAATAGTAATATTCAAAAATATATATCAAAAATACATTTATATGCCTATTTGATGATATTTCAACACATGATTTTTAATAATGCCAAATTACCCCGAGTTTTTATTATCAGCGCCAACTTTGATCAGAGAATTTCAGATATTTATACTTTATTGCAATTAGAACAAGAAGTCCAAACCAGGACTAATGCAGGCTGGTTTCCCATAGCTGACGTTCCGAATTTATTACTTATATTGACAAGAAAAGTGTTAGTGATTCCAAGGAATTCTCTGGAAATCAAATTAATAGAGCATTATCAGGTTTAAAATATTGATAGCCATGTCAAATTTTCTTTCTCTCGTATTTTCCATATATTTCATTTGATAAATGTTACTGTTTATACACTGATATGTGTGAATCATCTGTTCATTGCTGAAGGGTAGTCAAGTGAAATAGAAAATAACAGATTTGTTCACTCATCTATGCTCAAGCCGAGTTAGGAAATAATCGTCTCCATGGCAACAAACCGATAAAATGCGACTTACAACGTAAAAACTCTGTTTTAGTAATAATTCAATAAATTACGATAAATTATCAAAATTCGGAGTTAATATATGGAATCTAAATTCTTTTCCCCTTAGAACAGGACAAACCTCACTCCGATATCAGAATTTTAAGATATTTTAAAGTATTGAAGAAAACATCCCTGTAGGATGGATTTGATACTTCAATCTTTGCACAAGCCTCATACCAACAAGTTTCATGAAAATCTGCCCATTGATGCAAAAGTTGTTAATAGGGGACACACACAGATAGGACCATTTCATTAGGCTGTTTCCTTTAGAAACCAGCCCAATAGAAATGAGTTTTTCACAAAAAATACAATATCATCACATTTAATACAACATAAATACCACGAAATTCTTCATGCTTTTTTAGGTTATTGGTATTTCGTTCCAATTCAAGTATTTTTTCAAGTAATTACCGTGCATGATTTAAATTAGAAGTTTGGTATTCAACAACTCAACGTCGCATCCATTAAAATATATAGTCAGACCCCTATTTACCACCCCTCCCCATATAGTGCCACTCCTGCTTACCGCCCATGAATCGTCGTGAACAAAACTTCCATCTTATGATTAAATAGAGCTAGCATATACCTCGATTTATCGCCACCGCCGCTTTAGCGTCAAAGGCAGTGATGGACAAACGGTGGCGCTAAATCGGGGTCTGACCGTAATTAAAGGTCTTAGGATTTCGGCGTGGACCTAAAGAAACCCTATCTATAATAGAGAACTAATAAGCCTTTAGTGAAGCTCGCTGATGATATTTTCCGGCGTCGGTAAATTTTCATGTCAAAATCACTTGCACTGGTTGATATGCAAATTGCAAGTCTATTAATCGCTATTAGGACTCGGAGCGGAAAGTGCGATCGCGATGCGCACCAATGAGGAAGCGAAATCTGCAGACGAGGAGAGACTTCCCTCTCGAAACGATCAAACCCCGTCACACTCCCTCAATCTCCGCCGGTACCACACGCGTAGTAAATGAGGCGAGAATCCGATCCCTGGCCGGATCCCCTCCACCCATCTTATTGCCCATAAAAGAATAGGTCAAAGGTAGTCCACCACCTCGACATCCGAACATAACCAATCTTCCATCTCCATCGCTCCCCGACCGCTGAACTACGTTATCTCGAACAAACCTCCTCGCGCGGACCAATGGGGACGTTACGGCGGCCGGGGATGGACTTGGCTTGGACCTTGCTCGGACGACGAGAAGAGCCTTTGCTTCAGCGATGGAAAGTTACAGGGTGATGGAAGATTACGTTATGATAGACAAACGGAGACGAAACGGGGAACATTAAAAGGCGCACACGAAATGGTCATGTCGAAACGAATGACTTCTCTCGGGAGATTTGATCCCGAGATTTATTATATTAATATTTTATCGTGCGTTTATCGGCAGCTCGGACACGGAACTATGCAACGGCAAAAAATGATGAAAAAGCGATAGGACGGTTTCCATGCACCGACTCGGCATTGAGGGACAGACACGCTACCTATCAACCCTAAATGTTTGAAAACGATTGAAAAATGAATAATAATAATAAGCAAAAAAGGTCGTTGAAAAAAACTTCCTTGAATCTTGTTTTTTTTTTATAAAAACAATTGCATAAATACTACATCCGTTAGGTACTGCAATTACATTAATCGCACTGGACTCGGACAATATCTTGTAAATATTATTAATCAAAGAAGGTTTTCACTTCGTAGAACGACATTACACGAATGAAATGAAACCCATTACTTAAAATTACACTTCGATTTATAATCGCGACCGGTTTCACGTAACGGTAAGTAGACTGATGATGCGAAAATGGGTCGCGGATATAAATTGAAGTGTAATTTTAAATTAATGGGTTTCATTTCATTCGTACCAAGCAAATGTGGGAGGTACAGCACACGTTTTGTTTTAAAATCAGCAGGTCGGAAACCCATTGGTTTAAAAAATGAAGAATTCATTATATATCGACGCTACGCGCTAGTCACCACCAACTCTCATCCTATTTATTGCCGAAAAATAAATGAAAAATATTACTAATTATAAGAGCAATGAAAAATTACTCAGCCTACTACCTAAAAATAATGGCACTACAAACGTTGACGGAACAACAGTGTAAAAGGTGCTTTTTACCAAAACAATAAATATAACTGAAAACAACTGAGGAACTACTAAACTCATGATTAAGATATAAAAAACTAGCCAAAAAAGTTTTTGGAAACCGGTGGATTTACCTTGACCACAATTTTATTCCGGATATGAGGCGAGCTACATAATTCATTTTTGGAATTAAATTGCACACGGAGAAAACAACGGATTACTAAACTAAAGCTAAGCCAGCTACACACGTAAACGATCACGAATTTAACAATTTTTTTAGATTCGTATGTCACAAAGGCTCCATCGAATAACACGAAGTAGTCATTCGGTCGATTTCCCTTGAATTTTGAAGACCCATCTCACAATCACGTGATACGAGGATTATCGAAGTCAGCCCACATCTGCCAAAGATCATAAAGGAAGCACTAGGAGGAGGGGGACATGGACATGAGTCGGCAAACCATAAACCGAAGCAATCGGTGGAAATTAGAATGTCACGTGGAAGGGATTGCGGATCGGCAAGTCACCCAACGCACAGTGGGACCAAATCCGAAAAAGGGGACCCATGTATATGCATATATTACAATACTGAAAGTAAGCGAGTAAATGCCGGAAATTTCTGAATTATTAATTTGAATAATACCTGTCGTATATAGAGCGAGTTTTCCATTCAGTCTCTATATATCATGCTAACATCTTCTAGGACACAACGAACAAAACGTTCGAGCTTCCGAATCCTCTTTATAACCGAGTTATACCGTGTGTAATTTTCTATAGTTCATTTATTTAAACTATTTCAGGAACGGCTTTTCCAGGACTTATATAATGGACAAAATATCGATAACAAAGACGATCACGTACAACCATTCTGTCGGCAGGATTCGAACCCACGAGCATTGGGAGCCAGACACGCTAACCACCCCTCTACCAAAACCGGCAATAATATTTTTAACAGGACAAAAAGAGAACCCAGCTTATTATTTTTTGCGGTTAATTTTTTCATTATTACTACTTGCCATTTACTTGCTTTACTCATAGACTCGACTATGTACACGCAAACTCCCATTAATATTTTACAAAACGGGGAAAAATTATATTCGCGGCAGTAAGGAAATGCGAAGGAAAATGAGGCAGATCCCGGTCTTACCGAGAGTGAAGTACAGAGGGAACGGAAGAAATAGTAACCGTTTCATATCCTTTCCACCTGCCTCCTTCCCTTCACCACTTCCATCATACGGCGACGTCGCTCCATAAAAAATGGCTCCGTCTGAATGATCGCCTCTTCACTTGACACCCTCTAACGCCACGCGGCCAAAACCCAACCCCGAATAATCGAAGCATAATGGAAGAAGGTTGGGTGGGGGTTTAATACCACGGCAGGAGATAGCGGGGTGGGATTGACCCCGACCAGTTTTTCTACGTCTAGACTTACTTGTTGGAACACTTTGAGTCGATCCAAAGGTGCGGTGCAGGTACGGGATACGCCTCCGGCGATGCCACCTGCTACCAGAGTTCGCCACCACATACCAGAATGCATTTCAGCCGATGTGAAATCATCTGGTACGTTCATATCCTCCCCGATGTCGAGATGCTGAAGAGGAAGAGTGGAGCGGGTGAAACGACACTTCATAGTACTTCGACCGTTATTGCACCCTCCGTACCATCTTAAACATTTAACTACTGCAGTGAAATTACGAACACGTATCTGCGGTGCGGTCTTCCAGACCGCCACTCTTTATTAATTTATTATGATTATTTCAATATCTACATCTACAATTTGGTTCTCCACGTTAAATAATGCCATGGGTTAAGTAATAAAAAAATTATATTCACTTTGTTTGTAAAATATAAACTAGGCGGTAATTTGACACTATAATTTTGGCGGTCTCTCGCAGACAGCATCTATATAGTTAAATGTTAAAACGTTTTCGTCAAAAAATTACGAAAATCGATGGAACGTTTTTAGACCATTCATGGATGAATAAAGCGGAATATATTCTTGAATGTGCCTAATTTATATGCCGCGAGAAATAACGCTTGACCAAAAAATTTCTATATTCATCACATTCTAATAGTAATACGTTAAAAATCAAATTCTACCATGGCTTTCCACAAATTAAATTCATAGATATATTTAACGAAATATTAATATCATCGAGCGCACGGTATCTGGTCAAAATATACATTTTTAAGCCATTCATTTAGGATAAAAACACCCGGGACCGGCTATTTACAAGAACAAATTGGTCAAAGCCTCTCAACTGCCTCATCTTCTCCGGGGGGAAACCAAAACGAAGTAATTTATTTTTTAAGGCTGGACACTGAAGCGTCTTCCCCTGGCGTGACGTCACTTTCATTGCTAAGGCAAGAGAATTGGCGGCTGAATGAAGAGCACTCAGTTCGTTTTCTATTTACGAGAGTTAGCGGTAAACAGCACACGGCCTATCTACATCTACAAGTTACCCTGCAATTCACCTAGCGGACAAGATGGAGTTGGAAGAGTCTGGCAACTAGATGGGAACTCTGCGCCACAAAAAATCTGGCGACGATACAGCTTTAATCACTCACTTGCAAGGGCTATTATTACCTACGAGGATTAGGGGGAAGTATAACTCAAAACAACTAAGTTCTGGAGCCTAGTAAAAAGTTTGGGGATATTATTTACACTATTATACGTATGATACTCTCTTCTTTAACCTTACACATGCCAGCCGACATAATTTTTATGTAGAGATCACAATAAAATTGGAAAACATTGCGCCAAGATAGGTTTTATGGCAAAATGGCATCCTGAATTTTTCCAGCCCTGATCATTGAGCTGACTTCGTTCTGTTTGCTAACGATCAAACGGGATAGCTACGCAAACTTATATAACTTAGAATAATAAATAACTGATTTTATCACACTTTCCGGTAGGAATAGGTGGTTTCAAAATAACGATAAGTGAGCTAAGTTACCCTATTAAGGCGATATGTAAGTACAAAAACAGGGAGAGAAAGCCAACCAGCACAATACTGTCAAAATATATTACTATTAATATTATTTACGTTATGGTACGAAAGATACTATCTTCTTTAACCTTATTACACTTGCAACCGGCATAATATTTATACAGAGTTCACAATACATTGCAAAAAATAGCGCCAAGATGGATCTTATGGCGACATGTCATCTTGAATTTTTCCAGCCCTGATCATTAACCTGACTTCGCTATGTTTGCTAACGATCAAACGGGATAGCTACGCTAAATTAACTAACTTAGAATAATAAAGAACTGATTTTATCACGCTTTCCGAGCAGTTGGTCCCAATTATAGAACCCAATGATTGAACATTGCACTTAGAACACCCATTTATTTATATCATATTTCCATTTATTTATACGTGATTATCAACAGAAAGAAACTTACTTGTCCATCTGGAGGTTTTCCCCTGCAGTATGTAGCCAGAGTAGTTAACTGGCGCGCAAAATTCAATAAAATTCGCATCCTGAAAACACGAAACTCACGTAGACATTCAACTCGGCGTTGCTAAGGAATTTTAATGTACACGGTCGTCAAGGCGTGCAACAATGCACTTCCACCAATATAGCCGACGAAGTACATATGTATACCTATATCACCCCCCTTTATATTGCTAAAAATCTTGTCGCGAAATGATTCTTTGTGGAACAGAGAATCAATCCTTAAATGATATTTTGAGTCAAGGGAAAATAACGTTTTACTTTCGGTCGCCAACCATCCAAGTTCAGAGCTTCCTTTCGGTCCTCTTTTTCACAAACGGGTTTCCTCATACGCACTTCACCTTTGGTCGGTTGTTTTTTAAAAACAATTTCTGCGCGATTTCAGAGAATTTTATGAATATTATCTATTGGGAAACTTTGGATGGGAGCCGAAATTGTTATGAATTCTAATCATTGCATTTGCACGCGTATCAGTCATTAAACCAATGAAACATTTGACAGGTTGATTTTTCTGTTGACAATATATTTTAAAAATCTGGAGCAGCAAATTACACCAATAATCCTATAAATACGAGGGTATAAGGATTAAAAGAAAAATAGTGGGCGGGAGATAATTTTCTAAGTCTGAAAGTGCGTCTTTTGGAGTTAGACGACGTTGCGTTTCAACGATTCCATTCTGAAATATCTTGCAGATTCTTTACATAAGTGGGTAATTTACACCATTTAGGGGCTTTTGATTTAATAAGAGAGAGAGAGAGAGAAGCAATGTTGGATGTGGCTAATTTGCGAAATTTTTCGTCAAGCAGTTTATCAATTAACTGGTTGGTATATCCATTCTTGTTGGATATATATTTAATGATCTCCAATTCTTTTCTTAAAATCAGAGCTGGATATGGGAATGTTTACTGAACGGTGTAAAATGGCATGATAAACTGCAAGTTTGTGAGATAATGGGTGGGAGAAATCAGCAGGAATTACTTGATATGTATATGTTGGTTTTCTGTATATTTCAAAATGATGCTTATTATTATGAATTGTGATGCTTAGGTCAAAAACGTTTAATTTTTTGTGAATTGAGTTTAAAAATATAAGATAGGAATTTAATTGTCGATGGCTCACGGTCCAACAGCATAGAACATCATCGACGTATCTGAACCAATAAAAGATATGTTTTATAGAATGGTTATTGGAATTAAATTATATTGATTCTAAATCATCCATATAAATGTCTGACAGAAGGGGGGAGTTAAAGGAGAGCCCATTGCTAAACCTTCTTTTTGCTGATAAAATTTTCGATGATGACTGGTAGAGCGCTGCACAGTAGCATTCAAGTCAACCGTAGTTGACATTCCGCATTTCCGCATAATGAAAAACCAAAGCCAAGATGGCGCTTCTCATAGCGACATCAGTTGATCATTTAAAATTTTAAATTCATTTTTTTAATTACGAGAAATACGGTACATGAATAATACAAAATAATTTCTATTGCAATATAATAAAACGCTAATTTTTCTTATTTGAAAATTAATTATAAAAAAATGAATATTTTCTAAAAACAGAAGTGACACCTATTTTACGTGGAAGAAACTGTCGATATTTCGTATTTACAAACACTAATAAAGATAATCGTTATTGCGCTCTTTATTCCAATTAAAACTTTATTCTTGATTAATTGTATAATTTGTATGTATATTTTAAGATATTCTTTAGACATTTAGCGCTAGATGTAGCACGAATATGAAACTTCTTTCGTAAATGAGCAGATCGTACTTCAAAAGAGTGTTAATCTTGCATGGATTATTTAAAAACTTCATAAAATGGAACCATTATTAACGTTAGTAAGAGGGACTACTCCTGAATCTTCGATAACTGCCAGCATTTACTTGAATCAAGAATCATCGTCTATGTGATGGATCGCAAATTTATTTTTAGGAATGAACCATATTAATATGAGCTATTGCTATGATGTGCCGAAATAGCAATCTAAATCGTTTTCTTATCACAATCGTAATGAAATATTACATAACATCAGTTATTTATTTGTAAGGTTTACTTTAGCTTCATAAAATCTTTGGGCATTTTCAAAACTGGAGGAACTTTGAGGTATAATGAACCGATTCCCTACATAGCGAGATTATTAAACTTCCGAACGAGGCTAATATTTACGTGAAGTCCATTTCATCCAAAATGCGACGATCTGAATTAGAATTCCGTTTAACTCAGCTGAATATTCTCCAAATTTCATTATTAATCGATAATGCTATACGTTTTAATTTAAAGCAAGGTTTAAAAATCTCACGTTTACCTGCCAAACGACAAATACTGTGGAATTTCCGTGTCGAAAGTCTATAGGAATGGGATATTTTCTATACGTACCGAAAACTGTGGGCTTAGTTGTCTATCGGAATACAACTATTGCCCAGTTTCATCATCCTGGCCAGTAATAAGGAGTTAAGTTTATGCTTTCTTTTTCAGCTATGTGATTATGTTCCAACGAGCGACAAATAGAATAAACAAGAACATCGGGTGGGAAAAAAGTAGTTTCGGAGGAAAAGGTAACAGCTGGGAGGGAAGGATTCGGCCACGGTGGGTCTGTTAAGGGCAGGTTACACGTGCCGCTAAGTCATACGTAACTGGGAAGCCCTCCTGGTCCAATTGGAATACGAAAAAATGAGTGCAGCATTGACGTCCAGCCGCGGTGTTCGGTGGGCATCGGACGCAAGCGAAGGCAGTTCAATGCGATAGGTGTCCTTTACGTTTGCAAATTCAACTCGAGCCACAACTCGGAGAGATTCAGATACTCCCCCATTTTAAAAATTATGACTTAAAACTTTTTAATTGATAATCGCCATTTGTCGCAAATTCTCGTGGGATATGCATATTCGTAATCCGTTAAATGCACTCGTAAAGAACTAGCTTTCATCGGAAGTGATGCTAAATAGTGGCGAAAATACGGAAGAAGCGTGTGAACGTTCTTTGATTTTACAAAGCGTCAGTTCTTTATTAAATGATTGGGAGGGTAACTTTGTGAATTTGTATGATGCCTGTAGGATCGTATGCAATATAATGATTAGCGCCCGGGGATAAAATGTCTATTACGATAATGCAATGGAAACCCCTAAAACCCTGTAGGGCGATTAATAATCCAAGAAAGTGGGCGGGAGAAACTCCGACATATTGCAAGGTCGCAACTTCATGATAGCTAAAGGTGACACTATGGGAATATTGTTAACGCCCACGCATATCGAAAGACACAACCACGATAATAAAATGCGTGTCATCACATCGAGTGCTGCTGAGGGCAGAGGAGATACACGATCGGGCTCGTGTAATTTTTTGTTTGTTCAGGGAGGCCATTGTTAAAACCATAAATGAAATCCATTTTAATGCTTATTAATAAATTTGATACTAGGGAGTTGCGATTTTTCATTCCATGCTCACATAATGCTGACGAATCACACCTAATAATCGACATTCATTTGACCTAATGAAAATCTGTCGTTCATTTCTACCTCCACCCAATATCTTACATATAGCGTCACTATTTTCAATTAATTAGAAGCGCACCCCTAAGTTATATTTTTCGAAGAATTATTGGGGATCATAATATTAAATTAAATTAATTAAAATTAAATTAATTACCTTGCATGCCGAAATGCAGACGTCTCCAAGATGAGGAGGTAAGCACTCAGTCAGGCAGCGTTTAGGGCATTGAGGGGTGTTTTAGAAGGAAAGGAAAATAGAGGGAGAGGTAATGGTCAAATAATGCGTGCGTACGTGCGAGTACGACAGCCGCAATCCTTCTAGGAAATTTCTGGTAAGAGAAGAATATATTTTCTTGAAGTTTGAAGGTAAATATGTCCTATTGAGAGAACTTCTATATTAAACAAGTAGTTATGGAAAGCCCTAATCCGCCTTCTTTCCTTTCAATACAATTTTAATATACAACAAGTAGGGGTTATATATGTTTTTCCGTGGTACAGCAGTGCTTTTCGTCACCTCGCCCTACAAACGAAATTTCTTTGAAATCCGTTCTGCCAATACCTTCCAAATTCATAGTTACAGAAACATTCTAACTTTGATATCATGGTAGCCCTGTTTAATCGACCCGGTTGAAATACGACATTTTGCTTATTTATTATGTTATGTTATGTTTATATTAAAAGTATTAAATTTGGTTCAAATTGATGAGAATAGTTAAACACAAATACTTGTAAAAATAATATTTTATCCGTTGTATTGTGGCAGCCTTGCTTTCCATATCTACAGTAAACATCTTGAAATTGCTATTTTATATTGCACGCCTGCTTCATACAAACCTTTGTCAAAATCGGTTTACCTAATTCCTTCCAAATTCATAATTGCCGAAAAGATTAAGTTGGTGGAATACGTCCCTCCGATATCCAGGAAAAGTTGCGAAAAGTAGGTATGTGTTTCGGATACAAAGCAGCCTTCGTTATTGGAGATTCATCTACCATCTATCATTACTTACTTCTCCATACCATTGAGTTGACTTGTCACATTCTCACGTTTTGCATCAATGTTACCACACGAAAATGAAAATTTTAACAATTAAAAATTATTTTAAGACAATATCATTTAGCAAACAATGAAAATGATCTTATTCACAAATCTCTCTCGCAGAATACCTAATTGTTTTATCGAAGGTCATTTTACATTTTTTTGAATAAATTTTTAAAAACACTGCCGTATGCGAGCAGAAGTATCTTAGGCAATCATCGCAGATATTATTTTCAGTTTGTAATATTATTTATATGAAACGTGATGGTTTCTGAAGCAGGAAGGCCGAATGCCGTAGAGATGTAGGGCTGCACGCTAAAATTCAAAGAAAATGAATGACAGGTACAAAGAGACGTCGATTCCCATATTGTACGGAAAAGTAAATCATAATTTCACCGAGAATCAGGATGTTACTCGAGGTTAATGCCATAATTTGTCCGAGTTGCTGTCAAGATTATGTTTCCCGCGTCATGATGCCGTTACGCTAATTGTTCCTCCATCTCTCATCTATAATACCAGGGGATCCGCGGGATGTTTGGCCTCGCTCAAGCCGCCTTGGGCTGGTGGGGGGAATCACGTAGGTAGGTGTTTCGGATACAAAGCAGCATTCATCATTGGCGATCCATATACCATCTATCACGTTCAATATTATTATCGTCTTCGTAGTTCTCCTACAGTGTGGATGTAAAATTTGATTGGAATTGAAAGCGCTGCCCTCGGAAGTAAAATATGAATGAAAGAAATGTAATTTCAAGAATCGCACGAAATACCGGACTAATGGCAAATGAACCTGAGCCTTGTCTCCTCGTTGAGACAAAAGTTATAGCAGGACAGACAAACGGATAATCAAGCAAACAGACCAAGTGCACAGGGATTCAACATAAGAGACCGCGCCAACGCAAATTGCGTGCCTCTGGGGTACATTTTAGGGAAATTTTTATTTGGCGTTTTCTTCGTTGTTTGATGTTTTCTGTGTGTCCGCTAAATTTCGTTTTGATTGGATAAGACTTAAAAATTAGCTCAGGAACTATAAGTGTGGTGTTCTAGAAAAACTATTGGCAGTCGTCTCTTAAGTTATTTGAACATGCACACGAAATTTTGTGAAAATAAAAAAATCGAGATTGCAGTTATCGTAGAACAGACAATGACGATTCATATGCTACAAGATTTTTATTTTTATTTTACAGGGTACTAACTGGAAACTGATGACAATATCAGAGATTCTGATTTTATTGTAAACGTTTACCTACTATGGGCTACATAAACGTTTTATTTTTCATGAATTAAACGCGTTCAAAAAGATTTGATTTACAAAATTTAACCCACCATAGATACATCTCTCCTGGAATCTGGTAGAACTTGTTCGGGAGCCCAGAATCTTTGTAATGATGTAATTTTCAGCTTTACTAATATTTTTACCTTATATTAAGTTGAGATTTTGGTAGAATCTAATTCAATGAAACGATACTTAATGCATAAATCTCCTCTTTATACAGAACCATGTTGGTTACCAAATCTGACGGGCCAGTGACGGGTCGCCTGATTTTTATTACAATTTAAACCAATCTAGAAACATTCACCATTGTTTTAGATTTCTTTTCAAAAGTAAATGAGGTTGGCGGAGAATTAAGCAAAGTTGTAACGTTTGTGCTGTCAGTTTCAGTATCCAACGAAACCTGCGAACATGTATTCAATGTCATTAATGTTTTGTTGAGTAAAGGTCGAAACTAATTAAGTGTGCATCATGTCAAGGCGGAAATTTCAGTATACACCAATTTTAATTACTCACCTAAAGATTTCAATGCCTTTTTCTGTCAAAATCAGATCATTTGGAGACTGCTAGAGTAGTTCAAAATACAAATTCAAATTACATAAATGAAGCACGGCTTTTGAAGTAATGCTATTTTTACGAATTTGTTATTATAATTCATAGAGTAATGTTAAAACAAAACTAAGGTTAAACATTCATATATTTTGTAAATGATAAATAAACCAAATTTTATGGTCCTCATTAGCTTTTTTTAACCTACAGAATGTCTCTCTATTAACTTCCGGAATCAACAATTTACAAGATGGCAACTGTAAATTTAACAATAAAATAAATATTAAATATCATTATATGTTTCCCAATAATTAAATAAAATAGTTTCATTGCTCACACCCGGTTTTTTGACCTAGATAAAATCCTCCCGGTTTCTCCCGAAATTTGCTATTCATTCGGTGGAAATCTCTCGGAATCAACTACTCATGAGGTGGCAACCCTAGTTTCCTGTTTCTACGAGCAAATTTTCAAGACGTCTCTTGTGTGAAGAGAAAATATTATCTGTAGTTGTAAGAATTTCAGAAATCAGGGACGTGAATTCCATAGGAGTAAAATGAGCATCAACCGACTTGAATCAGCACATCTGAGAAAATATCAAAAAATGAAATTTAGTAACAGCGGAAGAATGATATGCGAGATATAAAAGGAAATAAGTAGGAAGGGACTCACCCAGGGTTGCCACCTTATGAGTAGTTGATTCCGGGAGATTTCCTTTTCATGATAGAAAATTCCGGGAGAATCCGGGAGTATTTTCTCTAGGTCGAAAAACAACTAAAGTGACCAATGAAACTTATTTTATTTAGTTATTAGTAAAATCAATAATGATTATTTAATCTCGTTTTATTTTTAAAGTTAGAGTTGTCACGTTGAAAACGGCTGATTCCGGGCGATATCCATATGAATAGTTAACCGCGATATCGTTTGTAGGTTAAAAAACACCTAATGAGAACATAGAATAATTGTATTTTTTATTTAGAAAATATATTAATATATAACGTCAGTTTTGCTTTATTATATGAAATATAATAAATAAATCTTAAAAATAGCATTACTTCAGTAGTAATATTTCATTTGAATTTGTTATTCGAACAACATCGAGCAGTCTCCAAAAGATCTGGTTTTGATAGTAAAAGGGCATGGATATCTTTAAAAGAGTATTTAAAATTGGTTCATACGTGAATTTCAGTCTTGACATGGTCCACATTTAATTTGCTTCGAACTTCACAGCACGATTCGTTAATAGCATTGAACAACGGTCACAAGCTGCGGTGGATACTGAAGCTTAAATCACAAGCGTTACACTATTATTTAATACTCCGTCATCTCCATTTACTTTTGAAATGAAATCTAAAACAATATTGAATGTATAATAATTGGTTTAAATAAAAATAAAAATCAGACGAACCTTTATTGGCACGTTAGCGTGGTAACCAACATGCTCCTGTATAAAGAGCATATTTGTACATTATTTATCACTTCAATGGCATCAATGGATAGGATTCTATCAAAATCTCAAATTAGTACTAGGTAAATTCAATTTCGAAGATTTTGGGCTGCCGGAAAAGTTCTACCAGATTCCGGGAGAAATGTATCTAAGATTGGTTAATTCCGGGAGACTCCCAGAATTCCGGAAGAGGTGGAACCCCAGACTCAGCGCCTCAGTGCCACTCGGGACGAATGTGGCGCCAAGTGTTAGTTAAACCTTTCTCTCAGATAACTGTCCTAAATACTTTTTCAACGTTTAGGTGAAATTGGTTGAGCTACACGAACGAATCGATTTCGAATAAAGGAGTAAATTATGGAACTGTTTTAATATAATTAATTACGTGAGCCGGTCCAGTAGTGTGACGTTGCTCGCGATACAGCTTCTGGTTAGGTCTCACGCATGGCTTCGACTTTAGTGATCGATATTTGTAAATTTCATTTTCCGGCAGCCCGCGGACCACCTGAAAGACACTCGAAGCCCAACAGTGGTCCGCGGAGCACACTTGGAGAACCGCAGCGTTAAAGTAGCTGTATTCAAGCATTACAAAGCCGAGGACCCTCAACGACGAGAACTATCTTCGCCCCTAATTCTGTACCTTCAAGTTACCGCATAAAAACAATAACAATACCTACTGGACATACAATTGCAATTGCAATTTTCTCGTTCGGCGGCGTTTGTTGTTGTATGACAAAATTTGAAAAATGCCCAAGATGAAAGCACGTTAACCCGTAACCACAGGCATCGGTCTCTCAGACCACACGAAAAATTTCAATAGTCTATTTTATGGTCCATGGATCATTTAGGCCTTTGAGGTTTTGTTTAGCTTTGTATCCTGGAGGTGGCTTTGTTTACTTCACGGTAGTTGCCTTCTAGCTTTGGACCTGTGCGTACTAGAGCGGGTTTAGTTTCGTTGCCGGTCTGAAAATCCGCTTGCCTGTGTCCACGTAATTTTTTTCGGGACAGTTCTTTCACACGGTTTCGGAAATTTCCTACGACATGTTGCAGTTATACCGTCCTGGACCGTCGCACGTCCAAAAATGAAAACCAAAACTGCCTTCCAATGTTTTATTTGTAGCAGCTCAATATATTTGAAATGTTCAGCACCCGCTTGAGGAGAGAGAGCGTGAGAGGGGGAGGGGAGGGCGTTGGAAAGGGAGTGGGATGGGAAGGGGGGATGGTAAGAGGGGGTTAAGGGGAGAGGGAGGGGAGTGGGTGGGAGAGTGGAGGGAGAGGAAGAGGGAGAAGGGGAGAGAGCGGGGTAGAGGGGGAGAGAGATAGAGACAGAAAAGAACCAAATGTACTAAATATTGAAAATAATTATGAGCGGTTAAGTATTTTATAGCGAAATTTATTTCTTTGTCTAACAATTTCTATTCACCCAAAACCATTTTTACACTCCGTAGCACTCAATCATGTTAATTTAATATTTATTGCTTAATTTTTAGTGCATATAAAAGTTGGTGTCATTAATTTGACTTTTCAAGATATTTCTAAAGGCTAAAGACTACTTAAAAAAGTTGTCCAGTATTGGAAAGTACCAGAACTTGGGTGACATTCGTGGTACCGCAAACAGCAACCAAGTTTTGAGAAGAGGATAAGTGAACACGAATTATATTTTGAATTTCTGTCACCCATTTGCTACTTCACGAAACATCTCTTGGAAAACGCTCATAACAGTACTTTTTACCATATGTTAACGACTTTTTATGCCAAAGGCAATAGATTTTTTTCTGGAACAATCAAAATTTATTCATTTTTTCCTCACTAGCGAGTTGGTATTTAAAAGAATTCTCCAATCCATTCCGAAAACACCATTGAAAGAATTCCTTTTGGTGACTTTATGGCGAGATATTTCCTATTTTCCTCCTCCTCTCTCCACCATACCTCTTTCCCATCTGTCTTTTTGTTTGATTTGTCATTCTTAACGGCCCCACTTCAGCCGTCCTCGGCTGAGGGGTGGTCAGCGTGTCTGGCTCCCAATGTTAAAGTCGCCCGAGTAAAATAGTAAAAGGTGCTTGCATACTCACCTTGAAAAAACATTCATTTTTTAGAGACACATTTCGTCATTGGAAATATATTTTTAATTCTAAAGATTTCACCTCTTAACCGATTTTCATTCTTTCCTTGTGTAACTATAATGTAGTAAACCAATCCCTAAATTTTGCAATTTCAAGAATATTATACTTTTTTCACAGTAGGATACTAAAACCACACATTTTTGCCAAATTTTAAAGTTGTACCCTATCTAGTAGTGAAATAATATTTATCTATTTGTTTAAATTTTAAATAATTATAACGGCCGCATCAACATATTGATGGAGATTTTTATTTGGGTATGTGCACCAAGTTCAAAATAACTTTAAAATTTCCGCTTCAACACGACATTATTTTTTTTATTTGTACATTATTTATCACTTCATTGGCATCAATGGATAGGATTCTATCAAAATCTCAAATTAGTACTAGGTAAATTCAATTTCGAAGATTTTGGGCTGCCGGAAAAGTTCTACCAGATTCCGGGAGAAATGTATCTAAGATTGGTTAATTCCGGGAGACTCCCAGAATTCCGGAAGAGGTGGAACCCCAGACTCAGCGCCTCAGTGCCACTCGGGACGAATGTGGCGCCAAGTGTTAGTTATTATTATTATTTCAATATACAATGCAAGTGGGCGCTTGGCCCGGTGGCAAGGTTACAAAATTAACATATAAAAAAACATATTTAAAACATAAAAACATATTCAGAAGATTCAGCTTACAATTTTTCACATACCACATACAATATTCAATTCATATATTTTTCCTGTTAGGAGCTTCAAGTTCGAGCTCCTTCGTTAATTAATTCATCTTACAATATTATTTAACAATAAATTAACTAAAAGTAATGAAAATCGTTCTCAGTGATATTTTTTTCTCTTGATTTAAAGGTTTTAACATTTCTAGGGAAGGGTACACAAATGGAAACATCACATATCACTCAAAAGCTCGTCTTTAGAATTACCCATAATTATTATGCATTTTAAATGGTATTTAACTTCGCTTTAAAGAGACCTACCCGGGAAGGGAATGGCTTGAAGACCTCTGCAGGTAATGCGTTCCAATGCTCAATCCCTCTATTAAGAAACGAGAATTTTCCCCAGTTTGTTTTTTGTGGAGGAGGCTCCATCTTGTGCTCATGATCCCAGCGTCCATGATAAGAAGGTTTTTTAATCCTATCACAAATATCTGCCCAAGCTGGCTTTTCCGTATATGCATTAAAAAGTCCCCCTAGCCTTGCTATGCTTCTTCTATGTTCTAGCGATTCCCACTCTAGTTTTTTTAACGTTTCTGTTACGCTCTCGGTTCTTCTAAAATCTCCTAAGACATAGCGCGCTGCAGTTCTCTGCACCATCTCAAGCTGCTTTATCTGACCCACTGAGTGAGGATCCCACACTATTGCAGCATATTCCAGAATAGGCCTAACTAACGATTTATAAGCCATTTCCTTTGTGGCGGGACTACTCTTTCCTAAGACCCTAATTATAAAATGCAGTGCTCCGTAAGCTTTGGCTACAACTCTGTCTATCTGCGGTCCCCACTGAAGGTTCTTCGTGAAAGTTACCCCTAGATACTTACACTCATCGTCCTCCGTTAGGACGCTACCCTCTAAAACGTACTCCCAGTTAAATGCACTTCTTCCTCTACAGAAACGTATTAGTTTTGTTTTTTCTGCATTTATTTTCATTTTATTTACTTCTGCCCAACGTACAAGTTCATCTAAGTTATTTTGTAATGATCCGCAATCTTCAGTACTCTCGATTAATCTGTAAATTAAACAGTCATCCGCAAATAACCTAACATTGCACCCCAAAGACTCAGTTAGGTCGTTTATGAATATCAAAAACAACAACGCTCCGAGGACACTTCCCTGAGGAACGCCCGAAGTGATATCCGCATCATTCGAAAGTTCACCGCCTACTCGGACCTTTTGCTTACGTTTTGATAAAAATTCCCCAATCCATCTAACCACTCTTTTGTCCATTCCCATTCCAGATATTTTATCCATAAGTAACCTATGGTTTACTCTGTCAAAGGCCTTGGAAAAATCTATGAGAATTGCATCTATCTGTTTCCCCTTATCTAGCGTCTCTGCAATATCCTGTACTAGTGCGGTCGTCTGGCTGTCACACGAGTATTCTCTACGAAAACCGTGCTGTGCTTTACTTAGCCAGTTCTTCGCCTTCCAAAATTCTCTAATATAGTGAGACAGTAAGTGCTCCATTTGCTTGCAAACTACACTTGTCAAGCTTATCGGGCGATAATTATTCAAATTGGAACGAGAACCTCCTTTATAAATAGGGACTACAATTGCGCTCTTCCACTCTTTCGGTATTTCCCCGTTATTCAACGATACTGTGAATAATACTCGCAGATACGGTACGATAGCTTCGCCCCCCAGTTTCAGAACTTCTCCCAAAATTCCGTCTGGACCACAAGATTTATGCTTTTTAATGCTGAGTATGCTCTTTAAGATGTCGCTGTCTCTTATTTTTATATATTCAAACTCGTTGCTGGCTATCGAGAGCACGTTGTTGTCACTCTCGTCATTGCTAAACTGATTCGTAAACCAAACGTTAAAGGCTTCAGCTTTTGTTATGTCATCGTTGAGTACTATGCCATTTAAGTCCAAATTTACATTGTCTAACTCATCTCGGCCTTTACGTCTTCTTCGTATATATTTATGAAGATTTCCCCAACCGTTATTTATTATAGAGTTATCTAAAAACTTATCTTTCTCTCAGATAACTGTCCTAAATACTTTTTCAACGTTTAGGAGAAATTGGTTGAGCTACACGAACGAATCGATTTCGAATAAAGGAGTAAATTATGGAACTGTTTTAATATAATTAATTACGTGAGCCGGTCCAGTAGTGTGACGTTGCTCGCGATACAGCTTCTGGTTAGGTCTCACGCATGGCTTCGACTTTAGTGATCGATATTTGTAAATTTCATTTTCCGGCAGCCCGCGGACCACCTGAAAGACACTCGAAGCCCCACAGTGGTCCGCGGAGCACCCTTGGAGAACCGCAGCGTTAAAGTAGCTGTATTCAAACATTACAAAGCCGAGGACCCTCAACGACGAGAACTATCTTCGCCCCTAATTCTGTACCATCACGTTACCGCATGAAAACAATAACAATACCTACTGGACATACAATTGCAATTGCAATGTTCTCGTTCGGCGGCGTTTGTTGTTGTATGACAAAATTTGAAAAATGCCCAAGATGAAAGCACGTTAACCCGTAACCACAGGCATCGGTCTCTCAGACCACACGAAAAATTTCAATAGTCTATTTTATGGTCCATGGATCATTTAGGCCTTTGAGGTTTTGTTTAGCTTTGTATCCTGGAGGTGGCTTTGTTTACTTCACGGTAGTTGCCTTCTAGCTTTGGACCTGTGCGTACTAGAGCGGGTTTAGTTTCGTTGCCGGTCTGAAAATCCGCTTGCCTGTGTCCACGTAATTTTTTTCGGGACAGTTCTTTCACACGGTTTCGGAAATTTCCTACGACATGTTGCAGTTATACCGTCCTGGACCGTCGCACGTCCAAAAATGAAAACCAAAACTGCCTTCCAATGTTTTATTTGTAGCAGCTCAATATATTTGAAATGTTCAGCACCCGCTTGAGGAGAGAGAGCGTGAGAGGGGGAGGGGAGGGCGTTGGAAAGGGAGTGGGATGGTAAGGGGGGGTTAAGGGGAGAGGGAGGGGAGTGGGTGGAGAGGGTGGGAGAGTGGAGGGAGAGGAAGAGGGAGAAGGGGAGAGAGCGGGGTAGAGGGGGAGAGAGATAGAGACAGAAAAGAACCAAATGTACTATATATTGAAAATAATTATGTGCGGTTAAGTATTTTATAGCGAAATTTATTTCTTTGTCTAACAATTTCTATTCACCCATAACCATTTTTACACTCCGTAGCACTCAATCATGTTAATTTAATATTTATTGCTTAATTTTTAGTGCATATAAAAGTTGGTGTCATTAATTTGACTTTTCAAGATATTTCTAAAGGCTAAAGACTACTTAAAAAAGTTGTCCAGTATTGGAAAGTACCAGAACTTGGGTGACATTCGTGGCACCGCAAACAGCAACCAAGTTTTGAGAAGAGGATAAGTGAACACGAATTATATTTTGAATTTCTGTCACCCATTTGCTACTTCACGAAACATCTCTTGGAAAACGCTCATAACAGTACTTTTTACCATATGTTAACGACTTTTTATGCCAAAGGCAATAGATTTTTTTCTGGAACAATCAAAATTTATTCATTTTTTCCTCACTAGCGAGTTTGTATTTAAAAGAATTCTCCAATCCATTCCGAAAACACCATTGAAAGAATTACTTTTGGTGACTTTATGGCGAGATATTTCCTATTTTCCTCCTCCTCTCTCCACCATACCTCTTTCCCATCTTTCTTTTTGTTTGATTTGTCATTCTTAACGGCCCCACTTCAGCCGTCCTCGGCTGAGGGGTGGTCAGCGTGTCTGGCTCCCAATGTTAAAGTCGCCCGAGTAAAATAGTAAAAGGTGCTTGCATACTCACCTTGAAAAAACATTCATTTTTTAGAGACACATTTCGTCATTGGAAATATATTTTTAATTCTAAAGATTTCACCTCTTAACCGATTTTCATTCTTTCCTTGTGTAACTATAATGTAGTAAACCAATCCCTAAATTTTGCAATTTCATGAATATTATACTTTTTTCACAGTAGGATACTAAAACCACACATTTTTGCCAAATTTTAAAGTTGTACCCTATCTAGTAGTGAAATAATATTTATCTATTTGTTTAAATTTTAAATAATTATAACGGCCGCATCAACATATTGATGGAGATTTTTATTTGGGTATGTGCACCAAGTTCAAAATAACTTTAAAATTTCCGCTTCAACACGACATTATTTTTTTTTCACGATTCTCAAATATTAAAACAAATACTACACAACCCATATTTTACACATGAAAATTATCACCACCTGATGTTACTTGGTTGTCCTTTGTACCTTGATGTGGTAGAAGGGCTTGAGCATTTCAAGGGGCAACATTTTGTCGTTGTCAAAGAGAGGATAACAAGGTAGGAAATTTAACACCACATTTGAACAAATACAAAGTCTCAAAATTAAAACACAAATTTATTAATGTAATATTGTAAACACTGGAAACTGTATTGGGTACTCAGTTTCAGCCAGAAGTTACAAGATAAAAATATTGATGATACATTGGTCATTGATTCACAACAGTTATATGCAGGCATTAACAATGTAATGCTTACTGTAAAAGAGCTTGTTGGAATGACTTGAAAGTAGATTTAAATGCAACCTTAAAAGGCATTGATGTATAATATTGTACAATTAAGACATGCCATTAAACAAGATTTTATCTTTTGTGTATAACAGCTTGTAACTTGTTTAATCTATGTGAAAATCCTTCTTCGGTTTGACGTTTCTGTTTTATTAAGGTTAAAATTTAATTTTGTGAAATGCACAAAAGATATTTAGATGCTTAAGCATTGACAGTATATGGAATATAGTGGAGTACATTATAATTCTTAACTAAAATTACACTTAGTCAAGGAACACACAACAATCAATGCTAAGTGTTCTATCTGTTCTTTTTTTAGAATTTCACAATAATGAAAATTATGTGTGTTATTAAATACCCTCGACCATCCTATACTGCCAGAAGGCTCAAATAAATGTAACTGTTGCTTGACATCACAGCTTTTGGGAGTTCATTAACCACTTTGCTGGTATCATTTACCCACTTTTGGTTATTCATGAAGGGATAATTTATATATGCGGAGATATTAATTTAATAAAAATAAATAAATGCACTAGTTAATGCATCAGAATATGCTGAAATCTTTTCAACACAACCTACTCATAAGTAGATGCATGTAGAAGGTGAATGTTTTTTATTAGATAGTTATAACAATGTCGACTCATGCTTGGCACAACATTCAAGATTCAGCCATCAGATAGTTTGCGTAATACTTTCAAACTGTAAAAAATCAGCCTGAGCTCTTAGATAATACAAAAAAACTATATAGTATATAAAAAATAAATAGACAGGTATTATACAGAAGATTTTGAAATAAAGACGATGTTTTTCACTAAAGAGCCTATCAAAATCACATCCACACAAAATAATTATGTTGTCAGCAAAGATGACCAAAATTGCTAAAACACTCGAAATTGCTTCAGTCATAATTAACAGGCTAAAGCCTTTTTCTTGTATGAAGAAATTATACATTTATTATTTTCTTTCTGTTTACCAACAGAATACTTATGAATGCTGGTGGAGGTTTTCGGGTTTCGCTGCGTTGGCGGCATTTCTGGCTCTAGACGTTTCGCAGACATTGCAGTCTGCATCTTGAGGAGACGAAGTGAGATCAGATTGTAGGGATCTGCTTTTATATCCACTCGGCCTTCCTAGTTTAACCGTTGTCCATCGCTGATTGGATCATTCGAGTTGCTATCCTTTTCTCTTTGGTGGTTGCTCCAACGTATTTTCTTCCCTTTCACGTTTCCGTTGGAAGAGTCGCTTCCATGTTGCGCTGATGTGCAAACCGTCGTCCCGGTTGAAATTGACTGGATGTTTTTCGATTTTCATAGCTTCGCGAATTAACCTCGGAAAATATCGATCTTCTTTCGCGAGCAATTTCGTTTCCCCGAGCCTGTTTCTATGTACCGGGCCGCAGGTGAAGTGCTCCGCTATGGCCGACTCCGTCCAATTCTTGTTCATCATGGCCCGATTATGTTCGCCTAAGCGCCAGCGAATGGATCGTCCCGTTTGTCCTACATATACGTGTCCGCAGCTGCATGGAATCCTGTTGACTCCTTCAGATGTTAGCGGGCCGAGTGCATCTTTCGCAGACGGAAGTTCTTCTTTTATTTTTCTTAGCGTGTTTGAACGGACGACGATATTTTCTTTTTGTAGAACCCTGTCTATGCGTTCTGATGTCCCGGCGATGAAGGGAATTTTTGCGTAGGCTGTGGGCTTTGGTCGTTCCACCGAAGGTTTTTGCTTCGGTTTTATGTTCCGCCGGATGAAGGGGTGACTGTAGCCATTATTCATAAGTGCCCTTCTTATATGCTCTTCTTCGTCTTTTAGCGACTCGGGATCGGAGACCGTCTTTTTTCGGTGCATCAGGGTCTTGATTTTTGATGCCTTCTGCTGAGGATGGTGATGAGAGGCAGCATGCAGGTAACGGTCAGTATGCGTTTTTTCCGAAATACGCTGTGTCCAAGGCTTCCGTCAGGTCTCTTCTTCACCATGACGTCGAGAAATGGTAGGGTGCCGTTCTCTTCGACTTCCATGGTGAACTAGATGGCCGGGTGGACTTGGTTGAGTTGACGGTGGAACTCATGAAGTTTATTTGTCCCATGGGGCCAAATGACGAATGTGTCATTCACGCAAAGTCTAGTACCCCTACGGAAAGACCGGAAACTTAACAGAAATTTAACAGATTAAATGGACTTAAATGAAAAAATTGCATATAAGAAATCAAACTTATTACCATATATCACACATTACGAGAGTACAAAGTCATTATCAAATTACATAACAGTGAGGTATTTTTACATAAATATTATACAATCAAGATATAAAAATGAATTATTGTAACAGAATTTTATAACGTTAATACCTTTTATGCATGAAACGTATTTAAAGGAAATTCACGTGGACGACGAAAAACGTCAAACTTTCACGTCATGAATGAATGTGTGGATCAAGCAAAAATCTATTTGTAAAGTGATTTCTTCGGCCCTGGAACACATTCTCTTTCTGTTGCACCTGTAAAAAGAGCGAAAATGAATTTCTAAGAATGCCACTCATTAAACATGCTAAACCTAATGAAATTGATGCAGGAGGCAATGGGCATGCTTCAAATGTTGCAATAAATGTAAAATAAGGCAAATGCGCTTACGGCCCATAAACAATGTTTCTATGATGATCACATTACCATTTGTAAAATTAAACACATCACATTGCACTAGAAAATGTGCACTTTATCTATAATTTATTCCAACCACAGTTGTATTTGCTGACGTTTACGTGTTCACAGCAGTTACAGTTAGACCATTTAAGATTTATATGTATTCACCATATAATAAGGAAAACTTTTGATATAGAGATTTCAATTTCTCGATCGAAAAATATATACATATTTCTAAATGTTTTGAAACAAAGAAGAATTATGTCTAGGATTATAAACAAATGCATAATGAGAAACAAGAAATATTCAAGTTAACAATTTCTGTAAATTCAAAATATTTAAATTAAAACAATGAGACATCGCTATGGTACACTTTTTTCATTCTATTACAAGCACAATTCTATCCTCTGGCGTCTCTGTTGCAGTTTAACTTATAAAACTCACTATAATCTACAGATAACCGCGAGAAGTTTTATACAGAAATTTCAGTTACTCAATCTAAAATTACTGCTTATTTTGTGAACTGACACGAACCATATTCACGGCCAGGGCAATGGACGACACAGCTAGGTGAAGTAAGCGAGGCTTAACACCTGAAAATGAGAAATATTTCCTCTCAAAATGCTTCTCGTACACCAACAAAAGAGAGAAATTTCTTTCCTTCCTTCCTAGAAGATATATCCATTGGAGGTGTCTGTTAAGAAAATATAAAAGCATTCTCACAAAACGAATTCACATAACTATTCGTAGAACTAGTTCGTTAATCTTTCTGGTAAGAGAAGAATATATTTTCTTGAAGTTTGAAGGTAAATATGTCCTATTGAGAGAACTTCTATATTAAACAAGTAGTTATGGAAAGCCCTAATCCGCCTTCTTTCCTTTTAATACAATTTTAATATACAACAAGTAGGGGTTATATATGTTTTTCCGTGGTACAGCGGTGCTTTTCGTCACCTCGCCCTACAAACGAAATTTCTTTGAAATCCGTTCTGCCAATACCTTCCAAATTCATAGTTACATAAGCATTCTAACCTTGATATCATGGTAGCCCTGTTTAATCGACCCGGTTGAAATACGACATTTTGCTTATTTATTATGTTATGTTATGTTTATATTAAAAGTATTAAATTTGGTTCAAATTGATGAGAATAGTTAAACACAAATACTTGTAAAAATAATATTTTATCCGTTGTATTGTGGCAGCCTTGCTTTCCATATCTACAGTAAACATCTTGAAATTGCTATTTTATATTGCACGCCTGCTTCATACAAACCTTTGTCAAAATCGGTTTACCTAATTCCTTCCAAATTCATAATTGCCGAAAAGATGAAAGTTGGTGGAATACGTCCCTCCGATATCCAGGAAAAGTTGAGAAAAGTAGGTATGTGTTTCGGATACAAAGCAGCCTTCGTCATTGGAGATTCATCTACCATCTATCATTACTTACTTCTCCATACCATTGAGTTGACTTGTCACATTCTCACGTTTTGCATCAATGTTACCACACGAAAATGAAAATTTTAACAATTAAAAATTATTTTAAGACAATATCATTTAGCAAACAATGAAAATGATCTTATTCACAAATCTCTCTCGCAGAATACCTAATTGTTTTATCGAAGGTCATTTTACATTTTTTTTGAATAAATTGTTAAAAACACTGCCGTATGCGAGCAGAAGTATCTTAGGCAGTCATCGCAGATATTATTTTCAGTTTGTAATATTATTTATATGAAACGTGATGGTTTCTAAAGCAGGAAGGCCGAATGCCGTAGAGATGTAGGGCTGCACGCTAAAATTAAAAGAAAATGAATGACAGGTACAAAGAGACGTCGATTCCCATATTGTACGGAAAAGTAAATCATAATTTCATCGGGAATCAGGATGTTACTCGAGGTTAATGCCATAATTTGTCCGAGTTGCTGTCAAGATTATGTTTCCCGCGTCATGATGCCGTTACGCTAATTGTTCCTCCATCTCTCATCTATAATACCAGGGGATCCGCGGGATGTTTGGCCTCGCTCAAGCCGCCTTGGGCTGGTGGGGGGAATCACGTAGGTAGGTGTTTCGGATACAAAGCAGCATTCATCATGGGCGATCCATATACCATCTATCACGTTCAATATTATTATCGTCTTCGTAGTTCTCCTACAGTGTGGATGTAAAATTTGATTGGAATTGAAAGCGCTGCCCTCGGAAGTAAAATATGAATGAAAGAAATGTAATTTCAAGAATCGCACGAAATACCGGACTAATGGCAAATGAACCTGAGCCTTGTCTCCTCGTTGAGACAAAAGTTATAGCAGGACAGACAAACGGATAATCAAGCAAACAGACCAAGTGCACAGGGATTCAACATAAGAGACCGCGCCAACGCAAATTGCGTGCCTCTGGGGTACATTTTAGGGAAATTTTTATTTGGCGTTTTCTTCGTTGTTTGATGTTTTCTGTGTGTCCGCTAAATTTCGTTTTGATTGGATAAGACTTAAAAATTAGCTCAGGAACTATAAGTGTGGTGTTCTAGAAAAACTATTGGCAGTCGTCTCTTAAGTTATTTGAACATGCACACGAAATTTTGTGAAAATAAAAAAATCGAGATTGCAGTTATCGTAGAACAGACAATGACGATTCATATGCTACAAGATTTTTATTTTTATTTTACAGGGTACTAACTGGAAACTGATGACAATATCAGAGATTCTGAATTTATTGTAAACGTTTACCTACTATGGGCTACATAAACGTTTTATTTTTCATGAATTAAACGCGTTCAAAAAGATTTGATTTACAAAATTTAACCCACCATAGATACATCTCTCCTGGAATCTGGTAGAACTTGTTCGGGAGCCCAGAATCTTTGTAATGATGAAATTTTCAGCTTTACTAATATTTATACCTTATATTAAGTTGAGATTTTGGTAGAATCTAATTCAATGAAACGATACTTAATGCATAAATCTCCTCTTTATACAGAACCATGTTGGTTACCAAATCTGACGGGCCAGTGACGGGTCGCCTGATTTTTATTACAATTTAAACCAATCTAGAAACATTCACCATTGTTTTAGATTTCTTTTCAAAAGTAAATGAGGTTGGCGGAGAATTAAGCAAAATTGTAACGTTTGTGCTGTCAGTTTCAGTATCCAACGAAACCTGCGAACATGTATTCAATGTCATTAATGTTTTGTTGAGTAAAGGTCGAAACTAATTAAGTGTGCATCATGTCAAGGCGGAAATTTCAGTATACACCAATTTTAATTACTCACCTAAAGATTTCAATGCCTTTTTCTGTCAAAATCAGATCTTTTGGAGACTGCTAGAGTAGTTCAAAATACAAATTCAAATTACATAAATGAAACACGGCTTTTAAAGTAATGCTATTTTTACGAATTTGTTATTATAATTCATAGAGTAATGTTAAAATAAAATTAATGTTAAACATTCATATATTTTGTAAATGATAAATAAACCAAATTTTACTGTCCTCATTAGCTTTTTTTAACCTATTAACTTCCGGAATCAACAATTTACAAGATGGCAACTGTAAATTTAACAATATAATAAATATTAAATATCATTATATGTTTCCCAATAATTAAATAAAATAGTTTCATTGCTCACACCCGGTTTTTTGACCTAGATATAATCCTCGCGGTTTCTCCCGAAATTTGCTATTCATTCGGTGGAAATCTCTCGGAATCAACTACTCATGAGGTGGCAACCCTAGTTTCCTGTTTCTACGAGCAAATTTTCAAGACGTCTCTTGTGTGAAGAGAAAATATTATCTGTAGTTGTAAGAATTTCAGAAATCAGGGACGTGAATTCCATAGGAGTAAAATGAGCATCAACCGACTTGAATCACCACATCTGAGAAAATATCAAAAAATGAAATTTAGTAACAGCGGAAGAATGATATGCGAGATATAAAAGGAAATAAGTAGGAAGGGACTCACCCAGGGTTGCCACCTTATGAGTAGTTGATTCCGGGAGATTTCCTTTTCATGATAGAAAATTCCGGGAGAATCCGGGAGTATTTTCTCTAGGTCGAAAAACAACTAAAGTGACCAATGAAACTTATTTTATTTAGTTATTAGTAAAATCAATAATGATTATTTAATCTCGTTTTATTTTTAAAGTTAGAGTTGTCACGTTGAAAACGGCTGATTCCGGGCGATATCCATATGAATAGTTAACCGCGATATCGTTTGTAGGTTAAAAAACACCTAATGAGAACATAGAATAATTGTATTTTTTATTTAGAAAATATATTAATATATAACGTCAGTTTTGCTTTATTATATGAAATATAATAAATAAATCTGAAAAATAGCATTACTTCAGTAGTAATATTTCATTTGAATTTGTTATTCGAACAACATCGAGCAGTCTCCAAAAGATCTGGTTTTGATAGTAAAAGGGCATGGATATCTTTAAAAGAGTATTTAAAATTGGTTCATACGTGAATTTCAGTCTTGACATGGTCCACATTTAATTTGCCTCGAACTTCACAGCACGATTCGTTAATAGCATTGAACAACGGTCACAAGCTGCGGTGGATACTGAAGCTTAAAACACAAGCGTTACACTATTATTTAATACTCCGTCATCTCCATTTACTTTTGAAATGAAATCTAAAACAATATTGAATGTATAATAATTGGTTTAAATCAAAATAAAAATCAGACGAACCTTTATTGGCACGTTAGCGTGGTAACCAACATGCTCCTGTATAAAGAGCATATTTGTACATTATTTATCACTTCAATGGCATCAATGGATAGGATTCTATCAAAATCTCAAATTAGTACTAGGTAAATTCAATTTCGAAGATTTTGGGCTGCCGGAAAAGTTCTACCAGATTCCGGGAGAAATGTATCTAAGATTGGTTAATTCCGGGAGACTCCCAGAATTCCGGAAGAGGTGGAACCCCAGACTCAGCGCCTCAGTGCCACTCGGGACGAATGTGGCGCCAAGTGTTAGTTAAACCTTTCTCTCAGATAACTGTCCTAAATACTTTTTCAACGTTTAGGTGAAATTGGTTGAGCTACACGAACGAATCGATTTCGAATAAAGGAGTAAATTATGGAACTGTTTTAATATAATTAATTACGTGAGCCGGTCCAGTAGTGTGACGTTGCTCGCGATACAGCTTCTGGTTAGGTCTCACGCATGGCTTCGACTTTAGTGATCGATATTTGTAAATTTCATTTTCCGGCAGCCCGCGGACCTCCTGAAAGACACTCGAAGCCCAACAGTGGTCCGCGGAGCACACTTGGAGAACCGCAGCGTTAAAGTAGCTGTATTCAAGCATTACAAAGCCGAGGACCCTCAACGACGAGAACTATCTTCGCCCCTAATTCTGTACCTTCAAGTTACCGCATAAAAACAATAACAATACCTACTGGACATACAATTGCAATTGCAATTTTCTCGTTCGGCGGCGTTTGTTGTTGTATGACAAAATTTGAAAAATGCCCAGGATGAAAGCACGTTAACCCGTAACCACAGGCATCGGTCTCTCAGACCACACGAAAAATTTCAATAGTCTATTTTATGGTCCATGGATCATTTAGGCCTTTGAGGTTTTGTTTAGCTTTGTATCCTGGAGGTGGCTTTGTTTACTTCACGGTAGTTGCCTTCTAGCTTTGGACCTGTGCGTACTAGAGCGGGTTTAGTTTCGTTGCCGGTCTGAAAATCCGCTTGCCTGTGTCCACGTAATTTTTTTCGGGACAGTTCTTTCACACGGTTTCGGAAATTTCCTACGACATGTTGCAGTTATACCGTCCTGGACCGTCGCACGTCCAAAAATGAAAACCAAAACTGCCTTCCAATGTTTTATTTGTAGCAGCTCAATATATTTGAAATGTTCAGCACCCGCTTGAGGAGAGAGAGCGTGAGAGGGGGAGGGGAGGGCGTTGGAAAGGGAGTGGGATGGGAAGGGGGGATGGTAAGGGGGGGTTAAGGGGAGAGGGAGGGGAGTGGGTGGGAGAGTGGAGGGAGAGGAAGAGGGAGAAGGGGAGAGAGCGGGTAGAGGGGGAGAGAGATAGAGACAGAAAAGAACCAAATGTACTAAATATTGAAAATAATTATGAGCGGTTAAGTATTTTATAGCGAAATTTATTTCTTTGTCTAACAATTTCTATTCACCCAAAACCATTTTTACACTCCGTAGCACTCAATCATGTTAATTTAATATTTATTGCTTAATTTTTAGTGCATATAAAAGTTGGTGTCATTAATTTGACTTTTCAAGATATTTCTAAAGGCTAAAGACTACTTAAAAAAGTTGTCCAGTATTGGAAAGTACCAGAACTTGGGTGACATTCGTGGTACCGCAAACAGCAACCAAGTTTTGAGAAGAGGATAAGTGAACACGAATTATATTTTGAATTTCTGTCACCCATTTGCTACTTCACGAAACATCTCTTGGAAAACGCTCATAACAGTACTTTTTACCATATGTTAACGACTTTTTATGCCAAAGGCAATAGATTTTTTTCTGGAACAATCAAAATTTATTCATTTTTTCCTCACTAGCGAGTTTGTATTTAAAAGAATTCTTCAATCCATTCCGAAAACACCATTGAAAGAATTCCTTTTGGTGACTTTATGGCGAGATATTTCCTATTTTCCTCCTCCTCTCTCCACCATACCTCTTTCCCATCTGTCTTTTTGTTTGATTTGTCATTCTTAACGGCCCCACTTCAGCCGTCCTCGGCTGAGGGGTGGTCAGCGTGTCTGGCTCCCAATGTTAAAGTCGCCCGAGTAAAATAGTAAAAGGTGCTTGCATACTCACCTTGAAAAAACATTCATTTTTTAGAGACACATTTCGTCATTGGAAATATATTTTTAATTCTAAAGATTTCACCTCTTAACCGATTTTCATTCTTTCCTTGTGTAACTATAATGTAGTAAACCAATCCCTAAATTTTGCAATTTCAAGAATATTATACTTTTTTCACAGTAGGATACTAAAACCACACATTTTTGCCAAATTTTAAAGTTGTACCCTATCTACTAGTGAAATAATATTTATCTATTTGTTTAAATTTTAAATAATTATAACGGCCGCATCAACATATTGATGGAGATTTTTATTTGGGTATGTGCACCAAGTTCAAAATAACTTTAAAATTTCCGCTTCAACACGACATTATTTTTTTTTTTCACGATTCTCAAATATTAAAACAAATACTACACAACCCATATTCTACACATGAAAATTATCACCACCTGATGTTACTTGGTTGTCCTTTGTACCTTGATGTGGTAGAAGGGCTTGAGCATTTCAAGGGGCAACATTTTGTCGTTGTCAAAGAGAGGATAACAAGGTAGGAAATTTAACACCACATTTGAACAAATACAAAGTCTCAAAATTAAAACACAAATTTATTAGTGTAATATTGTAAACACTGGAAACTGTATTGGGTACTCAGTTTCAGCCAGAAGTTACAAGATAAAAATATTGATGATACATTGGTCATTGATTCACAACAGTTATATGCAGGCAATTAACAATGTAATGCTTATTGTAAAAGAGCTTGTTGGAATGACTTGAAAGTAGATTTAAATGCAACCTTAAAAGGCATTGATGTATAATATTGTACAATTAAGACATGCCATTAAACAAGATTTTATCTTTTGTGTATAACAGCTTGTAACTTGTTTAATCTATGTGAAAATCCTTCTTCGGGTTGACGTTTCTGTTTTATTAAGGTTAAAATTTAATTTTGTGAAATGCACAAAAGATATTTAGATGCTTAAGCATTGACAGTATATGGAATATAGTGGAGTACATTATAATTCTTAACTAAAATTACACTTAGTCAAGGAACACACAACAATCAATGCTAAGTGTTCTATCTGTTCTTTTTTTAGAATTTCACAATAATGAAAATTATGTGTGTTATTAAATACCCTCGACCATCCTATACTGCCAGAAGGCTCAAATAAATGTAACTGTTGCTTGACATCACAGCTTTTGGGAGTTCATTAACCACTTTGCTGGTATCATTTACCCACTTTTGGTCATTCATGAAGGGATAATTTATATATGCGGAGATATTAATTTAATAAAAATAAATAAATGCACTAGTTAATGCATCAGAATATGCTGAAATCTTTTCAACACAACCTACTCATAAGTAGATGCATTTAGAAGGTGAATGTATTTTATTAGATAGTTATAACAATGTCGACTCATGCTTGGCACAACATTCAAGATTCAGCCATCAGATAATTTGCGTAATACTTTCAAACTGTAAAAAATCAGCCTGAGCTCTTAGATAATACAAAAAAAACTATATAGTATATAAAAAATAAATAGACAGGTATTATACAGAAGATTTTGAAATAAAGACGATGTTTTTCACTAAAGAGCCTATCAAAATCACATCCACACAAAATAATTATGTTGTCAGCAAAGATGACCAAAATTGCTTCAGTCATAATTAACAGGCTAAAGCCTTTTTCTTGTATGAAGAAATTATACATTTATTATTTTCTTTCTGTTTACCAACAGAATACTTATGAATGCTGGTGGAGGTTTTCGGGTTTCGCTGCGTTGGCGGCATTTCTGGCTCTAGACGTTTCGCAGACATTGCAGTCTGCATCTTGAGGAGACGAAGTGAGATCAGATTGTAGGGATCTGCTTTTATATCCACTCGGCCTTCCTAGTTTAACCGTTGTCCATCGCTGATTGGATCATTCGAGTTGCTATCCTTTTCTCTTTGGTGGTTGCTCCAACGTATTTTCTTCCTTTTCACGTTTCCGTTGGAAGAGTCGCTTCCATGTTGCGCTGATGTGCAAACCGTCGTCCCGGTTGAAATTGACTGGATGTTTTTCGATTTTCATAGCTTCGCGAATTAACCTCGGAAAATATCGATCTTCTTTCGCGAGCAATTTCGTTTCCCCGAGCCTGTTTTTATGTACCGGGCCGCAGGTGAAGTGCTCCGCTATGGCCGACTCCGTCCAATTCTTGTTCATCATGGCCCGATTATGTTCGCCTAAGCGCCAGCGAATGGATCGTCCCGTTTGTCCTACATATACGTGTCCGCAGCTGCATGGAATCCTGTTGACTCCTTCAGATGTTAGCGGGCCGAGTGCATCTTTCGCAGACGGAAGTTCTTCTTTTATTTTTCTTAGCGTGTTTGAACGGACGACGATATTTTCTTTTTGTAGAACCCTGTCTATGCGTTCTGATGTCCCGGCGATGAAGGGAATTTTTGCGTAGGCTGTGGGCTTTGGTCGTTCCACCGAAGGTTTTTGCTTCGGTTTTATGTTCCGCCGGATGAAGGGGTGACTGTAGCCATTATTCATAAGTGCCCTTCTTATATGCTCTTCTTCGTGTTTTAGCGACTCGGGATCGGAGACCGTCTTTTTTCGGTGCATCAGGGTCTTGATTTTTGATGCCTTCTGCTGAGGATGGTGATGAGAGGCAGCATGCAGGTAACGATCAGTATGCGTTTTTTCCGAAATACGCTGTGTCCAAGGCTTCCGTCAGGTCTCTTCTTCACCATGACGTCGAGAAATGGTAGGGTGCCGTTCTCTTCGACTTCCATGGTGAACTAGATGGCCGGGTGGACTTGGTTGAGTTGACGGTGGAACTCATGAAGTTTATTTGTCCCATGGGGCCAAATGACGAATGTGTCATTCACGCAAAGACTGCAGCGCCTCTCGCGGACACCTTAGCATGGTGAACTATGTGTAAAAGCTGGGAATCTATTCTCCCATAAGAGTTTCATACCCCTGCATCCACGTAACGCAGCCAGCATGAAGGTTGAGGACCACATGATACTAGCGCCTTAGACTCGAAATGCTCCATATATAGATTGGCTATGACGGGGGAGAGAGGACAGCCCATATCTGCTCCCTCCTTCTGGTCGTAAAACTGTCCGTTCCACAGGAAGTAGTTGTTGGTGAGGCAGAATTCTGTTAACTACGGATAGTCTGCCGGCAGTCCATGATGTATAAGCTCCTTCAAGATTTCGATGGAGTCCTTTATAGGAACCTTAGTGAAGAGTGATGTCACGTCAAAGCTTACAAGAATATCGTTCTCCGAAACTTTCATGTCGTTTAGCCTTTCTATGAAATGTGCTGAATTCTTCACGTGCGATTCCGTTCCGCCTACGTACGTCTGTAAGCTTCGTGCGAAGTATTTTGACAGCCGATGTGTTGGGGAGCCGATGGCGCTGACGATGGGTCTCAGAGGAACGTCGTTCTTGTGTATTTTTGGTAACCCAAACAGTTGTGGAGGCCTGGATGATGACGGCAGTAAATTCCGTTGGTCTTAAATAGGTATTGATGATTTCTAAATCAACTCTCGGATTTTCCTTTCGGTTTTCATCGTCGGGTCGCCTTTTAAGGGGAGTAAGTTGTATTGTCCAGCAGATTGCGGATCTTCTCGTCGTAGTCCTCCTTGGAGATGATTACGGTGGCGTTTCCCTTATCAGACGATAAAATCACGATACTTTTCTTGTTTTTCAAATCTGTGATGGCCTGACTTTCGGCTGTTGAGATGTTGGAGGTTGGCGGTCTTGCTTTACGAATAATATGCGCCACCTCTTGGCGCATTTCTTCTGCTTGGTTCGATTTCAGATTTCGGATGGCCGCTTCCACTCCCACGACAATTTCTTCCTTAGGTATTTTGTTGGGAGAGATAGCGAAGTTCAGACCTTTCGCTAAGACTGATTTTGCTGCATCGGAGAAATTGACGTCCGTTAGGATGTAAATCGTCTTTTCATGGCTCGGCGTCCTTTATGGGAACCTTAGTGAAGAGTGAGATCACGTCAAAGCTTACTAGAATATCGTTCTCCGATACTTTCATGTCGTTTTGCCTTTCTATAAAATGTGCTGAATTCTTCACGTGCGATTCCGTTCCGCCTACGTACGTCTGTAAGCTGCGTGCGAAGTATTTTGACAGCCCGATATGTTGGGGAGCCGATGGCGCGGACGATGTGTCTCAGAGGAACGTCGTTCTTGTGTATTTTTGGTAACCCATATAGTCCTGTAGGCCTGGATGATGACGACGGTAGGTTACTTTGGTTTTTATATGTATAGAGGGTTTCTTAATCAGCTCTATGTTTTTCCTTTCGGTTTTCATCGTCGGGTCGCCTTTGAGTGTGGAGTAAGTTGGATCGTCCAGCAGATTGCGGATCTTCTCGTCGTAATCCTCCGAGGAGATGATTAAGGTGGCGTTTCGCTTATCTGCCTGTAAAATCAAGATGCTTTTGTTGTTTTTCAAAACTTTGATGGCCTGTCTTTCGGCTGTTGAGATGTTGGAGGTTGGCGGTCTTGCTTTACGAATAATATGCGCCACCTCTTGGCGCATTTCTTCTGCTTGGTTCGATTTCAGATTTCGGATGGCCGCTTCCACTCCCACGACAATTTCTTCCTTAGGTATTTTGTTGGGAGAGATAGCGAAGTTCAGACCTTTCGCTAAGACTGATTTTGCTGCATCGGAGAAATTGACGTCCGTTAGGATGTAAATCGTCTTTTCATGGCTCGGCGTCCTTTATGGGAACCTTAGTGAAGAGTGAGATCACGTCAAAGCTTACTAGAATATCGTTCTCCGATACTTTCATGTCGTTTTGCCTTTCTATAAAATGTGCTGAATTCTTCACGTGCGATTCCGTTCCGCCTACGTACGTCTGTAAGCTGCGTGCGAAGTATTTTGACAGCCCGATATGTTGGGGAGCCGATGGCGCGGACGATGTGTCTCAGAGGAACGTCGTTCTTGTGTATTTTTGGTAACCCATATAGTCCTGTAGGCCTGGATGATGACGACGGTAGGTTACTTTGGTTTTTATATGTATAGAGGGTTTCTTAATCAGCTCTATGTTTTTCCTTTCGGTTTTCATCGTCGGGTCGCCTTTGAGTGTGGAGTAAGTTGGATCGTCCAGCAGATTGCGGATCTTCTCGTCGTAATCCTCCGAGGAGATGATTAAGGTGGCGTTTCGCTTATCTGCCTGTAAAATCAAGATGCTTTTGTTGTTTTTCAAAACTTTGATGGCCTGTCTTTCGGCTGTTGAGATGTTGGAGGTTGGCGGTCTTGCTTTACGAATAATATGCGCCACCTCTTGGCGCATTTCTTCTGCTTGGTTCGATTTCAGATTTCGGATGGCCGCTTCCACTCCCACGACAATTTCTTCCTTAGGTATTTTGTTGGGAGAGATAGCGAAGTTCAGACCTTTCGCTAAGACTGATTTTGCTGCATCGGAGAAATTGACGTCCGTTAGGATGTAAATCGTCTTTTCATGGCTCGGCGTCCTTTATGGGAACCTTAGTGAAGAGTGAGATCACGTCAAAGCTTACTAGAATATCGTTCTCCGATACTTTCATGTCGTTTTGCCTTTCTATAAAATGTGCTGAATTCTTCACGTGCGATTCCGTTCCGCCTACGTACGTCTGTAAGCTGCGTGCGAAGTATTTTGACAGCCCGATATGTTGGGGAGCCGATGGCGCGGACGATGTGTCTCAGAGGAACGTCGTTCTTGTGTATTTTTGGTAACCCATATAGTCCTGTAGGCCTGGATGATGACGACGGTAGGTTACTTTGGTTTTTATATGTATAGAGGGTTTCTTAATCAGCTCTATGTTTTTCCTTTCGGTTTTCATCGTCGGGTCGCCTTTGAGTGTGGAGTAAGTTGGATCGTCCAGCAGATTGCGGATCTTCTCGTCGTAATCCTCCGAGGAGATGATTAAGGTGGCGTTTCGCTTATCTGCCTGTAAAATCAAGATGCTTTTGTTGTTTTTCAAAACTTTGATGGCCTGTCTTTCGGCTGTTGAGATGTTGGAGGTTGGCGGTCTTGCTTTACGAATAATATGCGCCACCTCTTGGCGCATTTCTTCTGCTTGGTTCGATTTCAGATTTCGGATGGCCGCTTCCACTCCCACGACAATTTCTTCCTTAGGTATTTTGTTGGGAGAGATAGCGAAGTTCAGACCTTTCGCTAAGACTGATTTTGCTGCATCGGAGAAATTGACGTCCGTTAGGATGTAAATCGTCTTTTCATGGCTCGGCGTCCTTTATGGGAACCTTAGTGAAGAGTGAGATCACGTCAAAGCTTACTAGAATATCGTTCTCCGATACTTTCATGTCGTTTTGCCTTTCTATAAAATGTGCTGAATTCTTCACGTGCGATTCCGTTCCGCCTACGTACGTCTGTAAGCTGCGTGCGAAGTATTTTGACAGCCCGATATGTTGGGGAGCCGATGGCGCGGACGATGTGTCTCAGAGGAACGTCGTTCTTGTGTATTTTTGGTAACCCATATAGTCCTGTAGGCCTGGATGATGACGACGGTAGGTTACTTTGGTTTTTATATGTATAGAGGGTTTCTTAATCAGCTCTATGTTTTTCCTTTCGGTTTTCATCGTCGGGTCGCCTTTGAGTGTGGAGTAAGTTGGATCGTCCAGCAGATTGCGGATCTTCTCGTCGTAATCCTCCGAGGAGATGATTAAGGTGGCGTTTCGCTTATCTGCCTGTAAAATCAAGATGCTTTTGTTGTTTTTCAAAACTTTGATGGCCTGTCTTTCGGCTGTTGAGATGTTGGAGGATGGTGGTCTTGCTTTACGAATAATACGCGCCACCTCAGATTCAGAATTCAGAATTCAGATTTCGGATGGCCGCTTCCACTACCAGACAATTTCTTCATTAGGTATTTTGTTGGGAGCAATAGCGATGTTCAGACCTTTCGCTAAGACTGATTTTGCTGCATCGGAGAAATTGATGTCCGTTAGGTTGTAAATCATCTAGTCGTGGCACGGCGTCGGATCTGGATGTTGATTCTTATGGAGATTTTAAAATTTCTTAACCTGCTTATCCTTGAAAGACCACTGGGTTTTGGTTGAGGTGGTGGTTGTGGTTGTTCTCAGTCTTCGTGAGACATAACGGAGGCGAGCTCTAGGTGGTGTCGTAGAGATTATGAGCGCATTGAAGAAGCGCGTAACTCGTGGAGCGTATGCGTTTACGCAGGAGTGCTTGGCTTGTTGAAAAAGGCGAGTGATGACAAAAGCTTGCACTTCTGTTTGTGGAGACGCTCGAATCTCCTTCAATTCCTCTGGATGTTCTCCCCGTAGAGGGATATCAATTTGAGTTGAAGGCTTTCGCAGCGTTGCTGAATGCTGGTGGAGGTTTTCGGGTTTCGCTGCGTTGGCGGCATTTCTGGCTCTCGACGTTTCGCAGACATTGCAGTCTGCATCTTCAGGAGATGAAATGAGATCCCGTCAGCTGTATGACTTTGCATCAGTGAGAGCTTTCCACTACTGTGCGGTTAAGCTTTCAGTGGTTGGGCTGGGAGGTAGCAGGATGCTAATTGGACAGGTCCACTCGCTGTATGAAGAATGGCGGCTGTAGCTTCCGATGTCTTTTCTGAGGAATCGTTACTTCATATGCTGAAATGTCCTCTCTAACAAGGATGGCTGTTCCTCCTCCTAGTCTGCCCTCCCTGTCTGTTCGAAATACCTTGAATCCGGGTGCCGCCCATTTCCAAGATGGCTTAAGGTGTGTTTCGTGTATAAGAGCTACTGTGACGTTGTTTCCCTGGAGGAAAGCTAGCAGTTCAGGTGTTTTTGTTCTTATACCACCGTTGCAGTTCCAGGTGATAAGGACTATTCCGGAGAGCTGGGTGTTCTTATCCATGCATAGTCAGTATTTGGCCGGACAGTTGGGCAAGCACTTGTCCAAGGGCCGCGATTTGTTTCTGCAGGACTGATGTAAGGAGGGAGGTTAGGGCCGAATCCGTTGTCGGGAGGAAAGATGGATTATCTGTAGTTGGTTCAGGTTGAGGTGGTATCTGTCTGTGGCGAAGGGTGACGTTGGGTTCCTGTATCGTCTCGCCGTTTGTGGCTGCGGGATGCAGGAGTGGTGGGAAGTCCGAATTTTGGTGTGGATGTGCTGCGTTCTTTCTTTTGCTGCCCCAGGCGTTGCCTCTTGGAGCTGGTTCCGGTACATAGGCAGGGGGTGCCTGCTGGGGCTGAGAGGTTTCCAGCGATCCAAACCATTTCCTTGCCTCTCGTTGGTATACCGGGCAGGTCTTATAGAAGGCGGGATGTGGGCCTCCACAGTTACAGCATGTGGCAGGACCATCCTCCTTTTTCTTCGGGCAGGTTTTCTTCAGGTGGAGGCCGCCACAGTTATAGCATCGAGGTGCCGCTGGGCAGAACGTTGATGAATGTCCGAAACGATTGCATTGGAAGCACATCTGTGGTTCTTCATGTCGGTATCGTAGAATGTGGACTCAAGAATTCCCGATGGAAGTCCATCGGAGGAAATCTTTTGGGTCCCATCCTTGGGCTGTGGCGAGGGTTGATACTACGAATGTCCCTAGGGGTGATTTGTAAGCTCGGCGAATCTGACGAGTGCGTAAGACTGGAACCTTCATGTCCTCCAGAATTTTCTTGAGATAAGATTCTTCCATTATTGTATAAAGCCCTCTTATGGTAAAGCTAGGGGTTTTTTCCTCTATGGTCCCCCAGGTGGAGAACTGTGCTTGTTCTTCTCTTAACATAGTCTGCACACTTTTGTGGTCTTCTATATTGGTTAGCTGTAGCCTGGTATATTGCCTACGTGATGTCACTTGGAAAGAGTGGTCCTTTATGACACTCATGACGGCTGTTATAAATTGTCGGAAGTCTGCCAATTCATATAATAGAATTGCTGGCGGCTTAGGTAGACTTGTCTGGGATGGCTCGGCGGGAGGGGAGCTGGAAGCAGGCCCCGGAGTGACGTCTGTATTAGCGTCTCTGAGGAGCGGGTCGTAGCGGTTGTTGGTTTCTACCGTTTAGTGTTGGACGGCAATAGTCTCGGCAGCGGTGAAGTATGGCTTAAATTTTGTCTTCCGCTTCTTCTTTGGCTGTTGAAAGGTGCCCGTGCCAATGGACTTTCTAGCTCGTGTATCAGCATCCTCTTGGATAGGGGCTAGTTGGGAGTTATCGTTGTTGTTTTGGCCCTTGAAAAGGCCTTCGTCAGTTGGTTTCCCTTGGCTTGGTGTGCTGTCTAGAATTACTAGCCGGTCTTTCGAAGTCAGATATTGGGAGTCAATTTTCCGGTCGTTTGGACCGGCGTCAATCTTAAAATCTTTTCCGAAGAGGATGTGTTTGATATTACTGGGTAATGATGTATCGACGTTCGTCCTAGGAGGAATCGTCCTATGTTGTACCTTTTTTGCCGGCGGTGATCTGAGCAGCGATATTTCGCAGAGCGGGTTTAAAGCTGAGGGGGCTGAAGCCCTTCCCCTCTAGCCTACCAACTGCCACCTGTCCGAATAGTCAAAAGAACACGATGTGCGGGTGAGAAGGTGGACCTATGTTAGCCACCCCCCGCTGCAAGAGAGAAAGTGTGACCGTGCAAGGTTCCCCCAGGTGCTCCGCTCGCAGCAAGGCGTGCGGTTTACCCCTGAGTAGATCCTGGTCACGCTTAGAAGGCCCTGGTAGGTCTGGGCCACAGCGGATTACAGTACTTCCTCCCCAGGGGGAGTTTTCCAAACACCAGCCAGAGCAACGGAATAGCTAGAGGAGTTCGTTATTGTTGAGTCGCTGACCATAAGCCGGCGAATGATCGATTGATCGATCGATCAATGTTTTCGATGAGCCGATCGATGAGATCCGATGGTAGGGATCAGCTTTTATATCCGCTCGGTCTTCCTAGTTTAACCGTTGTCCATCGCTGATTGGCTCGTTCGAGTTTCTCTTTGGCGGTTGCTCCAACGTATTTTTCTTCCCTTTCACGTTTCCGTTGGAAGAGTCGCTTCCATGTTGGGCTGATGTGCAAACCGTCGTCCCGGTTGAAATTGAATGGATGTTTTTCGATTTCAATAGCTTCGCGAATTCACGTCGGAAAATATCGATCTTCTTTCGCGAGCAATTGCGTTTCCTCGAGCGTGATTTTATGTCCCGGGCCGGAGGTGAAGTGTTCCGCTATGGCCGACTCCCTCCATTTCTTATTCATCATGGCCCGTTTATGTTCGGCTAAGCGGCAGCGAATGGATCGTCCTGTTTGTCCGACGTATACGTGTCCGCAGCTGCTTGGAATCCTGTAGACTCCTTCAGATGTTAGCGGGTCGAGTGCATCTTTCGCAGACGGAAGTTCTACTTTTACTTTTCTTAGCGTGTTAAAACGGACGACGATATTTTCTTTTCGTAGAACCCTGGCTATCCGTTCTGATGTCCCGGCGATGAAGGGAATTTTTGCGTAGGCTGTGGGCTTTGGTCGTTCCACCGAAGGTTTCTCTTTCGGTTTTAAGTTCCGCCGGATGAAGGGGCCTCCAACGCAGCGAAACCCGTAACCCTCCACCAGCATTCAGCAACGCTGCGAAAGCCTTCAAGTCAGATAGAATACTTATGAATTTAAACACAATTTCTTTAAATAAATAAAACATCCTAATCAAGTCGAATTCCCTCCTAAGGCCTGTCGACACATTTCATACACCACATAGCTGATGCCAACTGCAGGGACCACTTTCATGAAGCTGGGCCTAATTCCTCGATAGAGACCAAAGAATCCCTCCCTAGCTATTATCTCACGTATTAATCTCGTCATGGTTTGGGCATGCTCTGGGCTTGTCAGTATGTCTGAAAATACAAAAGAAAGTCAACATCATAACGTTGGAAAAGAGAAGAAGCGGAAAGCATATTATGTGACCAAACAAAAGATCACAGAGAATTAATTTGAACTCATGAATTATTATGACATATTCTTTGCAAGATTATTGACTTGGTAATATATTAACCCTTTCTGGTCTGAGTGATTTAAAAAATATCTCATACAAGATTGATGGCATTGCTGACATAGAAGCAATAAAATAATTACGTGTACTTTTTATAAATTTTTATTGGCACATACAGTTTAACTTATGTGAAAAAATGGGCCGATCATAGGTATACCAATGGCCAAAGGGAAAAAATCAGGGATGTCGATATCTGACCGGAAAGGGTTAATTCCCTTGGCGACAAAAAAATACTGGACAAATTAACATTCAAGGAAGCTACTTCAGTCGTGATAACTTCATTCAAAATTTTGTAAATGTGGTCTTTCATGATTTCATGAATGTTCTCCATCACTCACCTTGAGCTTGGAGCCTTGTTCTCACCAGAGCAAGCGGATACGATACTATCAGCCCACATGTGCTACTAATCGTCCCACAGCATAAGGGAAGCAAAATCCCTGGATTTTCTGAACCATTTTGCCGGATATAATAATTCTTCAAGGTCTGAAATACAAGATGGGAAAACTTAATATAAATTAAGACTAATTTACTATTTTTAGTTTCTAAATTTAAGTAACTAATGCAATCTGTCCAAGCACATTTTAAAAGTTAATGTAGGAATGAGAAAGTTTTTATAATTTGATACAGTTATTAAAGCATTTGGCATTTTTATAAATATGAAGTTGCAGTTTATTTATCAAGAGATCATAATAATACTGCATGATTAAAAGAAGCAATTTATATATTGAATATGAAGTAATTAATCAACTTTTAACTGTTAACTAAGCTCATTACCTAGAGACAACATTATAAATTAGTCTAAAATATCTCAATGTACAGAAAAACAATAGAAAAATTAAGAACTCATTTGCCACATTCACAAACATCCAAGATAAAGAATTTGACTTACGAACCTCATAAACAGCCAGATCTATGCCAGCATATGGGATTATCCCAAGAAGGTTTGGTAGGTATCCACGGTAAAAAGTTCTGAGTCCCTCCCTCCTATAAATTTTTTTTGCTGCATCAATGATCCCAGCATACTGGCCAGTTTTCCTGAGGGCCAGTCTAGTTTTTAGCACCTAGACAAAAAAATTAGCACAATTAATGAATGCACTTAGAAATCCAACTTAAGATGTTTAAGCAAAGATTTTAATGAAACAACAATGAGGATACTTCTTCTCACCTCAAGTGGATATATAATGGTCTGGCTCACTCCACCAGCAATTGACCCAGCTACGAAACGCTCGTTGATGCTCAAATCCTCACCGCTGTTTTGATGGATCAACGTTTTTGTTTGCTCATAAGCCATGAACTTTATTGCAGTTTCTGGAACAATCTTAATAACATTTACTCCATTTCCTCGCCAGAGTCCTCTGATACCACCCTCTTTTACCATTTCGTGTAAACAAGACCCAATTCCTCCTTTATTACCGTGTACCTGAAATAAATTCCAGAAAGATAAGTTTAAAGTGGTAAGTTCTTTTAACATCTACAGTTATGATTATCTGAACTTCTAATTAGTATTGGGAACAAATTTGGTAAAATGCAATTTTTTTCTTCATAAAATACTTTTGCGTCATATTTTTCCTGATGTATGTATGTATTTCATTTTTATACCGAATTGCGAGGGACTTTGACATTCAGGGTGTTTCGAATGCTTCAACACTGCAATGAGACAAGGGTGGAGAAGAAGGAAGAGTGAGAATTTGCTTAAACCGCTTTGTTCATAAAGATTACTCAATTTAGTAGCAGATTTTATTTCAGCCAGCTATTAATCATTCAGTTGTTAAGTTTTACATTTTATCTATCAAAATATTTTATTGAACAACGGTATAGGAGTTGTTTCCTTTCATTATCTTTGCCATAGTCTACACTCATTATTAATATATATTTTATTAATGTATTTGTTGTTTTAATTACAATAGTAATATTCAAAAATATATATCAAAAATACATTTATATGCCTATTTGATGATATTTCAACACATGATTTTTAATAATGCCAAATTACCCCGAGTTTTTATTATCAGCGCCAACTTTGATCAGAGAATTTCAGATATTTATACTTTATTGCAATTAGAACAAGAAGTCCAAACCAGGACTAATGCAGGCTGGTTTCCCATAGCTGACGTTCCGAATTTATTACTTATATTGACAAGAAAAGTGTTAGTGATTCCAAGGAATTCTCTGGAAATCAAATTAATAGAGCATTATCAGGTTTAAAATATTGATAGCCATGTCAAATTTTCTTTCTCTCGTATTTTCCATATATTTCATTTGATAAATGTTACTGTTTATACACTGATATGTGTGAATCATCTGTTCATTGCTGAAGGGTAGTCAAGTGAAATAGAAAATAACAGATTTGTTCACTCATCTATGCTCAAGCCGAGTTAGGAAATAATCGTCTCCATGGCAACAAACCGATAAAATGCGACTTACAACGTAAAAACTCTGTTTTAGTAATAATTCAATAAATTACGATAAATTATCAAAATTCGGAGTTAATATATGGAATCTAAATTCTTTTCCCCTTAGAACAGGACAAACCTCACTCCGATATCAGAATTTTAAGATATTTTAAAGTATTGAAGAAAACATCCCTGTAGGATGGATTTGATACTTCAATCTTTGCACAAGCCTCATACCAACAAGTTTCATGAAAATCTGCCCATTGATGCAAAAGTTGTTAATAGGGGACACACACAGATAGGACCATTTCATTAGGCTGTTTCCTTTAGAAACCAGCCCAATAGAAATGAGTTTTTCACAAAAAATACAATATCATCACATATAATACAACATAAATACCACGAAATTCTTCATGCTTTTTTAGGTTATTGGTATTTCGTTCCAATTCAAGTATTTTTTCAAGTAATTACCGTGCATGATTTAAATTAGAAGTTTGGTATTCAACAACTCAACGTCGCATCCATTAAAATATATAGTCAGACCCCTATTTACCACCCCTCCCCATATAGTGCCACTCCTGCTTACCGCCCATGAATCGTCGTGAACAAAACTTCCATCTTATGATTAAATAGAGCTAGCATATACCTCGATTTATCGCCACCGCCGCTTTAGCGTCAAAGGCAGTGATGGACAAACGGTGGCGCTAAATCGGGGTCTGACCGTAATTAAAGGTCTTAGGATTTCGGCGCTAGTCACCACCAACTCTCATCCTATTTATTGCCGAAAAATAAATGAAAAATATTACTAATTATAAGAGCAATGAAAAATTACTCAGCCTACTACCTAAAAATAATGGCACTACAAACGTTGACGGAACAACAGTGTAAAAGGTGCTTTTTACCAAAACAATAAATATAACTGAAAACAACTGAGGAACTACTAAACTCATGATTAAGATATAAAAAACTAGCCAAAAAAGTTTTTGGAAACCGGTGGATTTACCTTGACCACAATTTTATTCCGGATATGAGGCGAGCTACATAATTCATTTTTGGAATTAAATTGCACACGGAGAAAACAACGGATTACTAAACTAAAGCTAAGCCAGCTACACGCGTAAACGATCACGAATTTAACAATTTTTTTAGATTCGTATGTCACAAAGGCTCCATCGAATAACACGAAGTAGTCATTCGGTCGATTTCCCTTGAATTTTGAAGACCCATCTCACAATCACGTGATACGAGGATTATCGAAGTCAGCCCACATCTGCCAAAGATCATAAAGGAAGCACTAGGAGGAGGGGGACATGGACATGAGTCGGCAAACCATAAACCGAAGCAATCGGTGGAAATTAGAATGTCACGTGGAAGGGATTGCGGATCGGCAAGTCACCCAACGCACAGTGGGACCAAATCCGAAAAAGGGGACCCATGTATATGCATATATTACAATACTGAAAGTAAGCGAGTAAATGCCGGAAATTTCTGAATTATTAATTTGAATAATACCTGTCGTATATAGAGCGAGTTTTCCATTCAGTCTCTATATATCATGCTAACATCTTCTAGGACACAACGAACAAAACGTTCGAGCTTCCGAATCCTCTTTATAACCGAGTTATACCGTGTGTAATTTTCTATAGTTCATTTATTTAAACTATTTCAGGAACGGCTTTTCCAGGACTTATATAATGGACAAAATATCGATAACAAAGACGATCACGTACAACCATTCTGTCGGCAGGATTCGAACCCACGAGCATTGGGAGCCAGACACGCTAACCACCCCTCTACCAAAACCGGCAATAATATTTTTAACAGGACAAAAAGAGAACCCAGCTTATTATTTTTTGCGGTTAATTTTTTCATTATTACTACTTGCCATTTACTTGCTTTACTCATAGACTCGACTATGTACACGCAAACTCCCATTAATATTTTACAAAACGGGGAAAAATTATATTCGCGGCAGTAAGGAAATGCGAAGGAAAATGAGGCAGATCCCGGTCTTACCGAGAGTGAAGTACAGAGGGAACGGAAGAAATAGTAACCGTTTCATATCCTTTCCACCTGCCTCCTTCCCTTCACCACTTCCATCATACGGCGACGTCGCTCCATAAAAAATGGCTCCGTCTGAATGATCGCCTCTTCACTTGACACCCTCTAACGCCACGCGGCCAAAACCCAACCCCGAATAATCGAAGCATAATGGAAGAAGGTTGGGTGGGGGTTTAATACCACGGCAGGAGATAGCGGGGTGGGATTGACCCCGACCAGTTTTTCTACGTCTAGACTTACTTGTTGGAACACTTTGAGTCGATCCAAAGGTGCGGTGCAGGTACGGGATACGCCTCCGGCGATGCCACCTGCTACCAGAGTTCGCCACCACATACCAGAATGCATTTCAGCCGATGTGAAATCATCTGGTACGTTCATATCCTCCCCGATGTCGAGATGCTGAAGAGGAAGAGTGGAGCGGGTGAAACGACACTTCATAGTACTTCGACCGTTATTGCACCCTCCGTACCATCTTAAACATTTAACTACTGCAGTGAAATTACGAACACGTATCTGCGGTGCGGTCTTCCAGACCGCCACTCTTTATTAATTTATTATGATTATTTCAATATCTACATCTACAATTTGGTTCTCCACGTTAAATAATGCCATGGGTTAAGTAATAAAAAAATTATATTCACTTTGTTTGTAAAATATAAACTAGGCGGTAATTTGACACTATAATTTAGGCGGTCTCTCGCAGACAGCATCTATATAGTTAAATGTTAAAACGTTTTCGTCAAAAAATTACGAAAATCGATGGAACGTTTTTAGACCATTCATGGATGAATAAAGCGGAATATATTCTTGAATGTGCCTAATTTATATGCCGCGAGAAATAACGCTTGACCAAAAAATTTCTATATTCATCACATTCTAATAGTAATACGTTAAAAATCAAATTCTACCATGGCTTTCCACAAATTAAATTCATAGATATATTTAACGAAATATTAATATCATCGAGCGCACGGTATCTGGTCAAAATATACATTTTTAAGCCATTCATTTAGGATAAAAACACCCGGGACCGGCTATTTACAAGAACAAATTGGTCAAAGCCTCTCAACTGCCTCATCTTCTCCGGGGGGAAACCAAAACGAAGTAATTTATTTTTTAAGGCTGGACACTGAAGCGTCTTCCCCTGGCGTGACGTCACTTTCATTGCTAAGGCAAGAGAATTGGCGGCTGAATGAAGAGCACTCAGTTCGTTTTCTATTTACGAGAGTTAGCGGTAAACAGCACACGGCCTATCTACATCTACAAGTTACCCTGCAATTCACCTAGCGGACAAGATGGAGTTGGAAGAGTCTGGCAACTAGATGGGAACTCTGCGCCACAAAAAATCTGGCGACGATACAGCTTTAATCACTCACTTGCAAGGGCTATTATTACCTACGAGGATTAGGGGGAAGTATAACTCAAAACAACTAAGTTCTGGAGCCTAGTAAAAAGTTTGGGGATATTATTTACACTATTATACGTATGATACTCTCTTCTTTAACCTTACACATGCCAGCCGACATAATTTTTATGTAGAGATCACAATAAAATTGGAAAACATTGCGCCAAGATAGGTTTTATGGCAAAATGGCATCCTGAATTTTTCCAGCCCTGATCATTGAGCTGACTTCGTTCTGTTTGCTAACGATCAAACGGGATAGCTACGCAAACTTATATAACTTAGAATAATAAATAACTGATTTTATCACACTTTCCGGTAGGAATAGGTGGTTTCAAAATAACGATAAGTGAGCTAAGTTACCCTATTAAGGCGATATGTAAGTACAAAAACAGGGAGAGAAAGCCAACCAGCACAATACTGTCAAAATATATTACTATTAATATTATTTACGTTATGGTACGAAAGATACTATCTTCTTTAACCTTATTACACTTGCAACCGGCATAATATTTATACAGAGTTCACAATACATTGCAAAAAATAGCGCCAAGATGGATCTTATGGCGACATGTCATCTTGAATTTTTCCAGCCCTGATCATTAACCTGACTTCGCTATGTTTGCTAACGATCAAACGGGATAGCTACGCTAAATTAACTAACTTAGAATAATAAAGAACTGATTTTATCACGCTTTCCGAGCAGTTGGTCCCAATTATAGAACCCAATGATTGAACATTGCACTTAGAACACCCATTTATTTATATCATATTTCCATTTATTTATACGTGATTATCAACAGAAAGAAACTTACTTGTCCATCTGGAGGTTTTCCCCTGCAGTATGTAGCCAGAGTAGTTAACCGGCGCGCAAAATTCAATAAAATTCGCATCCTGAAAACACGAAACTCACGTAGACATTCAACTCGGCGTTGCTAAGGAATTTTAATGTACACGGTCGTCAAGGCGTGCAACAATGCACTTCCACCAATATAGCCGACGAAGTACATATGTATACCTATATCACCCCCCTTTATATTGCTAAAAATCTTGTCGCGAAATGATTCTTTGTGGAACAGAGAATCAATCCTTAAATGATATTTTGAGTCAAGGGAAAATAACGTTTTACTTTCGGTCGCCAACCATCCAAGTTCAGAGCTTCCTTTCGGTCCTCTTTTTCACAAACGGGTTTCCTCATACGCACTTCACCTTTGGTCGGTTGTTTTTTAAAAACAATTTCTGCGCGATTTCAGAGAATTTTATGAATATTATCTATTGGGAAACTTTGGATGGGAGCCGAAATTGTTATGAATTCTAATCATTGCATTTGCACGCGTATCAGTCATTAAACCAATGAAACATTTGACAGGTTGATTTTTCTGTTGACAATATATTTTAAAAATCTGGAGCAGCAAATTACACCAATAATCCTATAAATACGAGGGTATAAGGATTAAAAGAAAAATAGTGGGCGGGAGATAATTTTCTAAGTCTGAAAGTGCGTCTTTTGGAGTTAGACGACGTTGCGTTTCAACGATTCCATTCTGAAATATCTTGCAGATTCTTTACATAAGTGGGTAATTTACACCATTTAGGGGCTTTTGATTTAATAAGAGAGAGAGAGAGAGAAGCAATGTTGGATGTGGCTAATTTGCGAAATTTTTCGTCAAGCAGTTTATCAATTAACTGGTTGGTATATCCATTCTTGTTGGATATATATTTAATGATCTCCAATTCTTTTCTTAAAATCAGAGCTGGATATGGGAATGTTTACTGAACGGTGTAAAATGGCATGATAAACTGCAAGTTTGTGAGATAATGGGTGGGAGAAATCAGCAGGAATTACTTGATATGTATATGTTGGTTTTCTGTATATTTCAAAATGATGCTTATTATTATGAATTGTGATGCTTAGGTCAAAAACGTTTAATTTTTTGTGAATTGAGTTTAAAAATATAAGATAGGAATTTAATTGTCGATGGCTCACGGTCCAACAGCATAGAACATCATCGACGTATCTGAACCAATAAAAGATATGTTTTATAGAATGGTTATTGGAATTAAATTATATTGATTCTAAATCATCCATATAAATGTCTGACAGAAGGGGGGAGTTAAAGGAGAGCCCATTGCTAAACCTTCTTTTTGCTGATAAAATTTTCGATGATGACTGGTAGAGCGCTGCACAGTAGCATTCAAGTCAACCGTAGTTGACATTCCGCATTTCCGCATAATGAAAAACCAAAGCCAAGATGGCGCTTCTCATAGCGACATCAGTTGATCATTTAAAATTTTAAATTCATTTTTTTAATTACGAGAAATACGGTACATGAATAATACAAAATAATTTCTATTGCAATATAATAAAACGCTAATTTTTCTTATTTGAAAATTAATTATAAAAAAATGAATATTTTCTAAAAACAGAAGTGACACCTATTTTACGTGGAAGAAACTGTCGATATTTCGTATTTACAAACACTAATAAAGATAATCGTTATTGCGCTCTTTATTCCAATTAAAACTTTATTCTTGATTAATTGTATAATTTGTATGTATATTTTAAGATATTCTTTAGACATTTAGCGCTAGATGTAGCACGAATATGAAACTTCTTTCGTAAATGAGCAGATCGTACTTCAAAAGAGTGTTAATCTTGCATGGATTATTTAAAAACTTCATAAAATGGAACCATTATTAACGTTAGTAAGAGGGACTACTCCTGAATCTTCGATAACTGCCAGCATTTACTTGAATCAAGAATCATCGTCTATGTGATGGATCGCAAATTTATTTTTAGGAATGAACCATATTAATATGAGCTATTGCTATGATGTGCCGAAATAGCAATCTAAATCGTTTTCTTATCACAATCGTAATGAAATATTACATAACATCAGTTATTTATTTGTAAGGTTTACTTTAGCTTCATAAAATCTTTGGGCATTTTCAAAACTGGAGGAACTTTGAGGTATAATGAACCGATTCCCTACATAGCGAGATTATTAAACTTCCGAACGAGGCTAATATTTACGTGAAGTCCATTTCATCCAAAATGCGACGATCTGAATTAGAATTCCGTTTAACTCAGCTGAATATTCTCCAAATTTCATTATTAATCGATAATGCTATACGTTTTAATTTAAAGCAAGGTTTAAAAATCTCACGTTTACCTGCCAAACGACAAATACTGTGGAATTTCCGTGTCGAAAGTCTATAGGAATGGGATATTTTCTATACGTACCGAAAACTGTGGGCTTAGTTGTCTATCGGAATACAACTATTGCCCAGTTTCATCATCCTGGCCAGTAATAAGGAGTTAAGTTTATGCTTTCTTTTTCAGCTATGTGATTATGTTCCAACGAGCGACAAATAGAATAAACAAGAACATCGGGTGGGAAAAAAGTAGTTTCGGAGGAAAAGGTAACAGCTGGGAGGGAAGGATTCGGCCACGGTGGGTCTGTTAAGGGCAGGTTACACGTGCCGCTAAGTCATACGTAACTGGGAAGCCCTCCTGGTCCAATTGGAATACGAAAAAATGAGTGCAGCATTGACGTCCAGCCGCGGTGTTCGGTGGGCATCGGACGCAAGCGAAGGCAGTTCAATGCGATAGGTGTCCTTTACGTTTGCAAATTCAACTCGAGCCACAACTCGGAGAGATTCAGATACTCCCCCATTTTAAAAATTATGACTTAAAACTTTTTAATTGATAATCGCCATTTGTCGCAAATTCTCGTGGGATATGCATATTCGTAATCCGTTAAATGCACTCGTAAAGAACTAGCTTTCATCGGAAGTGATGCTAAATAGTGGCGAAAATACGGAAGAAGCGTGTGAACGTTCTTTGATTTTACAAAGCGTCAGTTCTTTATTAAATGATTGGGAGGGTAACTTTGTGAATTTGTATGATGCCTGTAGGATCGTATGCAATATAATGATTAGCGCCCGGGGATAAAATGTCTATTACGATAATGCAATGGAAACCCCTAAAACCCTGTAGGGCGATTAATAATCCAAGAAAGTGGGCGGGAGAAACTCCGACATATTGCAAGGTCGCAACTTCATGATAGCTAAAGGTGACACTATGGGAATATTGTTAACGGCCACGCATATCGAAAGACACAACCACGATAATAAAATGCGTGTCATCACATCGAGTGCTGCTGAGGGCAGAGGAGATACACGATCGGGCTCGTGTAATTTTTTGTTTGTTCAGGGAGGCCATTGTTAAAACCATAAATGAAATCCATTTTAATGCTTATTAATAAATTTGATACTAGGGAGTTGCGATTTTTCATTCCATGCTCACATAATGCTGACGAATCACACCTAATAATCGACATTCATTTGACCTAATGAAAATCTGTCGTTCATTTCTACCTCCACCCAATATCTTACATATAGCGTCACTATTTTCAATTAATTAGAAGCGCACCCCTAAGTTATATTTTTCGAAGAATTATTGGGGATCATAATATTAAATTAAATTAATTAAAATTAAATTAATTACCTTGCATGCCGAAATGCAGACGTCTCCAAGATGAGGAGGTAAGCACTCAGTCAGGCAGCGTTTAGGGCATTGAGGGGTGTTTTAGAAGGAAAGGAAAATAGAGGGAGAGGTAATGGTCAAATAATGCGTGCGTACGTGCGAGTACGACAGCCGCAATCCTTCTAGGAAATTTCTGGTAAGAGAAGAATATATTTTCTTGAAGTTTGAAGGTAAATATGTCCTATTGAGAGAACTTCTATATTAAACAAGTAGTTATGGAAAGCCCTAATCCGCCTTCTTTCCTTTCAATACAATTTTAATATACAACAAGTAGGGGTTATATATGTTTTTCCGTGGTACAGCAGTGCTTTTCGTCACCTCGCCCTACAAACGAAATTTCTTTGAAATCCGTTCTGCCAATACCTTCCAAATTCATAGTTACAGAAACATTCTAACTTTGATATCATGGTAGCCCTGTTTAATCGACCCGGTTGAAATACGACATTTTGCTTATTTATTATGTTATGTTATGTTTATATTAAAAGTATTAAATTTGGTTCAAATTGATGAGAATAGTTAAACACAAATACTTGTAAAAATAATATTTTATCCGTTGTATTGTGGCAGCCTTGCTTTCCATATCTACAGTAAACATCTTGAAATTGCTATTTTATATTGCACGCCTGCTTCATACAAACCTTTGTCAAAATCGGTTTACCTAATTCCTTCCAAATTCATAATTGCCGAAAAGATTAAGTTGGTGGAATACGTCCCTCCGATATCCAGGAAAAGTTGCGAAAAGTAGGTATGTGTTTCGGATACAAAGCAGCCTTCGTCATTGGCGATTCATCTACCATCTATCATTACTTACTTCTCCATACCATTGAGTTGACTTGTCACATTCTCACGTTTTGCATCAATGTTACCACACGAAAATGAAAATTTTAACAATTAAAAATTATTTTAAGACAATATCATTTAGCAAACAATGAAAATGATCTTATTCACAAATCTCTCTCGCAGAATACCTAATTGTTTTATCGAAGGTCATTTTACATTTTTTTTGAATAAATTGTTAAAAACACTGCCGTATGCGAGCAGAAGTATCTTAGGCAATCATCGCAGATATTATTTTCAGTTTGTAATATTATTTATATGAAACGTGATGGTTTCTGAAGCAGGAAGGCCGAATGCCGTAGAGATGTAGGGCTGCACGCTAAAATTCAAAGAAAATGAATGACAGGTACAAAGAGACGTCGATTCCCATATTGTACGGAAAAGTAAATCATAATTTCACCGAGAATCAGGATGTTGCTCGAGGTTAATGCCATAATTTGTCCGAGTTGCTGTCAAGATTATGTTTCCCGCGTCATGATGCCGTTACGCTAATTGTTCCTCCATCTCTCATCTATAATACCAGGGGATCCGCGGGATGTTTGGCCTCGCTCAAGCCGCCTTGGGCTGGTGGGGGGAATCACGTAGGTAGGTGTTTCGGATACAAAGCAGCATTCATCATTGGCGATCCATATACCATCTATCACGTTCAATATTATTATCGTCTTCGTAGTTCTCCTACAGTGTGGATGTAAAATTTGATTGGAATTGAAAGCGCTGCCCTCGGAAGTAAAATATGAATGAAAGAAATGTAATTTCAAGAATCGCACGAAATACTAATACTAAAGGCAAATGAACCTGAGCCTTGTCTCCTCGTTGAGACAAAAGTTATAGCAGGACAGACAAACGGATAATCAAGCAAACAGACCAAGTGCACAGGGATTCAACATAAGAGACCGCGAAAAACGCAAATTGCGTGCCTCTGGGGTACATTTTAGGGAAATTTTTATTTGGCGTTTTCTTCGTTGTTTGATGTTTTCTGTGTGTCCGCTAAATTTCGTTTTGATTGGATAAGACTTAAAAATTAGCTCAGGAACTATAAGTGTGGTGTTCTAGAAAAACTATTGGCAGTCGTCTCTTAAGTTATTTGAACATGCACACGAAATTTTGTGAAAATAAAAAAATCGAGATTGCAGTTATCGTAGAACAGACAATGACGATTCATATGCTACAAGATTTTTATTTTTATTTTACAGGGTACTAACTGGAAACTGATGACAATATCAGAGATTCTGATTTTATTGTAAACGTTTACCTACTATGGGCTACATAAACGTTTTATTTTTCATGAATTAAACGCGTTCAAAAAGATTTGATTTACAAAATTTAACCCACCATAGATACATCTCTCCTGGAATCTGGTAGAACTTGTTCGGGAGCCCAGAATCTTTGTAATGATGTAATTTTCAGCTTTACTAATGTTTTTACCTTATATTAAGTTGAGATTTTGGTAGAATCTATTTTAATGAAACGATACTTAATGCATAAATCTCCTCTTTATACAGAACCATGTTGGTTACCAAATCTGACGGGCCAGTGACGGGTCGCCTGATTTTTATTACAATTTAAACCAATCTAGAAACATTCACCATTGTGTTAGATTTCTTTTCAAAAGTAAATGAGGTTGGCGGAGAATTAAGCAAAATTGTAACGTTTGTGCTGTCAGTTTCAGTATCCAACGAAACCTGCGAACATGTATTCAATGTCATTAACGTTTTGTTGAGTAAAGGTCGAAACTAATTAAGTGTGCATCATGTCAAGGCGGAAATTTCAGTATACACCAATTTTAATTACTCACCTAAAGATTTCAATGCCTTTTTCTGTCAAAATCAGATCTTTTGGAGACTGCTAGAGTAGTTCAAAATACAAATTCAAATTACATAAATGAAACACGGCTTTTGAAGTAATGCTATTTTTACGAATTTGTTATTATAATTCATAGAGTAATGTTAAAACAAAATTAAGGTTAAACATTCATATATTTTGTAAATGATAAATAAACCAAATTTTATGGTCCTCATTAGCTTTTTTTAACCTACAGAATGTCTCTCTATTAACTTCCGGAATCAACAATTTACAAGATGGCAACTGTAAATTTAACAATAAAATAAATATTAAATATCATTATATGTTTCCCAATAATTAAATAAAATAGTTTCATTGCTCACACCCGGTTTTTTGACCTAGATAAAATCCTCCCGGTTTCTCCCGAAATTTGCTATTCATTCGGTGGAAATCTCTCGGAATCAACTACTCATGAGGTGGCAACCCTAGTTTCCTGTTTCTACGAGCAAATTTTCAAGACGTCTCTTGTGTGAAGAGAAAATATTATCTGTAGTTGTAAGAATTTCAGAAATCAGGGACGTGAATTCCATAGGAGTAAAATGAGCATCAACCGACTTGAATCAGCACATCTGAGAAAATATCAAAAAATGAAATTTAGTAACAGCGGAAGAATGATATGCGAGATATAAAAGGAAATAAGTAGGAAGGGACTCACCCAGGGTTGCCACCTTATGAGTAGTTGATTCCGGGAGATTTCCTTTTCATGATAGAAAATTCCGGGAGAATCCGGGAGTATTTTCTCTAGGTCGAAAAACAACTAAAGTGACCAATGAAACTTATTTTATTTAGTTATTAGTAAAATCAATAATGATTATTTAATCTCGTTTTATTTTTAAAGTTAGAGTTGTCACGTTGAAAACGGCTGATTCCGGGCGATATCCATATGAATAGTTAACCGCGATATCGTTTGTAGGTTAAAAAACACCTAATGAGAACATAGAATAATTGTATTTTTTATTTAGAAAATATATTAATATATAACGTCAGTTTTGCTTTATTATATGAAATATAATAAATAAATCTTAAAAATAGCATTACTTCAGTAGTAATATTTCATTTGAATTTGTTATTCGAACAACATCGAGCAGTCTCCAAAAGATCTGGTTTTGATAGTAAAAGGGCATGGATATCTTTAAAAGAGTATTTAAAATTGGTTCATACGTGAATTTCAGTCTTGACATGGTCCACATTTAATTTGCTTCGAACTTCACAGCACGATTCGTTAATAGCATTGAACAACGGTCACAAGCTGCGGTGGATACTGAAGCTTAAATCACAAGCGTTACACTATTATTTAATACTCCGTCATCTCCATTTACTTTTGAAATGAAATCTAAAACAATATTGAATGTATAATAATTGGTTTAAATAAAAATAAAAATCAGACGAACCTTTATTGGCACGTTAGCGTGGTAACCAACATGCTCCTGTATAAAGAGCATATTTGTACATTATTTATCACTTCAATGGCATCAATGGATAGGATTCTATCAAAATCTCAAATTAGTACTAGGTAAATTCAATTTCGAAGATTTTGGGCTGCCGGAAAAGTTCTACCAGATTCCGGGAGAAATGTATCTAAGATTGGTTAATTCCGGGAGACTCCCAGAATTCCGGAAGAGGTGGAACCCCAGACTCAGCGCCTCAGTGCCACTCGGGACGAATGTGGCGCCAAGTGTTAGTTAAACCTTTCTCTCAGATAACTGTCCTAAATACTTTTTCAACGTTTAGGTGAAATTGGTTGAGCTACACGAACGAATCGATTTCGAATAAAGGAGTAAATTATGGAACTGTTTTAATATAATTAATTACGTGAGCCGGTCCAGTAGTGTGACGTTGCTCGCGATACAGCTTCTGGTTAGGTCTCACGCATGGCTTCGACTTTAGTGATCGATATTTGTAAATTTCATTTTCCGGCAGCCCGCGGACCACCTGAAAGACACTCGAAGCCCAACAGTGGTCCGCGGAGCACACTTGGAGAACCGCAGCGTTAAAGTAGCTGTATTCAAGCATTACAAAGCCGAGGACCCTCAACGACGAGAACTATCTTCGCCCCTAATTCTGTACCTTCAAGTTACCGCATAAAAACAATAACAATACCTACTGGACATACAATTGCAATTGCAATTTTCTCGTTCGGCGGCGTTTGTTGTTGTATGACAAAATTTGAAAAATGCCCAGGATGAAAGCACGTTAACCCGTAACCACAGGCATCGGTCTCTCAGACCACACGAAAAATTTCAATAGTCTATTTTATGGTCCATGGATCATTTAGGCCTTTGAGGTTTTGTTTAGCTTTGTATCCTGGAGGTGGCTTTGTTTACTTCACGGTAGTTGCCTTCTAGCTTTGGACCTGTGCGTACTAGAGCGGGTTTAGTTTCGTTGCCGGTCTGAAAATCCGCTTGCCTGTGTCCACGTAATTTTTTTCGGGACAGTTCTTTCACACGGTTTCGGAAATTTCCTACGACATGTTGCAGTTATACCGTCCTGGACCGTCGCACGTCCAAAAATGAAAACCAAAACTGCCTTCCAATGTTTTATTTGTAGCAGCTCAATATATTTGAAATGTTCAGCACCCGCTTGAGGAGAGAGAGCGTGAGAGGGGGAGGGGAGGGCGTTGGAAAGGGAGTGGGATGGGAAGGGGGGATGGTAAGAGGGGGTTAAGGGGAGAGGGAGGGGAGTGGGTGGGAGAGTGGAGGGAGAGGAAGAGGGAGAAGGGGAGAGAGCGGGGTAGAGGGGGAGAGAGATAGAGACAGAAAAGAACCAAATGTACTAAATATTGAAAATAATTATGAGCGGTTAAGTATTTTATAGCGAAATTTATTTCTTTGTCTAACAATTTCTATTCACCCAAAACCATTTTTACACTCCGTAGCACTCAATCATGTTAATTTAATATTTATTGCTTAATTTTTAGTGCATATAAAAGTTGGTGTCATTAATTTGACTTTTCAAGATATTTCTAAAGGCTAAAGACTACTTAAAAAAGTTGTCCAGTATTGGAAAGTACCAGAACTTGGGTGACATTCGTGGTACCGCAAACAGCAACCAAGTTTTGAGAAGAGGATAAGTGAACACGAATTATATTTTGAATTTCTGTCACCCATTTGCTACTTCACGAAACATCTCTTGGAAAACGCTCATAACAGTACTTTTTACCATATGTTAACGACTTTTTATGCCAAAGGCAATAGATTTTTTTCTGGAACAATCAAAATTTATTCATTTTTTCCTCACTAGCGAGTTGGTATTTAAAAGAATTCTCCAATCCATTCCGAAAACACCATTGAAAGAATTCCTTTTGGTGACTTTATGGCGAGATATTTCCTATTTTCCTCCTCCTCTCTCCACCATACCTCTTTCCCATCTGTCTTTTTGTTTGATTTGTCATTCTTAACGGCCCCACTTCAGCCGTCCTCGGCTGAGGGGTGGTCAGCGTGTCTGGCTCCCAATGTTAAAGTCGCCCGAGTAAAATAGTAAAAGGTGCTTGCATACTCACCTTGAAAAAACATTCATTTTTTAGAGACACATTTCGTCATTGGAAATATATTTTTAATTCTAAAGATTTCACCTCTTAACCGATTTTCATTCTTTCCTTGTGTAACTATAATGTAGTAAACCAATCCCTAAATTTTGCAATTTCAAGAATATTATACTTTTTTCACAGTAGGATACTAAAACCACACATTTTTGCCAAATTTTAAAGTTGTACCCTATCTAGTAGTGAAATAATATTTATCTATTTGTTTAAATTTTAAATAATTATAACGGCCGCATCAACATATTGATGGAGATTTTTATTTGGGTATGTGCACCAAGTTCAAAATAACTTTAAAATTTCCGCTTCAACACGACATTATTTTTTTTATTTGTACATTATTTATCACTTCATTGGCATCAATGGATAGGATTCTATCAAAATCTCAAATTAGTACTAGGTAAATTCAATTTCGAAGATTTTGGGCTGCCGGAAAAGTTCTACCAGATTCCGGGAGAAATGTATCTAAGATTGGTTAATTCCGGGAGACTCCCAGAATTCCGGAAGAGGTGGAACCCCAGACTCAGCGCCTCAGTGCCACTCGGGACGAATGTGGCGCCAAGTGTTAGTTATTATTATTATTTCAATATACAATGCAAGTGGGCGCTTGGCCCGGTGGCAAGGTTACAAAATTAACATATAAAAAAACATATTTAAAACATAAAAACATATTCAGAAGATTCAGCTTACAATTTTTCACATACCACATACAATATTCAATTCATATATTTTTCCTGTTAGGAGCTTCAAGTTCGAGCTCCTTCGTTAATTAATTCATCTTACAATATTATTTAACAATAAATTAACTAAAAGTAATGAAAATCGTTCCCAGTGATATTTTTTTCTCTTGATTTAAAGGTTTTAACATTTCTAGGGAAGGGTACACAAATGGAAACATCACATATCACTCAAAAGCTCGTCTTTAGAATTACCCATAATTATTATGCATTTTAAATGGTATTTAACTTCGCTTTAAAGAGACCTACCCGGGAAGGGAATGGCTTGAAGACCTCTGCAGGTAATGCGTTCCAATGCTCAATCCCTCTATTAAGAAACGAGAATTTTCCCCAGTTTGTTTTTTGTGGAGGAGGCTCCATCTTGTGCTCATGATCCCAGCGTCCATGATAAGAAGGTTTTTTAATCCTATCACAAATATCTGCCCAAGCTGGCTTTTCCGTATATGCATTAAAAAGTCCCCCTAGCCTTGCTATGCTTCTTCTATGTTCTAGCGATTCCCACTCTAGTTTTTTTAACGTTTCTGTTACGCTCTCGGTTCTTCTAAAATCTCCTAAGACATAGCGCGCTGCAGTTCTCTGCACCATCTCAAGCTGCTTTATCTGACCCACTGAGTGAGGATCCCACACTATTGCAGCATATTCCAGAATAGGCCTAACTAACGATTTATAAGCCATTTCCTTTGTGGCGGGACTACTCTTTCCTAAGACCCTAATTATAAAATGCAGTGCTCCGTAAGCTTTGGCTACAACTCTGTCTATCTGCGGTCCCCACTGAAGGTTCTTCGTGAAAGTTACCCCTAGATACTTACACTCATCGTCCTCCGTTAGGACGCTACCCTCTAAAACGTACTCCCAGTTAAATGCACTTCTTCCTCTACAGAAACGTATTAGTTTTGTTTTTTCTGCATTTATTTTCATTTTATTTACTTCTGCCCAACGTACAAGTTCATCTAAGTTATTTTGTAATGATCCGCAATCTTCAGTACTCTCGATTAATCTGTAAATTAAACAGTCATCCGCAAATAACCTAACATTGCACCCCAAAGACTCAGTTAGGTCGTTTATGAATATCAAAAACAACAACGCTCCGAGGACACTTCCCTGAGGAACGCCCGAAGTGATATCCGCATCATTCGAAAGTTCACCGCCTACTCGGACCTTTTGCTTACGTTTTGATAAAAATTCCCCAATCCATCTAACCACTCTTTTGTCCATTCCCATTCCAGATATTTTATCCATAAGTAACCTATGGTTTACTCTGTCAAAGGCCTTGGAAAAATCTATGAGAATTGCATCTATCTGTTTCCCCTTATCTAGCGTCTCTGCAATATCCTGTACTAGTGCGGTCGTCTGGCTGTCACACGAGTATTCTCTACGAAAACCGTGCTGTGCTTTACTTAGCCAGTTCTTCGCCTTCCAAAATTCTCTAATATAGTGAGACAGTAAGTGCTCCATTTGCTTGCAAACTACACTTGTCAAGCTTATCGGGCGATAATTATTCAAATTGGAACGAGAACCTCCTTTATAAATAGGGACTACAATTGCGCTCTTCCACTCTTTCGGTATTTCCCCGTTATTCAACGATACTGTGAATAATACTCGCAGATACGGTACGATAGCTTCGCCCCCCAGTTTCAGAACTTCTCCCAAAATTCCGTCTGGACCACAAGATTTATGCTTTTTAATGCTGAGTATGCTCTTTAAGATGTCGCTGTCTCTTATTTTTATATATTCAAACTCGTTGCTGGCTATCGAGAGCACGTTGTTGTCACTCTCGTCATTGCTAAACTGATTCGTAAACCAAACGTTAAAGGCTTCAGCTTTTGTTATGTCATCGTTGAGTACTATGCCATTTAAGTCCAAATTTACATTGTCTAACTCATCTCGGCCTTTACGTCTTCTTCGTATATATTTATGAAGATTTCCCCAACCGTTATTTATTATAGAGTTATCTAAAAACTTATCTTTCTCTCAGATAACTGTCCTAAATACTTTTTCAACGTTTAGGAGAAATTGGTTGAGCTACACGAACGAATCGATTTCGAATAAAGGAGTAAATTATGGAACTGTTTTAATATAATTAATTACGTGAGCCGGTCCAGTAGTGTGACGTTGCTCGCGATACAGCTTCTGGTTAGGTCTCACGCATGGCTTCGACTTTAGTGATCGATATTTGTAAATTTCATTTTCCGGCAGCCCGCGGACCACCTGAAAGACACTCGAAGCCCCACAGTGGTCCGCGGAGCACCCTTGGAGAACCGCAGCGTTAAAGTAGCTGTATTCAAACATTACAAAGCCGAGGACCCTCAACGACGAGAACTATCTTCGCCCCTAATTCTGTACCATCACGTTACCGCATGAAAACAATAACAATACCTACTGGACATACAATTGCAATTGCAATGTTCTCGTTCGGCGGCGTTTGTTGTTGTATGACAAAATTTGAAAAATGCCCAAGATGAAAGCACGTTAACCCGTAACCACAGGCATCGGTCTCTCAGACCACACGAAAAATTTCAATAGTCTATTTTATGGTCCATGGATCATTTAGGCCTTTGAGGTTTTGTTTAGCTTTGTATCCTGGAGGTGGCTTTGTTTACTTCACGGTAGTTGCCTTCTAGCTTTGGACCTGTGCGTACTAGAGCGGGTTTAGTTTCGTTGCCGGTCTGAAAAACCGCTTGCCTGTGTCCACGTAATTTTTTTCGGGACAGTTCTTTCACACGGTTTCGGAAATTTCCTACGACATGTTGCAGTTATACCGTCCTGGACCGTCGCACGTCCAAAAATGAAAACCAAAACTGCCTTCCAATGTTTTATTTGTAGCAGCTCAATATATTTGAAATGTTCAGCACCCGCTTGAGGAGAGAGAGCGTGAGAGGGGGAGGGGAGGGCGTTGGAAAGGGAGTGGGATGGTAAGGGGGGGTTAAGGGGAGAGGGAGGGGAGTGGGTGGAGAGGGTGGGAGAGTGGAGGGAGAGGAAGAGGGAGAAGGGGAGAGAGCGGGGTAGAGGGGGAGAGAGATAGAGACAGAAAAGAACCAAATGTACTATATATTGAAAATAATTATGTGCGGTTAAGTATTTTATAGCGAAATTTATTTCTTTGTCTAACAATTTCTATTCACCCATAACCATTTTTACACTCCGTAGCACTCAATCATGTTAATTTAATATTTATTGCTTAATTTTTAGTGCATATAAAAGTTGGTGTCATTAATTTGACTTTTCAAGATATTTCTAAAGGCTAAAGACTACTTAAAAAAGTTGTCCAGTATTGGAAAGTACCAGAACTTGGGTGACATTCGTGGCACCGCAAACAGCAACCAAGTTTTGAGAAGAGGATAAGTGAACACGAATTATATTTTGAATTTCTGTCACCCATTTGCTACTTCACGAAACATCTCTTGGAAAACGCTCATAACAGTACTTTTTACCATATGTTAACGACTTTTTATGCCAAAGGCAATAGATTTTTTTCTGGAACAATCAAAATTTATTCATTTTTTCCTCACTAGCGAGTTTGTATTTAAAAGAATTCTCCAATCCATTCCGAAAACACCATTGAAAGAATTACTTTTGGTGACTTTATGGCGAGATATTTCCTATTTTCCTCCTCCTCTCTCCACCATACCTCTTTCCCATCTGTCTTTTTGTTTGATTTGTCATTCTTAACGGCCCCACTTCAGCCGTCCTCGGCTGAGGGGTGGTCAGCGTGTCTGGCTCCCAATTTTAAAGTCGCCCGAGTAAAATAGTAAAAGGTGCTTGCATACTCACCTTGAAAAAACATTCATTTTTTAGAGACACATTTCGTCATTGGAAATATATTTTTAATTCTAAAGATTTCACCTCTTAACCGATTTTCATTCTTTCCTTGTGTAACTATAATGTAGTAAACCAATCCCTAAATTTTGCAATTTCAAGAATATTATACTTTTTTCACAGTAGGATACTAAAACCACACATTTTTGCCAAATTTTAAAGTTGTACCCTATCTAGTAGTGAAATAATATTTATCTATTTGTTTAAATTTTAAATAATTATAACGGCCGCATCAACATATTGATGGAGATTTTTATTTGGGTATGTGCACCAAGTTCAAAATAACTTTAAAATTTCCGCTTCAACACGACATTATGTTTTTTTCACGATTCTCAAATATTAAAACAAATACTACAAAACCCATATTTTACACATGAAAATTATCACCACCTGATGTTACTTGGTTGTCCTTTGTACCTTGATGTGGTAGAAGGGCTTGAGCATTTCAAGGGGCAACATTTTGTCGTTGTCAAAGAGAGGATAACAAGGTAGGAAATTTAACACCACATTTGAACAAATACAAAGTCTCAAAATTAAAACACAAATTTATTAATGTAATATTGTAAACACTGGAAACTGTGTTGGGTACTCAGTTTCAGCCAGAAGTTACAAGATAAAAATATTGATGATACATTGGTCATTGATTCAAAACAGTTATATGCAGGCAATTAACAATGTAATGCTTACTGTAAAAGAGCTTGTTGGAATGACTTGAAAGTAGATTTAAATGCAACCTTAAAAGGCATTGATGTATAATATTGTACAATTAAGACATGCCATTAAACAAGATTTTATCTTTTGTGTATAACAGCTTGTAACTTGTTTAATCTATGTGAAAATCCTTCTTCGGGTTGACGTTTCTGTTTTATTAAGGTTAAAATTTAATTTTGTGAAATGCACAAAAGATATTTAGATGCTTAAGCATTGACAGTATATGGAATATAGTGGAGTACATTATAATTCTTAACTAAAATTACACTTAGTCAAGGAACACACAACAATCAATGCTAAGTGTTCTATCTGTTCTTTTTTTAGAATTTCACAATAATGAAAATTATGTGTGTTATTAAATACCCTCGACCATCCTATACTGCCAGAAGGCTCAAATAAATGTAACTGTTGCTTGACATCACAGCTTTTGGGAGTTCATTAACCACTTTGCTGGTATCATTTACCCACTTTTGGTTATTCATGAAGGGATAATTTATATATGCGGAGATATTAATTTAATAAAAATAAATAAATGCACTAGTTAATGCATCAGAATATGCTGAAATCTTTTCAACACAACCTACTCATAAGTAGATGCATGTAGAAGGTGAATGTTTTTTATTAGATAGTTATAACAATGTCGACTCATGCTTGGCACAACATTCAAGATTCAGCCATCAGATAATTTGCGTAATACTTTCAAACTGTAAAAAATCAGCCTGAGCTCTTAGATAATACAAAAAAAACTATATAGTATATAAAAAATAAATAGACAGGTATTATACAGAAGATTTTGAAATAAAGACGATGTTTTTCACTAAAGAGCCTATCAAAATCACATCCACACAAAATAATTATGTTGTCAGCAAAGATGACCAAAATTGCTAAAACACTCGAAATTGCTTCAGTCATAATTAACAGGCTAAAGCCTTTTTCTTGTATGAAGAAATTATACATTTATTATTTTCTTTCTGTTTACCAACAGAATACTTATGAATGCTGGTGGAGGTTTTCGGGTTTCGCTGCGTTGGCGGCATTTCTGGCTCTAGACGTTTCGCAGACATTGCAGTCTGCATCTTGAGGAGACGAAGTGAGATCAGATTGTAGGGATCTGCTTTTATATCCACTCGGCCTTCCTAGTTTAACCGTTGTCCATCGCTGATTGGATCATTCGAGTTGCTATCCTTTTCTCTTTGGTGGTTGCTCCAACGTATTTTCTTCCCTTTCACGTTTCCGTTGGAAGAGTCGCTTCCATGTTGCGCTGATGTGCAAACCGTCGTCCCGGTTGAAATTGACTGGATGATTTTCGATTTTCATAGCTTCGCGAATTAACCTCGGAAAATAACGATCTTCTTTCGCGAGCAATTTCGTTTCCCCGAGCCTGTTTCTATGTACCGGGCCGCAGGTGAAGTGCTCCGCTATGGCCGACTCCGTCCAATTCTTGTTCATCATGGCCCGATTATGTTCGCCTAAGCGCCAGCGAATGGATCGTCCCGTTTGTCCTACATATACGTGTCCGCAGCTGCATGGAATCCTGTTGACTCCTTCAGATGTTAGCGGGCCGAGTGCATCTTTCGCAGACGGAAGTTCTTCTTTTATTTTTCTTAGCGTGTTTGAACGGACGACGATATTTTCTTTTTGTAGAACCCTGTCTATGCGTTCTGATGTCCCGGCGATGAAGGGAATTTTTGCGTAGGCTGTGGGCTTTGGTCGTTCCACCGAAGGTTTTTGCTTCGGTTTTATGTTCCGCAGGATGAAGGGGTGACTGTAGCCATTATTCATAAGTGCCCTTCCTATATGCTCTTCTTCGTCTTTTAGCGACTCGGGATCGGAGACCGTCTTTTTTCGGTGCATCAGGGTCTTGATTTTTGATGCCTTCTGCTGAGGATGGTGATGAGAGGCAGCATGCAGGTAACGGTCAGTATGCGTTTTTTCCGAAATACGCTGTGTCCAAGGCTTCCGTCAGGTCTCTTCTTCACCATGACGTCGAGAAATGGTAGGGTGCCGTTCTCTTCGACTTCCATGGTGAACTGGATGGCCGGGTGGACTTGGTTGAGTTGACGGTGGAACTCATGAAGTTTATTTGTCCCATGGGGCCAAATGACGAATGTGTCATTCACGCAAAGTCTAGTACCCCTACGGAAAGACCGGAAACTTAACAGAAATTTAACAGATTAAATGGACTTAAATGAAAAAATTGCATATAAGAAATCAAACTTATTACCATATATCACACATTACGAGAGTACAAAGTCATTATCAAATTACATAACAGTGAGGTATTTTTACATAAATATTATACAATCAAGATATAAAAATGAATTATTGTAACAGAATTTTATAACGTTAATACCTTTTATGCATGAAACGTATTTAAAGGAAATTCACGTGGACGACGAAAAACGTCAAACTTTCACGTCATGAATGAATTTGTGGATCAAGCAAAAATCTATTTCTAAAGTGATTTCTTCGGCCCTGGAACACATTCTCTTTCTGTTGCACCTGTAAAAAGAGCGAAAATGAATTTCTAAGAATGTCAATCATTAAACATGCTAAACCTAATGAAATTGATGCAGGAGGCAATGGGCACGCTTCAAATGTTGCAATAAATGTAAAATAAGGCAAATGCGCTTACGGCCCATAAACAATGTTTCTATGATGATCACATTACCATTTGTAAAATTAAACACATCACATTGCACTAGAAAATGTGCACTTTATCTATAATTTATTCCAACCACAGTTGTATTTGAGGCGTTTACGTGTTCACAGCAGTTACAGTTAGACCATTTAAGATCTATATGTATTCATCATATAATAAGGAAAACTTTTGATATAGAGATTTCAATTTCTCGATCGAAAAATATATACATATTTCTAAATGTTTTGAAACAAAGAAGAATTATGTCTAGGATTATAAACAAATGCATAATGAGAAACAAGAAATATTCAAGTTAACAATTTCTGTAAATTCAAAATATTTCAAATTAAAACAATGAGACATCGCTATGGTACACTTATTTCATTCTATTACAAGCACAATTCTATCCTCTGGCGTCTCTGTTGCAGTTTGACTTATAAAACTCACTATAATCTACTGATAACCGCGAGAAGTTTTATACAGAAATTTCAGTTACTCAATCTAAAATTACTGCTTATTTTGTGAACTGACACGAACCATATTCACGGCCAGGGCAATGGACGACACAGCTAGGTGAAGTAAGCGAGGCTTAACACCTGAAAATGAGAAATATTTCCTCTCAAAATGCTTCTCGTACACCAACAAAAGAGAGAAATTTCTTTCCTTCCTTCCTAGAAGATATATCCATTGGAGGTATCTGTTAAGAAAATATAAAAGCATTCTCACAAAACGAATTCACATAACTATTCGTAGAACTAGGTCGTTAATCCTTTTTTCAAAAATATATGATATTTTTAAGATTTACCTGTTGATTGGACATCAGAACAAAATCATTCCGTCACGTTTTCTTAAACAGTGGTGAATGCATATCTACTATATATCTACCTGACAAAATCAGAGTAACTGGCAACCTCTCAATAAGCAATGGCCAACTTTTTTCAAGAAAAATGGCCGCTGTTCCGTTACGAGACACAAGGAACGTGTGGCGCTGTGGTGATGCGGTAGAGAGAGAGAAATAGAGGTAGAAAATGAGAGAGAGAGAGAGAGCCGACTGCGACTGCAGCGCCTATCGCGGACACCTTAGCATGGTGAACTACGTGTAAAAGCTGGGAATCTATTCTCCCATAAGAGTTTCATACCCCTGCATCCACGTAACGCAGCCAGCATGAAGGTTGAGGACCACATGATACTAGCGCCTTAGACTCGAAATGCTCAATATATAGATTGGCTATGACGGGGGAGAGAGGACAGCCCATATCTGCTCCCTCCTTCTGGTCGTAAAACTGTCCGTTCCACAGGAAGTAGTTGTTGGTGAGGCAGAATTCTGTTAACTACGGATAGTCTGCCGGCAGTCCATGATGTATAAGCTCCTTCAAGATTTCGATGGAGTCCTTTATAGGAACCTTAGTGAAGAGTGAGGTCACGTCAAAGCTTACAAGAATATCGTTCTCCGAAACTTTCATGTCGTTTAGCCTTTCTATGAAATGTGCTGAATTCTTCACGTGCGATTCCGTTCCGCCTACGTACGTCTGTAAGCTTCGTGCGAAGTATTTTGACAGCCGATGTGTTGGGGAGCCGATGGCGCTGACGATGGGTCTCAGAGGAACGTCGTTCTTGTGTATTTTTGGTAACCCAAACAGTTGTGGAGGCCTGGATGATGACGGCAGTAAATTCCGTTGGTCTTAAATAGGTATTGATGATTTCTAAATCAACTCTCGGATTTTCCTTTCGGTTTTCATCGTCGGGTCGCCTTTTAAGGGGAGTAAGTTGTATTGTCCAGCAGATTGCGGATCTTCTCGTCGTAGTCCTCCTTGGAGATGATTACGGTGGCGTTTCCCTTATCAGACGATAAAATCACGATACTTTTCTTGTTTTTCAAATCTGTGATGGCCTGACTTTCGGCTGTTGAGATGTTGGAGGTTGGCGGTCTTGCTTTACGAATAATATGCGCCACCTCTTGGCGCATTTCTTCTGCTTGGTTCGATTTCAGATTTCGGATGGCCGCTTCCACTCCCACGACAATTTCTTCCTTAGGTATTTTGTTGGGAGCGATAGCGAAGTTCAGACCTTTCGCTAAGACTGATTTTGCTGCATCGGAGAAATTGACGTCCGTTAGGATGTAAATCGTCTTTTCATGGCTCGGCGTCCTTTGTGGGAACCTTAGTGAAGAGTGAGATCACGTCAAAGCTTACTAGAATATCGTTCTCCGATACTTTCATGTCGTTTTGCCTTTCTATAAAATGTGCTGAATTCTTCACTTGCGATTCCGTTCCGCCTACGTACGTCTGTAAGCTGCGTGCGAAGTATTTTGACAGCCCGATATGTTGGGGAGCCGATAGCGCGGACGATGTGTCTCAGAGGAACGTCGTTCTTGTGTATTTTTGGTAACCCATATAGTCCTGTAGGCCTGGATGATGACGACGGTAGGTTACTTTGGTTTTTATATGTATAGAGGGTTTCTTAATCAGCTCTATGTTTTTCCTTTCGGTTTTCATCGTCGGGTCGCCTTTGAGTGTGGAGTAAGTTGGATCGTCCAGCAGATTGCGGATCTTCTCGTCGTAATCCTCCGAGGAGATGATTAAGGTGGCGTTTCGCTTATCTGCCTGTAAAATCAAGATGCTTTTGTTGTTTTTCAAAACTTTGATGGCCTGTCTTTCGGCTGTTGAGATGTTGGAGGATGGTGGTCTTGCTTTACGAATAATACGCGCCACCTCAGATTCAGAATTCAGAATTCAGATTTCGGATGGCCGCTTCCACTCCCAGACAATTTCTTCATTAGGTATTTTGTTGGGAGCAATAGCGATGTTCAGACCTTTCGCTAAGACTGATTTTGCTGCATCGGAGAAATTGATGTCCGTTAGGTTGTAAATCATCTAGTCGTGGCTCGGCGTCGGATCTGGATGTTGATTCTTATGGAGATTTTAAAATTTCTTAACCTGCTTATCCTTGAAAGACCACTGGGTTTTGGTTGAGGTGGTGGTGATATGGTCGCTTTGTTCTCAGTCTTCGTGAGACATAACGGAGGCGAGCTCTAGGTGGTGATGATAGAGATTATGAGCGCATTGGAGAAGCGCGTAACTCGTGGAGCGTATGCGTTTACGCAGGAGTTGAAAAGGCGAGTGATGACAAAAGCTTGCACTTCTGTTTGTGGAGACGCTCGAATCTCCTTCAATTCCTCTGGATGTTCTCCCCGTAGAGGGATATCAATTTGAGTTGAAGGCTTTCGCAGCGTTGCTGAATGCTGGTGGAGGTTTTCGGGTTTCGCTGCGTTGGCGGCATTTCTGGCTCTCGACGTTTCGCAGACATTGCAGTCTGCATCTTCAGGAGATGAAATGAGATCCCGTCAGCTGTATGAATTTGCATCAGTGAGAGCTTTCCACTACTGTGCGGTTAAGCTTTCAGTGGTTGGGCTGGGAGGTAGCAGGATGCTAATTGGACAGGTCCACTCGCTGTATGAAGAATGGCGGCTGTAGCTTCCGATGTCTTTTCTGAGGAATCGTTACTTCATATGCTGAAATGTCCTCTCTAACAAGGATGGCTGTTCCTCCTCCTAGTCTGCCCTCCCTGTCTGTTCGAAATACCTTGAATCCGGGTGCCGCCCATTTCCAAGATGGCTTAAGGTGTGTTTCGTGTATAAGAGCTACTGTGACGTTGTTTCCCTGGAGGAAAGCTAGCAGTTCAGGTGTTTTTGTTCTTATACCACCGTTGCAGTTCCAGGTGATAAGGACTATTCCGGAGAGCTGGGTGTTCTTATCCATGCATAGTCAGTATTTGGCCGGACAGTTGGGCAAGCACTTGTCCAAGGGCCGCGATTTGTTTCTGCAGGACTGATGTAAGGAGGGAGGTTAGGGCCGAATCCGTTGTCGGGAGGAAAGATGGATTATCTGTAGTTGGTTCAGGTTGAGGTGGTATCTGTCTGTGGCGAAGGGTGACGTTGGGTTCCTGTATCGTCTCGCCGTTTGTGGCTGCGGGATGCAGGAGTGGTGGGAAGTCCGAATTTTGGTGTGGATGTGCTGCGTTCTTTCTTTTGCTGCCCCAGGCGTTGCCTCTTGGAGCTGGTTCCGGTACATAGGCAGGGGGTGCCTGCTGGGGCTGAGAGGTTTCCAGCGATCCAAACCATTTCCTTGCCTCTCGTTGGTATACCGGGCAGGTCTTATAGAAGGCGGGATGTGGGCCTCCACAGTTACAGCATGTGGCAGGACCATCCTCCTTTTTCTTCGGGCAGGTTTTCTTCAGGTGGAGGCCGCCACAGTTATAGCATCGAGGTGCCGCTGGGCAGAACGTTGATGAATGTCCGAAACGATTGCATTGGAAGCACATCTGTGGTTCTTCATGTCGGTATCGTAGAATGTGGACTCAAGAATTCCCGATGGAAGTCCATCGGAGGAAATCTTTTGGGTCCCATCCTTGGGCTGTGGCGAGGGTTGATACTACGAATGTCCCTAGGGGTGATTTGTAAGCTCGGCGAATCTGACGAGTGCGTAAGACTGGAACCTTCATGTCCTCTAGAATTTCCTTGAGATAAGATTCTTCCATTATTGTATAAAGCCCTCTTATGGTAAAGCTAGGGGTTTTTTCCTCTATGGTCCCCCAGGTGGAGAACTGTGCTTGTTCTTCTCTTAACATAGTCTGCACACTTTTGTGGTCTTCTATATTGGTTAGCTGTAGCCTGGTATATTGCCTACGTGATGTCACTTGGAAAGAGTGGTCCTTTATGACACTCATGACGGCTGTTATAAATTGTCGGAAGTCTGCCAATTCATATAATAGAATTGCTGGCGGCTTAGGTAGACTTGTCTGGGATGGCTCGGCGGGAGGGGAGCTGGAAGCAGGCCCCGGAGTGACGTCTGTATTAGCGTCTCTGAGGAGCGGGTCGTAGCGGTTGTTGGTTTCTACCGTTTAGTGTTGGACGGCAATAGTCTCGGCAGCGGTGAAGTATGGCTTAAATTTTGTCTTCCGCTTCTTCTTTGGCTGTTGAAAGGTGCCCGTGCCAATGGACTTTCTAGCTCGTGTATCAGCATCCTCTTGGATAGGGGCTAGTTGGGAGTTATCGTTGTTGTTTTGGCCCTTGAAAAGGCCTTCGTCAGTTGGTTTCCCTTGGCTTGGTGTGCTGTCTAGAATTACTAGCCGGTCTTTCGAAGTCAGATATTGGGAGTCAATTTTCCGGTCGTTTGGACCGGCGTCAATCTTAAAATCTTTTCCGAAGAGGATGTGTTTGATATTACTGGGTAATGATGTATCGACGTTCGTCCTAGGAGGAATCGTCCTATGTTGTACCTTTTTTGCCGGCGGTGATCTGAGCAGCGATATTTCGCAGAGCGGGTTTAAAGCTGAGGGGGCTGAAGCCCTTCCCCTCTAGCCTACCAACTGCCACCTGTCCGAATAGTCAAAAGAACACGATGTGCGGGTGAGAAGGTGGACCTATGTTAGCCACCCCCCGCTGCAAGAGAGAAAGTGTGACCGTGCAAGGTTCCCCCAGGTGCTCCGCTCGCAGCAAGGCGTTCGGTTTACCCCTGAGTAGATCCTGGTCACGCTTAGAAGGCCCTGGTAGGTCTGGGCCACAGCGGGTTACAGTACTTCCTCCCCAGGGGGAGTTTTCCAAACACCAGCCAGAGCAACGGAATAGCTAGAGGAGTTCGTTATTGTTGAGTCGCTGACCATAAGCCGGCGAATGATCGATTGATCGATCGATCAATGTTTTCGATGAGCCGATCGATGAGATCCGATGGTAGGGATCAGCTTTTATATCCGCTCGGTCTTCCTAGTTTAACCGTTGTCCATCGCTGATTGGCTCGTTCGAGTTTCTCTTTGGCGGTTGCTCCAACGTATTTTTCTTCCCTTTCACGTTTCCGTTGGAAGAGTCGCTTCCATGTTGGGCTGATGTGCAAACCGTCGTCCCGGTTGAAATTGAATGGATGTTTTTCGATTTCAATAGCTTCGCGAATTCACCTCGGAAAATATCGATCTTCTTTCGCGAGCAATTGCGTTTCCTCGAGCGTGATTTTATGTCCCGGGCCGGAGGTGAAGTGTTCCGCTATGGCCGACTCCCTCCATTTCTTATTCATCATGGCCCGTTTATGTTCGGCTAAGCGGCAGCGAATGGATCGTCCTGTTTGTCCGACGTATACGTGTCCGCAGCTGCTTGGAATCCTGTAGACTCCTTCAGATGTTAGCGGGTCGAGTGCATCTTTCGCAGACGGAAGTTCTACTTTTACTTTTCTTAGCGTGTTAAAACGGACGACGATATTTTCTTTTCGTAGAACCCTGGCTATCCGTTCTGATGTCCCGGCGATGAAGGGAATTTTTGCGTAGGCTGTGGGCTTTGGTCGTTCCACCGAAGGTTTCTCTTTCGGTTTTAAGTTCCGCCGGATGAAGGGGCCTCCAACGCAGCGAAACCCGTAACCCTCCACCAGCATTCAGCAACGCTGCGAAAGCCTTCAAGTCAGATAGAATACTTATGAATTTAAACACAATTTCTTTAAATAAATAAAACATCCTAATCAAGTCGAATTCCCTCCTAAGGCCTGTCGACACATTTCATACACCACATAGCTGATGCCAACTGCAGGGACCACTTTCATGAAGCTGGGCCTAATTCCTCGATAGAGACCAAAGAATCCCTCCCTAGCTATTATCTCACGTATTAATCTCGTCATGGTTTGGGCATGCTCTGGGCTTGTCAGTATATCTGAAAATACAAAAGAAAGTCAACATCATAACGTTGGAAAAGAGAAGAAGCGGAAAGCATATTATGTGACCAAACAAAAGATCACAGAGAATTAATTTGAACTCATGAATTATTATGACATATTCTTTGCAAGATTATTGACTTGGTAATATATTAACCCTTTCTGGTCTGAGTGATTTAAAAAATATCTCATACAAGATTGATGGCATTGCTGACATAGAAGCAATAAAATAATTACGTGTACTTTTTATAAATTTTTATTGGCACATACAGTTTAACTTGTGTGAAAAAATGGGCCGATCATAGGTATACCAATGGCCAAAGGGAAAAAATCAGGGATGTCGATATCTGACCGGAAAGGGTTAATTCCCTTGGCGACAAAAAAATACTGGACAAATTAACATTCAAGGAAGCTACTTCAGTCGTGATAACTTCATTCAAAATTTTGTAAATGTGGTCTTTCATGATTTCATGAATGTTCTCCATCACTCACCTTGAGCTTGGAGCCTTGTTCTCACCAGAGCAAGCGGATACGATACTATCAGCCCACATGTGCTACTAATCGTCCCACAGCATAAGGGAAGCAAAATCCCTGGATTTTCTGAACCATTTTGCCGGATATAATAATTCTTCAAGGTCTGAAATACAAGATGGGAAAACTTAATATAAATTAAGACTAATTTACTATTTTTAGTTTCTAAATTTAAGTAACTAATGCAAACTGTCCAAGCACATTTTAAAAGTTAATGTAGGAATGAGAAAGTTTTTATAATTTGATATAGTTATTAAAGCATTTGGCATTTTTATAAATATGAAGTTGCAGTTTATTTATCAAGAGATCATAATAATACTGCATGATTAAAAGAAGCAATTTATACATTGAATATGAAGTAATTAATCAACTTTTAACTGTTAACTAAGCTCATTACCTAGAGACAACATTAAAAATTAGTCTAAAATATCTCAAGGTACAGAAAAACAATAGAAAAATTAAGAACTCATTTGCCACATTCACAAACATCCAAGATAAATAATTTGACTTACGAACCTCATAAACAGCCAGATCTATGCCAGCATATGGGATTATCCCAAGAAGGTTTGGTAGGTATCCACGGTAAAAAGTTCTGAGTCCCTCCCTCCTATAAATTTTTTTTGCTGCATCAATGATCCCAGCATACTGGCCAGTTTTCCTGAGGGCCAGTCTAGTTTTTAGCACCTAGACAAAAAAATTAGCACAATTAATGAATGCACTTAGAAATCCAACTTAAGATGTTTAAGCAAAGATTTTAATGAAACAACAATGAGGATACTTCTTCTCACCTCAAGTGGATATATAATGGTCTGGCTCACTCCACCAGCAATTGACCCAGCTACGAAACGCTCGTTGATGCTCAAATCCTCACCGCTGTTTTGATGGATCAACGTTTTTGTTTGCTCATAAGCCATGAACTTTATTGCAGTTTCTGGAACAATCTTAATAACATTTACTCCATTTCCTCGCCAGAGTCCTCTGATACCACCCTCTTTTACCATTTCGTGTAAACAAGACACAATTCCTCCTTTATTACCGTGTACCTGAAATAAATTCCAGAAAGATAAGTCTAAAGTGGTAAGTTCTTTTAACATCTACAGTTATGATTATCTGAACTTCTAATAAGCATTGGGAACAAATTTGGTAAAATGCTATTTTTTTCTTCATAAAATACTGTTGCGTCATATTTTTCCTGATGTATGTATGTATTTCATTTTTATACCGAATTGCGAGGGACTTTGACATTCGGGGTGTTTCGAATGCTTCAACACTGCAATGAGACAAGGGTGGAGTAGAAGGAAGAGTGAGAATTTGCTTAAACCGCTTTGTTCATAAAGATTACTCAATTTAGTAGCAGATTTTATTTCAGCCAGCTATTAATCATTCAGTTGTTAAGTTTTACATTTTATCTATCAAAATATTTTATTGAACAACGATATAGGAGTTGTTTCCTTTCATTATCTTTGCCATAGTCTACACTCATTATTAATATATATTTTATTAATGTATTTGTTGTTTTAATTACAATAGTAATATTCAAAAATATATATCAAAAATACATTTATATTCCTATTTGATGATATTTCAACACATGATTTTTAATAATGCCAAATTACCCCGAGTTTTTATTATCAGCGCCAACTTTGATCAGAGAATTTCAGATATTTATACTTTATTGCAATTAGAACAAGAAGTCCAAACCAGGACTAATGCAGGCTGGTTTCCCATAGCTGACGTTCCGAATTTATTACTTATATTGACAAGAAAAGTGTTAGTGATTCCAAGGAATTCTCTGGAAATCAAATTAATAGAGCATTATCAGGTTTAAAATATTAATAGCAATGTCAAATTTTCTTTCTCACGTATTTTCCATATATTTCATTTGATAAATGTTACTGTTTATACACTGATATGTGTGAATCATCTGTTCATTGCTGAAGGGTAGTCAAGTGAAATAGAAAATAACAGATTTGTTCACTCATCTATGCTCAAGCCGAGTTAGGAAATAATCGTCTCCATGGCAACAAACCGATAAAATGCGACTTACAACGTAAAAACTCTGTTTTAGTAATAATTCAATAAATTACGATAAATTATCAAAATTCGGAGTTAATATATGGAATCTAAATTCTTTTCCCCTTAGAACAGGACAAACCTCACTCCGATATCAGAATTTTAAGATATTTTAAAGTATTAAAGAAAACATCCCTGTAGGATGGATTTGATACTTCAATCTTTGCACAAGCCTCATACCAACAAGTTTCATGAAAATCTGCCCATTGATGCAAAAGTTGTTAATAGAGGACACACACAGATAGGACCATTTCATTAGGCTGTTTCCTTTAGAAACCAGCCCAATAGAAATGAGTTTTTCACAAAAAATACAATATCATCACATTTAATACAACATAAATACCACAAAATTCTTCATGCTTTTTTAGGTTATTGGTATTTCGTTCCAATTCAAGTATTTTTTCAAGTAATTACCGTGCATGATTTAAATTAGAAGTTTGGTATTCAACAACTCAACGTCGCATCCATTAAAATATATAGTCAGACCCCTATTTACCACCCCTCCCCATATAGTGCCACTCCTGCTTACCGCCCATGAATCGTCGTGAACAAAACTTCCATCTTATGATTAAATAGAGCTAGCATATACCTCGATTTATCGCCACCGCCGCTTTAGCGTCAAAGGCAGTGATGGACAAACGGTGGCGCTAAATCGGGGTCTGACCGTAATTAAAGGTCTTAGGATTTCGGCGTGGACCTAAAGAAACCCTATCTATAATAGAGAACTAATAAGCCTTTAGTGAAGCTCGCTGATGATATTTTCCGGCGTCGGCAAATTTTCATGTCAAAATCACTTGCACTGGTTGATATGCAAATTGCAAGTCTATTAATCGCTATTAGGACTCGGAGCGGAAAGTGCGATCGCGATGCGCACCAATGAGGAAGCGAAATCTGCAGACGAGGAGAGACTTCCCTCTCGAAACGATCAAACCCCGTCACACTCCCTCAATCTCCGCCGGTACCACACGCGTAGTAAATGAGGCGAGAATCCGATCCCTGGCCGGATCCCCTCCACCCATCTTATTGCCCATAAAAGAATAGGTCAAAGGTAGTCCACCACCTCGACATCCGAACATAACCAATCTTCCATCTCCATCGCTCCCCGACCGCTGAACTACGTTATCTCGAACAAACCTCCTCGCGCGGACCAATGGGGACGTTACGGCGGCCGGGGATGGACTTGGCTTGGACCTTGCTCGGACGACGAGAAGAGCCTTTGCTTCAGCGATGGAAAGTTACAGGGTGATGGAAGATTACGTTATGATAGACAAACGGAGACGAAACGGGGAACATTAAAAGGCGCACACGAAATGGTCATGTCGAAACGAATGACTTCTCTCGGGAGATTTGATCCCGAGATTTATTATATTAATATTTTATCGTGCGTTTATCGGCAGCTCGGACACGGAACTATGCAACGGCAAAAAATGATGAAAAAGCGAGAGGACGGTTTCCATGCACCGACTCGGCATTGAGGGACAGACACGCTACCTATCAACCCTAAATGTTTGAAAACGATTGAAAAATGAATAATAATAATAAGCAAAAAAGATCGTTGAAAAAAACTTCCTTGAATCTTGTTTTTTTTTATAAAAACAATTGCATAAATACTACATCCGTTAGGTACTGCAATTACATTAATCGCACTGGACTCGGAAACTATCTTGTAAATATTATTAATCAAAGAAGGTTTTCACTTCGTAGAACGACATTACACGAATGAAATGAAACCCATTACTTAAAATTACACTTCGATTTATAATCGCGACCGGTTTCACGTAACGGTAAGTAGACTGATGATGCGAAAATGGGTCGCGGATATAAATTGAAGTGTAATTTTAAATTAATGGGTTTCATTTCATTCGTACCAAGCAAATGTGGGAGGTACAGCACACGTTTTGTTTTAAAATCAGCAGGTCGGAAACCCATTGGTTTAAAAAATGAAGAATTCATTATATATTGACGCTACGCGCTAGTCACCACCAACTCTCATCCTATTTATTGCCGAAAAATAAATGAAAAATATTACTAATTATAAGAGCAATGAAAAATTACTCAGCCTACTACCTAAAAATAATGGCACTACAAACGTTGACGGAACAACAGTGTAAAAGGTGCTTTTTACCAAAACAATAAATATAACTGAAAACAACTGAGGAACTACTAAACTCATGATTAAGATATAAAAAACTAGCCAAAAAAGTTTTTGGAAACCGGTGGATTTACCTTGACCACAATTTTATTCCGGATATGAGGCGAGCTACATAATTCATTTTCGGAATTAAATTGCACACGGAGAAAACAACGGATTACTAAACTAAAGCTAAGCCAGCTACACGCGTAAACGATCACGAATTTAACAATTTTTTTTTGATTCGTATGTCACAAAGGCTCCATCGAATAACACGAAGTAGTCATTCGGTCGATTTCCCTTGAATTTTGAAGACCCATCTCACAATCACGTGATACGAGGATTATCGAAGTCAGCCCACATCTGCCAAAGATCATAAAGGAAGCACTAGGAGGAGGGGGACATGGACATGAGTCGGCAAACCATAAACCGAAGCAATCGGTGGAAATTAGAATGTCACGTGGAAGGGATTGCGGATCGGCAAGTCACCCAACGCACAGTGGGACCAAATCCGAAAAAGGGGACCCATGTATATGCATATATTACAATACTGAAAGTAAGCGAGTAAATGCCGGAAATTTCTGAATTATTAATTTGAATAATACCTGTCGTATATAGAGCGAGTTTTCCATTCAGTCTCTATATATCATGCTAACATCTTCTAGGACACAACGAACAAAACGTTCGAGCTTCCGAATCCTCTTTATAACCGAGTTATACCGTGTGTAATTTTCTATAGTTCATTTATTTAAACTATTTCAGGAACGGCTTTTCCAGGACTTATATAATGGACAAAATATCGATAACAAAGACGATCACGTACAACCATTCTGTCGGCAGGATTCGAACCCACGAGCATTGGGAGCCAGACACGCTAACCACCCCTCTACCAAAACCGGCAATAATATTTTTAACAGGACAAAAAGAGAACCCAGCTTATTATTTTTTGCGGTTAATTTTTTCATTATTACTACTTGCCATTTACTTGCTTTACTCATAGACTCGACTATGTACACGCAAACTCCCATTAATATTTTACAAAACGGGGAAAAATTATATTCGCGGCAGTAAGGAAATGCGAAGGAAAATGAGGCAGATCCCGGTCTTACCGAGAGTGAAGTACAGAGGGAACGGAAGAAATAGTAACCGTTTCATATCCTTTCCACCTGCCTCCTTCCCTTCACCACTTCCATCATACGGCGACGTCGCTCCATAAAAAATGGCTCCGTCTGAATGATCGCCTCTTCACTTGACACCCTCTAACGCCACGCGGCCAAAACCCAACCCCGAATAATCGAAGCATAATGGAAGAAGGTTGGGTGGGGGTTTAATACCACGGCAGGAGATAGCGGGGTGGGATTGACCCCGACCAGTTTTTCTACGTCTAGACTTACTTGTTGGAACACTTTGAGTCGATCCAAAGGTGCGGTGCAGGTACGGGATACGCCTCCGGCGATGCCACCTGCTACCAGAGTTCGCCACCACATACCAGAATGCATTTCAGCCGATGTGAAATCATCTGGTACGTTCATATCCTCCCCGATGTCGAGATGCTGAAGAGGAAGAGTGGAGCGGGTGAAACGACACTTCATAGTACTTCGACCGTTATTGCACCCTCCGTACCATCTTAAACATTTAACTACTGCAGTGAAATTACGAACACGTATCTGCGGTGCGGTCTTCCAGACCGCCACTCTTTATTAATTTATTATGATTATTTCAATATCTACATCTACAATTTGGTTCTCCACGTTAAATAATGCCATGGGTTAAGTAATAAAAAAATTATATTCACTTTGTTTGTAAAATATAAACTAGGCGGTAATTTGACACTATAATTTAGGCGGTCTCTCGCAGACAGCATCTATATAGTTAAATGTTAAAACGTTTTCGTCAAAAAACTACGAAAATCGATGGAACGTTTTTAGACCATTCATGGATGAATAAAGCGGAATATATTCTTGAATGTGCCTAATTTATATGCCGCGAGAAATAACGCTTGCCCAAAAAATTTCTATATTCATCACATTCTAATAGTAATACGTTAAAAATCAAATTCTACCATGGCTTTCCACAAATTAAATTCATAGATATATTTAACGAAATATTAATATCATCGAGCGCACGGTATCTGGTCAAAATATACATTTTTAAGCCATTCATTTAGGATAAAAACACCCGGGACCGGCTATTTACAAGAACAAATTGGTCAAAGCCTCTCAACTGCCTCATCTTCTCCGGGGGGAAACCAAAACGAAGTCATTTATTTTTTAAGGATGGACACTGAAGCGTCTTCCCCTGGCGTGACGTCACTTTCATTGCTAAGGCAAGAGAATTGGCGGCTGAATGAAGAGCACTCAGTTCGTTTTCTATTTACGAGAGTTAGCGGTAAACAGCACACGGCCTATCTACATCTACAAGTTACCCTGCAATTCACCTAGCGGACAAGATGGAGTTGGAAGAGTCTGGCAACTAGATGGGAACTCTGCGCCACAAAAAATCTGGCGACGATACAGCTTTAATCACTCACTTGCAAGGGCTATTATTACCTACGAGGATTAGGGGGAAGTATAACTCAAAACAACTAAGTTCTGGAGCCTAGTAAAAAGTTTGGGGATATTATTTACACTATTATACGTATGATACTCTCTTCTTTAACCTTACACATGCTAGCCGACATAATTTTTATGTAGAGATCACAATAAAATTGGAAAACATTGCGCCAAGATAGGTTTTATGGCAAAATGGCATCCTGAATTTTTCCAGCCCTGATCATTGAGCTGACTTCGTTCTGTTTGCTAACGATCAAACGGGATAGCTACGCAAACTTATATAACTTAGAATAATAAATAACTGATTTTATCACACTTTCCGGTAGGAATAGGTGGTTTCAAAATAACGATAAGTGAGCTAAGTTACCCTATTAAGGCGATATGTAAGTACAAAAACAGGGAGAGAAAGCCAACCAGCACAATACTGTCAAAATATATTACTATTAATATTATTTACGTTATGGTACGAAAGATACTATCTTCTTTAACCTTATTACACTTGCAACCGGCATAATATTTATACAGAGTTCACAATACATTGCAAAAAATAGCGCCAAGATGGATCTTATGGCGACATGTCATCTTGAATTTTTCCAGCCCTGATCATTAACCTGACTTCGCTATGTTTGCTAACGATCAAACGGGATAGCTACGCTAAATTAACTAACTTAGAATAATAAAGAACTGATTTTATCACGCTTTCCGAGCAGTTGGTCCCAATTATAGAACCCAATGATTGAACATTGCACTTAGAACACCCATTTATTTATATCATATTTCCATTTATTTATACGTGATTATCAACAGAAAGAAACTTACTTGTCCATCTGGAGGTTTTCCCCTGCAGTACGTAGCCAGAGTAGTTAACTGGCGCGCAAAATTCAATAAAATTCGCATCCTGAAAACACGAAACTCACGTAGACATTCAACTCGGCGTTGCTAAGGAATTTTAATGTACACGGTCGTCAAGGCGTGCAACAATGCACTTCCACCAATATAGCCGACGAAGTACAAATGTATGCCTATATCACCCCCCTTTATATTGCTAAAAATCTTGTCGCGAAAAGATTCTTTGTGGAACAGAGAATCAATCCTTAAATGATATTTTGAGTCAAGGGAAAATAACGTTTTACTTTCGGTCGCCAACCATCCAAGTTCAGAGCTTCCTTTCGGTCCTCTTTTTCACAAACGGGTTTCCTCATACGCACTTCACCTTTGGTCGGTTGTTTTTTAAAAACAATTTCTGCGCGATTTCAGAGAATTTTATGAATATTATCTATTAGGAAACTTTGGATGGGAGCCGAAATTGTTATGAATTCTAATCATTGCATTTGCACGCGTATCAGTCATTAAACCAATGAAACATTTGACAGGTTGATTTTTCTGTTGACAATATATTTTTAAAATCTGGAGCAGCAAATTACACCAATAATCCTATAAATACGAGGGTATAAGGATTAAAAGAAAAATAGTGGGCGGGAGATAATTTTCTAAGTCTGAAAGTGCGTCTTTTGGAGTTAGACGACGTTGCGTTTCAACGATTCCATTCTGAAATATCTTGCAGATTCTTCACATAAGTGGGTAATTTACACCATTTAGGGGCTTTTGATTTAATAAGAGAGAGAGAGAGAGAAGCAATGTTGGATGTGGCTAATTTGCGAAATTTTTCGTCAAGCAGTTTATCAATTAACTGGTTGGTATATCCATTCTTGTTGGATATATATTTAATGATCTCCAATTCTTTTCTTAAAATCAGAGCTGGATATGGGAATGTTTACTGAACGGTGTAAAATGGCATGATAAACTGCAAGTTTGTGAGATAATGGGTGGGAGAAATCAGCAGGAATTACTTGATATGTATATGTTGGTTTTCTGTATATTTCAAAATGATGCTTATTATTATGAATTGTGATGCTTAGGTCAAAAACGTTTAATTTTTTGTGAATTGAGTTTAAAAATATAAGATAGGAATTTAATTGTCGATGGCTCACGGTCCAACAGCATAGAACATCATCGACGTATCTGAACCAATAAAAGATATGTTTTATAGAATGGTTATTGGAATTAAATTATATTGATTCTAAATCATCCATATAAATGTCTGACAGAAGGGGGGAGTTAAAGGAGAGCCCATTGCTAAACCTTCTTTTTGCTGATAAAATTTTCGATGATGACTGGTAGAGCGCTGCACAGTAGCATTCAAGTCAACCGTAGTTGACATTCCGCATTTCCGCATAATGAAAAACCAAAGCCAAGATGGCGCTTCTCATAGCGACATCAGTTGATCATTTAAAATTTTAAATTCATTTTTTTAATTACGAGAAATACGGTACATGAATAATACAAAATAATTTCTATTGCAATATAATAAAACGCTAATTTTTCTTATTTGAAAATTAATTATAAAAAAATGAATATTTTCTAAAAACAGAAGTGACACCTATTTTACGTGGAAGAAACTGTCGATATTTCGTATTTACAAACACTAATAAAGAGGAGGAGCCTGTAACCTCTAGAGGGCGCGTCCCCGGGTGGCGGATAGGGGAATGCTCTACAGATATGTAGGGTAGGAGGGAAATAAAATACCTCCCGCGGACCAACAGGCAGCAGCGTCTGTTCTCCATATTAGGGGCGGATGCAAACAGCGTCTGTTCCCCATGTTAGGGGCGGCTGAATATATAGGCGGAAGGCAATGGGAAACCACCGCCACAATATATCCCATGTAGAGGCATCATGACGGAGTCTTCTCTTGTTAAATATTCCGGAGGCAAAATGGTCCCCCGCTCGGATCTCCGGGGGGGACAACACGAGAGGTTCCGTTTAACACAAGGAAGGAAGGATGCTGGAAAGAAGTTGAGAATTGGCACGTGGAATGTTAGAACACTCCTACGAGCAGGGAAGTTGGAAAATTTAAAGAAAGAGATGAAAATAAATAGAATGGATATGATTGGCTTAAGTGAAATGAGATGGGAAGGAAGAGGGGAAATAAAAAGTGATGACATCACAGTGTACTATTCAGGAGGTACTAGAGGAACGAATGGAGTAGGGGTAATTTTGAATAAGGAAATAGCAAATTGTGTACAGAGGGTGATATTTGTAAATGATAGAGCAATTGGTCTTAGAATAGGAATGCACCCGAAAGATCTACTGTTGATACAAGTTTATATGCCGACCAGCCAACATGAAGATGATGCTGTTGAAGAAATATACGAGAAGATAGAAAATATTATGGAGGAGGAAGGTAAAAACTGTTGCAAGATAGTGATGGGCGATTGGAACGCTGTGGTAGGAGAGGGAAGAGAAGACCAAGTAGTAGGAAAATTTGGACTAGGGAAAAGAAATGAAAGAGGTGAAAGACTTGTTGAGTTCTGTAAAGAGAAGAGGATGTTTATATCAAATACTTGGTTTGAAAATCATAAGAGAAGGCTATACACGTGGAAATCACCAGGAGATGGAGCCAGATATCAAATAGATTATATTCTAGTGAAAGAAAGATATAGAAATGGAGTAAAAAAGGCATATGGACTTCCAGGAGCAGACATTGACAGTGATCATGTGCTCCTCATGGCCGAAATAAAACTAGCCTTGAAGAAGGTTAAGAAGGCTAAGATAGTTAGGAAATGGGATTTAGAGAATATAGCCACAGTAGGAAAAGAAAGAATAGGAGAAAAATTAGCTCAGGCAATCAAAAGAGAAAACGTGTCGGAGGAAAATGTGGATGAAGCATGGAATAGGATAAAGAAGGCTATAAGGAAAACAGCAGAACAGGCTATTGGGTTTTTCAAAGGAAAAAGAATAAAAAAGCCATGGGTGACAAAGGAAATGATAGAAAAGATGGAAGAAAGAAGGCAATACAAAAGCAGGACTGATGAAGATGGAAAAAGGAAATACAGGAAACTGAATAATGAACTAAGAAGAGAAACCCAAAAAGCAAGGGAGAAATGGCTAGAGGAGGAATGCTCAGATATAGAAGATCTAGAGAGAAAAGGAATGTATGACTTGATGTATAAGAAAGTAAAAAATGTAACGTGGGATAGACGGAGAACAAGTGCATGTGTGAAAGAGATTGCAAGTAAAGAAGATAAAGTTCTATATAAGGAAGAGGAGGTCCTTAATAGATGGAGAGAATACATGGAGGAGTTGTACAAATCAAATGAAAAACCAAAGGATCTCCGTATTGAAGAGCAGGATGAAATAAATAATGACGAAACAGGGGTTTCGATATTGAAAATAGAGGTGCTACAAGCAATAAAGGATATGAAGAATGGGAAGGCAATGGGGGTAGATGAGATACCGATAGAATTATTTAAGTGTCTTAATGAGGAAGGACTGGAAGAAATAGTGAAGTTGTGTAATGCAATCTATGACAAGGGGATGTGGCCAGAGGATTTCGTCAAAACAATTATGATTCCAATTCCGAAAAAGCAAGGAACAAGAAAATGCAGTGAACACAGAACAATCAGTTTAATTACACATGCAGCAAAGGTTCTACTTAGGGTTATGAACAGGAGACTAATTAGCAAAATGGAAGAAAATGTTGCAGAGGAACAGTTTGGATTTAGAAAGAGTAGAGGTACAAGAGATGCAATAGGATTGATAAGAATGAGTGGAGAGAGATATATAGAAAGGGGTAAAGGAATTAGTCTGTGCTTCATAGATATGGAGAAGGCATTCGACCGAGTGAACTGGGAAAAACTGATGGAAATACTAAAAGCAAAAAAAGTAGACTGGAAAGATAGAAGGTTAATTAAAGAGCTGTATATGAAACAGAAAGCAGCTATGAGGATAAAAGATGCACAGACCGAATGGTATGATTTAGGAAGAGGAGTAAGGCAAGGTTGCTGCTTATCGCCAACCCTGTTCAATATATATGCTGAAGAAATGATTGACAATGGAATAGGGAATGATAAAGGAATTAGTATTGGGGGTAGAATAATAAATTGTATAAGGTTTGCTGATGACATGGTAATTTTGGCAGATGAAACGAGGCATATTCAGGAAATGGTTACAAAGCTAGAAGACAGGATGATGGAATATGGAATGAAAATGAACATAAAGAAAACAAAGGTGATGAGAATAGGGGATAGAGAGATTATGAATGTGTCAATAAAGGATGGAAGAGTGGAGCAAGTAAAACAGTATAGATATTTGGGAAGCATGCTAACTGAAGACTGGAGAAGTGAAAAAGAAATAAGAACAAGAATAGCAATGGCAAAAGAAACATTTAATAAGAAAAAACGGGTACTATGTGGTAAAATGGATTTAAATCTGAAGAAACGTCTTGTGAAGTGCTATGTTTGGAGTGTATTGCTTTATGGGTGTGAAACATGGACGCTAAAGAAAAGAGAGAAAGAAAGACTAGAGGCATTTGAAATGTGGGTGTGGAGGCGGATGGAGAAGGTTAAGTGGACGGATAGGATAAGGAATGAAGCAATACTAACAAGGGTGAATGAGAAGAGAAGATTACTTGAAACAATTCAGAGGAGGAAAAGTAACTGGTTAGGGCATATCTTGAGAGGAGAAGGTTTACTATTGATGGTGTTGGAAGGATCAGTAGAAGGGGAAAGGAAAAGGGGACGTAGAAGAATAAAAATGTTTGATGATCTGAAAGAAAGGGGAGGGTATCAGGAAATGAAAGAAATGGCAAGGAACAGAAATGAGTGGAGACAACGCTGGTGCCAGGGACCTGCCTAGAGGCAGAACACCTCATGATGATGATGAATAAAGATAATCGTTATTGCGCTCTTTATTCCAATTAAAACTTTATTCTTGATTAATTGTATAATTTGTATGTATATTTTAAGATATTCTTTAGATATTTAGCGCTAGATGTAGCACGAATATGAAACTTCTTTCGTAAATGAGCAGATCGTACTTCAAAAGAGTGTTAATCTTGCATGGATTATTTAAAAACTTCATAAAATGGAACCATTATTAACGTTAGTAAGAGGGACTACTCCTGAATCTTCGATAACTGCCAGCATTTACTTGAATCAAGAATCATCGTCTATGTGATGGATCGCAAATTTATTTTTAGGAATGAACCATATTAATATGAGCTATTGCTATGATGTGCCGAAATAGCAATCTAAATCGTTTTCTTATCACAATCGTAATGAAATATTACATAACATCAGTTATATATTTGTAAGGTTTGCTTTAGCTTCATAAAATCTTTGGGCATTTTCAAAACTGGAGGAACTTTGAGGTATAATGAACCGATTCCCTACATAGCGAGATTATTAAACTTCCGAACGAGGCTAATATTTACGTGAAGTCCATTTCATCCAAAATGCGACGATCTGAATTAGAATTCCGTTTAACTCAGCTGAATATTCTCTAAATTTCATTATTAATCGATAATGCTATACGTTTTAATTTAAAGCAAGGTTTAAAAATCTCACGTTTACCTGCCAAACGACAAATACTGTGGAATTTCCGTGTCGAAAGTCTATAGGAATGGGATATTTTCTATACGTACCGAAAACTGTGGGCTTAGTTGTCTATCGGAATACAACTATTGCCCAGTTTCATCATCCTGGCCAGTAATAAGGAGTTAAGTTTATGCATTCTTTTTCAGCTATGTGATTATGTTCCAACGAGCGACAAATAGAATAAACAAGAACATCGGGTGGGAAAAAAGTAGTTTCGGAGGAAAAGGTAACAGCTGGGAGGGAAGGATTCGGCCACGGTGGGTCTGTTAAGGGCAGGTTACACGTGCCGCTAAGTCATACGTTATTGGGAAGCCCTCCTGGTCCAATTGGAATACGAAAAAATGAGTGCAGCATTGACGTCCAGCCGCGGTGTTCGGTGGGCATCGGACGCAAGCGAAAGCAGTTCAATGCGATAGGTGTCCTTTACGTTTGCAAATTCAACTCGAGCCACAACTCGGAGAGATTCAGATACTCCCCCATTTTAAAAATTATGACTTAAAACTTTTTAATTGATAATCGCCATTTGTCGCAAATTCTCGTGGGATATGCATATTCGTAATCCGTTAAATGCACTCGTAAAGAACTAGCTTTCATCGGAAGTGATGCTAAATAGTGGCGAAAATACGGAAGAAGCGTGTGAACGTTCTTTGATTTTACAAAGCGTCAGTTCTTTATTAAATGATTGGGAGGGTAACTTTGTGAATTTGTATGATGCCTGTAGGATCGTATGCAATATAATGATTAGCGCCCGGGGATAAAATGTCTATTACGATAATGCAATGGAAACCCCTAAAACCCTGTAGGGCGATTAATAATCCAAGAAAGTGGGCGGGAGAAACTCCGACATATTGCAAGGTCGCAACTTCATGATAGCTAAAGGTGACACTATGGGAATATTGTTAACGGCCACGCATATCGAAAGACACAACCACGATAATAAAATGCGTGTCATCACATCGAGTGCTGCTGAGGGCAGAGGAGATACACGATCGGGCTCGTGTAATTTTTTGTTTGTTCAGGGAGGCCATTGTTAAAACCATAAATGAAATCCATTTTAATGCTTATTAATATATTTGATACTAGGGAGTTGCGATTTTTCATTCCATGCTCACATAATGCTGACGAATCACACCTAATAATCGACATTCATTTGACCTAATGAAAATCTGTCGTTCATTTCTACCTCCACCCAATATCTTACATATAGCGTCACTATTTTCAATTAATTAGAAGCGCACCCCTGAGTTATATATTTTTGCCAAATTTTAAAGTTGTACCCTATCTAGTAGTGAAATAATATTTATCTATTTGTTTAAATTTTAAATAATTATAACGACCGCATCAACATATTGATGGAGATTTTTATTTGGGTATGTGCAACAAGTTCAAAATAACTTTAAAATTTCCGCTTCAACACGACATTATTTTTTTTTCACGATTCTCAAATATTAAAACAAAAACACAACCCATATTCTACACATGAAAATTATCACCACCTGATGTTACTTGGTTGTCCTTTGTACCTTGATGTGGTAGAAGGGCTTGAGCATTTCAAGGGGCAACATTTTGTCGTTGTCAAAGAGAGGATAACAAGGTAGGAAATTTAACACCACATTTGAACAAATACAAAGTCTCAAAATTAAAACACAAATTTATTAGTGTAATATTGTAAACACTGGAAACTGTATTGGGTACTCAGTTTCAGCCAGAAGTTACAAGATAAAAATATTGATGATACATTGGTCATTGATTCACAACAGTTATATGCAGGCAATTAACAATGTAATGCTTACTGTAAAAGAGCTTGTTGGAATGACTTGAAAGTAGATTTAAATGCAACCTTAAAAGGCATTGATGTATAATATTGTACAATTAAGACATGCCATTAAACAAGATTTTATCTTTTGTGTATAACAGCTTGTAACTTGTTTAATCTATGTGAAAATCCTTCTTCGGGTTGACGTTTCTGTTTTATTAAGGTTAAAATTTAATTTTGTGAAATGCACAAAAGATATTTAGATGCTTAAGCATTGACAGTATATGGAATATAGTGGAGTACATTATAATTCTTAACTAAAATTACACTTAGTCAAGGAACACACAACAATCAATGCTAAGTGTTCTATCTGTTCTTTTTTTAGACTTTCACAATAATGAAAATTATGTGTGTTATTAAATACCCTCGACCATCCTATACTGCCAGAAGGCTCAAATAAATGTAACTGTTGCTTGACATCACAGCTTTTGGGAGTTCATTAACCACTTTGCTGGTATCATTTACCCACTTTTGGTTATTCATGAAGGGATAATTTATATATGCGGAGATATTAATTTAATAAAAATAAATAAATGCACTAGTTAATGCATCAGAATATGCTGAAATCTTTTCAACACAACCTACTCATAAGTAGATGCATGTAGAAGGTGAATGTTTTTTATTAGATAGTTATAACAATGTCGACTATTGCTTGGCACAACATTCAAGATTCAGCCATCAGATAATTTGCGTAATACTTTCAAACTGTAAAAAATCAGCCTGAGCTCTTAGATAATACAAAAAAAACTATATAGTATATAAAAAATAAATAGACAGGTATTATACAGAAGATTTTGAAATAAAGACGATGTTTTTCACTAAAGAGCCTATCAAAATCACATCCACACAAAATAATTATGTTGTCAGCAAAGATGACCAAAATTGCTAAAACACTCGAAATTGCTTCAGTCATAATTAACAGGCTAAAGCCTTTTTCTTGTATGAAGAAATTATACATTTATTATTTTCTTTCTGTTTACCAACAGAATACTTATGAATGCTGGTGGAGGTTTTCGGGTTTCGCTGCGTTGGCGGCATTTCTGGCTCTAGACGTTTCGCAGACATTGCAGTCTGCATCTTGAGGAGACGAAGTGAGATCAGATTGTAGGGATCTGCTTTTATATCCACTCGGCCTTCCTAGTTTAACCGTTGTCCATCGCTGATTGGATCATTCGAGTTGCTATCCTTTTCTCTTTGGTGGTTGCTCCAACGTATTTTCTTCCCTTTCACGTTTCCGTTGGAAGAGTCGCTTCCATGTTGCGCTAATGTGCAAACCGTCGTCCCGGTTGAAATTGACTGGATGTTTTTCGATTTTCATAGTTTCGCGAATTAACCTCGGAAAATAACGATCTTCTTTCGCGAGCAATTTCGTTTCCCCGAGCCTATTTTTATGTACCGGGCCGCAGGTGAAGTGCTCCGCTATGGCCGACTCCGTCCAATTCTTGTTCATCATGGCCCGATTATGTTCGCCTAAGCGCCAGCGAATGGATCGTCCCGTTTGTCCTACATATACGTGTCCGCAGCTGCATGGAATCCTGTTGACTCCTTCAGATGTTAGCGGGCCGAGTGCATCTTTCGCAGACGGAAGTTCTTCTTTTATTTTTCTTAGCGTGTTTGAACGGACGACGATATTTTCTTTTTGTAGAACCCTGTCTATGCGTTCTGATGTCCCGGCGATGAAGGGAATTTTTGCGTAGGCTGTGGGCTTTGGTCGTTCCACCGAAGGTTTTTGCTTCGGTTTTATGTTCCGCCGGATGAAGGGGTGACTGTAGCCATTATTCATAAGTGCCCTTCTTATATGCTCTTCTTCGTCTTTTAGCGACTCGGGATCGGAGACCGTCTTTTTTCGGTGCATCAGGGTCTTGATTTTTGATGCCTTCTGCTGAGGATGGTGATGAGAGGCAGCATGCAGGTAACGGTCAGTATGCGTTTTTTCCGAAATACGCTGTTTCCAAGGCTTCCGTCAGGTCTCTTCTTCACCATGACGTCGAGAAATGGTAGGGTGCCGTTCTCTTCGACTTCCATGGTGAACTGGATGGCCGGGTGGACTTGGTTGAGTTGACGGTGGAACTCATGAAGTTTATTTGTCCCATGGGGCCAAATGACGAATGTGTCATTCACGCAAAGTCTAGTACCCCTACGGAAAGACCGGAAACTTAACAGAAATTTAACAGATTAAATGGACTTAAATGAAAAAATTGCATATAAGAAATCAAACTTATTACCATATATCACACATTACGAGAGTACAAAGTCATTATCAAATTACATAACAGTGAGGTATTTTTACATAAATATTATACAATCAAGATATAATAATGAATTATTGTAACAGAATTTTATAACGTTAATACCTTTTATGCATGAAACGTATTTAAAGGAAATTCACGTGGACGACGAAAAACGTCAAACTTTCACGTCATGAATGAATTTGTGGATCAAGCAAAAATCTATTTGTAAAGTGATTTCTTCGGCCCTGGAACACATTCACTTTCTGTTGCACCTGTAAAAAGAGCGAAAATGAATTTCTAAGAATGTCAATCATTAAACATGCTAAACCTAATGAAATTGATGCAGGAGGCAATGGGCATGCTTCAAATGTTGTAATAAATGTAAAATAAGGCAAATGCGCTTACGGCCCATAAACAATGTTTCTATGATGATCACATTACCATTTGTAAAATTACACACATCACATTGCACTAGAAAATGTGCACTTTATCTATAATTTATTCCAAGCACAGTTGTATTTGCTGACGTTTACGTGTTCACAGCAGTTACAGTTAGACCATTTAAGATCTATATGTATTCATCATATAATAAGGAAAACTTTTGATATAGAGATTTCAATTTCTCGATCGAAAAATATATACATATTTCTAAATGTTTTGAAACAAAGAAGAATTATGTCTAGGATTATAAACAAATGCATAATGAGAAACAAGAAATATTCAAGTTAACAATTTCTGTAAATTCAAAATATTTCAAATTAAAACAATGAGACATCGCTATGGTACACTTTTTTCATTCTATTACAAGCACAATTCTATCCTCTGGCGTCTCTGTTGCAGTTTAATTTATAAAACTCACTATAATCTACAGATAACCGCGAGAAGTTTTATACAGAAATTTCAGTTACTCAATCTAAAATTACTGCTTATTTTGTGAACTGACACGAACCATATTCACGGCCAGGGCAATGGACGACACAGCTAGGTGAAGTAAGCTAGGCTTAACACCTGAAAATGAGAAATATTTCCTCTCAAAATGCTTCTCGTACACCAACAAAAGAGAGAAATTTCTTTCCTTCCTTCCTAGAAGATATATCCATTGGAGGTATCTGTTAAGAAAATATAAAAGCATTCTCACAAAACGAATTCACATAACTGTTCGTAGAACTAGTTCGTTAATATTTCTGGTAAGAGAAGAATATATTTTCTTGAAGTTTGAAGGTAAATATGTCCTATTGAGAGAACTTCTATATTAAACAAGTAGTTATGGAAAGCCCTAATCCGCCTTCTTTCCTTTCAATACAATTTTAATATACAACAAGTAGGGGTTATATATGTTTTTCCGTGGTACAGCGGTGCTTTTCGTCACCTCGCCCTACAAACGAAATTTCTTTGAAATCCGTTCTGCCAATACCTTCCAAATTCATAGTTACAGAAACATTCTAACTTTGATATCATGGTAGCCCTGTTTAATCGACCCGGTTGAAATACGACATTTTGTTTATTTATTATGTTATGGTATGTTTATATTAAAAGTATTAAATTTGGTTCAAATTGATGAGAATAGTTAAACACAAATACTTGTAAAAATAATATTTTATCCGTTGTATTGTGGCAGCCTTGCTTTCCATATCTACAGTAAACATCTTGAAATTGCTATTTTATATTGCACGCCTGCTTCATACAAACCTTTGTCAAAATCGGTTTACCTAATTCCTTCCAAATTCATAATTGCCGAAAAGATTAAGTTGGTGGAATACGTCCCTCCGATATCCAGGAAAAGTTGCGAAAAGTAGGTATGTGTTTCGGATACAAAGCAGCCTTCGTCATTGGCGATTCATCTACCATCTATCATTACTTACTTCTCCATACCATTGAGTTGACTTGTCACATTCTCACGTTTTGCATCAATGTTACCACACGAAAATGAAAATTTTAACAATTAAAAATTATTTTAAGACAATATCATTTAGCAAACAATGAAAATGATCTTATTCACAAATCTCTCTCGCAGAATACCTAATTGTTTTATCGAAGGTCATTTTACATTTTTTTTGAATAAATTGTTAAAAACACTGCCGTATGCGAGCAGAAGTATCTTAGGCAATCATCGCAGATATTATTTTCAGTTTGTAATATTATTTATATGAAACGTGATGGTTTCTGAAGCAGGAAGGCCGAATGCCGTAGAGATGTAGGGCTGCACGCTAAAATTCAAAGAAAATGAATGACAGGTACAAAGAGACGTCGATTCCCATATTGTACGGAAAAGTAAATCATAATTTCACCGAGAATCAGGATGTTACTCGAGGTTAATGCCATAATTTGTCCGAGTTGCTGTCAAGATTATGTTTCCCGCGTCATGATGCCGTTACGCTAATTGTTCCTCCATCTCTCATCTATAATACCAGGGGATCCGCGGGATGTTTGGCCTCGCTCAAGCCGCCTTGGGCTGGTGGGGGGAATCACGTAGGTAGGTGTTTCGGATACAAAGCAGCATTCATCATTGGCGATCCATATACCATCTATCACGTTCAATATTATTATCGTCTTCGTAGTTCTCCTACAGTGTGGATGTAAAATTTGATTGGAATTGAAAGCGCTGACCTCGGAAGTAAAATATGAATGAAAGAAATGTAATTTCAAGAATCGCACGAAATACCGGAATAATGGCAAATGAACCTGAGCCTTGTCTCCTCGTTGAGACAAAAGTTATAGCAGGACAGACAAACGGATAATCAAGCAAACAGACCAAGTGCACAGGGATTCAACATAAGAGACCGCGCCAACGCAAATTGCTTGCCTCTGGGGTACATTTTAGGGAAATTTTTATTTGGCGTTTTCTTCGTTGTTTGATGTTTTCTGTGTGTCCGCTAAATTTCGTTTTGATTGGATACGACTTAAAAATTAGCTCAGGAACTATAAGTGTGGTGTTCTAGAAAAACTATTGGCAGTCGTCTCTTAAGTTATTTGAACATGCACACGAAATTTTGTGAAAATAAAAAAATCGAGATTGCAGTTATCGTAGAACAGACAATGACGATTCATATGCTACAAGATTTTTATTTTTATTTTACAGGGTACTAACTGGAAACTGATGACAATATCAGAGATTCTGATTTTATTGTAAACGTTTACCTACTATGGGCTACATAAACGTTTTATTTTTCATGAATTAAACGCGTTCAAAAAGATTTGATTTACAAAATTTAACCCACCATAGATACATCTCTCCTGGAATCTGGTAGAACTTGTTCGGGAGCCCAGAAGCTTTGTAATGATGTAATTTTCAGCTTTACTAATATTTTTACCTTATATTAAGTTGAGATTTTGGTAGAATCTAATTCAATGAAACGATACTTAATGCATAAATCTCCTCTTTATACAGAACCATGTTGGTTACCAAATCTGACGGGCCAGTGACGGGTCGCCTGATTTTTATTACAATTTAAACCAATCTAGAAACATTCACCATTGTTTTAGATTTCTTTTCAAAAGTAAATGAGGTTGGCGGAGAATTAAGCAAAGTTGTAACGTTTGTGCTGTCAGTTTCAGTATCCAACGAAACCTGCGAACATGTATTCAATGTCATTAATGTTTTGTTGAGTAAAGGTCGAAACTAATTAAGTGTGCATCATGTCAAGGCGGAAATTTCAGTATACACCAATTTTAATTACTCACCTAAAGATTTCAATGCCTTTTTCTGTCAAAATCAGATCTTTTGGAGACTGCTAGAGTAGTTCAAAATACAAATTCAAATTACATGAATGAAACACGGCTTTTGAAGTAATGCTATTTTTACGAATTTGTTATTATAATTCATAGAGTAATGTTAAAACAAAATTAATGTTAAACATTCATATATTTTGTAAATGATAAATAAACCAAATTTTACTGTCCTCATTAGCTTTTTTTAACCTATTAACTTCCGGAATCAACAATTTACAAGATGGCAACTGTAAATTTAACAATAAAATAAATATTAAATATCATTATATGTTTCCCAATAATTAAATAAAATAGTTTCATTGCTCACACCCGGTTTTTTGACCTAGATAAAATCCTCCCGGTTTCTCCCGAAATTTGCTATTCATTCGGCGGAAATCTCTCGGAATCAACTACTCATGAGGTGGCAACCCTAGTTTCCTGTTTCTACGAGCAAATTTTCAAGACGTCTCTTGTGTGAAGAGAAAATATTATCTGTAGTTGTAAGAATTTCAGAAATCAGGGACGTGAATTCCATAGGAGTAAAATGAGCATCAACCGACTTGAATCACCACATCTGAGAAAATATCAAAAAATGAAATTTAGTAACAGCGGAAGAATGATATGCGAGATATAAAAGGAAATAAGTAGGAAGGGACTCACCCAGGGTTGCCACCTTATGAGTAGTTGATTCCGGGAGATTTCCTTTTCATGATAGAAAATTCCGGGAGAATCCGGGAGTATTTTCTCTAGGTCGAAAAACAACTAAAGTGACCAATGAAACTTATTTTATTTAGTTATTAGTAAAATCAATAATGATTATTTAATCTCGTTTTATTTTTAAAGTTAGAGTTGTCACGTTGAAAACGGCTGATTCCGGGCGATATCCATATGAATAGTTAACCGCGATATCGTTTGTAGGTTAAAAAACACCTAATGAGAACATAGAATAATTGTATTTTTTATTTAGAAAATATATTAATATATAACGTCAGTTTTGCTTTATTATATGAATATAATAAATAAATCTTAAAAATAGCATTACTTCAGTAGTAATATTTCATTTGAATTTGTTATTCGAACAACATCGAGCAGTCTCCAAAAGATCTGGTTTTGATAGTAAAAGGGCATGGATATCTTTAAAAGAGCATTTAAAATTGGTTCATACGTGAATTTCAGTCTTGACATGGTCCACATTTAATTTGCTTCGAACTTCACAGCACGATTCGTTAATAGCATTGAACAACGGTCACAAGCTGCGGTGGATACTGAAGCTTAAAACACAAGCGTTACACTATTATTTAATACTCCGTCATCTCCATTTACTTTTGAAATGAAATCTAAAACAATATTGAATGTATAATAATTGGTTTAAATAAAAATAAAAATCAGACGAACCTTTATTGGCACGTTAGCGTGTTAACCAACATGCTTCTGTATAAAGAGCATATTTGTACATTATTTATCACTTCAATGGCATCAATGGATAGGATTCTATCAAAATCTCAAATTAGTACTAGGTAAATTCAATTTCGAAGATTTTGGGCTGCCGGAAAAGTTCTACCAGATTCCGGGAGAAATGTATCTAAGATTGGTTAATTCCGGGAGACTCCCAGAATTCCGGAAGAGATGGAACCCCAGACTCAGCGCCTCAGTGCCACTCGGGACGAATGTGGCGCCAAGTGTTAGTTAAACCTTTCTCTCAGATAACTGTCCTAAATACTTTTTCAACGTTTAGGTGAAATTGGTTGAGCTACACGAACGAATCGATTTCGAATAAAGGAGTAAATTATGGAACTGTTTTAATATAATTAATTACGTGAGCCGGTCCAGTAGTGTGACGTTGCTCGCGATACAGCTTCTGGTTAGGTCTCACGCATGGCTTCGACTTTAGTGATCGATATTTGTAAATTTCATTTTCCGGCAGCCCGCGGACCACCTGAAAGACACTCGAAGCCCAACAGTGGTCCGCGGAGCACACTTGGAGAACCGCAGCGTTAAAGTAGCTGTATTCAAACATTACAAAGCCGAGGACCCTCAACGACGAGAACTATCTTCGCCCCTAATTCTGTACCATCAAGTTACCGCATAAAAACAATAACAATACCCACTGGACATACAATTGCAATTGCAATTTTCTCGTTCGGCGGCGTTTGTTGTTGTATGACAAAATTTGAAAAATGCCCAAGATGAAAGCACGTTAACCCGTAACCACAGGCATCGGTCTCTCAGACCACACGAAAAATATCAATAGTCTATTTTATGGTCCATGGATCATTTAGGCCTTTGAGGTTTTGTTTAGCTTTGTATCCTGGAGGTGGCTTTGTTTACTTCACGGTAGTTGCCTTCTAGCTTTGGACCTGTGCGTACTAGAGCGGGTTTAGTTTCGTTGCCGGTCTGAAAAACCGCTTGCCTGTGTCCACGTAATTTTTTTCGGGACAGTTCTTTCACACGGTTTCGGAAATTTCCTACGACATGTTGCAGTTATACCGTCCTGGACCGTCGCACGTCCAAAAATGAAAACCAAAACTGCCTTCCAATGTTTTATTTGTAGCAGCTCAATATATTTGAAATGTTCAGCACCCGCTTGAGGAGAGAGAGCGTGAGAGGGGGAGGGGAGGGCGTTGGAAAGGGAGTGGGATGGGAAGGGGGGATGGTAAGGGGGGGTTAAGGGGAGAGGGAGGGGAGTGGGTGGAGAGGGTGGGAGAGTGGAGGGAGAGGAAGAGGGAGAAGGGGAGAGAGCGGGGTAGAGGGGGAGAGAGATAGAGACAGAAAAGAACCAAATGTACTATATATTGAAAATAATTATGTGCGGTTAAGTATTTTATAGCGAAATTTATTTCTTTGTCTAACAATTTCTATTCACCCAAAACCATTTTTACACTCCGTACCACTCAATCATGTTAATTTAATATTTATTGCTTAATTTTTAGTGCATATAAAAGTTGGTGTCATTAATTTGACTTTTCAAGATATTTCTAAAGGCTAAAGACTACTTAAAAAAGTTGTCCAGTATTGGAAAGTACCAGAACTTGGGTGACATTCGTGGTACCGCAAACAGCAACCAAGTTTTGAGAAGAGGATAAGTGAACACGAATTATATTTTGAATTTCTGTCACCCATTTGCTACTTTACGAAACATCTCTTGGAAAACGCTCATAACAGTACTTTTTACCATATGTTAACGACTTTTTATGCCAAAGGCAATAGATTTTTTTCTGGAACAATCAAAATTTATTCATTTTTTCCTCACTAGCGAGTTTGTATTTAAAAGAATTCTCCAATCCATTCCGAAAACACCATTGAAAGAATTCCTTTTGGTGACTTTATGGCGAGATATTTCCTATTTTCCTCCTCCTCTCTCCACCATACCTCTTTCCCATCTGTCTTTTTGTTTGATTTGTCATTCTTAACGGCCCCACTTCAGCCGTCCTCGGCTGAGGGGTGGTCAGCGTGTCTGGCTCCCAATGTTAAAGTCGCCCGAGTAAAATAGTAAAAGGTGCTTGCATACTCACCTTGAAAAAACATTCATTTTTTAGAGACACATTTCGTCATTGGAAATATATTTTTAATTCTAAAGATTTCACCTCTTAACCGATTTTCATTCTTTCCTTGTGTAACTATAATGTAGTAAACCAATCCCTAAATTTTGCAATTTCAAGAATATTATACTTTTTTCACAGTAGGATACTAAAACCACACATTTTTGCCAAATTTTAAAGTTGTACCCTATCTAGTAGTGAAATAATATTTATCTATTTGTTTAAATTTTAAATAATTATAACGGCCGCATCAACATATTGATGGAGATTTTTATTTGGGTATGTGCACCAAGTTCAAAATAACTTTAAAATTTCCGCTTCAACACGACATTATGTTTTTTTCACGATTCTCAAATATTAAAACAAATACTACAAAACCCATATTTTACACATGAAAATTATCACCACCTGATGTTACTTGGTTGTCCTTTGTACCTTGATGTGGTAGAAGGGCTTGAGCATTTCAAGGGGCAACATTTTGTCGTTGTCAAAGAGAGGATAACAAGGTAGGAAATTTAACACCACATTTGAACAAATACAAAGTCTCAAAATTAAAACACAAATTTATTAATGTAATATTGTAAACACTGGAAACTGTATTGGGTACTCAGTTTCAGCCAGAAGTTACAAGATAAAAATATTGATGATACATTGGTCATTGATTCACAACAGTTATATGCAGGCAATTAACAATGTAATGCTTACTGTAAAAGAGCTTGTTGGAATGACTTGAAAGTAGATTTAAATGCAACCTTAAAAGGCATTGATGTATAATATTGTACAATTAAGACATGCCATTAAACAAGATTTTATCTTTTGTGTATAACAGCTTGTAACTTGTTTAATCTATGTGAAAATCCTTCTTCGGGTTGACGTTTCTGTTTTATTAAGGTTAAAATTTAATTTTGTGAAATGCACAAAAGATATTTAGATGCTTAAGCATTGACAGTATATGGAATATAGTGGAGTACATTATAATTCTTAACTAAAATTACACTTAGTCAAGGAACACACAACAATCAACGCTAAGTGTTCTATCTGTTCTTTTTTTAGAATTTCACAATAATGAAAATTATGTGTGTTATTAAATACCCTCGACCATCCTATACTGCCAGAAGGCTCAAATAAATGTAACTGTTGCTTGACATCACAGCTTTTGGGAGTTCATTAACCACTTTGCTGGTATCATTTACCCACTTTTGGTTATTCATGAAGGGATAATTTATATATGCGGAGATATTAATTTAATAAAAATAAATAAATGCACTAGTTAATGCATCAGAATATGCTGAAATCTTTTCAACACAACCTACTCATAAGTAGATGCATGTAGAAGGTGAATGTTTTTTATTAGATAGTTATAACAATGTCGACTATTGCTTGGCACAACATTCAAGATTCAGCCATCAGATAATTTGCGTAATACTTTCAAACTGTAAAAAATCAGCCTGAGCTCTTAGATAATACAAAAAAAACTATATAGTATATAAAAAATAAATAGACAGGTATTATACAGAAGATTTTGAAATAAAGACGATGTTTTTCACTAAAGAGCCTATCAAAATCACATCCACACAAAATAATTATGTTGTCAGCAAAGATGACCAAAATTGCTAAAACACTCGAAATTGCTTCAGTCATAATTAACAGGCTAAAGCCTTTTTCTTGTATGAAGAAATTATACATTTATTATTTTCTTTCTGTTTACCAACAGAATACTTATGAATGCTGGTGGAGGTTTTCGGGTTTCGCTGCGTTGACGGCATTTCTGGCTCTAGACGTTTCGCAGACATTGCAGTCTGCATCTTGAGGAGACGAAGTGAGATCAGATTGTAGGGATCTGCTTTTATATCCACTCGGCCTTCCTAGTTTAACCGTTGTCCATCGCTGATTGGATCATTCGAGTTGCTATCCTTTTCTCTTTGGTGGTTGCTCCAACGTATTTTCTTCCCTTTCACGTTTCCGTTGGAAGAGTCGCTTCCATGTTGCGCTGATGTGCAAACCGTCGTCCCGGTTGAAATTGACTGGATGTTTTTCGATTTTCATAGCTTCGCGAATTAACCTCGGAAAATATCGATCTTCTTTCGCGAGCAATTTCGTTTCCCCGAGCCTGTTTTTATGTACCGGGCCGCAGGTGAAGTGCTCCGCTATGGCCGACTCCGTCCAATTCTTGTTCATCATGGCCCGATTATGTTCGCCTAAGCGCCAGCGAATGGATCGTCCCGTTTGTCCTACATATACGTGTCCGCAGCTGCATGGAATCCTGTTGACTCCTTCAGATGTTAGCGGGCCGAGTGCATCTTTCGCAGACGGAAGTTCTTCTTTTATTTTTCTTAGCGTGTTTGAACGGACGACGATATTTTCTTTTTGTAGAACCCTGTCTATGCGTTCTGATGTCCCGGCGATGAAGGGAATTTTTGCGTAGGCTGTGGGCTTTGGTCGTTCCACCGAAGGTTTTTGCTTCGGTTTTATGTTCCGCCGGATGAAGGGGTGACTGTAGCCATTATTCATAAGTGCCCTTCTTATATGCTCTTCTTCGTCTTTTAGCGACTCGGGATCGGAGACCGTATTTTTTCGGTGCATCAGGGTCTTGATTTTTGATGCCTTCTGCTGAGGATGGTGACGAGAGGCAGCATGCAGGTAACGGTCAGTATGCGTTTTTTCCGAAATACGCTGTGTCCAAGGCTTCCGTCAGGTCTCTTCTTCACCATGACGTCGAGAAATGGTAGGGTGCCGTTCTCTTCGACTTCCATGGTGCAGCGAACTATAATTTTCTGTGCGAAAACATCCACTGATGTGCTAAGTGCTAATGACAAACTATAAATAGAACATAGAAATATAGACATATAACAATCCAACAGTTGAATTTGAATAGATTTAAGTAATACCACAAAACAAAATACACCTCATAGGTGAAGGCGATTCGAAACGAAACTTAGTTAATGTCAGTTAAATCACATCCAATAGTTACTATCACTCTTCTGGCTCCCGGTAGGTCAATGTCCACTCAACACTGAATGTTTTCTGCCGGGTAGTATGGGCTCGAGAGTGGGCCACCTGCGTCGACTTCTCTCGTTGCTCCGCTGTGCGTCTCGTCGCTCGGAAGGCCACTATCGGAATGGACTGTCACGTGACGCCGGTGGTGAAGGAGGGAGGTAATGACGTCAGGCGGGTAAATCGAAATGGTTGAATTATTCCCGATGATTGGTCGCTTTTCTACTGTTCTTGCATAACCATGGGAAAGAGGGAAGGTTGAAGAGGTGAGGGGTAATTAGAGTATATAAAGCAGAGAGGCACCACGGGAGGGCGTGTCGACCGTGGCGTGGCGTTCGTGGGCGTGGTGTTCAGTCCGGCGATATCACGAATATCGGCGATATACGATAGCGGCGATATTCGAACTAGCGATATTCGTACTTGCATGTTCGTACATGCGATTCGTTAAGTGCTATCGTATAAGTGCGGGAGTAAAGGGGGGGGGAGGAAAAAATCGCCACATCCTCCCTGGGAAAAATGATGAAAACGGGACCAATAAAAGTTTCAATTGGTTGGGGAGGGTAAGTTTCTAAGTCACCTTATTCCCTGCACCGTTCCCGGATCATGAATGAAGCACAGAACACTCCTTTGTTGTCTCTTTCAAGATAGTTTATTATTATTATTGAACACTTATTTGTCAAGACACTTAAAATTGGAATATTACACGTGGTGGATTGCATGCTCTGGCAATCAGGGTTCGAGCTACTGTCACGGCTAAAGTTCTCTGAAGAAGTCCACTGGTTCGCCATGATGAAGCTAGTCGGGAAAGCACTTGTCCATTGGAATGTAGTTTTTTCCCAGGATAATCACTTTGGGGGTACATAGGGATGATGCACTTGGCATATCATGTCGGCATCTTGCCAAGCCGAAAACTCAATAACATGTAGGAATATCTCCCTCAAAATAATAAATAATCATAATTACAATATGCCAACTATCGTGGCTTAAGGAAACAAAATTGATACCCATCCTTGCCTCAGGGATAGAGTGAGAATAGATTGTATGTCATTGATAACATAACAGAAATAGAATTTCATAACATAACAAAAGCAAACTTTCCTGAGCATTTCCTTCTTGGAAATATTATACATCATAGCATAAACATTAATTCTTAGGCAAGGGCAACTAGTAATCATACTGTTATTAAGCATTTGAAAAAATGATTATTAGGCAGGGCAATGCTTAATCCAGGCATAATATCTCTATTAATTAACAGTGTAATATTTCAATTGATTTGGCCATGTGAGTCCCTTCATCATATCATATTTAAGCACATTAACAAGGTAATATTCAAATCATTAACAATATTATATTCAAATTAACTTGACTGTGGTATATTATTAAATTGGCCCCAATAGTTAAGTTCCTTCACAGTATGCATAATATTATCACTGATATTAAATTCATTAACGACATAATATTCAAATTAACCTGTAGTGTGGTATCTTAATAGGGTAGACATAGTACATAAATCCCTTCATAATAGGATATTTAAATTCTTAACCTAAACATGGTTTCAATTAAACTAACTCATAATATGGTATTACAATAAATTGTGGTATACTTCCTAATACATAAGGTACATATAAACATTTTAAATGTATCCTTAGCCCAATTGGGGTTAGTCTACAAAACTGGTAATTATTACCAAAAAAAGAAACATGGCTAGGTTAGGTTGTGCTTTTTTGAGCCATGTTGACCTTCATAGATGTCCAGAATACCATCTATGATGCCTGGTATATTGTACGCTAAACAGCGATTTTCTTGGCACATGGCCGAATAAGTTTTTTTCAATATGTTTTACCAGATTTGCATCTGGGGGCTGGTTGCGATGATCAGAATCACCGGGCAATGAGTTCGCTACCTCTACGCCAAGACAAGTTTTTCAATATATTTTACCAGATTTGCATCTGGGGGCTGGTTGCGATGATCAGAATCACCGGGCGATGAGTTCGCTACCTCTACGCCAAGAAGATACATATACAACAAATTAAGTACAATAAAGTTTAAGTTGAGAGATATTTACAATTCTCTCCTTATTTGGGGATAGCTGAAGAACAGCTGTTACGGGAGATATGAACCTTTGGATAGGTGAAGGGCCGGCCCACTGAGGGGTTAACTTAGCAGTTCTATTGAGCATCTTGGAACTAGTAGGAAACCTTCTATATAACACTAAATCACCGATTTTAAATGGGTTCCCAGTATGGCTTTTATCGAAAGCAAGTGCCTGCCTACGTCTGGTCGCCTTGAGATTATTGAGCACTTGTTGCCACAAGGAATGCCTCTGAGAGGGGGTTAGGTCCTCAGCCAGAGCCTGAGGAGGAATTCTCCAGAAATTTGTCAAGGGATGAGGAAGCTCTCTGCCCATAAATATCCTTGCTGGAGTATAGCCCGTGCTGCTATGTTTAGCAGAATTAAAAGCAAATGTTAAGCTGGGTAAGAATTCATCCCATTTCCGGTGGTCATTCTGTGACAAGATGGTTAAGGCATATTTTAGGTTACGGTGGACACGTTCAGCTTGATTAGGCTGAGGATAGTAGGGGGCTGTGAAAATTTGCTTAATACCATATTTAAAACACATATCAGAGAATGCAGTGGAATGAAATTGGGAACCATTATCAGAAACAATATATTTAGGATAACCAAATTTAGGAAATATTTTGTTAAACAAGACAGAAACCACTTGAGAAGCCAAGGGAGGTTCAATAAAAGTAAATTTAGTAAAGCCATCTATTATAGTCAGGGCACAAGTGCTGCCACTGCGACTTCTAGGCAAGGGACCAATGAAATCTATATACACCTTTTCCCATGGATAAACGGATGGTGAGGAAGACATCTCACCAGGAGGAAAGGTGTTCCTAGGTTTGCAGGTTTGGCAGTCGTGACAACGTCTGACCATCTGCGTTATTTCTTGCCTCATATTTTTCCACCAAAATTCTCTACATATTCTTTCACAAGTTTTAGCCACCCCCATGTGTCCAGCGGTGGGCAAACGATGGAAATATTCAAACAACATGGATCTCAGGGCCTGGGGAACCACTACACGTCCCTTCTTCAGTCTAGTGGTACCATAATACAACAAATCATCCTTGAGAAAATAGTTTGGATGGGGGCGTCCCCGTCTAACTGAGTCGATCAGCTGTTTCAATTCTGGGTCGGATGTCTGATGCTCACGAATATTAGTGAATGATAATGGGATTCTATGGAGGAGCATCGAACAATGAATGGGTTTCTCCCTTGATTGATGGTTCACCCTAGACAAACAATCAGCCACCCTATTTTTGGAACTGGGAACATGGTGAATAGCAAAGCGGAAGGACGACAATTTTAAAACCATTCTACCAATTTTCCCTAACTGCTTAGGATGTTTAAACAGCCACGTAATCGCCCCATTGTCAGTATACAAATGGAAAGGTTTTGGTTGAAGATAGGACCGAAATTTATCCGTGGCCCAACAGCAGGCAAGACATTCGAGCTCGTAGGAGGGGAGCTTCTGCTCATAATCGGTTAAAGTCCTACTAGCATAGGCAACAGGCTTAAGTTTGCCATTAACCTGTTGATTAAGGACTGCACCAAGTGCGACTTGGCTAGCATCCACAAATAAATGAAATTCTTCCTCAAAGTTAGGAAGATGAAGTACAGGGGGAGAAGAAAGACATTGTTTGAGTTTGAGAAAAGCATTTTGATGGGAGTTGGTCCATTGGAAAATGGCATCTTTCCTTCGGAGGGCATTGAGCGGTGACGAAATTTCCGCATAGCTTGGAATAAATTTGGAATAGAAACCACACATACCAAGGAAATGTGAGACCTCCTTAACTGACTTTGGAACAGGGAAACTGGATAATGCTCGGGTTCTCTCCGGATCGCCATTTGAGATCCGATGTCCGAGAAAGGTAATAGTTTTCTGGGCCAGTTTCATCTTCTCTGGATGGACGGTAAGTCCAGCTGCTCTCAATTTTTCCAGCACCAGCCTGACATGTTGGATCTGCTCTTGGAGGTTCTTGGAATAAATACACAGGTCATCAATATAGGGATATACACAGCCATATTTTAAATCACCTAATACCTTGTCAATCAGCCTAGAAAATACTTGAGGAGACGTTGTCAAGCCGAAGGCAATTATACTGATAGAGGCCAAAAGATGTAATAAAGGCAGTATATTGCTTGGAGATCGGAGTTAAGGGAATCTGGTGGAAAGCAGAATTCAAATCAAGTATTGTAAAATATTTAGCAGATCCCAAATATTGCAGAGCATGTTCTATTGAAGGAGTTGGGAAGTTGTCTGCCTTTACTTGTTTATTCAGTTTGCGATAATCGACCACTAATCGCTCTGATCCATCCTTCTTCGGTATAAGAAAGGCTGGCGAAGCCCAATTTGAAGAGGATGGCTGGATGATTCCTTCATTTAGCAGTTTATTAACATGTTTTTTCATCATCGCAGTCTTGGGTGGAGAATACTGATAGGGGTGTGATCTGACCGGGGTAGAATCAAGTAGTTCTATTTCGTAGGTTACTACGTTGGTCTGGCCGAGATGGGGGGAGATGACGTCGGAATAGGCATCGACGAGACTTTTAATTTCTCGGGATAATACGGTGGAATCATCTTCACCTGGAGGAGGAGCCTTTTTCCCCGAGAAATGAACTCGGTTTCCAACGGGAGCCATATTCTGGCGTAGATCGTTATCAGCTGATCGCAAAGGAATAATGGGGGAAGCCGACGGCGTATCAGAATTGCCGTTAAAGAAATGTTTGTGATCCGGGCGGCATTCGAAAGAGAACGCATTATGGTAAAGGATCATTCGCGTTCGTCTTATGAAATCCTGGCCTAATATCATTTGTGCGGGCAATTCGCACAAGTAAAATGTATGCCTCCACGAAAGATTTTTTAGGCGAATTCTTAAATTGATGCATCTCGTCAGAACGAGAGGAAGACTGGTGACGTTACGACATTTGATATTGCATCGCTGAAGACGCCCACGACGAGGAATTTTCTGCCAGGTGTCGTAATTGAGCAGCGACAGGGAAGAACCGGTATCTAGCAATGCTTTAATCTTTGCGGTATGAACTTCGCAATGTACAAATGGCAATTGTAGATATTCGGCGAAGTTGGCATTCAAAATAGCCGGATAATTTGCTCGTAGCCTCGCGGGACGATCTTCTCTCTCTCTTCTTCTCCGACAGTTACGGGAGGAATGTCCAGGCTTATGACAGAAAGAACAGGTGACATGAGGCGGTGATATTAGGGGCAGAGCGGGGGAAGGGAGTGAGATCTGGGAATTTGACGGGGAGTGAATCGCAGCGTATTCCGCTCGATTCATCATGGCCTTGGCCGCATGAGTCATCAGGGATTCAAGCTCCTGTAGGGTTTGAGGCCGTTTAGCGAAAGTTAAAGTGGCTTGGGCGATGGGACTTAAACCTTCCAATATCAATTCAATAAGCTCCTTAACTGAATACGATTTTCCCAGCGCCTTTGCGGCACCTCGCACGGAATAAAGAAAATCGCGAGGAGATTCGTGAGGGAGTTGGAATCTTTTCACCTTAGTAGTGACGAGTCGTTCTAATTCCCTATTAGAGACGAAAGTTTCCCATACTTTCGGTACTATCTTCTCCCAGGGCACCTTTTGATTAACTACCGACAACCAAAACTGGCGACAATTGGCCGGAAATTTAGACAAAAGTAATATCAGCAAGTAGTGTTCCGGAATAAGTGACAAAGACAATACATCGGACACTGCGGATATAAAAGTGAACCAATTCTCGGAGGTAGATTCCTCAGCAAATACAACTGTGCTTAGAATAAATTATAGATAAAGTGGACATTTTCCAGTGCAATGTGATGTGTTTAATTTTACAAATGGTAATGTGATCATCATAGAAACATTGTTTATGGGCCGTAAGCGCATTTGCCTTATTTTACATTTATTGCAACATTTGAAGCATGCCCATTGCCTCCTGCATCAATTTCATTAGGTTTAGCATGTTTAATGATTGACATTCTTAGAAATTCATTTTCGCTCTTTTTACAGGTGCAACAGAAAGAGAATGTTTTCCAGGGCCGAAGAAATCACTTTACAAATAGATTTTTGCTTGATCCACAAATTCATTCATGACGTGAAAGTTTGACGTTTTTCGTCGTCCACGTGAATTTCCTTTAAATACGTTTCATGCATAAAAGGTATTAACGTTATAAAATTCTGTTACAATAATTCATTTTTATATCTTGATTGTATAATATTTATGTAAAAATACCTCACTGTTATGTAATTTGATAATGACTTTGTACTCTCGCAATGTGTGATATACAGTAATAAATTTGATTTCTTATATGCAATTCTTTTAAGTCCATTTAATCTGTCCATGCAATTTATGTGTGCTATGATTATCGTATAATAACGGGAGGGGGCGAGGGACATCCTGTGATGACGTCACGCTAGCATTCGTCAACACGTAGTTCCAAATTTTCCCGTTGACCCATTGATTGTCGCCTTCCATGGATAACCTGGGAATCGTATTATAGCATTAAGTTTCCGGTCTTTCCGTAGGGGTACTAGTCTTTGGGTTTTACAATTACATCTCAAATTACGCAGAAATCTATATTTAATCACAGCTATTAAGGCTAATTGCCTATCCTCTTCCATTCCTTCAAAAGTAATAGCTATTTAAAAAACTTAACCGATGTTGGTGATAACTCATTGGATATTAAAGTTACAAATGTTTAACAACTAGAACGCAATAGTGACGCACATACACATTAACAAAAAACAACTGGGTATTACCTTTCATTGCGAATATTTAACACTCCTTAGTTTCATAATATTCCGTTCCTTTTTTAGCCCTTGGTTGACGAGGAACCCGATAAAGGTATCATTTTTTCCTACGCATCTGCATCATAATATACCCATTAAATAATTGATTACGACATATTTTAAGTTACCCGATGTCCTTCACGTCTTCGAATCGCCGATATTTCCAATATTTATAATAATTACATTTTGCATATTACAATCCCTTGAATAACTATATATTTCTGTTGCCTGTCACAGCGGTTTTTCCATACAACTACACTCGGCTAGTTATACGTTTTTTAGTTAATTTCCGTAAGGTTGGGAGAAAACATTTGATGCTTCTTTTTTATTTCAATATCGTATTTGAGCGATTTATATCGGATATATATTATTTTATCTCAATATCGTATTTGATCGATATATGTTTTAAATAACTTCATATACTTTGATGAGCCGCCCAGGAGAAATTGATTGCATTCCTAAATGCCAGGTAGAATAATATGAATTTTGTTTTTTAGAAAAGGCATGGCTTTGTGGATTGATGAGTATTGTTCTGAATTGAAGGAAACTCCAAGAGAAGATCGAATTCTTTGCGGTGGGTTGTTTACAAAGAGTATTATATGTAAATATAAGTTATTATTGTTCATCGTTAAAAATAAATCAAATGTCATGAAATAGGAGTGATTGCATACGTGGAAGTGTGGTCTGGAAATGAAAATAGATGCGACTGCGTCAAGACTCAGCTTAAATCTTTAGGAGCGCTCGTAGAAGAAAAATTTTCGGCAAAGGTAATTATTAAGTGAATGGTAACATTTTAAGTTTAAATTAAAGGAAAATTTATAACATTCGTGCATTTTGTTAAGGTTAAACTTGTGGTGTTCAACGAGGGATCTTTAACAACTTATAAAAAAGCAAAGAAGAGAAACATCCCTTTAGTATCGGTACTATGGATAGAAGAAAGCAAACGGCTCATGAAAAGAGCTTGTATGAAAACGTTTGGTGCCTTGCATTTAGATAGGTATGAGGAACCTGATATATTCAGCAGTCAGGCAAAATATAAAGTAAGTAAACGCTTAGGATTGTCTATTTTTCAAATCTGTATGAGGAACTTTTTCTTAATACAATGTCTTTAGCGTATGTGTGAAACGTATATCTAATTAGTATCCTACTTTTTAACTTATTTTCTTCCAATTAAAGTAGTAATTGACGAGGTACTTGGTTTCTATATCTAATTCTTGATATACCTTATAATTATATGGAAGTTTTATTAAACTGTTGTTAATTCAATTTCAGAGACCAAAGCATACACTTGGATTGTCTCGCCAAAGAAAAAAACAGAAGACTGTCAATGTTGATGAGGAAAATGATCCTTATGAAACATATTTCAATCCACAAATATTCAATGAAAATGCTGCATTAGTAAAGGTGTGTTGAATTAGTGAAACCTTCATCCTCTAGAAGTCCAGTTTTATTACGAGATTTGGCAGTGAAATATATTGTTATTAGAAAGAAAAATTGATCAAGTTTCCGAATTTAACGTTTTTTTATCAAATTCTATTTCTGGCGGAGGTTATGTTATTTATAATGTACTATTTACCATGACATTAATAATTATAAATTATTTATTTCATGGATTAGGATGTATTGATCTACTCTATGTGTAAGGTACATTTTCTACACTATTTGTATACTGCTTGAAATTATTGATGATTTGTTTGTTGTTTAAATGATAAATATTTGCTACACAAAGATAATGTTACCTTTCATTCCTATTAATAACCTGCTGTATTTTAATTAATGGCAAGGGATGTTTTGTTAACATTAAATTTCAGTCCAAGATGGATTATTAAGCTCAGCTTATGGCTTGTGTTGAGTTATTATTTACTCCTATAGTTATGCCAGATAGATGATTATAATTATTACCATTGGAAATAATAATAGTGAGGATTGCCTATAAATATTAATTAATCTTCATTCAGTTTCTGGAAATGTTTCTTATCAAGATTCTTAGTTAAGAACAACAATAATTGATTAATATTAACTAAACAAATTTATGCTAAGTGAAATCAATCATTACCAACTATATTATTTCAGTCGTAAAAGAGTGTAATTTAACTCTTTCCAATAAATCCTATACCTTGTAGGATGGAATAATCAGCACCCTTGAGCATGTGACGGGAAAAATTTTTTCAGAAAATGAGGAAGAAGATTCTCTTCCATGCAGCCAATTTACTGCTGAAATAAACAAGCCTTTAACTAAAAAGCTTTATAACAGGTATTTATCTTTTATCCTATTTCAGTCATTTTGATAACCTTACTTCTTTTGTATCATGCATCTAAAAATAAGATAAACTCTTTTATCAACTTTACTTAGAGCTCATAATTTACATGAATATGTATACCCTCCTGATGTTTTTCTTTTCTATTTAACCATTGTATTTGGAATATTTGTTCAGATATGTGTGTTATAGAAGTTGCTCTCTTGGTGTATTACCCCTAAAAAGATATTGTTCTTTAAGTATCTCACTATGTATAAATGAAAGCACCCACTACACACATCCTTACTAAAAATCTGATGTGGCCACCACATTAGTGATGGGAAAGATCATCCATTCCTGAGATCTGACTCACGAGTCATGATTTGTTCATGATGATTCATTCATATGAACGTTCGCTGAGCGCAGTTCATCCCTAGATGAACCTTGCATTAAATACTCGTGGCGAACAAGCGATCTCTTGAATCACTCTCTCTTACGTCATGGAGAAGTGGGATCTCCCGCATCGTTCATGTTTCATCTTACTTCAAATTCATTAGAATGATTCTGTGAAGGATTGTACTTTTTTTATTTCTTTTGTCCTTCGTCCTTTATTCCTAGGAAGAAACCTTTTTTCCTTCATCTCACTATAATGTTGGTCTGAATCTCTGTTTGTCTGCATCATAACTCAGCTCCCATAAGTGTTAGAGAGATCAAACTTGGTGTGAAAACTTGATTCACACTTGATAGGGAATGATGAACAACATTCCCAAAAAAAGACCAGGATTTGACTCTAGAGTATAATTTCTATTTCTCATAAGATAACGTGTAAAAATCGCTTTCTTGACATTCATGCTTTTATTCTTATGCAGATTTAAATTGCCTACTTAATATAAAGATACGAACTCAGTATAAAAACAGGTAACTACCTGAAAGAATCAACTTTATATGTTTAAAGACACAATTCGAATCCAAGCTGAATTACAGTAAAAAATTTATTTCAACGATGAAAAATTCTAAATACCATTGCAACGATCTTAAAACTTTTAAACGGAAACTTATAATCTACATCAGGGATGACCAAACTTACTTATCCTTAGAGCCGCATACAAACACCTTCAGAAGTTCAAGAGCCAAATCACAGACACTGCACTCCTTAATTTACAAACAATAAAACAATACCTGTATCCAAAGCAATTCAGATATAATGCATTTTTCTTAGGCATCCCCAACACATCTCAAGTTACACTACGTCATTGTATTCTGTAATGAGAAACGTTGAAACACCTATGAATGGAAATTTAAAAGAGTCACGCATCTATCTGTCCGTCCGTCACCCTCTGCATCTCAAGAAATGTATCGCTTTTATTGTTGTTGCAAGGTAAACAAAATGAAACTTTACCACAGTAACTGACCTGTTTAGATAATTCGCAAGGGCTTTTATCATCCCTGTTAAAATTAAAAAAACGGCAAAATCAATCGAGTTTATGTGTGTCATCAGACAAAACTATCTTGAAAATCTTACCTTCTCAGCTTTTCTCACTGCTTCAAAATTTTGAGCATGGACAGATGGACAAAGTGAAAACAATAGTTTAAAAAAATGTTTAAAAGGGATCAGCTGAAGATCAGCCCCCCAGCATATTCCATCAGAAGATTAACTACCTCTTTGAGGGTAAATCTTCAGGCGATACAAGGGGCCGGATTAAGGGTTTTGTAGGCCCTAGATCAGTGGTTTCCAACTGGGGTGCCACGAAAAACTTGTTAAGTAAATAAATGAAAGATTTGGATGTGTTTATAGGTAACTGTGTACTCCATGTTTTCTACAACCTTGGTTTGAAACATTTTTTCATATAATGCATTGTTTAAGAGATATATTATACTTTTAGCTGCCACCACCACGCCACCTACCAACGACTATTGTTAACAATTGACGCTTAGTTACGTCTTAGTAGCGCTCCTTTTTCTTTTCTTAATTGTTGGAGCTTAGTGGCTATATGAAATTTCAGAAGGCTATGGTTTGAGTTTATTTCTGTTCTATGTAAAGTCTAAAATTTTCTTGCAGTTTCTTAAAATATTTATTACCAGCTAACCTGCGCAGAACATCTGTGCGCTAGCCAAACTATAATATACAAAATAAATGAAACCTTTTTTAATTAAAACCTACATTTATATTTTCATTAATAATTTTAATATGTGATGCGCTAATGTGTGTGAAGTTATATACGATATATATCGCTCAAATACAATATCAAGTTAAAAAAGAAGCATCTAATGTTTTTTTCCAAAAATAAAAGCGCTATAAGCACACCACAAAAACAATTTAAAAAATTTCTTTAAAAACACTATTTTCTGTTATGATTTTCTGACACAATCGTTATAGATTCGAATGATCCTACCCTCGAGAGACCCACATACAATTGTCCATGGCTAAATACTGGTTTTTGAAGGTGAAGGCAAATTTTATCAAAAGTCTGTCCCTGCGACTTGTTGATAGTCATCGAAAAAGCTAATCTTACTGGGAATTGTTTGTGTCTGATGGGAGGAGTGGAATTCTTGGTATGAGAATAGTTGCAGAATTATCTAAATCTATAACTCTTGCTTCGATTATGTTATGTTGTAGTCATGTAACTGTGAGTCGCATCCCATTACACAGGCCTTTCGAAGGTACTAAATTTCTGAGTATCATGATCTCAGCGCCTGGTTTCAATCTCAGTTTGTGCGGAGGCATTCCAGTTGGCGTTAAACTGTTCAAAAATTCTTCGGGGTATGCCAGTTGATCTGTCGCACCCTCACAATGGTAGCTACACTTTCGTAAACTATCTCTTCTGCATACAATTTAAATATTAATTTCATTAATTAATGTATATAGTTTCATATAAGCATTATCTAAATGATTTTAACTGTATGTAGCATGATACAGTATTTCAATGCGATATACAGAAGCTATTTATCTGGTGCTAGAGACATTGAGCAAATAAACATTAGACATTGTTTATTTGGTTGCGATATTAATACGGAAAAGTATTATATTGTATTACTTCCAAAATGGCAAATATTGTGTTTTTTTTAAATTGGCATAGTTCTACTAATTCTAATACCACATTTAACTATATTTCACCAAATAATTATATTTCATAAGTACATACCTATGTATTTTTTTAATAGATGTTCATTTTAGTCCAAATTAATGAGAATAAACTCGAAATGCAAGCGATTTCCGATAGAAGACGAAAAAAGACTAAGAATAAAAAACCTTGATCATTCTTCTTTTAAAATATGCAGGTCCGAGGTTTTTATGTCAATTTGACGAATTTATATAAGCAAATGAACGATAGCTGATATGTTTCAGTTTCAGCTGTTTATATATCCTTTTGCTTAGCAATACAATGTTATTGTGTGCCACATACCGCCTAAGCATTTTATTATAATAGATTATGTAACCTAAGTATTTGGAATTTTTAGAAATATTACAGATATGGAGAAAGTCATGTGGTGGCCACATCAGGTTGTTTTGAAATATTTGCTTTAATATTTGATAAATGTAAAAAAGGTGCTGGAATAAAAGTTGTAGGTAATTTAATTCTACAACCTTCGTTTGAAACAATTTCCCATATAATACATTGTTGAAGAGATGTTTTAAAAACGAAAATGTTTAGTTGCCACCACCTACCCGTGACTATTGTAAACACATTACACTCTTTTTATATTCTTAATTGTTGGAGTTTCAGGGCTATATTCAATATCAGAAGGCTACAGTTTGAGTTTATTTCTGTTCTTTGTAAAGTCTTTAAATTTTTCCCTCAGTTCCTTAAAATATTTATTATCATTTAACCTATTTGGAATTATTAGAAATATTACAAGTATGGAGTTAGTCATGTGGTGGCCACATCAGATTTTTTGTAATTTTTATTGAATTTTATGTTTTTGTGAAATTTGTATAGAAATAGAGATAGGTACTTCTGTGTGATTTTTATGTGTGTGTAGTTAAGTTCACTACTGCCAATGTTTTACAGTTATTTTCTTTTATTTTAATTGAAATATGTATCATTAGGCTAATCATGAATTTTTATGATGGGTAATATTTTTCTTTTGTTATTTTATACGTCTTTATGATGTCTAAGAGATATGATGTTAATAGGCCATCTAATTTTTCATCCTACTTTAAGTATATTCATTTATAAGTATTCTTATTATTTAAATGATCCATTTTCTGTATTATTATATATTTTTGTGTGAACTCATTTTAAAAAGTACATGGGTATTGTGTTGACTGAATATATAAATGTGTGTGTATATATATATTTTATTCAAAAGTGAATGAAGATTGTGTTTTTAGAGTTTATGTGACTACGTAGAATGATTTTTCATTTTAAATACTGGTCTGTGCATACAAAACAATTTAAATCACACATGTAAAATGATGAAAGAAAATCGTTTTTATTGACCTAAATGACTTGCATCACAGACTCTGCTTAGAGAGCTAAAGTGAGTGAAAAATGAACTAAGTGAATGGCTGGTCGGCTGTGAGAGGGGAAATACAGTGAGTGAGAGTCATCGTGAGAGCGAATGATTTGTGAATGACTCATATTCATAGCGCTGATGGTGGTGTGAACAATTTGTTCGTGAAGTGAGAGTTACTTGTTCACAGATCTCGAAGGTGATTCATTCATCGTGAATGAATCGTTCACCACATGGCTTTCTCCATACCTGTAATATTTCTAAAAATTCCAAATAGGTTAAATGATAATAAATATTTGAAGGAACTGCGAAAAATTTAGACTTTACAAAGAACAGAAATAAACTCGAACTGTAGCCTTCTGATATTGGATATGGCCGCAAAGCTCCAACAATTAAAATAAAAAGGAGCTTAAAGTGTTTACAATATTCACCGGTAGGTGGTGTGGTGGTGGCAGCTAAAAAATTTAGTTTAGTATATGGGAAAATGTTTCAAACAAAGGTTGTAGAGAAGTAAATTTCCTACAACTTTTATTCCAGTACTTTTTTACATTTATCAAATATTAAAGCAAATATAAAACAAGGAAACGTATAAAAATGAATTTTTATAACCAACTTTTATATGGCTAATACTTTAATATGAATAAACTTTATAATATAATTATGATAACATTTCAGCTTGCATGGGCATAAAAATTTGCTCAAGTATCTACCTACCAGCTGTTGAGTGATGTGGGTGGCTCTCTATTTAATCTTTTTACCGTTGAGAAAATGGCAGACAGAAGTAGAGAACTCAGTGGGAAACGTAAGAATATTTGGTATATAAGTAGTAAGAAGTTTGATAGTATCTTTTGTTTTATTAATGGAAATACTAACATATCCATTCATATTGCTTAAATACAACGAAAATATACTGCTAGTTCCGAGTAATTCAGCCTTAGATACTAGTTGGAGTGAAATTGTTGAATATTTCATACTTTAGTCACACTTAAATGACAAAAATAATAAATAGTTCTTTTCCTAACATCACATCAACCATCCATATAAAACACTATAAATTTGGTTATCTGAAGAATTGCTTATCTATAACACAACACTTTAAAATGTTTCATTTAAATTTTTTCAAATTAACATCCTTTACAACAGTATTTATCTTAAATAGTGAATAAAGACAAAAAGTATTTACGATAAATAAAAACTTACTATCGATAACAAATACAATAAAAAAACTTACAATTATTAACAGAAATATCCCTTAAAAAAACGTAGGAATGCTCGTATCAATACCAATTAAATGAAAGAGACTTGAATGAAACATTACAGCATTAACAATGACAATAGTTTGTTTAATCTCATTCCTATGATGAATGCTTGTCTATCTTCCCAGGTGAATTCAAATACACATTTATCGCAGTGCACAAGTAAGGATCTGGTGGGCAAGGTGACTTAAGCACTCGTCTTACGCAACGGTGAGGTGAGGTGGTTCGAACCCCGCAAGCAGCTTTGGATTTTTTCAGATTAGACAGGGTCCAAAACATATATATATATAAAAGTTGGTGAAAAATGACTTCCAGTTGACTGATTTTTACCAAAAACTAATCAGCACATCTTCCTTTAAAAAAATCTCAATTATAAAATTCACTGATCTGATTAATAGTTTTTGAGTTAGAGCACCCACAAAATCCTGGTCACAGGCTCACACAGACATCATCGAGAAAATAATCAAAACATATTCAGGACCTTAAAGCATGTATTTCCATTAAAATCTAGAATTTGATTTTTTCATGAAAACTACTTTCTCTATGGAGAAAGTAAAAAACAGCAGTTACTAACATTTTTTACTTTCTCCATATACGAAGTATAGAGGAAGTATTGTTTTCATAAAAAAATCAAAATCGAGATATCCACCGAAATACATGTTTTAAGGTCCCTGAACATGTTTTTACTATTTTCTTGATGTCTGTGACTGGAATTTTGTGGGTGCTCTAACTTGAAAATTATTAATCAACGCGAAATTTTATATCTGACATTTTTGTTATAGGGAAAAGAACTGATTAGTTTTTGGTAAAAATCAATCAACCAGAAGTGGGTGTTTATTCTTGTCACCTATCTGTTATTTTGAAATATTTGCTCCTTATATTTGATATATGTAAAAATGTGCAGGAATAAAAGTTGTAGGAAATTTAATTTCCTACAACCTTTGTTTTAAACATTTTCCCATATGTTTAAGAGATATCTTAAAAACTAAATATTTTAGCTTCCACCACCATGTCACCCACCAACGACTATTGTTAACAATTGATACTTAGTTAGGTCTTAGTAATGCTCCTTTTTATTTTCTTAATTGTTGGAGATTCCTGGCTATATCCAATATCAGAAGGCTACGGTATGAGTCTATTTCTGTTCTTTGTGGTCTTGAAATTTTTCTCACAGTTCCTTAAAATATATATCATTATCATTTAACCTGATGGAATAAAGTTATTTTAACATCCTATGCAGACAGGCATAAGCTGTAATTTTGGGAATGTTTTTGAACAAGAAAAAGGTCTGCTATGATCGGGAATCGAACCCGGGTTGTCCACTTGCCGGGCGGATATTCTACCACTGGACTATCATAGCAGATAAATTTTCTCGTTTCTGAACATGGATGTTTTCTTGGTTGGGGCCGAACTAGCCAAGCTAGTATCAGCCAGCCCCGATGGATGTGTCATGGCAGGTTGACACTACTACTTTTTTCTTGTTTCAAAATTATTTCTAACATTACAGCTTATGCTTATCTGCATAGGATCTTCAGATCACTTTATTCCACCATATTCAGTGCTTATCTTATGGGTGTTTAAAATTGGACTTGGGAGTGAAAATTACCCCTTAAATATAACTTTTTCTGGAGTTTTAGATTTTTCCAGATTGTACCCAATGACCTATTCATGCCAGATTTCAGCTCTGTGGCATTTCTAGAGCTACTTTAGGTTTTATATGATATATCCTATATCATATATCTTATGTATGTAAGAAGCAGCTATTTGTAATTATAACCTGAATAAACTAAAGGAAACTTAATGATATTTATATCATACTAATTTGTCAAAAAACATTTTGCTCTTGATTAACTGTTATTTGTTTTGATTATTAAAAGAAAGAAAACCAAAAAAAGGGTGGCCAAATCACTTCTCGCCTACACATACAAAATGTTTCGCATTGATCTTGTCATTATGCTTACAAACAATTCCTACTCACTAACTTTTATTGTCATTATAACCAAGTTAGTTAATGCACTATAACCGAGGTTAATTGAATTCATTATTATAGAAATGGGATTTGTAAAATATGTCATTAAATCCAAGTTGTCCTATTAACCACGGTCTAAACTGAGTTGTACTTTTCCAAATTTTCAATGAATATTTTATCTGAACTTGTAAAAGATACTTTTGACTTATCGACCAACTAAATTTTTATCATATTAAGATAGTAAAGCTGTGATTTGTCACAAATAACTCGAAGACCAATCGCCTGTATTTGCCATAAATGATTTTTATTTTTTGTAGACAACATTTCTTGAATTCTTAGGTTTCTGGAAGAAATTAAGGAGGATGAAGAAAGTAATACGGAAGAGAAACTGCCATTAAGACAAAGCTGCCCTCCAGTTTTTGGTGCTGAAAATGATGAAAAAAGCAGTGACTCGGGTGTAAAAATGATTAGTAATGATGTGGAATTTATGTCAATTAATGTGAAAAGTGGCTCAGAAAATCAAAGAACAAAAAGTTTGCAAGTTCCAATCACTTTTTTCTTCCAAGTAGCCTCAGTTCCTAACAGACATCCTACAGTGGTTTTTACTGGGTTCCAGTTTGAGTAAGTCTTTTCTTTTGTTGAATTCTAATTTCATAGGAAATGTACTTAGCTTATAATAAAATTCTTAAGCTCCTTTTAGTATAAGATTGAACAACATTTACTCCCTTAGATAATGTTTGTTATTTTCCCATGGGACATATATATGTACACATACAATGACTTTATGGCTATAATGACTTTCTTAACATATCAAAGTTACCATAGTTGCCTTGGGACTAGGGTTGCCAGGCATCCTCGCAGGATTGTCCTGATTTGATAAGGTGTTTCCCACATCCCATCTTATATTTTGAAAGTCCTGCTTTTTAAAAAAAATTGTTCAACACTGAAAATTTTAATTTGAATATGGATGCTACCGACCAGCAACGACTAGGTTTGTAGTGATACATATAGTGACTTTAGGGCCATCCTTTACAATCGCGAGGCCCTAGGCAAAAACCAAATCATAAACAGAGCAGTTAGACAAAGATTTTTTTAGCTGAACTGGTAAAAAAAGGGATGCATATTTTTTTCAAATGAAAAACAAAATTTTAATATCAGCAGATATAACTTTAAAAATAGGTACGTACATTTTATTTTTGTAGATCTTGCCGCAAAAAAATCTTTTAGCAGTGAATAAAAATCACATTGATAAAATTGCTAATGCAACTAATCTTTCCTCTGTCACTGTACTTCTCAAATGAGATTTTATTAGCTTTAATTTTGAAAAACTTCTTTTGCATTCTCAACGGTGACTGGTATTGTTAACAAAATATGATAAGCAATGGAAGCATTAGGATAAATGTCTGTATAGTGTTGCTTAAATAAAAATTTCAAAATCTCAGCAGGCGTTGAAAACTTAAGAACTTCAGGGATGGCGATACTCAGACTCTTTAGTTCTTTGTATAATCTCTCTCCATCTATATCTTCCATGCTTATATTTTCATCTGTTAAAGCTAGTTCTAAATTTAAGCATTTATCTCTGAGATATTTTGTGCTACAGAAATGAATATTAAACAGAAAGCCAAATATTTCATAATAACTCTTAGGTTGTTTCTTTTATTTGAATCAGGGCTGTGTCTAAAACACAATTGAAAAATGCAATTTCAAATTCCTTTTCCTGCTGTTTAACTGTTCTTCACAGCACTCGTAAGATGCAAGTCTTTTTTTTTCTTTCTAATCCTTTTTTGCTTAAAAATTGGCTCAATCTTCTTCTGCTGACATGCATGCTGTAGTCAAGACATGGGCAAATCCACTTTTCCGTTATTCTTGGAAAAAATTTTCAGTACTTTCCATTAGAGCAATAGCCAAGGAAACATCAACATTCTGCTGTTGAAGCTCTTTACTGACAACATTAGTTCGATTTTAGATTTTATACCAAAATACTAGAGCTGTTATGAATTCATAAGCTTTCATTTATTGAAATAGAGACTGAAATTCACTTTGAGTAGCAGCATCATTTGAGATGGAGTTTTCCAAATCTTCCAAAGAGTTGTATATTTCTGAAAGCTGAAATCGCACAGCTTGTACTGCTTCAATGCGTGCTTCCCACCTAGTTTCACTGAGAGACTTTAGAGTCAGGCCTTTTACATGCTATCGTAAAATTGACCATCGTCCAACATCCGGAAAATATATTATACAATCTTTGAATTATGCCAAAAAACGACAATGCCTTGATTGAACATCTTGCCATATCACTTAATATTAGATTCCATGAGTGACATCTGCACGAAAAGTAAAAAGCGCGCTACGTTTTTGCACTCCTGAATTTTTACCTTGAATGTTAGAGCCATTGTCATACCCTTGTTCTCGTATATCATAAACTGATAGTTGCATTTTATTTAGAAATTCAAGTAAATAATTAGTGAGAACTTCTCCAGTTGTTTTTTTGACTGAAATAAAGCCAACAAATTGTTTGAATATGTCCCCATTAGAATCACAACCATGGAATATAAGACTTAACTGTTCCTGATGAGAAATGTCTGGAGTACAATCGAGTAAAATTGAATAGTATTTTGCTGATTTAGTGCGATCAATTATTTGTTTATGCACTTGCTGACCAAGTAGAATTATTAGTTCATTTTGAATCACATGACCAAGGTAATGATCTGCAAGATCCCCTTTTTTTGCTCGTCGCAGATGCTCTTCCATAATTGGATCGAATTTTGCTAATAGCTGAACTAAACCAAGGAAATTTCCATTGTTAGGCTCAAACAGCCTGCTACTATCCCCACGAAATGCCAAATTATGCTGAGCTAGATAAGTAATTATGGCTACTATACGTTCAATTACTATTTGCCAATGATGGGTTTCTTTTTTGTTGAGCTTACCATCAATTAAATCAATTCTTTTATCTTTTTTTAATCTTTCTAATAGCTCCATCCACTTCTTCATAGCATCAATGTGGTATCTATTATGTTCATGTTCTGATAATTTTGCTCTGATATTTTTCCAATCGCTACATCCTTTTGTGGCTAATCCACTTCTGTTACCATGAAGAAAGTTGAATATCTTACAGGCAAAGCAATATACAGCATTAGTTGATTTTGAGTACACTAACCAACGCCGATAAATAGATTCGCCATTCGCTAATTTTCATTCAAAATATTGCTTGCTGAAATGCCTGCCTGCTTTGTTAAGGGGGGAAATCAGCAGTTTCGCATTTTGCAGGCCAATCTCAACTAGGAAGTCAATATTTGTAGAACTAAGTTTAACAGGCCACAGAGCAGGATCACTCCAGTCAGTTTGTTTATTACCAGAAATACAATTCTGAATTTCTGTAAAGTCAACATGCTTTCCTTGCATTTCAGTGCTTACTTCTTGACTGATTTCTTTTTTGACACTTTATATTTGCTTAAAGCCATTTCACCTTGCTTTACACGTGGGATGGATGTGATGTTGGAGACAATTCCATTTTGTTCTTCTGGGTTAGTCTTCTCTCCCATATTTTTCAGGAATTTTATCCAAGAATTTTTTGTTTCTTTGCTTGTGTGGCTACTTCGTTAGCCTTTTTTCTCTTACTTGCACCAGATAAATGTTTTTGTCCCATATCTCGTTGGCAACTCAGTTCAGCAAAACTTCCACTCATTTCAGTTTTATTGGACATTTTTATATTTCTGAAAATAATGGACAACTTAATTTTCGGTAAAATAAACACTTTCTTATTTAAGTAATGATTTTAAATATGAGGGTGGTTCAAATGAAAACAGCAAAAGTGAAAAGAAAAATTTTTTATTAAAACCTTTGACAAAATACTCATTTACTTTTCAACATAGTCCCCCCCTCTTGCAATGCATGTTTACCATCATGAAACCAACTCATGGATTCTGTCGGAGAAGAACTTCTTTGGTTGCTTGCTCAGCCAATCATGCACCGCATTTTTAAGATTGCAGTTGGAACGAAAGTGTTTCCCTCGTAATGCCTCTTTGAGTGGGCCAAAAAGTTGAAAATCACTCGGAGTCAAGTCTTGGGAAAAAGGGATGGGGTATCACTTCAAAATGCAGATCCTGAATGGTTTCAAGAGTCGCATGGGCAGTATGAGGACGGGCATTGTCTTGTAGCAAACAAACTCCTTTTCGGATGAGTCCCCAACATTTGGACAGAATTACAGGCTTCAGTCCATTCTTAAGAAGATTGCAGTAGGAATCACTATTGACAATTGTCCCTTTTTCCATATAACTCTCCAAAATGCAGTCAACATCACTTTTCCTGCAAATGGTGTCGCTTTGAATTTTTTAGGCTTCATTGAGCTTGGATGCCACCATTCTTTACTTGCTTGCTTACTCTCAGGCTGAAAGTGATTGACCCATGTCTCATCCCCGGTCACTATGTGGTTCAAGAAATCTTCCCCTTCATACTGAGAGAGTAGAACAGAGCAGGCATCAACACATTGTTGCTTCAGGTCTTCAGTGAGTTACCGGGGCACCCACCTCGAACAAACTTTATTGAATTCAAGCTCTTTGTGGATAATATTGTGAACAGATCCAACACTGATGCTCAATTTCTTGCTGATTTCTTTCACTTTAATGCGATGGTTTTCTCGAATGAGCTTATCAATGGCAGAAATGTTCTACGGTGTGACTATGCGATCAGCCTGGCCTGGCCGAGCAGCATCTTCCACGTCTTGTACACCATTTTTAAACTTTTCAACCCATTTGATCAAAACCATTGTAAATACATTTGTTTATGTTTCTAATGTCTTTAGTCTCGAGAACGTGTATATTGTATGTATACATAATACAACCACATCTCATTTTTCTGTCATTCGAACACTGTGATCGATCACTCTGCTTTGTCACAGTACAAAGAATACTCAAGAATATTCTTTATATTGTGGCTTTGTTTCTGTATAAATGCATTATGACATTCATTTGGTGTGAGGTCACCAAAGCACGAGGCCCTAGGCACCTGCCTTGCCTTAAGGACGGCAGTGCATTCTGTTCAGTTTACTACATGTGCTTGGCCTGGTGGTCTATCTCCTTTGTTCCTAATGCAATTCCTTTCTATCCTGTGCACATCTCACCCATCACTTGAAACTGATTTTGCTGTATGTAATAGCATGGCACGCTGATACTATGTTAGGTTAGGTACCTTTAAATGGGCAAGATTAATTTGTAACGTAATTCGGCAACTGGGGTCAGATTTGACCCCATGTACATATTTAAATTATTATTAATGTAACTAATGGCGATTTTGTTACTTTTTAAATTTAATAATAATTACATGTTTGAGAACATATGTTATTTCCATGATTATATATTCTTTATTTATACCTTTTTACATTCATTGCACACATGTACAGTCTCACTGTGCTGGTTGCAAATGAAATGATTGCATGCCATGCACCGGGTATGCACTTTCCTATCTCTTTTTCTTTCACACATCTTGTATCTTCCCCTCTTGGTTGGTCTCAAACTATCTGTATATTTAATTGAATTGCAAAGAACTCAAGTATGTTTTTGGTGACATTACCAGGCAAGTGGGCTAAATAATGACTCCAAACCTACTTTTATTATTGTTTTTGTTATAGGAAATAAAATATATTGAATTTTCAGTCGTATAGCATAAACTGGGTGGTACATAAGCACATACAAAAATCATTAGGCTGTTTATTATAAAATCTTACTCGGTATCGTAAGAAACAGCTGAGTGGGGTCAAATATGACCCTGCGTGCCCATTTAAAGGTTAAAGGGACCGTCATTGTATACATTGTACGTGTAGCTTGAATAAGTTGATCCTATCAATTATATCAAAACCAAATGGTTTTCATATAATTGAATTTGATTTCATATAAATGTCCCAACTTAATATTTCAAAAATATGTTAATGTCCTGATTTGTAATTTCAAAAATCTGGCAACCCTACTTGGGACCCTTGAAGTCCCCAATGTACATCATCCTGCCAAGTAATCCTCTATTTACCCTTACTCTCCATATTATATGATAATACGGGATGTCCCAGGTCCATATTTATAAATCAGTAATTTCTAATTAACCCTTAATTAGTCGCGTGGTGTCAATATGACCCCACACAAAATATTTTTATCGATATAATAAAATCTATAAAGTATATTCAGGCTGTACTTCTAGTATCTTCATTATTTAGCCTCCTGATTATAATTTAGCATTTTTGCAAATTTTGGAATTAATGGTTCACGTAACCAAAGCAGGGGTGCCACAATTACAAAAACAAAAAATTGATGTTTTCCATATCTCATAAAATATTGAGAGAATTTCGCTGCACTGGACGTATAGCCAGAGAAAGTAACAAAATGGTGTAAATGGTGCACGTAACCCAAACAGATGGGCCTCTATTGCATCAATAAAAATAACGTTTTTCATATCTCTTAAAATATTGACCGGATTTCCATGAAGTTTGGTACACTGGACATATTGCCAGAGAAAGTAAAATAATCGTATAAATGCTTCTCATAACCCAAACAGTGGTGCCACTATTACAAAAACAAAATAAATTATTTTCTTCTATATCCCGTATAATATTGGGCGGAACTTCATGTTATTTGGTACTTGCATACAAAAAAGTAGGAAATTTTTTCAATATACGGTACGTGTTTCTCGCTGTTTCGTTAGCGATGACTTTCTTCTAATTAAACCTCTAAACATTCTGTTATAGCAATAAACCGAAAGGCATTGAATTTGCAAACAGTGTTAGTGAATAAAAGTTATAATAAAATTTTGATTGGTAAAATTCCTTTTTCATAATTATTCCCACAAAATAACCTTATGAACTACGGTATTTTAATTTAAAATGTAATTTTCTACAGTAATAATAAATAAAATGTCATTTTAGTGTTACTTTTACAATAAAATTTTGGGGTCATATTGAACCCATGCGACTAATTAAGGAACTTTTACTAGCGCGACTAATTAAGGGTTAATAAATATGTTTAAAGTTTTGGATACATCTTATTTGAAAAATAAAAATATACTCAGTTGAAACTACACCAACCAATGATGTTAGGTATTTTATGAGTTTTATTACCTGTATCATTGGCATTTAGAAATCATTTACTGCTGACAATTCATTTTTCTGGTTAATGATCCAAGTTCTGTGCGATGAGGATGGTCTTGAAGCACTCAGGGATGTAGATATGAAACTTTTCTATAATTTGTTACATTCACATCTCTAGGACTATCTGTAAAGATACTAACAAACAATCATTCATCTACTTGTCTACAAAATCTTAAGGATTAAGCATTTACACCGTTTTGTAGTACTTTCGCCATATTAGAGACCTTACATTCATTGAAACACTAGATCACAGTACACCAGGCTTAGGGAGAATCACTCAGTGTCAAGATCCCTTAAGCTAGTTCACATATAAGGTTTATGGAGCTTTACTCGGGTATCTTTTCAAGCATGTAATCCTTGTAAAACATCAGAATACAAATTTTAATACCCACGATACCAGCATCAGTGGGATAATTTCAAGAGTCATTTTTGTCTCCTTCCTAAACTAGTGTGAAAGTGTGCTTTAATTTATTATGGTTTAAGGGAGCTATGTATGTTGGGAAAAATCTGTCATGATTTTTATATTTGACATAAACTAAAAAACAAATTTTGTTTATATAAACATAAATGTTTTTACTTATCAATACATGTGGGAAAATGGTAGTTATTATGTGAGGTGAAATGTTTAAGATTGGGGATGAAAATTTTATATTTTTTATTCAAAACCAATGTTCAGGTCAGTTTGGTACAAGATAGATTTTTTTAACAACCAATTTAACTTTGTTCTTTCAGATATGGTTCATATCACAATTCTACTATTTTTAAAATGCTATTTTACAGGGCCATTAACCGATTAGGGACGGAGCACCACCACGGTGGTGTTAGGGTACCGTCCTCTTCTGCCCTCTTGTGTGGGGCGTGTTTATTACCTGTAGTTCCTTCTTTTTGCTAGCAGCTTACGGACAGTTCTAAGTTTCATCCTGTGAAGTTGCACGTGTTTTTCTTAAGCAGTTACAATTTTACATGTTTTTAAACTTAGCCCTTTTTTAATTTGACAATGGCGACCAAGAGAAAACGGTGTGACGATCACAAACTGGATTTATTGTTTTCTATACCAGATGATGGAGTAAAAAGTGATATATCCTCTATTGATAGGGATATTCAAGAGGAAGAAATTCCTGAACCATGTAAAAATATTTCACCTATAACTTTAGACGATGAATCTGATGGTGAAATTGAAGAGACAGTTGAACAGGCTAATAGAAGCAGATTGACTTGGTCCAGAAGAGGTTTGATAGATTTAGGCACTAGTCTCTCTCAGTTTACACCTGGCCCTAATACTTACTTACCAGAAAATTCTTCACCTTTAGATTATTTTATGTTATTTTTTACGGGCGATATGTTGGACCATTGCGTCAAGCAGACTAATTTGTATGCCTCGCAAAAAATGTCAACTGCGGGCGGAGGTGGAAATATTTGGGAAGATCTTACATTAGATGAGTTGAAAGCTTGGTTAGGTGTTATTTTTACAATGGGATTTCATGATCTTCCAAGTCTGAAAGACTATTGGTCCACAGATAGGGCATTGAATGTACCAGGTGTATCAGAAATCATGGCAAGGGATCGATTTTTGTCAATTTTGCGGAATTTTCACGTAAATGATAATTCACGGCACCCTCTATAAGATAGCTTAGATTTTGATAAACTCTACAAAATTAGACCTATTCTGGATAGTTTAAATAGCAATTATAAAAAATATTATAACTTTTCTGAGTATCAGGCAATAGATGTAAAACTAAACTTTCACATCTTATCTTAAAATTCTTTATTTAATTTGAATCAATTTCATATTAGTATCATTCACCCTTGATATATTTTATATTCTTTTCAGTGAAGTAGATATGCTCACCAATGTGGTGCATAATATAGGAGGTTTTCAAATAGAAAAGTCAGTATCATCAAGGTGCACTCATGTCATATGTGGTTATCCTCCTAAACGGACCCTTAATATTCTACGTGGAGTTGCTCGAGGGTGCTGGATCCTCTCAAAAGAATGGGTAAGTACACAATCATCAGTAGGAATAAAAAGAAGTATATTGAGTAACACAAAATATGTGGACCCTGAAGTAACATTTCATGTCTAAAGTTTTGATGCTAAGTTTTCATTGCTAAAAATGTTGATATATACATACATATGTATACAAATACATATTGCATGTCACTGGTGAGGCATAATTTGAACTATATTATTAATGACACTAATCACATATACTTAGGTGATATTGCACCACTAGTATGGGCAATCAACAGATGAGTATTGCAGGTCATATACTTTGGGCACAATGTTTAAATATGGAATTTTTAATGTTATGTTTATATATCCTAAGCAGTGCCAAAATTGTATAAGTATTAATTTTTTATTTTATGAAGTTTATTATTTCTCAGATTTTAATAAATTGCAGGTACTACAGTCTCTTGAACATAGCAAGTGGTTGGATGAAGAAGAGTTTGAATTAAATTATTTTCTCCCAGCAATAAAAGTAAGTAATTTTTAGGTGGATATAATCTCAAAATACATTGCTTGGCCATGTTATTCAAATAAGATTGGTAAATTACACATTTCTGTGAAGTATATCTGTTCCTTATGTCTAAAATAATCTCTTTTCAGATAACATTGTTTTTCTATAATGTTGTTGATCCAACATAGGTTATATATCTGCTTAGGGTCACAATTTTCCTTGTTCTGATATATCAATGGCCAGCAGATGACAAGAACTTTTTTGTTTAGTATAGACATGATGGTATGAGTACTCACCGAGCACATGTATATGGCATATCTATTTATTTCATCTAAAAAGATATTTGTGTTAGGAATATAAATGATATGTTAAAACAGTTATTATTTTTGGGAGAAGTTCTGGAAAAATTCAGGAGGCAGAGAGACCAATAACAAGAGTACATTTATTCTGAATTTCTATCTATATACAGAAAAACCTCATTAATTCAAAACTCAAGGGAGCAAAAATTCATAACTTCGAATTAAACAAGTACGAATTATCTGATACAGCTAATTTGATGCCAAAACTTGAAATATCAAGCCCTTGTTCACTAGCGTGGATACAAATGTCATTTTCATTGCCAAGCAGTTGTTGGATGGTTGGGTAAATTAAATCACAAAACTCAATGCTGGATGTCAAAAACACATATTTAATTAACAAACATATACAAGATAGTGATGGGCGATTGGAACGCTGTGGTAGGAGAGGGAAGAGAAGACCAAGTAGTAGGAAAATTTGGACTAGGGAAAAGAAATGAAAGAGGTGAAAGACTTGTTGAGTTCTGTAAAGAGAAGAGGATGTTTATATCAAATACTTGGTTTGAAAATCATAAGAGAAGGCTATACACGTGGAAATCACCAGGAGATGGAGCCAGATATCAAATAGATTATATTCTAGTGGAAGAAAGATATAGAAATGGAGTAAAAAAGGCATATGGACTTCCAGGAGCAGACATTGACAGTGATCATGTGCTCCTCATGGCCGAAATAAAACTAGCCTTGAAGAAGGTTAAGAAGGCTAAGATAGTTAGGAAATGGGATTTAGAGAATATAGCCACAGTAGGAAAAGAAAGAATAGGAGAAAAATTAGCTCAGGCAATCAAAAGAGAAAACGTGTCGGAGGAAAATGTGGATGAAGCATGGAATAGGATAAAGAAGGCTATAAGGAAAACAGCAGAACAGGCTATTGGGTTTTTCAAAGGAAAAAGAATAAAAAAGCCATGGGTGACAAAGGAAATGATAGAAAAGATGGAAGAAAGAAGGCAATACAAAAGCAGGACTGATGAAGATGGAAAAAGGAAATACAGGAAACTGAATAATGAACTAAGAAGAGAAACCCAAAAAGCAAGGGAGAAATGGCTAGAGGAGGAATGCTCAGATATAGAAGATCTAGAGAGAAAAGGAATGTATGACTTGATGTATAAGAAAGTAAAAAATGTAACGTGGGATAGATGGAGAACAAGTGCATGTGTGAAAGAGATTGCAAGTAAAGAAGATAAAGTTCTATATAAGGAAGAGGAGGTCCTTAATAGATGGAGAGAATACATGGAGGAGTTGTACAAATCAAATGAAAAACCAAAGGATCTCCGTATTGAAGAGCAGGATGAAATAAATAATGACGAAACAGGGGTTTCGATATTGAAAATAGAGGTGCTACAAGCAATAAAGGATATGAAGAATGGGAAGGCAATGGGGGTAGATGAGATACCGATAGAATTATTTAAGTGTCTTAATGAGGAAGGACTGGAAGAAATAGTGAAGTTGTGTAATGCAATCTATGACAAGGGGATGTGGCCAGAGGATTTCGTCAAAACAATTATGATTCCAATTCCGAAAAAGCAAGGAACAAGAAAATGCAGTGAACACAGAACAATCAGTTTAATTACACATGCAGCAAAGGTTCTACTTAGGGTTATGAACAGGAGACTAATTAGCAAAATGGAAGAAAATGTTGCAGAGGAACAGTTTGGATTTAGAAAGAGTAGAGGTACAAGAGATGCAATAGGATTGATAAGAATGAGTGGAGAGAGATATATAGAAAGGGGTAAAGGAATTAGTCTGTGCTTCATAGATATGGAGAAGGCATTCGACCAAGTGAACTGGGAAAAACTGATGGAAATACTAAAAGCAAAAAAAGTAGACTGGAAAGATAGAAGGTTAATTAAAGAGCTGTATATGAAACAGAAAGCAGCTATGAGGATAAAAGATGCACAGACCGAATGGTATGATTTAGGAAGAGGAGTAAGGCAAGGTTGCTGCTTATCGCCAACCCTGTTCAATATATATGCTGAAGAAATGATTGACAATGGAATAGGGAATGATAAAGGAATTAGTATTGGGGGTAGAATAATAAATTGTATAAGGTTTGCTGATGACATGGTAATTTTGGCAGATGAAACGAGGCATATTCAGGAAATGGTTACAAAGCTAGAAGACAGGATGATGGAATATGGAATGAAAATGAACATAAAGAAAACAAAGGTGATGAGAATAGGGGATAGAGAGATTATGAATGTGTCAATAAAGGATGGAAGAGTGGAGCAAGTAAAACAGTATAGATATTTGGGAAGCATGCTAACTGAAGACTGGAGAAGTGAAAAAGAAATAAGAACAAGAATAGCAATGGCAAAAGAAACATTTAATAAGAAAAAACGGGTACTATGTGGTAAAATGGATTTAAATCTGAAGAAACGTCTTGTGAAGTGCTATGTTTGGAGTGTATTGCTTTATGGGTGTGAAACATGGACGCTAAAGAAAAGAGAGAAAGAAAGACTAGAGGCATTTGAAATGTGGGTGTGGAGGCGGATGGAGAAGGTTAAGTGGACGGATAGGATAAGGAATGAAGCAATACTAACAAGGGTGAATGAGAAGAGAAGATTACTTGAAACAATTCAGAGGAGGAAAAGTAACTGGTTAGGGCATATCTTGAGAGGAGAAGGTTTACTATTGATGGTGTTGGAAGGATCAGTAGAAGGGGAAAGGAAAAGGGGACGTAGAAGAATAAAAATGTTTGATGATCTGAAAGAAAGGGGAGGGTATCAGGAAATGAAAGAAATGGCAAGGAACAGAAATGAGTGGAGACAACGCTGGTGCCAGGGACCTGCCTAGAGGCAGAACACCTCATGATGATGATATTAATATTGCATTAATATTAACTGGTGTCAACATAAAAACACTATTGAACTGAAAATTAATGATTGTAAAGTAAAACATAAGTCATCACCTCATTCATTCATATCAAATTGAAATATTCATTAATTACTTTCTCCATATATAGTATAGGGGAAAGTATTGTTTTCATGAAAAAAATCGATTTAGAGATTTCAATGGAAATACACCTCTTGAGGTCCCCTAGACACGTTTTGACCATTTTCTCGATGATGTGTGTATGTGATAGAGATTTTGTAGGTGTAACTCAAAAACTTTCAATCAGATCAATGTGAAATTTTATATTTTTATGGAAGGGACAAGAGTTGGTTAGTTTTTGGTTAAAATCAGTCAACCGGAAGTGAATGTTTACTCTTATCACTTATCCGTCTCTTTCAAATATTACTTGATCAATGTAAAAAATTACTGAAATAAAAGTTGTAGGAAATTTTTTAATTTTCTACAACTTTTGTTCAAACATTTTTCCTAGAATGCATTGTTTAAGAGTTATTTTTAAAATATATTTTTTAGCTACCACCATACCACCTGGAGGCAACTTTTGTAAACACTTGACGCTTAATAAAAAGAAGAGGAGACTACGGCGAGTAAAACTGTGAATTGATGATTAAACTCCGACCATATACAAAAGGAATTTAGCATGAAGAACAGAGCACTAAATATGTATTTCGAGAGCCATGCTCTCATCATCAGTAGCTTCTGTCGAGTGAGGTTTGTCGGTTGGCGTACGTGAATTTAAACTGTTGTCCGTTGGTGAGAAAGTGAAAGTGGGCGGGAGAAGTGTGAGGAGGGGAAGGGGAAACTGTTAAACTGTAGAGGGAGGAGTAAGATACCAGGCCGCGATCGATATAATGGTTTTTTTTAATTGGTTAATGAAAAGGCTGGCTCTCATAGGCATCTCATTTGTTTTCTTCATGTTAAATTCCTTTTGTTTACAGTCAGAGTTTAATCATCAATTCACACTTGGCACTTAGTTATGTATTAGTAATGCTCCTTTTTATTCTTAATTGTTGGAGCTTTGTGGCTATATCCAATATCAGAAACCTATGATATGAGTTTATTACTGTTCTTTGTAAAGTCTTTTAATTTTCCTTGCAGTTCCTTAAAATATTTATTATTACTTAACCTACACCACCTTTTTTCGAATTTCACGTGCTTGCGGTTCGCGAATTTGCACTTCGCGAGAACATGTTTTAGGACCATTACTTCTGTTTTGCACCGATTATTTGCATTTCGGGTCATGCATTTGCAATGCCAACAAGTGGAACTCCCTCTACTTTTTTCTTTCAAAGTTCAGTTTAAACTTTTGTGCCCTAGAAAAGTACTTATTGTTACTATATTATATTTACATGTAATGCTCATTATTAGCAGTTTTCGAAGTAAACAAATGTGATAAATCTAGACTTAATTATTTTGTAGCTCAGAACTTCACCGCCAACACTGCTATTTTCGACATGAAAATTTAGTTTAAAATTTAAAGAAATGCAATCATTTTGGAATGTAAGGTTTTCATTTACTATTATGTTTGTATTTTGAACATAATTTAGGAGAATGTTATTTTGTTGTGTTAGGTTTTCATTTTTTATTATGAATTTTTAATGTAAACCTAAGAATTGCTATCATCTTGTAGTGTAAGATTTTCTGCCGTGTATATTGAACGTGATTACTATATGAATTGTTACCACTTTAATGCTTCGTTTTTATATTTTGTGACGTATTTTGAACAATTAAAAGAAATGTTATCACTTTCTTATGCTAGGTTTTGATTTATTGTTACACATTTCAAACATAATTAATAAAAGAAATGTTACCACTTTTTAATGCATGTTTTCTGTGGCTTGAAAATGATTGTTGCAGAATCCAAGAATACATCTGTGCATCACATACTCAACAATCCATTCAAGTAGTTGATCAATTTAAATTAAAGAATTTCCTTGGAATGAACAAAAAAAGATCTAAAATCGCAATGCGAAAATGCGCTGGAGTTAAATTGTACAACTACTGAAAGGAGTGTAATCACTTTGTAATGCTGGGTTTTCATTTGCTATTACACATTTTGAAGATAATTAAAAGAATTTTTTTACTTTAAGATGCTAGGTTTTCATTTGCTGTAACATTTTCTTTTATTTTCTGTTAAACTGCATTATTTATGATAAAAAAGTGAATTTTTTAGGTTGACTGGGAACCGTACTCTCATAATAACTTTGCGTCTTACCGAAAAATAGGACTTGCACTTCATGAATTTGCACTTCGCGTCCGTTTTCTGGAACTAATTATTCACAAAGTTCAAAAAGGTGGTGTATTTGGAATTTTTACAAGTATTACAGGAATGGAGAAAGTCATGTGGTGGCCACATTAGATTTTTTACTTTGTTTTGAGACAGTCCTGTATTTATCTGATACAAATTCATTTAATTTATCCGTTGCTTTAATCACACTCTCATCTACAATACATCACAGATCATTAGGGATTCGAGAATAGCAAGCACTGTGAAGGCCTCTTTGTGTGTAGGACATGCAAGTTCAAGGAGGTTCTCCTGTTCACCCTCTTCTCCCTCAGTCCCTGAAGCTGTTGTGGAAGCATTTGCTTCTGTATCCATCGGAAGAATATCTGTTGAACTCGCACATTGTCTGGCTAACTAATTGATGATACTTCACCAATTTTGCACAATCCCACTATATTATGTGGCTTTTGGATATGCTGAAGCGACCCAGTTAAGCACCTAAAATCAACTCCCATCCTCTCAGAGAACTGTGATTGGGCCTTTCTCAATGGTTTCAAATTCTCAAATAACCTAGAGAATAGAGAAAAAACGCAAAAGACCCAGCGATAAAATTGTTGCTGAGAATCTAAGGCATTGAACAGTGGATTATTACTTGGATTAACTAATGAGATTTGACTGTAATGGTATGAGACATCGCTTTTGATTTTTTTTAAATAGGCTTAGGTTAAACACTCATGAGGTCGATTATTATATTCAAATCAGAATTAGCCATATTTTGAAATAAACATGCTAAAAACCTCACAAAACCCTATTCTGTCAGCAGAGGAATAGTAACGATTTTGAGTTATCAGTTACGTCAAATTATCTGATATTGAGTTTACGAGGTTTTCCTGTATAATAATGCTCAAGTGTCTGTCTGTCACTACTTTTTTAAGACACATTCAGATGGAATTTAGAGCTAAAACTTTTAATATGCCTAAAACCCCATGAATTATTGCTGAGAAAAATAAAATAACCCTGAAAAGGTCCCAGGTTTGACTCCAGATGACAATTATATTTTTCCATATGTTTACACGGGAATTTTTATTTTTCAGGGTTCAAGATTTTCTTCCTTCATTCATCAAAATACATAAATATGCACCAATTTTCTCAGTTTTTACTTTATTCAATGGCTAAAACTATTAAATATCTTATTCTTGTAATGTTTAGATGTTGCATGGAAGAATTTGTCGAAAATGTGCATTTCTTTTTGAAATTTCATGGCTTTTTCGTACTCTTTCTGGGTGTTATGGAGGTGACCCGCATTGTTTCCTCCGATGAAATAATTGCGTTATTCACTTCGCACTTTTTATGAAGCATCGAAATTATTGTTGCAGCAATGTCAGACTTAATAGATTTCAACATTAATAATTGTAAATAATTATTATTTACTAAACTGCGTGTGGACTATGAAAATTTTTAATGATTGACCAAAAGAAAAAATGGTTCTTTAACACTTTAGCTGCGGCGGACGTCAATTGACGTCTTTTCAAAACTTCCGAAGATTGCGGAGGACGTCATTTGACGTCCTCTTAGTTTACATTCTATCTTATGCGGGAAGACGTCTTTTGACGGCTCCAGCATTGTTCCGTGGTGTTCGTCGATCTATTTAGCTCACAAAAAATCCTCTATGTGGGGTATCCGTGCATTATTTGACGAATGATAGTGAAACGCATTTTGTGTCGCTCTGACAGTTTGTAAACAAACGACCATGGCTTCACATCGATTGACAGACGGCGATATTTTGGATGAATTACGTTGTGATTGGGACGAAAGTGATAGTGATCATGAAAATGTTGACTCGGAAGACGATCCAGATTATGTTCAAGAAGAGATTGACGCTGATTCAAGTAAGTGAACCTTTTCATTTTATTACTGAACTTCACTTTTCTTGTTGGTATTTTGGATTTCAGCTGTTTGTTTTTCAGAATTAGGTATTTATTGTTCAATTTTGTTTATTATTTTCCGATTCAACTTGTTTTTATTTTATTTTAGATGACGGAAGTGATAATGTAAGTGAAAACTCTGACTCAGAACAAGAAGAACCTGCTCAAGTTCAACTTCAAATTCCCCCTAGAGGGAGACCAAGAGGACAAGGTACTGGAGCTAGAAACCGTAGAAGTGACTCACAACTTGGATGGACTTCAGTTGATCAAGTTCCAAATATTGATGTTTACACTGGACAGTCAGGTATTTCAGATGTTACAGAGCTTGACAATAATAACTCATTGCTAGATTTCTTCGTATATTTTATTGACGATAATCTTATTCGGCACATGAAGGAGCAAACAAATTTGTACGCAAGACAGAAGATTCTGAAACTTAGAAGTTTGAATCAAATTTCCCCTAAAAGTAGAATAAACTTATGGAAACCAGTGACATTAGCAGATATAAAAAAATTTATAGCCATCATTCTGCATATGAGCATTAACGAAAAGCCACAGATCAACGATCACTGGTCGAAAAATCCTGTTGTCTCTTGTAACTTCTGTCCAAATATAATGAGCCGTGATAGGTTTTTAGCCATAATGGTGAATTTTCATCTAAATGATAATACCTCGTATATAAAAAAGGGGGAGCCAGACCATGACCCTTTGCATAAAATTCGACCTTTTATTGAATCAGTTCGTTCACGTTTTCAAAATGCCTATCAACCTGCGGAAGATATTACAATTGATGAGGGAATGTGTAAATTTCGAGGCAGATTGACATTCAAGCAATATATGCCTAAAAAGCCCAGCAAATATGGCATAAAAGTATACATGCTGTCAGAATCTGATTCTGGGTACATCTGGAATTTTGATGTTTACTGTGGCCAAGAAAATGTTATTGTGAATGTTGTAAAAAATCTCCTCAGTAACTTAGCTGGAAAAGGGCACACATTGTACACCGACAGGTATTACACTAGCCCTTCTCTTGCCACTGATCTAGAGAAAGAAAAAACAGGTTTAGTCGGCACTACAAGAAATAATAGAAAAGGTATGCCCATTGCTCTGAAAAATCCCAGATTGCAACGAGGAAAACAAATATTTCAGAGAAATGGTAATATTTTAGCACTATGTTGGCGAGATAAACGTGATGTTTATATGATAAGTACACGACATAGGGCAGAAATGATTACCTACACAGATAGAAGAGGAAGAGAGAGAACCAAACCAGCATGTGTTATAAATTATAACAAGAAAAAATTTGGAGTTGACCTTTCGGACCAAAGAATGTCGTATGGTGCCTTTGAGCATCGCAGCGTCAAGTGGTGGCGAAAGTTATCTTTTCACATCATACTAATGTGTGTTGCCAATGCCTGCATTTTATACACCCAAGTTATGAAGAAGAAAACTACTATCACCCAATTTATGAAGGACATATGCAATGAACTTGTTGTATTTGAGGAAGCTTCACCTCAACCCAGCACAAGCAGAACTCAACTAACCAGGCTCACAGGGAATAAGCACTTTATGGAAAAGATTCCTCCTCCCCCTGGAAAGACAAGACTACAGAGAAAATGCAAAGTTTGCTCTGACAAAGGAAAAAAAGAGACAGGAAAGGCTGCAAGGAAGGACACATCTTATCAATGCAGTTTATGTAAAGTCCCTCTGTGCGTACAACCATGTTTCAAATTGTTTCATTCAAAAAAAAATTACAAAAGTTAGTGTTTGAGTTTTTTATTATGTAAGTGTTCCTAATTATAAATAATTTTTTCTCACATGATTTACATTTAATTTATTTTAACATAAAAATCACCACACTCAATTATTTTTTCTTTTTCAAAAAAAGCCATTTATTAGGTAAATTTTATAGCTCTTAATATTTGCTTAATATTAAAAACCTATTTATCATCAAAGAGTAGAAGATTGAAGCTTTCATTTCATGTAAGTAACATTTTTGTAGGTAATATAGTTTTTCCACCATAAATTTTTGAAAAATGCCGAAAATGGCCAGCATTGGCAGAAGGGCTGCCATTTAAATAGCCAGCAGTTAGAGTGTTAAAGTTATCTGGGAACAGCAACAGTGCCACTGTCGATGGAGAGAAAGCGACGGGAAATGGAACTACAGTAAAACCCCTTGTTTACACTTTTCTAGGGACCTGGAAAAAAAGTGTAAATTGCGGGAAAGTGCAAATTGAGGGAAAAGGAAAAATAGCTACTGATTTTATTTTTAAACTTGCTCATTTGTTACAGTAAGACTAACAATAAAATCAGTGTTAAAAGAGTTAAGTTTATAAAGCACACTTTTTTAATAATAATATTAAAATATGTGCCGAATTAAAATTCTAGTATATATGTATCCTTGGGTTTCCGTTACATTCCTCACATTACATTTGTCTGAAAAATTGTACATAGACATAAGTATATTTACTTCAGGAACATCATGCTTTTTCGAAGCTTGAATATTGTTCATTTTTTTCGCATCTTGAGCTATGACTTTTAAAATTCATGTCATAACTCCTGTCGGATTCCTCTGTTAACCAGGGATTTGGAAGAACCTTTTTTCTCAGCATGATCAGCATCCTTTTTGTCACCCATTGTTAAAATAACGGATGGATAAAAAATCACTAAGGTGGGCACAAAGAATACACCGATGCACTGAGAGCTTCAATTCAATGAGGAGTTCAGCTCCCGACTGAATTCGATCTCTTCTCACCTCAAGATGCTTTTCAAGTACATTGTAACATATACACCTAATGTAACAAGTATCTTGTATCACTTAACAGACGTGCGGAATGTACGCTGATTTTCCGAAACACAATTTTATGATCTTTTAAAATCACTAGTACTTGAATATAACGCGGGGGCTACCTTTAAAACTTCATTTTTTGGAAAAAAACATTGTTATATTCGGGACAATACGATAATTTAATTTACAACAAATTACAAATTAACTTAAATTTAATTACAAACTGTGGGAACCAAGGTGCAGAATTTGAGTGGAAAGAGTTCAAACATGATAGCACCAAACTTGAACATCTTTTCTATAGCATTCATACTTGGTTCAAAGAGTAAAATAGCATAAACAGTATTTCCGTACCTAGATGTGCTGTTTATGCTCTGCTAGTGTGATTTATTTATGAGGTTTTGAAGTTATCACCCAAAAGAGTTCATACATATTTTCGTCTATAAGTATAGTAGCATCTGTTAAAGCAAGTGCTGTTTTGAAAAGAAAGTTCGTATTTCTGCCTCTAGGGGTGCTGTTCCTACTTTGCTGCTGTTTTAGAAATCTTCACCCAAAAGAATTCGGATTTTTTTTGCAAAGCTAAGTTGAAAAACGTTTAAAACTGTTGGGAATCGCATGCTAAATTGTTTTTAAAAAATTGGAAATTCTAACGTAAAATGACGCGAATAGCGGGAAAACTTAAAATGAAATAACGTAAACACAGATTTACTTACATTGGAATCATAACGTAAATATGGAGTTTTACCGTACTACGGAATACGTTCATATTTTGGAAATTTGAAGATGGGGAATTATGGCGCATAACTTTAGGGGATTCCCTGTCCTCCTCGGTCCCCCAGGTTGGATAGGTTTGGTTGGTTGGTGTTTGTTTCTTTCCACGTTCACCATGTTCCAACCCTTGAGATTCGTTTCCTAACTATTTTTCATTACTTCAGCTTCAAATGCCTCTTCTAAAGTATCACGTCAATGACGAGTAATATAAGTGAAGTTGAATGCAACCCAACCCAAGGGGGGAGAGGGTACCACAGTGAACGTGGAAAAAAACCACCATCAACCAACCAAACCTATCCAACCTGGGAGGCCGAGGACTGTAAATCATCTTCAAATTTCCGTATGCCATAGTAGTTCCATTTCCCATCGCTTTCTCTCCATCGGCAGTGCCAGTGGTGGTAGTACCATATCTCATCGCTTTCTTGCCATCGACAGTGATGCTTTCGCTGTTCCGGGATTAACTCGAAAGAACCAACAAAATTATTTCGATATTGGAATTGGAATATTACCTTTTTCGTAAGTAAAATCAATATATTCTCTACATATTTAATAGTTACTAATGCAAATAGGCCTATGAATCAGAATAAAATGTGATGATTAGGAGAATATGGGCTATTATTAATAAATGAAAAATAGCACATTATGAAGTACAAAAAAATTTGTGTTGGTAATAATTAATGGGCAAAAAATGAAATAAATGCTTGAATTCATTGTATATGAAAAAATTGCATATATTTAAATGAAAAGAAACAATTTTAAAGCATTAATAACAAAATTTTGAAAATAATTGCAATGTATCATTATTTTCCTCTCTAAGATAACTTTTAAACTTGCAGATCTGTGCCAGTACCACTAGTTACATTATATTTTACTTAGGATTGAAAATTTATTTACCTTTGCCATTTTTGAGGAGAATTCTGATTACGCTGCATTAGCCTGAATGTGAGACAGTCTCATATATAAAGCGAACCTAAGGTTTTGGAAATATTTCAGGAAGAAAACAGATATATACAGAAAATTAAAATTGTATTGTATTTACATAAATGATATGTTAATGGCCTTTTTGCCACATCATTTGTTTGTACCTCTCCAAGCATATTTTAAATTTGTTTTGAGGAAATTTTAACTCTCCCCACTTCCAATGCCTTCAATGTTACCAGTGATACTTTCACCACACTTTTCTGCAACAATCTCAAATGCATGATTTTAAACTTTTCAAATCTTCCCTTTGATTGTTCTCTGAATGCCTGCCTTGTAGAGTTAGCACATTTGTATAATAATATTCTCTTTTGTAAAAAAAACCTCCTGATCTCTATAATTTACTTACTGGTAAGAGACTTTTAAAAAGAAATTTTCTATGCTATTTTCTCTTTACCACTAAAAACAGTAGCTCCAATGTTTTATAAAATTATGATTCAAAGTTTTTTTTGCATATTTTGTGTTTTATAATGTTACTTGTACAAAAGCCCGTCCCTTTGATGGGAAGAAATATTTTATTTGTTATTTAAATTAAATTCCTGTACTTATTATTGCATGTATATAGTTAATAAATTGGACTCAAGGGAGACTGACAGCACCAGAGAGTGGAGAGGTGGCAAACCTCTAAGCAATGTCCTAAATTTGTCCAAGGTGCAACAATGCGACTGCCCTTGACGGCAGAAGATTTTTAACCCTAAAAATGCAAAATTTTCATGTTCAAAATTAATATATGGTCTGATTTGATGCGTATTTCAAAATTGACAGTAGGAACATGAATTTTCAATCTTTAAGGCATTTTTGATTCAAGTACCATATTCGTACGACAATTCTAGGTAATTTTAAAATACAAATGAAAATTATGCTGCATTGCTTCTCGTGAACACGACTCCCATTCAAAATATGTACAGAGATACAGATGGAGATACAAAACCAAGATTCTATTCTATTAGTAATGGATTTGTAGTTGCAACATGACAACTTTGTAAGTCATGCATGAATGGCAAAGAAAAATTATAATCTTTTTTACTTTCACATATCCCTTTAAAATCTCGGATTTAACCCCAGGCGTATAAATATCTCTGGGATAGAGGAAAGATTGAACTTCATCTATTTTGGTCTTAAATTTTTGTTGAACAGCAGTGTAGTGCATTGTAACAAATAGATCTCTTCTACCATTGAGCAGGATTTTAACACATTCACTACGTCGAAATTTTGGTTAACTTTATGAAGAAGTGGCAGCTTTTTTTCCTTGTTGTTACATAGTACTGTCTTCCTACTGCAGAAAATTTATTTTTAAAAACGTGGGCGAAGTTTTCAACTTTTGTTTTTAATTTTATTTTTTTATGCCAATTGGCATACTGCCGCTTTACTGTGGAAATTAATGTAGGCAACACGCACAACTTTAGGTTTGCTAGTGCAAATTATCTTGCCAAAAATGGAAATTCTTCTTACAATCTAATTCAACCGATAATTTCTTTATTACAACAATCTTTTTTCATTTGTGAAATACTGACAGACATACTAACCTGGAAGTTAGTTTTACATTCTTAGTGAAAAATTCAAGCGAAAAAATATGTGTAATTTGTTATAGACAAAATATTAAGCACCAATTTTCATAAATATATTTATTTAATTTCGTCTATAACAAAGAATTACAAACATAGTTTATAAAAAATATAAGAATCATTTTTGATAAACATTCATTACCTCAGATTAAAATTAAAATAAATACTTTTTAATAGACAATATTTTCGTTGGTTCATATTACATCAGTATTTGTGATGCAATCAGAAACAAGGTTCTATACATAGCCCTGGTTGCCCTTCACAATCAGGACAATAGAATGACACATCCTTTCTCAGTCCTTGTTTATTGCAATAGATGCACCTCTTCCTTTTTGATCGTTTCAATATACTATCATCCTTGTCTAAAATAAATGGCCTAGGCAAATGAATTTTTGATGACATTGTAGTTAAAGACTGTTCTATTGGGTTGCCTTTGTACAACAATCTTTTAATAATAGCTTCCCTAAAATTTTCCAGACTCATCTTACTTCCGGTGTACCTATTATATAAATTATGACTATTAATTAGTATCAGCTGGAAAATGTGGAGGCCCAATCTTACGTACCATCTCAAAGTTCTTCTGTCGATGGAATAATAAGACATCAATTGGTCCGCCCAGTCCACTCCACCCATATTCCTGTTATATTCCTCCACTATCCTTGGTTTTTTCGCTGTCTGACCCCTCTTATTCAAGACATTGATCATTTCGCCATCAAATTCGGAAGAAATATTAATTATTTATTAGTACCTAATTAATTTTGTTTGATTTTGGTGTACTGGGACCAAAACTCCAATTGTACAAGTGGAAATAAATACAAAGAAAATGAGAATAAACTGAATAAGGGAACGGTAGAAAATTCTATTAAAATTTTATTAAATTTTTAATTTTATTTTATTAAAAAAAGATAAAAAATAAGTAAATGACAAAATAGACTTACTTGTTTTTCCTCGACGATGTAAAGCGACATCCACTGACCTACTAAGAGGAAGACAATCTCTATAAGAAAGTCGTCTTCTGCAAAGACAAAAATACAATAGGAGATATATTTATATAAAACACTATAATAATACGTAACCAAATACTTGCATAGAAAGAGTAAACTAGCATTGCAACTTACCAAAAATGTTTACAGAAAGGAAGTCGACACAAAACATCCAACACTAAGACCATCGGCAGATATACCATAAACCCAACTAAAGAGAGGACCACTCCCGATGCAAAACGAATGAAGAATGGCTCAAAGAACCAGAAAATAATACTTCGAATGATACAATATTTGAATATCAATGTACCAAAAGACACATTTTCAAAAGAGAGAAATCTGAGAATAAAATAATAAAGCATACAATGTCACTGGATAAAAACATAAAACCTGAAACGGATAAATGAGGTATCATGTTTCAGATATGCTGAGAAGCAGGAAAGCTTTCATTTTTCCTAAGCTGAACGCGGAGATACTACAAATACAATGAAACACGCAGCTGCACTTAACGCCAATTGGCGTCACTCAGCTCCTTGAGTAAGAACTGAATGATGCCAATTGGCATCATCTGTAACGAATGTGTTAAGAGATTTTACAATTAAAATCACTAGTTCTCAAAAACCACATTACACTTGTTATCCTACTTACGAACTTAATTGGGACCAAGAGTTGGTTCGTAAGTCTAGAAGTTCGTAAGTCCAAACTCACTTATTCCCGAGGCCAAATATGTACAAATTGATCTACATATAAACACAAGTAGAAACTAGTAAAAATGTCAATATAAGCATAATAATAAGAAAAAAATGTAAAATAAGTTGTATTACTGTACCATGAAAAGTAGGCTGCAGATGATCATCAACTCGAAGCCAGGAGAAAGAGTTAGGAGGAGTTAGATGGAGGATGTGGAGGATGATTGTGAGACAGCCACTTCACAAATGGTAGAGGTAAATGGCACTGGATCATCTGCGACTTGTTCTTCTTGTTCTGTTTGCATCTTTTCCACTCTTTTGAAAAACTTGTCAAGTGACGTCTGGATAGTTGCCTTCTTTTCTTCATAAATTATTTTATAGCATGTAAATGCCTCATTGACTGCACTGGACACTTTTGAAAATCTGTCAGCATTAGGACCCTGTGATTTGAAACAAGCCAGCACCTTCTCCATCAAGCTGAAACCTTCTGTCATCTGTTTTGCAACAAACCTTTTGGGTTCAGGATCTGGCTCTTCTTCCTTCTTCCCCTTCAACTCCATCAACTCCTCATTAGTCAGTTCTTTTTTATGATCTTCCAACAACTGCTCAAAGTCCTCTTCATGCAGATCCAACTTCAAATCATTGCCCATCTGCACCAAGTTGTTCATTACTGCTGCTTCCTTCTCCTCAAAGCCTTTAAAATCATGTACAAACTGGGGGCACAGGTTCTTCCACACACCATTCATATTCTTGGTGGTTATCTCATACCAGGAAGCATTGATGTTCTTGATAGCATTGTGGATGTTATAATCCTTCCAGAACTGTTTCAGTGTCACTTCACTGTCCTCTTCTGTGGCCTTCACTGCCTGCCTGAAGGTCCTGCATAGGTAGAACCTCTTGAAGGTGAAAATGACCCCCATATCCATTGGCTAAATCAATGAGGTGGTATTGGGTGGTAGGTATACCACCTTGATAATTGGATGGTAGTCGTCTAGGAAGGCTGGATGTCCAGGGGCATTGTCCAAGAGGAGGAGAATCTTGAAGGGCAGGTTGTTGTTGCAGCAATATTTTTCCATCTCTGGAACAAAATGATGGAAAAACCAGTCCTCGAAGATTGCTCAAGTTATCCAGGCCTTTGGGTTTGGCTTCCATACCACAGGCAGTGATGCTTGGGTGATATTCTTCAGTGCCCTAAGGTTCTCGCAGTGATAGACGAGGAGTGGCTTACACTTGCAGTTTCCTGACACATTGCCACCAAGCAGGAGAGTAAGCCTATCTTTTGAAGGCTTTTGGTCTTGCATACTTTCCTTTAAGATGTAAGATCCTCTCTGGCATCTTCCAGTACATTCCTGTTTCATCTATGTTGAATATTTGTTGTGGCCAGTAATTCCTCTTCCTGATAATATCGGCAAGTATCTTCAGAAACTCCGCCTCAACAACTGCATCGGCACTTGCTGACTCCCCGGTGACCTTAATATTATGCAAACCTGCACGAGCCTTAAACCTGTAGAACCAACCATGACTTGCTATGAAGGTGTCATCTGCAGCACTCTCACCATGTTTCTTTTTCATGTCCTCAAAAAGACTTACTGCCTTCTCTTGTATGAGCCTGAAGCTAATGGGTATATGCCGTTGTTGCTGATCCTCGAGCCATAAACATAGAAGCTTCTCCATCTCTTCGATCATCTTTCCTCATTTATTGCTAATAACTGTTGATTTTGTAAGCACAGATCCTTTAATATGTTCCATAATCCGCTGTTTGTTCTTTACAATTGCATGAATGATCGATTTATTCATGCCATATGCATGTGCCGCGTTCACGATCTTCTCTCCAGCTTAACGATCATTATTTTTGTCTCCATCATGATGCTTCTCCTCTTCTTGCTGGCACTCCCATCTCCACCAACACTCTTGCGCTTCTCAAATATGATTTAGGGATGATACAGTTCCAAAATAAACAATCACTGGGTGACAAAGACTAGATGTAACCAAATTGGCAGCGGGAACAAGACTGGAGAGATCACACCCATAACAGCTGTTTACGTGCGTGCAACGCCATTTGTTGGCTCATCGATGTAGCTTTGGCATGTTGTTTGAAAAAAGTTCATATCTCTGTAAGTTTGCGAGTTGAAAGTTCATAAGTAGGGTAACAAGTGTATATTTGGGCTAATACAATATTGGTCCAAAAGATCAGATCTTTATTTCATTAACCAATTCTTATGGGAAAAATCAATTTAACTAAATATTACTTAGGAAATACAGTAATGTAGGTGAAAGTCTATTTCATATAATAGCCATTTACAATGATAATTGTGATAAATTTCATGTTAAGCTTGTAAGCTATAATATGTGTACTGTATTTACTCGCATAATTGTCCCACTTTTTTGTGCTATTTTTTACAGTAAAACAAGGGTGGGGCAAATCCTATCGTATGAAAGTGGCCATATCAGAAAACAAGTAGTTCTGGAAAGAACTAATCTGCCTACTTTCCTTACAATACAATTTTAATATATAACAAGTAGGGATGCACACAGGTTTCCAGTGGTACCTTTGGTGCCTTTGTCAAATTCGCCGTAGTATAATCATATACTTATGTACCATAATGACCCGAAAGGAAGACAACCTTAAATTTAAGATGACCCCTAAAAGAATTAGGTTCATCACTTACAAAAAACTTTTACATATATATATATATATAACAAGCTAACATTAAGAGGATGAATAAAAAAAATAAATTTACTACTTACATCTCCCTCTCCTCTGTTTCCTTCCATTACTCTTGCTGTCCTATTCATTCATCACATCTTATTCAAATTTGAACAAGTTGTCTTCCATACCGTCCATGGAATTTGATATGCAGCATTTCTTGAACCCTCTTGAGATACTATTGGGATCTATTTTTTCCATGTTGCAATGATCCAGTTACAGAGAAGTGGTATACTGGGCTTCTTAATTTTCCCTGTAGAAGTTAATGCATGGTCCCCTGCCTAAAGCCATTCTGAATAAAATGACTTTATGTAATCCTTAAAGAGCTTCATCACTACAACATCTAGTAAGTAAAAGGTAATAGATTCTTCACCATAAAAAAAGGAAAGAGAAAACTCACGTATGCGATGTAGGTCTCCGGAGGAATCGGCGTGACCTAATTCTTGTGGTCCTCCAAAGACCTACAGCGCGTACGTGAGTTTTCTCTTTCCTTTTTTTTACGGTGAAGGATCTATTACCTTTTACTTACTTTGTATTGTATCACCATGTCTCGCAATACCCTTTTTTCATCACAATGTCTCTCCGGACAAGCGAGCTAAACTGCCTACACAAAATATCGTGCCAAATTAAAACCATTGGCACAGACATTCACTTCCTAAAATCTTGTCAAAAACACAACGTATATCGGAACTTTATGAAAATATTGCCAAAAACAAACAATCCTTCCGCCTCCAAAGCTTTCTTATATGCAAAACAAAAGTGGTTAAACTTAGAAATCTGACATTTATATTGTAAATGCAACACACTTGAATTACTAGCATGTAATCATCACCTAAAAATCACTAAACACTTAACTCGAAACGAATACGGGACTTGGGACAAATTTTACACCAAAATGCACGCTGTTATACAACACAAGACAATATAAAACAAATAATTTACAGAAGAATTTACATTCACTCACATACAAAAATTCAACACGAATACACAGTAACAACCCCATAACCTCAGACAGCAATGTTGTAAACCTTTCAAACGAAACTTTCAATAATGAAGAAATTGCTCTCCTCAACAAAGGTTTAAAATATGCCCTTCCATACAGAAAGCCACCAATAGAAGACGTAATAGCCGACATTGAATCCTCCATTAAATACATCCCTGATAATACTAAAAACTTCATAAGAAATTCGGCATTAACCAAAATAAAACAAAACAACCAATACAGCACGAACTACACCCACTGACCAAGGACAGTATAAAATAGTGAAGTCTTTAAACAGTAAAAATTGTTTTTACATCAAAGCCGATAAAGGGAATACTGTAGTCATATTAGACAAACATCAATACTACCAAAAAGTGGACCAACTCCTCCAAGAAGGCCCCTACACAAAATCCCGAAAAAACCCCTGAACAAAATGATCACTAAAACAAAAAATACCCTCAAAGCATGGCCAACCTTAATAGATAAACACCTCAGTTTTCTATTGAACATCTCCAATCCGGTTGTTCCCAGAATGTATTGCCTTCTCAAATTACACAAACCAGGCATACGTATGCGACCTATAGTTTCAGGTATCAACTCTCCTACATAGAAATTATCGCAGTGGCTAAGCAATCATTTCCAACAAATAAAATTAGACAATGATTCACGCATCAACAACACAAGACTTCATCAACAAATTAAAAAACACTACACTTGTAGATAATGAAATTTTAGTTTCCTTCGATGTCACCTTATTCCCAAGCATACCGATCAAAGAAACCATAGATTTTCTACTGACTTGGTTAGGGGAAAAAAATATCCCTAAAGAAACAACAGATGAATACGTTCGGTTAACCTCCCTGTGCGTGCAACAAAGTTTTTTCCAAATTAACAACACCTTTTACCTACAAAACGAAGGTACCACTATGGGTAACTCTCTTTCTCCTTTCATTGCAGAACTCTTCATGACTCATTTCGAGCAGATTTGCAAAGCTTCGTTTCCATATTTCCCAAAAACTTGGCTTAGATACTAGATGTCATATTTGCTATCTTTGACACTGAAAAAGATAGCCTTCCTAATTTCGTACAACATCTCAACCAACAATTCGACACCATTAAATTCACACACGAAAAGGAAAAAATAAATCACTACCCTTCCTAGATCTACTAGTCACAAGAAAATGTAACAAACTACACTTCAACATTTACAAAAAACCTACACACATCGACACATACATCCATATGGGCTCTCACCACCATATCTCCCACAAATTAGCTCCTTTCCACTCGATGATCCACAGATTCTTAAACACACCTCTTTCAAAAACAAACTTTGACATAGAGCTTACATTAATTAAGAATTGCGCATAACATAAGGGATTCGACCCACTAATCATCGAAAAAATTTTAAAAACACACAAACACAATGTTCACATTAAATCATGCACCACACTCTAGAGCCAAAAATAAAACACAATGGAAAAATACATGAAACTCCCATACGCACCGAAACTAACACAGAATCTCCAACGCATACTTTCAAAATTTGATCTCCACCCAGTTTTTGTAAACGAAAATGCATTATCTAACCTATTGTCCAACCTGAAGGATAAAATTCCCAACCACCACAAATCAGGTATACATCAAGTCACTTGCAGTTCATGCGACAAAATTTACATAGGGCAATCTAGATGCAAACTGGAAACCCAGTTTAAAGAACACCTAGCACATTACAAAAACAACAGATTAAACAGATCAAGCATTGCCACTCATATTTTTGACAATCACCATCCCATCACTTCAGAAAACCTATCTCTGCTAAAATCAATCAATCAGTACAGTAAACTCGATGCATACGAAAGCATATACATACATAAAAACAAAAACACGGTCATGAACAACGACCTAGGTATCATCCCACACTCCCCCCTTTTTCAGTTACTCAGTTAAATGGTTTTTCTCACCTTTCATCTTCCAAACCTCCCTTTCCCAATGGTCACTCTCGACATATATACCCCTCTTTCCTCATACCACCCACACTACTGAAGATGACAGCATAGCTGTCGAAACATCGGTGTCTAGTTTTGGTTCGAGTCTACTGTGTGAGTGCCTCCTTGGAGTGTGTGTGTTTTCTTCACAAGAATTAAGTCCCGCCAATTCCTCCGGAGACCTACAGTGCGTACGTGAGTTTTCTCTTCTCTTTCCTTTTTTTACGGTGAAGGATCTATTACCTTTTACTTTGTATTGTATCACCGTGTCTCGCAATACCCTTTTATCACTACAACATCTAGCACTTGAATTTGTGATGTCATACCTCCTGGTATACCTACAAGGTCAGTATTTATACCATGAAGGGTATTTCGAACTTCCTCTGTAAGGTGGCCTTTGATCGCTTCTAAGACAAGCATTGCTGTCTGCGTTAAAAGTGCCCCAGGTCATCTATTCCACACTATGCTTAGCCAGTCCTTCATTAAATCAGCTGACATCTATCCTTGGCCTTGACATTTAACAATTATTCCATTTGGTAGTACTTCCTTAGGCAATGTTTTGCGTTTTAAAATAACATACGGCGGCAACTTTGTTCCGTCAGCTAATACAGCCAGCATTACAGTAATGCAGTTTTTCATTCCCAGAAGTTTTTACGATGACATTTTTTGCACCTTTTCTGTTGACTGTGTAATTGGATGGCATGTTGAAGTAAATGGATGTCTCATCTGCATTACCATTTGGCTCAGAAGATAATGGGGGACTCTCAAAATATTTAATTATGTTTTTTTAAATTCTTCGTAATTGACTTAATGACTCCCTGTGAATTTTTTTTTTGTTAAATCGTCTTCATTTTACAAAAAAATATTTAAAATAACTCTTTTAAATATTCCGCAAAAACGGCATCCTGGTTGGAGAGAGAGTAGTAAGGGGTATGTGATGTCATCGCATGCCACTCATTTAAACGTATGACCGTACTGAAATCATGTTGTTTTGCTACTTCGTCCTGTTGCTTTTCCTGATATTATAGCTAAAATGGAGAATATGGAAGTTAAGAAGGGTTATAAGTATTGTCTGGTACCTCAGTGCAACAATTAAAACCCCGAGAAAATTGTTCTTCATGCTACCAAGCTCCTTGGGAAGAAATAAGAAGCGTAGTATATTGTGGTTGAAATCCATGAGGAGATACGCATCTGATATATAGGAATGTACAACTGCATTTGTCTGCGAAGATCATAAGTGAATTCCTTCTAAACTCATAATTGCTAAAAGGTTTAACTTTGCAATTGTTGCATCCCTGCTGAGTCGATCCAGTCCAAATATGTCATTTTGGTCATTAATATATGTGCATATTCTATATTCCAAATTTAGTTGAAATCTGTTCATTCATGAAGATGATGTTACACACACACATGAACAGCAAGGTGATCTCATAAGACTACTTTAGAAAGTAGACTACAAATAGTGTTTTATTTCCTCCTCATAGTTAAGGTAGGGCAATTACACATTGGATGCAATTATGCGAGTAAATACGGTATGTTGATATTTTTTGTAGTATATTTTGAAGGCATCAATTGTTTGTCCTACATGACACCTTATCTATTCCAAATTTTTTTCAACAGAAAGCACGCATCTCACGTCAGAGTGGTCCTCCATTTCACCATCGTTCACTCTTCTCTTCTTGTGGCCCTATCTACTTGGCCAGTGGTTGCTGTCCTCCTGCTTCAGACCTCAAGGAGCTCATATCTTTATGTGGGGGCCAAGTGGTGTCTTGCACCAGAGCTGCCAGAGTGGTGGTGGTAGGACAGGGGAAGACTAATCTTGTCTCAATAAGCCAAAGGCTCTCAGAACCTCCAAAGTTGGTGACAGAAAAGTGGGTTTTAGACTCAATTAGTGAGGATTCCCTTTGTCCATTTGATCATCCATACTTGGTGCATGCAGGGGCTAGCAGAAAGTCTTTGGTTAGTCGTAAGAAGTCAGTTGTCTCTGTGTCAACTGTTTTAAGCTAAAAAGTTGTTTGCTGTAATTTGTGCTGATTCTTCTTAAACCTGTTTTATTATATTTTTACATAAATTTTATATTGGAATAGATCCTATTCTTTTAATGTACTCGGTAAATAATGGTATGATTTTACTTTAAGCTGAAATTCATGTATAAGTATGTGTATAACACATGAATCTGATTAAGTTGATGATGTGTATATTTTATGCACCTTAATTTTCTTTGGTTAATTATAATTCTTTGTACATATTCTTGATGAATTTTCCTAAATGTTATTGACCAAACTATATAATCCATACACATAAATATAAGCAAAAACGTATTTTTGTCTATCCAGTCCTTGAACCCAACTGCAAAGTTACATACTGGTCTTCCCCTTCCCACTTATCCCACTCTTTCCAAAATAGGTTGGCTGATATCCAGCAGGCTGTAGTTCAGCCCTACCAGAAAACCCTTCTCCCTCTCCCCTTCCTTTCCCTGCTCTCTTTTGTTTACAAGCAAGATGGTATTTTCTTTTCTGTTTGTATTTCTATTTGCCTTGTGTCCAGAACACACAGGAGTTTAAGCTGATGAGCTCATAGCTCCACTCACTTGCCATGCACCTTCCAGCAGGGGTGTACTGATAGACCCAGAAACCTCCGCAATGTGGGAGGGCCAATCATTCAAACCGTACTGACGAAAGCATCTAATGCCTGCTTTAAGAACCCAAAAAAGGGAATTGTGACTTCTCCAATTTGGCTTTATAATGCTGAGAATAGGCATTTTTCGGCACGAAAACCAGTACAAGATATAGTCTATGATTATATGCCTTCAGATGTCTCTCACTCTTAGGCCAATGCAGGGGAAGATCAACCTATCGTGCAGGCCCCAATGGGCTGTTCACATTTACGATTCATATCATTCCATCAATTTCATGTTTGGCAATCTCACCATTTGAGAGGAAGGAGTTTCTTTCGATGATTCTCTTCGAGGACATCTGTCGGGGCAGTTTGATACTAACTTGGTTAGTTCCCGTCCCACCAAGGAAAACATCCGTGTCTAGAAACGAGAGAAAATGTTCTGCTACGATAGTTCAGGGGTAGAATATCCGCCCGGCAAGTGGAAGACCCGGGTTCAATTCCCGGTCATAGCAGACTTTTTTCTCGTTTCAAAAATTGTTCCTACGCTAAGAGTAGCAAAATTGAAAATGTATAAAATTTTTTTTGAAATATTTACACCACGATATGGAAAAACCATAAAATAATGTTAATTCCTATTTTAATTAATGTTTTGAATTTTGTTTGTGAGTATATATAATTAAATATTTAGATAAAAACCTACCTGCCAAATTCTCCCTCGATATGCCCCTGGGCGAATGTATTTTCTCATGTGTGTTACATATAGCTAGGAAGGATTATTGTGCTTATTTGTGTATTTTGTGTGTATTCACTTGTTCAGTGATGCATGCATACACTGTTCAGGCTCTAAAGCAGTGGTTCCCAACCTCAGGGTTGCAACCCAAAGCAGGGGGTCCTCGGGTCACGAAGGATCCAAAAAAGTACTTGTCCTATTTTTTAGCCATAAAATCATCGACCTCAGCCGGGAATTAAACCCGCAATACTTGAAACCATTAACAGGTATTTCAACCATTGCATCGACCAATAAGTTAATAAGCATACTCATTGTCATTGAGTAATTAATACATCTTATTTTTGTTGTCTCTCTATGTCATTATAATGATTGTTAGGCTTAATATAATATGTTGAACCCATTTCTCCAAATGGATTAAAGTCAATAAAAGAAACAGACATTGCTATGATTTTTTATAATTTCATACTTTTCAAAATATCAGTAACATTTGTATGAGGGATGTAAAAACTGGTGTGTCTTTATGTAAAGGCATGTCTAAAGTATAAAAACCAGGAGAACAAGGATCACAATGGTGTATAAAAACAAAAAAGGTCAAAAGAACAATGAACGAACAAAGTGTGTAAGCAGAATCTGGAGAGGTAATTGAGGTTTAAAATTCAACGATTTGGAATGGTGAACGTTGTAGTCAAAAAAACCTTGTCCAATGCCACTTCCCTCAAATTAGACAACAAAAAAGAGGAAAAATATGTAAAATTGCCTTATTTTCCACCATTAAACAGAGGCTTGAACAAAATTTTTAAACAAGAATTATAACATATACAAATCCTTATAATTTGAAAAATTTACTGGGCAATACAAAAGACAGAACAGAATCTTTGAACAAGTCCGGTATTTATAAAATACAATGCTCACACTGCGACAAAAAGTACATAGGACAAACAAGAAGGAAACTAATAACACGCTTCAAGGAACACATGGCTCACTATAAATATAATCGTTTTGAAAAATCAAGTGTTGCCAACCACATCTTTGAAACAGGTCATAGTATACACGTAAACGATTTAACATTGATAACTTCAGCCAATAACTCACTAAACTTGTTAGAAAACCTTCACATTTACAAAAACCGCGATACACTTAAGAACACGGACACAGATTTCAACAAGACCCTATACAAATTGACAGATTTAAACGACACACACGCCGAAAAATCTTTCCGCGTTTCACTTGTTTCTCGGTCGTCTTCTTAATACTTTCCGTTTCAAACCTGGCAGTTGGCTCCCAGTCACTGTTGAAACAGGTTTTACCCCTGACGATGCCCACCTTGTGGGCGAAATGCATTGGGTGTTGTAACCCTCTAATTGTTTGGCTAAAGGAGTATTTCAACTTTATTAAATGACCTGGTAAATCCTCCCGGCCGGATTTTTTTTACATTTAATCTTATGCTAGGACATGACTACGTGTTATCCTTCTTATCAGACAAACCAATAATGATAAAAGCACAAAACAAAAACTATCTTATAGATAACGTTTCATATTAACCCATATATTTTTATTAATTATTGATAAGCGAAACTTCTATTTAAAAAATAGTAAATACCTTGAATTTTGAATGATATTTATTTCGAAATCTGGAAGATCCTCAATTACTGCCATATTTATTTTATAGTCTCAGTTGAACTTTTGTGTGGAAAATTCGGAAACACGGCGAAAGACAATGCTAAATCGCACTCACCACACTTCACTTGAACTGTGCGGCAATTCCATTTTCCGAGCATACAGTGCATCGTCGTCTTCTACCTTGATCTGGCCAATGGCGACTATGCCGATATTCCAATCGAGTCAACTGTTGATTGTGAGCGCTTGGACGTCCCCTACGTATAGGTGGTAAAGTGGGTTCTTCTGTTGCCTACATTACTAATTCACGAATAAGTTTTTCCCGAAATTGTTTGTGCGACACAGTATTACCACACACACAACGGTAAAGGATAAATGCATTCAGCACTGTCAAATCCAACAAATGAAAAAATAATTTCTTTGTGCACTTCCATGTTTTCCTCAATATGGAATAACTGTTTGCCATTCGGTCGCTAAGATCAACGTAGCCCATGTTGCGGTTATAGTCTTGGACAATCTGAGGCTTTATAGCATTTCCTCTTTCGTCAGTGTAGTTTCCATCTGCAGGAGTGCGATGCATGTTGCTTAGAAGGAACACTTCTCTTTTATCTTTCCACACAGTAGCAACTAAAAATCCTCTTTCTTGAACTCGTATATCCCCCTTTTTAAATTTTATGTTTCGCCTGTCCCAATTCGAAGGCATTCCTTTTCTATTAGGTCTTACAGTTCCACAGGCACTTATTTTTTTTCTGTGTAGATCGATGAAAAGATCGGGAGAAGAAAAATAGCTATCCATATAAACGGTATGCCCTAATCCCTCGAAACATTTCATTAGGTTGACAACTGTCCCATACGTCGCTGACATCCCTGACCATGCAGCTTCTCTTTGCCGTCCTACATAAACATGCATATTTATGGTGTATGCAGTCTGATCACAAATTTTGTAGATTTTCAAGCCAAAACGTTTATGTTTTTTGGGGATATATTGTTTGAAAACTACACGACCTTTAAATTTCACTATCACTTCATCGACAGCAAGGATTTCAGAAGGATAATAAACTTCCCCATATCGAGAATTTAGTTTTTGAAATAAATCCCGTGTTTTCCAAAGAGGATCATAGTCGGGACTCTATTTTTGGAGCATACACATTGTTAGAGAAATGAAGGTAGCGTAAAATATGAAGAAACCTATCCCTACTGATCGTTTTGCCAAAGAATTCACAGTAGTACAACTCATCTGTGGACCAATATTCTTTGATAGAGTCTCTTCCGGTGTGCCCCATCAACAATGATATAGCGACAAACTTTATCATTTCTTCTCTGGTAATCTCGGGAAGTGATGTTGATCGTAGTTGATCAAGCGATTGAAGATATTGTTTATAATAAATATTGGTCTCTAAAACAAGCAATTCAATAATATCATCCTTCCATAGCATTCGAAAGAAGTCTATAGGTTCACTACTTACATTCAAATTAGGCGCTTTAGAAGTCTTTATTCCTTGGGCTTCCCCAATAAATGACTGTTTTTCACGATTATCAGCATCAGATCTGTTTATCCATTCAGTTGGAGGTTCACTATATTCCTCTTCCTCCTCCGAATCTTCAATCTCAGACAGCCTCTGAGTCATCGTTGAGAAAAACTTCGATTTCATCGTCACGTAAGGCACTCATTTTAGGGTTCACAAAGACCGCACTCACATAACAAAGAAGGGACTCGCTCAAACGCTCGAAAGAAACTGACATCATCATATGATGAAACCTTCGGCCGAAATACCCACCCTCTTTCCCAAAAGCCTTGGGTTGCATATGTATGTCAACACAACCCCTACTCGGGCATGGTCATCTGCTTCTTATCTCACGCACTTCCAAGACCTAATAGCTGAGAAAGAAACAGCCTAGAAAGAGCTTACATGGCCAGAAAAATTCATTTAGATCTTTGTTTGGAAAGGCAATCTCACATAATGAAGTGACTTGTCAACCATAAATAACAAAAATTCCAGACCGCAATATTCCATTCCAAGCTCTAACCTAAGGGCGATAGTTGGACGAATATGTGGAGGGAAGTGTTCTATAACAGATCTGAGCAAAAGAAGCATTTTTTAGAGGGGGAAACGTAAAAAAAAAATATTTCGAGCAAAGGAACTTTTCGCGCATATGCTGCGTCGGCCGGAATTTAAAGCCCACTTATCCGCGCGCATATGTTGCGACGGCCGTCCTTTAAAGGTTAAGATATCCATAGGGAGGCACATATTATTAGATGCGGGGGGCCGTATTATTTGCTGCGAGAGGACCCCAGATTTTCCAGTGCATGGTATCAACACCAACTAACACTGACAAAGCCACAAAGTCTGCAACACATTCCCAAGGGGTGGTGGTCACCTAAATGGGACGGATACCAGATTTATTGCATGACAATGAGTGGTATGCATAAAACTGAGTATACACTCTGAGCATAGCATTTTCTCCGAGTTTATACTTCATTTCGTATGCATAAAAAGCTGAGTTTAAACTCCAACTTCCCCTCTTTTGCTCACCTTTTGGAGTTTATACTCAGCTGGAATGACGAGTCCGCACAATGTAACGCATTAGGCTGCAAAGAAGCCGGTATGTTGAAGGGTGAATATCTATTATATAAAGCTGCCTGAGGGAGAATATTTTATGATATATATATATATACATATATATATATATATATATATATATATATATATATATATCTGCACCACCCGTAACGTCATTTACCTCCTTACCTGCACCCTTTGTCCCGCGTTTTACGTAGGCCTCACCAGCAATCCGTTAAACCTCTGCATGAACGGTCACCGGAATAGCGTTTCTCTCAGTTGCATTACACGCCAATACCCACAATGTCCCCTTCAATAGCTGCTATAATGTTAGGATTATTCGCGCCTTACCCTATGACACTCCTGCCTCCCTTCTCCGACACTGGGAACTAGCACATATACATCTTCTGGGCTCTTTCTCCCCACCTGGCCTCAACCTCCGCTAACCCTATTAGCCCCCTTACAATGTCTCCTGTTACATTGTAGCTATTTGCACTTTCCCTTACCACACTCCCTCCTTATTGGCTATCCACCCTTCCTACTCCCCACCTCCTCCAATCATCAACCTTCCCACATCACCGTGTCATTCCCCGCCCAGTGTGTCACTTGCAGATACTCTTTTGCTGAAGAAGGGCATAGGCCCGATAAGCTTGCATGTTTTTTGTGATTCACTATGGAAGTGAATCTCCTACTGACCACACTCCAAAGATTCTGAGTATAAACTACTGCAGTAAGTATATACTTGGTTTTATGCATACGGTTTCGGGGTTTAAACTCAGCTTGGCAGACTGCATCCTGCCTCTTGAGTATGCACTCCCAACTGAGACTATACTTCAACTTTTTATGCATACTGAATTAAGCATATACTTCAAAATTTGTGAGCAGAAGTATATACTCTGTTTTATGCATACCACTCAATATTACATAGCCAAGAGAGATCAGGTTAGGTTGTCTGTCCTCTAACTCCTCCACTATTTGACCAATCTACACAAAAATTGGCATGGTGACTCCTATAGTCCTCAGAAGTGACATGAAGAAATCAAAATTCCCATCAGGTTTACAAATTTGAATTTTTCATTTCTATTTATTTAATTGTGGCTAATTCGCCGCCTGTTTTTGAGTTTAACATCCTTTAGTTCCCTTATACACTTCGATACTTATGGTGGCCACCAAATTTGACAAAATTTGGTACTGTTTTGTTATTTCTTTCCAGCTGAAGGACAATGAGGCATTACTTTTCCTCCATAGTATCGGGTTCGAGTCCAGGTGCAATTTTTCCATCATTTACGGGATTTGTGTGTGAAGCAGTCTTGGGAAATTCTTGAATTTTCATCTCAGAATAGATTCTTTAATTACTATCTCACAGATCACATAAGACTCAGAGAGAGGAAAATGTTTTTTGGTACTTGAGCATTAACTACTCGCAAATTTTTCCTGTAGGGAGTGGCGCCGTAGGTGACAAGAAATAGAACTACGTAGTGTATCTCATAGACCTTTACTTTTACAGCATTTGCTCTGCTTTGGGTACCCAATCTCCAGCATGACTCAATCAGTCTGTTCACTTTCAACTTTTGTAAATGCAACCTCCACATAGTTCCATTTCTCATCACTTACGGCACCACATTTGTGGGTAGATAATGCTCAAATTCCATTTTTCTATTGCGTTCACCAAAAAATATTTGTGCCAACTGTTGTAGAAAAATACATAATTGCATGTTCAGCACTTTCTTGATTTTCTATCTCTGAAATCATAAGTTGTAATTATGTACTCGCACTGACTTTTTTATGGCACATGTTGTACTGCCTCCAAATAAATTTTCTAATTGGTGCTTCACAGACTATGTAATAGTTTGTCATACATAGTGTGTTGGATTTACCCCGTCAACACCCAGTACTTCAGCTAGTTTTTCATAAGTAATGGTTCTTCGAAACAATGGTCAGAAATAAATGTATTGTTCAGGTATGTAAATTCATTTTTTTAACTTGTGTAATATCTCATGAAAACAATCATGGCAAAACATTATTTTAATAGGGCACAGTTATTGTTGTTTTCACAGGTTTGTTTCAGCTTTTCAGGCTTGTCATTGTGTAATGTCTTTCCTCCCTATTCCATCAGTGTTTGTCTTATAAGCCCACTTTATTTCTCTTTCTTCCATGGCAGTGAAAGAAAATACTGCTTGTATGTCATAAGAATAAAAACTACAAGTTAAAACTAACCCTTAGTTAAAATGCTATTACTACAATAACAAATATTTTATTTATCATATGGGATTGCTCAATTTATTTTCTGTAATCCTTATATGGCTGCCAAAAATTGATCTGCATCTTAGCAGTCAAAGGTGCCTCAGTTATGTAGTTTTCATAAGAATAGGTTAGGTTTCATGAATATCACTGTTAATACCGTATTTACTCGTGTATTCCACACATCCCCATTTTTGGGCTGGTCCGGAGGGAAAAAAATTAATTTAAGCAGGAATAAGTTTTTTTTTTAAATAAAATCTGGCTCTTTAACGGTTCCTACTCTCTGAAACAAGTTTCGCTCAAATTAAGTATCTTGACTTCAAAATTCAATTCAAAAAGAAAATTCACTGATCCGCGATAGATTCTTGAGTTGAGAATTATCTCCCTCTCCCCCCTACTAGGTGACGTAATTTATTGGGCGATCTCTTTACGCCGATACTAGCAGAAATCTCCTCATCTTTGATAGTCTTCTTTTCTGTTAACCTCTTAATAGTTTTTAATGTAATATTGCGCAACTTCCTCCACAATTTACCGTTTTGAGGTAATATCAAAAATAACTTTGGCATATTACGCACTTTATCTTTAGTAAAATTACGCAACGATTTGCGTATTGCTTATTTTTGAAGTAATATGGCACTCAGCATTGTTAGCCTGTACAGAAAGGTCCGCTCTCGTACCAGCGGTGGACTGCGGACCAGTGACAGACTGCAGACAAGCAGCGTACCGGTCGCAGCAGTTGAGAAACACTGACCTAAACGTTTGTTGGTTGCATAGATATGCATATACTTCATAGAATTTAATATCTTCTGCATCTATAGACGTAGATGCAATCATATTGCAGAAAATTTATATTACTTGGTCAGAAAACCCTGTGTAAGATGCGCACCCCTTTTTTTTCGCAGGCATTCTGGGGAAAAAGTTGCGTGGGGTACACGAGTAAATACAGTAGTAGAAACAGTGGTCTCTGCTCTTGTTAGTCTGCACAATACAAAATGATTTTCTTGAAACAAACAATTGAGATGAATTTTTGAAGAGCTTATAGAAAAGATATGCTGAAGAGGCTTATGCTACAAAATAGTTTATGTTCTGCTATAAATAAACTTAGCTTTGTTTGCTCATGTTATTATACTATATTGCAGATTTTTGGTCCTGTATGTAAGTGAAAAGCATTGAAATTTATTTCTGATATCCTATCTTAAAAATCAAGGTGTGTGATAATGGCCAGAAAACACGGTACACATTTTTGATACAATGAGCTAATGTTCAATACATTCTTTCTTTTAAATAAATTTCCTTAGTAATTGCTGTACTGATAAATGTAAATTTTAAAGTGTTTGAACAATTATTATTAATTGTTAGGTGGTTAATGTTTTATATAGTTTATATGAAATGAAATTGAATTGTCGCAAGGAAATACAGACAGTAAAATCTCTCCTTTGGCATCTATGGAACTGAAAGTAGAAATTTTTCAGATTTCAGAAACATGCTAACTGAATAGGTCAGCTTTGGGAAGCTTAGAATAATTTCTTGCATGGCAGCTGCGGTCGAGTTCAAATTTAATGACATTTAATAGAAAAATGTCAACAAAAAGGATTTATCATTAATTGTTCTTTTAAAATTATCACCTTTTCCTTTTTCTAAATAATCAAAAATAGGACAGAATGATATTATAACTTTATATTGAGGCAGATGTGGGAGAGGTGATGTAAATACTCTGTGATGGGAGGAGATGGTTACAACCAGATTATACCATTTGGGCAGCATTTTTAAAATAACTGGTTTTCAGGAGGAGCAGATTTTTAGACTTGGATTTTAGTTGTTATGATGTTATTATCATTACTAGGGGGCAAGCCCCCTGCTCGCTGATGCTCACCAACCTCCCTCCCCTTTGCTTGCTTTTTTTTTCATTCCTGCCATGTACCTATTGGATTTAGATTAGTTTCAAGTGAATATGTTTTGAATATGGGATTTATTGAATATGGGTATTTGTATGGAATGTACATTTGGTTTCTAATAACAAATTAACAAAAATGATAAATTTAAATGACATTTAATTTAACACTTTATTATAAACTACATTTTTAATTATTTGATTTTCTGCTGTATTATCATTTCCAGTTATTTGTATTTTCACACCCTGACGTGACGTGAGTTTAATGAATATATTTTTTTGGGATGTGTTTTAAATAACAAATCAAGAAAATTAGTTGAATAACAAGATAAGAAAGACAGCTGAAATTCCCGGAGTTTAAAAATGGCTAAGGTATAGAGCGTTTAAGAGAGAGAGAGAGGCAACCAGGAATAGGATTTTAGAAATATAGATAAAAAATATTAAAAACATGTATACTGCGGCTGATTTATTTGCATTTAATTCATATCTTTGGTCATTTCGAGCAAGTTTTAATCTTATTTTCGATCTTTAAGACTTTATATAAGTGCATATTAGGGTGGTCCTTATAATGGGGGGAAAAACAAACATTTTATTTTGAATAGGGGCACCAGCCTATCTTGTTCCAATATTTAAAAAAATAATATTCCCAAAATTTGGTAAATTTTAGATGAAATTTAGAGGTTGCTACCAAAGTTTGAAACGTTAAGTTTTCTTTATTTTAAACAAAATGCAATACAGTACAAAGCATATAAAATTTAGTGTTGGTAATTTCTATGCTACATTGTCACATGATGAACATAACAGTACTGACACAGTGGTATATTAGTTGTTTGTGGCAAGTGTTCCCTTGGCAAAGTCCGATGATCGCTGACAACCTGCAGAAGAAATTCCTTTTGCTGTTCACCCTGGGTGTGTAATCGATTGTATTCCTCGATCAGGGCAACTCCGCGTTCTGCCGTATCATTAATGCAATTGATGGACCTGATGCACTTTTCTGTGGTAATGTAGTTCCCATCAGAAGCCCAGAGTTCGGGATCCAATTCTGTGAATTTCGAGTCAAGACCAAGTATGTCGAAAAACCTCCAAGTGTTGGCTGACACAAAATAGTCCAAATTTTTCTCCAAGATGCTATCCAGATCGACAGTCACTCTCTTTGAGTGGTCCTCATTACCATCATTTTGGAGAGCTTGAATCAATTTGGCTTTTTTATCTATTGATACTTTTTTATCAAAGAAAGCAAGGGCAACCAGCTCTTTGCTGAGGTACCACAGATGACGAGCAAGCTTCTTCAGAGCAGCGTTGGCAACTATAGAGTTTGTAGTCTTGTACTGTTGGAGGTTCTTCAACAGCATCAGGTCATTTAAAGGTGCAGCAGTTGGAAGTGCAGCTTGAAACCACGCCTTCAAATAGAATCTCACAACAAAAATTGCTATGTCCCTTATCCCAGCTTCCTCTTTTGTCTTCAATGGAAACTGTCCTTTGAACATCCACAGTTTGATAGCATAAATGGCTTTGGCCATCCAACGAGCCTTATGCATTGCACCAGGAGCAAGAAATCTAATTCCATGAGAAGGTTCACTTCAAAGAAGGGTGATAGAGATTTCCAGGAGTTCTCTGTAATCATCGTGAGGTTGCTGCTGGTTCAGTTGGTCTGTAGCAAAAGTGATTATTTCCTCTTTAATATCAGCAACAGCACTGGCAGTGAACTCATCATCAAGTGCAGTTCTGTATTCAGACTTATCCAGTGACACCCAATGAGCTTGAAATCGCTTGAAGATTAGTATTTCTGGGCTCGCTGATGGACTTACGATGACAGAGAAGACAGCTTCCACTACCAGGTCCAATATGTGGTGCCTGCACGGAATGTAGAGAAGGTTCTTGTCTAATTTCTGTTCAATCCAAAGACATGTTCCATTTTTTCTTCCAGTATTTGATGCAGTAGTGTCGTAACACATTCCTTTCACTTTCTCGGCTAGATTCCATAGTTCCAAAGTTTCAACAACAACCTTGCCCATTTCCAATCCAGTTCCAGCCGCAATTTTTGGAATACCGAGCAGGTGAGGATAAGCAAAGAGAACAGCAATTTACTGAAAGCTGAAGGAGTTTGCATCTTTCTTTTGAACAAATTACAACAAGCAGATAGGGATCTCGCTACTGAAATGATGGATGTCTTAAAAAAAAGAATCGATGAAAGACGAAACAAAGTTATTGTGTCGTTGTTGCTTTTTTGCAAAGTGTCAATTGTCCTAATTCCCACTTTAATGATCATTTTATATATTCTTCAAAAAATGTAATCAAATCATTGATAAAAGATACATATGATAGGTTGTTTGGTGAAGATGAACATGAAAATGAGCAAGAAGAACCAGCTATGGAAAATGAAGGTTCTGCTAGTTCTGCCTATGGTGAGATGCAGAAAACAATACAAGCTGTTATGGCTATTCCTAAAGAAACTTCAACAAAATCAACAATGGACAAGGAGCTAAAATTGATCGAAGGAAATCATGGCAAAAGAGGATATTGCACAGAAAAATTGTTCCAAGCTTTGATAACAATTCAACATACTTCAACAGCTAGCGAGAGAGTGTTCTCAGTATCTTCAAACTTCATTACTAAGATCCGAAACAATTTTAAAATGTATACCTTAAATGGACTTGTATTTCTAAAATATTATTTCATGAATAAAAAATAAATGACCGTTTTAATTATATATTTTTTTAAATTACGCTGGATACCCGGGTACCCAGGTATTTCATAAGAGAATTACTCGATTACCCGGGTAGTTCAAAATCCGAGTATTTTGGATTCTCTAGTTGAGGGGCCCTCATTTCATCAAAATAATAAGAAATCATAAAAATAAAATTTTATGTTAAATATAGGCATAAAAAATAGTTAAGGGCCTCCATATAAAATTAGCTGTGGACCCCAACATTTTCACCATGCACCACTGACTGATTCTAAGAAGAATATAACATAAATATTCCACAAGACAGCATTAACCTCTAACTGTAAACTTCCAAATATTTATACTCAAGCTGGTGCTAATGGTTTTGGCACAGTGTAAAACAAAATTTGGCTCCTATGTCAAAAGTAAACATTTTGTTTTTAGATAACCATTTATTTTTTTTAAACTTTGGCTGAAAAAGAATCCTTAAATTCACTATTTCTATTGAATTTCTTATGAAGTCATAAACTTCATTGTGTTTTTGCCAAATAGTTAGAATGTATTATGAATTTTTCTGGCAATCTTGGTTACTGTAGCTTACAGAGAAAGAATCTTTTCCAGACTTAAAATAACTATTAGTTGAGATCCATGCACCAGACACATTTTAATTGTTTAATGCTAATTTTAATTGATGATCTCTTGTAAAATGATAAGATTAAGCTAGGAGCAATTCAAACATTTCCTGATAAAAAATCAAGAAAAAATAATTTTAAATGATAACGTTACAATTCTTTCTCCAAAAAATTAATATAAATGTTAAAAATATTGAATGATATTATTTGATAAAAACCATAAAAACTTGTGTGCCCTCAATGAATGGGGCATTATGCTGGAGTACAGTTCACGCATCCCTTCTGCTGGCTGTCAAGCAAAAAATGGTAAACTGATAAATATTTTAATTATCTGTTTAAATTATGTATTTGGTATTTCGACTTTAATACAGTTTTCAATTAGTTTTTTAAAACACTATTTTACAACATGATAAACAGTATGTTTGACTCAGAAAGGGATATGTAACAAGATTAAAAATAGAAACTCATCCATCATGAGTTAATAAATAGCCAATGTGTATAGAGAAATAACTTGATCGTTATGCATGTACTGTAATTTAAAAAATTAATAATTAATAATATGATTTTCTTTAAAGTTAATAGTTATATGTTAAATCAAAATGAAAATACAATGTATATGATTTTGTCAATACAGGTAACTCTCGTTATATGCAGTATGTACATGCATTCCTGAAAATTGTAGCGTATATCAAATATGATAAAACGGATGGCTTATAGTTTTAATAATTCAACTGCAAAAAGATCTGCAGATGCTGCCTCTCCAGGTAACATGAGATTGTGAAATGCATTTCGACTCTTAAAGCAGTCGAACCAACCCAACTTGCAGAAAAAGGCATGGGTTCTTTAGAATCTTTCATCAGAATAAAACCATGTGTATGCAAAAATGCATATAATGAAAGTGTGCATAACAAGAGACCTGTATATGATAAAGAAATGGAAACAAATTAAATTTCATTTAATTTAATACCTAAAGTTGATAATTTTGATAGGGACCTATAGTTTCGTCATGAGGTAATTTGCATTCTTTTAAATAGTGTTTTGTAATTACTGAATATATCAGACTTACTAGTTTGTCAAAAATCGTCCCAATTGATGGCCAAGATGGCATCACGTCAAACGGGCTAGCTTCAAAAACAAAATGGGCGAAAGTAGAAAACAAAATTAATAAAGGAAGAAAAGTTGGTGGTTTTATATGCTTCTTGTATTTTTTACAAATGACGAGGATGGGTTAAGTGATTGTGGGTTGGATTCGTTCTATTTCCTCCTCCAGGGTTGGGTTAAGTAGTTGGGGGTTAGATTCATTCTATTTCCTCCTCCAGGGTTGGGTTAAGTAGTTGGGGGTTGGATTCATACCAATTTCTAAATAAATGTGGTGGTCACCAGATTTTTTGTATTTAATAATAAACAGTTATTTTAAAAGTACCTGATCATAGTTAGGCCTTGAGAAATATACTGAAAAATTCAGTGACTGATAGCCATATCTGCTACAGGAAACCACAATTGTTAACAATAAATCAATTCTTTGATGGGAGATATGTTGTGGATATCATTTGATGAAAAGAAACTCCAGCCACACACCAATTTATACTACCTTTTTTATTCCTTTACTAATTTCGTTTTCTACCTTTGTCCATTTTGTTTTTGCCCTTTTTTCCAATCGCCCTTTTTGTTTTTTTTCCTTTTTAATGCTTGCCCTTTTGATGTGTAACTGGCCAAGATAACCCCTGTAACCATAGAACAGTTGGGTAATAATCTCTATATACAATTACTCAATGTCTGTCTGTCCCCTCTTTTATCTCTTGAACAGTTTGTCATAGAGAAATGCTGTATATGCCATTTTGTTTCTGCCAACTAGGAGACCCCAGGTAAACTATTTTCGTTTATGGAAGTGTCCTGGGTTCGAGTCCGAGAGACGATTATATTTTTCCATATGTTTCCACAGGAGTTTTGATTTTTCAAGATGTAAGGTTTATTTATTTCATTCATTAAAAACGTATATATGGACCAAATTTCTCCGTTTTTGCTTTATTAGATGACTAAAACTATAAAATATCTTATTCTTTTGATGTATTGATGTTGCACAGAATAATTTCTCGGAAACGTATTTCTTTTCGAAATTTTATGGTTTTTTCGTACTCTTTCCGGGTGTTGCCAAGGCGACCCACATTGTTGCCTCTTATTGAATTAGCATCTATTAAGCCTTAAAATAGCCAAAATAGTTGCGTTATCCACTTTGTGCTGTTTATGAAGCATCAAAATTATAGTTGTAGTAATGTCAAAGTTAATAGATTGCGATGTTAATAATTAATGATTATTATTATTCAGTAAACTGTGTGTGGGTTGTGGGCATTTTTAACGATTGACCAAAAGAAAAAATCTTTCTTTATTTCAATATACTGGAATGTAACCTTTTTCGTATGAGAGAGACAATTAAAATTGCACATATTAATTATAAATACATGCATGACATTCAAAATATCAGTTGTCTAATTTTATAAGGAGAAATTGGCTATTATTACTTTTAAACATGCAGATTTCTGACTGATGTCTCAAAAGTTTTTGCAGGTATCTCTAGTTGTTTTAATTACTACAAACCCTGCTTAAGTAGGAAACTTGTATAGTTTACAAAATAATATAAAAGGCACCATTATTTTGTCATAATTTAGAGCAATTTTTAAGTACCTATTTGCTAAAATTTCTTTCTTTTGTGATTAAAATATTTAATAAACTTATGCCTTTTGTTTGCTGCTTTTTCATTCTCTATCTGGGTGAAGAGTACTTAATGGTTTCAGGGATCAATTGGTGGAATTTCTCCATATTGTACAAATAATGAGACTTATTTGGTAATTCCACATAAACTTTATTATATATGACCTAGGTTTCATTGCAATGCAACATCATCAGATAAAGTAAACTCAAAGTCGGTAGCAATTTATAGTAATAGGTACAACGAGTAGGTGGGGGAGGGTGAGTTATCCTCTCCCAACTCATCCTCCCCACCCATTGTATCTATTAATTTAAATTGCTACCGGCTTTGAGTTTAATTTACCTGATGATGTTGCATTGCAATGAAACCTAGGTCGTATATAATAAAGTTAATTTAGAATTACCAAATAAATCTCTTTATTCCTACAATATGAAGAGTACTTGCTGTGATTATTGTTTGAAATTTATTAATGTGTACACACCCAATATTGAGGAGGACAAGTGGTTGAATGAACATATCCCATGGATAAATACCAATGGTTTGATTTACTGAGGAAAAATATTTTAATTATTAGATAAAGTTAGAAAAGAGTTTAATATTCAGAGCTTTTCATATTGTACATTAAAATATTTAGAACTTACCTACATTTTTTAATATAACATGATGTTTTGGTTTTTTTCCTGTGTTTAATGAGCTACTACTAGCAAGATATTAAATTACTTAATTTATTTTTACTTAAAATATTGATTGTGCTGTATTCCATCATGTTCTTATTCCTACTCAATATACCTTTCTTCAAACCATTCCACTCAACTCACTAAATACAATGGTGCTTTCAATTCACCTTCTTTCTTCTATTTTTCTGGCTGACGTTTACTTCATAGGAATGTAAATGGCCAGATTCTTAAATGAATTATTCTCCTTCTGTAATATGCAACAGTAACTATCATCATCATCATGCTGCTGTCCGAAGACAGGTTTTAGCTGAATCGCTGCCTCCATCTCTCTCTCTCCCTAGAAGCCTCTTTTATACCTCTATAAGTACTATATTCCTGCTTTATGTTCTCTAATATTCCTATTCTTTTTCTCCCTCTTCCTCTTCTTCCGCTAATTTTTCCTTCTAAGATCGTTCTTTAAAGTCTCTGCTGGCGATGCTTACACCATGTATTAGTTACAATCAATCTATTTCTATGGCAGAATTCCACAAGTTTTTACCCCTCTTTTATTTCTCTTCCCTAGTCCATATTTTCCCACTATGTTATCTTCCTGTCCTTCTCCAACTACACTGTTCCAGTCTCCCATTACTATTGTGGTGATCCTTCCTTTTCCCTCCTCCTCCAATATCTCCGTAATCTGTTCATACATTTCATCTACTTCATCATCACCAGCATTAGTTGTTGGCATATATCCTTGAATTATAAGCATTTCTATTGGCTCCATCTGAAGTTTTACAGCTATTAATCTATCATTAACTGTCACTACCTTGCTAATTCTTTCAGCTATCTCTTTTCTCGTGATAATTCCCACTCCCCTTTCCTTTTTCTCTCCTCCCGAGTAAATAATCTTAAATTCATCTAAATTTATCTCGCCTTCTCCTTCCCACCGAACTTCACTAAGACCTACTATACCTACATTATTCCTTCTCATTTCCCTTTTTAAGTTCTCTAGTTTACCCCTTGAATTCATAATCCTAACATTCCATGTGCCTATTCTTAATTTCTCACTACTTGCTTTTTTCTTATTAATATTACATTTACTCTGTGCATCCCCTAGAGTAGTCCTCACCCAGAGATCCGATTAGGGACTATTTTACCTCTGGAATATTTTACCTCTGGAATATTTTACCCCAGAGAGATTCATAGAGGTATTTGCAGCTTTTCAGCCTATCATGGGAAATATAATGAGGTAGTTTCCCCTTGCTTTCCTCATCGCAGTTTCACAAGAGTGATTACCCATCTATAGCTGTTCAGATACACATGATCACCACCTACAGAGGTACAGTGCAAGCTGCTTCCCTTGCACAGGAGGATGTAAAATCCCCAAGACTGCTTCTTAGTCCGACTCTTCCCCTCCGACCTTTCTGGCTTGGATGGTCCTACCAGAAGAATTATCTCCTGCCGTCATAGCTCTTTGGTTCATAAGAGTACACTAACCCTCCCACCTCTGTAAGGTTATGCAGTCCTTAGGGAGGGACAGTAACTATAAACACCTTAAATTTCTATACCAGGGGTGGGCAACCTATTTCACAAAAAGATTTTATAAAACACCTTCATTCACAGAAGAAGAAAACATTTAAAAAGAAATTGACTTCTTTTAATTTCACTTTTTACCATTTTAAAATGTTAAAATAGTTTGAATATAATGGTGCCCTGCACAAAGCATCGCTGATTTTGAGCATTGACAAAGAGTGGCACTAGGTTGAAAAATGTTGGTGAACCATGCTCAAGAAAACATTACTTTTATTCAAGGTCCATCTTATAAAGATGAACATATTCTAACTTACCTATCTAAAATATTCGCTGGGCTATGTATGTAAATGCAGGTAGTAAGGGCAGATTCTTCCAAATTCCATATACATTTTGGTCACACTTAGATCCCAATTAAATAATATCAATGAGGAGAAAATTCTTTTAATCATATAATTGCCGAGCTCTTTAATTTATAAAAAGTTTGAAAACAGTGTTTCATGTAGTAATGCCTTCTTGCATATGCTGTCCTTTTTAATTAAACCTTCATGCTTATTTATTAACTGAGTATAGAGTTGCCAACCAGTCGGTTTTGACCGATCTGGCTGATATATACCATAGAGGTTGGTTTCATCATTAAACCAACCCTATAATAAATACTTCAAAATAACCTAATAATATCAAATATAATAATATAGCAACATTATAATTACATTTTAAATTACATTAAAAGATTTCAAAATCTGTTGATTTTTTTGTTAAACAGGATTCAGAGGAATTATTCATTTTTCTTATATGGCCATCCTAACCAGGAGGATTATATTCAAATTTAAGTGACAAATACTCCTAATTCATTCACAATTGTTTATGTAATGATTTACATTTTTCCCATTTTCTAAATTCTACGAATAATTTGTAGGCAAAAGATCACAAGTCCTTTGGGACGGTGAAATCTAAAATTAGATATTTACATTAAGATATAATAATTTTATTTTTCCATGACAAGGTAGCAGGTTTCATTGATTTAAAATATCACAGTGCTATTTATCACTAATTGCATATCTCATTGCCATTTCAAATGCCTTATAGAATGCAGTTTAGGATTAGATTTGATATAAGATACCCATGAAGAACTACTGTTGGGGTGGGGCACAACCTGTGGCCAAATAATGAATTAAGTGGTTGGGGGTTGGTTTCATTGTTTCCTCCTCCATATTGAGATAAGTGGTTGGGGGTTGGATTCATTCTATTTCCTTATGACTATCTGTCATTAGCTATTATCATAAAAAACATGGTACTCCTAAACATCGTCTTCCTTTGATTTTAGGAACCATGTTTATATAAACGAGTCTTTCTTGATATCTTTTGACTATATCTGTCATGGTTCTATTTTCAATGGGCTATCTCTTTTTAACCTACTTTCCAGATTGGAAATAGGCCTATGGTTTTGTTGTTGTGCCTGTCTGTCTGCCCACCCCTTATTAACTTTTGAACCAACATCATTTTCATGACACTTGGTGGAAATCTCTTGCTACTGGAGCCAAACTCCCGAGGATAGTTTTCGTTGCGAAGATTGAAAGTCACGGGTTGGATTCTAGGAACTAACATGCCCATTTGATTTACATGGAAAATCTGAAATCCATCGTGCAGTGTAATTTTCTCTTGCACATCAAAATATCTTAAAATTGTAATATCGGAGCGGGACTTGTAGTATTCTCTTAGGAAAAAATGGAGATTCTAATTTTTTATCGTAGAATGTTGCTTATCGATCGCATTTCTTCGAATTTCGCGTAAATACTGACGTTTTTGCATTTTTTATCACTCATTACGACAGTGTTGCCATTGCAACGACTATTGTTGAGCTCGGATTCGATATCTTCTATTGCATACACGCAGAGCCGTCGTGATATGGTAGGCAGCGTAGGCATTTGCTTAGGGCTCTGAATGAGATGGGGCGCCGAAATAATGTTGTTCATAATAATATGATGATCATTATTTCGGCGCCCCATCTCGTTCAGCCATAGATCATTAATGATCTCTGTGGATAATAGTGTTGAATTCTTCGGCTTTTCGATGTGCATAACGAACGAGAAGAAAATAAGCGCGCCCAACCAGGCCTAGGAAACACTACAGAAAAAGGATGTACCGTGTTACGCATTAAAACTAATGTAAAGGACTCGGTCTACACCCGTGACGTCATGTTGTTGCACTACACATTGTCTGTTGCGTCTGGTTGTAGTACAGTGTTTCTCATGGTGTAAGGTTTTACTTGAAGTCGAAGTCCTTAATTAATTCTAACCAACACAAAACGCCAACCATCGAAAGAAGTAAGTCAATATATTTATATTGTACTTCAGTTATTTTTTTGCAGTACGAAGTGATACGTTGCCGAGAATAATATTTAGCGACTAGCAGTTAATTATGAGGAATTTATTAAATTTACTAGCGTGAAATCTTCTTTTAGAATATTACGTGTCATTGAGAACACGCCGCTTACGTTTCACCTTCCCACTTCGAAAATTAACGCTTTCCTGCTAGATAGAGCAATAGTTAACTATCAAAAACTTTCGCAGATCATCAATGATGATGCTATTTTATCAATTGAATACGGTACGGCAAAGTTATTAGATATCGATAAATGGATTGATGTCTTTCTTTTTAAAAGGACAAATAAATCCCATTTAATATAATTTCGATATTATTGTAGCAAATGTTTTGTTTCAAAGTGAATAAAGTAATAATCTCTTGTATTTCATATAATAAATTACTTTGTAACTATTTATTTCAATGATGTAGATTTTTAGTTTAAGGGCTCAAAATGAAAGATTGCCTAGGGTGCTAAAAACACTCACTATGGCTCTGCATACACGCGTTATTTTGCCTCACAAATACGCGTGATCAATTTAGTTTTCCGTTCGAATAAATTTTTAATATTTTATAACGCTAAATTATGAAATTTGGGAACACAAAGAGCAACGCAACCGCGGTGATTTTAAAGTTATTAAAGCCAATATATGTATTAAATAAATAATTTTATGGAAAGTAGGCATTATAAGATCCGTTTGGATCATATTTTTATTACAAATATTAATAAAGGTAAAAATCAATAAGTTCCTATGGTTGACATTTAAAGAAGCGCGTATTACAATAGTTCATTTTTCTGACACAGGTGGTGTTGTGGTCGTTGGTGTCATACAACGTGATAGATATATGTAGATGTATATCTATCTCGTTGGTGTCATATCAAATCTGTTCTGTAGTTTATTTTATCTAATGGCGATAAATTTTTAATTAAACCACCTAGATTATTATTATTACGAAAACATTTAAGTTCCAGGCGTAAATAATTCGAATGCTCTGTAAACGAAAGTGCGACTGTTCTCGAAGATTGTGCGAAGCAGCATTGACCACGTGATCATGGGGTATCCAACCAAATGAAACTATTTTCACCGCCTCTATGATTTAAGAAAATGCTCTGTTTTTTTTAATTATGAAAGTCGGACACTTGGAAGCTTTTTCAGGTTGGTTAATAAGTTTTCGTGAGATGTATAGTATTGCGTGGAAGATAATGTATATTAAATTAGTCTGGCATAAGTAAATACTTTCCGTATAAACGGGAAAATCAACCCCATCCCTACATTGCTTCTCCAACTACTGCATAACTTTTATTGCATTTTTCGAATTGTGCGTAATGTAGAATAGTAATTTTATTATATACAGCTATATAATTATCCTGTCGAAGTCAAAATAAATGAAAAGGAGGTATATATATTGGTCGATTTTCTTATAATATTTGTAGATTTTAATCCTCATAATTTGATATCATATTTGTCTTTTCCTTGTTGGGCATTGAATGAGGCTGTATTTGTCATATTTATAAAAATACTTTTTCTAAAAAGATTGTTAGAACTCCTCATATTAAAATTAAATGCCTGCTAACTATTTAATTCCAAAAGAATTTCTGCAAGATGTTGCCAATTAAATTTATTTACTTTGTTGGTACAAAAATTTTCAATTGGTTAATGGATTAAGCATGTTTAGTTTTGCAATTTCACAATTAAGATACCCCTATGGGAGTTATTGCTGATTAGCAGATAATTTTTCCCTTGTTCAAAGGAAGACTAAGGAAATGATAATAAATAGAAGTTGTACTTCTTCTTTATTTATCTGAGCGACTTTTCAAATTACTTTCTTTTCATTTGTAAAGTGACCACAAACTGCATATTTGTCTGTGGATTTAAAGTTAAATGTATATTTATTTAATTGAGCCCAAAAACAAGATCAACCTTGTAGATTTAAATTTGGGCAAGTAAAAAATATGCCTTGTAACAATATCGCAAAGGATATCAATTACATCCAGATGTTCCCTTCTCATATGCTTTGCCTCTGCTGGAATCAACGATGATGAAGTCTTTACATGGCATTCATTCATTCTTGCTGGTCATTTAAGTGCTTAAAAAGAGGTATGTATTGTGTTCCTGAATACATTTTTTATGGGCTACTAAAAACTTACTCAGCTATTGCCTGTAAAATTTTTGAAGCAGCGGAAAGCATGTTGAGTCATCTTTGCATGTGATATAATTTATTGTTTTTTTTGTCACAGCCCAGCCTCAGGTGCATCACTCAACCTATCCAAGCCTCTAGGTTTGTCATCACCTGAAGCTATTTCAGTTATTTCAAAGTAAGTTGGTACACTCATATCCATCTATCTGACCATTTTGCTCTCTTACTGAAGTCCATAGAAAATGTAATGCTTGAAACACAATCATTCAAACCTTGCTCTACACATTTTTTTCACTTTTTTCCTCTTTTATTTTTTCCAAAGGCTGGAATTACACCATGCCCCTGCATATTAATATTAACAAACAAAAATAATTGTGTGCAGTCCTCTCAATTCTCCTTGATGTCTTCTCATAATTTGCCCTCCATTCCCTTCCTTCACATCCCTTTTACCCATAAACCTCAGCCCTTCCTCTTCTGGCTACCAAGCTATCAGGTTCATTCCCCCAGACCCCCATCTCCCATGTCCCCACATTCAGAGAGTTTAGAAGCCTGTCTCAGTAGTGGTGGTCTGCCGACTTGTCTCCTGCACCAAGTACACTTGGCTGCCTGGCACGGTGCTGGTGGTCACGAAAGTGCGGTGCTTGGCACGGATGAGGGAGAGGTTGTTCTCTGCAGTGTCAGCACGGTCCTCTGCAGCCTCAAGCTCACGCTGGAAGCGCCTGACACGGGTGACACTCTGCTGAGACATGCCCTCCTACAAGTTCATCAGGCAAAGACCAAAATCAGTTACTGTGTGAACCTCAATTTGGTGGAAGCACTATTAAGAACATTTAGAGATTTAGACAAAAGATTTTAAGAGCAAAGACAATGTTGACAAATAGAAGTTTATTGAAGACATACCTGTCTCCAAGTAAATATTAACTGATTAGTAGACATAGGTGTTCATTTGATCGAACCAAGGCAAAGTTTGCAAATGCAGCTATTAATTTCAGTTTTCTAAAATTACTAATTATTGTTTTTAATTTTTTAATCCACTGATCACATTTCATGATATATGCTTATAATAGGAATCAAAATTATATTAATAAATGATCAATTACATTAAAAGAATATAACATACCTGTTCCTGCATTTGTCTCTTGTAAATGTTAACCTTCTGGACTGCCTTATCCAAAGCTTCCTGGAGCAGAGAGACATTCTTCTGGTCTTCCTCACATTGTAGCATTATTTCCTTGACATTGCGCTCCTTCTTGCGTAAGATCTTGATGGTCTCAGCATGGCGACGCTTCTCTTCATCAAGCTCAAGTTCCAGATCCCTCAACTTTTTAAATTTAAAAAAAGATTAGATTGTTTCCTGATTTCATTTTAACACTTTATTACCAGAAGAAATCAATTGAAATCATTGTGCTTACCCTAGCTTCCAGTTTGCTGATTACACGGCGTCCTCCAACAATTGCATTAGCTTCAACTTCCTCGAGCCTCACAGACAAGTTCTTGACCTCAATCTCCAAGGACTTCTTAATGGACTCAATCTTGACTACACGCTCCTGCTCTTCATGCAGTATTTCAACAGTGTGCTTCAGTTCAACCTGCACTCGCTGGTAGCGCTCATCAGCCACCTTCATAAAAAATGCATGGATATGTTAGTCTTTAGCTTGTTGATTACAGTTCTAAAAATATTTTCTCTGTGGAATTTTTTTTATACAAGTCTTTAACTTTAAATATCAAGGAATATTGATGTATTTTGCATATTTTGGCATAATAGTAGTTATTCAGTCATAATTCTCACAATTAAAATTTGTAGTAAAGTAATTTTTTTCACATTAGCAAGATTTTATTCCATACATTTTGTATTCTTTTGTTAAAATGATCTTTGAAAAATTGACCCAGAGATTTTAATTCTTCCTTCGATAAATCTTTTATTGAGCTTGAGAAGTAACTGACTAATAGGTGAAAACTTTTAAATAACTTAAAATGGTAAAAAATGACAATAACTAGAATGTCTGAAAAACATTCTATTAACCAGACACCTCCATATGATGAAAGAACCAAGGAGTTCCAGTTAGGTATCTCCCTAATAAAAAACTGGGATATGGTCAAAATATTTGCCATTCTCATAACAACTTTCATTAGATGTTTGTGGGAGAGGCATGATCAGGTTGGACCAGTTTATTAAAATTATTCTGACATTTATCCATCTCTTATTATAGCTATTTGTGTTAGCTGATTTCATAAGAATTTATTGAGCATATTTAGCATAGAATAAACTCACCCTCAATTCTTTGGTGACTTCATCATAGTCAGAGGCCAAAGTAGCCAGCTCTTGCTCGATCTTGGTCTTGATTGCTGACAAGTTAACATTGATGGTAGTTAGTTCATTCACGCGGCTCTGGGACTCCTCATACAGTTGCTCAGCTGTGCGTTTAGCCCGCAGTGCCTGAGAAAATGAATTATGGCTTTATTATTGATCTATTTCTAAAAGGTATCAAGAAATTTAAAAAATTCCTTTTCACCATGTAAACAAATACTGACTGTCATAATAAAAGGACACTAACCGATTCAAAGTTGCCTCGGACTTCCTCCAGCTCAGCAGTGAGAGACTGGATGCGGCGCTGGGCAACTCCATACTGGTCGACAGTGATCTGCAACTGCCTGTGGACTTCATCGTAATGAGCCTGGAGCTCCTGTTTTAATGAAATAAGATCATCATGTTAGTAAAATCTCAGTTTATGGTTGTTTAATGCAATTCTTTTTTGTTAGGTATCTGGAATTAGCTTCCACTGTGCAAAATTTATTAATCCACATTTAAATAAATTTATCTTTTTTACCAAGAAAAAAATACTTGAAATTGGTGGCTTTCAGTTTATCTATTTGCATGCATGAATAAAAATATGAACACACAAACTTTTTCATAATGTTATATATGTATAATGAATAGAAAATTATAAGAAAAAGTTCAGTCATACATTGTGCATTGTAACAATTCTGTCCAGAATATCATAAGGTGAATTCTTTTTATTGATATCCAAAGCCTGCCTTTACAAACTATGACAAAATCAGTATCACTGAAATTTCATTATGATTTAGTTATATAAAATTAAATATTGCTTGAATGTGATTTGACTTTAAATGGTAAAATGATAGGAATGTGGAATGGAAGGATTCTTACAGTGAGCTGAAGAGATTGCTTCTTGATAGTCTTCTGCAATTCAATGTTGTTCTTGTTAGCAACATCAAGAGACATTTCCAGTTCAGTAATCTGTATCTGGAGCTTCTTCTTGATTCTGGTAACCTCAGTCTTGAGCTTGGTTTCAGCTTCAACCACGCGAGCATTGAGTTGTTCAATCTCAATGCTGGTCTGTTTGCTAGAAAGATGAAAATAAATTTAAAAGCCACCTTATTAACTTGCTCATGTTTTAATATAATTTATAAGCTCTGGTAATGTATGGCAGATATAAAAATTTGTCTGATTTTTCATGAAAGTTGATATTTAAAATTTTGAACTAATTTTATAAGCAGATCAAGAAATTCTCTGTAATATTTCCATATCAGTTGAAAATATTGAATTTTCCTTTATATTATCTTTTGACAGCTAGCATATTCAAAATTTCTGAATTACGGTTTATTATGGGATTTCAGCATTTAAAATATATCACTTAGAAATGCTCAAAATTTTAAGTAGACCACTTATGATAATTTTTCTCTTCAAATAGTCTTACAATACTAATTTTCTTTTTATGTTATGAGAATTCTTTTCACTAATATTTCGTATTAAAAATACATATCAGTACCTTTTGTGGACATAATAATTGGAAACTTTGTTAACAAAATTCTTCACTTGAACCTTTAAGTCATCAAGAGGTCTATAGCACTCTTCTTCCTCCAATAGCTTTCGCCTTCGGTCATCCATACGAACTGCATGTGTCCTCTCATCATGGGCAGACATTGCTTGAACAAGTTCCCTCCCCTGTCGCAGAAGTATATTCATGTCTACCCCAGTCATAGAAGATTCATTCTTCGACATCTCAGCCTTTGCTCTAGCCTGGACATTGCGCAATGTATCTCGAGATGCAAATTCTAAGGTTTTTACACGCCGCAATCCCTCAAGATGGGAAGGATATTCACCTTCACCTTCCCAGTCTGAGCCTCCTTCATCATCTGTTGCACCTCCGTGGAACGTTTTTCTTTCCATTTTCTTACGTAGACTCACTTTGGCAACAATACGCTGTCTCACTGAAGATTCTGTTAGGAGTTGCTGTGAGATTGCTTGAGAAGATCTTATCAGTTTGCTGCTGACTTTTGGGACTATGCTTCTTCCATCTCCCTCTTTCGCCAACTCTCTGAGGTCCTTTAGGGAGCTACTCTTCATACGATCTTTCTTGTCAATTAGGTCTAACATGGGTTTATAGTGGTCAAAGGCAAAGCGATAATTATCTTCATAAAGAACTGTTGGGGGTTTTTGCCACTGAGGAACAGGATTCACATAAGGTGACAATGCCATTCCGAAAATAAAGAGAGAAACTAGAACACAAAATAAAAGGACAAATTCTTCTATGAATCACTGAGATAATAAATTCACTAAATTAATCACTCAATTTCTAATTGTAGGTTTTCTCTTCACCTTGTTCACTCTACAAAGAGGTACTATTGGTAATGATTACTTCTTCACCACTTAGATCATGACTTCTCCTCTCAGGGTATATATATCAAGAGGAGAAGCTGCCATCTATTTATAGACATTCTTGAGCTCTGTCTGGATGTAATCCATTTGAAAGAGGCCAGATGTCTTTAGCTTTCCTTATTGCATTGATTTTGGCTTGAGTGTGCATTATTTTAAAAACCATTACAAAATAATTGAAATCTACTGTTGCACATAATTCTTACCTAATATATGTAATTACTTATACCTAATATGCATTATACAATTATTAAAATATTTTAATTCTAAGTTTCAAAATAATTTTAAGCTGGATATTTGTTGTCAATCTGTGTTTATGATGCAAATAACTTGTAATATTCAGGAGCGAGATTACTGTTGAGTTTGCATTCAATGCATGCATATTCTATTAAATTGTCAGGTAAAATTATGAAAAATCTCAGTTTTGGTTTTTCTTGATAATCTTGAATTTACATTTTGTCAAATTTAATTGTATAAATAATTATTATTATATTGTACTTGTTTCCCTACCATAGTAACTTCAGCATGTTACATCTGAACTATTTCAGTCAAATGAAATATATAGTATAATATATCTATTAGAATTTTTTTCTTCTTAAGGCTTGATATCCAATAAGATAGTAATCAACCCCAACTTTTAGCGGCCAGATTACCATATTTGACACATGATACAAAGGATATTTAGCGGAAATGTTTGAAAAAATATTATTCAGGTTGCAAAAAATGCATAGTTTAATATATAAATTATTTTTCATACTAAAATAATGTGAATTTCTAAATGAGAATAAAAAATATAACTGATCAAGAGATCTGAATTTCTGAGAGTCAGATGTGAATGTGGCAAGAGAGTTCTTTAGAGCATCTATAATGCCTAAAATTGTCAGCTATATTTTTCATATTTTATTATATCAAAGATGAAAACCAAGTAAATTAGTAATCCATCTCTTTAAAATGTTACTGATAAAAATAACATCTTCCTCTATTGGCTTGGAACATTTGATTTGTATCAAGGTATTTTCAATTCTATTGTATCTTACCGAATGCATTCAATCTCCTCGTCCTTCTCGGTGAGTCTCTTCTCAGTCTCATGGCGGAAGTGGTTGAATTCAGCAGACATCCTCTGGCACCTCTGCTCTTCAACCTTACGGCCCTACATTGTTGAAATATTGAAAAAAAATGTGTTAACACTTTTACAAAGAAGCCCAAAATATGCTTTGACTTACATTAAAATTATGAATATGTTCATGACTCTTAATTAAGTGCCATGTTAAAAATGTAGGTGATTTTTAGCCAAATTCAAATATAATCATGTTGATTATACAGGTAATTCTCATTATGCCTGCTTTTGTTATACATGTTTTCACATATATGCTGTTTTATTCTGACGAAAGATGCAGAAGAGCCCATGACTTTTTCTACAATATGGGAGTGGTTCTACCACTTTAAGAGTCAAAATGCATTCCACAATCTCATGTTAACTGGAGAGGCAGCATCTGCAGATCACTTTGCAGTTTAATTATAACAAACTATAAATCTCCCATTTTATGTGTATTCTATATATGCTGCAATTTTCAGGAATACATGTCCTGCATATAACGAGAGTTACCTGTTTTTTATTTTTGAGATTGAATATCAAAACAGAGTTTATAATACAATATAAAGTATTAATAAAGAACATGATTTTTAATCAGCTTTTTATCAATCTCTGGATTTAATATTAAGAGCTATTAAAAATATTTTTGCTATACGATAGCTTAATCTGCTGAATAATATTTATGTGCAATAAATTAAATAAATGAAAATTAAAATCTATTATCTGAGATTTTTTTTCCAAATATTGATTTATTTGAAATGTTTTAGTCACAAATAAAAATTATGATTTTCTTAAGACAGAAAGAGTCACCTAAACAGGCTACATATAAAGTTGAATTTTAAGACCTATTTTATTTTTTAAGTCATTTCTGTTGTGGATTCTTTGTGAGAATCAAGATCAATTTTGTTGTACTTACAGCCTCAGCTTCCTTGTATGCAGCAGTGAGTTCCTCACGCTCATTCTCCAAACGACGGAGCTCAATCTCGAGTTCATGGAGGCGACGGTTGAGGTCAGTAAGCTGGTTGCGAGCATCATGCAAGTCATCTTCATTTCATGTGTGATAAACCATATCAGCATGAATCAGTATAGTATAAAATGTCATTAAAAATAGTCGTGATTATTATATATTCCTTTTCTATCTTTATCCTAGTTTATCTAAAATTACTGTTGATATCCCCTACTCATTTTACAAATTTTGTTGCAAACAAAAGCTATTTAATATCATGAAAATATTTATTTTCTGAAGAGTTGCCTGTTAATTTAAAAAAATGAGAATTTTTTAAAGGCACCATCAAAATGCTGTTTTCCTATCTTTAGGCATATGAAATCCTATTTAAAAATTGAATTCTAAATTTAATTTCAAAATATATGGAAATTCTTCATCATATTATGAAAAGAAGATATTGCAATGTAATCTTATCAATGAATTATGAAGTAGAGGTGGGCTGATATTTACATCATTAATGAGTTTCTTAATTATCACAAGTTTGGTTACTTGCCTTCCAACCTTCCATTTACTTGTTGAAAACTTGCACACTTGCCCTTTGTGAGTTGCAATAATGTCACAGATTAGATGCATGCATCATATTATCAATCTTAACTGTTTTCTTTAAATTAATTGTCTTTTTCAATTTTTAGCAGTCAATTATTCACTGATGATATTGAAGGGAAAAAGATTTACCAGCCAACTTCTTGTTTTCACGAGCCAGGGCATCCTTTTGTTCACGAGTCTTGTCAAGTTCATGAGTGAGGCGTTGAATCTCAGTCTGCTTGTTGCGAACATCACGCTGGGATTGTTCATACAGAGCAACGGTCTCCTCCAGCCGAGATTTGAGCTCAATATTCACCTTCTCCAAGTGCTCAACTCTCTTCTGGAGATCACGTGCTGTGTTATTAGCCTGATTTAAGAGAAATATTGTCAGATCCAGCAAAAAATAGTGTTGCATAACTTAGGTACATGATCAATGTTTTGGTGTAAATTCCAAGAATATTCTGTAGAGTAATTTCAGTGGTTATAAAACTAGATTTTAGAAGTTTTTGTTATTATATTTCATTTAACACATAACCAGTCTGGTATGGATCAAATCACTTGGCCATCTAGAAAGTTAGTGCTTATATTTGTTTTTCTATAATAGTTTTCCCTAGCCATTAGTATCTTCCTTGATTGTGGAGACAAACTAATTCTCGTAGTGACTGATTTAAACTTGCATTCAGATATCAATCTAGAGCAGCTGTGAGTCCTTTTTACCCGCAAAAGAGCATTAGTGTAACAAATTCGTATTAGGACTATGACGAGTGTGGCCTAGGCTACAAGTGCCAAATAAAATAGTTGTGGAGCACTTGTAAGCTACTACATAAAAAATTATATAAAAACTTTTTACATAAAAATGAATAATTGAATTTATATATTAAATAGTATCTCATATAGAATAATCTCAAATGCTTTATTTACCATGCTCTGAAGTATACAATGAATACATTGGTGTACTGTATAAAAAGCTTGGAATTTTTGTATATATAATAACATATTATGTTCTTAAATTATAAATGTCAGTATTTTACATTGTAAATTGCAATTGCAATGAAAGTTAATAATGTTAATAATTCGTTGTAAATTTCTGAGACATTTACCTCAATGTTTTCTTCAAAACTTTCATCATATGGGACCTTGATTTGTCTGAAGATTTCATAAAAATACTTGTTGAGGGAATGAAGTGGGTAGACTTCTATAGTGAGTATCATCTTATTATTTAATCTTAAATCTAACTATTTTTATGCTTATGTGTCATAGTACTTTACAGCATTGATATCCATGCTAAACAAAAAATATTAAAAATTATTGTTTTTTAAGCAAACAGTATTTATAGAGTATATTTTTTCTATGTTAGAACCTAACCCTATTTCTCCAGTTGGTTTAATGATTCCCCTGATGTTAATTCCTGAAGTACGGCATCCTTCTAGAACAGGGGTGGGCAAACTATGACCTGCGAGAGCATTTTATGCGGACCGCAGTGCCATTATGAAAGCAAACCCTAACATACAATAAAGATATTTTCATATTTGTTTCTTAAAAATATCACTGGAAAACCTTTTCCAGTTATATTATGGGACTAGTATATTATTAATTATTGTTTTTATGAATGTTTATTATAATGCAAATGGCAAATTAGAGAACACTTCTCAATTTTTTAAATGAATTTTTGCTATAATGAAATTTTGCTAAAAGCAAAATTTTGGCACATGGTAACAAAGTATATTATTTTGCAAAATAAAAGTCAGCTTCTATTATTTCACCAAAGATGTGAATGTTGAACTCATGACCATCATATTTTTACATTGTAACTATGCAGTTTTCCAAAGAAGCAATTTTTCATCATTTCGAGGCCCTCCATGAATTATCACCAATTGACCTTTTCTTTTTCTTTCTTTTATTTATATTTAACAATTATAGCCAATCACTGTAGTGAATATATGTATTGTTTATGTGCGGTACTCGAAGATAAGTTGGTATTACTGTGTTAGCTCATGTTACCAGAATGCATCTCTATTTACTGCCTTTAAATTAATGGAAAATTGATTTTCATTTTAGGAATTTTCACTGAACAGGCCACTTATCAGGAATGCATCCTTTTGGTTAAATGAGGAATCCCTGTATTTTATTATTCCCTAAAATTAATCTTTTATCCTATCATTCTTTCCAGTTTAATTTTCATAGAAGTATGCTTTAATGTTTCTTTTAAATTTAATGATTTTAGTTATGTGCAATAGATTTGCATCAATTGATTATAACCAATTTCTAAGTTTTTCATTTAGTATCAGTTTGAGATTTTTTTGACCACTGAACATGTCACATTTATTTATTATGAAATGTAAAATAACTACCTCACTCAAACAAATGTATCGATTCTAATGAAATATTTACAATTAATCTGTGTTATCATAATTCTACATATCCTACATATTGAAAACTTACCTTCTCCAAATCGATGATGAGAATTTCAACTTCACTCTGAAGACGAGACTTGTGCTTCTCAAGGGCATTAACCTTAGCAATGAGGGTTTCAATGTGTTCTTCCTGTTCAGACAGACGGGCCTGGAACTTGCGCCTAAATTAAAACCATATTTTTGTGAACTAAACATTTAAAATTTATATCAAATGAAAAACAAAATTAAAATTGTTTAAATAATTTTATAAAAGTTTAAACTTTCCTTTAGTCTGTCTTATAGACCATTTCACCATTTGTGAACGAATAATTTATCAAAGACTTTTTGCTTTTACTCTTCCATATTTATCCCTTCAACAGCATGGCTTCCTACCTGAAAGCTCATGTCTTAGTAATTTGGCTGAACTTCAGTTATTTGCTTTGGATGCCATCAACAATAAATCACAGCTTGACGTGGTTTACAGTGACTTAGCTAAAGCTTTTGATACTGTCCCCCACAAACTTATTTATCTAACAGACTTAACATTCACGGAAATTTTCTTTCTCTCCTGTCTAGTTTTCTGTCTGATCATTGGCAATGTGTGACTATCTCTGGTTTCTATTCTTCTTTTCTTTCTGTTCTCTCAGGTGTTCCTCAGGGCAGTGTTATTGGGCCTTTACTATTATGTTTATGTCTTTATGACGTGTGCAACATTATTGACACTATCTTAAATTTAATTTTATTGTATGCTGACGATTGCAAGATATTTGGGAAAATTAATTGTTTAAATGACGCATTAACACTTCAATGATCTCTTGATAAATTTTCTGAATGGTGCTTATTGTGGGGACTCAAACCCAATCTGTTAAAATGCTCTCAGCTCTCAATTACTCTGTGTAAATCCCCCATTAACTATACTTACTCCATTTTGGGCAAAAACATAAAAAAGGTATCACAGCAGAAAGATCTTGGTATTATAATTGTCTCCAAACTTTCTTTCTTTAGTCACATTGATTACACTGTAAAAAAAATGCACGTCTCTTTTAGGTATTATTTATAGGCACACCAGTCTTAATCATGTGATATTCTTTCATTCTTTTTTTGTCGGGTGTATACTACCTATTGCTTCTTATTGTTCACCCATTTGGAGTATGGCCTCCAAATTTATCTCAACAAATTGGAGTGCATTATGTCTTTCTTTTTGGCCATAGCCCATTATCGCTTACCTCACTTGCATCAATTGTTCAAGGCTGATATCATAGCTTCCCTAAACCTTCCAACTATTTCCTTCTGTAGAAGTAAATCTGACATTTCTTTTCTGTACACTGTTATGAACAGTAACCTGAACTCCTCCCTTCTTCTCTCCTCCTCCTCCTTAAGAATTCCTTCCAGATCTACTAGGCTTTCTACACTTTTCCATATACCTAAACCTTGACTTTCCATTATTCACTGCTCTCTATTCTTCCGACTTCCAAATATGTATAATGAATTAACTGGCAGCTATGATATCGACATATTTAAGAATAGAAATAAATTTTTCACATCAGTCACTCCTCAATTAAAATAGTTACTTTATTTCATGTCATTGTAATCTTATGCACTTATTTATTTAATCTTTCTTTTTGTTATCGTTTTTACTTGTATTTTTGTTTTATTTATTTTGTTATTATATTCAGTGTAATTGGCCTAGTGCTGTCTCTGAATTTGTGCTAATAAATAAATAAATAATAAATTATTAACCTTTAAACACAACCTGCCCGTAAGGGATCACTCACGGACTTATATTTTGCATATTATTTTTTTGACATGTTTATTTCCACCAAAAAAGCATGCAAATTGTCATTATTTTTACTATAAAATGATTTTATTTGAAGGTTTTATTACCAATACTTCATGAGATTGGGATTTTTCCATAAAATGAACAAAAATATCCCAAAATAAATCCAACATTTTAAGGCTAATAACTTGTGCACTCATAGCTTTGTAGGCCACACTAATTTTTGAAAATATGATATTGCTATTATTCCCATACTGACAAAATCAATTCATATGACCCTTTTATAGTGTACACTGTCCATTTTCCTCACCTAAGTTCTTCAATTTCCTCAACACGGGCAGCAGCCTCAGTATCATACTTGGACTTCCAGGTCTGACATTCTCCATTAGCACGGACCAACTGGCGTTCAAGGTCCAAGCGAGCCTCAGATTCCTCTTCAAGCTGCACTCGAACGGACTCGAGTTCAACCTCAACCTGGTGCAGATTGGCTTCCAAAGTTTGGCGCCTCTATCATTGAAATGAGACATGAAATTAAAGGTAAATACTCTAAATGTAATACTTTCCTAAAAATCAGTGCTGAAGCCTAGTGAAATATTTGATCTCAAATTAAAAAAATAAAAAGGAAAACATTAAATATTACCTAGTAATAATGATTAAGATTCCTTTTGAATTTCTTGCATTATGTGTAATATATGTTATCATTTATTGCTAGTGTCATTTACTCATTATAGTGACACTTAACTTTAATTTCACTGTAGTCTTCATAGAACTGAGATATTTGCCCTCATAGCAATAATATATTCTTTCATACTAGAATTGCAAAACGAAATGAACATGTGAGTTGAAGGCTTTCGCAGCGTTGCTGAATGCTGGTGGCGGTTTTTGGGTTTCGCTGCGTTGGCGGCATTTCTGGCTCTCGACGTTTCGCAGACGTTGCAGTCTGCATCTTCAGGAGATCTCCTGAAGATGCAGACTGCAACGTCTGCGAAACGTCGAGAGCCAGAAATGCCACCAACGCAGCGAAACCCGAAAACCGCCACCAGCGAAATGAACATGTGTAGAACGAATCTAAAAAGCAGGGCTACCTCAATACAAATAAAAATAATATTTCATTTTACATGTATTTGCATCTGCATCGATATTTAGACGAAAAGCACTTCTGTTACCACGGAATACCTGTGTACATCCCTACTTGTTCTGTGGAATGTATGAGTGTGCATTCCTATCAGTCCTATGCATTGGTCAGAGATACAAAGCCCCTAGGCATGCTGCATGTTTGAGATACTAGATCATTTCCAACAGTTGCATCCTCAAATATACTAAAATTTATAATAATTGAAATAAAGATGTAACTTGAATTTCATTAAATTTCATTTTATAAGGTCTTTATAGAGAGCAACAATAAATACATTATTCATGCATAAGCAAAAAATGTTCTACAATGAAGATGCAATAGGTTTTCTAATACAAATTTTGTATTAACAAATTTCATTATTTAAATATTATATAGACTTAAAACAATGAGAGTTATGAACTATTATAACTGCTTTTATCTTACCCGCTCATCATCTTCCAGACGACGGCGGGCATCCTCCAACTGGCCGGCCAACTGGCTCTTCAGGTATGTGGCATTCTCAATGTTCACCTTCAGGTCCTGTACTTCCTTGACAAGCTCAATATTTTCCTGAAAGTAAAATTAACAAAGGTTCATATAAAAGTAAAATATTTCAAAAATTCCATTCTCCTGTCAGCTCTGCTTTCTTCCGAAATGAAAATGTTGTATTCCTCAAAACAATATCACAGAGCTCATTAATAACATTTTGCTCACATTATTATGAGTTATAAATATTTTTTGTATTTTACTGTTCACTGATTTAAATATGTTTATAGGAATTATTAGTTTATGATTGTTGACATGACTATTAAATACATAGTCTTCTATGCATTATAAAATAAGTTATTGCCTATGTCATGTAGCCACAAATTCTCTAGAAGGGTGGGAAAAATTAAAATCCTGTAAAGTACATATTATTGAAACTCTATTCCCTTTGCCATTCTTTTAATAATTTAACTTCTAACACTGTTATATTTATTTTGCAAACTCTCGATTTTGTATTCAGTTAGTCATTTTATATAAATCTCAGTTTTTCGATATTTTATCAATCTAATAAGATTTTGAAAACCTTCATTACCTGGGATAGACGGGTCTTGTGAGATGTAATGTCGACGATGGTTCGGTTCAAGTCTTCAATCTTAACGCTGTAGTCATGAACCTGGATTTCGAGCTTCTCCGCATGCTTAATGGTGATAAGCTGAAATAACAACGATCAGTTATGTAATTATAAACTAAGGTAAAAATTTCAGGTACTGATTTATAGTTATTGAAAAGGAAATGTTTTGTTTTTAAATTTTTATGAAATACTATTACAGAATCTTTTTTAAAAAATCAGCTCATATGGTTTTTTTAATCTTTAAAAATTAAGGCAGTGACAATATATTCAGTTATATATTTATGGTTCAAACATTATATGAAAAATAAATATTTGTATCTAGGATACAAGAAGTTCAAGTGCTCTAATTCCTAATGGAATTAATATTTACATGGATTTTGGATGAAAAACATATTAGTCACCTGATTTTTACTTTCTCCATGTGCAGTATAGGAGAGAGTATTATTTTCATGAAAAAATAAAATTCGAGATTTCAATGGAAATACACCTTTTAAGGTCCTATGAGTATGTTTTTGCTATTTTCTCAATGGATGTGTGATTGTTTGGGTGTGTGTGTGTGATAGGAACTTTTGTGTGCTCTAACTCAAACACTAATAATCAGATCAGCAAAAAACTCTACATTTAAGATTTTTATTTCTAACTCAAGGTTTGAAAAGGTTTTGGCAGAAATTGGTTAAATAGAAGTGGAGGTTTGTTATTATTTTTCGTTTTTTCCAAATATCTCATTTGAGACAATCTATGTAATGTTTTTTATCATTGAAGTTGTAGATAATATAACTTTCTACAAGTTTAAAAAAATATATTTTCATAAAACGGATTGTTTAAGAGATATTTTGATTATTTGTCTGAATTTGTTGAGTATGTTGCTAAGTGATACCTTTGTTTCCATCACTATGATATAATTTTCTAGTTGTTGATAGCGATGCCTTCACTTCCAAGGGTAACTTTACATATTGTTTTTTCCCTGTGAAAATTATTCAATTTAAAAAATTATCCATGAGTTTAATTGCCAATAATTATTATTGGGGATAGTAATGTTGAGAGCAATCATAGCCATTACTCTGTGTGGAGAAAGTCATGTGCTGGACACATCAAAATTTTTTATTGATGATATTATTTATATGTAATAAAGAAGCAGTCATTAAATTTTATGGCTTTGGAATTCAACTTACCTTCTCCTTGGTGGCAGTTTCAACCTGTGCCAGAAGCTCGTAAACCTCCTGTTGGAATTTTGCCTTCTCCTTCTCTGCTCTGTAAAGAAGGAATTTTTTATGAACAAATTTTTGCTTGAAGGGAGGAATATTCACCACAATAGTTACAGTATTTCTTACTAAACAAATTAATATTTTATATTAAGACTGCGAAAATATGAAAAATAGTTTATAAATCTGCAATAAATTTATGAAGTGAAAAAATCGAACAAATGGAATTATCCTTCCCATTGAAATATTTTTTTCTACAGGGAAATCGATTTTTTTTTGTTTCCTCCCGCGCCCAAATACCTCTTCTCCCACCTGGACAATCACCGCGAGAGAGAGAGAGGAGCAGGGGGGGGGGATGGCGAAAGAGGCCCGAGCTACAGCCGAAAATAGACTCCTCTTCGCTGGGGGAAGGAAAGGAAAGAGAAAGAAGGAGAGGAATAGGTGAGTGGGCTAGCGAGGTGGATACTACGGCCCCATTTCAACGGTTTGTGCTATCACGAAATTGCCGGGTCGGTTATCTCAAAGCGTTCCTCTAGCAAGGCGCCTTCAATCGGGTAACTGACGCAACAAAATTATGGACGAGACCACAGAAAACCACATGATTTCGAGCAGGCATAATGAGGCGAAGAAGAAAAAGTTACCATTATTTTGCAGACGCGTGTTTATATCCTTGTGATATAAACATCTGCGATAACTCAAGATCGGAGACACGGAAAGGAATACATGCGAAAGTTCAACGATGACGATTATGGCATAGAATGATAACATATTATGCTTTACCATTTATGAGATATTTGCGCATCTCCGCGAAGCATGAGCATCGCAAGCTCCAGACTGAAAATCGATGGATTAGCACGATAGATATCGAATATGTCAATCAATCAACTCAGATTGACCATGATATACAATCTCATACATTGCATAATTGATTTATCTCTCTGTTTCAGTTTGGGAGAGTCGATACCATTCCGTGGGATTAACTTATGTCCATGCCCTTTGATCTATTCTCAGAAATACAACAGTTGTGTCATAATGAGCGAAGAGATGAGAATAACGACTTTTTGCCGCAATGACGTAAAATTTCCAGTGAAGATCAACTTCGTAATGATCGTTTCTAGAAGGAATATCTGCTACATTAACTCTCGAAGATGGACATTTTTATAACAGTTTTTAAGCAGAGAAAACAATTGTTTTAGATGTGTGGTGAATGGCATGCCGTCCCTAAGATCTTTTGATACTGTGCGAAATCCATGGCTGGCGGGCAGAAAGTCCTGGGACTAAAGAAATACGGAAACTTTATTTTAAATTTTATTATAATCTCCAACATCTCCGTTTAAAGTAAATCCTTTTCAATATATTTTGACAATAATCAATCTTGAATCGAATTAAATTTTTATCAAATCTTTAAAATTTATTTTCTACGAAATTAATTAATTTGACGGCAATCATTTTTGACTTTTTGGAATTATACACTTTTGCCCGCCAGCCATTTAAATATACTGTAATATGCAAAAAACTAGGATTGTGTTTCTCTCAATGATACTACAAGTTATCGAAGCGAAATCTCTTCATTAATTCTGCGATGATGAAGGGAACTATTGTTCATGCGAAAGGACGTCTCATGAAGAGATCGTGGCCCGGGGCAAATCGGCCGGGGACCAACTTAACGTTAATCACCCATTTAAGCAGACTTTTTTGTCATGATATCGAATCGCGGAGCCCGGGTCGGTCGCCACGAATCGCTCTACCCTAGCGACGGCACCGTCAATATAGATTCAAAATGTTATGAATGAAATTTTATAGGTAGTTCGAAATGAAGTTCATTTTGTTTAATGTAGAGCAGTAACAACTAGAAAAGTTTCAATTCATTATAATTTCGCCAATTGAAATATTAGCCGCCAGTTCAGCAACTAATAATTCGGAAATTTTTTAATTAGATTGATGAAATAATTAAATTTAAATAAAATTAATTTAAAATTGTTTTTATCTTTTGCTGATGTTCAGGAAAAATTGCAAGCTGCTTACACTTATCTGGTTTAGATGCCCTCTTACACGCCCATAATTTTCATTTAAATTTAATATCTTATTGCTAAATTCATAGTAAAAGCGTATGTATGCATGAAATATTCACTGAAAATTATGCAAGTCTCAGATTTAGTTTTGGAATAATGTACTTCTCACCAGTTTATGCTTCCGACCTATTGATTGTTAAAGAGTTCATCTTGTGATTATTTCGCTTTTGGTAGAATGACGCATTTGTTTTTTAAGAAACTTATTTTTATGTAAAATTTAATCGGAGAAACATTTTCCAAGATATGCACTTTAATTGAAAATCAATATTTTACACTTGTGTAATTAAGTTTTAGTATAATTTGTTCCTTAATCGTACCAAAAATCTGTTTATAATTTTGTGAGTTTTAAGAAAAAGTTTTCCTTAATTAATTTAAATAAAAAACTGCTCATTTAATGGTGAATGTATAAATAATCTCACTACTGGGATTTTGGATTTTTTTGAACGTCTTATGAAGCCCATACGAGTGTGGTGAAGCTCGGAGACATTGAGTAGGTAATGTATCTTAAGATTGCCCTAGATGGAATTTCATGCGTGAATAGGCGTGTATATTATGAATTAATCACATACAAATTACTATCTTATAGTGCGTTTTTAGGCGTTCTTGACCAACGAAGCGGTAGTACACGAACGCCTTATGGGCATGTCTCGTGTGTCCGTCATAACTTTCATCTCCTAAACCGCTGGACGGATTTTAATCAAATTAATTAGGAGTGATGGTTATTAAAATTTATCGCCAAATTATGATTTTGAACTGCATCCGTTAATTAGAACTTCCTCTTTACATAATTACTTTAATAAACTTATACTTGTGTCTCGTTAAATGGCATCCGTCAAGCAACAATGAAATATCATACGTTTCTCTCTCTAGCTCTTATATGATCTGTAAGGTATGAATTAAAAATTTTATTCGGATAGAGAACAACATTTAATACGAGAAAGTCCGTGAGACCATATAATTACGACTTATAGTTTCGGAGATCAAAATTCGAGAAAATCCCGAGAAAAACATCGCATATTTTGTTTACATCGATCTCTAAGACGGTTCTCTCGGTAAACAACAATTAAAATCCCTGTTTTTCTATCCAACGCCCTTATATGATCTGTAAGGTATAGATTAAAAAAATTATTCGTATAGAGAACAACATATAGTACAAGAAAGTCCGCGAGACCACATAATTACGAGTTATAGTTTCGAAGATAAAAATTTCAGAATCACCCAATATTTTGATACCGTTTCATACGTATTTTCCATAAAGAACGCCTTTGAAATCTCTGTGTATTCCATTTATGGAGTATACTTTTCCATCTTGTTATCATTGGTTTAAGCAGTGCTAACATTAACCTTTGATGCTGTATAATAGGGATGGATCGTATATGTTGGACGTAGACATAAACAGTTACTTTTGACTTGTATTTTCTGTGTAGTAAATCTGTTATTTCATGCAACATTAAATATATAAAATTATGTGAGTGTAACGTACAAAGTTGTACATACTATACTTTTGGCATTTATGAATAATTACCTACTTTATGATGAATCTAAGAAACGTCAAAGAAATAGAAATTTAAAGGGGAAATTAATGTAATAGAGTTGTTCATTTGGAATTTCACGGATTCTTAAGCTCATTGCTTCGAGTCGTTATTTATATTAATCGTTAGGCCATGTTGGTATATATTAATGATATATGATATTTGTAAAATAACATATTTGCGTTTCTACTTTCCATAAACCTAACCCTCATTACTCTTTCATGTGTTTTAAAGGTTACTATTTAAATAAAATGGTGGGATCATTTGTAAACCGAGATAGGTATCAATAAAATATAACTATATGATAGATAAATTAAAATCGATCAGAAAGTGCTACATTTTATAAACATAATAAATGCAAATTAATGTGTATTACAGTTACAGTGATTGAAAATGAAAAATTTCTAAGCTTTCTGCGAAACCGATTTTCCAAAGGCTTCCGAGTTCTAGTTTCAAAAATTTAAAGAATATACGTAAGTATATACTTTTTATTTCTTTGGAAGACTTGCACTTGCAGTTATACCCAACGAGAGAGGAACATCTTCCAATAGCCGCCAGCATGGAGCTCTCATCAAAGAGGTATTCGTTGGAGATGTCGGGAGAGGAGATGTTCGGGTGAGGTGAATCGCAACCACATTTTAGGAGCAGTAAATGACTTATGCACTCTGTTTCATGCTGAAAATATTAATCATTTTTGCATGAGCGCATAAATGTTGCTAATATTTCATTACTGGAGTTCAGATGTCTTGTTAAATTTTCGGGTGCTGAGTAGAAGGTAGACTAGGGATAGCAGAGAGCCGATGCTAAGAATACGTATCTGCGTCACTGGACCAAGGCCCTCACGTCACACGACCATGGAGCTTTGGAAATCTCTAAGAATGTTTCGCGTTTCGAAAGGCAATTGTATTTGAGTCATGGCTTCAGCGTTTTGGGGATCAACAGCTGCACTGTCATTGATTAGGAAAATAATATCTCATTCAAACAATAATTTGCGCTTTATGCGTTTTTCAATATATTTTAAATTTAATTTGTGGTCATCTTGATCTTTTATTCCTATATAAGTGGAGTTTACATTTTTTTGATGTTATATTTACCTTCGTAAAATATATCTGCACAGAAATGTAAAACTTGCACGCTTGCGGGAGTAACGAGTGATATTTTTGCAAAGCAGAACAAGTAGTTCCTATTTTCTTGGCACTGGAGGGTGAAATGCGATGAGGAAAAAACAGAAAGATTATGAATAGAAACTTCCTTTTATTGTTTCACAATGGACCCATTTGATCAGAACGGTGGTGAGTTAAACTGATGACTTTATACTGGATGTGACGGCGAGGAAATCAAAATTTTTATTTTGTTTTTTTTTTATAATTACGCATTGTCGACATTTTGGCACGTTTGAATTGTTTGAGCTCGTAAAATAAACTCACAGTTGTCTTTTTTTGTCGTCACCGACTGCTGAGGAGGAGACTTTCTGTCGAGCCTTAAGGGGAGGCTAAGCGGAAAATTTTAGTCTTAGTCATCAGGCGCATTTTGCCAGTCGTTAGCGAGGCTCGCGAGCTATGGAGCATGCAAATGGGGACACGAATATCCTAGAGCTTTAGAATTCGCGCCGGTTGAAAGTTGAAGCACATCCTCAAGATCCAATAAAAAATTACCAAAAAAATATCGAAAATTTGTCTGCCTGATTTTTCTACACCCGTCCTTGTTGTGACGTTATGGGACGCCCACAGTGAGAGGAATGGAGGAGTCATGGGCTGAAAAGAAGATTGAGATGGAGAAATGTGGGATGAAAAGAGGTGTAGGAGAGTAGAAGAGGGGAGATAAGGCGCCGTTTCTGTTAACACCCGGTGGATTGTAAATGGCATGAATAAGAGCCAAATATCCCACCGAGGAATGACTTTTAACTAAGAACTATTACATATCGCTCGATGGCATTCGTGTATCGCAGGTTTTATTCTGTTTTTTCTCCTCTGATATCTTTTTAATCTGCCATCTTAGGACGGCGCATGGGGAGGCGTAATGGAAGGCACTAGGGCGCCGACACGCGATCCGCGACGACCGCCTCCCGTAATACTTAGGACGGAGGTTTGGTCGGTGTGGGTGTCTGGAGGAAGGCGATCTCACCCTGGCTGACTGCTCTCACTTCTGGCTGGCTTGCTTGCTCTCTCCTGTAGCCTCCGTGCTCAAATATGGTCCGGGTGGAGAGAGGGGAGATGAGGGAGAAGATTTCGTTAGGGAAGAAATGGAGGAGGAAGGGATTCGAGGAAAATGTGGGAGGAGAAAGGATGGAGAATTCTGGAGAGGAATTTAAGAGTAGAAGGAGAGAGAGGAAAGGGGGGTTATATAGAGAGATTGGGAGTGGGAATATGGAGGGGGTGGGTGGAGAAGTGAAGGATTGGAATGGGGAGGAAGGAAATAAGAGGAACGGAAGAGGGCGGGGAGATTATCCGGACGGAATTCCACTCGTCTTATGCCGTCCCATGTAACTCGTTATTCAGATTTACCGCGTCGACGAAATGGTGAACGATTGATGTCTTTCCCTTGCGTAGGCTTTATAAACCGCGCGTTTCATGGCGCCCGATGCGGACGATGAGGATAATAATTACGCGTGCTTGCGAGCCAGATTATGTGCCGCGGTTGCATAACGAAACGCAAGAAAGTACTATTAATACTTTGGAAATTATTGTAGATTTAAAGAGAGGTTTTAAAGAAGGGACTCAAGAATGACGTCTTTGGTACTAGTTAAAGGGCATACACGTCTAAATATGGATATTTATATGTAACTATTAATAAAGAAGTGGAGGAGACTCGAGGATATTTCTTCTTCTTGAGAGGAAGAAGATGGATTTTGATTGGTGATGGAATATGAGTGGGTTAAAATAGTGAATAGGAATGAGAAAGAAAGAAGAGAAAGAGAGATGGCGTGAGGGAGGAGAGAGAGAGAAGGCAGTGGAAGAAGAGGGAGAGAGAAAACAGTAGTAAGGTATTGGTAGGGAGAGAAGTAGAAAGAGGGAGAGATGGATGAGGGAGAAAGAGAGAGAGAAATGAGGAGCAATGGAGAGGGAAAAGGGAGGGACACGTGGACAGAGAGCGTCTCTCCGCTTCCCATCCCCACATGACTATAATTAGTGCTTCGTTCGTGCCCTGCTTCTATTTCGGCTCCTTCATCCTTCCCCCCTTGCACCTCTCCATTCTCCTCTCTCCTTCGTATCTCCCTTTCGTATCACTCCCGTCATAATTACATCTCGTTCCTAGGTACGTCAAGTTTCTCTCATCATCCCCTTTTGAAATTATTTTACTTAGAAGGTGAAATAAGGAGCATTATGTTGTCTTTTCTCTGACGTTAAAAAACTGAGATGAATAGTGTCTCGTCAAGATTTTGTTTTGTTGAACTAAAATTAGTAATGCGCGAAATTGAATAACTGAGCGAAGAATTTTTTAAAATAGCATAAATGTAGGTAAAAGATTGGAGGACTCAAGAATGCTAAAATTCATTGAAGCCGCTTGAAGAGTATTGTTCCCAGAATGTTAGATTTAGAGTTTAAGTAATTCATTAATTTCGATTATTTTAATGATACTATAATTTGTCGCATACCCAGTCCAAATAATGTTTTCTTCAGAAATCGGGAATTCATTTAAATGGTATTTTAAGCATGTATCTCGATCTGAAATAATTTTATAACTGCTTTTTATTCACTATAATTTTTTTGACTATTGATTATTATTTACATAGCATTATTGAAATTATTATTTTAAAAACTCCAAATTAATTAAAAATTCGTTTCCTGATTTGTATTAATGTTTTCTTAAATCCGCAACAGTTTTCAGTGTGGATCACTCAACGTGTTTTTATATAAATTCAATTTTTTCAACCAGATTTTTTAAAAAAATCAGTGATATAGGAATGAGGATTTGCTTCATTTGAAAAATATTTTTCGATGGTTTTTAAGGTAAAGCTACATTTAGGGAGAATGTATAAATCTATTCATATTTAAAATGGCATTTTATGACCGTAGCTTTCCTTCAGTAATCTTTATTCGTTCATTTTTATATATTAAATTTTATTTTAATTACAATCATTTCTTTTGTCCTTGCTGGCTGTTTAATTAACATTAGAAACTAGAAAGATCGCTTCAAATTTTGAATTCTGATGAGCGAATTTGCAGATTCAGCTTTTAGATACCAATATTTGCAAGGGAGTAGATTTTGGAGTAACACCAATAATATTTTTCTGGGAGAACGAGAGAGGCTTTTCCTTATGTAGAAAGTTAGTGCTTTTTGATGTCTTTTCATAGATTTTCTTGCTAGGGCACAGGTGAGGCTGACTTCATAAATATGCTCACCACCTTCCCTAGGAAACCAAAGGGACGAGTTTATTCTGGTCTAGCCCATCTATCCGGGGGAGTACGTAACATACTAACGAAGAGCTCAGCCTCTCTGCATGCATAGTATTTTTAGAGCTAATTTGGTTCGGTCGCTTAAAATCTTCTTAAAAAGATTGTTTGAAGCCATTAAAAAAACGCGGCCGATCATAAATAAATCTCTACGGTTTCTCATTTTACGTGTCTTTAGCTCTGAGATGAGTTCGTGAAAAAATGAGCGGCACCTGACCGACTTTACGGTTGACCGACCCTTGTATAAAAAAATCACCGAGTAGCGAAGAGATGCGAGGGTTTCGTCTTTGAAAACGCCTCGTTCTAAGGTTACACCAGGGACAGTTTCGCAGGAGAAGTCGTTTAGATCATTAGTGGCCCCCCAGCGTCGGTTTCCTTTGTTAAAGGGGGAAGCGCTCCATTTCCTGGACAGTTACGCGAGGCTTTTTGACTGCAAAGGTTATCCACCTTGAACAATCGTTTCCAAGAGACTATTCTTACATCAGAGGCAGGCGCGTAATGGGCTCTGTCTCAGTATTACACTTCCAATCCCCCCTTCACTCTGGTCGCCTATTCCTTCCCTTCCCTTCTCCACCCGCGTAGGCTTTCACACCAGAAACCCGCCGCAATTGTGTGCTTGCCTCCTTATCATCTTCCCTACTCCCACCTCCCCGTCTTTCTCTTCTTTCTTTGCGTCCTGTCCAAAGGAATGTGTCACAGGCACCGTGTCGACGTCTGGCTAAGCCACACTTTTAGAACCAAGGATAAGCGGGTCCGCGAATCATGCAAAAAAAATCCTCAATGAAATTAGAGTTACATAATGCATGAGGTTCTACTTCTACTAGCCGCACATCCGAGTTTGCCAGCTCATCAATCATCGCTGTGGATAAATACCTCGCGTGGGTGAGTGCCGTAAAAAAACTCGGCGTCTTGAGTGCCAATTATCCCAAGTGAGCATCGTTTGTCGTATTTTAATCTCGATCGAAGTAAAGTTAGGAATTTTGAACTGAATTTATCCTGCTGGAACTTTGGTTAGTGATTCGCGAGTAAACTTAATTTAAATTAATTAATGCATTGGATAATTTCTAATTATAAGTAACAGTTTTTGCGCTATTCTTCAAAGTACTAAACAACAACTGTTTTCTATGAACATGAATAAAATTAGCGCGTTTTTCTTCTGTTATTAAATTAAGTAATATTTTGTGTTTTATTTCGCTATGAGGATTTCTCCCATTAGACTAATTGGCGAACTGAGAAGAATTCGTAATTTGATCGCCAGTTATATGCTTACATTTAACTTATTTTATGTGGTTATACCGCCACATATTCGGTCTCTAGAGCCTTGTTTGTAAGTGGTATCAATGTGAAAATGTACGATCAATATTTCAACTTTCGATCTTTTATACGTTCGGAGGTATTAATATTTTTAATTGACCCCTACCCGACTCTAAATATTAAAAAAAAACAAATCCAAAGAAGAAAGTGACAGTAGTGCAAAAATCTACTCACCAAATTTCAGCTCTTTATCGTTAACGGTTACGTCACAATTTCAATTTAAGCAAGTGCACAGACAGATACCAAAGTGAAACTATTAGCGCATTTGTTTTCAAACGCGCTAAAAATGTATATACCTAACAAAAATTAAAATGAAACCATAGAATTTTATTAATATGAGAAATATCAAACCACAGTAGATGTAATGATTAAGCAAATTTGCAGTTCCGTTATTCTATTGGATAGCAATTTGTGTACTAAACAATTTATACTTGTTAATTTCTAAAAAAATTTTGGAGTACAGTTCTCCAATGTAAGAGTTCAAACATTGTTGAGAAAATATTTCATTATTCCACACTGTTGGTTTTATTTTACTCCATTTCGTACTATCAAAAAATGCTGTAGTAAGTCCAACTTTCATTTTAGGAAAATTTCACAATTTTGCCCAGAGACAAAAAACGTAATTTGACAAGGAATAATGTTTGATAATAGTCCTGTCGAACCCTTTTTTCACTCCTGTTGCTTACTGTCCTTATTTTCAGGATTAATTTCTAAAATAGAAAAGGTTAATTTACATTTCAACTAAATTATTTCTTTTCATGTCACAGGCTAAAGATTATTGAATCAACTTCCCTTGAAGCCTCATGTAATTCCCTTCAAATAATTTATCAATAATTACCGTTTTGATCTATTAAATCAATAATCATATAAATATAGTTACTTTATAGCATAGCTTTATAACCTGATTGGTACTTATCAATGCAAGATTATTGAGGTTATGCATCACAAAGATGTTAAATATCTATTTATTACATTATTGCATGGATTGCTGTTTCTGTGTAATTTTTCTTCAGAAATGCTCATGACAAATAACTATAGATTTATCACATTTTAGAATTTATTTTTAATTTATTTATTGATCCAATATGTAAAGAGAAAATAAGGCAGACATTGGATGATATCTAAACAAGGGAAAATGATTAAATTTTGATTATAAATAAAGATGAAACTGCTTATTTTTTATGATTTTAAACAGAAATAAAATCAATTGATACACATATGTGCATGGAAATTAGAGTAAACATGATAGAGATTACTTAAAGATCTTCAAAATTAAGACAAATGACTTGATGTTTTGATCACATAATCACATTGAATTTACCCCTTCCTGATGAGATCGACCAAATATATTGTCAAGGTATGGAAATGTAATGAAACTTTTCTTTCTATTTCAATTTCATGAATTATACTCACCAAAATTTTGTGTCTTTACAAATGACTATCCAACCTTTCTCTTCTGTTAACATTCTGTAACTCCTATTCTTAATACACACATTATTGCGTTTCTATGGTTTACTGTTCCAATTATTATTATATAGATAATTCTCACTCAGTTCATGGTTAGAATTTAATAGAAAAGTTATCCTATGTTGATTAAATTAGTGACTTTTCCATAATGTTAAACTTTCATAAATATTATTTAATTCTTTCCATAAAATTTCTCATACTTCTTGAAAATAAAACCCATTTTCTTTCATCCCCTAATTCAACTATAGGGAAAATTCATATGGATTTTCATAAGGAAAATGCAATTGACCAAAACACTTGATTTGAATCTTTTTTCTTAAGATAAATGGTTGAAAATATCTTAGCTACATGTATCTTATTCAATTTCCATATCTTATTTTGTCTTATTGTTTTACCCAAGTCTCGTAAAATCATAATGTAGTCCATTGGAAAATAGATAAGCTATAAACGTCTCATCTTAAAATACACAACTTCTTTATGTATTCACTTCAACTCTAACTAAATTCTTTTATCTCTGATAAAGGACGGGATATTCTATTTTAACATTTTTTAGAAATATGTTGACCCAGAAAGTTTTCTTGTTGTGTTTTTCAAAATAATGTGCACCTTTGTTTAAAAAAAATTCTTTTCTGATCTATCGAGGGACTTCCTTTTCACTTTTCTGTCATATAATTAAAAATTGTGAGAGAAACATTTTTTCTGTAAAACAAATGTAAATAAAAATGTTCATAGTGAAGGAAAAGTGGGAAGTATGCTTGCTTTCATCTTCTAATTATAGTTTAAATAATTATTTTCGAACATTATTTCAACATTGAATTTTCATTTCTTTACTTGGTTCATCAAAATATGAAGGTGATTAATATTGGCTGGGACGTAAATTGTTATCTTGTAACCACCTGAAAGCATAATAATATTGTGGAACTTTTTGCATCTTTTGGTTATCAAATAAAAACATGTTGACTGGCTTTCATGTTGTCTGCAAAGTGTCTATCTCACTTTCCATGCCAGATATCTGTTTAATCTTTTATATAATTTATACTTTAACATCCCGTGACTTTATTTATAGAAATACCTTTATTATTTCATTGTGAGCTATTTATTTAATTATTACTTAAATTGTGACCTTTTATTTTGGGATAATGCGTAAGTTAATGGTATTTTCGTTGTGGTCATATTTTACATGTATGCTCATTTCCTAAACTCTTACGATTTCGGATTTTTAAATGCGATGTTGCAATAGCGAATAAATTTTCAATTTTATTTTGTTTTCTTAACAAGAAAAAGCAATAAAAGTAGTCCTCTTCGGGATTTCCTTATGGCACACACTATGAATCACTCTTCGCTTCCTCTCATCTCACCTCTCTATCCCCACTTTAACATGTTTGCAGTTTGTTGATTGATGGTGTAAACAGGCAATCACTTCTTCCAGTTTTAGCCATCTCCATGAGTTATGCGTTTCATATGCGATGTTCAGTGAGTCATAGCCACTTCTCATTTTTTCAGTTATGGAACAAGGTCACATCAAAAATATTTTTTGACCTCTCGCAGATAAAGGGTGAATCTCGTATCATTAAAGTGTTTTTCTGATAAATTATTAGATTAAAGAAAGGCCCTTAATTTATTTAAACAATTTTTAGCGAAGTTGCATGTTTTCAGCGTTTTTGCAGAGGAAAAATTGATGTGTAATGATATTACATAAAATTCTACTAGATATTAAAACTGGTCGTCGTTAGTAGCCACAAAATAACTTTTTTATCAATTACTCATTTGTAAATCTGGAATCTCAAACTTTCGTGCACTTATTTAGAAGAAAGGATGGACTGTGTAACTTCCAAACAAATTTATTTCACGACCGGTTTCGCTAAAAAAACTAGTATCAGCAGGTGCACTTCCCTTGCATAAATGCAATGGTAACAGATTGAATATCATTAGAAATGAACTACATTTTGCTATTCGTCCATTTAGTAGAAACTACTGTTACGTGGAGTGTTTTTTGCCTTTATATAAACTCGTGTACTATGAACCTCGTTAGCTCGAATGTTTGTAACTTGAACGTTCCGTTAGTCGAAGTGGACATTTCTTCCACTTCATTAAATTTATTTTTTACTACACGAAGTAAACATAATTAGAATTTTTCTATTTTCTCTTGATGTCCAAGTTGCGAAAGTCAGACTGTATTTTGCGACTGATTCGAGGAACACATGTTTTCATAAAACACTTCCAAAACAATCCTCAACGCTCTCTCGGTAGAACGTTTCGTCATTTTACCACATTACTCACCGTGCCTTTGCCTTCGTAAGCTGGTCGATTTGCTCCTGGAAGTCGACGACAATTTCCTGGTGCTTGCGACGCAGCAAATGAGCGGTTTCTTCGGATTCAAGGTGGACATCCTCCAAAAGCTTTCGCAGCTTAGCCAATTCAGTGTCTCGTTTCTTGTTAATCTCGAACTTTTGAAGAGTAAAAAGGGGAGATGGCAGAAAAACTTAGGTAAATGCTGAAAAATTAGTCATCCCGTGACATACTTTTGCTCACTACAAGGGTTTTGTAATTTTTTCAATCCTTAGACTCTATGGCAAGGATGGCAAATACGTGGCACACGTGCGATTTTACTTGGCATGCTTAATATTGTATTTCCTGTATAAAATATTAAGTTCATTAGAGGAGTAAACTAGTGGCATGCGAAATATTCTGATGGTTCACATTACTTTCTTGCCACGCGACGCAAAAATCATTTGCCATCCCTACTCTACGACATGTTCCTTCAACGTATACATTTCTTTCATGCCAGAATAAAGATATCTGGCTTTGAAATAAAATAAATGACTTGAAGATCCATTAACATGAATATATTAATTGCAAATATTTTGGATTATGATCTAATTTATTTTTTTATTTTTCAGTTAAAATTACCATATATTGTAATTACAGGCAGAGGTTAAAACAGTTTCGGTCAAAATATATCTTCACAGTGATTATTAAATATTCTTTTGGTTGTTCTAATCAATTTTAATGAACTTATCTCGCGCATATTAACTGTAATTCGATCAGTTTGATTGGCAAACTTATTTGGAATGAGTCATTCGTAACGTTGCTGTAATATATTTGGAAGTTGAATGAATCCATCCCTTTTTCCTCGGCATAGTTTTAATGGTGCCACTTTATTGATTTTAATACTAATCGCATAGTTACTATGGTCCCTATGCACAGATTTCCCGTACTCACTTGGCTTTCTGCACCTCCTTCAGCCTCCTCCAGCCTTTCGGACAGCTGGATCACCTGCACACTTAAGTCGGCTTTCTCACGCTCGATCTGAAACAAAGAGATAATGAAAACCATTTTAATTATTAAGTTAACAAGCGAAATAGGTTTCGTTACTTTATTTAAGAATTACGGCGAGATTCGCTTGAAAATGTTGTAGGCCAGATTTAAATCGTGTAATTGCTATTTGACAGTTTGGTATCATTAGCGCTTTTAATAAAGGAATAAATCTGAGTAACATTAGCCTGTATAATAAATAGTAAACGTCATTCAAACAAAGAAATAATTATGTATAGCAGCTACGGTATAACTGATTGCTGTAAACAACGGTATGTAACCTCAGCTTTGAATTTCATGAGAATGTTGTCGTAAATGCCTTTATATATTTTTCGAGTGCAACTAACATTTTAGCGATCCTAAATTCAAAACTACAATTAACTTGGTTTTTGATTCACGAATCACCATTTAATTAAAATTAAAATATCTGATTATTTATTAATTTTGGAATGTATGTTTCGATAGAACTGTAAGTGAAAATATACTTAACGTAAAATCAATTTTTTATTCTAAAACCATATAATTCATCCCATATTTTAAAGCGTATTTTATTATTGGTTAAATATTCTAGTTTGATGTATAACTTGCTATTGGAAAATGAAGTTTGTATGCAGATATGTTATCAATTGATGAATCTCCCGATAACTGCTTTATAACTGTTATGTTTACGTAGTTATATTTTTTAAATGTTTACATTTTAATTGTCTCTAGAAATCGGTGCATGTTTTTCTTGTCATATTAGCCATTTATTTATTCTCGCTAAAGCAACCCGTATTTTTCGGCATATAAGATGCACTATTTTCCAGAAAAATGCTTCCCAAAATCAGCCACGTCTTATAGACCGAAGGTATTCAGTACTAACATTCACGAACCGACTTATCCCCAAAATGTAACAATTGGCAATCATTCATCGCAAAAACATTAAAATATACTTTATGTATAATTAATAGTGAAAAAATTGTTTATGGATACAGTGAATCCTTATGCAACGTGAATTACGAGGACATTTTTATTATTGCGCTTTAATACATTTCCGCTCACAGTGATTACAATTTCGGCACGTTTGCGATGTTTTAGTTTCTAATGAGCCGGTTGAATAGCGCGACTAATGCCACGGAGCAATAGAATTCGTGCAGATGTCATAAATATTTTATACATATCTAGGATAAATAACGTTACGTGTATTAATATCGCAATGGCTACAAGAATGAAAAGATATGCCTACACTATTAGCTAGAAGCTACAGGTGATGATTCAATGTGCAAAAACGCACGGAAACCGAGCAGCAGCACCTCATTTCGGTCCACCTCCCACAGGAAAAAATGATCCGTGAATGGAGAAAACGAGAAAAACTGAAGCTGTCGGAATAAGAGAAACATTGGTCTTACATGGCCACAACTAGAGGAGGAAGTGACGGAGATTGAAGAACAGACGAAGTTTGGTAAAAAGAGATGGAGAATAAAAAGGACTAGTTGAGCGTACATGTCATTATTGCATATAGATTCCATTTATTATTTATCCCATTATATTAAAAATCATCTTGCATTTAAGTTTAAGTAAGTACAATTAGTAAAGGGTACTATCTATACGTGCGACATGTGCGGCACACTCCGACAGCATTAATTAATGCGAATGCCGAATTCACGCAGGACACAGCTATACAAGTCTTGAAGCAATTATTTATGTTTTAGATCATCCCTATTTACTTTTACGAATGAAGTTTATCTAAAACGTTATATTTAACTGTTATCACGCCTTAATATTTTCTGTAAATATGACTTAATCACGGCTGGAAGTGATACACGACGTTGCCCTTCCTAAATGCCTTGGTGAACCAAAATACTGTTTTTCCTGAAAAGTCTTCTAATCTTAAAATACGGTGCTTAAAAATAAGCCATGGTTACAGTATTAGTGACTACTTTATAGCACCAATAAGCTCGATGATTTCATTGATTAAGAATTCCGACTGAATCACAGGAACGTGTTTTGTTTCCTATTGTACCATCCAGCTAAATGATTTCAGAGAAACTAGTTTTCGTCTAGCTTCCTCAATAAGTTTTACAAAAAGCACAGCATGACTAGCCGCAAAACTTTTGAAACTACACATGGGCTATGATGCTTACATGTTAAATCTGAGAAATTCTAAAAAATACAGATACTAAACTTTTAATTTCTAAACGTTGTCGAACGAGATTTCTCAAAATGTAAAGGTATTCTATACGTTATAAGAAAAGCATTTCATCAAAGAAATTAATGTAATTTACTGCTTCAATTTAAGCAGGAGTATGAAATACCACATTATTTATGAAGCAATGCTTAGGAATATCCGCGATGATCTTCAAGTATTTCAAAGGTTTTCAAAAATCTCTATTGGATGTTTATTGCGAGTCCTTTCCGAATATATTAACATATGAATTTTTCTGTGATGGAACTTCCTGTAATATATTTTTACCTATCCACGACCGGTGCCAAAAACACCTTCCCTACTAAGTCACTGTAATTGATGAGGGATGCGTGGACCCAAAGATGAAATAACCAAAGTATCAAATTTGGGTATCTATATATAACGCTCTTTTTTACATATTTAAATCCATTTTGTTATTGATTTGTTTACGTTATTTATTAATTAATTACGTATACAAAGTAAATGCATAAAGCATCAGTCTAGTTTTGTGTTGACATTTTCTTATCATAAAAATATACCTGTAATATCGCTCTTGAAAGCGATCTTTTCAACGATTTGCAAAAATTGATAACAATTGGTAATTAAAATTGTGGTCTCCTTTGAAAATACTACTTTAATTTTTTCAAGAGTGCACTATAAGCTGTCTTTTGACATTCAGATAAATACTTAAGGAAAATCAATGCTGTATAGACGTTTGAGAAAGTTATATATTTATGGTCATACTTAATATATTTGCAGTTAAAATACAATTATTGTGACGTTGGCAACATTGATTTTAGAGTCGATTTTACAAGTACTTTCTTCATTTAAACATCTGGATGAAGCCGAATTTATAAAATAAGGGATAGAAACTTTTAAACAAATAAAGATATTTTAGAATGAACGAAATAAGAACTTGCAAATGTGTTCACCGGTGGTGTTGGAATAAGTTCCCCCCTGACTCACACTATCCTCTTCCTCCTCCTTCCCCTGCGTCTCTCTCCGCTCCTCCTCTGTCTCTCTCTTTCTCTCTCTCTCCCTCAGACGTCTAAATCTGGACCTTTAGTCAGCCAGTCTTTTACTCTTGAAGCACCTCGTCCCTTATCCCAGAGGAAATTCCTTGTGGGCGGACATTTTCTTGTATAAGGATGAAATCTAAGTCGGCTAGTGCCTGTAGGAACCCCCGACATTAATTTATTCGCCCAATAAATTACTATTTCCACAACGGAAGAAGGAAAATTTTTATCCCCGTCTTAAAGAATTCGCTTAAATCCAAATATTTTAAGGGTCATATCTATTAACTAAGTTCGAGCAGACTAAATGGTAGATTTAAAAATACTTTAACGCTTGCGTAGAAAATTAAACGAATTTTCATCTCCGTTGAAAGGTTATTTTATTTTATAAACGTGTTAATTATGGAATGCCATAAAGTTACGGCGCATTCTATTAACTTCATAAAAATATCTTTCATAACAATTTCATATCTGTAGTATAAGATAATCAATTTCGTATCGTATACAGTATTACTCGAAGAAACCAAATTTAAGTACTAAACAGAAATACAATAACAATATTAATGGAAATTTTTACCCGCAAACTGACATTTCTGCGAAATACTTCGTTCACAAATACTCTCAATGTAGCGGGACTGACGGATAACGTATATCTTGATCAAAACTAAAGTAAATGAATTGATTTTAAAATTCGTATTCGGAAAATTCAAATATTCCAGATTTAATTTTGTACTGTCAAAGAAAAAGTCGATTCTCTCCTATATCTTTACAATAAGTACTGCAAAAATACGCGTTAATCCGATATTTTCGGGCCCATCTTCCTGAATCGAAAGTAGGACGTTTTGAAAACTGCAATTGCGCTGTCGTATGGTAAAGAGGAGGATTATGCGGATCCCTGGAGGAGATGATGACCGCGCGGCTGCACGCGTTTTTCCTCCGCGGTTTTCCCGAAAAAACATTTTCCCTCCGCCATAAGCGATCCACGCAACTCTCATTGGAATGCAGCCAAAGGAAGAGAGAGAGAGAGATGAGGAAGGGCGATCTTCTATTTCGGAAGGTATGCGTCCAAAGGGGCTCCCTTCCCTCCATCTCACTTTCCTCACCTTAAGTCCCCTCAGGCCCTCCGTCCCCCCTTAACCTCTTCTAACCTCCCCATCCAATCCTTCCTCCGTGTCTTTCCCACTTTTTCTCTTAACCTTTCCTTAGGCCAACCCTTAAATTTTTTTAATATGCTCTCTCATTTTTCGTTTGTCTAATTATTTGTGCCTCGGATTGAAGTTAGCCTACACGTTTCTATTTAAATGTAGGAGACTAATGACCTTCATTCGAAAATAATAATAAGAAAGAAGCAGATCAATGCAATTCACCTAAAAAAAACTCGGGTATTATGGGCCTCGCAGACTCATTTGTATTCTATTGGACAATTTAACGTGTTTGACGTTTTTCGCGTAGAGACGGGAGTCATAGCGGTAATTTGTTCTTTTTTATAGCTGACACGTAATTCTGGCATTGTTTCTTCTATTTCAACATGAGAAATCGCCAGCCTAATAAATTAGGATTTTACTCATTTTAGGCGCCATCGTCGTCGTAAAGTGGAAGTCTTTATGGACAATGGGCGCGCGTCACTTTTTAAATACTTCTGCGATGAGGACTCGTGCGATTGATTTAGTGGCTTTTTGTTATTTTTTCCAGTCAAAGTCGGTAATGTGATTTATATGTGACGACAAAGATTTACAAGAGTATACAAAAGAGTTTTCGATGCATATTTACCATTCACATTGCATTAATGAATGTATTGGCATAATCCATTATTTCTGCTTAATCAAATTTTAAATCCGTCACAATTTTATGAAAAACGTGATTGAGACAAATGACGAGATCTGTTAAAACCTTAGTTTTTAAAAAAGATACTTCACTATTTTTATAGCATGAAAAATAATCTTAATTCTCATAGTAAATGAATATATTTATTCTCATTCTCTTGAATATATGAGTATTGATTTAAAAATCCTCTTATTACCACATTAGTAATCCGCTACAAATAGACAAACTTTGTCACCCTCTACTGAGTTATTATATCACAAGTATAATCAAGGATGTGGAGATTTAATCTTCTCAAAGTATTCATTTCAGCTATGTCAATATTTCATAGAGTTCCAAAAGCTATTGAAGGAGCCGTAGAAAGATTTTTCTGTTATTTATATCTTTATATAAATCAATATAAGTCAACGGGTAACTTTAGCAATACGATTGAATCCTTACTAAGAGTATAGAATTATTAGTAATAAAACAAAAGAATTCTCACTAAAAATGAGAGCTAAATTATTGTCCAGGCTTACATAACTTCCACTAAAAGAATTTTTATACATTCCTTGGCATGCTTTTTGAAGGGAGCATATAGGGACATTAGGGTGTGTTAAAGGAAAGAGTTAGGGTAAAATCTGGAAGGGAAAGGGAAGGGTAAGGACTGAGGTCAAGGCCCTGCGCTTCTCATTCTATTACGATCATTTTTATAAAAATTAACATGCGTAGATATCTAATTGTAGCTCAATGTATGCAATGAGTTTATAAATAAAAACTGAAGTATTTTATGAATACTCACTAGAGTCAAATGAAAACACGTGAGCGCGTATTTTACAGTTTTTATTCAAAAATAAAAATTTAATGAATAAATTTTTCAGGTAATTCTGGAAATGTAAAATTATGAAAAACTAAACGCAAATCCATTTAATTATTAGCGTTTATTAATAGATGAATAGAAAATTCTCTTGTCATAAATCATCTAATAATATTGATTGAAAGTTAAGGAGGAAGAAGGAGAAAACTCTTGCACTTAAAAATAGTTCAATTGTTTGTATTAACTTTTTAGCTATTACCTAACATCTTTTCTTTCATAGCAGATCCTCCATTTTGCAATTCAATTTGTGGATGATGAGTTAATGCGACAATCCATTTTCCCACAAAAACAATGGCGCTACCTTGCTAATCCCACACACGATTGGTATTTTGGCCGCAGTTCAGACATTCTCTCAATAACGTTCGATTCGTTCCAACCCCATTCTTTACCACCCTCTTGCCTTATAGCCTCCTCCTGCCACTATTTTTTCCTATCCCATCTTTTTTTCCTTCCAACTGCATCCCAACAATATACTCTGACCTTCCTAAACTCCATATCAGATATCCAGATATCACCCGCTATATTCGCGTTCCGGATAGAAGGTGTTCCTAAGACAAAGGCCCCCAGTTAAGATAAGGCTCCACAGTTAGAGGCTCCGCTTAAGGGAGAGACAGATTTGACGGTCTAACACCTCTCTGTCTCTTCACTCATATAGTGGGCTTCTGGGATAGATAGGTGTCGCAACGGAGTTCCCCGGGGTGTCGGTGGAGTACCGCCTTATTTTCAGAGTTAGAAGGGGAAGCGGTCGTCCTTAGAGGGATGGGGCGATAGGAAGAGGGAAAGACGGAGGGGAGAGAGAGGGAGAAGGAGAGGAAATGTCGAGGAGAACACTCACCCTCTGTCGCAGCTCCCTTTCGGATTCCAGGTCTTCCTGGAGGAGACGGATTTTGTCCTGCAAGGAAGGGAGAGTGCTTTTAGATCAAGAGATTATGATGCATGTGCAAGAGCCATGAGTTAGATAATATCGCGATTAATTATAGTAATAAATCAGTTTGTCGAGAGTATTACGTTAAACTGTTAATTACAAATGAAAAAACGAACCGGTGAATTTAATGAAGAATTTTTTTTCATTTATAAATATAAAATATTATGTTTATAATTTTTTTGCGTTTTTGAGATATATATTTAATATATATAATTTTTATTAAGTGCAGTATTTATAATTTAAATGTCAAAAGTGAGGAATGTGTATGATTTTTATCACAGAAACACCGCAAAGGATCCTCTTAAAAATATTGATAATGACATCGATTATTTTCTTGTTACAACTTTTTTTTTGGACTTTTAGAGGTCTTCGAAAACTTTAGGTTTTTTCACTGCACTTCGTACACGTCCTTAGGCACTCATCCGAGTCCCGAGGGAGACAGGGCATGTGGTTCCTTTCGCGATTTTTTTCGCGAATTTATTACTCCGCGTTCGTGCACATTTTCACCCCCGTTCGAAGCACGCCACTCCGTAGTACGAAACATCTGCCGTCAGAACCTCACTGTTAGGCCACCCACCCAACCCCCATCGGACACAACACGCTGCCTACCTCCAACCTGGAGAGAGCACTGAGGTCGGCGGTGTACTCGATGCTGACGTCGGCATTGCCTCCGCCAGTCGATCGGTACGTGTAGGATTTAGTCGTCTTGGAGACTGATGCGGACATCTTGGCGGCGGTTCGTTTGTTTTTTCAAGAGAAATCCGCAGTCAGGCACTGGTCGAGCACTCTCCACTCCTTACCACACGGACTTTGGGACGGGAGGACGGGTTAACTCTTCTGCCGCCACGCTCGGACTGTGAGACTCAAACCTTGCCTCCCTGCTCCCTATCTCTCTTTCGCTATCTCCCTCTCTCTCTCTTTCTCTCCCTTTCCCGCCCTCTCTCTTTTTCTCTTCCCCTCTCCCTAGTTCCCTGCACGCGGCGTTGGAGGAGCTTGGATCAGGTGGGGATGGATCACCAGTACGTGCGCGAGGAGAGGAGGGGGGAAAGGACAGTGGGGCACGTAAGGGGCGAAGGGTGGAAAGGGCTGCGTGGGCAGAGGTAAAAGGGTTGAACGGGGAGGGACGGAAGGGGGAATAGGGTTTGGAGCGGAGGAGATCGGAGGAGGAAGATGGGTGGCGGCTGTTTCCGGGGTGGGGACGGGAGGGGGCGCGGGACTATTCCTGTCCTGCCCCGGATTCTCCGAGTGAGGCGCTCCTCACTCCGTCGCCTAATCTCGGGTTACCGCGCACGAAGCGGGGAGGGAGGGGAGGAGGAAGGCGCGCCCCCTCCTTTTATAGACATGGGGGCAATTTCGAGAAAGAGAGAGAAGGACGAGGGCGCCACGAAGCGGTAGGAGGTTCCGCGGGAGGCGAGAGGACTCCGCGAAGGCTCCACCGGATGCTTCGGGCGAGAGAAGGGTGTCGTGGGGAGGAGGGGCCTTGAGGGGTAACCGAGCGAAAAAGTTGGAAAAGCGAACCCTCTCTTTCTTTCTCTCTCTTTCGGCCCATCCGTTTCACCCTCATTCCCTCTCTTTCTTTCCCTCCCACGCACGCCGTACTCCATCTCCCACGTCGCTTCACTCCCTTTCCTTCCTCTCCACTCTTTTTTCCTTAACTCTTTCTCTCTCTCTCATGTTTCGACCACCTCCCTTCTTTCTCTCTCATCTTCTTTTTCTTTCCCGAGTCGGCTTCTCATGAGTGATCTCTTGAGGAACGGAACGAAGGGCAGTGTTGCAGGCAGATGAGCCGTCGGCATGTTGGATGCGCTCGTAAATCAATGGTCGGCGATTAGGCGGGAGTTGACAAATACGCGGAAGAAATCAAACAACTCCGTGGGAGAGGGGCAGAAAAAAGTATCTCAAGAGGAGATGTTTAAGGAGGCTTATTCTGACCGCTTTTTCTTAAAGCGTCCGATTATTATTACAGGTTAAAAGGTTATGGATATGACCGCAAAGTACTGATGTGGGAAAACAGTGAATAACGAAGATCAAAAGAAATTGAAAGGGGAATTATGTTAGTGGGGCAATAAAAACTGATAGATCGTTTGAATTTATCGCCGAGTCTCGTTGGTGGTGCATTGCTCTTGTACTTTGCGATAAAGGAGAAGGCGGTGTGGAATGCTAATTATCCTCCTTCATTTATTGCTTCACTTTTTATTAATTTTATTAACGCTGAGTTATCTCGATTTTACGACTGATGGTAGCATCTGAAATCGTTAAATTATGAGATTTATTAGGGATAACATCCAGAAATTTAAGACGCGGTTGTTTTGAACTCTCTCCTAATTTTCTCTGCATATCATCAGTTTTCCTCCAAAACTTTTGTGGAATAGGGACGAGAATAAAACTAGACAATGCAGTTCGAAACTCCCATCATCCATGGAAGCTAGGCCAACGAGGGGAGTTAGGAGAGGCTCATTCCAACCTCCTTCCTTCGTTCCCTTTCTTGCTCCTTCTCAACTTCCCTCTCTCCCTTACTTCCTCCTCCTTCCAAAATCCTCCCTTCCCACCTCTCTCCCCTCCCTCCCACCACTATCTCATCCTTCCCTCCCACAGTCCTCATCTGGACCCTAACGGACCATTCACAGGGTAGGGAGACAGTGTTAAAAGCTAGCTAAGGATGCATTTAAGTGGAGGATTCGAGGTGTAGAAGAGGGGGAGAAGGAGATTTAGAGTGTGAGGAGAAAGGGAAGGCGTTTAGAACTTACGGTGGTTTTGATCTCTGGAGATTGACCAGGGACGGTCGTTACCCTCTTGGAAGGAGGAAGGAGAATCGGTGGTAAGAGGTCAGGATCAGGGAACTGATAGAAAATAAACAACCGATAAAGGGTATAGTCGTGTTTTGAAAGAGGGAAACTGCGTTTTTATGTGAACTAATGTGTGTTTCTGAGAATTTCAAATGCCATGTCTTGTTACTGACATTGCATGTTGCTGGTGTATAAAATGGCATATGAAACTTCCAAGAAAACTGAGTAACGGTGACCGTCGCGCTTTAACATTGATAGGGATGATTTACCTTGAAAATACGCGAGAATGCTCGATTTCTATTGTTTTTATTTTTTTGGCTATGGTACATTATATATTCGAATACGCAGAAGAATATTTGTGTCACATTTTACCTAAGAATATGGCCTAAATAAATACCTCTATAATTTTTGAAGAATCAAATGATAACTTAATATAAAATTATTTTTAAATTTAGAAAGAGGAAAAATTTTGTGCAACCATCTAGGTTTTGATTATATTCTAAAATTCATGTATTTATACCCATAGTTTTGACAGGTACCTCCAAATTTTGTACGACCGCAGAAATAGCCAGTCGGAGAAGTCTTTATGATTCTAGTAATGTTTATACAATATTTGAAAGCCGATGAAACCTAAACATATGATTTACAAGCCTGTAGATTAAATTTAAAAATTTCATTGTCATTATATCATTTTTCACGAAGTAATCGGCTATCATTGAACGGAGTAAGTTATTTCTAGCAAATATGATTTGACGAGAGGCAGATAATTTCACATGAAATGCATTTCTTATTATTTTCACCGAATATCCCATAGGATCAGGGACGGATTGTGAAGTTTTACTTTATATGATTCAACTTCCTTATATATTTACATTCAGAGCGTATTAAAAAATATTCCAAAATTAAATAATTAAATAATGAAACTCCATAATAGCGGAATGAGAGTGATTTGAAATAAAACAAATAGGATTTTATAAGGCTTGTGATATTTCCATAAACGTATGTTTAGTACAAAGTCTATAAAATTGTTTGCAATTTGTTTTGTTTCAAATTACACTAATGTTCTTAAAATGAATAGTTTTTTATTCAAACTGATTGACTATTCTTGTTCTAGACAAGGTTTGAAATCATAGCATTGAATTTTAAAAATTAAGACCAAAACCTATTGCAAATCTTATGTATTTTCGAAGCAGCGTACATTTGTATATATGGTTATGTAAAGTCTGAGTAAACAATAATCGTAGATGGAATTTACTTTTTACACCGTCAGAAATAGAAAGTGATATCTAGTATGGCCACGTGAGAGATTATCCATGGGATGGTTGTAGTTAAAAATGACTTCTTTCCATGGGAATTCATCTTCAGGCTAATCCCATCCCCATCCTGATGCTAATTTTTAGCTCATTGTGAATTTTAAAGGTTTTAAATATAAAATGATTAAGTGCATGAATGGCGTAAGTTTATTTTGCACCTTTCGAATTTTCGCAGATTCTCACCCACGGTTCAGAGAATTTGCGTGGTCACTATATTTCATCACTCGCGAATGAAAGACATAGATTCAGGATAAGGGATTCAGCACCTCTACTGGTCTGTGTTGGTCTTTGTGATCGGGTAATTAATCACAGGCTCATCTTCAGCATCTAACCCGCAATCATTGATAGAATATCTAAAGGAAAAACTTTTATTCCATCTCTATGTAGGAAATACCTGTAATTGTATATTGTTTTGGCCCTGTCATTGTGTAGTGATTCATTGAAATTGCCTTATCATTCTAATTATATAGCGAACTACATCATTTTATTTTTAATTTTAATAACTTAAAAAAATTTACCGGAGGCATTAGATATTTTTTATCTCAATACCTCAAAAATGAAAACTGTTATTACTTTTTTCGAAGGTCGTCCAATCAAAACCACTGCTGGACATTTTTAATACGAATCAATTGGTTAGAAAGCAGAAAAATAATTAATCGTTAAGATCTATTTAGAAAATTGTTTAATCAAAATCGTAATTTATAGGATTATTTCACATATTATCAAAGTTTATGTGAGGTTTTCTTCATCATTGATTCATCTCATATAAAACTCATTTCTGGAAATATTGACAAAACCCGGCATTGATTAAGTCCACCAATGCACTTTGATGATTAATTATTTAATCGAGTTGATAAAGTATATTAATCATAAAAATAATCTAATCGAAAAATTAGCCATAATTTTTTCCATGTTAATTTATGAATCATAATTATAAATGCATATTTATGTACATACGAGAAGATTTACCCGGCTTCGCAAGGGTTGCTGTTTAAATGAAATATAGAACACTAGCAAAAACGCCCGGCTTCGCTCGGGAAAGAGATTTCTTTTAAGTAGCAAACGATTTTTATTATTTTTATTGATATATAACTTTTGATGTCATATTACAATAAAAATAATGCAATAAATTTTGAAATTTACTTACTTTGCCGTTGGGTACCCCAAGTTTTGAGTGTATTGTAACGTTTTACCATTAATATAATTACGCATTAATGTCTTACTTAATATTCACGTGGATAGATGCATCAAAGCCTTTAAAGCAGCAACATAATTATGTGGATTATGTCAATACTATTAGCCAAAACTTAAACAATAAACATCTTGGTTACACAAATGTAAGTAGATGTATCGATTTATGTTGCGATAAATCTTTCAATGTTAATGGTAAAAGATAACAATGTTCTAATATTACTTAAAAATCATTTAACTCACTTTATAAGTATTCATAGACTATATTTAGGTATTAATCCATTTGTACCCTTTATCTTGGCGTGGTCTATTATTCCTCTACGGCACGCCACGGCGTGGATTTTCCTTCCTTTACGTGGCTATCTCCCTTTGAAGAGGACAACAATTAAGAAATTTAGCTTTGTTGTCACCTGGAAAATGCTCATCTAAACCGACAAATTTTTCTATAGCTTTAGCATGTAATACAACAAAACATGAACAGAATTAAAATATTCAGTCTTTCTTGCGTAAAATAAGCCATTTTTCGTGATCGTAAGTTAATATTTAGGTATATTTATATCCACATCATTGAAGGACTGCATGACATTTCGACGTTTCTCCACACCATTTCCCATGCATTCTTATGGATATAGTATTTTGTTGATCCCATGGAGTATAAGAGACCCCACGGTCTGCAAACCTAGACCAAGTTCTTCCTTTGGTCCATAGGATGGCCCATGAAACTTTTGACTTTGATAAGTTCAACGGTGAAAAACGTATAAAGAACATACATACATACACACTTTAAAATATTTATAAGATTTTATTACTAAAATTTATATACTTGATTTAAAACTTTTCATATCGATTTTTTAAATACAAATTTTCTACTAATTTACTACTTCTTAATATTAAGGTTAACTATATATAAACTAATTAATAAATTTATTAATCGCACTTAAAATCATACAAAATAAAATACGTAAATACTCACCAGCAATGTTGAAAAAACGTTAAATTCAAATTTAAATTAAATAATATGCTATATTATTACATCACGTTTAAGCACGATTCACTAAATAAGAATATTTATTTATTAACTAAATAAATAAACCGAAACAACATTAAGTCCTTGGACTTTAACAATAACATTGTCGTAAAGGTATTTATCGTTAAATTAATGAGAATAAACGTGAAATGCGAGCGATTTCGAGTCAAAGACGAAAAATGACGATAAGAATATGAAAATATGACCATTATGATTAAATACTGTGCAGGTACGAAGTTCGTACGACAAGTTGTCGAATTTATATAAGCAAATGAATGAAAGTCTGCACATATAAAAGTCAATTTTTACGTGTTATCTTATGGGGAATAAAAAAAGGCGAATAACCTTTTTATGGGAAATCTGTCGGGAATTTAAACTACCCTACGGCCTTTCCCTTGGTGCTCCCAATAATCGTGCCAAGTTTCGTTACGATACCTTTGAAGGTGTGGATTTTTATAGCGTAATATACATCCAAACATTTGAAATTATAGTATAGATATAGTTTTAGGCAAATAAAGTATTGAAGCACCGCTCACAGTGATGGTTCTTAAAAAAGTATGCTTGCTTTTAGTCAAAAAGAGTTAGGCACGGGAGGCATTTTAGATTATTTGTAAAAATATATCATAAAGATATACATAACCTATAAATCGTCAAAATTTATAATGGCACGCCGACAAATTTAGAAGATTTAGAAGAGAGCAGAAAAACATTTCGCCATCTTGTATTAATGGCGAAGCCATAAACGAAAAATAAATAATTATATTTATATTTTGGCAATTTATAGCAGCACAGAACTTGAAGGAAAAAGTTTTAGTTTTCGCTGAAAAATGAGCAGCGTTTAAAAGAGCCACAGAAATACATTTTCTTTGGAACACGTTTATTAGCTGAAACGCATAGCTTTTTAATTTAATTCAAAACTTATTGCTAACAACGTAAATTCTGAAAATCTATAAATTCAAAAATGTTGTTTTTTTCTCTAAAGTAGTCGTTATAACCTGCTATTTGGAAATAAGTTTTCATTGAAGTACTATTTTTCCATTTAAAAATATTTATTCATTATGGCATAACGATTGGGTTTAATGCTGCTTCTTATGATATCAATATTACAAAACCTGCCGTTGTTACTTGCTCTGTTTTCATGTTGCATAGCATTTATCTGTAAATTTATTATTACATTTATTATTTCACAGAATAATTTGCATACGTATTTACCCATGTATATGTATGTATATTAATGTATATTGCCGGTATAGCGCCGTTGGTTTAGGCAACACCTTCGATTCAGCCTCAAAAGCGCTCGGTCTCATCATTAATAGTATCTCTTGCACATAAACTATGTATTTCTACATTCTTTGCTAGAAATAAAAAATACAAAATTCAATTTTTCAAGATAATACACTCCTTTATTGTGTTTGAGCATAAAAAGACTTACAGCTCAGTATGTCTTGCAATGATGTGCGAAATTCTTGTCTCACTTTGTTCTTAGTTTCTCCACCCCGTATTCCACTGAAATGGTAACGAACGATCAGTTTTACTGGCAAGAAAGTGCAACGCAGAGGAAATTAAAATTTCTGATGCTTTAAGGGCAGTTTGTTTATAAATATTCTTCTATTTGTTGTAAAAGTACTTTCTCTCTATATCCACATTTGGCTCTCGGCTGAAAATTTTTCTTATTAACTTTATGACGAAGCTTCAATGTGTTGTAATTAAAATACATGACAGTGGTACCCATAAAAATGAATAATTCCAAAATTTGTATAAAAGCAAGCTCATTAGGTTAGTGGCGTTTAGGTAACAAAAAATAACAATGAAATAACCCAATTTATCGACAAATAAACATCCATCGGTTACTTATAAATAATTAAACGGTTTCATACTCATTTTCCTTGGTAGTGAACGCATTTACTCGGGTAATGTACTTCCTTTTTTCTCAACGCGTTTGTATCCATTCAAAGGTCATATCGTACGCCATCTTACGAATGACTATACGAAAGGTGGGCGTCGCCCTTTGGGGCACAGGTCGATCATATGCCGTCTGATTCTGATAGAAACTTAGCATTCGCACCTACACTCTCTCTCTCTCTCCCACCTAATCTACCCCCACCCAACGGCCACTCCCCTCCCCTCTCCCCTACACGCCTCCCTTTTCTCATTGGTCAAGCTTTCCGCGTCCTCTTACTCGTTTAATTCAACTCCCTCCCTTCCCGCTTCGCCCGTTCATGCGATAAGGTAATCCGCCATTGCGCATTTTGCTTAGATATTTTTTAAAATTTCACATCGAAGTAATCGAAGTATTTTGGATGAATAGGAAGTATCGCACGGGAGAAACTACAGGAGGCTTTCAAATAGGATTTGTAATTTCTTTGCTTTTAACTGTTTATTTCTCTGACATTTTTTGCCGTACTGACTATTCTCCGCCTTATATAGATAATTTAGTCTTGAAAAGTACTTATCGGATTGATTTTTATTCGCGTTATTTATCTTTGATTTTTTACAAACGGCTTTCCTGTAATTTTAAAGTACTTATTTTATGTCAAAGTTCTACTGATATTAGTGAAATTTACTATGCATATTCTTGCATTTCTTGTTGCGTGGTGCAAAGCAAATCAAAACATTATATCTAATATTCTTTATTATAATAAGTGAAACTTTTTGCAATCCTAGAACGGCAATACACTTAAAGTTTGATAGTAATTTCATAAACAACTGAAACTCGTAAACTCCTAATTTTTTATTAAAATATGATCCTACTACAAAGTTAAAATCACACACTGCACTGGACTGGATAAAAATGGAAATTCTTTCTGAGGTTTGGTGCCAACTAATGAACTTTATGCTTAGGCTTTCATGGAAGTCCATAATTTATGTAACGGTGTATGGATCTGAGACAGGAGTTTGGCGCAGCCCCGCAGTTTTATGTAATTTTATAATCATTGTAAAAGTTTTTTAATTCGATTTTTCACAACGGGCCCGCCGAACCTCCCAAAATTCAACAACAGATCCTACCAGGCATGCTTCTGCTTAATGTACAGAAAAATGTATCTGTCTGTGGAATTTTCTCATTATTTTGGTGTAAGCTACATGTATTTTTATTCCTTTGTGAACAATAATTATTTCTGTAAATGATTCCTCGAGTCTTCTATTTATACTTACCCTTGTTTCGTCTCCTCCTATTCCTTCTGTTCATCTCTGGTCTGATCATCTTTTTTTGGTCGCTTCTTATCTCACGGGAACCGATCCAGATTTTATTTCGTCTAGCGATGGTCAGTTCTTGTCATGCCTCCTCCCGACTGCCATATCAATTTTTTCTACACTTCAGTTACGAATCGTGGACTGCGGAACAGACCCATTCATCCCTCTCGTTCTTTCCCTTCTAGTGGTACCCAGAATGCACCTCTTCCATGCTTATTTGGGTCGTCTGAAGATTCTGGACGACTCCTGCGCCGTGTCCAAGTTTCTGCTAGGCGAAAGAGAAATGTATATATATAACCGATGAGTGGCGCTAACCCGAAAGTTTTTGAATCGTATCTCTCACCGTTCTTCCTTCGACGCGGTGGTGTTTCTTAGAATTCTTACGATTCCTTTCAACACCGTGTTGCCCCATCGTTTATGCTAACGCGCCCCTTTTTTCATCCGTTTGTTATACGTCAAGAGTTTAGGAGATCGAGGATAGTACACAGATATCGTAACCTGTTTCCCTCTCTCTCTCTATCAAAGTTAAAAATGAACGTTTTCCTTTATGGCAACCCACTTGGCCTCTTTCTCCCGGCTATTGTGATGGATTCGGCGCAGTATGGGATATACCGACAGAGAGTTCTATATTGAGATGGAGTTTACCCCGCATACCGCGATATGCCCGCGATAAAAGGTTGTTTATTAACAACCGAATGACGGGTTTGATTATATCCGGGAATTTGTGCGACGGGGAAGGGAGAGACAGAGAGATGGATGATATAAAGGAAGGGAGAGAGAGAAAGGAGAGAAAAGGAAGGGAGAGAGGCGTGGAAGGAGAAACGGTTGAGAAAGGAATCTTTCTTTTTCCGGGCGAGATTAGGATTATCGAGGCCTTTCTTTTCAACTGGAGAGAGAAGGGAGGTGAAAGAGGGCGAAGAGGAAGGAACTAAGGGGAGAGAGGATAGCAGACCTCTGTGGGAGGGGGTACTGGCAAAGGGAGGAAAGAGATGTGATTGGTTGAAGCATGTCTTTAACCACGCCCACCAAGCAAACGACAGACATGGATTTGGAAAGAGGACAGACAGTGTTGCCGCTATTCAAACAACGAATGTGCATCGCTTTCACTTAATCCTTATGAAGGCGTGAATAACACGCTTTTGCGATAGAAATAATGAATTACTATCATGACTTTAAGTTATTAAACAGGCTGAATTGAAATTATAAAATATTTATTAAAAGTATCAGATATAAAATGACGATAATCCACTGTAACAAATTTTGTCATACTTTTGTGTCTGTAAAGCAATTTTGATCGGTTTTCATTGGTAACCAATTAGAATTTCATTTACATAACATAAACAATATAAAATGTTGTATAATAAGTGTATGTAGCTTTAATAAAGCGATAGAAATGGTCGAAACTAGACGCAAGACGAAAATTTGAACAATAGGAAATACAATTATAGATCTGAAAGTTCACTCAAAGAATTATGGGTGGTGAAGAATAATATATTCAAATTATTCAAAATTTTAGCTTTATAATGATAAATTATCGGGGTTTAACTGTATACAATGGTTTAAAATAAAAAATAAGCAGGTCTAAAATGGTAAAGGCACAGAATCGATTAGATTTTAAATAGGATGTATTAAGCAATACTGAATTATTTTACTTGACAGTCAAAAAAGTTGTTCTACAATTAAAGCCATCACAATCAGCTAGTGAAATTTAAGATTACCAGGGCAAATATATAACCTGGAATAGATATATCACCGTAAATATTTATCACGAATATATTGCGGTTGACGAAAAAATAAATACGTTTTAGAGAAAGGATCGGAAACCTTTTTTATATGGCAGGTCACTTGCGTAGTTGTGAATGTTTCGGAAGACCGCACTGGAAGTCTCGCGAGCTTCGGCGGGCCGGATAAGAGTTTATATCAGAAGTTACTTAGAGATTTTGTTGCCTGACATAGGTGAAAATCAAGTCTAAACGATTTATTAACGTTGAAACTTCATCAGAAAAGGATTTGTGAGCATAATTTTTCTTAAATAATTTCCTATGTTAAAATTTACATCATAGCTTCGATGCCTGCAGGTTGCTGATTGGTTTTGGAGCCGATTGAACTGAATATTATACAAATTTCAATGATAAAATTTGATAATTGCTTCGAAAAAAATTTGAATTATACATGCATGCAAATTATCAAATTTGTGGAGGCAGAAGAAAATTGTCTATGCAAATTTTCACACAACTACCTTATTTATCAGAATATAAGGCGAGGTATTTTTTCAGATTTTTGCGCCTGAAAACTGAAGGATCATCTTATATTCGCGTGGTCAAAGGTGTCAACAGTTTGCGGGTAGTTCAATTGTAGACGATGCATTATTTTTGAAAGTTAAAGTGAAAAAATGCTTTGTAAAAACTATTAAATCATTGAAGGCCGTGTTAGAAAGAAAGGGTCTAGCACAGTGTTTCTCAGAGAAGAATTCGTCGTACCCGCATCTGCGGCCACTCGCCATGTTGTGGTGGGCGAATTGTTAAATATAAGGGAAAATGATGTTTGTTATTCTACGTAAGGCGCCTCAAAAGTTTAATGAGATAAAATAACAATAGTAAATATTACTTATAAAACATGTGACATCGCAATATTCATCGCAGTCTGCATATTTATTATTCCTATGATTGAAACGTAATTTTGCTGGTGGCTGCATTAAGTTTCTGATGGCCGCACTTGAAAACCACTGGTCTAGCATGTCACAAATATAAAAATTGATGCGTTTTAGTTATGATAGGAACTTTAAATTGATAGTTGTTAAATTTGCGGAAATTACAAGTAACTCTGAAGCAACATGTAAATTCAGTGTTAGTAAAGCGAACGTACGGCGTTGGAGGCTAACTAAAGTTGAAAATTGTTCTTCTATACATAACTTAAAATTCTGCTAATGGGGCGTCGTCATATATTCAGGTAACTGCTTCTTTCCTTCTAAAAATACCAATTTTTTGGGGGTCGTCTAACATTCGGGTCGTTTTATATTCGGATAAGTAAGGTACCTCCTTTCTTCCGATGCTTACAAAGATTGGAGTTTTCTCCAGACTCTCTTCCTCTTTCATTTACTGGAAAATTAAAAACTTTTAATTGAAATTGCAAATATTGTTTTGTTTTTGGCATGAGAATTATAATTAGTTTAGCAATCAGCATTTCTAAACGAAAGCAATCGATATCTATTAACAGAACTTAAGAATCGTCGAAAAAATTAATGATAATTAAACTGAATGCGTAGAACATACAGTTCGATGAGCAAACAGAGTTAGATACGGAATAAAAATAAAGAATCATTTTTTTAACCTTCTGACGCTTTGTGAAACAATCGTTCTTCTAATTATTAAAATACATATTTTTGCGGAGAATCCGCTTGAAGTTAAACCAGAAATTGTTGGCTTTATCAAAAGCGAGACTTATGAGGACAATTTCGCAAACTTTATTTATTTTCCGTCCAGCAGGCACGCATCCCAGCCTGGCTTGTACAAATATACGCACGTCCCAGACACCCAGATCCTTCGCTGGTGGATGAAATTATAGCATTAAATTATTTTGATGAAAATTTTATAGGCCTATTGTTGGCCGTGTAAATACACCGCAAAAAATAATGTAGTTTTTTATTTATATGAATCAGAGAAAGGAGAATTGGAAGGAGAGGGCCATGGGATTGAGCTTGCTTGGAAGTTTTTCTGTTTTGAGAATGTAGAGAGAGTCAGAGAGTATGAATATAAAATATCTCAGTGTTAAATTATCAAATTAAATCATAGCGATACAAAATATTTCAAAACCTAAGATTAACTATTATATCTATAACAAATAGCTGCTTAATCATATATATATATAATGAAGTTATTTCAGTTGCAAACTTGATGTTAAAATATCAAATATGTAGTTATATTTAAATTATGCCGTTTAAAAGATTATGTTCTCTCATAAGTCTTATCTTTTTCCAAGTTGCATATGGAACTAAATAAGAAGGGAAAACTGGAAAACAGGTATTAATAGAGAAATTTAGTCAGAGTTCTTCAATGAGACCATTCCAAATGTGGTGGGTGGTCTTTGTAAAAAGGGAAGAAACGGGTCATTGTCCAGTCCTTTTAAAATAGTTTTTCGTAGCCCAAAAAAAGATAATAAACGTCAAATGCAGTTTATAATAAAGATATATGTTTAAATTTTCTTATGGCTATAAAACGATTTTAATTGGAAAACGGGCGTAAAATTTGGTTTTCTGGTATGTGTTTGGATTTTGAAAAATAGACGTAACGAATGCCAACCAAAATAATTGATGCGGATGGCTCTAAACAGAAACTCCTGCCTCAAAAATGACATGCTCGCAGGAGTTTTGGGTACAAAAATATCGCGAAAAATTAAGGATCTTTAAAAATTATTTTAGTAACCTGAGTGTGGTGTAAAAAACATGCAATAGTCACATTTTTTCAGTGAAGACTTTTACGTGTATCATTAACATCTGATTTGGAGGAATTTTACGAAGTTCTTCAACCTAGACCATTATGCCGTTGCAACATCGAAGCAACTACAGGCCCATTTGAGGAAGATAAATTTAAGGTAGGAAAGGAAACATTTCATTAAGTAATCCACGGGTTATTTCTGTTGAAAATTAATAAATAAATAAAGTAGGGTGCATTGCAAACCAATCGAAGATGTAACATTACTCAATACTATTGTAATAAATTCCATAATAAGCATTTAACTATCAAAGTATTCTTATTTAGAATCCGTTTTCGGTGAGTCACCACTAAAGATGGCTGCATTGTAGCAAATACCCATCTAGTTTTTTATAACCTTATAGGAGACATCTAAGACAAGTCCTTCATTTTTTCAATTTTTTGTAGTTAGGTGTTTATTCTTGCTTTTGTTTTCAGCCATAAGACGAGTTCGACAACTCTCGAATGAATTATTGTAATATTTGGATTTATAAGGTACGTTTTATTGTGCATGGAACATTATAGATTTTTATAGGTAAAATTTTATCCTTAATTAGTGTGTGAGCGTAAAAAGTTTTAAAAGATTGATAGAAAAGTATCGAAATGATAAAATTTTTGAACTTGACGTTAATCATTGTATTGTTGTCTGAAACCATTTAAGTAAAAAGGAGACATTATATGTTGCAAAAGCAGAGATTTAACTTGGTGGGTATTTATTTTACTCCAAATATTGACGATGAACTCTAGTTGAAAGATATTTCTGCTGACAAATGTTTGAGCAGCGAAAATCCTTGTTAGATGTTCTTAGAATAAAATTGGACGAGAGCCTTCCTTTCAACTCTTATGTAAATTCTTCGTCGTTGACTGCATCATCTGGAAGCTTCAAAAGACAAAAACAGGAAAGAATGCATAACGGAAATCGTCAGAGGTAGAGAGACTGAAGACATGTGGGTCAAATCCAACAAGACAATAGGAAGCTGTACATTTACACACACACTCGTGAATGCATGTGTGTGTGTGCACAAAAACTTCTTCATTCTATTTTATGGTCGACTTCAATCATGTATATTCAGGACTTTCCAGCTCCCTCAAATGTGGTCTATATTGATATCGTGTTTTATTTTTATATTTGCGTATGTATGTAAATTTTAAAGAGAAATATTCCGAGTTTTTTCGAAATTCTTACTGCGTTGAATCTCGCAAATCTTTCGTTTCACCTTTGATACATAATATTTTATTCTGAATTTGAGCCGGTAGAGTTTTAAATTAGCTTCGTTTATTTTCTCTTATGCTATATATCTTTACAACTACCTTTCGTCACTTATAATCACTTTTAGCATTCGTTATCATTTCTTAAATTCCTTCCACTTTATCTTTCCTCTTAATATTATGTTCCATATTCGTCTTCCCTTCTCTCTCTTATTCCATTCCAGCGCAGCTTTATTCCTTCCCCATCCGCATCCCTTTCCCTTCTCCTATCTCATTTCTCGTTCCTTTCGTCTTTCCTTACTCTCACCTGAAGTTAATCTGGTGGCGAGAAACTAAGAATGCGTCAGCCGTGGACTATTCCGGGATCTATGACGCCGTGGAAGGGGTTGAGGTGTGGTACGGTTCAACTTCCCACTCCTTATATCCATTCCCTCCTTCCTCTCCCTTCTACCTCTCCCTTTTTCCTCTCACTCCTTCCTCTCCTTCCTTCTTCTCCCTCCTTCCTCTCCCTCCTTTCCTTCCTCCTTTAACTCTTCCTCTTCTTACCGCTCGCCCCCTTACCTTCCTTCCTCCTCCAATCTATCCTCCGTATTCCCCTTTTCTCTTCCCTTCTTCCTCCTCCCTTCCCTCCTACTCCTCTCTTCCCTGCTCCTTCCTTCTCTCCTTCCTTCTCCTCTCATCCCCACTCCAATGAGCCATCCTCTTTCTTCTCGCATACCTATACCCTCCTCTCTTCTTTTCCTTCCTCATCTCATTTCTATCCCTCTCCCTTTCATTTCCATCCACTCCCCATTCTTTCCTTCAATTTTTCTCTTCATATCTTCCTTTCCCCTTTCTCCTCCTTTCTCCTTTACTTTCTCCCCCTTTTCAAATTCCTCAGCCCAACCTTCTCTAATCTTCCTGCTTTCCATATTCCTCTCCTTTCATTTCCTCCCTCACCCTTTCACCTTATTCTTTACTCTTCCGTAACACATGGTGACGCATGCGTTACACTTGCTTTTACACATTTAGCAAGTTTTTTCACCCAGAGCTAGGGACGATGCTACTACGTCATGGATAATTCTTGTCGTCTTTTCCTAAAATATCCAGGTCAAGCCTATTTTCGAAAAAAAGAAAATCTTCAAATTTTCGCCAACAATGAGAAGGTCGTAAAAGTTTTCTCCGGGCCAGGCAATAAAAAAGGCTGAATTTATTTCGCGTTTCCAAAAGTGTGTGCCATTCCTTAAAATTTGTATCGAAGTAAGGCATTAAACGTGTTACATACATTATACAGTTCATAATAGTCTAGTTTACATTTCAGGGCAAGAAATTGTCACTTAAAAAAGCATAAAAGGGAATCATTACATGTGATAGATTGGCATTATCTCATCCTCATATTTATAACAAAAATGAATAGACGCATAAAAAAACCGGGTTAATACGTTTGGCTTAACATTATGAGTTTATAAAATATATTTAAGGTTTATTTATGTGTTTTAAATATTTATTTATGGAACTACAGTCAGTTTTATCGTTATGTTTTCTTAAAATATTTTATTTTTCAAAGATGGGGTAAAATAATCTTATAAATATTCCTGCCGACGACTATAATTATATGGATAAGTAAAATGACGTCTTCCCATTAATACTGAGCGATAATGGGACACGTGTTCTTCGTTATATAAAATGAAAACAAAAATTAAATGAAAATTTTTCTTGAACGGAAAAGGGAAACTGCAGTTTCATTTTAAAGTGAAATTTTACAGTTTTCTTTTTCCCTGTTTCAGAATTAATCCAATTCTCAAAGTTAAGCTTTGATTTATGTTTCCATAGCTTAACGTCACCTTAACCTTTATTGATGGCATTAATATAGAGCAAACTGTATATTTATTTGATAAGGCTTCGCGTAGGAGTTTTCTATTACAGAGTAAAAGACATCTATATTTGCAATTATTTTTATATGCATGTTGCTGAAGCTTTTTCATTCATATATTTCTCCCATAAAATCAAAATCGAAATTAATAAAGCAAACGAAAATTATCTTAAATGGGTTATCTCCAAAAAGATCAATTTCAAAATGGTATAATCATAATATTTTCCTTCAAATTTTTATGTTGATAATTTACATGAACTTGGGATCTTTTCGGAAGAAATGATGATAATTATCCAGTAAAGTGTATAGAAACTGTGTGGCCTCAAAGAATGCATAAAATGAAAGTATCTTAATTTAAGAACGAGCGTAATAAAATTATTTGTCTAACTTTTTAAACCGTTTTAATTGAATTAGCTCTCGTATTCTAAGCATTTTTACACATATAGAGAAGTTTTAAAACGAGTATTTCAGGATTGGAAATGGATGAAGAACAAATAAAAGCAGTAGTGTTCCATTAATTATTTCAGAATCATATCTCTCATTAATGATTCTTAGTTAGCCAAGAGGAAATTATTAGAAGATTTAAAATTATTAGTTTGTTAATCAGTGATTGATCTCACAAATATGAAAAAATTATGTACATTAAAACAAACTGTCTTAATCCTGCATACAATTAAAGCCACTTTTTAATGAAAGTTAAACCTCTCTGTATATAGTTTAGGACTTATTGCTTATCTTCTAGCTAAAAAAATGGTAATCAAATTGTGAAAACTAAATTTATTACCGTTGATCCCATCAAGTTACAATTTTATGAAGCGCCTGAAGAACATGCAACCAGCGGTGCTGTGTGTTATGCGTGCTGCCTAACTTAACGGCGCAAGTGTGTTACTACATTTTTTTCCCCCGATTTTTCTCACAGATATGGAGAGTCATCCAGGATCATCTACTCTTGCTCCCAAGCAGTTTTATTTATTCTGGCTGAGATTTGATCTTGGTCGTATGAGCTCATCGCATTTCTTTACTTCATCCGACGAATAAGACAAATTGACTCAGTTTCTTCATTGAATATTATTTTTCATCTATTTTTCCGCATAATTTCTTCCGTTGCTATTTTCATTGAACATTTTCTTGTTTCCGTCCTTTTAAAATTATATAGATTATTTCCTTGGGGATGTCCCCAATGCTATGTAAAACTTTTCCTTTGTAGTCGTGTCAAAAACATTCAGTTTTAGTTGGAGAATGTGTAATAGTTTATTCTGGGTTGAGATGGATTCGTGAATGGTTTCTTGGTATTTTATCCTCGCAGTTTTCAAAATAAATCCAACAAGCTTTCCATACAATAATGGAATAAAATTATAAGCCTCACATGTACAATGATACATGATTATGATGCTTATATTTTGTTACGTAACGAATAATACTCTTCCCTCATAATTAAGTATCGGTTAATTAAAAACTTATATTTAGCCATATTTAAACAAATATCGTTATTGTTAGATTTGGATGGCCATGTACATCCGAAATACTTTTTATTTACAGATGTCTGATTCGTCTCTGCTGTAGTTGAAATGACTTTTCTATTCTTAATTTGAGGGGAAGTTGTCCAGTTCTCGAGTACCTAAAAGCTCGTAATGTGCATAGAAAACATTTTAAAGCATACACTCACCAGTAAAATCCATAATTATATTATTATTATAATTAATGTATCATAATTATATGATTATTTTAATTTCTTATGTTTATAATAGAAAAAAATTGTTAATACATTAAATATTTTGATCAAAAGCGCATAAGTTAAATTGTGGTGGCGGACGCCACAGTTTCCTCAGGTCTGTTAGAGATAGGACTGTTTTGCAGCTATTTCTAGGAACTAAAAACATTTGTGCATGTGTTCTCAAACTTTAGGCCGAAGACGGCGACCGCCTGGTGTATGCCGGAGTTATTCTTGATCGACCTTGGTGCGAGAGGAAGTTTTCCTCACTCAACCCATCTCCAATCTGCTTCAGGCCTATGTTTCCCCCACCACCCAAACTACACCATCCTCCATATCTATCCTCTCTTCCCCTCTTCTCACGTCTTCAACCTCTCCTATTCCCCGATTTCAAATATTCCCCACTCTATTTTCCCTCCCTCTCCTTACCCAATTCCTCTGCACTCTCCTTACCCATCGCCATCTTGCCTCAGCATCCTCGCGGCCCCTTTCCACTCGTCTTAAAATATTCTCCCTCGTGGAAAAGATTCTCGCCGTCGCCAAGAGGTAGAGCTTCCATCCGGGGATTTCAAAACAACCATAGGCCACAGCGCCTCGACGGGGAAACTTCGGTAAGCAGTTCAGGATTCATTTATTTGCCCAGAGATGGCGGATGAGGTCGTAATGTCTTACCCGCAGCATATATAAAAAAGTTAGTCTTACTATGCAAAATAACGGTATTAGAGGCTAATATTTTGGCATACATGTTAGTGAAACGTAATAAACGGACAAGGAAAATATTGATGGGCATGATAAATGAATTTGGTTTGTGCATAGGGTCGCCTGTTTGTTGCATTCATTGTGTTTCCTCTCCACTTAAAAAAGTCTTAGTTGAATTTTATACTGAAATTAATAGGGGTGCCGGTGGTGTAGTGGTTAGGACGCTGGCTGCTACTCGCCCGATGCTTGAAAAAGTCATCGGGTACGAATCCTGCGCGAGTAGGATTTTTCTAAAGGTCACACGGCCCCCTGTTTGCGTAGTTTGAGGAGACCGCGCAAATTCAGCTGTTCCGTCCTTCGGAAGGGACGTTAAGCTGTTGGCCCCCCTGGTGTTCTTCGTAAGAGCAGGCAAATGCCGGCACCGGGTTTCCCTCCTCCCTCCCCGGTTATTCATTGCACTACCTCTGAGATACCCGTTTGTGCTGTAAGAGAGGCGAATTGACTGGGCATACATACATACATACTGAAATTAATAATCGGGAAGTTGCCTTTCTTCCTAAAATTTTTAAACGGACCAGGTATTTATTGCACTATCTCTCAGATACCCATTACGCGTAGGCCGGAGAAAATCAGCAGGTCGTAAAAAAAACCACTGAAATTTTTTGAAATTCTTTAATGATGTTTTTTAGATTGATTGATTGATTGCAGGTTTTAGGTACCCCTTGGTGGTTTTTGTAATTCTATTTGTAATCTGTGCGAGGCCCTAAGGCCTAAACGGTTTCACAAAATATGATGTTATGTCATATTTAAATATGGCATTATTCATAGCAGAAAGACAAGGCATATCACTCGCCGATGGAGAATACTTCGCTATTACCGTTGTTCACAAAATGTCGATTTACTCAAAAACTGATGAAACGATTTTAATAAATTTCATCAGATTAAAGAGTTTGACGGCATAAACAACATTAAATGGACCATTTATCAGAAAAAATTATATAGTGTCCAGTTACATTATTAAGCGTTCTTTACCAGCGAAGCGGCAGTAGCGGAACGCCTTATGGGCACGTCGCCTCCGTCCGTCCATCCGTCCGCATGTTTAATCTACAAAACTACTCGGCGGCGGATTTGAATTAAATTAAGTTTTAGTGCTCCTTTTTTAAATTTATCGGCAAATTATAATTGCATCCGTCAATTAGAACTTCCAATTTATATAAACAATTAAATAAACGTATACTCGTATCTCGTTAAATGGCTTCCGTCAAGCAACAATTAAATACCATATTTTTCTCTCTCTAGCTTTTACATGGTCTATAAGGTATCGATTAAAAAGTTTATTTTGGATAGAGGACAACATTTACCACAAAAAATCCGCGGGATCATATAATTACGCCTTATTTCCCATAAATAACGCCATTGCAATCTCTATATACTCCATTTATGGAGTATACTATACCTTTTTGTAATGTGGGTCGGTGTAACTGTATAGACGCCAGAACAGCAGGTATAAAATTATCTCATTGTTTGTAAAAGAAGGATACAGATATGAGAAGACTCATGCATATGTCATTTATTAGAACTTAAGGTATTCTTGAGTCTCATTCAGGAAGTTCCTAAACTATTGAAACTGACCAGCATTTCATTGCACTATCTCTTAGATATCCATTGTACGTAGACAAGAGGGAATCAGCAGGTCGTTTAAAAACGTATTCTTGGCTTTAATTAATTTCTTTCAAAGCCAGATCAAATTTTTTACTTTCATTCTAATTTTTGAAAGATCCTGTAAGCGAAGGAATAAATTAATGAAAATGTAGTAGTTCATCATCTATGTCGCTTTATGTACCTACTGAACTAAATTCTATATGCATATTATTGTGGAAATGACTCAAATTATCATGGATCGTATGTTACTCCGTACAATAAGTTATTCTTTTTACTCTTCATAATTTTGGTACTTTAAATATTATATTGTATGTCATCTTTAGCCATTCCTTTTACGACATGAATTTTTCGCTGCCTTGAATCTAAGTATATCAGAATTCTATATTTATTATCATGTGAAGTATTCGATTTATTGATTGCCACGAATTTAACTAGCGTCGAATCCCTATAGGGCTCAGGAAAGGTATAAGGGGTCTTATAAAATTTTCCAGTATCGCCGCACTCATCATAACTACAAAGGAAAATTTTTAATCTCTTTCACATTTCTCAAACTTTCCGTAGCGAAATTTTTTCTTCGTGTAGCCTTCGCAATATATAGAAATTATTTATTCGGTATTATAAGCTTTTATAGCATCAAATTTAAAATTATACTGTTTAAAAAGATTTCTTTGATTAAGAAATATTTTATTCGATTAGTCGCAGTCAGTTGGTAGGGAAAAGTTTAATTCTTTCAAAGTTATGATTTATTAGATTATTTTACCTTTTGTTCTTAAATTCCAAAGAGGTTTGCAGTGCTTAAATTAAATATCTTTGAGTGAAAAATAAAAGAAAATGAAGGAAATTATTGCATATTATCCTGTGATTAGCACGTTTTCTTAAAAGAAAAAAATTGATGTGGCCACCACATGACTTTCTCCATACCTGTAATATTTCTAAAACTTAGAAATACTTTAAATGACAATAAATATTTTAAGGAGCTGCGAGAGAAATCAGACTACAAAGAATAGAAATAAATTCATGCCGTAGCTTTCTGATATTGGATATAGCCACGAGTCTCCAACAATTAAGAAAAAAAAGGAGCGTTACTAAGATGTAACTAAGCATATAGTGTTTACAAAAAATGTCTCCAGGTGGTGGTGGTGGCAGCTAAAAAATATAGTTTTAAAAATATCTCTTAATTCATTATATTGGAAAATGTTTTGAACAAAAGTTATAGAAAATTAACTATCATACAACTTTTATTCCTGTAATGTTTGAAATTGATCAAGTATTAAAGGTAATACTTCAAAAATACGGATGTGACAAGAGTAAACACCCACTTTCGGTTGGCCGATTTTTACCAAAACCTAATCAACTCCAGTTTCTTTAACAAAAATATCAAATATTACATTTTAAGTTGATCTCTGAGTTAGAGCGCCCACAAAATTCCTATCACCTACAAACACACCCACGCACTTACGCACACACACAGATAGACAAACATCGAGAAAACGTGTTCAGGAGACCTCAAAACCGTGTATTTACGTAGAAATCTCGAAATAGATTTTTTTATGAAAACAATACTTTTTTCCCCTATACTACGTATTGAGCAAATAAAAAACTTCTTTTGTGATCACTCTTTCTGTCCGTCCGTCTGTGAACAATCATTTTTTTGTTTTAAGAGATATGTGGAAAATTCTTTTTGGATTAGATACCTCTGATCATTTCATTAAGTTTCCATTGATTGAATTTTCACTGTGATTATTAAATGTTCCGCTAGATGGCTTCAAATTCGGAAAATTGAAAACTTTGAAATGGTATTGTAGCCAAACTACTGAGAATATTAGGAAAAATTTTTGAGTTAAATAGTTCTTATCAATCTATATATTTTCTACCGATTGGATTTTCTAATTGGTTCATAGATTTTCCGCTAAGTGGCTCCATTTTTGGAAAACTCAAAAATTTTGTGGTATTGTTTCGAAACTACTGATGCTAGAGTAGTCAAGTTTTCTTGGATGAGAAATTCTAATAAGGATCTACATCCCAACGGTGAGAGTTTTCCTTTCGTCATAGGAGGAGGCAAACGATAACCCTGAAAATTAAAGAAAACGTGCTTCCACCTCTTGCTTTAGCAAGGGTAACTTACTTGTTTTTCATGTTTCCATTCCTAAATATCCAGTCGCATGAATTTTTCACTTCGTTGATTGTTATGATGATAACTAATATAAAAGCCCGTCTATGTGACGGGAAGAAATATATTTACGTATATAGTACAAGTGCCCGTCAAAAATGACGGATATCTCTCCCTTCATCTTCCCCCTTACCTTCATCTTTCTCCTTCCCTTCATCAAGTCCCGTATTCATATCGCAATTCTAAGTAATTTAAAAATGCTAGCAAATAATACGCTACACCATATTTACTCTCATATCACATAAATAGTTCTCGATTCTCCCGCTCTTTAAGAGAGGCGCTACAGTCGAGCGTTGAAAGCTTTAAATCTTTAAATAGTTCTCGATTCTCCCGCTCTTTAAAAGAGGCGCCACAGTCGAGCGTTGAAACTGTCAATCAGACAGACACTTGGCTTTAATATAAGAGAATACGTATTGTTTTGATCTTGGAGATCGTGTAATAAGATATTTTTCTCTTTCCTTATAGCTCCAAAAGTGCATTACGTTTACAAAAATGTTAGACAGCTCTGACACCCATATAACGATTTAATAAACCACATTCCAGTATAAGATACGTAATAATAGTCTTTCTCAGTGGTAACTTAAAATTCGTCAATTCTAATTAGTAGAAATGAACGCGATTATTTTATGGTTAAAATTCGAATATTGCTTACTTTTCCATTTAATGGCTATAGTAATTATCTACTATACAATTTCTCGGACGCAAATCAAGAACAATAAGGGATTTTTGTGCATCCTATTTAGGATATATATTTCCTTTTACAATCATCGCTTGGCAGAGGCGGATCCAGAAAAATCCCAAGGGGGACGATAACCTCATTGCGTTCATTGTCCCATATTCCTGGATCCGCCGCTGCCGACGACAGACAATCGATCATTCTGAATATCTTTCTCCTGTCCCAGTTTTTCTCGTTATTTTCTGCAGGATCTGATATAATCGAGGTATTTTGTGCGAAATGGGTTTAAGAGCGCGTAAAAGGGGCGATTGGAGCCATCTTCTTTAATCCTTTACTGCTGTTTTAGCTTCAAAACATTTTAGTTCAAAGACTTATTTTTACTTAACTAAAACTGCCTTATCTCAGAGTATTTTGAAATGTTTTGGGCCGTTTTTTCGGTATTTTCTGAAATCTTTATAATGTTTAGCGGTATTCTAAGTCATTTTTTTGATGTGGTGTTTTATAATCGATTCGATTCACATTTATTATTTTTGAAATGCCTATTTAATTCGATAGTTTTCTGGAAATGTATAAAAACTAATGAGATCGGCTGTAATCACTCCAAATTATTTCGCGACACGTAATGAAGACATTATTTAAATTAAATGGACACTCATTTTTATCTAATATTTTTTTATTTGTTAATGAATAATAAAAAACCTAAAAACCTTTAATAAAGACATTCATAGAAGGAGCCATCTTGAACTTTATGCTACCTACCTGTTTTTCCACTTATTTAAGGTGTCCAGATGTCGATCTTTTGGAAGCACAGTCCTTCTTTTTCAAATATTTTCCTTTTTAAACTTTTTGTCCTTCTCTGTCCTCCTTTTGGAACAGTTTTCTGTTTTTGTCCTTCCTTTTACTTTGGGAACCACTGCCATGTAATTTTAGTAAGTTGACTGTCTCTTCGCTTGCTAGTTACATTGTACTACTTGCCACAGCATAGGCCAGGGAATTCCGCCTGTGAATCGGCATCTTTCACCCTAGACACGTTTCTCAGTAAGTTAAACTTTCCGACCCACTGCTCGTTCAAAGATATTCTCAACTCTTGATCTGGTTTTCTAAGTGATAAAGAACACTTTGTTTTATAGAACCAATGTTTCATTTTCTACTTTATATTCATGAGTAAAAATAGCAATCATTAGTTTTCAATCATTCTACAAATTTCCGCCTTTCGAAAAGCTTTCTATTTCCTGGAATATATATGTTTTGAATAATTTTGACTCGGAGATGATTGTTTTCAAGCAATTATAAGATTAATTCAGAATAAGCAATATTTTGGCCGGCCTTGTTAGACGGTTGGTTAGAGTATCTGCCGACAGTTAATAAGGTCGCGGGTTCGAATCTCGCCGAAGGCATGGATGTTTGTGTTCGCCATACTAGGTTATATGTAAGTATGGACTCGATGGTCTAAATATATTGCACTTAAAATAAAAAGTCGAATTATTATTATTTTGCAACATTGAGGCCATTTTTTATCAATCTTAAATACTTTTTACTTGGTTTTATTTTGTTAATGTTGGGATTGAATTTTATCTTAAATTTATAAAACACACTTAGTTAATGGTAATGTTTAAAGTTTGTTTAATTCACTTTTGAATTGTAGTATTCTAATATATTATAACCGCTGTGTCCCTGCCTGCGTTTGAAGCCTCGAGTGACGTCACCTCCCGTCATGGATAGAAATAAATCGAGAACGGCCCGTTCGATTTCGACGAATCTTTCACCTGAATACTCGGCACAAATTCTTGCAGGTTTTAAGTGGGTAGTCGACCTCCGGAAAGGCTTGGGTTCGATACAAGGATAATTTACGTTTTTGCATTTGATTAACACGTAATCGGCTAGAATACGATATGTAGGCCTTTAGTCTTTAACATTTTAAAATATTTTACGATCAAGACTTTGACTCGAGATTTATACCATTTCACGCATAAATAAATGGAAATTCTTATTATTACCTTGGATTTTGTTGTTTAATTCGCGTTTGCTCATATTTTAAGTTTATATTTGATTTTCTCCGATTTTTCAACATTTCAAGAAGAAGGTTGCTAGGGCAGCTGGCATTGTTCACCTGGGATTTTTGCATTGTTAGACTCAGGATTTCATTTTCAAAACCAAATTTGTACTTCCTTTTTGTTAAAAAGAACTGCAATCGTCCTACATTTGGCAAAAAAATCGGGTCATTTTATGAAGTTGTCTTGTATGGCTATTGTTATCGGCAAATATAAAGTTTTTCGTTAAATTTTGAACAGATATTTATAAAAAAGCAATTTAAAACGGACGAATTAATGCCGAATCCAATCACATCCGATTGGTAGCCGAAGTTTTCCGAGTGTTTAGTGACGTCAGTGCATGCCACTAGCATGTTAGCCGATGCTAGGCGTGCTAGAAGCCATTGTGCCGATATAGAAGTATGTAGCAGCTTGAAAGACATAATTCTGTTGTTTTCCTCTATACGCCGTCTTAGAAGAAATATTGGTAGAAGTACTGCACCTTCCTGCATTTATTTCGCTTTGTGTTTTGCAAAATGGCATCTGAATGGTTTTGTGTAGCCAGATCTGTTAATTTGCCCAATGTTGATTCGTACATGCTTTTTCAGTACATTGGAAGTCGTTGGGAGCAATATTCAGATGTTGAAATGCGTGGAGTGAAGGCGGGTAGGTTTGTATTACATTTAATTGATAAAACAAGTTCGATGTAGCGCTTTTTTTTTCAGTTATTGTAATAGTACTATTATTTCGACTGAAACGCAGAAGATATGTAAAAGATAGATTGACGACTTAAAACAGCTTTCCCATATTAAATGAATAAAACAACTCTAGTTTTAACTAATATTATAGAATATATATTTATGTATTGTTTCCCATGCTGTCCTAGTATCTAGTAAGTAAAATATAGTTAGATAAGTATACAAAAGGTAATGGACGAGGCCGAGACTTCGTGGAATTCTACAATAAAATAACATGAACAATGCTAGATAGTATTTTTTATTTATATTAATCTTTTGCTAATTTCCACAAAATATATGAAGTAAAACACGACCGGTTTCGGTGAATAATCACCATCATCCGCCTTTACAGAATCATCAGGTTAAATATTGACAAATATTATACAAACTTAATGTGATGCTCTCCTACTGGCGCGACTGGTTTCATGAAACTGGTCATATGCAATTGGTTGTATGAAACTAGTCGTACGTTCGCACATCAAAGCGACCAAAAACTTTCAGTTTCTTGCTTAGTTTAAAAATGTCTTCCAACGAGGATGACGTTGTTGCTATGTGGTGGTTCATGAACTGTAGGAAAAGAAGAAAATATTGGGTGCATCCATACATCAGTAACAATTTTCTTCGCAGAAGTTTTATTGCTGCCAAGGAATCACAGCACCATTCAAAATTTCAAGCATTTTATCGAATGAGTAAGGAAAGTTTCACTGAACTAGTTAGGTTAGTTCTCCCATTGATAACTAAGAAGGCTACTAATTTTTGGCAGTGTGTAGGAGTTGAAGAGAGACTATTGATAACACTCAGGTAAGCGAACCTCACTACTGCAATGCGACTACGCGACTGAAGTCGACAAGAAACCGACTCAGCCAATCTGTGCAACTGTAGTTGCACAGATTGGCGGAATCATATTTTCAATCGCGCCAGTGGGAGAGTTCCTATAACATGTAGTGGAGCATTTGCAAACAAAAATGATTGCATGTCGCATACGACCAGTTTCATGAAACCGGTCGCACCAGCGGAAGAGCTGCCTAGTTTCCGTGTGTCCTGTCTATAGGAAATGGGGTGAAGTTTGTTGTTTTAAGTATCTATCTGTCTTAGTTATTACCTAGACTTGTGAAAAGAAAAACTGTAGAAGCGTTTGTCATAACTGCATGTCTCTTTTGTACATGTCGCGAATTTCATTGTTGATTTTATGGCTTTTTCTCCCTTTGAGGTCAATGAGGAAAGACTATGTTAGTAATGCTGTTGGATTTGTTAAACTTAATCAAGAAGGAAAAATTGACATTGTTAAAGGCAAGATTTGCCCTGAACACAACAAGATAAAGAGGTTATGAAGTGAGTGTAGTTGTAGATGAAGAAGAAGATTTAGTCACGTCTGTGGAGTGTCATGACTGCCGTTATTTAGCAAAACATGGTCCTTCAAAATATCATGCTGTTGTGGACATTATGGGAACAAATTTATTAAAATATTTAAATTACAGAACTAACTTAATATGTAACATTTGTAGAAGTAATTGCTTAAAAACTTGGTACTTAAATATATGCACTGCAACATTAATTATTTGCTTAATAAACCCATAGTCCAACGATTTCCGTAAGTTTGATCTTACGTATTTAGAATAGGTAGTATATTAAATTATGGAGGTTTTGTTAAAATATATATGTTAATCTTTGAAAAATAAAATATAATTTCCTCTTTCAACGTTCTCCAGAAATATATGCATCATGTCAATATAATGCCGACATAAATCATAAACTAAAATACGAAGCAATAAAATGACGTATATACATATAACTAGTACTTAGGTTAAAATGATCTTAGCAGACAAATGCAGTTGTACGTTCCGATATATCAGATGCGTATCTCCTCATGGCTTTCAACCACAATATTCTCAGCTTCTTATTTCTTCCCAAGGAGCTTGGTAGCGAGAAGAACAATTTTCTCGGGGTTTTAATCGTTGCACTGAGGTACCAGACAATACTTATAACCCTTCTTAGGTTCCATATTCTACATTTTAGCTACGATATCAGGAAAATCAACAGGACCAAGTAGCAAAACCACGTGCTTTCAGTACGGTCGTACGTTTAAACGATTGGCATGCGATGACGTCACGTACCCCTTACTACTCTCCCCTCCAACCAGGATGCCGTTTTTGCGGGATATTTAAAAGAGTTATTTTAAATATTTTTTTGCATAATGAAGACGATTTAACAAAAAAATATTCACAGGGAGTAACTAAGTCAATTACAAAGAATTTTAAAAAAACATAAATATTTTGTCACATCGTTGATGCTGGCCTTGCTTTGTGCGCTTCATTCTACACGCGCTCTCGACCCTCCTTGAATGATTTGCACCATTCTAACATTGAAGACCGTGATAGGCAAGATTTTCCATATTCTGCTTGAAGCCTCTGAGGATTTTTAGGCACTTTTACGCCTTCCTTACAGAGAAATTTAATAATAATGCGTTGTTCTATTGAAATAGAAGCACACGCGGGCGCCATCTTGTTTCTTACTAACATGGGTTACTATGGCAACCATATAATTATTGCTTCATAGAGCTTGAATTATACAGATAACGTACACGCTATATTTGCGAACTGTGTCAAATATACGATAAAAAAAATAAAGTCCAGGTCAAATTTGAACAACCGTCTTATTTGCCAGCATCTCTCAACAGAAAAAACACAATTGTTGTCCAATTTCCGCAATGCACTTTAAAATATAGTAAAAGACGCAATAGATCTATTCGTATTATTCAATTGCTATTACAATTTATCGTTTTAAATTTATTTCAGCGATGAAGACACTAATTTGCATCGTTTACGTTTATTCGATGACCCAGATTTTGTCGTTTACTGTTCAAAATCGTTTATTCTCTTCGTGCTCAAGGTTTTTAGCACCCGTATTTCCGCTTTAGAGCTCGATTATTTATTGTTTCTCTTTGTGATATAACAAGTGTGAAGGAACGCGAGTAAATGCGGTGGCTGCGCTATTTCCCCATTTAACCACGAGATAATTTAAGGTTCATTTACGCTGTTTCGTTTGTATGGCATCAAGGTATATATTGTTTCCATCTATAAAAGTGACAATAGGAATCCGTCCGCAGACGGTCCATGATTATAAATTAAATCCTTTTCTCTGCGTTCTCCCTTTAACCTAATTCTATCATTGATCTTTCATTCACGTTCAGAGAAAAATACTTGAATCAAGCTCTTAATCATCATCAAGGAAAATTTTCATAATAGTCTTCATCGTTTTAAGGAGTGGTTGTGATTTTGAGCATCCAGAATTGATAGAACTGAAATATTTCTAAGGAATGGAAAACTTAAGGACTCTTCTACTTCTGTTGGCTAATGTTATATTTTTTCCGAGAGTCGTAATATGTTATTACGTTGAATCGAGGCTCATCCAAGTTGAGAATCCTCTATTTTTAATTTGGACGTTAAGCAGTTTTGGTGCTCTTCTTAAAGAGTAGGCTAATGCCGGCACCGGGTTTCACTCTTCCATTGTGTGTGTTCGGTGTGGAAGGAGTTATGGCTATAATAATTCAAGAGGTTGATTAGCCACAAATTCTATACAAACAATCTATTTGTAATTTTTTGAGCTTGGCTTCAATTGACTTACGGTATCTTCAGCATAGCTTAATATTGAAAAAAAAACGCGCGTCAAGGACAGATTTCTCCATATAATCTGTGCGGGGGTAATGGTTTTGGAAAGGCAAAGCGATTGTTATGATAATTGAATTATAGTACCGTGAGATATTGGGAAGATTGTTGAAACTGGTCAGCCCACTGGCTTTTCAGTCGATATGCTCTGCCCCTTCACATACACTCAAAGAAGGGAGGGAAGAGAGAGAGCCGGTGTCGGCATTAGTCTTCTCTTTGGGAGAAGCACTAAGGGGTCACACCGCTTAGCTTCCGTTTCGACGGACGACGCGCCTACTTGTAGGCTTTGAAGTTATAGTTTTTGTCAGTTTCTGTATACCAGAGCTCCCAGCATTTTTATTTTCGCAGTACTCCTTCAAAGATGAATAGAATTCCACGGCATCTCCAACTTGAAACAAAGTTGTATAGCTCGCACGCTCTAAGGTGGCAGTTGGAGACGCGTGAGAGGGGAAGGGAAGGCATGGGAAGGAGAAACTTGAAGGGGGAGCCGACATCAGAGCCTACGCGCAGTAACACGAGTCCAAGTTCGCGCATCAAATGCCCACACCTAAACACCACCTCCCCTATAGGCGGTCCCGCCTAGAGGATGGACTCGTCCTACCGTAAATGTGCCTACTGCGCACCGCAAAGTTAGAGCCTTTTTACTATACCTTCATACATACGGATATCACAACTTTAGGACGCATTCGTTCACTGGCATTGCATCGGCAAGTATTTAAAAGAACGACCTGTCGGCACTTACAAATCATCCTATTAGTAATTACGCGATGTTGACTGCTTTCCACATATGATGACGCGTCATCATATATATTTGAAATATAAATACATGCGACGTCATGACGTCGCATGCATTTATTTCAAATAACATCGAATAACTTCAGAACGGCTGCATCAATTCCAAATATTCATCCAGTTTTGATTAGATTGACACCACTTGACGTTTTTGGTCATTCGTTGTGTAAAACAAAGGCCCGAGTTCGATTCCATGGACTTTTCGTTTTTCTATTTGATTAATATGCAATCGTTAAACATCTCTGCTTTTTAGCATTTATAAATATCTTACAATTGAGAATTCGACGCGATATTTGCACTATTTCACAGGTAAAAGAATATAAATTCTTATTCTCATCGTCGATTCTGTTATCTAATTAATATTTTTCATATTTTTTGTATTCGAGCCTCCTAATTTTTAACAGTTCAAAAAGGTTACTAGGGTTACTGGCATTGTTGGCCTCAGTAACTCAGTAGTTAATGCACTTAATGTAAATCAGACATATGGACGATAGAACTCGATTGAACATTTTTGTGAAAACTTGTGTCTAAATATAGGTAAAACATATAAACCATCGCGCTCAGAACTTTCCAATAACAGTCAGCAACAATTGTAGCAAATTTGATCATATCTATAGCCAATAAAATTAGCATTTATTACGTCTTAAGCAATATAATATCTAATGATTTTAAATGGATACTAATTAAATTTTAACACGTGCTGTCTGAATGAATATGAATTTATTACGTTTATTAAGTTCATGTTATATTTGATTGAAAATAATAGGCGTGTAAAGCGAGCTCTCCGACAGTGTTGGGTTCGTAAATGGTCAGGGGCGGAGCTCCAAGTTCATTTAGTTATTTAAGAACGTGTTTCACGGTGCCCTTAACAATCAACTTCGACACCCTGATTGGGAAACTGCTGTAGACGATGACACATTTCGAAATTCGTAAATCCACTCGTACTTCTACTGTTCAGTGGCGTACCGGAAAATCTGTGAGGGGGCCCCCGAAGCATATAATTCGGGGACCCCCCTATGCACTAAATCTTAAAAATGTTCCAAGCTGAATTAATTATCATTGCCTGTATACTAATGAAGAATTCCCACGCCCCTCCCTCACATAAACGCTACTGATATTTTGAAAAGCCTGAAATTATAAAAAAATTATAGTAATAATAATTGGAGAAATGGGTTCAAAATGTTATATTATGCCTATCCTCATAATGCCATCGAGCAAAAAGACAAGAAAAATAAGACGTATTTACCACTCAATGATATTGGGTATGCATATTAACTTACAGTTATCGGCCGACGTCGGTGGAGCAGTGGTTGAAATACACGTCAATTATTTTAAGAATTGCGGTTTCGATTCTCGAACGAGGTCGATGATATTTTATGGGTAAAAAATATGAAAAATATTCCTTTGGCGAGGAAGTGAAGCCGTCGATACCGTATATTGTACGATATCGGTGCACTTCAAAAAACCCCTTTTCATATGGGACATTAGGTAGCTAAGCCCCTGGCACCTGTAAATAACCCCCCTTAGGAGGAAGGGGAGTATGACCAATGCTTACGTAAAATTTCTATCTAAGAAATTTTTTACTTTTCACGTGCGATTTACGTGTCGCGACAGCTTATCCAAAGCAAGCTTCCATCTGCTCGTTACCTGCGTTTCGCCCGATATTGGAATTCTTTTCGCCGTATTTAACAAATTTTTTGGTAAACATATCTTTACCTTGTTAAATCTGATAGATTTTTCCTCATTGTGCTTTAACCCTGGATTACTAACCATTCGTCTGGCAGACGACGGCCAAAACAAATATGCTTCATATTTTTGAGTTCTGGGTTTGGCTTTTATTGTAGCCTCATTTTTGGTTGTGTTCTTCTAGTGTGACTGTTTACACAAGGGATTATTTGCTTTTATTTTGTGCTACGCAACTGAGGTCGCCTCACAGACGAATGGTTAGCCTTAACGATACTTGGTGTTCCTAAAATTAAGTCGTACTCTTAAGTCGATGATCGCTAATGTTCTGCAAATAGAGCTACCTCAGGAGAACCAGAATAAGGTTGAACCGGGAAAACGTTCGATATGTGCATTTTGTCCTTCTAAGAAGAGGAGAATTACAAGATTTCACTGCTGTGCATGCTCACGCGCTATTTGTGGAGAAAATAGTGGAAACGTGTTTTGAGTGCTGTGATAAAATTTAATACAATATTGTATGTTTAAATGTACCAGAGAGTATTGAAGTGTTGTTAAGTATTTAAAAAATTTAAGTGTATCTCTTTTATGAGGTAGTCTCATAGACGAATGGTTAGTAATCCCGTTTGTAAAAGGAAGGTTAGTAATCTAAGGTTAAAGAGCATTAAAATGCATTGCAATGCTATAAGAAGGCATGAAAAAGTATTGCCATGCATAAATATGCATTTTCTAATTTTTATTAAAAAGGGGGGTACAACGAAGGGGGAGAGGGTCACCCAAATGCTAACGGTTGCTGGCATGGAGGGACGAGTGGATCAAAAATAGTTATACATTTGCTGTCGTCAGGGCCGTCCCTAGGGGAGTGTGGGGCCCGGGGTGATCAGCATTTTCGGGCCCCCTTAACGATCTATTGTCATCAAGGTATAATTCGCGGGCTAAAAATAATTTTTAAAAATATTTTTTATTTTATTGTACAATTTAAATATTCATACATTTTCTAATGTTTTGTTAAATGAGGAATCGCTCCTGGAGTTCAAGAACAAAAACAAGTCTTTCATTAAGAAAACCAACAATAATTTAATATTTTACGCCTTATTCATAATTATCTTAGCTGATTATTCTGTCGCAAATGGCTCTGGAAAACTACATTTATGCCTACAATATGGATATGAATATAAACATGAAGAAATCTAATATGAATGGCACCATACAATAAGTAAGGTCAACTTAATACTCAAGTATGTAGAAAAAACTCACTGTTTATTGCTCTGCCTACTTTCAGAAATTCAACTTCCTATCCCAGGCGTCGGCAACCTTTTGCATGGCGGCCCATATTCGTAATATGAATGCTTCGGAGGGCCGCATTGAAGGTGAATAATACTTCGGCGGACCGCATGAATGTTTGTATCCGAAGTTTCCGGAGATTCTGTGGTCTCATATTTGTAAAAATCATATCTAAATAATTTACCAGCGATAAATATTCATCAGAAAAGGTTTCGAGACCAAAATTTTACTGAAAATAGGAAATTTTCTGTTAAATTGTACCGATAACTTTTTCATTATGGATTCGCAGGCCGCATAAAGCGCTCTCGGGGGCCGCATCTGGCCCACGGGCCGTATGTCGCCGACCCCTGTCCTATACTTTCTTGCAGTAAACTCTGCAATCAGATCATTGTAGTCCAAATCTGAGGCTATTTCTCTCTCGATAGACAGCATAGCCAATCCACTCAGTCTCTCTTGGTACATTGCTGTCCTAAGATAGGTTTTTATTATTTTAACTTTAAAAAAACTTTGCTCCGCTGATGCCACTGTGACCGAAATTGTTAATAAAATCCTTTACGCTATCTATGTATTTGGGAAGGAACCATTTAATGACTGTAGAAACTTACAGATTTCAAATGCACTTTTCATTCCTTGAGGGATCAACTGCCGAAGCACACGCAGTTCTAAGAAAATATCTGTGCTGTCGATGTCGTGCGAAACTTTATCTTTAATATGTTAATAAAATTTATACACTTTTTTCATTTCGTCTTCTGTTAATTCTCCAAGTTTTAAAAACCATATAGGAAGCCGAAATTACTTGCGTACTCTTCCATTTGTTCGAAACGCGTTGTCAGTGACATGAGAGCCTGATCTACGATGACAAAGAAGTAGCTAGTTTCTATTGCCTTTTCAGCCAAACACCATGAGTGTCGTTTGCGCTTAGTGGCAGTCTTCATCTTGGTGCTAAGCGCGGGGCCCCATTTAACGCGGGGCCCGGGGCGACCGCCCCGATTCGCCGTACCCTAGGGACGGCCATGGCTGTCGTAATACATGAATGGTCCCCCAGTGAATGAATACGATCTGTAAAATTCTATGTGCCATCAGGAGCGGCTCGTGGTGTCGAAAAGAAGGGGTGCTTCACGCCAACCAAAATCTACCTATGTACTCTGTATGTAAACAAAAACTTACATTATCATGATATTGGAGGCCTAAAGTAGTGACTACTGAACCGACCGGTAATTGAAGTCAAGTCGTCATCCTTTAGAGCCTTAATAGTGGACGCAGACCTGATGCTTCACTTAACAAGTAAATACAATATACACAAATAAGCACAATAATCTTCTCTAGCTATATATAACATTTAAGAAATGTTGACACATGAGAGCGAGAGATGTCAGAGGGCATATAATCGTAGCCTATATCTTGCACTGGTTTTCATGCCGAGAAATGCCTTTTCAACGTTATAAAGCCGTATTGTAGAAGTCGCAATTACATTTTTCGGGCTGAGGTGGCGTCACGACAGGAATACATAATCACCGACTGACATAGAATTCACGTAGATAGGAAGTTAAAATTCAATCTGCCGCGAAACCGACGTCGCTCAAACTGTTGGAATACTTTTGGAAATGAGTGTACATATACATGTATAATACCTTGCCTATTTCTTTGCATTCTTGCCTGTATATAAAGTATCTTTATATATAATTACTCAATGTCTGTCCGTCCGTCTGTCCATCCCCCCTTTTATCTCTTTAACTGTTTGTCATAGAGAAATTCTGTAAACGTCATTTAGTTTCTGCCACATAGGAGATCCTGGGAAAACTATTTTCGTTTACGGATGTGTCCCGGATTCGACTTCGGGAGACGATTATATTTTTCCATATGTTTATATAGGAGTTTTGATTTTTCAAGTTGCATTCATTCATTAAAATGCTTAAATATGGACAAAATTTCTCCGTTTTTGCTTTATTCGACGGTTTAAACTATAAAATATCTTATTCGTACAATGTTTAGATGTTACACGGAAGAATTTGTGAGAAACACGCGTTTCTTTTCGAAATTTTATGGCTTTTTCGTGCTCTTTCCGGGTGTTGCGACCCGCATTGTTGCCTTCGATTGAATTAGCGTCTACTAAGCCTTTAAATAGACGAAAGAATTGCGTTATTCGCTTCACGATCTTTTATGAAGCATCAAAATTATAATTGTAGCAATGTCAAACTTCATATATTGCAACGTTAATAATCGAAGTTTATTATTATTCAGTAAACTGCGTGTGGGCTGTGGGCATTTTTAATGATTGACCAAAAGAAAAAATCATATTTCTTTATTTCAATACTGGAATGTGACATTTTTCGTAAGAAAGAAGCAATTATAATTGCACATATAAGTTATAAAAACAAACATCACATTCAAAATATCAGTTGTCTAATTTTATAAGGAGAAATGGGCTGTTATTATATACTTTTAAACATGCAGACTGACTTCGCAAACATTTTTTCGGGTACCACTAATAGTATTATAATATGCATCCAGGGCCGTGCCTACCACGGGTGCAATGTGTGCATTGCACACGGGCGACAGCCTCTATGGGGCGGGAGTTTCTTGGGGGCGGCAATGAGAGACTACTTTCATATTGGCTCCGTTGTCATACCCTTGTCCTCTGAAATGTTTAAATGAAATTCCCATATCACCTAGTTCTTTTAGTACAGCTTGGCTAAGTCCTTTTCCTGTAATGTCTGTGACTCTGAGAAAACTTACGTGTTCAATTACTTCTACATTTCTATCTGAAGAGGAGTGAGCGTTGTGCTATTTTTTCAAATTCCAAAATGCGACACTAGTTGTAGGCAAGGGCAGATTCTTCGAAAAACAGTTCCCCGAAAGTCAGTTCTTTGCGTCTTTGCGCGGTAATTTATGCTCTCTCCATCTGGACGTTGTGAAGAGCCCAGAGGGGTGTTGTTTCAAGTGGAGAGAGAGACCCTGTAGCAGCCCTTCACTTGCTCTATGCGGGATGTCTTCCGTTCACCATTTCAAAAGGATTCAGGAAGGTCATTTTCGGGATAGCCCGACTTATTGCTACAGCTTTTTAGCCATTCATGTACAATGCAACAATTTCTCAGAATTTTGAGTACTTAAAACTCGCCAAATAAATCTAAAACGTTAATTTTACCGCACTAGTTTTCTAGCCATCTACATAATTTCCTGCTAATTGAGCGAAGAGTCCGACAGATTCATTAGGTAAAAAAATAACTGGCAGCACTTTGCCTTACCATGTCCCTCAAACGGCCGGAACCAATGAACGAAATTTAGCGTAGATAAAAATGTCCGTGAGGAAACAAAGAGGAACTGAAGGAGAGAGGGTCCACGGCGTCACCCTTTGAGACAAGGAAAGCTTACCCTCTCGACGTCCTCGGTGCATTTTATGAGGGTTTGAGACCGCACGTAGCGGAGCAAAGGAAAGTAGCGAGGAAAAGAATGCGTTAGTCAAGCAAAAGGGGTTAATGAATTTGTCATAGAAAAATTACCGAAAGTCCCCTTGGGTAAGGCGCGGGGCCCTGGGCGACTGCCCACCCATCCCCCCCCCCCCTTAAGACGAGCCTGAACTCTTATGCCGCATACTGCCCCTCCTGCATTTCCGCTTTCATTTCTCTTAAAATAAGGATCACTATTCTCTGTGCTTTCGTCGGAGAAGGTCCGAACGAGATCCCTTTTCTCTGTGCTTTTGGTTGAAGGTGGATGTTTTCAGCAGTGTCCTTTGAGTTAGTGCCTTCTTGCGTCGAGAAAATCATCGACAGTGATAGTGATTCGTGTGAAATGTGCTGTATTTCCTATTTTGTGCAGTAATTTAATTATGGCGGCATCAATGCAAGATGTAAGTACTCATAGTAGATTCAACCAAATAATATTTCTGAAACTTCAAGAAGTTTAACTTTGTGTTAATTTTTGTCGTTCGTTTGGAAAGGAAAGCAAATTTTGTCCATCTCCCTTAAGAAAATTTCTTTGTTAATCATAAACTCACTAGCAGCCATGTACATTGTTTTCGAAGGAATATTCTATTTAGTTTGCGAGAATCGTACCTTAAATAATAATTTGAGGATATTCTCTTTTCTGCTGTTGTTGAAAGGAAAGCGTATTTATCCCATAATTTCATGCCGTCAGCTCAATTATAAGTATAAATTTTCCATTGGAAAAACAACTTTCATTTAATTAATATATATATATATATTATTTAAATATTATTTCATTTTTCAGTTTGTTGTAGATGTCTTTAATTTCGTAAGATTTTAATTTATTTTTAGTTATTATTAACAATTAATCCTTGTTTTAGATGTCAGCTGTTAAAAGAAAACGATTATCTGGAGCTGAGTATAAGAAAAATAGGATAGCAAGGCTTAAGAAAATACAGAGCAATTCATCTTCAATCGCCAACTTTTTTCAAACTAAAATCAACTCCTCGTCATCTTTAAGTGCAGTTTTAGAGGAGAACGTAGAGCATGAAATGATTGAGACAAATTATAGCCACATTCGGCACCAAATAACTGAAGAAAATACTAATGATAGTAACTTTTACGCTGAATATGAAGTTCATCATAATGTTGATTCAGGAGGCTTTCTTCTTAATCTTTTAGAAGATCCAGGTTTGTGGCCGGAATGCATACAAAACAAATACCGGCAAGCACTAATTGAAAATGGTCCTGCACAAGTTTTAATTTATAGTTTTTTGAAAGATACGAATGGGAGAAGTTTTTCAAATGCTTATTATTATAGAATTTTAGACAATGGTGAAAATGTAGCAAGAAATTGGCTAATTTATTCTATGTATAGAAAAGCTGTTTATTGTTTTTGTTGTAAAATATTTTGAGTCAATTAAAATTTATCTAACTTCATTGGCTGTAAAGACTGGCAACATCTATCACAAATTTTAGTAGACATGAAAAAAGTGGTCAAGATATGAAATCATACAGGGATTGGATTCAGCTTTCCAGGGATTTAAAAAATCATACCAGTATTGACCATGAAAATCAACGTATTATTGATCATAAAAAGAAGCGGTGGCACGCAGCTATCGAAAGGATTGTTTGCGTCATACAATTTTTATCTAGACAGAATCTTGCTTTACGGGGAACTTCCAGTACATTATATGAATCGAACAATGGTAACTTTTTAAAACTGGTGGAAATGCTAAGTAAATTTGATGCTGTTATAGCAGAACATATCAGTCGAATACAAAAAAGTAAAGCAGTTATGCCGCATTACCTTTGGCAATAAAATTAAGAACGAAATCATTTCAATTATTTCAACAAAACTAAGAGAGAGAATAATTTATTTATTGAAACATTGTAAATATTACTCAATAATATTAGATGTACTCCAGGCAGGAGTCATACAGAACAAATAAAGGGAGAAATAACGGCTTGCAAAAAAAATATTATATGTTAATCCCAGAGCTTTCTTTGTTCCATGTTCAGCTCATGCTCTAAACCTTGTTGCGAATGATGCTGCTAAAGTCACAAATGAATCAATTAATTTCTTTGGTCCAATTCAAGATTTGTATAACTTTTTCTCTTCTTTAACCGATGGCAGGTTATGAAAAATCATGTAAATTTGACATTGAAACCGCTGTCAGACACTAGATCGGAAAGTAGGATTGAAGCTATTAAACCATTAAGATAAAACGATGCCTTATTTGAACTTTCTTCAAATCAAAATCTTGACCCAAAGACAAAAACATGCGCAATCACTTGGCTTAAAAATTCAATCATACAAATTTATTTGTTTCATAGTTATTTGGTACAACATTTTACCAAGAGTTAACGTATTGAGTAAAGCCATGCAACATCTAAGTTCAAATATTCTCCAATGCATTGATATGTTAAAATATCTACTTCAATATTTAATCAAGTTCAGATCCGATGAAGGCTTTGAAGAAATTCGGATAACAGCAAGGGAAATTGCAGAAAATATTGACATTGAATCGAAATTTCCAGAAGTGGTAGTCCTTAGGCAGCGAGTGAAGAAGAGAGATTTTAACTATAAATCACCTGATGAGAGAGAACCTTATTCAAAGCAAGTTTTCAAAAACATTTCTTTTTAGAAATTTTAGATACCGCAATTGCATCTGTTAGGGAAAGATTTGCACAGCCTGAAGATCATAACAAAACTTTCAACTGTTTATATTATATCCATAATTTTAATAAATTAAACAAAGAAAATAAAATGAAATTATGCATAGAATTAGTCAAACTGAGTGATAGAATGAGGAATGAATTTGATATACGCGCGATGGATTTGTTGAATGAATTGGAAATATTGCAAACATTTTTGGCCCCTAACATCAATATAACTGAGGTTTTGGAGTACATGCTCGAAAATAATCTAACTTCAGTATCTCCCAAGATCTCAGTGTCACTACGAATATTTCTAACCCTTCCTGTGACCGTTGCATCTGCAGAAAGAACATTTTCAAAATTAAAAATTATAAAAAATTATTTACGGTCATCCATGACCATGCAATAAAACATGAGCTTTGTGAAAAATTAGATGTGATAAAATGCTTTTCCAATCTGAAAGCTCGGAAAGTAAATTTTTGTAAAACTTATTACTGTATTATTACTGTACTAGGAGCCTATTAACTTTTCAATATAGTTTAATTTTTAACATTTCTTTGAATAAAATGTTATTTGTAAGTTTGTACATGATTTATACCAACTATGTTACCTACGATGTAAATTTTATGATCAAATTGGAGGACTGTTATATTTTCAGTGTAATTTTATTTGCAGCAAATCATTATATAAAATATGTTGTGAGAGTGTGTTCTTACCTGATATCTATTATCAATTGAAATTTTCACGAATATTTTTTAGCTCTAGGACTTAACTACCTCTAATGTCCAAAGTAGAAATCGTGTTTCAAATGCCTAATTTCTTTAAGTGTTTTTCTATTGAATTACCTTTTATCATTGCGTGTGATAATTGGATTGGGAATTCTCTGCGAATAATGTTAAATGGTGTTCAATCGTCGATTTATTTAACTTTGTTTACTGACATTATTTAACTATAAATTTTTGTTAGTAACCATAACAACTCGGTAAACAAAGTGTCGTTTCACCTAATGCAATATAATATAGATGCTGGACTGTTTATTATAACAAAAACATTTTTGTACAATGTTAAATTAAATTTTAGAATGCATAAATGTTGTTTTATTTCTCTCGCGCTTCAATATTTTTTGTTCATTGGGGCGGCGAATTCTACTTTGCACACGGGCGGGAAACACCCTCGGCACAGCCCTGTATGCATCACACAAGCAACATAAACAAACAGCAAGCCAACTTGGACGACGTAGCAAACTTTGCCCACCGGTTTTCTCGTCCCAAAATGGTTAGGATGAGAAAAGTGGCGCGGAGACGAATTTTGAGGAAAGCTTATATTAGTCACGAGAAATATCGAGAATTACCGCATCAGTTACCTGGGTAACCAAAGACACTTTCATTAGGCCTTTTTACGTTTTAGTTGGGTCGAATACATTTTTCGTGCAGTTCTTTTGCCTAATGTAAACACGCGTTTACTTGCTATTCTTATTCCGTTAGTTTAATCGTTTTCTAATCTTACTTTTACTACCTAACTTATTTATAAATTCCTTATGGTCTTTTATCTCTTAAGTCAATGACATTTTTCAGTGTCTTCATTAGTTTAATCTAGTTTTCTCTATCTAAGGGCTTCTGCCAATCAGTGAAATACACGAGCAGCAATCCTGATTTTTACTTTCTCCATATATGTAGTATAGGGGAAAGTATTGTATTCATGAAAAAAATCGACTTCGAGACTTCAACGGAACTACACGTTTTGAGGTCCCCTGAACACGTTTTCACCATTTTCTCAATGAGGTGTGTGTGCGTGTGTGCGAATGTGCGCGCACGCGAAATTTTATATTTAACATTTTTATAAATGTTACAAGAATTGATTAGTATTTGGTAAAAATCGGTCGACCGGAAGTGGGTGTTTACTCTTGTCACCTCCGTTATTTTAAAATATTTGCTTTAATATTTGGTAAATGTAAAAATATATTAGAATAAAAGTTGTAGAAAATTTAATTTTGTACAACCTTTGTTTGAAACATTCTTCCATATAATGCATTGTTTAAGAGATATCTTATATTTTAGCTGCCACCACAACGCCACCTACCGACGACTATTGTTAACAACTGACGCTTAGTTACCTCTTAGTAACGCTCCTTTCTCTTTTCTTAATTGTTGGAGCTTTGTGGCTATATCCAATATTAGAAGGCTATGGTTTGAGTTTATTTCTGTTCTTTGTAAAGTCCATAATTTTCTCGCAGTTTCTTAAAATATTTATTATATATATAACCCTTTTTTCATTAGAAGGCCAAATGTTAACACAATGTAATGACTTTTTAATATAATGGAAAAATTTCAATTCTTCATATTTACTAATATATTAATAAACTTTAAAGAAGTTAAAACAAATTAAGGACTTGTAAATAAAATGCTGCATTCAATCACATTCATCAAATTAAGAAGGCAAACAAAATTTAATGACTTTTTTGTGAATGTTTGTTGTGAGCTAAAAACTTCATATATGTTGTCTTTAGCTTCAATGAGTTTTTGTCATCTGTGATCTCAGGCACGTCTTGATTAGAGCCATATTTGTTGATTCACAACAATAGGCTGTGCCAATACAAGAGAGTAAACGACGAGCATATTGGCGCAGTCGTGGGTATTCAACAGCATTCTTCCATATTTCAATGGGATCCTTCTTACTGTTGAATAGAGGCTTCAGAATTTTATCTTCTGAGAGCTTAATCAACTCCATTTGCAAATCCTCCGGTGCATTCGAGACAACAACCAGATGTGGCTAAAAACCTAACCTCAGTATGGTATCATGTTTCTCAAAACTCAAAATCTTTAAATTTGTCATTCCATTCTTCAATCAAGGAGTCTAAGACACCTATATATTCATTCATATTCCAATTTTGCAAGTTTTTATTCATTTCTTGTTTATCAATTACCTTTGCCAGATCAGGAACATGCTCGGCTGAAACAACTGATCTGGTAAGGCCAATTTAAAAAAAATCAACTTCTTCCGAAATAACTGAATTTGCTGCCACATTTCATATATGAATTTGGTTTTGCCTTGTAGAGAAGTATTTAAATGATTTCGCTTTGACATTAAATCACAAAAAATGCAACATTTCTACAGAAATCTTTCTTCAAAATTTCACAAGTTTCATTCTATTCTGTGAAAAAGCTCGCGACTTGTTTTCGCAAAGCTAAAAAATTTTCTAGTACTTAACCTTGTGACAACCAGCACACTTAAGAATGATATGGGAGATCTACACTAAATGTTTCATCGTCATTTTTACTTTCTTCATATATGGGAAAGTATTGTATTCATGAAAAAATCGACTTCGAGATTTCAACGGCAATACACGTTTTGAGGTCCCCCTGAACAGGATTTGACCATTTTCTCGATGATGTCTGTGTGTGTGTATGTGATAGCTTTTTTTGGCTGATCTAACTCAAAAACTATTAAACAGTTCAATGCGAAATTTTATATTTAACATTTTTATAAAAGTCACAAGAACTGATTAGTTTTTGGTAAAAATCGGTCAACCGAAAGTGGGTGTTTACTCTTGTCACTTATCCGTTATTTTGAAATATTTGCTTTAATATTTGATAAATGTAAAACTGTACCAGAATACAGGTTGTAGGAAATTTAATTTTCTATAACCTTTGTTTGAAACATTTCCTCATATAATCGATTGTTTAAGAGATATCATATGTTTTTAGCTGCCACCCCCACGCCACCTACCGACGACTATTCTTAACAATTGACGCTTAGTTATGTCTTAGTAACACTCCTTTTTCTTTTCTTAATTGTTGGAGCTTTGTGGCTATATCCAATATCAAAAGGCTATGGTTTCAGTTTATTTCTGTTCTTTGTGAAGTCTAAAATTTTCTCGGTTTCTTAAAATATTTATTATTATGTAACCTATTTGGAATTTTTAGAAATATTTCAGATATGGAGAAAGTCATGTGGTGGCCACGTCAGATTTTGAAGCATGGTGCGAAACTGGCGATGCCGTGAAGCATTTGCTCGAATGTAGTTTCAATAACTTGACGCCAAATCTACTGTTTTAAATGAGATATTACGTAAAGATTCTGTTGATGCAAAATACATACCTTTTGTTTGTTCTTTCTGTAACTTTCATGCTAAAATCATATATGAGTTTGAGCATGTTTAGACAAGTATGCAAAAGGCCGCACTGAGTATCACAAAAGGCCGCATGCGGCCTGAAGGCCGCCGGTTCCCCTCTCCTGATGTAACCTATTTGGAATTTTTAGAAATATTTCAGTAATGGAGAAAGTCATGTGGTGGCCAGATCTGATTTTTTGCTATATCCTTTATAATGTGATACTCAGTACTCCGATGACATTTTTCCCCCTAACTTTTTCTGAAACCGAATTTATCATCCCCTAGCATTTCTTCGGTCTTTTTCGATCTCTTTGTAAGAATTCTTTTAACGATCTTTGCCTTGTGCTACAGTAGACATTTGCACATCATTTACAAATTATAACGAATCCTTAATGATACCTTCTTTTCTCCTTTTGATCCAGGTATGGGTTCTGCTCTTCTTTCTTGAAAAATCTACTAGATATCTATTGCTTCGACGAACTGAGGACATTATTTCCTAAAAGTAAAATCTGTCCGCTTCCTTTTGGCCTTTTATCCGAGAGAAGAGAGAGAGATAGAGAGGGCATCATTAGACGTACAACAGGAACGAGCATCTGTATTTCAACACGTTATTCGTCAAGTGAGGTGTTCTCTCGGCGATGCGCCAAACCTTTCTCTGAAAATCAAGCAACTAGTAAGTAGGAAATACACAAAGAAAGAAAAACTTATGGAGAAACCATCGGGAAAACGCCGCTAAAAAGCAATCCTTCCGCCATAAATAATTTCTGAAGAATACGAACTCATAAATATTGGCAGCTACGAAAGCTCCGTCCCTTTAATCGCAATTCCTGTGATCTGGACGCGGAGAGTGCACACGCAAGTGTTTGCGGAAACATTGCTTTCCAAGCCTCGAGTGCGGAAGGATGTGCGACGTAAGCGCTGACGTTGGTGACAAGGGCTTAAATGACCCGCAAACGGGCTGCGCGTCTATTCTTAGGTAGAGATGTATCTGCAAAACGTCGGAGATGAGTTTACTGTACAGTAATACCCAGTTTAACGCTTCCCAGTACAACGGTGATTTGTTATAACGCTCTTTGTTCTCAGACCAATTATTAATTTCTTCGTATGTTTTTGTGGCCGCTCTAACTCAAGAACTAATTACCGGATCATCACCAAATTTTATATTTTATATTTATATTATAGGAGCAAGATCTGATTAATTATTGGTTAAAATCGGTCTACTGGAAGTGGAGGTTCACTCGTGTCGTCTTTGGAATAGTTTTCATTTTTCTCAAATTTCTCATGAGACTTCATGAATGTAAATATTTGTTATTGCAAAAGCTATAGAGAATATAATTCTCTACAACTGTTGTTTGAAACAATTTTTTGTTGAATGTGTTATTTAGGAGATATTTAATTTATTCCCAAATCTTCCGTTTTTTGTAAATTATATCTTTTAAAACTTCCTAAATGCAAATTTCGGTTATTAAAATAATGGTATAGAATATTATTTTCTACAACTTATGTTTGAAACATTATTGTCGTATAACGCATTGTTAAGGAGATATTTCATTTAATCATAATTTACAAGTATGTATTGCAATTTACCGTTGGCGGCGCTGGTATCGCTCGAGAGAAGAGCGGCTATACTAATATCTTTAAATAGGTAATAAATTACAATTTCAGCAACGCATCTCCATAAGTACTATACTAAAATGACCCCGCGTAACGCTGATTCAGTTAGCGCTCTCGTTTTCAGGAACGCATCCCCAGCCTTAAACGGGGTATGACTGTATATGTGTGCGTACTATAATAACTGTAAGACATATCGATGCAGACTCAGGGCATTCTTTTCTAAATTAGATTTTTTAAACATTTGATTCGAAAGTTCATATTTAAAGGAAACCGTCTCGTGAAACGCGCTTCAGTCGTTATTTTACGTTTCGATTTTTCTTTGCCGCATTGTTTCGCATAATATAATCGTTTAATCGGAGAGATGAATGTTTTATAAGTTTAAAATAGTTATAAATATGTATGTAAATTTCCCGTCCGTCCGTACGCATATTCTTTCTCGGCTTCTGCAGAACGGATTTTCATGAAATCTGGTATATAGGACTTATGGCCAAAGAAAATAAGAAAATGGCATAATTGATTCACACAACTCAATCAGGAATACCACTTTACTGGAAACAAAAAACGAACTTTTCCTCATATTTCATAAAATATTATTCATACCTTAAAGGTTTTCCAATAAACTTTGTAGACCTAGCTAAGGGACAGTTTTACTATATGGGCCCACGGATTTTTTCGTAAAAAATGAAATCGGATGTCCCATTTTCTGTTACAACAATAAATAAAATATAATATTCAACCTATAACAATAGTTTAAAACATAAATTGAACTAATGAAACATAAATAAAGGTGATAAATCGAGCAATTAATTACATACCAAAGTCATATGGAAGCCATGTTTATTTATATGAACGTTAGTCATTTGTGTTTTAGGCAACTTAACAATTTTTTCTGATCTTGTGGGTTATACGTCCTATTCTTCGAAACAACAAATTCAACGGATCTTTACCTATATAGCACCGCCACTTTCTTACAAACCTAACAAACAAAATTTTAAAAACCACCTCGATGGAGAGTGCAAATGTAAACGTGGAGAAATTGTTTCGCAAACCCCCCTTTCCCTTAAACCCCTGCATTGAGCTTTTGTTGCAGTCCATGATGGGGGCTGCCGCCCCCTTAAACCTCCGCATCCCCCCGGGTTGGCTTAAGTGGTTGGGGGCTGGATTCGTTCTATTTCCTCTTCCCGTGTTGGATTAAGTGGTAGACACAACAATACAGTGACAAAATTAGTAAAAAATATGCAACAATTGTAGTTATACACAAGCATAATTTAGTAATCTAAAAAACGGGACGTATAACCCACAAGATCCAATTTTTCATGTTGGTATTACTAAGTTCAAGTAAAATACGTCGGAGGCGCTGGGATGCGACGGGGCTCTATAGTAAAACTAAGCCCTAGCTAAATAAAATATTTTTGTTCTATAAATTTTTACTTTCTCCATATACGTAGTATAGGGGAAAGTATTGTATTCATGAAAAAAATAGACAGAGATTTCATTCAACGGAAATATATGTTTTGAGGTCCCCCTAACACGTTTTGACCATTTTCTCGATGATGTCTGTGTATGTATGTGTGTGTGTGTGTGTGTGCGCGCGCGTGCGTTTGCGTGTGTGTGAGAGAGATAGCTTTTCGTGGGCGCTCTAACTCAAAAACTATTAATCAGGTCAACGCGAAATTTTATATTTTACATTTTTATAAAAGTCACAAGAACTGATTAGTTTTTGGTAAAAATCGGTCAACCGAAAGTGGGTGTTTACTCTTGTCACTTATCCGTTATTTTGAAATATTTGCTTTAATATTTGATAAATGTAAAACTGTACCAGAATACAGGTTGTAGGAAATTTAATTTTCTATAACCTTTGTTTGAAACATTTCCTCATATAATCGATTGTTTAAGAGATATCATATATTTTTAGCTGCCACCCCCCACGCCACCTACCGACGACTATTCTTAACAATTGACGCTTAGTTACGTCTTAGTAACGCTTCTTTTTCTTTTCTTAATTGTTGGAACTTTGTGGCTATATCCAATATCAGCAGGCCATGGTTTGAGTTAATTTGTTCTTTGTGAAGTCTAAAATTTTCTCGCAGTTTCTTCAATATTTATTATTATGTAACCTATTTGGAAATTTTAGAAATATTACACATATGGAGAAAGTCATGTGGTGGCCACATCAGATTTTTATCGGAGTAGTAGCCGTTTTCAAGAAAACCAAACAAGAACGTCGTAATTCACTTTGAAACATCAATGCATGGAGACGCAATTGTTGTCAACGTAAACAATATTCGCAGTAAGCCAGTAAATGAAATAAATAAGATCTGCCATAATTACGAAAATACGTTTAATACGTGTGCACGCAGAATTTTGTAAGGAGATGGAAATGGATTCTCTACGAGGAAGAAAAGAAGGATTAGAACCGATACAGGCCGCAAGACGGGCGTGACGTCTTGAGTGGTGAGAAATGGAACTATGTAGTTTATACACTCCCGAATACTTCGTAGTCACAATATATGCGTGGAGGGAACGTCTACACGCCATTCCAAATACGTAGGAACACCGGGTTGGGTAAGGTAGTTGAAGTGTTTTGGTTCCTTCTCACATTCACTGTATCCCCCTTCGGATTAGGTAAAAAACAATTTCAACTAATGATATTCACACTTAAATCCATCCACGCTAAATCCATCATGCGACTTATATCGGTTCTGTTCCGAAAAGAACGTAGACTTAATTATTACAAGTACTTAGCTCAAGCGACGTATGTTTTAAATAATTTTCGATCGTTTGATTAATTACAACTGATTAGAAAATAAATCGGTTTATGAAAATTTAATATTTCCCTAGCAACATTTCTGATATATCGTTTTGCAGTATTTCGTCTCTCTAAAATTACGCAAATACGATTATTTAATGCAGCGCCTTAGGGGGAGGAAGAAATTTATAGTGGGCTGAGAGACATGATTGGGTGATTGTATTTCGCTGTTTTATGGCGTGCGTTCGTTAATTATATCGTTATGTTTCAAATAGTCCATCACATGAAACGCGCCTACTTGTGGTACATTGTACACCTTCCTAACTTATTGACTATAGATACTGAATTCCTACAAAAGCACTAGATTGTCTCATCATTGTCACTCAAAACGAAACCGTTGCTCCTTTGTTTCTTTAGATTAGAACGTTTATTTATTACTAGCGTAATTGCCCGTCAAATATGACGGGTATGTGCGGATTATGTATTAAAATTGAGGTACTTTCCATTCTTCCTCCCTCTCGCTCTGCCTCCCTCCCACTCTCTTCCCTCCCTCTCCTATTCTCTCTCCCTCGTATTCTCTCTCTCCCTCGTATGTTCCCTCTTTCTTCTTCTCTTTCTCCATCCCTCTCTCTCTCTTATTCTTCACCATCCTCTTTTCTTCCCATCCTCCATCTTCCTCTCACCCATTCTCCTCCCTTTCTTCTAAAATTTAATTGGTTTTATTCGGATGAAGTGCAATATATCCCCCTCAAAATAGCGCCACAAACGGGCAGTAATTTCTTTAATTACCATGTCAGCCTTAAATAAAAAATTCTGATTAGCTCATTATATAAATTTCTGCAAAACTTCAATTTTCTATCTACATCATTGATCGAGTTATTCGCGTTTTAATAGCTTGTCACTCAGACCATCGGGCTCAAAACTTAGCCTTTTATTATTATTTTTGTGATTCTTTGATTATTTTAAACCTCTCTTTCTCTCCCTATTTCCAAAGGCGTCCTCAAGTACTCCATTCTTCTAACTAACTCTCGTAACCTATCGCACAATCCTTCTCGCTATAAACATTTTACTTGCTCGGTTTGTTCATTAAAACGTCCTTCGATCTTCATAGCATTTCTATTTCAATAATATTGAATTTAGCTCATCATAACGATTTTAATCTAATTTTAAGTAGTATTTCAGGTTTTTAAGTATACCTTCTCGTACATAACGCAACGAATGTTGTTTACATTGATTGTTATGAAAAGATTTTCCCCCTCCTTTCGTCTTTCTCTCCTTCTCGTATTAGAAGCATTCAAAGCACGCTTAAACCCATAAGGATTGAAATAACAATAGGATTTCGAGGTTTAACAATGTAATTGGTAGGCACGGCAACATCCCATTAAAATGGCAAGATTTCCCCAAAATATGCGAATTAAACGTTTAACATGAGGAACTTCGAATTGTAGACAAAAAACGATGAACAGAATAAGAAACCTTGTAATCTTTCCGTTAAAATGGTTTAGATTTAAAGCTCGTGAGTCAAAGTTTTTAAATTTTAATGTCAAAAAGAAAATAAGCCTGCACGTCAAGAAGACGATTTTTACCTGTTATCTTATGGAGAATGCAAATCATCCCCTGGAGTCAAACCCTGGAAGTTTTTCATTAATGTTTCTTAGTCACAGTATTTTCATATCCGAATAGATTATCTCTGCCAAAGTTCAAGGTTATATCTCAATATTTGATCGAGTTATTCGCGTTTTAAGAGCTTGACATGGACCAACCAACGCCGCTTGCAGACATCCCCGGCGAGCCGGCGATACATCTCCGTCGCGCAGTCAAAGATATCGAGCGTTTGATATTAGGTGATGTTATATACAGTATTCGTACATCTTATTAGTATCGTTTATAATATATCTCTGATTCGTAAACTTTATCTGAACTTTCATTTGCCATTTCTCTTTCCTCATTCTTTTTCCGAGCACAAGTGTTTTTTGGTCGCAAGCCAAAATACACGGTTCCCTGCGGTTGGTCTGCTATATAACGGCTCCTGTGCGTTCGATTTGGGGACAGCAGTTCATCAACCGAGATTGTTATTGTTGTCCATTTATGTCATTTGCTCCTTGTTTGCGAGAACTGAGAGTACCTCTACATTTAAAATGCAATAAATTAAAATACTTCAAGGCTTCAATTATTTAAATAGTTCCGGGTCTTTGTACTTGCTTAACCTATCCTCAGGTTAATATCCGATAAGTTAATTTGAGTACAGCTGCAACATTTTAAGAGGTTTATGCGAACGATGCCACGATTCTTACCAAGACTATTCAGTTGTATTTCATGATGTCAGTAGTATATAATTCCAGTCTTTTGATGTAGAAGGAATTGCCGTAAATATTGGGCAAAATTGTGTGATAAATGATTCGTTCTTTTTTACTCACGGTTAGAACTTTTATTTGCCCTCTGCTATTTATAGACATCGAGAGAGGACTCTCGGTCAAACATTCCATCGCTCTCTTTCCTCACCCATTTCCCCCAAACGGTGGGACTTAGTGAAAAATAACATTGACCTTCCCCGGATCGGTCGCTATCGCTAACCCGAACCATTTATCCATCCAAAACAGCGTCAACAAAAATACGTCACGTTCTGGTCTCAGTTCCGTTGAAAAGGATCAAAACGATATTCCTGATATGTCGACGGTGTTTATTTTCTACCCCTCCCTGTGAAACTCTTAAAAGGAGTACGCCATTCAAATGGACCCTGATCCTTACGACACCAATCGTAAATTACAGATACAAAGCCAAGAATGAAATGAGACGCTGCATGTAAAACTTTTCATTCTCTGGCTACACACCTTTCAGTGTGATGCAGTTAATAAGAATGAAAATGATTATAACATTTTATGAAAAGTAATAGTCGATTATTATTGGCGCAAAACTTGATAAGGCGACTTTTGGTTCAATATTGATGTCTCTTAAGAGATAATAATGTTCGGAAAAATAACATTTCTGAAATTATCCTTCGAGTATCGACTATCTAATTAACTAGAATCGGATCTTTAACACAAGACCTCGTTTGCGACTCGCAGAATGTTTGCCTCGACCGTTTCGATGACGGTAAAGTGAAAGAAAAATAAAAGCAACCTATCGAAGAAATTTTTTTCGCACTGAATGAATAGCCGTAAATCACCCACGCGAAACAGTGACTGCAAACTAAACCCATTATCCCTCTGCTTATTCCTTTTCAATATTGTTTGAAACAGTGAACTATATAATTCTAATCACACTTTCCTTTCTTCACTAAGTAGTTAAAAAATGAAATGTCGAGCTCATTTTATGGCGTGAATCTTAGTTTACGGTGAAGATATATCCTATAGCCAAAAATCGGTCGCAAAGACCAGATGAGCATTTCGGCTTCAAAGCAGCCGTCTCGCTGGTTACAGAATTAACGATCGGCGGATCACCGCTGAGACGAATGCTTTGTAGCCTAAATGAGCGTTTGGCTTTCCCAATCGCATTTTGGGTATCTGAGTTACGTTCATGATCGATTAGCGAAAAATATCCAAGGACGGAGAAGTATTGATTATATAATAATATAATATAATAATATAATAACTGACATTTGATTTAATTCTTCAGTGCGAATAAAAAATATTTTTAGCACGTTTTCTTAAAAGAAAAAAACGTGCTTGTGAGACCACTCAGTCTGTCCGTCCGTGAACAATAAACTTTTTTGTTTTAAGAGATATAAGTAAAATTCTTTTTGGATTAGATACCACTTACCAATTCATTCAGTGTCCATTGATTGAATTTTCACTGTGGTTAATAGATTTTCCGCTAGGCGGCTTCAAATTTGGAGTTCAAATTTTTAAAATGGTATTTTAGCCAAAGTACTGGGAATATTAGGAAAATAAAAATAAAAAAATTGAATAGCTCTTATCAATCTATAAATTTTCCACTGATTGGATTTTATAAGTAGTTCATAGATTTTCCGCTAAGGAGTGAAGTTTTCATGGAATGGAAATTTCTAATAAGAATCTACATTCCAGCGGTGCGGGTTCTCCCCTCATAGGAGGCAAACCAGAACCCCGAAATTTTTAAGAAAACGAGCTTCCACGTCTTTCTTTAACAAGGATATCTTACTTGTTAATCGCTATCTTCGGTTTTTCTGCTTTTAGTTCAAATTCTACTAATAAATAGGGAAAGTGGAATGTTAACGGCAGATTGCGTAATCATTTTGAGATATTCTTTGGTAGTCGAAACCTGCTCTTTGGGCTACAAAAGAACGCCATGGATGAGATAAAAATTTTAAAAATTAATCTAAAATCCAGCGTTATATAAAATGATTATTTTATTTTGGTACGCAGTGTGTTTGCGAAGGTTATACCATCGCAAAAATGTTTTCGGGAGAAATCATATTGAACGTCACATGCGATAGTATTCGTTAAAGCTGCTTTATTGGGCAATAATATACTGTTTTTACATTTTGCTTAACCATTTTCATATGAGATGAGATCTACATCGTAGATTAATAATTCGCTTCCGCAAAAGGCAAAAACTCGATGTGTTCGAAAATGTATTTTCTTTTGGAAATTTTTAGAAATTATACGAACCATATCATATAATGAGATAAGTTGACATTTTAATAAATTAATTCATAAAAATTGTTTTGAATATTAGCTAAGCATGACATAAAAAACTGAGTCGAAACAAAGTCTCAGGATAGAAAAACCTAAATCCTAGTCATTGGTGTATCATAGCTTAAACGCCTCTAAGTGCGTTAAACTTTGCAATTTATCAGTTGTTTCCTTTCGTCACGTGTTTGAATCTTGCAGTACAAACTCCGCTAACTGCCCAACGATCGCCTATGCAGATGCTATTTTCTCTTACTCCAGCCCCCGATTCCCCATCGCCCCCATCTCCGGGTACCTTGTGATGCAACGCAGACACTGTTCTAGCTTAGTTTGGTTGTTTCGGGCTGGGTGCCCTAGTTTAAGTGGCCGCTTTAGCGCTGAGTAACGTCTCGTTCTCACCATTCGCGTTATGAAGACGTACGCGTTCCAGTTTTTAAATTTAAAATTAGCGTAAAATTCGCTAGAAAAACCATTAATTGGCTGCATTCCATGATCCACCAGCAACGTATAAACGGAATGTGAGAGTTCATCACGCAGAATGTAGTTTTAAAATTTCACTGTCTTTTCAATTTCAATAAATTTTGTGAGTTGTTTCATAGATTAATGAAACTGTTAATTAATTTACATCTCTTCTTCAAAGTTATAGAAATTTGTTTCGGACCATTTGATGCAGTTGATTCTCTAATTATTAGTTCTCTTATAGCGTTAATTAGCATATTTAAAACTTGCGAATGCGATGCCAAGTCAAATAGAAAAAGATTCTGAAAATAAATCGATCGATGCTTATTTATATGACTGTTTTTGTAGTCGCCAACGTATTCGCTGTACATAAAGTTGCAGATCGAAAATTTGTAGAAAAAGAGAGTTTAACTTGAGAGAGACGTGCAAAAATAACGCGTATGTGTGAAGATTATTTCAATTTATCAAAATAAACAACACAGATAATAATCGGATTTAATTTTGAAGAACTATTATAATTTTTAACAAGTTACTTCATGCCATTAGTTTTTAATGCGTATTTATTTATTTTCCCGGGTAGGAAATTTTTGGTTCCTCTATGATAATTTTCGTGTAATACATTTATGACTTATTAACTTTGTACAGTAATTATTGTTTTTATAGGAAAGGTTTCAATTAATCATTACCATGAATTTCCTTGACTCTGTGTAGGCTTTTTATCTAAAGGCACTTCTCCACTTACCAATAAGCTGGACGTTATTGTTGGCACACGTCATTTCCGGTTTCCTTCGCCTTTCTCTTAATGATCTGTCTCCATGATATATGCCAGGGGTCGTCAAACTACAGCCTGTGGACCACATGCGGCCTTAGAAAATATTTTATACTCCCCTAAAGGAAATTATGGTAAAAAATGTAATACTGAAATTTTAACTCTAAAAATGTTTATACCTTATTTTCGCGTACATGATACCGCCGAATCTCTAGTTATCTTTCGATTATGCGGCCCGCTGAGACATTCGCATCTTCCAATGTGGCCCTCAATGCAGGAAAGTTTGCTCACCCCTGATACAGGTCATTCGCACACATAATGACCCAGGCTGCGAGGAGTTGAAAAGTGGATAGAGCGCTGCGAAGTATCATTTGGAATGGAGAGGTTAGATTTGCATCTAATCCGCCGTGTGCTTTTCATTTATCATGCAAGCCGGAAATCGTTGTCGCGGCAACTGAACTCAAATCGGAAGATTCCCATTGGATCATAGTTCGCCCCCTTCCGCCATGCCACCACTTAACAAATCACTGTAGGCCATTCTCTCGGAGGACTTGAGTGCCTTCTCTATTTTCTCCGCCTGCTGCACTTCCCCCCGTCAACTCCCGTCCTATCAGTTATTCCCCGTTATCTCCCTCTCTCTTCATTTCCCCCTCTTATGCACCCTCATGCACGTCGTCTCTGCCTTGGCTCACCCTCTCATTACCTTTCGCCCCTCATCACATTTCCCTCCTCACCCACTCACTCTCCTCGCCGCCTCTATTTCCCTCATCATCTTTCCCTCCTTAAACTCATTCCCCTTTCTCCCATTTCCCGCTTCCCTCCAAATAGACCCTCATCTCCCGATTTCCTTACCTCGTCCTCTTCCGTGTCATTCCTAAGCGTATTTCTGCGGTTTTTCTCAAACATTTCCTATTCATGTAGTTTGTCCTCAATTTCTTCTCTTCTTACCCCATTTCCTTCGATTTTTCTTTATTCTTTCTCTCTTCGTACTTCTTGCCTTCACGTTCCATTCTCACCCCTCTCCTTCCTTCCCTTGCCCCTTCTCTCCCTCTTCCAATTTCTCCCTCTCCATTCCTCCCTCCCTTTCTTTTCTTTCCCTCTCTCCTTTTACCTCTCTCCCTATCGCCTTCCTTTCCCATCTCTTCCTTTCTCCATCCGACTCCATCTTTTCCGCTGTCTTTCCCCGACCCCTTCTCATACCTTCTTCCTCAATATTCTATCCCCATTCCTCTCCCCTTCATTCGTCCATCTTATTCTGTATTTCTTTCCCATTTTTTTTTCTTTTTTTCTCGTATTCCTCTCTTGTCTCTCCACTCTTCCTTCCCTCTCTTCAATTTCTACCCTCTTATTTTTCTCTATCATCTTAAACTTTGCATTCTTCTTACTCACCAACCTCTCCCTAGTTCTCCTCTCATACCAGGAAACCCTCTGTTTTTATTTCAACCCGCGTGCTTCATTCCTTACCACGATCGTCTGCTCCCCCCTCTCTCTTTCTCTCTCTCTCCCAATCCTTCTCCCTTTCGTTTTCGTCCTTCCCCTGTGTCGCCTGTTTCATTCTTCGGTCTATTTCCTCTCTTCCGCCTCCCTCTCTCGTCTCACCCTCGGATCTTTTCTTCGTCTGGCTCGAACTTTTTGTCTCTCGTCTGTCGGTATGGCAGAAGGCATACTGAAAAGATTCCCGTTTGTCGTGTGTCTTATGCAGAATCAGTATGTGTCCGATGAGGCTTTGCGAATGATCTTTTCCTGTCTAAGAGCAATCGGCTGCACTTAGCAATAAGTGCATCTCGATTGTTACATGGGAGGGACTTCCGTCTTTCCTTTTCAAAGTATTTTACTGGCGACAACTAATCATGAATCCTACCGACGAATCAATTTTATTAACCGATTCGAAAGATCCCTTTTTTCTTTTTTACGTATGAATTATGTAAAGAATTGTGATCGTGAAAACAATCGATTTCTATATATTGACGTCGTTCATAGATTTTCCTACTGTTAGTCACGCTGTGTTATCTTTTTCTTGCATGAAGTGATGTGTTTGAGTAATAAAAACATATAATTTCTTGAAAACTGAAATGTTCCAGAAGTTTACGGACAAGGGAAAATATAGGTAATTGAATATTTGAACAGACCGAATTTTTCCTTTTATGGGATAAGTGAAGTGATATTAAGGAGATTAGATTTTAGTTTTTGATCAGTAATTGATGACACATTTGAAGTTATTAACGTAAACATTTTGCAATTAGGGCCAGTGAAAATAAAGAACTTAATTTTTAACATAGTACAGCGTTTGTTTTTAAATTACCAATGAAACCTTCATGATAATACTCGTCAATGAATCGAATAAAATATTTATAATTTTAGCGCACCAATTAACGGGAAATTTTTTTTTCAAATTTAGAAGACCCGAAGAAAATTCAGACACGATGGAGACCCACCCATAGTCCTTTTAACCCAACCCAACAGCGTAGATATTAGCTCTTGGTTGGTACATGTTTATTTGGATGCACCTGGATAAATCATTCCCCAGTTGTTTGTGTCACTTATCTCGATTTAATAGGCATTTATTCCTTATTACATCATGGAGTGCTTTCTAGAATCTCACAATGCGAGTATGGCTCTAGCCTCCTCTAGCGAGTGTTGCGATAACTTAAGCAGTGTGCCTTTTTTTACTTACAAATAAAAGATATTTCTTTCGGATATTTTTAGTCAAACAAATAAATCAGTGAAATAATTTAAAAAATGTAAAATGAGTATCGCATTGCGTACAGTATGATACTGACTCTGAATTACGTTGATATTTACTTATATCAATTTAACTGATTCATTTTGAATCGTATCACGCTACTTTTTGATTATTATGAATTGGCAGTAATTCTGATCTTTTATACTAGCTAAGACCATTAAATGAAAACCCTCTTGTTTTTCATTTTATAAGTTGAAAATACGGTAAATCAAAGATTTAACCGCATGCCCGATCTCCGTGATAAATTATATTTTAATATTTCTAATTAATGTCGAATTTTATGAAAAATTATGTGACAATCTTCTCAGATGTGAATGACATATTTATTGTTACGCTACCGGCACGCGTCCATTTAAGCAAGCCCGTCCGTATTTATCCTGAATGTATTTTAATCTCTTTCGTCACTGGGACAGGTTTCCATTTAAATCTCCTCCGTCAGTGTCATCATTGGTTCTAGCATGTGGCCAACATTTGTTCCTTCCTCGCTTCCTTTTCATCTTCGTGTAAAAGATGCTAGATTTCACATGACCATCGCACTTCCTTTATACACCTGGATAAACAAGGCGCTTCATTTCTCTTGGGAAATGTCGCCAAATCCCTTTTAATGTGGATCATTTTCTATTCTAGGTGCAATAAAAACGTACTGCGACATTTTTACCCGAGGCGCAAAAATACCTCGGACGGACACTGCATGTAAGTAATATAGCCTCTTTACTAATATTCTCTAAAAATACAATCATACCACTGCTCATGACGCCTGAAATAGGAATAATAATGCTGATAGATGGCATTACTTATATCTAGGCTTGGTAATTTTCGGCGTTTCTTTTTCTTAAAAATCGATATTAATTTTTCCTAAAAATCGACGACTGTTATTATTATTACATAAAGGTTACAAGTTGGCCATGCGGCCAGACGGCCACTTTACATACTCTACTACATATACAAAATCGTGTTTCAACATCCAATATTTACAATTTTCATCTTCTAAACTCTTCCTAGATATTACAATATTATATAACTTCCAAAGGACAGTTACATTTACAATAACCAAAATCAAATCTACGTTTATAACATTTACAATTAAACTACAGACTAAAATAATTATAACATAATGCTAAGATTTTCAGGGTTCCTGGAAGGCCTTCATGGCTACCGAAGTAGTCCCGGAGCCCACGCAGTCCCCACCGTACATGACCCTACCAGGATATCCCCTACTTCTCCTCACAAGCGTAAATATCCTTAATTACTGTTAGCGAATCAAATTATTTGTTATCCTTGACTTAAAGAGGCCTACATGCTGAGGTAAAGGCTCCAGCACCTCTGTAGGAAGCTTGTTCAATTCTTCTTTTTCCCTATTTAAGAATGAATATTTACTCCTATTTGTCTACATTTATTTTAATACATTTTATCAGGCTTGGTAGTTTCCGACGTTTATGTTCCCTAAAGAGTTGTTTATTTTAATCCATTTTATCATTTTAATATAGAAAATTTTCAAAAATTTAATTCCTTCTAAGTGAACTTTACTAAATTTTAAATGTAAAAATAACTCTTCTTGTATGGTGGATTGCTCGTGGCTCTCTGAATTTTCTTGAATGTGCTTTTGTTGACTTCGGCCACTAACCCGGAACAGCTAATTCTTTTTATTAAATCAACAAGTATATTATACTCGTTGAATTACGTCCCTTATTCACGAAATAGCCACCATCCAATAACAAATTTAATGTGACGTGAATATATTGAACCTTTCTTGCTGGATCTTGGAGGAGGTCGGCAGATCTAGTCGCACAGAAGATAAAAGAGAGCCCCCCCCCCCCAGCTTTTCGGTAAATGGAGTTATCTCGTGAAATCGACTCAAAATTATTATTATTATTATCGGATCTGGTGGAGGGTAAAGACTGCATTGTTTTGTCCCTTATTCTCGGCTTTGAATTCCTCTACACCTCGGTATGTGCCCTTAAGACAATGGCATAAAAAGCAATATATGGAATTCCGAATGGCGTGTTACCCCCTGTATGACAAATACCGATTTTCTCTTCCGCTTTGATTGTTTTGTACTAAAATGTATTACGTTTGAGTGAGTCAAGTCAAATTTAAAAATAATTACGAATAATTTCGTAGAAAATATATTGACGACAAATCGATAATTATCGACGACAATTCATTTTCGTGGCATTTAAAACGTTTACGAATTCGATGTTTATCGATATTTAACGGTTTAAATCGAATCCTACCAATCCTACTTATACGTGAAGCATAGATTTTTATCGGAAATCCGTAACAAAAAAATAAGTAGCATCAATGAAACATTTTATAATAAAAATGAAAAATTTAGGATTCTTTGCCATATTGACTTATTTTTCGAACACTTGTTTTGGATTCCAGGATAATTTGCGCTGTCGCTAAATTATATCCGTAATTTTAAATTCTAAATGTTGTGAGCACCGCTAGTTTTCTGTCGCACATTGGGCTGAAGATAAATTAAGAAAGATTTGTTTCGCATCTCTTTCAAGGGTTTTTGTGTCGTGTCGTGTTTACTCGATTACCTCTTCTGTTACCGTCTCTCTCCGAGTGTAAACACCGTGGCTACGCAAATAAGAGGTTCACCGGTATCCCTTAACATCATGATGACATTAACTGAATCCTTCGACTTTCAAGCCGCACTTAAAACTGTAATTTCATCGCTGAGTCGTAACATGAGGTTCGAGAAATCCACGTCCGAACGTGTTCAAATAAGATTTTTTCGCACTTCTCCGGGGAGCACGTCATATAGCAATAGTTTCACGTCAGGCAACCTCTAGTCTAATTATGTAGAAAATTTATTTGCAAGAGTTGTGACGTCTCTCCAGGTCTTCGGATCTCGAACACTAATCACAACGTATAGGTGTAAATAAAACATTTCTCCGTCTACTAGGATAATTTTATATCCGATGTGTGTATAATGATTTCGGCAAAATATTAGTGCTATACATTTTTATTTTCACGCGAAATTAATGGCCGTCGACCCGTTGAGTTTTTCGACCTGTATTGTGCCTCAATTGCACGGAAAGTGTTCGGTTAACCTTTGCCTCGCCTCCGACGTCTCCGGCGAACGGAAAAATACAACTCCACCGAAAAAGGCACGTGTCTTTCAGGAGTTCTTTTCCCTCGTGGTCGAAATAGAAGACTGTCCCTTCAGAAAGTCCGCCCGCCAAACACTCCATCTCTCCTCCACCCAGATTCGTTTTATCCCTCCGACCGCGCTGCCCCCTGGGCGGCTGCTGGCCGAACCGCCCACCCTCCTTCCTTCACCCGACGGGAAGAAAGAGGAGGAGGCCAGTGCTCCCTCAGGAGTAGCGGGAGGAGAAGAGGAGGAGGGACGCGCGCGCCGGGTTTTCTCCCTCCATCCCCCTTCCCTCCCACTTGAGAACGGGCTCACGCACACGCGGAGAGGATAGAAAGAGCATTAACGCTCACGTCTCGCATCGGCCCGCACGCACACGGAGGACAAGCCGAGTGAGACGGAACGAGGATAGTCCCGGTCGTTCGGAACGATTTCGAACGACCAGTGGACTGTGTACGCCTAAGCGATCCCGGGCGGAGAGGATTCGAAAAAAGAAGACATCGAGGGAATCTTCACATCTCGGCTTCTTGAAGAAGATTCTGCGGGGTCGGATCGGTTTTGTTTTTGATCGTGGACGATAATCTTATCCGGTGCGACCCGAATGAATTTTTTCGGAGGCTGCTGCCCTAGAGCGAAGCGTATTTTGAGAAGAATCGAAGAGGGCTTCCGGGATCGTCTAATAGGAGGAGGTGGAGAGTGCGCGAAAGAGAGGGTGGTCGGGTGGGTGGGAAAGGACGGCGAGTAGGAGAAGGCGGAGGAGAAGGGGTTTGAGGGATCGAAATAGAAAAGAGGAAGGCGGCTGGCTGCTCTCTGCTCCGCCGTTTGAGTGGGGAATCCCCTTCGGACGCACGAAAGGATAAGACCCGCCCTCCTCCCCTCTGGATATGTCGTCGTTCAGGAGTTATGTGAGTGGAAATTTTTCCCATAAAGAGATATTAGTTTTCCCTTAGAGAGATTAAGAGAGAATAAGAAGGAGAAAATCCCCGGTTCGCTAGTTTTCCTATCGGATGATGCGTGGGAAATCTCGTCCCGAATTCCCGCGCTCGCGTGTGCGTGTGTAGCCTAATGTGTGAGAGAGAGATCGGCGTGTGGCTCTCTTTTGTTCTGAAAATTTTTATTCCATTATTATTATCGGTTTGGTTTTATTACGTCTAGATGTCAACAGTGTAGTGTCCATAGATTTCTTTGACGTTGACCGTGAGTTGGCGGTTTTCGTGCAAGTCCGCGGCTCGCTGTTTGTTAGTTACATGTTCCTGATTACTTTCACGGTTTTGTTTTCGCTAGTCGTAGCGAATGAGAGAGAAAATTCACAATACAAATCTTTAAAAGAAAATTTCGTGACGCTGTTATATTACTGGATGATATCTCATCGTGCACGTAGTATACTCTTAAATTCTAAGAATTGTATAACACTATATTAATAATGTATTATTAGTATACTCTTAAATTCTAAGAATTGTATAACACTATATTAATAATGTATTATTCACTTACTTTAACTCGCTATAATTACCATGTATTACTTGCACTTAGCAGGTACTAAAATTAACTCCAGTTGATAACACATTAAATTACTGAAGTTCAATCGTTTATTTGTTGGCATAAAAAATATAAATTAAGAAGAAATGATTAGCTTCTCGAATGAATTGGAATTTGGTAGCAAAGCATTAAAATTTTGTTTGATAAGTTCAGGCGATTAAAAGTTAGTATGAAATGGTACTTATTCAATCTGCAGATTTTATTTTGAATAAATATTAATAATTGACATTTGTCACATAAGTCACAATTTAAAATTAGTCTTAAATTGTCAAACGAGCTTAGAGTGTGTGCATAAAAGAAATTGCCTCAAAACTAATCCCACCATCACAAAATTTCTAAAATAGATTATTTTCGATATCTATAAGATCACGATGAGAATACATAGCGAAATTTGCTATGCAACTAATAATAGTGAAGATCAAGGTTAATGTTAGACGGGATATTTGAAATTGACTTGGATAATAGGAACAATTTTCCTGCATACCGACAAATAAATGATGCATTTCAACTTCTCTTGGTCGAATGTCCAATCAGGTAATTGCGATAAAGATTATAGTATTATGGTATTGAATTGCATCAGTATTTTTATTTCTTAAAAATGTATTTAGCGATTAAAAATCGCGTTATAAAGGGATAATATAAAGATAATGCATATAGCTTTATTCGTGATAACCTGAACCTGATAGTTACTTTTGCAAATATGACGCACTGTAATGGTAATCATTTAATCTTTAAGAATGTTTACGGTTTAATGTAATGTATTTTAGAATTTGGAAATCGGGTTTTCCCTACTCTTTCATCTTCTGAAATCGGCGGTCATTTCGTGATCTTAATTCGCAGAAGGAGGTTTTCTTAAATCTAACTATTCTCTCCGGTATTAACTCCCAATCCATTTAGTTGAGTACACTATAAATATTTATGCATAACTTATTTGTATTCAAAGAAAAATTCAGGTCATAACATCCGTAAAATATTTCTAATTCCATTGGGTTTTAGCTTTGATGTCAGAAAAATAAAAGCTTTTCATAAGGAGTCCATTCATTCTAATATCATTCCTTTTTATAGACAAATTTTTTTCTGTTAAAGCTAAATTTACCGACCGCAATATTTCGACGTAAGCCTCAGCGACAGCTAGTGATCAGGAAAGTAAATAAACAGATGACATTCTTGCAACTGCTGCTATTATAGAGATATGACAATATTTTATTAGTTAAGATTTCATTTTACATATCTTGACTGCTCGCATAACATTTTAACACATGAATTATAATGTAGTCACAGCTATCGTAGAAATTCTCTTCTAATATATCCGCTATACCAAAATAATTCCTTTTTTCGAAGAATAAGAAACACGCATCGTGTAAACATTCTGTTCTCGTAATTTGTTAGGACATTAACCTTTTATTTTCTTCGCTTTATCACTTATAACACTCGTCGATAAGCGAGGCACGCTCCGGCAATAGATCTAGAACCCTCGAAACAAAAAGAGAAGGATCGTTTACTTTTTTCTAGAGTTGAATGGATTGTATTACGTGTCACTACCATCGCGGCATTGTTACGCAGTCATTCAATTAACTTATTTAACCTCTGCACTTAAAAGAGCGACTTGAGGGAACGAAATACGCCGAAGCGGACGGTCAGTATGGGTGCAGCACGTGCTGCGCGAAGCCTTGATAGCTTTTTTATTCCGAAGCATTTCGAGAGCGGGGAATTAAAAAAAATGGCCCGACGCATTGCACACAATTGGATTTATAGAGCTGCTTTTTATGGAGATGCCACAGTTGGCGTCCACATGCGAGACAAGTCGGGTTATGAAGAACGTTGGATAAGCGTATACAAATTTACCATAATTAGTTGAGAATCTTTCTAACAGCTGCCATATTCGTGATTTTTTGTCAAATATTTTCACATGATTCCAGTATTTAACGTCGAGATTCTAGCTTTGAGTGAAGTGAATGTAATTTTTGACGATTTCATAATTTGTTCCAGCATTTTAAAGCCTGTTAACTCTTAACTGGGCGCGGCTAAAAATTTCATGTAACTGGGTGCGCGGCACACGGCGTGCGCCGTTGCATAATGTGGAAAACGCGGCTGTAAATAATAATAACGATAAATTCATTCTATTTTTTGTTTATTCAGTATTTTAATGTATTTAATGATTTTTAATTCTCATTGTTAAAATTACCGTTTGTATTTTTACATTATATACGAGCTAAATTTTCATGATATACTTATTTAGTAAAATATGAAATTATATAAAATATTAATATAAGCGCAATTTTAGGATAAACATTGTAACAATATAAGAAATAATGCTCAAAAAATCAACTTTATTGAAATATTTAAACTTTTACAGACAAATCGCAATGCGTATATAGCACAGTAGAAACGACGCATACAGCTTTGCGTCTCTTTTACTCTTCAAGAACAATAGCTAAAACGTTGCAAACAACTTGTTAGACTACTCAAGCAATACTGATAGGTTACATAAAAAAACAGTGTATATGAAGCAAAATTTACAAATTGCCAGTATTTCATAATGCGTTAGCGCAAATCTGTGCCCACTTAAGGGTTAAATGTAGATATGAGAGCTGACACTGGGATAAATTTGTAATAAAATTAATATTTTGTATCCACCTGTATTTTATGCAACGGAAGCATTAGTTTTAATTTCGTGTTGAAAAATGAACGAAAGAGGGAAAACGTTTTAGAAGCCGAAAAATAAATCATTAAAAACCACAAAAATTTAGTTTAAAGAAACGTAAATGTGGTACAATTGTCAATTTAGAAGAAACCTGCCAGACAAACTGCGTATGAAATGACGGCATGTTTTCGCAAAATGATAGCCCACTGTCAGAATATTTAAACCAAGAATTGCCACGGTCGTATTTTGGTATTTCTTCAACTCCGTCATAGCACTGAAAACGACTTATTTTCTTTCTCACGATGACTTAGACAGATCTTCCTTCATTTTTCTCATGCTTGAAAAATAAAAATTCATTTCAGAGAAATAAATTTTACCATCTTTTTTTATGTACAATTTTTCTATCGGCAGCTGTATTTCGAATGAATTCATATTTATTTATAATAAAAATTTCAAGTAATGTCGATATTTTTTATGTAATTTCGATACTATTACCAACTTCCAATTACGAGAGTTAAGTAAAACAGAAAATTTTGAAACATATATAAGTATATCGTACCATGATTTATTATATTATGAAATCGATATATTATAGAATTACTATATTGATTGTACGGAGGGCCAAATGAAATTAGTGTCGTTTCAGACTTATTTAAAATTAATTTATGTGAGTGAAAGCGGTAAATTTTTATTCATGCGGGTCATAAATTCACCCACATTAATTTTGATAAGATTTTAGTTGCTGCAGTAACTCGCTTAATGGTGGCTTTTTCATTTGGGTTTTTCAACCTGTAAAATACATATACGAGCATTAAACTAGGAATGTGTTAATACAATGTAAAATTAAAATGAAATCTCGCTATGACGTTCTTCACGGAAGGTTTCAATTTTAGCGTATTTTATCAAATCCACGTGAATAATATAAGTAGATATTTATTAAATATTTATTCGCTCCATTCTCTTCAGAAATGTGTAAAAAATTCCGTGGCCGAAGTACATATCTTATTTTACGACATTGTATTAATTAGCCTATAGAAGTAATTGAAGAAAAAGCAACTTTCGAACCCGCATTACTTTTATATATATATATATATATATATATATATATATATATATATATATATATATATATGTGTGTGTGTGTGTATGTATATGTATGTATGTGTATATGTATATGAGGCCCAGTGAGCACTTACCAATAAGATGACTTCAAGCTGGCGAGCTGTTGGGGGTGTCGAAGTAACACACGTAAAACGAGCACACGTTTTACCTGTATCACTTCGACACCTCCAGCAGCTCGCCAGCTTGAATTCATCTTATTGGTGAGTTCTCACTGGGCTTCCTCATCCCAACAATTCTTGTCATCCATTTATCCCATTATTTTTCCTCTTCCGTAAGCATATATAAGTATATATATATATATATATATGTATATATAATATATATATATACACACACACGAGTTGTCGGTGCTTGCATACTGCAAGCGCTTAAAAAAATCGCAATACACCACGATCTTAACTCGTAAATAAACCAACGCGATCTCCAGAGCTAGCTATTTATATATTTATTATAAATTTTTATCACACTATAAATAATAATTATATAGATATAAATGGAATATTTTATGTGTGGTTTCCCTTCAATTCACCCAAAAAGCGAAAATCTGGTACACTAATTTTTTATTTTAACTGCACAAAAGTGTTACCCGTGTATAACACGCACCCCTACTTTATGATAAAAAAATTTGGTCTTTAAACTGCGCGTTATACACGAGTATATACGGTACATAAAATTCACCATGCGGTCCCCATTACAGCCGCAAAAAAACCTCCGATGGTGTTCATAGCAGGGGATGTGATCGTCTGTAAATGAAGTCTTATTTCTTTTCTTGACCATCTATATTAAACAATTTAATTATTTTTGTCTCATATTCGTAAATTTGTTCTTGCTCGCTTGTAATCATCTCAGATGTCCAATGGCTCATTGCAATGTTTCATCTAGATTGTTATTTATCGAGATTGAGATTGTCCTCTGCACCTTTACGGTAGCGCCCTCCAAGCTCACCTTCATTAATTCTCAGGGAAGCGCGCTCGTGAGTTCCATCTCAACTCTGGTATTCAGAGAGTTATTTAACGAAACAGGTCAAAGAGGAAATACGTATGATGGTGTTAAACGAGCGATGCAGTCTCCTTTAAATTAGACACAGCATACTAGATTGCGGTGCAAGAACATTTTACGCATTTTCTCCCATTTCTAGAAAGCATTTTCCTGGTGAAATGCAATAGCATAGATATAGGAGGTGTTGACATTTCAGTGTGTTTTCACCGTCAGTAGTCATTTGGCAGAAAGTTTTGCGATTACAGGTTAAATTCGGGTTCTCCACAACGTACTGTCCTCCGCAAGCTTCATAAATGATGGCTCACTTTCCTCTTTGTGTGTTGTAATTGCTGAATAATTTTCCCTGCCTCTTTCATCTTCAAATTTTTACTCAATCACATATTTAAGCATGTGATTCCTTCTCAAGAAAATCCCGATCCAGGTCTTTCTCTTACCATTTTTATTATTTTTCCCCTCGTATTCTTTTTAATGTAGATGTACCTGGCTTAACGACATTTCATTATATCGATAGTAGAAAATCGCCACCAAAACTCGGTTTGCGACTTCCCTCAACTCTCTATAAGGACACTTAAATAAATAATTAATATGAAATTTATACAGTGCGCCACCGAAAAGTATCGTTTATTTAATACTGAGCACTTCTTTCATTATCTTTACTCCCCCTAAAAATTTCTACAATTAAAATTTACTGCACAAATTCTTTCATGGAACGCACCAAGCATTACAATAAGGGATTGCACATATGGAAATTCACCATTTGCGTGGCGTCATTCCAGTTAGCTGCTCGTTATCGAGGAATCGGACGTATCGTTAAGCGAGATATAACCGTACTTCCTTGTTTTATCCTAATACGTGCAATTTATTTTGAGAACTCTTTCTCGTATTAACATTCCAAAGCTCGAATAATTAAATATCGATTGTACTTTATAAGTTTCAGAATTTTTACTACAATGAAGTTATGTGACAATTATGCGAGGGTGGCCATTACACACACACACACACACACACACATACATATATATATATATATTATATATATATATATATATATATATATATATATATATATAAGAAATGGAAAAAGCCTGCATCTCGACGAAAAAAATCTTTATTTTGGAAAAGTTCATTTCCCTTAGTGGAAATTTAATTTTATACCCGTCGACATGGTCTTTGAAAATAGTAATTACTTCTACGGATGAGTTTTTCGACTAGCATTCTGCCAAATCATTTCGTGTCTCACCGACACGCTTCCGTAACCTTGTCTCGTGCGAGCAATGTCATCCTCTCCGGGAGAGACCGAATAGCGATCGACTGATTTCCGTCTGATTCACGTCGTGTTCACTTTCTACACCAAAATTCTTATTGCGCGCCTCAGTTTGCCTTTGTTTAATCATTCGCTGTTTATGCGCGATTTTCACCCCTCCAGTTGGCACCCACTAACGTCCTGCACGGCCCCGGCCTACGTCACTTGCATCTCACGCCCCCTTCCATTCCCTCCCGACCCTTTTCTCCTCCTTCCCCATACCCTTGCCCGGTTCCTTCAACACTTGCTCTCCCCCCCCCCCCCCCTCCGCCTACCATGAGGCTATTTCGGGCACGGAAGAGGCATCCTGTCGCTAGGCTAATGCCAAGGGAGAGAAAGAGAGAAGACGAAACTTTTTTCTCTCTCTTTCGTTGTCTCTCGTCCTCTTTCTATCACTCTCCCTCTTTTACTATATCTCCTTCGGTTCGAGATTAGCGCACGACCTCTAGCGGGCGTTTGAGGAAAGTATTGGCCTACATCGTTCATCAGAGGTCGTCGATTGCTGGGGTTAAAAATGGCGAGGGAGAGAAAAAAAGACGCTCGCTAATATTTCCCGTTCAAGAGGTTGCGGAGAAAGTGCGACTCCGGAGATGAAGCACGTGCGGACGTGAGGCTTGGCGTGATAAATCGGAGACGCCGCTACGGGCGCAAGATTTCGATGCGATCGTTCTTTTTATTCTTTTGTTTTCACTCGTTCCGATAATTTTTGCGTCCATTAGATAAGGCATCAAAATCTTCATGGTCACATTAATACGGACTGTGTTTTGTTGACAGAATGCAGACTGATCCGTTCAGCGATTAAACGCTAACCAAAGATGTAAATCGTGCCTTCATTGTCTCTCATTCTATTATGGCTCATCTTGAAACAATTCAGTCTAGGATAATCGACCCTAAAATTGATGAAAAAATTATTATTTCTTAAATATTCTTGCTTGGCTATACGAAATATTAGCAATATTTGATCATTTACGCAGATTTTAAAATTGTATTCAATAGCTTCTATTTCTGCAAAGAAAATACTGCTGATTTCTTTTTCGTCGTTTGTACACGCGCATTTCAGTCGGAATTCTTCTATATCTTACAATTTTTTTCGAAGCATTAACGATTATTTGAGTGCGGTGCAAAAATATCCGTTTGGCATCTAGCCGGTCAGTATGAAGACCACGCCAAATTTAATCTAACTTCATATTTATTCCACAAGTAGTATTTAGAAATAGTACCGGAATCACACAGCGGTGATTACTTTCTTTTTTTCGTAGTATGGATTTTTACTACCATGAATGACCGGAAAATAATGCAGAGTATTCCTTAATCAATTTAACGCGAAGCTATTCCCTAACAAGATCACATTTTTGTTTTATCATAATCACCTATCGAAAAATGTAAGATAATTGCACTTTCGTTTCTATGTTTAGCTTTGGTGCGCTATAAAGCGTTAAACTTCCGTCATTCAATAGCAATTACCCTCGAATTGTTTTATTTGGGTTGATTAATATTTTGATTAAGGTATATATTTCACATGAGTGGTGACTCTTAGAAATTTTCAGAACATAAATCTTAAATACTACAAAGTTTTTTGCGCACTTGATCGTGCCGGTAATTGTTGTACATAAGAGTCAAAAGATTATATTTGTGTGTCGTGGTAGGCAAAAAATTCAGTGTTATGATAGTCGTTTTTGATTATCAGCGAGATATCATCTTCGAAGCGTTAAAGATTTTGAGGCTTTTTAAATGCAGTTAAGTGGTTAATTGGCATTGGAGAGAAAATTAAGCAATGGGAGATGTGGACGTTCACGGAAGACGCCGTCTGCTTGGGAAATCGCGAAGGAGACCAGAGACGCGTACATTACTTCCCTCGTCTGCATTTGTCCTCTGTTGCCTTTCGTAAGCCAAGGGAAAATCCGAGCAGAAATTATCTCTCGCCTACAAGGTTGCGAGGCGCGGGAAAATAATATTTTGAAATTCTGAAAAATCTATTTTTATTCTTTTGGCACCCGCTTCTTCATAGTGGAGGCTTTTTTTTAAATCGCGTTGGGTTTCATTCGAATAGAACTCCGAGAAGGGGGAGGGTAGGAGATTAAAGAGAGAGAAACGTTAGACGCGAATTTAACGAAGGCGAAATTATTTGCGAAACAGAAAAAAAGTCGAAAAATTCAAGTGGAATATTTTTGTTTTGAAGACGAATATTCAAGAAAAACGTCTTTAAATGACGATTGCGTGCGCTATAAGACTAAGGAATAATGCGGTACTTCAATGCGAGAAAGGCGGAGGAAAAGGAGCTGCAAGTTTGTCGTGTGGATTGGTTATAAATAGGTGTTTATTTGTCCAGTAAATAACCGCCGCCTATTCACTTCCAGCGCGGATCAAACAAGGGGAAAACCCTCCGAATCCCTGAAAATAAGCCTCTGAAATCTCCAAGAAGGAGAGAGTGAAAGGGTAAAGTTTCATTACTACTTCGAAAACAGCACTGTGCGTTCGTTGTCTCCGGTCATTGCGCTCAGACGCCATCTATTCAAGCGTTATATGCATCAAAACGGCATCTGATATTATGTTCAACTAATAATCTTTAACCTGCTTTATTAACAATAATAATTAATTGGCTCAGGAAATATTCTTTCCATTTAAAATATTCCGTTAAAAAAGTAATAGCAAAGCCATGGCACATTTTAAATGAAAATACACAGTTTTTAATTAATTATTATGCCTAATCATGATTAGTAAGTTTTTCATATTTAAATTTCTCAATTGAACCATAAAATAATCTTGATGCGTTTTAAAAATTGAGAGGCACCCATCCTGAGTAATTTGATTTAGGAATTCATGCTTACACCATAGATAAATGGGCAGTTTTGTGCAAGAAAACAATAATTCCATTCACTAAATTATTACATTTGTAAACATGCCGTCACAGAAGATAGTTCATAAATGACTCGAGGATTAAGTTTTATTTTTCTCGATCTTTTGCAAACATATAAGGTTTTTGTGTTATATGTGTACATATTTTCATACATTACTATTTCTTGAGAAAAATTTTATAAAATAAATAAAAATTCTCAGTTTAATGATTTAATTATATCTAAAATCCATTTATAACTTTGAAATGCAGAGTTTTCATTGAAACAAATGTTTCACTTTCCTGTGTGTTTGATACAGGCATCGTCGTTTTTTTTCAAATTGCTTCTTCATAAAAGATCACAACTTTCCAAATCAAGCATCACACTGATTAGATCTCGCTTTTGCTCTACCAGTGCTCTCGCTGTTTTACTGTAGCTATGAGAAAGTGTAATAACGCATTTAAACTCTAACAAATCCGAACAGTACTCATAAATTTTTCCATCGTTTATCGAATAATTTACCAATTTGATATCTATCTATATCTATAACTATCTTCCATAAATACGTTGTCTTTTTTTAAGCATTAGATTGATAAAATTAATATCGTGATTTTTAGTGATGAGTTGAAACCATTGGATCGTTGGCTACAGTGACAGAGTTATTGGTCTTCTATGTGCCATTCACGGAATTTTCTTTATCATTAACGCGATGGCCACAATTTTCCTATTATAGTTCTTTATTAACATGCAGCAATTATAAGTGCACTATAATAGGTTCATGAAAATTCCTTATTGTTAACAATTCTAAAATGCAAGATAAGTTAGCTTCAAGCTCCAAAATAAATCGACTTTCGAACAGGAGCAATTTTTTTACAAAAAATAATTTTATAAATAAGAACCAACTAACACATTGGTTAGTAACTGCGATAAGGTTTAGAAACCATGCTCCAGAATATTATTCACATAAACGCTACAATTGGGAGCAGGTCCCGGTGGCAGCGGGTCCCCATCACAACTCAATGCATAAAACCCAAATTACATAATAAAAATTGGGTTTACTTAATACAAAAATATAAGCTTTTTGATACTATTTCCTATACACTATATACTACTTCTTGACTTCAAGTCACAGGAACTACCGTCACTACAGTACAGTAGTACAAATCGATGAGTACAGTAATACAAATCGATGAGTATATCGTAAACTAGAAGTCTATATTATTTTCATGGTAGGAAGAAATTGTGTCTATTTGATTTAAAGATTTCTGAAAGTGTTATCTGCTAATTTTTAAGAACGGAATAAAAACTAGGTATCTGTACACGTTTTAGGCTATGTGATCAATAATACAAAATCTAACACTTACAATGCTAAAAATTATATCAAGTAATACTGAGCGTTTTAAGAACCTTTTTGGTGCCAAATGTAAATCACATATTTTATATATGAGAAAAAGGAAACTACGTCGAAAAATTGTGAATTTACAACGAACTCCTAAACCGTACGAATTCGTACGGTTTAGGAGTTTGTTGTAAATTCTCACACTTTTCATATAAAAATTAAACAATATTTTTTCAGTAAATTTGAGTGAAATAATTAAAAATATCATGACCACGTTAAATTGTTGATTCCTCTAATTGGCAAAGCGATATAACTTTATCTGTAGTAGGAAAGGAAAACTTTTTTGAAAATGTGACGGATAAGTTAAAATAAAAGCAAATCTAAATTTCGTACTTCCTGATAACATTTTTTTCGCGTTCGTTTTTTGTTTTTCCATTTTAACTATTCCAGATTATTAATAATTAAGTCTGTCAATTCTCCGTATGTTTCGTATATTTCGTGCATAAATGTAAATTTTTAATGATAATTTTTCGTCTTCGAGGAGAAAATCGATATTTGCAAGTAGAAATTTGTTATTTATCCAATTGATATAGCACGAGTTTTCGGCATTAGTCATGTCATACTCGAACTACTTCATCTCTAAAAATCTTCGCTTTAGAAAATTTGATATACCGCCGCGAGAGGTCCGTACCATTAGCTTTTACAGTATAAGGATCAAAGAGGATTTTTGGCACCCAGATATTCCGAGGGCGGTATTTCCGTCAGTTCAACAGAGCACGAGATAAAATAAAAGTGGGAGGAGTTAGCTTGTATATGCTTAACCATTACATTATAGACTCATGATGCTCCGCGTAACTTCGTTGACCTTTTCGTCGTATTCCCTCTGCCTTGAAACATGTAAAAGGCGCTCGATTTGTTGTTATACGCCTCGCGTCTTCCGGAGGGCGGAAATCGGACGCATCTCCCTCTCGTGTTAAAAGCTAACATATTTACCGACTTGACGGTGGGCGGCATTCTCTTTCGATGGAGGGGGGAGGGAGGGGTGAGAGGGTTAAGGTGGCCCTCCGAAGGGATCGCGGCGTGTGGTGGCAACTGCACGGGCTGCCACCATCGCATCCCAGTCGAAAGAGAAGGCCCATCCAGAGTGGGCGTGCTGGCGCCATTCCAGTAAAAGTTAAATCTGATCGAACCCACAGCCTTTAAGAACCTGAGCCAAATGCTCGCAGACGGCCTAATGAGAGAATAGTGCTACTCTAAAAACCTTCATCTAGCGATAGAACTTTAATTGCTTCGAATTTGTGCTGCCACGCACTAGCACTTTTCTACGAGTATCCTGGGGAAGGTTTCGCCATCGTTCAATGTTCAGCTAATTTATTTTCGACCGTTTGATTACAAACCGGACCATTCATTCCATCTCCTCATTATTTGACCTCCCCAACAATGCCACTCTCTCCCGCTGCTACGTAAGAGACCTTCACCATCCCTTCCTTATCAATCGTTGCTATGCTATTGCCATTCATATCGAAAGCTGAAATTTGTAGATAGACTCTCCGAATTCTGTGTTGTCTAGCCGATAGTGTATTTTCATGACTTGTGAAGTGCTTCTCCAAGTTTGTAAAGATAACTTTTGTGGCAGAGATGAGTGTAATGAGTCGGGTTTTGTATGTCGAGCTGTATATAATGGCTTGCTACATATACTTCGATGAGGATTGACTGAAGTCAAATTAAAGTTAAATATAGAAATTAGTTTGATTTATAATATTTAAACTAGTATTGTTATTTATTGCATGGGCACCGCATGTTCAACGTGTTTATATCTCTGTGAAACGGTATGTAGTTACGAAAGATAATTATGCTTATTTTAATGTTTTGATAGATGCTCGTATAAAAAAGAATGTAAATAAATAAAGAGCGATCGAAGTTCATATTTGTGAATTTTTCTTATGAAACGCGTTACACAAAAAAACTTTTCACCAAAAGATCTCTCTTCTATCGATTGCCCCAAACATTTAATTCCCTGGTTCGTTTGTTCCCTGTTATTGATATGTTTTCCCCCATCTCATCCTTTTCTGCACTAGTTGCCCGGTCACCCCCATAATTCTTATTGTCTAAACGCTTTTGAATATGTTTCTGTTTTTGCATTTTCCTGTTTGGAACAATTTAATATCTGTTCCACGATTGTTAATTTAATTTATTTTATTTGTTATTTTATGTTGTTATATTACGGATCCATTGTAAAAGGCCAAAATTTGGCTGTTTATGGACCTTTTTTAATTAAATAAAAAATTAAATTTTTTCTCTGCATTCAGCTACATTGTGTGTACGTATGTGCATTGACGAAAGTATTATTCAATTATATACGTACATTAAGTTCATTTATTTATCGATCCCATTGTTGTCCGAATATCTGAACAAGTCATTAATCCGATCTGGATCCATTCCCAATTTACTCGAGTAGTCGACACTCTACTATAATTCATTGCGAAACAAACGCTATGAAAATCAGTGATATGGTATCAACTTTAGACATCAATAGCTTATTATAGATCAAATCTTTGTTAACTAGATATATCTGTTGCCACAACAAACAGGTTGTTTTTCTGACGCTGTTGGATGAAAGCCCGTCTCAAATTCGTCACCGTCGGCCTTTCTCAATCTGCTGCTGGACGTAAACCTCTCAGACTCTTCCTGTTTTCACACGAATATATACTGTTCAAATAAGTTAAATTCCTCTCCCATCTATCCTTGGGTCTACTCTTTGGTATTTAGGACTATAATTATACACGAACATGTGTTTTATATATGGGAAAAAGAGAGAAAGACGTATTAAATATCCATAGCCTAATTTTAGGTGGCAATAATTTTAAACAGCGGAAAAATTATAGAACAAATTAAGAAGTTTTCATGTATTAGCTCTGAAGTCCTCTCTTCTTCAAGTTTTGCCAACATTGCTCTTTGTAATATTACTCCTTTACTCTCAAGGATTAACATAATTAATATCATTAGAACCATCTAAATCTTTTAGTGTTAGACGTCTCGGATTCATTCCATTCTTGTTTTTCCAACATTTTTTTATTTTGCCGAAATTTTTAAATTGCTGTATTTGTGTGAAGGAAGAGAATGCGAATAGGACGAGACGGCGCCAAATTTCGGGCCAATTTGTAAGGTTAAGTAGTTACTTGAACCGCTGAAGAGAGGCCATTAGCTGCGCGTAGGGTGTAAAAAAGATCAAGGCTACCAATTAAACGGTGTATCGTCCAATTATTTCTTGTAACCAACTCAAAGTTATATCGTCTATAGTTTCAGAGAATTGACTCAAAAAAATTGAATTAATTACGTTGTTGATGTATCAAATGGAAAATTCAGCTGTCTTTATTAGCGAAAAGTTTTAGCGGTAATAAAACTTTAATATTTTTGCATTCTGTCTTAGTAATATAAAAGTTTTATAAATACAAATATTGATAATAACTTATATATTTTCGTATATTTAGTTCTTCAAACATTAATTATCTTTTCAAATTACTAGTTAAACCTTCTACCACGTTTTATTGAAAGAAAAAACGTGCTAATATGATCACTCCGTCTGTCCGTATGTGTACAAAAAAGGGCAAGAAAACGTGCAAAATATTTTTAAGACAACGTACCTCTTGCTTTAGCAAGGGTATCTTACTTGACTTGTGGCTGATAAAATCTAGAAGGGATTAAAAGTCTTACAGTTGACTCGATTTTAATAGTTCAGTTTTGACTCAAATTTTACTGGATGCAGTGAGATAGCTCACAACACTTCATATCGTATAAAGGGTATGGGAAGTGTGTAAGAGCATTTCTTGTTATTTCAAATAATAATCTACGCTTCTCCACTGCCTCTCAAGAAATTATTTCTCGCATTTCATTCACTCGACGTTTTAAATTTAGTCAAAACGTGAATTATTAATTTACCAACTGCGCAGTGCTTTTGAGAAAATTACACTAAATATATCACGCGCATATCAGAGGAAGGATACAAGCCCAGAGTCGTTGTAAAATAAAATAAAATAAAATACTCAATCTGCGTCGGTATTAATAACATAATGTCCTTTATATCACTTTTTTAAAGTACGGGTCGGAACTCAGTATTTGGTCACGGAATATTATTCATAACATGATAATCATGCGAGCCTTCACTGCGAAAAGTCTGAAAGATATCAAAAAGTAAAAGTGGCAAAATTCGACTATTGGATCAATGCTCTTCTGCAGCTATTACTATTTGTTACGTGTTTATGAACACGTTTTTAGTTGATCTTGTTTTAGAGATGGTTGCAAAGATCAGCGACATTTCAAATGAGTCACGAGAAAATTTTTTAGAAACAGTGCCTTACAATTTCACTAGTTAATGCGTTTAGGATAAAACATATTGACAAAATATCTTCCTGTCATTTATATTGAATAGCATGCGGAGATGATTTCTACGCAACTATTGGTTTTATGAAATATTTAATTGGGGTTACTCCCCTTAAATTCTGAGTTGTAATAAGGACGAATTTGCTTCCCTCTAACAGGCCCAATAGCAATAATTTTTCTCTTCTAAGATTATTTATTTTATGCCTAACTTGAATTATTTCGTAATACCTATGGTAAACTCGGTGTGGCTCATTTCTTCATTTTTATTAGCGCCTTTATAAGACCTAATACTACCCGGCACATCCTTGTGTAAATGACTCGTTGGATATTCAAGCATTTATTTATCATTAACTCATAAATATCACTTCTAACCGGTTATATGGAACCAAATGACAGGAAGCCTACCCTCCAAATAAGCAAGCATACATAGATATTGAAGTTTCAATATCAAACTGTTTTATCAAAATTTACGCCTTTACTTCGGCATCTCTAAAAATATAAACACAAAGCTGTGTCGTTCTCTAACAACACGCGTTACTGAAAGAGAGAGAAGATGGGAGTACGAAAATCAAAAACCATTTCATTCTGTCATAACCCGCTTTCGAATGGAACCTCTCTCCCCTCTCTGTCGTTTACAGGCGGCGAACACGGGAAATGCTCTGTTAAAGCCCTCCTTCCCCCGTGACCTCTCCCCCTGCCCACGCAGCTGCGACTTCGGGCCTTGCCGTCCTCGTCAAGTGGTTTGTCCCTACATTTCCCCCTCCCTCTCTCCCTCTTCTCTCTCTCTCCCTCCCGCCATGCCGTCTCACATCAGTGCAGGGAAAATGACGGACGAGCTGACTGGTCGTGGAGGAGAAGTGAGGGAAGGCGAGGGTGGACCTATAAGACGCCCAGAGGAGCAAACAGCCAGCGGCGTTCTTTCCTCCTGGCCCCCGGAGATTTATCGCGACTGAATTTTTCTGCCAGTTGGATGCTCAAAAGTCCGTCGTATTTTTTTGGAACGGCGAAATAGAAAGAGAAGGAGAGAGAAGCGTTGCGAAGTTATTTATAAGACGGTTCGAAATATCGGTTACGCACGCAGATATCCATTCATACTGGCGTAAATACATTTACACTATTCATTATGTAAATTCAACGATGCAGATAAACGCGAATTTAATTACCAAATCGAAGCGTGTATGTAACAGGATAATGCGTATTATAATACCTAATTTGTTCTCATGCTCTTATGAATCCAAGTTATTAAACGTTTCTGTTGTGGGTTTCGTTCGCTGTTTTCATAAAATGCTGCAAATGTCGTATTTTTTACAACTTATTAAATTTAAATTTGTCGGCCTTGGTGGACAGGTGGTTAAGAGTATCTGCCAATGAATACTAAGGTCGCGGGTTCGAATCCCGCCTAGGATATGGATGTTTGTGTTTGTTGTGTCACATATATTTCACTGTAAATTGACCCTTTGTGTGCTGTATGTGAAATATTAATGAATAAATAAAATAAAAATTAATTAATTAATTAATTGATGGGATTTACACGGGTTTCCCGTGGTACAGAAGTGCTTTTTGTTAAATTCGCCTAGTATAATCGTATACCTTCCAAATTCATAGTTACAGTAACATTCTTACCTTGATATTGTGGTAGCTCTGTTTAGCCGACCCGGTTGAACTACGCTATTTGCTATTTTGGTTATTTATTCATATAAAGATTACATATACCATATTTGGTTAAAATACAGTCTGCCAGTTCTCTAGAAATAAGTGTAAAATAAATATTGTTTTACTTTTTACTATGGTAGTCCTGCTCTTTAGCTACTTTTTAAACATCTATATTTCATTATGGGATGTTGTACCAATCTTATACATATTTTCGTAGAAAATTTAGCTTATATCCATTCAGCCAGTTCCTTCAAAATTCATAATTACGGAAAGATTTTAATTTGTAAGTGTGGCACCCCTGTTTGGCTGATCAGGTCCCAATATGGTGTCATGGTTTTGTGTATTGTATACATAAGTGTAAATTATAACTATTTAATTTAGTTAAAATTGATACGGACAGTTCAACATAAATACGTCTAAAAAGAAATCTTTCATTCCTTGTATTGTGGCAGCCCTGCTGTCTATATCTACACTAAAAAAATTGATTTTGTTTTTATATGTTGCACGCCTCTTCATAAAAAATTTCGTTGAAATAGGTTCGGCCAATTACCTCCAAATTCATAATTACTGAAAAGATTAACTTTGCAATTGTGGCACCCCTGCTTAGTCGTTCCGGTCCAAATATGCCATTTTGGTCATTTATTTATGTTAATATTCTGTGTACCGCATTTTGTTGAAATCGGTGCAGTCAATTCTTTCCTTGTATATGCGTACGGACGGACGGACATCACGAAGATAATAGTGATTTCCAGCATTGACGAAACGCGCTAACAAGTAGGGATGTGCAAGGGTTTCCCGTGGTACAGAAGTGCTTTTCGTCAAATTCGCCGTGTTATTATTATTCACAGAATACTGTTATTAGCAGCTCTTAGCCAGCTTCACAGTGAAATTGCCCAGCACTCGCCACGTGGAGGCGTATGCAAAGTGAGTGCCTCCCGTGCCCAACCCGACCTTCCAACCTAATATGCCGGGCACGGTTAGCTAGATTTGAAATGGCATTTATGTTCAAAGATAGGCGTGTTTGTGACCGTACAGTCTAGTCATGATGAATCCATCTCTTGCCTCCTGGCCGAACACTTGTGTTGAGGCAGCTGTGACTTCCATCACGCATCTTTCAACAGCCTGGCAGTGGCACGGAAGCTGGAAGTATTTGTGTAGTTTTTCTAGCGGAGCTTCAGAGCCCTCTTTCTTGATGTTGAGAAGGAAATTGTCGGTGAGTGACATCGTCACGGGTGGCTCTGTGAGAGAACATTTCTCCCAATCAATCATGTCCGTGTAATCATGCGCTTCAAAGTTTAGTTCTGCTAAAAGGAATTTGCGAATTGTCTTCCCTCCTGCACCATCTCTCTTTGACCTGATGTCACGATAAGCGAAGCTGCCTTCTGCCTCACTGCCGCCCTCTCGTCTGCAAGCATCGACACCAGAATCTTCTCAGGATGCGCCCAGAAAGCGTTATTCCGTATGGCACTCTGCACTATCTTCTTGGCATATTCAACAATCCTGCAGAAGCTTTTCATATGGAACCACATGGGACCATACACGCGCACAGTGAAGGTGGCGAAAAGTTTTTGTTCTTCAGAGTGGTATGCAGACGCTACGTACTCCCTCAAAATCCGAGAGGCTATTGTCAACCAACGTGCGTGGTTGAGAGGTCAGGCCTCATCAAATTCGAAAAAAATTGATTTTCGACCCGCCCTAGTGTACACGGGTTTCCCGTGACACAGAAGTGCTTTTCGTCAAATTCGCCGTGTTATTATCGTATAAATCTTATATTATATTACCATATTCGTCGTAGCCGTAGGCGAACTTTTTGGTAGGTTGGTTATAGTCTATTGGGAAGCTTATATCTCCGCCGCTGTTTGGGCTATTTTCGTCACCTATAATTTTTAAAGATGCGGAAATCTCCTTTTCTTTAACGGTACTAAATTCAATCGGAAACGTTAAATACTTTCTTTTTACTTTCTCCATACACGAAGAACAGAGAAAGTATTGTTTTCATGAAAAAAATCGAATTCGAGATTTCAACGGAAATACACGTTTTAAGGTCTCCTGAACACGTTTTGACTATTTTCTCAATGATGTCTGTCTGTCTGTCAGTCTGCCTGTCAGTCTGTCTGTCAGTGCCTGTCAGTCTGTCTGTCAGTCTGTCTGTATGTGATAGATTTTGTGGGCGCTCTAACTCAAAAACTATTAATCAGATCAACGCAAAATTTTATATTTAACATTTTTATAACAGTTAAAAGATCTGATTAGTTTTTGGTAAAAATCGGTCTATCGGAAGTGGGTGTTTACTCATGTAACTTATCCTTTATTTTGAAATATTTGCTTTAATATTTGATAAATGTAAAAATGTACTTGAATAAAAGTTGTAGGAAATTTTATTTTCTATAACCTTTGTTTGATACATTTTTCCATATAATGAATTTTTTAAGAGATATCTTATATTTACAGCTGCCACCACCACGCCACCTACCGACTATTGTTAACAATTGACGTTTAGTTACATATTTCAATTAGTTAGTAACGCTCCTTTTTCTTTTCATAATTGTTGGAGCTTTGTGTGGCTATATACATTATCAGAAGGCAATGGTTTGAGTTTATTTCTGTTCATTGTGTCTAAAATTTTCTAGCAGGTTCTTAAAATATTTATTATTATTTAACCTATTTGGAATTTTTAGAAATATTACAGATATGGTGAAAGTCATGTGGTGGCCACATCAGATTTCGTTTGTTTATATTTATGTTGATTTTATGTCTTCATGTTGAGCCTGGTTTAGCCTGTTTATTCTGTAATATTTACGAAGAAAGAAATTTAAAAGAACTTATCAAGGTCAGTTATTTTTATTTATCACATCACTTGGAAAATTAAAAAATTAAATTAAATAAAAATTAAATTATATTTATCCTTAATCGTAATACAAATTAATAATAAATAGACTCTTTTGTTCTATTTACGAAGAAAGTAGTTTACATCTTTTGTCAAATAAATGTGTCTGATCAACACAGCCGGAACTACAAATTTTGGCGTCTAACTCAGGCAATAAAAAATGCGCCCCTAAAAAGATCATAAGTAGACGTTTTTTATCGCTTATTTTAGGGTTTTGTTTTAAATTCAAAGATTTTACATAAAAAATCTTAAGCATAGGAAAAATCATCATTTTCATAAAATAAAAACATTTAATTTGTAAAAAATACAATAAATTATAATTTAACTTTTCGAACTTTTATTGCAGCGAAATCTTAAATTATTTTGTCGTAATTTATTTGTTTGGAAAGTGAATGTTCAATTGACAGAATTGCCATGTCAGTTAATTTTTCTTGGGCAAGAGTAGATCTTGTATACGCCTTTATTAATTTTAATTTACCAAATGCCCTTTCACACGATGCAACTGTGCCGGGCATAGTCAAAAATGTTCTCATGGCCGCTTCCAAATTGGGATATGATTCTACAAGAGAATATTCATGTATAACTTTGAGAAGATCCAGAGTCGTTGCTGATTCTGGCACTGAAATAATTGATAACGTCTGATGCTTAAAGCTTTCAATTTCTAAAGCAATATCTGCCGCATTTAAATCGTTTTCATATTTTAATGCCAAATCCACCGCTGAATTTTTTGGTTTAGTCACACTCGATGAAAACAATTTAACTCCATAAAGAAAATCAAAATCTTGTGAAATTTCATTAAGTTTTTCATGTCGCCAATTAAGTTCACATAGCATAACATCCAGCGCACTTTTAATTTCTCTTTCAAACAATTGTTTCGTTGAAACACTGCAGTGTTCATCTTGTGATTCATAGAGGTGAATACGTTTAACTCTACGTTTTCGTTTTTCAAGAAATTCTGATTCTACATTCATGCTTTCTGCTAATTCTTTAGTTTGTTCAATATCAAATCTATATTATTTTCATGCACATCCTGTAAAACATTCCTTAGACCAAGTATTAATGTACTAGCTTGAAAAACATAAATTTTTAGCTTGCAAAGCTTTATTAATCTTGTCGACATGACTAAGAATATAATTCCATACCGATAATGTGCATAAAAATTATAGTTATTTGCTTTACAATATTCGTTGCTGTCGAAACAGTTTCTGTATTATGCGTCGCTGGATTAAATAAATATTGTTTTTTTTTAAATATATCTTGTACAGCTTTCATTTGTGTATGCAAAGCTTGAATTGCGCTAGCTCTAGATGCCCAACGACCTGTGTTTTAAAAGTAATTTTTAATACCGACATCAGGACGGCCCACCTACTTGTTGAACTAGAAAAAAATTATAAAGTATCTGAACCAGCCAGAAAAAGGAAACCATTTATGTATTTACAGAGGCTGCATGTACACAAGCCAAATTTAAGCTATGCGCCGAGCAAGGGACATAATTTGGTGTACTTGTTTTGTTCTAAAATATACGCTTGTACACCTTTGCATATTCCGCACATATTTGCCCCGTTGTCGTACCCTTGTCCTCGAGCATTTTAAATATCAATGCCGTCTTGTTTCAGTTTATTCATTATTTCGCTGGCCAAACTGCTACCGGTTTTCTGATTTTTTTCTATAAAATCGATAAAACTTTCTTCGATCGAAATGTTTTGGCCATCAATGTGATCATACCTAATAATTTGGCTCATTTGCTCATGATGAGAGACATCTGGAGTACAATCAAATAATACAGAGTAGTATTTGGACTTTTTGATTCTTGAAATGATCGCACCACGTACAGTTTTGCCTAGTAATTTGAGAAAATCATCTTGTACCTGATGTGACAAATAGCTAACAGTTCCCTTTTTGCGGTTCATGATATGATTTTCTAATACGCTGTCATAGCGAATAATTAATTCGGCCAGTTAGAGAAAAAGTCCTGAGCAAGAACTACCGATTATTTCTTTCGTTCCTCGAAGTGGAAGATTATTTTTTGCACAAAACAGAATTGTCCAAAATAATCCTTAAAATATGCCGTCATTTTTCTTTTTCCGATTGAACTGTTTTTCTATGGCATCATCAATACGTCCTCCGACTTTTATTTTCTTTTATAGGCTCTTCCACGAAAAAAAATTATCCCGATGAGCTGATGAATTCTCATGATCAACAATTCTGTTCAAATGCTTGCAATCGTTGAAACCCTTTAGTCTATTGCATGTGCGTGAACATGCTTCAGGAATATCTTTCGAAAATAAAATGCAAGGGAAACAAAAAATTGATCTAGACTTTATAGAGTAAATCAACCAATTGCGATCAACAATTTTACCAATAAATTGTTTCTTTAAAAACCAAACACCAGAAAATTTACGACGTGAAATCGCGAAAGTCGGCATCTTTGCCTTGTTCAGGTCCGTGCTGAATTATTAACGTTCTTATTCTATCAGTAATGTGCGGCCAAGAGGGAGGATCGTTTAAGTTAATTGCACAAGTTGAAATACCCGTTTCTGCTGATGTAAAAACATTTGAAAATGAGTGACACTTTTCATCAACACGCTCACTGATTTTTTGTTCTAGAATATCTGCAACTGAAGGTGATGGATCTTCAGCGTTCTCTTCTTCATGGATGGATCTGGAATTTTAGTTTGTCTTTGTACTCATATCATTCGACTCAAGACACTTTAAAGATTCGTTTGAACTTCCACTTGTAGACATTTGATGACAATCGGATTGGGCAGTTGTTTCTTTGTGCGAAAATAACCAACTTTGTAAATTTTTCGCAATTTTTTGGCGCTCTGTTTCTGCAGTTTCACGCGGAATTGTCAAAGTAACGAATATGTTTATAATATATTTTTATATTTACATGTTGAATTCTGGCTTTGAGTTATTTAAAAAATCATGTAAGTTGCTCTCAAAAGTGCATCAATTAATTTTATTTAGAATATTATTGTTTTCTAATTTTCAAATCATTTTGGCGCCCCCCTCAAATACGGCGCCCGTGGCGAAGGCCCCTGTCGCCCCGCCCAGTTCCGGTTCTGCTTATCAAATTAATTATTTTTTAAAATCAAAATCATCTTAATGTGGCAGCGAAGCGTCAGAGGCTCTCTAGTACTAATGCATTTGCTTTGAAATCAGAGACTTATTTTCCATATATTGTGATAGCTCTGCTTTTTTGATCCGTTCTAAAAATAGTCGTTTCGCTTTCCCATTCTATTCTACCAACAAACGAAATTTCTTAGAAATCCGTTCAGCCAATACTTTCCAAATTCATAATTACCGAAACGTTTAACTTTGCAATTGTGGCATCCCTGCTGAGTCGGTCCAGTCCAAATACACCATTTGAGTCATTAATTTACGTGAATATTCTATGTACCAAATTTGTTGAAATCGATTTAGCCAATTCTTTCCTGATTTATGCGTACGGACGGAAAATTATTTTTCCTTGTATAGTGGCTTTTTTGATCCGTTCTAAACATATTAATCTCGTTTTCCCATTCTATACTCGCCTACAAACGAAATTTCTTTGAAACCCGTTCAGCCAATACCTTCCAAACTCATAGTAACAAAAATTCTAATCTTGATATTTTGGAAGCCCCGTTTTGTCGACCCGGTTTAAATATGATATTTTAGATATTTATTTATATGATGATTATATATATATATATCATACTGGGTTGAAATCCATGCGGTCAGTTCTCTAGAAATACGTGTAAAAGAAATATCATTTTACTTTTAATTGTGATAGCCCTGCTCTTTAGCTCCGATTTAAAGATCCTGGTTTCATTATGGTATATTGTAGAAATCATATGTACGAAATTTAATTGAAATCCGTTGAGCCAATTCCTTCCAAATCCTTAATTATTGAGAGTTTAATTTTTAATTGTGGCACCCCTGTTTGGTTAACATTATAAGTATTAAATTTGGTTATAGTTGATGTGGACAGTTCAACACAAATGCGTGTAAAAGGAAATTTTTTATTTCTTTGATTTTGTCAGCCCTGCTTTCTATATCTATTTTATGTTGCACACCTTCATACACAATTTCGTTGAAATCGGTCCCGCCAATTCCTCCCCAATTCATAATTATCGAAACGTTTTAATTTGCAATTGTGGCACCCGTGTTTAGAAATATGCCATTTTGGTCATTAATGTATGTGAATATTCTATGTACCAAATTTAGTTGAAATCTGTTTAGCCAATTCTTCCCTGATGTATGCGTACGGACGGACGGACGACATCACGAAGATAATAGTTCTTTTCAGCAATGACGAAAAGCACTAAAACTAAAATAAAATCAATATATATACATATATATCTTAATTGAATTGAAATGACGAAATATATTAATGTTATAAATATAACTGATTACAATATTCTTCAATTTCGAACGAAAATATCAAATCTTTATTGAATTTTAATTTAGTTTAAATAATTAAAATAAATAAAACTTAGCGTCACCTGTATTGGTTTGTTGAAAATCTTCACCAGCTTCAGTCCACATGGGCAACAATGAGGTCAGCTGTCGTGTCAGTAATGATTTCGCGTTATTCGAATTTTGAAATTCTGCGTTTGGTTTATTCTGTGCATATTTTCGGTCAAATTCGACAAGGTTCAAAATTTTACTTAATAAAATTAAACTATATTCCATATATTGACGCGTTAATGATATGTTAATGTCATATATATTGTCACATGCAGTCTTTTCATGCATACCTTACTCCATTTGTACAACATGATCGTAATATTTGTAAATAATAATATTCCTTTCTGATTCTTGAATGCGGTTGAACTAGACATCGCAAATCTCATATTCTCGACCAAATATTGCGGAAAATCACAAACATCACAAATCATAAATCTAAATTCTGACGATTCTTCTTCAATAGAATTGCAATGTTTTCGCGTATTTTTACTCGGCATAGTCAACATCCCCAACCCGCTGTCCGTGGGCCAAATGCGGCCCTCGAAAGCACTCTATGCGGCCCGCAAAGCTATGACGAAAATATCATCTGTAAAATTTGATATAGACAATTTCATATTTTTTCAGTATAATTATCGTCTCAAAACCTTTTTTGGTGGAGCTTAAACACTAGTAATTTATTTAGACTTGATTTTCACTAATATGAGACCACAGAATCCCTTGGTAACTTCTAATGAATGTAAACACTCATCCGGCTCGCCGAAGCTTTCGTGACTTCCAATGCGGCCCTGCGAAGCATTCAAACTACAAATGCGGCCCGTCATGTAAAAAGATTGGGCTCCACTGAACTAGAGCATTTCCGTTGCATATTTTCGCGATATTTAGGGTTTTGAGCCTACATCAACATAACATAAGAGTCAGTAAAAATTGCGGAAATTTGCCCTCGAAAGTTTTTTGTTTGTGCGATGTCAGCGGTATACTTCGGTACTCCCATTGAAGCCACGACTTCCGCTTGGCCATCGCGGATTTAAATACTAATTACGCGTATCAGGCGTGATGTAGCGGAACACCCTCGTGCGATGTTGTGCTCCGACCGAAGGGAATATATAAAAGAGATGCCGGAACCCAGAGGTGTGCTTTACGCATCCGTCCGTGTCTTGAGTTCATCTGCCGCGCTTCTGAGAAAAATTGCGGTGTTCGGGGTTTTCCACTCCGATTTTTATTCGACTGTCTAGACCAGGAGTCCCCAAACCTTTTGAGAGGAGGGCCACATAAGGATATTGAAAGTGCTAGGCGGGCCGGATCGAAAAAAATGGCGTTTCAAAATCTAAAATATTGTATTCTATAATGATTATCTAAGTATACATGCATATATAACAACTATAAGTAAACGTGAATAAATGTAAGAAAAAATTCTAATGCGAACAATGCGCCTGTTTTTAAATTGGAAACACTGATTTTATGATGTTTAATAAAATTTCCGCGGGCCGGATAAAACCCTTTCGCGGGCCGGATAAAACCCTTTCGCGGGCCGGATAAAACCCTTTCGCGGGCCGGATAAAACCCTTTCGCGGGCCGGATAAAACCCTTTCGCGGGCCGGATAAAACCCTTTCGCGGGCCGGATAAAACCCTTTCGCGGGCCGGATCCGTCCCGCGGGCCGTAGTTTGGAGGCACCTGGTCTAGACGATTAAAAAAACCATTCGTCTTGATCTTAATGCGGAAATTATATCCAGGAATGATATATGTCGCTCGTTCCGAGGGTCATCATCAAAGTCCTATCCCAGACGTTACGAGTCTGCAGGTTTGATATTATTTTAACCGAGCTCCTGTTTTAAGTACCTACATTCGATAGGATTTCATTCGCACTCCACGTGTAAAGCAGCTCTTTATACACTCTCTTGCATTGACTTCCTTCACTTTCTTGGCTTTTACGCTCGCCCCGGATAAGTAGCGCCAATTCCAAGATGGCTGTTTGTTCGTGTGAATTGGAAATCGTCGAATGATGAGGTGAATTTTAAAGCCTCGCCTTAGAATGCGGCGTTAACTCGTGCAGATTTCTATCCGTATATTGATAGGACGGTTGCAACAGTAACTGAGAGACTGAAATGGTGGTTATCATGAACGGAACGTACGCTCAGCATGACCGTGTTTTTCGACAGGGTTCATTGCGCTAATTTAACAATTTTTATCTTTGATTAATAACTTGCATATTATTTCTACCATGTATTTACAACCTAAAATTTCGAAATTTACCATATTTCGTGTAATTTAGCTATGGCAGCATAGGACACATAATAAGATACTGAGGTCGTTGTTTCATTAATATTTGTCCTATGTAATTGATAGTAGCTCAATAGCTTTGGCCAAAACTAACAAAAGTAGAATACTCCTTTAGCCAAAACAACTAGAGGGCTGCAAACCCAATGCATTTCGCCCACATTTCACCCTATGAACCAAAAAACAGCTGTGTTTCAATTTTTAACACACAGATTATGTAACATCCCCCTCAATAAAATCAGATATGCAAAGGAACTTAAACACATAAAACAAATTGCCGCTAAACTTGGATACGATAATAATTTAATTAATAAATTAGTGAGAAAACATAACTTTAATAAAACTTTGTCCAATGCCACTTCCCTAAAATTAGACACCAAAAAAGAGGACAAATTTGTAAAATTGCCTTATTTTCCACCATTAAACAGAGGCTTGAACAAAATTTTTAAACATAAGAATTATACCATAACATATACAAATCCTTTTAATTTGAAAAATTTACTGGGCAGTACAAAAGAAAGAACAGAATCTTTGAACAAGTCCGGTATTTATAAAATACAATGCTCACACTGCGACAAAAAGTACATAGGACAAACAAGAAGGAAACTAATAACACGCTTCAAGGAACACATGGTTCACTATAAATATAATCGTTTTGAAAAATCAAGCGTTGCCAACCACATCTTTGAAACAGGTCATAGTATACACGTAAACGATTTAACACTGATAACTTCAGCCAATAACTCACTAAACTCGTTAGAAAACCTTCACATTTACAAAAACCGCGATACACTTATGAACACAGACACAGATTTCAACAAGACCCTATACAAATTGACAGATTTAAACGACACACACGCCGAAAAATCTTTCCGCGTTTCGCTTGTTTCTCGGTCGTCTTCTTAATACTTTCCGTTTCAACCTGGCAGTTGGCTTCCAGTCGCTGGTGAAACAGGTTCTACCCCTGACGATGCCCACCTTGTGGGCGAAATGCATTGGGTTTGCAGCCCTCTAGTTGTTTTGGCTAAAGGAGTATTCTACTTTTGTTTGTCCTATGTATTAATTTTGTTGTGTAGCTGCGTGCATGAGCGCGTCAAACCGATGTGGAATACGTGATAATCTGAAAATTGGCAGTTATATAAATATAAACGTGAAAGCATCAGAAAAAACATGATGTGGCCACCACATGACTTTCTCCATACTTTTAATGTTTCTAAAAATTCCAAACACGTTAAATGATGATAAATATTTTAACGAACAGAGAAAAATTCAACTGTAGCCTTCTGATATTGGATATACTTAGCCACCAAGCTCCAACAATCTTATAAATATTTTAGTGTGTATGTATGTTCTTTATACGTTTTACACCGTTGAAGTTAACGAATTCAAAAGTTTCATTAGCCTTCCTATGGACAAAAGGAAGAACTTGGTCTAGGTATGCAGACCGTGGGGTCTCTTGTACCCCATGGGGTCAACAAAATACTATTTCCATAAGAATATATGGGAAATGGTGTGGAGAAACCACAAAATACCATGCAGCCCTTCACTGATGTGGATATATATATACATATACCTAAATATTGACACGATCACGAAAAATGGCTTATTTTACGCACAAAAGACTGAATATTTTAATTCTCTCCATGTTTTGTTCTATTGCATGCTAAATCGCTTGAAATTTTCCTATAAGCGCAAAATTATTGTTAAGATGACCATTTTCCAGGCGGCAACAAAGCTAAATTTCTTAATTGTTGTCCTCTTCAATAGGAGATAGCCACGTAAAGATTAATGCAAGGAAAATCGACGTCGTGGAGGAAGAATAGCCAATGTCAAGATAAAGGGTACAAATGGGTTTATGCCTAAATATAGTCAATGAATACTTTTAAAGGGAGTCAAATGAATTTTAAGGAATATTAGAACATTGTTATCCTTATCCATTAACATTGAAAGATTTATCGCATCATAAATCTATACATCTACTTACATTTGTTCGGTAAACAAGATGTTTATTGTTTACGTTTGGCTAATAGTAATGGCATAATTCACATAATTTTATTGCTGCTTTAATGGCTTCGGTGCATCTATTCATGTGAATATTAAGTAAGACATTAATGCTTAATTATATTAATGTTCAAAGTTTACAATACAATACATAAAATAGTAAATGTTAATGTAAATATCGCGTGCGTAATTAAGGAATGGTAACAAGCCTGACTAAATTTTTCAATGGTTTCTTTAGGGAGCCCCGAGCAATAAAATCATTTGATAAAGAAAACTCTTTCACGAGCAATGCTGGGCGTTTCGGCTAGTTAATAATAAAATGGAGCGTTACTAAGATATATCTAAACTTAAACTAAAGTGTTTAAAAAGTCGCCTGTAGGTAGTGTGGCAGTGGTAGCTATAATATGTTTTTTAAATATCTCTTAGACAATGCATTATATGGAGAAATGCTTCGAACAAAAGTTGTAGAAAATAAAATTTCATACAACTTTTATTCCGCTAATGCTTTTCCATTCATCAAGATCAAGTATTACAGCAAATATTTCAAAGAAACGTAAAGAAATTGACAAGAGTAAACACACTTCTGGTTGACTGATTTTAACCTAAAACTAATCAACTCTTGTCCCTTTAATAAAAATGTCACATATAAAATTTCGCGTTGATCTGATTAATAGTTTTTGAGTTAGAGTGCCCATAAAATTCCTATCACATATACACAAACACACATGCATCATCGAGAAAATGGTCAAAACGAGTTCAGGGGATCCCAAAACGTATTTCCGTTGAATTCGATTTTTTTCATAAAAAAAATACTTTTCCCTATATTATGAAGAAAGTACAAATCTGAAAACCTTGAAGTTTGGAATAATAAGAATTAGTTAATTTTTCCAAATAAATATTATCCCATAAGAAATGCATTACGTCGCCGTTTATATCTTTAACATTGCTTTAATTAAAATAGTTAGAATTAACATAAGATACGAACTTGATACTTGAATAGTTGTACTGACGATAGTACTAACAATAACTACAGTTTTCTCGAAGTTAGAATCCGAATCCAGGCCAAATTAGCTTCAAAATTCTTTTTGTTATAAAAAACGTTTTTTCCAGGGTTTTAGCAATTAGAAATTCTTAAACCATGTGGAGTCGAATAATTGTAAATCGTGCACCCCTGCCAACTCTCGTAATTTAGGCTGGAGATTCCCGATTTTTGACCCATTCTCCCCCTCTTCCGATTAGTCCAGTTCTCTCGATTTTTCCTAATGGACTTTGAAATTGCATTATTGCAAATAATTCTCATTCAAATTTTTATTTATTTATTTGTAAACAGTCGGCTTACAGCACGAGGTCCATTACAGCCGATCGATTAACAATAACAAAGACAATCACAAACAACCATGATCAAAGCGGGACTCGAACCCGCGACCCTATCATTGGGAGCCAGACGCGCTAGCCACTCCTCCTCAGGACAATACTTGAGTATGGGCCTTTGGTCTTGGATCCGCAATTATTAGGACAAGTAAATAAGCTAGAAATGGAACAGAAGAACGCAGCAGGTCAAGGAGTAAGGAGGGTGGGAGACCACAGCCGTGTTGTTGGAGGCCAATAACTGCTGCAAAGCTGTGTGCGCCGGCGCATTGTCATGTTGCAGCAACCAATCCTGATTGCGCTACCTTTCTGGACGTTCTCAGCGGTCATCTTCTCTCACAATCAGACGCCTCAGGGCCCCCAGCAATGTCATTAATCGTCGGTCTTTGTGGATGATTTCACGAACTTTCATCGCATTTTCACCAGTCCGACTCAAAGACGGACGACCTGAACGCTCTACATCCTCGACCGACATTTTCCCGCGTTTGAAGCAGGAAAATCACTCAAATGTCTGCGTTCTTTCCATAGTGTCGTTACCGAATGCAGTTTTCAGCATTTCATGCATTTCTGGGGCAGTTTTGCCAAGTTTGAAACTGAACTTTACGCAAATTCTTTGCTCTTTCAAATCCATAATTTCCCTAGTATTAAAAAATCGCAGAACGCACTAAACGCTGACGTGAATAAACAGCTGTTACAAAAATACGCAATACACTATACTAATGGCGAAACTCACCATACTAACTCAGAAGGAAGCGATACTACAGTACCTAGCGCCAGAAAGCTGTATTGTGCACCATTGGTGCTCCCCATGGCCATTCCGGGAACTTTTGGATCGCACCTCGTACTATGAAATTTATAGACATTTGTAGATAATGGATAAACGATTCCACCTGGCCAGCTTTTAAAGTGTTCTTTAAAATTATAATAATGATCTGGATTTAAACCAAATAACACAAAAGAAACTATTATCGCTAATCGAAAGTATGGTAATATTTAAACTAAGCATCCTTATATAATAATCCTCGTTTGTCCGTCTGTCTGTCCAAGTAGTTTTGGACATTTTGCAATCGAATTAAGTGCTGAAACTTTTACAATCTTTAATCCTCTATGAGTTGGTCCCTAGAAAAATCAAACGTCCCGGAAAAAGTCCCGGATTCGACTCCGGGAGACGATTATATTTTCCCTTAAGTTTCGATTTTTCAAGGTGTAAGGTTTATTTCATTATCTCATTAAAATACGTAAATATGGACCAAATTTCCTCATTTTTGTTTTATTCGACGGCTAAAACTATAACATATCTTATTCTTGCAATGCTTAGATGTTACCCGGAAGATTTTGTCATAAACACGCATTTCTTTTCGAAAATTTAGAACTTTTTCGTACTCATTCCGGGTGTTGTCAAAGCGACCCACATTGTTGCCTCCGATTGAATTAGCGTCTATTAAGCCTTCAAATAGACAAAATAATTGCGTTATTCGCTTCGTGAGTTTTATGAAACATCGAAATTATTGTTGTAGCAACGTCAAACGTAATAGATAGCATCGTAAATAACTTCAGATAACCTATAAAGCTCATTTGTATTGATTTGTATTTAAAGTAGCAGCCTTTAACCCTTTTGACTCATATTTTTTCATATGGTGATTCATGTTAATTCTTACATTTTAATTTCTCTTATTTTCTTCTTCTAAACTGTTGGAGTCCGCGGTGTTTTAAGCTTCACCCATCGCCTTTTCCAGAGTTACACGTTTAGAAGACATCAGAGCGAAGATCTTAGAAATTTATGGACAAGGAAAGATGAGAGATGGTCGTTTGTACACAAGAAATATTACTTATAAAGAAATACTACGAGATTGTTTGGAACATATTATATGAATCTGTAAAATCTTTTTCGAATATTTCTGTTTTTAATTTAATTTTACTAATTACTTCTTACTATCGGAATTACCGATTACATATATCAACAGTTAAATCTATCTGTGTCTATATATAAGTTTTTAACACATCCCTCAGAATTTAAATTTAAATCACACTACAAAGTCCCGTTGAAGTTCAACGGGTAAACGGGTAATTCCTCTAGTTATATAAAATAGCTCAAAAATGTCCCACCAAGATTTTGGTTTCATAGTCAAACGGAAGATGGCGAAAAATTCTTCTTTCTCTGTTTTTTACTGTCTCGTAAAGTAACTAATAAATGGAAAAAATTACCAGCAGCTCCATATTTTTCTGAATTCATTGCTGAAAAATAGACTTTCTTTATGTTTCGAAATACGGGAAGAAGCACGTTCGCAGTAATAATTTTTGGGAAGAGAAGGGGATAAGAGACTAAAAACAGACATATTTTCCGCAATTACTCGTCAATAAGCATCGTTTAAGTTTGTACATATGAAATTTCGCCGTTTAAGATCTTACGCCCCTTTTTGTTTTACCAGGGATGTGGCTGTAAAGCGCCAGATAAGAGCGAGGCAGCCACATCTTATCTTATCTGGCTCTTTATAAAGCTAAAGTGAAAAATAATTATACTTATCTTGATGCTTGCCGTAAATGTTACTTGAGCCTTGTCCAGTTCGAGGGTGTCAAATGAACCGGCAACAGCATCCTTATACCACAAAAACAAACTCATTCATTTCTATTGGCGTGCCCTTTGCAGGTCACGGCTGAGAAGCGGAGCGCGCAATGATTTGCAAAAAGTTTTTTTAAAGATAAATGTCAGCATTTTTTTCAGTCGTGCGACCATATTGATGGCCAGAGAAAAGGCTGCTTTTAATGGTTTCGAGAGAAACTTTAATTGTCGGTTTCGCAAAGAAACTTGCATCATGAAATTTTAAAAACGAAAGCATAAAGAGGCGTGGATTAGGAGGAGATTGTCTTAATGCACCGGACAACTTGTTTATCTGTTTACGTAATGCCCGAATACTGTTGTGTTTACGAATTGCGAGGTGCCGAGAGGGCTGTATTTTCAGGCGAAAGTAAACTTCCCTCGAGCAAAAGCATGCGTGCAATTTATAGAAAGTGGGAATTGAAAGTACGAGACGAAATATGTCTATTTATTTGGTGGATATATTATTAAAATTTTCCACAGTGTGTGGTGTAGGGAGATTCATGATCTTCCTATTTTTTCTGAGTCATCTCGTAGCAAAAAATTAAACCTTAAAACGTGCAATTCTACGTTTAGTTTCCTTTAATATAGCTTTCTGGATCTCATCTGCAGTTACAATTTGGATTTTTAGCTAAATACTACGCATCACTGCTGAAGTTTTCTGTTCTAATTTTATTTAAATTCGGTGCCTAGATTTTTCACATCATTCTCTGATGCGGGAATCTCACACTCAAGTTGCGCGGAGTCCTAATGTTTAATTTCGACAAATGTGGAGGTTCGAATGCCACAATAAATAGTATTTTATCAAGAGTTTTTTAATAAAAGGGAGAAACTATGGCACATGCCCTGAGTATTAATCTCAATTTATGTAATGAGCAGTTCGTAACCCTGTTACGCTCTCGACTAGCGAATAACTCGACAATGGCTTAATCGATTGTGGTCATTCTTTGAGTGCATAATTGGCCTTATGCCTTAAGAAGGTTTAAATAATGATCGCCGAGTACGATAACGGACCGAGTTCAATCCCAGGAATGTTTCATTCCTCCCTTTGGAATAGCATGGGAATCGGTGCATTATATTTTTGAATTGCGTTTTAAAATTTATTATAATCATCGTACAAACATGCGACTTGAACCAACGAACGCCTAAAATAATGAAAATTATTTTCCTGGCATCGATTTCTATATGCCATTCGAATTGGCCCATAAAATTGTTTTGAACACGAAATTTTTTTTTTTTTAAATAAAATCTTTCGCATTAAAAAACAACTGAATTCATTGCTGCAGAGTTCATGAAATTACTTACCTTAAATCGAATTAAGATACGGCAAAAGGAATAAAGAATGAGAGAAGGAGAGGGTGGAAGGGAGAAAAGGAGGGAAAGATAGATAAATAAACGTCTTTATTCTTGAGCTGTGTCAATTGAACTGTAATTAGATAAATGATGGATGTGCTTGCGTAGCATATAATTGTTTTCAATGTACGATGCTATCAACTCTTATTTCCTTTGACAATCTAGCAAGGATTTTATTCCTTAATGTAGCTATTTGGAATCCAGTTTTGGCAAAGATCAATAATTTTGACATTTAAGAAATCTCAAAGAATTTTAAGGACAAAAATTTAATTAAAATAACAATAATATATTTCTTCCCATCATGTCGATGGGATTTTACACCAGTATTTTTATATTGTTTACGTCTACTTCCAGAAGAACCAAGGTAATGAGAGCTCCTCATTTTTGAGCTGGTAAACCTCGCGTTTAATATCTCTAATGAAACACAACGTTACTTATTTTTAAAAAGCGCGTCGCTAATCTCTCTTCCATTTCTGCTTTTCATAAATCGCGAACCTCAGCGCTGAATATTTTTCTCTTTTGTAGATTATGTACTTTTCAGAAACGGGCCTCGTCCGTGCAAATTAGCGTTTTAAGTAAAGTGACACATAACAAATTTCCTCTCGCTGCATCTGCCAAACGCTCTGACGATAATAGGATCCCACCCTAAGGATAAGAATAAACCATATTACTAATAGGCGATTAGTCTCGTCGAAAGGTTTTGCCAGAATTCGGAAAACATTAACATAACCCACGTCACTTCTATTTTTGTTAGTACAAGTATACCAATGTAATATTACGTCACTCCGTCGATTCTAAAGCCAAGTGACTCACTAGCTTGCTTGTTTTCATCGACTCCGAACGTGTGCTTGATGTTTTAGTCCGTTATAATCTATTTTTAAATATTTTTTATACTATAGGACTTCCTGACGTATTAAATTCCATCTTCTGTGCCTCAAAGAAAACTTCAGCAAACGATATAATCCACGTTTTATGCAAATTGCATAAAAATCCATATTTCGTACACAATCTCTGAAATATTTCTTAATTTTAATCGTTGAGCATATATACCAGCGCAATCAAAAAAGCTTTACCTTCCAAGGAAGATTCCAACGATTCGGCTTAGTACCAATAACATTTCTCCGCAATTCAGGAGAGATTGACCGAGCTCACCTTATATAGATTATAAGGAAATGACAAACTATGTCTCGCCAATAACCGTAAAAGGTTGGGAAAACCATATGATAATTTTTGGAATGCACTATCTGTGAATCACCTCTGATGACGGCTGCTTCGTAGACAAAATGTATATCTGGTTATTCCAAGTTTTTTATCAGTATTGAGGAGACATTTGACCATGATTCAAAATTAATTAAACTCTTAATAAAGTGTCTCAAACGTTTACTTTTTCGCCTAAATGCGTTCCTGGCAAATGTTATGACAGATGAGCTGATGTTTTGTATAAGAGAAAAACTTTTATATTTCATGTTGATAAGAATGACACCAATTTTTTATGTAGAATTAATATGTTAATCTTTCATCCTCTTTGTCACTTTAGCGGGGTTTTTCAAAAATGAGCTATTTAAGTATGCTCCATGTATTCACCCTCTAGTTATCCAAAGAATGATGAGCATCCGCCAACTTGCATACTGAATTTTTATATTTTATATCGGTGATTCTTTTTTGTTTTGCAGCTTTTAAGCTTTATTACAGTAACCATATATATTTTTATTGATTTAATATTTGGTAGATTTAAATAAAATAAAATTTTATTATATAGGTACTTCATTGTTTAACGCACATATAGTTAAGACTACGGATATGTTATTCATTAGTAGCTTTCTAGTATCTTCTCAGCGTATAGTTTTTTTCCTTTTCTTTGAAACTTTTGTAAATCAGTTATTTTACTGATTTTGCTCGCTTTAAACTAATTTTATCCGAATCGAGACAGATTTTTGTCTTATTGCGACAAATGAGGATCTAATTTATATATTTCTGATTGGTCAATATGTGTCTGTATTGTTTATTAGGTCTCCCCATGGAGCAAGAGCACTTACGGTTCTTCCCCTTCCTCATCGTCTTCGTACATGAGAGGCAGTGGCGGAGGAAGCAGTGGTCTTCATTCCTCATCCTCTGCTACAAATAAAGACGAAAAACCTTATGGTTCGACGGTGAGACTTGAAAACAAACATCATAAAATTAATGTAAATGAAAAAAGAAAACTTTATATTTACACTGACAAATTTACAGCATCACATAATGATGCTGTAACAGGCGAAACCGGTCGTAATAAATTTGTCTAGTGGAAATATACAATTTTCTTTTTTCATTTGCATTATGAAATCTTTCCACAAAGTGGAGCCTTCCCAAGTGAATTTTCTTATCATAGAATTATATCGTTCATTGCTCAATTTACATTTAATTTTCAGATTTTCAAATAACTCTTCCTATCCTAGCCATAATGAAACGTATAGATTAACGTGTCACATAAATCGTAAAATCATCAACAAAGACATTAACAAAGAAAATCTCATATCGGTAACGGGAATGTGTTATAATTTTACTTGATGATCTACCATCTACTGAGCTACCATCTATTGATGATAGTGGTTAAAATATATTACATTTTAATAATAAATAGAATACATCATTTCCTTCAGTGATTATTGGAGACGTATATTTGACTCCATTACTACCTATTACTCACGTGCGCATGGGTGCAATTTGGAGTCAAAATTCTTCTTTGAAACAGTCATGTCTTTAGTTAAAAATTTCAATTTTTAAGGTTAACGAATCTGTAAATCATTATTTTAGAAACTATATATATATATATATAATTCGTACGTAATAACTTGATTTATAACACATGATACTTTAAAAATTATGTGATACAGTCGAAAAGATAATACATTTACCTTGCTGTTTTGCGCACTAGCCACTGAAACTCATTTTAGCGAAAAACCTCACCTATTTTATTAAATGAATAATTTACAACATCTAATTTTCCTTGTCACATATTATGCTTAAATATCCTGACTTCTACTGAACAATCATTGTTTGAATTCTGTTCTCATTATGCATTTTGGAGGATAATAGTTTTATTTAACCAATCCCAATTCTAATTTGTTTTTCGGTCTTTGGTTCATGCACCCAATTCTTCTCGTGAGCATCTCCATCCTCTAAGCGTTGCAGACTCTTTATTCTCCTCCTATTTTTTTCCTAGCATCCTACCTTTGATAACCTAAGATTCTCTTTAAAAAATTTCCAAAGCATTTTCTAGTTTCTCATAACCAGAAGAACAGTGCACAAATTACATTATAAATGGTAAAGAATCCATATTTAATATTAATTGTATATTTACTATTCGTAACAGAAACAAAGTAATTACCACGAAAAACCATACCATAGCTCTGAAATTTGTAATTTCGTAGGATTTTTCTTAAATGCAATCGCGCATAGTTTTATGAAGCTGTTGGATTATCTTTCCTTTCAGGGAACATCGTATTCCCGCAGTCGTTATGGTTCGAGCGCAAGCGAAAAAAGTACTGGAGATGGTGGAGGAGGCGACGGAGGTGGCGCCGGCGCCCGCGACGGGAGCACTACCAGCGGCTACCGTTCCTCGACCCTCACTTCCTCCACTCCCTCTTCGACCTCCAGGACCCCCTCTGCCACCAGAACCTCTTACCGCTCTCCCTATTCCAGTTCGACCCTCGGTAGCAGCAGTAGCACCGGCGGGAGTGGCAGTAGTACCGTAAGAGATCGGTCTTCTTCCCGCGACCGCCTCGGCTACCTCTCTTCCGTCACCTCACCAAAAGGACGGGCTACCTCTCCGGAGCCAGAGGAGCCCTCTTCGAGGTCAACCTCCACATCCCTAACCAATTCTTATTCCACTCGGCCCTCCTCCCTCCGTCCTCTTCCAATTTCCAGGGCCACGTCCATACGAAGCAGGTACAAAGATGAGAATGACAGGTCGCCCACGTCCCCTGCCACTGCACCTCCTGGATTGCTGAGGAGTCCTCGAGCCGAAGTCACCCCGTTCAAATGGACTGGGAGGTATACTGGAACGAGCAGCGGATTAAGAAGTCCAGGAAGCGAGATCACTCCGACGGTATTCGGGGTGTCTACACCGGATAGCAAGTTGGCGGAGACAAAACCGGCGGATGGAGAAGTTGCAAAATCGGAGAAGGCGGAGAAAGTAAGGCAGACCGAGGAAGATAAAGGGGTAGTGAAACCGGAAACCATTAGCGTAGTGACTAGGGGAACATCACCGAACCCACCTACTACAGTGGTAAGGATACGTAGGTACGAACTGGCTTGGCAAATACAGAAGGAAGTGCCTAAGCAGCCTAAGAGAGAGATGGTCGACGCAGAGGCGCAAACGGATAAATGCGAGGAGGAGAGTACTCACTCGTCGAGGTATTCTCGCCTCTCTGGCACTTCCTCAAGGCTCTCCAGTTCCCCTTGGTCATCCTATCTTGACAGGTATCCTGGAGGCTCGTCTTCGTACGTGCCCAGAACGTACTCACGATACGGGTCTCATGGTTCCACTGCTTCCACTCCTTCACCCAGCGTTTCCAGGAGACAGTCGCCGGTCAGATCTTCTTCTGGTTCCCTCTCGACTTCAATGCAAGACGCGGCCGCGCCAGAAAACGAAAAGGAAGCTCCTTCTACCTCTAAGGCGTCCTCGACCTCTTCCTCCGCATCCAAATCTGCAGAGCCACGTTCCAGAGATTCGAAAACAGCCGTTCCGGAAAAGACTCCGTTGCCTGCAGAAAAGCCCAAAACCGAGCCTTCAAAAACGGAATCAAAGTCTTTCGAGGAACCGAAACCTCCGTCCAGTACAAACAACTCGAAGTCTTCTGATGACTCTAAAACAGCTCCTTCCCCAAAAACTTTACCAAAGTCTTCCGAAGAGTCTAAAACACCGCCCCTTAAGACGGAAACGAAGTCGCCCGACGATCCAAAAACTCCTTCTTGGAAAAACACTTCGAAGTCTTCCAATGATTCCAAAACGGCACCTTCCCTGAGAAGCTGGTCAAAATCTTCCGAAGAACCCAAAACACCACCTCCTACGGTAGAATCGAAGCGTACGGATGAACCGAAAATACCATCTTGGAAAACCAGCTTGAAGTCATCTGACGAATCCAAATCTTTGCCTTCTTCAAAAACCGAATCGAAATCTTCCGAAGAACCCAAAACGCCACCTACCAAACTGGATTCGAAGTCTTCCGAAGTGCCGAAAACTCCACCTTGGAGAGCCTCATCAAAAACTACCAACGAACCAACAACCGATTCTAAATCTTCCGAGATCAACAAATCACTGTCGTCAAAATCCGCGTCGAAGTCTTCCGAAGAGCCAAAGGCAACGCCTGCAAAAACAGATTCGAAATCCTTAGAAGATAGCAAAATACTCCCAAGGAAAGCATCCTTAAAATCTTCCGAAGACTCGAAAACGTCTCCTTCCTCCGCTGCAGAAAAGGCTAGCGGAAAGCGCGATGTCACGGAAAACGTCACTTACGACCTCAAGGAAACCTTGCGCAGCGAAGAATCGGTATATCCGGCGACAACGGAGAAGGACAAGGACGGCTCCTACGTTTCTACTCCTTCCGGACCTTCGAAACCCTTACCCTCGTCTGCCTGCTCCTCCACATCTTCTTCTCCGTCCAGGGCGGGGAGGGATCGGTCACCGTCCGCCGGACGTACCGGTTCTCGACCGCCTTCCGTCCCCTTGTCCGCACCTTCCTCCCGGGCTGGCTCCTCGGAGAGAGTAGACACCACGTCCTCGTCCAGCCGCACGTCGGCCGGCCTCAAGAGCCTCTCGTCCTATTCTTCGACTCAAGATCTATCGACTCCACAGAAGAAGCTAACCTCACCTCGTCCTCCTCCTTCTCCTCGGCCGATCCAAAGGTCCAGTTCCGCCGCGACGCTGCAGGGCAGCGTGGCGAACAAAGACTTCCGTAAATCCGTTCTAAACATGGAAGAAGAACCCACGGCGTCCGAAGAACCCGAAACTCATAAAAGGGTGGTGAGGAAAAAGATGGTGCGCAGTCGGACGCTAAGCGGAAGCGAGACGGTGCCACCCGAGTCTCTGTCGGCACCACAACCGCTTTCGCCTAATTTGAAGAAGACGACGACGCCCCCCGGAGGGGCGAAAATTGCGGATTCGGTCGGAATCGCTGCGGAAGACGACGAAGACGAGGACGAAACGAGCGCGGAGTCGGTGGATGAAGAAGAGGAGAGGGATGAGGAAGTGAACGAGACTAAGAGCGGAGGAGGCGGTACCGCCGCCAAACCGCCAATTCCGAGAAAGGAGGGATCGACGGAGGATGGAAGTCAGTCGGCGGCATCACGAGCGGCAAAGTCGGCGCGCGTCAGGCGGCGAGTGGAGGCGGGAGGGTCGTGGAGGGAGGCTTACAAGACGGAGGAGGAAGGACGGGTGGGAGAGCCGGTCTCGGAGGGTAGGGCGAATCAGAAAAGCAGTACGCCTCCGGAGGTCGTCGCGGACGAGAAGTCCAACTCCAGCAGAGTAGACAAGGAGAGTTTGAAAATTAACAGGTTGAGAAAGCAGCAATCAGGGGAGAGGGCTTGGTGGATGGATGGAAGCAACGAATCGCCACCGGAAGGAGTAATGACCAGAGTCGACAGCTGCCAGAATTCAGCCACCAACAAATCGTCTGAAGATTTGAGCAAGAGTGCCGGATCGGGATCGGACAAGAAGAAAAAGAAAATCTATAAAATCGCGAGAGAACCGACTGGTGAATTGGCATGGTGGATGGATGGTAGCCAACCTATACCTGAAGGGGTGGTGGTGAGAACGCCAAGCAATCACAGTATAACTGATAAATCTTCGGAAGATATCAGTAAGAAAGCTGAATCCGATTCATCCACGGGTAACAAAAAGCCTCGGAAGTTGAACAGGCAGTCTTCGGGCGAATTGCCCTGGTGGGTAGATGGTAGCAGCGAACCAATACCAGATGGCATAATAATAATAGAGGGCAGTAGTAAAGGATCTTCGGAAGATCTCAACAAGAAAGCGGGCTCCGATTCAGGAAAGAGAAAATCCTTTAAAATAATAAAGCAGCTTTCTGGAGACAAAGTTTGGTGGGTAGAAGGCAGCAATGACTCTATACCGGATGGAATAATGAGAATGGCAAGTAGCAGCAGCGGAGCGAGCAAAGGATCTTCGGAAGAAATCAATAAGAAAACGGGATCCGATTCTGCGTCAGATAAAAGAAAACCCATCAAATTGATAAAACAACTCTCGGGAGAAAGGGCGTGGTGGATGGAGGGTAGCAACGAGCCGGTACCAGACGGCATCATAAGGATAGAGAGCAGCAGCAGCCTAGCGAGCGCTGGAAAATCCTCGGAAGACAGCAAGAATTCGGGTTCGGATAAAAAGAAACTCATTAAAGTCAGGAGACAGCCATCGGGCGAAAAAGCTTGGTGGATGGAAGGAAGCGATGAACCCATACCAGAAGGAGTAATAAGGATGCAGAGCAGCCATTCCTTGGCCGGCAAATCGGATTCTTCGGAAGATACGAGCAAACGTTCCGTAAGAAAGAAAGGGAAGCTGGTCCCTATATGGAGGCAGGCATCGGGAGAAAGGGCTTGGTGGATGGAGGGAAGCGACGCTACCGTTCCCGAGGGCATACAGAGAATAGAGAGCAACCACAGCCTGGCCGGTTCCCAGGGAGGCGCGAGCAAGTCGAGCCGAGCGGGTTCGCAGGAAGAGGGAAGCGGCAAATCGTCCGGGAAGGACGGATCGGCATCGAGCGGGGGCGGACTGAGGAGGAGGAGGCTGTGGAGGGTGGAGTCGGGAGAGAGGGCCTGGTGGATGGAGGGAAGCGACGACCCAGTGCCAGAAGGGATAGAAAGGATAGAGAGCGCCCATAGCCTGGCTTCCGTGGGAGCAGAGGTGGCCATGAAGGTCGTGGCGGCGAAGAAAGGTGTCGTCGGTGGCGCGTCCTCTTCTTCCGAATCTTCTTCCTCGTCGGAGTCGTCGTCATCTTCTACCGAGGAAGAGGAGGAGATGAAAGAGGAGGGGGGCTCTGAGTCAGAGGAGGAGGAGAAAGGAGGGGCGGCGGAGGGAGAGGCGGTCCCGACGGACGAGGGTATTCCCCGCGTGGAGCTGGGAGCTAGGACCAGTCCCGATGGGGTAGAGGAGGCGGGAGGGGAGACTGCAGCCGGTGCAGACGCCACCGCTGGCGGTGGGGTCGTCCCCGGCAGGGAGGAAGGAGGGGAGGAAGAGGTGGAGGAAGAAGTGGAGGAAGACGAGGAGGAGGAGAAGAGGAGGCAGATGGAGAGGGCCAGAAGGAACCTGAGGTTCTTCATCGGGAGACACACGAACATAGACGATCTCCTGGGAAGCGAAGTGGCAGCCCCCGGGGACAGCGTGGCGGCGATGGTGGCCGCGGTGGAGGCGAGCCAGAGGTCGGACGGGAGGGGAGTGAAGATTAAGTCTTACGCGGGTATGTTGACGCTTGCTTCTGTTTTGCACTCTCTCGCTGTGTCGGTTTAAGGGTGTGGCTCCAAGGAGACGGCTTGGAATTTTGGTCTGTTTATCTCTGCGTTGAAGTGGAATAAAATCGAACCTCGAGGGTAAACCAAATATTTCCGATATATAAAATGCAACTATAAGTTCTAGAATAATAAACGTATTTAAAATTAATCGAAGATTCGAGTTGTACACGTTCGACTGTTTTTGATCGTTCATCGGATGCTATAAATTGAACCAATCACAACGGCAACGTTAATCGCTTGCTTGCTGATAACAATTAATGTTTGTTATCCTTGTTAATTTTTTTCCATTCTTTTCCATTAAGACTTCCGCTGTTTTTAAATTCATAACTTTTTCGGTTGAACTTAAAACAATATTTGATAAGTTCTTCAATGGTTAGCCTGATTATATTTTCTAAGCAAATTCTACGTTTGCCAAAAGAAATTGTTGATAATTTTTATGGAGAACTTCAGATTTTAACTTGGATAGACAATCTTGTCTAATATCAAAGTCTCATACGTTCATTTTCATCTGTATATGATTTCTCCCGTCCTGAAATCATGTGAGGTGATTTGGTAGAGGGATGGTTGGCGTGTCTGGCTTACAATGTAATGGTCGCGTGTTTGACTCATGCTGATGGCATGGTCGTAAATGCTTTTTGTAACATTTATTATAACGCATATTTGCGGAAATCTTTTTGTTTTGGATAAATTATTATGATTATTATTATTATTATTAGAAAGCGCGAATTCGATTTGATTAATTAATTAATCCTCCGTCTGTCCGCCTGTCCCGACTTTCATCTCCTAAACCGCTGGACGAATTTTAATTAAATTAAGTATTACTGATACTTTTTAAAATTTATCGCAAAATTATTATTTTAACTGCACCCGTCAATTAGAACTTCCACTTTATATAAGTACTTAAATAAATGACGTCCTTCCTACCATATTTTTCCCTCCCAAGCTTTTATACGATCTGTTTTGAGGTATCGATTAAAACATTTGTTTGGATAGAGGACAACATTCACCACAAAAAGTCCGCGGGACCTAATAAATACGACTTTTAGTTTCGTAGATAAAAATTCGAGAAAATCTGAAGCATATCATCAAATATTTTGTTTACATCGTTCGTTACGACGATACTATCGGCAAACTACACTTTAAAATCCTTATTTTTCTCTCCCTCTTATAGTATTTTTGTAGTATCGATTAAAACATTCGGATAGAGGAAAACGTTTACCACAAATTACCACATAATTACGACTTATAGTTTCGGAGATAAAAATTCGAGAATATCCGAAGCATATCATCATATATTTACATGGATCGCTACGACGATTTATCGGCTAACAACAATTATGAAAAACAATATTGTTCTCTTTCAAGCTCTTATATGATTTTTTAGGTATAGATTACAAAAATTATTCGAATAGAAGGCAACATTTACCTCAAAAAAGTCCGCGAGACCATATAATTGCGAATTATAGTTTTGGAGATCAAAATTCAAGAATTTTATACGCTTTTTTCATTAAGATCGCCTTTTAAATCTCTCTGTAATCCATTTATAGAGTGCAATTTTCTTTCTTGTTATGCGCAGGATCAATATTATGGAATGCACTACCAGCGGAAACAACACAACACACTACTATTTCACATGCTTTATGGCTTCATCATATTAAAGTGTTTTGATAAATCATCCTTGAAATCGAGTATCGGTTACTGTAGGATAAAGATTTTATGCGAATCAATTTTTTCCGTATAATTAAAGGATGTACATATTTTACTTCAATGATAACATGCAGTCATTTTCCTGAATTATATTTTTAGTAAAAATTAGTTAATAATGACTTTTAACGTGTTATGAAATTTCTCAATCTGTGGTAGAAAAAGTTGACTTCACAACATACTTTACGCCGCTCTCAAATCCTCATCCACTTTCTCCCTGATCACATGTTAACATCTTAATTCCAACTGTTGCGCATCTTATCGGACGTTGAGTGTTCACGGCAGTTGATATGAGCTCGAAATAAATCAAGGCGAAATTTAATTTATAATGTTTTATTTTTGTGGAACTATTCTTAGAATCTATATCTCTTTCGTGTTTTTTCAGGCGGTTTTCTGACGAGTGAAAATAATTTTCAAAGGATTTAAGTATAATTAAACTACATTCTTCCTTCTCTGATGCATAGAAGACCAGGATTTCAGAATTGTCGATTCTTGTATTTAGCGTTCTATTTGTTTTGGGTTATCTGAACAGTACACCAGATGCAACAATATGGCTCTGGTCTCATCATACGCGATAATTGCTTATAAGTAATGCCATATAACTGAAGAAAACATTAAACTGAAATCGCTTAACGACTACAAAATTTAAATATTTTTGGTATTATGGAAATGAATTCCCAAAAGTAAAAATTAATTTGATATGATATTTCAAAGGAGTAATTGCTAGCACTTTACTATTAAGAGATAATTAAAACTGAAATCACCGAAAATATTGCAAAGATAAAGGACCTGTGAAGTCGTTTCTTGATTTTCCTTTCCCAAACTAGTTATGAAACGAAAAGTTAGGCAATTTAAGTAGAACTAGAGAGCGCCAGGGAAAAAAAGAGGAAAGCGTGCTTTTTCTCTGTCACCGTGGATGTTTGCCAGAATGCAGCGCGATGCACGCAGTGTTTTTAAGAGTTTCTCAATTCCAGGATGGAAGGGAGCACTCCACTCTGCTCCCGTCCGCATGCAATCACGGGGGCGAGGAGGAGAGGGTTGCGTTCATGTCATGCGACATGCGTCTCGTCGGAGACTAGAGAAATCTGAGTGGGTAGGAGTTGAAGGAGATAGAGAGGGAGGGAAATAAAGGGAAGAGAGGAGATTCGGAGAGAGAGAGAGAGAGAGAGAGAGGAAGAGAGAGAGGTGACGAATAAGAGCGCTCGTAAGGATTTTTCCGATTTTTTTGCTTTGACAATTTTGTCTTCTGCTTTATTGTGACGGTATTATTCTTTAAGAAAATCCTGTGACTTCAATCCTATAAATTAGCTATCTAAAGCAAAGGACCCAAACCAGGTACTCGGAAGCACCACTCTGTTCTTAAACAGTCGGACAGAGCTATTTCATGCTGCTTAAATTTGCGATTGTATCATGAATTTAATTTTTTTTCTATTTAAATGCATTAAAACATTAGCATTGGTTTTTTACTTACGGTTATTAATTTTTTCTAAAATATGGCGGTGTTTGCCTAATGTTCTATAAAAGAAGTTGGTGCTCGTCACATTGAAAACTTGTACTCATAATCTACACGTGTGCGTTTCGTTTATTCCAGTTAATTTTATCTTAAGTATATTTTTATGCATTTCAATCCAAATATAAATGATAAGAAAGCATTAAAATTAAATACATAAATTATGACAATAGGTTGGAAATTTTCAAATGTTTAGATTAATTGTACATTTTGCATCACTGGCTCTGTCTTTTGAATGCCGAAGATCAAAATTTGTTTTATACTCTATAGATGGCAAAGCACAATTATACTTTTACCTTTTTCAGTTATTTTGATAACTATCTGTTTTTTATTTAAAATATATATAAACAAGTTAACATTCACAAGCGAGATTGTCGCACCTGTCATAATACAATGAAAAACGTGCGCCGCATAATTAACATAACTCTTAACTACATTTTGTTTCTTTTTGTTTGAATAAAAAGGGAACCCGTCGTCTATAAAACGCGCACTTTACATCATTACATGTGAAATCGAGTTAAAAATGCCTTTTAAGCACGTTTTCTTAAAAGGAACAAGTTAGAGAAGTTAATAGTGTATCACAAATAGGCGGATCGTACGATGGAGTATTTTAAACTAAACTTTGTAGTTTGTACGAACGCACTTTATTCAATGAATTAGAAACACTGCAGAACTTCCCGAAGTGCGAAAACCTGTGGAACATCTGCCTAGGAAGAACGCAGGAGAAAGTAACAGTAGGTAGGACGCACTTATAAACATCAAAACATCACGACCCGATCTGTCTACAAAACATATTGGTACAACAATAAAATATTTACGTAATTTTATTATAATTACTAAATACTGCAGAACGATATATCAGAAACGATGCCAGGTAAATATTACATTTTTATTTGCCGTTTTTTTAATCAGTTGTGAATAGTCAAACAATCGAAAATTATTTAAAACATACCTCACTTGAGTTAAGTAATTTTAATCTTCACGCTTACGTCCTTTCTTCGTAGATAATCCATTTCTAGTTAAAAGCGAATTGCGAATTTCTGGTTAGATTTTATTGATAACGGCAACCGCTACGATGACTATGTATCTAGCAGAAAATATTGTGTTTAGCTAGATCTACAAAGTTTACTTGAAGACTTAATCGGTAAGACTAATATATTATGAGATATGAGGAAAAGTTTGTTTTTTGTTTCCACTAAAGTGCTACTTCTGATTGGATTATGCAAACCATTGATGTCGTTTTCTTATTGTGTATACCAGAAGTCCTAAATACCAAATCCCATGAAACTCCTTTCATTAGAAGCCGAGAACGAACGAACATGCGCACTGACGGACGGACAGACCGAAGCTAAAGGGCGCTCACGTGGGAAACGAAACGCGCTCATAAACGTGCTAATATGGTCACTGTCTCTCTGTGGACAATCAGATTTTTTGTTTTAAGAGATACATATTTGGAAAATTCTTTTTGAATTAGATAACTCTTACCAAAATATGAATTTTCCGCCTATTGGATATTCCAAATAGTTCGTAGATTTTCCGTAAAATTTGAAAGTTTGAAATGGTATTGCAACCAAACTATTGAAGGTAGAGGAGTGGCGTTTTCACAAATGGGAAGATCTAGTGGAGATATAAATCCCAATGGTACGAGTTGCTCTCTCCCCAAAGGGGGAAGCAAAAAAACGCGCCAAAAATGTTTAAGAAAACGTGCTTCCGCCTCTTGCTTTAGCAAGGGCATCTTACGTGTTATCAAATTATTTTAAGGAAATACTATAACTATTTTACATCGATAAATAAGTAAAGATGGAGACTACGGCGAAATTGATGTTAAATATAAATTAACTTCTTAACCGTAAAATTTTACGGTTAAGGAGTTAATTTATATTTAATATTTTATATCGGTTAATCTTCTATCGGTGGATCACCACCGACGACAGCTTCTTTTTAGCCGAAACGCGCATATTGTTTTCCCAAAATTTCTATGACTGTTGGAGTTATGTAAATTATTAGAAGAATTTGTTTCCGCGGCCAATTGTTAGGAGTACCGCGAAATACATTGTTAAATGCATGAAGCAACGAATTGAAAACGTTGACAGGGTATTAGAGCAATAATGTTTCGTCTTATAAATCGATGATGTTGAAGTATCAACAGATGAATGTGTCCAAACATTGCGATACCTGTACTACGTAACCATATACAATCTTGTGCCAAGGTGGGAGTGCCACTAAGTTCTGTCTGAAAATTTTTAAAATCCTTGCTGTAATGAAAACCTCTCTTAAATTGTTTCATTCCATTTGTCGGTTTTAGTGATTATTAAAACGCATTTCCTTTCACGGTGTGGTCGATCCGTACGCTCGTTTCCACCAATAACCACACCTATGTATCGCACATACTAAATATAAGAATCGTCAATAGGGTGGCATAGAGATGCAAACTACTATCACCGTACTCGCGTTATGTCGCCTCTTCTTCAAATTAAATATATACATTTATTGTATCTTTGGCGCTTTACATAAACATCGAGGCCATATTCCCCGCTATTCAACCAATCTCGTTGACTTTCGGTCCATAGGCTTAACGGTGGGAATATAATGGAAATCGCGGGAGCATTTCCGTCAAAATCGAAGTAGTGGATTTTAAACGCAAAAAATGCTGTAAAAAATAGTTTACAGTTACGTTCGGGTATGTGAAATCTAGCATTTGTGTTGTTTCAAACTATTAGAAAAGATGTTAAGTCCAAATAGAGAAAGAAATGTTTTTTAGTTGAAATTTAATCGTAATTCTTTAAAATCATGAATTCATGAGTTATAGAAAGCCTTCTTTAGAGAATAAAAATCGAATTAATACTCCGGCTATTTTCTCTTCTATCTCCCAGATTCCTACTTTGGCCCCTCTCTCATCTATCCATTCTATTTCTCCCTATCCTCTCCGCTTATTAATCTTTCTCCCTGCCCTCTATTTCGCCCCGTCATCCCTCCCCTTGTCAAGGTCACAAATTGCCGACGCATTAAATGTGGAAGTTCCTAAAGCCCTAAGCGCCTGCGCAAAGCAGAACGTCCTTCTGTTGCTCAATTGTCTCCACTCAGCGGTCGTCTGGGGAACGAGCGAGCCAAGCTCATGGAACGAATTACGCCGCGGACATTGAGTCGATTGTTGTTATTGCTGTTCGCACGTCCTCCCCCCCTCTCTCTCTCTCTCTCTGATCCCTCCCCTCCTTTCCCTGATCCCGCCCCCCTTTTCCTGATCTCGCCCCCCTTTTCCTGATCTCGCCCCCCTTTCCCTGATACCGCCCCCCTTTCCCTGATACCGCTCCCCTTCTCCCCCACTGCCCCCTCGCGGGGCATCCATCGCGGCTTTTAAACTCAATGGCATTAACGGCTCCTGAAGCGCGCTAAAAAAATTCTCTCTTGCAGCTGGTTAAGTGACGATAGGCTCGGAAAAATTAAGGCTGCTGGTACTACTGCCCATCTAACTTTATCCCCAGATTATTTTCGATATTGTCTCTGACGAGATGGAGTAGTTTTCTTCGGATGGTTTTGTTACATCATCTCGATTACTCGTTGAACTACTTTCTTACCACCTAATAAGGAAAATTGTGAACTCCCAGTGATAAAACATGATTCATTGCGTATGAATTAACACGGCAGAAGTAACCGTCATCAGCTGTTAGCAGTTTACTTCATAGAGGAGCAGGCAAAGTGTGGGGAAGACCCAGTTATCTTTGAAAATTATCTTTAACTCACGAGGAAGTCATAAATGCTTGATTCCACAAAGAACTTATGCAATCATGGCTTATAATGGTACATACATAGTTAGCGTAAAATAAACACTTTTCGTATTAAAGCAATTATAATTTCTATTTAATGTTAATTATTTAATTTTTGATGGCTATTTCACGGTATTTTATAAATATGTTATTCGAAGTAAAAATAGTACTCGAACGTAAACCAACACTCCCTGCAGGATTCGGAGCCGTGCCTATACTTTTGACAGTCACTACCACTTTCGGCTTTCTGAAAACACTAATTATAAATTGCAATTAGTTCTTAGCAAACTCTGCTTTCAAGGAACGAGCCGGACTGTATTAGTAGTTATATAAAAGTAAATTCAAAGATAAATCAAAAATGAATTACCGAAGTCTCTTTGTGGCTTAATTCCAATAGATTTTATCAATGTAACTTTTCTAGTAAAAACATTTGAGTAAACCAGACAAGCGCCTTCTTCTTTGGATTAATAATGGGTGAATAGCCACTGTGGAAGGCTATTTTACATTTTGCGCATGTTGTACTCGACTGTTTTATGACTAATGTTACTTAGCACATTAAAAGTTGCGAATCACTAAAAATCATCATACAAGAAGTCACATATTCATTAAAAAATTTTTAAGATCATACTCGCAAAAGAACGTAATCAAAGGAACTTTCAATATACTTAACGCTTTGGGTTAAATTGCTCTAGTTATTGAAAGAGAACATTTTTCAGGCACCTATTTGAGAAAGTTATTAAAATTGAGTGTTAATAATCTAAAATCTATAATCTAATTATATTTAGACTCGCGTTATTGATGTTTCCAACTATATAATTTTTTAAATACAAAAAATTAACTTAGTAAACGTAATAGTAAATAAATGAAAATCCAATAATTTAAAAATAGTAACACGAGATTTTATTACAACGCAGAACACAAAATCTAACGTTATCATATCATAATAAAATTGAAAAAAAATTAAGTGGCAATTGTTTATGATTAAAACGCTACCTGTAGATATTTTAAAATCTTTACCCTTTGATAAACAATTTGTCGCAGCTTAATTTCGAAAAGACTCTCTCGAGTAGCCTCATGGACAGGATAAAACGCTCTCAATGGCCGTAGTTAGCTCATGACTGACTCAGTCACTCGAGTATCACACGCTCCACTCGTATGAAACCTCTTTCTTCTCTCAACACATCCGTCGCTCACTTCCGTCCACTTAATCCTTCTCTTCTCGACTTTTTCCTGTCTTAATCTCACCCTAAGGGCGTGGCTTATCTTTTCCATCTCGTCATCAACACAATTAGTTACTCTGTATACAACTAGATTTTATATTTATCTCTAAAAAAGTATGTTTGGTGGAGGCTTTTATGATAGATATAAAAATAAATGTAAAAGCAACTTTTTTGGAACTTTGTAGATAGTTCTTTTCATTAATTAGACTCAGTTAATTTCTTTGGAGAATTTTTGTGTAGTTTCGTAGGTGAATTATTTTGGCAATCACTTATTTATTGCATTAAATATTATTTCGCCACCTTTTATAAAGATCTTATAAGCAGTGACAAAGACAGGCTAACAGGAGGATTCACACCTGCGAATTTTGGAAGATAGTCATTCTACTTATAATGCATAAATAAAATTTTGTAGATTCAATTTAACGAAAAGAAATTGGTACATATACAAATTTCTCAATTGGTTGACTAATCTTGGTAATAAAAAATTGTAAATAACTAAAAAAATTTCTGGAAAAAACTTGGCCATTGAGTGAAGTCGATTTAAGCATTAAATGGCCATAAATGCTTGAACGACTGCAGTCAGCCACCGCAGCAAAGTGGTTAATATGCTTTCTACCCTTCCTTTTCCCATCCCATCCATTTCTTCTGCCTCTTGTCTTCTTCCTCCACTATTCTGTATCATTTCTTTCATTGCCGCATCCCTCAGCCCGCTCCATTCTCTTCCAACAAGTATAGGTCCCTACGTCTCCCAATCAGACCCATTTAGCGCGTCACTCCTCCATTGAAATGAATTGCGTTGTTGTCGGGAGGATCTCAGTAACTTGTGGCCGAAACTGCCGAATTAAAGATCGAGAGAGTAAAAAAATAACAAACGTTCCTCGCGAAGCAATGTTGTTTTTTATGACCTCTTTCACAGCGCTCATTAAAAGAGTGCCTTTGTAACAACACCTCACATTAAAGGGACATGAGTGTCTTTTATGAGAAAAGGATGGGGCGATAAGATATTGAGAGCGAGAGAGGGTAGTGCAGATGTGTGAAGAATGGGATGGATTCGAAATATGGAGTGTGAGGTTGGATGGCTGAAAGAAACCATTAAGAACAGAGAATTTAAGTTCTTTAAGCCGTCATTTTTAGGCTGGTTTCCAAAGGAAACATAGCCTCATGAAATGGTCGTGTCTGTGTGTGTGTACCCCCTACTAACAACTTTTGAACCAATGGACCGATTTTCATGAAACTTGGTATGAGGCTCGTGCTGCCAGGGCCCACCTCCGGGCTATATTTTATTTCGCGAATATTGAAGTCCCGGATTCGATTCCAGGAACATTTTCCCCTATTTGTTTGACATAGGAAGTCTCAAATCCATCATGCAGAGATTTTTTCTTTAATACTTTAAAATATCTTAAAATTGTGATATCGGAGCAAGGTTTGTACTGTTTTAAGGGTAAATTAATGTAAATTTTAATTCTTATCACCAAATTTTGATAATTGATCGTATTTTCTTGAATTTCTACTAAAAATAGCGTTTTTGCGTTTTAAATCGGATTTTATAGGATTTTTGCCATGGAGACGATTATTACCGAACTCGGCTTGAAAATAGACGAGTGAACAAATGGGTTATTTTCTTTTCCCCTCGAATACCCTTCAGTAATGGGCAGCTGATCCATTCATATTAACGTATAAACATTAACATTTATTAAATTCGTTTATTTAAAAAAATACATGCAAAATATAATGTCAGAAAGAGATTTTGACATTGCTTTTAGTATTTTAAACCAAATAATGCTCTATTAATTTATTTTCCAATTTTTCTCTATCATTGATAAACTATGAATTAAAAATGGTATTTATGGTATGAGAATTCCTTAGAATGACTAACATATAGGCACTGAAAGATTTCCTGTCAATATTAATTATCAATTCTGGACGTAAACTTTTGGAAACCATCCTGCATTAGTCCTGGTTTGGACTTTTTGTTTCGAGTACTTAAGGGCCGTGTGAAGCTGTTTCATTCAATAAAATTATTCTATACGAATTGTTTTTAGCGCGTTTCGTTTTATGAAGGCGCTTATGATTTCGCTCTGTCTGTTCGTCTGTACAATCAGTTAATTTAAATAACTAGTAAACGGTAAGAGATAGAAGACTGAAATTTGCAGAGTTTATGTAATATATGACGTCATGTATTACGTTGCCAAAGAAATTTGTTGAAGAAATCGGTGGGCGGCAGGGGGCGAAAATTTCCAATTAAGGTTCCGAGATAAATATTTGTAGATATAAGTTAAATCTTTCACTATTGGCTTGACCTTTAATACCATCAATAACACTGTAGAAGAAATGTTTTTGAAAAATCGGCGTGCCTTCAAAATCCTTAGATAAAGTATCTGAGCAAATGGTTATAGATAGAAAGTTAAATGTTTAATTTTATTACTTAATAAACTACTTTGTCATATCATTATTTACTAAATTTATAAATAATTTTTAGTTTACAATTCAAAATAAACCTCAATAAATAAAACGCGCTTTTTCATATTGTGTCAGTAAATGAAGCTTCAATTTTTATTTCAACATTACGAGTGAAATTGTCAAAAATATGTGAAAACAAATCTCGAGTAAACCTTAACCTTCTAGAATATTTTTGTTCTACGAATATACTTTCAAACGATTCATTTATATTTAAAGTGACTGTTCTGTTTCTTCCCGTCTATTGTTAATTTTTTGTAAAAATAAAAAACCATATTCTAACAAAATTACCATTTATTTGACTAAAATCAGTTTTAAAAAGTGCAAGGATTTTTTCATTGCTCTATGCCAGGGTTTTCCAAGCTGTGGTATGCGTGCCCATAGGGGTACACTTGAAGGCATCAGAGGGTACGTGAGAAAATTTAGGCAATGGCTAACGATATACTTCCACAATTTTCACAATTTATTTTTTAAGTTATTTAAGAAATTATTTTAAGTTCATGTTAACTCTATACTAAAACAAAACTTTCCTATCTCCTCATCTAAATTTATTATATGCAAAAAGTCACTTTCGCTCGGAGATATTTTCCTACACCTGAAAACACTGTATGAGCAAATACAATTTAAAGTCGCTATGCGCCAGCTTTATACTAGTCGATTCGAAGTCTATGACATTAGTACGATGCCATAGTATATAGAACATGTTTTAATAATGGTGTCTTTCAATGCTGTTCGCATTTTTATGTGGCTATTAATTTAGTTAAAATATGTTAAGTAATTTTTCGTTAAATAATTATAACGTATTTAATATTTATTTTATTCCATTTAATCATGGATCAATGGATTAAAACCGATAAACTTGCAACCAAAAATTAAACAGCTTCTACTAGACCTGTGAAACACAGAAATACTGAACTTAAAATAAGGGCTCTATCTCCATCAATGAAGATTGTTAATTTCATAAAGGCTCAATCTTTAAATGCGAGAATTTTTCTTTCTTTTGTAACGAAATGGATAGCTAAAACATTACGCTGCTACTTCACCCTGTAATCTGATGGCTATCCCGGAGGAATGTGTGGATGAGACTTTTTAAATGACGCTATGAAGTATAAATGTTCTTTATGGATCGCCCTTTTAACCTATCTTCTTTTTGTATGAATCAGTTTGGATCCAAAAATGGCGTACTAGTCTGATATATTTTTTTCACTTAAATAACGTAAATTTGCGTCTTTAAGGTCTCAATAACACAATTTTTAGTACACAAGATAAAATCGAATCTATGATTAAGAAAATGATGTTTTGGGTTACTTGTTTATAGAGTAATGTATTTGATTACTTTGCAACGCTACAAGAATATCTCTCTATAAATGAAATAGCATTGGATAAATTGGTGAAAACCGGTATTAAGGAGAATTTGTAACGACAATACCTGAACAAGAGGACATCACAAATATTACTTCTTACGATGAAATGAAGGTTAAATTCTCACAGCGGCCTTAGCTACTGTCAAAAAATGCTCGAGAATATTTTTGGCTTTCACCGCAGTATATCTGTGCAAAACAATTTTCGTTCTTAACTTCAATCAAGACCGAACATGTACCCTTCAAGTTTACATGTTGAGGCAGATTTGAGATTGATGCTATCGTCAGTCGTCCCTGAAATTGAAACTTTGTGTCGTGAGAAAACGTTCACATTAATTTTATATGTTAACTTATAAAATTTTAAAAATGATTTTTTCTACTGGAATTTTATAGTAGGTACTATTTTTTAAGTGGGCACACCATTTGACTGATTGGGTTCGTAGGGGTACGCAACTAATAAAGTTTGGGAAACACTGCTCTACGCAATAGACTGATGACGTAATTCGCAACGATGCGAAGTTTAAAATAGGCCTAGTTTTGTTTTGCTGTTCGGTTCCGAATACTGCTGGAATTCGAACGTTTTTATTGGTCACGTGCCTCCTCTTGGGTATTTTTGCAGCGTGAGGGCGTCAGGAAGTTCGAGACTCTGTTTACCCATTACATTATACGAACTAGCGTAATCACCGACTAACGTAAGTCTTGCACCCCACGGTTAATGATTAAAGAATAGTGCCGTATTTATCCTTTTGGAATACGAGGTTTTATTTCTGACTACAGCATTTAAAAACTAAGTGTTATCTTGGAATTACATAGGGAATATAATTAGTTTTTATTAGGGTTAATTTGTTGGAGTTTGTATTGGAATTGGGAAATCGCTTGAATTCAGGGTCGTTATACATTCAGGCTTAATGATGAGAATTTAATTTAAGTCCACTGTCTCCGTACCAAAAATTCTTTTCTGGTAAATCTACCTCACTTTCTTATTTAAATCAGTGGTTCCCAAACTTTTTTTAGGCGCGGCACCCTTTCAAAAATAAACAGGATTTCGCGGCAACCCAGTCTTGGAACAAGGCCTTTATATTTTTACATAAGAGTATTACAACCTTTAGACGCATCCATTTATGGGCACTAGAGTTTTGGAACCGGGAATTCCTGTTCCCGGTTACCGGGAATTTACTCGATCTTTCTTATTCTCGATTCTCGGGAAAATTTTTAATGATTCTCGGGAATCGTTCGTTTGAATTTTGTGCCGAATCAAGCTTTTCCAGAATTGTTAGTAAAAAAAGGTCCAAAAGTAATGGTTGCTTGAACCTGAAACTATGTGCTGAAGTGAATTATAATCCCATCCTATTCTTCTTTCTTCCCTCATCCCTCCTCCCCTAATCGACCAAATTAACTACTATGACCAAGTGAATTATATATAAACTAGGGAGATGCCCGTTGAAATTCAACGGTAAAGTTTTTTATGAAATTTCTTGAATAGATGCGACGCGAAGCTATTATCGAAATCAATGGTACCCAATTGCATGAAACCAGCAACAATGCAAATCACTAAGAATGCGTCAAATTCTTGCGTTAAAAACTGATCTGCTGATCAATTCGACACATATTAAAAAATTGATGGCAGGAAAACAAACTTTCGTTCTTTTAGGCGTTCGTTGTTTTATGTCTCGAACTCCTACGATGATTCTAAGTGATTTTTATATGCGAATGATTAATGTTCTACATTCAAATGTATTCAATCTCACATATAACGCAACGAATGTTGTTTACATTGGTTGCTATGAAAATCATTTCCCTCTCCTTCCTTCTCTTTCTCTCTCTCGTATTAAAAACATTCAAAACACGCTTTCACCCATAAGGAATGAAATGACAATAGGATTTTGAGGTTTAACAATGTAATTGGTTGGCAAGGAAAAGTCCCGTTAAAGTGGCAAGATTTTCCCAAAAGATATTAATTAAACATTTAACATGAGGAATTTCGAACTTTAGGCGGAAAAAAGATTAACAGAACAAGAAATATTATAACTTTTTCTTTAAAATGGTTTAAATCGAAGATCGTAGGTTAATTCTTTCTCATTTAGATCTCAAAAAGAGTAAAAGTCTGCCTGTCGAAACGTCGATGTTTACATGTTATTTTATGGGAACTGGAAATGTCTTTCTTGGAGTCGAAACCAGGATTTTTTCGAGTTTTTTTTCGTCATCACCTTAAAATATGTAAATCAACCATTCCTGCCAAATTTAAAAAAATATTTTTGATCCTTTATCGAGTTATTTGCATTTTTATAGCATGACATAGAGCCACAAAGGGACATAAATAGGCTCTTATAGATTTTAGATTGTTTTTAAACCTCTTCCATACATTTTCTACCCTCATTTTTAACTTTGAGGGAATTGTAATATAAGCTACATTAGTATTTGGTCTCTTGTTATCTCCATATCGTCAACATAGAGGAAAGGTTGGTTGCGCAAGTAAAAGAATATTGAATCTGCTATCAATTTGTCGAAAATAATGTATCACATGTCATTTGTATTTATTAAACACTTGTGTATTTACGTTGTATCAATAATAAATATCATGTTTAAATGAAAAATGGTGAATTAAATATTCAAAATGCCAAATCATTCTTATTCCTGAGTTCCAGCAAATCCCGGAATATTTGAAAATCTAATTCCCATTTCCCGGGAAAAAATATCGCCGGGAACCCAAAACTTAAGTTGGCACTATACAACAATAAATTTATTTGAGGGAATATTATTGCCCCAATAACCTCTCAACACATCGTTGATTTATTCGCTAAACAAATATTTTCGCGGCACCCTTAAAAATCATTTGGTGCACCCCAGTGTGCCGAGGCGCCCAGTTTGAAAACCACCGATTTAGGTGTTGTTTTTTCTTTATTTCTTGAATCTTTAAAAATAGTACACTTCTTAATCCGACCGTAAATTTTCTGCATCCGTAAAATCGCAAAAAATATTAGCAATTTTTCGTTATCAGGAAGAGGAAACGCGCAAAAAAATTCAAGTATCTAGTTTCAGCTAAGAATACTCGCGGTGATACATTTCACAATATGAATTTTGTGAATAGAAATCATATAATCAAAAATATGGTAATAACGGAGCCAATTTACATTTTAAAATATAAATTTGCAATAAACGAACTTTCTACGCAACATTTATTCTACCTTATGAAGGCATCGATGTACGGATTTGTTGGAAACGTTTTTACCAATGGGCATATCGTTCCTTTACTTCCTTCCCGTCTAGTATTCGTCAATCTAATTAGCAAACATTCCTCTGCGTGAGCGTGTAATTAATTTCTTTTTTGGGTCATCTACGATTACTTATGGTTCCTCCTCGATTTGAATTTTTTTGTTCAACATCGGATATTTTTGGAATTGGCAAATAGCATTGAATTGCATAATATTAACCATGCAAAATGTACAGGTCTACATCATTGATAACGGCGAAAATTAACGATTTCCTTCTTTGGTGATTATTATTGACACGCACTCCTCTGCGCTTTTGCGTAATTTCCTTCGGTATATTACCAATTTCTTTTCGTTCGTCGTCCTATTGCGCTGACTGCTCCTCCTTTGTTTCCATTAGGGTCTGAGGACGAGAGCAGCTCTCCGCTGGAGGAAGTTGATCCCAGCCAAGTGAGAATACACGACAGCACCGCTCAGACGCCCACCCTGTTACAGCAGCAGACCATAACGTGAGTTGCGAGCATTCTTTACCCCATCCACTCCCATTTCCCATCATAAACAAGCACTTTTTTACGAGGTAAAATATTTATTTTTTACGATCGGTATAAATGATATCTCTTCGTAAATGCGAATGGCCTCTCGTCTGTTCACCGAAGATCGTTTACGACTGCTCTCTCTAGCATTATTTCTCAATAGCATTCCTTTCCTACGTCACGCACGCTAATATTCCTATTCATTCACCCAATCTTCCAGTTAATCTTTTTCCTCTGCCTCCTTCCTCTCAAGAAATGAATTAAGAACTCTTAGAGTCCTGCACGGGCTGGGTACAGGCCGATCCTTGGGAAATAATTACGGGCCCGGGCTTTAAAAATTACTGGATACTTCTGGATTGTTATAAAAATTTTCGGGATTTGACGGGCCGAAATATTGTAATCAGTGTCTGAAATTTACGTAAACTGTTTGCATTTATTTAACCCATTCAGTACGGAGAACGAGTCACACTAGTCCTCCGTACGGAATGGGTTTAAGCAAAAAAGTGGCATGGGTTTTTTTAGGTAAACTAATCCAGGGATAATGAAGAATGAGTGTGACTCGTCCTCCGTGCTGAATTTCTTAATATATTTTTGCCTATAACATTACATTAGTGTATTTTTATAGTAATTTATTGTGTTTGTTGTCTTCCAAGGCATAGACATATGTGGCTTTTCAAATCATTGAACAGCCCACAGATGTTGGTAGAAAATTTGGAATACACCCATCCCTCGGTTTACACGAGAGATGCGTTCTCGAAAATCGCCGTGTAAATCGAAACACTTCATGTAAAGTTGTGGGTTAGGTTCCTATTTATGTTAAAATAAAGCATGTTTTGGAAATTTGATTTATAAGTATATGTTTATCATAAATTTGAACTCGGATGTAATAATAATATAAGCATTATATAAATGAACCATCACATTAAATAAAAAATTATTTCGTAAAAGAAATTTCAACTCAGAAGTAATGATTGAGTAAACATTAGAGAAAATAACTCGTGTATTAAACTTTAAAAAACTTCATACAACCTAAGAAATTCAAAATTGAAGGAATAAAAAAATTGTTTAGCAAGAAAATACATTTAATTATAAAATTGAAAAACTAATTTAACAAAAACTTCAATAAATTTCTTCTCAATCACTGTCATCTTCAGTTTCATAAACAAATTTACCAACAGAGATCCAGTGTAAATCGAGAAATGGTCGCTTTTTGTTTTGCTTACAGTCGTCTTGGGTTGGGATTAGAGTTGGTTTTCATACTTCCACTCTATTTCCCATACAATTTTTTAAAAGTTTTAATAGAAGTAGACCGCATAGTAAATCCAATTCCATAGGTATATCGCGTAGTAGACACCAAACCTGTTTGTAGACCGCACCGTAGACGATTGCCAAACTTACATACATTCATATGCCTTTGTCATGAACGGTAATTCTTCTGTTTTAATTCTTTTACATTTTATTTCGCTTTATTAAACTTCTATTTAGTTTTCTAGTTAGTATCTATTCAACTTAACCTTTCAAATTACATTCACAAGTTTTCCAAAATTTTGCGATGCCCTCATCTTCTTGAATTTTGTATTCATGTCTCTGATATAGTCCAAGAACAGAAATAGCTATTGCAAAGTATATTTTTACAAATTTGCTTTTCGAAAGAATGCCAATCAAGATTATGAAACCAAGTTAGTTATAAAAACATCTCCTTCAAAGGAAAATATTCAAAATATTCTGTATGGTATCTGATGATACCAGGGGTTTACTGATTGATTTAAATTAGTTATGATGTATTCTCGTATTAATATATTATATACAATAACGTCCCGAGTTCAATTCCATGAGCGTTTCAAACTAGCATCCAACAAATTCGGGACTTGAACCGAAGAATTGCGAAAATATTTCGTCGTCAAAGGAAACCGCTGATTTTACAAATTTATTACGTACATCAAGTTGGATTAAACCAAAAACGAGAGAAATGTCGTAAATGAGTTGTCAAAAGGATTTTCTCTAACGAATATTCAACTTATTGTTAGTTTTAGATTTACACCCTCACACACAAGCATATTTGGCTAGCTCGGCCGCAACCAAGAAAACATCCGCGTTCTGAAACGGGGAAATTGATCTGCTACGATAGTTCAGTGGTAGAATATCCGCCCTGCAATTGGAAGACCCGGGTTCAATTCCCGATCATAGCAGACTATCTTCTCGTTTCAAAAATATTACCAACATTACAACTTATGCCTGTCTGCATAGTATCTTCAGATCGCTTTATTCCATATATTAGTTATTTAGGTGAACACGTAACGTTGTTCCTTATCTAAATCCAATTTGGTATAGTACATAATTCCATGAAGAAAGTGACAATATGATTGTTCTTAACGACGATAGAATGGCATAAATAGGCTCTTATATTAATAGTTAGGAAACTGACCAACTAAATACTACAGGTAACTTTAAAGACATTAAAGCTTAAAATAACATGGTTAATTTAGCAATATGAGGGGAAAAAACAAAAGACTTGAATAACCCATATGCGCATTTGAAATTCATACAGTCCCGTGGTCATCTATGATAATGCGCCGACTGCTGCACTAAGATCGGCGGATTGGCAACGATGACCATTACTTTGTTACTAAATTACACATGTGGTTTACATGGCCATTTTATATTTACAAGAGTTACACGAAGGTTTTGTTTAATGCATAAACTGTGCTCGCTAATTTATCGTATCAACAAATACATTAAAATAAAATAAATGTCGAAGCTGGGTGTGTGTGCCAAGAAAATTACCGCAGGTGGGCACCCAGCTGTCTAGGCCTCCTTTGTGATTTGAATGCTATACAATTTTTTTATGAATCCTATGGCTCGTTTCCTACGTCATCATAACCATCAAAACATTTTTTTTGTCTATTTCCATTTTACGATGTGCCATGTTATTCTTGATCAATCTTTCGTTTAATGAATTCCTGTGGTTATTTTGTTTTCAACCGATCCTACTCCGTAAATAAGGTCTTCTTCGGAAGACTTCAGTAACTACCGCACAAAAGTACTACAAAAGATCTATCGGGCCATTGTTCATTCTCTTGTCGTATTTGATGCATTTTGTGTATGCAGACTCTCCCAATAAAGTTTACCTTCTTCACTGTTTGTTTCCCTCTCAGTGCACTGGCACGGACTTTTTATTTGGGATGCCGTAAGGAATTGGCTATATCATCATCCTTGCGCGCTTCTATATCTTTACCGTGGCCTTCTTGAGAGCTATTGAAAAGATCTCGGGTTTCTTTTCTTTAGATGCACGCGGCTACATTAATTTTTCTAAGCTGATGGATGATGTTTTACATGCTTAAATTGGACTCGAGGCATTTATAGGACAATTTTAATACTTTAAGTATTATTTTTCTATATTTACTGAGAATTTCATACCTCCTGGAGTTAGTATTCTCAGATATTTATTTGGAGAGTCATATATATTTCCAACATTTCCTTAAAATTTATATTAAATGTTTTTCTTCATTCTAGCCTCAATGTCTATCCGATTCGGTTTCCTTGAACCTGTTCAATTTGGTTTAGAAAACCAAATTTTAACTCTTAGCACTCATATTCCTTATAGATGTTATTTCAGTTGAAACTGCCCTCTTCATTGCTAAAGGACGTAAAATTGATGTATTTATTTTATTTATAAACCTGAATATGCCTAAGAAGAAGGAATGGATATAAGTGACTGGTAGGAATAACGATTGGAAAGAGATAGTAAAGAAGAGTAGTAGAGAGAGAGAGAGAGAGGAAAGGGGGTGAAGCGAAAGAGATAAGGTGACGAGGGATTGAGGAAGCATTGAGTGGGAAAGGATGACTTGAAACGTTATGTGCATATTTATATAGGCAATTAAATGCACATTTATAGATAAATCTATTAAAATTGATTCACATTGCCGTTTTTTTTGACGATCACTTGTTATACTATGGACATAATAGAGAAGATGTCTGCTGAAATTCAACAAGAATCAGCCAGTTATAGGACATAACTATGTCCATGGAAAATCCCACCATTGAACCGACAGATGTTATCACAAAGATGCATCTCTCCAAAGGCTTAGGATCATTTATTCTCAATAAAACCATTAGCCTTTGCCTCATTCGATGTTGAAAAGTGAGGCTTTCAAAAAAGACTCATGTTAAAGCAAAAGGAAGCAATCCTTCTTTCGCTCCCACTGTTTATGCAAACCGAAAAAATGCAACGAAATAAATAACGGTTTTTGGGTTCGATTTCGGTTCGGGTTCAGAAAAATATTTTTTTTGTCGATTCGGGTTCGGTTTCACTCCTGCTAAATAACTGTTTTTTCGGTTTCGGTTTACGGTTCGGTTCCGGTTCGATGACCTGTTATGAAGCAATGCCCTAGGAGTGGGCGACAAGTATGACTGTGGTAAAAAGGGGAATTTTTGGGCGAAGGGAAGTCCCGTCTTCAGCTTTTCGGAACGGAAGAGGAACAAGGTTTTAGGCTAAAACCGACATTTGGCGATGCCTTATTTTCAATTAGGCCTCCAGATTTCACCTCATGCTCCTGTGCAAAAATCCGCCCCTAAACAACCAAATTTGAGGCCCGGGCCGAATGGCCCTCCTCCTGCCCACCCCCCTCGTAGGTATCGATCCATTTATTTAATAGTAAGGATTATAAATAATCGATTTAGGAAAAATGCTATTGAATATTATATCCTTAGAAAAAATGTCTCCTGAAATTGAAGTGGTTCTCGTATTGATACATTTTTGTTCCCTTCTGACGGAGAATTTCAAATAAAAACTGGTCGTTTTCTTGCGGTTAGAATACGTATATTCCTTGTGGAAAGCGCGTTAGGGATCTCTCCTTTAATTGGAAAGATCTCCTTTACGCCATACTGGCGTTGTTAATCGGGAGGAATAAAGGGGGTCGCTATTTCATCAGGTCCTCAATTTCTTCTCCTCTCTCAGATTAATTTATGGCCATGTTCATGGCTCATTTTCTCTCCTGTCATCGGTTAGAAGATTACTCATTTCCTAAGGAGGTCACTCATAGGCTTCCTTCTGTTGGTTCTCTCCTCCACACAGATATGTGCTTTTCCTCTGCGTAAATTCTAAATCCTTGCGTTTCTTCGAGATAACACTTTTAAACTACGTTCATTACACACACACACACTCATATTATAAGTTTATATTCAATTTTCTCCGGTTTTTCGACATTTCAAAAAGGAGGTTGCTAGGATAGCCGGCATTGTTCATCTCGGATTTTTGCATTGTTAGACTCGAACTTCAAGAGTATTTGCACTGAGCTTGCAATAAAACGCATGAAAGATAAAAACAGATTAAGTCTCGAGTGACGTCACCTCCCAGTATAAACGCAAATATATCAAGAACGGTCGACTCGATTTCGATAAATCTTTCGCCTGAATACTCGACACAAACTCTTGCAGTTTTTATGCGGGTAATCGTCTCTCGAAAAATCATGGGTACGATATCAGGAAAGTTTTCGTTTTTGCATTTGATTAACACATAATCGGCTGGAATACTATATGAAGACCTTTAGTCTTTAACATTTTAAAATAATTTACGATCGAGACTTTCACTCGAAATTTATACTATTCCACGTAGAAAAAAATTATTCTTATTCTTACTTTCTATTCTGTTGTTTGTGTTTGCTCATATTTTAAGTTTATATTCCATTTTTTCCGATTTTTCAACATTTCAATTGTTGATCTCGGATTTTTGCATTGTTAGACTCGGACTGTCAAGTACATTTGCACTAAGTTTACAATGAAAGAAACGCATCAAGGACAATAACCAATTGAAAATTTATGTGAAAAGTTTCGTGTAAATATAAAACAAATGAAACACGTAGCGAATAAAATAAACGATTCCAATGCATTGTAATAATGTACAATTTTACATTTAAAATAGAAAGATATTTTACGCATGCATTTAAAATATCGTTTTGTTTGCAAGTTTTATTGTGCAGTTTAAGCAAATTACTATATTGATAATTTTTGTGATTAATTTCTTTCGATATTGACGCGTGCATTGATTACTTAATATTAAACAAACCACAGAACTTACGATATACTGTACCATCAGAAATATTGAACAAAACAAAAAATATTGTATACCGGTAGTATAAATCACGTAGGTATGTGCTTTTGGTTATGAAAATGGGGTTACCCTTTCTCCAAAGGAGGCAAATTATAAGGTAGAAAATTTTAAAAAAAACGTGCTTCCACCTCTTGTTTTAGCAATGTTTTCTTTCTTATTATCAAATTATTTTAGAGGATTAATATTACTATTTTATATCCGTTAATAAATCTTTCAGTTTTCCTATCTATCTATTTATCATTCCTGGCAACGATAACGAATGAAAGATGCAATGACGTTAACTTCCGCTTCTCGCCATCTGCAGGGACGCCACCGGAAGCGATTCTGCCGCGGGACGTCCTCCTCCACCTCCGCCTCCTATGCCTCCTGGACCGAAGGTAAGCCATATCTCCTCTAAAGAATTCCTCTCTGTCGGAAAGTTACTGTTTCTGGGCGCATAATAACCGGAATGCTCGCTGGAAAGCATTTGCAGACGACCTTGGAGCAATCAGAGCGGCGAAACAGACTTCGCAACATTCCTGCCAAGAATTTATTGGTTTAACACTTTACAGAAACGGCAGCAACTAGAAGGAGCTAAACATAGGGTTGCAGTTGCGGAAATAGGATTGGATTACGGACGCTGTTTCGATGCAACGTTGATTGTTCTGAAGCTAAGTTTCAGGCACGGCGCTCGTGTCTGAACGGGTCGGTTTGGACGAGTGCCCACGGAGGGAATTGGATGGAATGCGTCGAGAATTTGTCAGCGTCGTCGGTCAGGACGGGATAAAGGGAGGAACAAAGGAAAACTATGTTAGAGACGTCAATCAAAATATACGCGTTAGTGAAACAAAACAATAAAAAAATTAAACTAAAACGCATATATACAGAAATAGATATTAAATATAAACGAATGAACCAATTTGGACATTTGCTACAGTCGCTTCAAGAACTTTTCATCTTGTTTTCGCCTTGAAAACAAAATAGAATGTCTATGGAAAATATGAACAAAAGTTGATATAATGCAATTTCTATTTTTTTTAAGTGGTGGTGACACGCTCTATTGCGAACAAATTGAAAGTGATGATGAAAAAATAGAACTTCCTCCCCTCCACGATTAAGGTCTATTGTCCTTTTACGATACCATATATCCCATTAACAGATTACCGTATTTTCCCTAGACAGGCAGCTTTGCACCACGTAATGTTCGTTTTAACACTATGGCTCGGCCACAATTTCAATTTTAGTAAGTTCAAAACGGACGTCTAAGAGAAGTCGAATGATTATGTTAATAAATGGAAAGATAGCCCTCTAAAAAAGGGAACATTTGTATTTTATATTTTAATTTAGGCACGATTTCAGTTTTAGCAAGTTCATTTTGTATCGCGGGACGAACGGAGAGATTTGTTGAAGTATACCAATAATAAAAAGGATGAATTTTTATCGTTGAAAACTGACTCAATCCCAGGGGAAGTACGACTAGTTCTTCATTTGCAGATTCGAGCACGGAAACCGTGTAAATATTCTCATGTCGTTGTCAAATGTTTTGTAAATCTCCCATCCGTCATTGCCAAAATTTTAATCGCGAACCTCATAATGAGAGTTCACGCACTTCACCCTTTAAGGCCCGGCGGGAATTAATAAAGCTCCACATCTTAAAAAGCAAATAAACCTTAATTGAATACTAAGAAGCTGGTGGTCTTTTGGTACTCTCGCTCTTCCAAGAGGCCATTAACGCCTGAAAATGACGCAGTTTTTTTAGATTTCTGTTAGATATATCTGATTTCTCTGTTGCGAGATATTTTAATTTTCTTTTAAATGTGTAAACAAATTTACTGAATTTAATGCAATAATGTTCATTAAAATTCACGTAACTATTCAGAACCCTGCCGAGGTCATCTGAGTCCCTATATTAACATATATTGTTGTACATCAACAAGAAATTACTACTGTTAAACATCAGGATCCTTTTTTTCAGTAAAATCAACTAAACATGCAAAACTTTACAAAGATATTAATTTAGGAATAAAAGAGGGCGCGTGCCCCAATTGGAAAAATGTTTTATAATCCTCACTTTAAAGGTTTTTTTGCGAAAAAAACGAGAAAACTTTCGTCTTAAGTAATAAGCAATCATCACTAAGTAGAATACGGAAATGAGCATGTATGATTTGAACCTGTGTTAATGCTATCTCAGTGTTATTTTCGAAATTTTCCCTGAGCTCTTCTTATGAGAAAATGTTTACTAAATTCATCATTTATTTATTATATTTTTATGAAAAACATTTTTGTAAGATTTTAGAAGCGTATGTTGCATATAGATGTCTACTGGAAAAGAGGAATGGGCGCTTTAAAAATCATCCTCGCGAGGATAAGCTTCCCAGCAAGATGACTATTTTTAGGCTTATTATGGGTTTTCAATAACCAAAGGGGTGCGACAGGAGACTGCTTTAGTTCTACATAATATCTTATTTTACACCGAGGAAGAGAAGAGAAACGGTCCATTAACCCTTGGCCCGAGAAAGGCGTCAAAAAAAGTTGGATTTCCCCCAATTTCCAGGTTGTGGTTCCAACAATAGTGGCTTTTAAAATAGGTCATCCTTCCAAAACATTTTGTAACAGTCGTCTGTACACTCTTAAGTTTCATTTAAATATATAACTCAAAATCTTTACCAGATAAATCGTCATTATTACGCTCTTGACTTAAATGAACACTACTTTGCAATTGTATGAATTTTCATGTGACATTAAAGGTGCTCGAAAAGTTGACAGCTTCTTGGCGGCCAGGGATATTTGTTCGAACTAAGGTCAAAGACACGGCGATCTGACTCCGAAATGAGAAAATCGATTTTCACTGGAAATTAACCAAATTATTACGCAATGAGGTTGTATTTATAATTCGAAAAAGTATGTAATAGAAACGGAAAACGCTCTGTGATTTTCAAAAACGACCAAGGCGGCTTTTAGCAGTAGAACATTTAAATTTTACGTTTGATCCTAAAATTCCGAAGTTTCCACTGTTTCCAGGTTTTCTGCATATATTTCACCGATTTGTGGCTTATCCTCAGTACTTAAGACATATTCACGAACGAATTGTTTCGGAGCGGAGAGAGATTTTTGTGGTTGGTCCTCCCCGTGATCATAAAAGCTAAATCCTACAAATGGGATACATAAAAAAACACATTTTAGCAAAGATGTCGTGAAAACGATATTTATGGTGGAAATTCATTCATATATGCACGTCACAAATATCTTTTTGTATTGTTCCCAAGCAGGGATAGGACATAGTTTAAAATTACTTTCACGGTGATAAATAACAAAGACAGCACCTTTCGCCATAGGAAAGTTTTGCGTTGCTCACTTTTACTAGAGAAGCAAAATAACGCAAATGTTCTCAGAAAGATAATTTTTCTTCAAAGGTGATATTATAAAAATAAAAGCTTCTAGAGGTAACTTAGCCCTCATTAGGCCGACGAATTATTCAATTTTGTGGTTTTATCATAATTTATTGCGAAATAATCTTAAATTCCGCAATTAATTATGACGAACTGCGATAATAACGGGCGTAAGATAAGAAATAGCTCTATAATGCACACACGAGTGTCAACAAAGGATAAGATAGTGTAAACAATCGGCCAGACTTTAAAAAAAAGTGGTTGCTTGGCGCTAGTCGTTGACGGAGGATTCTATGCCAAGAGAACTAGCCGGGATAAAAACGATATTGGAAGGACTGTGTTTGAAGCAATAGCTTCACACCCCGAAACAGTCCGCTTCAAATATCCTGGGTGTCAGATGTTACTTCCACATTCTCTCCTTGGCTTTGATAAACGGGTGAATGCGAGTGATCGTAAATTGTAATTCCCTTTGTTTAGGTTCAGTAACTTAAAAATTCAATCGACAGAAAAGGCGAAATAGTCGTGGATGCTGTTTCATCACAATTCCCGGATGCTTAATTGCCACGCATTGGCGACTAGATGGCATCGTGGTGAAAAATGCGATACGTTATGCTTGATGATGGTCTCGCTACCTATGTGATTAATCCATTGGAAGTTCATTCCCCTTCGGGGTCTTTTTTACGCTGAATTATTTTAATACGGGGTTCAGCCATAAAATTATATTTTTAGTTTTAGTTTAGATTTAATGTCGACGCTGACAGTGAAAAAGTTCTTGGCAGGTGAGGATCCGCTGAAATAAGCCATCAAAGAGAGTGGAAGACAAACTGAGATTTCTTATTTTAAACAGATAGGTACATAGGATAACGCATTGAAAAGAAGGAATTAAAATTCATCACCATAAAACAAAAGAAGTTAGCGACTGCTATCGCGTCAAAAACATTTTTACGCAACTGGATTCATAGATATGTCAGTTTTTACCTTCAAAAATAAGCAAATGCATTTTTTTCTACCATTACATAGCCACTACGGCAGGTTATTATTTAATTAACTCCATAGAAACGAATATATAAAAAAAAATGAATGAGGCGTGTTACTATATCCTTTGGCTCCTTAACTGGAAGCTCGCTCTATTCGAGAGCGTATGTTACTAGAGTGGTCATGTTAAATATGAACATGTTAGGAAAGTGTATAGCATATCGCAAATAGGCGCGTTTCGTGCGATGGAGTATTTGAAAATAACTATACGCCACGGCCCGAATATCTCTCTCTGTTTACTAAAAATTTCTTCGCCCCCTAAGTTGGTGCATTAATAAACGTATTTACGTTATTTCAATCACTAAATACTGGAAAACTATATATCATAAATGATGCCAGGGATATATTACATTTTTATTCACCGATTTGTTCTCTAATCAGTTGTATTTAGTCAAACAATCGAAAATTATTTTAAGTATAATTAAGTATAATTAAGTTTTTTTAATACTACTAATATTCTACGAGATGTCAGAAAAAGATCATTTTTTGTTTTTGTATAGTGGTGCCCATGATTGGGTTATGTGAACCATTTATGCCATTTTCTTTGTCTATTAGTCTTAAATAACAAATTTCATGAAAATCCGTTCGGTTGAAGACGAGAACGAACATGCGTACGGACGAACAGAACGAAGCTAATAGGCGCTTATGTTGGAGACGAAACGCTCCTAAAAATTAATATATACTAAATGTGAAATTTGAAATTATTATTGTTTGAGATCTAATGGAATTTCAAATATAATTATTCTAATTGTCATCTTTAAATGTTGCATTGTCAAAGGTTCAATTTTATAAAAATGAAAATGGAGAATCCTCCTTATAACCACAAAAATTAAAATTAAAGAAGAAGTACACAAATTCACACCGGTTTAGGGGAAATTACTCCACGCAAAGGACCGAACACTCACACACTCCGAATTTAGGGGAACTTCTCCACGTCAGGGCCTCTTGTTCACACGCCCACGAATCACGCAAGCAATAAACCACAAAGTGTACTTCTTTTTTAAAGAATTCCTAAATACGTATTTCGGAATCAATGATTCCATCCTCAGTAGGACGATCTTTAAAAAAGAAGTACATGTTGTGGTTTATTGCTTGCGTGATTCGTGCGCGTGTGAACAAGGGTCCCTGGCGTGGAGTAATTCCCCTGAACTCGGAGTGTGAGATTGTGTGTGCGCGGTTCCTGGCGTGGAGTAATTTTCCCCTAAACCGGTGTATATTTGTGTACTTATTTTTTATTTTAATTTTTATGGTTATAAGGAGGTTTTTCAATGTTAATTTTTATTGTAATTAACCATAGGACTCCAAATTTAAATTTTCAATTTTATGTTCATGAATATTTAATTTATTTATGGAAAACCAAATAAATTGCTATAAAGAATATCTTCCCTGCAGTTTATGCCTGAGGTTCGAATCTTAGTGCATTAATGGACATTTACGTATGTGTTTCAATTCTTAACACGAATCCAATTGACCCTTGAATTTAAACAGATTATCAACTGTAAACGGCATGAGAAAGACCTTACGTAGACACATCGTGTTGTAGGACACCGTGAAGTTCTTAATGCCATTAAATTGGAATCCATGGAAATGATGACGCAAGTAACCTTAGGCGAGAAGCCGTTCGTTTTTTATGTCCACCACTGTTGGTTAGGCACCACGCCAGCGCTAACTGACCGCAAATTGAAAATATCGTATGACCACTGCCTTTTCTGCAGGTCGAGAGTTACGAATAATTCATGGTTAATGCCTAGCGCTTTTCCGCTCTTTGTTAATTGTTCCTCTCGTCTCGTGTTTCCTGTCAGACCATCCAACATTATCTCAATTTCAGTGTATCTTGTATCTTTGAACTAAACATTTCAACACCACCGCTATTAGACTCTATCGAACAATTATTTTTTAAGTTTAGTTAGCGAACTCATTGTTTAGATTGTGGGAAAAAACTGATGTATGTAACTCGGATAGCTAAAAAAATATTAAGAAAACCATGCGAGCATTTTAACTAATGAGTCACTTTCCTTGATTATTTATTAACCGGAATTGCTGTATATACAGTTGAGTCTCGATTATCCGAGGTAAAGTGGACCAGGCTAGCCTCGGGTAATGATAAACTCGGATAAAACGGAAATTTCATTTTTAGGTATTCAAAATATGCCTATGTACGTTCAGAAAATTTATTTTATGCATAGGTAACTAAACTAAATGAACATTATTTATTTAAATATTTAGATTTCAATTGGGCGCCTGGCCCGGTGGCAAAGTATTGGTATTACTTAAAACCTAAATCGTCAGCTACTTTCTTTTTTGTTTCATCACTATCTAACCGTTGAATAGCCTTTAATTTGGTCTCTAGAGACACCACAACACTTTCTTTCCCACTCATTATTCAGTAGAGTCAAGAAACGTCTAACTAGTGTAGGCTAAAAAATGATGAATGTCAAGGATGGACAAGTCCGCGGGAATCGAAGTGCAGTTTAATATCACCTTTTTACTGAGGTTCGTCGACGACTGACTCGACGATCCCAGCCTCCGTCGAGAGGACCATGCCTCGGTTACATGTTGCGGCTGAATGCAGCCGCATGCTTCGTGATTCTTACACTGTGTATCAACTGGAAACTGAAGTTGTGAGGAGTCACGGTTTACGTGTGGTAAATTACCTGTGACCTTGACCGCAAGCTGAAAACAACAATGTATTTAGAGGGGGCTGCCCCGGTTAACACGGAAGCTCGGATAAGCGAGGCACGGATAACCGAGACCGAGGCCAAGTGGAATATTCACGATTTATCTCCGGTCGCAGTTGTGGATCTCGCGGAATTCTTTTGCTCGTTCATTTCGTCGTGGCTGAGTTTGGAAAATTTTCTCTGCCAAAGGAGCGGCTAATTCGAGAATTCGCCACTGAGTGTAAGTTGAAGATTTCTCGGTATGAGAAGCATTCTTTAAAATCCAACTCAAAGACAAGTTGGTGGTGTGGATTGTAGAGCAGAGCGATACGGAGGTTCATTTTTTCCCCAGAACTATCAGGAACCTCAATAGGAGACACAAGATGCAAATTATGATCGTTAGGGATAATTAAGTGCAGTGGTTCCCAATATTTTTGTTGACGCGGCATACTTTTAAAGATAAATAGATTTCGTTGCTCCCGTACTATAAAACAAGATTGGATATTTATATATTCGGATTTCACAACGTTTGGAGGCATTCATTTGTTGGCGCTACATTAATATTTACCGTATACAATGTTGTTCGCAACAGCCCTAACAATCAGCCGTGTGCCACTACACCCAGTATGGGAAACACGAATTTAGTGTATTGCACAACATGCCAACCACCAATTTGGTGAACAACTGGGCAATATGTGATTGTATTTATAATAGAACTGAGCAGTGAATTACCACTGAAAACGGATACTTTGTAGCCGAACTGTGCACATAGTTTATTTATTACTTACCTAAAGTATTTGCCTATTGTTTCTTCCTGTACAATAATCACCATTCCTCCTTTATTCTCCACTACACCCCATATTTCCTTCATTGTCTTCTGGTGATTCGTGATCGTTTGCCGAATCCATGGTTCGCCTCACACCCACATCCTGTGCGGTTCATATCCTCTTACATCAGTGCCCACATGTATGACCAAAAGTATAAGTATTATCTTAACTTTAGCTCCTTCCTCATGCTACCTGTCATGATTTATCTTCTGAGAAACCGTTCTCCGTCACCCTTATCCTCGTTATCTCCCTGGAACTCACCCCGGAGTTAGTAAACAAACTACATAGATTTATGGCTATCTTGTTGATCCAAGACGAGCACAAAACAGACCTTCCGCGAAATTTCGAAGGTAAGGGAACCATACGAGACATCCTCCCTAAAATTTGCGAAAGATGAGCAATAATGCCTTCCGGAAAATTTTTTCCCGAAGGGAAAAAACTTCGCCCTTCGCGCTCGCTGCTCGAAGCGCTCCCGCCGGCGGAGGAATCCGGAACCACTTGCGAAGGAGGGCGAAAGTGTTTCCTTTCTACCCCGTCACACCGATCTCCGGCGCCACCTGCGCCCCATACCTCCTCTCTTCCTCCCTGTTCAAAGGCGTAACACCGGTTCTCCCTCTCGTGTTCCTTCCCACCCCCACCCCGAGCCACTCTCCCGACCCTCCCCTCCCACCCTGCCAACATCTCGCACGGCGGGCGCCTCTTACCCTCCTCAACCGGACCCAGCCATTCAGTCAGTGTGCCGGCGTCGCGACGTGTCGGGAGAGTTTCGGTGCTCAAGGGGTCTTCAGCCCCTCACACCCCGCCACCTCTCCGCCGCCTCCTCCGAAAAAAACACGCCGGGAGTGCGCGTGTGTGTGTGTGCGTGCGCGCGCGGGCGCGTGGGGGCCGCGAGGTACGACAGAGAGACAGACATGGAGGAAGAGGGAACGGGAGACGAAGGCGTGCCCTGCAGGGTGCAATTCCTCAACGACATCGACCCATTCGCCTACTCCACTCACTTCCCCGAACCTCCGAGGCCTCCGACGCACGTGTTCAGGCGGGGGGTGCCCCTGTCGGAGCAGGTGGCCGCCGTTCACGCCCTGCTCAGGGCACCTCACAGGGTGAGTTGGAAGGTTTTTTTGAGGAGGATTTGCGGAATCGGCACCGGGGAGATGATGCCTTTTCCCTCGCCTCCGTCCCTCTCGTCCTCCCGCCGCCTCCTCCTCATCTCGCTCTGCAACCACGCCGGGGCGGCCGAAGGACCGAGGAGGAGCGTTCTTTCTCTCCCTCTCCCTTTCTCTCTCTCCCTCGCTGCCACAGCCGGCCGACGGACTCACCCGAAGCTACCTTGTAGCTACGGAATCTCTCAGGAATTCCCACCGCGGAGAGGGCATAACTTCCTCCGACCACCTCTCTTTCTCCCTCGAACCCTCTTTCTCCGTTGGGTACGGCTGCTGCCCTTCGTTGATATTTCTTATGGGCGATTGTCTCGTGTGTTTATCATTCGGAGGGGCGCACCGATGAAACGAGAATAAAAATATATTAATATCTCCCTCATTCTACGGTGACCGAAATGGCTGGGAGTAATTATCTAGACCGTTGCCACCAATAAGACAGGAAGGTTGTTTACGTTTTACCTCCCGCTGCACCCTCTTCGCATGATTTTTCCCGTGGGATGCATTTCTCCTCTCACCTTCCCAACGCTGTGTTATGGTTCTCTTCGCGGTTGCCATGTCTCTCTCGCTCTTTTGTTGTCACCCGACCGCCTCGCTAACTATTTTTTCGGACAAAATGGTCACGTTTTTGGTGCTTGATTTCTTTCTGTTCCATCGGTAATATACTTCATTTCTGCTTCCTTTACGTCTGAATATTCGCATCCCATCTCGATCCATGGGTGGTTGAACTTTTTTATTGCGAAACTTTTTTGTTTGTTTGTTTATCAGTGATTCAAAGGCGGTTCGCGGGTCAGATGAATTGAGCGTCGCAGCAATAATAGCGACGAGTAAGCAAGTCTCAACGCGCACGGATGGATTCGTACGCGCGACCTTAGCATTGGGTGAATGTTGCTCTGCTCATCCCCCACCCCCTCACCTCGGCGGAATGCTTCGTTTCATCCGAGATATCTGAAATTTCCCGTGACCAGCTAACTGCTTGTTTAGGTATCTCATGATTCTCTCGACGCCGAATTTTTTACATCTTATGCTATTTCCCCCTTTTGGTTTGTCGTTTTTGTGGTTATTTTACTTATTTTAATCCTATTTCATTCCTGTTAGTTGTTGATGTAGCTGATTTTTTTGTAAGCCGTTATTTAACGAACGAATCGAACGCGAATTGTTCGAAGGTTTGACTTTTCGCTCGCTTCCCGCCGCGTAAGAGTATAAATATTTACGTTTCGCTCTAACAGGAAATCATAACAAGGGAGGTCGTTTAAAACGATAGAAGGCGCTTCGCTTTGGCGGTGTGGCATTCGCGAGATGTTTTTATTTTATTCTCCACTTGCAACATCCCATTTGTTTTTAAAAGAAAATGTTTTCTTTTTTTATCCGTCACGCCGTCGCTCGCGGACGCATCTCCCGCGACATCGCTCGGATTTCGAGGCGCGCGTGCGTGGTTTTGCGTGCGCTCCCCGTTTTTTTTAAATATAAGTCGACGCGAAAGAATTCCTCGCTATAATGCGGATTTTTTTGTGACCGGTCATTTTTCCCAGTCACGCCGTGTGCTCGGATTCGCCAAGAGGTTTTCATAAAAAAACGCAAGTTTTTTTTTCGTCGAATCGTTCGTGCGGTCAGATTCGATTCGAGAACTGGAAGTCGGCCGCTTTTTTCCCACCGCCTTCCTGCCTTCGATACGCTTGCCAGTATCGAATGTCAAAACATTTAGAAATTTCAAAAAGGTTATATTATTTTTGAATTTCTTCTCCTGCGCTCATTTCCAATCGGCGAGGTGAAGACCTTTCTGTGAATGTAATGCCGATGTATTCTTAATGACTAAAGCACGTATGCGTTAAAAAACCTACGATTGCCGAGTTGCCTGTTTTGTAATTTTGGAGGTGGATATGGTTTACTCAGCAGATTAACGGCTTTCGGAGTTAACGTATACGTGACAGTTCAGTTGATGCAGGATATGCCCGTTAATTCAATTTGCATCATTTCTTTACACATCTACATTTTAACTTCAAATCCACCGGGTTGGTGGATGGCAGTGGGTGCGACGCCCTTAACCAAATTCTCTTTTACTGCCTTGTTTTTACCATTGCGATCCCATGTATTCCTCCGTATAGGTGTGCTCCACGACCGATGTCACAAAGCAAAGCGGTCGTATCTTCCGATGTAAATGGGAGTCCAAGAATTTCGCGAGCTATTCTTCCGACTTTTACTTCCATAGATGATTCGATCTAGCATTCATTCGGCCTAATTCTTGTGATACCATATTAATTTCTTCTGATAATGTCGTAGTATACTTTGAAAAACTTTTAAATTGATCTCTCATATAGTATTCTATGTACGAATTTTATAATGCACGTGTGTCTTACGCCATTGTCGGCAGGAGAAAAGCGTGTATACGCTCGCAACGTTCACCGAGTGGTTCAAAGATTGCTACTGTTTTTTTGTCTTTTCGAGAGGAAGGGCAACGAGGGGTTCCTTTTTCTCAAATTTCCCTGGTTCAAATCCAGGTGCATTTCTTTCCTTCGATTAGCGTATAAAAAAGTCTCAGGCTTTCTCGAATTTTATCTCCGTGACTATAAGTCGTAATTACTTGCTCTCGCAGACTGTTTTGTGGCATATGTTGTACTCTCTCCGAGGATTTTTTTAAATTGATACCTCACAAATTTTATTGTTGGTCGCGAAACAATTTTCTTAGTTACCGATGTAAAAAAACAACGGTTATCTCGAATCGTTTTCGTAAGAACCTGTCTCTGCTGTTATATTTTTGTTTTCTTTCCCAACTTTCATTCTTTATTTTCTTTCGTTAATTCTTTGCTAGCAACGCTCCAATGGGCGGTCCAGTGTGTTATTAAACATCGCGATTCATTTAAATTTCTAAAATTTTTCACATTCTATCATTCTTCATGTATTTATAAATACTCTCTCCGGCCTTGGTAATAGAGTTGGTTTTAATAACTCCCGCATTCCAATCTTTCTGGTCACACGTTTGAACCTTGTTGAGGGCATTGCTTTCATCTGCGGTAATTATGTAACGACATGTGAAACATGGCTCGGATGTATTCGGCAGAGCGGAAAGTATTTGCATTTCAAGCTAAATTTCATCCACTGGATGCTCGGTATTATGTTATCGAAATGTATCTGGTCAATGAACCGTTCCAGAAATGAATTATCGATCTAACCCTATGGCTGGAATACGCTTCATGAACAAGATTACCCTAATATGCATAAAATAGTTTGATAGAACCTTATTTTTATTTTGGTTTAAAAGCATCATCCCCTGATGGTAATTCGCGGCCGTTTCGTGGATAATGACAGTATTTTGATTATCAAATGAACCGTCTTTGTCAAATAAAGAAAAATGACTGTGATAGTGTTTCGTTTGCTCTTATTCACGTGGACCTACACATTTACTGGCACATATTTTACTGACCAAGTTTATAGAATTAACTTTCGGAAATCTGCTTCTTTTATCCATAGTTTTGTCGAATAATAGTCGCCATTCAAAACACCTATCAATCGAATGTCATTTCTTAATGTTCCTATTCAAATGTGAAAAAATACTCAAGTGCTTTGCAAAAGGTCTTGTTGATCTACTTTTTCCGTAAACGTAAACAGCATGAAATTTCTGGTAGTTTACAAACATTATATTGTTAGCTGTTTTGAAGCTAGGCTAAACGTGGTCTATGTAATGCACCGATCGTATTCCATCGCCGAATACTTCCCTCGCGCGACTTTCCCGTAGCCTTTCTTCCGAGCGATCTATAAGGTTAGGAGGGTGATATCTTCGGGTTTATCTTCCGTCAGTATCTCCCCTTTAATCACGCTTTCAATCAGACTTCGCATCTGGTAAAAAAATACCGGAATCACGTTTTCCCCTCACTCCTCTATTCTTCCTTAAGAAGCCCACCTTTCTTTTATAACGGTCCCGACCCGGAACCTCGTTCTCCATTTGTTTACTTTTGCCTTTTCCTCCGCATTCGAGTTGTCCCCAGACAGCGTAATTGTGTAGTTGGATCATTTGTTGTCTTTTGTCGTAAAAATCGTAAATTGTAGCTAACGACGAAAACTTTGTGCATCTAATAGTTGCCTTGCAGACCACCAGGCTGTTAAGTGGCAGGGATGCAATACACCAAACTGCTACTTATCATTTATTAGCATATTTCTCCTATTGATTTCTGATCGTCCTTGCAATAAACGACTCTCGATTTCACTTTCAAATAGTTTATTTTGCGTACTGTTTGAATTTTATCTCAAGTATTCTCTTCCTAATTATTTTTCATCGATCTAGCGTTCTTCCATGGTTCCTCTTGCGCTATCAAATTTAATTCATCATTTAATTCACCCAGCGCTCTACTTTGTATAGTTGATTATTTAAGAAATACGTTTTAATTGTATTGAAAGCATTGTGTTGCCATCAAAGGTTGGCAAATGAACGCCTAGGATATTCATTTGGTATATAGATTGCCCGTATCGTTTGCCTAATCCACATATTATTTTTTCTATTTGCTCGTAACCCCAAACTATTTAACGGGTTTTTACGTAAACCTGCTCGTCTGTTCTCCTATTTTACCAGGTTGATTTCAATCCGAGTGTATCCTGACTTTTCTATTCTCGTCTCGATACCTTTTTGGTTCTCTCTCGAGTTCTCATTGCCCGAGTGCGTCTCTTCTTCTTCCTTTTCCGACCCGCTATCCTTCCAGGTCGTTGTTTATTAATGCCCTTCTCTTTCAACGTAGGTAAACTGCTCTTTGTTTCCCGTCCTTCCTTTCTTTCTTGGCTTTTTCGTCGAGAGAGCGATATAAAGCTCCGACTAACTTATGCTTTTTATCGCGCACGTGACCTACTGAATATCGGTATTTCCTCGTTGTATTTTTTTCTCTCGTCGATGCATCTCTTCGCTCTCCCGCTGATACGAATTCTAGTTCAATGTCTAAAAAAGGGCCGGTGAAAGTGGGTATTCCCCAAGTGCGCTCCATCCGCGATAATCCTCTCGGTTTTTACCCATTCCTTCCGAAACTTAAAAGCATGCATTGGCCATTTTGCCATGTCTATACCGAGTCGTTCCCGTAAATTCCGCATTCCGAAGTGGTTTTATTTGAAAAGGGGAAAGATACGCCTCGACAATTAACGATTTTGGCGCTTCGATAGTTGTAATAATCTTCGGTGCGGATTTGATTGTTGGTTCAAATTTCCACTTAAATAAATAATGGATTCCATTGCCTTTGCTATTCACTTTTTCTGTAAATATTGTACAATGAGTTAATTAAACTAACGCGAACAATTTCGCTCGTACAATTAAAAGACATTTGTCGCGATTGTTAATTCTTTTGAAGCTTTTCCTTTTCTCAGTTATCCATTAGCCGTGTTAATCCACCGTTAATGAAGGTCATAATTAATCATAGGCCCCTTCGCTCCACTCCTGCTTCGGAATCGGAATTAACTCGGGCTGCGTTATTCCGTCACCGTCGTTTTTAGAACAGAGAGCGAACGAAGATCGAAACTCATTTCCTCTAATGTCCTCGACGCCGTCCGTTGACTCGTTTGTCCGTAGCCCATTTCCCTCTAACCGAAATGACGTTTTCTCATGCTGTCCTTGAGATTTTCCTATCGCTTTTCTGATATTCCGGGGAAGACTGAATCGTCGTTAATATCGGCATTTGGATTCCCGTTTATCTCTAACTCCAGCGTTGAGGAAGTAGCAACCAGGTCCGAAATCCTTCGCGCACTGTCATTCGTCCTTGATATCTTTCTTATCGAGCTTTTAATTGATTTCGCCTTTCCTTCTGTCACAGATAGAACACGTTTTTTATTGTGCGTAGAAACGACGTTATTGTGTTTCCTATTTCATCTCTCTATCAGGAATTGCCGATTTTTATCTATTCTAGAATACGTGCGTCATTGTTCCATTTGGTTTTAAAATCTTATTCTGGCCTATTCTTTTCATCTGGTTTTTGTCTCTACGTAGATTGGAGAAACTCGGCTAATTCCGTGATATTAAGAATCATTTCTAATATTTTTTGTTCAAAATCTTTTATATATAATTACTCAACATTTGTCCGTCTGTCTGCCTGTCTGTCCATCTCCCCTTTTATCTCTTGAACAGTTTGTCAAAGAGAAATACTGTAAATGCTATTTTGTTTCTGCCAACTAGAAGACCCCAGGAAAACTATTTTCGTTCACAGAAGTGTCCAAGGTTCGACTCTAGGAGATGATTATATTTTCCCTTAAGTTTACACGAGGTTTTCGATTTCTCAAGGTACAAGATGTTTTCCTTCATTCATCAAAATACATAAATATGTATGGATCAATTTTCTCCGTTTTTACTTTATTCGACGGCTAAAACTACAAAATATCTTATTCTTTCGATATTTAGATGTTACAAGGAAGAATTTGTCAGAAATACGAAATTTTATGACTCTTCCATACTCTTACCGGGTGTTACCAAGGCGACCCACATCGTTGCCTCCGGTTCAATTATCGTCTATTAAGCCTTCAAATAGACGAAAGAATTAAGTTAATCGCTTCGCGCTTTTTATGAAGCATCGAAATTATAGTTGTATCAACATCAAAATTAATATATTGCAACGTTAATAATTGCAGATAATTATTATTCAGTAAACTGCATGTGGACTGTGGGCATTTTTAACGATCGACCAAAAGAAAAAAATCTTCGGAATATTACCTTTTTCGTTTGGTAGAAGCAATTAAAATTGCACATATAAATTATAAAAACAAACATCACATTCAAAATGTCAGTTGTCTAATTTTATAAGGCTGTTATTAATAAATGAAAAATAACACATTATGAAGTACGAAAAAATTTGTTGGTAATAATGTAAAAAATGAAATAAATGGTTGAATTAATTGTATATGAAAAAATGCATATACTTAAATAGAAAGAAACAATTTTAAAACAATAAGAACAAAACTTTGAAGATAATTCCTGTGTATTATTATATTTCTCTCTAAGATGACTTTTAAACATGCAGATTTCTGACTGACTTCGCAAAAGTTTTTGCGGGTACCACTAATGAAAATAAATATGGGTGAGCTTTATATCACAAGAAAGGCAAAATATTCTACTAAATGCTGTTGAATCTGGGTAGAACGGTGCGGAGATGAGAAAGACAAAAATGCACCTCGCTATTCGGAAAAAAGTGATGTGGAGTCAGTAAAGGAGAAATGGCGTGAATCCAGGGGTGGTCTAAGGAGCAAGCTTCCATTTCGGAGAAAAGGTTCCCAAGTGTGTTTAAACATAAAAATGTCTTGGCATTGGGTGAATGGTGTGAAACAAATTAGTTACAACATACTGCTGCAGTGCAGAAGAGAGAGGTCCCTGTGATTGGCACCACTTAAATACATCAATACCATATGGTTGTCCGTATTTTGACACCTACCAGTGTCTTGTCCAAGACTAACTGTCCGCCATTCTGCTGCAAGAATTTCGTTTGCGTGTTAATAGGCCCTATGCGTTTGTGTCGGGTGGAAAAAAGGTTCTTGGTGTGAAGAGGTCAGTGTGAAAGAGGGCTTAGTCTTTGTCTCCTTCCGTTTTAATCTTTTTTTGCGTTTAATTAGTTTTCCCAATTCCATACCTATCACCCGGTGGGTGATCGTGACTTTTGCGCCACTGAAACTTTTGTTTGAGGGCGGCCTAGTCTCTTTATGCCCTGTGGATGCCACAATTTCAATTTTATACTCGGCGACATGGCACAGTCATCTATAACTAAATCACTTTTTGGAGTTTTGTAGCAAATGTGTGCCTTTTTCTGGCTTGGCACGATTATGGCAGGTTTTTTAAAATAAAGTTACTGATTTTCCAGTAAAATAATTATCGGAAACTCGGTGGGAATGTAACATTAATTGTTTTGAAGTGATTCGGTATCAGTTGGCGACGTTTATGCCGCGTTAGTTTCTGTTTCAGAAACAACTAATGGCCTACAACGCCGTACAGAAGCACTTTCATTGGCTAAAGAATTGAAAAACTTTTAATTTTTAATGATTTTAGTGTTTGATACGACATTCTCGCACAAATTGTTGTTAGCAAGATTATGCATAGCTAAAATATGCAGTTAGATCAAGTATTATCACTTTTGCAAAGCAGAGAAAGTTTCTTAATACAATTCAAAGAGAATGACTTTGATAGTTTGAAAATCTAAGCAAAAGAGCTTGCAAAATAATTTGAAATGGATCCAGAAGTAGTTGTTTCTTTAGTGGAATCATCTGTTTGACGACGAAAAATAAAGAAACTATTTTCACATGAAGCTGAAGACGAATCAATACATGATCCCGAGAAAATATTACGCGTCGGAATTTTTAATACTTTATTGGATCAAGCATTTATGTCACTAAGGAAACGATTTCAGTTGTTAAAGCGTTTTAATAAAAACTTCGGGTTTTTGTACAATATTTTGACCCTGAAAAACATGTCTGATGGTGATTTTCTTTAACAGCAACAATTGCTTTCGGAGCAACAGGATGAATTTAAAAGTTACCTTGACGGCTTAAGTCTGTTTACTGAACTTAAAACCTTGTCACAAGTAATCTCGGATCAATCGAGAACGGCAGCGGATGCCTTCTGATATATTTTTGACAAACATTTCATTGAAATTATACCAAATATTTCTAATGTGCTTGGAATTTTCTTGACTATACGGGTAACTAGTGGTGAATGTAGATTTTCAAAGTTAAAATTAATTAAAACGTACTTGCGTTCAACGATGACACACGAAAGAAGGGTTGATCTTGCTATTATTTTAATTGAAAATTCTGTAGCATCATCGCTCGGTTATCCGACTTTAATCGCCGATTTCGCAATTCATGATGCAAGAAAAATCAACTTTCCATTGATAGAAGTTTCTTATAAGATACAATAAACTTAAAACATTAAAATGAATTCATTGTTATTTGAAATGAAACTTTTCATCTAATTATTGCCTTTTTATTTGTATCAATTAACAGTTATTTCTCACAATACTGAGTGTTTTATAATGTTAAGGGGGGTCGTGAAAAATGAATTTGCCCGGGACCGCCAATTGCCTAGGACCCGGCACTGCCTACAAGTATCACGTACCAAACAGCTTTCAGACGCTGGTTTAATTTCCTGAATCAGTTTTATTTAAACTATCACGGAATTAGCCATATCATAGAATTAGCCGAATTTCCTCTATACCCAATTTTCCTGGATTGAAGTTTCGCTTTCCTATTTATTTTTGTCGTCCACTCTCCCGTTGTGAGGCATAACTATATCTGGAGGATTGTTCTATGCAATCGCATTTTCTCTTTCACAAATTTTTCTCCATCTGACGGTCTTCATATATTTTCACTTTTTTCTACTCCAGGATTTCCATTTAAACTAGAAATCAAGATGGTTATTGGGTTACAGGGGGTATCTAAGTACCTAGATAACGTGTAATTTATTTAAACAGGATTATAGGGCTTAAGAATCCTGTTTAAAATGTATTAAATTCTTTAATCTTCTGCCCTTGTCTTTCCTTCGTACTAATATAGTGAGCAGAGCTGATTATTTGACCGTATTCCGTAATATCTTCGTACCTTTACCGAAAGACAGTCCAAGCATTCAGGAGCCGTTCTTCTAGAACCTGCGGCCCGCGGGTCACATGCGACCCACTAAACAATTTTATGCGACCCACCGCGTGTTTAATAGTTTTCCAAACTTTTTCACTTTTGATTTACCTACCAAACATTTTTTTATCTAGCAAAATGTTTAAATATCTAGCGATAAATTGGGACCACTTAGTAAATATGTCTCAATTCAAATAAGTTCTTTTGAAGTTGGTTTTTGATCTTTTCTCGAAGATATTTCTAAGATTGAATTGCAACATGATTTTTAATCCTGAAAACCTAATTTTAACTAACTGTATGTTCACTCATATGATGCGTGAGAATTTCTCGGTAACTTTGTATTTTTAATCCAGTCTGCCGAAGCATCAGTAATTTTCATTGCGGCCCACCATCAATGCTGCCCACTCTGCAGAAAAGGTTGCCCACCTCTGTTCTAGAAGAATAGCTTAATTATCTTCAGAAATGGCGCCGTGTTTCGTTCCCAATTCCACACAACGTGTTTTAATCGTGGCCCCCCGAATCGTACTTCGCGTAGTGGAATGTGAACACGTTTTCAGCGTTTTTTATTCCCAAATCTTCTCTCTTTAGCAAAGGTGTCAGTTTCTCTCAATTTCTGGTTATTCTTTTTTACACCTCTCACACCGCAAGATGCGCATTCATCGTTTGTTCGCTATTTTTTATGAAATTTGTCCAACTAATTAGGACGTTATCTTTCAAGCAAAGAATCCTGCATTTCTCCTTCGACTCTTATGTTGCGTTTTTCAACTCTCCATTTTTAGAAATTTTACGAATGTTATTATTTTGATGGACAACACTTTTAAAATAATTAGTTTACGCTTATTAACCATTTTCCTATAATTATTTCTCTTGAAAGGACTGATTCTTGGAAAATTCAAACCTCGAAGGAGTATTGAGACGAAATTTTTACTTCATGAAGGTTTAGTATATGAATTGTAAGGTTTAGCGAACCAATTTAGTTTTAAGCTAGACATAATCCCTTTTCCAAGGCGGAGGGAAGAGGCTAAACCTTTTTCGTTTATGGACATTTCAGAAAAATGCTTTTGTTATTCGTAAGGCTTGGAATTTTTTTATTTTTTACATTTTTTGAGGGGCATACATAAATATAATAGAAAACACGATAAAACCTCTTGCGGTGGCGATTACTATTTTAGTGTCGCTTTCTCAGCCGGAGGTTTCTTCCTAACAGTTTTTCTTCCTCGTTTCCCATTTCTCCTCTTTATTTGCACACCTTCCTCCTCGATACGTCCCTTCTTTGTTCGACAAGAATTTTCAGGAAGTTTTTTGTTTCATTAAATCCGGTCATCTATCCGTCGTTGTAGGTTTCTTAACCCGGAATTATTTTTTTCTGCTCTTAAGAAAATAAAATCCTTTCCCCTTCTAATCCTCCCATCCGCTCTTCCTCTCTTAAGCTTTGGAAAAAACTCTGGGAATTCTCCGAACCCAGTTCCCTCCTTTCTCTTTCACCTCCCTCAAAATGAGAGTCCTCTTCCCTCCCCCTCCTCCCCCCCCCCCCCTCTCTCTCTCTCTCTTGCCGCTGTTTGTTGCCTAGTGATCCCGTTCGTACGATGCGACCTCGCAGTGCGCCTCAAGGCTCAAGAGAACCCGGAGCCAGTCGTCCCATTGCTCATGAAGCGCGAAATGGGGCGCATTTGTTATGCTAATCGAGGACGAGGTTGCTGGGAGCAGTCTTAGATGTAGCTTTTGGTACTTGTAAAGTACGGCGGATTGGCTCTCTCTCTCCCTATCCCTCTCCCCCTTAAAAGGGTTTCGTCTCGAATCAGAACCAAGGTTCTTTCCTGTTAACCCTCTTGGAAGGAGTCTTTTTTTATTTTTCGATTTTAAGCGTTCGTTTTTGTTTTCGTTGTAGTCCTTTGCAATGCAATTATTTAATATAATTACTTTTCGTTTTGGACGTTTATTTTTTGAGTTAATAGTGATATATTTTCAGGAAAATGCTGAAAATTTCGAAATGTAGTGCTTTGTTTCTTAGCATTAGTAGTTTCTTAGTAGTTAAGGAAGAAAAAATTTCTATTGGTCATTCAAAATTCCATTAATAGAGGTAAGACCAGTGGTTCCCAACCTTTTTGTAGGCGCGGCACCCTTTCAAAGATAAACCGAATTTCGCGGCACCCCGGCCTTCAAGCAATGTTTTTATATTTTCACAAACGAGAATTAAAACCTTTGGACATGTCCATTTTTTGGTATCACACTATAATCAATTTATTAGAGATCAAATTAAAGCCCTAGTTACCTGTAAGCATCCAAATCGTTGACTTATTTACAAAATTAGTTTTATCACGGCACCCCTAAAAATCTGCTGCACGTCCCAGTGTGCCGCGACACCCAGGTTGGGAACCACTGAGTTACACGGTAGTTTTGTAAAGTTTATGGTAGAATCTGCAGTACAAGAGCTGAATTAATTTATAACGTACGGTTTCATACCTTTTTCAAATTCCGAAAGCAATTTCTTTACTGATAACGTACGATTTCATACATTTTCCAAATTCCAAAAATAATTTGAATCTCCTGTTTAAAATGCTTCTTATTACAAAAAAGAGTCTAATTCAGTACAATCAGAAACTGAAATTCAAAATGTAAAAAATTCTCGTATGAAAGGCTTTTATTAATATTGTTTCTTTTCTTAATTTTTCGGCAAAAGAACATTTATAATAAGAAACGTGACGAAAAAATGTGCAACGATTATGATTCTAAGATGCAAAGACTTTCCTGTAAATGAAAGAGAATAATTTGTCTGTTACAAAATGGTGTAACTTTGTAGTGTAAAAAAATGGACGCTCCAATCCTGCGTTTATTAATTAGCGTTCACCTTGACCGAAATGAAACACAAAGAGAAGAAGATGCAAGTCTTGAGCTCATTCCACAACGGTTGATATTTAGCCCAAGTAAGTAATCAAGTCTTTCTCTCCGCCTTTGTCCTTAACGATTTAACGTGTATTGTAAATAATAGAAAAAATAGAAGCCCAACTGCTGGGAATGACATTAATGGATCCAGGAGAAAGGATAAGTAATCGCGTATTATAGCCGTCATAAGTCGCATCTCTCGCTGTATAACCTCGTTACGCTCTTAACTTTCTCTCTCTATTCATCTCTGCCTCTTTGGCTCGTTACACCGTCACCCTACGTAGCTCGCGAGCGCAAGTTAATGTGCGTAGCATTAGCACCTACAAATTCCAAAAAAAGTCGAGCAAAAGTATGTTGCATTTACAAATATTCATCAATCCCAAATGATATAGTAACGGCTTAACAGAGTCAAAACAGTCAATTTGCGTGTTGCCGCGAGTGCAAACAGGTTTAGACGGTAATTCCTCGTTGAATTAAGATTCAACAGAGGAGTACTGACTTTTTATTGGCTACTGGATTTTACAATTCAATATTAGAAAATGTTATAATTTTTGTATTTTTGTCTAGGAACTTTTATTAGATTCTAAGGACACGAACCAACGAGGTCCATTCATTTTATTCTAAAGGAATAAATATCCATGTCTAAAAATAATGGAACCATTGAATAATGTTTGGATTCTACTAAGCTAGCCTTATTATTAAGCGTTCCTAATAAAAACTAGTCATTGTTTTGCCAAAGTATCATTATTGGATTGGCTAAAGAACCATAGCAATTTCACCGATTGTGGCTCTACTAGTCGTCTGCGAGTGGAAAACGATCATTACCCCCGGCATTCTCGGTAGGGATCGAAACAGAGAGCTCAGTAATGCGAAGCAGATTCTTTTTCAGGTATGTTGTTTCGTATCTTCGACTCCCTCGTTCTTTCTTCTACCACTACCAACAACCGCATCACTCTGCTCCCTCCCCACATACCTCTCCTCCGTTCTCTTTTTTCCTTTTCCATTTCGCCAATCAAGTTAATCCCTCATCTCCATGATTGGATCATCGTCATCCTCCTTTCCCTTTGTTGTTCTTTTATTTTTTATCGCGCGCTTGAGAAATTTAGCGGCGAAACCGTTGAGCCTCGGTCACCCTACTAGTTTTACAGATTGCTACATTTTTTTCTTCTTTTGTCTTACGCGTACGAGACCTTGCGGAACCGTTGTAAAAAAAGGAAAAAGTGTCGGGGAAGAGCGTCTCCTATCTCAGTTTCCATCCGAGACTGTTGGTGCGCGTAAAGGCGGCTCCTTATAAACCCTCCTTCTGCATCCTTTCCAAGTGTTCATGTAAATCTCAATGTCGACGTCTAGCGAATGACGGTCTGGGATGGAATTTCGTCCTCGATTTCCTCCGTGGCCCCCTCCGTTTCTCTGTTCGGTTTCTCTTCTGTGTGTCGTGTTCCGATCCCGTATGTCTACTTGAGCGTTTAAAGTGTATCATTGCTTTCGGATGTCTTTGTTCGCGTCTGGGAGGAAAGTGAACATCACTCTATTGTGACGATACGTTTTTGTGTTTTTAAACCGATCACAATAACTTACTGATTATTCTGGTTCTGGTTATGAGGATCCCACTTATGGCGAAAATTATCCGAATTTATAGACGATTAAATGTATGGCGCGCTTAAGTGGCAAATCTTTAGTGCAAAATCTAGAGCTTTTTTACATTTATTTTACGCAGTGGTGGAAAACGTTACGCGTAACGTAACGAAATAACAAAATGATTTTTGAATAACGTAACGAAAAACGTTAACGAAATTTTCAAAATTATTGTAATGAAAAAAGTAACGAAAAACGGAAAAACGAAAACCGTTATTTCGATATTTTCACGGTGTAATTGCACACAGGATTGGTCCTAGGCAATCAATGGATACTGACGTGTCGCAATATACACCTGTTATTATATACATGTTATTATATACCTGTTGTTATGTTATTTTAATTTTTTTTAATACAACAAAAGCATTCATCATTGTCAGTATTATTATTAGTATTATTGTAATGAAAAAAGTAACGAAAAACGGAAAAACGAAAACCGTTATTTCGATATTTTCACGGTGTAATTGCACACAGGATTGGTCCTAGGCAATCAATGGATACTGACGTTGCGCGGTATACACCTGTTATTATATACATGTTATTATATACCTGTTGTTATGTTATTTTAATTTTTTTAATACACCAAAAGCATTCATCATTGTCAGTATTTGTACTGGAAATATTATACGATCAACTGAAATTTTTATATTCGGAATTTTTAATAAATTGTCAAGAGAAGATAAGTTTTAGGCTGTAAGAAGTTCAATGGAAGTAGGAGATTATTTTTTTAATTTATCAGTTTTTCAAATTTTTGTTTGGATGAAATAACAAGTTTATGATTGTCATATAAGTAAAAGTTGTATATTCTACATTTGCTTGAAATTTTCTTTCGTGAAGCGCATTGTTAAGGAGATGGTGAGTTATCCAAACGGAGACATTATTCCGCGGACGCAGACGAAACGGGAAGCTGAAATTTGGCATGTATGTAGTTGGATGTGCACAATCGACAATGCAACCCAAAAATTATAATTATTTCCATTTACTTTGTTGCTTGATGTTTTAGCTAGGCCGTTCATGTGGTAAACCAGATATGGTGGGTTTACTCATGCCATCTCAGTTTGTGCCGAATATCACTTCCGAAGGACTTGTAAAAAAGTGTTCTGTTGTCATTAATGCTGCAGAGGATATGTTTCTTCAGTCAGAAATATATTATTTTTCAAACAACTGATCAGCAATTTCATTCTGTTAGTATTTCTATGAATTCTAATGTAGGTTTCAAATATAAAGAAAACAAAAAATATATATTTATAAAGGTACCTATATGAAAGATAATTAACTCTATTTGTACTAACATTTTTCATTGTAACGTTAAACGTAACGAAAAACGAAATTAAAATTTGAGTGCAACGAAAAACGTAACATACAACGATATCATTTTTTTGGCCGTAACGAAACTTTTTTTTCGTTTGCCATCACGGATTTTATGAAGATCTCAATGCGTTTTTCGCATACCGTGAGTATTCTATAAAATCCTCTTGGGATGGATTTGTGGATAGATTCCGTAATAGAAATTACAATAGGTCTTTCATTTATAGTATACAATTAGTTTTTGTTGCAGTGGAAAAATCTTCCTTACGCTTCGCCACATTTTGTTTCACCGCATTAAGCTTTCTAATTTACTGCACGCACTTTATTTACCTGTAATGTTATTTCCAATGATACATTAACATAACTTACCTGCCTACTCGTTTCACAGTAAAATCATACCATAAAATTAGTGACGCTATACACATAGAGCGTCGTACATTCACTCATATGCGACAAAATTCGTAAATAGTTTGTAATTACTTAATAAAAATCTTGTGTGCCCATTACTTTATCAAAACAGTGTAATGAATATGATTGCAATATTACTTACAAGTTTCTCTCGATATCATCGTACTAAAGAATAATTATCGGCAATTACACTCGCGAATCATTTTAATTCACTTAGAATAGTTTTCACAGTGAAAAATACTTTAAATAACTTTTCACAATGAAAAGCAATTGGTAAAGAATATTGTTATTTATTGCTGTGGATATAATATCGATGCGCGAGTAAAATTATCGTCGGCGGCGCTGTTAATACTATTAACAAGAAAATTCGTTTACAAAATATGACGTTAGATGGCCTTGGAATAATTTTGATCCCAATTAAAATTGCCTTTGGCAGCGTAGACATCGCTATCAACAATTAGGAAAGTTTTATCATAACTCATAGCAATGGAAACAAACCTTAAGGAGATATTTGAAAAAATACGTAAAAATGACATGAGAAAACTTCCATTTCCGGTTCACCAATTTCAGCCAAAACCATTTCAGGCCTTGATTTACTGACAAAAATCTAAAATATAAAGTTTTGTACAGATTTGATAGGTGAATTTTGAGTTAGAACACGCACAAACTTCCTATCACACAGACACAGACATCATCGAGAAAATACTGAAAACTTATCCAGGGAACATTAAATTTCCGTTGAAATCTCGAATTCGATTTTTTTCACGAAGCTGCAAGAAACAAGCACTGGCATAAATATATTATTGCAAAAATCTATAAAAATAATTTTAAGAGCCCCATTTTGAGATAAAATTCTCTTTTTATAAAATACCATTTTTATAGAGTATAATACAATTCTTTGAACTTTCTCTACTTTACTCTCGAGTTCGTTAAAAACTCAAATATTTCGTATATTTTAATGTCGTGATCGACCACTCGATTCACATATGTATTTTTTGGGCCTCTTACAAGAAAATTTGACTGACTGAAAGCACGCATTATAGAGTGGAAAAATGTTTGTGGAACCGTCGTATTCTATCTTCGATTTAAGAAACTATTATTCCGTTTATTTATTTTTATGAAACCTCGATTCCAACATTGAATTGGTCTCTCTCTCTCATCCTTCAGCCTAAGCATCCTCTTAATAACCACTCTCGCCTTTCACCGGCTCCCTATAAATTCTAAACTCTACGCCGCTCCATTGTAACGAATCCCTCAACTATGAGCCTGTCTCACTTTCTCGCTCTCTAACTCCTTTCGAGTTTGTTATTCACCAACAGACCGCTCTCAGAGGTCTGTCTCTCATAACTTGATTACTGAACCATCGGCTGCATCGGTAGCCCACTTGAACGCCATATCTCCTGCTTTCATAAATTTAGGCGTTTCGTTTGATATATAGTTTTGCTTGTTTTGTTTCTATATTTAGCATCTTTTTACTCGAAGTGATTTTTTCCTTTTGTTTTTTTTTTCGGTTTCCATAAAGAGCAAAGTAAACAAATAGTGTCAAATTTCTAATGTTTGGATATTAGTTGGCCGTAGTTAGATAACTCACTTTAATCAATCTTGTCCTGAAGTTGGATTGATTTTTTCGTATAATTTAGGTAGTAATTGCTTAATTTATTAATTATATGTTTGTATTTTTATTAAATATTTATTTTATTTCTTTATTGCGTCACCTCTTAGTTTTAACACCATGTATTATTTTGTGTATAACTATTTTATTTAGCTAATAATTAATACCTCCTAATTTATTTAAAGCTATTTCATTCAGTAGATTTTACAGTTTGACTTGTTCGATTAATTTACTTTAACTTATTAAATTATATTATATCCCTTGTTTGTCGCTGTATTAAAGCTAGCCAGCAGATGATCACCAGCCTATGTCACTAAATTAAAACCATAGAACGAAATACTAACTTTTTTAAGACGCCAGGCTGATGCGGGAATCGACGCTTTCAGTAAATCTGACAAACGAACATAATGTGCCATTGATTCGTATCTTGCAGGAGAATGGGGCTCTTAAGATATCGGAACTCAAAAGAACGAGCATCGAAATATGACGGGAGTTCTCGGAATTCACTTATTCATCTGCAGTACGCGATCCCGCATAACAATAGCCTCTTCATTCCTAAATGGTACCTAATGATTCTCGGAACTAATGTGGGTCATTCGTTCCTTCGTCTTTTTTCTCGGGGCGGGGTGCCGTCCCGAACGAAACAATGGCAGACTCAAGACTATCAGTCGCGAGGTTATTAGCGTTCCATCGCCGTCTCGAGAGGATTTTGAACCGAACTCGGATGATACGTATTTGTATACCTGTCATCGTCTTGAGTTTTCCTCCGCTTATAAAAAGGGAGACATTTATAAGCTCCATGCATTGTTACTCCGCGTTGAGAAAGCGGCAGGATATGTCGTGCATTCCTTTGTACGACGCGGTCACCTGAGATTTATTTTTTTCCGAAGTGGCGTCTATATAATACCTCTTTCGAGCAATGATGTGCCCAACAATTAAGGGCGGTTCTCTCTCAACCGCTGCTCCATCCCCGCCGGATGTCGAGGATCCGTTGGAATGCGCGCCGCTTGCCCACCTTGAAGAGGTCCGTGCCTCGATACGAGGTTTTTCTTACCGACCGAGTTTCTTCGTTTCGACACTTTTGGTTCCATAAATAAAGACCAAAGTACACGAAGCTGAGATTTGGATATATCAAAACTCCCATGGCCTAAGACCTTCTACTTATTATATTGCCATTTATTTTTGCAAATGGATCCACGGAATTTTGTACTAATTTTTTCCTCCTATTTTTAAAAAAATTGTGATAAAATTCTCTGAAAGTAGAGTTTAAAATTAGTCATGGCACAAATTTAAATAACACATATTTTGCCAGACATTCTAGTTTTATCATCAATATGATGAAAGAATACAAAGGTCGACTTTCACTTCGGGGCATTTCTTCTAACACATATCTACATATGCACATGCAAATACAGATATGCATAAAGAAAGATAATGGAGCCAGGAAACAGCGCACTTTTCCGAAGTGCATTCAAAGTAAGAAGAATATATATTAGATATGGGAGTGTTCGAAGAAAAGTGGTATCGGGAGAGAGAGTGGAGTGAACTGGAGAGGAGCAATCAAATCTCTCTCTCACCGCACTCTCCAGAGAGAGAGAGAGACGGAGAGAGCCTAAGTGAGGAGTCACGAGGCTAAAAATACTGGCTCTCTCTTCCTCCTACCTCATTTTCTCTCTTCCTCCTACCTCTTTCTCTCTCTTCCTCCTACCTCTTTCTCTCTCTCTTCCTCCTACCTCTTTCTCTCTCTCTTCCTCCTACCTCTTTCTCTCTCTCTTCCTCCTACCTGTTTCTCTCTCCTTTTTCTTTCCCACCTCTTTACCTCTCTTCCTCCTGCTGTTTTATCTCTCCTTACTCGTCTCCTCTTTCCTGTCATCTCCGCCTTCTTCCTGTCTCTTACCCTTATCGTCACTTTTTTCTCTAATCTTGCGCCTTTGTGCCTTTCTTTGTCTTTTTCCAGCATCACTCCTCTTTCGTTTCTATGTAACTCTAAGAAATAAAATAAACTAAAGAAGATCTAACTTTCTGGAGTTGTACTAAGTTGTGTTATTTCGTATTTTCATTATTTCACTCCTCTTTATTCTTCCACTTTTTCTTTTCCTCTCTTTTAATCTTTCATTTTGTACTTCTCCTCCCCTCTTCTTTCCTCCAATTCTTTATGTCACTCTTCTTTTCTCCAATTCTTTATGTCAATCTTCCATATATTTTCCTTTGTTTTTCTCTTTCTTTTCCATTCTCTCTCCTATTCTTTTGCTAATTCTATGTATCCCATTTCTTTTCCTCTGTTACTAAGTATTTTCCTCTTTTTCCGTGTTTGCGGTCATCCTTCCTCACCACTCCCTTTTCCCTCCCTCCCCCCCTCTCTCTGTGTCATGAGTAAGAAACGGGAGACATTTTTGTGGGTGAGGTAAGAAATCATACGGACCATTTCCGCCGAAACCTCATAAACTACGTAAGGTGTAAAATGAAAACAATCGCGAAAAATAAATTGGCCAAAAAATAAATGAAAAGGCGAATGGAATTTTAACAAAAACCGAAGGGCGGAAATAGTTTGCTCTTAAAAATAGTGTTACGTATATTTAAAGCAAGATTACCGTAGAGCGAATGAAAAATGAAGAGATTGATTAACAAAGTAAGTATAAGATCGCAATCGCTATATCTACGATTACGCTCGAATATGCATGCATGGAAATCAGTTAAAATACTAAATACTCAAATAACATTGTGTAGTTCGTAAATTCCCCTCGGTATCACATAGCAATCCTTATATATCACAGAAATAATGGAACGGAAGATGCCGTTTTTTGGATCGAGGAAACAAAATGATACTTAAAGTCTTGAGCGTAGCAAAGGAATCCTAGGAAAGGATGCTTGTTTAACGTGTACGGATAGGATATATATCGCTCGAAGGACGTGTTAAGGTGGTGCGTGGAATCCAGAACGTTGCACGGGAGTTATTTCGGTGTGGAGGTAGTAGCAGAGAGGTTGTGGGCTGGAAGAAGGGAATGAAGGTTATATCTGGATCCTAGTCGGTGGCTCAAGGAATAGATATGACTGTCAAGAGCATCTCTTTTCCAGATTCAAAAATTGATATTGCCTACGAGTTTTCCTACTTTTTACTGCATTCTCCTATCGATTTTATTATGCGTCTTTATTAACTGGATCGTTTGGCACTTTCAGAACCATTTATCTTTTAATTTGCTTATTTCTAATTGCATTTGCGATAGAATTTCTCGTTTGAGGATAAAGAATTTTTTAATAATAAAACGATGATGCTCAGAATCTAAATGTAAGTTGCGAAAAAATAACTCAAACTGTGGTGCTTGTATGTTATTTGTTTCTAATTCTTCTTAAATGTGGAATATTAAAAGTATAAGTCTAGTGCCTTGCAAAACATTGTCTGTAAATAGCTCGAAAACTAATAGGAAAAGCCGTCTGACGACTAGGAAGCGGACTAGTCAAGGTGTCCCAAAATATAGTCAGAGATCCCTGAATTCTACCATTTTGTACGTCTGTGTTCGTCACGGGAGTGTGACAAAAATCTTGCGAAAACTTATCCGAGGGCATTGACGAATTTTATTCGCATGCCACGTAGTACAAGCTCGGGATAATTACGCGTACCACAGTTTGGAAACCGCCACTCTGGAGGAATGATTTATTTACATTCCTTTCCATCAATTAGCGATCTGTGAAAATGTCTCTTTTTACATTTTTACGTTAATTTATAACTGACTCGAACTTTCAAATGAGCATTTTCACGGTGAAAATTAAAGTAATATGACCATGCCAAAGACGGGACCCGCAGGTACGCTACCCACTCCTCTATCAAGGCCGACGTTTTAATCCATAAATTAAATCTGCAGGACAGGAATAAAGACTATAAATTGTAAAGTAAATAAGTCAAAGGTTTTTATGTGAAAAAGCTTTGGGAGAATTCGAAGGCCGAATCGCTCAATTGTCTTCTCCGCCTCGGCACTTTCGACGAATCGCGTGGGTGTAGCCGCGTGCAGTGATTTCGCCGAATTTCCAGGAAGGTGGGCCGGCCGAGGATGTCTCCTCGTTCTAAGCCCAACGCAGTCCACCCCCTGACGTAATTCCCATTGACTTTTCCTGTCCGAAGCGATGCCTGCACCACCTCCTACGGCGTGCCAATTGTCGAGGAGTTTTAACGATAAGTAAAACCGGTTGGAAAAGCTTCGAAATAACTTTTTGTCGAAAAGTTCGGAGCGAAATTTATTGCTGCCGGAGACAATATCCGTCCGACACGTGGGGACTACATAAGGTCGGGACGAGTTTCGAGGCAAAAAAATGCGAATTAATTCCGGAGTAATGTTTTTAAGTGAAATCTGCGGGGAAAAGTAGGATGCCCATGGGGAATAAAGGTGAAGCTAGGATATAAACAAATATTTCACCGACCGTCATATAAAAAGTCGTCTACTTTTCGGACCTACGGGAAGGCGTTATTTAGCGGTAACTTTCACTAAAAGATGTCATGGAACGTGTTCAAACTTTCAGTTTCAGCAACCAGACAAGCGGAGCATCACGCCAGCATGGCAAACATTCGCAGGCATGAGAAGAAAATTTATTAATTAGCGTAGTCTTAGGGCAAGGGATTTAGGAAGCCACCGATGAAAATGATGTCTCTAAAAAAATCAGTTGCTAATATACGAGATTTGCATATTTAAGAGAGGTAGACCCGATCATGACAATGCAGAAAGAATGGCGAAGGCGTCCGTACTATCATATAAACATTTTTTCCCTTCATATATACGATGTAAATACGATTTTAAAATTTTCATCACTCAGACGAATGGAGTTTTAAATGCAACTTTTGACTGAATTTTTCTCTCTTGGTTTCCTCTACGAACGGAATCGGATACAAGTCGTTAATTTTTCCCAATTCGCGTAGGTTTGTGATCCCAAAAGTCTTTCGGCTGTAACTGCTGGAGCAGTTAGAACCCATGTGATTGTTGGTGCCATTTTTTTACCGCTGATGTGTTCCGTCTGGTTGTTTTTTTGCAAAATTAATTCTGCCTACTTTTTAAATTAGACTATAAAAGATAAGCTTTAATGACCGTTATAACAATAAAAAGAAACACGATCGTGAAAACTGCGCTTTTAAAAATTACCACTCTGGTTGTTGCAAAAATGAAGCCGCGTTACTTCTAGATACGAAAATTTCAGACATATTTTGAATACCTATTTTTATTCGCAGAATAAAAATTTGCTTTTCCTATGAAATAGTTTTATTTTGTCTTCCCCCGCAGTAACAAGTTAATTAAATTAGTCAACAATGCTGTGAGTGAGAGAAAAATAATTAGTTGAGAAAAATTTCGCTTTTATATTCTCATACATATATTTCTGCACGGTAATCCATAAATGCGAGTGAAAGTGACCATAGAAAAAATATGCTTGGAGGTTCGAAATTTCGATTTCTCGAGGTTGTGGTGAGAAAGAATTCTTATTCGTGTTTCGCCCTAAACTAAGTGACATCATAAAGGAAGCCTTTTCTGCCGAATATTTATGTGACGATTCTATATTTCATTTGGAAAATACGAATTTTTTCTCAGGATACAGAATATTTTTGAAAATTTTTGTTTTGGGTGTTGGATGTTGTCGATTAAAAGTATTTAACCAGTCACTGTTATTATATAGATTGTGCTTCGATTGTTTTAACGCTCAAGTAAAAGCACTGCTATTATGGCAATGTTAGAATTTTCACAGCTATTAAATATCTAGTTGTATACATTTTATTAGCTATTTTACGAACAAAATATAATAATATATAATCGCTGATGAAAATATTAATCCTCCAAAGTTCGACTCGTTCAATATTTATTTTTAGAGTTCCTGTCTCTTTTAAGCTTTTGATTTATCGATATCTTGAAATCGATTTTAAAAAATATACTTCTGAGTCGTATTTATGGACGATGAAAACATTTTCCACTCGATACCAAACTATACTCGTGGTTCCCAGGGAATTGATAGCCGCGACAGCGACTTCTTCATAAGCATTCCGTCGGTGTTCATAGTAATGTCATGATTTAGCACCTTTTTAAGGTGAAGCGAAGAATGAGTTTACATACAGACTCAGAAACGACCGGGTTATTCCGGCGCAGGGACGTAACTAGCCTCACAACTCTGTGCTCTGCCCCCCCCCTCCCCCCGACTCTCCCCTGGTCACCTCTCTGTTTCGGCGCCCTGGGCAAGAATCCACTCCAGCGCCTCCTAAGTATATTGCTATGATGACATCCGAAATGTACATATTGGCAGTGAAAAAATACAGGAATACAATCGATATTCAAGCCTGTTCTGCAAAATAAATTGACAACCAACATTTATTTACTTGTAGGTAATGTATAGATAGATTGCCTGCAAAGCGCCACCATGACTTCGGCGCCCGGCTCGCCGGTACCTCTGTCACGTAGTCTTCCTCATCGAAAAAATGGGTATCGAAAATTCCACGATAGTTATAATTTGCCAGATTCCTCTTGCAGAACTTCGAATGCAAAATATATGACGCACGAGGTTATCGGTTGCCGTTGTATGAGGCCAAAGGTCGACGACTTAAAACTCATAGAAGGAATTCAAAGTCAACAATGTCTCTCCAATTCCCATTTTTTAATATTCGGATGAAGAACTCGACGCTGTCTATCAGGAAACGTCTTCTCCACGAGTGCGGGATGCGAAAGTCACGGTACTTTGTCATTTAATTCGACAAGAACAGGCAGACGGCGGATTTTTGGACCGCCTCGAAATGTTTTTCGCAAAAACCGACTGCGACTTATGTGAGCTTTTTGACTCGAAACACGTTCGTCCAAACAAAACGCGGTAGGGCTCAAAAGCGTAGTAGCCATTTTCGAAAAGGGGGGAAACCCCCCGATCTCCCTTTGTCTCGTAACGCCATCCCTTTGTGTGAGGGAAACCCTCACAGTGCACAGTTTCTCTCAACCCCTCCTCCGCCCTTTCTCTTATATGACTTTTCCGGGAGCGAGGGAAAGGACAGAAATGAAAGTCGGAAGAGTGTGGTGAGCGTTTAGATGAGAGCTGATAGGCGGTTGGAGAGGAATAGGAGAGGGAAGGAGATCGAGGGAAGGATAGGGTGACGAAGAATAGTGCGGAATAAAGGGAAAAGTGAGGGAGAGGCAGATGAGGGGACACGATGAGCAGGAAAAAGGAAGGCTGAGGAAGGAGATCTTGTGAAGAGATAAGGCCAACAGAAGGAAGGAAAGGAAAGATGAAAGATTTGGGTAGTAAGTAAGAGGAAGAGGGGGTAAAGTTGAAAGGTTGTGGGAAAGAAACGGAAGTGGACTATAGAGAGGGTGAAAGGGGAGAACTGATGAAGGATTGGACGACAGAACCAGTAGAATTTCCCGCGGTTTCGGTCACGACCTTTTCCTTAATTGGGCACTGAAAATTATGACCTGTGAAAACAAATAATTTTAAGAAGGCCTTGTCTTGTAAGAAAAAAAATCCAAAATGGCTTTTATTTTCTGCAGGTCCAGAACCTCAAATCAAATTGTGAAAATACTGCCTTCTTTGGCAGTTTGATTCCCCTCGCTAATTATTTGTCAAACTACGTGTCACGACCCCGTACAAACGGCTGAGATGTATTAAAATGAACTGGGAATTAATTTCGACATTTAGTTAAACTTTTCTTTTAACTTCTGTTTTTTCAGTCGGTATTAATGACAAAATCAAAATATTTTTCCATATTTTGGAAGTCTCAGGATTAATGCCATCTTCCTTTGAGCGGCGGGGCAAAAACATTGAACTTTCGTTCTTTCAAAATTATTTAATTTTTTTGGGAATAGGTATATATGGGCGACAATTCAATTCGATATGTGCGGAAAAATAATTTATGACGCTTCTCTTTAAATGTTCAAGATAGAAAAAATTCCCATTATTTAATAAAATGAATTAATGAGAAACGAGTATTTGAATTCGACTATCAAGAAGTAACGCAGGATAAAGGACTAGAGAGGAAAGTCAGAATGAGGATAAGATGGCAGCAAGGAAGGTTATATTGAAATGAGTGGTAGAGATGGAAACTGAAGAAAAGGACGCGAGGCTAATGCATAGATTCATAATTACACAAATATAATGATAATTAAATACATAATAATATAATATTTAAATATATAGATATATACACGTGCAACCATTTAGATGCTTAGTTGTACATATAGATTTATAGTGGCCTCTATTAGGAGAGAGTGGCGGAAAGGAGAGAAAAAGAAAGAAATGGGAATAGATAAGAACTAGGAGTGGAAGAGAAGGATGGGATTGTAAAATGAAGAGCGATAGGAGCAGGAGAGTTTTGAAAAAAGAAAAAAGGGCCGAGAAGCGATTCCAGTCGGGAGACTACGTGTACGAGTACTCTTTCCCTCTCTCCTCCCTCTCTCTCCTCCCTCTCTCTTCTCCCTATCTCTCCTCCCTCTCCATCCCTCTCCCTCCTCTCTCTCCTCCCTCTCCCTCCTCTCTCTCCTCCCTCTCTCTCTCCTCCCTCTCTCCCTCCTCCCTCTCTCTCTCCTCCCTCTCTCTCTCTCCTCCCTCTCTCTCTCTCCTCCCTCTCTCTCTCTCCTCCCTCTCTCTCTCTCCTCCCTCTCTCTCTCTCCTCCCTCTCTCTCTCTCTCCTCCCTCTCTCTCTCCTCCCTCTCTCTCTCCTCTCTCTCTCTCTCCCTCTCTCTCTCTCTCCTCCCTCTCTCTCTCTCTCCTCCCTCTCTCTCTCCCTCCCTCTCTCTCCCTCCCTCTCTCTCCCTCTCTCTCCCTCTCTCTCTCTCTCTCCCTCCCTCTTCCTCTCTATCCCCTCTCTCCCTCTCTTTCCCCTTTCTCCTCCCTATCCCTCCCTCTCCGTCCCCTCTCGCAAGGTCAGTGTCAGCTGGTCTGCCGGCGTACTCCCTGCAGCGTTGTTGTTGTGCAGAGGGTGGGAGGAATAGAGAGAGGGAAAGGAAGGTGTCAGCCAAGGAGACTAGGAAGCCTGACCGTGGCTCTATATCCCGAGAGAGGGGTTTCGCTCCGAACGCTATGCATACACAAACTCTCTCTCTTTCTATTCCTCTTCCGTCATAACCTATTCGCGTAATTGAAATGTTTCCTCACTGCCATCCGCGTCATTCTATGCCACACGCGACACTTCTGAGACTCGAGGAGTATTCGTCATTGCCGTCAAAATGCTAAAAAAATAAGCGACACAATTCAGAATGTGTTATTAAAATAACCTTATAACTTCAGTCATTATGAGGGGATTCAAATTGAGTATCGCAAGAAAAACCCAGATTGGATTGAAGTTGCTAAAGAAATATGTCGCAAGAACTGACATGGTCGAAGGACTATATCGGAAGGCACGACCATGAAGATAAGAAAAAATACGTGAGCTCTTGTATCGTTGAGCGATACAGAAGTTCGATGTTTTCCATGGGACTATTTGCAATCACAAGTAGAGTCAAGGTGGTAAAGCAGAATGACTAGTGATAGAACGGTGCGCTTCACTCGCTTCCACTCACCTCAATGATAAGTTTCAAGGTTAAATGTAGATGTAGATATACATAGATAATCTGTCTAACTCCTGTAGAAATAAAATGGTTAAGTAAGCTATTTTTATTTTATATAGCTAAGTATCCTTGATTATCGCTGATAGTTAATTCGATTACAATTACGATCGGCGAATTGCCGCTAAGGACGAAAACATTGTAGTTGAAATGCACTCATGGTTTACTCGACCATTTTATGACGACGGTGGTTACTTAGATCATGTATTGGATTAAATTACTTTTCGGGAGGAACGATGAAGTTTTATCCTTCTCCCCGACGATGATTATAGTTCGGTTTTTCTTCCGAATAGTGTCGTTCGTTGCTACCACCCATCATATAGAAAACATTGGCGGGAATGAAGGTCTCTTCATCTTGCCACGTCTATGAACCTAGTAAAAAGAAAATAAATGTCGCCGGCCCATTAGGCATAACTTGTTTGCTATGGTTTTGTTTCATTTAAGCGCTTCGAATTCGATCGAGCATGGTCAGGTGCATGCATGTTATAAACTGTAATAATAGGGAACGAGCTCTTTGCCTTACTTTTTTATGTAGGAACGAAAAATGAGGAATAATGACGATCGATGTTTAATGACAAAATATCTAATTTATGTGTCAGATTATTATTTAATTGAAACATTATGACGTTATTGAAATAAATTAGAATACATTAAAATTATATCGCAATGAAGCCGATTGTTGATTCGATAATCGCAACGAAAGAAGGCTGCCTTTTATAGTTGTAATGCTCAAATGGTCCATTCGGCTATTTAATGGGATTTAGCTAAGACTATAATTTATAATGTGCATATTCAGCACGATTTTTTAATGAAATTGTGCATTGGTGATGCCGTCGCTGCGCGCTTTTAATATTCAATTTTATGAATCGTCAGTTATGATTCGATAACATTAAAGAAAGCGTGCTAAATATGCACTTTATAAATTATATTCTTAGCCAAATTAAATAGCCGAATTTGAGCGTTACAACTAAAAAGTAGCCTTCTTTCGTTGCGATTAGCGAATCAACTATCGGTTTCATTGCCATATAATTTTAATGTATTCTAATTTATTTCAATTGTTGTTGATTTTTTCTGGGTAGTTTTTATGCACATTATACGTTGTTAATTTTAATCGCTGAAGCTTATCCTCCGTCAATTTTCATTGCCACTTTAGACTTTAAAATTATTTTCTTTATTTTTAAACAGCGGTGAAATTTAAAAGGAGACTCTCGGCTCTTTTTACTTGCCTGTGTAAATATCTTTCTATCAGTCATGAATCCCAATTTTGCTTTTTAGCTTCAATCACGTTTTTTCGGCAAGACTGCGGGATTCGCCTCATGCTTTCTTTTGCTGCCTGATATCGGATTGGTTCAAATCTCCTTTCTCCTAGAAATTTCGTCTTTTTCTTTCTTCTCTGTTAATTAATCCTTTAACGGTCGGGGAACCGAGATAAAATACTGGATAATCTCCAATCGTTTTTTCCGTGTTTTAAGGAAGATTCTTTTTCGATTTCGTGTACGGTGAGGTTAAGAACAGGTGACCGTGGCTTTTCATACTTTCCAATGAAAATATTATTACTTTCGAAAAAAACTTTTCCATCAAAGCTTGTGAATAATTATTAGTAATATTCTATCTAAATTGGAAATTAAACTGTCATTATGTGAATTACATATTTTATTTTTGTTGCAAATAATTCTAGGGAGAGAAAACATACCTTGTTATTGTTATTTTTATAATAGCTAATTTTTTTTCCAATTTATGCCTAATTGAGTGGTCTCAAGAGAAATGAAAAGTGCATTCCTCTTACGGTATAAAATAAATCGACTTTTATCCGCTCTCACGTTAAACCGTATTTTTGAGATAAATGCATATCCACTTGAGTAGAATATGATTTAAAATTTTGCAAAACTCTTCATTCTGAAAATATTACGCAATTCACCCGTCATAAATTAATATTGGTCATTTCAAGTCAGAAAAATATCAAAAAGTGTAAATGCGTTATACCTGTTTCGATTCAATCACGATTTTCTGGTGTCTTCTCGCCCAAAATGTTAAATGACCGAAAAAATATAATCTCTTCCTTGCTGGTTGATGTAATCCATTTTAACTGGTTTCTATGATATCACAGATTCGTTATTGTTCGTGAGCAAAAACATGCGATGCTGTTTCCGTACTCGAGATAATATTTTTCGTTAGCTTTTCAGTCCTCACGAGTCCTACCCAAATCTGAATTAGTTCTTTTGCCGCATGCTTTATAGCTCATTTTCTGCGATTGGTGAAAGCATCTGCGTTTTTCAACAACTCCATATTACTTTCGAAAGTAGTCCTTTTTACCCTGCCATTAACCCTTATCTCTTTAAAAAAAAAGTACCCTTTTTAGTTTCGAAAGATACGACCTCGTTTTACGTTCCCAAGTATCGATCGATTAAGAACAGAAAGGTCTTTTGTGTAAAAGGAAACGCATTTCCTACGTTGCTGACGTAACCGTAAGAAGATTACCGTTACATCGAAATTATATAGGGGATTTCCTCTGTAAGATTCGTGGAGCTAAACATTGGTGCATATCAATGCGAATAAGTAAAGAACGGCTTTGATTTAGATCAAACTATTAGCCTCTCTACGAGGCTCCTTGGAGGTTTAAAATTGGGTCCCTGCCCATGATAAGAGTCCGTGTTCGATTTTTGGAGGCTTTTTTCTTCTATCCTTCTGATTAATACAGAATGAGCGTAAAAAAATTTTTAATTCCCATTTTAAAGTATGTCAAAGTATGTCAAAAAAAAATTCAGCATTTGAATTTATGTACGATCAAAAGGAAGTCGTTTACTTTTTTTATAGACAGTCTCTCGACAATTACCAGCAATTACTTTTGACTTAGAAAAATGCAGTGCAAAATATTAAACAACATCGTCTTCCGTAAAATATTACCAAATATTGAAGGCTGCGAGTATATTTGTTCGACTTTTTTATCAACAAAATACTGTAATCGTATAGCGGGAATACGCTAGTGTTAAATATTACCCAATGGTTGTCGCCATGACAAAACTGTACAAAAGGCCGAAACAACTTGACGTTGTTTAATGGTCTCAGAAAATTAATACACGGAGTCGGGTCGATATCTATGTTATCATCGTCCGCAAACGAGGAGCATTTCGCGTATTTTTTATTTCCTACCACCACTCTTCGCGAACTTTTTATGGGCATGCGAGAAACAGTAGGGTATCGGGAATTGGTCGGCCCTGAGAAAATCTAATCTCTACGGTTCTACATTCTCTCTCTCAACCAACTCATCGCCAACCCCCCTCAAATACTCAAACTAATCTAAATAATGAATTTTCTCTGTTTAAGTGACTCTGTTTTGCTGTTTAAATTCAGATTAAATTAACAAATATATGCTTCGTACTAAAGATGGAAAAATAAATAGCGTAATAGGATTGAATTATGAGAGTAATTTTTGTATCGCTCAGTAACTTTAATAATTGATGTAACTTAAATCGAAGTCGCCAATTACATTGTAATTTTTAAATTATTTTATCCTAAAATATATTTTATTCCATTTTACGAGATAAATTATCTATGTTTTTGATAAATTATTTTAGTATTTTATATTTCCACGCCTCAGGTCGTACAAGAAGGGATTTGAATGCAAATTTATACATTAATCTTAAGTTCGGTCATTTAAAAATATTTTTTTCGAGGTAGCATCACAAACTCCATTGCCATTTAAAAATTAAAGAAGCTAGCAGTGCTGATTATTTATGCATTGGCCAATTTCTGCTGTTTTGCGCTTTAAGATTCATTAGAAAATTAAAAAAACGCGTTTGTTTTTCATTATGATATAAGATATAATCGAATCGCACAACTCGAAATTTCGGTGACTTGTCCATTTTGGTTAGCCTTATATTGAGTTTTTGTCATTACGATTTTCCGCAATTTTTCATTTGTGAGGAACGAGTAATAATACGACGATGGATTCTTTCTTTCGATTTGTTTTTATTTTCCGTTGAAATCCCATATTATAATTTTATCCTGTTTTCATTTATTTCTTCAAGAAAAGGAGCTTTAAACTACTATGGACACCGCAATGGAAATTCCTTAAATTCTGAGTTGTTCTTCCAAGTGTAGGATAGTACCTATTCTTGTTTGCTTGGCAAATAGCAGTAACTCCCCCAATCGGTAAACTAGTCATTATCTATGACAGCGGTTTCGATTGATAAGATATGAAAAATCGTATCGAGGTGACGTATCCAATGTTTTGATTGTCGCAAACCGTTAGTGCGATTGATTGAAAGAATTGATTATTTCATTTTTGTTATCTTTGCGTCATAGCCGCATCGATATATTTAGACGTAATTCGTGCGAAGGTTTCCTCGGAGTTCGGATGATGAAGGTTGCATGGCTTTCCGGTTTCCACCGCGATTGTCGTCAACAAAAGACAACACACGCGGTGGAAACCCGGAAGCCACGCAGCCTTCATATTTCGACGTACTTTTATCACCCATTAAAGTTTCGGTTATATTTACTCTTCCAGCCATGTTTTCGTACTGTTGTAATTTTTTCTCATCCCCTTATTTCACAATCGTCAGAATGCGTTCCTCACGTATAATTCGTTGCACTTTCTCCTTTTTTCCTTTCCTTCTCTTTGTTTCTATACCCTGGGGTCTCTTCTTTTGTCCCATCTGCCTGTAATAGCAACCATCTCGCAGTCATCGCTACCTGCGACCAACGAGGATTCGGCATAAAGGCACCAACGGTTAAAGTATGCCTCACCTAGCTTTTATAAGCTCTTCATGAGATTAAAGACGTAGAGAGTAAAAAACAAATTCAACTTTTTTATTACGTATTGATTATTAATTTATAATCGTAACTATGACTTCTGGTAAAAACTGCTAGAAAAATTATGCTGGGAAATTTTTTCTCCTATTTCCGGTTAGGGGTACATATTAGCTGAAAATGGAATGATAATATTCCATTCTATGTACAAGTTTAATATATTAGTTTCAGATACACACTCAAAGTTGACCATTAATATATATATTTTTTCACTTATTCCCTGCCATTCGGGATAGTTTGGAGATTATTCTACTGAAGTTTGCATTTCATGAAAAATTATAACTACCTATATTAAGATAAAAATGAAAATTTTAATGCTATAGAATTCATGAAAATGTTTAAGCTAACAATAAGAGTGATAATAAGCACAGTAAATGTATTCTCAACAAAAGGGTTGGTAAGCTGATTACTATTAACCTATAAAAAGTTAAGGCACCGATTTTAAGTTCGTCGACAGGCCTTTCATCGTCATGAATTCGTTTTAAGACAGCGGATGCACTGTGAAGATAAGCAATTGAATGAGGAGTCACGTGATGAGACGACACGAAGAAAATCCCGATCACGCAAAAATATTACCGCTGACATTTGATGGCGAGCCCAACGTGATCGTAAATGAACAGAGATTCATTTCATTTATACCGAACACGTAGATCGACTTCCGCCGCATTCATCTCCCGGAGACCTTGCTTTTCGAAAACGTAATACGAAAGTCGAAAGTTGTTGCAGCAAAGCAGCGATGTTTCCATGAATTTTAAGTGTTCCCGTATGCAGAGAAACTGACATACAGATGTGTTAAACCACGCGTAACAGTCTCCGCTGGTTAATGCGGTGGAACGAATTTCGAAGAAAATTCCATTTTCCTGAAAGGAAAAAGTTTCGAAGGATATGAGAATATGCATCGTCACGGATTTCTCGTCACGTTTTAATGATGAAAACAATAAATCAGAAAAATTGTTGACATCGTTTTCGGAGTTATAAAATCTAAGGTTTTCGAGCGAGACGTGGACATTGGTGTTTCAGTGAACCTCTTGGAAAGAAACATCCTAATGATAAAGATGGTGGAGTTCTCGGGGAAGTATCGCTGGAATTTAAAATCATAAAGCACGGCGCTCAGAATCCTAAAAAAGGCAGAACAGAATTTCGAATTTATTTTTATATGCTAACGGAATATACAAGTCTGTATACTAGATCAAATCTAAACTTCTCTTTCCTGAAAGGCTTTTTACTTTCTCTAACATGTAAACAGTATGCTTTTATACTTTGAGTAAGCTAATGCCTGGGAATATTGCGGGCTTTAAGTTATAAGCTTTTTATCTCAATCGAGGGAATGGTAAAGACATCATCTAATGGAAAATTTATCAATCCTATTTTACGAGCCTCTATATCCAACTATTATCCATCGAGTATGAAGGTAAATTTTGCTAGTTTACACACCACAAACATTACATCACTCATATTATCTCTATAAAACCAATGTAATATAAACGATTTAAGTGATTTATCTATATGGAAAGATGTCAAATACCGAACATCCTTTAGCCTTTTATAGAATGCATCGTTATTTTTCCAAACTTATTGTAAACGTAATTATTTTTGTCATTTCCAAATACCTGGAACAAGCCGCTACGAAACCTCTTTTCATCTTTCGGATGACGAGCACAAACGTCCGTGACGCGTGCAGGATTGGAACTCACGACACTAATATCAAGGATGTATTCTTTACCTATACCTGCACTAGTAGAGTGAATATTTCTACTGTGGTTCCAAATTCGCGAAGATTTATTATGCCCAATGAAATTATTCCTTGTAAACCTTATCAAGGAAAAGTCGTTGAGTTGCTTTGTTCACCAATTTGGAACAATTTTTGAAACGAGAAAAAAGTCTGCTATGTTCATTTCCCGGTCATAGCAGACTTTTTTCTCGTTTCAAAAATTGTTCCAACTTTCACAGCTTATGCCTGTCTGCATAGGATCTTCGGATCATATCATTCCATCAATTTCTTGTTCACCAATAATTTAATCTATCATCCTCCAGATACACCGCTCCGTTCACTAGTCATTTCTTTTTCTGCTTTAAGGTCCTTCAACTATATTATTTCGTTTTTTCGTAATTTTTTATGTAGGTCGTCTGACGTTCGCACGAATTATTTATCTGTATATTTTTATCTATATATTACTCGACGGAATCCAATCGTGTATCTGTCCACGACAACGAACCTTTGAATTTCCATTTTAGTTTTATCACGTCATTCTTTTTTCACTAACCGACCTCAAGCGAGAGATCCCATTACTCGCACAATTTTTCAACTATCGGTTTTGTCGTTCCCCGTGGTAATGGATTGACGGATTGGGCGACAGAATCGATTCTATTCTGACGTTGGTCATTCAAACGAAAAAATCCCTATGTCCATCACGGGACTGTCTTCGTCGCATGCCGGCGACAGAGCGTCACATGGCCAGACCGTGAACGCGGCGTTATAACTGTTTCGTCCTTTTTTGAATGGAGATATTAAAAAGGAGGGGGTTTGCTGTTTATACTCCTTTTTGTCCCTTTGTTCTCTCGCAATTTATTCTCTAGTGTAGAACAGCTCGCCTTCCTCTATCCGTGAATGTCAATGAGACCGTTTTCTGTGGACTTATCAGAAAAAAGTAGTCGCAACTTTCGATGCAGATACGTTTTTATTTTTTGTCTCTGCGGTCGCTTATTTTCGGAAATAGACGTGAATGATGTAATGCGAGGTCAACGTAATCTGATACGTGATTCGCAAGTTATCGTTTACGTGTTGATTGAGAAAGATCCTTCTAGAGAACAAACAGGAAAATTCGGTATTTCTGCCCCTCGCTATAGGAATGAATCACTCCTGGCCGTATAATCGAAAATTTCCAGTTATTTTCAATTAACGTGTTTGTCAATCTTCGCTAGTTAAGGCTTAATGTCTTCCCGTGTCTTATTGAAAGTTTTTAGTCATTTTTGATTAATGTGTGTGTCAGTGTTTGGCATTTTAAGGCGTAATTTCTTCACACGGCCTATTTTGATTCATTCATTTCAGAAAGCACAATTAAGTAATACATTCTGAGATATTCGTGATTATTATAAATAATATCGGGAAATCAGATATTGAAAATTGTCATAGGATTTCTTTTAGATTCCTTATATAATTTTTGATCTCCAAGTGAAACTTAAAAAGGACATGTTTCTCTGCATCAAAGTGCTTCCAATTTGATTTTTACGCGCATATGAAAAAGTCTTTTGTTGAAAGTTTCTGGAAAAATCCCATTTCAAATGTGCTTGATTTTTGCGGATCGTTTCCAATGAAACGAATATGTTCCCATTCACTTCATTTCATCTTAGGCGCGGCATTATCCCAAAGAAAGTCATTCTGATACTCTGTATGGCTTATTGACATTTCCAAGCATATAAAAACCAAACCAATTCCTCAATTAGTTAATGATTGTCTTGCTTCCTAAACTACGTACATTTTACCGTGGATTGTTTATTATCCGATGATAAAACAAATTTATATTATATTAATATATTTTGGAACTATTTAACTGTCTTCCACACCGAGGAACAGAAAACATTTATAACAATAGAAGGTAATTTCACGCTGTAGGTGATAATCCGATAAATTTATTTTGCTTGTCATCCCCTAACTCCCAATGCATAAGTGTATATGACATTTTAGTCATTTCAATGTAATGTCTTTTCTTCTATGCGCAGCTGGATGATGCCGCCCTCCAAGTTTATCGAGACGGCGATTACGGGGCTTACCTGGATCTGGAGGCTTCCATCAGCGAACAGCCGGAGGAGTTCGAAGGTTTCCAATCAAAGTGAGTACCTGAGAACGAGGGAATAATCTCAGCCTAATACCTAATTAAAGGACATGGGTAATTTAGATAGCCATGAAACGATCGAGTATGCCATATGCGAATACCAGTTACTACTAGCTCTGTGGCAATACACCGATCGGCTATTCCATAAATTCTCGCTAGAATTGGAAATAGGAAGATTATCACTAATGACGTTAACTTTCTGCAGTATAACTTCCATTACTGGCACGTATGTTGCTAGAAATGTCTATTACTCGGTGAAGATACTTCTCCTTAGCATCCATATATGTAAGTTTCGCTTTTTGAATTCTCTGTGATTCGATTTTTTAAATAAGCATTAAGGTTTTTGTTAGAGAGTTTTGATTGCATTCGAAATAAGCATTTGGTTTCCTCTGTAATCAAAATGACGATAGGTATCACTAATTCTTTTATACAGTTTATTTGCTTATCTTTTTGTATATTTGAAGGAGAGGCAAAAATAATCCGAGTTATATAAAATCGGAGGGAACGAAAATTCTAGTTACAGATGTAACAATAATTTAGATTAGGCAAAATCTCGGTAGCTTCCAGAAACGTTTTCGACCGCTACTTTACTTTTTTTACGAGCGCATTTAAGGCGGCCGACTCCTCGTATTTTGTCCGTAACCATCTTCAGGAAAGGCGCCTTCGAATTCTTGTCACGAGAATGAAGGGGCGTAATGGACGAGGAGAAGAGCGGAAAAGGAGGGTGGGGAGGAAGAAGGAAGGGTGGAGGAGGAGAGGGAGAAGGAAGGGGAGGAGGGTGGGGGAGGTGGAGGGTGGAGGAGGTGGAGGGTGGAGGAGGTGGAGGGGGGGACTTGGAGGGTGGGGGAGGGAGGGTGAGGGATGGGGAGGGTGGGGGAGGGGAAGAAGATGGAAGGGGAGTAGGATGCGGAGGAAGGAGGGGAGGAGAGTGGAGGAGAAAGAGTGAAGAGGAGGAAGAGGGAAAGGGTGGAAGATGGAGGAGGAGGAGAAGGAAGCATTGTCCCAGCGATGATCGCGTCCGAAGACGTGGTTTTCGTGCGTGCGTGCGAGCGGCACTTTCGTTCTTTACTGACTTCGGACGAGCCACCGCCTCCATTTCGAAGCTGTTTTATTATCGGGCTCGTAAGAAAAAAAATTCCCGCTCGTATTTACGGTGTCCGATCCGGAGATTTTTTTCACTCTTCCGGAAGTTAATAAAACAAAAACGCAGCGTGGACGTCGCGAGGTTAAACCCGTAAACTCCTTTTCTCATCCGTGTCAGGAGCTATGCGTGGCGCTCTTTCCGTATCGGTCTCGTGTTTCTAGTGTGAGACATTGGCTTAAATGTTTCGCAAGAGTGTGACCGTGTAAAACCTTCACGAAGGGTTCCAGCGAGCTCTTTGTGGACTGTCTTTCGTGCTTCGCATTGCCTTTTACTGATGGTGGCCTCAGCTACCGAAATACGCGCGAAGGATTTATTGCGTCGCTCTGTTAAAGAGATTTCTGTTCGTAAACAATAGGATCGATCTCCATTGTTTGGTTTTGTGCGTCCAGTCGTGGCCGCGTTGAGTGCGGTTATATTTTTTCTGAACGCTACGTGTATTGCAACTCCGTCTTTATGGAGCTCACGGGTTCATATGCCCCCTTCAGCATGGACCTGCGCATTTCTCATTGTCACAGTTAATGAGTTAAAAGGTAATTGCCCTGAATGCTACTGAGATACCACTGAATACATTTTAAAATACACGATAAATCATGGTTAGTGATGCGATTTCCTGAAACAGCTAATATAGCACGAAAGAAAGTTCTTTGACAAATTATTTGATGACGGCTTCTTTAACATGGCTGCTGATGTCGCATATCCGTGGGTGTGCTGGTAAGACACGTCAGAATGTTGACGGCATTGGAATCAAGGCGTCACCGTCATTTTTCGCGGATGTTATTAGATGAACTAGACTACAAGATTTTTCGCCGAATTGATTATTATGAGTCGCATGCGTAGTGATTTTCGCCCGCGGTTGCTCACCGTTGCTGCACTAGAGGGAATGACTATAAATATGTACATAAAATTAAGAAGACGCAATCGAAGTGAGACGACTCAAGGCTGAATTTTAAATGTAATTTATATTTCGGTTTCGAGTAATCACTTTATTTCTGAAAAAATTGTCGTTATAGTTTACGGAAAAAGAAGACAAAACTTTTCGATGAGCTCGGTTTTCTCTCGCATATTCTGCCTCGTTAGGGGTCGATTTATCGTTTTTTCCCCAGCCCTTCGTGTCCGTTCCGGCGATTAGGTTACTCGTCTTTTTCAATGGCTTCCGTTGAGAGAGCGCCCGTCAATGCCTGCCGGCTGCTAATTCTTTCTTGTTTTCCCGAACGCCGGGTGGCGGTCCTTTAATAAATGTTTGGGCGATAACAGCTGAATTTTTGGGTTCGATTTGGGTCCATAAGGCTACTTCGCGTTTGTTTACTGTTGTCCATATTGTCTTCTCAATTACGAACCGGAAAATCCGAGAATTCTTTCAGCGATGTAAAATTTTCGAAACGAGATATCACTCCGATGAAATCCTGTAAATTCAAATGAAATATTTTCAATTAAAAGATACACAAAATTTATCTCCTCAGCTTGCAATCATTACTGAATTTTGGTTTTATTTGGATGAAATTTTGTTATATAGTGTTTCTTCCTTTCTTATTTTCTCTTTACTAATAGAAATTTCATCAATTTACTAATATTATTTCTAATTTTCACGCTATTCTTTGCCTTTTATTCTCTCTTTTTCCGATTCTTCCATTTTCATCTAATGAACGTGCTCTCTCCTGACGTTTATTTTTTCTACGCTTTTCATCGCTATTCTTTCATTCCCTCCACCTCTCCCGTTATTGCGCATATTATTTCTCATCCAATTGTTAGTTTATGGTTCACTATCCCATAGGTTAGACGGGAGAATAGACTGTGGGTATTAAGTTTCGTCTGAAATAAGAACTGGATTGGTCTTTCACTCTTATTTTGGCCACTCCTCTCTGCATGATTCTCTTGCTGAATATTTTGCTGTAGGCGCGATTCATCTTTTTTTATTCTTTCCTATCGTCACTCATTTCTAACATTCTCGTTTAATTCTCATCGAATTTCTTTTTCCTCGACCTTTCAAGTCTCCCTCGTTTCTCCTTTCTCCACCTATCTCTTTTAGCTATTTTCCTCCGTCTATCTTTATATTTTCTTTATTTCGTTCTTTTATTTCCTCTCTCCCTCTTCCTCCCTCAACTTTTTTTCTCCCTCTGTGTTGGAAATAGAAAGGAAGATCGACAAAGAACTTATGTTTCCATCGCATCCGTAATTCCTAAATGTGTGCATCAAACTATATAAACATCTTTCGTTCTATTCCCATCTTTCTTTCTCTCTCGCGGCACAAAAGCGAGAGCGCAGAGGTGTCGAGGGGAGAGAGATATAACGGGGAAGGAAGGTGAGATGAAGAGGGTGGGAGGGAGGTGTGGTGGAGTGGAGAGAGGAGGGAGGGGGGCACGGTGGCGTGCGTGCGTTTTGGGCGTCGGAATGCGTGAGCGAGGAGGAGGAGGCCCGGAGTCGAGACGCACTCGTTCCCTCGGCGGAAAAGCGTTGGTTGATTTTCTCTTCTAGCGTAAGCTTAAAAATACGAGTTGGGACGAAACGAAATCGTCGAAAGATAGGGAGAGAGTGCGCAAATGCAGCGTTCGTTTTGGTCTCTGACGCTCAAACGACACATTCGTGCGTTACCGTCTTTGGCAAACCCAAAGCGGTGCAGCGTATGAGTCACCACTCGAATATGATTGTTAATGCTGATAAGGACGGAAGCTGATAATGTTGTTGCATTAATAGATCTACTTGAGATGCCATAATGGCGAAAAAAATTTTGCAGCTATAGATTTAAGTTTTAAATAAAAATCTTCTATATTAAAACTTCGCCGTATTCCATATCGAAAATGCGTCATATTTGACGTTTAGCCTTGCTGGTGGAAAGAGCAAGTAAAAGCTTCGCACGTACAGTGCACAAATGTATGTAATACAGTAAAATTTGTGGCGTCCAAAATCACTATAAAAGCAAATGACTGGATAAAATTACTATAACTAATTGAATAAAAATGCACCCATGGTTTGTGATATTATCGAATTCAGTTATAAAAAAATAGTTTAAAAAATTATTAATTAATTTTTTTCAAAATATTACCCAATATATTTATGTTTTTATTTTGAAATTCAACTATGTAAAACTTTAAATGTAAACAAAAACAAGTGAGGGAATAGTTGCAAAGAGCTTTCTTCCGTAAAATTTAAGCATTTGCTTAAAACTGAGTAGCAAATGCTTATAAGCAAAAGCCAACTTTTATTCACTCAGTATGAAGAAAATTATAGGGATTTTTATGAGTATCTGTTTATTCGTTCTCCATCTCATTGGTTGTTATTGAAAATTTTTGAATTTTGTCATTCTTCGGAAGCTAACGTTGAAAGTATTTAACGCGACGAATTCAAGGCAGAGAAGAGATGAAAATATTCTAGCATTTTCAAGATAGATGCCCTTGATCGCTGAGTTATGGAAGTGTAAATGGCATTTGGAAAGGGTGTGAAGTAAACCGTTTCCATTAAATATCTTCCCTGAAAACGCTAGTAAAACAGGGTGGAGTGAGAGAGTTTATTCTTATACAAACATCCTAAAACTCGAGTAACAATCAGGAAAGGAAAAACTAGAAAAATAATGACTGAGACCCAAAGTAAAGTGTTCGCAGTCTTGTTCGCTACTTTTAACTTGTTTAGCCTCTCTGCAATGATTTTTTGGGCAGTCTCTTTTATGCCTATTTGTATTAATAACTACTCATTCAGTGTTTCATCTAGATAGTCTGTCGTTTCTACGCATCGAGCTGCAGTTTTTCATTGCAAGTGTTTAATGAGGACATTTAATTGGGAAGTTTAATAACAAAGCCCAAGCCCTCAACCATCCTTACCACACAACCATGCGAGAGAAACTCTAATTAGTGTAACCGACAGAGTATCCTCCGGGTGAATGGAAAGCTCCTATTCGATCCCCAGTGACGGTCATATTTTTTCACGCAGTTACTTTAATGAATTCTATTCATGTCTGAATGCATTTATAGTCGAGAATTCCATCATCCATATTGTTCAAATTTGTCGAGGCTCGTTCGTTCCTTCGTTCGTGTGCGGAATGCCGTTGGTAACATGACTACAGAGGAAGAGGGATTCGGAGGGCTTCCCGAGGTTACGGAGAAGAGATGATCCACAATGGGAAAGGGGATTATTAAGAGGGGGCGCGTATAGAGTAGGAGGATGGCAGAGGGAAGACGGAAACGGGGGATGAGGAGGGAAAAGAGAGGTACAGTCCCCGTTGTGTCTCCTCTTGCACTCGACCGAGGGGATAAGGTAGTATGTCTCGAGAGGGAAGGGCATGCAGTGAATGAGAGGGGAGGGGGAGAGATATGTGAAGATCGTCTCGGAGTCATGTTCGCGCACTGGGGACTCGGAGAGTAAAAGTCTCCCCTGTCGCACCACACTTCCTTCCTTTCATACGAGGAAGGGGCATTTTTTAATGTATAAGAAGAGAGGTGGAGGCGAGAGGGAGTGAAGGCAGACATAAGAGGAGGAAGTATAGGGATACGGGAGGAACGGGCGTGATTATATGAGCCCCCTCTCCGAGCTGAGGATGATACGGCTTTTGAAAGAGGCTCTTCGAAAAGATGGGTGCAATCCGGAAGAGAGGAGTGAGGGTGGGGCGCTCATCTCGCGAGTACAGGGGCACGCACGCCCCTAATAGCCATCACGCCCACTCTCTCTGGCTCTCCCTCTGCCTTTCATTTTCACTTCTCTTTCTCTCCGTCTCTTCCTCGTTCTTCATTCCTCCCGCCTTCCGCAATCGCCCCTCTATTTTCCCATATCTATTCCTCCCCTCCCTTCCACACCTCCATTTTTCTTCCTTCATCTCTCCCTCTCATTAACTATCCATCCTCTTCCTTCAAAAAAGAAGCACGTTCTTTTTTAGCCATAATTTTCTATTGAATACCTCTCACTCTTTTGCTTCCTCTCTCCTCACCCTCCACCTTTCTTTCTATCTTTCCGTATCACCCACTTTCTACCCTGTCTTTTCGCCGATCTCCTTCCTCTTTATTCACACTCTGCTCGCCCCTTACCTCTCCCTCCCTCCTCTTAACTTATCTCCCTCCCTCTCCTTCACTTCTCTCCCTACCTCGTCATCCCTCTTCCCTTTCTCTTCCTCTTCTGTTCTCATTTTACATCCCTCCCACTACAACCCTCTATGTCCACCATCCCTCTCTTTCCGCCATCTTTCTCCCCCTTTCCTAGCACCCTCTCTCATACCTCCCTCTTCCTCTTAATCCCACCCTCATTCTCTCGCACTTCCTCTTCATCTCACTCCCTGTTCCCTCTCTCCCCTCCCACTCGTCTGCGGAGGCCACCCGGTCGACGGTCTGAGGTACTCTTTGGCCACTAGAGAGCGGGAGGAGGGTTTTCGTGGGGGAGCGATGTTTTGTGCGCGATCGAATGGAGAGGGAGAGAGAGTGGGGTGGGAATTGGTGATGCGGGTTTTGTGAAAAGAGGGTGCAGTGCGTGCATGTGTGCGGAGGAGGATCGAGTGGTAGGGAGTGTCGGGGTTTTGAATAGGAAGGGGGTGGTGGTGGTCGTTGAGGGTGAAAGGGGGAAGGAGGTTCGCAGCGCAACTGGGAGAAGGGTACTGAATGATTGTTGGGTTTTTGTATCCAAGTTCACGCTCCGTAAATGAAAACGTGTGGGATGCAACGGCTTAAGGATGCCTTTCCTTCGGGCTAAGCGAGAGGAGTTACTTTTATTGCCGCATTGAACCGTCTATTTAAAGAGACTCACGTCTGCGGAATATTCGCGTTGCCTGACTATAGAGGGAGAAATAAAAGTTATTGCTTTTGCAGGAATCCTTGTCTGTATAGTTACAGATGTCTTATAACAGTGGTTTCCATACTAGATGCATCCGCAAACCCCTCTTGATCCCGTCCAACGACAAATAAATATAAAACGTAATATTAATTACAGAATATTATAAATTTGCGCAAAAATTTACTTTATTCTGAAGACAGACTAATAGAGGCTTTAAATGGAGTGCATGTTTGGTGGCAAACGCCATTGGCGGCTTACAGAGAAATATTGTAAATTACACGTTTTCAGTTTAGCACATTTTTCTTACTGATTACTGCCTCGAATTGAATGGCCATCAGTTTCGCTTAAGTTTGGTTTTCCGAGGATTAAAAAGGCATAAATTGTTTGACTTAGAACTTGTAAGGAAGGATGAAGGAAATGGTGTTGAGTGCATTATTACTAAATTATTCCAAATTCAGCTCAAAACACCGAAATTCAGCCCTATGTGGTTGCCCGTCCCACTTTGTCCGGTTTCGCTTAACATGTCCTTCTTCAGGAACATATCTACAGAACAACGTGAGGGACGGGTTCTTGCTCTGACGTTTTGGGTCTAGCTCTTAAATATGAAGTACATATATTAAGGTCTGATAACGTGTGTAAAATAAATAATTATTTTTCGCGGAAGTTCTTTTTTTAGCGCATTTAAAAAATGCGCTTATAGTTTCACTTCGGCGTCTGTCTGTCCGCCATGTCTATACGTCTGTCTGTGCATCTGTATGTCCGTCTGTCTGTGTCCATATGTTAAATTAAAAAATTAAGCAAAAACATTCCGTTTTAGCGACCCTCTGAAAACTCTCGGGAGTCCCCAGGGAGTGGCTACCTGCAGTTTGAGAACCACTGGCTTAATAAACACTGGAAATATATGAGGCATACAGCCCGTTAAATGAAGTGAGGCCGTATGATTTCTGGTGGACGCTGGCTCCAAACAGATGTCACGTGTCGATAATGTTTGCATATTTGAATTTTTTACCTGTTTTTCCATTTTCGTCAAAGAAAACAAAATATTTCACAGCATACTGTGTTAATTAAGCTGTTTTAATGTAAATATTTTTGGAGGATTTTGTTCCTTAATACTAATAATCAGGATCAGGGCCGCCCCTAGAGGGGTGCGGGGTTCAAAGCAAATCGACTTGTACGGGACCGTTAACATTTACCATCAAATTTAACTTAGGCTTTCCTTGCGATGATATCGATGCGCGGGGCCCCTCAAAGTGCGAAGCCCGGGGCGGTCGCCCCGATTCGCCCTACCCTAGGGACGGCCCTGACCAGGATGTAGATCGTAAACAAGGACATAGACCTTCTGTTCGTAGGCTCATAGAAGAAAGGGTTATTGTCTCGGAGAGGTACAATATTTTTTCTTAATTTTTTACTTGCAATTCTATAATTACACTTAGTTTTGTTATCGAAGTTCTATTACATTTATTCAATTCATTATGGAAATATTCGTTCTCTTATTTTTAAATTCTAAGTATCATCCTTTTAATTGAATTTAGTGGTAATTATTTGAGTCCATTGAATGATTTTTGATCCGTGAACAAAGAATTTTAACGTGGATTTGGTTTATATGTTTTTCATGTTACAATGCTTATACATGATTATTATTTTTGTGTGGTGGGAGTATTTTTTAAAAATCTTAAAAGTTAATTAGTTATACTAAATTCTAGCCCTAATATCTTTTATATAATTACTCAATGTCCGTCCGTCCGTCTGTAAACGCCCTTTTGTTTCTGCAACTAGGAGACTCCGGGAAAACTATTTTCGTTTACGGAAGTGTCCCGGGAGACGATTATATTTTTCCATATGTTTACACAGGAGTTTAGATTTTTCATGGTGCAAGGTTTATTTCTTTCATTCATTAAAATACGTAAATATGGACCGAATTTATCCGTTTTTGCTTTATTCGGCGGTTAAAACTGTAGAATATCTTATTCTTACGATTTTTTGATGTTACACGGAATAATTTCTCAGAAACACGCATTCTTTTCTAAATTGTATGGCTTTTTGCACTCTTTCCGAGTCTTGCCAAGGCGAACCGCATTGTTGCCTCCGATTGAATTAGCGTTTATTAAGCCTTCAAATAGACAACATAATTGCGTTATCCGCTTCGCGCTCTTTATGAAGCATCGAACTTATAGTTGTAGCAATATCAAAGTTAATAGATTGCAACGTTAATAATTAAAGATTATTATTGTTCAGTAAACTGCGTGTGGGCTGTAGGCAATTTTAACGATAGACCAAAGAAAAAAATCTTATTTCTTTATTTCAATACTGGAATGTGACATTTTTCGTATGGGAGAGACAATTAAAATTGCACATATAAATTATAAAAACAAACATGACATTCAAAATATCAGTTGTCTAATTTTATAAGGAGAAATTGGCTGTTATTCCTTTTAAACATGCAGATTTCTGACTGACTTCGCAAAAATTTTTGCGGGTACCACTAGTTTAATTATAATACTTAAATTTACATTTCTGTATATTATTTGGCTTAACAGGCTAAATTAGTGCGGTAGAATCTTAGCTCGATCGTATATAGCAGAGGTGGGCAAACTACGTCCCGCGGGCTACATGCGGCCCGCGACGGCGTTTTATGTGGTCTGCGATGCCATTAGGAAAGCGAACCGTAATACACAAAATACAGAAAATTTCATGTTTGTAGCTTAAAATCATTGCCGAAAAGCCTTTTCCAGTGGTGTTATGGGGATAATATATTATTTATTATTGATTTTCACTAATAGAATCCCTCGCATTATCTCGTATAACTTCTGATTTGAACACTAACCTGGCTCGCTGAAGCATTTTCATCTGCTAATGCGGCCCACCTAAGAAGCTGCGACAGTTAATGTGGCCCGTCACGCAAAACGTTTGCCCATCCCTGGTATATAGTAGAATGATGCAATGTTTCTAAACATAAATGAAAACGAATTTAAGACGACCATCAACTGTTGAGATTGGATGGAACCCACTTGCAATACTCGATCACGAATAAAATAAACTACAACCTATATTTAAAATCATAAAAAAACAATTTTATTTGTACATGGTAACGTTAAAAGCGCTCTGTGGTTTAGATATATGTGACAGTAGGTGATGAGGAAGATTAAAGAGGCGATATAGAGTGAGCGTACAACAGTTTTTATTAACAACCGGATTATCTCCAATACCTCCTCCCCTTTACTTTCCTCCCGCAGTTCTTACAATCTCCCCCCTCTCCTCCCTTCATCTTTTTCCGCCCTGTCCTGAACTTTCCATTGGTCGGGGATCGTGACTATGAATCACGATCACGCATTCTGCCACGGATGTGATTTTTCATTTCTCTTCTCTGAAAAAGAACCATCTCGGCGCTCATCCTCGCCTTCGTATCCCAATAACCTTCCCTCCCTTATTCTCTCTCCTTCTCCTCCACGCCATATTCTTCCTCAGTCTCTGACTCCTTTTTATTCCTCTCTGACTCCTCGTTTTCCTCATTTTAGTTTGCTTGCCTTGCCACCTAATTATTATTCCGTTCTCTATCCCACTTTTCCCTTTTCACCTTTTCTACCTTCTCAATAGTTCTTCTCTCTGCTATCCTATTTCTTCATTTTCTTTTCTTTTTCTGCATCCCTATCTTTTTCTCTTTTTAATTATCTCTTCTTCTTTCCCTTTCATCCCGTACACCGCTTTCCTTCGTTTCTCTCACCTCCTTTTCCCTCTCATCCCTTCAATCTCTTCTTTACTCTATCCTCTCTCGTCCTCTTTACCTACTATCTTTCTCACTTTCTTTCCTTACTTCTCCCTTTTATCTACCTCTTTTCTCTCACCTTGCCTTCTCTCTCCCCTCTTCTTCCTCTCCTCCCCCTTCTCTCTTCCTCCTTTCTACCTTACTTATCTTTTCCTATCATCTGTCTCCTACTCCTTATTTTCTCTCTTCTTCCATCACCAACCAACTTTTACTTCTTTTTTATCGCCTTTCTTTCCTTCCTCTCCTTTTTAGGCCTATTGTTATACCTAGAAAATGATCGTGCCATTTTTGCGAGATTTTTATTCTTATCGAACACCGAAAAGATTCTTTCGCAGTTAAAAGCGTGGATCCTAAAGCACCATTAGAGGCGTGAGTATTTAACCGCAGCAGATAAGTATCCCATCTTCCTTATCTCTTCAGTCCATTTCCAAAGACTGCGCTGCGCGCTTTATATTCCGGATGATAAAGAGGTGATGTCGGATCGGGGTATTTATCCTAAGAGCCTTATCGGTTACTTCTCTTCTGATTAATCTTTCATTTGGACGCGAGTTAATATCATTGGAGGCCCTGACCGAGCATAGGTGAGAGGAAGGCGATTCTTTGCGCTCAACGGAAATAATTCCGCGCTTTCCTGCAGATTCTGGGTTTCAACTGTTATGAGAAAAGCTTTAGCAGGATGTTCTTTCTGGGCGTGAGAGAACGTGTGTTATATGTGCATATTCCCACGGAATTGCAACCATCACTGATGTTTTTATTCCATTTATTTGCAGTAATTAACCTTCAGGGAGGTTAGTCCAAGGCCCCGTTTTTTCTGTTTCTTCTCCAGGTATATTTTTCTTGATTTATCTCGACTAAATGGTCTATTATTGCTAACATAGCGCTCGTTTCTCAAGATGCATTCGTCGTGATAGTTTTTGCGTGGGAACAGCCACATCCGATTGTATTGCGTTTCATTTTTCTTCATTACTTTAGAAATCTTTCGGCGATTTCGACCGAAATTGGTCGAGATTCTTTTATTCGATCCGATTTTTTTCAAGAGCCGTGAAACAATATCCTATTATCTCCATGGCATTATTGTGGCTTCTGTTTTTGTTTTGAGAGGAAAGGAATTAGTTAGCAATTTATAACCATGGCGATATCAGATCCAGACTTGCCTCGTCCGTTAATTTTTGGTTGCGTCACCGCCCAAACGATCTCCCATTATAAATACTGATATATATATATATATATATATATATATATATATATATATATATATATATATGGTGAGGATGTTTTACGCACTTGAAAATCTTTTTTTCAGCCGACTTTTACCTTCTGAACACGCCTAAAGACTAAGCTTTTTAAACTTAGGCGTGGGAGTAATTAAATGAACTAATTCGACTGTATAATGTTATTCACGTAAGAAAATGTAAACGGAAATTTTAGATAAAAGAGTTAGATATGTGCCTATGTAAATACAAAAAATCTCGAATCATTATCAAACACGAATTACCATTCATGATTTTTGAGCAACGCGCATGTTTTCTGAAGTGAACAATCTTATGACTTATTTAACCATTACATTTTTGAATCAGTTTTTATAAATGGGTTATCATAATTTCCTAAAGTAAAAACTTTCATAAAAACTTGCGTTAAAATTTTAATTAAACGTTCAGTCTTTAAACCTAACGATACGTTTATTTAAGACTTTTAACTCCTAGAATTTCCTTAACAAATATATGTACCGAGAACATTTTGTATTGCATTATTTTTGCCCATTAATAAATACATCACTGATTTTCGGCCCAAACTGACCATTAAAAGATATAATATTGTTTTTTAAATTATTCTTTAGGTTTCTGAAGTCGGTGGGTGCCATAAAAAGTTATCTTTTAAATTTTCAAATACAAAGTCTGTATTATCAGCATTTATAGAGGAAATTTTTTATGTAGTATATTGTGATAAATGTGGAATAATTTTCCATAATATTGTAAAATATCCCTGAATGCCTCTAGTGAACTTCATAAGGGCCTATATTTGTCTCTCTTCCATTCGTCCAACTTCTAAATATTCTCGACCGCGACTCTCGCATTACACGTGTCTATTCTGGTCCCTTTTCTTTCCGCCTTCTCATTTGTCCTCTTCTGCAGGATACCTATCTAATATTTTTAACATTCTATTTAAGTAATACATCCGCAATTCCTATCCACGCCGATCCCATTAAATGCTTTGCCACGTGCGCCTCGGCATATTATTATTCGGCTTTCATTTGCGCATATGCGCCAGGGTTAATATGTAGATATTTTAAACGTTTTTCTTCTGAGTTCATAAGAACTCCGTTTCAGCTATGCTTGGTAAAATGGAATGATTTCCCAATCCTCCAAGTGTTAAACTTTACTTAGTTACAATAATTTGTTACTAGGGGCTCGTTGCAGTACTTCCTGCAAACATTTCGAGAACCATGCGTGAAGTGGTCCAATGGCATAGTTGAACCACTTTTATTGCCAATCTCAAAATAATGATATAGCTCACACCATTTTCATAACCAAAAACACATAGTATTTACACCACCTATTTAGACACACTTACCGGTACACATTTTTGTTTTGTTCACTATTTCTGATGGTACAACAAATCGAATGTTCTATGGTTTGTTTAATATCAAGTAATCATTATAAATGCTCCTGCCATTCATCAAATATCTTCCTTAATTATCAAAAGAAATTAATCACAAACATTATCAATATAGTAATCAGCGTTAAACTACATAATAAAATTTACAAACGAAACGATATTGTCAATGTACGCGTGAAATATCTTTGAAATATTAAGTTGTCCATAATTTCAAAGAATTGGAGTCGTTTCTGATTTCAAGTTTCTTTGCTACGTCTTTCGTTTGTTTTATATTTACACGAAACTTTTCACATAAATTTTCAATCGTTATTGTCTTTGATGCGTTTGTTTCATTGTAAGCTCAGTGCAAATGCACTTGAAAGACCGAGTTCAACAATGCAAAAGTCGGATATCAACAATGCCATCAACATTAGGAAACTCCTTTATGAAATGTTGAAAAATCGGAAAAAATGGAATATAAACTTTAAATATGAGCAAACACAAACAACAGAATAGAAAGTAAGAATAAGAATAATTTTTTTCTACGTGGAATAGTATAAATTTCGAGTGAAAGTCTCGATCGTAAATTATTTTAAAATGTTAAAGACTAAGGTCATAGTATTCCAGCCGATTATGTGTTAATGAAATGGAAAAACGAAAACTTTCCTGATATCGTACCCATGATTTTTCGGGAGACGATTACCTGCATAAAAACTGCAAGAGTTTGTGTCGAGTATTCAGGCGAAAGATTTATCGAAATCGAGTCGACCGTTCTTGACTTATTTGCGTTTATACTGGGAGGTGACGTCACTCGAGACAATCTGTTTTTATCCTTCATGCGTTTTATTGCAAGCTCAGTGCAAATACTCTTGAAGTTCGAGTCTAACAATGCAAAAATCCGAGATGAACAATGCTACCCTAGCAACCTCCTTTTTGAAATGTCGAAAAACCGGAGAAAATTGAATATAAACTTATAATATGAGCAAACATTTAATTAAACAACGGAATCGGCGGTAAGAATAAGAACCTTCATTTCTTTCTGCGTAAAATGGTATAAATCTGGAGTCATAGTCTCGATTGTAAGATATTTTAAAATGTTAAAGAATAAAGGTCTGCAGATCGTATTCTAGCCGATTACGTGTTAATCAAATGTAAAAACGATAACTATGCTGGTATCGAACCCATGCCTTTCCGGGAGACAACTTCCCACTTAAAATCTGAAAGAGTGTGCGCCGAGCATTCAGGCGAAAGATTCGTCGAAATCGAACTGGTCCTTCTTTACCAGCGAAGCGGTAATAGCGGAATGCCTTATGGGCACATCTGATCCGTCCGTCTGTCGTAACTTTCATCTCCTAAGTCGCTGGACGGATTTTAATTAAATTAAGTACTAGTAATCCTTATTCAAATTTATCGCCCAATTTTGATTTTTAACTGAATCCGTCAATTAGAACTTTCACTTTACCTAAATAGTACTCGTATCTCGTTAAATGGCATCCGTTAAGCAACTATTAAATAACATTTTTCTATCTTTAACCCTCATATAAACTAATGTATAGATTTTTAAAAAATATTCGAATAGAGACATCATTTACCACAAAAGGGTCGGCAGACCACATAATTACGACTAATAGTTTCGGAGATAAAAATTTAAGAACCGCCCAATCTTTCGATGCCTTTTTATACGAATTTTCCATAAAGAACTCCTTTGAAATATCTGTGTATTCCATTTTTGGAGTATACTTTTCCATCTTGCTGTTAATTATTATCGCTTTCAAGGCCAACAGGCACTTTGCCGGGTCAGTACCTATTGATTTCTGACGAGGCTGACCTTAACAGCAGCAAGTGCCACTGCCGATCAAATCTTCTCGGAGCACGTGAGTTTTTCGACGAATACGTGAAAGGCACTGTCCGTTTCGCTTAGCGGTGTAGAGTGTATATGTTAATAAAGCAGTTGGTTTAAAGTAAACAGTGAGCGTTAGTTGGGAATTAGTTATCGTGCTGTAAAAACAAAGGAGGGTCTCGCTTCTAAGATGGAAGTGGTAAACAGCTAATCAGTTTCAAGCAGTTTGATTCGGGGAAACGGCACGTGCACGAATGCTTTCTTGTCCGTTTTAAAAATATGCCTTACCCTTTCTTTTTAACTTAAAATCATCCTTTAATTAATTATCCTGCTCACTTCATGGCTATAATCTAATCGACAGTCAATATAACTCCATCCGTTTTTTAGCATAGTACTTAACGTGACTGCTGCTTTCTTTCTTCCATTCGTTTATATTTTACTACGGTGGTTATATAAGTCATCATATAAATAAATAAATAAATAAATATAATAAAAGGTCAGATCTTCTAAATATTTGTACATGTATATGCGGAATGCTTATGAAATCCTGAATGGTAATTGGAAGTATGGTCTTGAGAAATGTTAATTATGATGGCAACTCGCATTTTTACATTCATTAATTTTGAATGGGAAATAAATTAACATAAACCAACTATCAGACGTTTTTCCTATATTTTTGTAAATTTTAATTTAATATGCCTATTGGAGCAAGAACAATTAACCCTGTAGAAGAATAGCATTATTTTCAGAACCTTTGCTTTAGGATCTCCAAGGTCTATACATTTTAACTTTTCAAATATTATTGCTATAATTCAGCCTTATGTGAGTGTATGCCGAGAAGAATGGTTTCGAGTTATTAGTCCGTTTGTTTGAGAATAAAACGATTATTTTGGTGAAAAACTTAAGCATTGCTACTGCTTATTTATGTACATTGTTACTATTTTCCAGTTTTTACGCTGACAGAGATAAATGTTGGCTTTCTTTTGAGGATCGACCGTGTGTTAATTAGCAGATTCTTTTGTGTAAATACATATCTTCACATCTATTCATCCTTTTCTAAAAATGCTTCTTCTTCGAATTCTCAGAAAGGCTTCCAAATTCCTTGTCATCCTGCCTTTACCAACCGCTTCATTCTACTCCCTTTTTCTACTTGCCAATCCTCTCCTTATCTACCCGACCTAGCACCCATATGCCCAACAGTGCATTTCTCACCTATCAACCCCCACCCATCACTCTTCCCACCCACCAACATATTCCCACGTACACCGACACCCTACTAAACTCCACCCACAACCTCCAATCTCCTCCAAACCCATACCCAATACTTCCCCCCTCGCATAACCACCCTTTGATATCAATTCCCTCCTCTTTCCGTCCGACAACCATGTCTTCCCACATACCAACCCAACACACTCCCTCCTTTTCCTCCTTCCACACAATAAAAATCCAATGCCCATAAAATCCTCATCCACTCTGCCCACCCACCCCCTCGAGTATTTCTCCCTCTGACCGTGCTTCCACCTGCCTACGCCCCTTACCAACCCCTTATCCCTCCTCCCACCGCCTCCACAACCTCCCCTACCACCCCCACCTGCCGGGTCTAGAGCCTGGTTAGCCCATCCCTCGCGTCTCCGGCAACCTCCAGTGCGTACCACCTCCTCATCCCGATAGCACGCTTGTTTGAGTATAACGCCGAGAATTGGCAGAAATAAAGAGCAGTTTAGCCCATTTACAGCATATTGTCGTCAAGGATGTGTCATAAATCGGCTTCTCTCAGAAATCGGAGTCTGTTTTAATCGAGAAATACGTCGTTTCTACCGCGTTCTCTCCGCTGTTCACATTTCCGATACTAACCACTCGATCGAGAAATTTACTTTTCCGATCGAATGGTTCGACATCGCCTTGTAATTGCCATCAACACTAGCCTCTCTCGGGCCCTTGACTCCAAGCCGTCGGGTTGGCAACTCTGTCAGCCATTGATGAAAGCCAGGGGGGAGGGCGGTCGGTGGGCGGGGAGAACCGGTCTCTTTGGCCTCAGGGCAGAGGTGTCCGAGAGAGAGAGAGAGAGAGAGAAAAGGAGGTAGGAGAAAGAGGAAAGGGTTGAAGAGAGGAGGAGAGAGAGAGACAGTTGAGGCCCTCAAGAGACGGTTGGGAGGGAGAGAAAGATGGAAGGAGGAAGATGAGGGGAAGGAAGGAAGGTGGGGACGGAATGAGAAAGGCAGGAGAAGAGAGTTCGTGAGAAGGAGAGCGCGGAGAGAGGTGAAGGGGAGTGGTGGGAGGGAGAGAGAGGCGGCGAGGGCGTGGGTGTGGGCAATGGAGATCGAGACTGGAAGGTTGCAGTGCGATGCGAGGATGCAGGAGTCTTAAAAATGACGAGTTGTTGTGGAGGGCGGAGGTGGTGCAATCGGGCGGCTCGGAGGGGAGGGGTGGAAGAAGAGTGGTGGGAGGGAGGAAGAGGAGTGGTGGGAGGGAGGAAGAATAGTGGTGGGAGGGGGAGGATGAGGGATGGGTCGGAGGGCCGCCTTTTACACGGCTTTGGAGAGAGCCGGCGGATCCTGCTCGTAGTATGGACCAAACTTCCGTGTATATGCGGTCATCCACCTTAGCCCCTTTGCCAGCGAACCGCTTCCCATGAATTTGAAGTTCGTTTGTAGCGAAGCCGATAGGGAAAGTCAAGGCTTCTACCGCGTTCCTGTAACAGCGCGCTAGAAAACACATTTTGTATTCGCTTTTATATTATTTGTATCATGTAATTTCATATGATTATGCGGATGAGGCCGCAGCATAGGTATATTCGATCTCTGGTCTTACCCCAACGATTGACGTTGGTATCTCCTATTTCCGTAAAAAATATTTGGGTAAACCAAGGTGACAGGAAACAGCATTTCAGCTACACTGTAGCCTTCGTCTATGAAATTCTCAGATTGTCGATTCTAATAAGACTCATAAATATGACTGTTATTGTTTACTTGAAATACACTTGAACTTTTTATGGCTTGTTAGGTTGACTTCATCGTTTATTAGTGGTGTCGATAAATTTCTTTTCTTCTCGATTAAAAGGTCGCCGGTTAGAATGTTGCCGCAATTTTTTGTCCGCCGTTATTGTGAGTGCGCTTGGCTTAGTTGGAGTTATAGTATTAATTAATGAAAGAGTAATTAAATAAAATGACCGTAGTTGAGGTTTGATTGAACTGCAGAGCTTGAAGAAAGTGCGGAGAAATAATATTATTGGATAGTCGAACCTCGATGGTAGAGATACATAAAATATGAGTTACATAACTTTAAGTAAACTCAAAGAAATCCTGAGAATTAAATATACTCTTTAAGACACTCAAATAATTTGATTAAGGACATGTGTAAAGACATAATTATTGACCTCTTAGTGATTTATATTTCAATTTATATGCGCTCTAGTCAACGAAGCACAAACCGTTGTTTATTAGTGACTGATCAAGTTCGCGCAGGAACATGGAAAAATATTTCAACTATCGAGGGAAAAACTCATAACTCCTTCGACTCCGTTCCTTGTTCGTAAAATTAAACATCCTGACGATCGCTACCCCTATCCTTCCTCGAGATCGAGAAATTCCATCTTTCCAGCCAGACGAAATAATTTATAGTCCGTCGTCCAGTATCCAAGTCTCTCCTCGTCCTCGATTTCTTCTGTGCTCACATCTCTCTCCATCTGACGCTTATCAACTCCTTCGAACAGATCGATCCTGCCATTAATCTCACTCGCATGACCGGAAGCATTGAGCTAACCTCAACTTCATACTCTGAGTTATATCTCCAAGTATGCTTCTATAACGTGTATGTATAGGATGTGACGTTTGTTATTTACTTTAAGCTACTCTTTTTTGATCTCGATTCCTTTCCAGGATAATAAACTCCATGTTTGCTGGAAATGTCGAGGGACGATATTTCTGACCGTACAGAGATTTTTTTCTCACTCGTGTCCTAATCCTTGACTTTCTTTCTAACGACACCATTCACTCCGAAAAATTACACCTACCTTTTGAAACGGTGTTTTATATGAGGAATTAGCGAATGCCTGTGAACTGGCGTCTCTATCAGAAAGGTACAAAAAACCATCCTACTTTTTTCTCGAGGAAAAAAGACCATTTTCTTTCCTCATTCCTCGGAACTCCGTCTAAAAACACAAAGAATGAAAGAAAATAGTCTCGGATTAAGGCCACGACTTGTGTCATGGTATAACCTCTTTTGCGCTAAAACTCCTCTTAAAAAATGTTCTGTCGTTTCCTTAATCTAATCAGCGTCCATGGTGTATTCCCAGCGCGCCACTTCACTACGGTGAACTTGTTTGCGTAATGATTCTAAATAAGGGCACCCGTTATGTATTATCCTTACTCTTATTCTTCTTTCCTTTTCTCTCTAATCTCCAAACAATGTCCAGCGGGATGGGCAAAATTTTATTTAAAAGGAAACCTTATTCATTAAGCCAGTTTCCCAATTAATTAAACTTTATTCCAACTGCCAAAAAATACTAATACTTTGAAGTCCATGCAAGTTACGGAAATTGGACTTTCTCTAGGTGAACGACTACTATCCACCCTGGGTTTTTCCTTGTATTTCTTTACAATTTTATCACTTCTTAGTACAAATTTTCAGTTTTAAATATTTTAGAAGATCAAATAAATCAAAAATAATAGCCTACGTAGAGGTATTTTAAAATAAAACGCAATTCTTAAACTGCTAGAGAAATACTGGTTAAACTCAGGAATAATCGAATTTTTATTCTTTATCATTAAACATGAGATCGATTTTAGGGCAGCGATAAAGAGGTTCGTCATTTTTAGAGCTAATAAGGACCATTGTAGTAGAACCACTGCGACAAGTGAAACTTTCAGGGATATTTTTTATGCATCCCTTGCCATACACCTATCTTATGAACTGCTGGGTAAAATGTAAATTTATGTGCAGTAAATCTTGCTGTATCTACAATAAGAACTGCGGCCCGATCTGTATGATGAAAGCCGTAATGCGGCCCCTGGTTTTTTCAAACGGATGACCACTGCTCTAGTCAACTAAGTGTTCGTGATTCCCACTGGATAATAGTGGTCCATTCGCGTTCTTCCGTTCTCCTTCCCCACTGAATCCATATCACTGCCATTCCTTCAAGTCCGTCTGTTTTCCTTTAATTCAAGTCTATCTCTCATCTTCCTTTTGGCTTCTTTTTTCACGGCCATAGGTTTTTCCTATGTTATCTCTTCCTCTCCTTTAGCCAAGTGACCGAGATAGGTTTTTCTATTGACTGCGCATCGTTAGAAAAGTCACGTCAGTGTGTAAATTTACTGCGACGTGTTTTTATATTTGGACGTCAGTCCATTCAAGGAAACGTCTGCGTCATTCTTCATCTTCCCATTTAAATTATTTTTATTGTTCTTTCTCTTTATCGTTTACTTGACGCCCACGAATAAAGCTGCAGCAAAGGACTTGCAACCGAGGATTTTTCCACTTTTCCTCATTTACCCTTCTCTCCATATTCAAAATATCGGTACAGTATACTTTGCAGAAACATTCTCATATACGTGTCTGGTCTCAGTACACTCTTTACTGTCTGAAAGGAACCCTTACTGTTACAAAAACAACAAAACCGCGGAAAATGTTTTTTGCACGTAAACGGTATAATATATTGATAACCTCATATATGTGAAAATCAAACTTGTTAAATAGTTACACATACATAAGTATAAAGTATTATGTGGAAGCCACAGAGGCGCTGAAACATTATTGCTGGACGAAGGTTGTTGAGGGACACCAGAGTACTTACTGGTGAGAGCTGGGCGGTAGCTGGGGGAAAAACTGGATATATTATAATATCACTGGACATTATATAATTATTTTTTTGGGAAATATGGCTTATGTAGTAGTTTATGACGTCAAGCTCTACGACTGAATGAATATTTATCACAATCGTTAGAGTCGTTTTTTAATAAATCAGCATTTTGTGAAAATCGACAAGAATAAACTACTACCCTTCATTGCTGCGCTATGTCGTTCATCTCTTCAATTCTTTTCTGAATAATAGCATCTGTATACACAAAACATCATTCGATATCGTTTAGCCGTTTAGACCAGCGGTGTCCAACGTACGGCCCGCGGGCCGGATGCGGCTGTGATGAGGAAACAATCCGAAAAATTTTACACAAAAATGCAAACGCTTTTATGAAAATATTTGTAATAAACCTTTTAACATTGAAATTTTAACCATACTGACTTAATTTTCGCTTATATGGCACCTCAAAATGTAACTACCTATTTAAACTCTAATCCGGTCCGCCGAAGAATTGACAACTTCTAATGCGAACCGCCGAAGGGTTCGCAACCAGCGATGCGGCCCGCTGTGTAGAATAGGTTGGACACCACTGGTTTAGACTAGAACCGCTCACAGCCAGACAGACAGACGGCATGACAAAAACAACATTTTTGGACTAAAACGTGCATTTCCGTCAAAATATCGAAGTCAATTTTTTTGCAATTACTACACTTACGTATATGAGAAAGTAAAAAGAATATATCAATTTCAGCTCAACACAAATGAAAGTGTTGGTGAAGTGTGTATGCAGATAGGCAGGCATATGCAGGACAGCTCAATCATTATATCAAACAAATGCCTTCTAGAGGATTGAATGATCGGAAAATTACTGCTGAGGTCGGCTATCTCGTAGCCGATATTTCCGTATGTTTCCCTCAGCCGTTTTACAGCGGTACGAGTTAATTATATCGTTAATTTTCCCCTCAAAGGGTTATTTGTTGTGTCTCTTAACCTTAGTTTCTTGTTCTGAACTTCTTTCTTCATAGTCAATGATCAAGTCAAAAAGCACGCAACTTAATTGAAGTTAATCAACGAGTTGATACACCCACCTGCAGTGCTCTTTTTATTTTGTTTTTTGTATTTTAAACATTTTACACAATTAACTTTTTTTAGATAATGTATATAGCAGTCCCGTTATAAAGAAAAATAAGATTATCGACATTTTATTTCATTGATAAAATTCGTAATCTTTCGTCCAATTTTTGCGGCTGGTTTATGTTATGTTACTGCTTTTACTTTGTAATTAATTTACAACTTTCTCTACTTTATTAAAAAGCAATAGAGTATTCCCTCGATTTATGCAATTTCACTTATTCGCGTAACAGTTTTCAATGTTCGCGGAAGGTAAATTTCACTTATTCGCGCCCGCTGACCGCATTACAGCGCGCGAGGAATTAACTGGTTTCTACAATATTTTGGTCTTACTTACAATACCGTAGTTAACCTATGACCCAAAACGTGAACTGAAATGAGTGCTGAGAAAGGTGTGAAAAGTGCAAAATAGTTAATTTCCCCATAAGCAAGGCCGGTCCTAGACGTGTGCCGCCTCACTCGGTCGGAGGCTTCTGAGCGGCAGCCTTCGGGTCACTACTATTATATGCAATCCACTTATAAACGTTCTTAAATGCGTACTTTAAAGCTAAATAATGGTCCAAAGAATAAAGATCGCGTATATGGGATAACGCATAAACAGAACACGCGTAAATCGAGAAACATCTGCATTTGGTTAAGCTAGGCGGCCAAATTTATCCTTATGACCGACCTTGTCCATAAGCTTTTAGAATTTTATCGAAAAACTATGCCCTTCTATCTCATCTTCTCTTTAGGGATGTTTTAAAGTGATTGACATAATAAATGATTGATGATATTTGAATCATTTTTTTGTGGTGAAAATTGTTTTTGTTTTTTCCTGAGCAAGTTTTTGTGATGCGAATAAACGGAATGTAGTCCGGAAAACTGTATCACCGGCTTCGATCTTACTTTCACGCAATTATATCGCAAGCGAACCACGAAAAAATCAACCTTTACCAACGTCATTGAATGGGTTGACATTTTAATCATAAGGGAATTCCATAAAGGAATACTTTATAGTTAAATATTGCTCATAAAATATATTTTCATTTTTATTTTCGCAATTGTCGTCTTGCATGCACTAAGAATATAAATAAGATGGAATTGCGTATCTCGATAGCGGTATATTCCGGTGATTTTAAGTGCCGTTGCCCGTTATCGCTGTAATAAAGATAACACTTTTATAATAAAATAAAAAACCTTTGATCCGTGTGATATCTGAGGTCAGACGCAAATTACTATTATCGAGAAACATTATTATAAATAAACCAACAACACAAATGAGAACTATTGGGAATGTTTGATGATTTGCGTCTCTTCCACCCACCAGCTTGTTGAATTTTAGGGCAATTGTTGAATTTAAAGGCATAAATGACTTCGTCTCAAAGAGCTTTTATCCTTATTGAAAAGATTTATTTTGATGTAGAAAATAAAAATCCGAGAAGTGATGTAGAAAATAAAATGAGTGTATAATCTAATTTTGAACCTGTAACTTTATTATAATGTTATCATAAATGTGTGAAATTACTTTGTATTTTTTTAACTAGTGTAAATGTCAATCAAAAATTACGAGATATAAAATTTTATGTATTTGTCTATTTTGTTGCTTGTTTTTTAAAAGAAAGACTACAATTCTTTGTAAGTAACTTTTATTTAATGAAATATAACAGAATGAGATTCGCTTTTATTATAATAGGATTATTCTCGACGTTTTCCGCCAGTTTTAACGATGAAGTGCTTACGCTTTGTTTCTATCCCTTTCAGAAATGATAAAATTAAAATGGCAAAATGTTTTAATAATCTCAATAAGAGGATGATATCAATTATTTATCTTCTCGTACCGGTTGTGAGATAGTTGATTTTATCGTCTCACATCACAGTTGCGGCCAATATGACAAGCGATATTTTTAATTAGTATCAAACATGGATTCATTTGTTCATATAATTAAAGCAGTACTTTTAACAATTATTTGTATAACTTGCTCTTCTAAAGAGGGGTGTTGGTTGTTAACTCTAAATAATGATAACTTAAGATCTTTAAAGTCTCAATACATTAATTCCATCAATTCAGGAATTATTAATCTACATTGCATTGTCTCTCTCTCCTTTTCAGTCGCAAGAACTCCATTGTGCTCCGAACTCAGCTATCTGTTAGGGTGCATGCAGTCATCGGTGAGTTGGAAAGGAGTTGGGAAGGAGGGGCCCCGTGCTATTGCTCTCTCGCTCCCTCTTTTCTCCTTTTTCTCCTCCAAGCTCGTCGCAGAGCCTTAGGAAACCACCAACCGTTATGCGTCAATACTCGGAAAAGACGCTGCATCGGTCGTTTCGATTCTCCTTTAAATTAGGCGTGTTTGATCATTTTCTTCATTAAAAACTACCTCGTTATCATAAGTGGTTCTTTTCTCTTTATTAGCATTGGCACAGTCCTTTTTCTGAGCCCTCAAGTTCCTCTCGGTCGCCCCTCTCTCTTCCTGCATCCCTTCGATTTTTTCCATTTGTCTACCCTCTTGTCTACCCAATTTCTGCCTATCTTATTACTCCCTCGCAGCTCCCCCTCTCGCCCATCACTCCTTTTCCCCGCTTCCTCACACACACACAAACCCTATTGCCTCATAACTTGAACTCCCAGAACTTCTTTCTCTTTTTTCCTCCCTTCTTCCTCCATCCTGTTCATCTCTCTCTCCTTTTCCATTTAGTTTTACAATCCGTCCGTCCGGGTATAGCTCTCTTCTTTCTCCTTTCTCGCCAACATAAGCTATTGTGGCGTGTCGCTTGTAAGTTTCCACGTGATGCTACTAAAAACCTATGACTGGCATTACCTCGTGAAGAAAATGATGTCAAATTAAGTAAGCATTATTTTTAGAAAGAGGCGTCTCCTTGCAGGGAGTGTAATGGGAGTAGGCCGCGAAGATGTTTTTTTCATTATTTCCTCCGTTTTCTTGTCGAATCAATCTAAAAGCTTCATATAAATCAAACCTCTGCTTAAAAATCACGCGGCGTCTTTTTTTCACCTAAACTTCTTCGCAGTTTTCTCGTTTTGTTAGACTTTTGTAGAAGTCCTCAAAGATTCTTCTTGAATTTCCTCACTCGTATGCACATCCTTAATGAAAATTTAAAATTATGTATAGATCCGGTCATCGACTTTTCACAGCACTGAATAAATCTTTTCCTCGTTAGAGTATTTATCATTTTTTGCGTGCTAAGTGCTGTATAAGGGAAAAATTTTCGTTTTTAAAGTTTTTTTCGCGTCACACATACGACGCAACTGTCAGCAGTAACAGATTTTTTAATTAACTACTTGATTTGGTTGCTCTAAAAATATGTACTGTTTGTACTTTTAATATAAACTTCTATTCTAACGGTTTTATGAAGTAATTGACGTAAATTCAGAACACGATTCTCGTGTAGCCAATGAAAAATTCATCGCATTGCAATTTCAAAAGGATTTATCAGTGAAAGTATATTATTTCTTCACAGTTTTAAGGTATGATTTTTAATGAAATTTACAAGACCTCAATACAACGTTACTCGTTAATTATTTAGGCTTGAACAGCAAAATCTTATTCAATTTTCAATATTTTTGTGAAGTAAATCAGTTTTAATATAGGCTCAGGCCCGAAACAGTGTGAAATTTGAAAAAAAAATTGCTACTCAGATTAAAGGCTGCGATGCTTTATCAGGGAGCCATTCATAAAAAAATAGACCAATTTCCGATATGTTTCTTTCTCTCTCCAAATTTGCAGAGAAGCTGCTCAACTCCGAGGGACGGGAGCTAAGGAGGGCGCTATTCTCTCTCAAACAGATCTTCCAGGTGAGTGACCAAAGGCTTGGATCCTTTCTCCTAAGTTGGCCTTCCCTCCATCCCATACCGACATAGACTTTTGTACCGGTGGCAGATCCATTGGGGATAGAGCGATCTGTCCCCTCTTGGAGATTCCCATTGCCCTTCACTGAATACATATTGAAACCCATCCCGCGTGAAATTCCTCGATTCTGCTCATATTATGTCCATAGGGCAAGGGAAATAACGATTCTGACTTGGTAGAGATTTTCACAAGGAAGGGTTGTCAACAGTGGTGGATTTAAGAGGGGGGAGGGACGATCGCTCCCTCCCCCTTTGGAAGTTTCTGGTTCCGCCCCTAACTAATGCGTATAAAACTGAATTTAAGGGAATATATTATTTTAAATGATATCTAAAAAGGCAATACAAAATTTTACGTATTTCCACGTGAAATAAACATTACTGATAAATTTCGCTCTAAATATTGAGATCCAGCCTTTTCTCGTGTCTAAACAAGAATCGAGATATTTTTGAAGCTCCTTGCATTTTATCTGCCTTATTGGGACTTAAATATGGCGTTCGTTTTTGTTTCCGGCCGTTCGAGTAAAAATTTCGCTAAGTTATTATCTGCAGAACTTCAGTTTACCCTTCACCTATTTATTAGAATATATCTCATAATGAAGCTCTATTGTCATTTGAAATAGATATGGGATTATTTACATAATTAATTAATTTTAATTGCATTCACTATTTACTTGCAAAATAATGCCTTTAAACGAGCAATTTCTAGGTAGGTTTTTAGTGCTTTTTGTCAATGCTGAAAAGCACTATTATCTTCGTGATGTCCGTCCGTACGCATATATCAGGGAAGAATTGGCTGAACCGATTTCAACCAAATTTAGTACATAGAATCTTCACATAAATATATGACTAAAGTGGCATATTTAGACCAGATCGACTCAGCAGGGGTCCCACAATTGCAAAATTAAACTTTTCAATAATAATGAATTTCGAAGGAATTGGCTTAACTGATTTCAACGAAATTTCGTTTCAAGAACGTGTACAACATTTAAAAACAAAATCAATATTTTTAATGCTGATATAGAAATCAGGGCTGCCACAATACAAGTAACAAAAAAATTCTTTTTACAAGTATTTGTGTTGAACTGTTAGCATCGATTTCACCCTAAATTAAAATTTGTGATTTACACATATATACAAAACCATAATAGCATATTTGGGCTGGATCAACCAAACAGGGGTACCACACTTACAAATTAAATTCTTTCTGTAATTACGTATTTGGAAGGAATTGCCAGAACGGATTTCAACTAAATTCTGTATATAAGATTTGTACAACATACCATAATGAAATCAAGATGTTTAAAGCGGAGATAAAGGTCAGGGCTACCACAGTAGAAAGTAAAATAATATTAATTTTACACGTATTTCTAGAGAACTGACCTAATGGAGTTTAACCAAATATTATCTTTATATAAATAAATAACCAAAATAACATATTCAAACCGGACGGACTAAACAGGGCTACCACAATATCAAGGTTAGATTTTTTCTGTAACTATGAATTTGGAAGGTATTGGCTGAACGGATCTCCAAGAAATTTCGTTTGTAGGACGAGTATAGAATGGAAAAACGAAATGAATATGTTTAGAATCGATCAAAAAAGCAAGGCTACCACAATATAAGGAAAAATAATTTTCTGATTTCAAAGCAAATACGTTAGTACACGATTAGTATACGAAAAGCACTTCTGTATCACGGGAAACCCGAGTACACACGTACTCGTTTATATATCGCAATATCCGTAACGTTTCGGCTGGTTCGCCCATCACCAGAATCTTTTTTACGATATTAAAACATAAATCATCCGTACGGCTAAAACCTCAATCGTTCAAAGTTATTCTGCCCCTTTCCAGAGTTTTTGTTCTATTAATTATTTAAAAATGATATTTAATAAACATTGCGTTTACTAGTTCTATAAAGATTTCATTTCTCATGCAAGAGAACGCTATCAGTTGAATGTTTTATAATGTTATTGCCTGTCGAGGATGATTCTGTAATAAAGACACGTGATTACGGTCACCAGTTTTTTCATCACGACGCCAAGCAGTGGGCACTTTATCGCATTATTTTATATTTAACTCGCTTATTTTCATCCGTCGACCCCACTTCCTCTCGTTTTCCCTCTCCCCCCTTTTTTCTTACCTCATATTACTCCCACATCTCTTTCCTGTCTCATACACGTTTCCCTTTTCCCTTCTCTATCCTAACTCGTCTTCCCTCGCCCTCCCTTCTCGTCCCTTTATAAAACCCATCCCGCTTTCCTTCCATAACTTCCTTCCCCTATTTCTCACTCCGCCCATCCTCCCTCCCTCTTCCCTTACTTCGCTTTTCCCCGTCTCCTGCCGTTTACGCAGACCGGAGAAGAATTTCCGGGGAAAAAATCCTTCTCGTTAGTGAACTCAGCGCATGTAATTTGTATGAATTTAGATTCGCTTCTTTGCCTCGACTCTAGCTAAATTGATTCGTTCCGCCGTCGGCCGTCGTAGAGAAAAGCTGTTTAGGAGACATTTTCTTTCTATTACGCAAAAAAACGACATCCTCGCGAATATAAATGTTGTCAGTGTAATCAATTAAAAATATTCCTTAATTTAGACTGCTTTTATAAAAGTGTGTTGAAATGCAATGTGAGATAAAAAATAACGTCTACTCAAAGATTATGCCATCAGCGGTGACGTCTGCAAGTGAATTATTTTCCTGGGCGAATTTATTTATTTGTGTTCACGTATGATTAATTAGCTCATTAATGGCGCTTCATGGTCTCTTAAAATAATAATATCTTCAACAAAATGACAAACTTAGACAACTAGGACTCGAACCCGTGACTCTAACATTATAAGATATACATCCTTTTAACAAGAGGAAAAGTTTTAAAAATATTTTCGCAAAAAATTTTAATATAATGGGTGAGTGAGGTCTTCTTAAATTCATTTCACGTGCAACATAGCAACTAACCTTTAGCTTAATTTTATTTATTTATTTATTTATAAACAAGGACTCATAGACAGCACAAGGCAATTACACTGAATATCAGAAACGATTTAACAATATTGAAATAACAACAACAAAGACAATCACATACAACCATGACCAAGGCGGGACTCGAACCCGCGACCCTAGCATTGAGGAGCCAGACGCGCTAGCCGCCCCTCTGCCGAGGCCGTCAAAAATTATAATTAATTATAATAATTATGATTAAAATAGAAATTTTCCATCCTGACTTTTCTAATATTTTGTAATCAGTTTTTATAACGCGCCTGGTTTCCTCAGACTTTCATCGTGAGTTAAACTAGCTTTCATTTCCTAGAAACGTACGGTACCGTAAATGTGAAAAAATTGGTCGTAAAATGGAATATTAATTCCCGATCGCCTTTTTTTATCCCTCGCGGGAGACTCAGAGACAATGACCACGGAGTTTCGTGATTCACGGTTAGTGACTCATTCCTTATCTCTTATATTGCCGCAGTGTACCAGCTCGTGACCCCTTTCCTTTCTCTCCACGCCCTATCGTGACTGCGTGCGCGTGCGTGCGTCCCTCCAGGTCCTCTAACCCTTCCCCTCACAGCTTTTTGAACCACCTTTCCATTTTGCCGTGAATCAGTTGTAGTCTTTTATATATTAGATCGCTCAACCTTTTATCCCTAATTGCATCGCCAGCGTCGCTATTTGTTTTCCTTGTTTTTTCTTCTCCGTGGCAGCTTATTCAATTCGTTTCGAAGTGTGAGAAACTTCTCTTTTTTACATTTTTTTCTCTTCTAAATAGTCTTTTCTCTCTCTTCTCCGCTTCGGCCGTGTGCAAAGGGGAGGAAATGCAAATTATCGATTGTTTAAGAGTCGTTTTTTTGCGGCGGGAACATTAAAAAAAATAACGTCTTCCGTGTAAGGGGGGGGAAGGCATCTAAACCGTCTGGTTCCCAGACGACACTGCGAAAAGAGGAAATAAAGGAGACGAAGGGATGGGGTGAGGAGGAGGATGCGACTTTAAGTACCCTTTTCCGCAAGCTCCACTCCTTCCCTCCTCTTTCCGTCTCTTTCTCTCTCTCTCTCTCTCTCCCCCTCTTCCCCTCCGCCTTCTCCTTACACAGCAGGAAGGTTCACGCCGGAATTAATCAGATTGCGTATTACGAGGTGATCGATTTTAATCGTCGTCGAGTTTCGTGCCTTTTGGTCGGTCCATGTTTCAACACCCATCCCTTCCCTTTCATCTTCTACCCTGTCTGCTACTTCTACTTTAGGGATTGTCTAGGATCCGAATTCTATTCCTATCTAGTTTCCTGTTTCTCTAATATCCCATGGGCGAAAGCACCTTCAAACATTTCCTTCCCTCTCAAAATGTGTCCCAAACCGCTTCCTGTCTATGTTTGATCTCGTCGATTCAAACTTCTCTCCTCTCCGACTGCATTCGGTAATCCGCCTGTTTACTCCGTCCTCCAGCTTATTTTCTCTGTTCTACAGCGCTCACCCATCTCTAAAGCTTATAATCCATGCAAATTCTTTGACTCATTAGTGTTAGATCGATACACTACCATGCTCCTTATCAAATATTTTTCTCGCTAAGGTATTATTGTCTCTTGAGCGAGACGCTTACATGCCTCGTCTTATTTTAATAACTTCTTTTTTTATTTTCTATCTGACTATCCGCATTAGTAGAATTTTATTTATTTATTTGTTTACCAAATTTTGTGAAGAGTATCTCATGGAAAATTACAGTTTGATGACAGGTTTGATTCCGTCTTACCAATAAGGAGAGAACTTTTTTTGGAAGTTTCTCAAAAATTATTTTCGTGAAATCTTAATCTTCAAAAGAAGTAATATTTTACATTTTTAAGCAACAAGGAAAAGTGCACTCTATAAATGGAATGCACAGACATTTCATAGGAAATCTTTATTGGAAATGCGTATAAAACGGTAACGAATGATTGGGCGGTTCTGAAATTTTTGCCTCCGAAACTATAAGTTGTAATTATATGGTCCCGCTGACTTTGTTGTAGTAAATGTTGTCCTTTTTTCGGATAAATTTTTTAATCTATACCTCACATCATATAAGAGCTTGAAAGAGAAAAACGTGGTTTATTAATTGTTGTTTTCCAAGAGAATCGTCGTATCGACCGATATAAACAAAATATATGATGTTATGCTTGGAATTTTCCAGAATTGTTATCTCCGAAACTATAAATCGTAATTATGTGATCTCGTGGGTTTTTATGGTACATGATGTCCTCTATCCGAATATATTTTTTAATCTATACATTACAGATCATATAAGGACTGGGGAGATAAAAATGTTATTTAATTGTTGCTTGACGGATGCCATTTAACGAGATGCGAGTATAAGTTTATTTAGCCCGGGAGTAGGCGCGCAGGGTGACTGAGTCACCCCAGCAATGTTTACACTACACCCATCCACTCGTGAGGCATGTTTATTCCCTAAGATAATCAGTACCTTTCTTCCGAACTCTCTTGATCATATTTATATCACTTTTAGGTCTCTCTAGGGTAGTCCACGACCTTGGCATCTCCGATTTCGTTCAAATTTTGTGATGATAAAGAACATCCCTAATTATGTTAAATACCAAAGCAGTACGACCTCATATTAATAAATTTCGGATAAAATCGAGGATAAAGTATTGCGTGTTACTCTTATGCATTTTGTATGACCCTCCACGACGGAGTCACGGTGGAGTGGTTAGTACACCTAGCTTGGCAATGTAGCTTTTTGCCGGTTCGAATCCTATGTTAAATTTTTTCATTTTTGTTTTGCATTATCTTGTCATTTCTTTCTTAATATAATGATGTTATATTAGGGCTCACAAATTTTTATTAATTTTTTTGCATTTTCTTATTATTTCTAATATGACAATGCCGTTTTAGGATCTAAAACGTTTTTCATTCAATCATTTTCTTCTTATATGGAGGGTACGCATGACTAGAAGGAAAGAATACTTGGAATCCGGCTTTGCAAAAGAAATTCTTTTATTCACATATGAACAAATTATGTGTTGGCTTTCAAGCGTGTACAAAAGTGTGGATGGTACATTTAAAACATAAAATAAAATTACACCACGCACATTTAATAAGAGGAGAACCATGACATTGACAACGAGTGCTGCCATAAGGTGGAAAACAAACATCATTCATGTTCTTAAAGAAATTTCTCACATCAATCAGTTTTGACGCATACCACGCATAACGTATCATGTCTCCAAACACTGGTGCACACAACTGATCATGTAAGTAACATTTAGTCCGTGAAATGGCATTTCAAAAAATCTTTCTGGGGTTACTCAGTCACCCCACGCCTTTCCATGTTTTCTTATTGCGAGTCGTGGTAAACTTTTTAGTCTATATCTGGCTGTAATTTTCATAAATCGATGGAATCTCTTTATAATTACGTTTTATTAGGCAGGGGAATATTTCAAAATCCGTGAAATTCTTCTCAATAGTTACGTAATATTTCTATCAAATAACCCAAATTCAGTGCTCAAAAGAAGTAGTTTCATTAAAAAACACGGACGGGCCTTATCAAAACCAGCAGTCATTTCTCGGTTGCAACAGAAAACCTTACCAAAGCAACTAAGGGAATTGGGCCAAAAATGTGTACCGCCTAAAAAAGAAAATGTTTCTGGAGAGCCCGGTCCATCTAGACCTGCAAAATTACGCTGTGTCGTATGCTCAAGAAATCAAGACACGAAAACAACTTCGTCCTGTTCTAAATGTGAGATGTCGATGTGCATGAAACATATGAAATACATATGTGAGTACTGCCTTGACAGCGAATAACACAAGAAGTGAACTTATATTATAATATTATTATAATATTATGTTAAAACACTAAGTTATCATAATTACTATTATCTAAGTCTAATTATTATTATTATGCACAAGTATTGTTATTATTATACAAGTTCTTTCGTCTGCAAGTAAGCTAATCAGGAGTTTTGAACAATAAAGATATATTTAACAAACATGTAAATTATATGGGTTTAAAATAAATTTGAAATTTCCAAAGTATTTCCTTACTAATCTAAGAATACAAAAAATAAAGAAAAGTAAAAAAATCATAAATAATTATGCTGAAAAATGTAATTTAAATTGAGGTGACTCAGTCACCCCGTGCGACTGTCTGTGCTCCAGAATTTCCGGGTTAAGTGCTTATATAAAATGAAAGTTCTAATTGAAGGATGCAGTTCAAAATCACAATTCGACGATGAATTTTAAAAAGTATCACTAAAGTACCTAATTTAATTAAAATCCGCCTAGTAGTTTCGGAGAGTAAACGTGCGGATGGACGGAGGAGACATGCTCATAAGGCGTTCCGCTACTATCGCTTCGCTGGCAAAGAACGCCTAATAACGAAATATTTTATAGACAGTATGTGACTTCGGTGAAAATTATTCAACTTTCTAAATTGTTTCGGAATTGAGTTTATAAGTATAAAAGGGTTAACTAATTTAAAATAATTTTAAAATCCTAAGAAAATAGAATGAGATATGTCACGGAAGAAAAGAAATCGGGAATTCCAAGACGAGCAAACTATATAAAATACCATTCCCGTAAAATTAGCGATTGCTCGAGATTTTTAATGCCCATATCAACATTTTATGGTTGAAAATTCCATTCGCACCTTGCTAAGAAGGGGCATTACGTTGAGTGAAGATAATTCTACCTGTTTATGTCTGTCAGAGTACAACCAAATTTTTATAACTACTTGCTCTAATGGAGGATATAGACAACCCTTATGGTCATGAAACGGTTGAATAAATCAGTTGCCTATTAAGCTACAAAGTAACCATCATAGTTGGGAATTTGTCGGTCATAGACTAAATGAGAATCGCAATTTCAAACTACGATACGAATTTTGAATACTTCTTATGCGTTTCTCCGCCCATTTTACAATGATTTTTACGATGCTTCTTAATCATTACGAAAACATACAGATGAGGTTAAATGTTTTGTATAGCTTTAATAAAATTAACTCATTTAAATTGACATTAATAAATGGAAAATTGTCAATAATGCTTCTTAACATAAGTTGTTGTATAATGTATCGATAATTTTTCTTGGTAAAGTTTTGTAAGCATTTTTTTTACTTATACATGCGAAGGATTGGTTATTTCTCACCAAAATCCAGAATTATTTATTTAAATTGGAACTTTTCTCTGGAGATTAAATGGGAAAAATTAATTTTGGTTGTGAACCATGAAGAGTATGGCAAGAGGATTCGAGTCAGGCGTTTATTGCGAGACAAAAAAGATTATGCGAATGTTAAATAGAATGTTGGTCGGGCTTTGAGGGTGCCAAAAGCGTTATCGGAGAAGCTAAAAGAACGCCGAGATGTGGAGAGTGGGGGAGGTTGGAACGTGGAATGTGGTGCGCCCATGTGTGTGTGTGTGTGTGTAACGGAAGAAGCCGCTGACAGACAAGTAGCAGGTTAGATCATCGGAGCGATGGCGGATACTAGGGAATTGGGTCGGAAAAGTTTAGGTCAAGTTTCCATCTTTGCGACGAGCTCAAATAGATATTCGATTTATCGAACAATGAAAAACTCATCAATTGTTGTTTGCGAATCGAAAAGATAAAAAAAATATACCCTTTTAAGTCAGTCCGAGTTAATATTTAATTTATTTAACTAGACTCTCTAATTCAACACGGGTTTTAAAATAATATTTTAAATGTTAGACGAAAGACCTAAATTACAGTCAAATTTTTATTATTCAAACCTATAAAAAAAACGAAAATATTCACTATTATAAATGGAAAATTTCAGTAAAGAATTTCAAGATTTAGAGCTTTTTCTTATTTAACGAAATATTTTTAATAGATAGAAAAATAAAATCGTCCAAGCTTTACTAAATAGAACAATTTATTATACGGCCATTGCTTTGCTGTACTTCAGCATCATCAGGGCATACAATAAATGGTTCTATTTTATTAAGTCCGAACAGTTTCATTTCTCGGCAAATCGAGTCAATTTCACGCTGTTGGTTTCACAAATGTCGATGTTGTTAAATAATTTATGTGCCTCTGAAGTATATTCCTCAAGTATCCAATCGAGGGCCAATTTTTACTTGTGTATTTTACCCTGTTGAGGAATGCGTGGGCGTTAGGGAGAAGTATATTATCTCTTGTGTTTATCCTATCTGAACGGCTCTCCTACTTAAGTGTAGGAATGTCCGCCGTGCGCGGAAATGGAGCTTCGAGAGGAAAAGGTAAAATTAACACGATAGGGGGTGTGTTCGTCTCGTTCCTTCCAAAATAGAATTGTGAGACATCAACCCGAGAGTACCGCCACAGAGGGACCCCCTCTCTCTCTCTTCCCTATCCCCAGGTCCCTCCATCTCTCCATCATCATATTCTCCCTATCTTCATCTATACCTTCTTGTCGCTTACGCCACCTCTTACTCTTCTTTCTCTCTCTGCGCCTCTCGTTCGTCTCATGTTTTTGATCATTTATCTCATTTCCCTCTCTTTTAGCGCTCATTCGTTCATCATCTTTGTCATACTTTTCATCCTCTTCATTTTATGCCAATCTCTTCTTTTTCTCTGTCCTATATCTCTCCTTTCTTCGTCTCCTCTCTTCTCTGTATGTCGTTTTATCTCTCTCTCTCTCTCCTCTCTCTTGTTTCTCTTTCCTCTCTCCCCTTCTCTCTCCTCTCTATGTCTTCCTTCCATTCTTATTATTTTTCCATCTCTCTTCTATCTCCATTTCTATCTTTTAATTTACTTTCTCGCATATGCTCCGCATTGTTCAGTTCTCTTTTTCTGCTTCTATTTCCCTCGGTTAGACTTTCATTTCGCCTCCCCTTCTCTTTTCTTTCATATTTTCTCGCAACCGTTCTCTTCCCTTTTTGTTCTTGCTGTAATTCTGCTATTTTTCTATCTCTTATCCTCTAATATCCATTTTCTTGTAATATCTCTTTTTATTTGAGTCTAATATTTCCGCATGATATCTTCAATTGCTCAGTCTTCTCTATCTCACACTCTGCTTCCCTGGAATTACTCTCTCCTATATGGATTTCTTTACTATTTGAAATCAACTTGTCAGGTCCATTACATATTTAACATTTTGTAATCAAATATTATCCACAGTTCTTTGCTACGTTCTAAGAATGCGATTTCTGAGAAATATTGTTACTCGCTTTTCCGATGGCACCTACGATAAAATCATTTTTATCATTTTGTCGCAAAAGCTTGATTCATAAAGATATATAATTTTCTGTTTCTTTCCTTTAACTCTGGAATATTTTTACATACTTTTCCGGCTAAAATTGAATATCTTTGCTTCAAATTGAAGGCGTAATCATTTTGGCACAGCATTCTGTTTACTCACAGCAAATGCTTAATATTTAAAATACAAAAATACACTATTTTAAATGTTACATTATTTGCTTCGGGAAGTAACGGTTATATTTTCTCTTAACAAGTTCGAACGAAGAGTATAATTTTCTTCAATCTCCTTAAGTTTTAAATTTTGTCCTAAAGCGTTATATGCCAGCGTATTTCAAGCCAAATGATTCGCAATGTTGCCAAGAGCATTACAACTTGGCTCTTTCGCCGTCATATCTCGGATACGGCGATTGATTGGAACCAAGATCAATAATAATAATAATCAATAAAGATTTTTATGAGCAAGTGCAGTTATTTGAAAATTCGTTTCCAACAGTTTTTCCATCAAAGTAGTAGAATTTCGTATATAATCAAGTTTTGCTTTCTCTGCATGAGAATATAGTGGACAGAATCCTCTGTAAACAGAAACACTCGTATGAATTGAGACCATCGCAACGCAAAAGAGACAAATAATTTTTAGTTTTCCCTAATCTATAATATGTGACCACTCTACAAAGTTCACTTGTTGACCTTGCCACTCGTTTGAAATTTGCTGTCTCCATATGTCTGGCTGGTTCAACAAAGATAATTTTAGTCGATATGACTTACGTGGCCATTGCACCCGGCCATCCATAAACGAAGGTTTCGCTTACTCAAAAACAAATGGAAGATTATTTTACCGAACGAATCAAAAGATCATCTCGTTTGCTTTCCGTATTATCTTACTCGATTAAGAGGCGTGTATGCATCTAATAGCCTCTAAGCGGTTGAGTTTACCGTATCTATATTTCAACCACAACTCCATCCACATCGGTAATTCGCAGATGATTGATTCTTATTAGCTCATAATCAGAATATGCGATCGGTATATTAACACTGGCGACAGCTAATATGTTGTTAAAGTGTGCATATGGTATCCGTTGTGTTCTTTTAATTTTTCTCGTACACTGAGGAATAAGGGAGTGTAAAGTATTGCTAATATTTTAATATCATGTGAGGCGTAAGATATAATGTAGGCGCTATGCGGTGGCTACAGCGTCCCAACCGTTAAAAATGTGGGATTCGTTAAAATCCCATTGGACAGCGATACTTCCATTTTCCGTTTTATTGTTATATATATTAATTCATTCATTGGATGCTATTACCTGAGGTTGGCAATTAATTTTACAAACTTGTTACAAATAAGAGTTCGAGATTCGGTGGTGTAAAGTTATTTGGTTTTCAAAAAAGCGACAGGATATGCACCTTAAATTTAACGAAGCCGTGATTATTTCGGCATTATATGGCTCTCATTAACTCATGGAAACCAGGCTTGATTACAGAAAGAGTAATAAGGGGCGAGCTGGATGGAAATGAACAGGCAGACACCATGAAAATAGTTTTCTCTCGCCATCGATGCCCGGAAGATAAGAAAGGTTTTCATCCATGCATCGCCAATACAGCGGTAACATTATATCTCGGCAACTTGCCAGTCTCTTTCTCTCTCTATCACTCGAGGGTTTGTAAAACGATTATGGACGCGTTGAAGCATGAGGTATGATTTTTTTGCCGTATGAAACTTTCACAGTCGAATTATCGAAATCGTTTTGTAACCTGTGTATTTTTTACTTTCCGTAAACTCGCTAATAAAAGGCGATGCTACGTAGTACCTATCAACTGCGCACTTCAACTGTATTTCTTTTTTTTTCTAAAAACCAGTGAATCGAATAGGGAATATTACCCCCGCATTTTCACGTCGTCTATTTATTTGTAATTGCAACATAGAATCAATTTTACATCAGTCGTCATGCCAAGATTGCTGTAGCAAACCTTAAGATACGTGGAATTTAACGCTATGTCCCTGAAAAAGGTTTCATTTATTTAATTCCCATTTCCCGAGTTGAAAGTGGAAATTCAACTTTTTCTTATTCCACTCTGGTCGTATTTTTTGTGTTCAGATTTATAGCTAGATAAATCTAAACGCGCATATATTGTAAATATAAGGACGTAGCACAATACAATGGTTTTTCGCTTCAATTCGGTTAAACTTTTGCAAATTGAACTCTGTAAATAGCTTATTTATTAATTTGAATACTTTCCACTAAACAAATTTTATGTACTATCGTTGGCGTAGAATTGGTGTAAGGGAGATAAAAGAAAAACTACACGAAAGGCTAAATATCGGGGGTTCTTATTTTCTAGAAAATCAATCATCTATATTTTTATTAGTAATATGTCAAAACAAATTAAAAGCGAAACAACATCTGCAATTCATGGTGCTAGTGAGCGCGATTTATAGCTTCGTAGAAGAGCACCGTCAGACTACCCAGGAGAACAGAGGTGCTCGTGAGCAACAGCTTGGTAACTGCTCTATGCGAATAGGTTAAAAGAACTATTATTATATATTAATATATTATATATATTATTTTTATTTGCTTTATTTTTTAAAACATGTTCATCAGGTATTTTATTATAACCTGCCACAAGCTTTTTTAAACCTAAAGTATTGAGGTTTGTTCTAAGAACATTCGGTGATGATTTTTAGGAAGCGTAACTGTCAATCGTGAAAGATAAGGAATACTGTAGTCAGGCGCGAATTAAGGGGGCGATAGTAGTTTGCGAGGTCCGCGGCTCGAGAATTCTGAAGACGTGGTTAAATTTTATGGAGGAAAACAGGGCATCAAATTCTTAATAATTTCTTTGCACATATATTTCTAATATAGTGGATGGGCTTTTGAGATCGATTTCGATTGCAGTTCAAAAGTCTTCGACTGGAACGCTTAAAAATGATTATTTTTTAATGATACCCACCAGGTAGGACTGGTTTTAGCCAAACATAGTTTACCTTATCTTCGATATATGACCGTTTCCTTGAGATTGTACTTTTCACGCTCAGTTCTACACCTTTTAGTTTCCAGAACTATCGACTGCATAAGATGCATTTTAAAAAGGCATTGCAATAGGTTAAGAGAATTTTCATAGTAAGAATATAGAAAAAATAAACACTTCAACCAGAACTTGAAATTATTACTTTTTTCCTAATAATTCTTGAAGGAAATTTTAAGAATCGAATCAATCGATATTTTCTGAAATTACAGAAGCAATATTGATTCTGAGATAAATATTCTATTTTCAAATTTTTACCTGTCTCAGCAGTATTTTAATGTGATTTACATCCATAAAAATAAATGAACATCGCAACTCTGAAAATATACTTTCATGAGGTTTAATCAGATAAGAGTTTAAACGAGATTTGAAGATCATTTTCGTTCATTTTGGACCATTAGTTTTCTTCAGCCTTACCGTAATAGAATAGAATTGGAAAGAAAACTTATAATAATTCCATTTTTGGATTTGTTTGTATTTGCAGCTTGGTGAAGCGACTTATAATTAGAACTTAACAATTCAGCAGTGCTCGAGTGATGATAGCTAAGGTTATTTTGTAAACAGGAACCAATAGCATCTAATTTTATTATGTTAAAACTTTTTTATGCTCATGAAATTTACATTTCAAATATATTGGCAGACTACAACGTAAGCGAGATTTATGTATGCGAGTTTAGTTATATGCAATTTATGTTTTATGTCCTATCTCCCGATTTACGCGAGAGTTGCGTTCCAGTAAATCATCGCGCTATGAAAAAACGCATATACTGAAAAACAATTTTCCCATACAAAACAATAGAATAAGAATTGATTACATTTTGATTAGATATACTTCACTGATAAACTCGTTTAAATTAGTGTTTTATGTGCATTTAAAGAATAAGATTATAATAACATGGAAAATCATTAAATATGGTCATAACTTTTACTTCTACTAAAAAGACTTTTTGGTTTCCTAACGCGAGGATGACGTCATAAATATTCGAGCACGAGACGTTGAGGATCCTAAGCTATTCATCCGTCATTCTGAAAATTTGTTAAGTTGATGAGAGAAGATCTAACACAGATATTAACCTAAAACATTTCCTAAACATCCCGGGTTCGACTCCAACTTCGAATCTCTCTTCACCCTACGAAATGCCCGGAAATGTAAGCAAGCCACTTTTTATTATCATTTTCAAATATGTTAGAATCGACCTACGAACACAGAACTTTGAGGTTCGTATGTGCAAAAGAATGAAATTTATTTTTCTCGCTGAGAAAATTTTAATCCATTATAACAGCGCGAATGATACTGAGACGAAACTCTCATTTTACATTATTCTCTCGTAATACTAAAAGTACTTGAAAATAGTTAAACGATACGATACCCCTTGGTGCCACTGCTGCTGCCAACAACAAATCAAATACCATACACTGGATAAATGTCACGAAATGTACTAACAATTATATTGCAGTGACATAATACAAAGCACAAATATAGTACAATACTTAGTAGAAATGTCCACTTGAGGAATCACCAATGATACGGAAAGAGTTCGACTCGCAGATAATCTTTCCGCAGGTGCGTTCGCCACGCTGTGAGTCCTCTCTCGTTCCCCCCCTCTCTCCGTCTCCCTTTCTCTCACTCACTGCCTCTGCTCGTGGCGACGTTGTCGGGTGGGAACTAGTTTAGTTCGCAGCGAAGTGCCGGGTAGATTGCATTGCACTCGCGAACGCTAATTGGTTCTACCCTCGATCTACTAGTGTCTTCTTCCGGGCTAATGTCTGTTGTTATAAAAGAAAGCATTCCGTACGTACGCGCAAAGCCGGAGTACTCGCGCAAGCCGGAGCACGAGCGCACACCGTTTGATTGAGTTCGAACACAAAAACTTCTGGCGAACACGAAAAACTGATGGGGAACTCGATAAATTGTCAGAAATGTAAAAATGCTGCAATACCCAACTCCGCATGGCCGACTCGCGGGATTATTCGCGTTAACACCGAGAACACTGAGAATAAGAATCGCATATAAGCGAAAACGCGTAAATAGTTTAGAATTATGTCGGGGGTCGACGGATCGGTGATTCGGAACGCATTCACTCCTTTGCTATGCATTACTAAGCCCCATTTACACCATATCTAATCGCGCGAGGTAATCTAAGAACGCATCCCTCGCGTAAATCGGAGGCTGCCAGGGTATTAAAACAATGTGTTCAAAAGAAAATGAAGCCATTGTTAGTTCATGGAAAAATTGTATTTTGAAGAGATAGAGATACGTACTTTCATTTAAACATACAACCAAACCCCAATTTATCGCTTCCCTATATAGTGCCACCCCCGCATACCGCCCATTAATCGTTGTGAACAGAACTTCCATCTTATGATTACATAGAGCAAGCGTTATGATTACATAGAGCAAGCGTATACCTCGATTTAACGCCAGCCCCGCTTTAACGCCAATGTCAACGGTGGTCAAACGGTCGCACTAAATCGGGGTTTGACTACATATTAGCGAAAACGTAACATTTATTTATCTTTTAATAGTAAATAAAACATATTGCCAGAAAATTTAGCTCGTATTTTTTTCTTTTTTCAAACTACCTTAAAATTATTTAAGTGGAACGAAATCTTATTTACTAATTTATAAAGTCATTTACATGTTTTTCTGTAACTTAGCCGGCAAGAAGAGTATATTTTTTTATAATTTATTAATTAAAATATTCGGGCATTTTTCTCTGCTCAACCGACCCAAATCTCATTTTTTTGGAACTTTGTATTTCACGAAAAATCTGATTTATGTTACTCAACGGAAGTGCTTGTTTGAAACTTAAATACAATTTACAGGTTTAACTAGTTTTATAAGTAAAATCAATTCAGTGCTATTGTGATAATATATAGAATTTATTACGTAATGTAAAAATAATTTCAATAAAAAGGATATTATAATATATCTGGTTTCATTACTCGATGACATCTTCATTAGTCCATCTCATCCATCATATTTGATTTTGTATAAATTTGAAATTTTCAATCAAAAATTCTCTATAATCGTCTTATATAATGTTCTGGAACGAATTAAATCGCCACCGAGTGACGAAACGCTTATCAATCTGTTGTTTTTCATTGTTTTCATTTCACACGCGTATCTCCGCCGTCTTCAGGAGGACAAAGACTTAGTGCATGAGTTCGTGCAGAATGAAGGCCTCGCCTGCCTCATCAAGGTCGGGTCAGAAGCGGACCAGAACTACCAGAATTACATATTAAGAGGTAAGTGCAGAGCGAGGGTAATAATTTTGTTACTATAATTTCATACCCCTCTTATATAACGATTATTTCTCTTCGAAAGATTTGCATCGATAAGTATTTGCTGTAATATATATTTTATTCTGGGTACTGAATGTTCTTTCTGGAATGTCAGTTGTATCTACTTGCGATGTTGCTGGTAAAAAGTGTTTTAAATGTGTACATATGGATGTAATAGTCATAAAATAGATTTTTCTTAGCTTCACGAAAATTACATGAATATCGATGCATAATTTAATCTCATATTGATAACAGATAAGATATAAATATCACTCTCTCCATCTTTATCTTCCTAGTATTATTTTATCTTGGCTTTAATAATATGTTCTTTCTCCTTATAATAGTTTTTACGCGGTGTCTCCCATGTTTATGGATAAATAATAATATATGCATACTTGAGATATTGTCGGTCATAACCATTATATTTTTAAATGACTAACTGTAAAGTTGGAAGGTATTTCTTAATAAATTCTCTTCCGTAGCCTTGGGCCAGGTGATGCTTTACGTGGACGGCATGAATGGCGTGATGGCCCACAACCAGACGGTCCAGTGGCTGTATTCATTGATCGCGAGTCGCTTTCGCCTCGTGGTCAAGACAGCCCTCAAACTGCTCCTTGTGTTCGCTGAATACGTCGAGTCAAATTGTCTGCTTCTCATCCGTGCTGTGCTTACTGTGGACACGGCTCAGGGTTAGATTATTATACATATTCCGAAAATTCTTCGAGCAAAATAAAATTTGTTGATGGATAACACGCATTTGATTATAACACGGGTCTTCAATTCTTTGTTCCCGCGTATTTCTCATATCTTCCTGAACCTTGCTCATTTGCTGGCTTAATTTCAGCGCAGGAATTGGGAGGTTATCCCTGCAATGCTAAATGAAGAAGTATATTTCAGTCAAATTTTGTTTTATCAACTTTTATGTTAACTTTATTTTGCTCAGATATTTTTTATAGTTTTCTATTTCAAGTAGTTACTTGAATTTGAGTTTAACGTTAAAAATGCAATGTGATATGAAAGTCTTCGATAAACTGAATTATATGAATTGAAAAAAGTTTTTTAAAATTTTCATCAGACAAAGATAATTCTGTATTACTAGAAAGAAAAACATAAATGAAACTTTTACGAAATCAACTTTTAGAAGGCATTGAAAAGAAAAATATAAATATAGGAAAAGAAGACCACGCTCATGACCATAATTAAAATAAAAATATATGAAATAAAATAAGACAATCATTAGCTAAAAAAGCAGTGAAATGTAATTTACATATTTTTATTTATAAAATGATATTCTAATCTTTTTAGATGCAAATGTACCAATTATTGAGGAGAACTCGAATTTTCGTGCATTCTCACAGTTTATATTAAGGATGGCGAGTCCATTTGGGTCCCCTTTAGCCTGAGGTCCAGGCCAAACGGGTTCCTTCCTCCTCCTCCTTTCAGAGGCCATGACTATATTGCTATATGATGCTCTTGTTGGCAACGATTGCCGAACAGTGATCCATTATTCATCAATCACATATGCTTTTTCGCTGCTGTTTTTGAGATTTCATTAATGATTTCGCGATAAAAGCATTACAATTTCTAATATATATTTAAAATGTATGTGAAGTTTAACTATTGAAAATTCCGCATGCTCGCAAAGATACCAAGTCTTTGAGGTGGCTTACAAACTTAATATCGATTCTGGTCGTTATAATTATAATATGGTATTATCCTGAAGTATCATCTGGAAATATTTGAATTGACGCTAAGTTTCGTGGAATTTAAAAAAAGGGGATCATAAGTAAACCCATTACCCTAAAAGACAAATTGTCCAGTTCTGAATTTAAACTGTAAATGCCTATATTTCACAGGGCCTTGAAGTGTCATCTAAAAGTGTTTAAATTGATGCTACATTAAGTGGGCGTTTAAAATATTTTTGGAACCATATTTTAAACCAACACCTCATTCGTAAAAAAGCGCAAATTCTCTGGTTTTCCATTTTAATTATAAATGCGTATATTTTACATAGTGCGAGTAGTTATGAACGCGATTTTCAGTTTAAATTTGTCCAAACGATCGTAATTTCCGTAAAGTGATAAACTTCCAGAGTCACAAAAGGGAAAAAGTACAATTTTCTCTAATTATGTTTTTAATTTATAGGTTTGCCGCCGTGGTCCAACATCATGAGACTTCTGAAAGATTATGATACTGCTGATACCGAGTTACTCATATATGCCATGACGCTGATCAATAGAACACTCAATGGCATTCCAGACCAAGATACTTACTACGACCAAGTGGATGCATTAGAGGAACAAGGGATGGAGGGTGTCGTACAGAGGTGTGGACATCATGATTTTTCTGAAATATTGTAATTGCATAATAGATATTTTTCTAATAAGATATTGATTGTACCTGAAGTATTTAGCGCCAAAATAGCTCGCGATCTTTATGAAACGAAACACCTTTTTGCTCCTAACCATAAAGAGAGATAGTTATAATTGTGCTTTGCATGTCATTCTCTTACTTTTCTTAGTTTAATACCAATCCTATGAAAACATTGATTTATTAATTTAGCTTTCACTATAGATTACCTGTCTTGTACATTGGCTTTTATCATGTCTACCAATTGGAAAGTAATTATCCAATTTATTCTGTGTTTTTCCATCTTTAAACTCATTATTGTTTAGATATTTTGGTGTGTAAATTATAGCTTCTAATACAGATTAGATTGCATTTTTAATAGCGATATCATTCTTGTTCGAACAAAGCGTTTTGCAGTGTTTTCTATTTGTCTGCAACTCCAACATGATTCAAGCCACTGCATTTGGAAATGATGGGGATCTTTTAAAACCTCCGTAATATTTTGAGTCTGCTTTTGGAGGGAAAGCGTCAGATAATCTCGGAGTCGTCGATTTATCATTTCCGAAGCTTCTTTCCATATTATGCTCACCCAAGAGTGAAGTAATCGACAAAGATCTCACCCCAAAATGATAAATTGGAATTTTCGTGCACGCGCACGTCAACAGTTCATCCGAATTTTTGCTTGTAAAGATGTTTATGATATTCAGAAAACATTTTTTCGATAGTGAAGTCACTGTTTTGTTATTAAATTGTGCTAATCTAAATTGTAAAATTGCAGAAATTGTCTTTTGTCTTTTATTAAAAAGGTTTGCACATTATATGGTGGGGAAACAAGTTAGGGGATAAAAACAGCTGTTATAGTTTTTCATGGCACAGAATAAGAGAGTTGATTCAGATAAAATCATAATGAAATTTTGAAGCATAGGTTTTGGTTGACTGTGTATAATTTGCGTTTCCGGTGCAAATATTTCATTTTTCTCCGGCGTAGTAATACTTATATAGTATTCATTCTACAATATGTTATCATATCTAAACCAGAGTAGCTGAAATTATTGTAAGTATTGAGCTGAAGTGAAATTAAAGCCAGTTAGTTACTGATTAATCTTGTTACAGATTTTAAATTCACGTAAGATGTGTATTTTAGACTAATCGCAACGTGCAAGCAGAGCCGGGACGGAGGCTAGGCGAGCGAGGGACTCGACAAATGACAATTTGAACTTCTAAGTTTATTGTTTCAAACTGTAAAATATATTTTGTAGAATTTATTTTACCTCTAAATTGTAAATAAATTATTTGAGAAATAATATTTTGTACTGTATACTTTCAATAGGAGGGGGGCGTAATTTTCAAACTTGCCTATGACGAAAATATGTCCTGTCCCTGCTCTGCGTGCAAGTACTATTTTGAAGATTGACGGTAGTTGCTGGAATTCTGTCGGAAAAGAACGAAAAACTCTGGTAGTGACGTCAAGTAGGTTTTTCGTATTTTACTCCCGGCCTACGGGGTAGCGTGTGTCTGTCCTTCATTGTCTCGCCTTACTTTATTCCAATGAAAAGTAATTTATAGCTCCACTACAACCGCCTACGTATGCTAAATCGAAGGGAAATGCCTAAATTTATGCATGATATCATAAGAAATTTGCGTGTATAATTTCATCAAAACAAAATTACGATATATTTTTTGTTTGAACTAATTAACCCGACAAAGTATTTTTAAACAAACAGGTTGAGCTATTTGTCGAATGAATTTTTATGCCACTGTGTTCTATACCCTGGAACAGACGACAATTCGATTATTTAATTAGAAAGGATAAATGATAAGCATTTTAAAGGGCAAAAACCTTCATTCCTCCAAGTTTCCAGGTGAAAGTTAGTAGTCGTAATGCAGAGCGCCAAAAAAACAATAAATAATTGCGTGTCGCGACAATAAATAATGGAATCGTTCTATTTGTATTTAATAATTCCTTTCGTTTTTTTCCTTAAAGGAAGAACTATTATAGAACGTGCTGTAAGTTTGTGGTAATCCATAACGTCTGGTGAGAAGTTGCTTCATTTTCGAATTACTTGCAATTAATCTGTTGCTCTTACTTCAAAACTATTGAAGTATGCCGGCAACGTGCGACAAGAATGTCGATTGCCTCACCACCCCAGGTTTAAATACCACCGGCCTCGTACTTGGTCGCTATTTACCGCGTGCGTGTAAAATACGGTCATATCTTAAATGGCAGATGCGTGGGGTGGTAGCTTTGGAAAGAGGGAGAGAGAGTAGGAGATGGAAGTGGGTGTTGAGGGTAAGAGAAGTGGCTCTCGTGAGCCAGCTGGAAGGTTAGGCGAGAATAGGAGGCCGGTCAACGAAGCAATTAATAATCTCGTTTATGCAATTACAGTTTTTGCCAAATCCATTTCCAAAATATGATTGTTTATAAATTGGAATATCGCTGCGCCCTCCGTCATAATTCGCTATGAAAACCTGAAAATACATTTCTCTCCCATCGAACCCTGTCGTTGCTCTTTGTGTATGATCGAAATTCCGCATGAATCAGTATTGGGCTAAAGTCGAACGTTGCGAAATTTAGGACATTGGCGAAGAAAGTAAATGAGTTGCGCTCCCGTTCAACTCTTTTGCCTATTACTTTCCGCTATAAATAGTATGAACGTAATATAGCAATTTTAAGCTAGGAATAAGCAATGTTTTAATAAATTCTTAATAAGCAAATTTCTGCGACTGATGTGCTCTAGGATTCGGTTCTAGGAATAGCAGCACATTAAAGAGAAATGCATGTTTATTACTTGGTGTCATTTTAAAAATTGTTCGGTAAACTTAAAGTTCACAATTGTTGTCGGCCATTGATCGTAGGAAATGGCGAAGAATTCAGCATTCTCGCAACATTTTAAATTTTATTTCGATCTTATAGCACCATAAGCTGCGTTAAAAATGCGTGGTCGTAAACTTTCTCGGCAGTGTGTGTGCACAGGGGTGGTCATCTCGTCCCTTTACCCTCCTCCGTAATTTTCTTCAAGTTGATTGGATATGTAGGGTGTAAATATGGCGTTTCATAATTTTTTCTTGTCTATAGAAACTTGAAGAATCTCAGACGTACCTCATATTTGGAAAATATATAGGTAAAATATCTTTTGGCTCGCGTGTTTCTAGGACTTCATTGTGACTTGTTACTGCGTCCGATTCGCTGGGAGCGGCATCGTCACATCCATTTAGCCCCTCAAATTAACTTAAGTGTTTATATATTTGGAAAAGTATTAAATTATGCGTGTCGGATTTTTCATGTGGTGTAGTGTTTTGCTTTCCGATTTGACCTGTACTAAAGATTTTTTTGAGTTCGTTTCTCTGCTAGTGACACCTTGGTATCTTCCAGAAGCCGTTCCCCTCGAGGCAGGATTTTTCATTCTGAGAACAAGTTTGCTTTGACTAGTTTTCAAACTGTGAATAAACAGGCAAAAGAGCTGTTTTTGTAAGCCATATGTGCTCTTGTCACGAATCCAAATTATTTCGTAATGACCTGCTTTTAAACAGGTGATCTGTTGGATAGAAGTGCATTGCGCAGTATACGTTACTGCCATTACTCTTCTCTACTCTTCCTTTTGTAGACTTCGAAAAAATTTCACCTATATCGTTCCAATATTTAAGGGGAACAAAAAGGAAAGTGAAGTCCCGTGAAAGAAACACGTCGCGCATGCGAGTGCGTCGGCGCTCGAGGAAGATCCTAAGAAATCTGCTAAGTATTAACCGAGGTGACCATGTGCATAGTTGCTAGAGGTTCAGCGGCGAGTTAGACTAACGAGTGACTCACGTGAGGGCGCTGCGTTGTTTGCTGGATGGGGATATCCGCGTTAACGTGCTTGAATCCGCGCCTTGATCTTGGATTAGTTACAAAACTAGATATGCGAGGAACTCTGAAAGAGTAGTTCACCCCAACATTAAGACGATCGACTTAACCAAACTTTCTAGACATAACGGAAATCCTTTATTAGTGAATTTAAAAAATATACACTTGTTTATTTTGATATTAGTCGCCTTTCATATTTTTAGTAATAAACGTATAAATTGCGTCTGTGATTTTTATGGCTGATGTGTAGTAGCTGGTAGATTTTATGAATTTTGTGGAAACTAAGTAGTATTGAAGCTTACAATTAGCTTTAATAGCGAGAAAAGACGCTTTTTTAATGTTTATTTAGTGTTCTTTGGCGAGGATAATTTCGTTTATGTTAATTCATCTGTCCATACAAATCCATCTATCCAAAAATACATTAAATCTAATTGGGGAAAGGTTTAATACATTTTTGTCCATCTAGGTAGGTAACTGCAACTTACGTCGGGTTAAATGTTTTGAGAAATATGTGTATTTTCTTTCCTCTGATGGTTGCTGTGCGTGAGCATGTTTATTGCGCGTTTGAGTTCCTCACTTTACCTTTGTGTGTGAAACGCATAAATATATTAATATCATTCCAAGGAGCGTCATGCATTTGGTTTTGGCCCAGTTGCGGGAGAGCTTAGCAGTTTTGTGTGGGAGGCTTAGGGAAGCTGTAGGAGGAGAAGAGAGAAAGAAAGTGGGCAAGTGCCCAACAGCTCAGGTGCCCTTGGGGCGCGGAATATGTGTGCGTGGTGTGTGGAGGGATGTGGGGGAGGGGGGAGGGAGAGGGTTGTGGAGGTACTCTTCTGGAGTGGGTGAGGGAGGTGAGAAAGAAGAATTGTAAGAAACGGCGAGGTTGACTAAGGGAGGAGAGAGGTCGCGATGGGAGAGGGTGAGGGAAGGAGAGATTTTAGGGAGAGATGGGGTGAGAGAGGGAGAGGTCGGGAGATGACTCCTACTCTTTAGCATGAGCTGTTCCCAAAATGTTTCAGTGTGGCGCTTGAGTTGGGAGCCCCCCGGTCAGAGGTATAGTACTCCGTTCGGTCCGTATCATGTGTTTGAAACCGGGATTTTTTTGTTTCCTCGTAAATTAGCTAAGGAATACAATTGCTCGCCGATTGGGCTTTTTTTCCCGCTTTTTCGGAAGAATCCCTCTACTACCGCGTGGTGACTTTTTTTAGTTTTATTCAGTAATATTTCTCTCTTGTATGGGTAAATGTTCGTCAATTGGTTGTAAATATTCCGCCATTGTGCAGATGATGCTTTAACTGCCAAAACAAATCCTGTTATTTTTGTTAGATGTAAAAATTGCCGAGAAGGGACGTTACTTTTTATAAGTTTTCCGTATACGATATAAATCCGAGGATAAAAATCGATTTATCGCTAAATCCGAGGATATAGTTAAAAAGAAAACAAATCTAGAATATTTGTTTCTCGTAGAATCTTGATGGAGTCTCAATATTTACTCCGATTAACCCGGAAGCGATTGTCTTTTTTTTATTAATTGACAGTTAGTTTCTTCCGCGTTTAAGCAATTTAAACCAAACTAACCAATGACGATCCCTTCTTTCTTCCAGGTACATGTCCAAGCAGGGTACGGACTTGGACCTGCTTCGGCAGTTCCAGATCTACGAAGCGGTGTTACATCACGAAGACGGCGAAGAGAAAGGGGCTCCTCTCAAGCAACTCGACGAAACAATTCGGTTAGTTGTGACTATCGGAATTCAAGTTCCATCGTGGAATTCGTACTCATTAGTGTACTGCTTCAAAAAAAATAATCAACAGGTTATGAAACGTTTTTCGGTGGTGTAAGTTACTTGATATTGGCATTCCAGATCAATCCCAATTATAGATTGGAGCTTACTTTAAATTCTTCTAAAGAGGTTTTAGTATGTGCTAACATTACTAATATGCGCGTAAATTAAAGAATAGTCGTTGCGTTTTGTACAATGATTTCGTGAATGCATGCAAGTACATGGTTTATAGTTATTGTCCTTTTATTTTTAGGTATTAGGTGTAGGTTATAAGTGTGACTGAATTTGAGCGGATCTCACCCAAGTGTGGGCATAAAAGGTTTTGATTTCAGTTCTTCGTCTTTAATTTTGTGTCTGTTATGTCATTTTTTCTGATTTTGCTTTGTTAAGATCGTGTCCCACCCCTCGATGGAGTTATTAAGACAGAGATCCCATCACCCGATAATTCTAATCTTCCTAGTCCATGTGTTCATTTTGCTTGTCCATCTTTTCGGCTGATCTTCGTAAAAGCTATTGTTATTGCAAACCGAAGAAATATCTGCCATTAAAGTTCGGCCGATATCAGTATCAGATAATCTTTTGTTGCGAGTTAAAGTCAGTTTCAAGATTTTTTAATATGGGCATTACCGTGTGGTGATTAATTCGATGAAAGTCAACGAACGGGGTGTTATCGAAAAACAATATTCCGCTTTGTTATTTTTAGTTGATTCTTCTATCGTTTTCCATTATGATGGAATGAGATTAGGCGGTATTTATGTACGGGTGGCGTCATTCCATTGTCGCCGCCGATTCACACCTTTATGTCGTGATATGGGGAGTCGTTTTATCCTGACGCCTCCAGCGGTAGATCACTGGCCTGGCATTCAATCTTCCGCCAGGATAACTACCTATAGACTATTATATAAAACATTCATTTCCCTCCTTTGGATTTTCTTTTCGTTTTCTTATTGGCTCTTATCCGCGTCCTCCGCAGCATTCCTTTGAGTCTAAACTCCGTAATCATCACTTTTAACCTTGGCGGGGGAGAGATATGATACCCTATTTACATGTGCTGTGTATCGTATTAATCTACTTTTTATCGCGTCGCATAACCCTCCCACACTCACTCTCTCTTCGTCATATCACCTCGCTCCTTAATCCTGTCCTTCCTTCTATTACTCTTAACTCCCTTCTTAGTAACCCTGCATACAATCACTGGTGCATTCTTGATACTTTTAAGAATTCCTCTTCTCCATTCCTTCCGTCTTATGTGATTCTGCAAAAGCGCTTAAATTTAATCTGCCTGCACGACGGCTCTGTAATATGCCGTACGACGTTGATCGTTTTGTAGACTCTTAGATCTAACATTGCAAGCTAATCGCTACCGCAGAACGTGTTTGTAGATACGTCATAGAATAAAATGTTCATAAATCCATAAACAAAGGTCACTTTTGTCTAACGTGTCGGTCAAGAAAACCCTGCGCATCCATAACCTGTAATTTCGTAAGAGTTTGTAATACAGTTATGGCATATGTTAGGATTTTATAGGTTTCTCCATTTCTTTATTTTTTCTTGGCTCGCGCTTCCTTCGATCCGTTCCTTTCATGCATCTTTGATGCGGTTACTTTTTCCAATCATTTTCTCCTTCTACTGCTTAAGCTCTTACGTTTTTAACTTATACGACGTTATATCTTTCTGATGTTTTTTTCACTTCCTTCTCAATTGCCTTCGTAACCCTCGTAAAAGAAACTAGAGACGCCGCTCTTTTCTGTTATCTGTTTTGTATTTTGAAAAAGTTTAGTTTTTTCATAGCTTCAGTTTTCGCAATATTTTTCTATCATTCTCCCGATTTGGTTCTTGTTTTAAATCATTGGAATAGAACGTAATCACCATATGCGACTTGGGTTCAATTATATTCGTGAAAACGAAATGTAGTCCACCCAAGCACATAATTATAGCGACAGTGTTTTTCCAAATATTTCAAGTTTAAGAGAATGTAACATTAGCTCTCCTCATGAAAACTTCTCATTTTCCTGAGCTCATTAACAAAATTCGGGCAAATTCCACGTAGAATATTAACTATTACAACGACGGAGATAAAATTACGCGACGATTGCAGGATTCGGACAAACAAAGGATTCAAAATATTTTGGTGCTTTTATCCATTTGCGTTTATTTGTACATCGTATGATAATAAGAGGAAAATTTTCTTTTGGTTCTGATTGTAATTTCATCCAATAATTCTACCGTATTTATAATCTCGGCAGCATCGCAGTCTTGTGGCTCAGACGGAATGATGCATTGGTACTTCCTGCCATACGCTTTCAGAGATTTGCACGCTGGCTATGCCAATGTAAATGTAGCATTATAGTGGAGAAATATGAATGGAGACGCACTTCGCCGCACCCTTTCAATAGTCGACGTGACGGGAGATGGACATCGTAACAGCGGAGGGTGGGAAAATTAAAGAAAGCTCTTATCGAAATGGTCAGCGAGATAAACAACCTCTACCCTTTAGAGGCCCCGTTACATCCCATCCCGTATCTACTTACGGAAGACTCTGCAGACCGACTGGTCGTCGTCGAAAAATTTCCGTAACTGCCGTTATCAGGCACCATAACCTTAAGGATCCATCCATTATCTCTACGATTGCACATCTTTAGATATTCCCTCTTCCCACGAATCCTTTTGCATGAGTATTAACGAAGGAGATTCCGTTACAACCCTTCCTTCTTCTATTCCAGAAAAACCCTTCGCAATAGGAAGTCCCTCGCGGACTCCGAATCGAGCGAACGACGCAAGTCCCGGAGGCACTCAACGGGGACCTCGCCTCTGTCCCAGTCTCTCTCCCGACAACGCCACTGCAACGGCCACGCGAACCTACGTCTCAAACCCGCTTATCCGGGACATCAAGAGGTAGGGGGTGAGGGAATGGGGGAGGGCGAGGAAGAGTCAAGCTCCGGCTCCTCCCATTCCCCTTCTCCACCGGCCACGGGGACACCCACATCACCACTCAATAATCACCTTCAGTACAGCGGAGGACCCAACAAAGGTTAGCCAGTCAATCTCTTCTTTTTCGCCTTAATATTTTCACTGCTTGATTGATTCATATCCAAGCAAACGTTTTCCTTGCCATTGGGGAAAATTTCAGATTTATTCCAAAATCATAAGTTAGTAAAAATGATTTATGAGGGTAGGGCGAATCGGGGTGACCGCCCTGGGCCCCACACTTTTGAAGGCCCCATTCTTCGATATCACTGCAAAGAAAGCCCAAGATAAATTTGGTTGGTAAATGTTAATGGTCCAGCACAAGCTGATTAGCCCCGGGCCCCACACCTCTCCAGGGCCAACCTTGCTTATGAGCAGGGTCATCCCTAGGGTATGGTGAATCGAAAAAGTCGCCTAGGGCCCCAAGGCAAAAAGGGCCTCACGTTAAACAGCAAGTTGAAGATTGCTACTAAGTGTGGATGGCACTCATGGTGTTCAGCTGAAAAGGCATTTGAAACTAGCTGCTTCTTTGTCATCTTAGGTCAGGCAGGCTCTCATGTCGCCGACAATGCATTTCAAACAAATGGAAGAGTATGCAGGTAATTTTGGCTTCCAATATGATTTTAAAAATTTGAAGAATTAGCAGTAGACGAAATGATAAAAACAATGTATAAATTTGAACAACATATTGAGTGATAAAGATTTACATGTCATCGACAGTAGTACAGACCTTTTCTTAGAACTGCGTGTGCTTCGACAGTTGATCTCCCATGGAACAAAAAGTGCATCTGAAATCCTTGTTTTTCAGGTCATTAAATAATTCCTTCCCAAAAACAGATATAGCATATAGGATTTTGTTAACAATTTTGGTCTGAGTGGCATCAGCGGAGCAAAGTTTTTTTAAACATAAAATAATAAAAAAACTATCTTAGGACAGCAATGTTCCAAGAGAGAGAGTGGATTGGCTATGCTGTCTATTGAGATAGAAATAGCCTCAGATTTAGTTTACAATGATCTGATGGCAGAGTTTGTTTAAGAAAGTTGAGGAAGTTGAATTTCTGAAAGGCAGAGCAATAAGCAGTGAGTTTTTATTCTACTTTGTATTAAGTTGACCTCACGTATTGTATGTTGCCATTCATTTGAGATTTTTGTATGTTTATATTCATATCCAAATGCAGGTATGCATGAAGTTTTCCAGAGCTATTTGTGACAGAATAATGAGCATAGATCATTATGAATCAGACATAAATGATCAAATTATTGGTGGTTTTCCTAACAAAGGATTGTTTTTGTTCTTGAACTCCAGAAGCGATTCCTCATTAAAAACAACAAGAAATGTATATATATATTTAAATTATAGACTAAAATATGCATATTTAAAATATACAATATTTTTTACAATTATTTTAGTGCGCGAATTATACCTTGATGATTTTCGATTGTTAAGGGGCCCTAAAAATACTGATCGTCCTGGGCCCCACACTTTCCTAGGGATGGCCCTGCATATGAGTCATTGGTTAGAATCACACAGATCTAATTGGCAATCTCCTAGGGAACCAAGACATAAAATGTCACAAATTCTTAAGTGGTGATAATTTTAATTTAGCATGAGTTTTGCTACAAGAACTCACATCAAGTGAATGGAAATTGTTTCCCGAAATATTATTAAAGCCATTAATATTTCTCACTTATGTTTATGTTTAGCTGGTAAATTATTCTGTTCCATTGACACATATGTGTAGTTAATAATTTGGATAATAATCTAATGAAATTTTCCATCGATTTTTGGTGCCATATTTTGTGAAAAGAAAATCATAAATTTGCAAAAGCATTTATTTCATTGTCATAATTTTATAAAAATTAAAGACAATTTAATTCTTGTATTTATTTTATCAATACATCTGAGTGAATGGCAGTAAAATTACAATTTATTTCAGTGTTTTCAGTTATACTTGTTATTATAAGGCGGAGGAATTTCATGAATTGCATAAAAAGTTGGTTTCTTGTTACATGATCTGTCCATAGGAGCGAGTGAAAATGTAGGTGTAACACCTGCTCTGCGCAGACGAAGAGAGAGGGCTGAAAGGCAGCGCAGTTTCATCCGAGAACAGCAAGAAAGTGGAGCCACATTAAGAGCATCTCTTGGTCAGACTGATGATGGAAAGTCAGAGATAGTGGAAAATGGTGAGTTTACATAGCTTGGAGCCTTCCATTATTGCATAATTACAATCATCACTTGCATTATTGAAAATTTTATGTAAAATACTAAAATTAAATTTTTTAAGTACTCATGCAAAAGCATAGAATGCATTTTTAGGCTGGTTTTCAAAGGAAACATAGCCTTATGAAATGGTACTGTGTGTGTGTGTGTCCCCCACTAACAACTTTTGCATCAATGGACTGATTTTCATGTAACGTGGTATGAGGCTCATGCTGCCAGGGCCCACCTCCAGGCTATATTTTATTTTGAAGTCCTGGGTTTGATTCCAGGAATGTTTTTTCCCTATTTGGTTTACATAAGAAGTCTCTAATCCATCGTTCAGAGATGTTTTCTTTAATACTTTAAACTATCTTAAAATTGTGATATCAGAGCGAGGTTTGTACTGTTCTAAGGGGAAAATAATGTACATTCTAATTCTTATCACCAAATTTTGATAATTGATCATATTTTCTTGAATTTCTACTAAAACATAGTGATTTTGCATTTTAAATCGGATTTTATTGGATTGTTGCCATGGAGACGATTATTACCAAACTCAGCTTGAGCATGAGTGAACAAATGGGTTATTTTCTTTTCTACTCAACTACCCTTCAACAATGGACAGTTGATCCATACATATTAGCATATAAACAGTAACATTTATTAAATTCGTTTATTTAAAAAAATACTTGCAAAATATGTCAGAAAGAGATTTTGACATTGCTTTTTGTATTTTAAACCTGATAATGCTCTATTAATTTGTTTTCCAATTTTTCTTTATTATTGATAAACTATGAATTACAAATGGTATTTATGGTATGAGAATTCCTTGGAATGGCTAACACATACTGAAACATTTCCTGTCATTATAAGTACATAATCAATTCGGGATGTCAACTTTGGTAAACCATCCTGCATTAGTCCTGGTTTGGTCTTCTTGTTAATATTGGCATATCACCTATGTACAGTGCTGACCTGAAGCACGGGCAAGTTGGGTAGCTGCCTGGGGCATTCAAGTTTTTGGGAGTATCCCGATCATCTATCTATGCTTTGCTTGCTATTGAATAAATATTGGATACCAATTTATTTCATGAAACAGGCTGTAATCTTGGAGTTTTTTTTTATTTTTTCATTATCAATAACTTTTAGTGTGATGGAATAAATTAACATGTACTTTGAAAATATCTCAACAAACATTTATGGAGGAGGACACCGGAGTGCTATCTAGCCCAGGGCACCAATAATCCTCAGGCCACCCATGCCTATGTATATAAGCAAAGCAGTCCTATATATTAATTAGGGATGTGTGTTTGGCCGTGTCACAAGACAGTATACGTAACACTATAGCGTGTTTTAACAAATTTCCTGACTAGGTAGAAGATTGAGATTTGGTAGGAATGCTTCAATCATGCATTGCAAGTCAGTGACAAAAAATCCTAAAAAAGATCCGGGTTCAACTCCGGAAGATAATTTCTATTTCCCATAAGATAACAGGTAAAAATCCATTTATCAACATGGAGGCTTCTTTTCTTTTGCAAATTAGAAATATAAAAATTTTACTTTTGATCTTCGGATCTGGACTGTTTGAAAGGAAAATTAATAAGGTTTATTATTGTTATTGCCAATTTCCCTGTATGGGTTTAATCGATCCACAAATGTTGTTTTAACTTGAAAATATTTTTTTAGATGTGAAAATTTTTTGTTGTTACCAACTACCTGATAAATGATTATACAAAATTACTTAATGCTGAGCCCTAATGATAAGTTGAAATTGTTTTATAGCAAACTTTAATTAATTTTGATGACAAATTCATTTATATAAACCATCCATAGATAAAAAATTTGAGTAAAACTGGTACTAATAACAAATTTATATTGGAAAATTAGGAGTTTTTACCAAAGCAAGTGGAATAGCTTTTCAATGAAGGAGCATATTATTTCTAGATTTTTACATAGTTTCTTTGCACATTCAATGAAATATAATTGTTTAGCAATACAAGCAGTCATTTTCATTACAATGTGAAATTAATTTTATTGCTTCCCTTAGATTTTTACATAGTTTCTTTGCACATTCGATGAAATATAATTGTTTAGCAATACAAGCAGTCATTTTTATTACAATGTGAAATTAATTTTATTGCTTCCCTTAGGTAATATAGCAACCCCAACCAACGGCCATCATGACTCTTCTGCACCATGGTCTCAACGTATACACAAGGAGCCCAACAGCAACTTAGAGGGGTCAGGGGCAGAGGATGGGGAGGGTGGAGAACGTGCCGCAGTCCGCAGGATTAGGCGTGAGAATACTGTGAGAGATCTCACACAAAAGTTGGCAAGTCAGGGAGGACTGCTAGCAAGCCCTACAGAAGAGAGAGTCACAAGAGATATCGGAGATATGAGCGGCATTGTTTCAAAAGCAAAGGAGGGCTTAGCTAGATCAAAATCCAAAGCTGACCTTCGAAGTCCGACAGATTCCTCCTCATCTGGAAGGGGTGGGGCTCCAGCAGAAATAAAGAAATCAGAAACGGAGCTGCATTGGGAAGAGTTGTTGAGCTCCTCCAAGAGGCCATTGACGCTGTGTGACCTAGATTTCACGGATCTCGTTGAAGACGATGATGTGGATATTTTATCCCCTGCCCTTCCCATGCAAGGAGGCCTTTTGCCTCCACCACCACCCCCTTGTGCCCCGACACTCACACCACCTCTGGCACCCAGAGTACCTCCTGCCCCGCCTCCAGTCGGAGGTGGCTTTGGAAGGCCTCCTCCACCACCACCACTTGGATACACACGCACGTGTTTTGGTGCTCCAATCCCTACCCCACCTTCTCCTGCCACCTCGAAGAAGAGCAAGAAGACTGTGAAACTTTTCTGGAAAGAAGTACGAGAAGATCCTGTGGCACTATCAAAGTTGAGCGGTGGAGCCAGGAATCCATCTAGTGCCACGATGATATGGGATGAGCTTAAGCCTGTTGCCATTGACACCCAGAAGCTGGAGCATCTATTTGAGTCTCGAGCTAAGGATCTCATTGGCAAGGTTGGAGAGAGATGCATAATGATGTCAATTATGACCCTAATTTCAATCCCTGTTTGCATGTCCGTGTGTGGACGTTTGGCTTAATTTTTAAATTAGATAAAAAAACAGCCAGGCTTGTGTTAATAATATAATTTTTCATATTTTAATTTCATATGGTAATCTTATTAATAAAAATAGTCATTCATAATTAATATGGTATTATATTATCGAATGAAGGATTTTAGGTACATTATTAAAGTGGCATCTAATAAAATTTCACTTACATAAGTCATATTTCTTCCTTTCTTGTTTGTAATACTTGTGAGGATTTTGAAAGTACTCATTTTTCATGACTTGAACCATGAATGATTAATGTTGATTTTTTCTAATCCATTGCATTTAAGTTAAGTTTCTTGGATATTTGGCAAATATGCTGTAAGGAAAAGGAAAACTGACCATGACATGCAAAATAACAAATTTATAATAGGACATTCATTTTATTGGTCTCATTCTGACTCAGAAATTAAACTCTTTTTATATTGATAATAATTCACACAGGCGATATAACAAACAATAATGTGTGAAATAAATAAAGATTGGCATCCTGCAAGTTCTTTTTTCTATCTACATTTGTATAATTTCATCAAAAAATAATTTTAAATAAATCCAAACTTAATTTTCAAGTTAATATATGAAAGTACACCCAGTCCCCGACTAACTTGATAGATGCATTCTTAAAAAGTTTCGTGTAAGGTGAAATCATGTTAGTCGGACATGAATTTCTCATAAGAAATAATGTAAATGGGGGGTATGCGTTCCAGCATCCTAACCAGATTGACATATTTATAATTTTATTCCTTTATTATGACTATACTTTGGTTAATGCTTTGTTTATGTATATTTCATACATGTAATTCATTTTTACAGAAAAGAAATGATGATAACGTGGATGGTTTGTAGCATTGCTTTGTTACGACCTGTATGATGAATGATATCACGTGTTCGTTCATTGTTCTCATAGCGTTTAAGTAAATCTAGTTTTTGCTCTAGCGATATTTTTCTCTCCCTCCGCCAATAAAATGTGAACCATTAACTCCAGCATATTTTTCGATGTAGATGACCGCAGTTTTGAATCAGTTGTTCAACTGTTCACCATTTATTTAGCAAACGTTATTTAGAAGATTTGTAAAAATGATAATTTTAAACAACAAATAACTAAGAATTAAACATTTCTGTTTTAATACACGGAATAATTTTTCAAAAGATAACAACATACTACCATCTAGAGAAAATTGTGAAAATGGTTAAAGGAAATTTCAAAACATTCAAGAATGGTTTTTTTTTACATTGCTGTTTAAAAACCATGAAATCCCTTGCCTTCTGCATCAGACTCATAGAAATTGTCAAATTCATCCTCTGGATCAAATGTTATGATAATGGACTCATTGCCATCCACAATTAATGAAGAGCAGAGCTAAAGTTTGTTTCCATTTTGACTTCCTAAACCTCTTTCGCGACCACAGAGAAGTCATGGAGAAACTTTGTTAAACCGAACAACCAGTCGTGTTATTCAAAAACCAGCTTTAAAAATCGTGTTAAACCGAAATTGTGGTAGTAGAATTCGTGTTAGTCGGGAATTTGGTGTATCTTGCATTTGAAAATTCACCACAAGTTATTTACTTTTAAAATTTCATTAATAGAAATATTCAGCTGCTCTAAGATTCCCAAAACCATTCCTAATAAAATTATGCATCACAAATGGCACAGCTGTTTTTTTATCTTCTTTTATTTATTAATAATTTTTAATGAAAATTCAGGAAAGTATTTTATAAATTTTAGGAAATAACATTTACATAAATTCAAAATAAAACCTTTATCAGACTAATTGCAGAGAAAGTAATTGATACCTTTATCTTGAAAACTATAGATATATTTTTGCTTTACTTTAAATTGTTTGTAATATTCAAAGGAATTTACCAGCCAGTCTTGTTTTTGTTTATCGAAGTGGTTTCTTGAAAGAATCAGTTTCTTTTTTATATTCTTCCCTAAATAGAAATCAGTTACAGGTTTTGATGATGAATCATATTACAGAAATACTTAGCCAATATCCAAAATCAATATATTTAATGATGGTAAGAATTTGTACCTTTTCGAGGGCTAAAACATTTATATTTCACAGTATAAATGAACAAAAATTTCTTCATTTAAATTTTATAGCAAAAAAATTGTAGATCAACTTTTTGTGGTAATTTTTTAACTTTTATGCTCTGATTTAATGCTTAATTTGTTTTTATCATTTCTCCCGTGGTGTTTGGTCTGTGCTTGGGCCAGGTGCTCATAATTAAACTTCAATCTGATTTGTTCAATTATACTAACCAAATAAACTCAAATAATATGATAACAACTTATATTTGTTACCCTCCCCCTTTGGTTGTGATTCATTTTATGTACCATTGCTGCAACTTAATTATGGGGTAGTGAAAAATGGTTTCCTTCAAGTATGTGTTCCAACAAAAATTGTTTTACTAATTATAATTTGCTTTTTAATTTCACTTATATGGTGAATATGTTTGTTTTTATTATTATGGCATGCATGTAGATTTTTCTTGGGTTCCTACATTTTTTATTGTCCAAAATTTTCACAGAATTTTTTCATGCTTATTTTTAAGTAGATTTTTAATATCTAAAAAACATATTTTCATATTAATTCAACTTAAAATGATTATAATCAAATGTTTTTATTAAACTGTGAATATCACAGTTTATCACATAATTTTCATGAATTGTAGATTTTTTAAATAGTGAATTAAAAAAATATATAGATGCATAATATGTGAAATAATCCTGAAATTAATTTGATTTTCCCTAGCTGTGCTTCACACAGTCCCTTGAACCCTTGGCCTATGATTATTTAATGCTTAATAATGGCTCAAAAATGTCACACCAAGTTATTCATGGTAAATAACTGTTTTAAACATCACTGTGCAATTTGTCTTTCTTTTACTTAATCTGTCGCTTATTAATGGATCCTTTCTTCCCACTCTAAATGCTCAACACCAATATGGCATGCTGTCTCTATAGGAGGTGAGTACAAGTAGCCCGCTGTGTGAGTCCCTCTCTCGCTTTTATTATGGTGTGCTTGGGAATCTTATGTAGTGTTTTTTGGGTTATTCTATCCATTTCTCAAGTCATTCAGCTTTGAAATTAATGTTATGTAATTTGGATATTTTAAATTACTCTTTCAAATCGATTTGCTTAAAATTTTCATGAGTTGTAATCCATCCACCAATTTTTTAATATTTTACTTGTGCTGTACATGTGACTGATAGGAAAAATATCTTTCAAAATATCGCTAAATTAAACAAATAGAATTAGTTTTTTTTAATATTCAAATTTATTCATTTATATGATCTTGAGTATTAAAATCTTATTTTTATTGTTTTTCTTTCATTGTTGTCATGATGTGAACTTTCTCTGTGATGGTGTCATATATGTCTCTGTGATGTGATGTTTTGTTAATAACAACTTATTGTTTTATTTATTTATGAATTTATTTTTTATTTGAATAACTAAATTTGATTCATTATAAATCAATATTTCTCTTAACACTCAAAAATCTCGGGTGAGTTTTGATGATGATATAAATTAGAATTTCCATTTATCTTTGTCAACAGAATCATAGATTTCTGTAAAATTTATCATTAAATAATTCACTGTATTTTCTTGCATGAATTTTATTTATATGATCTGATTGTATCAACTAATCATGAAAAGTATTTAATGTTTAATGCTGTAATGAAAATTTATAATAATTAGGTTAATATGAGTCATTGCTTTTCCTCACCACTCACATCTGCAGAAACAACAAGAGTTGAACAAGAGCAAGGAAATTATAGTCCTGGATCCTAAACGTTCAAATGCCATTAATATAGGAATGACTAAGCTTCCTCCCCCTCGCTCTATCAAGACTGCCATCTTGAAGATGGACTCAACTATTGTAAACAGAGAGGGCATTGAGGTAAGATACTAATGAAATGTGTGTGTTTAAGTGGTAATGTGTATGTATAATGCATAAATTTTATTTTTGAATAAAATGTATATAGGTAGTTTAGAAACAATGTCACCTGTAAAAGAAGAATTTTAGTCCGACTTCTTCTATTACTCAATTGCTGATGGAAACTATTTATGAACTTCTAAGTATGATCAACTCATTGATTTTCTCTTTATTTCATAAAAACAAGTTAATCTCTTGTAATTAGTAGTATATATTCAGTTTTCACTTCAAGTGTTTTTCATCAAACTACAGTTTGTTGGAAATGATTAATATGAACAGCCATTCAACTTTATTCCATATTTTCATTTTTCTTATGCATAACAGTATACTAAATGTAAGTATATTGCTACTGTGTAGTATATAGATTACCTGAAACTTAGCTTTACCTGGGAATTACTTCCTTAAAAATTGTGCTCATGTAAGCATGATTCAAAAGAGATGCCTTATGTTTGTTAAAATATATATTGTTATTCTTTTTTCTGAACAATAAAGAAACTGCTGACCATGTTGCCTACTGAGGAAGAGAGGTCACGGATTCAGGAAGCACAGTCTGCTAATCCAGATGTTCCTCTGGGTAGTGCAGAGCAATTCCTCCTCACTCTTGCCTCAATCTCAGAGCTCTCAGCCAGACTTAAGCTTTGGGCCTTCAAACTGGACTATGAGAACAGTGAGAAGGTATATACACTATATAGAATGGCTCATTTTACTTATATTCACAGAATTATTTCTTAGGCAAATAAAATAATCCAAAATGTTTCTTAGTCATAGGAAGATTCTTAAAAAGGGTTCTGTCAGTAGAAAAATGTTTAAGGAGTCAGTCCTATTACTTATGAACTTATTATTCAGCTAATTAAAGAAATTATGCTATACATCTTTGTATTATTCCATTTAATATTTTTATTATTTTAAAATTGTATTTATTTATTATTATTTTAATAAGGTCTCATTAGGGTTGCCAACTTTTGAAATTGGCTGGGAAGGATAACTTTTTTCAACATAACTGTTTGCAAGGCTATTTATTATATGTCATAAGATTTACAATTGCTTCTGATTTCATCCTCCCGCATGATATTTTTGATAATATGGTAAAATTACTGTAGGTTTTAACACTCAATTTAAATGTGCAATTCAAAGAGTTACACGAATGATGATGTTTAATTTATTGGTAAACATATATATCCAGCCAATTATACTAAGTTTCCCTCCTTTGAATTCTTTTTAACTATACTCCATTTCACCCTTAGCTGACAGTATTGCGCTTTTGGTGCATGCATTTGCCAAATTTTCTGTGAATTAGATCTAGTGCCTATCCCTTTAAACTTCCTGCTTGATCCAGATTCCATGCTGATTCAGGTGATTTCATAACAACTGAATTTAAATATTTTCGAACTTCTACCTACAACAAAAAAAATAATTTTATAAGATACGCTGACTCAAAAACAAAAACAGTTAATTGAGTGTAATAGCTAACTTGGAAAAAATCATGTTATGCAATTGAAACACTTCACTTTTTCATCACAGTTAATATATTAACACAATATATATATATATATATATATATATATATATATATATATATATATATATATATATATATATATATATCACCAACAAATCTGTAAGGTGCATAATTACAAATCAAACAACCACTTGCTATGAACTCTGGTTCGAAACTGTTTCATTGTGTCAAACATTGGGTCCTTCTCCCTTGGGAAAATTCTTTGACACGTGTCCCGTGCTGGCACCTATTGACCAACTCCTTAGAAATATCTGGATGCAAACCTCTTGTCTATTCACTAAAGGGTCATAAACCCTCCCTGCTGAGGATTTCCAAATGAATTTGGGTCTGTGTTTACTTCCAATGAAGCCTCTTTATTCACAGCTTGAGAGGTTTTTATAATTTGTTTTGCATCTCATTTCTTCGAGATATTTTTTGAAACTTCAAAACTGCTTTTGAGAATAAGGTGGAGGAAACCAAAAACCAGAATTGTGAAGCATTGTATTTTTAACTGCCCATATATACGAAGTTTACATAATTATCCCTTGGTTATAGTCATACTTGCATTCTTTAAAACATGACATTTCGTGAAAATTTGTTAAGCAAGGGAGTTTTCCCACAATAAAAAGCTAAAACAATAAAATATGATTTTATGAACCCTGAACAAGGTCTTACATAATCTTTTTTAGAAAGATCTTTTGATTTTGTTCCAGATTGGAATACTAATTTTCGTGGAATCCGATTTTTTTTATTCATTGATTTTAAATTAATTCATTAACCAAATTATACATAATGCATTGTAAATGAGCTTTATATTACAATTTTACATTTATATGTTCATTTGCGTAATACTTATTTATTATTGCAAATGCAATTGCGAGACCGAAAATGTATGAATGGACAGAAACTTTTTATATAAATTTGATTTTATTTTCTAATTTATTAAAATTACTAATATTCAGCTTTTATTCGTTAAATTATAAAGTATGGAAATTTATTCATAATGAATTCTTCTCACTTCAATTTTGATGGTTAATGGTTAAAACTACATAAACGTTTCTTTGGTTTAGGTGAAGCTGCAGTATTCATATTTGGAAGGGTTAAATTTCCTAAAAGTGGAAACTTTTTCAGACAAGTAAATTCACTTAAATTTTTTGTCATTCCATGGAAAATGCATTGCTCAAAAAAGCCAAATTGGTTAATTTGTCTAATGGCATCAAGCATGCATAAAGGGAGGTCTGTCTACATGCTCAATTTTTACCTCAGTTTTAACTGTGCAGACCAGGCTTCTACTGAGGTAAAAACTAAGCATGTAGACCCCCCTTAAGTCTTTTTTGTACATTGCCGATTTTAAACAAATCATGATTTGATGGCATGAAACAATTTTGCGTAGTATTATTTTGTGGACACTATTAATTTGTTTTGATTTGCAGTGGTGTATAGCAGTATTTGTTTTCTAATTTATGGCTGTTAAATATCAAATCAGTTAAATAATAAATTAGTTGGAGAGAAGGTCAAACTGCATCCTTCCCAACATCAGGGGAGGATGCAGGACAAATCATTTGAAAGAAGGGCTGTCCTTTCCAAAGGAGGGCGGTTGGCAACCCTAGGTCTCATTGTTGTCAGTCACTGAGAAACTGCATCTCCTCTGTGAACTAAAAATCAAAAGCAGTGAACTGAAAAAATTATTTTTGGTGAATCACTTCCATACAGCAGTACAACTCTTTTTTCTTTTTCATAATGGTATTATTATGGTTATGTCTGAACTCCCATTAGAGAAATGGAAATTGAACATTGCTGTTGATTGCAATGAAAAAAAACTAATTAATAGCAATACAACAAATAGGTGGAGGAGAAAAGTATCATAAAGGAAACTAATGCTTGGTACATCATCTCATAAAAACAAGTAAAAATAGAGGCAAACAGTGGAATATTAAATGTAAATCTACCTTTTACTAATGATGATATAGACCAGTGGTGCAAAAATATATTAAAACAGATGTTAGTTTTTACTGGTACCATATTTTCCTAAAGTTAAATACATAGATTATTGCCATATATAACTTATATACACGTGCAAACCCCCACAATAAAAACTGGGTGCATTTTGGCTTTAGTTGAATGTAAATCAGTGGGTGAGTTTCTTCACAAATGTATTAAGGGGTATGTCAACTGAAAAAGGTTGAATACCACTGATATAGACCACATACAAAAACTGAATTTTGCAGATTAACTTCATTTTATTTTATTTTAAATGTTGCATTTCATTTTACACAATAAATTTCTAGTATCTTTGCTAGAAACATTTTCATCAATACTAACAATATTTCTTACTAGGAAGTGGCTGAACCTCTGATGGACCTGAAGCAAGGAATGGAAACCCTCAGGGCGAGTAAAACATTCCGCAGTATACTCAGCACTCTATTATCAGTTGGAATTTTTCTTAATGGAAATGAAGTGAGTATTGACATCAGGAATTTTTTTAAATTGCATTATTTTACTGTATCTACCCATTAATCACTTGTTGCTTCAATTATACTCTGCTATTTTGATGGTTCTGAGCAACATCCATGCATAATAATTTGTTGACACCAATTTAAAATATCTTAATGAAAATTCAGTTATGGTATAACTTCAGTTAATATGTTGCAATCATAGTTCCAACTCAGATTCAAAATCTTTTATGTGACATTCTTTAGGTGAAAGGGTTCCAGATTGAGTACCTGGCTAAAGTTCCAGAAGTCAAAGATACAGTCCACAAGCACTCTTTACTTCACCACCTTTGCCACATTGTCATGGAGAAGTTTCCTGATTCATCAGACTTGTATTCAGAGGTAACTCCACCAACTGCACATTTTTTTAAGGTGATATTTTAAATAATATATTTTCACTCATTTTCAGTAAGCAAAATATTTTATATGAAGTTATTTTTTATAATTCCTCCACATGGTAGACATTCACGGTATTTATTTTGCCATATTATGTTATAGATTCCTTTATCAAAAATGAACTTCTAATCTCATATTCTTACTATTTTCAGTTGGAGAATGTATTTATTAATCTCGCATAATATGAACGCAAAACAATTTAAAAATCATTCACTTACAATGATTGAATGTAACTGATCAAAATGTGTATTACAGTTGATTTGTACAGCTTTATTTCTTAATTATAATTGTATATTAGTCTAAAATAGATATCACTAATTGCTGTTATTACAGATAGGAGCTGTAACTAGGGCATCCAAAGTTGACTTTGATGAACTTGCAACTAGCATCCAAAGAATGGAGCAGGAATGTAAGGCTTCATGGGACCATTTAAAAGTCATTGCCAAGCATGATGGATCAACAATGGTCAAAGTGAAGTAAGTTGATTTTTCTTTCCCAGATGAAAAATATCCCATTGGGAATATCTACTTAAGAAAATAAAACTGAATATTTCCTTGCTTTGTCATCATTATAATAGGAAAACCATTAATGGTAAATTAAAGAGGCCATTTTCATGATGGCCATTTATCCATTAAGTAGAAAGTAAATCTGATGAAGAAGTTTGATTATTTGCATGGTCAGCTTATAAAAATATAATCAAATTCTTTTATATTTTATTTATGATATCTTGCATTTTTTGAAAATACTGATTTTTAAAAGTATCCTTACACTAAAGTCAATCTATTTTTTTATAGAATGTCAGACTTCCTTGCTGATTGTGCTGAAAGGATAATTGTTTTGGGTATAGTTCATCGACGAGTTATGAATAGGTAAGATTACTTTTCATATACACTTTTAGATGGATTTATGTTAGCAGAATGAATATACCATGAAACTTAGCAAAAACTCCCATTCAACAACCATGCTTTTCAGTGACTTTTTTCACAATAGATCTTAAACTCCATAAGAGCTGTGCTGAGCTGGGACTGGTTTACAGGAACCTGTTGTTAAATTTTGAAAAAGTTTTAGAGCCGTTTTTTAACTGGGTTGCAAAAGTTCATGAACCTGTTGAAAAATTAAACTGGCCTTTTAGAGTCAAGATCTACAATGAAAATTAAGAAACCATTTAGAAATTAGTTATTTAATTATCCAAGGCCGTCTTTATGGGAGGGCAGTCGCCCCAGGGCCCTGTGCCTAAGGGGGCCTTGCACCTAAGGGGGCCCTGCATCTATGAGATTCCACGCTTTAAGTCAGCTTACAAACTACTCCTACTTGCTAGTCTTAATAGATAGACATAACAAACGTGGAATGTGAAAAAATTACTCTAGATGTTTGTTATGAGAAAGATACAATTTTTCTGTGTATAGGATAGAGGAGGCCCCATGGCTACAGCCTTGCCCTGGGTCCTGCAGCTGCTGCTTCACCCTGGGCCCCAAATATTGCTTAGACTATAACTCATTGTCATCGATAACTGACACAGTACATTTATACACATCAATACAGATAAATGGGCTGCATTAAGGAGTCAGATATGAATATGAAAATCAGTACCTGATGGCCACAAACTAAATTCTCTGCTGTTAAGTGAGGTAGCAATTATGTGACGTCAATTTTTACATTTTCCAATGGCTGAGCTTTGTCAAGTGATGTGTCATGGCAAAAAACTGCCCACCTTCGGACATTCTGAAACATTTTGTGTGGCAGAGGAAGATTCAGATTTGGATATTCTGAGATGTTTTGAATGGCAGAGGGTTGAAATTTCCTTGCCCTTAGCTTTGCTAAACCTTTCATCAAAGAAGCATTAATAGTATTCTGTTACTTCTTCGTGAATTCAATGTCTAGCTAGCAGTTATTTATCAGGTTAGTGGTTTCATTCATAAAATGAAATTCATAAGAACAATAGCATTCTTTTAGTTCCATATTTCGTGTCGATTTATTATCTCTGTTTTCTGTTAATGACAGGTTTTGCCAAAGAAATACTACTGCAAATAGACATGATTAAAATACCATCATTATTTTGATGGGCAATTACACTAGTTAATTTAACATTTTACTAGTTATGTAATGTTAAAAGTTGTAACAAGGACTGTAGGGCAAAAACTCATCGCCTGGAGCATCTCCATCCATCTCAGAGAAATAAACATCAACAAATTCATACAGAATAGAGAGTGCCGATTCTAGATAAAGAGCAGCCGGTTTCCGCCGTCTCACAAGCCCAGGTCACATGACGGCCATGATTGGAACACCTTGTAGAAAAAGAAGGGAGCCTCTCAAAATCATACTTTTATAGGGACCTCCAAAATCGCACTTGCATAGGGGCCCCCAAATATATCATGCCATCCCTGCTAGCAGCTTTAAAATGATAATAATAAAAGGTTTATTTTTGAAAGAAAATGTTATAAGTTATCTATAAAATAAGTACTCTTTGACTGAAATGATTTGTTTGTTTTTATTCAGTTTTTGTTTAGATAAAAGTATATATTTTAGAGAATCAGTTGCTAAAATTTTGCTAGCTCAGCACTGCATAAGAGCAATGTAATTCTTCTCCTATTTAGTAACCACCCTTCATCCTGACCAACAATTAGAGGTATAGAGGAGAAATTCTCCATATAAGGGACCAGCATTATTGACACACTGATCCATTTTTGACGATGTTCATGGTGGACGTCCATGTAAAATTTGTGAATACCCTGCTTTGTCCTACTCATATCTGTCATATCCCCTCTAAATCTCACTTTACTCCTTAAGTGTAGCCACCCAAGAACCTCAGTTATATCACCTATAATTTATGGATACTTAAAAAAATATATTTGTGCAGCTACCAGAAAAGTTTCTATTGCTGAGATTCAAACTATTACCCTATTATTAGTTTCCAGCTACCCATTTGTCAAATATGAATACAAGATAACTCTCCTAATTTAATTTCCTTTTTACAGTAAAAATATTCAAACCAGATCTAGGAATAGGTAACCTTGTGACCATGAAATACTTTGTCCATGTAGATGGCCCACTTCAGTTTTTAATTCGATATTTCTGTTAGATGTGAAAAATATTGCCTAGATGTTAAAAAAATTGATCCATATGGAGTTATTACATATTAAGCAAGTATAAGATCGCTCTTAGTTTTAATCGATAATATAGGAAAACACCTTGTCATTTTTAAGTCAAGGAAGTACTAATTAATGTTACCTTTATGTCTTATTCAGGTTCAATAAATTCTTACTATGGCTTGGCATTCCAATGCATCGTGCTCAAGACACAAAGCCCAATGAATTTTGTAAAATCATATCTGAGTTTTCTTTGGAATATCGTACAACACGAGAAAGAGTGCTCCAGCAGCTGGAAAAGAAAGCTAGCCATCGTGAGAGGAACAAGACTCGAGGAAAAATGATCACAGAGGTAAGTTCTCCCTTAGAGCTCTCTTTCTCGAAATACAGTACACTGGAATGAGTCACACCAGTGACTTAATTTATGCCGTACCTTACTTTTTACATAATATATGTATGCATAATAATATTATTTTTTCCTTTCAAGGTTGGAAAATTTCGAACCAAGGAGGACAGAGCTGATGCAGAACTTCGACAGCTCCTCGGTAGTGACTTTTCAGAAGCTGATAATTTCCATGGTACACTACCATGGCGAAGACAAAGAAAAGATATGGGTGAGTTATACTTTTCTATGTTAGTTTCATTCATTATAACATACTACTATGAATAAGCTTTTTTTCCAAAAATATATAATACATTTTCTGCAGTAAAATATTTGTTTTCTTTACCATTTATATTTAGGAAAATTTGAAAGTAATATGCTTCGACTAAGAGCTAACGCACAGTTTAAATTTTCTGAGATATAATTAATGAATAAAGTTACAGTTTTATGTTGTAGTCAGTTTTTTATGTAAATGTTTACTGCATATAATTTATCCGCAATATCTACATATTATCTGTATATATATTTCTCTTATTCCATCTGCAACAACTTCATTTATGACTGACTGTAATGCTAATTTTAACAAACTTTCCTAGTAGGTAGAAGATTGAAATTTGGTAGGAATGTTTGTCTCTTATAGTAAATGCCATTTACAAAACAAAAATCCCAAAAAAGGCCCGGGTTCGACTCCAGTAGATAATTTCTATTTCCCATAAGATAACATGTAAAAATCGATTTTTGGACTTACTCTTTTGCAAATTAAAATTAGAAAGAATTGACCTACGATCTTCGAACCTAGACCATTTTAAAGAAAAATAAACGTTTCTTATTCTTATCATCGCATTTTGCCTACGATACGAAATCACTCAAGTTCTACGTTTAAATCATATTTATTTAAAAAATTTAACCTATTTAACGGTATGTTGCCTTGCTGACCATGTCATTGTTAAACCTCGAGATTGTATTGTTGTCTTAATCCTTATACTATATGCGTAAGGAATGCGTGCATTTGAATGCTTTAATATGAGAGAGAGAGACAGAGAGGGAGAGAGAGAAAAAATTAAATGTTACATAGATAAAAAATAATTTTGGGCGTATAAGAATTGTATAGCGTAAGGTATTTCTTTGTCAAACAATTTCTATTCGCCCAAAACTATTTTTACTCTCTGGAACACTCAATTATGTGAATTTTATATTTATTGCTTACTTTTTAGTGCATATAAAAGTTGGTTTAATTAAGTTTTACTTCAATTTTAACTTAATATTCAATTCATGCATACCCGTCATATTTGATGGCCAATTACGCTAGTGTGTCTATTTTACTAGAATGTCTGTATTAATGCTTTTTAGTAATTGATAGTAGCTCAATAACTTTGGCCAAAACTAACAAAAGTGGAATACTCCTTTAGCCAAAAACAACTAGGGGGCTGCAAAACCCAATGCATTTCGCCCAGTCACTGGTGAAACAGGTTCTACCCCTGACGATGCCCACCTTGTGGGCGAAATGCATTGGGTTTTGCAACCCTCTAGTTGTTTTTGGCTAAAGGAGTATTCCACTTTTGAATGCTTTTTAGATTTAAATTTTTATTAAATTGTGGAAGAAACATTTCTAGCAAAAATGGAACGTGGAAGCAAAATTACTAAAACTTGCCCATTTTTTAAGCAAATTTTAACAATGCCTAGGATCACTATTGTAAGTTGAGTGGATATAGCTTCATTTAATGAAATTGTTTTCTCAAATTTTTGAGTAGGAAGCACAAGATCAAGAGGTCTTACAGCTCTTCTGCGTGGTGGGGATGGTAATGAATGCCAAGGTGATAACATGACTGATGGAGATGATGAGATCCTGGAAAGTCTTGTTAAAACGGCCACCAAGGGACCGTCCACGAGAACCACTCCAAGAGAGAGGAAGAGGACACGACATGCAGACCGAAAATCCTGTAAGATTTTGCACAACTTCAACAGTTAACCTGTGACCATTTTAAAATGATATTTTTTCAGTTGCACCAAAACCAATTTTGATTTATTTTGAGAGAAATTGTAATTTTCAAATTGAAATATCAGTCTGCTTTAAGTCTAGTATTTTTGTACAAGTGCAAATTTTAAATTATTCATTCAGCAAAATTAAACAAAAATGATTAGATGTGGTTGTGTGTGGTTACTTTTTATTTTTGCATATTTTAGCTGAAATAATATTTGAATTTTATGTGGATTTTTTATCAGTATTCAATTTTTTAGGAATGTTCCTCAAAAGTATACACTGCTTATATCAATAATTAACTGGATTATTGAATTCCAAGGAATAAAAATAATGCAGTTTTGTTTATAATTTAATAGTTCTGGAAATTTTCAGGGGTTTTACTGTTAGTAGATAGTGACTGAAATGCCAAAGAAGGTAGCTGGGTTATAATAATTTTTTCTTTGACAGCTAAACTGAAAAATATATGAATGGCTATTGTTAGTAAAAACTTAAAGGCCCCCTCCTGCTACATTTTAATAATCCTGTTTCACTTATGTTAGTGATGCTTATAGCTAGGATATTTTGTATATTTTTGTTATATTTCATGAAGACTTAGATTTTACTGTCATAGAAATTGTTTCTCATTAAATTCTTCAAATTTTCTTCTAAATAATATTGTTACAGTTTATTTGATAAGAAAATTTATATTTTATTATTATCCTACTCAATACAGTGGGTCCCCAGTATTCGTGGATTTGGTATTCATCATTTCACTTATTCATCATTCATATATTATGGAACAATGTTTCGGTATCTGCAGTTTTTCGTTTTGCTTATTTGTCACTCGGATTACTTGCCGTGGCAGAGTAAGAAGTCAACATGTTCAACAGTGACTGCCTCATTGAACTCGTTTTATTTTATTTTCTGGCCTATTTTGTTTACTTTTTGCCATTGATAATGAATATACTATGTTGGTAGGTAATTACTTTTTTATTCATTGTAGCTAGCGTTAAGAAAGTGAGCTAACACATCATCTTCTGTGTGTTATTGTGCACCAGTATCATATGCTTTGTTTTGAAATTGTGCCATGAACATCGTATCCGAGATTCTCTCAAGTTTTATCCTGCAATATCTGTGTTTATCCTTGTCATCATGTTTTCCATTTGTATTTATGTAATTTTAAGTTATTTTCCTTCATTTTAAGATTAGATAATGTTCAGTGTATGTAATGTCCTGTATATTAACCCTTTCATGACCGGAACGCCCGTAAAGTGCTTGTTTTCTTAGTTTGGATGTCATAGGATACAGTGACAACTACTTAAACCTTATTACAGTAAAAGTTCGAAAATCCGGACTGCTCGGAGATTTGGTCGGTCCGGATTTTCAGATTTTCCGGATTCTCAGGCATACTTTTAAAATTCAAATTTAAGGAAGAATAAAGAAGAGATGAACAGGCAAATTTTGTTGGTTTATCAATTAACAAATACAGAATACTTCATTTATCAAAATGAGTATATTTATTCGTTCATTTCCGTGACTTCTGTTGCATTTGCTGCACTGCTTGTTGATGGAACACTAGTTTGATTGGCAGACGTGCAACACTTTATCGAGATTTTCTAATTTTGGCTTATGTAAACTTTTTCTTTCAGCAATTTTATTGCAACCCTCAGATGAGCCTATAAATTCTAGAATTTTATTCTTTGCCTTTTTTATATCGTAAATTATAGACTTTCCGATGTCGTAAGTTTCCATTAGAACAGCATTGCTCACACCACTTTCTAGTTTCTTAATTATTTCAAGTTTATCACTCAATTTCAATGTGTTCTTCCTCCTCTTCACGCCACTAAGTTTATCTACTTTAGGACCCATTATCAAGGGTTAGTAAATACGGAAATATGGAAAGAGTACATACAGCACAAAATTATGACGTTGTCACAGTTTGGTTGATCGTTTCAAAATGGCGTCCGTGTTGTCGCTTGTTGCCGCTATGCATCTGTAGCGATCACGCACGTGCATGCGCTCTCACACACAAAAGCCCGGAAATTTTAAAAAGTTTGAGTTTTCAAAAAGTCCGGATTCTCGGGTGGTCCGGATTTCTGGCATCCGGATTTTTGGACTTTTACTGTACATGAAATCTTAGATTTTTCATCACATGAATGATTTTAGTGGTGAATTGGAACATAAATCCCCCTTATATAATAGGTATTTTTGTGGGGAAAAATTCTCCGGTATTCGCGGCCATTTTCTGGTATGTAACCCCCGCGAATAACAGAGACCCATTGTGTATGTTTTGTTCTTCAGAAGTAGTTTAAAATCAATGTGATTTATAAATAGAGTTTATGTTAATTTCAAATTTATTTGATTGAAAAATGAAATTATAGTAAAATAATATTACATATTCAAAGAACTGAACAATTTTAAATTATCAAAGAATCAATCAACCTTGACATCTTAACATGATAAGACAAAAAATTTAGCAAGTAGCATCCCATGCACAGTGGGAAACTGAATACACCATGCTGTCGATCATTTCCCTAGTCCTATAAATATTTGAAACAGTTTAACCCCTCCAGTGTGTGTGCTGTACTGTTTACAATCATGAAAATTAAGAAACCAAAAATTTGCCATGCACCATTTCCATACAGATATTTCATAGTCTATTTGCTTTCAACATTTTTATTAATTTTGAGTATAATTAGTTCAAAGTAAGAAATTGAATAACATCCTTGTAATTGTGTTCACCTGGGGGAAACTGAATCAAGTACTTAATCATTACAGAAAAATTCATGCTTGAGGGGTTAACCTACTCTGGTATAGGTGTTTTTTCATTTCTTTTTCAATCTTATCTCTTGTTTCAATAGACTCAACGCTTGTAGCACGTTGACCTAGTATGTGCTGTCACCAAGGCAATGGCATTATTTTCCAGGATGGATGGGATTCTATTTCAATATGGTGGAGGTCTCTTCTAGCAAACTTGCTTTTTTCTGCACCCATTGGTCAGTCATGTGAAACATTATCCCCACTTACGATTTAAGAAACACTAATGCTTTGTTCTCTGCCCTTACCCCTCAGTAAAGCGGTCACGAACACGGGAGAACAATGTATGCCAGTTCCTTGCAGAGGCTTACAATCAATAGTTAAGTCACAGTGGTAGGTCTGGTTACATTTTCCTCTCCCTTCTCGTGTCTATTGAGTTTGAGGGAGAAAGATGATTCATGTGGAGTAAGCATGACTGTTACGTCCTCTTTTTAGGTCTCTTTAGCTCTCTCAATTGAGATTTTCTCAGTGGCATGTTGGAGTGACAGAAAGGGTGTCTGTTAGATTTATTTATTTATCAACTGGCTGTATTTCATCAACTGCAAGGTCCGTTTTGATGTTGCTTATGTTTTACTAACAATATTTTTTGCTTAGTAATCAAGATTATCTGTTTTTGCAGTGTTTCAGTGTTTTGGCTGACTACAGCTGCTAGCAGCAGACAAAATAACTCAACTTTTTTCAATATTGTCCCAGTGAGATAAACACCTTCATCTAACTCTCTAGATATACTTTAATAATAATTTCAATAACCATGTTTTGTATACTTTAAATAATCTGTAAGATTTATTCTTCTTCTATGTCATTGAGATGTTCACACTTTTTTGTTCTTACACATGTTGAAAGTTTGTTCTTACAAATATATTTCACTAACTATTTATTGTCTTCAAAATGCTTATACTTTATAATGCTTCACACAAAAGAAATATTAACTGTAACATGATTGTGTGCCTCCTTCTACTAAGAGCTGTGAATTCCTAGTTGGTAGTATAATTAGAAGTATCTATATAACAAAATTTTTTAATGGGCTATACATAGATATTTCTTTGGTAAAACTAACTGGAATTTACCAGTTTATGCCAGTCATTAAATGTAGCTCGGATTGATTTGGCATTACTCAGAAGTAGCTAGATTTATTTGAATTTATGTAAGCAATGAGTTGAAGTATTAGGTTGTCAAGAAATTAATGTCGTTTTTGTGAATAGATTTAATTAAGCTCTTATAACCGTCAGAATTTGTTCTAAGTAATCAATTAAACATATCATTTGTGTAAATAGGATGTTTTTGTTTATTGTTGTCCCAGGCAACCCCTCATATTCTTGTTTAAACATGACTGCTGACAAGACACACATTCAGCATATAATGTATGTATGTATGTATGAATTCAAAAAAGGAAATAACACTACTGTAGCCACGAAGAATACCTATCCAAGAAGTTTATGGAAAAGTTCTGGATATCTGCAAATGTCAGCGATGGTTCAAAAAATTCCATTGCTCTGGTATAGGCCGCCATATTGAAATCGACATTGAAGCTTTGAAGGCGCTCATGGAGTTTGACCCTCGGCAACACACCAGTGAAATGGTGACGAAACTGAATGTCTCTCATGAGACAGTGCGAACACACCTCAGAAATCTAGGCAAAGACCTTAAAGAGGGTGTTTGGGTGCCTGACAAACTCTCCAATGTGTCAGCTTTGCTTCTTCTCTTCTTGCACGACAAACACGCAAACCGTTTCTAGAACGGGTTGTGAACAGGGATGAGAAATGAATTCTTTACTTCAACATCAAACATAAAAATAATGGCTGAGTCGTGGGCAAAAACCACTTCTCACCCCAAAACCTGGACTCCATCCACGGAAGATAATGCTCTACATTTGGTAGGACATGAGAGGAGTGATTCACTTTGAACTCCTGAATCCACATCAGACACTGACTTCTGACCTGTACTGTCAACAATTGGATCGATTAAACCAGTCTCTTCATCAGAAACGTCCATCACTGGTCAATAGAAAAGGTGTTCTCCTTCTCCACAACAACACTCGTCCCCATGTGGCACGTTTGACACAACAAAAAATCAAGGACTTAGGATAAGAAGTCCTCCTGCACCCACCATACTCTCCAGATAAGGCGCCCGCAGATTACCATCTGTTCCGTTCGCTTCAACATCACTTGAGTGGAAAAGAATTTGAAAATGAAGAGTCAGTCAGAGAGGACATCAATTTATTCCTTTGATCAAAACCACCTGAGTTATTCAAACAGGGAATTGAAAATCTAGTCATGAAATGGAAGGCTATCATAGGTAATAATGGAAATTATATCACTGATTCAACTTCATTGCTTTTCAGTGAAATTGTTTTCTTTTGTTTAAAAAAAGGACATTAATTTCTTGACAACCTAATATGATATAATTTGAGAAAGTTAATCTTGATCCTTCCCAACTTCTATATAAAACAAGATGTTTTTCACAGAATTGTCACTGTGTAAGAATATCATTCAAAATGAGTGATAAGACTAATTGAGACATAATTTAGGAGCAAGCCCAAAGAAATTCAGAATAAGGATGGGAATGAAAATTTAGCCAGCAACAATTTCCATTTCATGATTTTAGTCAGTCGTGCATCTTTGTGTAAACTGCTCTTAGGCACTATAGTTTAAAGATATGTATAAATATGTAACAAATAACTTAAAATTTAGAGATGTCAGTCATTTCAGTTAAATACAAAGCACAAAAGAAATCAAAATACATTTCCCAAAACAAACAAAAATAACAATTCATCTGCATCTGAATTTAAAAATGGGTGGTGGGAGAAAAATATTTTCTAAAATCTTGCAAAAGGAGTTTATTCATTCAGTGATTTGTCTACATTCATTACTCATTCAAAAGCATGTACAAAACTAATGTGCCTGCTTTGGAATTGGAAAGATGAAAGTGTAGTTGACAAGTCATCATGAGGCATGACATTCATTTCTGAGTGATGGAGAAGTTTGTCATGTTAGTTGGCCATAGTGTTCATTGTTTTCTCCTAAATTAAATGCATGTATGGTCCGTTTTGTGTGATTTGGTCAGTTTTAAACATGATGCTTAAATTTCATGGTGCATCCAGTGATGAAGATCAATAAAAACGGAATTTAGTAAGGAAACATGGTTTTTATGAGGTGCATAATCTGTTTCAATTACTTCATAATGAAATTTATTATATTTCAACCAGATTTTTCTGAATCTATTCTTAATCATTTACTGAAAATGCACAGTTGAAAAAAACAAGTCATGTTGATAGTAATACACAAGTATAAAATATGAATAATTGACTGCCACATCAGTCATTCACTTACACAAATCTGAATTCAATTAAATGAAAAAATAAGTAGAGATATGATTTAAAATAATTATGAAAGTATCAAACCATTATTAATATCTTTTTTATCTTAAGCTTACATCTATGAGTAATCAATGCATTTGCTTTACAGTGAGAAGAACACTAAAGAATGGACTCTCCGAGGAAGAAAAACAGCACTTAGCTGCCTACATTAAAGGGTATTAAAGTATGGTTAATTCAAAGACAATTTTGTGAATTGTGAGATGTTTGCCCAGTGCACCTGTGACTGTGATATGAAAAACTTAAACACGTGTCATTGAGACAATGCAATCAAGGCAAAGATAAAATATAAGTGGCTACACATAAAAGATATATAAATAGATAGAAAGGGAGAGAGCTACAAAGTGGACATTTTTACCATGAGGTTTATTTATTGAGTCTCTGGAATTTGTGATAGAAATATGGTGTTATACTAGTCCCATCAGGTGCTCGTTCTTTCGAAGTCACAAGAACATGATGCATCTCCTTTATGCTATATGTAAATATAGGAGTAACAGTAATCTGTCCTTGGTTTTTGGATGACTCCTATGCATTTGAGTAGGTTCATATCAAAATGGAATCATGGTGTTTTTCATTGACACATAATTTGAACATTTTTAGATGCCCAAGAAACTACATCTTTGAAAGCTAATAGAAAAATGAAAGAAAAAACTTTACAGCTGAATTGAGACTCAATTTTCAAGTGGTTACAAACCGCTGAAAATTGTTTTTTTTGTCTTTGTTATCTCAAATAGTCATTAAATGTGTCATTTGTATTTTTGGAATGAGATGGCATGGGAATCACATTTCAGGCTTAAATTTCTTGAATGGAGATGATAAAACTAGTCTTACTGCGCCTATGTGTGAAGAATTGTTGTTGCATATATTTTCACCTGTCAATTGGAATTTGTCATAGAAAATAAATTATTTTAACTTTTTATAAATGCAAATCAAATTTCTATGATGGCTTGTTATTATTTTAAACTCAAAATTAGAAATAAGTTCAAAGTACTGTATTTTTGAGTTTCAACTGAATTTTTGCAAATAAAATTTATTACAATTTTTCGACTGTAACTTTTATTTTATAGTAACAATTGCATATAAAATAAAACGTTCGTGTTCTATATAATAAATACAAAATTTGAACAAATTCTTGGTATCATAAAACTAGCCAAATATACTATTTCAATTTGAACTAAATGTGCAAATGAAAGGTTTCCAAGTGATAACACTGCTGTATAAATTATAATATGATATATATCTTAGCATTTTAGCTTGATTTTTTTTCCTATTTGTCAGTCATGAGAGCTATTCTACCTTAAGACATATGTATGTTTTTCAATTTCCAATTAAACTACGAGCAATGATACAAGTAACAATTCAAGTTAAAGCATGAATATGATAAAACAGATCATCGCGAAATATTACTAAAATAATGGGCGAGTTTTATTAAATAGCCAGCGATGTCTTCTAAATATCTTACGAATTACATAATTTTTCCAAGCTACGTCTCTTGACATTCATGTTAACATGTTCAACCAATTTCAAGTGTAAAAGTTGACATAATGCTTGATTTCACAATAATATTTTATTGGTCCTGTGGAATTGCAAAGCATATATATATATTACAAACTCGGTTCACAATGGTACAACAAAGAACGATGGGATGTGAAAAATTAAAAAAAAACTACTTCAATAATATTAATTGGGACGTCACCTTTCTTCCTAACATTTTTAACTGACCAGCCATTTATTCACTACCTCTCAGATACAGATTGCGCGTACGAATCAGCAAGTCGTATAAAAACGGCTTCAAGCCAGTATATACGTGCTGAAAAAATAACACCAATAGTAATCTCTTGAAAACATCATTTACATCAAAATTCAAACTATTACATTAAACTCCAGCTACTTAAGTACACTCCAACCATACTAATGCTGTTTACGACAACAACCAATTCAAGGAAGAAATACGATCGCAATGATCCTTTATTAAATAATATAAAGGATAAAATAAGCGCTTACATTCTGTATTTTAAATCAAGTTATCAAATTCGCGATGACAAGATATGAAACATCGCTACCACTACGTTTTAAAAGACATTTCACAAGAACGATAGGATTTTTTATTGTATGATATAATGAAATTACATTTACCGCATGATTTAACAGATGACATTAACAGCAACGAAATTTAAAAGAATTAATATCTATCCATACCATGGAACTCATTCTTCCATGCCCATACTATATACTTCCCGATACCCTTACTTGCTCATTCAAGGAGATTGCCAGGTTGTCAAACCTAAACCTTTAATATTATTATTTAATCTATTAACATTGGTGATTATAACTTTCTGTAGTAGTATATTTCTGCGTCAATAATTTACGGTTTGAATTATACTCAATATTTATATATTTTTTATTATATAGAAACCTAAAATCGTAATTTTCGATCTTATATTGTTTTATGTTGTGGCAACAGTGGGACATGTGCAGCGGGAGCAGGATATGATGGAATGGCTCTCCATCAGCATAAATTTTGGCATACCTGTGAATTGTCCACTTTCTTCTGGTTATAATGAGTCAATGTTTTCGTTCATCAGAGAGCCCTCCTAGCACGTATCCTTTAGATACAGATCCAACGAATTTCGACTTATGTCCGTCTGCGAACCCCGAGGAAGAAAGTTCGTCGGTTTGGGGTAGACTCCTTCCAATTTCCAAAAACCTGGACGTTAAGGTGTTTGGTATGGTTTCTATTCATAAGTCTTATAAATCCATGTCGCATCTGGACTGAATATGCTACTAATTATTTTATATTTCTTCAGATCTTGAATATGACACATATTCGTTTGGAAGACAGGCCACCTGTGATTTTGTATTTTCGAAAGAAAATATGTGTGACGATCATATTAAAGTTATTAGCAAACTTCATTTCAAGATATGTCGAAGCAAAGTAACATCTATATATGTAGTGTATGTGGAGGATTTGAGTTCTAATGGTACATTCATTAATGGGGAAAAAATTGGCAAAGGAAGTAAGTCACCATTAAAAAATAACGATGTGATATCGTTAGCCTTGCCAATAGTGAAAGGTAAGAATATATACTTTATTTTGGAGAATACGGCTACATTTTTTCTTTGTGAACTGGTGTGTGTCCTATATTGCTTATCATTTACTTGAAATAGTGTTCGTATATACGGATACACTGAAAGATGACGACGTGAATTATCCACAAGAAATAAAAAGTAAATACACTATAACAAGAGAACTTGGAAGTGGGTCATGTGGCAAAGTTCGGCTGATTTTTGAAAAGGTTAACCTCTAAAAATATCTCAGTTCGAATGTCCACCTTTGTTGAAGCAGTTATAAAATTTTACTAATTGCTTTTAGGATACGTGCAAGATGTTTGCCATGAAGATAATTCAAAAGAGTAGATACTCCACTGGCGGCATTAATGATCCTAAAAAAATCAGAAATGAAGTAAGAATCTTGAAGGCTCTTTATCATGTGAGTTGATTTTCTGTAAATTTTTGCTTGTTAACGGAATCATTTATCCAGTTTCACTTACATAAAGTTCATTTCTTCCGACTTAGCCGTGTGTGATCGAAATTGAAGATTTTATGGATACTCAAGATCAGTGCTTCATTATCCTTTCATTAGCTGAAGGTGGAGACCTTATGAAATACATAACGGAAAAAGCATTTCTTTCTGAAAAAGAAACAAAAATAATTTTTTATCAGTTAGTACTGGCTATCCAATACCTTCACTCGAAGGGAATCACTCACCGTGATTTGAAGGTAGGTTTAAAATCGAATATTTTCCTAATAGTGTGTTACAAACCACTCGTTTCTACGCATGTGAAGTGAATACATGGATGTGATGAACAGAATTACATCCACAATTTGTTTTTCAGCCACAGAATATACTTCTGACTGGCCCAGTACATAATTCCCTTATAAAAATCACCGACTTTGGCCTCTCTAAGACTTTTGACAATTCGATGCTTGGGAATGGATGTTCATTTTCTGGTAGTTTGTCAACTTGTGGTGGGATTAAAAATGCTATCATGCAAACCGTTTGTGGCAGCCCATTGTATGTCGCACCTGAAGTTCTTGCTGCTCAGTGTTCCATTTCTTCAGGGCAGTCTTCTTCTGGCTACACACACAAGGTGGACATTTGGAGCATGGGAGTAATCTTGTATATATGGTGAGTAAAAATAATTAGCATTGTTTTTTTTTACAAATATGCGATTGTAAATCAAATGGTAGTGCAGTAAAACCTAATTTCTAATGCTAAACATTGTACTGTAGCATGTCTACTGGAAAGGTGCCATGCCTTTGACACTGGAAGGGGTTTTACATTTATGCTATTGCTCTTGTTTGGAGATGAAAAGGGAAGTTTATTATTATTGACAGTTTTGGATTTTCTCCATAAAAGCATGTTATCAATAGAAGTTGGTAGCAAATATTAACAATGGGCTCTTATTGAAAGTTTCTTATTGAATGCTCGAAAATAACCTTGATATGGCTCATGGATTAGAGTATAATTTTACTATTTTGGTCTTGAAGCATCTTATAGTGTTACTAGAATTTTAGCCCATCAGTATGGCGGGGATGAAAATTGTGTTGTTATACAATTTTATGAACCCAATCTAGTTATTTGATTAGATTTTAAATGTTGTAATCGCTCATTTATTTTCCAAGTGAAAATACTTCAATCGGTTATACAAAGAGGTTTCTAGGGTTTGTTTAATTTTGTTGATACAACAAATAACTTAAATAAATCTTGCATTCCTTCAAAAAGAAAGAAAATGTATTTATTAGCTACTGGATTCTGGTGATTGAATACCTTTAATTTATCTTCATTGGTTTGATTCCAGACGTTTCATTTTTCCATTTGAGTAACATGTAATCGGCTGGAATCAAATGTGTAGACCTTTAGGCTTTAAAGTTTTTAAACGTCTCAGAATTTAGATGTCATTGCAGAATTTGCACTATTTTATGCAGAAAAGAATGTAGATTATTATTATAATCACCTATTCACATATCTAATTCAAATTCACTCTAATTTGAAGTTTGTAGTAGAATTTTTCCTGATTTTTTTCATATTTCAGAAGGAGGTTACTAAGATTACTGGCATTGTTATCCTTGGTGTTTTCAGTGGATTTGCACTTAGCTTACACTCAAAACATGTATGCAAAACAATAATTGATTGAAAATTAACGTGAAAGCTTAACCTTTTGAGAGTTACCTTAGACTTTTAGACTTCATGCGATATATAGAACTATTAAAATTTTTGTCATATAAGCTATTAACTATATAGAAGTAATTATATCAATTCATTTCTATATAATCAGTTCTTAAATTAATTGTAAGTACTCGGCGAAATAATTGTGTGGGTCTCGGCTACTCAAGTAAAATTTCAATTGCTGTCCACTAAAGAAACAATTTAGCGTGAAGCATTTATATTTCAAGGTAGAAAGTTGAGGAAATGTCTTTTTGGGGGTTCTGGGTTTTGAATTCCTGGTTATTAGATGGAATCATCACTTTTGGAGATTGCATTTCCTGAACTTTGACTTTTTTTATTCGCATTATCTTTTCTTTAGGAGTAATGGGGAAGTTTATTAGTCTATTTCTTTATGTGGAAAAGTTCGTGGCAGTTTGATATTTTGCAAGAAAATTAAAGTATAAGCTGATTTATACTGAAGGAAGACACTGATATATGTTTGTTTCAGCCACTGAGAAATTTTTAAGCAATTATGTAAAAGTATCTTTTACTTTACAAGAAAGAATAATTAATTAGCTATTGTTTTTTATCAGTAGATTGAATGCAAATGTTTGTTTCTGTTATTAAAAATGGGATGTTGATTGAAGCTTAACCTTGTATTTTGGGCATTTTAGCACCTATGTGTGAAAGAGGGACGTAAATGCTGGAAATACCAGAGTGATAGAAAAATATACCTCCTAACCCTCACAATGCATATTCGCATTGTTTTGCTCTCAGAAATGGTCAAAGAGGCAGGGGATAGGGACCCTGCCCTTCTAATTGCTACTTCCACTTTTGCAAGGCCCTGTATATCCTGGCAGCATTTCTTTCGCATAGTATCAGTGACCTTCACCACTTATCCTTTCATTGGAAGAATACAAAATGTCAAGCCTGAACAGAAAGTTGTAGAAAATATATACTATTATCTCAAGTTTGGCAGTACTTCATAACATAATTTTTCTAAATAACTAAATTAAATACTAATTTTAATTTACAAAAGAATGAAAGCCTGCATGTCGAACAATTGGTTTTTGTGTTATTTTATGGGAAACAGAAATTATGTCCTGGAGTTGAATTTGGGTCCTTTTCGGAGATCTTTTTATTGTTGTTTACATAAATGCATTATTGAAGTATTCCTGCCAAATTTCTTTCTAGTCAAGATGTTTGTTAAAAACACGTTATATGTAGAAACGTCTATATGGAGGATAATGTTACTAATTTACTTTTTCAGAACAAATTAAATACAGAAAACTGTTCAAGGCATTATAATTAATCATCTGACTGAATTTTAACAGTATATCAACATCTGAGAGAGAATAATTAATATTTATTCCGATGTGTGGGGACATTTTGTCCGGGACATTATGTTCGGGGACATTTTGTCCTGGATCCAGTGTATGGCAGGGGGTATCATTGCATTGTTTTCTAAGAAGCATAAATGTGTTTATATGTCTTGCATGCGGTCATTCACAACGAAGCATACTTTTTACAGTCAGAAGTAATTTGACATCGCTTCAGTTTAATTGTATTCCACGGTAATGTTATCATTTGATGCGTGTTCCTAAAATGGTCGGAATAAAATTGACAAATATTTATTTTTAAAATTGTTTTGAAATTTTTTTCGAACGGGAGATAAGTAAACGTAATTGAGAATTTGTTATACGCACCTACGTTGTTTTGTAAATATTATGAGCACCATGTTATGTAAATTACAATTGAGCTCAATAATAAGCGCTGAGAAAGTTAATAAAGAACTGCACAAACAGATTCCGAAAGCGTGTAAATTTTCGGAAACTTCGGCCTCCTCTCCCTCCAAAACGTAAAACCCAAAATCAATCAAAACTTATTTACAACATACCTTACCACAGCTTAGCAGTTGCATTATGATTTGTATCCCTATTAAAAAGTAAATTGAACGTATTTACGCTTCGTCTTTATTGTTGTAGCAACGTAAACACGAAATTACCAGAGCAATGGACCCGCATAGATAATTCATAAGGGTTTTTTTAAACTACTCCTAAAAGCAAACGGACAGACGGACGAATTCAAAAGTCAATAGGGTCTGTCTGTCTGTCACCAGCCGAAACTATCTTGATAATCTTATTTTCCCACCTTGTTATTTCAAAATTTTGCGCACGGACGGACGGACAAAATGAAAACAAGTTATTTACAAAAAGCGCTAAGGTACCTGACATCAGTACTTTTTTCAATCCTTTTGTTTTTAATTGCTACTCTTGAATTTTTTCAACCATAATTCTTTGGTGAACAATTGAGCTTGTTTCCGTAGGGGTAGTAGTCTTTGCCAAATACTATCGAGAATTACTCGCTAAATATAGAGGATTCTTGGTATGATGGCAACGGCTCCTAAGATAAAGTGAATTTTGAGAGGAATTTTACTTCCAGCCGTGTTTAAGAAAAATGAACCTTCCCGGACACAGCTGTGGGACAAAGGACATTGCGGCGGCAAAGCAATCTCTGGACGAAAATATTTTAGCACGGCATGCGGGAAAATTTTGCCGCACGTTTTATCTGTCCCAGAAATCTCCCAGAGAAATAGAGACGCCACACTTAAAGGTGGCGGTCGGGGACCTTGAGGGTAACCTTTTATTACACTCCGAACCTATAAAATATGAGGAAAACCCCGACTTATGCGATAAGAAAAACATGCCCTGAAATAGCTCACAAAATTCGTGTAACAGATGTGCCCTATATTTTATGGCTCGTTCTTTGCTGCAGTGAGCTATTTTGTTATGGAGTAAAGCGTGTTATCGTATTTGTGTAGAAGGATAATATTAAATTTTATTTTATCAATAATTTGACAATTTCGTATTCGGGTAAATTAAAAGCTATGTAGACTTTTGTATATTAGTGTTGTTATAATTCAAGAATAAGCACGTAAATATAAAAACATTTATAACCTAGTTTTGACTTTCAGATACCTGTGATATGTATTTATTTCAATTTTTTGTTTGAGTGCTTATTATTGAAATTTTCAGCCATCAGACGAGTTCGAAAATTCTATAGTGAGATGTTATTATATTTCGCTTCGCTCTTGGTAACGTAATCGGTCACAATTTTGTTGAATACCGAGTGAATAAATCATTGGAGTATCATATCCACACTTTTCTTTCTGTGTTGCATAATGAGTGTTTAAATCAGTCCTCGCTTCTTTTCTCTTTCCTTCAGAATAAGCCTAGTCTGAGGGTGGTCGGAAAAAGTCACAGAAAAAAGGAAAAGTCACAATATTGATAATACGGTTCGACGCTGTTTCGAAGTTTAAACAAAAACTTGGGTGCGATGAATAATACGAAAAAAACAAATTACAATACACAAATTATCGATATATTCACCTAATTTCGGCGTTGTTTTAAGGTTTAAACAATACCTTGGTTGCGATGAATAATGCGACGGTAACGGAAATAAACAAATTACTGTAAACAAATTATCAACATATTTACCTAATTTCGACGCTGTTTTGAGGTTTAAACAATACCTTGGTTGCGATGAATAACACGACAATAACGAAAATAAACAAATACTTATTTTTTCGTTGATATTGGGTCGAGTGAATAAAAATTAAGCAAATCCTTAAAGCATAAGCAAATGCTAAAAGCATTTGCTTCATACTGAGTGATTAAAAGTTTGCTTTTGCTTATAAGCATTTGCTACTCAGTTTTAAGCAAATGCGTAAATTTTACGGAATAAATCTCTTTGCAACTCTTCCCTCTCTTGTTTTTATTTACATTTAAGTTTTACATAGTGGAATTTCAAACTAAAAACATAAATATATTGGGTAATATTTTTAAAAATGTTAGTTAAATTTTTTTAACTATTTCTTTTATAACTGAATTCGATAATATCCCAAATCATGGGTGCATTTTTATTCAATTAGTTATAGTAATTTTATCCAGTCATTAGCTTTTATAGTGATTTTGAAGGCCACAAATTTTACTGTCTTACATACAGTTGTGCATTGTACGTGGTGATCTTCCTCGACTCCTATTTGAAATCTGGGATCACTTAAGTACCTTAAAAATATTTCTATCTTCTGTTTGGAAGACAGTGCTCCGCCACTTATCTCTTGATATTATCAGAGTAACAGATTTGAAATATACTTAACATTTTCTTCGGAGAAACGATATAAATTTTTATAACCGTTGGTTGTTGAAACTTTTCTCGTATTTTTTAACCTTGCGTGCCACCATAAACTGCCATATTTATATTTAGGATCAATTATCATGAAAATAGAGTACTTAGAAATATCTTAGCAAACCCTTTACCTCACTTAAAAAAGTTGAAGCATATGCTTAAAAAAATAAGCAAAAGCTCGGTTTTATTCGCACAATTTTAAGCAAATGCTTAAGAAAAATCCTAAAAATAAGCAAATGCTTATTATTTCTAGCAAAAGCAAATGCTATTTTTTATTCATCCCAAATCAAGCATTTACTTCAAAAGTGATGGAAATCTTAAGCATAACTATTTGCTTACTTTTTATTCACTCGACCCATTGTTTTAATGAAGTCAGATAGAGAGATTAAAATTAATGTTTTTTTTAATCTTTGTGAAATACATATTTCTGTGCAAGCAGAATAAGGTTATATGAATATTCACATAAAATGTCCAAATTCCAGCAAGGAAAAAAGTCACAATTTTGCCTAAGGTCATTGTCACAACAAGGGGGGAAAGGAAGAGTGTCTTAGGTGTGCGAATTTTGAAAAGGAATTTAATTGAACATTTGGTAGCTGGAGGTTTGTTGCCATGAGAGAGTGGCTTTCTTTACCAGGACACATGGCATCAATTTCTTAGACCTATATAACCCTAGCACTCCTCCAGCAATAAATCTCTTGCATTGGAAGGTTCCCCCCACCCCAATGCTCACCCTTAAGAGCCACCAACCATATATTTCCCTCTTAACCAGACACTTGTGAAAAGAACAAAATACCCCACACGTTCATTTTCTTCCTCCATGCATAGGAAAGTATCTTTTCATGAACAGTCACATTCGAGATATCAACCGAAGTATACGTTTTTAGGTACCCGGAATGTTTTTGCTATTTTCTCTATGATGTGTGTGTATCTGTATGTGATAAAAATTTTGCAGGTGCTCTACAAAAAGATATTTTTTTTTAACTAAGTAAAAATAAAAATTGTAAGTAATTGCCTCCATATTGGAGAAGAATGGAAACGACATTACTTTCTGTTATTGCAAAGCAATTCAGTTTTAATTTATTGGCGCTATTTTAATGATGATTTATTTGTAATAATTAATTATGAACTAATAGTATTGAGATGAAGCGAGCAAATTGTCACAATAAAACTTTAGTAAACAAATTAAACAATGCCATACGAGTACATATTTATTCGCGTAAAAAAGTTGCTCGGAAAATAGTCACCAAGTTGGGTAGGAAAAAATCCTTCTGTCAAACTCGAGAAAGATTCCTCTGTCATCCTATGTATAATGTTTTTTTTAATCAATCATCCTTTTTCATCCTTGGTGTGATTTTAAATATCTGCACATTTTTCTCGATTTGTGAGCATTTAATGTTTATGTATTTCTGGATGCGCTACGAAACAGATTTTTTGTAAATGGAGAATTCGTAAAATAACCGAATATGGATTATAGAAGTTCAGATATATTAATTGATTTGGCTATTAAAAATTCTTAATGTTTAAGCAAATTTGTGTTTATGTACTTGGGGATGAGCTAAGGAGCTGCAAGTTTTCACTTAGAGCTTGTGCAAAGGCTCAAACAAACATGAAGTTGTTATAGCGGCCGTTAAAACGTTATAAAATTTAACCAATTAGATAAATATTATTGCACTTCTATATGTGCTACAAAATTAAAAATTTGCAGAAATGTTTGGCATTAGTGCCAAACAGTGGAAAATGTATAATATTCTTAAAATTGCAAATTTTAGGGATTGCTTTTACTCCAATATTATCCCATACAGAAAGAACAAAAATCGGTGCAAACAGTTGAATTTAAAAAATATTTCTAATAATGAAATATCTGTCTTAAAAATCAATCTGTTTTTCAAAGTGAGATGAAATGCTTACAGAATACCAGCACCAACTAATTGTATCCTATACCTTATATATGTAAGAAGCAGCTGTTTATTATGTTAACGTGTTTTTAATAAACATCCCGAGAAGGTAGAATATTTAAATTTGGCAGGAAAAAAGCAGCGAATGAATACCTGGGTTCGACTCCAAGATATAATTTTGTTTTCCGTAAGATAGCACGTAAAAAGATAATTTTCGAAGAACAAACTGTCATTCTTTTGCAAATTAAAATTAGATGGAATTTACCGTCGATCTTCGGACAGGGACTGTAGGCGAATGGCTAAGGTTTCTTATTCTTGTCCTCGAAATTGGTCATCAATTCGAAATAGCTCGATTCATTGTTTAAATCACATATTTTGGAAAAAAATTCCTTTTAACCGTTTGCTGCCTTGGCAACCATGTTGTTGGTAATATTTCTGGCACGAGAACAAATTTTGCTATTACCGAGAGTAGAACCCGGGTCTTGTACTTGTCGGGCAGATATTCTACCCCTGCAGTTAATTAGCTACGATAGTTCAGTGGTAGAATATCCGCCCGGCAAGTGATTCAAATAAAAGTCGCTTTTTACATGTTATAGTAAATGTATTAAACTATTAGGGGCATTGCGCGTCAACCCCGTCCTCCACCCGCTCCAGGGTCTTCGGCGCTATGCGTCTTGATAAAATGAAAATAAGTTTTCAGTGTAGCACTTACGAAGACGCATACTTTGTAACAATCCGCCCGAGAAATAAAAAAAGGCACTGGGTCCAGTGACGGGTCTTTATTCGAAAATCCGTCTAGCGGTTACACCCCGGCTCCACACAACCGAACACCCCTCTTCGGCTCTCTTCCGATCCTCTCGCTCGCCCAGCCTATCCTCGACCCCTCTCCTTCCTGCCGACGCCGACCACCGATCTCTCCTTTCTCCTCTCCCTTCGCGCCAGCGTTGCCGGTTCGGTCGCCGCCGAATTCAAAATGAGGCGAAAAGGCGACCATACCCAAACCCGTCACAACTTTTTGTTCATGAAATTTTTTCTTTGGTATACTCTTTCCGCAATACAATACATACTGAAGTATGTATATTAAACGGCCGCCATTTTGTTTCAGGATAGCGGGTGAAAATGAAGTTTTCCTAGGGTCTCCTAGGTTTATTAGGCGTTCTTTACCAGTGAGGCGATAGTAGCAGAATGGCTTATGAGCACATCACCTTCGTCCGTCCATCCATCCGCATGTTTACTCTTCAAAACTACTGAGCGGATTTTAATTAAATGAAGCATTAGTGTTCCTTATTAAAATTGGTCGCCAAATTGTGATTTCAATTGTAACTTCCACTTTATTTAAGTAAGTACTTAAATAAATGTATACTTGTATCTCATTAAATGGTGAGACGCAACTCTCATTTACATTTTTCTCTCATAATTCACAAGATACTTAAGATACAAAAATGATATACCTAACTCTTCTTTAACCCCTCCAGCATATGCGACGTACGGTTTGCGTCCTCTGAAATCCATGCCTCCAGCGTGTGCGACATACCGTTTGTGTCCACTTTCATTAAGTAGTGTTGCTATTCCAGCTCTGATTTATGACCTCTCCGACATATCTTATGAGCTCATATCTTCTGCTGGCATTCTTAGGCTCCTTCTTGTCTGTGTTTACGCCTACGATTTTTTCTTTTATTTTTTTCCATCCTGAAATCCATGCCTCCAGCGTGTGCGACGCACCGTTTGTGTCCACACTTTTCATTAAGTAGTGTTGCTATTCCATCTCTGATTTATGACCTCTCTGACAGATATCTTATGAGCTCATATCTTCTGCTGGCATTCTTAGTCTCCTTCTTGTCTGTGTTTACGCCTACGATTTTTTCTTTTATTTTTTCCATCCTCGTGTCCTTTGCCTTACTCGGCACTCAGTCAGTCCAAGATGGCCTCTACCTCTCGTGCGTTAGATCAACGGTTCCCAACTTTTTCCAGTCCACGTACCCCTTTCATGAAAATGGAAATTTTCGTGTACCCCTAAAAGACCATAAATTGAAAATAGTTCAAGAATATTGTCAAACTGTTTTAAAAAATTAGGTTATTTAATTTGTTAAATAAATTATAATAAGAAAAAATTGTTTTGTAATTAAATATTGCAATGATAACAATGACAAGTGTTTACAATGCTGTAGCTTATCCACAGGGATTATCATTAGCGCTGCATTAAAAATAACTCAATATATTTCAGAAACAAAATCAAAGTTTATTTTAAATAACATCAAACCAAAACGGATACAAATTCTGTTATACACTGAAACAGTTTTTTCTTTGTATGTACATGAAAAACTTAACTTACATAAGTAACAAGAATAATCTTGTTAATTAGTTAACTAATATTTATTAATGACACTAATTAATGTGACGGCTGCGCTTGTTTTAGTTTGCACAGTTTCTCAAAATTTGGTACCACTGAAGACAGATAACGGTGTAAATCTGGTTCAGCATTGAATCTATTTCTATACTTGGTTTTTAGATTTACGTACGATGAAAACGCTCTTTCACACATGTATGTAGTTGTAAATGGCAACAAGACTACGATTACTTTATCTGACAATGATGAGTATTCATTTAATAAAGAAATCCAAAAATTAATTAATGATTTATTCTTGAAATCCACCTTCAGTTGATAATCACAAGATATATCAATCAATTTCTCTTTCTCCCCCACACTTAACGTATTTATTGAGTTGATAGTAATAGCATCCAAATCAAAAGGGTTTCTAATCCAATTATTACCATTCGGCATACGCGGGAAATATTCAATGAAAGTTTTACGAAGACATTATAAATGTGCAATTATATTATTTTTTATTTCTTCGTCTAGCTGAAGTGTATTTTCTTTTAAAAAAGCATGTAATGTACAAAAAATCTGTCTGATTCGATTCTAAGCAATTTTTCCAGAATTGAAACTTTCTTATCATAGATCAACTCTATCTTATGCATTAAAGATAGACGTATCAAGACCTTGAAGGGACGAATTAAATTCATTAATTTTTGAGAACACGTTTGCTAAGTAACTTAAACTCGGAAGAAAACATTGATCGTTCATACAGTTGGCTAATTTAAGGTTTTATGCTGAAGAAAACTAGGACTTCATTTCGAAGTTCGAACAATCGTACAAGAACTTTTCCACGGGAGAGCCACCTAACTTCCGTGTGAATTAACAGACAATCATGGTTACTACCAATTTCTTGACAAAATATCTGAAATATTCTAGAATTGGTTGCACTGTACTGTAAGAAGTTGACTATTTTGACTGCCTTATCCATTACTTCCTTTAAACTTTCGGGCATGCGTTTTGATGCAAGAACTTGTCTATGGATACAGCAATGTGTCCACAATGCGTTTGTTGCATATTTTTTCATTCTAGCTACAATTCCAGCATGTTTTCCAGTCATAGATGGAGCTCCGTCTGTACAAATTCCAATGCATCGAGACCAATCGATATCTTTGTCGCGAAAATAGTTATCGGTAAGACTGAATAAGTTTTCTCCAGTTGCGCGTTTCTTCAATGGACTGCAAAATAACATATCTTCTGGGACTTTATCGTCATAATTATATCGTATAAAAATCAACAACATAGCTAAATTTGCCACATCTGTTGATTCATCCAGCTGTATGGTATAGTAGGGACTCCTCCTTACTCTCTCTATTATTGTTGCTTCAACGTTATCTGACATGTCGTGTATTCTGCGTGATACTGTATTATTTGAAAATGGTACTATTTTTAGCAGATTTTTCACCAAGCATACACGTGACTACATCTTTTACACACGGGACAATCAAGTTCTCTGCTATAGTATGGGCTTCAGAAGCTTTTGCCACTCGATAGCTTATTCGATAAGATGATTCAAGAGCTTTTTCGTTGACATTATTTGCTTTAGCAAAAAATTTGTTATTGAATTGGTTTTTGATGCAACTAGGTAATTCTCTTTCGAAAAACTCAATTGGTTTATTAATTAAATTGGGGTGTTTCCATTTGAAGGAAAGGTTTGAAACTATTATAGCGTAAAACAGTGCCACAAATCACACACTTTGGTCTCGGACAGTCTGGATCACCAATACATATAAATCCATATTTTAAATAATCATGGACATATTTTCTTTTCTTAGAAAGCGGCTTTTCCGCAGATACTCTATTTTGATTACTAAAAGTTTCACGTTCGACGCTTGATGACACTTCACTGCATGGTATGTCGTTTGAATTTTTGTTTGAAATGTTTCCCGTTTTTAACCATTTAAATACGAATTTTAAGTTAACAATTAACAGCATTCTAAAGAAATATTTGACTAACAAAATATACACCCAATATTATTAGTTGCACGGATTTCTGCGAGGAGGACGCACTGTTTATAGCAATGATGTATGTACTATGCATACATACGCGATCACCCTCACTTGTAGCACATCACAGTAAATACTCTTCAATCCTTAGCACAAAGTCTAAACACACCCAAAGAAAAACACACCAAGCAGAAAACCAACAAGTCACTGAATTTCCAATAGCCCTTTAGCAATTTTATAGAGGTTTCGTCATAAACCAGTTATATAATGCATTTACTGTAGTAACATGCTGAAAATAAAAGAAATACCCTATGTTGAGCAAGGTATTGTCCTTCCAGGACACTCTTTTGCTGTTTAGGTTTTTAAGAAACTATGACTGCACGTAACTAAGATTACGTGTACTATATCTAATATGTAATGCTTACCTTCCTAATGGCATGGGGAACATAAAACCGCTCTTTCTGATAGATGTGGCAAAATGACTTCAAATGTTTCAAATATGAGATTTCCTTGTTGACCCTGTTTTCAAATGAGTAGTCGAAGAAGTATGTGCCGTTCTAAAAGAGATGACACCACTAATGCGGGGAAAGAACTTCTTTTTACTGATCCCCCTATGTACTACACACGGCCACACCATGAATAAAGACTACATAAAAAAGATTAAATTAAAGTAACTGAACTCAGAACCTTCAGAAATGTATAAAATATCGTAAAGTCCGTAAAAAATTAAAGTTAGCAGCTTTTAATGATTTGGGTCTAGAAAATTTTGAATCGCCTAGGTATAAACTTCTTTTAAATTGAAAAAATTGCTTATATAAAATTAAATTTGGCAGCCATTACAGATTTTTTTCGCGTACCCCCAGGGGTACGTGTACCCCAGGTTGGGAAACGCTGCGTTAGATGAAATACACGTTCTTGATATTTTGGATGAAATTAGTGAAAGTAGCACTCACAATGACTCAAAAGAATCGAAAGGATATTCTGTTGATACGAGTGACGAAGAATTAGAATCAGAGGAGGAATTACACGAGGGTAATGTGAGTTTTCCGCAAAAAAGTTGGTGTCCGACGTTTGGGATGATGTTGACAGTGCTAACGCTCCTCAGCCCTTTCCGTGTGATTTGGTTGGAAAACAGTGTCATTGTCTGATATAAATGATCCATTAGAGTACTTCGAGTTGTTTTTTAATGAAACTCTCATTTCCTTAATTGTGCTCGAAAGCAATCGTTACGAGGAATAATTTTTGACTCGCGACGGCGCTCAAAAAATCTCGGTATCAGAAATGGGTTGCAACTAATGCTAATGAAGTAAGAGTGTTTATAGCTGTAATTATATTGATGGGTGTGGTTCAGAAACCTACGTATAAAATTTATTTTAACAGAAAACATATAGTAGAAACACCCTATTTTCCTAATATTATGAGCGAGGAAAGATTTTCTTTACTGAATACATTTTTACATTTTGTGAATAACAGTGATAAAGATGTAAATAGAGACCCTAAATTGCACAAAATATTACCAATTAGTGAATATCTGAAGATTAAATTCCAACAAATTCCCGGTAAAGAAGTAAGTGTTGACGAGTCATTGCTGTTGTGGAAAGGTAGGTTGTCTTGGAAGCAATATATTCCATTGAAAGCTTCCCGATTTGGGATAAAAATGTTTGAGTTGTGTGACCAATCAGGATATCTGTGGGATTTTATTATTTGCAGTGGCCGAGGAACAAAATTAGGCTGTGAAATAACTACAGAGAAAGACCCTTTGTCGACAAAACGTTCTTAGTTTGTGTGAGAAGTTGTTAGATTCCGGTAGATTTATATATATGGATAATTTCTACAGCAGCCCCGATCTTTTTCAAAGATTAGTTGAGAGATCAACAGATGCTGTGGGAACTGTAAAAATAAATCGGAAAGGAAGGCCTAGCAAACTCTCAAAGAAATTGAAGAAAGGCGAAGTGATTAGCGCAGTGTGGAAAGGTCGTAGCATTGAAGTGGAGGGACAAACGTGATATATCTATGCTAACCACAAAACATTCGGACACAGTGAAAAGTGTTACTCGAAAAGATGGTGTAGAAATTGATAAAAAGCCAACTTGTACATTAGATTACAACAAATATATGGGAGGTGTGGACTTGAAAGATCAACTTTTGGAAACGTTTTTGCTTGAAAGAAAAAGAACAACGGTTTGGTGTAAATAATTGTTCAAGCATCTTGTAAATATATCTGTTATGAACGCTTATATTCTTTATTATTCTGCAAGAAACATAAGAGACCACTTATCATTTAGAATTAACGTTATAGATAGAATAGTATGTAAATATTTAGGCCATAATATAGAACAACGGAAAGGACGACCATCAGATTCTGACTCCGAAAGTACGCGGTTGACAGGACGTCATTTCATTGAAGAAAATCCGAAAGTCGGTGTAAATAAAAGAGGAAGAAGGAAGTGTGTGGTATGTACAGTCCTGGCCAAAATTAACGCAACACCTCGTGACGTTCTACGGCGGCATCTGCGCGAAGTCTCTTTCGAAGGAATGGCAACCCTGAACAGGTGCAGGAGTAGGGGAGGATCCGAGCGCTGAGGGGGTGAGGAAGCGCCGACAGTGTATTTGATAAATTCGGGGTATGGTTAAAGGTTTCTCGGTTGTGTAGCGAAGTTTTCTCGTTGTATCCGAGCTTCCTACTCTCGGAACTCAGGAAGCGATCTTACTATTTAGAAAGCACGGAGAGAGAGTCGACAAAGAAAAAATGCTAAATGCCAAAAGTTTTTCTTTGGAGTTAGATGGAAGCCTTTGTGCAAGAGTTGTTCTTTGACTAAGGACGAGGTCATTTCAACACATAAATCACAGGCATCATCCAATACTTGCCTTAAAACTTTTCCTAGGAATGTCATATTCACTCACAATTTTTGTCCCTTATAATTGAGTCACTTTGTGACTAATTGGGATTCCATTTTTCCTATTCTCTTCAACAAAGGATAGTATACATGCATCATCTTCATTATATAGACCAGGAGTGGCCAAACCGTGGCTCTTAATTCACATGCGACTCTTTTTAACTTTGTGTGACTCTTTTACATTTTTACTCAAGAGCGTGTCAATGCTTTACATTAAAGAACACAATAAAGCAGTGTGAATTGAGATGTTTTGCGGATTGGTAAGGGACACTCATTCTCTCTGTATTGCTTTGAGTACAGGTTATGTTTACTGATCACAAATTCATGCTCACTGAATGTATGACTTGTGTCTCTCGAACTTCTGAAGATTATCTTATGCAACTCTGATAGCAAGTAAGTTTGGGCATGCCTGATACAGACCATGCTTAGGTCTCCTGAACGTTTTAGATGTGGAAAGTGCATTTTCCAGTTTTAATTTAATCATTTTCCAAAGATGAACATTAGTTTCATCTACACCGTTCTTTCTTGCAGCTTCTCTGTTGCTTGTTTCCTCCACATACCTCATAACCTTTATTTAAAATTTGCCTACAACTGATTCATTTACTTAAATTTGTCCTTCTTTCAACGTGATCACCAATTATGGGATATTTTATATGTTCATCGATAAACAATAACTAACAGGTACAGTAACAGTGTTCACATTGCCCAGACATATTAATTTAGATATTAATATTGTGGTGTCCAAAGTGTGTCAGTAAACTGCATGTACCTCCTAGTTGGTAGGACACGGGCAACAGAATGTTGAGAGGAGATGAATCTCCTGAAGATGCAGACTGCAATGTCTGCGAAACGTCGAGAGCCAGAAATGCCGCCAACGCAGCGAAACCCGAAAACCTCCACCAGCAAGGAGGATAGATGTTTTGTGTGTGAGTGAAACTAAGCGTAAAGGGAGGGATGTGATATAAATGAATAACGGTAGTTTGGTCTGAAGTAGATGAATGCGTGCATGGTACTCAAGATGTGGGATTGATACTGAATGAAAGGGCTAAGAGGCATGTGAGAAAGCATGAATTACTGTCACCAAGGCTGTTGTGGGTGCAGATGAAAGTGGATTATGCTTGTTGCCTGTTATGCTCCGGTTGACGGTGAGAATGAATATGATAAGAATACATTTTGGGATGAATTGAGAGATATTTTGAGTGAGTGTGAACCAGGAGAAAGAGTAATTATGCTCGGAGATATGAATGGATGGGTGGGAGTAAAACGAGAAGGCACAGAAAGGGTCCTTGGACCATTTGGTGACCCAAGAGTGAATGATAATGGTGAAAGCTTGGTGAATGTATGTATGGAAATGGGATTGTTGTCTCGAACATATGGTTAGGGCACAAGTCAATCCACTTGTATACATGGACAAGAGGGGAAGCGAAGAGTGTGATAGATTTTGTTGTGTATGATGAATGGTTGAGGGAGCTTGTGAATGATACGAGAGTTGTGAGAGGTGTGGAATGTGGATCAGACCACTATTTAGTGATCTCTAGAGTAGATCTTGGGAGAAAATGGATTGTGAGAAAGAGGAAAGGGGAGAAGATAACTAGAGTAAAAGTGGAAAGATTGCAAGAGCAAATGAATAGGTGGGAATATGAAAGTGTGCTAAAAGAAAGGCTAATGGCCGAAGAGAGTGAATGGAAGGAGGAAATGAGAGAAGAGAATGTGGAGAAGGCTTGGAACAGATTGAAAGGTATCATCTTGCAGTGTGCTACTAAGGTGTGTGGAACTGCAGTTGTTGGAAGAATGAGAGGTGATGCATGGTGGAATGAGAGAGTTAAAGTGGCTGTGAATGAGAAAAAGGAGGCATATGTGAGAATGATTGCTGCTAAGAATGAAAATGAGCGAAAGGCATTGTATAAAATGTGTAAAGAGAAAAGGAGAGCTGCAAAAAATATTGTGAAAGAGAGTAAAGGACAATTGCAGATGAATGAAGCTGAGAAAATGCAGAATGATTTTGAGGGGAATAAGAAGTTGTTCTGGAAATGGATGAAGAGAGTAAGGCAAGGAGTGAGTAAGGGTGTGAGTGGAATTCAAAGAAAAAAATGGTGATATGGTGTGGAATGAGAGTGATGTAAGGGAGTGTTGGAAAAAGTATTTTGAAGAGTTGTATGGAAATGCTGTCAATGGGTCTAAAAACCTGAGTGAATCTGTTGGAGTGAATATTAATGAATATGAGGGGATTAGTAAGAACGAGGCAGTCAAAGCAGTGAATATGTTGAAAAATGGAAAAGCTGCAGGTGTGGATGGCATAACGGGAGAGATGTTGAAGTATGGAGGTGATTTTCTTATGTGTTGGATGTGTGATCTGTGCAATCTGTGTGCAAGGAGTTCGAGAGTGCTTGCTGAATGGAAGGATGGTATAATTGTACCGTTCTACAAGGATAAGGGAGATAGGACTGAATTTAAGAATTATAGAGCGATTAGTTTTCTGAGTATACCTGGAAAGGTATATGGGAAAGTTTTGATTGAAAGAGTACAAAAGGTAACTATGGATAAAATGTGGGGAGTGCAATGTGACTTCATGCCTGGAAGGGGTTGCACCGACCAAATATTTGCCCTACAGCAAGTAGGTGAGAAGTGCATGGATATAAGAAAGAAAGTGTACTGTGCATTTGTTGATCTAGAGAAAACATATGACAGAGTGAATTGTAATGAATTGTGGAATGTTCTGAGCGAGTATGGAGTGAATGGTTGGTTGCTGAATGCTATAAAGGTAGTGTATACTGGAAGTAGGGCATGTGTAAGGGTAAATGGCATGATGAGTGATTGGTTTAGAGTTGAGCAAGGTGTACGACAAGGATGTGTCATGTCCCCTTGGTTATTTAATGTGTTCATGGATAAATGTGTGAGACAGACATGTATGGATATGGTGGGTGTTATGGCTGGTGGAGAGAATGTTGTGTACTTTTGTATGCTGATGATGCTGTGCTAATGGCTGAGAACCCAGGAGAATTGCAGAGAATGTTAGATAGCCTGCTTAATACGACAGTGAGAATGGACTTAATGATAAATGTGGCCAAAACCAAGGTAGTTGTGTTCGATCGGGAGAATGAGGTGAACGACTGTCAATTTAGCATAAATGGTGGAACGATTGAGGTAGTGGATGAATTTGTATACCTTGGTAGAATGTTCAGTAAGAATGGTAGAGTAGATGGGGAAATCAAAAGCAGAGTGAACGCTGGTAGAAAGGTGGCAGGGAGTGTGGTCGACTGCAAAGAATGAATGGTTGTCAAAAGAAGCGAAAATGTCTGTATACAAGAGTGTTTTAATGCCTACCTTGCTGTTTGGCAGTGAAACATGGGTGTGTCAGGAGAAGCATAAAAGTAGTTTGAATGCAGTTGGGATGAGATACATGAGAAAAGTTTGTGGAAAATCTAGGAGGGACAAAGTAAGGAATAATTGGGTGATGAACGAATGTGGTATGAAAGCTAGTGTGACAGATCTGTATGAGAGAGGTCTGCTGAGGTGGTTCGGGCATGTAGAAATAATGGAGGAGAGTAGAATCACCAAACAAATATATGAAGGAAGAGTGAATGGTGAGAGAGGGAGAGGCAGACCGTGCAAGACTTGGTTGGATGTGGTTGGTGAGACTCTGAGAAAAATGGGCGTGATAAGTATGAGGAATAAAAAGAAATGTGACTCAGTGTATGAGTGTAAGTGAAGCAAAAGAAGTGTGCAAGGATAGAAGTATGTGGAGGAGGGTTGGTAATTGGCAGACATATGGCACGGCTTACCCCGCAAGGGAAAGCGTCAAGGTGTGTGTGTGTGTGTTAATATTGTTTGTCAATTTTGAATTTGATATATCGAACACTCATCCGAGATTACAATAAAATTGAAGCTTTTTGTAGGTTTTTGGTCAAGGCGTGAATATAAGTCGCAGCATGATTTCTTTAAATCAAGATTTGGAAAAAAGTGTGGCTTATCATTGGGCCAATACAGTGATAAGTATAGAACGATAACTTTATCACAAAGAAGGAAATGGGATATGTTGAATCGTCATTGGTGAAATGTGAGAAGGAGAGAATATCTCTCACTTAGTGTGGTATGTGCATTCTTGAAAAAGATGGTGTAAATCATAACTGTGTATTATGTATTAGGTCATTCCAAAGAAATGTATAATATAATAGGTTATGTTATGTTATGCATTAAAAATTATATTAACGCATAAGAAAATATTAAGAAATATCTATGGCCTATTCCAATTGTAAACACATAAACGTATAATAACCAATCATTTAAAAAAGATAGATAATTTTTAAATTGGGAATTTGTCATCTTTATAAATTATGGCAAGAGAGCTCTTCATATTCAAGTATATGGTGGAATATTTGGTAAGGTATACTAAACTTGAAGTCTAACTCCCACTGAATGCATAGCTAAGCTTGGTTTTGAGGTTACATTCTATTTAATTATATTATTCTTTCTTATCAGTTCTGAGACTAATTGTAACTTTTTATGTTTTTTAATATATCATTTTAAAACCATGCTAAAACAAAAACTGACTGTGCAATTCAAGGGATACCAAAGAGCTTACCTAAAACAAAACATCTCTGCACCCATTGATATTATTATTTGAGGGGTGATGCAAATATTTGATAAATTCACAGTGTATCATATTCTGGGTTATAAAAATATATAAAACAGGAAGAATACCTTCCTCTGCTTCTTTAACCCTTAACCAGTGACGTGGAATTTTTGTTACACTACCAGTGACGTGGGGTCTGAGAGACCGCAAGTTTTATAGTGCTTCTCAAAAGAGACAGGAAATTTTTAATTCATTAATTTTTTCTTCATGTCCCTTGTACTTGACTGACTACAGAGACAAAATTTATCAAAATATAAGTTTATTTTTTAATGATATTTAGATTTGTATTGGATGGTGATAAAAAAATAACGAAAAATTATAGTTTTGAAAATTCTAATTTTATTTCAAAATGTTAGTCAAATTGTCCAGAAAAATGATCGATTTCTAATATTGAATGCAGAAACTTGTGAACAAATGCCAAAATTATAAGTAGAACATGGTATTTTTAGAAAATTGCAAGGGTTGAAAAGTATAGTTTTTTTTAATTCCCTACGCTTCAGTTTCTATACATTCATTACAAAGTTTTTTTTGTGCATTCCTTTCCTACTCTCTTTGTCGCCAACCCTCCATCTTAACAGCTTCACTTCCGAATTTTATGATGGGTCAATTACCCTTGTATTACCAAACTTTTTTCTCCTGTTTTTACCAATAGGGGTACAAAATGTACCCCATGAGAATTAATGTTCTTTTTTATTTGTTAGATGAAATTGAACTTCTAGTTGACCTAAAATGAGTTTTCAAGCATAAAAACAGAGTATGATGTATTTGTTATTTTATTTTCATTAACAAATCAATTTTTAGCAATAAATTTTGGTTGAAATTCAGCTGAAAATTCCATTACAAATACGTGGGGGAAAAAATAAAAAATATTGGACTTTTTAAATTGGAAAACTAATCTTCATTACATTCTTTGCATGTTATTTTTATCGTTTTTGTGCAATGTAATGTTGGTACATTTTGGACCCCCATTGTTTTTTTATTTTTTCTACTAATCTGAAATGAAAATAAATAAATCCACGATCATAGGAACACTCCTAAATAAGTTTTTTACAAATAGAAAAATCAAGAGCCAAGTTAAACACAAATTAAGCAAATGATGAGCAGAATATATGTGTGGGATTCATATTGGACCCTCATCGGTAAAGGAAGGGTTAAAAGAAACAAATGACAGATGTAAAGAAAACAGCTCAATGTGTGTGGCGATTGGGAATCCAAAGGTCAGAAAACCCCAGGAAAAGGCAGGGAAATAGAGAAAGGAGAGGACCTGATCACCTTGCTATCTTCCGCGCACACATTGTACTTCGTTAAAAGTAGGCTTATGCCATCACCAGGTTTCCCTCCTCCCTTGTGAATGTGTGTTCAGTGTGGAAGGAGCAATGGCTATAATAATCCAAGAGGTTGATTAGCCAAATATACACACACACATACACATTGTACCCTCGTATTGTATTATTAAAGTTTATTATTTATTATTATTAGCCTTCTTATGAAAGATCCAGCCCACATGTGTCAAAGTGAGCCGTAATGTTTTCAATATGAACAAAGTTTTGTTTCACTAGTACCTACATCATTTTTAGTTTGGAAACTTGTAGACGGTTTGGAGAAAAATGCAGGAATTAATACACTGTAATAGCAATCTATGTACATTACAACAACTTTCTGATTCACATATGTAAGATTAAGCACAAAAAGGAAATATTTTTTCTGTAAGAAATTACCTAAATGCACCTATTTTCACTGTTCATCTCAGATTTCCAGAGATGGGTTACAAATAAAATTTATTTATTAGCACCATTAAATAATGAAAACCTTTAGCTAAATGATATCCGATCTTGATTTCTTTCTCTAAAATAGTTCGGCAGCCAAGTCTATTAAAACTGCTCAAGTGCATTGGGTGACTTTCCAAAATTAGTGACGTGAGATCTCACAGACCGCTCGTCATATTTATTTCTCTTTTAAACACATACTATTATACCTGCAGTAAAACTGAAGTTGTTATTGGATTGCTCTACGTGATAATGGAAGGTAACATAAATAACAGATTTATTAGAATGGTGATTATTAATATTTTTAAATTTTTTCATCCGGAGCGGTCTCTCAGACCTCACGTCACCTGTTAAGGGTTAAATGCTTTCATTTTTATCTTTATGTGGTAGCCCAGTTTATCTTTAAACGTGACTTGAAGAAATGGAACTGTAAACGGAGTGACTCAGAACTGAAATGGGGTGACGCAAACAAATAAAGGTTGAGAACCACTGCTTTAAAGAATACATGTACTTTTTCAAGAGCCATTACTGTTGTACTCACTCTTCCAAATTGTCCCGTATTTTCCTCTATTTTTATTTAGTAATAAAACCACATATCATATAATTTTATGAATATACACCACCTTTTTGAACTTTGCGAATAATTGGTTCCAGAAAACTGTCGCTAAATGCAAAGTCGCAAAGTGCAAAATCTAGTTTCCCATAAGACACCATGTTATTATGAGAGTGGTTCTCAGCCAACATATAAAATTCACTTTTTTGTCAGAAATAATGCAGTTCAACAGAAAATAAAAGAAAATGTAACTGCAATTAAAAACCTAGAATTATAAAGTTAAAAAATATACTTTTAATTATCTTCAAAACATGTAATAGCAAATGAATACCCAGCCTAACAAAGCGATTACACTTCTTTCCGCACTTGTACAGTTTACCTCCAACACAATTTCGCATGTGATTTTCGAATTTCTTTTGTTCATTCTAAGGAAATGCTCTAATTTAAATTGAACTACTGAAATGGAATGTTGAGTACCTACGTCATGCACGAATGTTTTCCTGGATTCTGCAACAAACATTTCCAAGCCCCAAAAAAACTAGCATTAAAAAGTTGTTACATTTCTTTTATTAAATAGGTCATAAATGCATCACAGAAAACCAAAACCTAGCGTAAGAAAGTTATAACATTTCTTTTAGTAATTGTGTTCAAAATATGTCAGAAAATCTTACGTTACAAGATGATAGCAATTATTAGGTTTAAAGTAAAAATTCACAACTATGAAAACCTAACAAAAAAAACAGTTCCTTAAATTACATTCAAAATACAAAGATATTAGCATTAAATCATTAAATATTTAGGTCAAAAACCAGAAACCTTATACACGAAGAATGAATATTTTCAATGTTATAACTCTTAAAAGTTGTGAAAAACTAAATGCGCAGGGTGCTTTTCCATTAGCCAACAATTTCTAATTTGGCCGCTAGATGCCAGCAACTTCGACTGTTATCGAAAATAGCGCCGTTGGCAGTGAAGTTTAAACTGAGCTACAAAAGAATTGTCTGTGGTTATCACGTTTGTTTACTTTGAAAACTACTAATAACGAGCATTATAAATATAATATAATAATTATGTCATTGTCTAGGGTGCTAAAGTTTAAAATGAACTTAGAAACAAAAAAGTAGAGGGGGTTCACGCTTGTTGGCATCGTAAACAATTGACGCGAAATGCAAGTAATATGCGCAAAATACAAGTAATGGTAATAAAACATTTTGTCGCAGTCCAAATTCGCGAACCGCAAGCACGCGAAGTTCAAAAAGCTGGTGTAATATGAATTTATTCTCAAAAAATAATATAGAAGATAGAATGGTAAAAAATACAAAATAATTAAGAATTGTTGACTATTAATAAATGCTAACTTTTTAGCCTTGAAAGTTAGGAAATTCTTTAAAAAACTATTGGAAATGATAAATATATTAGTGTGGAAAATTAATTCCTGTATGTTTTCACACCTGCATTCACTTATTGAAAAAATCTGATGTGGCCACCACATGATTTTCTCCATATCTGTAATATTTCTAAAAATTCCAAATAGGTTACATAATAATAAATATTTTAAGAAACTGCGAGAAAATTTTAGACTTTACATAGAACAGAAATAAATTCAAACCATAGCCTTCTGATATTGGATATAGCCACAAAGCTCCAACAATTAAGAAAAGAAAACGGAGCGCTACTAAGACGTAACTAAGCGTCAGTTGTTATCAGTAGTCATCGGTAGGTAGCATGGTGGTGGCAACCAAAAATATAAGATATCTCTTAAACAATGCCTTAAATGGAAAATGTTTCAAACAAATGTTGTAGAAACTTAAATTTCTTATAACTTTTATTCCAATACATTTTTACATTTATCAAATATTGAAGAAAATATTTCAAAATAACAGATAAGTGACAAGAGTAAACACCCACTTCCGGTTGACCGATTTTTACCAAAAACTAAGTGAAAACACAATTCCCTTTCTGTTCCACCTGTAAGAATGGAAATGAATTTCTAAAAATATCAATCATTAAGTCTAACAATTGCATGCTAAACCTAAAGAAATTGATGCAGGAGGCAATGGGCATACTTCAAATGCTGCAGTAAATCTAACTTAAAGGCAAACGCACTTATGGCCACTTGTGGATTATAAACAAGTTCTCTATGAAGATCACATTATCATTTGTAAAATGAAACATATCATATTACATTGCACAACAAAATGTCCATTTTGTTTGTTAACTTATAATCTATTATAAGCGCAACTGTATTTGCTGACTATCAGGTGTGACAGTTAGGCCATTTAAGATATATATGTATTAATCAAATAACAAGGAAAACTTTCGGTATGGACATTTCAATTTCTAGATCGAAAAACAAATATTTTTAAATGTGTTCTGGAGAAAAGAATTATCTTAACATCAAGGAGCACAAAAAAACGCATAATGATAAACAATAAATAAACAATTTCTCTTAACAATCCAAAATATTTAAAAATAAAAAAATCAAAATGAGACATCGCTATGGTATAGGTACTTCTTTCATTTTATTACAAGCACAATTCTATTCCCGGATGTCTACGTTGCAGTTTAACTTTCAAAGAACTAAGTATACTGTACGAATAACCACAAAAAGTTTTAAATAGAAATTTCAATTACTTAATCTAAAATTACGGCATATTTTGTGAAAAACAGACGCGTACCATATTCAAACCCAGTGCTATGGACGGAACAGCTAGCTGAAGCAAACGAGGCTTTACACCTAAAAATGAGAAACACTTCCGCTCAAAATGCTTCTCGCACACAAAAAACTGGCAATATAAGAAATATGTTCAATCTAATATAGTATATTATGTTACATTTTGAACTTTTACGTATAACCTGTTCTTTTTAAATCCAGAATCAGTAATTCATTTTTAGAAATCGGTCCATGTAGAATACTTTCTTGGTCTTTATGAATTCAATTTAGTCCTTACAAATATCTGCCCTAACAGAATTTTAGAGCTGAGATGTTAGCAGACATAGGTATGTTATATTGTTGAAATTCCATAGCTGGCGGGCAGAAAGGGAAAAGTCCGGGAGCTGAAGAAATGAGAAAACTTGATGTAAAATTTATTATAATCTCCGAAATCTCCATTTAAAGTGTCCTTTACAGTGAATATATTTTAACATTGTAACTGGTGCTGATTCAAATTAATTTTTTTTAAATAAAAAATATATTTCTACAAAATTCGTTGATTTTATGGTAGTCATTCCTGACTTTCTGGACGTATGCCCAGATGTAGATCGGTCAACTGATTTTGGGGCTTATTTTGAAATAAAATAATATCAAAGAGAAGGAAATAATTTTCAAGTGTCCAACTTTCGCTTTGTCATATTGCATGTGTGCATATTTTGTAATTGTATATATTTGGAGAGGAAAACACAAAACGTGATTTTTTTGTAAGTTATGTTATGTTTCTTCAATGACATTGATAACTTTTGGACCTTATTTGCCATTTTTATATTTTATGGTTTTGTTATTGGGCTGTAATGGTTTGGAAATAGCTATAAATCAGAAGAAAAGATTGTTCCACGATATTTCAGTGGTAGAATATCCACATGGCAAGTGGAAGACCTAGGTTTGATTTCAGTTTGTGGCAGAATTTTTCTCCTGATTTATAGCTATTCCCATATTATAGTGTATGTCTATTTGCAGATGGATTTATGATCTGCTCTTCCATCATGTTAGAATTGTTCGTTTCTAATTTTTTGTAATAACAAAATTTCAAAGAAAAGTTTTATCATCCATATGTTAATTATTTCAAATCTCTTTCCCTATGAATTGTAGTTTGAGTGGCTGGCCTCCTTTTCTGGCTGCTTGTGAATATGATGGCATTAAATGCCTTGAAGAAGATAGTGATCATGAAGAATGTGGTGCTAAAAATGTTCATAGACAGCATACACTACAATCAGCAATACTTAATGGAACGTATTCTTTTCCAAAAAAATTATGGAAAGACATATCAGATGCAGGTATGGATCTTGTCAGGAAGATGCTGACTGTGGATCCTAACAAAAGAATCACCATTGAGGAGATTTTGAACCATGCTTGGTTACAGGTATATTATATGCTAATTTTATCACAAAACTATTATTGACCATTTGAAGATGAGATGAGAAAGCTTCATTTTTACACAAAATTTAACCATTAGCTAGAATTTATATCATAATCATCCATATCATTTCATTTTGTATATACAGCAGAATTCCAATTATCTGAACTAATTGGGCCCGTGGATGGTTCGGATAACCGAAAATTCAGATACACCTAGTCCCTGACTAACACCATAGATGCGTTCTTAAAAATTTTTGTGTAAGGTGAAATTGTGTTAGTTGGACACATATTTCTCATAAAAAATAATGTAAATAAAGGGGGGGATGCATTTCAGCATCCAAACCGATTGACATATTTTTAATTTTATTCCTTTATTATGACTATACTTTGGTTAATGCTTTGTGTTTTTAATTTATGTATATTTCATACATGTAACTCATTTTTACAGAAAAGATGTGATGGTAAAGCAGATGATTCGTAGCATTGCTTCGTTAAGACCCGTATGACGAACGATATAATGTGTTTGTTCATTGTTCTCATAGCGCTTAAGTAAATCTAGTTTTTGCTCTAGTGATATAACTTTTCTTGGTTTCTTACTTCCACCACCAATAAAATGCGAACCATAAACTCCAGCATATTTTTCAATGTACATGACCATCATTTTGAATCAACTGTTCACCATTTATTTAGCAGACATTATTTAGAAGATTTGTAAAATGATAATTTTAAGCAACAAATATCTAAAAAATTAAACATTTTGTTTTAATACATGAAATAATTTTTCAAAAGATAACAGCATACGATCTATAGAAAATTTCAAAAATGTTCCAAGAAAATTTTTAAAATATTCAAGAATAGTATTGTTCTACATTTCTGTTTAAAAACCATGAAATCCCTTGCCTTCTGCGTCAGACTCATAGAAGTTGTCGAATTCATCCTCTGGATCATGTTACGATAATGGGCTTATTGTCATCTGCAACTAACCCTTTGAGAGCCAGGCCAATTTTGGTGTGTATCCCCTAAAGTGTCATGGCTATTTCAGCAATTTTGCATCAATCTCTATGAAAAGTCACATGCACGCTATTTATTCATATTCTTGCTGGATTATTTCAGTAAGTGCACAAATGATTACAAATATTAATTATATCAATGGAATATTAGAGTATCTTGTGATTTTGTTTAAAGAATTTTATTTTTCATTTTTTCATATTTCTTAATAAATACTGCACCAGTTGATACTTATAGCTTCTTTTAATTACAGAAATTATTCCTTGGTCCAAAGGTTGCAGTTTAATTTTGCAATTAGGAGGAAACAACGCAATTTTTATATTTATAAGTGTTATTCCTGCATAGTTATGTGCAGTACACCTATCAAGGAACAAAATAATATTCCTATTTCTCATACCCATCTTTCAATCAAGCATGGCCAGCCATTCTCTAAAAATGGATGTTGTCATCCATGAATTTTTTAAATGCCTGTACATGCAAGGGAGTTTCTTAATATTTTTAAAGCACCTTGGCTTCTTATATTTACCAATAATTAGTGGCTCTAGTTTTTCACTGCCATTTGCATTGCAACAAAGAATTGTGAACCTTTCTTTGCTTTTTCTTCCAGCATGGCAAGAATCTCCTTTTACTGCAAGAGTCTTATCTAGTAGTAAATTGAAAAAAAAATCCGGACTCATCAGCATTGAATATGTCCTTTGTGTCATACCCACTTAAAAATGCTTGTAGTGTTCCTTGCCACTCATCTAGAACACAAGTTCCAACGTGTCTTGAACTTTTGCAACCAGCCATTAGAAGCATGAAAGTCTTGCACTCCCATTTTAGTTGACATCTCTGTAGCTTTCTGCTGTAAAATCGGCCCTGAAACTGGAAGATTTTTGGCTCTGGCCTCCATCAACCAATCAAATACACACTTATCTAGTTCTTCATTTTTCACAGTGCGAAATTGTTTCCCATTTAGACATAGCTGTGCAGCAGCTTCTATGTCTCTGCGTTTATTTAAAATGGATATTAGCGTTGAAGGTGATATTCCAAATGTCCTGGCAACATCTATCTTTCTTTTTCCATCATCAGTAGCCTTATAAATATTTAGTTTGGTATCTGTTGATAACATCCATCTTTTCTTCGGCACATTCATGTCTTTTAAGAGTCTGTAAATTAAAAATGTTACATTTATTATAATTTACTGAGCTTACATAGTAACATAAAAATAAATGGTGCAAAAGATCTTGCGTGAACTTTCTCATATGCATAAGTCACAAATTGCTGTATTTTCGCATCAATAATACACACAATTTAATATTTTTAAGGCTGATTAAAACAGTCAAAATCTTGGAACTGGAATCAAAGACTGCCTAAAGTATTAAACTTTCTTTGCCCATCCTCCGATTTCTGAAAATACATCAAATCTGTATGTAAATCTCTGATAAAATTATATGTTGTTAGCACCCTGTGGAAAAATCCAATTGAAACAAGCTGAAACTCGGAAACTTGGATCACCTCGTACAATCCGTACTTCAAATGGAAATAATGAGTGCCCAATGTTTTCAATTGCGTTTTCCTTTGCATATGGACTTCACACATACTGAACTATTTAATGCATAACTAGCAACAATATGTAACAACCCGTCCCAACTCTTGAGCCTTGTCCGAAATTCATTGTCCCAGAGAGTGGAAATCGATGCCTCGTAGGTCAGGAGAAAACTGCCTACGTCATACATGAATAATTTTTTAAACATTTGCCTAAATGTATCAATGAATTTTTCATGTGATGGATTGATGCACGACGAACTGACTGTAACAAGTTGTCATAGAATCATAGGAAGTATGGTTGTGTGTTTAATTGATGTTTTTCAAACAAATGATAAAATAATTGTATCTGCTGAAAATTTTTCATTGCAAACTTACAATCTGGAATTCAATTAATTAAGTCTTAATTTTAAAAATACATTTAAAATCCTTTTTTCAAACAAAAATTTGTAACACCATTTCAATTTATGAATTAATGAGTATACCCATACTGAATACATGTGTTGAAATATACATCAAATGCATTCATTGAGAATTAGGTCATAAAATCTTTTTTCTGTTTTGGCAGTCTGCTAATAGGGGGGATCATCTTAGGTTCAGGGTTGTCTTGGATTTGGGTAAATATGGTATTATAGTTGGGATTTTTAATGAGGGGGTCTTGGAATCTTTTCAAAGGAATCCACTTCTGTCATGAAGCGTTAATATTCATATTTAATTATGTAAAACTGTAGTTTTTAAGTTTTTTATGCTATGTTGAATTGGTGTAATGTACGTAGTAGAAATGGTAAAAGGAAGTTTGATCTTGAGTAATGACAACTTTTGGATTAATTAAATTACTCATGTTTGCATTTCTCCTCCATTCTTCATTAAAACAGAATAATACCATGAGAGCTAAGGTGCACAGCCTTATGGACCAGCAGTCATCAGGCTCTTTGCAAGAACTCAGTGGAAAGACTGATTCTGTTGATCCAAAGCAGAGACTAAGTCTGAAGAGGCGTAGGCCTAGCGAGGATGATGACAATACATGAATCAGGGAATTATACCTATTTTATAGTTACTATTATGATGTGATCTCATTTCCACTGCCTTGAGAAACCTATTAAGAAGGCTGTGTTACATAAGTAATCTGTAGTATTTATTTTTATATTTTTGCTTTTATAGTAAAACAGTTCAACCTTCATTTAATAGTATAATCATTATCGTATCACTCGAGATTTGATGACAATTTTTGTTCTGTAACTTATTATATAACCATTGTATATGTAATGCTATATTGTTTATTACCAATGTTTTATATTATATTTGTAAGGAACAAAAAATATGTAGTTCTATTTTGATAGAATAAAACATTATTTTCATTGACTTTGAACCATCTATATTATATAATACTATAATACAAGGTGAAGCAATGCTTTGTTAATATAATTACACCTTGTTCCCACAGCACTCGATAGATTGCTTTAATGTGCAGTACAAGTATTGCTCGCTAGCCTAACAATCATTAAATATCAAATGCTACTGTTGTGAGATACTGTTGCTTAAATAGTTCTTTCATATCAATTTATTTTGTTTATGCTTGAAGTTGTACATTCACACGTGTATTTTAAATGTAAGAGTTCTGATAATTATTATTACATTTAAAACATGGAAGTTTGTATAAGATATAAATTATAATACTGAAGGATAACCCTAATTCATATGTGATTCATGTTAACATCGTTCATAAAATACAGTACATAACGTATTTTTGTGTTTCAAGAGGTTTTGAACCCAAGGTTTTGGAACTGATTATATTGTATAATTCTTATGGGAAATATTGATTCATTTAATGTAGTTTCGTTCAACATCATAATTTCAGGAACTAATTAACGGTGTTAATCAAGGAGAGACTGATTTTGTATATAAAAGAATACATTATATCTTATATCTAGCCTTGATTTGTTACATTGTAGTCCTGCCTGTAAATAAATCACCAATGAATGCCTCAGAAATAGAACCATGTGTCAGTAAAGTTAAATATATATGCTTTAAAATTTTAAAAAATAGTGGGTACCAATTGCTGCAAATAATATTGCACGTAAAGAAATTTAGTAAATAAAGTAATACAGAAAAAGAAGTAGGTCCCTAGTTTAATTTATTGAGTGCCCTGAATTTATCCACCAAGGCAAACGTTATTATTATGGTTGATTTTAATTTTGAATTTGCAGCTTGATTCTTTTTACTTTCTTCATATACGAAGTATAGAGAAAGTATACTTAAGATATGAAAAAGTATCATTTTCATGAAAAAAATTGAATTAAAGATTTCAACAAAAATACAGTAGACTCACACAATGCGGTAGTTACGTTCCTGAAGTGGCCGCATTTGGATAATATACACAGTAAATTTAGTGACTTATGCAAAAAATAGGGTTAGGTTCCCAGAGTTTGGGAAGTAATGCGTATACTTTTTTATGTAAAACTCATAAGATAAGATAGTATTGAAAAGGTAAAACAATTTTAAAACTTTACTTTAAATCAATTCGTTACTTAACATTTTGGCAGCACCAAGTATTTTGATGTTGATGGTTGGTAGAATTAATCCTTAATGTGTCTCTGCATTGCTGTAGTCTGCATAGATTTATAAAGCTAACGATATGGTACTGTACATTGTTCAATAGCACGTTTCAATTTAAGGTTTCTGTTCATGTTAAACCCTGTTTCAACGAGACCACTTACAAGCCTGTCAAAACCAAGCAAAGCTTCTCGTAACAATGCTGGTGTTAGCTGATCCTCCTCTTCATGCACCTCTTCCTCATCTTCCTGCGACATTTGCAGCATTTCTTCCTCAGTACACTTCTCCTGGGATGAGTTCAAAAGTTCTTCTATTTCTTCTCCCATATCATTGAAGCCCTCACTGCCCACAGCCCTTGTCAGCTGCACACCTCACATGTTAATATAGAAAAATATTCAGCCATAATTTGCTCCATCTGGCATTTAAAGTTGACTGGCTCACCTCATCCCATGATGCTTTGATGTCAGCAATTGCATGGGCAATGTATAACTCACGCCATAATTCTGGGAGGCCACTCTTGGGGTTCTCTTCCAATGCCTTGAGAAGTTTCCTCATGGTCTTCCTGGTGTAGTAGTACTTGAAGGTTTGATGACTTCCTGGTTTAGAGGATGGAGTATGGATGTTATGTAGGGTGGCATAAGCACAACCTGCACATCTGGGTTTATACTTGGCAAAATTATAGAAGGATGACAAGGAGCATTATCAAGAACAAGGAGAACCTTAAATGGAAGGTCTTTTTGTGCAAGATATTCTCTTGCTCGGGGCACAAAATAGGAGGTGAATCAATCTGTGAACATGGCTGACATTTCCCATGCCTGCCTCTTAGACTGCCAAATAATGGGTAAAAAGGAATTATGCTTATCCTTTAATGCCCTGGGGTTCTCTGTACGGTAAACCAGCAGAGGTTTACACTTAAAATCTCCCAATACATTGGCGCAGAAAAGCAAGGTCAAGCGGTCTTTGGTGGTCTTGAACCTAGGCGCCAACTTTTCCTGTTTACTGATGTAGGTTCTCGATGTCATCCTTTCCAAAATAATTCTGTCTCATCAGCATTGAACCCTTGGTAGGGTTGTAATTGTTCTATTCAGCTATCCTTAAAATCTCTTTCTGGAACTGCTTTGGAGCTTGGTGGTCATCAGAAGCACTCTCACCATAAAACTTAGCATTGTGCAGATTGGAAGACTTTCTGAACTTGTTAAACCAACTGTCACTAAATTTACAGCCTTTTGAAGGCTCTCCTCCCTTCTCACAAACCATTTTGTAGATTCGCTACATCTTCTCCCGGATCACAGTGCCACTGAGTGCCGCTCCCTTCTGTGTCTGCTCCTCAATCCAAGTGTTCAATAACCTCTCTGTCTTATTCTGCTGCACGGACCTGTTACTCGTACTATTTATGAAATCACTAGTAGCAGCGGCAGCAGCAAGACTCGCTTCAATGGGTTTCTTGTTCTTTCGAATGGTGCGAATAGTTGATTCATTCACTCCATACTCCTGTACAAAGTCCCAAGACACCAAAATTTTGCGTCAATACATTCAAAGAATTTCTTTCCTCCTTGCGATGTCTGCCTTTGGTGTGCATACAGAAATTATGTGAATATTTGAGGCACTGGAGGGTGTGCGCTAAATTAAAATGTCGCCAAGTTTTTGGATTTTTATCTTGGACCCCTCTGCCTTGCCTAAAAATGGACCACGTTTCTAGAAAATTAGTATAAAAATGAAATCCGTGCAATTCTGAAAATGCGCTGCATGAATTCGCGTTGCATGAGGTTTTACTGTACATCTTTTAAGGTCTCCTAAAAACGTTTTGACTATTTTCTCGGTGATGTCTGTGGGTGGGTCTGTGACCAGAATTTTGCAGGCACTCTAACTTGAAAACTAATAATCAGATCAGCATAAGATTTCATATTTAGCATTTGTATTAGAAAGTCTGGAACTGATTAGATTATTATTATTATTAGATTTATTTTTGTCACATCCAGTTTTTTTAATATTTGGTTTAATATTCGATGAATGTAAAAGATATTGGAATAAACGTTGTAGGAAATTTAATTTTCTACAACCTTTGTTTGAAACATTTTTCCATATAATGCATTGTTTAAGAGATAATTTAAAAACTAATTTTTTAGCTGCCACCACCACACCATCTACCGGCGACTATTATAAACACTTTACACTTAGTTATGTCTTAGTAACGCTCCTTTTTATTTTCTGAATTGTTGGAGCTTGCTGGCTATATCCAATATCAGAGACTATGGTTTGAATTTATTTCTGATTTTCTTCTTCATCTAAAGGCTGCAACCATGAACTCCTGTCCTCTGCCATTCTCTTCAACATCTCGTATTTCTCAACTCTCATCACTGACTCCACGTCATCTAGGTATTTCTTTCTTGGTCTGCCTCTTCCTTTCTTCCCTAAAAGTTTCCCCTCCAAGATGTTCACAATTAATCCATTATGTCTAATCACATGGCCTAAAAATTTTGCCTTCCTTTCTTCCATTCCTCTGATCAGTTTCCTTTCTTCTTTTACTTCTTCCAAAACTTCAAGGTTTGTCTTTCTCTCTGTCCAACTTGTCTTTATCAATCTTCTCCATATCCACATTTCTGTCGCTTCCAGACGGGACCTCTCCCTCTTTCCTAACGTCCAACTTTCACTACCATAAAGTAAGGTACTCCAGACAAAAGCTTTTGCAAAGGATTTCCTTACTTCCAAATTCATATGACTGCTTGTCAGTAGGTTCCTTTTGCATTGAAAAGCTTGCTTTGCAAGTGCTATTCTTCTTTTCACTTCCTGTACGGATCTATTATCTTCAGTAATTGTACTACCTAGGTAGCAAAACTGCTTCACCTGCTCAATTTCCTGATTGTCTATTTTGATCTTTGATATTGTCCCTGCATTACTTTTGCCTATAACCATCAATTTGGTTTTCTTGATATTTATCTTTAATTCCCACTGTTTTAATGTGTCCGATAATACTTTCAGCATTTTATTCATTTCTCTTTTTGAATCGCTGAATATTACAATGTCATCTGCAAATCTAATGCAGTGTATTCTAACTCCATTTATTTTTATGCCTATACTTTCTTCAATGAACATATTAAACAAATATGGAGATAGCGGACATCCTTGTCTTACTCCTTTCCTTATTTTTGCTTCACTCTCTAATCCATTTATATTTATTCTTGTAGTTTGATTTTGATAAAGCTTAAAGCTTCTGATTTTGTAAAGTCTTTAAATTTTTCTCGCAGTTCCTTAAAATATTTATTATCATTTACCCTACAGTAAAATCTCGATACAATGTATCTCTATGGAGCATGAATTTTTATACTTTATACTGAAAGTATGGTATACTGAAAATACCCGTAAGGAATACAGTGAAAAAGGAAAATAACAAAAAGATTATGTATTTCAACATTATTGCTTTATAAAATAATCAGAAATTTTGTTTTGTTTCATCTTTTTTAGAATGTGAAATGTGAATGTGGAAATTATCCAAACACTCAGATGCCTCAAACAATGTCACTGATGACATCCCACTTGTATCAACCTCTACCTCATCTTCAGACTTATTGCTTATTTCCTCACCTGGCTCAATAATGCTCTCTAGAATGGCATCATCCATTAATAATGGCATGGTTTCCAAATTATTAATTCTTAGAATGAATACTCAGTGGATCATCACCAAGGATGGCTGTATTTTAATCATACAAGTGTCTAGTATTTCAAACTATTTCACGGCAATTGGAGTTATCTTCAGAATCTATAGGGTTCCAGCAATTAAATGAATTTTTAGAATGTTTCAGAATATATCCAAAGAACAATAATTAGTCAAGAATGTTTCAATATTTACTCTAATAGTAAAAAATGACAGAATTCCATTTTATAGGAAAGCATTGTGATTGTCATTGTTTAATATATTTACTTGTAATTTTTTTTAAATGCCAAAAATTTTTAAAAGTTTTCCATCCAATGAAACATGCTAAATATTTTAGGCCCTAACCTGAACCTATCCAGCTGAAGTTAGACTAGAAAATAAATTTCACTGATCAGGCATGAAGACGTACAATTTTTTCAACCAGGTTAGAAGTAAAAAAATTAATCTTATTATCAAAATCTTCATTTATTAAAAAATATAATTGTAGCATTTTTGTTATTCACAAAATTGTGAAAGACGTTTAAAAATAAATAGTACACTGCCAGTCATGCAATACTGTTCAATTTAGCTGAAAAAGTAATGCATTTATGTCCTAACAAAATGAACATGGACAGGTGTCACTTTTACACTAAAGATTATATTATAACCATATTTATGAACATATCACACACTACCACCAAATTGAATGGTAATAAAATATTTACAGGCATTAAACATTATTAATAAATATATGTACATTAAAACTGACTTTACATAAACATTCACAACATCTCAACTTGAATCACTGAACAACATTTTTTGGCATAAATAATTTTAAGGCTTATACACTCAAGACATTTTTCAAAAAGTCTTAGAGCATCAAAATACTATTTCAACTTTTCTTTGCTTGACTGAATTCCCATTGCCTCCAGCATTGCACGGAAGATTGAGCCCTCTTTTTCACGTAGAACATCTGGTCTGTCAAATTCAACAATCTGTAGAGAGATTAATGCCAAGTTATTTATTACAATTTATTTCTTGTGTTATCATTTTGTCAAATATTATATTTCTGGAAAGTCTAATTCATTCTCAGAAAAAATAGAATAGAATTTTTAAAGAGAATTAAAATCACTCACCTGACCAGCATCCATAACAACAATACGGTCATATGTAAGGATAGTATCTAGTCGGTGGGCAATTGTGAGTAAAGTGCAGTGAGAAAATGCTTCACTAAGAGTCAACTGAATGAGACGATCTGTCATCAAATCCACGCTTGCTGTGGCTTCATCCAGGAGTAAGATCTAAAGTTAAAATTTAATATATATTAGTTAAAATTACAATATGATCCAAAATGTACATCAATACGTTCTTTAAATTAGCATTACAACACACCTCAATCCAGGAACAATATTTACAAAGTCTAAATAATTGACAAAATAATACAGCAATAATAAATTAAACGTAAATAATAATAATCGAGAGCATGGGAATACAGTGCATCCATGATATAGTACAGTTATTGGAGAAAAAAGTTATCCCACGTTATAGGAAAGCCCATGTTATAGCGAGATAACTCAACTTAGAAATTAGTTTTACTTGCATGCACTAATATTAATGTAAAACAATGGAAGGAAAGAAAAGAAACCAAATAAAGTACAACAGCTTTATTTATAATTGAAGTTTGCAAAATATTTATAATCTTTCGACCGTTCACTTACAGTTCTAATAAAATTTTTGTTCAATAAAGGAACAACCAGTTACTTAAAAAAACTTGATTTTTTTTCATAAAAGGAACAATGCTTTTAGAAACTCCAATAATTATAATAGTAATTGTTTTTTAATGAAATCCTTTGCTGCTTGGTATACTTTGTTCTTTTATTTAAAATGAATTTTTTCAATGAAACCACCTGTAACGATTTCAATTGGTTGACTTCTTTCTGAATTTCCATCCAAGATATGAATAAATATATTTATTTGTAAATATATTTATTTAAATAATTAATACTATAGTTTAGATACTAGTGATGCCAGAAATGCAACTACATTAGTAAAATCATGAATCCACATAAGGGTTAAAGTAAGAAATAGCACCCATCTGGTGAAAAAAAACTTTTGTTGAGAGCTTGAATAAGATCCGCGTTATATCCGATACTGCACAATCACAAGCCCCATTATAACCAGGGTGCACTGTACTTATATTCTCAATATGTTAATAATAATGATCTTGAAATGTTATTCTAACTTGTGAAAACTTCACAAAAAAGGGAAAAATTAACATCAGGCTACTCAAGACAGCCCCATAATATATTCCATCTACTCAGAAGCAAAAAATATAGAGGTTATAACCATGACATTATCATGGAAATTTGTATGTGATTCATGATACATAGTTTGGACAAGTCTGAACTAGAAGAAATTACCTTGTTTCTTCTTAGAAGAGCTCGTGCTAGGCACATCAATTGCTTCTCTCCAACAGAGAAATTGTCTCCATCTGCTTCAACAACCATCAACAATCCTTTCTCATCTTTCTTTATCTGCAAATTTAATCATGAAAAGACCATAAATTTTATACATAACATTCTATTTCACCAGCTATGAATTTATTACCAAAATATATTGCTTCAAAAGCAAGTGTAATTTGAAGTTATGAGGAGGAAGATTTAAAGCAAACTTTTACTATCTTTAACAACATTTTACCTTAGGGTGAGAGGATTTGAAATCACTTGAGATTTATAACTTAAAACAAATTTTATCATAAAAAGCATTCTTTTGTTGAATATTGTACAATAGTTTCAGAATTTAAATTATTTCTAAATTTACAATTTACAGGTTTTTGCAATTAAACACACATTAAGAAAATGTTTTATCACTTTTTCGGAAATAAATTTTCATTAATTATAAATTTAAAAGAAAATTAAGATTTCTGAAACAAATAATGTCCCGCCTCTTTCCAAAACCATGTTTTATATCATTAACTCAATATTTATCTTTTAAGAGACTTCGCAATAGGTAGCATCAGCCTTGTTCAAAGTATCATTGAAATAAAAACAATTTGATTATGTCAGTACATGATTGCAAGACTTCTAATGATTATAATGCTGTTCTTGGAGTAAAAAAGTTTTCTCTTCCACAAATTTTGCTAAATGATTATAAAATAAAATTTAAGTAGTTTTTTTTACCTTTTCCTTCAGGTGAGATTTCTCAAGAACATCCCATAATGTTGCATCAGAATGTTCATCAAATGGATCCAAGTTGTACCTAAGATACAGAAAAGAAAGAAATTAATTTTGTATATTATAATATTACCATATTAAAAATATGGTATAATGAATTTAGTTAACAGAGTTATGGAAATTTCACATGCTATAATTATTTTCGACTTAATGTGTAGTTTTAAAATAAAATAACACAACAGCAACTGTCACTACTGAAACTACATAGCTGATAATCTTGTAGAAATGAAAGAAATTAACACTAAGAGGGGAAACATCCTCTACCTTATTGTCCCAGCAAATAACACTGGATCCTGGGGGATTACAGCAATTGCTGCACGAAGTTGAGAGAGTCCTATGTGAGACACATCTATCCCATCAATCAACACTCGACCAGAATCCAGCTCAACCAAGCGCATTAGAGTTGCAATTAGAGAAGTCTTACCTGTTGACAATAGACAAATTAATAATATGATTATAAATTTACCATGAATAAGGACCTTAATCACATTTGAAATTCCAATAATTAAAACAAATAGGTATGTTCTAAAATTGTCATGATGATGATGAACTACTCCAACATGGAAGGATTAAAAAAAAATACCATCAAATTTAATGCTTGTATTATGCAGACATTATCATTTAAACATTTAAAAAAATTATCTTAATAAAGAATAGTAACAAAAACCTTTGACTTTATTGTCTATTACAAAATACTCCAAAAGCTCTACATTCAGTTGAAGAGAAGAAAATAATAGTTGAAAAATTAAAATCACAGAAAATTAACCCTCAGAGTATTAGTGATGCCCTGAGTGTGTTCACCTTAAACTTCACATAAGCATTGTCAACGCGCCTAGCATGTTTTTGCATTTTTTGTCAATTCTATGCTGTTCCAAATATGTGGAGCGCATTTCTGAGTTTGGTTTCCATTTAAATTTCTAAAAATTTTAAGTTACGTTTCTCATATTATAAGAAATAATACATGTCAATGATATACAGAAAACACCCATTGCTGGGGCTTATACAAAAGAAAAAAAACTTAATGCAAATAGAGTTAAAAAGCCTTAAATGCCATGGAAATATATTGCATCTAAAAAGAAACAATATTATATGGATATTTACCTGCTCCTGTTCTTCCCACGATTCCTATTTTTTCAGCTGACTGTATTTCCAATGATATGTTCTTAAGAACCAAAGGCTTTTCTGGTGCATAACGTAGACACACATTATCCAGCTTCACAGACCCCTGATCAGGCCATGATGGTGGTGGAGTCAAAGAACCACTGTCTGATTCCACAGGACCCTAACAAATAATGAAAGAAATTACACTATATAATTCTAACGTCCTAAATGCAAAAAGTATACTCTCAGATGGAACTGCAACTATCAATTACGTAATTATTCAGAATGTATTTTATGAAATATATGGCGATATTTGCTGGATAATTATTAGAAGATTACATTCAAGCATAACTAGAGGTTAAATAACTTTCCTGCTCTACCATGAATAATCACAAACCTATGGACAGACTACCTATGATATGTGTGTGTAATTATTATCTTAAGTACCAAAGGAACATTACCAGATGTCTAGTGATGCCATCAAGGACGCTTTTATTGTTGCACTAATGTATTTGGCTGTAAAAATGATGAGTCACTTCACACCCATCAACTAAATTTTTAGATCATAAGATTTTGCTAATATGCATCTGTATTTAGCACTCATAGGAATTAATTCTTTGAATAACTCACATTTTTCAATCACAACCCACCCCTCACGCATCTTATTTACAGTAAATAATCAACATTCCATGGTAATTTTGTGCAGTATGAACACAAGACAAAGAACACCCGGACAAGTCTTCCACTATATTTTGGTAGTGTAACAAAGCTTTGTGACCACCACAACCTTCTGGTTTTTTGGTCCTTCCAGATAAGGGGTACTGTACTAGTATTCGGCACAATAATGGACAGATATATTGTGCTGATGCTGGCTTAGCGTGAAAATTGGACATATACATAAACTCTCTCACAATGCATTCAGAGTAAAAATGAAAATGAGAATCTTCTATTTCAATATTTTTTCTTGTAATTCCAATATCCAATCACTAAATCATTGGGGTTTCTACAAAAACTTCAAAATAGATTGATACATAAAATTCTACTGAAAACATATAATACCTCCATATACTCCAAGAGCCTTTCCACAGATGTAAATCTAGCCTGCATTTCTGACTTGAGTCTCATAAAAGTAGAAATGAATGCCCCCACCTATAAATAAAGAATTATTTCATTAAAAAAATGATTTTTTAAATATAACAATATGACTTGGAATATCACGGTTTTAATAATTAAATATCTTTAAAAAAATATGTCAACTATAGTTGAAACAGTTAAAGAAATTATGAACAAAAGGTGTAAAAATTAACTTACTGTAAAAATACATGATAAGGCATTCCCTGCCTGAGCTGCAGTTACTGCTCCTCGAGTGAGGACTGTAATTAACGCTGTAACCACTACAGCAACCATTGCTATCAAGTCCATGCGGAATGTGAACCAACATGTGGCCAAGCGAAATACAATTTCACCAGCTAGATGCTTGTTCACATGCTTGTTAAATCTAAATCAAATAAATAACATGGTCTTAGTATATTTTCTTATTTGCTGTGAAAAATCAATCAAATTTTTAAAAATCTTTTTCTTGGTCAAATGTAAATGCACTTGCTAACAAAAATATTCCTACTAAAACTGAAAACCAAATCCAAATATTTATTCATTTTGTTCTATTTCAAATTACTTTCATTTCTTTATAATGGTGAGAAAGTTAAATGCTATCAAGTGCTTTAAACACATGATTAAACTTCATAAATGCAGGGAAATTCTATAAAGCATTTTAAATTTTTAAAAAGAAGGTATTAAATTGTGAAGGATGAGTAACCATAGTAAAACTTCTATTGGCTTAATTTGAATCCTCCTCTATATGTTTTGTGATGCATACCTTTCCTGAAATACCTCTTGACGATCAAATGTTCGAATTAGTGATGATCCAGAAACAGTAGAGGACAAGAAATGAACCACTGGTGACTGAAGACTACTTGCCACTCGCTTAGTTTGGGTAACTGCTGCATTCAACCAAATGTCCATCATAATGAACATGGCTATAAGAAAATTCAAAGGTTTTAATTTAATCCTTCTGAATCTTTGCTAAAAACTATCATTTTAACAGTCAAGTATTGATAAATAGTGCTTTACATTTATAATTTAATTAGGAGAAATTTTTCATCAATTCAGTAAGTTTAACCAATTTTTAACACTACTAAAATTTTAATTATTTTTGCTTATAAAATATACATATTAAAACAATGTGAAAAATAAATTCAATAAAGAACTGATGCAAATTATTACATTTTATGATATTTTTGCAAATTTTTAAATTTAATTTAATTATTAACATGCAAATTCTTCAACTCTTACATCTTCAACATAAACTGGATCAAGAATTTTCTAACTTTTCATAAAACTGGTGCTACATAATATAATACAGATTATAAAAATAAATTATTTATTACTTACCAGATAAAACAATGACTGCAGCAGTGAAGTATGGAAAAACAACACAAACCAGTATAATCTGTGAAACAACCAATGCAACACCCTGCCAAACAGCATCAAAAAAGTATGGGAACCTGACATCAACTGCCATGGAAATATGAGAAAGAAAACATGATCAGATTCGAGATGGAAAAGCAACATTACCCAAATTATTATTGACTATAAAAGGTCTTGGCAATAAAAATAGATGCCATGCTTACCCTCATCCATATCCTTAGAAAAGCGGTTAAGCAGCTGTCCACTATGAATTTGATCAAAGAATTTAACTGGCTTTCTTATCACACAATCCAGCAATTTGTCATGGAGAGATTTGGAACCACGAAGTAGAAGTGACATATCAGCAATTGCTTTAAAAACACAGCAAAGCATGAGAAAACCAAGAGATGCTCCATAAACACTTTGGTAGAGCCATTGCTCTGGGTTGTCCTTTACATAGCCTGAACCCTCTTCTTTCCAAGGAATTACAGTTGAAATGTTATTATATCCAAAATACTCGAGCGTCTCATTTTCGGCTTTGAAAACAGTTGCATTTCCATCAGTAGACTTCAGCAACTGAAACTGATTGAAAGTAACAAAAAATTACTTAATTGCATTTCTTTTGAGGATCTTCAATTTCATCCTAATCTCCATATTTTACGAAGATACTTTTGCTAAAAATTAATCACAGATATAAATGTTACTTACATCACTGCCATCACCAGCGTCCAACCAAGTTTGCAGCCACACTGCATTGAACAAGCGAACCAAAGAAAACAATATCATAGCTGAAGATGCAAAAAACGAGATACAATATCCACCGCACAATATGAGGTATTTCCTGAATGGGTTCTTGACAGATATTAGAACTTCTTTCTTCTCTTCTGGCATGTTCTGGTACTGACAGTCATCATTAGGAATTTCTTCAATAACTGGATGCTCAGCTTTTCTTTCTGCCAAAGAATCATGTAAACAATATCATTATACATCTCTAGTTGTTTTTACTCAATTAGTACATTCGAGTTTAATAATTTTTATTTTGGAAACTATAAGTCGTAGATACATGCTGCCACAGACTTTTTGTAGCATATGTTGTCCTCTACATGAATAATTTTTTAAGTGATAACTTACAGAACATATAAGGGCTATGTAAAGCAAAATACGATTTTGTGGAGGGTTGGTGATGTCATCACACCATTGAGATAGTGTGTAGTTGCAGATGCAAGCATGCATCGCCCACCATGCTTCTTAATGTGCACACAATGACTATTCATTCTAAAGATAAATTTTCATTATGGAGCTTCTCAATCCTAATTTTTCATGAGATTTCATAGTCTTAAAATAAACAAAGTGATCTAAAATGCATGCAGAATGCAAGTACCTTTTACTAGTGTGTGTGTGTGTGTGTATAGGTATATCATTATATTCTTTATAAGAAAATAAATTCATTAAGCATTAATATGATGGTCTTTCTCGGACTGTGAGATTCATTTTTTCACAAAACAACCAATCTGATGATTGGTCTTACATTTAAAACGAATGTTTGCATAATATAAATGTAAGACATTGCTAACATTATTGTTAATTCAAATTTCGTTTGGTGGGGCGTACCTTCTACACCTGATTGTGGGCTGTAGCCTTCTCTTGACAGCTCCTTCAAGAGTGAGGAATACTCTCCACCATTCAATTTTGCCAATGCAGAAGGTGTCCCTTCTTCCATTATCACTCCATCCTTTAATATCACAAGTCTGTCACAGCCATCAAGGGCCATGGTATTATGAGTGGCCATTATTATAGTCTTTCCAGATAATAAAGCATTTGGACCTTGGATGCAGTTTCGGAATATGTAGGAAGCCACATTGGCATCCACAGCACTCAGGGGATCATCAAGGAGGTATATATCACGGTTGGAATACACTGCACGAGCAAGGCTTACTCGCTGCTTTTGACCTCCACTTGAAAGCAGACAAATAAATTTATATTTTTTGGTGGCTTATGGCAACTACAAAGAACCATAACAATTTCAGAATATTAAAAAAATAAGCTGATCTAGTCACACACTTTAGGGTGGTTCACAAATTGGGTAATGCAAGGAAGAAGGAGGAATCAGACAAAGTGTTTCAATTTGTTATGGTGGAGAAGAAGGAGATTGTACAAATGTGACATAACAGGTTTTACCATAAAAACCAAACAAATCAGGGGACTTGAATTTATTTTTAATAGAATAATAGATTAGTAACAAATCACTCATATGACACCAAAAGACAATCCCCAACCCATCCCTAACCATCACTCTTGCTAACTATTGTGTTAGTTAGTGTTTAATAAATTTTTTTTAATGCATTTTGTTAGTTTATTTATCTTATTATGTAACAAAATAATAAAAAAGTTATGAAGAGGAAGGGAAGGGTCAAAGCTTTTGTTACAAAGTGTTATTTTTAAGGTTAAGGGAGGGGGGGTTAAAAAATGTTTATAAAAATTGATACATAATTTGTGAATGGGCTCTTTGGCCAATGTTTTACAGGGAATTAAATTTTAATTATAAATAATCTTGATATTAATGTTTTAATTAAACAAATGAATCATATATAATTGTTAATAAATGATTCTCTTAAATTGAGCAACTAATTGTTATTCCTGGTATCATTAGCTATATATTAAGTGCATTTCTCTATTATTGCTGATGAGCTCACCTGAGGTTAAATCCATTTTCACCTATTTCTGTCATATCTCCATTTGAAAGGAGTTCAAGATCTCTTCTAAGACTACAAGCTGTGATAGTTGCATTGTACCTACAAAGATGCATATAAAATATATATATAGAGCTCCTTCACTTAAACAATGTTTATAACAAGGACATTATAGCTACAGTGAAAACAATATCCATCACCTTAAATGATAAATACTGTCATTTCTAAACACATATATTGTCCATGTTATAAAGCAGAACAATATGAATTTCAATAACTTTTCAGTATAACTAATAAGAATGGGTATTATTTATTTATTTATAAAATTCACTTTTAAATAAAGCAATTGTTGCAATTTGTATGGATAATCTTATTTTGATTTGATTGTAGTTTTACAAATTCTTTCTTTTAAGGACTGAAAACACACAAATCTTTTGTAATAAACTTTTCAAGCAGAAGACATAATTAAATAAGATATCTAACCTCTGTTCATTAAATGGAAGACCAAAAAGGATGTTTTCTCGGAGAGTCTCATTAAAAATCCAGGCTTGTTGTGTAACGTAAGCAACTGTGCCAGTCATTTTCATGTTTCCACGTAGCAAGTTCAACTAAAAGAAATTATTTTTATACTTATATTACTTATAATTGTATGCAACTAAACCCAAAATTTAGTTTCTTTGGTTTAAAATCAACATTTGTAGGAAACAATCTTATATTATCTTAGGAAATGCAGAACAAGTGGACTAAAAGTAAATGAAGATAAATATATAGGTACAGCAAGAGTTTCAGAACCAATTTACAGCAATTCATAGCTTCCAAGCATTAGATAGCATCTTACCTCACCAACTAAAGCTGAGAGAAGAGAACTTTTTCCAGAGCCAACACCCCCACAAATACCAACAAGGGTTCCATGTTGAACTTTTATATTCAGGTCATGAAGTACAGTTGCCAATACCTTAGAATTGTCCTGAGCAGGGGCTATGCTTGTATGTTTTTTTCTTCCTGGAGGCAATTAACGAAAAAAATTATAACAATAAAAGGTTTATTAGCAGTTTTTTTTGTTAAGCACCTTAATTAAATACAGATGTAAAGTAATGTTGCATCATTATGAATGTATTTTAATTATGGTTTCTAAAATTGTACCCAAGTTTGAATGAAAGTAAATACAATTAAAATTTACCCAAAAGTATTAATTACAACACATGTTCTCTTGAAAGTGGTCTGAGTGATATTTTTTAATAAACTACATAAAATTTTTAGTAGTAATATACCAAATGCATACCTCTAAGTTTCAACTTTTTAAGGTCATCTTGAGGAACTTCCCAAGCAAAAGTTGAATTTATTAGTTCTACAGCGAGTGTGTGTTGTATACCAGATCTGTCCAGCTGTGACTCAAATTCTGGGATTGCCAAGTATTCCTAGAGCAAAGGAATGATGTAAATGGTTAAACCAGAATAAGGAGATTTTCTTTAAAAATTAATAAACAGTTTCTTTGGAAATAAATCCTGCATTGCTTTAAGAAACTTAGATGATTAACTACTTTACCTAAATTAAACTAGTGAAAATTAATTTTTGATGAGTTTTTAGACTATGAAGTTATGAAATCTGTCGCTGCAAAGTAGAGCTTAATTATAAGCAAAAGTTGTTCATTTAATTACTTTATTTATGGAGAATAGTTTTCTGCACGCACCTTAACTCGTTTCAGGCAAACATTAGCTTCTCCAACACAACGTACAGCATAGGGTAAACGTCCCATTGAGAAAAGTACTGCATTAAATATGGAAAATATAGCAAAGGCATCTGTGGGCCGGAGATTATTCCCAGCCAATGTGTAGCCTATAAATGTTGCCACACTGGCCAGTGTCGCACTGGTAGGTGTCAGCGTAGTTCCAATAGATTGGAGAATTGATGCTAGCCTCAAATGCTTGTGCTCCTTGTGCCTAATATCTGCAGAAATACAAATATAAAGAATTATATTCACAATTATGTCAACACAGCTTGTGAGGAATGTTAATGAAACAAAGCATAGAAAATGAATGAAAAAGGTATAAATATACCTAAAAATTTGATGTAGAAGAATTTAAAGAGAACTATCTCAATAATTATTAACTGCCATAATAAAGTTTTTAAAAAGTAGAGAATTTCCAGGAAATTTGCATATTTTTATTATCTTTAAAAAAGGTTACACAACGTAAGTATTTTGAATTTCTTTCAGCCACTTAAAATATTTTTGTTATAGTGTAATACAGTAGTTCTCAACATTTTGCATCTTGTGCCTTGCCAACCATTTTGTCAAAACTTTGGCCCCATTATGATATAAACAAATCACACCTTTTCCAAGAAGTAGATTTTTACATCAACTGCATTTCAGTATTATATTATTATTAATGGAAATTTTTCATGACTAAATATTGCAGTAATTTTGATGAGTAAAAGTTATGTAATAATTATCTTTGAAACTTAGCATCACACTTAGATGAACTATGTGCCCCACCAATTAAGAAACACTGGTGTAATAAATTTAGGCATTCATACCATGAAAGCAGCTAGTTACAGCCTCTTATTTTACTATAAATTAATCATAATTCTATTAGCAATACTATATTAGAAATTACCAATGATTTTTTTGAAGAAGCTCCTTTCCCAGGCATACATCTTGATCAGTCTAATGTTGTTCAGCACAGTGTTTGTGAGTGAAACTCTTTGATCACTAAGCCTCACCGTTTTCAATCGTATTTTGTTGGTCAATTTTGCAATACCCATCTAAGAAATAAATGGCATTTTAAATACAATAAGAATATTATATATGGCTAAATATTTCTATATTTCAACATTTAAGGGTAGCAAAGAGTGGTTTACAGCGTTCCTTTAGGTAGTTGTTCTGAGGAAGCTTAGAAATGCAAGTACTAAATAGTTCATATTCAACATATAACTGTTATCAGGGATCTAATAATTTTTCTGAAATTATTAATTATTTAGAAATAACATGGATTAAACATTATTTACCGAAATAGGAGTAAAGCCAATGAGGATGATATTTCCAACCAAAGCCCATGGTCCAAGAATCATGCAAGAGTATATCATTGACATCAATGCTATTGCTGGTGCCCCTAAATTCACAAACATTGAAATAAAGGAATTGAAAAGCATCAGTAAAGTTATAAATATTTTTAAATCATTTAATTTCATGATTTTAAAAAATTTGATCTTCAAGGCAAAAATATATTTATAATTCTAAATTAATTCATGCAGTTTCTCAAATTGAAATGTCTGCATGATAAAAGTGACTGGCTAAAACATACATACCAATCATCAGCACTCCAGCTGCCATTGCTTCACACAGTCTTTCCTGATCATTTGTACACATATTCACCACCTTTCCAAGTATACGGTCATTTGGAGCTCTCAAACGCAGAAGTTTCTTATATATCATGTATTGCAAGGATCCCATGACACGTATTGCTGCCAAGGAAACATGGAATTTAGAAATAATAATTCTTTCCAAATGGAATTTTTAATCTATTCTTTTCGATCTGTTTACTCCATTAAATTTGAAAAAATATTAATATAATTTGCTTTCAATTGTAATCATTTACCTGTATGATACCCTATTATCCACATTGAGTTGAAGCATATATTTCGCATGCACTGGCTTACAAATAGCACTGCTACTAATGTTAACCCCCATGATAGAGGCTCATCTAATTTTTCCACAAAGTTCAACAATTCATTCTGCACCCATGCCTGTTGCATAAATAAAAGAAGAAAAATCACATTAGATGTCAAAGTTAAATAAGCAGATGAAGATTTTTCCATTACTAAAGATTTGTAAATGTAAAAAAATATCTTACTGGGCCAAGAAACTGGAAAGCATTTGTGAGTATCACAAGCAATATTGCTAAGAACACCCTAGTTTTTGCAAATCTCCAAACTGCTCTGGTTAGAGAAGCACCAGCAACACCTTTTGACTTGATTTCCTCCTGCCAGATATGTTCAAGGCGAGCTGCATTATGCTTGGCACAATCGATTTCCTGCCACAATGTAACAAAACAAAATCTTTTCAATCACATGGCTTGGTACCAAACGATTAAAAATTGCTGAGTGAATCTAACTTGTAAGAGAACATATTGCATCAGAAAATATGTATTTACAAGGTAATTTTGTAGTTCATCTTCTGGATAAATTTATACGAATGAAAATGACTCTAATATAAAACAACAATATTAATTATTCAAATGGGATAATGACTTACATCCAAATCCCAAACATCGTCAGCAGTCATCCCTTTTCGGTATGCTTTCCACATGAGAGGAGTGAGCCATGATGATGAGATGAAAGATAAACAACCAACATCACTGGTTGGTAATAGAGACTGCTTTCTAAAATGGCAAATGGTGAAAAACAATAAAGTTAAATACACAGTATAATGACAAAATATTAACTATTATAACTAATGCATTACGTTTATCATAGTTATAAATCATCCTAAAGAAGATAGAAACCTATTTTAATGTATATAAGTATACAAGATACTTAAGATAAATAACGCATTATATATAAAGAAATTTAAATTCAGGACAAAAGATTTTTTTTATTATGAACCACGACGATCAATTAATTATTTCAAAAGCAATCAGAAAATATGCTACCAAAAGTTCTTTAGCAAAAGCAAAGTACTCTATCAAGCAGTGTTAATAAGTCAAAATATTTTGGATAATTTTTGAAAGCAGATTTAAAACATATAACCATAAAAATTTACTGGCTACTTTTAAATGGCCCAATTATTTTCTATGTAATAAGAAAATTACTCTACAAAAATATATTTCCACTATATTACAGCAAACAGATAACTTCAACTATATCATGGCACTAACCTCCACTTTGTGTTTCGCACAGGAATGAGGTTTCTGATGGCATTTCCATATTTATTATTCCATTTACACTTCCTTGTGTACTCATAAAAGCCATTATATTCATCAGACCTGCATTTAATAAAATAAATGAATTAAGAAATTGAAGGCCAATTGAATTCTTCACAATGATAATACTCTCAATAAATAGTTTATCTTAATTTAAAAAGTAATACATTCCAAAATAAAATTACAAGCAAAAAACAGCATATAAATCTAGGTTAATGTCTTTAAAATTTGTTATCCATTGCGTAAGTCCAATTACAATTGGAAACAAAAAATAAATGAGGAACTATTATTTTGAATAATTCTATGGAAGAAATGAGTGAAACAAAGCTTTAAAGAAATGTTGGAAAAGTTTCAACAAATTTGCTGCACCAAAACATCATGCATGATAAAGATAATGAATGTAGCTGTAAATTATTGAGTAAACTTCAAAGAAACAGTCTTTGTTATTCATTCTTAGTTGGTACTAATGAGGAATCAACGATCGATTAAAAACCACTGGAGACTACTACATACTTTGACATTGAAAAGCACATATGGGTTTTCTGTTTATAGGTATACAATTAATCTAAATGATTGATACCATATAAGAGAAGGAGAGAATAGAAAGATTGGGAGGAAGGATATAAAGTAAAGATGATGAAATAGGATGAGTAAAGAAAATTATTATGGAGCTTAATATTCTTAGTGTTTTCACAGCCAAAGTTATTGAACTCACTCTGTAGTTTTACATCCCTTACTCAGTCTCTTACTTTTATGAGTACAATATTATACATTGTTTTGTCTTCTATTTGGAGTAACTATGCTGACATAGTTACTGCTGTTCTCATTTAAACATTGTCTGAACAATGTATCATATTTTAACATAAGGATTTTTTTGCAAATGGTCCTTTACTGTAGTATTTACAACTCAGCATACATGAACATGGCAGAGCAAAAGATTGGATCATCATGAGGCTTCTTCCATGTTTTTCCGGATTTCTACCGCGTGTTGAGTCTTTTAATGAAGACTGTTTCGCAACCATTCCAGGTGGAAGATGCCACCTGGAATGGTTGCGAAACAGTCGTCATTAAAAAACTCAACACGCGGTAGAATCCCGAAAAACATGGAAGGAGCACGAAAACACCGCGGAAGCCTTCGTAATAATCATGAGGCTTTATAATATATATATATATATAATTCACTAAAACCTTGATATGAAATCGAGGTTAGAATGGAAATTGATTTGTCAGAAAAATTTTATCCTCCGGTAATGTGCATTTAAAATCTGAAATTTGTTGATTTTGTGTAGTTTCTGATTTTTTGGAAAGCGCCAAGAGTGAATATTATAACTCTTATATAATCATATCTTCAAGGGCCATAACCATTGGAAGAAAACATTATGGCTATGTTTTTTATCTCCCTTTTATTAGCTTTAGGCAAATGATTGAAGCGAAATGCCCCGTAATCAACCGCAACACCGCAAAACACGTAATAACTCGGAGGGAAACGCACGTTCGGGCTTGACGCTGCAATCCCTGAAATGAATACACTGCTACGTGCATCCATCTACTGTTCATTTACGGAAGTACAACATATGGAAGCGAGAATAACATTTTGCATTAAATTCGATATATTCGCAAAGAAAAAAGTGTAGAAGGCAATATGTAGACCTCTATTGCATTATTAGAACCATTCTATGTAAAGTTGAAAGAATTTACCAAGGCAACAGTTTAACCGCCTTGCGAACTATCTTATTAAAATGATAAAACACTACAAATTATACTCTAAGTTGCTCTATAATCTATAAAAAATAATTTCCTCTCCAAGAAATGGACTAATGTCCCTTTCTCAGAACCCGAGGAGAGAAAACAACGCATCCTAATTTGGTACACACCGTCACTTTATCCGCATGAATTGCATTTCCACGAAACAATTACGAGAGTTCATGTACAGGATGCACCAGAATGATGTCGCTTTATGTCTAGCATTACTTTATAACTACAACGGAGATAATACGCTTTGGCCGGGATCCATTTCGAAACTGATCGTCACATAAGGAACCAGTGAGGAAAAGAAGGAGAGGAAGATGTTAGATGACCTTAAGAAGAGATCATTTCGAGGTGAATGGCGGATGGGATGTGAAAGGAACTCGATGGGAAGAGAATGGGAAGAAGTCAAAGGGATTTTAGAGATTAAGAGTCATGGAGAGGAGGAGAGAACGGAAAGATTGGGAGATAGGATAAAGTAGAGATAATGAAATAGGATGAGTAAGGAAAATTATTTTGGAGCTTGGTATTCTTGGTGTTTTCGCAGCCCAAGTTTTTGAACTCGCTCTGAAGTTTTACATAGGTACCTTGCTTAGTCTCTTCCTCTTATTAGTATAATACCTTCAGTTGTTTTGGCATAGTTTCTACTGTTCTCGTTTAAACATTGTCTGAACAATGAATCATTTTAATATTAGGCCTTTTTTGTAAATGGCCTTTTATTGCTATATTTATCGTGAATTAGGTATCACATTTTATGCATTTATGCGGAAATTTACAAATTTACCTTATTTCAGATATTGTTCACTTATTCCAGTGTTTAATGTTTTATCGTGACCACTTTCACCGAATGGTGCCAACATCGTGTGATACACATTCCCAACAAACGTGGAATTAGGGAACCGAAATGACAGCATATGAATAATATGAATATTTTTACATACATAGATTGAAAAGTCAGAAAACGATAGGTGCGAGAAAGATAGCGGTGAAACAGAAAGTCGGCATCATAAAAACAGATAATGACTCAACTGAAGATTATTATCAATGCGTTATATCTGGCGACGCTTAGTCTCGATCGCTATAATATAAAAAATCCGAAATCTCGTAGACGCGGTTTGATAGCAATATCTTTGGAGCTTTTTTCCGATAAGGATTCCGAATATTTACAGCATATTCGATTGGTTATTTATGTATTTTCGAAAATATCGCTACAGAACGTCATGAGTGTAAGCACCTCCAACATTTTAACTATACCAATCACACTATTGGAATAGGTACTTAAAATGTCAGGGTCATCAATGTCATATAACGTTTTTATTTCCAAGTCCCCATATGAAAGTACATTTATCGTCAAAAGATAATGTACCACAGTTTGAAGGTATCCCACGGGAAGAAAACATTTCGTTAAATATCGAGGATCGTCCACCATAGGACTACGAGAAGCAAAGGAAAGTTTTAATAACTGAAAGAGACTATCATGTCGGAGGCAGCAGATCCATCATCAACAATCCATTAATAAGACGATATGACATTTCTCTTCTGAAGAAATACAACGTGTTTTTGTAATCCAGTCCATGTTTACTTTTTTCCACCAGAAAATAACGGTGAGGTAGGGAATGGTATTTCGCACATCGCCGCCGTTCACTCAACACCGTGTTAACAACGCCAAAGGGGAACATTTCGATGCCCCACAAACAGTAAACAAATGGAAAAAATGGCGATGCGTGCTAAACGATTCCACAAGTCGATAATTAATTGTTTTCGAACGAGAGAAAAAGGACCGGAAGTGCTATACGAATCGCTTTCAAGTCGCATTTGGCCCATTCGGATGCAGAACGGCCGACGACTTTCGCGTATTGTCCTACTAAATGGGTCGATTTCACGGCAGTTAATTTCGAAGACCCATGTATTACTCAATGGTTAATTTTTCCATCTGCTCCGCTCTCCCACCGTGCGAATCGAGTATTAGTGATCCTGACGGATTGAAAAGTGGGAAATTAAGACATCAATGTATAATAAACCTTAATTTCGAAAGAAAGGAACGGAATCATCAACGCAGAGTTACCAAGTATGACAGATACTTTTCCATGTTGATTCTGGTAAAAGATTTTTCAGTTTACCTCACCGGTTTTGTTTCGCCTGTCCTTAAAACTTTCATATACAATGATTTGGTGCCTTTACCAAACGAGTAGAAATATTAAATAACTAATTTCAGCCCTTACTAGGATCTATTAAAGATTTATTTTGAAATAAAATTACATACAATATGTCAGACAGCAGCAGTTTCGGAAGTAAAAGGGAAGCTTAACATGAGATTTATTTCTCTGAAAAACTGCATTATTACAGTTCGAATATATTTTTTATCTCTTGTACAAAATACTATGATCTAGAATTAAAATATTTTATTTTCATTTAATCATTTTATGATCACGTCGGAAAAACCCTCTTCTTTTTTCCTGGAAGAATAAGTTGAATAATTTGACGATGTGGCAAACTGGAGTTACAAAAACCCCCGTCAAAATAAACATGGACGGTTAACGAACTTCTCCTTTTTGTTAGAGAAAGAGAACAACACCCAAAATGGCCTCGGAGACTCATTTCCTCTCGACATGCTGTCCTCGACCTTGCTTTTTTTATAGCGGTTCCAGTCCCCCTGACATTCACATAACAGTTTCCGCCTTCTCCCTCACCTCAGTTACGCAACTTAGTCATCTATTATTTTCCCCCGATGCGGAGGATCAAAAAGCAGACGGCTCCGTTTCTGGAGAGGCGATGTCAACGTCGTGGTATCATTCAATAAAAGGTTCAACACTCCAAAAACCTCCATTTGAAGCAACCCTTCCATTTATCCAAAATGGGCGATACTCCCATTCTCTTCCTTACAGTTCTCAATGTTTACAACCCTGTTTCCTTCCAAAACCATGACCAATACCAATACCAATAACAAATATATTAACTTGTAATTAATTTGTATTTTGTTAAAATCTGTATGTATTTAATTCCTCTTATTTTGTAAATATTGTAATTACTTATATGACGAAAGGGTTAAATGTAAGAAGGGACTACATAGTCTCAATTTCGCCCTAATAAAGTCGTTTGTCTGTCTGTCTGTCTGTCTGTCTTTAATCAATATCTGTCATATGACCGCAGAAAAGTAAAAATAGTAAAAAAATAAATGATGCACTCTTGCCTGTTCGACCAGTTTCATTTAGAAAACAGGGTGCTACGGGGAAGAGAATAGTTACCGTTTGACCGAAGGTGCGAAAAGCTTCTTTCTCCCGCCCCTGCCACCCTCCTCCTCCTCAAATGGTCCCGTAACGAACCTTCTGCCCCACTGGGCAATGCCTTCGAATCCGGGACGTGACTTCGTCAGGACCAAGTTTGACTATCGAGAACAAGGGTGTATCTTTTTCTTTACCAGCAGTTTCTCTGCCAAAGAGAAAACGCGCCCTTCCTTTACGATCCGACCTCCATCGCGAATCTCCGAAAAAAGTTTTGACTCGGCGGAGAAAGTCGGGTTCAAGAACAAAATCGAAATTAGAAAACGAAAACTTCTCAAAGAAAATGTTTTGTCTATGGAATGAATGGGCGGCGAGAACCTGAATAATTAGAGACGCAATGTGGAATTAGAAAACTTGTTGCATTCAATTTACTGGTACTTAGTTTTTCAATGGGCAGTGGTGATCCCATGTTCATCGACCGAAAAAGCAACGGAAAAAAAGATCTGCGCGATTCCTTAAGACGAGTCGAAAACTCCTGAGGAAACTATCACCGATGATGATAAAAACTGCATGTAAAATCATTGAGATCATATGTTTCCTATTAATGCGTATTATAAAAATGTATGTAGATTAAAAATCTCTTTCGACTACTGTATTTTGAATGCACGTTAAAATTTCAAATTAGTAGGGACGCCGTAATCTGAAGGGAAACGAAAATTTTGATAAAAACAAAAGTAAGCCAGAGAAAAATTTTACACTGAATTTTATCCATTTAAATGAAAGTTATCGAGTTGGAAGCATAGCTTTCAAACCCTACTTTATTTACTATGATCAAATAAAAAGACATTTTACTCCTGCATTTATTCTACTTTTAGCGTCAAATTTCAATGCACAATATTGTTAGACAGTTGTTTTTGCTTTGATCAATATTTATAACGCGTTTGTTACGAAGCGAACAAAAAGTAAAGATTCAAAACTATTTCACAGACTGCAGCTAGTCAGACGACTTTAAAGCTGCCTAGCAGCAATTTGTGAATGGCGCGATTTTCCAAGAAAATCGCAAAATGAGATTCTCTTGAATTTACCTCTCAGCTCAAATAATTGCCTTAAACAAACAAAGGATCTCACCTCAGAAAATAACCCTCATTGTCCTTGGGTTATAAAGATTTTTACTCACAGCAGACCGGAATCACGCACTGTGTGGAAGGTTACAAAGGAAACGCTTAATAACTCACACCCCAAAAGTCGGCGCCACTCATTAAAAAGCGTGACAAAAAAAGGATTCCGCTTGAATTGTGGCAAGGAAGTGATGTGTGACAAGTGAAACAATTCGAGCAGAACCCGTTTCAACCGTCGCGCATTCTGTCCTTGTCATTCAAGTATACGCACGCACACACGCATGCAATCGCTTCCCCCACAACATCTAAAACCTCTGAAAATGAGGATCAGAATCAAATCATATTCTCGTACACGATATATATAAATAAAACATGTTTCCAATATTAAAGGTCTCTTAAACGCACGTAAAATTCCCTTTCTGTTACGGATGATAATATTCTATAATTTTCAGCGAATTTAATATTGGCAAGAGACATACCTAACAAGATTTGAATTTCTTATTAATTACCGAATATGAATTGCCATCTGCATAACTTCACACTATTGTGGGTCATGACCAACGAAGCACTTAAGTGGCAGCAGGGGGGCGGATGTACGATCATAGGTGGAGGGTGCCGTTTGCGAAGAGAAAATGGCGGAAGAATCTTTCCTCCGAAACTTACAACGGCGGCACGAAAACATGAGCCTATTTGAGTGTAAGAGAAGAGAAGAAAACTACAGCGTGAAACAGGTCGTGTGACGAATCTTTCTTGGCTTTCTGCTAGTGTTAATTATATGGGTTGGATACGATCACCTACTACTACCTATGATCGGTCGTTTCCGGACTAAAAAAACGTGATCGTAAAATCAAATATTAACCTTATGATGCATCGTAGGTGCTTCACCTTTGTGGATTTCCGCTACAAAAGGGCTAATATTTCCAAATAAAACAAACATAACAATCCTACTCGACTCACTCGTTTACAAGAACTAGGGGGAACTTATTCGAGAAATTTTGTTAGTATCGAAAGCTTATTTTACGCGTTATAAAACAATCAAAAGAAACTTAAAGATTTTCGGTATGTCCATTTAGAAAAAACGTGATAATCCGCTCGCCAAATTGCTTTAAATGGGGATCGCTCTGCCGTCACCGCAAATGCAATGGAAACCGATAAAAGCAGCTTTTAAAAAGTGATTTATAAGGAAGTGGTTCCCTCTTCCCTCCCTCCCTCTACCCCGTCACGTGGACAAACATTTACCACGGCTGTCTCATTGTTTTTCCACGAGGAGAAATTTTAAGTAATTAAAATCTTCGGTCGAGAAAATACGCTAAGTAATGTCGCTTTCGAATAAAGAAAACAAATTTCGTGATTTGAACGTTGGACTACACGCGAATCGCCAGCACGGTTTAAGTCTGCAAAAAAAACATTTATCGCCAGTACTGCGCGTAATGGTCTTCTCTCGCTCTGAGCTGCACCAGCACTGAGTAAAATATGCACCTATGGGGAATAAGAGTGGTTGCGCAAAGCAATTTGAGACGAGCGTGAAGTGCAAATGGCGTGGGTGCACCCAAACACAGCATCTCCCTTCTCTCCTCCCGCCAACTCAAAAGCTCAGGCACAAACTTAGAAAATCATACCTCCGCTAGAGTCGAGAAAATCTACTTTGGATTTAAAAAAATGTTGTAATTAAGTTTCAAGATCGCGACTCCATTCCTCATAATCTCTTCCGAAATAAAAGCATCCAAAAATCGTTCGTATACGCTTCTAAATAGCATATTTTTGTAAGCATATATCTAACAGTAAAGTTGTCGGTTAAATGTCATCGCTATTACACTGGTTTTAAATAACTGAAGTTCTCTAAGTAGCACTATCTATTGCTGCTGTAAAAATACCGATAGGATGACCCGATATATACTCGGCTTTATATGCGAATATTTTACAATCAGCTTTTTTTTATCTTCTTTGAGTTTTCAAATTCTCAGATGATGGATTTTATCAAAAAGAATAATATAGGTAACCCATGATAACCACAATTAAGATAAGTGACCATGTGAATATTTCAACTCAAAGGAGCCGTCTTCCAAGGCAATTGGCTGATAGCCTATTTGGATAAGATAATAATAATTATTCTGATGAAAGTCACGCACAAAAGACAGGGAAGGAAGTAATCAGCCAGTTTACGGCTATAGGCTATAGAAGATAAATATTCACTCGGAAAAAAACTACCGCTAACTCATTCCTGTGCTGTAGTTTCAAATTCTATGGTGATGTATCAGAGGTCCATTATTTTAACTTATTCGAAATTCTCAAACATGTCTGCGATTCATCTTACAATTAGTAATATAGCAGTCATATCTAGTTAAAACACTAAGTGATGAGGCTTGAGAAATAGTTATCACCATTAGAACAACATTGAGGGCTACCTCAGCTTTCTCTTTCATATAAAATTAGGGAAGAGCTTCCTCTGCGTATGTCGAGGTGAAAGTGGTCGCACGCCGAGGGACTGGAACACATACTAATGTGACTTTGTGTTAGCAAATAATTCTATAGCAAAAAAACGAGCTGGTCACAAAATATGCGTCATAATGCGTATTTATGGACAGAACCTTCAGCAGTGCCTTACCTAGAGAAATTGGCGCCTATGGCAAGATATGCGCCTTAAGCTATGCGCATTAGTATACATGTGTTAATTAGTTATCAAAATTTGATAAATTAAATTAAATTTCAGCAAGTTATCACCATATTTGAATATATATAAATAAATATAACATTAAACGATCTGAGAATCTTCAGCGAACTAATATTTAAAAAAACACCTGTGACTGATGAATGCCTATAAGAGTTGCTGTAAGATTTAAGGTTCGATATATTCTATTTTAGAATCTACTATCGGTGAATCACAACTGTTGACGGCTGCCTTGTATCCGAAATGCACATTCTTCCAGCCTTTTAGATCTAAGTAATTTATCAACTGTATTCCAGGAAAACCATCTCGGCTTTCTTTGCGAAGGTAGCAATGAAATCAGAGACGTAGCTGGAAGATATGGCGCCTATGGCAAAATTTTAGGAAACGCCTTATTTATGTACAATGTTATTTTTGTTCCAATAAATAATAATACCATTTTTATTAAAAATAACTTTAACAACTGAATATTAAATTAATACTTATTTATGGAAAACTTTTGGCATTTTTTACGGTAACGTTTGGCGGATTTTCACAGAGGCGCCTATGGCAATTGCCACCTCCGCCATATCCTAGTTACGGCATTGACATTCACCTTTTATAGTTAACTTGATCCACTAGTTTAATGATGCTATTACTCATTGTTTACAGACTTTGAAGGACTTTCAACGTCGATCAACTGTGAACTTCAGTCACATGGCAGTCCATAGTATTAAATGCTACGATTTTCAATGTTTTTAATATAGAAATCTTAACCAACTGTATGCTGTGTGCGGAATCAGCCAGTCTCCATAAACTTCCGCTCATTTTTATTTATTTATTGAAAATTTTCGACGAGGAAAAGAAAGAGAATTTCGTTTGGCAAGTAATGCAAAGATCCAGCTCCGGGCACCTTGGGCCCGCGTGTCGTTGACCCGCGACTTGGAACGCTCTGCGGAAAAAAGGAACTCAACCGATAAATACGCGGATACGCCCACACATACTTATATTTTGTTTCTTAGGACAGTGACATTGCCCCCCAGTATTCGGAGACGTCCAATAATAGGTCGTTGTACTCATGAAAAAGTACAGGTAACTATTTGGCCGCGAACCCAGGGTTTTATAATGTCTACATTCGCTTTCCGGCGGTCTTTATTACATATGAACGCATACAGCGTATCGTACTCGTTTAACTACCATTTTATTTTGCCAAACAGAAGAAATAAAGTGTACACAAGACTTCCAAATAATTTAAGTCCAATTTAGGCGTCGATAATCGGCTAAATATCTCCAAACTTTATTACTGAAATATGTGTAAGCTTTACTTGATCGCTCCGTGTATACATATAAAGCTTATTTAGCACTAATAATTTACCTATATCGATAATTCATATTTGAATGAACATTAAATACGCTCTGTCGTCGATTTAGTTTTCCAGTGATAAACATTTTTAATGAATGTCTATTAGCTACGCTTTAAAACCTAAAATAATTGCGCAAAAAGTAACGAGAAAATTTTGAATAAATATGGTAAACGGATACATTTCATTTGTAGGAGAACTTTCATTAATTTTCCTTACCTCGTACAAGAGTTCTATTAAGGAGCAACTCTAATTTCCTAACATTTACATGATTGACCAGCAAGCCATCAAAAGCGTTTGACAGGGGAAGAAGTACCATACCCACATTATATGAAACCTTTATAAGCCTTTCTCATCGCAACTGGGAAAAAGGAACAGCAGCACCTGTTGGTACTAGCTATTATTTCTATTTCCTTTCGTACTGTAGTTTATCCCTTTATTCATTAGCACCTAGGATCAACTATTGCACGTGCATCCTCAATAAATGCGTGGTGGTGATTGCCAAAATAGAATTGGTCCTATCCCTAACGGAATAAGTTACGGAGAATCGAGTTTCACTTGAGCAGGCATTTATCATCGATAGACCCTCCGCCACGCTCACCTCGGGGGCTTCAAAAGAGAACCAACATAGTCCGGGTGCTACTTCAACTGCGGCCTACAATGGCCAAATCATAGTTAGAACCACTTAGAGCGCGACAATCAAACCATTGCTTAGGAAATGTTCTAAATTTGGCAAGGGACGCGCGACGCACGTACTGGTACACCTGTCTTGTTTGCACGCGATAAAACGGCAGCGGGATTACTTGCGTCATCTATAGAGAATTGAGAAGAAATGCGATGACCGCCTAAAAAAATGATGTCCCAACTTGGTGCCCCCCTTAAGTAAAGCACTTTAAGAACACTATGTAACATAAATTGAGAATTTAATTTATTTAAAAATATATTTCATCTTTATCTATCTGTTCACATTATTGATAAAATACATAAAATACAAAGCAGGCATTATTGATCCCAACTTAATCGATTAGTTTCCTTGAATTATTTTTCAACTGTATAACTGCGTGTAGCCTGCGACGAGTGCGGAAGTGAATTATATGGCCCTCGAGATGAAAGGTTTGAGAACTAACGGCCTGAGGATATGGTGACTAAAATCCAACAAGATAAATCTGCCGATTAGAGCCACGGTAGACACCGAAGATAAGAATCGCTCAACTGTACCGACAACAACATGCGTTGAAGCGGTGGAACGCGTCGATAGTTTCAAGATTAGCGCATCGCGATGTTCGCTTCATCGATAAATATCGATTCCTGTCATTATAATTTCTAATCGAGTATTACGTTGAACACGGCTCGCACTTGAAAATTCTGCGCCTGTCATTCATCTTTTATAATACGAGAAAGTATATTTCGGCATAACTTCTCATAACGGCAATCAAATGGGTCGGGAAGCAATGTCCTTACTCAAAAAAAAACTTTTCCAAGGATGATCTATTAAAATGTTTGCATATATAAAACAATCACACAGGTGAACCGCACGTCATTAATTTCAGACTAAAATTTCTGCTGAAAATGCACGATCTTAGAAAACAAAATCACATCACAAATCGAAGTTAACTACTCTTACGGCGGCTGCATTTTTTCTAATTTTAGTCAATTTTAAAATTGCAAAAGGAAAATATAATTTTTAAAATTATAATTGATTAAAAGATATAAATATATAAGGGAAATCAATGATCATGAATTTATGCTGCATGTGCGAAATACTTAAGCACCCGTATTTATAATTTATTGTAAATCAAATTTGTTTTCAATTAACTTAATGTGAAGTCAATAGGAATAAGCAAATTGATTTCTCAGACAATACACGTTGATCATTGCAGTTTCCATTATAACCATGCGTTTTAGAAAACGAGTGAAGGCGTTCTCAAGTACTAATGAGGTTAAACTAAATGAGAAAAGAAACATCTACCTTAAAGACATTATATAGGCTCTCAGAAATCGACGAGCGCATGTCTCTTCATTCCTGGTTTTTTGGGATGAAGGGCTTTCCTTACGTCTATCTACCGAATAAGCTCATTTCGTAATATGTTCGGGTCAGATTGCGAAAAAGTCCTTTATCCCCAAAATGTTTATTTTTGTTATTAGAATTTCTCTATGGCAACGTAGCCTTTTTTTATTTTGAAAAACTTAATGTACTCATTCCAAATGACAATCATTTGGAAAAAATAGCTAATCAGTTGTACATGACATATCGTACACGGAGAGACAAAAAAGAGATTAAAAACGTTCATAAATGATTTATCGAGTTCCTTACGACTATTATCTAACAATGATCTACGACACTCCGAGATCGCAAAAAGTTCCTCGAGCTTGTAATTTAATCTTCGCACTTCTTCGGCGTAACGCGAAGAATACAAATTCCCCGGAGAACTATTATTTGTAAATAAATTTGGAGAGACCGGGGAGAGGAAGAGTCAAAGGATGTCAAACCACGCTACTCGAAAGCATTCACACCATTCGGGCAAGCTGCCAGCCTTACTCAATATCCTTTTCCATCTATATATATGCATTCATCAGACGCCTACTGAGGATGGTTAAGCGTTCGTCGCATCTTTACGTTTCCACTCAAATCCTTGTTTGTATTATCTTTCAGTTTCCTCGGAGCATAATGTCTCACTTTAAGCCACGGAGAAATTATACGAAAGAATGATAACTATAAGCTCTGTTTCCTTTCTCCTACAGTTTTCAATATTCCATGAATTTACGCATTCGTAAAACGAGATTGACCATCATATTCGAGAACTACTGATTCCAGTTCGCTTAAACTTTACTCAAAAAGAGATGATTTGTTTATTTTTGAATTTAGAGATCGTACGTGATCGTCATTAAAAATTTTCTTCAAAACATTAAAAGACGATTCCTAAAGCTAAACTATTCTTTAGGGTTGATTATAAATTTATCACTCAATCCTTATGGTAATACCAAAGGGGTGCTTTGTGCCCACCATTTGTTAATTATCGACTACCATATTAAAATGCGAATAGAACGCTGCAACATTTATATTGTCACTTATAAGTGTTATTATATGACCATGCCTTTTTCTTGTGTACGTATATTATTTTAAGTAAATGTTAACTAAGAAATCTGACGGTGAGCACGGGTCGTGTGCGCAACCATCTCCCTGTCAAAAAAAAGAAAAATACAACTAGGAAAACGAGATGACCATAATTTGCATCTGTTGTCAGTAGACAGTTGAAAACAACATCTGCAAAAATTGCGCGGCTGTTGACGGACAAAGTATCGATTTATAGAAGTGATCTTACAATCACCATAACTTGCTGAACAACGAAATAATACAAAAAATAACATTTTTTAATTTGTTCTCTAAAATCATTGCTTCATCTACCAGTTTTACCTAGTTCATAAGTAGCCATTATTGGTATTTTACAATGAGCATAATAGTGATTGCAAATACGATCACATACGACCATAGCCTCGGCAGGATTCAATCCCACGACCCTCGCATTGGAAGTCAGACCATCCGTCTACCAACACCATCACTTAATTTTAAATAAGTAGTTAAAAACGATTAAATTGATTTTTATTTGGTGGCCTCGAATTGCCCCCCTTGGTATAACATATTATTAAAAATACCTTGGTACGGCGAGGGGTGAGAATAGGGTTGCCAGACGTCCCGATTTTCAAGGGATTCTCCCGACTTGTTAACTTGTTTCTCTCGTCCAGACTTATCTTTCGAATGTCCCACTTTTTAAACAAAATTGTTCAACGCTCAAAATAGTAATCAGAATATATAATATAATCATGTTTAAATAAAAAACAATCTCAGACAAATGAGTTGAATTTAAAAAATTAAATTTAGATGCTAATGATGTTAAAAGTCGTCAGCTTTGTTTTATCATTATCACATAGGAATGCAGCGAATGCTAGAATATTTAGTTTGATGACTGTTGCGTGGAGAAAAATAGAACAAACCATTGCTATCCAACTTAGAAGATGAACTTATGATTAAGCAAAACTTTCAAAGGAGTTGTAGGAAATTTTGATTATATCTAGATACAGAAGCTGGTAATAAAATACTAGAGGAAGCCAAATCAAGCCTAAAATATTTATAATTAATTTAATTTCAAAATAATTTCTTTACTGTGTTTGAACTTTAATGTTTGTCAAAATATTTATAAATAAATCAATCCTTTTTCATTTAGTTTTTTATATAATTATGCCTCGAATTTTATTTCATAGAATTGTCCCAACCTAATATTTCAAAAATGCTTCATTTAATGTAAATGTCCCGATTTGTGATTTAAAAAATCTGGCAACCCTAGGTGAGAGTGATATTAGATTAACTAGAGATATAAATCAATTCTAAATATCTTCCAGTCAGGGCTCGATTAAGACATCTTGAGACATGTGGCCCTTTCTGTGCTTTAGTGCTGCCCAAATGTTGATGTTCTTCTCTACTAAATCGTTCAAGATTTTACATAAATAACTTGTTTTTGTGAAAAGGAGATACATTTTATTCTCAATTATTGAGTTGCACTAAAACGAAGTTTCTCAATTGTTTTTCTTTTCGCAAAACAGACGTCGAATCTTCTAGAAAAAGTCTACTTTTCCAACTGTGGCCTTCATTAAATGACTGTAGTCCTAAAATAAATATAATAAATTGGCGTGTCACTATCCGACCCTACTTTGTCTTTTATCGAGATATTTCATTTTTTATGGTTATCCTCCTCGGACGAACTCATTGAAAATAAATAGCAATTACTATCGCTGATAATGGCATTTGATTGCAAAAGAATTTGTGCATTCAAAAAAACAATAAATAACTTTATTGCTATATTACTCTCGGAAAACATCTTGGGATTGCAGATTTAAAGCATACAGGTAAATTAAGCTTAAGTGTTGCCATAATATTTAAATTGGGATATTCATTCGATGGCAACTCAATTAAATACAGCTCAGATCTCCGCCGGTTCGCGAAGATAAAGCGGACCAAAAATCATGAAATTTAATCCAAGCTCGAAAGTAGTTTTTTGTGATTATCGCGAAGGAATCAGAGTGCTATTTTAAATGTGCAGTTACGTAGAGTACCGCTTTAAACGGATTGCAATAAGTATCCACCCTTCCCAAAGATTCCATTGAAATCCATTACTCCTTAACCAACGGAACGATTAAATCAGCGCGTTTCACTGTCAAGGAAATCGCTTAGTCGTGGAATTATCTATTTCAAATGCTCAAAACTCCTACCGAGGAAATTCGAAAAGGTAGTCACCCGAGGAAATCTCTTTCGACTAAACATTCGTCGCCATCATTAACGACTGCAGACATGCCAAAGAGGCTTATAGCGAAGAGGAATTGCCTTCCAGGTCCTTCGGCGGCACAACACATTTCTTGTTAACCTTGACCGCTACCATTATCTGTGTATAGGATGACGGTTGTTTGTTCAACCCCCTGGGTAAAATTGAAAAAGTCTCGGACCCGTCCACCACCGCTATCCACGAACGAAAAAGAATCACATTAAACTAGAGCCCATGACGATTGTTTACTTTTTCAAACTAGCTACGTAGTCTAATATTGCTACCGACTCAAGTCGATAACGGAATAAACCATATTTAGAAGATCGCTCCCCTTATTATGAGCATTAGTTAAAATGGTCAAAGAAAACAAAGAAATAAAAAATGTATGGGGGTTCCTACTATTTCACTTGAAAATTCAGCATTACACGACTAAAAAAAAAACGATTTAAATCCAAACCGTAAAATAATGGAAATTTTTACGATTGTCGAATCGGTTTTTCGATTCCCAATCCTAGAAATTATCAGGTCGGAATCGGCGCGCGATCGCCTCTCCCACTTAAGCATGCGAATATTGCTCACCTGTCCGTCAACGCCGTTTTGCTGGACGTGGCTAGATGTATTCCTGGTTCGAGATGCGACACGTAATGCCCCATCCTTCCACTGGTCACCTCCTCCATTCCCTCTTTTCCTCTGAGGGCCATATGAAAAGCCCGGCAGCAACGAGACCTCTAAAGCAGGCCTCTTCTCTCTCTCTCTAGCTCCTAGACACCGTTCTCCGAACAGTTGCAACGACCCTTTGAGGCGCTAGGAAGACTACTGGAGAATCGCTCCTGGGAGGATCCGTACTTGAATGGAACGGCTGGCTGGTGGTGTGAGGGAGGGCAGGTAGGGAGGGAGTTGCTGGGAGAGGAGAACGGCGGAGGGGAAGGAGGGGAGAGCGCCAGCGGGGTATGGGAAGTCCGCGCCGTTGAAGCGGAATGTGGGGGCGTGAGAGGGAGGATGACGTACGTAAAGAGAGAGATATGTAAGGAAGAGAGAAAAGGATGGGACCATACAGCTCACTAATGCGTACTCGCAAATCCCCACGTGGGGTCCGACTGATTCTCTCGCTCTCTCTCTCTTCCCCCCTTTTCCTCCACGACTCACACCGTCCATCTGTGGGATTGGATTGGTTAGCGGAGCGATTAATTAGGAGAGGGATCTCCGACCTGGAGCGTGCGAACGCTTACTGGATTGTTCTTCGCGCGGATGACTGGTGCGCGAACGAAAGAACGTCTTTGTTTTCTTTCGCTTTCCGATCGAATGAGTACGTGAGGATACTGTAGGGGGGACGGAAAGCGATTTTCCCCCGCCAAGAATGGCGATTTGCTGCACCTTTTTTGAAGAAGATGTTGCTACATGAAAGTACGGAAACGTGTTGTGTTTCCATCATCGGCGATTCGTGTTTAAAAATCAGAATCCTAAGTTAAACCTCGACAATGTTCGATCTTTGACACATTTTTATCACTAGATATTCTTATAGCAATTTTAAGCTTGCTTTATTTCTTAATGGCAGAGACCGCTGTAGAGCCAAAATAAACCTACATCTCTACATTTATCCTGCAGTAAACCAGCTTCGGCTAAAATGCACCTAATTAGCTCTAAAATTTCCCACTCACCGACTGAGCCAAATTTCAAATCAAGAGCCGCAGCACAATAAGGAACCACAGCTGATTTTTAGGCCTGCCGCGAAAAACTTGGCTAAGTAAATGAATCAACTATTCGGAAATGTTGGTAGATCGTTACGGCAATAATGTGCTCTTTATAATATACTGATTATGGTGTAATAATACCAACAAATGAATGCATCCAAATATTATGATACACATATTTATAAATATAAAATCTTGTTTCAAGTTGGGAGTACCGTTTATCTTTGCCTACAAAAAGTTTAGGAACCTATTTCGTATCCTAATAGTCCCGGGGAAAAACAAACTTCCTTATTGCTCCTTGTTTTAATCTACTCCACTTATTTAATCTTTGGATATATTTGGGAGATTTAATTGGTCTTAAAAATTCTCTCTGATCTATACTTATATGGAGATTTTAATACAACATCCATTTAGCGTTTCATCTTATGATACCATACGTAAATTCCCAAATAAAGACGCTACATCCGTCGAACTGAATTTAACAAAGAAAGTTTGTTTTTTGCTTTCTTTAAAAATTTCGTTTTGCAAAGCTATCTGCCCTGAGCTGGACTTCTAACCTAAGGTCTTCTCGTGTTGATTCCATATGCGTATTGTTTACCTGAACACTAACAAGAGATTTTTTATTTTTGGCGGCAAATGACACCAAACGAATAAGTTTAACCCAGAAGTAACCTCGACATATGACGACGGCTAAAATTCCCGCATACTAGATTACTTATATGACATATGTGAGATCTATTTCTTGGTTATTCGCTTTCCAAAAGTTAATAACTTACAGGATGTCCCATAAGTCTAGACTCATAGGGAAATAGATAATATATTTTAAAAGTTAAACGCATTTCTAATGTCAATTTTAAATATTTTAGGAAATAAAATAACCTGATGGCTGAGTATACCAAACAATATAAGGTAGAACTGGTGTTGCTACGTTAGAAATACATTTGATTAACTTTAAGAATACAATGTCTACTTGCCTATGGGTCCAGGACACCTGTACATTAATTCTGGTAGACTTAAACTACACGAGGAAATTGGCTTGATTTTTTTGCTAGGTTTTATCTACAAATAGAGAAAAGTAAAGAACACGATATAAATAATTTAAGAAAACAATTGGAGTTTACATTTAACCTTTATTTGCTATTTGATATCGATTACCCGTTCTTAGTTTTCAGAAAGCGCCGTGATTTAGGAAGTGTTTGTCGTTAGGTTATTAGACAAAACCGGGCAGTTATTTTGTTTCAAGCATAATATATTTTTATTAAGGATAGAATGGGTTGGGACCGAGCACAGATTTTGTTACAAGATTAAAATTCACGTCAGTGCTCGCGAAGCAGCTGCAGTCGCGTAGTGTGGGGAAAGTGGGATGGCGTTGCGCCATTCCTACACTCTAATTAAACGATCTCTTAGCGTCTCTTATCGCTTCAGGAAAAGAGTGACCTGTAATTCCATAGGTTCCTAGCAATTATATCGAATTCAGTTTCTTTCTTTGTCAAGTTTCTTCATCGTACCTAAAAGACGAAACTTCAAAGGATAATTTAACAAGTTCAGATTATAGTTAGAATCAAATAAATAATATTACTAAATCCTATAATTTCTACAGCCATGGTAATAGAGTATACCAAATGCGCTAATTCATAGTATCTTCCTTATTGTTAATTCACCCATCGTTCATTATAATCATTTTAGTTGTTAAGATTAAGAGTGGTATTTTAAGTGACGAAAATGGTTTACTCGACCCCTTCGTGGTTAGAGAAGTTACCATTTACTCATCAGAGCAACTGAAGAACTTTGTTATTTTATTATGCTTAGATAATCAGATTTTCCAACACATTTTTTGCCCTACATAGTGCTATAAGATATAAGATGCGATATGTTCCACAAAAGAAGAAAATCAGAAAACTAAGGAAATGCCGGAGAAAATGGATGAGAGACGAAAATGGAAAAACGTTAACAGTGAAGAAGGTAGAGCCAACTATAGACGTATAAACAATGAGATGAGAAGGGTAACAGATAAAGGTAGAGAAAATTGGATAAAAGATAAATGTGATGAAATACAACAAATGGAGAAGTTAGGATGGTACGATATGATGTACGCTAGGGCACTGGAATTAAAAGATAAGAATTGTAATGGAATTCGTGGTAAAGGAATTATGGATACGGATGGGAAGATAGTCTTAGAAACAAAGGATGTAGCACAGGTATGGGAAGAATACATTAAGGAACTATACAGCAAGCAGGCAGGATCGGCAAAAATAGAACTGGAAGATGAGGAAAACATTGAAGAAGACAACCAAGTATTATGGACAGCGAAGTAGAAAAAGCGATAGTGAAACCAAAGAAAGGGAAAGCCACAGACAGCGATGGAATACCAGCTAAGGTACTTAAAGTCGTGGGATCATAAGGACTCAAAGCGATCACGAAATCAATTAATACGATTTACGACACAGAAGGTTGGCCTCGGGATTTCCTAGAAGTAACAATGATCCCTCTAAAGAAGAAGCCAAAGGCAATGCAGTGTAAAGACTAAAGAACGATAAACCTTCTGTCACACACTTCGAAGATCATCACGAGGGTTCTTAATTAAAGGCCGGAGAAAAAGGCAGAAGAAATACTAGGGGAAAATCAATTCGGTTTCAGAAAAGGACGAGGAAATAGAGATGCTATAGGGGTAGTTAGAATCATATCAGAAAGGGCAATAAAGTACAGTCAAGATATCAGCGTATGTTTCGTAGATCGGCAGAAGGCCTTTGATAGAGTAAAATGGGTAATGTGGATGAAGATATTAAAGGATATAGGTGTAGATTGGAAAGACAGGAGACTGATCAGGAATCTATATGTGAAGCAAGTTGTAAAGGGCAGGTTGGAGAATGCGGATACCTGCGGAGTAAATATCGGTAGAGGAGTAAGACAGGGCTGCTGCCTACCGCCGACCCTATTCAATATATGTATATGGAGAACGTCTAATAAGAAGTCTAATAGAAGGCACAGGAGATTTCAAAATTGGAGGAAGGGTTATAAGAACGGTAAAATACGTGGATGATCAAGTACTTGTACCTAGAAAGGAAGAGGAATTTCAGAAAATTATAAATAGACTAGTAATAACAGGTAGAAAATACGGTATGTAAATAAATACAGAAAAATTCAAGGTCATTCGAATACCGGACAAAGAAGAGAATCTGAACAGAAGTATTTGAGGAAATCCTCTAGAACAAGTTTCAGACTATAAATACCTTGGAAGCATCATAACAAAAAAGCAAAATGTACGGATGAGATCAGGACTAGAATAGAAAAAGCAAAAGCGGCTTTCAGAAGAAAGAAACACCTATTTATGGAGAATATAAGGAAAGATATCCGCAAGAAGTTCATATAATGCTATGTATGGAGTGTAGCTTCGTACGGGGCAGACGCTAAAGAAAAATGACATAAAATAATTGGAAAACTTTGAAATGTGGACTTGGAGGAGAATGCTGAAGATAGGACAGATAGGATGAAAAACGATGAAGTGCTACGAAGAGTAGGAGAGAAGCGAATGATTATAAAGACTATTAGAAAGAGGAAGGCAAACTCGGTTGGACATTACCTGAGGAGAGAGAGTATGAGGGGGTATGATTAAATACGTGTTAGTAGGAAAACTAGATGGAAAAAGGAAAAGAGGTAGGAAAAGATTTCAGCTATAGACGACTAGAAAGAGAAGGAGAGTTATCAAGATATGAAGAGGACAGCGGAAAATAGGAGTATATGGAGAACCAAGTTTAACCATGAATAATCACGGGCCTGTCTACGGACAGACTACATACGATGATGATCTTACACGTAAACAATAATATGGCTGAACATTTAAGCGTGGGTGGTAAGTAAGAAGCGCTCGGATGAGTTTGCATCGAATGCTGTATCTATGTTTTTAGCATTTTACTTTTTCAAATCTTATGCTCTATGGGCACAGTTTTTGAATTAAAATATAACAGTAGAGTTAGAAATAATGTTTAAAAAATACTGTTTTAGTAGAAAGTGTTAATGTGTTAGTGTGGAGCAGACAGACAGAAGACACATTCTTGGATATTATTTCGCAAGATGTTTGGTTAATTTCATTAAATGACATTCTAACATAACTGGTATTTAGAATAAGTTTAAGTTAACCAATATCGATAAAAATAATCATTAATCATCAGTAACTATTTGATTGTATGCAAAAATATAATTTTCTAATTGTAGATTTTTTCGTTTCTCATTTAAATCACCATTAATTTTTAATTTATGGTTACCACAATGTATACGTTTGGAATTGCATCTTCGTGTTCGAGTTATAACAACTGCTAGTAAAAGACATCAAAACGTCACCTAATACATACAAACACCGTAATGTGTTTCTGAGTTACCTCTCGGCCAAAGAATGACAAAAGTCATTGCATTCACAAAACGCAAACTGTAATTCACAAAGATATTCTTTTCTGTTTCCTTAAAGAAGAAACGACGCTTACATTTATGGATTATCTTCTTGGAGATGAAAATTAAATTTGCGTTTCAAATACAATTCTACATGAATAAATCACAATAAACGACCGTGATTTAATATGCGTGACACAGGCGTGTCGATTAATGTTCTAATTTTTCCGAAGACATAAATACCAAATAATCCTTGGAAGAGAATAATGGATGAAAAAACGTATGGAAAATCGAATTTCGCGATGGTATCGAGAAAATAGCGAGACTATAATGGAAAGATTGATGGTAAGTCGCTGGAACAAATTGAACCATATGAAAAGCTTGGAAGTATTATAACCGTATATGCTAAATGCATACATTAAATGAGGGAAAAATAAATCTAACTACAATCGAAAGTAATTTCCGTTTAAAGTAATATAAGTGAAAAGCAAAGGAAGATGATGGTTAAATGCCATGTACGAAAGATTTCCTCATGTGACGCGGAAAAATTACATAAAATATTCGGACAATTTTGAATTATGTACTCGAAGAGGAATTTAGAAAATAATATTATACTTTTTCAACATGTACTTTATATGTAGGATATGGATTTTTCGGGTTTTTACCGATTTTTACCAGATTTTTACCCTCCGATTACATTTTTAAAATTTCAGATAAAACCCGAAAAAACCCGAAATTATTAGTTTTCTCAAATATTTTTAGATTTGTTCACAGAATTTTTATTCTGACGATTGTAGGCACCTCAGCACTTGAGTGCAGTCCGAGATGTTGGTGATCAGTCTGTTTATTCTCTTTGTAACAGGTGCATATGCAGCTGTTCTGAGAACATTATCTAGTACCACAACAACAAAGGTTGTAGAAAATTAAGTTTCCTACCACATTTATTCCACTATTTATTTACATTAATCAAATATTAAAGCAAATACTTCAAAATACGGATGTGACAAGAGTAAACACTCACTTTCGATTGACCGATCTTTACCAAAAACTAATCAGTTCTTTTGACTGTCATAAAAATGTTAAATATAAAATTTCGCGTTGACCTGATTAATAGTTTTTGAGTTAGAGCACCCACAAAAAGGCAATCACACAGACATCTTAGAGAAAATGGTCAAAACGTGTTCAGGGGACCTCAAAACGTGTATTTCCGTTGAAATCTCGAAATCGATTTTTTTCATGAATACGTATATGGAGAAAGTAAAAAATTATTGCGGCTATAAAAGAATTTTCGGAAGTTCTTTCTTCAAGATGGATTGCTACAATAAACAGATATGTTAATACATCCGTTAAATCTTTCTGGAAAATGGCATCTGTATTAGTAGATCCTTTTAAGAAATCTATGCATGGCCCAGATACAAGTGCTATCGTCGAATTTTTGGGCACATATGATTATGTGAATGAGCAGATTAAATCCGAACTTACTGCCTGTTTATTAGAGGCAACACCTCTACACAAAGATTTGGATATTATTAGGTTTTGGGTTAATGCTGGAGTCCGATACCCTAAAGTAAGTAAGTTTGCCTTAACACGTCTATGTATGCCCACAGGTAGTTGTGATGTTGAGCGTTCATTTTCCCATTTGCGTCATTTGCAAACTCCGGAAAGGAGTAATACTACTAATGCAAATGTTATTGTATGTGAATCATAAAAATTAATGCTAAATAAAACTTTTCAATTTTTAAACAAGATTTTTATTTTAAAATAATTTTATCCTAATTACAAAATAATAAAACCCGAAAATTACTCGAGATTAAACTTTTTTTAAAACCTCGAAAAATCTGTAACTTATTTATACCCGATTTTAACCCGAATGAAAAGGAAAATATTAAAACCCTATATTTACCTCTGAATGAATTTTTTTTAAACCCGATAAGTCCATACCCTATTTATATGTGAGAAAGTAAAAATTAGGAAGAATAGGAGAGAAAAGAATGATAATTTAACTGATAAGAAAGAGGAAAGCAAACTAGATCATGGATTTTTTGAGAAGATCCAGCATACATAAAGATGTGATTAAAGAAAAATTGAAATATAAAAGAATAAGAAAGAGGGAGGGGCAGCTATCAGAAGATTCGAAGAGAAAAGAAAGTTACCAAGGAACTAAGATGGTTTCAGAGAGCAGGAGAATGTGTAGAACCAGGTTTCATTTATAATCAGAAACCTGCGTAAGAACAGATTACTAAAGATGATAAAATATCCTTGTATATCCCTAATACTTACTTTCTTGAAATTGTGAGATAGCTAGGGTTTTTATAATAATTTTTTAGAAATAGTCTGTATTGAAAATTACGAGCGTTTTTCAGATTTTCCATTCTTTCCATTCTACATAAGGTGCTTCCTGGAATGAGATTTTGAAGGCGCTTCAAGGAGAAGGTTCAACGTGAAGTTAACTTTTGGTTCAGTGCACAAAGCCCCGATATTTATGCTACCGGTATAAGTAGTTTGATTTTACGTTATGGAAAATGTCTCCAAGGGGATTACGTAGAAAAGTTGTTTATTAATTTAAGTATAAATGTGCATTATAACCATTTGCAAATAAGATGTCATCTTCAAAATACAAACCTTATATTCTTACTTTCCGATCGTCCCTCTTGTAGTTTTCCTTAGAAGGGAGATTTTAATAGTGATAGGAAGAAGGAATAAGAGAAAAAGTATATCAGCAAGGTATAACACCCGGAAATTCAAGATTTATGTAAAGCGGTACGTGTGTATAAAGCCACAGATCGATCAGATATGGCATTAAAGAAGATTTAAGCCACGAGGAAAATTTCTATCATGCAATGTGTTGGCAATGCAACGTGCTTCGCCAACATGTTTTAAAGCATCTCTTTAACGGCGGTATGGGTTTCATTCACTTTTTGCAGGCTGCGATAGATTTGAGAGGACTTTAAAAAAATTATACCGGATGTTTATCCTTGTGGTTACAACTGAATTCGCACCGAAAAAATTCTCTTTCAATGCGTAACATTGTTTGCGTGATCGTTGTTCCGTGCCACAAAATTTCATGCTACCCAGTTCGCCGAATCATCGCAAACATTAGCACTCGGATTCGAGATTCGTTAACATGAAACGAGGAACAAACTTTACGTGAATGTATTTGCCAACAAATTCGTAAATGCTGACGAACTATATTCATTTACATTTATGAGTGAACATTTTCGCTAATACTACATCAATCTATCTGTTTGCTTGACTTCCGTCTTTTTCTATGCGTTCTTTGTGAAACTATGACATCTCTGAACAAATTAAGTGAGAGGGTTCTTCTAATGCATATATTGTTACATATTTGCGTTCATATGATGCAAGTGTTGAATAATCCAGCAAAAAATAATTACATAGCATCAAACATGCTCATCAGGTTTATCAATTATAGATCTCAGAGGATTTATTAAATTGTGTTTAACCATCCTTTAAGACGATGTTTCATAAGATTGCTCATGATTAATAGTAATTTTTTTTTCGGACCCCGACGATTTTCAGATTTTTTTCGAATTAGCGACGACGCCGGTTTTACGTGAATGGAATTGAGAAGACGCCTGCCGATTGGGCTCCCTTGCTCGCTATTTGCCGGCGATAAAATAGTCGAGATTACTCCGTCGATGAGTTCTGCACATGGCGTTGCATCATCGCGAGCGTGTTTACTACCGCCATTCTTCTATATATGGGCAACGCCGAAAAATCGGAGACATAATGAGATATAATTTGCCCGACAGCGTGATTCAACCTCCAAGTGCAAGTAGATAAGATAGGTTTCTTGACTAGAGATAATTATTATTTTGTCGCGAGAGGAATTCGAGTACATCCAATCGTTGAGTGAATAAATGAAATTGCGAAATCGTTCCAAATTCCTGATAAGATCGATTTCAGTAAATCCTCCGATGTTTTCTGCTGCAGAGAGCATGCTGAATTTGCGTGGTCTCAATCCTCACAGTGACAAATCTCACGTAAACGTGCGATTTCGTTTGCGTTTTCGAAGGAAAAAGATAAGAGTTTTAACCTTGATGAGAAGATACCTCAAAAGTAAAAACTTCATAAAATAATTATCGATTGTTATCAATTATTTTTTCCCCTTTTGATTATGCAGTTGGTTCATTTTTCCGTATCGCCTCTGTCATAATCTCCCTTATTTTTCAAAATTTGAGAACCTCTTCGGATAAGCTCGTTCAGTGACACTTGAATCGACTTGGTGGATACCTCGGCCTACTTGTCTCCCCTTAAATTTCAGCATACAACATTTAATTATTCTTAGCATCCAATTTTTCTTTATGACTTACAACGAAACATTTTCTACTCTCGACATTTTTTCAATTATTTATAATGTATTAGCTCTTGCGATTTTATTAAACCAAAACTTTCATTAATGTTTCTCTTGCTAACAATAACCAATAATAGGCATGCGAATCAATATTTGTAGTCAAACTCATCACAGTTGCCACTCAGTTACAGTATTTAACACTCCCATCACTATCCTCACCTTAGAACCGCAAGGATGCCTAAAATATTTTGGTGTAAAATTGATTACTTAGCAGGATTTTGTCGCGAAATTGAGTATAAATATCGAATTCGTTAATCAAGGAAAGGAAGTAAAATTAATTCCGTAATTTAGAGTTACAGATTTATTTGACTAATTATCAGATAACAGACGTTTTTGATTTTTCGTAATTATGGCTTTAAGTTGTATATTTTCTCCTCGTAGACTGCACGGTCTAAAATAAAATCCGTTTCCAGTTCTTTTGTGAGTAATTTTCCAGGTCCCATTTGTGCTGTGTATAGTGACGTTTTCATTCAAATCCTAATCGTCGAGTTGTTTGTGATTTGGTTAGAACTAAGAGGGGAAGATATTTCTCTTATGTTCCATCCAACTCCTTTATCACCAACAGTGTGGAACCATTGGTGGACTCATGAGGGATGGACCTACCCTCAGATCCACCACAGGAGCATTCACTTTACTACTGGGATCGGCGCTGAAGGGTATGTCCGCAAGAGAGGAAGCATTCCTCTCATGCAAATAAAGGTGACTTTATTCTTCTATTATTTTTTACAGTGTAAGGAGAAATGATCTACGGAAACTCTTGTACAGCAATTAAATAAAGGTGATGGAATCGGCCTCCTCGAATTAAGATGGTGATATGAAAAAAAAAATTGAACGCTCCTAAATGTCGAAATAAAATGGAGCCTTCTATCTATTAGTTTCTAAAGTTCAATTCTAAACGTATGAAAACCAATGAAAAAGACATACAAACTATCGAGTACCGAGCGGAATGTTGAACGTTTAAGCATTTGATGCCAAACTCGAACAGTTGCCTAACGAATATTGAAAAAATTAAAAAATAATGCGAGATAGCATTCGTTATAAAATTCTACGAAGTTACTCCTTCTACGATCAGAATTTTACAATCATATTTTTCCTAATCGGGAGAAAACGGGCGAAAACTGCGGCTCCATAGACGGCGGTATCAGGAAAACAGGCATGAAATTCTTGAAGGTGCGGTAAGCGAGGAGACAATACCGAAAGAACCAGCAACGGTACAAAGGACAACAAATGTTTTTTTTTACTCTCCATGAAAACCAATCAGCATTATGTTTCCGTGTGCTAGAGAAAGCAAGAAAACAAAATCACTCGCCAAGTAAATACGGGAGGGAAAGCATTGGTCCAAGAATTTTTTTCCGCTTAAAACTCTACGTCGATACTTCTCGGAATCCTTTCAGACTCCGTTACATTGGTTGCTATCCACTCACGAGTCGTTCCAACGGTTATTTTATACATTGAATGTATACAGGTGTAGCTGAATCAGTTACCACAAATTGATACTTATTATTAGCGCGTTTAAAAAATGCGCTTATAGTTACACTTTGGCGTCTATCTGTCTGTCCGTCAGTGCACTTGCTTAAATCGAAATTGTATCGACACCATCAGCGATAGATAGCTGAAAATTGGAGTGCAGATTTCTCTACTGCTGCCATTTGCTTGTATTTAGATTTGAGTTTTTTAAAATGCACAGGGTCGGATAGGGATCCATTCATTTTTTATATCTCCGAAGGTATAAAAGACGGAAAGATGAAATTTTGATCGTACATTTCCATGCCATGCCATATTGATGTACAAACGAGGCTCTAGTGACCGAATATGTGGCGGTATAACAAAAAAACGCGTTAATTTTATCCATGCTCATGAAAAACACTCTAATTGTTAATTAACTGAATTCTTTCTTTTAATTCAATTCAGATCTGAGGAAGGCCCTCGTTTCTATGAATATGCGGGGAAATTTAATTGGAACAAAAATATGGAAATACGAAACGTTAATTGGAGGTTTGCACTCAAAATGTGTCACTCATAAAAGATAATGTAATTATTGAAAACCAATAACTAAATAAAGTATGCTTAATTTTCCTTTTCTTTTGAAGTAGATAAGGTATAAATGATGGAAAGTTAAATTTTGTATGTACATTTCCATATTGTTACCACTTACAAACAGTTCTAGCGACCAAATATGTGGCGGTATAATCACAGAAAATAAATTAAGATAAGCTAAATGTACGCATATAACAGGCGATCAAAATCCAAATTCTCCTCAGTACGTAAATTAGTTTTTGTTTGTATGGAATTTCTGGCTAATCAACCTCTTGGATTATTATAGCCATTACCCCTTCCACACCGAACACACAAGGGAGGAGGGAAAACCGATGTCGGCATTAGCCTACTCTTTACGAAGAGCACCAAGGGGGAAAACTGCTGACTTGCGCGGCCTCCTCAAATCACACAAGTAGGGGACGGGACGAACTCAGTTCGAAAAATCCGATCTTCGCCGGATTCAAACCTGGGACCGCTGCGTGCAAGGCCAACGCTATAACCACTCCGCCACCCCTTCGTCAATTAGGTTGATGGGAGAAATCTTTACAGAGAAATGAAATAAAATATTACTGAATTCAATAATAGAAGAAAGGATGCGATTATATTATCCATATTCGTGGAAGGGCGGATACAGCGCTATGCGACCTAAGCGACCGTCTAGGGCAGTGGTTCTTAACCGGGGTGACATCACACCCCAGGGTGACGCGAGAGTTATTGAGGGGTGACGCAAATATTTGATAAATTCACAGTGTATCATATTCTGGCTTCTAATAATAAATAAAACCAGACGAATACCTTTCTCTGCTTCTTTAAATGCATAAGTTTTTATCTTTATATGTTAGATAAAGCCCAATTTACCTTCAAAGTTGACTTGAAGGAAATGGAACTGTAAACGGGGTTGCGCAAAACTGAAATGGGGTGACGCAAACAAGAAAAGGTTGAGAACCACTGGTCTAGGGCCTAGCGCCACATAGGCGCCTCGTGCCTGGCCCCTAAAGGCAAACCAGGGAAGAAATGTGTTGAAGTGCGAGCAGTCTCGCTTGAAACATCGTCTAGAAAGCTTTCGCGGATGTTTATTTGGTGAATAAAGACGAGCGATTAAAAGAAACTGATCTGAAGAGTGGAAGAAAGAAACACTGAGCGTGTGCAGTCACGAACGGAATGCAGTCGTGAAGAGTGTAAAGGTTAAAAGGTTTTGCGGATGTGTTAGAGATCGAATCTAACGATGAAAAGAAATAGACCTCAACTAGCTCCACCTCTCACTTGGAAATCCAAAATCAAAACAAATTTAATTCCACCGCTTTTGTCTGGACGTAAATTGTACGTCGGAGGGCGAGATGTGAAGTTCTCGCCAGATGTATCGTACCATATACGTCGGACAGCGTTGAGTTAATAAGTCAGCGGCTTAATATTAAAAGTGAAAGAAATGCTTACAGAGTTTGAAAAGTCCCAGCACAAAGAACTAGTCAAGCATTTTAGATGATGAAGACATTCGTTGTAAAAGAGAACTGGCGCGCCATGGCGTGTTCGAGGACTTGATCAGTCGGACTTTGTTGGTCCTCATAGTTGGTTCGTACTTCTCGTGAATCGCCAATAGCTAAGTGGCGTTATCGCAAGGTATTTTATTGTATTCGTGAATCATTATGATGATTTACATCGCTATTTTAATCCGACTAAAATATTTAGTTTAGCGTTATTACATTAAGAAGAATAATTAACCCCATTTAAGTATTTAAATGCCATGGAGAGGTCGGGATAGAGATAGAAATTTTGAATCAAGAGCATTTAAAAGGAAAAAGTCTGCTATTTTGGAAGAATCACAACGAAAGTGTAAAGGATCTTTGAAGAAAATTTTCAAGGAGTGCAGTGAAAAAACTTATTCTAGTTGCAGTGTTAGTGAGAAAAATGAAAATCTTATTGATGTTAGCTGTGAAAGTAGAAATGAAAATCTTGAAAACGCAAACATAACTGTACAAACGCGCTGAAACAGGTGTAATTATTCAAAATAGCCCAAAATGGTGTGATGACTATGATAGTAGTGCTCGGTCAACTTCTACGTCAGCAGAATTGGTTACTGTTGGGGAATAGCCTAGTATATTCGCCAATTTTAGTGATCCTGGTGAGTAGATTTTCCCTTTGACCCTTAATCAATTTTGCAATATTATTCGGAAAGGTCCGATTCGCATCTTAAGAGAAAATGATGACTTTCCGTTAGATGATAAAAACCGACATTTTAGGTAATTTTACTACAATCGTGTATTAATCAACGGTGAAAAGCACCTTCCAACACATAAGAGTAGCAAACCGCTGTTGTAAAACAAGTGAAGATTTTCTAGACAGATTCGATGTGAAATTTCTAGTTGTAGAATTAAGAACTATGGTTCAATGTTGTTACTACAGTGAACCAACAAATCCATTTGTAGACTGGTCCACGATCAACATCAGAAGCTGTAAGTAGGTATGTATGTATGTATGTGTGTATATATATATATATATATATATATATATATATATATATATATATATATAACAACTTACGGAAAAGGAAAGGTAAAATGAATATATGGATGTCAACAAGGTGTTGGGATGAGGAAACCCAGTGAGCACTCACCAATCAGACGACTTCAGGTTGGCGAGGCCCCGGGGATGTCGAAGCGACACACGTAAAATAACACAAAAACACAGAAACATCACAAACGTAAAGCTTTCGGAACTACTCCTTCTTCAGCTACAGTTATTTTACGTGTGTCGCTTCGATATCCCCGGGGCCTCGCCAACCTGAAGTCGTCTGATTGGTGAGTGCTCACTGGGTTTCCTCATCCCAACACCTTGTTGACATCCATATATATATATATATATATATATATATATATATATATATATATATATATATATATATATATACAGTCAAACTCGGCTATAACGAGCGCCACGGGACTGTTTAGTTTTGCTCGTTATAGCCGTTAAACTTAATATCCGTGAAGGCAAAAGCATGCATGCGTATGGTGAAATAAGACATAAGAAGTAAAAGTGAATATATAAACAGAAAGGTTATTTAGTAAAATTATGAAAAAACCTAAAAATGAGAATAAACTAGAAAATTTAAAGTAAACATACATATATATAAAAATTACTCACAGCTGCATCCTTAATCACTACCCAAGTCGCACTTCCTCATTTTCTTGTTCGTTGTTAGGTTGTTCTCTAGTGCATATAAAATAGCTTCTTTGTTTTTCCATAAGGTTGAAACCGTAGACGATGATAAATTAAATTTTTTACACACTTCAACATTTTTTTACCACGTTCTAACTCTCGAATAATATCAACCTTTTCGCGAATAGACAAACACTTCCTTTTATGTACGGACATGTTACTCGTTCAAGGGCAAAATCTCAACTGATTTTTGTGATCAACGCTACGAACTTTCTTTGCAAACTGTGAGCATACCAATTCCAGGAAGAGTTAATGAGGAGACGGATTAAACGTGGGATTTCCCATCTTTACACGGGAAAGGGTGTTGGGTGCATTCGGCTGAGCGACGGGGGTGGGCGCCATTGTACATGCCCTCAGCCCCTAACCCCCTTCCAAACACAACCTCCTGGCTGTAAAAGAGCTGGGGGTTGGGAGGAGAGGACAAAGGACCTCCGCGAGTGCCACTGTACTTGCAAGTTGGGAATTCTTGGTTTGGACGAAGGGATTATTTTTTAACAACAACGCCGCGGTCTTTAACCTCCCCGATGGATAGGGTGTAGAGGCTGGACTCAAGAACACAAGGTTACATATTTTGGGTCACTATGAGGATTTAAGGGGCTGACCGCCACCGCGTTTGAGACAGTGAGAAGTGGTCAAAGTTTGCTCGATATATTCGCGAAGCGTGCTCGTTATATACGTGAAATATTTGTATGTAAATGCTCGTAAACTTATCTTGGAGGTAGCATTTGCTCACTATAGCCGTGAACTCGTTACAACCGTGCTCGTTATAAACGAGTTTGACTGTATATATATATTATATAATTCAAAATTTGTTTGCCTGTTTTTTTCATTAAATTATAAACTCGTATTCAGAAATCGTAAGCCGTGGGCCACGTAAACTCCAATCGCCTAGGGGCCTCGCACTATCGAAGTCCGCCACTGTTCGTGGATGGCGCTCTACTTGTTTTTAAATGACTCTAGGTAAAGTTTGTAAACATGAATATATGAGGCTTTACGTAGAAAATGTGATACTACAAAACTTTCAAGAAAGAAAGAAAGGAAAGATAAACAGAGGAATGCGTTGTTCGTGGGAGACAATTAACAAAGAGAAGAAAGGTGGCAGAGGAAAAGTGGACCCAAAAGGAAAACTGACAACTGCGTGCGGGAGAAAGTCTTTAACTGTGCAAATAAAGTTTTTCAAAGAAATATTGAAGAAAGAAGAAAGTTATGGCGGTTATGGTCGATGAAAGGGAAAAAGGTTCCAATTATCTTGGCCGTAAAAAAGGGATGAAGTACTAAATAACAAATTTCAAAAGAAAGGTTTTTAAATGTTTAGTTAATTGGAAAAAATCTCGTAATCATATTTTTGATGGTGACAACTAAACGCTCTTTGGAAACGCCGATAAATTTCTTCATCGAAGCTCAGCAACGACAAACGCACTTGGATGGAACCGTAAGCATGAACAGGCTTTTTTAGTCTTCAACGCAAGAATACTTTTTTAAGAACCTCCGCGGCTGTTTTTAATGAGCCTAGAGTGACTCTTCAATATGATAGCACATCGCATCATAGATGTATCTCATTTCGTCCGTGACGCAATTATTTAAATGTCCTCATTGAAAGTCTTAGTGGGAGCCGGCGGTGTAGTTGTTAGGACACTGGCTGCTACTAGCCCGCTGCTCGAAGGGGTAGCGGGTACGAATCCTGCAAGTAGGATTTTTTCCGCAAGGTCACCTGTCCCCTGTTTGTGTGGTTGGAGGAGACGCGTAAATTCAGCGTTCCGTCCTCCGGAAGGGACGTTATGTAGTTGGCCCTCTAGGTGCTTTTCGTGAATAGTAGGTTAATGCCGGCACAGGGTTTCCCTCCTCTCTCCTCTGTGTACATATGCCCAGTTGATGATAGGGCAAAATGACTATAGCAGTCGACGCATTTAAAAAATCAATTATTATTATTACTGAAAGTCTTATTAAACCAAGAGAATCCGAAGTAAAGACGAAAACATTTTTTAAAATACATCGGCAATACTTAATAATTATTTTTTATCGACAATATTGTTTATTCCATGATGACGGATGACGCTTCCTCATAAATTATCGAGCTATACATACATAAAAATCTGAGCCGTCATTTTTAAGGATGTCGAGCAAAAATACGTAAAAAAAATCTTTAATTAATTCTCAAATATTTTCTCTGGCATTTCATTGATGAATATAGACAAATTTCGGCTTTGAATTGTATTAACGTTTTTAATCTTTTAAACTATTAATTAAAAGCGACGTGTTCATTTTGTGGTCCTGGGGTATTACTATTTTTGTCCTTGTCGTTTTCTCCTTACGCTGGAAATTAATTCCACTTCTCCGTTCCAATGTTTATTTTGGGCAAGCACGCCGTTATCTTACGTCAAACCCGTCATCCAGAACTGTCTGGTTTGGTAGGTTTCCATATATTTCGTTACAACTGCACCTCAATATGCGAATTATATTTCCCGGAAAGATAAAAATGAGTTGGTTTCCTTCCTTAAATGGTATATTTATCTGAATGAATCAAGCTGTCCCAATGGCAACTTGGACATAAATAGTTTCCGTTTTCTTTTGAGCATTCTAAGTCATGTGGAATTTAAATTGAGATATCGGCCGTAGAGAAAAGCAAACGTTCTCTTGACGTCAGTAGGCTGCTATGATGTCACGCACAATGTCCCTATTCCTTTCAAAGTGTGCTCTTCCATTCCCAACGATCCCAGGTCATTATTCTCGATCCCTATCGCTGTGTGAATTCTTTCTCAGAATTTATAGTAATTCGCATTCCCTGCCAAGATGATATTTAGGCGCTTTCGAACTCCTCCGTCCATTGCGTAAACCTTGACCCTCGAAAATCCTTCTTAGACTGAGGTTGGTCCCTCAAGAAACACCATCTATCACTTCTCAACTACCTATGCTGGTTGCAATCAAAATCAAGAATTTGTTCTTCATGTCTGTACCGTTTTAACTGTAGGTAAACAAAACCACCAAAAATTTGAGTATTTTCAAATATTAAAATCTATCCAACTTATTAGACTGGTGCTTTAATAATCCAAGAGGTTGATTAGCCATAAATACAAATAAACAAATATTTGTAGACTGATAGGGATGAATACACATTTCAGTCTATGTATTTAAAGGTTAAAACATTCAGGTCGGTTTTTAATTAATGGTGTGGTATATGATATTTGGAAAATGTTCAGTAACATTCTAAAAGTCAAAATAGATTTAAAAGTAGACAATTATTATTCATTTTCACCCGCCATCCTGAAACAAAATGGCGGTCATTTAATGTACATACTTTGAATATGTATTGTATTTCGGAAACGGTACGCCAAAGAAAAAAACTTCATGGACAAAAAATATGCGTCTTGATAAGAGCTATACCAAAAAATGATTTTCATTTTATCGAGACGCATAGCGCCGAATTCCCCGTCTGCGTTCGCGTCCGTATAAATAGATCGGCAATTGATCGAAATAAACCAGTGATTTCACTTAAAGAGTGTGTTTTCCAAAGTAGTTACCGAAACTATTCAAATACAATGCCGTTCAGTTAACCTAAGCAAACATATACCACGATAATATTTGTTTACTTACCGTTTCGTAGATTCTTATTTGTTTAGATTGACAGAGAATCTATTCATTTGCACAAATGGGCGCGGGCGCTTGTGTAAATATTTTTATTATGGTATAGTCGAAAATGTAATCACGGCAACTGACATCACAAACATGTCACAATTTAAGCTAATACTTCCGAGGGCGACATGAAGTTTCCTCAAACCAGCTCATTAATAAATGAAATTTTCCATCCCAAGTGTAATGACGGACTATCATGGAAGACCAGGAAATCTTTTCCTAAAAATCATTCCGAAACGCGCTTTTTTCATTGGCTCCGTCCTTGGCGCCACCAATACTTTAATCACGACAGCAAATAACAGACATAAATAATTCCGCACCCGTGTTATCAAGCTTGGAGAGAGACGTTTCGAGAAAAAAACACTTCCTTAATTGTATAGAGGTGATCATTAGCTGTACAGATGCATATATATAATAGAAAACCACTCCGATTTGGTTTGATGTTGTCCGAGGACTAATATTAACTCGCGAGAAAAAAATAAGAGAGTAATTCTCGGTCACAGGAGGAAAGTCTGTAATCGTTCGCAGGTTTTTGTCGAAAAACATAATATAGCCATGACAAACTATAAATAATATAACATTAAACGAACATTTACTTCTATCCTAATTGTTTTGGCGGAAAAATATATTTTTATCTTTCGAAACATAGAGATGGCTCATGACCCATCCTTTTGTCTCATCCAGTCACATTGGCGCTACTTTTCCTCCTATTCTTCAGCCAATTTTGTTTTCCTTTTCCTACGCACGTGTTGTCATGGCATCCTCCCATTTCTGCCCGAAGTCTCTCTCTTTTTCTCTGTTGCATTTTCTCGTTAAGATTCAAATGCTTCTCTCACATAGCTTTCCATTTTACTTTCTCCATAGAGAAAAATCGATTTCGAGATTTCAACAAAAATACACGTTTTGAGGTCCCTTGAACACGTTTTGGCCATTTTCTCGATGATGTCTGTGTGTGTGATAGCTTTTTTGTGGATGCTCTAACTCAAAACTCAAAAACTATTAATCAGGTCAGCGCAAAATTTTATATTAAACTTTTTATGAAATTCACACAAGAACTGATTAGTTATTGGTAAAAATCGGTCAACCGGAAGTGGGTGTTTACTCTCGTCACATCCGTTATTTTTAAATATTTGCTTTAATATTTGATAAATGTAAAAATGTGCCGGAATACAATTTGTAGAAAATTAAATTTTCTACAACCTTTGCTTGAAACATTTCCCCATATGCTTAATTACGTCTTACTAACGCTCCTTTTTATTTTCTTAATCGTTGGAAATTTCTGGCTGTATCCAATATCAGTAGGTATGAGTATATTTCTGTTCTTTGTAAAGACTAAATTGTTTTCGCAATTCCTCAAAATATTCATTATCATTTAACCTATTTGAAATTTTTTTTAAATATTACAGATATGGAGAAAGTCATGCGGTGGTCACATCAGATTTTCTCGATGACCTACGACTATTGTTAACAATTGACGCTTAATTACGTCTTACTAATAGTAATGCTCCTTTTTCTTTTCTTAATTGTTGGAGCTTTGTGGCTATATCCAATATCAGAGGGCTATGGTTTGAGTTTATTTCTATTCTTTGTGAAGTCTAAAATTTTCTCGCAGTTTCTTAAAATATTTATTATTATGTAACCTATTTGGAATTTTTAGAAATATTACAGGTATGGAGAAAGTCATGTGGTGGCCACATCAGATTTTTTCCTATATCTTCCCTTTAGCTCAGGCATGTCAAAATTGCGGCCCTTTCTCTGCCGTACTGCCGCCCGAATACCAAGTTTTGTCTTAATTAAATCGTTCTATATTTTATATAAATACTCTATCGTTTGAAAAGGATACGAGATACTTTAATAGATATTTAGGTATAATAGAACGCATTTTATAAGTTATTGTTTTTAATAGCAAAAATCAAGTCTATTTTGCCAATTGTGGCCCTCATTAAGTAATTGCGATTCCAATGCGGCCCTTTGATAACAACCATCGCTTCAATGCGGCCCTTACGCCTCTTCGAGTTTGACATGCCTGCTTTAGCTTATCGTGCATCCATTTCGGGCTTTCCCTTCTCTTCTTAAATTTTATCATCTATAAGAGCTTCTCTTTTAAGATAAATTGATACACATCTCATCAGCCTTCTACCTTTTTCGACATACGCGTTTACTTTTCATTCATTAATCTTTTAATCCCGTAAAAAATAAATTATTCATGAACAAATGGAACCTTACCGAAATTGAACAGAATCTCTGTAGCATTTTCAGGCGTTCTTTGTAAAAAGTAAAAAAACGCCTTATCGTCAGGTCGTGTCCGTTCGTCTACATGTTTCATCTGCGAAACTACTGGGCGGATGTTCATGAAATTTGGTATTTGGGACATAAGAGCAAAAAAATGTAAAAAATGATATAAATGGTTTACGTAGGCCAATCGGGAGTGACACTTTACCGGTGACAAAAAATGAACTATTCTTTATATCTCGTAAAATATCACTTATAACAAATAAGTGTCCAAACAAAATTTGTAGAACTAGTCAAATAGCATATGTTTTGGTCAGTGCATTTTTATCGAAGGAATAGCCAATTTCATGAACATCAAACAAGAATGTCGTAATTGACTTCGAATTGGAAAACTTTTCGCGTTTTTTTTACTTTCACGTATACGTAGTATAGAGGAAGTATTGTTTTTATGAAAAAACTCGATTTCGAGATTTCAACGGAAATACAGGTTTTGAGTTTCCCTGTAACATGTTTTGACTATTTCTTCGATGATGTTTGTGCGCGTGAGTGTGATAAAATTTTGTGGGTGCACTAACTCAAAAATTATCAATCAAGTCAACGAGAAATTTTATATCTGACATTTAATTAGAAGAGTTTTTGATAAAAATCGGTCAACTCGTCACATCCGTGTTTTTAAATATTTGCTTTAATATTTGATTAATGTAAAAAAGTATTGAAATAAAGTTGTAGGAAATTAAATTTTCTACAACGTTTGTTCGAAACATTTTCCCATAGAATGCATTGTTTAAGAGATATTTTTAAAAATATTTTTAGCTGCCACAACTACACCAGCACGATTTACAGAAAATTAAAAATACGGAAATATATTTTTGTATATTTGTATATATACAGTGGAACTTTTATAACTCCAATCTCAAGGGAAAGCAAAAATTATTCGAGTTAATACAAAAATCGAGTTACGGAAATATATTTCTTTCTGTGTTATAAAATAACTTACATGGTAGGACCGAAGAAACAGCGAGCAAAGGGAGGGTTGGCGAGCATAAGCGAGAACGGGGCTTGCCTCCTAGTAACTCCGATTTTTAAGGGGCCCAAAAAGGTGGGTATAAATTATATATTTACATCTTTAAACAAATTTTTGCATTTTTATTAAATTATCATTATAGTTACTTTATAATTATAAGTACATGTTCTCTCTAAGCTGTAATATTTATGTGTGCAAAATGGTAAGTTTTTTTGAGATAGGGCGGCCCCAAAAACTTGCTTGCATCCGGGCCTCCGAAATTACTTGGCCGGCCCTGACCACGGAACACCTTTTTAATTATAATGTATTGACGGAACGCCATCAGGAGCTCATGAGATATAATGCGCGCTTGGATTACAGTAGACAGCAAAAAATGGTCTCAGACGAATTAATTGCTGCAAAATATGTTCAAAATTTGATTCATATGCGTGTTATTTACTTTATAGCAAAACAAAATATAACAAGATAACGTAAAATTTTAAATTTTTTGTTATATAAGATGACCAAACATTTTTTAATGAGAACAATTTTTTTGTGTCTTTTTTTACATACCCGCTTAATATTAGGAACAATGTTGCTGAGTCGGATCGTCATATGAGGTGCAGCATATATTCCTATATTTTGTTTTTGTTCCAGCGTAATATGAAAATCCTGTTTCGCACAGGTGCGTTGTAGCAAAGGAAGAAGAACACGAACTGCACGTTTTCCTATATTCGGGTACTCTTGAATTAGGCTGCTCTAAAAATCATTAGCGAAAGTTCGTTGAAGTTTTGTTTGATTTGAGAGTCAGACGTCATATCAATCAGGCTCTCATAATCCTGCGCTACTACACATTTTATGTAATAATATTGACTAAAAATTTATAATAATCCAGTTTTACAAGTTTTACATTATTTGGTGTAATTATAGACAAATGTAACCACATGACAACATTCATATTTACTCACCTTGTAAGTAATGTAATTATATAAACGCTTTAAATCAAACAATAACCGAGCGAACATTGAATAGACGACAAATCAATTAGTTGGTTTATGCTGCCTATGCATCAGTGCGCAGATCGAACGTCATGTGTTCATGCATCAGGTGATCTCGTATGCGACTTCCTGGCATTCTCGGGTATGGCACACCTTTTCTTAAAGGCAGATCATCGCATAATAATAAGAACAACAATATAAATCTGTTTAGTATTTTTCTTACATACACGTATATTTTTTAAAAAATTTAGAAGAAGAAATATCGCTAGCACCGATTATTTTCGCGGAACACCTATTAACGTCTCACGGTACACTAGTGTTCCGCGGAACTCAGTTTGGGAAACGCTAGTCTAATGCATACACGCGTTATTTTTGTCACACAAATACTTGTGATCAATTTAGTTTTCCGTTCAAATGCATTTGTAATATTTTATTACGCTAACTTATGAAATTTGGGAACACAAAGAGCAACATATCCGCGGTGATTTTAAAGCTATTAAAGTCAATATAAGTATTAAATACATATTGTAGAAAGTAGGCATCGTAAGTTCAGTTTGGATCATTTTGTTTATGTAAGATTTGCATCTACCTATACCACGCTGAGAGAGATTGCTGCATTTTTAGGCTGGTTCCTCCGTTTCAACTCGTGAACCGTTTGACGTATTTTGATTAAATTTTGTACGAGGGAGTTTTACTAAAATTGGTCGATTGATTCCAATTTTTGTTAAATCGGACAATAATTACGATCACTTTATATGAAGACCTACATGTAGTTTAGAAGGTACCTGTTGCAACCAGGGAACCGCAGGACATATTTTGATGAAATTTGGTATTGGGCTGTTTTACTAAAATTTGTTCATCTCGAAGAACGCATTTGGAAACTCTGTGTACTCTGACATGGAGTACACCTTTTCATACTATTTTCCACTCGACTACCCTTCAGCAATGGACAGTTGATCCATACATATTTCATCGTATAAACAGTAACATTTATTAAATTCGTTTATTGAAAAAATGCATGCAAAATATAATGCCAGAATAAGAAATTGACATTTCTTTTAGTATATTAATCCTGATAATGCTCTTTCAATTTGTTTTCCAATTTTTCTCCATCATTGATAAGCTTTGAACTACAAGTGGTATTTATGGTATGAGAATTCCTTGGAATGACTAACACATACTGAAACATTTCCTGTCAATATAAGTAATCAATTCGGAACGTCATCTTTGGGAAACCAGCCTGCATTAGCCTTGGTTTGGACTTCTTGTTTAGAAGAGAGAGTAAGGGAAAATGGAAGGGAAAAATGGAGGAAAAGAAGAGGGAGCGTGTGTGTGCGCGCGTGTATTTTTTGGCTAATCAACCTCGGATTATTTTAGCCATAACTCCTTCCACACCGAACACGATCACAAGGAAGGAGGGAAACCCGGTGCTGGCATTTGGCTACTCTTAACGAAGAGCACCAAGGGGGCCAACAGCTTAACGTCCTTTCCGAGGGACGGAACGCTGACTTTGCGCGGTCGAAAGGAGAGGGGGCAAGAGGGAGGATGGGAAGAAGAGAGGGAGAAGAATAGGAGATAGAGAGGGAGAATAAGAGGGGGGAAGAATAGGAAGGAGAGAGAATAGAAGAGAGAAAGGAAGGAGAATGGGACAGAGGAAAAGAGAAAGGAGGAAGAATGGGAAGTACGTTAATTTTAATACTTAATCCGCACATATCCGTCATATTTGACGGGCAATTACGCTAGTAATGTTAATAATAGGTAAGTCATTAGTCATCCATGATCTAGAAGGGATGAAATACGTTCATTATCAAGATATAATTATTAAAGTTTATGGACAGTGGTCTATCAGTATGGCAAGAATTTTTTGCACAACGATAAGTAAAGCTAATAACATGTTTCTTGTTTTTTTAATATTAAGGATTATATTTAAAAAGCAAATAATAATAATACGATCGACTTTTTAAGAACAATTATTGGAATGAACGATGGTAAACGTATATGGCTTGCCTCAAAACATCAACTGTGAAATTCTGCTTGCAAATATTGGTCATTTAAAGTGAATACCGAAATATATTACCTATAATTATCGATCAAAGGTTTTAATTGAAGAAAAACATGCGGCCAAAAGAGGAAGGAAAAGGCTTCAGCTAAGAGGTGAATTGGAAGGGAAAGAAAACTACGAGGATTTGAAGAAGTTTGCGGAGAGCAGGAGAATATAGAGAACTCGACCTAGTTTTTAAACACGGTCCTGTTTGGAGACAGATTACAAATGATAGATTATCGATCGTATGTGCAAAAAGATGTCGTTGCTTAAAAAAGTTAAAACATTTTCCGTAGCGATTTTTTTCTTTTCATTTCTTCGCATCGTTCTCGAAAAATGCGTCTGGGGTGTGTGTGCACGCAGCTCGCTTCTAATGCGAAGGGCCGTTTTCTGCTCAATAAATAATAAGGTTTTCTTTTCAGAGTTTGCGCGAGGAAAGTATCTCGCACTCGAGTAGAAGTCACAGAGTTCTCTACTTTATATTCCGACCTCAGATTTCCCTCTTAGATTCAGCTCGTGTATTAGACAATTCCGAGGTTAGCGAGACTACCAGCTTTTCGTGTTTATTTGCTCTGATATGCCACTGTGGTCTCCCGGAATCACTATGCTTATACCAACAATGTATTCCGCAACACAGAGTTTTATAAGCGGCGATAAATCTCTTTTTTTTAAATGGTTCTAAAAAGACAAAACGCCATTTCTATTGTTCTGACTATATATACCGTACTTCCCGGCGTCGTGGAAGCTATTTTTTTCCTGAAATAAGTCTCGAAAATTTACCGTGCGTCCTGGAGACCGAAGGTTACGTTTTTCGTAGGCCTATGCTAACCCCAGAGGAAGGTTATCTATGCTAGATAGTAAACTGAACTCGTATATATGACCTCTGAATTAAATGCATATATTATACTTAGTTAAAATAGTAAATAAACAAAGTATCATAAAAAATATACACGTAATCACAAAAATTCATTCCCATATCGGCAGACTAGGATAGACGAGCCAACGGACTAGTAAACTTACTGTCTCTCTGTATTGTAAAAGAAAAAATTCAGACCATAAGGGGTCAAGATGATCTACATGTCGCTCAGCCACCCACAAAACATCTTGGTAAGGTAGGTGAACATTCTGAGACCTTATTTTTATGTTTATTCTTTTTCTCAAAATTTTCCATTTTAAAATTGGGGTGCGTCCTTGACGTCGGAGCGTCCTTGACGCCGGGAAATACGGTATATATCATTATATATCGACTTTTCTTACAGAGGATATAACATATATATAATACTAGTAGTTGGTGCTTGCATTCTGCAAGCATATCATCTCAACATAAAAAAACATTCATTTTTCATATTTCATCATTACAAATATTTTTTTAATTATAAATATTTCAACTCCGGAGCGATTTTCGTTTTTCCCTTCTGTAAAAATAATAGAATAAAACAATCCCAAAAATTTGCAATAATAAAAATTTTATACTTTCTGCATTATGGGGTACTAATGCTACACATTTCTGCCAAATTTTAAAGTTGTAGTACTTCTAGAAGTGAAATAATATTTTCCCAATTGTTTATATTTTAAACATTTTTAACGGCCGCCGCAATATGTTTATGGAGAGATTCAAATGTTTAGTTGTGTAAATGCACTACTCTGTACATAACTTGAAAATTTCATCTTCCTAACTCATCCCATAGTACCTAAACAGTTATCTAATTGTTTAAACTTTAAGAATTTTTAACTGCCAAAAAAATTAATTATCAAAATTTGTATAATCCCCATTTCGTTTTTTTACGAATTCTACTTATAAAAAAAATTTCAACTCCGTAGCACATGCGGAAATACATAAACCTTGAAAATTTGTTTAAACAATTGCGAATTTTTAGCATCCGCATTGTTGCACTTTTTCAAGATTTTCGTTTTTTCTAGTCAGTTTTGCACAAAATCCTACCTAAGAAAAAAATTTCGAATCTCCAGCTCATCTGGAAGTACCTAAACATTAGTATCCTCCTATTATGTTATATCCTCCTCCTCCTCTGTAAGGAACGTCTATATATAAGGATATAGGAGGATACTAATGTTTAAGCACTTCCAGATGAGCTGGAGATTCGAATTTTTTTTCTTAGGTAGGATTTTGTGCAAAACCGAATAGAAAAAACGAAAATCTTGAAAAAGTGCAACGATGCGGCAGCTAAAAATTCGCAATTGTTTAAACAAATTTTCAAAGTTTATGTATTTTCGAAAGTGCTACGGAGCTGAAATTATTTTTAGAGGTAGGATTTGTAAAAAAAACGAAATAGGGATTATACAAATTTTGATATTTTAATTTGTTTGGCAGTTAAAAATTCCTAAATTTTAAACAAATAGGTAAATGTTTACATACTAAGGGGCGAGTTAGAGAGCTGAAATTTTAAAGATATTTAGTCTATACAAACGAATAAACATTTCAGTGTATCCATGAAATTGTTATTGCGGCCGTTAAAAATTAATGAATTTTAAACAATTAGATAAATTTATTTCACTTCTAAATGTGCTATAAATTTAAAAATTGGCAAAAATGTGTAGAATTAATAACTCAATGTGGAAAATGTATAATATTCTTAAATTTAAAAAAATTAGCGATTGTTTTACTCGATTATTGTTCCATTAAAACGAAAATCGGTCCCGGGGAGAAATCCTTTGAATCAAAGAAATTTTTATCATGATAAAATATCTTACTGAAAAATGAACGTTTTTTCAATGTGAGATGTCAAATGCTTGCAGTATGCAAGCACCTTCTACTAGTATACTCTATCTCCATCGCTGAAGAAGGGCATAGGCCCGATAAGCTTTAGTTTTTTTATGTGTGCGCGTTTATTTACGTCTCTCTTTGACGCCCCCAGCAGCCTGCCAACTTGATCCTCAACTTGGTAAGTGTCCGCTGGGCTTCCTTCAACACCTTGTTGCCGCCCTCATCACTACCTTTTCTTTTCCTTAAGTTAATATATATATATATATATATATATAATACAGTGCACCCCGGTTATAACGCGGCTCCTAATTGCGCGTTATCGGATATAACGCGGGTCTCATTCGAGTCCACTATAAAAGTTTTTTTTCGCTAGATGGGTCCTATTTCTTATTTTAACCTTTATGTGGATTGATGATTTTTACCAACGTAGTTGCATTCCTGACGCCGCTGCGGCGCTAGTACGTAAACTATATTATTCATTATTTAAATAAATACATTTATGCAACGATTTATATGTAGATTGTTTAATTAATTTTTATTATTATTCAGAATTCATAAATACACCAACGATAGATTTGTACTAATTATTGTAACCTTTATCGTAGTGATTTAAAAGCCCGCCGTGGGAATCCACGGCCGAATTTATTTGAGATATTTACCTCATTAAAAAAATAATGACTATTATAATTAATTACTATTGGAGTTTCTAAATTCATTCTTCCTCTTATGAAAAAATTCATGTTTTATAAAGAAACTTATTGTTCCTTTGTAGAACAAAATTTGTATTAGTACTAAAAGTTAATAGTCAAAGGCTATAAACATTTTGTAAACTTAAATTATAAATATTTATTTGTTTTCTTCGCTTTCCTTCCACGGTTTTACATTAATATTAGTACATGCAAGTAAAACTATTTTCTAAGTTGAGATATCTCGATATAACGCGGGCTTCCCTGTAACGCGGAGTAACTTTTTCCCCAATACCCGCGCTATATCGAGTGTAAACTATAATTAGTATAGCAATAGTATATATAATGGTATAGGCGAAAGTGTAAAGATTTCACCCCGGAAAATCACGGCAACTGACGTCATAAACATGTCACAAGTAAGCTAATACTACCGAGGGCGACATGAAGTTTGCTCACACCAGCACCTTAATAAATAAAATTTTCCACCTCAAGTCGGACTACCATAAAAGACGAGGAAATCTTTTCCTAAAAATCATTTCGAAGCGCGCTTTTTTCATTGGCTCCGTCCTTGGCACCACCAAACTTTAATCGCGACAGCAAAATAGCAGTTATAAATAATGCTGCACCCGTGTTATCAAGCTTGGAGAGAGACGTTTCGAGGAGAAAACACTTCCTTAATTGTATGCACGTGATCATTAGCTGTACAGATGCATATATATAATAGAAAACCACTCCGATTTGGTTTGATGTTGTCCGAGGACTAATATTAACTCGCGAGAAAAAATAAGAGAGTAATTCTCGGTCACAGGAGGAAAGTCTGTAATCGTTCGCAGGTTTTTGACGAGAAAAATAAGTCGTAAATTATTATATTAGCCATGGAGAAATATAAATAATATAACTTTAAACGAATTGGGCGCTTCACTAACTTCCATCCCCATTTTTGGCGTGAAAAAATGTTTCACTTTCGAAAAACAGGAAAGGTGCATGACCCATCCTTTTGTCTCATCCAGTCACGTAGCCGCAACTTTTCCTCCTATCCTTAAACCTATTTTATTTTCCTTCTTCGACGTACCTACGTGTTTTCGTGGCATCCTCCCGTTTCTCGCATTTTCCTGTTGAGGTGCAATTCCTTTCCCGAAAACCTTTTCCTAAGTTTTGAGGAAATATCTGTGAAAATTTTTTTATTGCTTATCTGGATCTTATGGACGCATACATTTAAGCGTTATTTAAATTTTACGCGTGCATTGAGTCTTGGAGAAATTTCATATCTGTAGCATCAGCGAATCAAGAATAACAATTTTTATTTTTTAAATACGGGGTGAAATTGGAAAACTTCTGGCATGGCACCAAATCAGAGGTGTAATAAAATATTAAATTTTAGTTTTTAATCCTCTCGTACTTTAAAAAATCCGTAGTTCGAGGCGTTAGTTTGTGGGGAATAAAAAATTAAATGAATTTCTGGGGGAAAAATCCTGTACTCGACTGGTCTGGTACAGTATTTTTTCTCCTTCTCAAATGTCAACTTACAGTTTATGCTTTATGTGCAAATGCATAACACATCATTTCCTCAACTTTCCATCTTGAAAAAAACCTGATGTGGCAAACAAATGACTTTCTCCATATGTAGTTGTTAATTTACGAGTTGGGGAACTGGAATAGCTGTCAATATTGAACTGAAATATCTCCTTAAAAATTGGCTCTACATAAGATTCCTTAATACAAAAGTTGTAGAGAATAAAATTATCTATAATTTATGTTATTAAATACTATTACGTTAATAAAGAATTGCAGGAGATATTTGACACAAACGGAAAAATGACAGGAATAAACATCCACTTTCGGTTTAGCGATTTTATCTAAAATTTAACAAGTTCTTGACTTTCTGATAAAAATACTAAATATGAAATTTTATGTTGATCAGATTTTTAATTTTTGAGTTAGAGCGCCCACAAAGTTCCGGTTACAGAGACAGACAAACCCAGACATCATCGAGTAAATAGTCAAAACGTGTTCAGGGGACCTTAAAACATGTATTTCCTTTGAAATATGGAATTCGATTTTTTTTCATGAAAACAATACTTCGTATATGGAGAAACTAAAAGTTAAATACTTGGTTCTTGATAACAAATGTTTCATTTTTACTTTCTCCATACGTAGTACAGGGGAAAGTATTATTTTCATGAAAAAATCGATTTATCAACGGAAATACACGTTTTGAAGCCCCCTGAACACGTTATGGCCATTTTCTCGATGTCTATGTTATAGGTATTTTGTGGGCGCTCTAATTAAAAAAACTCTTAATTAAATCAACGTGAAATTTTATGTATAACATTTTTATTAAAGGGACAAGAACTAAACAGTTTTTGGTTAAAATCATTGACCGAAAGTGGGTGTTTACTCTAATCTCTTATCCGTTTCTTTCAAATCTTTGCTTTAACAATCGATCAATGTGAAAAATTAATAAATAGAGCTTGTAGGATATTTAATTTTCTATAGCTTTTGTTCGAAACTTTTCCCCATATAATGCATAGTTTAAAAGATATTTTAAAACCATATTTTTAGCTTCCGCCAACACCACCTACAGACAACTTTTGTATACACTTTACGCTTACAATTAGTTACGCCTTATTGTTAGTAACGCTCCTTTTTATTTTTATTTGTTGGAGTTTCGCGACTATATCCAATATCAGAAGGCTATGGTGATATAGATATGGAGAAAGTGGCCACATCAGATTTTTTATTCTCCTATTGCATTTAATTTGTTTTGGTATTTTAAAAATTTTAATAAGTCAATTAAGTAATTGCGTATTTTTGTTACATCGCCAAATCAGAGCAGCCTCCCTAATGGAAACAATAATCGAAATTTTAAACTCCCACCGTTCAACTCCTGAAACTCGCCTGTGTTCTACGACTGTAGCGTGAATTACTCTTAAATCTTGAACACTTCGAGATGCACGTGCGTATACCATTCGCTCTGTTTCAAGTTCATCCATCGCATACTATCCAAATATCGCCAGCGAGTGCAAACATTTTGACGCAACCCATACTATCTTTGCCCTCTAATTACTTTCTCCAACGCTATTTCGGAAAAGGAGTGGTTAGGAGGAGTTTCCTTGTTTGAGACACGAAATGGCAAACTAACAGTTTGCATAAATTTCCTACAGGTATGGTAGAAAAGAGAAACTATCGCTTTCGCCGAACGCATGCTCTATGCTAACCTTTGTCGATACTAAAGAACGCCCAAGATATGGAGATTCGTTATTATTATTTTCCTACGATATGACTGATTTTTTTTTTCGTGAAGAAAAATGAACAAGTGTGAAATTAAAAATGTTGTTGCTGTTAGCGCTTTACCTATTTGCTGAAATACTGGAATGATATCTACTTAACTATTAACTGGATCTTAGAAGTGATTGAATGCGCAAGTATACGCAGATACTTAACTGGGTGATATGGTGCCTATGGCAAGATTTTAGGAAACACTAAATTAGGTAAAATGTTATTTTCCTGCGGTTTAATAAAGAATAATAGCATTTTTTTATTGAGAATAACTACAATTTTGAGAATTAAATTAGTGTATATTGAAAAATAAACTTTCGCAATTTTTACTTTCACAATATACGAAGTATAGAGAAAGTATTTCATGAAAAAACTCGATTTCGAGATTTCAACGGGAATACATGTTTTGAGGTCCCCTGAACACGTTTTGACTATTTTCTCGGTTATGCCTATGGGTGTCTGTCTGTGACCGGAATTTTGTGGGCTCTAAATCAAAAACTAATACTCCGATCATCATAAAATTTCATATTTAGCATTTGTATTAGAAAGTCAAGAATTGATTAGATTTTAGCTAAAATCGGTAAGCGGAAGTGGATGTTTATTCTTCTCACTTATCCGTTTTCTTGAAATATTTACTTTAATATATGATAAATGTAAAAAAGTACTGGAATAAAAGTTGTAAAAAATTTAATTTTCTACAACGATTGTTCGAAACATTTCCCTATATAATGCATTGTTTAACAGATATTTTAAAAACGAATTTTTTTAGCTGCCACCACCACACCACCTACCGGCGACTATTGTAAACAATTACAATTACTTACGTCTTAGTAACACTCCCTAGCTACAGCACTGATTATACGTATATTAAATCGATATTAGCAGTGAAGAGAGAGTTTCGACTTCCTGTAAAAAATTAAGATGGTGTCCTAAAATGGGTTTAAAATATTTTTTATACTAAGAGTAAAATATAAGACTATTTTCTTAAGAAAAGACTCTTGTGAACTTGAAATTTCAAAATAAACACCTCCAGGTGAACAAAGAATGACAATAAATATAGAAATACATTCAGAGGAAGTTAAAGTGATTCCCCTAGAGCATTCATGTCAAACTGGCAGCGCACGGGCCGCATGCGGTGCGAATGCTAATTTTATCTTAAATATTGTTTCAAATTTTATATAAACACTATTTTTTTAAAAGGATACATGATTTTTTCATTGCTATTGAGATTCAATAGAAGGCGTTTTCTAAATTGTTGTCTTTAATGGAAAAACTAACATCTTATCTTCTAGATAAAGCTTATTTTTCCATCTCGGGCCCTCATTTAACAACTGCAATCCTAAAGTGGCCCTTCTATAGCATTCTTAGCTTCATTGCAGCCCTGATGCCTCTTTGAGTTTAACATGGGCCCAGTGCCTCAACCCCTTAAACAATTACTCTGCCTCAGTTCCTCTAGATGAGTATGTGATAAATAAAAATTACTTTTGCCTGAATCAACTATTTTGTCCTAAGAAAATTATTTTTCTAGAACCAAAGTCTTTTTATATTCTCTTTCAGTCCTATAATTTTTCTCAAGCATGGTAACATAAATTTCCATTCTTTCAAATATTCTAACACTAATCAATTGATTACATAAAATATAGCTGTGTTTGAGAATACAACATGGATAATATCGTACATTCAGGGATGCTTTTAATGCCTCCCCTGGCAATTTTTATCTCAGGCAATCGCCTTATTTGCCGCCCTGTTCTTTCTATTCCATCTGAAAAAACTAATAAGTTTGTAGTAGCAGTAAAATGAGAATTTTCAGAACATGATTGATGAACAGCAGACTCCTTGACCCACCTACCAGATTAATTCCAGGATGACTGGTAATTACTGGTAGCCATTCCACAGTCTACTCCAGATGAGAAATTACAACAAAACTGAATTCAATGCCAGCAGCAACGAGTTCATGCTTCACAAGACACATCATAAAAAACTTGAGATTAAAGCTTTCTCACTCTAGTACAGGAGTGGCCAAACGTACTTGCTCTAGGAGCCGCAAACAATAATCTTCAGAAGTTCAAGTCACATGTCATAAATTCTGTGCATTTAAATTTATGAACAGTAAATATGAACCATACTCAAAGCAACACAGAGAAAACGTATGTTCCTTAGGCATCCCCAAAATGTCTCACTTCACATTGCGTTATTGTATTCTTTAGCGAAAAACATTGACATACCCTTGAATAGATTTATAGAAGAGCCTTATATTAAGTTAAAAGAGTCATAAGCATTTTGAGAGCCTTGGTTTGGCCATCCCTGCTATAGTTTATAGCTTAACTGAAACACTACTTAACTTAAGAAACTCTCATGGAGAATTGCCAGCCAACCATTAAATTAACTGAATAAAATATTTAATCAAATTAAATATCTCAACAATATCCACACACTAGCATTAACAACAATGAAATGTCTTAAGAAAGCAAAAGATGAATTAAAAACTAATAGAAATCCTGCATATGCCATATTAATTCTACAAAAGATAACAAATACTACATAGAACAAAAAAGACCACTCAAACAATATAAATGCAATAAATATTTTGCCTAAGGCCTTTTAAATTTAACACAATAATTTTAAAAGATAGAATGAAAATGAGATGCTGATATATACTTTTATGTATTATTTTAATACCATACTTCATAGCGTAAATGCAAACAATCATGCTGCACAAAAAGATTTCCCAAGAAAACTTCCCAAATTTACAATTATATATTTGTCTTACCTTATATCAACTGATAACATTCCTCTATTTCAGCATCCACCTGTTAAGGGAAGCCATTAACTCATCAGTCACAAACTAAACTTCATAATTAATATAGTCATATGTCTATGAATAATGTAAAACAAGAAACAAAATACTTTTAGGAAAAACAAAGGAAGTTTGAATCACTTACAATATTAGTCAATAATAAAATAAATTCCAATTGTTAATCAAGTTACAAATACTCAATTGCAAAATAATTAATTTAGAGCAGATTTAAATTTCCTAAACTTGGGCAATAATATAGAAAGATTTTTAATAATATACATTGAATTCTATTCAAACAAGAACCACAAATGAATGCATACTCCAGCATCATTCCCATCATAGGAAGTCTCTAGCACAATCCAACAAGTAATTGCTTCACAACAAAAAATATTAAATGGTAAAATTAATTTTTTTTAGAAGTGAACACATTCTAAATTAAATCTAAAAGATCATTAATAAACAAACGTTGCATTATTGTGAATGCTATTAAATACGAACTTGAACAAAAAATTGCACCAAAACTATAATGCACTTAGAATTTAAAACTTGATGTTTACTAGATTATATTTAAATGTTTCGTGGAAAACATCTACAAAGGTAAGAGAAGAAAGGAAATGCTACATCATAGTTTCCTAAGGCTGGATTTCGATAAAGTTTATTTTTCTTCATATATATATATATATATATATATATATATATATATATATATATATATATATATATATATATATAATATATATATATATTTGAAAACTTTTAAATTAGTAAGAACAATAAAATGGGTAAAAATTATTCGTACAAATATGCAATATTTATAGCATACCGGTTTTAATCATTTAGGCTGTTTTGACGTAAATGAATTAGGTACATATAATAACTAGATATTTGCAAAAATTCAAATAAATGTTATTACTTGCGTTTGAGAAACTCACTTTCATCAGTTAGATCTTTGGTTTCCAAAACACTGTTGAAGAATTTCAGAAGTAGGTACTATAAATGCACTTGTGCTTAAATACGACGAAACGGTATTTCACTAAACTAACAAATCAAGAAATAACACGGTATTAATATTAATTAATTAATTTACTGTACAAAAAACACTAACTTTTCGAATCAATACCAATATACTACAGCAAAGAAAAAATCACAAATCATTTCAAAGATGACCGCTCCAATGTATTAGAATACGAAAACAGTCAATAGAGGACAGCTCAATCGGAAGAAAGTTTCGTCTGCATCTGCATCAGCAGCATAATATGTACTTACATTTTCTACTTCAAAATAGTTTTTATTTCCTTGAAAAATATTTATTCTTCTTGTAAGGAACGATTTCGTAATGGGAAATTTTTTTTCGCTACATTCCTTCAACAAATTTATTTTACTTTCTCATATAGGTAGTATATTGAGAAAGCATTGTAATCGACATTTTAATCGTGAAAAAATTCTACTTCGAGATTTTGATGGAAGTACACGTTTTAGGTGTCTCTGAGTCCATAAAAGTGGTTTTCGCCATGCTATCTGTGTCTATCTGTCGATCTGTTCGCAGTTCTAGCACCCAAACGCGTAGATAAAATCGATTGATATCTCGTATTTGTGCAATATAACATCTTTTGCAGACCTTTTTTTATAAAAATTAAGGGTAGTTGATTCTTGCCGATTTTTAGAAAATTTTGATTTACTCAAAAATGTATCCAGAGAATTTGATTAAAATCAATTCAACTGTAGAAGCTGCTGTCACAAATAATACTACGTAAGCCATATATCTCTAAAAATCACTATATGGCATCTAGTGACATTACAATCAGGACCGGCTCAAGGTTTATTGACGCCCCGAGCACCAAATTTGTTCGAACGCCCCTCTCCACCAACATTTTTCATTACTATTATAAAATTCATTTTATTATTCAATATAATTGTTATTGATTTTTAATTAATTTTTTTTAACTGTCCACCATTCACTACAATGAGGTACATTACGATAAAGAGTAAAGCTAAAATGATACAATTAGCCACTTCCGAGAGGTTGGTGAAAAAATTGCGAGTAGAATCATTGTATGAATTTGTATGTAAATTCTATATGACTAAGTCATAGTCTTTTTAGAATTGCACTTTCCAGTATTATGTGACCGCTCAACACTATTAGTTGCAAGAGCTGAAAGTTTTAAGGACACCTGATGAAATCTCGGCGAGCGCCACAGCGAACCTTAACGGGCGCCATGGCGCCCACCGTCCCACTTTGAGAAGCCAAGGGCTAGAGGTTCTCGGGTACGACAAAAGCTAGTTAGGTAGCCTCTGATTCGATCGTACCTCGTCACCTCGTCACCGAGTTCGTTCGCAAATTGCGAGCTTCTGTTTTCTCTCCAAGGCTATCCACCGAATTACCAAGCGCATTGTCGCATGCGATACATTACTTGTACTCTCTCTTCGTTGGCTTGGTAAGTAGTTTTACCACAAATATAGGCCGTCCCTCGTGATAACACCCACGTTCCCGGCCGGTTAGAAAGTGCTCAATTACAATGGGGGTTGTTAATTATATTTACATCATTTTAATACCTTGCGGTTTTTGTGATTTGCTTATAAGTTTAAAATTACTATAACTACTAATTAATATAAATACAATACAATAAACATGAAAAAATAGGAAATATGTACTATTATTATTACTTATATATATGTACTTCATTTAAAAACATTTACCCACCCAATCACTGTACACATGGTGAAGAATACTCTGTCTTGGGGATTGCGAGGGGCGCGTAAGCTGCCCGAGCGGTACACACCTTACGTAGCCGGCACTAGAAACTGAAATTACAAGAAGCTGAAGACTTCCAATTATCGTCTCCAAATTTGAATTTTTAATAATCTTTATTAAAATTTTTGCACATTATTATATTTAAATTATCATAATCAAATTATTATTGACGCTTCAGAAGAAATTGCTTCACCAAATCACTTTCATGACGATACATACGTAAAGATGACTAAAAAGATCGACATTCGTAATGGAACGCTACCGAGTACAATCGCATCTGTGCCGTCAGGTTGCTCGTTATAGGTTTTTATACCTAAGGACATTATGATCATTTTTGAATTTTTAATGCGAAAACAAGCTGAAAATTGGGATGAGAATTTTGCCTTGAAAAGAGTAAAAATAGAAATCCGGCAACTCATTCCATCAGTGATGTGATGTTTCTACATATATTGCGCCCTTTTGGTATGGCGTATTAAATTTTTTAAGAATTAACTACAGCTAACTTTTATTGATTTTGGCGCCCCTAAAATTCGGCGAACCAAGCCTGTGCCTCAAGTGCTCGCTCCTAGAGCCGGTCCTGATAACAATGTACGCTAAGTTAACTAACGTCACGCCTCCGCCGCGATCCACTCAAAATCTTATTACAGCCCAAACGGTTAAACTAAATATGGTATCTCATATTTGTGGATAATATCATTCATAGTAGACACTCTGAAGAGATGAACTATGTTGCGCAACAATTTAGGGTACTTGATTCTAGAATATTTTGAAAAAAATTCGATTTACCCAAAAATGGCTATAAGGATTTCGATTAAAATCCATCCAATCGTACAGCCTGATGTCACAAACAATAATAACTAAGCCATATGTGATAATTGAAGTGGAGACTACGGCGTTAAAGCTGTTTGTAGAAATTAAACTTCAACCGTAAATAGGATTTACGGTTGGAGTTTAATTTCTACAAATAAGCCATATGTGCCAAAAAATTACTAAATATCGACCAGTGACATTAAAATATATGCTAAACTGCGGTTAACTTTGATTTATAAGCGTTTTTCTTGGGTCTGGTACGTTCCAGCGCCGCCGTCTCATCGCCGCCAGTTCAGCGCAGGCCGTTTCAGCGCAGGCCACATCATCGTAAGTAGATAAATTACTATTCTATTTCTTTATAGATACAGATACAGTTATACGTGCAGATACAGAAATAGAATAGTAATTTATCTACTTATGATGAAACGGCCTGCGGTGAACCGTCCCTGCGGTGAAACGGTGGCACGGCGGCGCTGAGCCGTCCCATTCCGTTTTTGGGTCTGTTGCTTAGTAGTATTTTATCCACTTCGAAATATTAAGCCTCGTAAAGCCTAATTTAAGACCGTTCCTATTCATTACGCCAGCTGCGTACGACATGCGATGGATGGTCAAGCTGGGATCGCTGATTAAGTATTAAAATATATGGGGGATCTCTTCCAGAGTTTATGTTAAGAAGAACTTCATTCCTGTTTCTTGGATGCCTTTAAATTTAACTTGTGACTTGACAGATATATGCTCATTCAATTCTGAATATGAAAACGAAGATTTGCTTACGCATCTTAGATCACCCTCTCGTTCTATCTCTCATTCTCGCTTTTTCATTTTGCAGTAAATATTAGCGTTTAAAGAAGAACTGATTAGATTTATATACGTTTTGGGGGGAAATATTTAATTTGGGGAACTAAATGGTAAAAAAATAAATAAAAATTTGAATGTGTTCATAAACAGAATTGGGGTTCAATATGATTATTTTTGGAATCATTGAGCCACACAACTTTTAAAACTTATAATTCACTGAAAATTGATACATGGATTTTAATCTATTCTTTGCAATGCGTTAAACTTCAAGTCTCCTTTCATTAAAAATGTATTAATAGGTTTTATTCAATCGAATAATTCTAAGCAGACCGCTGCGCTACACGAGTTTCTGCATGTTTATCTCGTCTTTGGGTATTGTACACAGGGCCGTCTTAAGGCATTTGAAGGCCATGGGCCCTAACTTTTTTGACTCCCCCATCTGCAGAGCACGTCTTATTTATCAAATTTTCTTTTTATTATAAAAAGGTTCGAACGGTTACTACATATCTGATTCCATAGAGAATAACACTATTCAGTATTACGCCATTTAGTGACCTAAAGTTGTTATAAATGGAACATGATCTTTCTTGGAACAAATAAAAAAAACTTTCTTTCCTCATGTCTAATAGTTCTTAAGTGTTTCTGACTTTTGAGTTTGTTTTATTTCTCCTCTCAAAATTTTGAGGCCCCCCTAAAGTGAGGCTCTGGGCCAAGGCCCATGTGGCTTTCCCCTTAAGATGGCTATGAATGTAAATCGGAGCTTCTCAACCTTTTAGGAGGTACGGAACGCTTTAGAAACTGGACACAAAAATATATAAGAAATATAATACAATAACAAAGTAAACAAACAATATAGGAAAACGGTTAAACTTTACTCTGATGCCTCCTAAAATACTAGCGTAAATGACGTCAAAATTAACAAATAACAAAAACAAACAAAAAATTCAAATGACAAATAACAAAATAAGATCGATAAAGAGGCCCTCCCAAGATGATATTTTAATGTTTGACTATCTGTTAAAAATAATACAGTAACGCTACCATCTAACAGTCCAAAATGTTCAACTGGTAAAATTAAATTGCATAATGATTTTAAAAATTAAAATGTACTACATAAATTGTAGAAAAAGAACAGTTATAATAATGAATCGTTTATTAAAAATATCAACTTAAAGATGTCCGAAATAGTTGAATTATGATTCACCAGAACGAAAACTGATGCATAAAAAATTAATATTGTTACGTTTTATTTCGTATCCAAAAAAAATAAAAAATACATTATATTTATCACACTCCATCTTCCAATCAAGATCCAACTTAAGGTTGAAGAAGGTGAAAGACAACTAAATAGATATAATCAAGTAATTTTAACGTTCCGGCAGAATTTATTGATGTCAAATCGATTTAATACTCCTTTTAAATGATAAAACAAAAAATCAAATCTGAAGCGTATTTTGGGAAGGCGGAGAGGGGGGTCTAAATTGAAAATTTTTGGGTTGACACTGATTGTGAGTCATACTCCCCCCCCCCCCCCCTCCCAGGGTTCCTCGAGGGGCGCCGAAGGAACTGTATGCCGTAAGTTTCCTCATGATATAGGGTTCTTATAACCGTGATCGATTTAGTGAATGGCATTTGCATGTGCAGTGTCGTGATGCAATTTAAAAACCTCAAACGAGTGGAAGGTGAAATGACATTATTCCGATTTGACGAGGCCTATGACTTGTTCTCCACTCATCTCGTCTGATTTTTTCTTAGTGCAAATTCTGCGCGTCTAGAGTGTTCCCTAAAAAATTTAGCAGCCACTTCGTGCCACCTTGCAAATTACAATAAATCTGCCTCCGGGCGCAGTACAGTGGGCCAGATCACCCGAAATGTTGGCCAAAAATCCAATTTTCATCCTTATTTACATAAAAATTCATATCTGGTGGTTTTAGGGGTCGCTCATTTCGAATATGATATGAAAAATAGAAAATTCAAAATGTCTGGACCAATATTTAACAGAAATTGTAACACCAATGCAGAAAATACTTATAGCTATAGCGTGAATTTTCATGCAAATCAAACATTTCAGAAGAAATCTGTCGTATTGGATCCACCATTTTTTGAATTTCATACTGTTGTTGATATTATATTTGAAATCAGCGACTCCTAAAAATGCCAGATACATATAAGTTTACTTATGTTTACGGAGAAATTTCATTTAAAAAGTCTGCCATATTGGTTCCACCATATGAAATTTCCTACTATCCATATTTAAATTCGAAATAAGCGACTTCTATAACTCTCAGATATGAATTTTCATGGAAATCAAACGAAATTCCAGAAAAAAGCCCGCCATATTGGTTCAGCCATTTTGAATTTCCTACTTTTCCTATCGTAGTATTCGAAATTAGAGACCCCTAAAACCGCCATATATGAATTTTCATGCAAATCAGATGAAAATTGAATTTTTGGCCAACTTTTCGTGTGATCTGGCCCACTGTGGGGGGGGGGGGGCGCAGCAGGTCTTGGGGGCGCCAAAAGGCTCTCGGTCCCCTCTGGAAAAAATCGATGTTACGCCTATGCACAGCAACATACACAGCTGTGCCCAACAGGCACTTTAACAGTCACCAAAATATTAGAAGTCTCCAGTATGCGATACCTACTATATAAATTTATTTATAAGACCCAATGTTAACATTTAATTGCAATAATAAACCATATATTAAGTAGAAGTGAATGGTTTCTATTGACATATGCTATAAAGGCGATTGAACCACATCCTTTCCGTTATACATTCACATATTTTCGCGGAACCCCAGCACCTCTTCCGCGGAACACAGGTTGAGAAGCGCTGTTGTAGATCAACAGTTCTCAACCTGTGTGTCGGGGCACAATGGTGCACCGCGAAGAGCCAGGAGGTGTGTCGCCGAAAATTTTAATAACTGCTTGTAAGCAATAAAGTAAGTAGATTTTTTGTAATTCTCTTGCGCCATTTTTAACAACAATGAAAACAATATTTAGGCTTAAACTCTTCATTATTACACTCTACTCGCTTTTTTAGTTCGGCGGCTTGTGTACTGTGCAGTGTGTCGCGCACGTGGGCATCGACCGTCATGTGTGACGCGTCGGAAAAAAGGTTGAGAACCGCTGTAGTAGATAACGCACAGACCGAAATACGGTCACTTTTCCCTCATTTTACTCCTCCTTATCCTTCTCCACTGCCACTATCAAACGCGCTTGCGATGATTTCTTCAGATGTTTTCCGGGGGTCCCACGCACCATATTTGTGTGATGGAAGGTCCAAAGTATCGGGACGATTACGTCAACGTGCCGATAAGAGATCTGAGGACTGGGCTTCGCCAAGTGAACACCAAAGGCTTAACCCCGGAGATCCTCTGCACCGATAAGATGGCACGATTCGCGCATTTTCATTCATCGCTCGATAAGGCAAAGACAAAAGACGAACCACGCATCAAGCCTGACATTTTCGTCAAAGAAACACACCCACAACTCGTGGTTGTATCCACATGAAGATAAGTAAAGGACATAATCCAAGTTAAACAGATTGAACTTTGAACGAAAGTTTTCGTATCTTAATAAATGAGGCGACGAACCCGATTACCTAAAACTGGTACAAACTGATTAAATTTTGGCACGCAACGGGCTGATATTTCAATATCTTGATGAATATTACTCTCTGCCATATACACGTCTTGATAGCGTGCAGGGTGTCATGTTGATGTTGATTAAGAAACGTCATGACATTACACGGACCGAAACGGTAATCCATAGATCTCAAACTCACATCGGTGCAGAGGCCGCATTAGGCACTGCACCATATACCATGTTATAGGCTTTCCCAGTCCTCATACCGTTTCATATTTTCTGGACTTTCACTCTCCCCTCCCACTAGGGGCGGAGATCGCCCCCATCCTTCGATTCGCTCTTAACCCTTTCATTTGTGAATTTTGTGGGAGCATGCCTTTTTGCAATTGTAACTTAATTCTGAATACTTCAGTAATTCCTTCACCAAGTGTTTCGGTCATAAGCCATACACTTTCCAATATATTTTCTATCCTCTCTTCTGTCTACAATATGCCTCAGAAGTTATTACCGAATGTCCATAAAACGGACGTGTTGACTAAATGAGTTAAACTCATTCATTACAAATATACTCGATTCTGCGTAGTGGGTTAGGTCCTTCGAACGCCCAAGGACAGGCAAGCAGTGGGAAGAACATTCTTCTGTACCCAACTGTGGTGTTATAAGTGAGAATGAGCAATGAACTGCAGATATTTTACGTGCTGATATTTCTTAAATTACTTAGATGATTTACAAATATTTTAGCAGAAATACATCTGAGTTTGAGCCGTGTCATAGAATGAAGTAATTTAACAGGCTGCATAAACCATGGGTTTCCAGCTCTCGGCCTATGTGGTGCATTTATGCTGCCAGCGAAGTTTATACAAAACGGCCCAAACTCAAATGTATTTCTCATTAAATATTTCACGCAAAACTTTAATTTAAGAGGTACATCAAATTAATACTTTTAGAATATCCACGGTTTATTGCTCATTCCCATCTATAAAAACCCTCCGTATTTGGGTACAGAAGAATGTTCTTTCCTCTTCCAACGAGTTTCTTGCGTGTCTGAAGGACTTAATCTTCGACGCAGAATTTAATATTTTTATAATAAATGGCTTTAAGACCCTATTTTAGGGTTGGGATGATTTTCCTCCTTATGGAAGGGAAGAGCGAATGTCCAAATGATATGAAAAGGTGTGAGGACTGGGAAATTATAGACTGCGGCTTGCGGATTTGTTACAGTGCCTTATGCGGCCCCTGGGTTTGGCGGAGAGCCTTCATGCGACCCTCGCACCGTTGTGAGCTTCTGGCCGCTGCGCTGGAGCATTTATGCGCGCCACGCGGGCCGCATAAGGCCCGCCGGCCGCGTGTTTGAGACCACTGCCGTAGTCAAATCGTTTCATCGCACGAAGAAAATTCTCTCCAGAATTCCAAATGAGTTAGAGCCTTTTGAGCATTTTTGTACACCCTCTAATTATTTCACTCTGAATATCTCTACAGTCATCAACATTTTAAAATATCCTCACGAAATAATTTTGAATGGCAAAGAATTTGTGTTACGGTTTGAAATTGAATTTCAATAAAAAAATTACACATATGAATAAATAGGTATGTCATTTTTTAATTTACATACAATTTTTAAGGTCCTCAATGGGTTATTTCATTGATTTGCTTTCGCTAACTAAAACAAAAAGGTGCGATAAAAGCGAAGCGCGGCCAAAAAAGTTGAATCTAATTACAAAAACTCTATTTCTAAAGGAGTTTAAAATTTTCTTTTTAGAAACATTATATTAAAATGTGCCTTAATTCCGCAAAAAATATTCAAATTCTACAAAAATATCTTGAATTGCGACGATCAATATTTTCAATCTAAGCTCTGCAGATAATGAAATAATTCCAATAGAAAATAGCAACTTTAGAATGCAGATGCGGTTTATTTGCTGAGAGACCTTGACGAAGCTAGTTCATTCGGAAATTTAGCATGATCGACCGCAACATAGCGGTCTGTTTATATTTTTTTCGTAGCAACTGGCAACGCTCTAGTTGTTTATTTGTCATTAGTGGTCGCTTTTTTCAGGCTAATATTTCTATGAAAATGTGACAAAAGATATTGGAATAAATATTATAGCCACTTGAACGAAGAACGCGGTTCCGAAGTCCCAAAAATGCACGCGGTTACGAGGAGGATCTTAACTAACAACAAAATATAATAATCAATATTTTTTAGGAATAAAAAGAAATTTCGAGAGATATGATCGAATTGCGGAGTATTCAAACTTTCCGATAAGCCGTATCAATTATCAGCTGTTTTCCGCCCGTCTTTATCGGTATCTAACACTGTGTGATGCAAAAGTACAGCGTTTAAGCAAACAAACCCCTTGAGGGAACAATAGAAGAGCTCCATGGTGACAGCATGTTTATTGAGCGAAGAACCCACGAGGCACTCAACGCCGCGCAGAATCGCCACTAGACAGTCGACCATATTTCATGGGGAAAGGGAGGAGATTGACGGCGTTGTCCTCGCGGAGAGAGAGCGCGCGCGAGAGAGTGTGAGAGAGAGAGAGGCAACACGAGGACGCAACGGCTCACGACCTCACTTCGTGACCTCACCACCTTGCATCAGAAAGGTAGATACCAATAATTCTGTGTTAGGGCGCGATAAGTACCTACCTAACGCAAGATCACCCTGATGTGTACTCGAGTCGTTTCATGGAATAAGGATTAGAATTGTAAAAATGAAATGTTATCCTGGCACACATTTTCAAAATTTCATCAGCATTTCTTTTAAATTTAATACCCTTCATTCTTCATGTTCTGATTATCAGTCTAGCATAATAATGATTCCATTATCTCTTGATTCTCAGTATTGTGTTGAATTTTCTCTTTCGATGAATCCAAGAACAAAAAATTTTAGTACCATGATTTTGTAATTATTTGTCTGTGTTTTCTTCTAATATATTTTCCTATTTTAGAGGGTAATACAAATTAAATTCTAGGACGACCTCGCTTAATACCTAATTCCTGAGGATTTTACTCCGCTTTAAAAAAACCATGCAAAATACTGAAAATAGACTGATATCTATCGGTTAGATTTTGACAGAATTGAAGAATATTCTTGATTCGGTCTTTATATAATATATTTATGTTTGTGTCGATATTTTCTGTCAAATTATAATCATAAAGGCGTGAGCTCTATGCTCAGCCTGGGCGTTTCAATTATACTCATTTTTCGGTAGGTGGAGGAAATATTTTAACATTTATTAGTTTAATCAAAGACCTCGACAAATTTGGCTCAGATCTTGTATCCAGGACAAACATCAAGTAGTTTGAGAATATGGGTTTGTAGTTACGTTGCGGTGTGAGAAATGCACAGTTATATGAAATCTTACGCACATATTATGGGTCAAAAATGTGTATAAGAATTTACGCTGGAAGAGAAGAAAATAATTGACACTACGTTGAAATTTTCGGATTAAGTTTGATCCTGTAATCATAAAACAAGTGTGTTTGCATACTGATTAAAACGTTATTCTAAAGATTCATTTTTGCTTCACATTCTTTATATTATAATTTAGATTAAGATTTTTTAGCGCTTTAAAAAAAATGCTTATGTACCTATTCGGTTTGTCTGTTCGTCCATCTGTTCGGGCAATATCTCTGAAATCCTGCAATTTGGAGAAGCTAAATTTTCACGATAGTGTGGTCTACATTAGGGCTATACATAATACAAATTTGGTGGATGAGCTGCTGAATGAGTAATCGATGTCTTCTTCCAACTCCTTTGTTTCAATTCAACCCCCTTTAGAAAAAGCATGAAATCGGTGCAGGACATTATAAATTTTCATTTTTAAATTAGTTTAAATTAAGATAGTAGCTCGGAACATAAACGGTTCTCTAGCTGAAAGAATGAGGTTTATATTTTTTGGAAACAGAATTCAGATCCGTGTCGAATGAGAACGAACAATTGTTTTTAATTCTAGAAAGTGGAGAAAATTTCTGATTTTTAACAATGGGAAATAAAACTGCCATAGCAACGAATCCACTGCTTTTAAATAGGAAACTTATTATTACAAAGCATTGATAAAATACTTTTAAAGGGAATTTATAGACTATATTACGGGGCTAATGATCTCAACCAAAGATGTAATCTTATGATGAGGTTATAATCCCAAAACATGAAAAGCGCCTTATGCAATTTGCTCTGCAACTCTTCCCTCACTTTATAGCTTTTCAATATACTAAAAAAAACCTCACCAAAGGTCTCATTAATGAATGAATGAAAGGAACACCTTATAAGAAGAGAGCAAAGAATGAAATCTAAAACAATGAGCTAATTTGACTGAGGAATAAGGTCCCACGTATATTGGTGGACACTATCACCACGATAAAGATCGTCAAGTCGATTCTTGGGCAGAAGGATATAGAGGCTCGTTGTTTTCTAGTGCCATCAGAGTTAAAGGCGCAAGCGAACATTATTGGGGACTGTGGTACATTGCATCCCCTACCATCTTCGAGTTTAATGAATTGCATGGCAATATGTTGATGTATCCTTAATATACTACATAGAAGACATTAGATTCACTCCATTTCTTACAAATCAATTTTTTAATATTTTGAAGATGTTTAAGAAATCATATCAAAATTATGCTAAAAATTAATTTACGCTCGACTCTATTTTTTCAAAAACAATTTTTCACTAAAAGGGTCGAATGTTAGAGAGTTCTATGATTACAAGGTGAAGTTTACTTCCGCAAACTAAGAAAATATTACGTAGCATAAAAGGTCACCGAAGTCCTGTGTCTGGGATAGGAAGTGAAACGTTGGCTAACCTAAGGTCGCCGTTGACCCGTTGGGTACCGCAAATGAGCCAACAGAAACGGACGAACGCATTGAGTCATGCCGCTTCGTGGGAAATAGGAGGGAATATTCCAGCGAGGCTTCTCGAAAGGGTGACGTAGCGACTGGGAATCCCAAGTCCCTTTCCTTTGTTTGCATTTGGAAACTCCTTCTCCCTTGAAAAGAACGCTATCCCTCGCCAAAGACCTACTCAACCGAGTAAAGAATGTTCCCGGAACAGATTATGCGCAGTGTGATAACCACTGGCTCATTAGAGCCTCCAATATGTATGTGTTGGGCGTTAGATGAAGATATTCTTAAAGGGTAAGCAGAAAGTCCGTTGTTTTGTATCTGGGTTTCGCACGAAAGACCGAAATGGGCAGCTAATGGCCTATAAATGGTTTCGTTGTTGCTTTTACGAGTGTATTGCTCCTAAGATTCTACCAAATTATGCGGATTTAATTGAATGAACGGCGTCTTTTAAGTGCTCACAGACGTTAGGGCAAAAACATATAGAAAAAGGGATGAAAAAGTAAAGAAAATGATGTTCGTGTCCGGTCTTTGAGTTGGTGGAATGACTTTGATGTATTTCAATGTGTAGTATATAAAATCGTTTAATTATAAAACTTTTACTTTAAATTAAATTTTCAAGCTGATATAATGCTGATTTAAAAATGCATCACGAACGAAGTAAGTTTTTGATGGCAGGTATTACGTATGTAATCGTAATTATTCACTGATCCCGATGGTTGACGATGTGGAAATTTCTCGGGTAAACGCACGACTTGTTTTACGCAGTCGACGTTTCGACTCCATTGCCTGTGTCATCATCAAAAGTCCCGATGAAGATGAAATTCACTCGAGAACCCTCCTTATCAATCGAAATTATTTAACGGAAAATTTTAAAATCGAAGTATCTTTTATATTTAATTTACTATGCTTAACTTGTTGAAATTCCATTGTAAGGGAATAACAAATTTTTCACAGAATAGACGGTTTAATTCTACATAAAAATTTCAATTGTATTTTTTGTGGAATTAAATAAAGTTTTTTTGAAAATTTAGTTTTTATTTCTATATCTTTTAAACCATTATTATTTTTAAACTGTAACGTTATAGTTGCAATAAATAAATATTTATAAGGTGTGCCCAGACTACATTTGTATGCCAAAGTATTATTTGGTATGCTATAGCTGTAAATGCGACGAAGTATGGGAAACCTTATCTCTAACTGGCCGTAAAATTTTCAAGGCCGTCTTTCCGCATAGATTTATGATCGTACATTTCCATACATATCACCATGATGACCAAAAACGTTCGACAATACTATGTTTGCAGATACATTTTAAGTGAAAAAACAAGCAAACTTAAAAGGTGGAAAATTTATATTTTTGTGGATATTTTAAAATACTTATATATTTTCATGGCGACAAAGTAGAAACAATAGTATGCCAATTTTGACGAGCTTCACGACCCTATTGATTTAAACTTATTTCCATTCGTTGATATATGATGTACGCGGTCTAAAGGTGCGTCCACACCTGGCGAACGAGCACGAACAAACATACTATCACGAACAAACATAGACGCACGCGAACGAACAATGAAAAACGTTGTTTGAGAGATATCAGATTTGGAGAAACTAATACAAATGGCATACACTTCTTCTTGCCCAATTTGTATTGAGGGCTATTGGTGTCTCATCAAATGGGAAGACCTTATACATCCGCAACAAAAGATACGGTGACGTCGACCACTCCATCTCTGTAGACGCTGAACCCTTGGACAAATACACGTCCACACGAGCACGAACGAACATTTCCCTTTGATGTACCGACAGACAGCGGATCGTTGTTCGTTCTTGTTCGAAGACACGTCCACGCTGTATTCATCAATGCGCGTTTTTATGCTCGTTCGCCAAGTGTGGACGCGGCTTAAGAGTTCCGTCAATTTTTTTAAATAAAATAAATGGAAATAATTATGATTTGAATTTAACACGGAAATAATATGCCTTCAAATCCCGAGTGCTATTCACGCTTAAAAAACTCAAAGGAAAGTATTATGACACCCATGACTTGAAAACGCATATGGATTTCACGTTTATTTGACGAAAATTTTAGAATGCTTCTTTGGTAAATAGTTCTTAGCCTTTTCGGTTAGCTTCGCACAATTCATTATAACCACATTTACGCACGAGTATGCCTATGTAAATAGGATTCAGTAACTATATTCTAAACATGACTGTTCGAAATGCTTGGAATTACATGCGTCCAGTCCTGCTGTGAGTCAGTTTCGCGCCTGTAATGGTTTCTCCATTCGGCATATCCCTCCTCTGTGTTTCCGCCTACAGAGTGCGCCCCGGGCGGTTGATTCGCCCTTTCCTATGTTTCTGAGTCATTGGGAAAACTGGCTGTTATTACAAAAAATACATCAGTGTCATTTCCTAAATTTGTATATTATATTGAAGTAAGAATTTTAAAACAATTCATGTAAAACTCTCTAAGATGATAAATCAATATTAAACTCGAAGCAAAATGATAAAAACCTTATCTTTGGATCTGGAAGAAAATATTCCTTAGGAAAATAACTATTCTATCATTGTCTTAAAGTTTCCAGAATTTTGTGGCTCTAACAACTTGTAGACTTTTATCATTTCAAATAAATTATTTTTATTTTTTCTTAAGAAATGTGTACAGCAAATGTACCCCACAAAAACAAAATATTGCCATATTAAGTATCATTATTTTAGTGTTTTACTACCATCACTATCATAAAATATGTTTAACAGTGATTCTGAAAGTATCAATCTCCTCAAGACAGTAAATTTGATAGCAAAAAGAAATATACAAGAGCATGAAGTTTTATAGTAAACATAAATAATTTGTTTATTTATTTAATCTATTTCAAAACCAGCACAAATGTATTTTTGTTGGAAATATAACAATTATTAAATAACAGAAAACAACAGATAAACTATAAACAATGATAACTGATGGTTAATGAATAAATAAAAACAATGATGATGAGATAATGACAGGATGGGAAATGAAATGATGAAGTTATGGCCTCAGCAGTCACTGAAAGGGGAAGATTTTTTGGAAAGATGTCAAGTGAGGGATTTTGGTGGATATTGTGCTGTATGAAACAGGAATAAGGAAGAACATTGAGAAATTAAGACAGTTGAAGAGGTATTGTTGAGGTGTATGTTCTGATGGAACAGAGAGAAAGGCAGAAAATCATTTGAATGTTTCAATTAAAATGGAGAGGAGGAATTTGATGTCAAAAAGAATTTCATCCTAGGATAGGTAAATTTTGAGAGTTTTATATTAGGAAGAAATTGCTATACAATATAGTCACAAAGGAATTTAGATGACAGTTAAGATGTTTGAGATAGGTAGGAGCAGCAGCATATCAAACAGAGGAACAATAATTGAAGATTTCAAGGCATAAAAGTCCTTGAAATTAGTAAATCTATAATAATAATACACAGTTTTTGTCTTTCAGGAGAATACAGTAGTGCTATCTATCGGCACTCTACCAGAACTAAATCTTCTATTATTGAAGTGAAATTATAGATTATCATTTGTTTACCTTAGCAACAAAGTTATTAAATATATAGATATTTTGTACAACATATTAAAAGTGCCTCGTAAAAATTCTTGAAATGCCAAGACAACCAAGAAGTTTATCTAACGTCTAGAAACAGATCAAATAAGGCACCAAGAGCAAAGAGCCAATGAATCAAATGAGCAACGATATAAACGTTTAGAAGCTGAAAGAAACAGACAGACTTCGAATGGAGAGGCAGAGAAATGGGAAAAATCACTTAATAGCGTTGATAACAGAAAATATACAAGTAGACAAATTCAAATGTGGTAAATTAACACAAAAATGCAACTATTGGGGAGCCAAATATTTTCCAAATGATTTAAACAAATTGAAACATTATACTGATTGTTGTCATAATGGAAAAGTAAAGCTGTCAGCATTACTGGATTCTCTTCATTATTAACTGAAGACTCCCCAAAAGGCAGAAATTTTAGGGACCACAGTTCTCTAGCCTTTGCCTCAATGGGAGTGAAAGTAGACCTACCTCATGGGAAAGGACCATTTTGCTACAGAATTCATTGCCGGAGCAACAAGGAAGGCTTTTCGAAATTATTAAATCTAACATGGTACATGGTCCATGCAGTAGTTTAAATCCTAATTCACCATGTATGCGAGATGGTCAATGTAGTAAATAGAGATAATTTCATATTTGTAGTTTAAATTAATGCCGGAAAACCTTCTCCAGTGATGTTATGGGGATAACATATTATTCATTATTGTTTTTCACTAACAGGATCCCTCGCATTACCTCACATTACTTATGATGTGAACCGTAACGTGGCCCGCCGAAGCATTTTGATCTGTTTATGTGGCCCGCCTAAGAAGCTGCAACTGTTAATGCGGCCCGTCACGTAAAAAGTTTGCCCACCCCTGCTCTAGAGTTTCTACATAGTCTAAATCCAATAGGTATGCTGCTGCACAAACTTAGACTAAAAGAAGGAACAATTATAATGTTGCTATGGAACTTGAGTCTCAAACAAGGTCTTTTTAATGGAACAAGATTGGTAATTAGAAAGCTGCTTGCTTCATTGATAGATGCTGAAATTATAATAGGAAGATTCCGAGGAAATAGAATGTTTATTCCTTGAATAGCATTGACCCCATCAGACGTAAACCTGCCTTTTCAACTCAGAAGAAAACAGTTCCCAATTAGGCTTTCATACTCTATGACTATAAACAAGTCACAAGGCCAGACATTTGATGAAATTTGTATATATATTCCTAAGCCTCTTTTTATGCATGGACAGCTTTATGTGGCTTTTTCCAGAGTAAGAAGTTTTAATTCTGTTCAAGTCTTTGGCAAAAGATTAACTAAAAACCCTGTATTTAAAGAAGTATTGTTGGCATAAAGTTTTAATTTAATGGCAAATGTTTTGTGGGTTTCAGCTAGTCTATAAATAATACCAAGTTCTATCTTGAGAGGTAATTTGTCATGTGTGGAGCAAAGGTCATGTCGATGACATATATTACTATAAGGCAATTGTGGGGAGATACAGAGGGGTAGGAAATGTTTTTCTAATGACACTATGATGCAACAGGTGATGGACAGCAAAAAAGGAATTTCATTTGATTATGTTTACTTTAAGCTTCCAAGTTTTGCACCATACAGAAAGAGTCCAGCGAGTTCTGAAGGGGCTGGAAGTAGTTAATGTTCTGTATTCTTTTAAAGATTTTGCCATTATCATCATAAAGAACAAAATTACTATTATGTTTCTGTGCTACAATGTTGCCTTTGTATAGGGCAAGGGTGTACCCAGGGGTCCAGGGGGATCCGAACTCCCCCTCCAGTGTACAGACATTTGTGGAATCTACGATAACCACTCTACAAACTTGCTACATTGCCTCTTGGTATGCTGCCACTTGCTGTGTTGAGTTATGAGAACTAAAAATGTTAAAAAAGTTTATGACTTTGATTTAATTGATTGCTGGAAATTGGTTTTTGGCCTCAGACCACCCCCAAAGTAAATTTCTGGTTACATGCATGGTATAGGGTAAAAAGAGGAAGCACCAGAAGAGCACATGAGGTAACAGAGATTGAGGATGAGAAGACACTATCAATTACAATCTGTTGACTTAGAGGATAGAAAGGTAGAAATTAATAGGAGGGGATGGCCAGAGATATTGAAGATATTACCAGTTAATTCTTTAGACGTTTGTGGAATGAGCTCTTCACACAGGAGGAATTTTTTATACTTATGATAAAAACATTTACAAAACATATGAAGCAAATATTCATACATATCAATTATGCAAAAATATTTACACTTAACCCCTTGACTTACTAGCCCCAATTGCCTACATCAGTGCTGCCCAACATTATTTACTAGCGGGCCACATTGGTGGCTGCAAATCCTTTGGTGTGTCTCATAGGAAGTTGCCAATTCTTTGGTGGGCCGGATTAGAGATTAAATCAAAAGCTATCCATATGTGTGTTGAGTTTTTCGGAGAGCTTTTTCATCATACCTTCACGGGCTGCACAAAAACCCTTAGTGGGCCACATTCAGCCAGCAGGTCATAGGTCAGGCACCACTGGCCTAGAAAATCAAAACTCAGTACACATTACTTGTGCAAACTTTCTTATATCCATTTGCTTTCAGTCCATATAGTAATGTCACTGGTTACATTAATATGTATTTTGGAAAATATTTTCCTAAAGTTAGTCTTGTAGAAACAAAGTTGGTTTTAGGCAATCACACAATTGTTGCATGGCATCAGAGGAGTAGGGAAGAGATTGATGGTAGTGGAGCATAAACAGTTTATTATAAGGTCATTAGACACATATGGCATATGGTTTTTGTAATATTGTTTATGATATCAAATTGCAGACTACTGCAAGAAAGAATTGCAAAAATCAAATACTGTCTTTTTATACTTCATACATAAGATAGTAAAAGAGGGAACACTCTCAATTAGGATTAAATGAAACTATGAAACTGTAGTTTTCTAATCTATGAAAGAATAAAACAATTACATGAACATGAATTTAACAATGATAGATTGCTGCTTGCCATCTGGTACTCAGTCTTTACACTGATGATATATGGTTCTGTGGTGGCTAGATGGCTAAAGTAGTATTCTGTAATATCCTGTCAATATGGCAACAGCATAAAAATGTCACTCTTACACTAAAAATCATATTATAAACACATCACATAAATTTATGATTAGCAAACACCAAATTCAATGGTGGTAAAGAATTTATAGGAATAACAGCAATATCAATATAAATATGTACAAAAATAATTGATTTTTACATCAGTTACAACAAAAATTTAAGAATAAATAAATCATTCAGAAATATTTTTGCTGTGGATTGCACTAAAGGCTTTGATGTTCCAGATTCATATCATAATCTAAATATTATTTTAATAGAGCATTGTTGGACTCAATCCCCATTGCTTCCAGCATTGTGCGGAAAATTGAACCCTCTTTTTCTCGCAGCAATTCAGGTTTGTCAAACTCAACCACCTGCAGAAAGGCAAATGAATTAATTTTATTTAATGCTCGATTTCATCTTACAATTTTATATTATTCTGTAGACAACCATTTATGGTTGATTGAAGAGGCAATATTTAGGGCATACAGTCTGAATCTTATGAAATTCTGATGAGCATGCTTTAACTACCTCTATTGGAAAACATTGCACTCAATTTCAAAGAATAAACTAGTCATTTTCTCCAAATATGAAGTACACCCACTCCCAGAATAATGCTCTTAATTGGTGCAAGGAAAATTGAGCGCTAACTGAAACAGCTCTATTCAGAACACGCTCTTCCATAAGAAATGACATTATGGGGTTTAATTCGTTCCTGAGATTCTATTAATGGAAATGGAAATAGGTAGTATTATATAAATAATATACCAAAGTATTCTTTGTTAACCATATTACATAGTGTAGAATAGGTAGTCATTTGCATTGCAATTATATTTCAAATTGAACAGTAAAACTTGAATATAAATGAAGAACAGAATGCATTTTACGGGACATATGTTGATCTCATTCTGAATAAATCGCACAGGAACATTAAGGAATAGGAATTAGAGTAGAAGAAGATACCTGCATATACTTTTATATACAGGGTGAGGCAATAATCACTATACAGCCAAAATTTTATTAACACAAAGAAAATTGGAACATAATAACATAAGCATCATGACTGAAGATACTGTTCAATTAAGAGAAGGCAACCAATAAGACAAAAACAAAATCGTATATCGAAACCTTACTATGTTTCAATAAAGAAATATCGATTTATAAAAGAATTATCACATGTGCTTGATAAATAAAGGAAAATGGAATGAGACCAAATAAAGGAAGAATTAAAATATCTTAGTATTACATTTTAAATAACTGAACAATCAAAAAGGGAGCAATAAACAAAAATCAAACAAATGTTGGTGCTCTCCAGCTTTTAGTCACCGAAAAACCTCAAATTTAACCTCGAGAGGTAATTTTTCCCTCTTTTTCTCCTCTGACTGGTTATCACTCATGGTCTTTTTATTTAAAGGGAAAATATAATTCAAACAAAGTTCACTCTATATTTTGACCTCCAAAAACATCGACAAGTGTATAACAGAACCATCAAGCAACTGCAAATACTGACGTCTTGTGTGTTGTAAATGTGCAGAGGTGCTACGCAGTGGACTTTGTAAATTACGCCAGAAATTTTGAAGAGCATTAATGTGAAATGTGCGAGCACAATTCAGAAAAAGGTATTAAATTATTTTCAGCGTTAATGCAAAACAGTGTTAATCGGGACAGCATTAAGCGGGGAGTGGGTGTATAGGGAAAGTATTGTTTTCATGAAAAAAATCAAATTCAAGCTTTCAACAGAAATACATGTTTTAAGGTCCCCTGAATACATTTTGACTATTTTTGTGATAATGTCTGTGGGTGTGTCTCTGTGACCAGAATTATGTGGGCGCTATAACTAAAAAACTAATAATCTGATCAGCATAAAATTTCATATTTAGAATTTGTATTAGAAAGTAAAGAAATTACTTGAACTAAAATCGGTCAAGCAGAAGTGGATGTTTATTATTGTCACTTATCCATTTTTTCGAAATATTTGCTTTAATATCTGATGAATGTAAAAAAGTATTGAAATAAAAGTAGGAAATTTAATTTTCTACAACGTTTGTTCAAAACATTTTCCCATATAATGCATTTTTAAGAGGTATTTTAAAAACTAATTTTTTTAGCTGCCAACACCACACCACCTACCAGTGGCTGATGTAAACACTTTACGCTTAAATACATCTTAGTAATGCTCCTTTTTATTTTCTTAATTGTTGGAGCTTCCTGGGTATATCCAATATCAGAAGGCTGTGGTTTGAGTTTATTTCTGTTCTTTGTTGTCTTTAAATTTCTCTCACTGTTTCTTAAAATACCGTATTTATTCATATATAAGCTGCACCTTTTTTCCAAAATTTTCATTCGAAAAATGAAGGTGTGGCTTATACGAAAATATGAAGCAAAAAACATTCAAAATACGATATTCTGAAAATAATAGTTCGATTTCTACTTTTATGTTATTTTTGCTTAGAAGCCGTTGGATAGATCTCGTGATTTCCTCTAGAGTGCAGTATAGACAGAATCAACAACGGTGCGATATTTTCAATACATAGTATCTCTTCACAATGCCTTGCTTGATTATTACTTCTAGTACAATGTAACATATGCCTAATTTGTCTACAATGTAACAAGTACCTTATATCTCGTAAACAGACGTGCAGAATTTACGGTGATTTTTCGAAACACGATTTTACGATCTTTTAAAATCACTATAGTGCTTTTCATATAACTTGGCATGTCAGATTTCGGCCGTACTCGGGACCGCTTGTATGTCTCCGCTGCTAAGAGGTGGGGTAGTGCCTCCTAGCAGAAAGCTCATGCTAGACATTGCCAACTCTACACTGGAACACACGGAACATTTGGCGGGCATTTAGTGAGACTCGATGGAGAATGAGCTTTCGAATGCTTAGGTTCCCCCTCCTTCTTTCCTATTGGTTCGCTCAGTATCTCGCCCCATCTACTTTCTCTTTTACCTCCCCCTCACCCACCATCGCATCTGAAAAGCACTCCAGTACTCGAATATAACACGGGGGCTACTTTTAAAATTTCATTTTTTGTATAAAGAAACCGCGTTATATTTGGGACAATGCAGTACGGTATTTTTTCTGCTTTATTTTTCTTTGCTTGTTTATTTATTAGAAGCAGGTGGGAAGAAGAGGAGTAAAATTACGGATTTCTTTAGTTGGATCCGGGCAAAGTCAGCTGAGAAAGGATAATTGACTTTCTAAAAACTTTTTTCCATTTTCGATGTTGAAAAACCCTGGGTGCGGCTTATATGCGGTTGCGGCCTATATACGAGTAAATACGGTATTTATTATCATTTAAACTATTTGGAACTTTTAGAAATATTACAGGTATGGAGAAAGTTATCTGGTGGCCACATCAGATTTTTTTACTATATAATAAAACTTTTGTGGCAATATTTTGGTCAGAATAATATCATGAGTAATTCTTGAATTGTTCACTAGGACAACATAAAAGAAATAAATACAATATTTAATCACCTGACCAGCATCCATAACAACAATACGGTCATATGTAAGGACAGTATCCAGTCGGTGGGCAATTGTGAGTAAAGTACAGTGAGAAAATGCTTCACTAAGAGTCAACTGAATAAGGCGATCTGTCATCATATCCACACTTGCTGTGGCTTCATCCAGGAGTAAAATCTAAAAAATAAATTGAAGACGTACAAGGTATCATTATGTTGTTTGAAAGCATACCTCTGTACATTTTCTTAAATTAATGATTGCATACATAACTGAATCTGTTGACAATTTCTATAAAGATTTAAAAAAATTTACAAAATGATGAAGAGATAACAATTAAACAAAAGCAAAATTTACTCTAAGATAAATTACCTTGTTTCTTCTCAGAAGAGCTCTTGCTAAGCACACCAATTGTTTCTCTCCAACAGAAAAGTTGTCTCCATCTGCTTCAACAATCATCATCAAGCCTTGCTCCTCCTTCTGTACCTGAATATTTTAAAACATTAAGTTATATTTTGCATTTTTTTCATTTCAGTGAGGTTATTGCAACAGATCTGCTGTATGAAATTCCTCTAAAATGTTTTAATTTTTTCTCTTCCACATAAAGTGGCAATGAATTTATCTTATTTTAATAACTTATTTCCCTATAAGGCTATTTTCATGGTATTCTTACATGTAATGTCAATAGCCCACTAATTGAGAGTGTTAATTATTAATAATTTCTACACTTACTGCTGGTAAATGTTATACAAACTTGTTGAAGGATATCTATAACTTTGTAAGTATTAAAAAATCCATTACTTTTAAAATCTCATGTATCTTCTCATCAAAAGAAAATTAAATGATAAGTTCATCATAATGATCTTTAATATATACATTAGGCTAATCAGCATTTTCTGGTACCTATTGGATATTCATAAGTACAATGAATTTTTAACCAGGAGGATCAAATTATAAGTTACATGAAAGGAAGATTACTTCGAATTTAAGATGACCACAATAAGAACATGGCCTATTCAGGATAAAACTTTGTAACACAATTTCTAAAATAAAATACGGTGATAACTTTGTGCCATCCACTAACCCTGACAGCAATACAGTACTGTGCATTTTTTCATTCCCAAAGTTTTTATAATGACTTTTTTCATTAACTGTGTAATTGGATGGTATGTCGAAATAAATAGATGTCTCATCTGCATTCGCCATTTGGCTCAGAAGGTAATTGTGTTTTTTCCGCAACACAATTACATGCTTCTGGAAAGCAATAAGTTCCCCTGTATAGTCAAAAGGTAAATGTCGGCTAAGAGCAGTTCTTCATCACAGGCAAAAACAATTACAATGCATCATACATAAGCACCAGCCATTAATAGCCTTGAATTTTTGCCGTGGGATGTTTAGTGATCATGCTAATTCATGAGGATTCAGTTTAATGATTTCCCACGACATTAATATTCTGTCCGTTCTTTGAGTACACACAGATTTTACAATTTCTTCTTCTAATTCATGAAATTGACCTTGTTTTGGTCCACTAAATGATTTCCATGTTAGCACCTTCAAGTTTCTTTTTTGGTTGCTTCAATCTTCCCACATTTGCCTCCATCACATTATATTCCCTCCCAGCCTCACAATTGTTAATTTATTCAGTATAATGCACCGCCATTAGCTTAAAATTTCTATCAAAACTTTGTCTTATACCTTAGGATACATTCCTTTTACAGAGGTGCCTTTCTTGTCTACACAATCTGTATTTTAAGATATGGGTTAACTTATTTAAAACTGCTAAAAATAATAATTAGTTCTCACTTCACGTTAAAACTTAGTGAAGTCTGTGAAATCATATGTTCTCATAGAGGTTACACTCTTCAAACTGCAGGTGTACTTGTCATCTGATGCTGGTGCACAAATCGAAAAGTAACAAATAAGTTTAAATTGTAACAATACACAGACCAGCAATCTTAGCATAGCAATTTTCAATGCCATATGTATCAGATTTCTTACCCAGCTAATTACAAGTTCTGATGTAAGTTGTCAACACTATCCTTCCACCAGTAACTATGAGGTAGAAAGCCACTCGTTTGTGCATGGTGAATTTCCATAATATGAATAAATGTATTGTATTAATAAATTAAATGTAGGGTATGGTGTATGCATAAATAAATTCATTTTTGTGGACATAGAATTGGCTTCAGGGTGTCATGTTTAAAACTTTGTACTCGATTTTAAGATGATTCCTATTTTTTTGGTAAATTTTTTAGAAAAAAATTTCATCTTCCTTTCAGGTTAATACAGTAGATAGATAAATAGAAATTTTCAATTAATGTGAGGTTAATCTTGAAATCAGATTTTAATTAAAAAAATATATTTTTTAGCATCCTTAGTTTGCAATAATTGCTATTTACATTAAAAAATTAAATGAAATTTTTTTACCTTTTTCTTCAGATGAGATTTATCAAGAACATCCCATAATGTAGAATCAGGATGCTCGTCGAATGGATCCAGATTGTATCTGAGATTCATAAAATTAAAACATCATCAGCAAAAGATTAGACAGATAAGTTATTACTGTTTTAAAAAGTCAGAATTTCTTCATCATGGTATTTGAACTAATAAAATAATCATTTTAAATGTTAGTGAATTTTGAAAGTAATTAAGATTATGATTATTGAGTATGATATTTGAAAGCTTACAATAAGATAATATTTAAGAGACACTAATGTATTGCAATTTAAACAATCTTTCTATTTGGAACTACCATATTTACCTGAATCCAAGACGAGGTTTTTTTCCAAATTTCAGCTTGGGGAAAATCGGAGGTCGTCTTAAATTTGAGTACGAAGTTATATTCCATCAATACATCGCAGTCAACTGATCGCATGTCAATTAACCGCGCTTCAATTCGTCACATGATTCACTCGTCGCACATCAATACATTGCTTGACAAACTCATTGCGCGTCAATTCATTGATAGATAAATTCATCGTGTGATAATTTTGTTGCGAGACAAATTCGTCACAAGACATTCATCGCGAGACCGATTGGAAGGTGAGACGCCATGATGAATTTGCCGAGAGATGAATTGACGTGCAATGAGTTTGTTGTGCCATGTATTGATGCGCAATGAACTAACCACGATGAATTGATGCACGACAAAATGACCGCGACGAGTTGTCATAGAACCGTAGGAAGTATGGTTGTGTTTAATCGTTTTTTTAAACAAATAAAACAAGATAAAATAATGGTATTTTTCATTGCAAATTTACGATCCGGAATTCAATTAATTTTAAAAATACATTTCTAAAATTCTCTTTTATTTCAGAAAAAAATTGTAATAAACCATTTCAATTAATGAATGAACTAGTATACCTTTACTGAATATGTGTGTTCAAAATATACACCAAATACATTCAGTGAGAAATTAGGTCATGAAATCTTTTTTCTGTTTTGACAGTCTGCTAAAAGGGGGTCATCTTAGATTCGGGGTGGTCTTGGATTCGGGTAAATACGGTAAATGGGAAAAAATATAATTTCGAGAAGTTCTATAAAAGTTGATACCTTAATGTTCCACCAAATAATACTGGATCCTGAGGGATAACAGCTATTGCAGCACGAAGTTGAGCAAGTCCTATTTGAGATACATCAACTCCATCAATCAGCACTTTACCAGATTCAAGCTCAACCAAGCGCATTAGAGTTGCAATGAGAGATGTCTTGCCTATGGAGATAAGGTAAATTATGTATTTAATATCACAGATGTATGAAGAGACATGATTTTTCAGACATTATAGATTAAGTCAAGACTTGCATAGCTTTTATGCTTTTAAATAAAATTGTGATATTCAAATGTTTACATCAATTGCCATCACAGTTTTCTTTTTTTCTTCAATAGAAGCAGTCAATATGCTATGTTTCATGCATCAAATTAAATTTCAGTATAACAATTAATTTTGCCTGTGCATATTTCTGGCTAATCAACCTCTTGGATTATTATATCAATCACTCCTAGCACACCAAACACTCACAATGGAGGAGGGAAACCCAATACTGACATTAGCCTACTCCGAATGAGGAGCACCAAGGGGGCCAACTGCTTAATGTCCCTCTCAAAGGACATAGCGCTGACTTTCTCAGCATATAAGTAGAGGACAGAATGATCCCAGGTTGAAAAATCCTACTTCTGCCAGGTTACAACCTGGGACCACTGCAAGGAAGGCCAACATTTTAACCACTCAACCACCACCACCCCCCTTAACAATTAGAGTGGGTATGGATAAATCATGCTATTCAGCCTTCATCTGAGATGTGACAAAATTATACCTTACCACAATGCTCTTTTAGGGTAACTATCCATAAATAGAGTATTAAGTTTTTTTTAAATAACAATATAACAAACAGATATTGAATACTTGAGATAGCATATTCCAGATTAAATAGTAAAAAGATAATCTTTTACTCCAACAATTGTACAACATTTCTAAGTAGAAAGGGAAACAAAAACTGACTTTAAATACGTAATTGTATTACAACAATTTCATATAATTAAACAAGGCTTTTTGTTATTAAATTCTAAGTTAGATGATTTTATTCAATGCAGTTTCATACTGAATAAAGATTTAAAAGTTTTTAGAATAAAACAATATTTAATTTCAGTTATAAAAGGTACTAATGGACAACAAAATATGAATATTACCAGCTCCCGTCCGTCCCACAATTCCTATCTTCTCAGCTGGTTGTATCTCAAATGATATATTCTTAAGAACTAGAGGCTTCTCTGGCCCATAACGAAGGCATACATTATCCAGCTTTACAGACCCATATTCTGGCCATGACAATGATGGGGTCAAAGAACCATGATCTGCCTCCACAGGGCCCTAAAAGTGAAGAAAATAAATAATTACTATCATGTTATATGGAAAAAGTATTGAGAAATTATTTAAAATTTCTATTTAATATTTTTATGCTCATATCTAGAATAGAATCAAAATTATAAATAAAACATAATTTGAGTTTTAAAAATATTTTAGCTAAATTTTAATTATAAATTTATCAATTACCCTTTGCATGTTTTACTTCTTTAACTCATTAGAATTTATACGCTACAACTATATTTTAACTAGTATGTTCATAGTCTCATAAATAAAAAGAGAGCTGCAGCATCATAAAAATGCCAAAAGTTAAATAAATTTTCTAGCAGCTATAGAAAAAGAATTATTCACATTCTATGCTGAAGTAATATGAATTATCAACATTGTTTTGGTCAAATATACTATGGCTAAAGGCAAATAAAAAATTAATAGGAACAGATTAATATCAGGATCAATATCAATCAAGTTTGAAGAATTGGCAAATGTTTATTTCAAAAAATGATAAAAAATCTAGCTATCAATCCACTAAATATTTTATCCCCAATTCTTTATTTAAAACACACATATTTATTAATATATTTTAAGAGATATGGATATCTTGACTTTGAACAATTGACACCAGCAATTTTTTAGCATGCATAGAGGTCAATTTAAACAAGAAATTGCTGAATGTTCAATTGCCATAACTTTAAAAAATATGAGATAATTGCTTATATAATATCAGAATAAAATTGTGAGATCTTTATAAAAATGCATCATTGGTGCATGTACAAAAGATATTATGAACACCAGTACCAAATGTGACAAATTCATGAGATAATTTTATATTGATATTTTGTTAATTATAATATAATTTATATGTAAATGCAGATGGTAAAATAAATAATGGAAAATTTTATAACTGTATATTTAGATGGCAAGGGCTCAACAAATACAGTTGCCCGCTCACCAGTGCACAGTGGGCTCAAATAAAAAAAAGCTGGCCAAAAGTCATTTTTTCAAGCATAAAAACTAATACTGAAAATGGTCCATGTGGAAAACTAGAAGTCCATTCTATCATTTAACGCATGTTTAATCTTTCTGCCTGATCTAGGTCTTCATTTATAATGACTTCAATATTGAGTACTTTTTCTTGGTCTTGAAAAGATTTTTTGTCCTAGCGATTTTCGAAAGCTTCATAGCGTGTTTTAAGTATTGGTGACCCAGCTGTAATAAAAAAATTCTTTTATCTGATAGCTGGAAGTGTCTAGTTTATGATTTGCATAAAAGTTTTTATTTTTTCAGTGATATTTACTTTTTAAAAAAATTGTTTCACATGGCAATGCAAATTAAAAAAAACGAAAGACCGAAAATTACCGTTAAGAGTATTTAAAACTGTCCAGGCTTGTCCCGACTGCGAGCTTAGGTTCTATCGTTTCATTAGTTCATATACACTGAGGTTCTGAAATACGATTTTGCGCGTTTTTGCGCTATTTAATGATATTTCTCGATTAAGTGAAGACTGCAACCGTCGGACCGGGGCGTGAATGGCAGCCAGGAAGCGAGCAGCAACTGGAGGTTGACGATGGGGGGCCAAAGAGAGGACCTAAGAAGTTGTGTTTTGAGAGGCTTTACTCTTTATTTCACTACCTCTTGGATGCCCACGTGCCTAGGCAAGTGGCAGGTCGTAAAAAAAGGTCCATCCTTGCTGGGGTGGTCACAGGGTGAAAAAATGTAAACACATTGTCTCCTTTGAGGACATGCATTCTTTAGCAGGGGGGTGGTCGATTCCACTGCCGCAAGGGTGGTAGCGGAGATTTCCACAAACAAAGTAGTAACTAGGTTAAAATCGGTGGATACTACATCCACGAGGCCAAAGAAGATCAGTAAAACTTGGAAGTCTGAGAAATCTACTGAGCGCATAAAAATCTACAGCGAAGATGAGGCGCTCTCTTTGTTCATTGAAGCTAAGCTGTCTAAGGCACAATATGTCTTGATCCGAAGACAGGCCAAAGAGAGGAATGCTAATATGTATCCCTCTTAACAGCAGGATACAAGCGGCGAAAAATAGGTGCTACCCAGAAAAAAGACCTATGAGTGTGACTGAAACTTACGCAGAAGTAAAATTCTAGGCATTACTCAACCACACCGCAGAGCTACTGGTTACATTGCAGGATCACGTTCTCAACCTGAGATCAGAATGAACCTAATTTAATTCTGTTTTCGAAGTGGGAATTTGATGGTAGCAGTGAGCAATGTTTACAAACAGAAATTTTCGAATGCTGTTTTTAGTGACAGCGACCTGTTTGTGACTTCACTTGTTCCTTTGCGGCTGTATTATGAAGATCCGAATACATGTAAAAAATCCGTGGTTTGGCAGAATCCCAGACCTTCGGCTCGGTTTTGCCATCCTATTCGCTTTCAATGCAAGAAAGAGTCAGTTACTCTCATAAAAGAAGAGAAGAATTATGTGGAGGAGCAAATAAACTCCCTAGTACACTCAACTGCCTCAACTAGTGCCGGGAAAAATATAATGATAAGTCACAAATTATGTTTCACAATGGTAGATGAAAAAGTGTGCAGTACAGCGACATGAAAATCGGGACAAAAATGTTAAATATGTGGTGCACTTCCAAAGGATATGAACGATATTGATAATTTATCTAAACGTGACGTAGACGGATCAACTTTCACTTTTGGACTGCTCAATCTTCATGCATGGATAAGATTTTTCGAATGTCTCCTCCATGTATCCTATCGTCTTGACTTCAAGAAATGGCAAGTTCGAGGAAATATGGACAAAGACAGTTTTTTAGAATAGAAGAAAGTCATCCAAGAAAAATTCCTGACGGAAATTGGATTATTGGTGGATATTCCGAAACCAGGAGGAAGTGGGACGACAAATGACGGAAACACAGCACGTCGTTTCTTTCAGAACCCATCATCGACCTCATTAATTACTGGAATTGATGAGAGAGTAATTTTCTGTTTCTCCGCCATTCTACAAACTCGCTCCAGTGAATACAAAATTAATGCAGACGCTTTTGAGAAGTACGCACTTGAAACTTGAAACCCCTGGTACTACATGCCGGCGTCAATCCACAAAATATTAATCCATGGCTCAAGCATTATATCAGCAGCGAATCTTCCCGTTGGCCAACTATCCGAGGAGGCCCAGGATGCTCGCCATAAGGATTTGAAAAGCTACAGAGAGCATTACGCAAGGAAGTGCTCTCGGTAAGTCGTTATTCCCTTTTAACATGTTAATTCTCTATAAAATGACATTGAATTCATTAATAAGCTTAAATATTTAAAAATGGATTCTGTTTTTAAGAGCCAAGACATTCTAATAATCATTTTCCTCTGTTTGCCATTGCGTTCCCCAGACCATCCACAAATGTAGACGTACTTCAACGGCTGCTCGTATCATTCGATCCGATTATTTCATCCCTTAGATGCTTACCAGTTAAGAATAAGTCTCTCCTCTGACGTACTATCACTTCTATGTTCCCCGGAAATGAATACGGCACAACCTGAACGCCCGTCTTCAGAAACCGAGGATGATATGAGTAGCAACAGCGGATACGACTAATTGTAAGAGTGAAAAATATTAAAATTAGTTTTTTATTCCAAATATAATTTTTTTCAAAAAATAATTATTATTTTTAGTCATCCATATCATTATTACTTTATTTTAGTGTTATGGTGTTGCTTTGAACCATTTCAAAAAGTATTTTGAGTTTTGGCCAGCTTTTTTCGATTTTAGCCCACTGTGCAGTTGTGAGTTGATATTACCATCTAACGACCAGATACGACCAGTTAATGACATTAAAAAATCACATTTTTTGGGGGTGGCGAGTACAATTTTTCATCTGACGAGTAGGACTTGGTATAATTTGTTGAGCCCTACAGATGGCCATTCATATAGGTTTTAAAGGAATAATCAGTTAAGAGTTTCATCAATAGTGGAATTATTCATTTGATTAACTAAGAATTATGAGTAAAATGAATTTGTTGATTTTAGGTAATGCAAAGAAGTGGATGTTGCTTGGAAAAAATATCCTCACCAATCCATAAATTTTATAATTCTATACAAAATACACCACCTTTTTGAACTTCGCGAATAATTGGTTCCGGAAAACTGACGCGAAATGCAAATTCGCGAAGTGCAAGTCCTATTTTTCCATAAGACGTCATGTTATTACGAGAGAGTAGTTCCCAGCCAACATAAAAAATTCACTTTTTCAATCATAAATAATGCAGTTTAACATAAAATAAAACAAAGCGTAACCACAAATAAAAAACCTAGCATTATAAAGTATAAAAAATACTTTTAATTACCTTCAAAACGTGTAATAGCAAATGAAAACCCAGCATAACAAAGCGATAACACTTCTTTCCGCACTTGTACAGTTTACCTCCACGAAATTTCGCATGTGATTTTCGATCTTCTTTTGTTCATTCTAAGGAAATGATTTAATTTAAATTGAACTATTGAAATGGAATGTTGAGTAAATCATGCACAAATGTTTTCCTGGATTCCATTTCCAAGCCGCAAAAAAACACTAGCATTAAAAAGTGGTTCCATTTCTTTTACTAATTACTTTAGAAATACATAACAGAAAACCAAAACCTAGCATAAGGAAGTTATAACATTTCTTTTAGTAATCGAGTTCAAAATATGCGGCAGAAAATCTTACGTTAGAAGATGATAGCAATTCTTAGATTTACATTAAAAATTCGTAATAAACAATGAAAACTAACAAAACAACAGTCCCTTAAATTTCATTCAAAATACAAAGATAATAGCATTAAATCTTTAAATATTTCGGTCAAAAACCAGCAACCTCATACGCGAAGAATGAATATTTTCAATGTCATACCACGGTCTTATATACAGGTCTGGCAACTCGATATGCTAGTGCATTGGGAAAGGTGGCACAGCTTTGAGGCTAAAATATTAGTTCATACTGAGCGGCGCTAGTAGTTGTCAAACCCGTGTTGTCCTTTGTGAATGCTTGGTTATGAGAGACAGCAGTAGAATATCGTCTGACAAAATGATTAGCATAATAGAAAGATAGAACAGCAGTTCCCAACCTTTTTCACTTTGCAAACCCCTTGAATTAAACTATTTCTCATTGAGAACACCTAGGATTAACCTTTTATCTTCGCGAGTTGCAAAAGTTTGGCGGCAAACCCCTTATAATGGAGAGTAAATTTTGTAAAAACAAATCATTTTGAACGTGTTTAATTCATGAGAAATAAAAATTTTATATAGCACATAGTATGTAAACATTCACAATAAAATCAGAATCTGATATTGTCATCAATTTCTAGTTAGTAGGTACCCTGTAAAAATCAAATTCAACTCTTGAAGCATAAGAAAAAATTGAAAACAAAACCATGCAACTAATTTGAAAGAAACTAAAATATTGGCACGAATTGTAGAACCAAGAAAGTGAAAAAGATTGGGCATTGCCAAATTTTTCTCGCTAACCCCTAAGATTTATTTCTCGAACCCCTAGGGTTTCGCAAACCACTGGTTGGGAAATACTGTAATAGAGCATGATTACTTCATGACTCTTGTTGTTAAGTGTGTGATTTATTATGTTATCGGTTATTTATGTAAGCAAATTCTAAAACACAGCAAATGTTCCATGTACTGAGCTGCCATTGCTTCCTCAGATATAGTAAGCTGTTCCATTGTATCGGAATTAATGAACATGAAGACTAAATGGAAGTTAATTCATCTGAACCTACATTTTTTCAAGTTCATTCGTTATGTGGAAGACTGCTTTGTTAAGTATGTCACAAATCGGATGTGTTCAGTGCCACCGTGGATGAAGTCCTGGACTCAGCTCCATTAAGTTTTGTCTGCGCTGAGGACAAGGAATAGATCTTAACATGGAGTCTTAAATATTATATAAATATTAGAATGCGGCAATGGACCCAGCAGAGGAATCGTGAAGTAGTGACAATTATAATTTTAAAAAACATGCAAAATTATGCAGGACGTGAGATCTTCATGTTTCAAATAAAATGAGTGTTTTATGGAATGTTGTTTTAAATTTTCAATTCCTTTTCAGCTTCTGAGGTGCTCAGCTTTTATTCCTTTAGTTTACATTTAATCATGTATGTAAAATTAATTGAAAATTATAATTTTAGTGAAAGTGACTTCGCAGCACCAATGCCATAAGGCACTACAATTTTGATAGCCTAAAAATTTCTCAATGTCCACTTTACACATGTGGTTCATTTTTTGCGGTAGTTACCATCACAAAAATTCAAGAAACTGTCGTTTGAGTTTTTTGGTCATTGCAAATTATTGTTAGGGATTTTGACTTTTGGTAATAATTGTGAATACGTTGTAAGTAAATAATAATTTCAGAGTGGTAGAAAATCTGGCAGAATGAAAAATTCGCAGGACTCCCAAGCATTTGCTACTACTATCTGCATACAGTGAAAACTTACGTCAAAATTAAATGTCTAAGAGATGTACGCAGTGTTTCTTATCGATTATTAGATTTTTGGATGCTTCAAGTTCATGTATTCATTCAATCGAGCCGAAATAGCAAACTTCATAAGTACATAAGTATTAGCAGATGGATTTTTGATTGGGCATAGTGACAACTAGTGCTGATAGTTCACTATTTTGCGCTGCCTCAAAATCGAGCCAAACAAACGACGAGAGTTGCACCGGCGTGTGTCATACTTGTAAAAGTTGTGAAAAACTAAATGCGCAGGACACTTTCCCATTAACCAATAATTTCTAATTTGGCCGCTAGATGCCAGCAACTTTGACTGATATCGAAAATAGCGCCATTGGCAGTGAGGTGTAAACTAAGCTACAAAAGAATTAAGTCTGTGGTTATCATGTTTGTTTACTTTGAAAACTGCTAATAACAAGCATTATAAATATAATATAATAATTATGTCATTTTCTAGGGTGCTAAAGTTAGAAACAAACAAGTAGAGGGGGTTCACACATGTTGGCATCGTAAACGCATGATGCAAAATGCAAGTAATATGCGCAAAACACAAGTAACGGTCATAAAAAATTTTGTCGCAAAGTCCAAATTCACGAACCGCAAGCACGCGAAGTTCAAAAAGGTGGTGTACTTATTAATGACTTTAAATCTGAAGGCAAATGTGGAAATAAATGAACCTGTGTTTTAGTAGACAGGATATTTTACTGGTTGGATATATTTCATGCTAAAAATGAATAATCCAGTTGAATGCAGTGCTTTACCTCTGTATACTCCAAAATCCTTTCCACAGCAGTAAATCTAGCTTTTGCATCTGATTTTAGTCTCATAACAGAGGCTATATATGCCCCAACCTATAAAAGAATGATGCATTTTATTTAGATCCCTTAGTGGATTGTCTCAGTATAAATGTGTTAGTTATTCATTATAATGAAGTAAATTGTTACTTTGTAAAAATATATGTACAAAAAAGATGGCTAAAACAAGAAAGGAATGTGCTTTCATACCTTGGAATATTCCTTGCCAAATACAAGATAACTTGGTAAATGTTAATTGTTATGTAACGTTGTAAAGAATGCAATCAGTTTTAATGGTTTTGTAAAAAGGCTGGCAAGAATTTTAATTCATCAAAATGCATTTTGAGAGCATACACAACACTTATTTTTTGTAACTATTATTTAAGAAGCACTTTTAATTTACCTGAGATCCCTTAAATAGGCATAGTACTTGTTTCAGAAAAAAGTAAAGGAGAACTATGGCAGAAAATGTGTAAATTATTATTTATATTGAGGTGCATAAATGTGTACTTACTGTAAAAATACAGGCTAAAGCATTTCCTGCCTCTGCTGCTGTTACTGCTCCTCGGGTTAGAACCGTAATTAATGCTGTGGAAAGTACTGCCACCGTTGCTAAGAAGTCCATACGTAATGTGAACCAACAGGTGGACAAGCGAAATACAATTTCACCAGCAAGGTATTTGTTTACATGGCGATTAAACCTAAATTATATCAATGAAACAGTACTTACTCTTTCAACTTTAGGATTCAAAATAAAAAAATTATAGTTCCTTTGGATGAATTTTCTAATTAACAAAATAATAATTACCGTATATACTTGTGTATAGTTCGAGTTTTTAAGACCAAATTTTTGTGCAAAAAAATTGGGGGTTGAACTATACACGAGTAATACTTTTGAGGGTTTAAAATCTCGGATCTAAAAAATTATCTTTTAAAAAATATCATAATAAAAATAAAGATATTTTTTGGTCACCCACCTCGCTGACTTAAATTCTATGATATAGATTAAAATGAGTTTATTTCATCTCGTTCAACTATCATTCATAACTTTTATTACGAGTAATATGCATCTATTAATTTTCATTATATAAGCTTAACTTTCGTCTATTTGCTAGAAATTCTGTCACCATTCGTATGTCACATCTCATAATTAAAAAGTAATAAATATTTTTCTTCTCAAGATCATGCAATAGGTTTATGATGTTTACAGTTTATTATTAGTATAGTATTATTATGAATCTAAAAGCTGTTGAAAACCAAGATTGTTCTATATACCTCGATTGTGAGCTTCGAGATATCGAAACGAAAAATGTCGATCCTGATGGAAATCTAGGGTAAAAGAGTAAGTAAAAAGCTAGGGTCGAATTATACACGAGATATATGAAAAAATTTAATGTTTTTGCTGAAAAATCGGAGGTCGAACTATACACGAGTATATACAGTACATTTAAAAATAATTACTACATTTGGATTGGAAAGCAAAATTTCTCCCACTTTAATATGTCATCATATCAATTTTTAGATGCTCTTTACAAAAAATAGGAGTACCTTGTCAGATCATATCATCTCCAAAGTTTTTGAGTGAATTTTCATGGTTTGGTACTAAGGACTTTTTGGGCAAAGGGTAATAAGAAAATGATATAAATGGATCACACAATGCAAACAGGAGTTTCACTCTTCTATGAAAAAAATGAACTTTCTGCCATATCTCAAAAAAATAAATTCGTATTAAAAAAGGCTTTTAAGAAAATATGTAGAATTAGTTATTTAACATGGTTACAGAATTCACAAAAGAATGTCTTGCATGCATGCATGCATTAATTGTGCATCTTTTCTCTCTTATTATATTTTAAAATTACTCTAATATGGGCATCTGCTGGAACTTTTTCAGGAGGGAGGCAGGGGGATTAGCAAGCTCACACATTTGGGTTTGACGGTATTAATATTTTAGTGGTTTGTTTCAAGCATATTGCAAGAGGCTTGCCTGACCTCAGAAAAATGACCAAGTTAATCCCCTGACTTAACCAAACATCAATGGCTGTTTTCCCTTGACACAGACCTGATTCAGAGTTTCTGGATCCACCTCTGATTGTGGAATTTATGGATATCTATGTATTACACACCAGAATTAAGACCTATCAAAAGATGAGTTTTTTACTTATTTTCTTTTCCCAGAGGCCCTTATTATCAAATTTCATAAAAATCTAATCTTTAGTTTCAGAGATGAAACATGCCGATGTAATTGACAGACTGACGGACACCACCTAGGCATAAGGCATCCATGTTCTACTTTTTGTAAAGGATGCCTAATAATACTTAACAGATAGCATTTTCCGACAAATGCAGAAGACAAGGTAGAATGTAGGTAAATATAATTTTTATACATGAATACATGAGCCAGTCAATTATCCCATTCTCTAATTTGGGTAATGAAGGTGAGTGAGTAGTAAACCTTAACGATGCTGAACATCTTCACTGAGGCACAGCAGGAAATACCTCTAATTAATCTCAAGGCAGTGAGATTAACTTCAATAACAAGATGGAATGTCGGTAAATATTATATGTGTGAATGCATTAGGCTTAACATAAGTGTCAACTTACAGGAGAAAAATTCTGAACTTGACTGGGAATAGAGCCTGAGTCTCCCACTTTCCTGGTAGATGCTTTAATCAACTAAGCTAATTCGCCAGTCTAAATCTATATTCTCGAATAGGAGTATTTACGATGAGTAAGGACCAATTGGGAACTAAGAAATGATGAAGACCCAAATTTACCCCTGCATTTTATGCAACTGTCGATACACGTACCAAAATTTTCCTGATAATCAAAGACCAATTTTTTTTTATATTGGCAGCTGGAGGACTCTTGGGATGGCAACAACTGAATTTCCACTGAGAGCAGAAAGAATTAGTAAACTTTGCTGCAGAAAGTACCTTTCTAGCTCTTACTGTTATTGAAATACAAGTGGTTTAATAAATTTGATAACATACATACTAGTGAAGTGAATAAAGAAATCTTTTAATATACGTACCTATCTTGGAAAACCTCTTCACGCTCATATGTTCGAATTAAAGTCAATCCAGAGACAGTTGAAGATATGAAATGAATCACAGGCGACTGGAGAGTACTTGCCACTGTCTTTACTTGCCTAACTGCTTCATTCAACCAAATGTCCATAATTATAAACAGGCCTATAATTATAAAATGAGATAATTTTAGTGTTATTGCAGAAAATAATCTATTAGTTGGTAATGCATTTGTTACAAAGAAACTGCTATCCATAATCCAAAGAGAGATCCATTTAACATAAAGACACTCATGTGCAAGGAAAATATTTATCTGCATCAGTTTTTATTGAATTAATCATAGCAGAAACTTTTTCATGCTCCTCTATATTACACTGCAACAATATCATAGTAATTGCAATTGGGACAAAATATAACTTACTTTTTTATATATGCTGTGTTATTTTTTATGCATGTACAGTAGACCCTTACACAATGTGGCAGTTATGTTCCTGAAGAAGCCACATTGGGAGAAAACACGCTGCATGAATTTAATGGCTTATGAAAAAAAATTGGGTTACATTCCCCGAGTTTGGAAAGTAATTTGTATACTTTTTTATGTAAAAATCGTAAGATAAGATAATATTAAAAAGATAAAACAATTTAAAACTTTAAATTAAATCAGTTCCTTTACTAACATTTTGGCAGCAACAAGTCTTTTGACGCTGATGGTTGGCGGAACTAATCTGTAATGCATCTCTGTATTACTGTGGTCTGCATAGATTTATAAAGCTGACAATATGGTAATGTACATTGTTCAATAGCACGTTTCAATTTAAGGCTTCTGTCCATGTTAAACACTACTTCAACGAGACCACTTGCAAGCCTGTCAAAACCAAGCAAAGTTTCCCATAATAATGCTGGCGTGAGCTGATCCTCCACTTCATGCACCTCTTCCTCATCTTTCTGGGACATTTGCAGCATTTCTTCCTCAGTCAACTTCTCCTGGAACGAGTTCAAAAGTTCTTCTATTACTTCTTCTCCATATCATCAAAGCCCTCACCATCCACAGCCCTTGCCAGCTGCACAATATCCCTCACCTTAGATGTTAATGTAGAAAAACATTGGGCATCATTCACAACTCTGTGCCATAATTTGCTCCATCTGGCATTTAAAGTTGACTGGCTCACCTCATCCCATGATGCTTTGATGTCTGCAATTGCATGGGAAATGTATAACTCATGCCAGAAGTCTGAGATGCCACTATCAGGGTTCTCCCGCAATGCCTTGAGAAGTTTCCTCATGGTCCTCCTGGTGTAGTAGCACTTGAAGGTTTGATAACTTCCTGGTCTAGAGGTTGGAGTATGGAAGTCATATAGGGTGGCATAAACACAACCTCGGAGGAGCCTGTAACCTCTAGAGGGTGTGTCCCCAGGTGGCGGATAGGGGAATGCTCTACAGATATGTAGGGTAGGAGGGAAATAAAATACCTCCTGCGGACCAACAGGCAGCAGCGTCTGTTCTCCATATTAGGGGCAGCTGCAAACAGCATCTGTTCCCCATGTTAGGGGCGGCTGAATATATGGGCGGAAGGCAATGGGAAACCACCGCCACAATATATCCCATGTATAGGCATCATGACGGAGTCTTCTTTTGTTAAATATTCTGGAGGTAAAATAGTCCCCCGCTCGGATCTCCAGGGGGGACAACATGAGAGGTTCCACCTAACACAAGGAAGGAAGGGAGCTGGAAAGAAGTTAAGAATTGGCACGTGGAATGTAAGAACATTCCTACAAGCAGGGAAATTGGAAAATCTAAAGAGAGAGATGAGAATAAACAGAATGGACATAATGTGAAATGAGATGGGAAGGAAGAGGGGAAACAAAGAGTGATGATACCATGATGTACTATTCAGGAAGTACTGGAGGAATGAATGGAATAGGAATAATTCTAAATAAGGAAATAGCAAATTGTGTACAGAGGGTGGTATTTGTAAATGATAGAGCAATTGGTCTTAGAATAGGAACGCACCCAAAAGATCTACTACAACTTTTCCTGTTTACTGATGTAGGTTCTCGATGACATCCTTTTCCAAAATAGTCCTGTCTCATCAGCATTGAACGCTTGGGGTGGTTGGTGATCATTCTCTTCAGTTATCCTTAAAAACTCTCTCTGGAACCACGTTGCAGCTTGGTGGTCAGCAGAAGCACTCTCACCAGAAAACTTGATGTTGTGCAGATTGGAATGCTTTATGAACTTTTCAAACCAACCATCACTAAATTTATAGTCTTTTAAAGGCTCTATTCCCTTCTCACAAACCGTTTCGTAGATTCGCTGCACCTTCTACCGGATCACAGTGCCACTGAGTGCCGCTCCCTTCTGTGTCTGCTCCTCAATCCAAGTGTTCAAAAACCTCCATCTTATTCTGCTGCATGTACCTATTAGTCATATGTACTCCTTATGGAATCACTAGTAGCAGCAGTAGCCACAAGACTCGCTTCAATGGATTCCTTGTTCTTTTGAATGGTGTCTATTAATTCACTCCACACTCCCGATCCAAGTGCCAAAACACCAAATTTTTGCACCGATACATTTCAGAGAATTTCTTTCAACCTTGTGATGTCTGCCTTCTGCATGCATATAGAAACTAAGGGAATATTTGAGGCACTGGAGGCAGCACGCTAAATTAAAATGTCACAAAGTTTTCAGATTTTTATCTCGGACCCCTCCATGTTGCCTGAAAATGGTCTGCCTTGCAAGAAATTTTGTGTAAAAATTAAATCTGTGCAATACTGAAAATGCACTACGTGAATCCGCATTGCATGAGGTTTTACTGTATTCCACATCTTGGTAAGTTTTTGGATTACCCAACCCAATCTATTCCTATTTATCATATGAAAATACTGAAGATAATTTTATAGCATGTCAAGACCAAAATAGGCTCTTTGCTGAAAAAGGGTGATGCAGATTATGATATTGAATGCTAGTAGCATGGCCTCACCATAGTATGCTTTTGATAATTTTTGGTAGGCATGATCTATCAAGGACATCCACAAAAAATAATCCTCAGTCACCCTTCCACAAAAAGGTTTTAATAGACAATATCATTCCTTAGAAATTTAACAACTTTTTAATAATGAGGAGGTTTTCCTTTAATCTTACAGAAATTTAACAATGAACAAATTTTTATATTTTGCTCTGAAGTTATTCTAAACTCCTGGAATTCCCACAAGTTGTGATACCAGGCACATGCCATAGATAAGAAACATAATTAAATTATTATTATGACAAATCTCATCTGTTTTGTGAAGACCTATCATGTGTGTGTTTGCATAAAGTATAAAATTCAATTTGGCAGATTATGAAATAAAGGCTTACCAGCTAGAACAGCAACAGCAATTGTGAAGTATGGAAAAACAATGCACACAAGCAAAACCTGTGAAATTACTGATATAACTCCTTGCCAAACACCATCCATAAAAAATGGGAATGTAATATCCACTGCAAGAAAGAAAGAGAGCATTTTGGTCAGTTCTTAAAGACTAAGATATCTTCACATAAAGAAGAATGAAACCATATCATAAAGCAACTATATATATAATAAATAGCTGCTTCTTACGGAGGATATAGGGTGTGTGTATATATATATATATATATATATATATATATAAAACCTAAGGTACTTCTAGATATACCACGGACCTGAAATTTTGGCAGGATGATAGGTACAACCAACCAGAAAAATCGAAAATTCCAAATTTTTTAATTTTTAGCAGGGAATTTTTGACCCCAATGTTACATTTCGATGCTCCATAAGAAAAACATGGAAATCTGTGCCGAGTTTCATAAATTTGCATTTTAAAATTAGTTTAATTAAGATAAAAACTCAGGACAAAAACATTTTTATAGCTAAAAGAATGTTTCTTATTTTTAAGACTAAATTCAAATTGGTGCTGAATTGATGAAGAAATAAGTTTTTAATTGAAAAAAAGCAGATGCTCAACAATAAAGATCTTCAGCTACCATAGGAACCAGGACAATGCTTTTCAATGGGAATTGGCAATCTGTATTATAATACCATCACTTTAATGCTTTTAAATAGGGAAATTCTTACTGTCCCATTGATTTTGACCAAAGACGTATACATATGATGACGTCATAATTTTAAAACGAGATATGTTATTAAATAAAAGAACTTCTTTCAATTATGGGGGTTGAAGTGTTTCTAAAGAGAATCAGTGGATTGTATTATAATGAAATTGATTTTAAACTATGGCATAAACTTATAATGATGTCACAATCCAAAAGCAGGAAATATTAGAGAAAAATCTGCCATAAGTTAACATGGGGAAAAGGAATTCCAATGTGTAGACCAATCTAAACGAAATATTGAGCTGAAATTTTGCATGATAATGGGATTTTGCTCACAACTAATTAGAAAAATCGAAAATTTCAAAATTGTTAATTTTTAGGGGTTGTTTTGCACCCATTTGTACATTAAAGTTTATAAATTTTTATCACGGAAACTGTAAGTCGTAGCTATGAGATTTGCAAACATTTTTTAGAAAATTCTATATAGAAAAAAAAACAAATCTTAAAATTTTTCAACAATGCGGCCGCTAAAAATTCGCAATTGTTTAAACAAACTTTCAAGAATTATTTATTTCCGAATGTGCTACTGAAATTTTTCTTAAAGATGGAATTTGTAAAAAAACAAAACAGAGTATAGAAATTTTGATATTTTAAATCATTTGGCTGTTAACAACTCTTAAAATTTTAACAAATAGATAAATGTTTAGGTACTATGGGGTGAGCTAGGGTGCTGAAATTTTAAAGTTATTTAGAACTTAGTGCAAATGCACAAATAAATATTTGAATATCTCCATGAAGTTGTTATTGCAGCTATTGAAATATTTCAAATTAAAACAATTAGATAAATATCATTTCACTTCTAGGTGTGCTATAACTTTAAAATTTGGCACAAAGGTGTGGCATTAGTACCCCACAATGGAAGAAGTATAATAGTATTCTTAAAATTGCAAATTTTAGGTAATGTTTTACACCAATATTTTTCCATAAGGAAAGAACGAAAATTGGTACAGAGGCAAAATATTTTGAATTAAAAAAATATTTCTAATAATGAAATATCTCTCTGAATTTATTAATGTTTTTCAAGGTGAGATGAAATGCTTGCAGAATGCAAGCACCTTATACTAGTATGTATATCTGTTGCTTTGCAGTCATATGCATTATAAACAATATTACCCTTACCTTCATCCATATCCTTTGAAAAGCGATTGAGCAAATCACCACTTTGAATTTGATCAAAGAATCTGAGGGGCTTACGTATCACTACATCCAACATTGTGTCATGAAGACGTTTAGAGCCACGAAGGCAAAGGGCTGAATCAACATATGATTTTAATATACAGCACCCCATAAGTAAAACAAGGGAAATGAAATAAATAGTCAAATATAGCCATAGCTCTGGGTTGTCGATGATGTAACTTGAACTCTCTTCATGCAAAAGAACTACATTTGAATCATTACGGTTGACATGATACTCAAATACTGTCTCATTCTCATAATTGGAAATGTTTGCATTGTTATGAGAAGATTTCAGCAACTGAAACTGATCAAAAGAAATTTAATGATAATTGCATTATAATTACAAATGACAAAATTATAATATATATATATATATATATATATATATATATATATATGTAGTTTAATGTGTATATGACATCAAAACAGAATGTAAATCCTTTGAATGTGAATGCATCACATAAAAAATCTTTTAGAATTGAATATCTATATATTATTAGTGATTTTTGTTAAAAAATATATTGAAATAGAAAGTTCATAAAAGTACAAGTTTTATTCTTTTATAACAAATTATGTCAGCATGCAACAAATAAAATCTACTTTGATTTCTTGTAATAACACAGAAATAGATGTAAATGATAATGCAGTTTTCAGAATTAATTATCTATCACAGAATTTAAAAAATTAATTTTCACAGCCAAATAAGGTCCACAAGGTCCCTGTTTGCTGTCCCATTCTCCCAAATTGATTGTTTTAAATTTTCTCCACTTATAAGGGTAGTCAGCACCTATAATCGTATTTGCAATGCGTTGGACCAGAGCATTGAATTTTTAATGAGTCAATGGCCAATTTTAAAACTAAGGCCTTCAACTGCTAGTTACAGGCAACATAGTTTACTCCCACTAACTTTTCTTATAATGTTATTAACACGGTATTTACCCGAATCAAAGACGACTCCAGATCTAAGACTGTAAAAACAGAAAAAAGATTTGATGACCTAATTTCTCATTGTCTGTATTTGGCATATATTTCGAACACATGTATTCAGTATAGGTATACTAGTTCATTCATTGATTGGAATTTTTGTCAGAAAAAAAAAATTTTTAATGTATTTTTAAAATTAAAACTTTATTAATTGAATTCCAGAACGTAAGTTGGCAATGAAAAATTTCAATAGATACAGTTATTCAGTATTATAATTATCTTATGTTTCATTTGTTTAAAAGAACATCGATTAAATGCGTAACCATACTTCCTATGGTTCTATGACAACTCGTCACGTTCAGTTCATCACACGAAAAATTAGTCGCGCATCAATACATCGCACACCAAACTCATTGCGCGTTAATTCATCTCTCAACAAATTCATCGCCAGACATTTTGGAAAGCGAAATACTATGACTGGTGAACGGCAGGGGGAGACACTTTTCCACAAAAAAATTTTCTTTATACATCCTTATATAATAATTCTCAAGTGTCCGTCTGTCCCGGTATTTTTGGACATTTCCCAATGGAATTAAGAGCTGAAACTTTCACAATCGTTAAACTCCCATGAGGTGGTCTCTAGAAAAATCACACATCCCGGAAAAAAGTCCCTGATTCGACTCCAGGAGACAATTATATTTTCCCATAAGTTTAAACGGGATTTTCGATTTTTCAAGGTGCAAGGTTTATTTCTTTCATTCATTAAAATATGTAAATATGGACCGAATTTCTCCATGTTTGTTTTATTCAACGGCTAAAACTATAGAATATATTATTCTTGCGATGTTTAGATGTTATACGGAAGAATTTGTCAGAAACACGCATTTCTTTTAGAAATTTCATGGCTTTTTCGTACTCTTTCCGGGTGTTGCCAAGGCTAACCTCATTGTTGCCTCCGATAAATTAGCGTCTATTAATAGACGAAAGAATTGTGTTATTCGCTTCGCGCAATGTCAAACTTAATAGATTGCAACGTTAATAATTGAAGTATATTATTATTCAGTAAACATACGAAGAGGAAGAATAACGGAGCCAAAGAGTGGCAAATCAAGTCGTATATTGATGCCAGAACGTAATAAATTTCAAAAGCTTAATTTTCTGGGAGAATTCAAATGATCGTCAGGAATTTATTAATTAATCAAACAATTACATTTACTATATATATATATATATATATATATATATATATATATATATATATATATATATATAAGTTTTTACACACACCTCAGAAGTTATATTTTAATCACACTACAAAGTCCCGTTGATGTTCAACGGCTAACTCCGCTAGTATTTCAATAATACCCGAATGAATCGCCATTTTCTTTGCGAAATGTGAGACACATTGGATGGCGTATGGCAAGAAGTGACTCCCAACCCAATGAGTGCATCCCCCTGCCGTACACCAGTCATGGTGTCTCGCCTTCCAATTTGTTTCGCGATGAATTTGTCTCGCGATGAAATTGTCACGCAATGAATTTCACGCTCGACGAGTTTGTCGTATGATGAATTGACGTGCCATGAATTGGAGCACGATGACTGACTGTGATGTATTGATGATATATGACTTTGTACTCAAATTTAAGACGAACTTCCATTTTCGCAAACTGAAATTTGGAAAAAAAAACCTCGTCTTGGTTTAGGGTTAATACTCATACGGTATATCATTTCACTTTTCTCTCTATTTATTCATAATTTATTTGTTTGTTTATTAAATTGCATGTAATTGGGATTTCCTGTATGTGATTAATAAACTATTACTACTACAATAATATTTGTGTTCATATTATATTAGTTACTTATGGGGCATCAGAATTCAGTCTAAAACAAAAAATACAGCAGAAGCCACTTAATGTGATCATATTGGTTTCTATTAAATTGATAACTATACGTGGCTGATAAAAATAAATTGCAGACTTGCATTTATCAATACAGTCATGTCTTGTTTAGTACATGTTTGTTTAGAGCAATTGGGATCTCAGAAAATCAATTTTTATCTTTTGAAAAAATAAAAAATAAATATTCTACTGCTCTGTAAAATTAAAATACAGCATGCCACAAGCATTTTTACAGGTTATGTTTTTGTATACTTTTGTGCTAACCAATCACCATCCAAAGGCTTCCTTTTGTACATTATCAGTTTAGTTGCCATGCGCCATAGTAATTTTGCTTCATATCTTGTGCAAAATAACTATTTAATGGTAAATATGGGGACTATAATTTAAATAAATCATGGCAGAAAAGAGAAAATTGAGTGAATGCAATTAAAGTGCAGTAAATAATACTAAAATAGCAAGGAAAGGCATAAATCTCAAGAAAAAGCTGAAAGTGATTCAGCATTTTGAAAAAGGTGAACGTCAAAGTGATATATACAATTCTGTTAAACAAAGACAAAATATGGTTAGCTGAAAGACCTTTCGGAATGCATCCTTTGGACTAAATGAGGCATGACTGTATTTGGTTTTGGAATTCCCTATTTAATTACAATAGGTAGATTATTAAAATTACCAGTTATAATAATATGTGGCATCTACTGCATTCTACTACATTCCAACAAGTAAGAGATATTAAACACTGCTGCCCATACTGCCACCTTTGAAAATATTTAAGCATAGAGTGGAACCTGACTGAACAAAAAACATCACAGTATTCCCTTACATCTACATTAGTCAGAAGAGAGGAAGTCACTGTTCTTCTTACATGCCATTAACAACATTATAGGGGCAAGTGTAATGGACAGTTTATACCTTTTTACCATCTCTGTTTATATAAACCTTTGATCTTTTTTTTAAGAATTTTCAAGAATAAATGAGATTCTTACAGTGCTGCCATCTCCCGCATCCAACCAAATTTGCAACCACACAGAATTGAACAGGCGCACGACCGAAAAAATTATCATGGCTGATCCTGTGAGCAGTGAAATACAGTATCCACCACACATCATGAGATATTTCCTGAATGGGTGAGTGACAGGCCTAGAGACATATTTCCTGTCAAAATACTGGTTATTGCTATCATCAACTTCAAAGTCATCAGCCTTTGGTTGGTCTTCTTGTTTTCCTGTTAGCAAAATCACATGGCACATACATATAAAGTTGAATTAAACTAGAATATAAAATACTGATGATAGCATTTCATAGAATAGATATAGGCAATCAAATTGAATTTTCATTTTGTTAGATTCAGATATAGGAAAGTTCCAGTTCCAGAACAAGGAATGCTTCCAAAATGGATCCTGTTACTGGATCTGGAATTGGAACAGAAAAATTGCTTCAGAACCGGAACCCGAAAAATGTTGTCAAAATTTCAATTCTGGAACAGTTCTCTTAAAAAGGGAATATGTAATGGGTTGAAAGTCGATTATTGATTTTTAATATCATCCGTAATCCAAAGAAAGAAATCTATTAGAAGAATATTATTAAATAACTGAATTTGTTGTTTAATTGATCAAGATGATTTTTTAAGATGACCCGAGAAAAGTTCGTGAATTTAAAGATGAAAATATAAATCCAATATCTTAATTCAATCAACAAAATAAAACAAAATCTTAATCATAGGTTTCTTTCACATCCCCTTGAAGAGTTAACAATTTAAGTATCACTTATTAAATTTTATTTTTAACCATTAGTTGTTATCAAAATAAGATCACTCAACTTACTTCAATTTTATTTCAACAAATTTCATAGAACAGGAGACGGCAACCTATGGCCTGCGGGTCGGATCTAGTCCATTGCTCTGTTTAATCTGGCCCATGGTAACACTTCTAAGAATATACTTCTATGATATTAGGATTCTTAAATGTTTAACATGAAAAGGGTTAAAATTCTGCCTTTTTCTCGAGTTACTAATGTTTGCTGCGTTATTCTATGGAAAATGAATCTCAATTTTTTTTTCAAATTTAAGTTTAATGTGGGCTGATGAAGCTGTAGGTTATTTAAATATGGCCCACTGAGAGTCTTATGACTGTGAATGTGGCCAGCTATTAACTAAAGGTTGTTCACCCCTGTTGTAGAGGTTCTCCTGAAAATGCCTGATATTTATGTATCCAACCGTTTGGAATATAACTGAACCTATGCCAATGTATACTGAAATATATTAGAAACTTTGGATGAATAAAGAAATTGAAAGCGAAAAAATGCAATTTCAATGTGTTGAACATAAAAAAGAGGGCAGAAGAAGAAAGACTCAAAAAAGAGAGGAAAATATTTTAATTAAAAAAGGAAATTTTCTTTAAAAAGATGTCTTTTGGTCTCATTATTTAAAAGAAACTATTCTGGAACTGGAACCAACCGTTCCTTCTTTCTATCACTCTGAACCAATCCCAGAATGGAACAAGTTTGAAAATTTAAGGTCAGAACCAGAACTTCCCAGTTCTGGTTAGATTACAAATTTAGTACTTAGTTGAGATGTTTAATGAAATGAAAATCATCACATTTTAATACACCATAATTTTCATAACTAAATTTGTAATTTGCAAAAGAGATACAGCCATATGCAGGGGCGGATCCAAAGGCAATGGGGGTAATCGCCCATCCCTTGGAAGACCCAATAGCTCTCTACTGAGTGCATTCTGAAATTTATTCCGCACAACATTCCCTGTTTCTACACTGAAGATTAAGACTGTATGACAAGGGAAAGATAGATTCTGATGGGATAGAGATTTTCAAAATGTATGGTCGTCGGCAGAGACAGAATCAAGAGGGAGAGGGGCAATTGGGGCGATCGCCCTCCCCCCCTGGTAAGTTTCTGGATCCACCCCTGTCCATATGTGATTAATGTTCCAAACTTGTTTTCATTTGAATTATGCCATTAGCTGCAGATTTCAAATATTCACAACAGGTTAACTTAGTTACATACAAAGTTTTCATTCAAGCAATTTCACAAAAGCCATAAAAATTGAAATATATTTAAGTATTTAGTCTACATTACAATAAAATTATTACAAAAAAACTTGATGCATTCAATAAATTGATTAAAATTATGCTTAACAAGAAAGTATATCTCAGTTTGATTCATAAGGTAAGAAATACAATAATTGTTGACTGGCATTAAGTTTTAAATTTTGGGAGTTCTTCCATATTTGATACAATGGACATCAATGCAGAATATTGTATGTTGTTAGTATGTGCAAATGTAATTAAGCATTCTTAGAGTTAGAGAATGTATCATGATTATACCAAAAAATGTTCATAAAACTTTTGACGGAATTAAGAGGCATATTTATAGTGTTGTTCTCTTAGTTTTTCATGTTAAAACATTTCTTTTTTGCAATAATAATGTACAAACAGTTTTGGAATTAATGGTGGAAAGTGGCATACCATCTAAGAAAAAACCGTGTGCCTTCTTTAAATTTTTAATTCCTAAGTCTGACAGTGAACTTAGGTTAATCAATGACATTTCTCCTTGGACAGGTCACTACAACTTCCCTAAGTTTTGTCTCTTTGATGCTGCTAAATACCATAGTACAAACTCCAGAATACAGTGATCTTATCAAAATTGACCATAGACATGGTTTCTTTCAACTTCCTCTTGCCAAAAGTTGGTCGAGATCTTACAGGGTGAATGCCAGTAATGTGTATTATACAATGAATAGGTTACCCATGGGCCATACCATGTCTCCCTACATTATGCAGAAATGGGCAAAGTGTGTGGTTAAAGAAGTACAAAGTAGTTTTGAGGTGAAATTTATTCCATGCCTTGATTATTGGTTTATATACAGTGTTAATATTAAAGTTGAGGATATATTGTATTATTTGTCTAATGATTTAGAAATAACAGTTAATTTATATCAATTTATTCTTCAGTCAACTAAATGATTAACATATTTGGGTGTAATTATTGATGCAAGAGAGTTATCATTTAAATTCATGAATGAGTCTAGAAATAGATTAATTGGTTAATAAATTGTGTGCCTATTGCTAGTATAAAAGATTGCCAGTGAATTGCTGGCTACATGCCATGGATTTGTTATTTAAAAAAGCTGTCAATGTTAATGATGAAAGATGTTTTTGCAGGAGATAACTCTTGGATCAAATTTGTTTTTAATATGATTAATATATATAATGAGTTTAAATTTAATCAGACTTGTGTAAACTTAAAGTCTTAAACTGATGGTACAGAGGATTCATTGGGTGTTGTAATACCTAGTAAAATTGTAACCAAAGCCCTTTATGTACTAGACATTTGTGCATTATATTGGCTAAAGGATTAGCAGTTTTTATAGGTTTATATATTATTTTAGAAGTTTTAGAAAATGAAAATGTTAAGGAAGGTTTATTAATAGAGATACACAGATAATCTCCTGGTTATGTATTCATTCTGCAAAGAAAAAGGGAGAATACAGGCATCCCTCACTTAGAGCTCCTAATTGGTTCCTGAAAAATAGAGCACTAACTGAAACCACATTAAGTGAGGGAATTTTTCTCATAAAAACTTGTTTAAATTGATTTAATCCACACTTCCAATTTACTCTCAATGCTAATAAATTCACAATATAAGGCATATTTTCGTTCTTAAATCAACAATACAATTAAAATACCGTATTTACCTGAATCCAACATGACCCAGAATCTAAGACTTTTAGCAGACTGTCAAAATATCAGAAAAGATTTTATGACCTATTTCTCATTGACTGCATTTGGTGTATATTTCAAACACACGAATTCAGTATAGGTGTACTAGTTCGTTCATTAATTGAAATGATTTGTTGTAAATTTTTGTCTAAAAAAATAATTTGTTAAATGTATATTTAAAATTAAGACTTTATTAATTGAATTCCGGATCATAAGTTTCAATTAAAATTTTCAATATACAAGCATTTTATCTTATGTTTCATTTGTTTAAAAAAACATCGATTAAATGCGTAACCATACTTCCTACGGTTATAACAACTCGTCGCGGTCAGTTCGTCGCGCGTCAACTCGTCGCACGAAAAATTCGTCGCGCATCAAAATATCGCGCGTCAATTCATCTCTCGACAAATTCGTCGTGAGACAAATTGAAAAGCGAGACACTTTTCCACAAAAAAAATTTCTTTACATTTCGATAATACCAGCATGAATCGCAATTCTCTTTACAAATTACGCGAGACACATTGGATGATGTATGGCCGAGGGTGACTCCCAACCTAACAAGTGTATCTCCCTGCTGTCATGGTATCTCGCCTTCAAACTTATCTCGCGACAAAATTGTCTCGCGACGAATTTGTCTAACGATGAATTGACGCGCGACGAGTTTGCCATGTGACGAATTGACACACCAGGAATTGAAGAGCGACGATTTGACGCACGATCAATTGACCGTGATATATTGGCGATATAGGACTTTGTACTCGAATTTAAGACTTATTGTAGACGTATTTAAGGTGTATTTTCTAAATTTTATTAAAAAGAAGGGGGGGGGGAAGGTACAACGAAATCTTAAGTAACATGAGGGGAGAGGGTCACCCAAATGCTGACAGTTGCTGACATGAGGCGATGGGGGATCAAAAACAGCTAAATATTTGCTGTCGTAATATTTGAACGGCCCCCTAGTGCAGTGTTTCTCAAACTGTGGGCCACGGCCCCCCAGGGGCCTGCAAAATTATTATGGATGCAAGATTCAATGACGAAAAATAAGGTTTTACGAATAATGAAAATTTTAGGAAAACGATGTGATAACAATTATTAATAGTTACATAAAATTTGCATTTACATTTGCTATAAAGTTTCTTATTTTTACTATTTTTAATTCAAAGTGGTCCGCATGATATTCAAGGGGGCCATGACAATGGAAAGTTTGAGAACCACTGCCTAGTGAGGAAATATAATCTATAAAATCTTATGTGCATCAGGGGCGGCTTGTGGTGTCAAAAAGAAGGGGGGCTTTACGTCAACCAAAATCTACTTAGATACCTATATATGAAAACAAAAACTTACTTCATGATGATATGGAGACCTAAAGTAGTGACTACCGGACCAACTGGTAATTGAAGTCAAGTCGTTATCCTTTACAGCCTGAACAGTATATGCAGAACTCATGCTTCACTTAACAAATATATACACACAATATACACAAATAAGCACAATAATCTTCCCTAGCTATATGTAACACCCAAGAAGTGTTGACATATGAGAAAATACATTGGCCTAAGAGCGAGAGATGTCTGAAGGCATATACTCGTAACCTATATCTTGCACTGTTTTTCATGCCAAGAAATGCCTCTTCTCAGCATTATAAAGCCATGTTTTAGAAGTCACAATTACATTTTTCGGGTTGCTAACGCGAGTATCAGATGCCTTAGTCAGTAGGATTTAAATGACTGGAGGCCCCCTACATCTCGCCCCTGCCCATAAATTTTCCGGTATGCCACTGGTGAAGAGGGTTTACATTTGTTTCTTTCGGGAATTTTATTTCTTGCTTATTGAGGAAAAGTGGGCAACTTTCCAATTGAACTAGCTGCACCTTCAGTGAACATGGGAAGGAAACCAACATACTCCAACCAACGTTACCCAATTCGAGGGGCAAAGGAGGCATGTGCCTTAGTGGTAGCATTTTAGTACCATTTCTCGTCACTCTCTCACCATCGTCAGCACAACCATCGCTTTTTTACCTTTTGCCTAGTTATGGAAACAGAACCAGAATTTTTCTTTGATAGAGAATGAAATTCTCATTTTGAATGCATATTTAGAAAATGTTCTTTTGGATTGAGATGACAACATTTTTCTATTTTAGCTCTCAAACTTTGAGAAAGGTAAATGTTCAAAATTAAGAAACATTAATTTCTCTAGCTGATGGCTAAGATTTCAAATTTATTTCAAATGTATGTATATTTTTCTGATCATGTTTGAAGCACAGACTAATACCACCAATATTATATACCAGGGGTGGTCAGACATCCTCAAAAATATTTAGAGCCACACTCAAGTGAGAACTAGCAAAAACTGTGATAATGGGTTGAAAATGAAACACAAGGAAAACTCATCATCATCATGCTTCTGTCTGAAGACAGGTTTTAACTGAATCGCTGCCTCCATTTCTCTCTCTCCCTAGAACCCTCTTTTATATCTCTATAAGTATTATATCCCTGCTTTATATTATCTAATATTCCTATTCTTTTTCTCCCTCTTCCTCTTCTTCCACTAATTTTTCCTTCAAAGATCGTCCTTTGTAAACACTGTCTTCTCAATATGTGCCCTATCCAATTTGCTTTTCTTTTCCTGATTGTTTTTATTAGCGTCCTTTCTTCTCCCACAATTTCTAATACTTCTTCATTTCTCTTCCTCTCTGTCCATTTCACTTTCATCATTCTTCTCCATACCCACATCTCAAAACTTTCTAAATATTTTTCCTCCTTTCTCCTTACCGTCCACGTCTCTGCACCATAAAGAGCTATGCTCCATATGTAGCATTTTGCTAATTTCTTCCTTGTTTCTAAATTTATTTTCTTGCTTGTGAGAATCTCCTTCTTCTCGTTAAATGCTGCTTTTGCCATTGCAATCCTACTTCTGATGTCCTGTGTACTACTTCCATCCTGTGCTAAAATACTGCCAAGTTATTTGAAACTACTTACTTGTTGCAATTTTTGGCCATTTACCATTATATTTAATTCTTTATGTTCCTTTGAAACCACCATGACTTTCGTTTTTTCTGTATTGATCTTCATTCCATATTGTCGGCCAACCTCCACTAGTCTGTCTGTCATCCTCTGAAGCTCTTTCTCGCCTTCTGCTATTAAGCCCTGATCATCTGCGTATTTAATGGTGGTAATACATTCACCTCCTATCTTAAATCCTTTCTCTTCCATCAACGCTTCTTCTGTTATTGTTTCTGCATAAATATTAAATATCGCTGGTGAAATAGGACAACCCTGCCTCACTCCCCTCCCTATTGAAGTACTTTCTGTTTCTTCTCCTTCAACCCTGACTCTAATCTTTTGATCAAAGTAAAGGTTTTTAAGCAGTCTTTTATCTTTCCAATCTATTCCTATTTTGTTTAAAATACCCAGCATTTTATCCCATTTCACTCGGTCAAAAGCTTTCTCCCAATCTACAAAACAAAAATACATACCTTTATTGACTTCTATCTATCTTCTATCATCATCCTCATACATCCTATAGCATCTCTAGTCCCCCTTCCTCTTCTAAAACCAAACTGATTATCTTGCAGCTCCTTTTCTATTTTACATTCAATTCTTTTGGTTATTATTCTGGTTAGAACTTTAGCTGTATGAGAAATTAAACTAATAGTTCTGTAATCCTTGCAACATTTTGCATTGTTCTTTTTCTCCAGTGGTACCATCACAACATCTAAAAAATCTTCAGGCCATATGCCAGTATCATATACTTGGTTAAAAAATTTTGTGAGTTGCTTAACCCCAAAACCTTAAGAACGTCCACGGGTATATCATCACTCCCAACAGCCTTCCTTCTTTTCATGTCATCAATTGCTCTTTTAACTTCAGACTCGAGAATACTTGGTCCTAGCTGATCTTCTTCCACATCCTCTTTTTCATTTAATTCAATATTTCTTGGCTTTCCTTCTTTGTCATACAGAACCTCAATGTATTCTTTCCAGACATTCTTTACATTGTCTGGCTTCGATACTATTTTACCACTTTTATTCATGATTCCTTTATGTCCTATCTTTCTTGCTTTTTTCTTGAATAGTTCCCTTGCTTTGCTATACATGAGGTCTGTTCTACAAATTCTTTCACATTCGACAATCTCCTCGCATTTCTCATTTATCCACTGTTCTCTGGCTTTATCTGTTTCCCTTCTTAAAGCATTATTGAACTCCTTGTACTTTCTTTGGCCTTCTTCAGTGTTTATGTTCTTCCACTTTCTCCGCTCTTCCATTTTTTGCAGCATGGCTGCTGTGATCCAGGGTTTTTTGATTCTTTCACCCGTTACCTTTCCTACCTTCTTTTCCATTACATCTTTAATGTTGCTATGGATGTATCTCCACTCCTCATCTACATTCTTCCTATTTTCTTCAGCTCTCTCCCCCAACCTTTGCAGCGAACTATAATTTTCGGTGCAAAAACATCCACTGATGTGCTAAGTGCTAATGACAAACTATAAATAGAACATAGAAATATAGACATATAACAATCCAACAGTTGAATTTGAATAGATTTAAGTAATACCACAAAACAAAATACACCTTGTAGGTGAAGGCGATTCGAAACGAAACTTAGTTAATGTCAGTTAAATCACATCCAATAGTTACTGTCACTCTTCCGGCTCCCGGTAGGTCAATGTCCACTCCACACAATGTTTTCTGCCGGATAGTATGAACTCGAGAGTGGGACACCTGCGTCGACTTCACTCGTTGCTCTGCTGTGCGTCTCGTCGCTCGGAAGGCCACTATCGGAATGGACTGTCACGTGACGCCGGTGGTGAAGGAGGGAGGTAATGACGTCAGGCGGGTAATTCGAAATGGTTGAATTATTCCCGGTGATTGGTCGCTTTTCCACTGTAGTTCCTCTAAGTTCCATTTCTTGTTAACTCTTTTGTTTCTCTTAACACTCTTCAGTCTACATTGTATATTTGCCAACAAAAGGTTGTGGTCAGAATCACTATCTGCCCCTGGTAGTGTTTTCACATTTTTAATGCTATTTCTAAATCTTTCATTGACTAGTATGTAATCTATCTGGTATCGTCTCTGGTCTCCTGGGCTTCTCCATGTGTAAAGTCTCCGCTGGTGATGCTTAAACCATGTATTAGTTACAATTAATCTATTTCTATGGCAGAATTCCACAAGTTTATCCCCTCTTTCATTTCTCTTCCCTAATCCATATTTTCCCACTATGTTATCTTCCTGTCCCTCTCCGACTACACTGTTCCAATCTCCCATTACTATGGTGGTGATCCTTCCTTTTCCCTCCTCCTCCAATATCTCCATAATCTGTTCATACATTTCATCTACTCCGTCGTCGCCAGCATTAGTTGTTGGCATATACACTTGAATTATAAGCATTTCCACTGGCTCCATCTGAAGTTTTACGGCTATTAATCTATCATTAACTGTCACTACCTTGCTAATTCTTTCAGCTATCTCTTTTCTCATTATAATCCCCACTCCCCTTTCCTCTCCTCCCGAGTAAATAATCTTAAATTCGTCTGAATTTATCTCGCCTTCTCCTTCCCACCGAACTTCACTAAGACCTACTATACCTACATTATTCCTTCTCATTTCCCTTTTTAAGTTCTCTAGTTTACCCCCTGAATTCATAGTCCTAACATTCCATGTGCCTATTTTTAATTTCTCACTACTTGCTTTCTTATTAATGTTACATTTCCTCTGTGCATCCCCTAGGGTAGTCCCCACCCGGAGATCCGATTGGGGGACTATTTTACCTCCGGAAAGGAAAACTAAGGAAAGAAATTAGCAAAGAACTTGTTTATTCTTTAAAAATAAGTTGCATATATTCGATGCATATTTAAACATGCCTTCGGGAGGTTAAGATAAAATTGATTCAGGGTAAAGATGGATAACATTCCCCCGCGAGCTGCACATTGGGTACAAAAGAGCTGCATACGGCTCGCAAGCAGCACTTTGGCCATATCTGTTATATACACTGAGTCGAGGGCTCCAAGATTCTGGCCTGAGTCATGGAAATCTATTGCATTATATGAAAATCCAAAATGCTGTCCTAGATCACAACACATAGCTACAGATTGGCAGTGAAATAATAATAACAATAATAATGCTGCCCTTAAAGCATGCCACTTTCAAATTAACCTCATGCCATGGCCATGCCAAGATGTCTTGTTGCACCAGAAAAATTAAATCTGCTGATGGGCTTCACATTTGAAAAGTATTTTTGTTTTCTCCATGTAAATATGGCTCATTGCAAAAATTACTGTTAATTTAAACATTTTTGATATGACTCACCTTCAGCTCCAGATTGTGATTGGTGACCTCTTGACATTTCATTCAAAAGTGAGGAATATTCTCCACCATCTAATTTGCCCAGTTCAGCAGGAGTTCCATATTCAAGTATGACTCCATCCTTTAGCACTATAAGCATGTCACAGCCATCAAGTGCCATGGTATTGTGAGAAGCCATTATTATTGTCTTTCCAGACAGAATTGCATTTGGGCCATGGATGCAATTGTGGAATATGTAAGATGCAACACTAGCGTCCACAGCACTCAAGGTGTCATCCAAAAGGTAAATATCACGGTTAGAATATACTGCACGTGCAAGGTTGACCCTCTGTTTCTGGCCTCCGCTTGATGATGAAAAATTATCAAATATTTGCGAAATTGGAGTTGCTTCACTATTTATGACAACTAAGAAAACCAGAGCCTAAATTGTTAATAAGCTCACCTGAGGTTAAATCCATTTTGTCCAACATCTGTCATATCACCATTTGAAAGCAGCTCAAGATCTCTTCTAAGGCCACAAGCAATGATTGTTGCATTGTACCTATGTTTATGATAACAAGTTGAAATATAAATGTCAAATTAAATATCAATTTACTAATTATTGAGTCATTGTATTATGATACAATAGAAATATACAATTCAGTTGCATGGTGTGATCTTTACAGGAGTAAAAAAATTAAGGATTACTTACCAAATCACAACAAACATTTTTTGTCATGATCCAATTCATGGTGCGTTAATTCATCATGCATCAATACATCGCATGGCAAACTCACCACATATCAATACATCACTAGGCAAATTCTTCACGTGACAATTTCATTGCATGACAAATTCGTTGTGAGACAAATTTGAAGGCAAGACACCATGACTGGTGTATGGCAGGAGGATATACTTTTGGTTGGACATTGCCCCTTGCCATACATCATCCAATGTGTCTCGCATAATTCTGGTATTATCGAAATATTAAAAAAAATATTTTATGGAAAAGTTTCTTCCCCTGCTGTTCACCAGTCATGGTATATTGTGAAAAAATTGTCGAGAGATGAATTGATGCATGATGAGTTTGTTGTGTGATGTATTGATGTGCGTTGAATTTTTTGTGAAGAATTGATGGGCGATGAATTGACCGCGACGAGTTGTCATAGAGCTCTAGGAAGTATGATTATGCACTTAATCGATGTTTTTAAACAAATGAAACGTGATAAAATAATTGTCCCTACTGAAATTTTTCATTGCAAACTAACGATCTGAAATTCAATTAATAGTCTTATTTTTTTGTTTTGCTTGTTTTTCAAACAAAAATTTGAAACAAACCATTTAAATTAATAAATGAACTAGTATACCTAAACTGTATACATGTGTTCGAAATGCACACCAAATACTGGAGTGAGAAATAATTAGGTCATAAAATCTTTTTTCCTGTTTTGACAGTCTGCTTAAAGTAGGGTCTTAGATTCGAGGTCGTCTTGGATTCAGGTAAATACGTTACCTACTCTTATCTTATCTTAATTCTTTTAAAATTTTAATTTTTGAATTTATAATTATTGACATTAGAAACACCAATAGCATTAGATTTTTATAGTAAACACAAATGATTGATAAATTAGGCATTAAATGAATTAACTAACCTTTGCTCATTGAAAGGAAGACCAAAAAGGATATTTTCTCGAAGAGTCTCCTTAAAAATCCAAGCCTGCTGAGTGACATATGCAACTGTGCCATCCTTCTTCATTTTTCCACTTAAAAGTTTCAGCTAAAAGCAATGAACATTATGAAAAAAAACATTTCAAATGAAATATATAACAGATGCAAATTTTACTTAATCAGGCTATTTTAAAAAATCTTTTCAAAAACATGAGTATGTCTTAAAGTAGAGCACTGATGGTGTACTAGTTAATGTATTGGCTTATCATTACTTAATCCCAGGGCTTGATCCCTGTAAATGTTGCTTTTTCAAGTGGCCAGAAATACTTTAAGTGTAGTATAGAGGCAAAAGCTGGGATGGGTTTATATCAAACTAGCTGAGACCCATGCAATAATTGCACAGAGTTTTTGCGATTAATTAATGAACAATTAATTATATAAAAATGAATTGTTGTAACCACTTCCATATAGTTAATATATTTATTTGCATGAAAATTATGATACTAAAGTTCTGCCATATGAACCACCCACCTTAAATGGCAAAAATCTTAATAGTTTCTTATAGGTCTCAAAAGGTTAAGCTCTCATGTTAATTTTCAATTAATTATTGTTCTTCATGTGTGTTTCTGAGTGTAAGCTAAGAGCAAATGCACTGAAAACACCAAGGACAACAACGCCAGTAACCTCCTTTTGAAATGTGAAAAATTAGGAAAAATTCTACTACAAACTTAAAATTTGAGTTAATTCGAATAATAATTAATAATTATTAGATAAGTAAATAGATAACAAGAATAAGAATCTATATTCTTTTCTGCATAAAATAGTGCAAATTGCTAGTTTCAATTTATTGTGTAGCATGCACAGATCCATAACTAATTCTCAATTGGGCTACAATATTTTTAATTCTAACATGCTTGTTCTCATAGATCATTGCTTCCAAATTCGTCAGTGGTTGATGACCTGGGGGGTCCTGGTTGCCTGTCACCAGCAACACCTGTTGGGCCATTTTAAAAACTTTCTATTCACTCATACATTTTCTGCTATCATACAGCTGTCACCATAATGAGCTGACATTCTTCAGTAAACATCAGCCACTTTTAAAACTTTTGCCTATAAAAATCTCGTAATACTATGTTGCTCTTCCTTGGTGCATGCAGGTAATGTGCTAGCTGTCTTGATATATGGCCTACTAATATACGGTGACCATATGCCCCGTTTTTTAGTTAAGTGTCCCGTTGTACCGATTAAGTTAAAACGGGATGCCAATTGTCCCATTTTTCTGAGAGTGCCATTTAATATAAAAAGTTACACAAAAAATTCATCAAATTAAAAAGCAAATTAATTTGTTGTTCATCCACCTATATTTCAGGATTGTTAAGCTAAATTTCTATTTAACCCCAGTTGGGATTATGCTTTTAAACAACTTGTTTCATTGAATTAAAATTTACGTGTCGGCCTTTTTTAAGAAAGTTTGAATTATAATTAAAATAACTCTAATATTTGAATATTGGCTAAATATTTATTCTAACAGAGCATCTTCTTGCATCTTTTACAAGTGGCGCCTATGACACATGCCACCTTCACCAACACTTAATTAGGCACTTTATGAAAACATGGATGCTTACCTCACCAACTAAAGCTGAAAGAAGAGAGCTTTTCCCTGAACCAACGCCTCCACAAATACCCAAAAGGATTCCTCGTTTTACTCTTAAATTCAGACCAAAAAGTACTGTTGCTAAGACTTGAGAGTTATCCTGAGAAATAGTAATATGGGCATGCTTTTTCTTTCCTAAATTTCAATTAGAATAAAATGGAAAAGGGTAACTGATACAAACTTTGAAATATTTTCGCAAATATTCACAATCAACTTTGAAAATTTGACCAAGTGGGAATGAAAACCATAAAAAGCAAGTTTAACACAAAAAAATTATATTTACAAAAAATGGTTTGAATAAGATATATTTTTCAATAAAAATGAACTTTAGTCTATAAATTTTCACTTAATAATTCATATGCATCCTACTCATACCTTTACGTTTCATCTTCTTCAGTTCAGCTTGAGGCACCTCCCAGGCAAAAGTTGTGTTTGTTAGCTCCAGAGCAAATGTGTATTCAGTAGCAGATTTGTCAAGTTGCGTTTCAAATTCTGGATATTGCAAGTATTCCTATTGGATATTTACAGGTAAGTAAAGTCAGAGATTAGGATATCCTTTTAAAAACATAATATTTAATTAAAATATGAATCGGGCATAAAATAATGCAATTAACATATTGAAATATGTTTTTCAGAAAATATTCTAGACACAGGATCTTTATAAATTCCTTGCATGGATGTCTGCTGGAACATTTTCAGGGGGAGGGGGCAAGGGGATAGGCAAGCTCCCACAGTCGGGTTTGGCAGGATTAATATTTTAGTGGTTTGTTTCAAACATATTGCAGGGGGGCCCCACCTGCTTGCCTGACCACAGAAAAATGACCATGTTATTCCCCTGACCTAACCAGACATCATTGGTCCTTGACACAGGCCTGACACCGCCCCCCTCCCCCCTTGTCCCCCTCACTGTGGAGGCTCATGAGTTCTTGTGCACTTTTAAACTTTAATAACACTGAATTTACAAAAGATAGAATAAATCTGTAAATGGCATTTTAAAGTATAAATAATAGATATTTATTTCAGATAACTGGTCAAAAATGGTGAAGGTAGAGGAATGCTATATGCTATGGCTAACAAAGTTCAAGTACAAAACAACCATAAAAAGAAAATGTATTGCTCATCACAAGAAATTCACACTCTACAGGAACTCAATTTCCAATTTAAGAAGTTATAAGAAAACAGGTCAGTGAATGACAAACCATGATTGGAAAAAAAGAGTGTAGAAAAACCATACCCAAGGAGTTCATTAAAGTAGCTGAAATATTCATCCAACAATCAAGATTGCATTAAACTCAAATTCTGTGAATGCCCATAAAAGTCTCAAATGATATTCAAAGGTTGGACTTCTGTCAGCATTTCAATTCCAAAAAAACCCTGGGTTTCTTGGTGAATTGACAAAGGCTGCAGAGTTAGAGCCTAGTGAAAGCTGGCAGTGTGTTGCTGTCTTTAGAAAATATGGCTGCAGGATCACCCTGCACATTTCCCTGTAGACTAGGCTCACCACAGGAAAGAATGTGTGATAAAGGTGAAAACTGTCCACTTTTTACTTTCTCCATACGTAGTATAGGGGAAAGTATTGTTTTCATGAAAAAAATTGATTTTGAGATTTCAATGGAAGTACACATTTTAAGGTCCCCTTAACACGTTTTGACCATTTTCTCAATGATGTCTGTGTGTGTGTGAGTGTGTGTGTATGTGAGTTTTTTTGTGGGTGCTCTAACTCAAAAACTATTAATCAGATCAACGTGAAATTTTATATTTAACATTTTTATAAAAGTCACAAGAACTGATTAGTTTTTGCAGGGCTGGTGCAAGGCAGTTTGGCACCCTAGGAAAACTTTTTTTTGGTGCCCTACTCCAATCTAAACGATAGTAAAAATCTAATAGATGAAAATTATTTTTAATAGTAATTACACAATGATGTCTATAAGCACTGGTATTACTTAAATATAATATTAATAAAAGATCATTTTTTATTATTAAATAATTTTTTCATAATTACTAAAAACAATGTTTTTCCGCATTAAAAAAGCTTCATGGTTAGTAATTGCAGTAAAAATGAGCATTAAGAAGAATATTTTTAGTAGGAGATTAAGCAAATCATAACTTTAGGCTTGTAAGTTAGTTGGTATGTTAACATCTTCAAGAATCACATTCTCCAAATCTTCCTCAGGCCGCTAGTTTAAACTTCTTATAGTTTTAGGATTGAGGTAGAGCCAGAAGCGAATCCTCCATGGAAGCATTACATCCAAAGTAAAAATTAAAATAATAACCATAAGAATGACTCATTCACAAGTGTAATTTTAGAAGCACACCTTCAGGTAAACCCTGCGACTGCGCGACATTTTAAAACTCCACCTTGACAGCTGGCACCAAACAATGGCTGAAAATAACACTAATAGCATACTAGGAAGCAAGAATATTATTGCGTACACCTCAATGAGCCATTTGCTGTAGTAAACGAGCAGAGACTAGGCATCTGGTCTAGTTATATTACAGTATTAAGTCGCAATTCTGACATTTCACGTGCTTATAGAAGTGTTTGTGTTATAGTAGTGCATTAACAGATATTATTTCTAAACATTTTGGATCAGATAGGAGGAATTTCATGGTTTTTCTCCGTGTAATAAAGTACAGAGTGGAAGCAATTTTAAAATTGCAAACATGAGTGAACTGAGTGCCTCAAATGCTTTTGTTGTGCTTTCAAGCAGCTCTGGTGAGGTTTCATGTTGTGCAGTGTGTAATTTATTAACAAAAAGTTTTTCATCGAACAATTTTCAGGCAAAGAGCGAAATTATCCAAACAGGTAGGTCAAAACCTTGCCTAAATTTAAATATAAAAATTAAATCATGCAAAAAACATTTCAATGTAAATATTTATAACATTGTTGAATGGTTGACTGGATGTGAGAGTGAAGCAAAATTATTTTGTTGTCCGTGCTTACTTTTTTCAAACGAAAAAATGTTTGGACTAAAACGGGATTAACTGATTTAAATAATCTTCATAAGGTAATAAAGAGACATTCGATAAGTAAAGGACATTTACAGTCAGTTCTTCAAGAAAAAACATGGAAGAACTCAAATAGAACATGTTTTAAATAAGCAGTTGGAAATTACTCATCGCCAGCATAACAAAGCAGTAAAGAAAAATTGGGAAATGTTAAAAAGGCTTATTGATATTGTTTGTTTTTTGGGAGAACATGAACTTGGATTTCTTGGTCATGACGAATCCAGTGACTCTGTAAATAAACATAATTATGTGGACTTGGTCAAATTGGTTGCTAAATATGACGAAACTTTGGGAAACCATTCGAGACATTCCAGTGTTTCACGGCATGTTCAGTGCAATACAGAATGATTTAATTTCTTGGGTTGCTCAAGTCGCACTGAAAAAAATTAAACAAGATGCATTCGACTCCCTCAAGAATAGTTATGGAAATTATTTCGACATAGCTGCTTTGCGGTCTGAACTTTCGGTTGTATATCAAATAGAAGATACTGATAAAAACAGGGTTAGCGATTTATATCATTTCATTAAAGAAAACAGTTTAGACAAAGCTTACTCTCAAGTGGCAAAATTATGTGAATTAATATTGGCAATACCTGCGACCAGTGCCTCAACTGAATGGAGCTTTTCAGCTCTCAAATATATCAAAACATGCAGAATTAGCAAAGAAGGAATTGGGAATTCTTCTGCATTTAAAATAACAAGGTAAGATCTGATTTTCATAATTAATTGCTTCCGTATCAAAAAATCTCAGAATTCGCCACTGGGTAGTGCACAGCATTAAAGAGGAATTGAAATCATTTTAAATATAAAGGTAAAATAATGCAAATACAAGTGAAAAATATAACAAAATGAATCAATAAAAGATGAAAGATAAGTATACATTACTTAAAAAAAAATAATACAGACACATATATAGTGCCGTGAAATCAAAACATTGGCTCTTCATGGTGCCCCTCAATCTCTGGTGCCCGAGGCCTGTTTTGCTACTCTGTTCCGCCGGCCCTGAGTTTTTGGTAAGATTCGGTAAACCGGACCCTTGTCACTTATCTGTTATTTTGAAATATTTGCTTAAATATTTGATATATGTAAAATGTACTGGAATAAAAGTTGTAGGAAATGTAATTTTCTATAACCTTTGTTTGAAACATTTTCCCATATAATGCAGTTTTTAAGAGATATCTTTAAAACTAAATATTTTAGCTTTAGTTACATCAGTGTTTCCCAAACTTTTTCGAGCCACCGCCCCCTTGGATCCATAAACCTGTACTCAACGCCCCCCAATCGGTAGCTTTAAAATAATAATCAAAATCATAAAACAAAATAACCAAATGAGGAACATTGAAATGATTAAATTAAAAAAAATGACTAATCAAATGTTTATTTAGAATCCAATAGATGTATAGTTTTCATATCATATTTATGCAAAAGACTTAATACACAATAAAAGGAACTTAGGTGAGAATATACTTTTTACATAAAAATAAATTATCAAAACAAATAATTTTAAGAAAGCTTTTTTTAGAAGTTTACATGTCATTTTTTTACTTAAATTAAGCAATTACATAACATGAACATTTTCAATTTATGAAAATAGAATAACCAATCATGTTTTGTTAAAATTAGTTAAACAATTAAGTGACTATTGATTATAGTTTTTCATGGTCTAGAAGTCATTTAAGGAGATTCTATTGCCTAATTTAATAACATATTTCCATCAAATAAAATTTTAATGGGATGGATGGGCTTGATGACCTGATACCAGTTTTCCAACGTCCGGTTTAATGTCACTTAGCAGGAGTCTTAAATCACCGCTTTCACAAACCTGAAGTCTGTTTCTCTGCTTGGAAATAAGCTGAATGACTGCACTAAAACCACGTTCCACCAAATATGAAGTCGGAAATGCAAGAAGGAGTTTTTTAACCACCATCCATAATGCAGGATAACGATCGGAAACCTCCTTCTGTAACCAAAACTCTTGATAATTTATCTTAAACTTTGGTTTCAATTCAACGTCATTTTGTAGTCCAATTAATTCTTCCTCTAATACTCCAACTTCCTCAATATCTACAAACGGATTTATCACCCAGTCTGGAATTTCCAACAAAAGAAGATCCTCAAATCGCTGCATCATATTTTTATGCAAGGTGGCTAAATGGTCACAAAAGACTCTCAAATCATCATCACCTATACCAGCTTGCTCTTCTAGCTTAAGCAGGGAAGGAAATTGATAAAGCTCGCGGCGACCTATGTTGCGCTTAAATAAAAGCAACTTGGAAATAAACACAGTCACCACAGATTTTGCCTTTATAAGGTTTGTATCATTTCCCTGCAATTGTAAATTTATTTCATTGAACTTTGCAAATAGTTCAGACAAAAATGCAACGTCACTCCTAATCTCTTTAAGGTTGTCGCTGAGAAAAGCATCTTTCTCCTCAAAAAACTGCACGACAGTGTCAAAAAGATTATAGAAGCGCCTTATACAATTGCCTTTTGATAGCCAACGAACTTCCGTGTGTAGTAACAAACGTTTAAAATCTTAGTCGTTCTCATCACACAACTCTCGAAAGAGTCGATCATTAAGAGCATGGGCTTTGATTTTGTTAACTGCTGTAATTACAATGTTTAAGGACTTGTGAAGGCGATCACTCAGTATTTTGGCCACTAGATGTTGTCGGTGAATGACACAATGAATAGCAAAAACATTTGGTACATATTTTCTCAAGTATGCAATACAACCATGGTGACGACCAGTCATTGACGGAGCTCCGTCTGTCGCAACAGCAAGTATGTTAGAAAGTAGAATTTTTTTGTCCATGAAGAACTGCTCTACAATACGAAATATTGACTTCCCTTTAGTGTCAGCTTCTAATTGCCTTGCAAACAACAACTCTTGAGATAGATTTTCATCTTTAATAAAGCGTACGTAAGCTAGAAGCACAGATTCATTACCTGGCAAAGTTGACTCGTCCAACTGTAATGCAAATTCTGTTGTTCTCAGGATGCTGCACAATATATCTTCCACATTTTCAGCCATTTCATCTATTCGTCGTTGAACTGAAGTGTTGCTTAGGGGAATAATTTTTATTGTATCATATGGTGGCTTATGCAGAACAGTACTCAGGACTTCACTTACTGCTGGTAAGATGAGTTCTTCACCAATTGTATGTGGCTTTCCAGATTTGGCAATTAATGGTGAAATATTGTATGATGCACGCAAACCATCAGTGATTTGTTTTGAAGCATTACACAACATACTTGAAAGTGTTGGACGATTTTGCACTCTGTCACGAAGTGACTGAAAAAATGTTAGTCTTTTCTGTCTTGTCAGGATGTGCCTTCCTAAAATGGTCAATTAGTCTGGAAGGTTTCATCGCCTCATTTGAAAACACCCTTTCGCATAGTAAGCACATAGGCATGTGCTTGTTTATAGGTGACTCTATAAATCCGTACTTAAGATAATCCACATTATACTGTCTACATTTCTTCTTTGATGAGTCATTTCCTGCCATTCTGTTTCTACAATAAAGGTTTAAATATTAAATTTTGTTAAAATAAAATTTAATATATATTAACTAAATAGAATACACGTATGAGTTAATGATAAGACGTGGATTCAATCTTTAAGTGGTTGCTTTTTAAAATAAAATTACTAATAACCATATGAAAAACATCAAAACAAAATATTTATGTGCTTGCGGCATAATTTCAAACATATATAAGCAAGGCTGAATATATGTATTTGTTCTGCATACCTGGTATAAAACAGGATTTATATACATGTTATTTCGCTCTTGAACGGTAGTAGTTTTACTTCGGGTAAACTGAAAATATTAATACAGTTTATTTATTTTATATAAATATTGTACATTTCATATACAAATGCAATACATTTATCACGCGAGCGCGAATTCGAAAATGGTGCGTAGGGAGTTTGTGCCAGAGGTCTGCACATGCACCTTTGCCGTCTTTCATAGAGAAACCAAACACTCGGCTGCAAAGTAAGCTCCTCTCGAATTCGATTTATAATACTGGTCTAGTCAGTTGAGGGTGAAATAATATTTCTTTGGCTCCTATTCTGTCGTTATGAATCATATTAGTCCATGCAATTCCCTAAATTGTATTCATAAGAAAGGCAGTTCAAGGGACTGTTGCGGTGAAATTGGCTTTGATTCAATTTTTGGATACTTGTGTGTACGTTGGTTCAACTAAAGTTTATTCCATAGCAAGGCCACCTTTTCATTTGATGATATATTATTAAGAGGAATTTTGTGAAGAAGTATGTTTACTACTCAATTTACTCGTGAAGGCGAAATATTTCCAAAGTTTTCTTTTTATTCAAAGAATTATTGTGAATATTACCCATTGTTTGAAAAAAGCTATGCTTCAAGAAAATGCACAATGTCAGCAAAACCGTGACTTAGATCAGTGAACCGGGAATTTATTTAATTGATATCTAGCCGGCAAAGGGAAAGTTCCATCGTATATATACGAAGTATGAGAGAAAAGGTCCTCTTTTTGAACTATCTATTACCATTTCATGAAAACATAAAAACATAAACAATATACTGGCCGTTTATTTTCGTAATATACTTCGCCATCATAAAATAATACAAAAAATTATATAATAGTACTATAACAAGAATGATATCATGCGATGAATGAAAAATAACTTACCAATACAGCCTTGATAATATCGTTGGAACCGAATTGTTTGGAAAATGATTATCCAGGTAAATATTTGATGTAAAACCACCGAATCTAATTATCAGATGAGCTGATTCCTCTCCGGATTCACACCCGTTTTATTCACACTTAACCTTACTGCCGAAGTACTCAGTGTCGTGAAGTTGTGCCAACGATAGACCAAATGAGATTAAACCCCTTCAAAAGTTTCCCTTGTGCGAGAAAGGCTTGGAAATATTTTTCAACCGTTCCTACTTTAAAATGTAAGGAAACAAATGGTTTAAATTACTTCCAGATGCGGGAAACAATGTAAACTTTAAAAACGAAGCTTTAAAACGGAGACAAAAGGAAGGTTACCGAGCCTTCGCAAATGTCACATTGTCAGGACCCTCCGGCGCCCCCCTGCCGCCCCCTTGCCTCTTTTCGCCCCCATAGACTAGAGCACCGCCCCACAGGGGGCGGTAGCGCCCACTTTGGGAACCACTGAGTTACATCTTAGTAACGCTCCTTTATAGTTTCTTAATTGTTGGAGCTTTGTGGCTATATCTAATATCAGAAGGCTATAGTTTAAGTTTATTTCTGTTCTTTTTAAAGTCTTTAAATTTTTCTCTGTTCCTTAAAATATTTCTATCATGCAACCCAGGAGTTCCCAAACTACAGCCCGCGGGCCACATCCGGCCCACCTTATCAGCAAGAGTATTCATTAGATATCATTTATGATGTCTAAACAACATTTTCCGAGTACTTGGTTAAAATCTAATTTTAATAAAAGAGAATTGCATGTTACAGAATCGAAAAAATTCTCAAAACTTGCTATTTGAAATTTTCACAAGGCCCGATCAGTAATTTGAAATGCCGTATGTGGCCCACACAGTGAATCATGAAGCCTCATGTGCCCCTTTCAGTAAAAAGTTTGGTGACCCCTGATGTAACCTATTTGGAATTTATAGAAATAATACAGGAATGGAGAAAGTCATGTGGTGTGCAATTCTTACCTCTTCCTCCCACCAGTCCCTCTTTATCAACCTTTTTGCCAATCCTCCGCTCCTCTCCTTCCGCCGGCCCCCAAATTTGGGAAATATCTTGTGGAGGAAGGAACTTCCCACTTCTACCACGCCTCTTGCAATAGGGTCTCACCCCTGCGGCAAACCTCGCTGCCTCACTTGCCCTATCCACCTATCCTCATCTTCTTTCTCGAGTCCCTCCACCAATATCACCTACCCCATCACCTCTAGAAGCAACTGCACCACCCGAAACGTCATTTACCTCCTTACCTGCACTCTTTGTCCCGCGTTTTATGTAGGCCTCACCAGCAATCCGTTAAATATCCACATGAACGGTCACCGGAACAGCGTCTCTCTCAGACGCCCTCTCCCAGTTGCATTACACGCCAATGCCCACAATGTCCCCTTCAATAGTTGCTACATTGTAAGGGTTATTTGCGCCTTACCCAATGGCACTCCTGCCCCCCTTCTCCGACACTTGGAACTTGCACACATACATCTTCTTGACTCTTTCTCTCCGCCTGGCCTCAACCTCCGCTAACCCTATTAGCCCCCTTACAATGTCTCCTTGTTACTTTGTAACTATTCGCACTCTACCTCATCACACTCCCTCCTTATTGGCTATCCACCCTTCCTACTCCCCGCCTCCTCCGATCATCAACCTCCTCACATCACTCTGTCATTCCCCGCTCAGTGCGTCACTCTCATTTACTCTACTGCTGAAAAAGGGCATAGGCCCGATAAGCTTGCGTGATTTTTGTTTTTGTGTTCGTGTGTTCAACGTGTCTCTTCGACGCCCCCAGCAGCCTGCCAACTTGGTCTCCGACTTGGTAAGTGTCCGCTGGGCTTCCCTCAACACCTTGTTGCCACCCTCATCACTACCTTTTCTTTTCCTTTAGTTAATATATATACCGTCCTTTTTTCTCCTTTTTTGTCTATATCTTTACGTTTCTTTCCTGTCGTCTTTTCCTCTTATCTTTCTCTTCCACCATGGAACTGACCCGTCTCCGTTATCATCTCCGTAGACACATTACCCTCAACTGCCAGATTGAATTCCTCAACTCCTGCCTTGCACTTGGACTCACCCCCAAATGCCTCACCATCAGAATTCCTCTTTCAGGCCTTCCTCCCCCTATCCGTGCTTCCCTAGCCCTCACGTATCACCTCGCCACTATCCACATTATCCGTTCCACCATACACCATTATACCACCCTCTCTAACACCCACTTCGCTAATTGTAAATCTCTCGTTCTTTATCTTCGTCATTCTTCGCAATCCATATCCGACCTTCGTGCCGCTTTCCTTCAAGCGGCTAATGATATCACCGCACATCGCAACAGACTTCTCCGTAAACTCTCTCTGCTTTGCATCCGGCACCTCAAACTTGGTCTTCCCCTTCCGTTCATAACAGCTGGCGAGGTCAACAAACCACCTCCTTCCCCGCCACTCATCGGTCAAACTCCCTGTCTTGCGGACCTCCTGGGATTCCCAACGCCACCATCACTTCATATCCTGAAAAAGACCCACACTTTCCTAACCCGCAAACCTTTGAAGCGCTCATATTTTTCACACACTCCTGCCACCACCTCTTCATCTTGCCAACCAGATGAAGTCTTGAACCTTTCCTCCCACGTACTTACCCCTGCCGAAAATGAACTCCTCTCACGCGGCCTTTCCTTTTGTCCCACCACCAAATTTGATCATTTTCGCCTCCTTGCCGACGTCCAGTCCTTTGCCCGCACACTACGTCTAAAAACTAACCCTCCCAAAGAAGACTCTCTCACCTCTGCCAACCCAAAACTCCCTCCCGGCCTCCCACCTACCTTTTCCATCTTCAAACCTCCTTCCCAATACATTCCACCCACCCTTCCTTCCCTACACCCGGTCGAACAATACCTCAATTATATCCTCTCCAGAATCTCCCTACCTAACTTTTCCGATCTTATCGACCATACAGATAATCTTACCAGACGTAAAAGGCATGCCATTTCTACACTCAAACTTCTTGACCAAATCATCATCCTCCCTGCCGACAAGGGCACCACCACGGTTGTGATGGATCGCGCCAAATATAACGAGGAAGCCGAGCGCCAACTTTCTGACGAAACCTTTTACCATCACCTTACTTCCAACCCCACAGACCACCACTCCTACCAAATTTCGTCCTATCTTCATTCCTCAGGAAAACAGGAAGGCCTTTCCGATTCCGCCATTGCTCTAATGATCCCCAACAAACCCCGCACACCCACATTCTACCTTCTCCCTAAAATCCATAAACCCAACATCCTCGGCCGCCCCATTGTTGCCAGCTTTAATTCCCTTACAGAACGCATCTCCGCCTTCGTTGACTCCCACCTACAACCTCTCATTCGTCAATTCCCTTCCTTCATCCAAGACACTAACCACTTTCTCAAACGTCTCAAACACCTCCCCTTTCCTCTCCCACCCAATACCATTTTGGCCACTATCGATGTCTGTTCCCTCTACACAAACATCCCCCACGATGATGGACTCTCTGCCCTTAGTAAACTCCTGTACTCAAGACCACCCGACGCAAGACCTTCCTCCCATTTCTTATTAGACTTGGCAGCAATGGTGCTCAAATTGAACAACTTCTCTTTCGATGGTCGTCACTACCTTCAAATTAGAGGCACTGCGATGAACACCCGAATGGCGCCTTCATACGCCAATTGCTACCTTGGAGAATGGGAAAGACTCTTCCTCAACGTTCCACTCAGACCACTTTTGTGGCTGAGATACATCGACGATGTCTTCCTCATTTGGACGCATGGACCTGACTCTCTCCTTTCCTTTCTCTCGCGGCTCTCCTCCCATCCTTCACCCACCAATCCTCTACCTCCCACATCACATTCCTGGATGTCGATCTTTACCTTCAAGACAGCCAAATCCGCACCTGTGTTCACATCAAACCCACCAACAGCCTCCAATACCTCCACTTTGATAGCTGCCATCCCCTTCATACCAAAACCTCTATCCCCTATGCCCTTGCTCGTCGAGTATGGAGGCTTTGTTCCGATAGAGCATCCCTTCTAGAGTATTACTCTGTCCTCGAGGATGCTCTTCTCAAACGTCCAGTCTTGGTCCGCGAACAGATCCATAGGGCGATGACGCCTACCCACAATGGATCTCATCCTCACACACCCACTATTCCTGCTTCTACCCCTCCACTCACTCTTACGACACTTTTCCTTCCTGGTATCCACGAAGCTCTCAAAACAATCCTTCATGCTGCCCACCCAATTCTTACCTCTTCCTCCCATCAGTCCCTCTTTATCAACCTTTTTGCCAATCCTCCGCTCCTCTCCTTCCGCCGGCCCCCAAATTTGGGAAATATCTTGTGGAGGAAGGAACTTCCCACTTCTACCACGCTTCTTGCAATAGGCTCCCACCCCTACGGAAAACCTCGCTGCCTCACTTGCCCTATCCACCTACCATCATCTTCTTTCTCGAGTCCCTCCACCAACATCACCTACCCCATCTCCTCCAGAAGCAACTGCACCACCCGTAACGTCATTTACCTCCTTACCTGCACCCTTTGTCCCGCGTTTTACGTAGGCCTCACCAGCAATCCGTTAAACATCCGAATGAACGGTCACCGGAATAGCGTTTCTCTCAGACGCCCCCTCCCAGTTGCATTACACGCTAATACCCACAATGTCCCCTTCAATAGTTGCTACAATGTTAGGATTATTCGCGCTTTACCCTATGACACTCCTGCCCCCCTTCTCCGACACTGGGAACTAGCACATATCCATCTTCTCGACTCTTTCTCTCCGCCTGGCCTCAACCTCCGCTAACCCTATTAGCCCCCTTACAATGTCTCCTTGTTACATTGTAGTTATTCGCACTTTCCCTTACCACACTCCCTCTTTATTGGCTATCCACCCCTCCTACTCCCCACCTCCTCCAATCATCAACCTTCCCACATCACCCTGTCATTCCCCGCCCAGTGGGTCACTTTACGTTACTCTTTCGCTGAAGAAGGGCATAGGCCCGATAAGCTTGCGTGTGTTTTTGTGTTCGTGTGTTTTACGTGTCTCTTCGACGCCCCCAGCAGCCTGCCAGCTTGGTCCTCAACTTGGTAAGTGTCCGCTGGGCTTCCCTCAACACCTTGTTGCCACCCTCATCACTACCTTTTCTTTTCCTTTAGTTAATATATATATATATATATATATATATATATATATATATATATATATATATATATATATATATCATCATCATCATAGGTAGTCTGTCCGTAGACAGGTCCGTGATTATTCATGGTTAAACCTGGTTCTCCATATACTCCTATTTTCCGCTGTCCTCTTCATATCTTGATAACTCTCTTTCCCTTTCAAATCGTCTATCAGCTGATACCTTTTCCTACCTCTTTCCCTTTTCCCATCTAGTTTTCCTTCTAACACATCTTTAATCATACTCTCTCTCCTCATGTAATGTCCAACCCAGTTAGCCTTCCTCTTTCTGATAGTCTGTATAATCATTCGCTTCTCTCCTATTCTTCGTAGCACTTCATCGTTTTTCATCCTATCTGTCCATTTTATCTTCAGCATTCTCCTCCAAGTCCACATTTCAAAGCTTTCCAAGTATTTGATGTCATTTTTCCTTAGCGTCCATGTTTCTGCCCCATACAATGCTATACTCCATACGTAGCATTTTATCAACTTCTTGCGGATATCTTCCCTAATATTCCCTGTAAGTAGTTGTTTCTTTCTCCTGAAAGCCGCTTTTGCTTTTCCTATTCTAGTTTTGATCTCATCCGTACATTTTGCCTCTCGTGTTATGATACTTCCAAGGTATTTATATTCTGAAACTTGTTCTAATGGCTTTCCCCAAATAGTTATGTTCAGATTCTCTTCTTTACCCGATATTCGAATGACCTTGGATTTTTCTGTATTTATTTCCATACCGTATTTTCTACCTGTTATCACTAGTCTATTTATCATTTTTTGTAGTTCCTCTTCCTTTCTTGCTAGAAGTACTTGATCATCTGCGTATTTTACTGTTCTTATAATCCTTCCTCCAATTTTGAAATCCCCTGTGCCTTCTAAAGCTTCTTGCATTAGACTTTCTCCATATATATTGAATAGGGTTGGCGATAGGCAGCAGCCTTGTCTTACTCCTCTACCGATATTTATTCCGCAGGTGTCCACATTCTCAAACCTGATCTTTACAACTTGATTCTCATATAGATTCCTAATCAGTCTCCTGTCTTTCCAGTCTACACCTATATCCTTTAATATCTTCATCAACTTGACCCAATTTACTCTATCAAAGGCCTTCTGCCAGTCTACGAAACATGCGCAGATATCTTGACTGTATTCTATTGCCCTTTCTGATATGATTCTAACTACTCCTATAGCATCTCTAGTTCCTCGTCCTTTTCTGAAACCGAATTGATCTTCCCCTATTATTTCTTCTGCCTTTTTCTCCAGCCTTTTATTAAGAATCCTCGTGATGATCTTCGATGTGTGTGACAGAAGGCTTATAGTTCTGTAATCTTTACACTGCATTGCCTTTGGCTTCTTCTTTAGAGGGATCATTGTTACTTCTAGGAAATCCTGAGGCCATTCTCCCGTGTCGTAAATCTTATTAATTAATTTCGTGATCGCTTTTAGTCCTTCTGATCCTATGACTTTAAGTATCTCAGCCGGTATTCCATCGCTGCCCGTGGCTTTCCCCTTCTTTAGTTCCACTATCGCCTTTTCTACTTCGCTCTCCATAATACTTGGTCCTAAGTTGTCTTCTTCCATGTTTTTCTCATTTTCCAGTTCTATTTTCCCCTCTCCTGCCTGTTTGCCGTATAATTCCTTAATGTATTCTTCCCATACCTGTGCTACATCCTTTGTTTCTGAGACTATCTTCCCATCCGTATTCATAATTCCTTTACCACAAATTCCATTAGACTTCTTATCTTCTAATTCCAGTGCCCTAGCGTACATCATATCGTACCGTCCTAACTTCTCCATTTGTTCTATTTCATCACATTTTCCTTTTATCCAGTTTTCTCTAGCTTTATCTGTTATCCTTCTCAACTCATTGTTTATACGCCTATAGTTGGCTCTACCTTCTTCACTGTTAACGTTTTTCCATTTTCGTCTCTCATCCATTTTCTCCAGCATTTCCTTCGTGATCCATGGTTTTCTGATTTTCTTCTCTTGTTTTCCAATCTCTTTATCCAAGGTATCCTTGATACTGGTTTTAATTTCATCCCATTCTATATCAACGGTCTTCGGTTTGTTTTCCAACTTCCTTAGGTTATCTTCCAACTTCATGCTGACTACATCCTGCCTTTCTTTCAGTTTTTCTAGGTCCCAGGTCTGTCTTTCTCTTCTCGTTTTTCTTATTTGTTTGAGCTTTGTACTCACGTCAACTATTAGAAGGCTGTGATCTGAATCAATGTCCGCTCCTTGCAATGCCTTGGCATTCTTTATGCTGTTCCTGAATCTTTGTTTTACAAGGATGTAATCTATTTGGCATCTCATTCTATCTCCTGGGCTTTTCCATGTGTATAACCTTCGTTTATGGTTTTTGAACCATGTATTAGTCACTACAAGGTCATTATTGATGCAGAATTCTACGAGTTTCTCCCCTCCTCGATTTCTCTTTCCAAGTCCGTATTGCCCGACAACATTTTCTTCCTGTCCTTCTCCGACTATGCTGTTCCAATCTCCCATTATTATGCAGTTTACCTTTCCTCTTCCGTCTTCTTCGTAAATTTCATTAATTTGCTCATAGATCTCATCTGTTTCTTCATCGTCATGAGCTGACGTTGGCATATATACCTGGATTATCAGCATGTCCACTGGGACTGCTTTTAGCTTTATTGCCATCAGTCTATCGTTTGTTGCTATTATCTTTGTCACGCTTTTCATCATATCATTCCTAAGTACCAGAGCTACTCCCCTTTCCCCACTATTTCCTCCAGAATAAACTACCGTGAATTCTTCCGAGTCGAACTGTCCTTCTCCCTCCCATCTAGTTTCGCTTAGCCCTATAATGTCAACTCTATTTCTTCTCATTTCTTCTTTCAAGTTCTCTAGCTTTCCTGCCTTTCTCATAGTTCTTACGTTCCAAGTCCCTATTCGTAATTTACTTTCGACAAATGTTTTCCTCAAGGCAGTCCCCGCCCGGAGATCCGATTGGGGGACTATTTTACCTCCGGATTGTTTTACCTCGAGAGAACTCATATTGTCCAACCATATAATCTTTACTAGGGATTGTAATGTGGTAGTTTCCCTCTTGCTTTCCACAATATATATATATATATATATATATATAATATATTATTATTATATATATATATATATATATATATATATAATATAACAACTTACGGAAAAGGAAAGGTAAAATAGATATATGGATGTCAACAAGGTGTTGGGATGAGGAAACCCAGTGAGCACTCACCAATCAGACGACTTCAGGTTGGCGAGGCCCCGGGGATGTCGAAGCGACACACGTAAAAGAACAAAAAAACATCACAAACGTAGAAGCTTCCGGAACTACTCCTTGGGAGCACATTTTGAATTTGTTCCATTATGAAAAAAATAATTTTGGTAAAATTAGGTTGGTTTTGAATAATATTTAGGGGTCACTACCAAGATCTGAAAAATCGCAATATATCATAATGCTAAACATAGGTGCACTCATTTTAAAATTAGTTTAAATTTTAAACTTATTTGAATTGAATTGTGAATTGTAGATACTTAGTATTGAAAATCGTGATGCAGCATCCATTGGTCAATGTTACACAATACTGCAATAGATATAACCTTTCAGATGTACCCCTCAGAAATCCTGCATAAGTCCACTTACAGGAGCACTCTTTGTGTTATGTAATAGTCCATATCAGGTCTTTTGGAACAATCTAGAACTGTCCAGAACGTTATAGAACCTTTATAAACAATCTGAAATGTTCTAGAACCATGTGGAACAATTTGGAACTTTCCGGAACATTCTAGAACCTTCTGTAATGATGTAGAACCTTCCAGTACATTCTAGAACCTTCTGGAACAATCTATGGCCAAAACTTTATAAGCAGCCCACCTAGTGCAATGAGTTCAGTTGTCATCAGGCAGCCAAAGAGTGCAGTTCAGTCAAGGGTTTTCTCCCATAAAGTTGTTGTGTAGAGACTCAAGTGAACCTGACTCGTAGGAGATTACAATACAGTGCACTCCCAGTTTGTAAGTTTTGTACTGCGTTCTGCTGAACACCAAAAAATAAACTAATGACAACAGAAGTAAGTTAGCTAATTTTTTCATTTTACTTTCAGGTTTACTTTTATGAAGAAATGGCTACTGTCAGTCCTACTACCTGTAAAATGATGAATGTTTGGCTAATTGGACTAAAATCATGTGAAATACCTGGAAATAAGCTACCTTCAAAGCGAGAGGTAATGGCTTATTTTCTTCATTTGCATCTGACTGGAAAGAAAACTGTTCGAGAAAGTGTGACTGTAGCTGCTGAAGCTGCCATTGGAATTTGGGATATAGCACAGATCCCTACTCGGCTTCAAAAACACGTAATTGCAGCTGTTGAAAAGATCTTCGATGACTGGCAGAAGCTGAAGAAAAATGAAAAAAAAAAAACAAGAAGAAAAGATCCAAACACTCTTTGAAAAAGAAACTGCTTTCAGTAACAGCCTCGATGAGCATTTTGATATTGCACATGCAGAGGTACTATCCATGATCAAAATAGATGAAGATCGAGAGTTTCTTCTGGCTCAGAGGGAAAAAGGGCGGCGAGGAAAGATGGCTGGAGTTGACAAGGCTCTAGAACAGCAAGAAGCTAGAAGAAGGGAAAGGGAAACAAATAATCTCTCAATTTAATCCAGCAGTTCTACTAGTTGTGCATTGGGATGGCAAGCTGCTGCCAGATCTTACTGGAAAGGAAGTAGTTATCATCTTCCTATTTTAATCACAGGTGATGGAGTAGAACAACTGTTCGGTGTTCCAAAAATTGTGGCTGGAACTGGATTAGAAATGGGCATGGCTGTTGTTGAAACTTTGGAACTGTGGAATCTAGCAGAGAAAGTGAAAGGAATGTGTTTTGACACTACTGCGTCAAATACTGGAAGAAAAAATGGAGCATGTCTTTGGATTGAACAGGAATTAGACAAGAACCTTCTCTACATTCCCTGCAGGCACCACATATTGAAGCTGGTACTGGAAGCTGTCTTCTCTGTCATCGTAAGTCTATCAGCGAGCCCTGAAATACTAATCTTCAAGCGATTTCAAGCTCATTGGGTGTCACTGGATAAGTCCGAATACAGAACTGCACTTGATGATGAGTTCACTGCCAGTGCTGTTGCCGATATTAAAGACAAAATAATCACTTTTGCTACAGACCAACTGAACCAGCAGCAACCTCGTGATGATTACAGAGAACTCCTGGAAGTCTCTATCACCTTTCTTGGAAGTGAACCTTCTTGTGGAATTAGATTTCTTGCTCCTGGTGCAATGCATAAGGCTCGTTGGATGGCCAAAGCCATTTATGCTATCAAACTGTGGATGTTCAAAGGACAGTTTCCATTGAAGACAAAAGAGGAAGCTGGGATAAGGGGCATAGCAATTTTTGTTGTGAGATTCTATTTGAAGGCATGGTTTCAAGCTGCACTTCCAACTGCTGCACCTTTAAATGACCTGATGCTGTTGAAGAACCTCCAACAGTACAAGACTACAAACTCAATAGTTGCCAACACTGCTCTGAAGAAGCTTGCTAGTCATCTGTAGTACCTCAGCGAAGAGCCCTTGCTTTCTTTGATAAAAAGTATCAATAGATACAAAAGCCAAATTGATTCAAGCTCTCCAAAATGATGGTATTGAGGACTACTCAAAGAGAGTGACTGTCAATCTGGATAGCATCTTGGAGAAAAATTTGGACTATTTTTTGTCTCCACACACCAATGCAGCCACGGCCGCAGTGGTGGGAGTGGTGGTGATCTGATATAACCTGATGAAACAATGTAAGTGTTCACACTGCAGCGATTCACGTGGCCAACATTGCAGTGACTGCCACGATCTACAACACGGTGGCAGGCAGATGTAACCGGTCATATTTGCCTGCTTGATCGCATTATCTCTTGTTGATATTTGTGTACTTGTTGAATTCTGCGATGACAATGACTGAAGAATTCATTGAAATAGTGAAAACTCACCAAATACTGTGTGACTTATCATACCCGAAATACAAAAACGTCCGAAAGAGAGACAAAGTGTGGGCCAAAATTGCAAAAGCTTTGGGAGAAGACAATAATACACGCAGGACCGGCTTTTAAAATTAGAACTTTTTTGGAGTGTTGTTTATTGGAAATCAGTTTAGCAAGCATTTTTAGCAAAGATTCCTGCAAAATTTACACCTGATACTTTGATGATGATGATCTTCTCAAATACGCAACTTTCAACAACACACAACACTAATACTACTGTATCACTTGCTCTACAAGGGTTTCCCTTTGGCATTCTAAGAAAAAACTAATCTGAGGCACACATTTGAGATGATTTGTACCGAATGTGTCTAAGAGCGCATCTTGTAGTGGATGACAGATTCCAAAATGATGGTTGATGTTTTTCCGTTGCTGACAAAATTTTTTGACTTTCCCAGTTTGGCACGCTTGCCACGTATTTGCCATCCTTGTACTAGATAATACTAAACGTGTACCGAAATGATGTTACAGACAATAATGACAATTGGAAATTTGCATCCCTCCTTTTTTATGCATGTGTCGCCATATGCATTACAGGTAATAGTTTTTTTCGTGCATAAAGTAAAAAATTATTACTTTTTTTTGAAATTTGGGCCCCTACAATCTGAGGGTCCGGATAAATTTTAAAATAATAAAACTAAACATACTTTTACTTTTTCCACTTGTACTTTTTCTAATTTTGCTGCAGATAAAAGTTATACAGCATTTTTTAAACTGAAAAAAATCAAAACATGACATATCAGAATTAATAGACAATGACATGATCAATACTTTTGTAGTGAAACTATAAAATAAGGAAACCTCTAACTTCCCTTTAGATATGCTATTGACTCAGGAAATACAAATTAGCTTAAAACTATCACAATAATCTCCTCTCAATGAATCAAAGAATTCAATTCAATGAACCCATGAAATAATTTAATCTCTAATCTGGCAGTTGTGCAGTTAAAATAAAAAATTGAATTGTACCTACCTTGCACTAGATTCTCACTTTTTGGGTTAATTTATGGGAAAACTGTGCTAATTATCGATAATCCAGCTTGTACATGTATTAATTAAACATATCAAACACCTAATTACTTCCTTACAATTGTATTTCTATCCTCTCCAAACATTATACACAGGGCCGCCTCTAGGGAGTGCGGGGCCCCGGGCAAATATTTTTTGCGGGGCCCCTGTCTATATAAACAATTTGATTAAAAAATATACTACAAAATTCATGGGCTCATGTGAGCAGGTAATTCATAATTATTTGGTTTTATTCTACATATTTCATTTTTATCTTAATAACAACTATGGGCAACTATGGTTTGTAGGGGGTATTTTCTATTTCTATCTCTTTCTCTTCTCGTACTCATTCTCAATTATCTGAAGGGTTAAAAAGAAAATATTTATGTATTTAAAGTACGCAAAATTTGAATGCAAATGAAGAAAAATATTTTTATATTTTTTACTATTAATAAACTTAAATCAAAATATTAAGAATATTTAAAATTTAAATATTATTTGTGAATGATTTCCAGAAAGCATCTGCAATCACACTGCATTTTGATTATAAAGTAATATCTTTTAACAATGCATAGTATTCTTGCCCACACAAACTACTTCGTCTAATCCTGTAGAGTTTGGAATTAATAAAATTGAACTAGTCTTGAATCCATCACGTTTTAAGAATCAATCATTATCCTATATAAAGTTAAATCGATATTTATAATATTTGTGAATAAGTACAAATCTGGAAATGCAATGATTATATATGCCGAAGAAGGCTAAAAATTTGTTCACGACACGGTCCTTCTTCGACAACATTCAAGGCAGGACTAGGGAAGAAATCTCAAATTCAGATATGAAGGGATGGAATTTTTGAAGTGAATCAATGTCACGTTTTTCAAAGGAAGAGAATACAGTCGTATAATACAGATAGATTTCTAAGGAATAGTGCATGATACCAAGGATAAGAGGATTATCTACCTAACAGACATACATATTACGATGAGGAGACTACGCAAGATCTCTTTATGCTCAAAAGAGATTGAATGCCATTATTACGATGACAGTATTTATTCAGCAAATATCTTCTACCACAATAATCTGAAGATTACACACCTAATGTTAACACTCCTTTGATAATAATAGTAGCAGAGACGGAAAAAAAATAATTTTAGGTGTGCTTCTTATTTCTTAAGAATTTTTTCTACATATTTGTGTTTGTTATTAACTAAATACCTTTAGAAATGATTTTTTCTTTTTACTCTTTTGTAACTCAAAGTGTCCTCAGTCAAACTGTAGTGACAAAAGAACAATTACTATAGAGCCACTTGCAAAAAAATTCCCTTCTAACCCATGGGGATATGGCGGGTCCGATGGACCCACCTTATACGTCTATGTCAGGAAAAATGAAACTGAATTTTATTTCTTACAAAAATGAAGATTTTACATTTAGTTTTTGTGTGTATTTAAATAAGCTCGAGATTAACAAGTATTAAATATCTGAGCATTCTATCTCTGTAAGTAACTGAGATATGTTTGCTTAAATGTGCTCCTGGGTCCATTGGACCCACCTTATACAGACTAGGGTTAATTTAGGTGTAATCAGACGTTCCCGTGTCCCATACAAATAAGTTGACAATTGTAATAATTTTGATTTATGATTCGTAATAATTTTGATTCTTATTTCATTTTTACTTTCTCTATGCCTAGTATGGGGAGAGTACTGTACTCAGGAAAAAAAATCTACTTTGGGATTTCAACGGAAATACACATTTTGAGGCCCCCTGAACACGTTTTGACCATTTTTGCGATGATGTCTGGCCATGTGTGTGTGTGTGTCTGTGTGTGATAGGTTTTTTGTGTGTACGATAACTCAAAATGTCGGAGCAACATAAAATTTTATATTTAACATTTTTATCCTGAGTAGAAGAACTGATTAGATTTTGGTCTAAATCGACCCACTGGAAGTGACCCATTGCAATGGGTCATTTTTCAATGGGTTTCAATGGGATCTCCATGGCTACCGACCTCATGAAAGCGATAAAATCACTCAATATATGCGTTTCAAGGCTCCTTCTTCAAAATTTCAATCGAAGTATGAGATAAAATTGAAGAAATATGAATCTTCATACTTTTAGCCATATTTTAGTCAAAGCCAAAAATTGGTAATGCAATTCTTTCATATTTAATGAGTAAAAGAAAAGATAACTACACCGAAATTTGTATCATTTTGTATGCTTTTCCATTGAAAAACAATGAATAGGGGTAACACAAGTATGGAGAAAGTAATATGCTGGACACATCAGATTTTTATCTTAATATTTTTTTCTGCCTATGATGACCGAGATCCTCCAAAATACGGGGACCCTGGAGGCGTGGGGCCCGGTTCAAAGGGCACTACTGATTATACATTTCACTAGCTAATCAGCTGATTGCTGTAGTCTCCTGTAAAATCTCCAGATAGACTTCCCACAAAACACGCATCGAAAACAAAAAAGAGTAGGTATATATGCAAATTGAAATAGTTTTATTAGTTAATGAATATATATTATATATAATTGATGATGTAAGTAATTTAAAACCCACGTAATTCCTCTTTCTCATCATCTTCAGCACCAAATAACTACACAAGAAAGGTGACCGCAATATGCAACAAAATTTAAGATTTCGTGATAATAGAAGAGGCAAGTAAAACTATGAATTGATGATTTGACTCCGACCATAAACAAAAAGGAATTTAGTGAGATGAACAGAGCGCTAGCAGCTACTGATGATGAGAGCCTGGCTCTCGAAATATGTATTTAGCACTCTGTTCTTCTCACTAAATTCCTTTTTGTTTATGGTCAGAGTCAAATCATCAATTCATATTTTAAGATTTTGTATTAGATATCTCTAATAATTCAATATTCTGTAAATAAGTGTTACATGTAGTTTGACAAATTTAAAATAAATTGATGTGTTTAAACTTCATTCAACATTTGAAGTTTAAGTCTGAAGCATTTTGCCTCGTAAACAAATATCCGCAACTCGGAATTTTCGGATTTAAAAAATTAATTTATTGAGGTTTTTACGTAAAGACGGATTTGCATAAGTCGAGTCTTGCGTAACCCAGGATGGATCTGCATTTATTGGTTTATGGTACTCTAGTTAGTACTAACATGACAATATAATTCTAAAATTTTATTCTTACACCCCTCAAAATCTAGGGTGCACGTTATACACAGGGTATGCGAAAAAGCCGGGATTTTTTTGGCAAAAAGTATGGGTGTGCATTATACATGAGAGCACATTATACATGAGTATATATAGTTTAAAATTTTTAGCTTAAAAATACCCAGACAATTAATTACTGTTGTATCTTAAAACCTCATACATAACTTGATAAGTTATATATAACTACTTATACTTGTATTATGTTTATATTTTATATACTCTTGACTTGTCCTATACGATAGTATAATTGTCTATTGGACCAATAAAATTCTAATTCTAATTCTCCAAAAAAAGTCTAAATATTGGTAGTATTTTCAACTACTCTATATTTCATAAATTTATTTATATTTAATACATCAATGCTAAATATTTTCATCAATAAATTATTGTTTCAAAGCCGTATTATCATGAATATTATCTAAACAAACCTTAATGCGTTTGAGACAAACATCAGCTTCTCCAACACAGCGCACGGCATATGGCAAACGTCCCATTGAGAAAAGTACTGCATTAAAGATGGAAAATATAGCAAAGGCATCTGTGGGTCGGAGATTGTTCCCACTTAATGTGTAGCCTAAAAATGTTGCTACACTAGAAAGTGCAGCACTGGTAGGGGTTATTGTATTTCCAATGGTTTGGAGAAATCCAGCAAGCCTCAAATGCTTGTGTTCCTGACGCCTTATATCTGAGAAAATAAAAATAATACCATGCAATGTGTTTATAATGAACAAAATACAGCGTACAGGGAAATTTGAATAATTTGCAAGGTGTACCAGATTTTTTATTCAATGGTTCATAACAGGGCTGCCCAACTTCAAACCACCGAGGGGCCGCATTGTACCTTAGATACCTACCTGCAGACTGCATTATAAAAATCTAAATATTTCTACATCTATACTGAAACATATGCAGTACAGTCATAAGGTTTCCTGACAGTCTGTCAGAGTGTGCTACAAGCACATGACAATAGCTCACATGTACATTATCATCAAGTACTAAACTTTAGCAATACAGGGAGACAAAATCCGTTCTTATTAATAACTTTTATATTAACTTCACTTGTTGTATTACTAGTCTCTTTGTTATAACCTGTGGAGTACAGTTGGTATTCATGCAATTTTTAAGTTAGCTTTGGTAGAGAGGGAGAAGTCATCGCAGCAACACAGGAGGTGCTGTGTTCCAATGCAAAAGAAGTGTTCCAGAACTGCTTCCAATAGCTCTACAAATACTGACAGAAGTGCATAGCAGCAGAAGGAGAATATTTTGAGGAAGGATGCACTTAATTCATTGAAGCGATATTTAAAATTCTCCAAAAATTTTTCTATGTTAGATGAATAAACTGAGAGGTTTCCCCTTCCAATGTCCATAAATTCTTCAGCTGGCTCCATACAAAATGGAAAATGTGTAAGATGTGTAAGATCAGAATGAAGAAGCAAGTCTCCATACACAGCTTTTATTTCCTCTAAAAATATGTGAAATTTGCAATGGGTAAGAGACCTGTTACCGACTCCAATGAGATTTGTAACTTTCACCACTACCTTCATTACATGAGCTTGTTTAGCTAATTTTCCACACAAAGATTTTTGGTAGATTATGCAGTGAATTGTGAGACAACTGACACAATTTTGTTTTAACAGCCCAGAAAAGCCAACTTGCATTCCAACCAAAACAATACATGAACACTTCCCAAAACCTCTATACTCAATAGCACATTTCTGCACTGCATCAAAAATGTCAGTTTCTCTGGTAGTGTAATACAAAGAGAAAGATTCAGTTGTTCTTCAAATGTTGAAAAATCATTCTAAATGCATCAAATCTAGGTTAGAAGTTGACCTGATCAATGCTCTTGTCTAAGGATAGAGAAAAGTAATAACAATTCTTAACTATATCATATAGCTTAGCAAACACATGCTCATCCATATATGCTGTAAGTACTTATCACCAAAGTCTGATTAGATAAAGATAGTTTCAAATATACAGCAAGACCAAAAGCTTTTACCATTTTTAATGCACATCTTTAACCTATTTTGCAAAAATGGAAAGTAGTCTGTTGAGATCACCTTGGTGTCCATGTGTGCGTGTGTGTGCCCCCTAACATCTTCTTCATGAAACTTGGAGTTAGGCTAGTATTCTCGGAGATCAACTACAGGCCATAATTTATATTCTGAATTTATAGCTCCTGAGTTCGATTCCAGGTGACTTCTTGCCCCATTTGATTTACATGGTTAATCCAAAATCAGTCGTGCAGAGACTTTTTTTGCATTTTAAAATATTTTAGAATTATGATATTAGAGTGGGATTTGTACTGTTCTAAGGGGGAAAAGTGAAGGTTCTTATTCTTATCACACAATTTTCATTTTTAATCGTATTTGTTTGAATTTTTCTCAAAAACTTTTGTTTAGGCATTTTGAAAGCCATTTTTTCGATTTGTTGCTAAGATGACGATTATTGCTGAACTCGGCTGGAGCATAGCCGAGTGCACATTCCAGCCATGTTTCAATTCATGGCTATTGAGGTAACAATCGACCCTTAGGTCGATTCATACCTATCGGAATTGCGGCAAAAAATATAAATACTACACATTGTTGGAATTAAAAATTAAACTCCTGAACTGTAAAATTATCCCAAGAAACAATCACTCATCAATAAGAATGAAATTTAAAAATTTGTTAAATTAAAAAAATTTAATAAAAATTTAAAATTAATTACAGGTTTTTAAATTTCCTTCTTATTGACGAGGGATTGTTTCTTGGGATAATTTTATGGTTCAGGAGTTTTAATTCCATACTTTACACCATTGGCTCCAAATTATATTTTCACTACATATTGTTGTCATTAACCATACCGAATCTGTAAACAAAATGGTGCTTCTTCTTGTGTAATTCTTGCAGCACCTAAAAATAAAAATTACTGCTACTACTAACACAAAAATTTGTTAATTTTGAAGGTGGTGTATGTAAATATATTAAAATTGTATTGAAAGGAAAGTAGGCAGATTAGTTCTTTTTAGAACTACTTGTTTAACTAAGTTATCGTCACTGAATGACTTCTTTTTTTTGCAGTTCAAGTGTCACTGCATAAGATGCTGCAAAATTTGATGTTTGCACCTTATTCACTGGAGTAATTAATCCCATTTATTGTTTCAATTTCTTTTTAGGCATTCTTTATCAGCAAAGCGGTAGGAGCAGAATGTCTTATGGGCATGTCTCCTCCGTCTGTCCATTTGTATGTTTAATCTCCAAAACTGGGCGGACTTTAATTAGATTTTTTATTAATGATCCTTATTAAAATTTACCAACGAAATGTGATTTTCAACCACATTCATCAATTAGAACTTCCACTTTATATAAGCACTAAAATAAACTTATACTTGTATCTCACTAAATGGCATCCATCAAGCAACAATGGGGGACTGTCAAAATATTTAATTATGTTTTTTTAATTCTTTGTAATTGACTTAATTACTCCTTGTGTACATTTTTTTGTTACTCAGTGGTGGAAAACTCCTTCAGCCAAAAAATATAGGAAAATCCCTATGCATTTCACCCACCAAGTGGGCATCCTCAGGGGAGAACCTGACCTGGCAGTGAACAGGGTTCAACTGCAAAGAAATTAAAGGGAGAGGTTATAAAGAAGACTGAAAAACATTTGAGGAACGAAAAGAATTTTGGGCGTCAGCAGTGTTAAGTTCGGTCAATTTGTATAAAGTTTTATTAAAGTCTGTGACTGTATTCATGAGTGTGTTTCTGTTTTTATAAATATGAAGATTTTCCAGAGAGTTAAGTGAACTATTGGCTGAAGTTAGCAGTGTTAAATCCTCTAGGTGTATACTGTGTCCGGTTTCCAGAATATGAGTGGCTACGCTTGATTTTTCAAAATGATTGTGTTTAAAATGAGCCAAGTGTTCTTTGAATCGTGTTATTAACTTCCGTCTTGTTTGTCCTATGTACATTAGATTGCAGTGTGAGCATTGTATTTTGTAAATTCCGGATTTGTTCAGAGTTTCAGTTTTATCTTTGGTGCTGTCCAGTAGGTTTTTCAAACTATATGGATTCGTGTATGTTATGGTGTATTTCTTATGTTTGAAAATTTTATTCAAGCCCCTGTTTAATATGGGAAAATAAGGTAGTTTTATATATTTGTTAGCCTTTTTATTGTCAAGTTTGAGAGTGGTAGAGCTGGAAAACGTTTTTTAAGATTATGTTTTCTTACTAATTTATTGATTATATTGTGATCAAAACCGAGTTTCTTTGCAATTTGTTTTGTATGTTTAAGTTCTTTTGCATATCTATTTTTGTTGAGGGGGATGTTGCACAATCTATGTGTTAGGAATTGGAAAACAGCTGTTTTATGATTCATTGGATGGAAGGAGTTATTGGGAATGAAATTGTCAGTATGTGTTGATTTCCTAAAAATATCAAACTCTATTTGTTGTTTGTTATTAATGTTAAGTAAGTCCAGAAATGGTAATGTAATGTTCTCTTGGAGTTCATAGGTGAATTTTATGGATGGTATATATTGTTTAATTGATCCACAAAGTCTTCTACATTTTGTTTTTTTAAATCAAAAATTGTGAAAATATCATCAACATATCTAACCCAAATTTCTGGAAAATAATGGAATTTATCTTTACAAGTCTTTTCAAAATGTGACATGAATATGTTGGCTAAGAGGGGTGACAATGGGTTTCCCATTGAGGTACCTTGTGTTTGTTGGTAAATTTCATTATTAAATTGAAAGATGTTCTGTTGCATGCATAAATAAGTGAGCTGTAGGTATTCATGAACAATTTTGTCATTAAAGTTCTGTTTTTGTAAAAGGGATTTTAAAATTTGGGATGTTTCTTCTAAGGGTACGCTAGGAAAAAGACTTTTCACGTCGAAAGAGACCAAGATCTCTGATTCTTTTATAGATATATATATTGGATCTGATCATTATGCTTTACAATCAACTCAAACCTGTCTTTCGATGACTGAATTTCATTCATTTTTCATTTCTTTTTGTTTTAAATTCTGGTTCAATTTCAAATTCGATTGCCAACTTTTTTTACATCATCTAGCACGCATATAAATTTCTCATCTGTGTAATTTTGAAGGTATTCGTTTGATTTTGAAAGCCGGGAGATAGCTTGCAAGATATTCAAATTGACGTCTTGGAGAGCTTTACTTGTGATGTTTATTTGGCTCAAAATGTCATACCAAACAATCAGGCAGCAATAGAATTCCATTTTTTAAACTGCTCACTTATTTCTTGTTGATCAATAGCGATTGTTTGATTTTTTTCTGTGGCTCTTTCGATTTTTTGATGCCTCCTAGACTTCGAAGTCCCTTAAACTTCGGCGCCCCCTAAACTTCTGCACCCCCTAAACTTCAGCGCCCCCTAAACTTCAGCGCCCAAAGCCAATGCCACATTGACTCACCCCTTAAGCCGGCCCTGGTTATAAGTATTGCCTGGTACCTCAGTGCTTAAATACAAATTAAAATCCCGAGAAAATTGTTCTTCATGCTACTGAGCTCCTTGGAAAGAAATAAGAACGGAGAATATTGTGGTTGAAAGCCACGAGGAGATATGCATCTGATATATCAGAACATACAACTGCATTTGTCTGCGAAGATCATTTTAATCTAAGTACTAGTTATATGTATGTACATAATTTTATTGCTTTGTATTTTAGTTTATGACTTATGTCGGCATTACACTGACATGATGCATATATTTCTGCAGAACGTTGAAAGAGTAAATTATATTTTTATGTTTCAAAGATTAGCATATAAATTACTAGTAGAAGGAGTTTGCATTCTGCAAGCATATCATCGCACCTTGAAAAAATATTCATTTTTCAGACAGATATTTCATCATTACAAATATTTTTTAAATTCTAAATATTTTAGCTCCACAGCTATTTCTGTTTTTTCGTTATGTAAAATTAATAGATTAAAACAACCCCAAACTTTGCAATTTTAAGATTTTTATACTTTCTCCATTATGGGGTACTAAAGCTACACATTTCTGCCAAATTTTAAAGTTGTAGCACTTCTACAAGTGAAATAATATTTTTCTAATTTTTTAAATTTAAATAATTTTTAACGGCCGCAATAACGATTTTATGGATACATTGAAATGTTTATTCGTTTAAATAGACAAAATTCTAAATAATTTAAAAACTTCACCTCTCTAACTTGTCCCGTAGTATCTAAACATTTACCTATTTGTTTAAACTTTAAGAATTTTTAACTGCCAAACAAATTAAAATATCAAAATTTCTATAATCCCTATTTTGTTTTTTTACAAATCCTGCCTCTAAAAAAAATGTCAGCTCTGTAGCAAATTCGAAAATACCTAAACCTTGAAAATTTGTTTAAACAATTGCAAATTTTTAATAGCCACATGGTTGCACTTTCAAGATTTTCGTTTTTTCTAGATGGTTTTGCATAAAATCCTACCTAAGAAAAAAATTTCGAATCTCCAGCTCATCTGGAAGTGCCTAAACATTAGTATCCTCCTCCTCCTCTGTAAGGAACGTCTATATATAATGACAAGTAGTTGGTGCTTGCATTCTGAAAGCATTCCATCTGACCCTGAGAAAAAATAATATTTCAGAGAGTTATAGCATTATTAAAAATATTTTTTTAATTCAAAATATTTCACCTCTGCACCCAATTTCTATCTTTCCTTATTGAACAATATTTGATTAAAACGCCTTAAATTTGCAATTTTAATAATATTATACTTTATCCAATGTAAGGTGTTAATTCCACACATTTTTGTTAAATTTGAAGTTGTAGCACATCTAGAAGCGAAATAATATTTAATTGTTTAAATTTCAAATTTTAATGCGGCCGCAATAACACATTGTTGGAGCTTTTCAAATGTTTGTTAGTTTAAATGCACTGAGATCTAATTAACTTTAAAATTTCAGCTTCCTAGCTTGTCCCAAAGTACCTAAACATTTATCTATTAGTTTAAATTTTAAGAATTTTTAACAGCCAAAGTAATTAAAATATCAAAATTTTTATAATTTTTTATTTCGTTTTTTTTCACAAAATCTACCTGTAAAAAAATTTCAGCTTCGTAGCACATTCGATAATACATAAACTTCAAAAATATGTTTAAACAATTGCGAATTTTTTAACTTTTTCAAAATTTCCTTTTTTTCTATGTATAATTTTCTACAAAATGATTTCAAAAACTCGAACCTACAGCATATAGTTTTCAAGATAAAAATTATTAAACTTTAATGTTCAAATGGGGTTAAAACAACCCCTAAAAATTAACAATTTTAAAATTTTCGATTTATAGTTGGTTATGAGAAAAATTCTATAACCTTGCAAAATTTCAGCTTCCTAAACTTATTAGATTGGTCTGCACACTGGATTACGTTTACCCATGCTAACTTATGGGACAGTAGTAGCTAGCTCGAACACTTTGGCTTCGATTACTCAGTGGTGGAAAACTCCTTCAGCCAAAAAATATAGGAAAAACCCTATGCATTTCACCCACCAAGTGGGCATCCTCAGGGGAGAACCTGACCTGGCAGTGAACAGGGTTGAACCCTGAGGATGCCCGCTTGGTGGGTAAAATGCATAGGGTTTTTCCTATATTTTTTGGCTGAAGGAGTTTTCCACCACTGAGTAACTTATGGGAGATATTCCGGGGTCTCTGGAGTCGAACCCAAGACACTGTAAGCAAAAGTGACAATAATTCCTGATAGATATTCCGGCCATCTAGCAACTTTGAAAATTTCATTTTTCTAGCTTACCGGCAAGTGCCCATAATTAATTTACAAAAATGGCGCAATGCTTTTCTTATGGGAAAAACGCAACTTTCGGAATTTCTGGAGTCGAACTCATGTAACTTAGGTAAGAAGTCTCATTTTGTAAATTTCTTCATCATATCTACAAAAACTAAAACTTTCAGCTCTCTAGCTCTTGTAGTTTGGGCTGGACATTAGTATCCTCCTGTTATCATCATTATATATAGAGGTTCCTACATAGAAGGAGGAGGATATAGGAGGATACTAATGTTTAGGCACTTCCAGATGATCTGGAGATTCAAAATTTTTTTCTTAGGTTGGATTTTGTGCAAAACTGATTAGAAAAAACGAAAATCTTGAAAAAGTGCATCAATGTGGCCGCTAAAAATTCGGAATTGTTTAAACAAATTTTCAAGGTTTAGGTATGTCCGAATTTTTGAGGTTTATGTATTTCCAAATGTGCTACGGAGCTGAAATTATTTCTAGAAGTAGGATTTGTAAAACAACGAAATAGGGATTATAGAAATTTTGATATTTTAATTTGTTTGGCAGGTAAAAATTCTTAAAATTTAAACAAATAGGTAAAGGTTTAGACACTACGCGGCAAGTTAGGGAGCTGAAGTTTTTAAATTATTTAGAATTTTGTCTATTTAAACGAATAAACATTTCAATGTATCCATGAAATCGTTATTGCGGCCGTTAAAAATTATTTAAATTTAAACAATTAGATAAATGTTATTTCACTTCTAATTGTACAATAAATTTAAAATTTAGCAGAAATTTGTGGCATTATTAACCCAATGTGAGAAAAGTATAATATACCTAAAATTGCAAAAATTAGTGATTGTTTTACTCCATTATTTTCTATATGGAAAAAACCAAAATCGCTGCAGATGAGAATTCATTTGAATCAATGAAATATTTCCCATAATGTAATATATCTCTGAAAAATAAATGTTTTTTCAAGGTGAGTAGAAATGCTTGCAGAATGCAAGCACCTTCTACTAGTCATTATATATAGACGTTTCTTACAGAGGAGGAGGAGGATATAACATACATATAGGAGGATACTAATGTTTAGGCACTTCCAGATGAGCTGGAGATTCGAAATTTTTTTCTTAGTTAGGATTTTGTGCAAAACCAACTAAAAAAATTAAAATCTTGAAAAAGTTCAACAATTTGGACGCTAAAAATTCGCAATTGTTTACACAAATTTTCAAGGTTTACGTCTTTTCGCATGTGCTACGAAGTTGAAATTTTTTCCTAAGTAGAATTCGTAAAAAAACAAAATAGGGATTATACAAATTTTGATATTTTATTTTGTTTGGCAGTTAAAAATTCTTAAAGTTTAAACATATAGATAACTGTTTAGAGATTACGGGATGAGGTAGGAAGCTAAAATTTTCAAGTTATTTACAGAGTAGTGCATTTGCACAAATAAACATTTTAATCTCTCCATAAACATATTGCGGCGGCCGTTAAAAATGTTTAAAATTTAAAAAATTGGAAAAATATTATTTCACTTCTTTCTTTTTTTCTATTCTTCTTCACTTTCACTAGAAGTACTACAACTTTAAAATTTGGCAGAAATGTGTAGAATTAGTACTCCAGCAAGTATAAAATTCTTAAAATTGCAAAGTTTTGGGATTCTTTTAATCTATTATTTTTACATAAGGGAAAAACGAAAATCGCGGAGGTGAAATATTTAGAATTAAAAAAACATTTGTAATGATGAAATATGAAAAATTAATGTTTTTTTATGTTGAGATGATATGCTTGCAGAATGCAAGCACCAACTACTAGTTATATATAGACGTTTCTTACAGAGGAGGAGGATATAACATACATATAGGAGGATATTAATGTTAGGCACTTCAAGATGTGCCGGAGATTCAAAATTTTTTTCTTAGGTTGGATTTTGTGCAAAACTGATTAGAAAAAACGAAAATCTTGAAAAAGTTCAACAATGGGGCCGTTAAAAAATTTGCAATTGTTTAAACAAATTTTCAAGGTTTAGTCTTTTCCGAATGTGCTACAGAGCTGAAATTTTTTTTAGAGGATGGACTTGTAAAAAAACGAAATCGAGATTATAGAAATTTTGATATTTTAATTTGTTTGGCAGTTAAAAATTCTTAAAATTTAAACAAATAGATAATTGTTTAGGTACTAGGGGATGAGCTAGGAAGCTGAAAGTTACAAGTTATTTACAAAGTAGTGCATTTGCACAAATAAACATCTTAATCTCTCCCTAAATATATTACTGCGGCTGTTAAAAATCTTTAAAATTTAAACAATTAGAAAAAAATTATTTCACTTCTAGAAATTCTATAACTTTAAAATTTGCCAAAAACGTGTAAAATTAGTACCCCATAATGGAAAAAGTATGAAATTCTAAAAATTGCAAAGTTTGGGGATTGTTTTAATCTATTATTTTTACATAAGTGAAAAACGAAAATCGCTGCAGAGGTGAAATATTTAAAATTAAAAAAATATTTGTAATGATGAAATATCTGTCTGAAAAATGAATGTTTTCTCAAGGTGAGATGAAATGCTTGCAGTATGCAAGCACCTTCTACAAGTATGTTATATATATCCTCCTCTGTAAGAAACGTCGATATAGAATGACTAGTAGAAGGTGCTTGCATACTGCAAGCATTTCATCCCACCTTGAAAAAACATTAATTTTTCATAGAGATTTCATCATGGGAAATATTTCTATACAAAAGATATCACCTCAGGACCGATTTTCGTTTATTCATTATGGAACAGTAATGGAGTAAAACAATCGCTAATTTTTGCAATTTTAGGAATATTATAAGTTTTCCACATTGGATTAATAATGCCACACATTTCTGCCAAATTTTAAGTTTGTAGCACATTTAGAAGTGAAATAACATTTATCTAATTGTTTAAAATTAAATAATTTTTAACGTCCGCAATAAGGATTTCATGGATACATTGAAATGTTTATTCGTTTATGTGGACTAATTTCTAAATAACTTAAAAAGTTCAGCTGTCTAACTCGCCTTGTAGGATCTAAAAATTTACCTATTTGTTTAAATTTTAAGAATTTTTAACCGCGAAACAAATTAAAATATCAAAATATGTATATTCCTTATTTCGTTTTTTTTACAAATCCTACCTCTAAAAAAATTTCAGCTCCGTAGCACATTCGGAAATACAAAAACCTTGAAAATTTGATTAAACAATTGCGAATTTTTAGCGGCCGCATTGTTGCACTTTTTCAAGATTTTCGTTTTTTCTAGTCGATTTTGCACAAAATTCTGCCTAAGAAAAAAATTTCGAATCCCCAGCTCATCTGGAAGTGCCTAAACATTAGTATCCTCCTCCTCCTCTGTAAGAAACGTTGATATATAATGATAACAAAACCTCCATAATGTAATATACCTATTCTAAATACATAAGATCAAATTTATGGAAATTGTTGGGCTATGGGTTTATTAAGCAAGTAATTACTGTTGCAGTGCATATATTTAAGTACCAAGTTTTTAAGCAAATACTTTTACAAATGTTACATATTAAGTTATTTCTGTAATTTAAATATTTTAATAAATTTGTTCACACAATATCCACGACACCATGGTATTTTGAAGAACCATGTTTTGCTAAATAAGGGCAGTCATGACACTCCACAGACATGACTAAATCTTCTTTTTTGTGAGACAAATTGGAAAGTGAGACACTTTACCACAAAAAAATTTTTCTTTGTATTTCAATACTATCAGAATGAAACAATTCTTTTTATGAATTATGCGAGACACATTGGATGGTGAATGGCAGAGGTTGACTCCCAACCCAACAAGTATATCCCTCATCTTCAATTTTATGTTTCTTAGCATCAGACTTCAGAATTCACTCAATGCAATCTATTTTTAAAATAACTCATCACTACCGCTAACACTAACCATTTCCAAAAAAAGAGAAATAAGTAAACGGGACGGTAACTATGGAACCAATAAGAAAACTCAATCTCTCTCAGGTCTCTCCCATGGAAACAACGAGTCTGTGAGTGCTGTGCTGCCTAGTGCTTATGCCATGCACATACCCAGAAATTTACTTTTGGGAGGGGTCTGAGGCCGAAAACCAATTTCCAGCAATTGATTAAATAAAAGTCCTATTCAAATAATATAAACTTTTATAACGTTTTTAGTTCTCATAACTCAATGCAGCAAGTGGCAGAGTAGCAAGAGGCAATGTAGCAAATTTTTAGCATGGTTATTGTAGATTCCACAAATGTGGGGAGGGTGCAGATCTCCCCCCTAGGTAATGACTTCCCTTTGCCTCACAAGTCCATCACAAGGTGCATTCCAGTGTTGAAGATATGGCTGTGCCGAGTTAGAGTTCTTTGGTCAGGAGACATTGCCTCACACCCTAGCAGTGGAGATATACAGTCCCAAGTATAAACGAAATGTCAGTCGCAATGTCATTTGAAACACACTATATAGGCCACCTATATCACTATACACTGGATAGAAATTCTGCCACTCACCAATGTTGTCAGGAGGAGCTGTCAGAGTCAAGTGGAATCGTTTTTAATGTAGCTAAAAAATGTTTTGTGCCATTTAAAAAAAAAACATTAATTCTGCTTATTATTTAAATGTAGACGAAAGGTATTTTTAATTAATGATTGACTATAAAAAGTTTACAATGATTTTAACAAGACAATGAAGTATTGTTCAACAAGAGTTACTGCTTTTTTTTGAAAGAGGAAAGCAAGAACGTTTATTTTAGGAAATGGAAGAATACTATATGGAGGTTAACTACAAAAACACATTTTGCTTGGAACCCTCTCAGGCTGCACAAAACCAACTAATGGTCTGCCAGTTGGACAACCCTGGTTTATATTATAGTGATGATAGAACATGTAAGACAAATTTTAAAAAATATTTAATTTTGAATTGATTTGTTGTAAAAGTTTAGAAAATCACAAAGAAATTTTTAAATATTCTTAATATTTTATAACAGTAGAAACAATGTAAATCTAAAGGAACTTTAAAATGATTTCTTATTTTATTTTTTCTTGATTTCTTCCCATGCTTAAAAAGAATATTGTTTTTCAGTTAACATTATAGTTTACAGCAGATTACTCAGGCAGTAATTTTGGTGCATGCCATTTGATTGTAAAATCAAGGGTAATTAGAGTGAAAAATTTTCTTTACCTATTATTTTTTTGAAGAAACTTCTTTCCCAGGCGTACATCTTGATTAGCTTTATGTTATTGAGCACGGTATTTGTAAGAGAAATTCTTTGGTCACTTAGCCCCACTGTTTTAGCATGTACATTATTCATCCACTTTGACAAACCTAGCTGAAAAATATTGTGTAAGTAGAACCAATATTTTAATATGTATATACATATTAGTTCAAAAAATATCTTTTTATTGTATACTAAATTTTATATACTTGCAATTATGTATATTATAATTTTAAATGGACAATTTGCCTGTAAATGCATGTAAAATAAAATAAAATAGAGCATTCAACACTTGTTTAGAAATTAAGCATTAAGTAGCTAATTAATCAAGATCTTTTTGAGCACTATGATGCCAAAAAATGTTAAATGTGAGAACATTACATATGGATTCTTTCATTTATTGAGTTGAATCATCTATAATAACAGCAATTTCAGTGCTTTCACATGTAAAACCAACTAATATGTTATAAAAATGTCACAAATAAAGTGGTATTTACCAAAAAAGGAGTGAAGCCAATAAGAATAAAATTTCCTAACAAAGTCCATGGCCCAAGTAAAGTATAAGAATATATCAAGGACATTACTGCCATCAAAGGTGCTCCTGCATTTTTAAACATGAAAATAAAGAGTGTATTGTCAGTAAATTTTATCTAATTAGCTTACCTAGTGAATTCAAAGAAACATGATGTATCAAAAAAGTTATAACATTTTCTCAACTGAATCAGATGCCAACATCAAAGGAAATAGTCAAAATAAACATACCAATAATGAGTGGTCCAGTTGCAAGTGCTTCACATATCCTATCCTGATCTTTAGTACACATATTCACAAGTTTTCCAAGTATGCGATCATTTGGAGCTCTCAGTTTCAAAAGCTTCATATACATCATGTATTGTAAAGATCCCATGACACGTATTGCTATTGAGAAAACAAACACTTAAAAAATGGAGTTAAGGCGTATACATACATAGAGAAATTCTGAGGTTAACCATTTACAATGACTTCTCAAAGTTGAGTGACAAAAGTTTATTTTAATAATTGTCAGTTGTTCTGATATTGCCTTCTCTTAGCAGAATTTACCTGTGTGATAACCAACTACAAACATGAGGTTGAAGCATATGTTTCGCAGTAGCTGAGTAACTAATAGTACTGTGACCAACGTTAGTCCCCATGATTGAGGCTCATTGTGATCCTCAACATAATTCAACAACTCATTTTGCACCCATGCCTGGTTATTGAAGATAAGCAATCAAACATCAGACAAAATAATACGATAACCTTACAAGCATTTTTTTCACTGTTCAAGATTTGTACATGCCAAGCAAATACTTACAGGCCCAATAAACTGGCAGGTACTTGTTATGATCATGAGCACTATTCCTAGCATCACCCTGGTTCTGGAAAATTTCCAAACTGCACTGCTGAGAGAAGCCTTGTCAGGACCTTTTGCTTTTAATTCCTCTTTCCAGAAGTACTCAAGACGGGCATAATTACGGTTAGCACAGTCCATTTCCTAAAATAACAACATATTCTCTTCCTTTCTTTCATTGTGTTTCAAGCATTTTCAATTGAATAATTTATAATATTGTTTTTCCAAACACTAAAATTTATTCATGAAAGCATTCATAGATTAAATAGTCACAAATTATACATTTATATGTTAATCATCTGTTAAAATGTAGGTAAAGTGAGCATCAGGAAAATAGAAATTCAATCAATAGAATGTCTGTCATTGTGTCCATTAATCTATGAAGACTTACGGTATGTGCAATTAATTTTTCTTATGAAATAAATAATTTTCCTTTGAATGAAATTATTCCCTAATGATTTATTCACTTGCCTGTTGGACTTTGTTTTACTATAATTATCTTTACATTAAAAAAATAATCAATAAGCTTGCCTTACAACTGTAATCCAGTTGCTATTTTACCTACTTTCAATAGCCATAAAGAGTTTCCCCAGTCTTTGTATGGCTATTACAGCTATATTAAACTGACAACTGCTATATATCTCTTTATACCATAAAATGTAATGATACCGCTGAATGAGATTCTCCATTTGATTACAAAAAATAGTGTAAGACATCTTTTCTTTGCTTTTTAAAATTACTTATATTTGTCACAGAAATTACAGACTTTAACCAAAGTAAGGGCAAAACAACACTGATTCATTTTCCTACCATTGATTTTCAAATACGATTGGAATTGGCTCAGAAAACTGTTTTGAAGATGAAAATTTTAAGTTTTTTGTGAATAAAAGATTTTGTTGCCAAGAGCAACCAGCATTGTTGATGTACTCATAAAATTACATAGGACCACAAACAGACAATGGAGGAAGATGGAAATATGGGGGAAAAGATAGTGAAAGAGAGGAAGGAGAGAGATAGAGAAGAGAGGAAGGGAGAGGAGAAAAAGTGAAAGTTAGGTAAAGGTGGAGGTTTGGTGAAAGAGAGGGAGGGAGGGATAGAAGGAGGTAGAGAGAGAAAGGGAGAGAGTGGGTGCAATAGAGTGAGAGAGATAGAGAGGAGAGAAGTAAAGAGGGTGAGAGTAGGAGGGAGAAACAGGGACTAAATAGGACTAGAGGAGAGGTGAGGGGGGAAGGAGAGAGGGGTAAGGATTGAAGGGTGGAGTAAGGATTGAAGGGTGGAGTAAGGATGAAGGGTGGAGTAAGGATTGAAGGGTGGAGTAAGGATTGAAGGGTGGAGTAAGGATTGGAGGGTGGAGTAAGGATTGAAGGGTGGAGTAAGGATTGAAGGGTGGAGTAAGGATTGGAGGGTGGAGTAAGGATTGAAGGGTGGAGTAAGGATTGAAGGTTGGAGTAAGGATTGAAGGGTGGAGTAAGGATTGAAGGTTGGAGTAAGGATGAAGGGTGGAGTAAGGATTGAAGGGTGGAGTAAGGATTGAAGGGTGGAGTAAGGATTGGAGGGTGGAGTAAGGATTGAAGGGTGGAGTAAGGATTGAAGGTTGGAGTAAGGATTGAAGGGTGGAGTAAGGATTGAAGGGTGGAGTAAGGATGAAGGGTGGAGTAAGGATTGAAGGGTGGAGTAAGGATTGAAGGGTGGAGTAAGGATGAAGGGTGGAGTAAGGATTGAAGGGTGGAGTAAGGATTGAAGGGTGGAGTAAGGATTGGAGGGTGGAGTAAGGATTGAAGGGTGGAGTAAGGATTGAAGGTTGGAGTAAGGATTGAAGGGTGGAGTAAGGATTGAAGGGTGGAGTAAGGATTGGAGGGTGGAGTAAGGATTGGAGGGTGGAGTAAGGATTGAAGGGTGGAGTAAGGATGAAAGGTGGAGTAAGGATTAAAGGGTGGAGTAAGGATTGAAGGGTGGAGTAAGGATTGGAGGGTGGAGTAAGGATTGAAGGGTGGAGTAAGGATTGAAGGTTGGAGTAAGGATTGAAGGGTGGAGTAAGGATTGGAGGGTGGAGTAAGGATTGAAGGGTGGAGTAAGGATTGAAGGTTGGAGTAAGGATTGAAGGGTGGAGTAAGGATTGAAGGGTGGAGTAAGGATGAAGGGTGGAGTAAGGATTGAAGGGTGGAGTAAGGATTGAAGGGTGGAGTAAGGAGGAAGGGAGGAGAAGGTGGAATAGGGAGAGTGTAGGAGAGTGAGATGGACCTAGTGTTTGTGGTATGGAGAGAGGAGGAGGAAGTTCCAAATGGTGGGAAAGAGAAAGAGGATTTATTAGGAGGTAGACTTAATATTGATTAAAACTTATACAAATCGCCTTTTATGTTCAATGCCGTTGTTTTGTAAATGTTATATCTTTTTATAAAAAACATCAATTGGTGTCTGAAGGGCTTTAAAGCTTAAGCGAAGCAAAGAGCAGTGGTTTTGGAGGCCAAAGTATAGAATAAGATCATTTTGACATAAAGATTTCAAGGTTCATCTTGTGAGTTTATGTTATCATTTACTAAATGAAAATCTTTTGAGCCACTCCTAAATGAAATAATTTTAAGCAGAATAAATGATAAACTTTATAATTTACTCATTTACTTTAAATTTTGCTGTTAGCACTGCATCATAATTCAAGAAGAAACACTTAAAAAATACTTGTCTCAGGTATCTCCAATATGATTATGTATTTTTGGAGAAATATTTTAATTCATTACTCCATGTGGTCTACCAACCACCGAAATTAAAAAAAATCAGGAGCAGACATCCAAACACCTTCCATTGTAAGAAAATGTTGGATTTACTACAAAATGAAATGGACACATGTATACGGAAAAAGCAGCATATTAAAACAGTACGTAATGCTACAAAAACAAAGTTGCAGGTCAGAGAAATAGTCAGCATGCTAATTTTGAATTTGTACCTAGAGTACGAGCTCTGAATATAGCCAGATTTCAGGCTCTTCCAGATTTTGGGATGCCAGATAATGAGTCCGCTACTCTATTGTGATCATTGAGCAAATAGCTGTAATTCGGGAGGAAAAGATAAGGAACTAAAAAGCAGTTAACTTGGCTGGGAGGAAGTTTGGAGATGGTGGAGAGGAGAAAGGAATATAAAGGCATCAAATGTGCTATGTTTTTTGATATGCCATAATGGATTATTTTCATTTTTTCCAGATCATACAGCTTGAGTTCTTTGGATTATAAATGTAAATTTTTTATGTGAATTTGCTCTTATCATGGTAAAATAATATATAGTTGGCAAAGAGTGAAGAAAAGTCCCTATTAACAATGCAAAATGAACATATATCTGACAAAATATTGGAAATTATTGCACAATTAAATCTTTCATCAAACTATATCTATATTCAATAATTAGGACTCCCATTCAACATTCAATAAGAAATGGGCCATATATCAATTGGAAGTAAATACTTGTTAGATGATTGAACAGCATGTCACAATACAACACACTGACAGTCATTATATATCCTGTAGAATTTAAAATGGAAAAGGTTTCAGCTTCAAATGGAACACAGTTGAAATTTTTTAAAAGAAAAATAGGAATTCTGCACAAGAAAAAATTTTAAAATAAAAAAACAGTTTTTGTAAGAGCCTTTAATGTAACTGATCATATTTTGTTCTTGATTTAAAATATATTGATTTTAAAAAATTATTATGAATAAGAAAGAGATGTAGTGTCAGAAAAAGAATCCAACACAAAAGTAATACACTACTAACACTTTAGATGGGATAATGACTTACGTGCAAATCCCACACATCATCAGGAGACATTCCTCTTCGGAATGCTTTCCACATAAGAGAAGTAAGCCATGATGATGAGATGTAAGAGAAACAGCCAACCTCACTGGCAGGTAAGTGACTCTGTTTTCTGAAATGACGAATGAGGTAAGTGCAACCGGTGAGGATGGCAGCAAAACTGAAGCAAGAGTTGGTATCCATATCCTGTTTTCTCAGAAACAAATGCTCTCATTTTGCTAATAGATTTAAAAGTTCTTAAAAATAAAAAAGCAAGTTGTCAATTTCCCTAATAACAGCATCTTAAAAAATAAGTATCTGAAAACTTATTTGTATGAAAATATATATATTTCAAAATCTAGTCATTAACTTGTTTTTAGAAGCTTAACTCACTCAAAGTAGCTAATTTCTTACATTCTCACCATTTGACACATTTCTTTGCAACTAGATGCCTGCATTTTTGTGGAATACGCTTAAGAAATATCATAATACAATGAGACAGAAAAAATAATGATATCCTCAGATAAAGATGAATGAGACGAGGAGTCGAAAGGCATCCAAATCGAGAGGCACCACTGAGCAAGCATCGGATTACAATCGGGTCACCATTTAGTCAACCTTTCAAGTGGAAAACACTATCTCTAAGATATTTACATTATTTAATTATGTGCCTGGAACTATTTTTATCATGTTCGATAAACGTCATGTCATTTCACATAGACTGTACAATATCAAAGGCCTATGAATTCATTCAGCAGACTCAGCACCTAGCATACATATAAATGTGCATGTGGCAATCAGTGCATTTATTTTGTATAGATATTGACCTACCATCTGGCATAAACATAAATGATACAGAAATGTACAAGGAATCCAATGTCTTCAATATGTATGGTCTAATACCTTGAGGCCTCTATGCATAGGCCTTCAAATTGCCATTATGTAATATTACATCATGGTCACTGCGAAGACAAATTATCATGACCTAATATAACATCATGGCTACTTAAGACGTTAAAAAATCGGAAACTGCACAATAAAGTGTTATCAAAGATGACAGAGAAAGTAAGTATACTGACAGAAAATGTTATGACATAACACTTGTTGAAATACAAGTTACAGAACAATGAACAGGAAAAAAAACAATTTGGAGAACTTATTACTATAACGAGTAACCAAAACAGCAGAAATCCAAGAATTTTTCAATTTAAAGTTTGGCTTTTTATCTATTTTTAAAGAAAATAAAAATTAAGCATAGTTTATTGGTAGTCAATAATTACAATGTATTTTAAGAGTGACACCTTTTGAATACAAAACTATACTTACCTCCAATTAATGTCCCGTATAGGAATGAGATTTTTTATGGCATTTCCGTATTTTTCGCTCCAATTAAATTTCCTCGCATATTCATAGAAACCATGGCCTTCCTCAGATCTGAATTGAATTAAAAGAAAGAATTCAATTAATTAACAATTAGTGTGTTATTCATGAGCATGGATAAAATTAACGCGTTTTTTTATTATACCGCCACATATTCGGTCACTAGAGCCTCGTTTGTACATCAATGTGGAAATGTGCGCTCAAAATTTCATCTTTCCGTCTTTTATAACTTCGGAGATATAAAAAAATATACTAAATGCGCCCCTCTCCGATCCTGTATCTCATTCAAAACTCAAATCTACAGAAACACAAATGGCAGCAATACAGAAATCTACACTCCAAGCTTCAGCACTAGATCATTTACGCTTTCTTCACAATTTCGATTTAAGCAGGTGCGCATACAGACAGATGGACGGACAGACAGAAGCCAAAGTGAAAGTATAAGCGTATTAAAAAAACTAAAACAAAAGTGCGCTACAGATTAAAACGATTTTAAGTATCATCTAAAAATATCTTACTTCATTTATGTTCATATTTTGAGAAAAACTATGAAACGAAAAAATGCTGCTATTACCGGGAATCGAACTCGGGTCTTCCACTTGCCGGGCGGATATTCTACCACTGAACTACCGTAGCAAAAAATTTTACCTTTCTGAACGCGGGTTTTTTTTGCTACGGTAGTACAGTGGTAGAATATCCGCCCGGCAAGTGGAAGTGGAAGACCCAGGTCCGATTCCCGGTCATAGCATAATTTTTTCGCTTCAAAATTATTCCCAAAATTAGTTTATGCCTATCTGCATAAGATTTTCAAATCATGTTATTCCATCAATTTCTTATTTTGAAGTAAAGGAACTCCAAATTAATTTTTCAACAAGTAGAAGTAATGCAAGCAAGAATTGCAGTGAAGTGTGAGCAAATTCTTGGGAAGAAAAATTGGGAGATCACGCTATTCTGTCTTGTTATATATATGCTTAACAGTGAAATAACTAAATTTCTCGAAGTTTGAATTTAATTTCGTTGAATAAGAATCAAGAGCTTATAAAATTTCAGAAAGCACGAATCTGATCAACAGGGAATCAACGGCAACTGCTCTGGAAAAAACGAGATGTCAGGCTAACATAGCATAAATAAGAAAAGTTTTAGGGGTTGAAATGTCAATTTTGTTTGTATTGAAGTTGCTGCCCAAACAAAACGACTTGATTCATATACAGTTATCCAGAAATCCATATTACGGTCCGCGAAGTAACGCTGAACTTTTCGGGAAACCGCCGTAGAGATAAAAATACTCCCTCCACTAATTTTCGAAGTTCGTTACCGTTAAAGCTGAGCGTTGGGAATCTTTTACGTGGAGAAACCCTTCTGGGTTTCCCTGTTTCCTTTCATCCCTATTGTATCCCAGGTCACTAAGTTTCCCATCTCTCTGAGCAGGAGACAAAGACGCGGTGTCCACTAACTTTCAAAAGTTATGGCTATAATAGTCCGAGAGGCTGAATACAATCAAACGAGCTTTCAAAGCTCCTTAAAATTCAAGCTCAGCACCGAGAACCTTTCCTATGAAGAAACCTAATTCGTCGGGGTTTCCCAGGGTATTCTACACCCGCAGGAAGGGTCGTCGCAAGGGGCGAGCAACACGGGAAGGGAAAAGCGGGAATACCAATGCAATATCAATTCTTCTCGGCAAAATTTACCAAGGAACCCCTGCGATTCGTATTGTTCTACCTCTCTCTCGGAAAAGGACGTCATAGAGGCGACCGGAAATTTGTTCATTTTTGTCAAGATACTAATTTTTGAAAATGATCCCCGATATACTTGAAACGCATTTTAAGAAGCCCACTTTCTTAATAATTCTGCCTTTCCACCCAGCAACGGCCCGGGCCATAGAGTTACATAGACCCCGAAGTTTTCCATCCTACTGAGCGCAGAATTCCGACGAGAGAGAAAAGGGTATCGTAGGGGTACTGATCTTTGAGTATGGCTAAGAAGAGTCACTAATGTCGGTCGCGCGCTAAAATAATCTCTTGGACTGTATTTTATGACGGGCAATCCTAGTAGGACACGGAATATCGTCAACGCATGCGCTTTCATCCGCACGCTATCTCTCACTCATTTCTGATATGGAACACCGAACATCATACATTTAGAACCTATCAATCATTGTAATTTCCATCCAGCCATTTCCAAATTTTAAAAAATTTATTGTTAAGGGCACATCAGGTTAAGCATTATAAATGTGCAAGGTGCATAAGTTACAGGATACGAGCTAAAACTGATGATCGATTCTTTATGGCTAGAAATGCATTTCAAAAAATAATTAAACTTTTTGAGCACTACTTTGTTTTTAGAAATATTATTATTTACCCTCGCGGAACCTCGTTTCTCTAGCATTTAAATTTTTCTTCTTGAAAAAGAGTACCAATTTTAAATGATTAAGTTAAGGAAGTACCACTATCAAATGAATGAGATTAAAAAATATAAAACTTTAAAGTTTTATGGTGACACCGAGATAATAAATGTTAGCAACAGGAACCGAATCAGAATGCTTCAACCAAAAGAGTTAAAATCAAGTGTGCTTCTTGATGCTTAAGAAAATTTATGGCGAATATTTTTATTGCCCTAATACTCGCTATGCTGCAATTATTCGTTGGCATTTTCTTCTCCTTCTACCTCTCATCATTAATTTCTTTATTATTAATATACAAATTATTCAATATTTTCTTTAAAATTGTTTGTTATAAGTAAAATCTAAATTCGAAAGTCCTTGGTAATAAAGATCCTTTATAACACAAAATTCAAACTCTCAAATTAAAATTACGAAAATTATACATTTAAGCGATAATTTAAAAACTCCAGAAAAAAAAACAAAACCGATAAATGTAAAATTCTAAGGAAAAATTTTTTAACATAGGATTAATGGTTGACGCGATTCCAGAGAATTTTCCAGAAATTTTGCATTTGAATTACAGGTAAGCGTCAGAGAAGATGGATTTCGAAAAAATTACAGCAACCGAATCCGGAAAAAAAACATTTATATTACAGAAACAGTTTTTCATTAGAATTGTAAAGTATAAAATAATACTTCAACAGAAAGAGGCAGCTGGTGACTATGGCAATCAGAGCATGAAATGGTCTTTGTAGTGATGGCACAGAATGGTTTGTACAATCGTTTTTTTTTTTAAGTACACTCATATTTCAATTATTTTTCCGAAAGGTTTGAGAAAATACATTCAGCCAACGAATAAAAAAATGAAAAAGCGTAGTAACAATTTTCGTCGAAGTGTTAATTTTTTCCGTGTGAAAACTGAGTCATTTTTCCATGTTCTGCTTCAGTTTATAAGGTTAGTAGAAGTAAACCAATAAACATGAATTTTAGGATTCGATAATCTTGGAATCCTTTCTGATTTTTTTCGATCAAAACGCGAGCGCATAATTCCATTGGATATACCACAAATTCCACATTTCGAACGTAGTCTTTTATTTAAACCTTTATTTGGCAGGTTTGCTCACAAGCGACGCGTTTCCTTGTGGCCTCAATGCTAAACATATGACAAATGTTCTTACTATTTTTTTGCAGTCACCCCTCAGGGTATTTAATAAAAAAGAACTAAAATGTTTTACATAAATATAAAATATGTGATACGACACTGACAAGGCTTAATAAAAAATAAAACAAAACGAAAAGGAAAATCACGCAGCATGGGGAAAACGCTGCCGAATAAAGTGTTACCACTATAATTTCATTTCATTCTCCTACTGCCCCTCTCCACACCAGTCACCTTCAGTCACACGAAAACACAAGAAAACAAAACGGGCGTCTTGCCTTTCCGTAAGCACCGTCCTGCTGGTGTTGTTGAAATGCATCGACAAGAGTTGGCGCCGTTTTCTTTCAGCAATATCCTCCTTCTTCTCATCTTCCGTTTCCGAGATCATTTTGGCGAAGAAGTCTCTTATTTCTCTCGGCAATACTATCCTTGTATTCCTTTTTTGTAGCTCCCACACTTCGAGGAGCGGAGAAGAGTACTAAAGGGTGACTCCAGAAAGGTGCCGCACTTTAACTCAACAGCCGAGAGGTAAAAAGGAGATAAAAAGAGATGAATGGGATGGGAGAGGAGGAGGAAGAAAATTGAGGCGCGCGCCAGTTGGAGGAGAGATGAAGAAAGGGGGGCGTATCTGACTGTATTATGCACTCCCTCTGCAAAGGACTTCTCCCATTCTCCAAATTTTGATGCGATACCTCCTCAGTTTCCGGGGATTCGTATCGTTTAATACAGGAGTCGGTAACCTGCGGCTTCCGAGAGAATTCCATGCGGCCCGCAAAACTATGATGAAAAAGCGATCCGTAAAATTTAACACATAAATTACGATTGTAAAGCTTTTAATTTGGAATCTTTAACCCCTTATTTAGAATTCATTTCCACTAATATGAAACCTCAGAATCTCTAGGGAACTTCCGGATTAAACTCTAACTCGGCCCGCCGAAACATTAGCAACTTTAAATGCGGCCTGCCGAAGTATTCGCAACCAACGATGCGGCTCGCCTTGAAGAAAAGGTCGCCCAACCTTGATTTAATTAAGTAGGCGTAAAAATATCCGATTTGACGCCAGCCAAAAAGTTCTTCCTTTTGGCCCGCGCCGAGAGCATTTAAAATCGAAGAGTGGTCCGTAACGATGGTTGTTTTATTATTCGGCATTCATCAATAAGGTTATCCTGGGGAACTTCTAACGAGAGAGGCATATTATGTCGGAGATTCCATTAAAATTGGTTCGCAATCAACCACGGCCGTTGGTAAATACTTGCGAAGCTGTTTGTCAAAAACTTACGAATATATATACAAGATAATCCCGACCACATATGCACGATGGACTGTGTAGCATTTACATCAATTTAGTTTTTTAATTCTACTATTTGAAATCAAAATTTTTTGGAAAGTTAAACAGTTGATTACGCAGCCTTTTCAAGGAATATATGCTGGAGATCCTCTACGAAGTGGTTGAGAAGTACTGAATATATAGGTATGTAGTTATTTATGTAACTACTTTAAGTCGGTTAGTTAAGTGTGAGTGCAGGGCCGTCTTATCAAATGTTGGAGAGCCAAAATGCTCTGAAGGCAATGCTTTAAAATAAATTTGACGAAAGTATAAATTTTTTCAATTCCTTGCAGGAAGGAGAGGTTCAATATAAAAATATAAAACGGGGCCCATTCACCAAAGTTGAAGCGGCACAACGTGAGAAAGAAAATTTGAGAGAAAGCCTGCTGAAGACATCACATTTTGTGAATAAGGCCTCGGCCACAAGAGCGATTTTTCACGCCAAGTTGGGCGTTTTAAAAACGCTACAAAATACAACCCGCGTTTCCTTATGGAGGCTACCACACGGTCGTTTTTTCCCGCCTAACAAGGGCGAGGGCGGCGCGTTCTCAAGGTCGAACGCCGGACTATAGGCTGTGACGCGTGATAAAATCGCTCTAGGGTGGCCACACAGGGCGTTTTTCCTCGCCCAGTCGAGTCGAGTGCAGTGACAGGGCAAGTGACCACGTGGAAGGCATGGAGCACTTCGGCAGCGAAAGATTAATTTCTGAAATACAGAATCATCTATGCTTGTACCATTTACTCACTATTACTCACTCCTACTACTTACTGAAAAGGTAAAAAAATATGTAATGTGTGTGCAACGCTGTGGGTCATTTTTTCTCGCCCCGTCTGGCCTATCTGGCGATTTTAAACGTCGTTCTTTTGCGCCCCGTGTGGCCATCTCTACGCGTCAAGTTCGACCGGTCGTTTTTTCACGCTCTCCATCGGCGTGAAAAATCGCTCGTGTGGCCGAGACCTTAAAACATATTCGCCTACCTTACCTTATGGTTTTTACAAAGATTTTAGAATCAGTAACGAAGGCAAACAAACCCCTCCATACCCTTTGTGAGATAGGACAACTCGATCTTAGTGTTGGGAGACAGAAATGCTGCCCACCCTTCAACTAATTGTCCATAGCAGCAATTCCCAATTCTGGATACCGCTTACAAAATTCCATACGGCTTTCTGTAGCACATACCTATATAATATGGCATATAAATGCATTCAGTACCATTTGAATGTGGTGTAGAATCCGTGACACTATTACAAAATGAACAATATAAAATATAAGCCAAGAAAATTCATTTATTTGCAAGAAATAACAAAAAATACCATTACCCACAACAGTTTTTATACTCCTTGCGTGCCACTTCAAAAGCTCCACTTACCACAGGAACTGCTGGACTAGTTGGGCAAACATTTTTGCTTATAGGGTCAAATTAGAAATGAAGATTTCTACGAGCAGAGTATTTCAAACGATTCACTTAAAAGTAAAGACACAACTAAGTACATTTCTTTCCCATAATATTTATGCAATACGGATAGAATTATCTCGCAGGCCCAAGCCGCTGTTTCAAAGGGAGAGATAAAATATAGACCAAATGAATGTAAGTTAGGTACCGAATATCATTAAAATTATATTTTTTGATTTTACGCGTTTATTATACTTGCTTCGTTCCCTCTCCGTGAACCAGGCAAATTGGTTTTTTAAACACTTTGAAATGGCATACCGATCATTTTGAAACTACCTTTTAATCTTCGGAAATTTCATAGTTAACCGTACCCATCAGTGAAAAGTATCCAATTGTCACTGGCCTTATGAAACAGATTATTAACGTAAACGAGGGAAAATATATCGGTCTTGTGTTATCAGTATTTCACTAAGAAACAAACCAATCCATTTCACCGAACTCTATTATTTTATCAATGCGTGCCCTATATCGCCGACAAAAATTTAGAAAAAGGTTTAGGGCAGTTTTCACCAAAAAAAGAAACAGATAAGACAATTTATGTTCTGCGTGATGATTGTTTCATAGCATTCATTTATTTTATTGGAATTAGTGTGAATAAACTTCAATGTTTCGAGGTGATTTTTTGTTTAGGACGGTATCGAAGGAAGGCCTTTCCTTCAGCTCACACTTTCCCTCCCTCTACACAAACCATCGCCAGCCTTCCTCCCACTCTTTCAAACCTTTCTCCAAGCCTCCTATCGCCCTCATGTCTACCTCATATAACCTCCTTCCACCCTCCCGTTTCATTTCCCAAGCTGAAATTCCTTAGAATATATTTCGTAATCATAGATAAACCAAGAAAATTATTAATTAAAAATTAGGATGTAAATTAAACTCTTTTTCAATGAAAAAACAAAGCAATTATTTTCGAATTCAGTAGTGACTGTATTTAAGAATAAATTCCACAGAAAAGTTTTTCAAACATTTACACACCTTTCGCAGAAATTTGGAATTCAGATGAAGCTTGTCCTAGTGAAACATCTCAGAATGTTTAATTTTATAAGATAAGAGATATGACTATCTGCTTTTTCGTTATCAAAGATACGAATGACGAATTTGTTCCTACACAACAAACAGTCAACCAAGTTTTCTATCTTCAAGTTATGGAACCTTTACGGCATCGCATTTGACGAAAAATACCGAATCTTTGGCCAGACAATTAGATTTTGCATCACGACAATGCGCCTTCCCACACAGCTCTTTCAATAAGGCAATTTATGGCCAAAAAACAAATAGGTACCAGTGTTGAAACATCAACCATACCTGCCCTATCTTGCCCCATGCTTCTTTCTTTATGCTCCCAAAACTGAAAAACTCCTTGAAATGATCTCATTTTGAATCAATTGAAGATATTCATAGCAATGTGGCGGCAGTACTAAAGGGCTTTGAGAAAACTGTTTCCAGCAATATTTCCAGATATGGCAGAGACGTCGTTTATTTGTGTGTATTTTTGGGTAATAAACCTCTTCGATTATTACTATTATGATAGCCATAACTCCTTACGCACCAGACACATTGGCAAGGGAGGAGGGAAATCCGGTGCCGGCATTAGCCTAATCTCTACGAAGAGCACCAACTGCTTTACGTTCCTTCCGAAGGGCAGAGCGCTGACTTGCGCGTTCTCCTCAAAGCACACAAGTATAGGACGGGACGACCCCAGGTTGAAAAATCCGTCCCCCGCCTGATTCATACTTGTGACCGCCGCGTGGAAAGCCAACGCTCTAACCCAGTGGTTCTCAACCAGTGTGACGCGAACATTTCCCAAGTGTGCCGCGAGACTTGGAAGAGAAATTGCTAAAAATGGACAGATTTATTACAAGGAAACGTAACGGTGAAAAATATAAAGAACACATTAAGGAAAAATCCAGTACCAGCCGGACCAAGCCAAGTAAGATTTCTAAGGTTTCTCGCATGTATTTGAGTCAGGGCTTTTATTGGTGTGGAGATAAATATTGTCCTGTTCCAATGCGTGTTGTGTGGGGTGAGAAACTATCAAACGAAGCCATGGTTCACAGAAAATTGAAGCGACATTTCACCACAAAACATGCACACCTTGAAGGAAAAGATTTGAACTATTTCAAAAGGTTGATGGAACTGTATTCTAAACAAGCGAGTTACTTTGAAAAAACGTTAGTGTCTGATATAGTTCAAGTTGCTTCCTATCAAACAGCAGAAATCTTAGCTCAAAAAATGAAGCCCCACACTACAGCTGAGTCACTTATTTTGCCTGCGTGCCGTGCGATAGGTTGGACAACGCTCGGTGATGAAGGGGGACAAGAAATTGCTAAAATGCCTCTTTCTAATGATACAATTAGAAGGTAAGAAGATGTCATCTAACATAGAGGAAAATGTTTCTAATGAGCTTAAAATGTCAGACTTTGCTTTGCAAGTTGACGAGTCAAACGACAGCGGCAAAGCACAACTATTAGCATTTGTTCTCTTCATTAATGAAAATGAAATAATTAGTCAATTTTTGTGCTATAGAGAACTCCCAGAACACACAAGAGGTCACGATATATTCGATACTTTGACTTCTTACTTAGAACGTTTGGAAATTTCATGGAAGTTATGTGTAGGAATTTGTACGGACGGTGCTCTATCCATGTTGAGATCTGCGAAAAGGCTTCGTCTCACTTGTAAAACAACAGATCCAACTACAATAACTAGGTACCCATTGTTTATTGCACAGGGAAGCCCTTGTTGGAAAGACGTTAAGGAGTTGACTTAAAGTCCGTATTAGAACAAGTTGTCGGAATGGTTAATTTTGTGAAATCAAGACCTCTAAAGACCCGCCTCTTCAAACAGCTTTGTAATGCAATGGACTCGCAGTACGAATATTTATTTTTACCCAAAGATATAAGATGGTTGTCAAGGGGAAGAGTGTTGGCTCGTGTATATGAACTTGAAGAAACAGAGGGAAACAGTGATTTTTGTGAATATCTTAGCTGTGACCTTTGGTGCGCTAAATTAGCATATTTGGCAGATATATTTAGGTATCTGAATAGTGTGAACACCAGCATGCAAGAGCGGAATTAAAACATCCTGATTTCTACGGATAAGCTACTGGAATTGCAGAGAAAAATAGTCATCTGGAAAAAGAGAGCTAGAGAAGGTAATCTTGAAATGCTTCCTCTGATTCCAAAAACCCATACGAAAGAAATTGTTGCTCTCGCGGTGGAGCATTTAGCAACACTAGAGCACAATATCGAGCGAGTTACTTTCCATCCTTGACTACAGAAAAATACGACTGGGTAAGGAACTTGTTCACACCAGTGACAACTGACTTATGCGTTTTTACTATCTCCAAAGAAGAAGAGTTAGCTTCTCTTTCAACTGATCGCACTCTAAGCAGGCCGAATTGTCTCTGGATATATTCTGGATATCTGTTAGAGAAGAATATTCAGAAATTGTGTAAAAAGCTTTGGCAATTTTCTACATCCTGTGTGAGTTGGGGTTCTCAACACTTACAAACATTAAATGCAGAAAAAGGGAACGGTCTGTGTTGAAGATGAAATAAGTCTGCTTATCACGGATGTCCTAATATCAGTGCAATCATTAGAAAACGCCAAGCTCAAGTGTCACATTAGGTAAGATTTTAAAATAGATTATTTAACAAAACATCATCATTTGTTCTGTTTTACGATATAATAACTTCATTTGGTCGATTATATTCACGACATAATTTAAAAAGTAAGGGTGTTTCCGAGTTCTATTTACACTTTCAGTGAGGCGCTCAGTTGGAGGGGGGTGACATAGGATGGTGGGGAGGGTCTCATTGTGTCCGCCTGATCTTGCCATTCAGCTGCCACCATGGAACGGTGGAGTGAGAAGCAACGTGCGTTTGCCGTAGAGGCGTATTTTAAAAGTGGTGATTCTGCTACAGTCGCGCAAAGAAGATTCCGGACGCACTTCAATGTTGGTCGTCACGGCCCTGTTCCTTCAAGGCCCACAATATTGAAATGGGTGAACACCTTCAGAAAAACTGGTCCAGCAATGAAGAAACCGCCAGGACTACCACGGGCCGTTCGCACCCCAGAAAATGTGGAACGTGTTCGCCAAGCAGCGGAGGCAAGCAGCCCACGGCGGTCATTGCGTAAGCAAGCAGCTGCGCTCAATATGTCGCTCTCGTCCGTTCGCAGAATTTTAAACATGGACTTAAGTTTCCACCCCTACAAAATTATGGTCACTCAACAATTGCTGCCGCGTGATTATGCTGCCAGACGAGAGTTTGCCGAGCGAATGCTTGAAGTGTTAGCGGAAGATGTGATTATCTTAACAAGCGATGAAGCCCACTTCCACTTGTCTGGTTTTGTTAACAAGCAAAACTTTAGATACTGGTTGTCGGAAAATCCACGCCAAATTCATGAGTTACCGTTACATAGTGAGCGGGTGACTGCATGGCGTGCCGTCGGTAACTTCGGAGTAATTGGCCCTTATTTTTTCGAGGACGCTTATGGTGTAGCGGTCACTGTTAACTCTGACCGTTATCTTGAAATGGTTCACATTTTTCTTGTACCCGAGCTACGAAGACGACGCATCAATATTCGTCGCATGTGGTTTCAACAAGATGGAGCAACTGCCCACACTTCAAGAGCAGCAATGGCTGAATTACGTCGCTTGTTTCCGGAACACCTCATTTCATTGCGGGGAGACATTTCCTGGCCACCTCGTTCACCTGACCTATCCCCATGTGATTACTTTCTCTGGGGATACTTGAAGGCGAAAGTTTACATAAACAAACCGCGAACTTTGCCAGAACTGAAGGAGGCTATACGACGAGAAGTGTTGGCTATCCCATGACACATGGTCCAGCAGGTGGTTGAACTTCGAGGAGAGGCTTCAAGAGTGCCTGCGCCGAAATGGTCGTCACTTGGAGGACACAATTTTCAAAACATAATGAGCTTACTTTCAGATTCTGGTTTTAACATTTCAAAATGGCATATTCTCATGTACAAATTACATTAATAAAATTTCTTTAAAAAACTTTTGTTCTATTTTTTTTCTCTATGTTCAAAGTGTAAATAGAACTCGGAAACACCCTGTATATGTATTTTTATGATAAATCCTAGTTCTTTATTCAAATCTAATTCCAGTGTGCCGCGAAAAAACGTGAAAATCCAGTGTGCCGCGAGCACCAAAACGTTGAGAACCACTGCTCTAACCACTCCGCCACCACCACTCTGACGTCGGGATGTGTACATAAAGTCAGAAGGGGATTATTTTGAAGGTGACCACACGCACCAAAGGTAAGTGATAAAATATTTTTTTTTGTCTGGCAACTTTATTGTCAGACCTCGTGCGTATTCTCAGCTATAGAGACTCATTTTAGAAAACTGGCGTGTTGAAATGAAAAGATTTTGGCAAAATCTCAATGCGTCCTTCGTCTCTGTTCATCACAATGTCCATGATTATGTAATAATCGATCAAATGAATGTTAATCCGTAGAGGCTGCACAAATGAGCTGAAACGACGAGTTATCTCATGATTGATGTTTCTGACTCGTAACGAAGGTAGAGATAAAGTTCCAGACTTTATTACGAGTGGAGATGAATCATGAGCCTGAAAGCAAACGACCCAATAAATAGTGGCTTCATTTCAACATATCAGAAAATTTTGAGATACGCCATAGTCAGCATATATGATTATGTTACGAGTATTTTGAGATAAAAAGTGTATAAGTTTGAGAGCTACGTGAGGAAAGGGACATGTCAGGATCGATTTGTTCTGCAATGTGCTTTAAGAGCCATCTGAAGCAAGCAATTAACTCGTTGTGTAATGATCACAATAGGAGTTTTATTAACATGCGTACATTACACTCTCCCACGAGCTTCAAATAGCTTTAATCTATTTTTAAAAAGAACTCCATTGATTTGTATTCCGTTTTTGACCAAATTTCTTATCTTCAAGCGTTGCGGTATACCATATTTTACCCAAATTTGGAAATACTTCCTTACCCTAATCCTTAAAAACATTTAAGAGGTTGGGCGAATTGATTAATAATGTAACTTTTTTCTCTTTCTCTATCTCCCGAAATATTTGCATCTTTCACACCCTTCTTCGCAACTTTATCTATTTTATTTTTTCCCTCTCTCCTCTCATTTGTTTGAATTTTGACCCCTTTTATTGAATAAGATTTTTATCTCAAACGATCATTTCTCTTCGATTGGATGTTTCCGAAGCGGACAGCGTTGTTGGAAGGCGAGAACGCCTTCTAACGATAATTTCTTACATTTTTTTGAATTTTTCGTTTGCGGACATCATATGCATTTTCATTTGAAAGAATTATCTAATGGCACAAAAGAAAGAATGCCAAGTCATCGCGATTCCTGAAAGCTCCGATATTTATAAGTAAATTCCACGAATTAATTTTTCATGCTAGAACCAATAAACATATTTTAAAAACTGTCGAAAAACTTATGGACATCTTAAAAACAAGTAAATATTAGGAAACTTTCCGAAATTAAGTACCCTATCTCTGCTGAATTTCATCTTGGATAACTTTTAGTTCTACCCAATTAACAAAATTGCCGGTATAAATGTTTCCACCGTCACATTTATGGGATTTTGGAGCGACAAACAGGAAGAATAAGCATTTCGACTTATGATAATATCCATATTTACAACATACTTATATGTATGCGTTTAATCGGAAGCCGGCAGTTTGATTTATGAAGTAACAAGACTGGTTGTAATTCTATACAAAATAAAAGGCGGAGCTCAAGCTGCATATTCGAGGTATAACCGCTGATATTTTTCTCTACTGAGTATTTCAGTAATAAAATTTAATCTAAACACTTTCCATCTCCCATAAGCCTCGGAATCTTTGGAACCTACGTCACCCGTTTTCCTCTCTCCACTCCTACCGTCAACTCAACTCTTATCTCTTCATACTATTTTTCCTTTCTTAAAAAATATATAAACCAATGGTTCCTAATATATCTATCAAACGAAAAAGAAATAAAATTTACATAGATTAAAAATTCATTTAAATTTTAAGTATGAAGTACTTAGTATTATTATAAATTTAAGGACATGTGAAATATTTGGTACAAAAACATTCTACTATAATAATAAATATAATCATTATATTTTACTAAAGAGAAAAAAATATTCGTATGTATTTTGCATCAAAAAGTGATTATTTAAAGATCCGATAATTCTTTAAAATACTTACACAAGTTGATCATAGGCTAGAGATGTTAAATTCTTGTCGCTAACCGTTCATTAGCGGGGTACTGTATTAAGAATGAAATTCGGTGAGAAAAGATTCTACAGGTTGGCTCCATGACTCGAATGTGATGGTACAGCATGAAGGAAGTTATGATAAAGAGAAACAAAGTTGTTGAGAAGACTTTTTATGCATGCGGGCATAAATCTGAAATTGAAATTTGAACTTATGATATTTTTGAGAACCTCTATCTACTTTATTCGAGTCATTAGGACCACACCGATATCCGGTTCTAATTGTCTTCATTCTTTATTTGAAAATGCATTAAGGCACAAGTGTACAGTGCAAATAAAAGTTATCCTAACAAACTTGATGTAAGGACTGATAACCTCGATTCAGAATATCTCTCGGGGAATTGGGTAGTACGTCGGAAATAATTCTGCAGGAAGCACGTTTCTGTATTTAGCACGGCAGTGACTACATCCAGTATTTAATTTGAGAATAATGTCGTTTAATACGCTTATGTTACTTCAAATTGTAGTCATTAAATAAAACGTTTCTGATTTATATTTTGAGACATTTTTCCTCGCTCTCGAATAAAATTATCATCCTATAGTAAGTCATGGTTCTCGAACGGATAATTACCCAGAATAATACTGTAGAAATTCGTAACATTAAGAGAAGGTATTTCACGATTTCTATGTATCCCAAACAAACAAGCTCCTCTTTTTCTCAAATGTTTTTCCAGAGATCAAGCTATGCTTTCTCTTAATGTGTTTAATTGGAATTTTACCGCTACGCTTCGTGATCAGGCTCGAGGCATTCGTTTCCCTTCACCTTTGCACACTACAATTGTTCTCCTCGAGTTAAATACACGAATAAACCCTCAAGGTGAACACCGGGCAGAATTTTCCTTCCTCGCGTTTCCTGGTTCAACTGTTGCGTTGGAGTACTTTTCGTATCGCTTCACTCCTTAAAATAACTTCTGGAGCCACCTTTTTGCGCGACTTGTTTGTCCTCCTACTTGCGTCAAAATTCGACGCGAATGAAGATTAAAGAAAGAAAGAAAGAGGAATTCTCGAGTTCGAGTGACGCAAACATCTCATCCAGTGGGATATACTGTTTATTTCATTTCGTGAATTATTACCTCTGGAATCTATCTTAGATGCTGTTTTCTTCAAGGGATGAATTACGAAAGATTTTTAACGTTTTTCCTTGCTTAAAATTGTTTCCTAAAGATGCTGTTTCTACAGACTGTAGCGTTGAAATTTAGCAGTGACGACAATTTTAAATGGCGATATTTATTTCCTAAAAGGCGCGTGCATAACACTACCAATCCAACAACATGTTATAAAAATCTCCTCAATAAAACTGGCATCATAAATACAGGGTGTCCCAGAAGTCCGGCCTCATAGGACAACTTTGTTATTTTGCAGAATATCTAAAAATAATAAGAGATCAAAGTTGTTCGCAATAGGCTATTTTCCGGGAGAAATATTGATTTTTTTCGTCTAGGGCCTTCCGTTCGACCGCTACTTTCTTGGCTCATCAATGGTTAAGTGTCTCTGTCCCAGAAGTCCGGCCACATAGGACAACTTTGTTATTTTGCAGAATATCTAAAAATAATAATAGATCAAAGTTGTTTGCGATAGGCTATTTTTCGGGAGAAATATTGATTTTGTTTGTAAGCAGGATAAGAAGCCTTGAAGAACTTCGGGAGAACATCTGTGCAGTATGCGCAGAAATTACTCCGCAAACATTGCTACGTGTACGGAGAAGCTTGAGGGAACGAATCAGAATGAGTGTACGCCAGCATGGATACCAATTTGAAAATTTATTGTAAATGTGCAATATACACTGCTGCATGAGTTTTTGGAGTTTTTATTCATTTTTGTTGCAACTCCTATTCACATAGCCGGCTCCTAGCTCCTTTATGTGGACGTAGGAATTTCCGCCGAGTCACTTAACCATTGATGAGCCAAGAGAGTAGCGGTCGAACGGAAGGCCCTAGACAATAAAAATTAACATTTTTCCCGAAAAATAGCCTATTGCGAACAACTTTAATCTCTTATTATTTTTAGATATTCTGCAATATAACAAAGTTGTCCTATGTGGCCGGACTTTAGGAAGTCACTTAACCATTGATGAGCCAAGAGAGTATCGGTCGAACGGAAGGCCCTAGACAAAATAAATCAACATTTTTCCCGAAAAATAGCCTATTGCAAACAACTTTGGTTTCTTATTATTTTTAGATATTCTGCAAAATAACAAAGTTGTCCTATGTGGCCGGACTTCTGGGACACCCTGTATATATCTCTCTAAAAGCCATAAGAAGTTGAGAAACTAAATGTACGAGTCGGCTAAAAAGTGGTCGTAGAATCTACTCTGGTGAAGCACCACTGATGGCGTCTGCTTTGTATTGAAAATGCGCACATGGTTTTCCTAACCTTTTATGACTATTGGAAAGATATAATGTGTCAATTTGATTTTAACCATAAAGCGAAATCGATATTTCTCTACTTAATCTACTGAATAGACAGAAAATAGGCGAGTGACGTTTTAAAATGGGAAATTTATATTAGGGTTTAGACTTGCTGGCAATTATTTGAAGGATGTACTTGATAACTAGTAAATACTACATTCAAGGGATAATTGTCGAGTTGAAATTAAATTTATAGACTATGTCTCTCAAAATGGTATAAACGGGATGGAAAACCTGATTCGTACTTAGGCTACAAAGCAGCCGTCATCAGTAGTGATTCGCCGGTTGTTCTTTGTCGGAGAATCGCCACTGATTACAGCCTCTGTATGCTCGACATTATGCCTCCCTTTCTATAGAGGCATAGTTCGCCAATAAAATAATTGACGAATTTGCGCGTTTAGCTAATGTCTGGCAGTGGTGAACCCGGAGACTTGAGTCTGTTCTATGAATCCCATGAACATTATACATAAATTTTAATTTAATTTATACATATCAATTTGTTCTTGTGTACATACACCATTGTTGGCATGTTTTTGCAGAACGCTTTATTTCTGCGACTAATGAGCTACCCAAACAAAAGTCCTGTGCCCGCCGCTACAAGTACCTACAAGCTATTTTGTTCTTCTAATGTTATGCTACAAGTAGAGAAATAGATAAATGTGAATTAATTTGAGGCAGTTTATTTACAAAAGGCGTAAGAACGTGGGTAGACTCCTCATTTTCTTGGCCATCACCCTCCCCAGAGAGTTTTTTGATCTTCCATATCCTTCAGGTCTTGAATGGAGAACTCTTCATTTTGGGATTCAAAGAGCTCTTGAACATCATCAACCTCTAAATCATTACGGCCAATTTTTTCTACAATTTTCTTTGAGATTTGTTCAACCGGTTCTTCTAAGTCATTGATATTATTCACACACCCGGGCCATAACCTCCTCCACACACCATATAAGTTGCTAGATTTGACCTCATTCCATGCTGCTGCAATGTTGTCAGTTGCCTTTTTTATTTGGTATTCCCTCCAAAATTCCCTAAGTGATGGAGCACCTAGGCAAAATTCCTTCTATGGTAGTAGGTTTTGAAGGAAGCAATCATCACTTGGTCTATGGGCTGTAACAAGCTGGTCATATTTGGTGGCAGAAATAAAACTTTCACATTGTCTTTCTGGTCAGCAAGAGTGGGAGAGTGACCTGGAGCATTACCAAATATTAGCAATGCTTTATTGGCCAGATTGTTAGCAGCACAATAATTAGTTACTGCTGGGCAAAAATGATTGTTGAACCATTCATCCAACACTGTTTGGGTGACCCAAGCTTCCTTGTTAGCCATCCAGGTGAATGGCAAGTTTCTCATTGAAATTCCTTTTAAAGCCCTGGGGGATTTGGAATGATTAACAAGCATATAAGAGGTGTTGCAAATAGAAAATATATTTCAAAACTTTCGTAACAACGATTTTTCTAGTCTACAATTATTTCAGTGCATTTTGGTTCATGATATTATATTTGATTTAAATATATATATATATATATATATATATATATATATATATATATATATATATATATATATACTAGTAGAAGGTGCTTGCATACTGCAAGCATTTCATCTCACCTTGAAAAAACATTACTTTTTCAGAGAGATATTTCATCATGGGAAATATTTCTTTAATTCAAGAGATTTCTCATCTCCCTTATGGAACAATAATGGAGTAAAACAATCACTAATTTTTGCAATTTCAGGGATATTATACTTTTTCCACATTGGGTTAATTATACCACACAGTTCTGCCAAATTTTAAATTTATAGCACATTTAGAAGTGAAATAACATTTACCTAATTGTTTAAATTTAAATAATTTTTAACGGCCGCAATAAGAATTTCATAGATACAATGAAAGGTTTATTCTTTTAAATAGACGAAACTATAATTAACTTAAAAATTTCAGCTCCCTAACTTGGCGCGTAGTGTCTAAACATTTACCTATAAAAGATTTCTCCTCTGGACCGATTTTCGTTTTTTCCTTATGGAACAATAATATAGTAAAACAATCACTAATTTTTGCAATTTTAGGAATATTATAAATTTTCCACATTGGGTTAATAATGCCACACATTTCTGCCAAATTTTAAATTTGTAGCACATTTAGAAGAGAAATAACATTTATCTAATTGTTTAAGGTTCATTAATTTTTAACGGCCGCAATAACAATTTCATGGATACACTGAAATGTTTATTCATTTGTATAGACCAGCGTTTCCCAACCGGGGTCCACATGGACCCCCAGGGGTCCATAGAAGCTTTGAGGGGGGTCCACAAGAAAAAAATTGTATTTCGGGGGTCCATAATATGAGCTAAGGGGTTCATCATAAAATATTATAAATAAAATAATTTAATAATAATAATAAAATAAACTAATGTGATAGAAAAGTCCAGAAATTCGCAGTTAGAAGATACTCGTATTTTCTGGAACCTTGTTTAGTTGACGGAAAAAAAAATTTCTTTCCATAGAAAATTCTTGAAGAAGAAAACATTATTTAGGCACTGACTAACCTAGAACGAGTCAGTCAGTCAGAGGCAGTCATTTCATTCTATAGTGAGTAATCGGCATCGTCGTGGTGAAATCTATTGTTTGTGTTATTGAACGTTATTGTTCTAGTGAGCTATATTTCCATTAGTACCTACAAGCATTTCCAACCTTAAATATTTGAGGTTAATAATATTATTATTGTTTTCTGATTACCCATGGCTCATGCAAAGAAGAAAATAAGACAATATGACTGAATATCTGTCGTATGGTTTTATTGAATCACCAGAGAATATCACAAAACCAATGTGTCTTATATGTATGACTGTGCTGTCTCATGATAGCATGAAGCCAAGTAAGCTTCGTCACCATTTGGAGACAAGGCACAGCGAAAAGAAAAATAAATCAGTGGAGTATTTCTGAAAACTACGAGACAATTTTCAAGGAAGAAACAAATTGGATCAGATTTTTAGTAAACAAGCAAGCAATAAAGATAGCTGTTTACTAGCATCATATGAAATCAGCAAAATAATAGCAAAATCTGGAAAGCCACATAGCATTGGTAAAACTGTCATCTTGCCTTCGTAATCAGTTGTAATTTCAACAATGTTAAACAAAAATGCACGTGAATTTACCGATAACCTTCCTTTGAGCAATAACACAATATCCAGACGCATTGATGAAATGTCTGAAGATGTAGAAAATCAACTTATAGCTCAATTACGAGTGAAACAGTTTGCAATGCAACTCGATGAATCAACTTTGATGGGCAATGAAGCACTTTTATTGGCATATGTAAGATATATGGATGATAATCAACTCAGAGAGGAAATGCTTTTTGCAAACTTCCTCAAAACAGATACTAAAGGTGAAACAATATTTAAGGAAGTCCAGTCTTAATTTAGAGAAAAAAATATTCCACTCGAAAATTTAATGGCTTGTGCTACTGATGGCGCTCCTTCCATGGTCGGTAGGTACAGAGGGTTTATCACTCATTTAAAAAATGCATTGCCAAAAGTATTTTGCATACATTGCGTGATTCACCGCCAACATCTGGTGGCGAAGAGATTGAGTGGACGTCTTCATGAACTCTTGTAATAAAAGCTGTCAACCTCATTAAGGCTAATGCTCTTCAAGATCGTCTCTTTCGCAAATTTTGTGATGAAAATGAAGAAGGATTTGACCGTCTTGTACTGCATACAGAGGTGCGATGGTTGTCTAAAGGCAATTGTCATCGTCGCTTCGTCGTCCTTTGGGACAGTATTGTATCATTTCTAAATGAAAAGGAGATTGGAAAACAGTTGGTTGCCATGAAAACAGACATATTTTACCTCTCAGATGTGTTTGAAAAACTGAATTCTCTTAATAAACTGCAGCAAGGACATAATTGTGATTTAATATCTAGCAAAGAAGCCATTAATGCATTCCTAGGAAAACTCAAATTGTACAGTCTTAATATCTCACGCCGTGCGTTTGACCAGTTTCCAAACCTTGCTTCAGTTAGCAGTGATTTAAAAGATGATGATTGTGTTGTGTATGTTGATCATTTAAAAAAGAAATTATGAAGACATGCAAGTTCGGTTCAAGGATCTACTAGAACTGAACATCCCAGATTGGGTGCTGATTCCATTTGAGGTAAATGTTGCTGATGTTAAAATTGATTTACAACAGGAACTTGTTGAACAGCAGTCTGATGAGACAGTCCGAAGTCTATTCAAAAAAGGAAAGCATGATGTATGGAAGAATAGTGACATTGCATGTAAATATCTGCTTTTATGAAAGAAAGCTAAAATGTATGTCATTGTTTTCCCATCATCTTATCTTGTGGAATCTGGCTTTAGTCGTGTAACACAGTTGTTAACAAAAAATCGTAATCGACTTGATATAGTAAAAAGAGGTGATCTTCGTCTGACTCTCACAAAATTGGAGCCAGATATTAATATGCTAATATCAAAACATCAGCAACAAGGATCTCATTAGTAGGGCCTATTTAATGGGATCCTATTTAATAGCCTTAGGAATAAATTTATATATGTTGTTTGAAATAGTATTTTTTTAATTTTTTTTACTATTTCTGTCATTACAAGTAAAAATATGTTTCAGTTTTATCATTTAAAATTTTCAAAATTTGTAATTTACATTTTTTATATTATATTGGAATTGTTTAATTATTATCTTTTACTAACTTACAAATAAATATTTCATTTAGGAATTGTTTAATTATTAGCTTTTACTAACCTACAAATAAATATTTCATTTAGGAATATTACATATGCGTATATGGGGGTCCACATACGTAAAGTTAGGACTCAGGGGGTCCACAAGCAAAAAAAGGTTGGGAACCCTTGGTATAGACTAATCTCTAAATATCTTTAAAATTTCAGCTGTCTAACTCGTCCCGTAGTATCTAAACATTTACCTATTTGTTTAAACTTTAAGAATTTTGAATTGCCAAACAATTTAAAATATCAAAATTTGTATAATCCCTATTCCGTTTTTTTACAAATTCTACCTATAAAAAAAATTTCAGCTCCGTAGCACATTCGGAAATACATAAATCTTGAAAATTTGTTTAAGCAATTGCGAATTTTTAGCGGCTGAATTGTTGCACTTTCTCAAGATTTTCGTTTTTTCTAGTCGGTTTTGCACAAAATTCTACCTAAGAAAAAATTTCAAATCTCCAGCTCATCTGGAAGTGCCTAAACATTAGTATCCTCCATTATATATCGACGACTCTTACAGAGGAGTTAACATATAACATATAGGAGGATACTAATGTCCAGCCCAAACTACAAGAGCTAGAGAGCTGAAAGTTTTGGTTTTTGTAGATATAATGGAGAAACCTTCAGATAAAATGAGACTTCTTTCCTAAGTGACATGAGTTCGACTCCAGAAATTCCGAAAGTTGCGTTTTTTCCCATAAGAAAAGCATTGCGCCATTTTTGTAAATTAATTATGGGCACTTGCCGGTAAGCTAGAAAGATGAAATTTTCAGTGTTGCTAGATAGCCGCAATATCTATTAGGAATTATTGTCACTTTTGCTTACAGTGTCTTGGGTTCGACTCCAGAGACCCCGGAATATCTCCCATAAGTTAGCATGGGAAAACGTAATCCAGTATGTAGACCAATCTAATAAGTTTAGGAAGCTGAAATTTTGCAAGATTATAGAACTTTTCTCATAACCAACTATAAATCGAAAATTTTAAAATTGTAAATTTTAGGGGTTGTTTTAACCCCACTTGAACATTAAAGTTTAATAATTTTTTAGGTACTACGGGATGAGCTAGGAAGCTGCAATTTTCAAATTATTTACAGAACAGTGCATTTGCACAAATAAACATTTCAATCTCTCCATATATATATTGCAGCAACCGTTAAAAATGTTTAAATTTTAAACAATTAGAAAAATATTATTTTACTTCTAGAAGTGCTACAACTTTAAAATTTGGCTGAAATGTGTAGCATTAGTATCCCATAATGGAGAAAATGTAAAATGTTTAATATTGCAACATTTGGGGATTGTTTTAAACTATTATTTTTACATGTGGGAAAAACGAAAATCGCTGCGGAGGTGAAATCTTTAGAATTAATAGAATATTTGTAAAGATGAAATATCTGTCTGAAAAATGAACGTTTTTTCAAGGTGAGATGAAATGCTTCCAGTATGCAAGCGCTTTCTACTAGTATGTTATATCCTCCTCTGTAAGGAACGTCTATATGTAATGATATAAAATTTTTATTATACACGAAATTATTTTTCTATTCATTTATTGACGATTTATATTGATAATTTACATACATATGATTCCATATGAGACAAATTAATGTTGCAAAGATATATTCTCTTTTAGTAAATTGACCTAGATATGAAGAAAACTTGAATTTATTATTTTAAAATTACTATTAAAATCACGTTTTTTTGACATCACACAGTAGGCTAATTTATAGTGATAAAAAAAATGGTTTTACGCCAATTCGTCGCGGACAATTTGTCCCGCGGCAATTCGTCGCGGGTCAAATTGTCGCGATACAAATTCGTCGGAAATACAGGAACCATTGAGAAAATATTTTTGTTATTTTCAATGTCACGATTTGCATAGTGAAATCTCGAGTCGCGCATTGGCAGTGAAATGCCCCGCCGTTCAAGATGCTGATCAATTTTCGTCCGACTTTGTTTTTCATATGTTATAAAAATATCTGGCAATACTTTCTTGGTAAATACTCTTCTTACCCAAACATACAAGTTTTTTCCAATTGGTAACATAGCTTTCTATGACTACTCTTCCAGTATTGCTGCAGGGATAACCACGTATAAACACGAAATAAAATACAAATGAAAGTGTTGCGCGGGACCCTCTGTCAATCCGGAATCCATGTATTGATGAATCGAGGAAAAGAAAAAGGATCTCGTAAATTGAACTCTCCGTCGGCCATTTAGGATAAAACAAAATAAGGTAACATCTATTAATAAGATATTTTGAAAAAAAAATGAAATCTTACACCAAAACCGACTTTCTTTTAGTTAACGAACTCATGTTCCCTTCCCATTCCCCTAGATTCATGTCTGTTCTCCCCCATCACTCCAACGCGTCGTCGCGGCCAACGCGCGTAGCGTCTCAAGTAAGGCCTCTGATTGGGCGGCGTCAGTTCCCGACGCCCGTAACGCGTGCATGGAAAGGCACGTTAAGAATGTTTTCCACATTTTACTTAGAATTCACTTTCCGTCATCCCCTCCTCCATTGTGTCGTTCTTTTCCTTATTTTCCCCTGGTTTTCCCTTTCAACTTCACTCCTCTCGCTAATTACCTAGGACTCCCAGTGTTAACCACTCTCTCTCCCACTCCCTCCCCAACCAACCTTAACCCCACCTCCCATCTTCTCCCCTCCTTTCTCCACCTTTTTGTTTCCTTCCCAACCTCCTCCTGTTTCTGGCCATATATTTTTTGATTCTTGTTGCCTGATGATGATGGTGATGCATCGAAACTGATCGTACGTGTATATTTTTGTGGATTTAACACCAAGTTATTTGAAATTGAGTCGTATTGTTCAACTTAACAATGCCTATCCTAATCTCATTTTAACAAAACAAAACATCAAATAAAAATCGGGGTTATTAGAAACGGGAAATAATTTAAAATAAAATTATTTCGGGGTTATTGCTAACAGTTATCTCAATTTACGATATATATAATGAGCCGTTCGTAGCCCTGTTACGCTCTCAGCTAACGGATAATTCGAGAATGGCCTATTCCATTGTGGCCATTCTTTCAGTGAACAGTCGGCCTAACGCCTAAAGAAGATTTGGATGATCGATTAGAATAAGTATTGTTTTGTTTTTCGAGAAACTAGCCATTAAACTTTTTCCCTTATTGGTTTAGAGGGGTAGTTGCAGTGGGCACGCGCTGGATTCCTGCGAAATCTCAATCATCTTCATAGACGGGAGGTTTGTTAAAACACGCATAAAAGATAAGACACGAATCTATTCCCATACACTAAATATGGCGTATCGCAGAATTAATGAAGAAAAGGATTTCCTATTTCCTCAACGATTCCTGAATTTGTCGTGCGACGAATTGGCAGGCCACTGAAAAATATAGCTCTAATTTATTTTATTATTTTCTCTATCATATAAGAAAATATTTCAATAAATTTGGAAAATATTCTACATATTTTTTTAGTATTCAGAGCACAAAATTGAATTTTCTTGACTAGCTGATCAATTATTTCATCTTATGCAGGAATTAAATTTCTATATAGGTGTAAAGAAAGACCATTCAAACAGGTATCACCTGTAAAGTTTTGTAAGTGGGTTTTTAGGATTTTTAGAGTTGAGAATGATCGCTCAAGTTTAGCAGTAGAGACAGGTAATGTACATGTATTACAATTAATATAAATATATTAGGATGTAGACTAGATTCACATATTTCTAAGGCTTCCATGTCAGTTTTAGGGGGATTCTTCGTTTGTCAAGATAAATAATGATATCACATTTTTAACTCAACAGCTGCTGCCTCAGCATCACAGTTTATGTCATTGTGGTAAAACTGCACATATTGTTTCATACTATTTAATTGTACTTCATTGGGGCCAACTTGAGAGTTCTTCGACAGTAAGCACAAAATTTAAAAAAATATTTTTATGCTTAGGAAAATATTCTTCCTGACTATAAAAAATAGTTTGAAATGCAGTAAGAAATGGACTGTACAAAGATATTCTATAGTAATCTACATCGGTGGAAATATCAACAGTACATCTATTTATTTGGTACAATGTGATAGATTAATGCCATGCTTTTCAGCAGTTACATTTGCCTGCTCCAAGATCTTCCCAAACTCTTCATCAGCATTTGCTCTCAGATTAGCTACCTCAGCAATCACATCTTTGGCATAGTTTAGAGCTCCTACCAAATCTAGTTTCTTTTTGTAGAAACTTACACAGCTGTAAGCTGTAAAAAAATTTGTTTTAAAGTCAGCAAAGAATTTATAAATTTTGGCTGGCGTAAGTATAAAAATAATTTTTCGATTTTCTCATGGGGGGCTTGAACCCCCTCTCCCCCCTCCTTGGCTACACCTCTGCTCCTGTTATTCTTAAACAAGCACTTGGCATCAAAAGCAGTTGCTACTTTTCAAAACTCTCTTATTTTATCACTGTTCTGAATTATGGACCTTACCATCGAACTTGACAGATCCAACTTATTATAAATACCAATAGCACGTTCTCCATCATTATAGCTTTTCAAAATATTCAGCTTCTCCATCAATGTCACTTGTTTACGTTTTTCCTTTTGAAGATGAAGCACTTGTACAATCACTCGATCTTTTCTGAGACATGATAAATTAATTCCAGGGGAAAATAAAAAATATATAACAGATGTATTCACAATTTGCACTACAAATGGTGGAAAGTGATAAACTAAAGGCACATGTCTGACGAAAGGCAAGTCAAAAATAAACTACGAACAAAATCACCCCAAATCTTATTTTAAGCCAATCGCCTCTTATGACGAGTGGTGGTCGCATGATCTTCCTAGGCCTTGGCCCCTGGGAGAGAGTTTTTATCTGGAATGATATGTGTGAAGTTTTTCTCGTGTCGTAACCGTGACGTAGACATGTCTTAAATGTGAAAAAGGGTCACAATGTTATGGCGCCCTAACTGTGAAACGTCATTGTGCGAAGCATCGTTATGCGAGGGATGCCTGTATAAGGTAAAAAAGAAAATATGTAAATTCTAACCAATGATATCCAACACTACGGTGAAAGAAAATCTTATCTCACTCAGAGAAGTTTTCAATTTTTATCATTTGATGAGATTCATATGATATTGTCAAACTTCTGTCAATTCATCCTTTATGATAGTTAGATATTAGCCTAATTATTGAATGTTGCTCAATCAAGTAAAATCAGTGTCTTAAACATGCGATTAAAAAGTTTGTCTCCTTAAAAAATCAACCACCTTGATAGAACAAAAGAAAATAATTACCTGAAACATGTTTCACATACACATTTAAATTACTTACCTGTGATCCATCTAAGCTTAAACTCTAATGAACATTTCTATTAGCCTGTAATATCACATCTGGGAAAAAAGAACCAGCTTTGACACAATTAAAAAAGGAGTATAAAATACTCCATCATTTAAGCATCACAAATTCAGAAATAAATTTCAAGTTGACTCACATGCTGTGAAAATCATTCATAGTTTGAAATGAACAATTATATTATTTTAAATCTCATACATTTATGACTTTAAAAAACATAAATATAAAAAACAAAGTTTACACATCAACACAAAAAATAACTTATTTTTTCCGATAAATGGGAAACTCATGTAGCATGTATGCCTTTCAACTGTATTGATAACTTTTAGGAACATATTGTGCTTATGAAGAATCATATTGGTTCAATAAATAAGGAAAAGACAACTGAAATAAGATTAATTAAATCATACATGAATAAGAATTACTCTTCCTCAATTATTACATCACATTCAACCATAGAAATCTCTGTCATGTCCACAGGATCTAGCTCATCAGCTGGCAAACCAATACAAAGTTCCGGTTGACTGCCATAATTTCTCATAGCATAGGAGACATTATTAGGCATTTGCTGGCAGCTTCCTTGTAAATTATCTACAGTGTTAACTCTTTCAAATTCATCTTCACTTGATTCCATCTCATTATTAACTATACATAGATGGGATGAAGATCCTTCAACAGCATCTGATAGATTCTCTATCTGTTCATTTCTTGGAAAAGAGGGTAAACAACCAAGTAGGGTCACCTGTTCGATTATCTTCTTATACTGGACCATGGTCTCCTTTTTAACCACCTCATCCCCTGCAGATGCACTGCTGGCCACATTGTCTGCCAAGTGCAAGAGTTCTCCTACCAATCGATAGACCTTGTACTCCATTTCACCATTCCCCTCCACTCCAGGCAATGGCTTTAAAAAATTAGATAACCAATCTGTTGTAGACGATCTAATTTTATACTCTTTGAAAAGTTTTCATAAAAAAATGTAAGTTTCTGATAATTACATTATAGGATAAATTGATAGGGTTATTTCAGCTTCAAGCTTGAGACTATAAAATTTTCCAATGAAGATTTTGTGGAAAGATAATGTTTAAGGAAAGGTTTCACAAGAAAATTAATCTAATAAGATACTATATAAAAAGTAAAAAGAAATTGATGTCTCAATTTAGCAGGTCATGAGCAGGGCTGGCTGAATGGGGGATGCGGCAGATGATAGGAATCCAGGCTCCCATTACTGAGCCCCCCCAAAATTTGGAAATCTCAATTGTGAAAGTATTGGGTGTAAATTTTACATAAGCTTTTACTAAAAAACACTTGCCTAACTGATTTCCAAAAAAAGAACTGTCCAAAAAAGTTATAATTAGGTTTGGTAGAATTCAACATTTATTTTTTTTAATCAACGATTTAAATAAATGTTTATTTTCCTGAGAGATTTTTGACGAATATCAAAGCTTAAAATTACTACCTGGTAGAATTCTACATTTATTTTTTTGAAAATCAACAATTATTTACCCGAGATATTTTCGACGAATATCGACACCTAAAATAACTACTTACATATATGGCAATTTTCGGCCTTGCAATTCAATGATTTAATTTTATTTTGAAATTGTAAAATTTTAAATGTTAATATTAAAGAAAACACTGAATAACAAATTTATTAAAATATTATTTTATCTTTTACTTACAATAAAAAAGTATACAATACAAAGGATACAAAGTAAGATGTATATTTAAATCGTTAATTTGATCTTTTACTAATTAAATTGTGACTTTTAACCAAGAAAATTTGAGCCGGCCATGAGATTTTGAGTGCTTTTTTTGATCTATGACAAAATGTCCTGGAACTGAGTGCAGTACGGAAATCTAAATCTGGTACACAATGTGTTAATGTGACATATGGACAGTGTACAACCAAATACACAGTTGAACTCATTCATAACGATCACGGTTATAATGAGATCTCGGCTATTGTGAGCAAGCAGAGGAGAATTGGTTGGAAATAATGTATTTTATGAGCAACATTTCACGGTTAAAGCGATCACAGCAGTTGAGAGCTTCACGGATATAACGAGCAAATCTCTCTTGCCAATAGCAATTTCAAACCCTTTTAATGTTATTGACAGTCGACATTCATAGTGTGTTTGGTTCGATTTCCATTCTTAGAATCTCATTTAGTGAGGCACACCACCAACGAAGAGCATAGTCCTCCTTCCAGTGGCATAGCAGATGTCCCCAAAGACCCCACGCATAAGGGGTGCTGAGGGCCTATGGGGGGTCTCTGTCTCCTTCGAATCTGAATAGCGCAGCCCGTGGGTGCACCTGTACATTGTTTGAGCATTTTGTTTTCACTCCCCAATCTCCTAATCCTCTCTTTCATCTCTTCCCTAATGTTATGGATTCTCAAAAGATCTAGGGAGGGGAGAAAACACATGTACATTGAGCATTTTGTTTTCTTTCCACCATCTCCTTATCCTCTCTTTTATCTCTTCCCTAATGTTATGGATTCTCAGAAGACCTAGGGAGAGAAACTACCCAGCAAACTAGCCAATGAAATTCTTTTGTACCGGTATGAAACATTCAGCTTTTAAATTCAGTTTAAATGAAAAATTCAGTACAATTTGAAATCTTTGAGAGTGAACACGTCTTTTTAAAACTTGGGACAAAAACTTAGCTAAAAGATTGGACTGTTTAAAAACAGTTTTGATTCTGTGGTTTAGGTTATGTCGTGCTGTGTTAAATTCAGTTCTTTTTTAATCCTGAAATGGCAGGGCAGAAAAGAAAAATGTTGACAATTAGCGAGAAAGTGGAAATTATTTGTAAGTTAGAGCGGGGAGCAAGCAATGCATCCATTTCTGAAAAGTTAAAACTAAACTCATCAACTGTGTTGACCATTTGGAAAAATCGGGAAAGCATTACCAGTACCTTCCAAAAAAACGTCATCATGAGAAAGTTGCATTGGATAAAAGTGATCAGGATAATGCTCTTTTGAGTTGGTTTAGATTTAAAAGAAATTTCAATATTCCTATTAGTGGCCCTGTATTGAAACTCCAAGCTGAAAAATTGGCTCATCAACTTGGATACACAAATTTTGTTTGCAATGACAGATTCAAAAAAAGGAATAATATTGTTTATGGTAAGATAAGTGGTGAAGCTGATGATGTAAACAAAGAAGTGAGTACTGTAAATACCCGCGTATAATGCGCACTTTTTTTTTTCGAAATATTTGAGTTAAAAATTAGGATGCATTTTATACGAGGATACATAATCTTCCTATTTTCATTTGACCCCATATTTCCACAATTTCGGCACAGTAATTACTGCATTAGAATTATAAAACAAAAATGGCATAGATATAGGCATTTGTTTGCATTCACAATACAGTGCAATAAGAATAGCGGCACATATCACAAAAGAAATTAAAATGAAGATATTTAAGAATATTATAGAAGAGAATGCCAAAATATGTATCATAATTGACGAAGCATCTACAATTTCGAAAAAAAGCACTCTAGTGATTTATCTCCAGTGCGCAGTTCAATCCACTTCTGCACCAGTAATGTTATTTGTCGCTTTAAAAGAATTGGTGTCAACCACAGCAGAGTGTATTTTTAATACATTAATTTCTACTTTAAATGATTGTGGATTTCACAACGAATACTTAAAAGCTAATTTAATCACATTTTGTTCTGATGGTGCTAATACAATGTTGGGAAGAAAGTCTGGAGTAGCTACTAAGTTGTTAGAAGATTTTCCTAAAATCGTTATTTGGCAGTTTAAATCATCGATTTCAATTATCACTCGACGATTCAATATCCAAAATAAAACAAGTTAATCATTTAAAAATATTTTTAGATAGAATTTATACTATTTATTACCAATCTAATAAAAATCAAACCGAGCTAGAAACTGTAGCTAAAGAACTTGAAATTGAGATTATTAAAATTGGTCGGGTACTGGGACCAAGATGGGTGGCATGTAGTTTACGAGCTGCTACTTACTGCTGTATGGCGTGCATATCCTGCATTATATATGCATTTTTCTCATTCTTCTTCTTATTCTGGTCTGGCAAAGAGGTTAGCTAACATTAATTTCTTGCAAGACCTTGCTTTAATGATTGACATTGTTGAAGAATTTTCATTACTTTCAACTGCACTGCAGTCAAGATCAACTAACATTCAGAAAGTGCAAAAATTAATCAAATGCACCATAAGAGCTTTGAAAAATTTAAAGGTTTGTACTGGAAAGCATGAATCTCAAGTTGAAGATTTAATTAAGTCAGATAAGTTTAAAGATATTCCATTTAATAAAAATAATAAATTCAATGCTCTTCCTAGGAATATGTTATTAGAAAATATAATTCAACACATGAATTTCCATCTTTTATCAGACAGAAACAATGGTGAAAGCATTTATAATTATTTAGATTTATTAGAACCATCTACTTGGCCTTATGAAGAACTAACTTCACCCTGGATAGCTGGTGAAAAAAATTGCATCATTTAAATGAAATTTTAAAATATGAAAGTGATTTGAACGATTTTCAGGATTTTGTAGATAATAATCTACAATCACGCAATGTTTCAATTCCTGCAAATATACAAAAAGCTAAAAAGACAGTTAGCACTATTGCAATCAATAGTGCTGAAGCTGAAAGATGCTTCAGTTTAATGAACATAATTTGCACGAGGGTGAGAAATAGTTTGACAGTAGAACACATATCGGAATTAATGACGATAAATTTATTGGGAAAAGAGTTAGTGGATTGGGATGCAACTCCATTTGTCAAATCATTGTTGAATCGCAACCATAGATTGGCTACAGATACAAGAGTTTGGCAAAAATCAACGAAAGCATTCTGTGAGAATCAATTGGCTATATGGAATTTACAATAAAGGATATTGAATATTTTACTATTGTTTGAAAATTTTGTGCTCCACTTTGTTGTAAATCAGTACAATTTATAAAAAACTTATGTGCCTATATGCATTCATTGTTGTTAAAAATTTACCAGCACACCACTGGTTATAAATGTATTAAATATACAATATAATAATCATTAATGTTATTAAAATATTTAAAATAAATATTCAATTTGTATTTACGATATTGTCTTGTTTATATGGAAATATTTTCATATTCTTTCAAAGAACAGATAATGCAAACTCAGGACCATCAAAAACGTCATCAATTAGATACATAACTGCCAGGGGCGGCAATACAAGCGAGCTGGTTGTTAAGTATTTGGCAGCACACTGCTGGATAGGTGGTACCACTACATATAAATATTTGCATATTTGTGACTTAGGGAAGGGATGAAGTTGGGCAATCAACGCTTTCAAATAAAAAACTACTGCAATTCCCGCTATTATGAAAATACGAACGTTAAGGCAAGGATTCCAAAGAGTGAACAAAAAGAATTGAGTTACTGAGGCATATGTATCAAGAAATTCTCTGTAAAACAAGCAAATCAAGTGAGGGCATTAATTGTTACTTATACTTACTGCCGGTAGTGATATTTTCGTTTGCTAATTTTTTGGGTGTGAATATAGTCCTCCCCTTACTTTTCTTACAAATATTTTGGCCAAAAAAGGGGGGGACTATATTCGGACTAATACGGTAAGATCGTTCAAAATAAACACGCAGAAAAATTAACTCAGTGACATAAAATTAACATCCATAAGTAATACTCTGCATAACACGTAAATTGCACAGTCAAATCGAGTATCCTCAGTGAAATGAAAATGGGTGTTCGGGAAAAAACAACGTTAGGTTATGACTCCACTGTACATCTTTAATGTGCACCAAAAAACTAAGAACAGAAAACACGCATTAAAATATTACATGTGAAAATATTTTGAGTCAGGAACAACCAGGCAGTTATTACCGCACTTGATCAATTATAAGATGGTTTTTTTTCTAAAATGTAAGCTGAAAAATTCATACTCACCTTATAATCGCAATTAAATATATCTTCTATTCCTCCTCTCCCTCTCACTAAAATTCATCCTCTACGTTCTATAGTCTATTCCAGTGGTTCTCAACCAGTGTGCCGTCAGACATGAACTGGTGTGCCACGGAATTTTGGGAGAAGCGAGAGAGAGATACTGGAAAATGGGGGCGGTGTGCCGCCATTACTTGTTTTATTTGTGTAAGTGTGCCGTGAAATGAAAATGGTTGAGAAACACTGGTCTATTCCATGCTTATGGCATGCACAGTTGCCAAATTTCTCCTGCATTAGAACTAGTGCTCATGTCTTCATCCCGTATTCAGCGTTTTAAGAAATAAAACTAATAATTTAATGTAGATCACTGGAAGCCAACAAATGTACATGATTTATCCTAATTATTCCTTAATCTTATTGCATAATTATATTTACATTGGAAATTAAGTATAACCTATCAGATATTTCAAAATTAAATTTTTGTATAAATACCCCAAAAATTTTTCTTTTGTGGCGTGGCCTTATAGTCAAGATCACCCTATAATCGGGCAAATATGGTACATATATACAGTCAAACCCTGATTAAGCGCCACCATTTTTCCGACACTTACATTGGCGTTAAAGCAGAGGCGGTGGTAAATAGAGGTATATGCTTGCTCTATGCAATCATAAGATGGAAGTTTTGTTCACAACAATTCATGGGCACTGTGCAGGGGTGGCACTAGATAGGGGGGTGCTAAATTAAGGTCTGACTGTATTCTTAAGGGAAATCAATTTTTGCTTAATACGTTTTCGTTTAGCTTGGCGTATTTCAGGAATGCATCTATGGAACTAAACGAGGGATAGATGTATATGTACTTATTTATCTTGTGGGGCCCCCATATTTGCATCTGGGTCCACATTAGTGCTTGGCCAGCCTTGGTCATGAGTGATGAATATATATTTTACTTATTTTAATTCAAGAGCTAAAGCTGCCTATTAAGCTACAATACGAGACAAAGAGGAATTAATTTCTTGGCTAAAACTATAACTAAGTAATCCTTTTCTTAATGTAGCTCAGTAGCGGTTTGAAATAAGGCCAAAGTAGGCAATGGCCTAGGGGTGGCGAGATTTCTGGGCAGCATTAAAAATAGGATTTCAGGGTGGGAATACAAAAATCAATGTTATGCAGAATTTTGATGAATTAAACTATTATGATCCGCAGATGGACGGATGGAGAGACGAACCATATGCATGAGCGATTCTTTTAGGAAAAAAGCACCAAAAAGGGGCGGAAAAATAATTTGGCCTAGGGCCAGGAAATTTCCAAATTCGCCACTGATGTAGTTTATATTCTGATGCTATCTTGAGATATTTTTTGGAGTAGTTTAATATTCCTTGACTTTTGGTGGTATTCAATAAATTTCATTTTCTATAGGTGTGTTATCTATAAACCTGCTTGGTTACAGAATGCAAGCAAGGGGAGAGAGAGGAAAATGCATTTCTAAAAGGACTAAAACACCTAGCAATCATAGGAAAAGTACCTTTCTTCCTTTTGAAAGAACACCATGAATCCTCTGAGCTTCTGAAATGATGGACTGTGGAAGTCCAGAAACTTCTGCAAGACGAAGCCCATAATTCTCCACTGTTGTGACTCCAGGCTCCAAACGATGAGTGTAGTGCAACCTAGAACGTATTGTTACTTCCTCTCTTTCAGTGTTGCCTGCTTCTTCTGCCACCTCCGAGGATTCTGTGACTTCTTGCTCTTCTGTTCTTAGATGATGGCTACCATATCATCATTACAAAGGAAAAAATATAATTTCCACATAGCACCTTATTAGCCATGTTCACAAGTTAATCTTTACAATGAAATAAAGTAGGGACAAGTTTATCGACAAATGTTGCTGTTAAAATTTCAATAGATGAGATAGTAATTTGTGCCATAACAAGCAGAATACTCAAATAAACATGTAAATTTCTATGACTTACTTGGTGACATTAGGATAAACTGAAGACAATTTAGTGAGGAAGTGGAAATGTGTAGTAATAAAGACAAAAGCATGTGACTTGAGGAGTTCTTCTGAAAGTGCCCATGCAATTGATGTGCCCTCTTCCACTGATGTCCCTCGGCAGAGCTCATCAACAATCACTAAAGAGCTGGAAGTTATATACTGTAGAATGTACTGCATTTCCTTCAACTAAATAGAAGAAAAGACCAATTGAACAGAAAGTTGCTATAATTGCAACCAATTTAAAGATTCACCATATTAAAGACCCAAAGTAAAGACAATTCTTAGACCTTGGACATTTAGGTAGAGAGCATTAATATATTGTTACATCACTATAAAGCATTAATACCGTATTTACCCAAATCCAAGATGACCCCAAATCTAAGACGACCCCCTCCCCCTTTAGCACTGTCAAAACAGAAAAAAGATTTTATGACCTAATTTCTCACTGAATGTATTTGGTGTATATTTTGAACACATGCATTTAGTATAGGTCTACTAGTTCGTTCATTGATTGAAATGGTTTTTTACAAGTTTTTATTTGAGAAAAAAATAATTTTAAAAATGTATTTTTTAAAATTAATACTGCATTAATTGAAATCTGGATCAAAAGTTTAAAATGAAAAATTTCAGTAGATACAATTATTTTATCATATGTTTAGTTTTTATGGTTCTACAACAACTTGTCGCAATCAGTTCGTCACACATCAATTCAGCGGGGTTAATTTGTCGCCTGTCAATTCGACACACGAAAAATTCATTGCACATCAATACATTGCTCCCTGCCCTCCCATGACATACACCAATCATGGTGTCTTGCCTTCCAGCTTGTCTAGCAACGAATATGTCTCACCACGAAATTGTCTCGCGACAAAACTCGTTTTGTCGCGCATCAATTTGTTGTGGTTAGTTCGTCGCGTGTCAATACATCACACTACAAACTCATCGTGCATCAATTCATCTCTCAACTAATTCGTCATGGTGTCTCACCTACCAATTTGTCTCGTGGCGAATGTCTTGTGACAAATGTCTCGCGACGAATTTGTCTCGCAATGAAATTGTTACGTAATGAATTTGTCTAGCAATGAATTGACGCACGATGAGTTTGTCGATCGATGTATTGATGCGAGACAAGTTTACCATGTGATGAATTGAAATGTGGTGGATTGATGCACGATCAATTGACTGTGATGTATTGATGGTATATGACTTAATACTCGAATTTAAGACCACCCCCGATTTTCGCAAGGTGAAATTTGGAAAAAACCTCGTCTTGAATTTGGGTAAATACGGTAATTTTGCAAAAAAATCCTACGATAATTTAAGGCAGTCTATGCACTTGTATATATTACACGTATGCGGGTTGAGACGACAATTTATTCTCAAAGTTTAAAAATGACGTGATCAGCAAGGCAACAACCCGTTTAAAAGCCGATATTTAGCCAAAATATGTGATTTAAATGTTTAATATGAGAGATTTTGAATGGTAGGCGGAAAAAGATGAATAGAATAAGAAATTTCATTAATTTTCCTAAAACACAGTTCAAATTCAAAGATCATACGTCAATTTTTTCTAATTTGACTTTCCAAAAGAATAAAAGCCTGCACTTTAAAACATTACTTTTTATGTGTTATCTTACGGGAAATGGAAATCACCTCCCTGAAGTCGAACCCAGGTCTTTTTTGTATTTGTTTTCAGCATTTAATTTTTATATCTGAATCAAACATTCCTGCGAAATTTCAACCTTCCATCTAATCGGGAAGTTTGATAAAAACGCGATAAAATGTGTAATTGATGATGTCGGCGTTATACACAAACACATCTAGGATTTTATTATAGTAATTTTAATTAATTTAATGCATTATTTTTTATATTTAGAAATACCTAAAATGATACATTTCTACTTCTCTAATAATTCAATGCATTAAAAAACAAATGATAGCCAAACAATTAACCCATAATATATAATGCAAGATATAATAAACTAACCTCTAACACAAAAGTTGAAGCATTACATTCAATGCTATCATCAAAACCAATCCTTGAGAATATGCGATCAGCAATAAAAAAGGTGGCTCTCTCAGCAGGAACATAGCATCCAACCTTTTTGATTGTAAGTACATGATTATTATCATTAGAATAATTCCGAGGTTTCATTTTAATATAATAACTCAACATGGCAAAGACACTAAATGATTTAGACAAACTTCAAAAATAATAATAATCAAGCCAGATAATGATTCATCAATACACTTTCAAATTTGTTAGCAAACTTCTAAAAAGTTCATGGTTTCAGCTGACTTGAGTACAAAAAACCTATCACAAAGCCGTCTGAAAGACAAAAGATATACGAATGTTATAGGATGCAGCCTTTTGATTAAGTACACCACCTTTTTGAACTTCGCGTGCTTGCGGTTCGCGAATTTGGACTTCGCGACAAAATTTTTTATGACCATTACTTGTGTTTCGCACATATTACTTGCATTTCGCGTCATGCGTCTACGATGCCAACAAGTGCGAGCTCCCTCTACTTTTTGTTTCAAAGTTCATTTTAAACTTTCGCACCCTACAAATGGATATTATTATTATATTACATTTATAATCCTCATTATTAACAGTTTTCAAAGTAAACAAACGTGATAACCACCAACTTAATTCTTTTGTGGCTCAGTTTAAAACTAACTACCAAAGCGTTATTTTCGATAACAGTTGAAGTTGCTGGCATCTAGCAGCCAAATTAAAAATTATTAGCTAATGGAAAAGCGTCCTGTGCATTTAGTTTTTCACAACTTTTACACGTATCACATTGAAAATATTCGTTCTTTGCATATGAGGTTTCTGGTTTTTGACCAAAATATTTAATGATTTAATGCTATTATCTTTGTATTTTGAATTTAATTTAAGGCACTATTGTTTTGTTAGGTTTTCATTGTTTATTACAAGTTTTTAATGTAAATCTAAGAATTTCTATCATCTTCTAACGTAAGATTTTCTGCTGTGTATTTTGAACGCGATTACTAAAAGAAATGTCGTAACGTTCTTACACTAGGTTTTGGTTTTCCGTTATGCATTTCTAAAGTAATTAATAAAAGAAATGGAACCACTTTTTAATGCTAGTGTTTTTTGCGGCTTGGAAGTGGAATCCAGGAAAACATTTGTGCATGATGTACCCAACGTTCCATTTCAATAGTTCAATTTAAATTAAATTATTTCCTTAGAATGAACAAAAGTACATCTTCCCTCAAAACCTGTTAAGGCTGCAAACACCATTGCTGCTGTAGTGATGAAAGAGCACATCCCCGATTCCAAGGAAGAAGAGGAAAAGGAACCTCATACTGACGATGAGGGTTTCACCACTGTCCGACCAAAAAGGAAGCCACGAAATATTGCCAAAAACGAAAGTAAATCAGAAAATGTAACACGAGGTAAGAGACGAGATAGCGCTGTTTTTGGCACAAACAGTGAAATTGATAATTTTGCTATTAAAAAACGAGCGTGGATATTTTTGGGAAGAATTAAGGTGGATGTGACCTCTGAAAAACTTTTGCTTTTTCTCTCAAAGAAGTTCAATAATGAAAATTTCACCTGTGAAAAACTTGAAACGTATAATAAATACAGTGCTTCATTTAAAATTGGTGCAGACTACAGCTTATTAAAGGAATTAAACAATAGTGTAAATTGGCCTTCAGGTGCATGTATTAAAAGATTTTCCTTTATTAGGTGGAATCAACAAAGAAATCCCAAGCAAACAAATCCTGATGTGGACAGTGTCGGTGAATCTATTCAAAACCCAGCCCCCTTAGCCAGTGTAATTAAAGCACTTACAGTACAACCTGAAAAAAGAGTAACACGATTGCAGTCGGGAATAACCATGCCTAAATCTCTGTCATGACTAGATAACGAAGGTACTATGACAAATGTAAAATGTAATAAACACGGTGGTAAACCTTCAAAAATATGCCTTCAAACGAAACAAAGCCAGTCAATTAAAATAATGCATGCAAATGTTCAGTCAATAAGAAATAAAGTAAATGAGGTTAGTGTTCTTCTGTCAAGTGAAAAGTACCCTGAGATAGTATGTTTCTCTGAAACTTGGTTGAAAATAAATGAAGAACAATATTATAACATCCCAGATTACAGTATTGCAGGTTTTTACAGCAGAACTAAAAAGACGCATGGCGGTGTTATAATTTATGCAAAGAACAGTATAAAATGGAAACCAATTGGTGCACTAAACAGTCTAGCTCATGAAGGTCATTTTGAATTGGCTGGTATAAAATTAGAAAATTTCTATATTGTGTGTGTTTATAGACCTCCAAAAAGATATTTTTATGGATAACATGTACAAAGTCCTTGAATTTTTTGTGAAAACGGGTGACAAGTATTGTGTAATAGGTGATTTTAATATTGATTTTTTGGATGAGAAAAATGGTTACACTAGGGATCTTTTGTTACTCTTAAGTATGTTTGGTTGCAAATTTCTCATCAAGAAAATCACAAGGCCAAGTAGTAACAGCTGTATAGACAATGTTATGACAAATATTGTAAATTCTACTGCTCATGTAATAATCTCTGAACTGTCTGACCATTACCCCATTATTTTCAACTATACAAAGGAAACTTTGGAAGTAAAAACCCCCATCAGGATGTGTAGGGACTTAAATATAAGTAACATAAATAAGTTTTGTAAGCACTTGAGTACGTTAAATTGGAATGAAATCCATGAGGATGGTGAGGATTCTGAACGTTATTTCATGAAATTTTGGAATATTTTTATGGGTAGCTTTGAGTTCTTTTTTCCCTATAAGACTACTAAAAAAATATTAAACAAAAAGAAAAGGCTACCCTGGTATACAGACGATTTAAAATTAAAGAAAGAAAATATTTTAGAAATTTTGAGGCAAATATCTGAACATAACTGTCAAAGCACACACGAATCATTACGGAAACTTACGAAAGAATATAAATTAGCAATAAATAAAGCAAAGCTAGATTTTAATGACAGGTTGATACTTACAGCCAATAATAAATCTAAGCAAAGTTGGTCTATTATAAACTCTATAAAAAGTATAAAATCCAAGCAAAATTCCTTGTCACCACAGGTTTTTGCTAAGCATTGGGAATTATCTGCTACAAATATACATAAAAATCTTACTCAAAATACAAATGATGTTGCCTCCTATCTTAAAAATGATAAACTAAGCTACATAAATCGCAAAAATGCTAGAAATTGTGGCAAATCATTTTTTCTCCATCCAGTAACGGAAGAAGAAGTAAATACCATTATTCAAAAGCGAAGTAATTCGAATACCTGTGATATTTATGGGATAAACTCTAAAGTTGTAAAGCATGCTAGGGAATTTCTAAATAAACCCTTAACTAAACTAATCAATAACTCTTTTATGACAGGTATCTATCCATCTGCTTTGAAAAAAACAAAAGTGCTGCCTATCTATAAAAAGGGTCCAATAAATGATCCTGCAAATTACCGACCAATAGCAATAAGCCCTATTTTGTCCAAAGTGTATGAAATGGCTATAATAAGCAGATTGAATAAATTTATTGAAATACAGGGCATACTAAATGACAGGCAGTTTGGTTTCAGAAAAGGTAGAAATACTATAGATCTTGTAGCTAAAGCCATGTCATTTATAGTAAATGGCTTTGAGGAGAAGCATCATATTGAAGGTATTCTGTGTGACCTCACAAAAGCTTTTGACTGCTTATCGCATGAGATTCTTCTTGCCAAATTAAATCATTATGGTTTCAGAGGCAAAATTCATGATTTAATCAAATCTTTCCTAAGCAATAGACTTCATGTTGTGGTAACTAAAAATGGTAAATCCGAAAACTTTAACCATATCCATGGTGTGCCTCAGGGCTCAATACTCGGTCCGCTTCTTTTTATATTATATGTTAATGACTGCCCAGGAAATATTATGTCATATACCCTCCAATTTGCCGATGATACTAGTTTTTTTGTTAAAAACTCAAATCTTGAGGAAAACAAAAGGGAAATCAAAAAATCTATGGAGAAATTGGAGGCATGGTTTGCCTGCAATAAATTAAGCCTCAATGCTACCAAAAACCAACATATACATTTTAATCCATCTAAAAGCTTCTCAAACAGAAATGAAACAGGCAAACTGTTAGGCATAGTTTTGGACCCTGGACTAACTTGGAAGAAGCACATTGAATATTTAGAAAATAAATTGGCAAAATTAATATATCTTTTAATAAGACTAAGGACTGAGGTATCCTATGATACCCTCAGATGTGCCTATTTAACTCTATTTCATAGTGTTATGTCATACGGTATTCTATTATGGGGAGCATCAAGTGCTAGTAAAAAGATATTTATTATGCAGAAAAAGGCAATAAGAATCATACATAATCTCAAACCAAGAGAACATTGTAGAGATGTTTTTAGATGTAGCAATATCTTAACATTACCCTCTGTCTATATCTTGGAAGCTACCTGTTATGTTCACTCGGGCTTCAAAAATATTTTACGTGGTGATATTCACAAATATGAAACCAGATATTGTACTAATATTGATATGAAATACTGTGGGCTTGCTACAAGCCAAAAAAATTATGAATATTCTAGTAAAAAATTGTACAATTCACTCCCTATTAATTTTAAATCTATGCCTGCAATTATATTTAAAAGAAATGTCAGGGATATGATGTTAAAGGGGGCTTACTATAGCATCAATGAGTTTATCTCTGAAAAATTGTAAAAATCTACACAAATGGTGTCTTTTGTACTGTATTGTCATGTTTGTGCACTTTTCTATATATTGTATTCTACTGTTCTTTTATTTTTACTATGACCTTGACAATGTAATGCCCCATACAGGGGTCACTGCAGTAAATAAATTATTATTATTATTATTATTATTATTATAAAAAAAGATCGAAAATCACATGCGAAATTTCATGGAGGTAAACTGTACAAGTGCGGAAAGAAGTGTAATCGCTTTGTTATGCTGGGTTTTCATTTGCTATTACATGTTTTGAAGGTAATTAAAAGTATTTTTTTAACTCTATAATGCTAGCTTTTTCATTTACGGTTACGTTTCTTTTATTTTCTGTTAAACTGCATTATTTATGATGAACAAATTAATTTTTTAGGTTGGCTGGGAACCACTCTCTCGTAATAACATGGCATCTTATGGGAAAATAGGACTTGCACTTTGCAATTTTGCATGTCGCAACAGTTTTCCAGAACCAATTATTCGCTAAGTTCAAAAAGGTGGTGTCTATGCTTTATGCATGTGACTTTGTGATTCCTAATGATTACAAAAAAATTTCATGAATGGTTTGATGGAAGAATTTCATTAATAAAATGTTATATTGTGAAAGCTTATCCAAAATTTGAGTAATTCAGTAGGATTAACATAATATGTAACAGCATTACGGTATACATATAAACAAAAATAGCAATATTTACCTGTGCCATAATCTGAAGTAGAGCAATCATTTTTATGTATATGCTCTTCCCACTCATGTTAGGTCCTGTGATAACATGAAAATTGAAGTAACTTGATGCATACTAAAACAAAAAGTACATGTACAGTAATGCATGTGAACATAGCCAAATGAAGTTAGAAGTAAAAATAGGATATTCTGCTCCTACCACATTATTTGGAACAGGTTCTCTAGATCCAAAGATGTCCAAAAGAGGATGTCGTCCATTAATCACATTCAAGGTATTATCAAATTGAGGAAGGCAGTAACCTGGCACTGATGACACCTGAGCCAGTGAAAGAAGCATGTCTAAAGTTGCCACAGCCTCACAAAACTTGTATAATGAGCCAATTCCTTCTCTCAGTTTTCCCAAAAGCTCCATAATCACTCTGTATTTCATGTCAACAAGGCAAATAAAAATTTACATTACTTGTGGAAATATATATTGATGATTTAAAAAGCATACATAAATACATTATATGTAATCATATAAAAATGTTAATGTTTAACAAAAAATCTGAAATTCAACTATAAGCAATATTAAATTTCAACCATTTTAGTTCATCATATTTGTACAGTTACAAACTCTAATTTCATGTGTTGGCTCTTGACAAGATAAATCAATTTTCCTTTGATATTTAAATAAAATATGGGAATACTTAGACATATTTTGGCAGTATGGTAAACAGTCCATATTTTGAACTAGGTACCATTGTCATCTTTAAATTTATAAACAACCATTAAAATGAATAATTAAAATTTCTATTTCAGAATTCCATTTCAGATTATGGTATAAATATAATCTACAGAAAATACATTAAAAATTTTTATTTGGTATTTATACATCAGATTCTGGATCAGATATTACTTGAGGAGTCAGAAAGCATGATTAAAAACATGTAAGAAGGAAAAAGAGAAAACTTTCAGCTGACATACAACTTGAAAGGCAAAGAGATATATCAAGAAGTGAAAAAGATTAGGGAATGCAGGAGTATGCGGAGAAAAATTTTTAACTAATAATAAACACACACCTGTCTATTGATCGATTACCAATGATGATGATATTAGCTTATAATATTATGGACATCTACCAGTATTATCATTGCAATTGCTATTAAATCCTTGGAAAGCATGTAATTTTTTAAATAAATCTCATGCCAAAATTACATTTATCTTTTCTACCATTCAATGTTAAAATTTCAAAATGAATACATTCATGTGCAAGTGTATGATATTCAAATTAACTTCCAAAAAATATTTAATTGAAAAAATTAGTAAAAATGTTTTCAGAAAACAAGGTAGTTTCCGACTAAATTGTTACATAATTTTTATACAGAGCACTTACAGGGTTATTCATAATTCCCTGACACATTACAAAACATCACTACACTTGATTGGTGCAAAGGATGGTAACATGCGACCTGCCGATAGAAAGAGAAACTCTCCAAGTTTATTTGCACATGCCGCAGGCGCTTAGTTTCGTCAGTGGCCATCATGGTGCAGGTTAGTACATCACCATTTCGTACAAGGTTTAGTTGAGTGAAAATGGCAACGCTAGCAACAGAGAAGGCATTTTGCATGCTTGAGTATGCTTGAACAGAGTCGATCGTGACGGTGCAGCATTTTCGAACCAAGTTCGGAAAGGACCCACTGGTGTGGAACAGCATAAAGCAGTGGTATGAAAAATTCCAGCGTGACGGGTGCCTGTGTATCGCAAAATGCCCAGGCTGACCAGGCCCTTCGGAGAAGGTGGATCGTGTGAGGGAATCATTTCAATAGAGCCCCCATAAGTCCACTAACCAAGCGAGTGTAAAGCTGGACATTCCGCAACCTACCCTTTGGCGAATTCTTCATAAGTGTCTGCGGGTTAAGCCATACAGGCTGCAGTTACTGCAGGCAATAACCGATGAAGACAAGACCCTCCATTTTCAGTTCTGTACCGACATGCAGCAGCACTTGGATGAAGACGGTTTCGCTAAAAAACTGATTTTCAGCGATGAAGCTATGTTTCACGTTTATGGTAAGGTGAACAGACACAATGTGTGGATATGGGGAAGTGAAAACCCACATGCCACAATTGAGCACATTCAGGATTCACCAAAACTGAACGTTTTCTGTGCCATGTCCAAAGAGAAGGTGTACGGGCCATTCTTCTTCGCCGAGGCAACTGTCACTGGCATGTCCTATCTTGATATGATGCAAGAATGGCTAATGCCACAGCTTCATGCATAGCGATGACTTCATTTATCAGCAAGATGGGGCTCCGCCACATTACCAACACATCGTCCATAGCTACCTCAATCAGCATTTGCCACAACGTTGAATCAGACGCATGGCTGCCAATGACCATGTGCTGCTTTGTTGATCACCCCGATCACCTGATCTGACACCATGTGATTTTTTTCTTATGGGGGTACGTTAAGGACCAGGTCTTTGCACCGCCTCTGCCACGGGATCTGCCTGAGCTGCGAAGACGAATCATCGCTGCCATCTCACAAATTGATCGTGAAATGCTGCATCGGGTATGGGTGGAAATGGATTATTGGCTTGACATCTGTCATGTCACATAGGGCGGACACAGAGCATTTATGAGGTATGTAAAATAAACTTGGAGAGTTTCTCTTTCTATCGGCGGGTCGCATGTTACCATCCTTTGCACCATTCAAGTGTAGCGATTTTTTGTAATGTGTCAGGGAATTATAAATAACACTGTAGTTTCATGTATACTTACCAGCAACTTGAAATGAGTCACAAAATAGCATCAAATGTACCCATATTTTCATCAACTTTTTAAAACCTATGTAATAAAACCTAAAGGAGACCTTCATGGTAGTAATTATAAAAAGGAAAAGAAAATCTTACACATTGCTCATGGTTTGTATTTCTTGAAGGGCCACCTTACACCTCATATCATACTCAATCAACTCCTGAGTAACAAACGTCAAAGATCTTCCCATCTTCTGAACCTATCATGACAAAAGGAAAAAACTGTTCACTCAAAAATTGTTTAACAATTCAATTATTTTGATGAATGCTTTAAAGAAATGACTTCATCAAAGGTTGAATTTTTAATAACACTTCTACTTTATTTGTTTTAACAACTCTGCTAAAATTATAGGCCAACTAAAAGAAACAAAACAGAACAAAAGATAAAAAACATTTTAAGAATAAAAACATTTATCATACCTGAATGAATTCAGGAGGCAAATCTGATTCTTTGACCATTTCATTCTCCACAGGTATGAGTTGAATATGAAACCCACGAGTTGCTGTGTAGTTTACCCTTAAATTTAAGCTATGTTCCTCTCCTAATTCTCCAACATAAACTAAATGAAAAATAAAAATTCTGCTCTATTCATAATTACAAAATAAATTTGAGTTTAACAATACATTAAACTATAAACCAGTCTTATGTAAAATACCCTTTATCTCATTTTTCTCCAATGTCTACAAAGAAATTTATGAATCCCAAATAAATCAAGGCAATCACTGATAGTGATATAAACAAGTACATGGGTTTCCCGTGGTACAGAAGTGCTTTTCATCAAATTCGCCCTAGTATAATCGTATACTAATGTATTTGCTTTGAAATCAGAAAATTATTTTTCCTTATATTGTGGTAGCCCTACATTTTAGATCCATTCTAAACATATTCATTTCGTTTTCTCATTCTATACTTGCCGTACAACAAAATTTCTTTTAAATCCGTTCAGCCAATACCTTCCAAATTCATAGTTACTGAAAAATTCTAACCTTGATATTGTGGTAGCCCTGTTTAGTTGACATGGTTGAAATATAAAATTTTGGTTATTTATTTATATGAAGATTATACACACCACATTTGGTTAAAATCCATATGGTCAGTTCTCTATAAATACGTGTAAAAGAAATGTCATTTAACTTTTTACTGTGATAGATAGCCCTGCTCTTTAGCTCCACTTTAAACATCTTGATTTCATTATGATATGTTGTACGAATCTTATATGCAAAATTTAGTTGAAATCCGTCCAGCCAATTCCCTCCAAATCCATTATTACTGATATAGTTTAATTTGAAATTGTGGCACCACTGTTTGACTGATCTGGTCCAAATATGCTATTTTGGTTTAGTATATATGCGACATTATAAATACTAAATTTCATTAAAATTGATTCAGACAATTCAACACAAATATGTGTAAAAGGAATTTTTTTATTACTTTGATTGTACCAGCCCTGATTTCTATATCTACACAAAACATATTGATTTTGTTTTTCTATGTTGCACACCTTGATACAAAATTTCCCTGAAATCAGTTCAGCCAATTCCTTCCAAATTCACAATTACCGAAAAGTTAAACTTTGCAATTGTGACACCCCTGCTGAGTCGTTCTGGTTCAAATATGTCACTTTGGTCATTATTTTATGTGAATATCCTACGCACCAAATTCGGTTGAAATCGGTTCTACCAATTCTTCCCTGATATATACAGACGGACATCACGAAGATAATAATGCTTTTCAGCAATGACGAAAAGCACTAAAAAATAGTGTGAGTGATGGTAATAAATATTTGTGATAATAAACAGAACTTTATTTCTTGAAATTAGAAGTCATTTTAGAAAGAATACATTCACCTACTCACCAGTGATGTCACCCACTATTTCACTGTAGGTCTTTCGTGCCACATCAAGTAACCCATTGATCCCTGGCCTCACAGCAAAGCAGCGTTGAAGGTGAGAAGATGCAAAGCCTTTTGAAGTACGTGCATCATCATGAAGAACTTCACCTATTTGCTCTAGCATTTCACTATATCTGGGGTCATCCAGGCTCTATCAAAAATGTGAATTGCTTATAAACATGCTTACTATGCTGTTTACTTTTATGTATGAAATATAAATTATAGTAAATGACTGATGCGAAACATTCACTACTCTTGGTTTTCTTCTGATAAATTAGGGAAGGCTAAACCTTGTGAAATTGATTCATAACTGGTTACAAAAATGAAAAGGATCAACTTTAAACAATTTCACAAAAGCAAATAACTCTCATTCATGACCTAGATTCCTTCCAAAAACCTTTAGTTCACCTTTCCCTTTTTTATTTTATATAATTATATCTGACATTTTTGTATTTTAGTTTTCATCACATTTTTGCTGCCAATTTTATTGACTGCAAACTTTAAAGTAGATAAAATTATCAATAACATTATCTTTAACATAATTCTAAAGATAAAAAACATTTAACCAGAAAGTAATAGCAAATCCAAAATACAAACCTTACTCAAGGTTCAACTCTTTACATTAAAAAAATTATGTTTTTGCCAGAGCTTGTTTCAGTTAAATAATATATGTAAGCAAGCTGAAAATCTGCTGCTCCTCTAGTAAGAAAAAGAGTATAATAATTAATCTCTTCAAGGAGACTGGCACACACGTGACTATTAAGTTAAATTATTAATTGATGGAAATTTAAATTTTAAACTGACATTATCAGTACCTATATGGTAATCTTATTTTTAGGTCTACGATCCCTAAAAACTAAAAAATCTGACTTTAGTGTCTTAATTGTGGGAATATTGTAAACTAAATAACTTAAAAATTACAAAAAAAATGTTTCTATAGAGGTTAAGGCCTGGAAAAATAATATTAATGATATACTTCTGAAAAAATAAAAAAATTATATATCATATATCAAGTTTAACTAATAAATAAAATTACTTATTAAAAATATACTATAACTTGTAAGAGAACTCATTAGAAAAACTTTAGTTCAGTAAATGCTGAAAAACATGTAGAGAAACATATAGTTATATTGCAACTTAAAAAACAGTTGTTACGAGGAACAAATTTAAATTATTTATCGGGATTTTTTGAACAAAAATATTTTTGTTACATAGTATTTTAATTTTGACACTGTTGCTTTCAATATACAATCTTCTTTCAGCAATATACCTTCATTACCACATCACATGGTAACTATAATTGATGGGAAATAGAAGGAAAGAAGAACAGAGATCAATCAAGGCTTCATAAAATAGATCCAGAAAGATGTTGGAAAAGACTGCTACGAGAGTCTAAAGACTCTGGCTTAGAGGTTCTCAAGGTGGTGCCCATTCAGACATTTCTAGGTGCCTGCTTTCCTCTGCGCACATAATTCCTAATCCAGTAATGCAAGTCTTGAAAATCTCGTTACAAATATTTTCGTTTGTGCTGCTGCCGAAAACGTTGTTAGTACTGTATTGAACGATAGTAATAACTCAATGAAGGGTGCATGGCTTTCAGGTTTCCACCGCATGTGTTGTCTTTTGTTCATGACAGTTTCACCAGTATCAAAGCAGGCTTCTTCAGGTTGTTAGCACTCTGCCTCAAACCATAGCCATCATCTGAGAGGATCGTTAAAAAAATAGTCTTAAAAAATTATTATAAGGAAGAAGGCCATGTGTTCATGATCAATGGTTTGTTTACAAAGAGTGAAAACAGGCTTGACACAAACCAGTTTCTCATAATTTTTACAGACAAAGCAGTTTCTCTTATGAGATTCCAGGCTCTTTGGCCAGGGTTAAGATGTAAGAAGCCATTATGATGTGAATTTTCATATAGTTCAGGTGTGTTGTCGTTTTTCTAATTCCTTATCCTTTCTCTGTGGTTAATGCATCTCTTATACAATGTATCTATGATAAATGGCCATCGGCTCACATACAGGCTTTCAAGAACCTAATCTGTTCTTCAAGTGGACACTGGTTGTACTTTTGTTTTACATTTCCCTCTCTAGGGCAAACCATCAGTTGAACCGTAAAATGAGGAGATTGGGATAACAAAAATTATCTATAAAAACATGGTCTTTACACAATATCTGGATCTGATCCATAGTTATTCATCATTTTGGCATCTACATTTCATAAGAATCGTCAAGAAAACCATACTTTCTTTCTGACAGCATGTTATAACCAGCTAGAAAACTGTATTAACCCCAATTCCCACATCATTATCTTATGCAATAATTGTGTAATATCTTGTTTCATAACTATTACGAACTTGATGCAGTCTATGGAGCACAGTTCAGCCCCTAATGCAGGATCTTATGAACGAACAGTTCTATTGACATTATTTAACAACTCAAGAATTCATCATTGCACTATTTATGTTCAGGAATTTTTTCAAAGTCCCTTATAAGAATGTCACCATTAGATCATAAAATATTTGCCCGGACTACATGAGATGGACCAATAACGTTTAAAAACCCGAACATGATGTAGAATATCCTGGTTAACATGAATTACCTCCAACCACTGAAATTATAACACTTATTTGACAGAATGCAATGACAATAAGCATGCATTATATTGTTTTAGAAGCTAATACATTAAATAGAATCTCATCAACAACAGTACTAATGCTTCCCAAATATTTTTCTTGTTAGTAAAGGAGGATAAAAAACTCATTGTGTGATAAAGAGATGAAATTTGGTAAGGAGAATTTTTTTAAGAGTTCTTATTTCTGTATACCCATTCATTACAACCAGTGGGGGGGCCTTAGGTAAGGGAAAACCAGACAACTGCCCAGGGCCTCCAAATTTTTCAAATCTGTTATTGGGTGAAGAGGTTAGTATGAATTTTAAGTACCACATAACAAAAAATTTTATAACTACATTTTGGTAAGGTTTGTGTTTGTGGGTATACCCCAGTGGCGAATCCTTCATATAATCAAGGGTAGAATTGCTTGTCCAAGAATATATGGCATAATCGAGCATCTAATTTCAGAAGGGTCACTTCATGAATACAATGTTGGAAATAATTACCATGGAAACAAAGATGAGAGAACTGCATAGGATATGGAAGGGGTAGGGAGGGGTGGAATGCATGCATGTGCAGACAGGCTTCACTCTGTCGCGCGGGAATGATGGATCAAAGTTGGAAGGAAAGTAAATGTTGGAATTGCTTATGCCTGTGAAGTGTACAGAAAAAAGTAGTGTTGCAAGTTTATGCTTCCCTCACTCCTTCAATCATGCTTCACTTTGTATGCTTGCTGTTAGTATTGCAAGCACTTGATGATGCAATTGGGTACGATTTTTTTGTTGCACGATTTTTGCACTGTGTTTATTTCAGAGACCTTGACCTTGTTAATGTTAACCATCACTAAACTTAGCCCCATATTTCAGGCCCTATCTTATATTATATTTCCGTAATCGTTGTAATTGTAGGTGAACTTTTTGGTAGGTTGGTTATAGTCTATTGGGAAGCTTATATCTCCATAAGAAAAGCATTGGAATCAGTTTCAGGAATTATAAAATCGCATTTTAAAATTAGTTAGAATCAAGATACGAAGTCAGGACCTAAACAGCTGTGTTGGATAAAGAAAGAAATTTATTTTGGTTACCGTTAAAATTCAATTATGTTCCAAATTTCCCAGAAAATCCATTTTTAATATGAAAAAATGTGACTTTTAAACAATGAGAATTGTCAGTTACCATGGCCATCTCATTTGAGCGAGTGGTAATATTGGGTGTATACTCGTGAGGCCCTTGACGATATTAGGCCATTTTGCTTCTTTACATGTATTCCGAACATTTTTGAAGTATAAGTGAACCTTTCCCCTTTGAATTAAAGAACCATTTTATTCATTATTGTAGCATCGTTTAAAAATTAATTAAATTAATTTCTTTAAGCCAAGCGAAAAACATTTTAAACGATATTAGGTCATTTTGATTGTTTACATTTATGTTGATTTATGTCTTTATGTTGAGTCTGGTTTAGCCTGTTTATTCTGTAATATTTACAAAGAAAGAAGTTTAAAAGAACTTAGCAAGGTCAGTTATTTTTATTTATCACTTGGAAAATTAAAAAATAAAATAAAATAAAAATTAAATTATACTATCCTTAATCCTAATACAGGTTAATAATAAATAGAATATTCTGTTCTATTTACAAAGAAAGAAGTTTACATCTTTTGTCAAATAAATGTCTGATCAAATTAATTATTTTTAAAAATCAAAATCAACTTAATGTGACAGCGAAGCATCACAGGCTCTCTAGTATCTGCAAATTTTCACAGTCTATTGACACTTAGGCCACCCTAAGAAAATTGCACAGACTAGTCTGAAGTCTTATAAAAGCCCCTCCCAATATATAGGTAAGATGAATATGCATAAATTTCATTGGCATTTTCTAGCGTAACTTATAATCTTAGTGTTAATTTCTAAGATAATCTGCAATGGTCATCCTGCACCGTAACGGCATGCAAATCCATAACAATTGGGTTGGGAAGCAGGTGCCGCACCCTCTAAAGCAGTTATTGCCAATGTGGGCGGTACCTTCCCTTAGGGGGTGTTAAGAGATTTTGTGAAGGGTGCTGGACATGAAGAAGACTGCCAAATTGAACATTTTCGAAGTGCATTTACAAATAATATTGTTTATATAATTGAAAATTAAATGTATAGAAAATGGCATGAGAATCATATTTAATTTTTAAACATATTTATCATTTGCCATAATGAGTTGAGGTTTAACTTTGATTAATAATAAGGTTTATGTTCAATACTTATTAGTATCCTTCAAAATAGAGAAGTCCAAAAAAAACCCTAGAGGACTGATGAACAAATATGGAGGTAATACAGAGATTGCCATTATCATAGAATATGTAGATCAGCATATTATGTTGTCACTTTTGTTTTTGGGTTTTATTTCTATACAAAATGATTTACATCATATTTCAATTTGGAATTTTCACTTTCAAATCTGTACTATTTAGCTGCTTTTTACTTTATCCATATGTAGTATAGGGGAAAGTATTGTTTTCATGAAAAAAATCGACTTCGAGATTTCAATGGAAATAAACATTTTGAGGTCCCCTAAACACATTTTGACCATTTTCTCGATGATATCTGTGTGTATGTAATAGCTTTTTTGTGGGTGCTCTAACTCAAAAACTATTAATCAGATCAATGCGAAATTTTGTATGACATTTCTGTTAAAGGCACAAGAACTGATTAGTTTTTGGTAAAAATCGGCCAAACAGAAGTGGGTGTTTACTCTTGTCACGTTTTTTTTTTAATATTTGCTTTAATATTTGATTAATGTAAAAAGTATTGGAATAAATATTGTAGGAAATTTAATTTTCTACAACCTTTGTTTGAAACATTTTCCCATATAATGCATTGTTTAAAAAATATCTTATATTTTTAGCTGCCGCCACCATGCCACATACCGACGACTATTGTTAACAATTGACGCTTAGTTACGTCTTAGTAACGCTCCTTTTTCTTTTCTTAATTGTTGGAGCTTTGTGGCTGTATCCAATATCAGAAGGCTATGGTTTGAGTTTATTCCTGTTCTTTGTAAAGTCTAAAATTTTCTCGCAGTTTCTTAAAATATTTATTATTACGTAACCTATTTGGAATTTTTAGAAATATTACAGAAAGGGAGAAAGTCATGTGGTGGCCACATCAGATTTTTACTTATGATATGTCATATAGGAGGATACTAATGTTTAGGCACTTCCAGATGAGCTAGAGACTTGAAATTTGGCAAGATGGTAGGGCATTTTCCATAACCAACCAGAAAAATCGAAAATTCCAAAAAAGTTAATATTAAAGGGGTGTTTTAACCCCAATGTTCCATTTCAATACCCCACAAGAAAAGCATAGGATTCAGTGCCAAGCATTCTAAAAATGTATTTTTAAATTACTTAAAACTGGGATATGACCAGTAGTATAACTGAAAGAACAGAGTTCTTAACTTTTGAAGGCGGAAATCAAATACATCTCAAATTAGCATAAATATTTAGTTTTAATTGGAAAAAGTGTGAATTTTTCCTTTTTTCAACAACGGAAATCTATAAATACCATGGCAATGACCTAAATGCTTTTAAAGGGACCTGATATTACACATTACGATTGCATTGATTTAATGCTATTAATGGAAATTAAAGATCTCATAACTAATTACAGTGGAACTTCCATAACTCGAATCTCAACAGAAAGTAAAAATTATTCGAGTTATAGAAAATTCAAGTTATGGAAATATATTTTGTACATATTTATATGTCTACAATGGAACTTCTATAATTCAAATATCAAGAGAAAGCAAAAATTATTCAAGTTATAGAAAATTCAAGTGACAGAAATATATTTTTTTCATTTTTCTTGAAGTGAATTAACATCAAGTTTATTCCCTTAAGCATATAAGTTATCTTACTCTAATTTTCAATATTATGCATATTATGAAAACATCATCACCTATATTTTCTTCCGATAACATTTAAGATTTTAATGTATCCAAAACACTAATTGCATCATGCACTGTGATCGAGGGTGTCATAGATAATTAGAATTCTCACATACTACTGAAAGCACAAGCACGACGATTAAATTTGGGATATAGACTATAGGATGGAGCAGAAAGGTTTGTTTTTCTCTAGGAGTATCAGGATTCAGAATAGGAAAAGCAATCCTGATAGCAGTGATGTTAGGGACTGCCTGATTTACTGAACTCCCTCATAAAATCCTTTAGTGTTACTTTCGATATGGGCTGAATTGCTTGCAGAATGCAAGCACCAACTACTTGTGAACTATATATTCACTTGCCACTCATGCAGTATAAATAAGTGCAAAGAATTATTTTTTTATTTGAGTTTTGAAAAACTCCTTGCTGATGCAATTGTTAGGGAAATTGTATGTAGTCTATGTATTTTTACCCATATACAGTGGAACTTCCATAACTCGAACATTTATAACTCGAATTTTCCATAATTCGAAGTGAATTAATTTTACCTGGTAAAATAGAAATGAGAAAAACGTATTTCCATAAGTAGACTTTTCTATAATTCGAATATTTTTTTGTTTCCCTTGAAGTTCCACTGTATTTGGAAATAAGTATTTGAAATGGTTCATTGATATAAACTGCAAATCTAAAATCATGCTGTTATATTCTTTAGACAACATGCTTTATAGCATTCTATGCTAATCTAAAAGTTTTATAACGTTAATGTTCGATGAACCATTGCTTGTAAGGGATTTTTCAAAATCATAGCACAACTTTTTCAAATTATCGCATATCTAATTTTGGATACTTTTTTATATAATATAAAAATTACACAGTATAATATGTCCATTTTCTGCTTGAATTTAACTGTAATAGACAATTTTGCAGTATCTACAACTGGAAGGAACAAGGTTGTGCAAAAGATATTCTATTTGTTATCAGATACTTCATCCTTAGAATTTTTAAACTTAAAAGTATTGATTTTGCCATCCCTCTCAAATCACACCTTTAACCACTTATCTGGATATTTAATTTTTCGAAACCGGGGGTGGGTATTTAAATTGTAATTGAGGTGAATTTTTATCTTTTGAAAATCAATTAAAAAATATGTTAATTATTCAGTATTTGAGTTGTTCATTCTTAAAATTTGTCTTAAACTATTTTTACCACTAGACATGAATTAAAATGTTAATATATATTTATTATTACATTAAAAAATTAATTTGTTAATAATAGTTAATGAACACAAAATCCTAAAATATGGTATAAAGACACAAAATTTACAAAATTACTCAGTGATTAAAAAATAATATTATAAATGACATACAAATGTTGTTAATTTTCAAATTAGGGCAACAAAAATGCAACCTGCAAAGCAAAGTCAGGGTCTAGATGCGAAAATTGTATCTTTTCTAAATAAAGAAGTGAAGTCCATTACTGCTGAGATGGTAAACTAAAAGGATGCAGCTAGTTGCCAGAGAAGCTGTGTGATGGAATATTATGGCATAACCGGAGCAAACAGCCGAGAAAACAGCTTGCTGTATATATACGGCATACCCAGATGACTGGTTAAGCAATTGCTTGTGTTCCTTTAACTTTGACTCCTGAAAATTTTAAACATACCTTCCGGATACCTCTTAGATGAGGTGTAGATGATTCCTGTAAGGCTTCTAATAGCGGAGGTACCATTCCCAAGGAAGTCTTCAAAAGAAGTGCATAGTTTATTCTTGATTCTGCCAGCCTAAGTAAAGCCTCCCCACTTGCCCTTTCCAAACCATCAGGTGAGACCATGCAAAGGGTTAACAGCTGTTCCACATCACTCAGTTGTCCTAGGACCGACTAGAACAATTCAATCATGATCACTCATTACTAGCATCCTTCACCAGAATCTCCTCTTTCTTTTGGAACAGAGAAAACAAATTAAAATAATAGGAAGCAATTTATATTGAGGGCCGGGAGAAAATTGCATACATCAAAATATATTAGAAACAAAATTTTAATAAATTATATAGGCATGAATGCTATACATATGTGAAAATTTTGCCATGTTTTTGGCTCATTTATTAATAAAAATGTAAATTACTAGTAGAAATAGATCCGAACATTGGCATACTATTTTTTTAAACTAAATTTTGGAGACCTATGGTTAATTACAATAAAAAATGAAAAATCTCCTTATAACCATAAAAATTAAAAAAGAAGTACACAAATACACACCGGTTTAGGGGAAATTACTCCACGCCAGGGACCCTTGTTGACACGTGCATGAATCACACAAGCAAATAAATCAAAACTACTTTTTTAAAAAGAAAGCCTAGATACGTATTTCAGAGTCAATGATTCCATCCTCAGTAGGCGGATCATAAACCAGTGTGTATTTGTGTACCTACTTCTTTTTTAATTTTTATGGTTACTATAAGGTTACTCCTTTTTCATTTTTATACTATTTTAAATTTCAATAAATAATAAAACTCAGAAACACTTTTATTCCAAATATTTTAATAAAAATGTATGTTTCTAGGTAGTAGCATATATATACCCACAAAACTTTTACAATTCTAGGAGCAGAAATTTGAAAATGAAACCACCCCAAACAAATGAACATTGAACTCCTTTTTTAGAATACTTACTTCACTGAAAAATGTTTCTCTAGAACAGTGGTTCCCAACCTGTGGCCCACTGAGTGTTGATATTTGGCCCTCAGTATCCTCACTTTCAATTTAAGATAAATGAAAACAAAATATTTTAAAGTGACCCAAATTATAAAATTTTTGCTATTTAAAATTGCTTTTATAAAGTATACAATTTTATATTAGAATTCATACACATCCATATGCAGTATAGGATAACAATGTTTTCGTGAAAAAAATCAAATTCAAGATTTCCATGGAAAATACACACTTAAAGGTCCTGAGTATGTTTCCATTAATTTTTTTCAATGATTTCTGTGTCATAGGAATTTTGTGCATGCTCTAACTCAGAAACTACTTAAAATCAAAACAAAACTTCATATTTATGATTTCCATTAAAAAATCAAGAGCTGATAAGATTTTGGCAAAAATTGGTCAACTGGAAGTGGAGGTTTATTCCAGTAATTTTTCACTTTTTTCAAATATTTCATTAAAGATTAACTTATGTAAATATTAGTTATCATCAAAGTTGTAGAGAGTATAATTTTCTACAAGTTTTGTTTGAAACATTTTTTCATAAAACTAATTAAGAGATATTATGATTTTCCATCTGAATTTATTTGAAGTATATTGCTAAGTGATTACTTAGTTTTCGTTGCTATGATCAAATTTTCTAATTGTTGATAGTGAGTGATGCCTATGCTAATTTTAATTGCAATAAAAATTATTCTAATACCATCTAGCATCATATTTTGTTAACAAATTTTCTTGTAAATATTAACAGTGATGCCAATGGTAATTTTAATCGTGCATCAACATTTTGTTATCCATAGCAACAAATAAAAATTTTGTTTTCTTATTTCTTTTCAATTTGAAAAGTTATTCCAAGTATTTTTCATTGAGAAACTTATTCCAAGTAGGTATTTAAAAATTATTCACAAGTGCTTATTCTGATAGTTATTCTGGAGATCACTGTTGTCGATAGCAGTTTGTAATTACTATTGCAATCATATTCATCACTCTGTATGGAGAAAGTCATGTGCTGGACAAAAGATTTTTTGTTAAATATTTGCTAAACAACCAAAATAAACTAGAACCTTCGCCACTCTCACCCATAATCCTGAATATGTAACTGCAACTAGATATTATAGCTCTTAAATGCAAATTGGCATGCCAACTGCAGATGAAATGATTTAATTATGATGTTTGCTTCCAATGACTGAAATTGGACAAATGCATTCTTTTGCTAAATAATGTATTAGCCACTTCATTTGTACCTACACATGTGCGTAAACATTTTCTGCCATGAAAATTATTAAAAACAAAATTTGCTATTGGTACAAATTAAGCGAACCACTGATTATATTTCATTAATGCAAAATTTACATTACTTTAACATTTAAAATATTAAAAATTACTGTTTCTTTTTGTTTTGTTTCAATCTTCAATTTAAAAGTGGCATTGCAAAACTTAGTTGTGGCCAGCTAGCAAAAATGTTGGGAATCACTGCTCTAAAATATATGAGAAAAAAATAGAAATAACTTCCTAAATAACAATATTCTAACCCCTAATGCTTCTGATAAGGTTGAGTTTGATGCAAGTTCAGTCACACTCTCAAGTCTTGTATTGATGACTGAGAGCAAACAAGAAGGCTGAAGTATAGATGCTCGCAATAGACGTAGACCTCCAGCAGTCCGACAATTGTTTAAGATGCCAAGGAGAGATGGCTTAGAATCAGTTCCTCCACCTAATCTCTTCTTATGACCCAAAGCCTTACCCTCCCCTACATTACCGACCAAACTTGCAACCAGTTCTAAACGTGTTGCAGTATCAACATCTGAAAATTTTAAAGCATCAATTAATTAATATGCTTGATCATTATTTTCACACACAAAAGAAAAAAGATCAATCTATGATAGATTTAAGATAAAGAAAGGGAAATCTCTTATCAATGAGACATAGGGAAATGACAGAATTGAAAAACAAATACATGGTTTATAATTGTATATGGAGAATGTAAAACCTACATAAAAATATCTGACATTCTAGTTTTGTTATTTAGCCAGAGTCATAAAAAATGCAAATATAAATATTTTTTTAAATGCTCATTTGCTAAAACTATAGCAAACTATTCTATGTGAACAAATAAGCAGGCACTAGAAAATTTTCCCTATTTCCAATAGTATGAAATTGTAATTCTCAATTAATAAGATGATATTTAAAAGATAAAGAAAAAGAGAAGAGGGCTGAGGAACTTTATCTTCATTACAAAAAATGTAAAATGACAAGGTAACAAATATCATTTTAAATATTAAGTTGCTGTTGAGCCAATATTAAAAATAATCAAGACAAAATTAAGCAATAAATATGATTCTTGCTATTAATTGTAAGAATATTGATGGTTTATTTTTTTAATATTGAATGGTATACAGTAGTCCCTCAACAATTGAGGTTTTGCCAACTGTAGTTTTGAGTATCTGTGGTTGAAAAATTGTACCCGGATTTGCCTATCGTAGTGTCCAGTCTTGAGTATCCACAGTTCTACATGTGGCCATGTCTAGCTGGATAATTTTACTAATATTGCAAGATGATCCAAATGGAGCTTATGATGCCCCTACTTAAATGTGGTGAAGCAATTACTTATATTGGATTTAATATCTTTAAAATCACTGCGGATGAGTTGCTCTTTATATTCCCAAATTTCATAATTTAGCGTTATAAAATATTAAAAATACATTTGAATGGAAAAATAAATTGATCACGCATATCTGTGTGGCAAAAATAATGCATGTATGTATTAGACTATACTGAATCCGAGTAGAGCAGACCCCCGACTTACGACCTAATTGGTTCCTGTACAACGGTCGTAAGTCAAGATGTCGTAAGCCGAACCCTTATTTCCCATAGGTGTAATGTTATAAATTGGGGTTTTGTTCCTGGATTCACATTTCACATCACAAAATACCAAAATTGACCACTAAATTTGAAGAAAACTGACAAAAAATTAAAGAGCTTTGCAAAAGAGATGCGTTCGCTTCAAGTGTAGGCTACAGACTGAGTCACTAATGTAATTAATGTATGTTCCCAGCTGATTCACCTCTTGCCTACGCGCAATGGGTATCTAAGAGGTAGTGCAGTGAATAGCTGGATAGCAAGGGAGAAGAGAAACCCGGTGACAACATTAGCCTACTCTTAATGAAGAACACCAAGGGGGCCAACAGCTTAACGCCCCTTCCGAAGAACGGAACAGCTGAATTTGTGCGGTCTCGAGACTGAGTCAGCTCAGACTGCACATTCGCTATATCAGCCATGCTATGAGATCACGTGACGTTGTGAGACCACTCACTTGCTCCTTTGGTGGAGAGGGTAAGACAATGATGGAAGAGCCATCCGAACTGTGCAGCGCAGCTATGCGAAGAGAAATCACCTACCCGGCAATCATCGGCAATATAGCATCCGCCATGTCCGATACATGCTATATGGCTCGCGTTCTGTGTGAGGCTACATTGGGAAATCTATTGTGGCGATTCAAAGACACATCGCGTAGAAAGCTTGCTCGTGTGGCTTAGCTTTCGGTGTGAGTTGGCCTTTAGGCGGTCGTATATACGAGTTTGGATGTGTGTGGATCTTATTTGCTATAAGAGAGGACGTATGAGCAGGGGGTCATAAGTCGAGCAGTCGTAAGTCGGGGGTCTGCTGTACAACAATAGTCATTGCAATGCCAACACTCTTGTAATGAGTGATAAAAACTGCAAAAATGCCAGGATTTACATGAAATTCTAAGAAATACGATCGATAAGCAAAATTCTACAATAAAAATTAGAACCTCCATTCCTTTCCTTGGAGAATAGTACTAATCCCGCTCCGATATTACAATTCTAAGATATTTTAATGTGCAAGAGAAAATTACCCTGCACGATGGATTTCAGATTTCTCATGTAAATCAAATGGGAAGGATAGTTCCTGGAATCAAACCCAGGATTTTCAATCATTGCAACAAAAATTATCCTTGGGAGCTCACCCCAAGAGGCAAGAGATTTCCACCAAGTGTCATCAATATCAGTCAATCAGTTCAAAAGTTAATAGGGGGGCAGACAAACAGATTGACAGACAGATAGACAGGTGGATGGACAGACAGACACAACATTCTGGAAAGTAGGCTAAAAATTTATCAGTGAAGAAGCTACATACTAACTAGTCTTTACAGAAAGAAGAGACATAGGAAAGAGGGTTTTTATCTGTTGTGTTAGTAAGGAGGTGGATGTTCGAGGGAATTTTTTGATACATTGGTTTTACCATTGTTCTTTGGAGAATATGACCAGGCAGTTGGCAACAGCAAAGGCTGTTCTGCCATTATACAGGGTGTATACTGAATAATGTTACAAAATGTAAAGGTTATATTTTGTGAACCAGTGTAGCTACTTGTATGAGATTTTTAAATACAGAACGGGAGATTTTGCCTATTGTTAACAAATGGCCCTGTATGTCTCGTGTAAGTGCTGTTGAAGTGTTTACAAAATGGTGACTGGACAACGGAAGGCATGTTGTATGGAATGGTTTATTTAGACAAAATCAATAACATAGGTTCCTGGATTTAATCTCACTGGGCTTTTTTCTAATGGGAGCATGTGAAAGACATTGTGTAGACTAATCCAGTTATGGATTTTCAGAACCTGCACAACTGAATAACAAATGCCATTTCCATGATCACATCAGATATGCTTGAATGCACATGGATTGAAATTGATTATCGACTGGACAAGTCTGTGCAACAAAAGATGCACATGTGGAAATTGTATATCAAAACTCCTTTTTTAGAATTTTTTACAGCAATCATAATAAAGATATGTTAATTAGTATACAAGTTATTAGTGTTTAATTTTGAGACATTATTTTATAAACACCCTGTGTTAATAATATACAATACTTTTTTGCTCTTTGGACATATTTTTTTTTATTTTTAGCACATTTTTGGGAAAAAAATAACTAATGTATTCGGTTTGTGTCCATCTGTTTGTGCAATGTCTCTTGAATCCTGCAACTTGGAGAAGTCAAATTTTCAGGATAGGACATTCTACATGAGGGCTACACATGTCAAATTTGGTGAATCTTTGTTTCATTTCTACCCCATAAGAAAAGCATGATATTGGTGCAGGGCATTATAAATTTGTATTTGAAATTAGTTCAAATTAAGATATGAGCTTGGGGTTTAAATTTTTTGAAAACAGAATTTAAAACCATGTCGAATGAGAACAAATAATTGTTTTTAATCCAAAAAAGAGGGATTTTTTTTATTTTGGCAATTGGAAATAAAGCTGCCATAGCAATGAGTCTACTGTTTTTAAATGGCAAACATATTATTAAATATCATTCATATAATGTTTTAAAAGGAATTTATAAACTATATTATGAGAATGCCGATCTTAACAAAAGATGCAATCTTATGATGATGTCATAATCCTAAAACAAGCAAAAAAGCACCATATGTAATTTGCTCTTGTTATACAGGGTGTCTGAGAAAGAGTGGACACATTTCAAATATTTTTAGTGAGAAAACGAATCAAGTTACAAGAGTACGGTTTTCACCACATGAAAGCAGAACTCTGAAAGTTTTACGTACGCTACTTGTTCTATCAAGTGCACATGGATGTGTGCATGAACACAACTTTTCCAGAAAGATGAATCAGAAGAGGTACTTCTTCCTCTGGGGGTATGTAAGGGACCAGATGTACCGCACACAAGTCACTTCTTTACAAGATTTGAAAGATAGCATCATCCATGCTGTGGAAGGAATCCCACCTGAAATGTGTGACAATGCTTTCCGGGCATTTGAATACTGGATGGACATTGCACGAGTAACAAGAGGAGCTCAGGTAGAAGTGCATTAAAATGGAGAAAAAACTTTTAGAGTTTCTGTTTCATGTGGTGAAAGCTGTACTCTTCTAGCTTTGTTCATTTTCTCAACAAAAATGTTTTAAATGTGTCCACTCTTTTAAAGGAGATATGGCTGTAATAATCCAAGAGGTTGATTAGCCAAAAATACACACACACATACTGTCTACTCTTTCTTGGACATCTTGTATGATAAACATGTTTTCTTGAAGTATAGCGTACTTATTTTTAATATTGAAATGTATATTATAGGACTTTGGCTATGTCTATCAGGGATCAATCCCCTTAGTTCCCAATTTTCCATAAGCCCTGGCCCTCGCCAACATGGTTTTGCCAACCGCAGGAATGTAATCTCTGCAATTGGTGATGGACTACTGTACCACATATTATGATATATAAGTTGATTCAACTCCGACCATATACAAAAGGAATTTAGCATGAAGAACAGAGCACTAAATATGTATTTCGAGAGCCAAGCTCTCATCATCAGTAGCTGCTGTCGAGTGAGGTGTGTCGGTTGACGTACGTGAATTTAAACCGTTGGTGAGAAAGTAAAAGTGGGCAGAAGAGGAGTGGGAGGAGGGGAAGGGGAAACTGTTAAACTGTAGAAGGGGGAATGAATGGTTAATGAAAATGCTCTCATAGGCATCTAATTTGTTTTCTTCGCATATTGATTTTAACAGTGTTAAATTCTGGATGGTGATAGGGTGGTTGTTTTCTTGTATGTGGGAAGCTATGCATATTCAACAAGAAATCTTGTAAATTGCGGATTTTTGCAAAGGTGCTACTGTGTCTTTTGGGTTGTGAAGAAGGTTGGCGAGTTTAATGTTGTTGACTTGTACCGTTTTAAAATCGTGTTCTGAAAAAATACTACCGAGCTTATTGGTGACACTGGAAGCAAAAGGTATTTTTATGTATTTTGAATTTTTGGTGTTATTATTTGTGAGTGTTATGTGATTTTTGAAATGGAGTTGGTGTATATGTTTTTGTAATATATTTTCTACTATATGACTGTTGTAACCGTGAAGTGTTGCGATGTTTTTTATGTGTTCAAGTTCTTTACGAAATCACTTTTGGAAAGGGGGACATGCAGGAGGAAACACTGTCGTCATCCCAAAAAACCAACAATATTACGAAAAGGTTGACAAGATGCCCCTATACATACATTTCTAAAACTCCGCTCAACAAAATGATAACTGACACCAAAAACACCTTAAAAACATGTACCCTGCTCATACATGACTGACCCTCTTGAGTTTTTTTGTGAATTTCACCACAATCATAGGCCCTAAGAGGAAAATTAGTGGTGGTGCTAGTGGTGTCAAAGTGAGAAGAAGAAAGCTCATACTGTGAGATCTTTTGAAGAAAAAGTCAAGATTTTGGGCTTATTAAGAAATGGCGTCTCAAACTCTGAGGTTGCATGGCAGTTCAACATGAACGAATCTTCGTGCATTCTATTAAAATTCGTAAAAGGGAAATATGCAAAGGAGTGGAAGAAAGTGAATCAGTGTACATGGTTTATAGGAATTTTTCATAATTTTACCTTAATATATGTAAAATAGTTTTCTATAGGGGAACCCCAACTTACCTAACCATCACGTACTTTGAGACCCTATTGTATAGAATTTCCTAAATCATCATTTAACTGTGCTGTAGCAAGTGGATTTGGTGTTAATAAAAAGCTGGTATGATGATGAAGATGCCAAAGACTAAATGTGCCATGAGAACAAGCAGAAATCATTTGCCTGATATATAGAAGCATGTATCAGAATGGGTCCTTACAGATCATTAGTATGGGTATATAGTCACCAGAAAAGGTTTGATATATGAAGATGGAGTGAAGTTAAGTAATGATGTCTGTAATATGCATTCTGGTGGCAAAGAACATAGCTTATGAGTGCAGGGCATGTTCAAATCCCATGTGAGAGATGGCTGCAAGATGCTCTTGAGAAGAAAATAACACCAACATTACAGTTATGCCCGAGGGTTTGATGTCTTTAGTTCAAACTTTGGGTATGTGCTAAAACAGGCCATTAAAGGAGCACATTTAATACGAATGATACAAGTAGATTATTGGTGGAGAAAGCCTTCATGAAGGGTTTAAATATGCATGCTTCCCTGCTTTGTTCTGCATGAATGGATAATTGTTATTTACTTTCTCCATATACTAAGTATTGTTTTCATGAAAAAAATCAAATTCGAGATTTTAACAGAAATACATGTTTTAAAGTCTCCTTAACACATTTTGACTATTTTCTCGATGATGTCTGTGGGTGTGTCTGTGACCAGAATTTGATAATATTGATAATATTTGATAAATGTAAACATGTACTGGAATAAATGTTATAGAAAATTTAACTTTCTACAATCTATGTTTGAAACATTTTCCCATATAATGCATTGTTTAAGAGATATTTTAAAAACTAAAGATTTTATCTGCCATAACCACGCCACCTACCACCGACTATTGCAAAGACTTTATGCTCCTTTTTATTTTCTTAATTGTTGGAGCTTCCGGGATATATTCAATATCAGAAGGCTACCATTTGAGTTTATTTCTGTTCTTTGTAAAGTCTTTAAATTTTTCTCGCAGTTCCTTAAAATATTTCTTATCATTTAACCTAATTGGAATTTTTAGAAATATTACAGGTATGGAGAAGGTCATGTGGTGGCCACATCAGATTTTTAAAACTTATTTCATTCATTATCACGTAAGACAATGATTTTAGAGATGAATTATTAGTTATTATTTTAAATCTACTAAAATGTCTGTTCAATACACTGTAAACATCAAAAGAGCTGATTAAAAATGGTGATCTACACTGCTAGATGAGCTATCTTGGATGTTTTTCTTCTGGAATTTATTATTGCACTGTATATACTGCATTATTGTATTGTATATAAGTCTAAGTTTTTGAAGGATTTTTTGAGGCCTTAAAGGTTGACCACTATAGTTCAATATAGAACATTCAGGATATTTTAATTCAATGGGATTAATCAAATCAAGTTTCAAGAATAAACTCCATAAAGCAATAAAAATCTCAACACTTCCATGCACACTAACAAACAATAAAACTTGATACAAGGTTTACTTCAAAAGTTCCTGGACAGAATTTATTTTGCAGCCCTGGTAAACATTTCTCTGACTCATTGTTGGATACATTGTTTGTGGTTAAATTCATGTTTGCAGATTGTTTGTTCTGTGGTTGCTTTTGTAAAGTCCTGTTTGTGTTTGTCATAAAAATGGGAAACAGGTACTTTAGAACAAAGAGTTAATCTCAAACTCTGGATAAACTTGTACAGATGTTCCAAGAAGCCTATGATGATGAGGTTATGTCAAGAACACAAGCTTATGAATGGTTCAAATGAATTCAAATAGGCAACTTAAATATAAAGAAGGTTTATGCAAAAATTGTTCCGGGGATATTGACTGATGAACAAAAACTGAGACGGAAGGAATTTTGTTCCCATCTTTGTAATCGAGTCCAAATCGATGAAAATCTCAAGTGAGTCATCAACAGAGATGAAATTTGGATTTTTTGGTATAATCCAAAGACTAAACATCAGAGTCATCAATGGAAACTTCCTGATTCACCAAGACCCAAAAAGGTGGCAGGTCAAAAATGAAGATGATATTTATTTGTTTTTTGACTTCCATGAATTGTTCATTCAGAATTTGTCCCTGAAGGCCAGGCTGTGAAATATATTTTATTTGGAAGTTCTTTGATGTCTAAGAGATGCAGTTCACAGGAAAGGCCAAACCTTTCTTCCCTATGATAATATACCAGTGCAAAGCACTCTATCAGTAAGGGAGTTTTGGCCAAGTTTCACATCACTCAGCTGAACCCCTGTATTCTCCTGACTTAGTTCTTATTGGCTTCTTCCGATTTCCCAAACTAAAGAACTGTTTAAAAGGATGTCTTTTGAGTCAGTTGAAGACATTAAATGGAATATGATGGCGACACTCAAAATGCTTTCACCAGAAGACTTCAAAAGCTGTTTTCTAACATGGTAGCACCAATTGCAGAAGTGTATTAATTTCAAAGGAGACGTCTTTGAAGGAATGTTGTTGTTACATTTCTTTTCTATCTCATACAATATGTAATTTTGAAAATCTTCTTGATAAGATTTGCTTGAAAAATAGGATGGTTGTGTTAGGTGGGGATTTCAATGTGGACTTCTCTAGTGATAGTCATCATAAAACCCACATTGTAAATTTAATTAATTCTTATAACTTTAAAGCAGTAGTAAAGGAGCCAACTAGAATTTTACCTAAATCACAGAAAACAATAGATAACACTGTGTGTAATTTAGTTGATGTAACCTTTGAAGTTTCTGTTATTGATCCTTGTGTTTCAGACCACAGTGCTGTGGAGCTATACTTGATCGCTACAAATTTCCCTAATACTGAAACTACCTACCAATCCAGTAGGAGGTTTATTGAATCAAACATACAGATGTTTATGTCAGTTTTGCAAAGGACTGATTGGTCAGAAATATACTCCTTGAATGTATTTAATGACAGCTTTGAAAAATTCTACTCATTGCTCAAGTACCACTTTGATTGTTTCTTTCCCCTAAAAGAATTCAAATGTAACAACATGAGTACCAAAAAAGGGTGGATATCTGATGAAATATGCATTATGTCAGCTCTATTTAAACAAGCATATGTTGACTATAAATTATTCAATACCCCTGAATCTCTTGAGAAATACAAAAACAAAAAAAGCTACAGAAAGCTAAGTTCTTCATCCAAAAAGACTTTCAATGATGAGAGACTAAGGAAAGCTAGCAACAAGGCAAAGGAATCATGGAACATAGTAAGGGAAGCAACTTCCATCAAAGACAAAGATAATATCAATAGAATCAATGATGGCAATGGAAATATAGTAACCAACCCAGTTGATATTGCTAATGTTTTCGATGAGTTCTTTGTGAACTTAATACCCCACTCATCAACTCAAAATACATCTTCTTATGATTCATTGCAAATAACTTCACATTCTCTTTATTTGTATCCTACGAATGAACTAGAAATAGCAAACATTGTCAAGAAAATCAGTAGCAAGAAATCCTGTGGCTAGGATGAAATTCCTAGTTGATTCATCAAATGCTTAAGCCAACTAAAAGAACCATTAGTCTACCTCTGTAATGAATCCCTGAAACAAGGCATATTTCATAACCTCTTGAAATTCTCTAAAGTAGTACCTATCCACAAAAAAGATAACACATTAGGCTTAAGAAACTACCACCCTATATCTATTCAAAGTTCTCTAGCAAAACTTTTTGAAGTACTTTTTTATACAAGGCTGATCTCATTTATAGAAAAACACTCCATACTATCTCAATTCCAATACGGATTCAGAAAGGGAAAATCCACTGAACTTGCAATTTACAATGTAATTAATCATATTCTTATAGCTCTGGATGAAAAATTTACCATACTTGGTCTCAACTTGGATTTAAGTCGAGCCTTTGATGCTGTTAATCACTCTGTGTTATTGGAAAAAATGAAATGCTATGACATACATGGGATTTCCTTGCAGTGGGTAAGGTCATACCTATCTGACAGGTTCCAATATGTAGCATTGGTGGATACCAAATCCAAACTACTACCAATTAATATAGGTGTACCACAGGGTTCGGTCCATGGACCTCTCCTGTTCCTCTTCTTTATCATTGATCTACCAAATGTCTGTCCAGGTGATGCTTATCCACTCACATATGCCAATGATACCAGTTTTCTAATTTCTGCTAACTCAAACAACTCTGTCCTAGATATAGCTAAGTGGACAGTGAACTGTCCAACCGACTGGTATAGAAATAACTCCATTAATATAAATGTCAATAAATCTGTTATGCTCAAATACACTACCAGCAGGCAAACAGAAATGGAAATTCTATTACTTAGACTCAATGATCAATTGATGCATGAAGTTGAATCTGTCAAATTCTTAGGTCTTAATCTTGATAACAAATTGACTTGGATTAACCACATTGATAACCTTATGGTTAAGCTTAGTTCCATGTGCTAAATGTTAAAACAACTAAAAAAAGGTAAACATGACAACTATTAAAAATGTTTACTTTGCCTTATTCTTATCTAGGATTACATATGGCATAATTTTTTGGAACTCATGTCCCCTTACGAACGGATTATTCCTGACTCAAAAAAGAGCCACAAGGTTCATAGTAGGAGCCAAAGCAAGAGATCATTGCAAACCTCTATTTTAAAAACTAAGGATATTACCTCTCCCTTGTTTATATATCACGCATCTATTATTATTTGTAAAAATATATCAAAATCTTTTTCAGATCAATTCCTCAGTACACAATCATGGTACGCGTAATTGCAACAAAATCCACACTCCACCTTGTAGACTGAAAGCATACTATGATGGGTCTCAAATGTTTTAATAAACTACCCCATGACATAAAATCAATTGTAAATATTAAAGTTTTCAAGAAGAAAGTTCATATCATGCTTTTGGGTAAGTGTTACTATAAATTCAGTGAATTTATTTTATAATTTCATACCTGCACTTCTACTGTTCGTTATATGAACTGTAAATAGCTGCACAAAGATGTCAATGTGTATGTATGTAGTGTGGTTATATTTATATATAATTTTATTTGCGAATTGTTTCTTTTATACTGTATGTATGAGTTTATGGATGTATGATCTCTGACATGTACTGTCTGTACTAGACCTCCTGGGTCAATTTTTTTTATATTATATACTAATTGTAATATATTTTTACACTTTTGACTTGTCCTACATCATATTGTATGATCCTTGGATCAATAAAAATATTATATTATATTATTTTATACCTATGCTTTTTATTTCACCAGTCCAGAAACTTTTGGGTTGCAGGTGTAATTTCTTTGAAAACAGCTTTTAATTTATTGATTCTCACCTATAACTGTTGTATTCTGGGACCCTTGATACTCCACTTTCAGCGATTTAGGGGCAAAAATCAAATTTTGAATATATTCTACATATTTTAATAATGCAGCTGCAGCAGATAATGCATAAAACCTGCAAGTTGAATCACATTGCAATCAGATTATCAGAGTTTATTATTCATATTTAAACAATAATTTTTGCAGATTGGGTTTTTGTATCATTTAAAATAAAATAGATCTACTTATGTGTCAACAGCAACTCAACAGATGAGTATTCTGCAGCACAGAGGAGATTGATCAGTTTTCGACCATTGGCATCATTAAAATGTCGTCTCTGAACACAAGTTATGTTGGTGTGAGAGCACTGCTCACGGAGAACAAGAAACACTTTACTAGGTGTTCGAGTATCACAAAATGTATTTGGTATGAGCACCTGAAAGGAGAAAGTTGATCCAATGAATTTTAAAAACATAAAAGGCTTTCTGCATTCAAATTAACCAAGAAAATAATATAATTCATTATAAGCAATTGATATTAGTACATTGTATAATTGCTTCAAAGCTGATAGCTTAGTTATTCTGATTAACATTTTGCTATAGAAACTGAATAAACAATACATTTTTATTTTTATAAAAACTTTGCGCTTCAGCTTGCATAGTTTTCCTTGGCATTTTTAGTTTGTATTAAAATGGACATCAGAAAATCTTATAAATAATAAACAATTCTTCAGAATCATGAGTTGTCCTTTTTCTGTAACTAAAATAAGATTAGAAAATCAAAATGGCCCTACACTATAAAAATTAGAATAACATGAAGAAATACAATGAATTTATAAAATTATGTTTCATATACCATATTTGTAAATATAAATTTATTCGATGCAAATTTTTGTGTAAGATTTGTACTATGTATCTTTTTCATTTATTGTCAGTGTTATATTTTTTGACTATGATGTTTTTTTTGGCTCGTCCTATATTTGTAAAAGCAAATCTTCTGGACCAATAAATAGATAAATAATTAAAGAGTATATTTTAAGTTTCAATTTATAACTTTGCAGAAAATTGAGGAGGGCAAAATGCTGCATCCCCCCACATTAGCCCAGAAAATAACAGAATCAACACATGATGCTGTCATTCGTGAGGATGCTGGAGTTCGTGTGATGCTAGAACTCAGACATGTCAAACTTCGGCAGACATGGAAAACTGAGGGGGTAAAATGCTGTAAGTTTTTGCATTTCGTTATAGTTGGGAGCACGAAGGAAGGCAGGTGGCAACTGGATGCGCCAAGGCAAGGAATGTCACAAGGTTTCTCTTGCTCCTTTACTTCTTGGCCAATCAGCGTCAGTCAGTTACAGCAATTCTTGGTGTGCAGTACATACATTTCTGTTTATTTGCTTGTTTTACGATTGAGATTTAAATAGTACCATCTTTTGGTGTTCTAAAATGGAGGGTGAAGGAAGTAAACACAAGGTTTTGAACAAACAAGCAAGAGAAATAGTATATCAAGAATACCAGTACTTCAAAATTGAGTCTGTGGATGCAGATGAAGCAACACATAAAGCTGGTTAGTGTTGCCAGCTGTCAGGAGCAAACAGCGAGCGCTTGTGTCATAGCGGCAAGGACTTTGTGCGTCATGCATTGTTTTCCGAGTGTAATCTTATGCAGGTTTGGCAGCAATATAATGAGTATTTCTCTCTCTCTGCGCAGTGATCTCAGCTCACCCACATTTGTTCATTCTTCCAACTATAGTAAGATGGACATGAATATAGGGTTTTATTCCATTGAAAGAAAACTTCAATTTTATTACCAATATTCACCAACAGGTATTTATGTAAAAAAAATCCACTTGGGAAGACTCCACTTTGCGGAAAGATTCCATCAAGTTGTGTCCAGACTATGATGAGCACTAGTCAACAAGCACACTGAGCACGGCGAACAATGAACACTGCAAGCAGTGTGCATGGGACCACGAGCAGTGACGAACAGCCCAAACACCTGTTTCAAGTGTTCGCCTTCAGAGCGAAAATGACCCCAAGTGCAACAAGCATGCTTGCAAGTATGACAAACAGTTTGGATGGTTTTTGTTGGCACTCATCGTGTTTGCTGTGTTCATCTCTTGCTAGTTATCAATTTTATTATTCATTTGGGAAAGCTCTACTTCATGGAAAAAATCCATAATTGAATTAATACCTAAATACTTGTGCTACTTTGCAACTTTCATGCAATTACTGTATTTTCTGTAAATTGGTTCCAATTATCTCATTATCAATCTTGTTCTCTACCCTGTAACCCTATACTGATTCCTACTTTTAAAAACAGCTGCCATCCACCAATGACAGTCTCTCCTGTTTCTCTTTTTTGTTAATAGCGAATGGATCACAATAAAAAGCAGCACTCAAGATTTTCGCATCTTCATCATTCATTTTGAATGCTTTCCAAACTACCGCACAAAATTAAATATCCTAGAGACAGTCAATACAAACACCACAAACTAGGCGAACATTATGAGCACGGAACATCTCAAGCAGTCTGGACAGGGAAGCTATGAGTGCAACAAGCACCATAAGCATTACCAGTGCAAGCATGAACACCAGCAGTCTGGACACAGCTTCATTGATATAAAATAATTGACCAGTTTCACTTTCTACATTATCACCTGATTATGCTGTAAAAGTCGAAACCAATTAGATTTTAGTGAAAATTACAATATGTAATTCTTTTATTACTCATGTGGTATTTCAGTAATATAATATTTTTAAATTGTGACAAAAAAGGATAATAGGATTTAGTAGTTATTAAGTCAAAGAGAATAATGATTTTATTGCTGGAATTAATTAAAAACAAATAAATACTAGCCTCTACAGGGTTAAAGATGTGTAACTTGGTGAGGGTATTTATATATGTTTGTCCATCACTGATTTGGCATAGTATTAAGTGGGGTCTCTGTATATCAATTGCTGCTATTCCAACTTCTCCCCTTGCCTGACCTCTGCCTTCAGAGATGGCTGGAAAAAGATAGGCATAATTCGCATTAGCATGAAAAATTGCACTTACCTACAGGTACATAACTAGTATCCAGGGTTGGGCAAAATATTTACATTCCAGTATTTTAAATACAAATACAAAATACTTGATAGGGAAGTATTTTAAATACAGATACAAAATACATTAATAAAAAATGCCAAAATACATTTAAATACTTCTGTATTTTAAATACTTTAAATACAATTGATCCGTACAAAATAACAAAAAAGTTAAATTGTTGCAAAATTCAGTTAAAGAAAATTTTACAAATAAAATTGCAATTAAAAACCATCAGAACAATAATTCCTATTACCGTTTAAAAAAATTTAATTCCTCAAAAAGTTCATCTGAAATAGCACCCGTTGAAGGGGAATTTATAAAGCCTGCAAAAGAGAACAATCTTTCTACAGGTGCAGAGGAACACAAACTTGTATTGTAGCAAACAAAGGCTTTTCTCACTATTGCATAGTTAATAAGGGTGGTTAGATTTTTCCCTTTATCATTAAAAAATTATGTCAACTCACACTCTACAGTTGACAATTATTTCTCTCTTTGTCTTAAAAAGTCTGTTTGATTTGGCGAGTTAAAAATTAAAAAATCACTTTCTTCGTCAGCTTCATCATCTGAACTTAAAACAGGCGTGGGAGAGAATTGTTCAAGAGAGTTCACACACAATTTATGTATTCTTCTCCTATCATTTTCAGAAGCAGTATTAGGGAAACACCTCATTTTGAATGCTGGATGGAAACAAGCAGCTAAAATAACATCATTTGCTTGTGGGGCCAGATCAAAAAAAATTTTAAATCTCTCTGTTAGTGAATTGATTAAAAGTGTAGCAACATGAGAGAGATGACGGAGATTTATTTCTAGAAGCAAACAAAGTCTTTTTTTGAGAGACACTAATGTAGGTAATAGATCACCATAAAAGCATGTCTTCTCATTTTGCATTAAGTCAAGGGCCAAGGCAATGGGTTTCAAGAATTTGCAGTACTCTTCCAGATATTCAAAATCAATTTCTTTAAACTGTGGCAGTTCCAATTTTTCAGTCACAATGTGAAGTTTATTTTTAAACTGTAACATCTGTGAAACAGAATCAAAAAGAGAGTTCCACCAAGTTGGACAAGGAAACTTCAATGCACATTGCAAGATCTCTGAAATTGCTTCAGATGCTGTAGGTCTTCTAGATGCATTCCATAATGCCAAACATTTTGCGAAAGTTGGGTGATGGATCCTGGATGCAGTAGGTGAATTTTTCAAAGCATTCAGGAAGTCTGTGGTAGCAAGTAGGCTGAGTGTGTGGCTAGCACACCTTAAATGGCAAGCCAGATAACCCCTCTTGGATAATTAATTTCTTTTTCAGGTTTCAGTGAAATACCAACCAGCTAATACCAAACAATGTAACCACTACTACGCAGTATTGTCAACTCCATACAGTGACAAATAAAATTAATTTCCCGTAAAACATAAAATTTCTTTATTGATTGAATTGCAGATAAATTATGTAAGGGAGTCACTAGTTAGTATTTTGTGTATTTTAAATACAAAATACCTAATTCTTTGTATTTAAAATACAAATACAAAATACATCTGAGATTCCCTTTCGAAATACAAGATACAAAATACAATAGTATTTAAAATACGTATTTTAAATACTATTGTATTTGAAATACTGCCCAACCCTGCTAGTATTCCAGTGGGAGAGGCAGCATGAACTTTGGATGGGGGAGGGAGAGGGGGCATGATTGCCAAAGTACTTGGAGGGGTACACCAAAATAAAAAATACAGAGAAAATAAATAACTAATGTTTTCACTCATTTTTACTGAACTCTACTAAGTATGCTCATTTACCTAAGCACAATTTTGTTTGAACATATTGGTACTCACATTCACATAATCATATTGCAAAACTTTTGGAAAGTCAAGAGTTGATGACTTTTACAAAATTTTAAATATGAATAGTATAAATAGATCCATCAAAAATATAGAAAATATTATACTTGTTTTAATTAATTAACAAGATATGATGTAATTCATATATAGCTATAGTGAGGATAGGGCAAAAATGGACTTAATATCAAAATACAAATAATCTTGAGATCTCATTATCAGAATTATTAAGAATATTTTGTTCATTATTAGTAGAATTAAAACAATTTTGTGATGAAAAAATAAGGTTTCGTGTAACTAATGTGATGAATTGTCTTCGCCATCATCACCTAACTTCTTGTAAATATAGCAAATAATCTTACCGACAATGCAGGATGAATCCGATTCAGCCGAGGAGCTATTTGCTGATCTTGGAGTTCTCCTATCAGATGGGGTAGAAAATGGATGACCACTACTTGAAGTAGACCTATAAAATTAACATTTTTATAATTTTAAACGCTCGAATAACCAAAAATATTTTTCATTTTAGCTCTAAACGCCTTACAATTGATATCTTCTATTAACTCCCGAAAACTTAGAGGCTGAAGGTGTTACTTTTGACGGTGTTCTAGCAATTCTTTGTATTTCGAACGATCCGCTCTGATTAACATTTCCGCGTCTTGGAATAACTAAAATGTTACGAAGGTGATTTAAGGAGGATTAGATTTAAAAATGCGAAATTAAACATTCATTTAAAGCATTCATATTTGATGCTAAATCAATTTACATGGTTGGCGTGGACGATATCTTGAGTATGGGCCTCTGTTTCGGAAGCAAAGATTTTCATTTCTTGTCACATTCATTTTTTCTTATGCATCAAAAATAAAGAAATGAAAAGTGTCTGAAATAAACGGTGTTATTATATCATAAATGTCAAGAAATTTACAACTATTTGTTAGGTAATCAAATTCTCTAAGGTTAAACCCGAAAGTGGCGGTTCAAATTAAGACTCGTGAGACAATAGAACCACTAAATGACATTCTAAAGTCAAAATACCGACGAGTACAAATATGAAAGCAATAACGGGCTAAATTTAATTTGCCCTAAGTATTTCTCTAATTTTTCTAGTAAAGATTATGTAAAACAGTAATTAGATACGAAATGGATGGTGGTTAAGAATCTTTTACTTAAAATGACTTGAACCGCTTGAAACTATCGTTGAATACTCAACTGTTTCACTAAAAATGATAGTACAACAGAAACATGTATGTTATACAAGTGCTAACCTTTGGAAAGCTGTACCCTTACAAGATACTTAAGTTCCAAATTTGAAATAAACATTATTTTCCTGTCAGATATTTAATCATTGGCTTTCGTATGGCATAAGTCTGTAAGACTTTTGGTTTGAATTCCCTCGAAGGAAATTTGAATTACAAATGGCAGTCGAGAATTTCAAATGAATAAGGATTTTTAAAGACTCGACCCAAGTTACAAAAAAACTTTCTGTCTGACCTATGACAATTATAAAACATGGCGGAATCTTTTCTGTAGTTATCGCGACGATCTTGGAAATCGTTTGCCATTTCTGATTAACTGTCTTGTAGTTTCTGGATTTTATTCATTTGAGTACCAAATTTTTCTGATATGGCGGCACTTAAGGTCTACTATGACTTATTGTCTCAGCCATCTAGAGCGTTAATTTTATTTTTGAAAGTTAATAATATTCCTTATCAATCTTGCCCGGTTGCTTTGCGTAAAGGTAAGCAGACATTCATTTGAAAGTTTTGATGTGTGCCTTTAGTACACCCTCATTTTTATGGACTTAAAAGTAATCCTATTTTTTAAAAATCATTCGAGGATTAATGTTCAATTGATAACGAAAGCAATAAAAGAAGTTGGCCGAGTTAAATTTTAGATAATCCCTGATCGTATATTGTCTTTATAACAATCTGCATATTTCATGGTAATTAGGAGAACATTTTTCTGAAGAATATGCTCGAATAAATCCTTTCCAAAGGGTGCCTGCTATAGCTGATGGTGATTTCAAGTTAACTGAGAGGTATTTGTGATCCAATAGTTTATTTGCCTAAGCCAATTTTAAATATTTTCAAAGGAAATTTAAAACCATTTCCAGTATTGCAATATTGCGCTACTTGTCGAGCACAAGAAATGTGATTGATCATTGGTATCCCAAAGATGACAAACTTCAGGCACGAGTGGATGAATATTTAGAATGGCAACATTTGGATGTTCGAGCTAACTGTGCTCGGTATTTTCAGATCAAGGTACATCACAAATTTGGTTAAATTATGTGAGATATCCAACTTTTCGTCCAGTAAATTTGTGAAAATTGTTTTTCCAAAAAAGTCGCATTATATGGATTTGAATTATTTTTCAGAATACGATTGGAACTAAGACTTAATTTTTGCAGGATTGTACATCTTATCTTGAAAGAATTAAAAAGTTTATGTTTTATAAAAAAGCAAATCTTATATAACCATGAAAGTTATAGCTTTTATTTCATACAAGTTTCCAAGTTGGGGAGGAATGACATTCAACAGGTGCTGTTTAAATAATTATATTACAGTTTCTTCAACCTCTTATAACGGGTACTCCTGCAAACCCAGAAAGAGTTAAGGATTTCCAAAAAAGAATGGACAAAACCCTAGATGATGTGGAGAATATATGGCTGCAGCAGGGCAAGAAAAATTATTTGGTTGGTGACAGAATAAGCGTTGCAGATATATGGGGGGCTTGTGAAATAGAGCAGCCTAGTAAGTGATATAGTTGTAGATCCTTGAGTTGATTTTTTCATAGCATTAATGATGAATGTATCCCATGTTCACTTCTTATGATCGAATGCACTTACGTTTATATTTTTATTCTGACAGAAATGGCAGGCTATGATGTGAAATTTAATCGCCCCAATCTAGCAAGCTGGTTGGAACGAGTTCGAAATGAATTAAACCCCCATTACGATGAGGTCCATAAGTATGTGAATAAGATGACGGAACAGTTTAGTGGTGTTCCACCTGTGAAGGCTAAAATGTAATATTTAATATGTTGGGGCTAGTTTTTATCCTGATGAACTGATATTCTTACACATTGTTACAGGGAATCAATGTCACAATTGTTTTTCTCAAACAGTTAATATGAAAGTTTATTTTTGTAATTGTTCTGTATGAATTGCAAATAAATTTCTTAAAGTTAAATAGCTTTAAATCATTTTATAATTCATGCTTTCATTTTAGCAGATATTTTTTTCCGACTTGACCAAATTATGAAGATTAGATCACTTAAGCATGGTAAAAAAAGGCTTTGTCATCTGTAAAGTACAACAAAAATGTTTTTGATGAAATTAAATATTAAAAGTTATATGATATAACAACTACCAATGAAGTGCTCAATTGGCATGGTAATTGTGAAAAATAATGTGGTCGTTTCAAACACGGCTTAAAAATATTTTCTTCCAATACAAGTTTTACTTCCTTACTCTATGAAACGCCATATAAATAGAATAGCTTTTGTTTCTATTTGGCTTAAACAGTACAGAATATCTCAGAGTTACAAACAGGTTATGTTCCAAAAGTTTGTTCATATTTTGTTCGGAACTCAATCTCCCATAAATACAATGGTGGTTAGGTTCCCAACCAAAACAACAAAAGCCTATTTTACCCTTAATTAAGTTGATATGTATCTTTATGATGATTAACTGTAGAAAACAAAGTTGTTGTAATATGTACCATAAAATAAGCAAAACATGAAAACAAATTTAATAGAAAAGTTTTTATTTACCTTGAATGCTGATGCTGAGTAGCTTATTGGAAGTGGTATTTCTTGAGAAGTAGCTTTAAATAGACAAGTCAAGGAGGTAGAAGTATAGGGCGACATCAAATATAAGGCAACCCCCTATTTAAGAAAAGTTTTTGGGATATTGACATGAGAGTTCAAAGTGAGTGGTTGTTGAATGTGTCGTGACCTTCAACATACTTCACTACAGAAAGTCCCCAATGAGTGAGGATAGTGATTCATAAAGGTAATATCATTCTTTTTAATTGTAAATTATTCTGACAATTTTTTCATTATCTAAGTGATGCTACAAACATCTCAAGAAAATGCTGCCTAATTTTTTGTGTAATATAATTATGCACTATGATTAATGAATAATTATGATAAAAATGTTCATTTTTTGACTTCCAGTGATCTACATTAAATTATTAGCTAAAAATTTGACAACTGCCTGTACCAAAAGCGTAATACTGTCTTCTAAGGATGGAATAGACTATAGAACATAGACTGAATTTTAGTGGTGATAAAAGGGAGAGGAGGAATAGAAGATATCTTTGATATCTATTATAAGGCAAGCCTGAATTTTTTGGCTTACATTTTAGAAAAGAAAACATTGTCTTATAATTGGACAAATATGGTAACTTCCAGAAACTTGTATAAAAATTTTAAACTAAAAACACTCCTTTTACTTATGTTAAAAAATCAATGCTACTAGTACAATGAAGTATTTAACATATAGCATTTATTTCTATTTTTAATATTGAAATTTTGTCATGCACTTTAATAAAAGAAAACATTCATATGGCTTATAATTCTTATACTGTTCATACCTGATCATGAAACAAATTACATTATGTTCTTAAGTATTTAGATTTGGTATCAGCTTAAAATTATTTCATTCATATAACCATTACTGGATTGAATCATGAAAAGTAATAGCAAATTTCCATGCCAAGTATTGAGATTTAAACTGAAAACATGACGAGAGAGCTGGATTAAAACATTCTGAGGCCCTCGACAATGTAACGGTATGGAACCCCATACGAAAAAGAAATATTTTTGCTGGTCTTTCTCAATTGATATTTGAAAAATTATACAGAAAATGCAAAGACAAATACTATAAAGCAAGTATCTCTCACAGCTACCTGAACGTACATGCCCAAACAGTTTCTGCTTGGTGATTGACAAATATAATATGATAAATGATCCAATACATCCTTTATTGACTGATTTTGATAAAATTCGGTCTTTTTTTCGAGGCCCCTAATATTGGGAGGTTCTAAGCTGTATCTTTGATAACCCCTTAATCTGGCCCTATTTGGAGCACAAAATTTCATGAGAAATAGTTCGACGTTAACCTTATTTTACTTGGGAGCTCCGCCCCCTGCTCATTTCGCTCGCCACCCCTGGCCACGCTCGCATTAGAATTGTAAAAGTTTATATTTGAAAATAAATGTAAATTTCTTTTTTACATAAGCATTTTTTGTTAACAATTACTTAATTTCATTGTAAAACATCTTTAAATAATATTTTTAATTGTTGCTTTGTTCAAGATTTTTTGCAGCAGTTATGTGAATGCTAACACAGAACATACTATGGCACTGAGATTGTACTACGGATGACTAAATATCAGCTTCTCTTCTTCGTTGCTGGTTTTGTTGTGCTCTTTGATGTTCAGCCTGCTGGTTTTCTTCTACAGTAGAACGATTACACCAATACTCATGATTATTAGTTCATTCAACTTCATGAATATTTTAATTTAATCTGCGATTGTTGATATTCACGCCAATTTGCCCAAACATTTTCATTTGCACAATGATTGTTCTTTTTCACATAAAACTTCCAGGTGACATTGGCAATATCTCTGTTGTCTATTCATGGCATTTACTAATAAAAGGGTCACGTTATCTCTAAAAGGTTATGAATCGTGGCCCAGCTGTTAGCGTTGTCATGTTGACGCCACGATGCGGTGGTCATTTGAACTATTTATTTTATATTAGCTCATTAACAGCCATTAGTGGCCTTTTACAATGAGTGTAATAACATTTACAAAGACAAACACCCAACCATGCCCTAAGCAGGATTCGAACCCACGACCCTAGCATTGGGAACCAGACATGCTAACTACCCCTCTACCAAGGCCGGCAAACTATTGGATGTATGGATTACTGTTGTGCGGTAGTTCACACGACTGCCGCATCGTGGTGCCACCATGCCGAGCATCACCACAACACTATTCTACAATTATATAGAGATTTAATTTTTCATATGATCTTCATTCATTCATCATGCTTCTGTCTGAAGACAGGTTTTAACTGAATCGCTGCCTCCATTTCTCTCTCTCCCTAGAAGCCTCTTTTATATCTCTATAAGTATTATATCCCTGCTTTATATTATCTAATATTCCTATTCTTTTTCTCCCTTTTCCTCTTCTTCCACTAATTTTTCCTTCTAAGATCTTCCTTTGTAAACACTGTCTTCTCAATATGTGCCCTATCCAATTTGCTTTTCTTTTCCTGATTGTTTTATTAGCATCCTTTCTTCTCCCACCATTTCTAATACTTCTTCATTTCTCTTCCTCTCTGTCCATTTCACTTTCATCATTCTTCTCCATACCCACATCTCAAAGCTTTCTAAATATTTTTCCTCCTTCCTCCTTACCATCCACGTCTCTGCACCATAAAGAGCTATGCTCCATATGTAGCATTTTGCTAATTTCTTCCTTGTTTCTAAATTTATTTTCTTGCTTGTGAAAAGCTCCTTCTTATCATTAAATGCTGCTTTTGCCATTGTAATCCTATTTCTGATGTCCTGTGTACTACTTCCATCCTGCGCTAAAATACTGCCGAGATATTTGAAACTACTTACTTGTTCCAATTTTTGGCCATTTACCATTATATTTAATTCTTTATGTTCCTTTGAAACCACCATGACTTTCGTTTTTTCAGCATTGATCTTCATTCCATATTGTTGGCCAACCTCCACTAGTCTGTCTGTCATCCTCTGAAGCTCTTTCTCATCTTCTGCTATTAATCCCTGATCATCTGCATATTTAATGGTGGTAATACTTTCACCTCCTATCTTAAATCCTTTCTCTTCCATCAATGCTTCTTCTGTTATTGTTTCTGCATAAATATTAAATATCGCTGGTGAAATAGGACATCCCTGCCTCACTCCCCTCCCTATTGAAGTACTTTCTGTTTCTTCTCCTTCAACCCTGACTCTAATCTTTTGATCAAAGTAAAGGTTTTTAAGCAGTCTTTTATCTTTCCAATTTTGTTTAAAATACCCAGCATTTTATCCCATTTCACTCGGTCAAAAGCTTTCTCCCAATCTACAAAACAAAAATACATATCTTTATTGACTTCTAGCGCTCTTTCTATCATCATCCTCATACATCCTATAGCATCTCTAGACCCTCTTCCTCTTCTGAAACCAAACTGATTATCTTGCAGCTCCTTTTCTATTTTACATTCAATTCTTTTGGTTATTATTCTGGTTAGAACTTTAGCTGTATGAGAAATTAAACTAATTGTTCTGTAATCCTTACAACATTTTGCATTGTTCTTTTTCTCCAGTGGTACCATAACAACATCTAAAAAATCTTCAGGCCATATGCCAGTATCATATACTTGGTTAAAAAATTTTGTTAGTTGCTTAACTGCTTTTGACCCCAAAACCTTAAGAACGTCCACTGGTATATCATCACTCCCAACAGCCTTCCTTCTTTTCATGTCATCAATTGCTCTTTTAACTTAAGACTCGAGAATACTTGGTCCTAGCTGATCTTTTTCCACATCCTCGTTTTCATTTAATTCAATATTTCTTGGCTTTCCTTCTTTTTCATACAGCACCTCAATGTATTCTTTCCAAACATTCTTTACATTGTCTGGCTCCGAGACTATTTTACCACTTTTGTTCATGATTCCTTTACGTCCTATCTTTCTTGCCTTTTTCTTGAATAGTTCCCTTGCTTTGCTATACATGAGGTCTGTTCTACAAATTCTTTCACACTCGACAATCTCCTCACATTTCTCATTTATCCACTGTTCTCTGGCTTTATCTGTTTCCCTTCTTAAAGCATTATTTAACTCCTTGTATTTTCTTTGGCCTTCTTCAGTGTTTATGTTCTTCCACTTTCTCTGCTCTTCCATTTTTTGCAGCATGGCTGCTGTGATCCAGGGTTTTTTGATTCTTTCACCCGTTACCTTTCTTACCTTCTTTTCCATTACATCTTTAATGTTGCTATGGATGTATCTCCACTCCTCATCTACATTCTTCCTATTTTCTTCAGCTCTCTCCCCCAACCTTTCCTCCAGCTCTATCATGATAGCCTCCTTGTTTTTAAGGAGTTCCTCTAAGTTCCATTTCTTGTTAACTCTTATGTTTCTCTTAATGCTCTTCAGTCTTCATTGTGTATTTGCCACCAAAAGGTTGTGGTCGGAATCGGTATCTGCCCCTGGTAATGTTTTCACATTTTTAATGCTATTTCTAAATCTTTCATTGACTAGTATGTAATCTATCTGGTATCGTCTCTGGTCTCCTGGGCTTCTCCATGTGTAAAGTCTCCACTGGTGATGCTTAAACCATGTATTAGTTACAATCAATCTATTTCTATGGCAGAATTCCACAAGTTTCTCCCCTCTTTCATTTCTCTTCCCTAGTCCATATTTTCCCACTATGTTATCTTCCTGTCCCTCTCCGACTACACTGTTCCAGTCTCCCATTACTACGGTGGTGTTCCTTCCTTTTCCCTCCTCCTCCAATATCTCCATAATCTGTTCATACATTTCATCTACTTCGTTGTCGCCAGCATTAGTCGTTGGCATATACACTTGAATTATAAGCATTTCCACTGGCTCCATCTGAAGTTTTATGGCTATTAATCTATCATTAACTGTCACTACCTTGCTAATTCTTTCAGCTATCTCTTTTCTCATTATAATCCCCACTCCCCTTTCCTCTCCTCCCGAGTAAATATTCTTAAATTCGTCTGAATTTATCTCGCCTTCTCCTTCCCACCGAACTTCACTAAGACCTACTATACCTACATTATTCCTTCTCATTTCCCTTTTTAAGTTCTCTAGTTTACCCCCTGAATTCATAGTCCTAACATTCCATGTGCCTATTCTTAATTTCTCACCACTTGCTTTCCTATTAATGTTACATTTCCTCTGTGCATCCCCTAGGGTAGTCCCCACCCGGAGATCCGATTGGGGGACTATTTTACCTCCGGAATATTTTACCCCAGAGAGATCCATAGAGGTATTTGCAGCTTTTCAGCCTATCATGGGATATATAATGAGGTAGTTTCCCCTTGCTTTCCTCATCGCAGTTTTACAGAGTGATTACCCATCTGTAGCTGTTCAGATCCACATGATCACCACCTACAGAGGTACTGTGCAAGCTGCTGCCCTTGCACAGGGGGATGTAAAACCCCCAAGACTGCTTCTTAGTCTGACTCTTCCTTTCAGACCTTTCCGGCTTGGATGGTCCTACCAGGAGAATTATCTCCCGCCGCCATAGCTCTTTGGTTCATAAGAGTACACAAACCCTCCCACCTCTGTAAGGTTATGCAGTCCTTAGGGAGGGTATATGATATATGATCTACACTACAATAATTATAATGATAGAAGTATTTCGCCATTTTATCTTTTTAACATTGTAATTCCCATACAAATTTCCATTGGTTTATTATGTTAGTTATGTTCAAACAAATATAATCAACAGCAAACAAAAAGTATTAAGGTCTTGAAAAATAAATATCATATTTAAAAATATGGATGGCAACTGTGTATTGAAAAAAGAATAGGAACACTCAGTAGTGGATTTGAAATAAGGCCAAAGTATGCAATGGCCTAGGGGTGGCGAGATTTCGGAGGTAATAAAAATAGGATTTCAGGGCGGGAATAAAAAAATTATTACTACGCAGACTTTTGTTGAATTACTAAACTATTATTATTTGCAGATGGATGGGCAAACGAAACCTGTACACCCGTGATTAAAAAGTGTCAAAAAGGGGGCAGAAAAATAATTTGACCAGGGGGCTAGAAATTTCCAAATCCGCCACCACTGGGTATAATTAACTGTTAAGAACTGTTGATGTATCCAAGTGGTTGAACCAACAGCCTAGCTGATCTTGAAATCTCAACCTCATTCATGTAAATCCACATCACCTAACCCTCCTCATTACTACATTCATCTAGAATAATGTATTTTCTTTGAATGAGTTAACAGTTAACTATACATAGGGCTCCCTGAGATGTCAAAACTCGTAATCTCTTTAAGGGTATTAGAATCTCACCCTACTGGAAAAATGTAATGAAAAGAGATGTGCATATGTCTCTCTCTTGCTGGAAGATATCTTCACCCCTTCATGTGAAACTGCAGAAAAATTAAATCATCCATTGACAAATATAGCAGTTCAAGGGTTAATAATTATAAACAAGTAAGGTACCCTTGCTAAAGCAGGTAGATGCACTTTTTCTTAGAATTTATCCAAGTTCTGCTTTGCCCCCTCTTATGAGGAGGGGGGAACCCACCCCATTGGAATATAGGTCCTCATTAGAATTTTCCCATCCGTGAAAACTTCACTCCTGTTGCTTCTGTAGTTTGGATACTATACCACTTGAAAATTTTGAATTTTTTAAATTGAAGCCATTAAGCAGAAAATCTAGGAACTACCATGAAAGTTCAATTGGTGAAAACTTAATGGATTTATAAGAGCTATCTAATTCAAAAAGAATTTTCCAAGTATCTCTTAAAACAAAAAAGTTGTTGTACACAGACGAAAAGACAAGTGATTACATAATCATTTTTACTTTTTCCATATACGAAGTATAGAGAAAGTATTGTTTTCATGAAAAAAATCGAATTCGAGATTTCAACGGAAATACGTGTTTTAAGGTCCCCTGAACACGTTTTGATTATTTTCTCGATGATGTCTGTCTGTATGTGAAAGATTTTTGTGGGCACTCTAACTCAAACACTATTAATCAGGTCAACGCAAAATTTTATATTTAACATTTTTATAAAAGTTAGAAGATCTGATTAGTTTTTGGTAAAAATAGGTCGACCGGAAGTGGGTGTTTACTCTTGTCACATCCGTTATTTTGAAATATTTGCTTTAATATTTGATAAATGTAAAAATGTATTGGAATAAAAGTTATAAGAAATTTTATTTTCTACAGCCTTTGTTTGATACATTTTTCCATATAATGCATTGTTTAAGAGACATCTTATATTTTTAGCTGCCACCACCACGCCACCTACCGAAGACTATTGTTAACAATTGATGCTTAGTTATGTCTTAGTAACGCTCCTTTTTCTTTTCTTAACTGTCAACCAGAAGTAAATATTGACAACAATCCCAGAGCTAACATATAATTTGCTATATAAATATGGAGAAAGTCATGTGTTGCCCACATCAGTTTATTTTCTGTTAAGAAAATGTGCTAAAAAACTTGTACTTGGTCAAAATATTAATTAACTAGCAAGATTATCAGATGATCAACCATGAATCTCTTCTTCGCAAACTATGCAGAACATTGGCAATGCAGCTCCACTGGCACTACATGGAGCTCAGATTGTCTACAGGAAGTTACACATTCCTGATCTGTTGTAAATACAGGTATACCACAGTTTCAGTTCACTAAACGCAATTTCACTTACACAAGGTTGTTATTCTTAGGAACATTTTTTGATACAGAGTTTGTATCTGAGTTAACGTGAATCATCCAAAGTGTCGGCCATGCAGAATTGGGTGTCATTCACTATTTAGGAATGGGTTTAAATTTTCTGTGAGAAAAATAAACTTCATTCTTTTACAGTTACGAATGTCGAAGTTATGTATTTGTAGATTAATTGCAACATTGAAAAATAAGCAGCTTGCATATACTCTTGGGTACTTCCTAGGGTGAATAGAGATACGAAGCTGGAGTCGAACCCAGGTCATTTAGAAGAAATGTTTTAGCCTAATATTTGGATTAAATCAAACAAATTTCAAAGATATCAAATGAATAGTTTAGGATCCTCAGCCTCTTGTACTCCTATGTTTATGATGTTATTGTTGCACTAAAGAATGAAAATACATTTTAGTAGATAGAAGAGATATGCACACATAATGCAATAATGGTGAACCATCAGCAGAGTTGATGAACTTCATATATGGGATAATTCTTGTGGAAACTAATCAAGCATACATAAAATAAATCATTAAAAACTTTACAAATGCCAACAAAGCTTTTTATTGCAGCACAACAATTAAATCAATAATACTGTACGGAGAAAAATCTGGAAACGTCTTCACCTCGGCAGAGAATCACAATGCGCCATTGGAATGAGATGGAATCAAACTTAGCCCATCTTCCACGCCAGATTAAATTAGCCATTAAACCACCGTATTTATTGATAAAGTTACAGGTACACTATTTGGGAATGGGATTTTCCCAGGCCAGAGCATAGTACACAAAGAGCAACAAATATCAGATCGTCGTCGGCCTTCCCTAACAGGTTTTTTTTCCTTCAAACCACCAGCAAACATCTCATACAACAAATCTGTCAACCTGACCCACAACGACTTACAAAGAGACACCAGAAGTGATGAAATCGGAAACCTTCACAATCACGTGCAAAACACATGGACCAGAGTTGGTCACACATTTTTGAGGCAAAGGCAAACAAATGGGAAATATCTGTTGCCTCTTAACATGTTAACATTATATGAAACTATTTCTCTCAAATCATCAAGTGAACACAAACTCAGGCATGCACAAAGCCCTCAAAAAGAGAGAAGTAACATCTCACATTCATAAGCACACACGCATTCATACCTTAGAAAAAAACAACGTTTCCATTCACAAGATGCAGACCTCCCACAGACTAGTCAAGTCTATTAAACTTTCTTAAATGCTTACATGCCATAACCAGCTTCAGATCGCAGCAAATGCCACGAAGTCAACAAAGAAAAGTTTGACATCTCATCGATCCCTAGATCAAGGTTCCTTCCTATATCAGGCAATCACAATCACTCCCAAACATTTTTACAACTTTATACAAAGACAAGGTAGAAAATATATATAAATTTATTTTACATCAATCCGGAGGAGGAGAGGTCCCAAGACGGCTCAAGGACCCTCCAAGCACAACCTCAACAACCGGATTTCCCATCCATTGAAAAACCTTTCCGCCTTTATAAATGGCTGTGAACACACAGAGAAGTTGATAACTTACTTGACACTTTATGAGAATCAATAATGAACCACATAAACAGGGAGGTGGGGTAAATGGAAGGGAAGAGTGCTGATGATAAGACATCAAACACAAATACATTCTTTTGGTTCACTTATTGAGAGCTATGATACTGTCTCGAGACTTTTTTCATGTTAAACATTTGTTGTGCATCAGCAGGCTTCTCATCTTTTCAGTATAGCAAGGGATTTGCTAACTTTGGGTAGACTTTTTAAAATTTAGCATGTTAAACTTGAGAAATAACAAGGAAAAGAGAATGATATGTATCAGAAAAAATTCGTTGAATGGATTTTCAATTGAGATAAAATAGCAAAGTTGGCACAAGTAATTTCAGATATGGAGTTCTAAGGGGAATGCTTTTAAAAATGACTGTTAAATTATAATAGTGTACATGACCCACTTGGATCAACTGTTAATAGGTATGATAAAAAATACATAACATTTACAGAAATATTTTCAGTAACATTTCAGCCCACTTTCACTTATATTTAAACTTGTCATATTAAAAAAATCTTCTAAAGATTGCCCAAATAAAAATCATGAACCTGCATGAAGACTGATCAGACAACAAAAATTACTAACTTGCACGAAAAGGTACCTAAAAACCTTTTACTTCCTAAACTCTCATTTTCAATCAACACTGTAGATAAATGAATAAAAATTGATTTTTTCCTTTGGAAATTCAAACAATACCTCACAACCATAAGAGCCCATTTTTCAAACCTATATGACAATCAGCAGTTTATATCCATCATGCAAGCTACTTCAATCTTTTTCATGCATAATTAAAAAAAGATTGAAGTGCTCGAGAGCTTGGATATTGTCACTCAATGAGTTGGTAATCTTCTGTCCTTCTATTAATTCAATAACAGTTTGAAATATGTTCAGCCCCTTCGTCGAGAAAAATGGCAAAAAATTAATTAAAATGGTTTCCAACTTTTTGAACCTTACTGCCCTTCAAGGAAGAAGAGGGCAAAAGAACCTAGATAAATGGATGATTGTGTTGGGATATTATGTCTGCACAACTCCAACCCTGCAGAATTAAGAGAACCATGACTCAAGACATGGTATCTTTGCCCTAAACTCTCTCAAATTCCCAACACAAGGATGCAGTATTCTGAAATAGAAACTGCGAGTCCAAATCACAGCATACTTGTCATAAACACTTCATCCACATTGTGCACTCTGTTTGTCGAGAGCGATCTTAAGTCCAGAGCTATTATGAGCACCAATTATAGGTGCAAAAAACTAAGTGGATGGCCTCTTTAATGCCCAGGGCTTATGAATCGAAGCCCTTTTTTCTTAAATAGCAAGCCACCCAGTCCCTGGGAAAAAGAGGGGAATGAAGGGAAAGTAGGGATGGGAAGCACACCTAACAGAGGAAAATATCAAACACTTTCCATCACAATAAATAAACATCCCCCAAGTCAACTGTGCTGCTCTGGGACCACCACCTATCAACTCTTCTGCACCAAGGCTGTGGAGGTGTAGCCATGAGAGAGGTATGATGCCGCCTTTCTTCCCAAATACTCTGGGAAGCACCCCTGATAGTCCAGATTCCTGATGACAGGAGGATTTCTGGTGGTGAAATGATGACATTTGACAGAAGCAATTTCCAATGGATGAAGTCCTAGAAAGAAAATAAATCTTTTGTAAGTGTGGGAATTCAATACAATCAAGAAAAGTTTTCCCCGAGTATAGAGAGACATTAAGTTTTTCAACATCCACTTGGGAAGATCAAGTTTGTAGGAAAGATTCCATAATAGAAATTTTAAAAATTATTGTAATATTTTTTATTTCTATTATTAAGTTTTTCGAGTATAACACAATATGTACAAGTAGTTCTGGAAAGAACTAATCTGCCTACTTTCTTTGCAATACAATTTTAATATATAACAAGTAGGGGTGTACACAGGTTTCCTGTGATACAGAAGTGCTTTTCGTCAAATTCGTCGCAGTATAATCGTATACTAATGTATTAGCTTTTAAATCAGAAAATTATTTTTCCTTATACTGTGGTAGCCCTGTTTTTTGATCCATTCTAAACATATCTCGTTTTCCCATTCTATACTCGCCCTACATGAAATTTCTTTGAAGTATGTTCAGCCAATACCTTTCAAATTCATAGTTACAGAAAAATTCTAACCTTGATATTGTGGTAGCCCTGTTTAGTCAACCTGTTTAAAATATAATATATTGGTTATTTATTTATATGAAGATTAAATATATTATATTTGGTTAAAATCCATTAGCTCAGTTCTCTAGAAATGTGTAAAAGAAATAGTATTTAACTTTTTACTGTGGTAGCCCTGCTCCTTAGCTCTGCTTTAAACATCTTGATTTCATTACGATATGTTGTACAAATCTTATATACACAATTTAATTGAAATCCGTTCAGCCATTTCCTTCCAAATCCTCAATTACTGAAAGAGTTTAATTTGCAACTGTGGCACCTCTGTTTGGCTGATTCAGTTTAAATATGCTAATATGACTTTGTATATAAGTGTATATTATAAGTATTAAATTTGGTTAAAATTAATGTTAACAGTTCAACACAAATACAAGTAAAAATAATTCTTTTTTATTTCTAGCATTGTGGCAGCCCTGCTTTCTATATCTATACTAAACATTCTGATTTTGTTATTTTATGTTGCATGACTACTTCCTACAAAATTTCATTTAAATCGGTTGGACCAATTTCTTCCAAATTTATAATTACCGAAAAGTTTAACTTTGCAATTGTAGCACCCCTGCTGTATCGATCCTGTCCAAATATGTCAATTTGGTCATTAATTTATGTGCATATTCTACGTACTAAATTTAGTTGAAATTGGTTCATTCATGAAGAAGATGATAGGGGGACACACACAACACACATGGACACCTGGGCAATCTCATAAGACTACTTTCCATTTTATGGAAAGTAGGCTAACAATTAGTATAATAATAACTTACCATCATCCACACAAAATAAATATTTAATGTAGAACTTTAGAGCAGTTTGACTGCAATCAAAAATGTATTCGTCACGTTACTTGCTCAACAGTGACTGCCTCATTAAACTCATTTTATTTTCTGGCCTATTTTGTTTATTTTTTGCTCATCATCATGAGGTGTTCTGCCTCTAGGCAGGTCCCTGGCACCAGCATTGTCTCCACTCATTTCTGTTCCTTGCCATTTCTTTCATTTCCTGATACCCTCCCCTTTCTTTCAGATCGTCAAACATTTTTATTCTTCTACGTCCCCTTTTCCTTTCACCTTCTACTGATCCTTCCAACACCATCAATAGTAAACCTTCTCCTCTCAAGATATGCCCTAACCAGTTACTTTTCCTCCTCTGAATTGTTTCAAGTAATCTTCTCTTCTCATTCACCCTTGTTAGTATTGCTTCATTCCTTATCCTATCCGTCCACTTAACCTTCTCCATCCGCCTCCACACCCACATTTCAAATGCCTCTAGTCTTTCTTTCTCTCTTTTCTTTAGCGTCCATGTTTCACACCCATAAAGCAATACACTCCAAACATAGCACTTCACAAGACGTTTCTTCAGATTTAAATCCATTTTACCACATAGTACCCGTTTTTTCCTATTAAATGTTTCTTTTGCCATTGCTATTCTTGTTCTTATTTCTTTTTCACTTCTCCAGTCTTCAGTTAGCATGCTTCCCAAATATCTATACTGTTTTACTTGCTCCACTCTTCCATCCTTTATTGACACATTCATAATCTCTCTATCCCCTATTCTCATCACCTTTGTTTTCTTTATGTTCATTTTCATTCCATATTCCATCATCCTGTCTTCTAGCTTTGTAACCATTTCCTGAATATGCCTCGTTTCATCTGCCAAAATTACCATGTCATCAGCAAACCTTATACAATTTATTATTCTACCCCCAATACTAATTCCTTTATCATTCCCTATTCCATTGTCAATCATTTCTTCAGCATATATATTGAACAGGGTTGGCGATAAGCAGCAACCTTGCCTTACTCCTCTTCCTAGATCATACCATTCGGTCTGTGCATCTTTTATCCTCATAGCTGCTTTCTGTTTCATATACAGCTCTTTAATTAACCTTCTATCTTTCCAGTCTACTTTTTTTGCTTTTAGTATTTCCATCAGTTTTTCCCAGTTCACTCGGTCGAATGCCTTCTCCATATCTATGAAGCACAGACTAATTCCTTTACCCCTTTCTATATATCTCTCTCCACTCATTCTTATCAATCCTATTGCATCTCTTGTACCTCTACTCTTTCTAAATCCAAACTGTTCCTCTGCAACATTTTCTTCCATTTTGCTAATTAGTCTCCTGTTCATAACCCTAAGTAGAACCTTTTCTGCATGTGTAATTAAACTGATTGTTCTGTGTTCACTGCATTTTCTTGTTCCTTGCTTTTTCGGAATTGGAATCATAATTGTTTTGACGAAATCCTCTGGCCACATCCCCTTGTCATAGATTGCATTACACAACTTCACTATTTCTTCCAGTCCTTCCTCATTAAGACACTTAAATAATTCTATCGGTATCTCATCTACCCCCATTGCCTTCCCATTCTTCATATCCTTTATTGCTTGTAGCACCTCTATTTTCAATATCGAAACCCCTGTTTCGTCATTATTTATTTCATCCTGCTCTTCAATACGGAGATCCTTTGGTTTTTCATTTGATTTGTACAACTCCTCCATGTATTCTCTCCATCTATTAAGGACCTCCTCTTCCTTATATAGAACTTTATCTTCTTTACTTGCAATCTCTTTCACACATGCACTTGTTCTCCATCTATCTATCTATCTATCTATTTTTTGCTACTGATAATGAATATATTATGTTGGTAATTACTTTTTTATTATTTTATTCATTGTAACTAGCGTAAGGAAGTGAGCTAACATCATCTGTGTGTTGTTATCGACCAGCATGATGTGCTTTGTTTAGCAGTGAACATCATATTCTCAAGAGTTTTATCCCACAATATCTGTTTATCCTTATCATCATGTTTTCCATTTGTATTTATGTAATTTTAAGTTTTCATTTATATAAAAATTAGGCAATGTTCAGTGCATGTACTGTCCTGTTTATTAACCCTTTCATAACCGGAACACCCATAAACTGATTTGTTTTCTTAGTTTGGATGTCATAGGGTACAGTGGCAACAATTTAAACCTAATCTCCCTTATTACATGAAATCTTATGAGAGAAAATTCCACTTTTTCTGTCACATAAATGATTTCAGTGACGAATTGGAATGTAACCCCCATACATAACGTATTTTTATGGGGAAAAATTCTCCGGTATTCGCTGTTTCTGTATTCGTGGCCATTTTCTGGTATGTAATCCCTGTGAGTAACAGGGACGCACTGTACTAGTGAATTACCCACTGCCATTGCTATGCAAAGTTGGAAGCTTATAAAATACTTTTCTGTTGTTTTTATCTTTACTGCTGGCTTATAAAATACAATATTTTTTGGGCTATAAGGTGCTTTTTTCCAAAATTCACAAAATCAGCCTGCATCTTATAGACTGAAGGTAAGATTATTCCAGTACTTTGTACTGACACGAACCCACTGATCCCCCAATTGGAAAAAGTCATTCATCGCAAAACATTCAAATATATAAATAAATATAAAATTTTAACTCTAAATGAAACTTGCTCCAATCTTATATTTAATTTGTTGTAATTTTTATAAATTTATAAATAATTATATACCAAGTAACCTCTGTTAGAAATAAATTTTATATATTGTTTATTCATTTTATGACTGTTATTTATTAATAATGTTCTGATATTTTTCTTTGTGTAGTATGATTTTTATTTGTAAATAAGAGGTTTTAATTCAATTTTAAAATTTGTTTTTATATTTTTTGGGAAGTTTTTTAATAACAATATAATTAATGGTAATGTTTGACTTGTTTCAATTACATCCCTGACTTAGTTTTAAATTTGAGTTAGTTTTTGTATTACACTGAATACTAAATTTGAGCTCCATAAATTACTGTAAAATTGAATATAAAATAGAAGGTAAATAAATATTAAATTGAAATTATTTTGTTGCTATTAAACGCTAAATCCAAAAATCAAAACACTACAAATTCAATCTTTTGTTACCAAAAACACATACCTCTAACCATGTATGACAAATAAGAAAGAAACTTTTGGTGGTGGGCATCATGAAATGTGTGTGCCACTGCTCGGAGGCAACGTCACCACGCTTTAGTTTAAATATTCGTATCATGAGAAGTATAAACGTTATTGGATTGGAATCTATTAAAAAAATAAATTTCAACAGTTCTGCACATTTCGTTCACTGAATGAATCCTCTAAATCAATTAGGGAAAAAGTTTCCCACAGACCGACTTTTTCATGTCCCAAGAAAATGTTTTGGAGAAAGAACAACGTTATTAAATTTTATAAGGGGTTTGATTATTATTATATATTTATCATTTATATATTCACCATAAACAGTCTTTCAAGAGGCATGACAAAAAAATTGCCCTTATTGGATCAGTAGAAGCCGAGATATGATGTTGTATGTTTAAAGATTGACAAAAAACTTAACGAGTCCACATCTTTAATTTCTCTCTATTTTCAGGTTACCAAATTTTTAGAAAATTATAATTCATATAATCAGATTCAGCATAAAATTTACTATGACTGAGCGTTTTAATTTCACTTAAATGACAAAATCACCATAATCAGGACATTTTTGGCAACAGTGTAGTTAGAAAAGGTCCGAGAAAGCTATAGCCCATGCGGTAAGGAAAGGCGAGAGGGGCGAGTGCCAAGTGGAGTGAGGGATTAGGCCACACCCACAGTACACCCAAAATGTTCTTTTGTTTGTGGAAGACCTATAGCGTCTGCTGTTTAAGCATCTGCCAGTTAAGTGTCTGCCGGAACTATTTAAAAGATAGAGAGAGACATTTAAAACAAATCAGATAATAATGATCCACAAGTAAACAATTTAGTTTCCTAAAATTATTCTTCAACTCTATTTTCAACTGGATTTGGTCTGCAAAGAGGATGGAAGTGGGCTATGTGGTCCACGATAACTGCAGAAATGTGTTATATGGCCCTCATGATGAAAAGTTTGAGCACCAGTGCCTTAAAGAAAGGCCATTAAACTTCTAATAATCACAAGATTGTTTAAAAAAAATTTTGAAATATATATGTACACCTTGTTCTGATAACATTCTCCACTTCCTATATAAATAAATTATACTGAGCTGATTCATGTTAGTTTTATTGTTTTTTTAAACCAATTATTAAATAAATTTAGGAAACAAATTGACGCTGCTCCATAATGAGATTGCAAAACATCCTCTAACACAGCGTTTCCCAACTGGTGGTTCACGTACACCAAGGGGTTCCTGAGAAAAATTTGGTAATGGCATCTTTTTCACTTTCTTGGTTCTACAATTCTTATCAATATTTTAATTTCTCTCAAATTAGTTGCATGGTTTTGTTTTCAATTTTTTCTTATGCTTCAAGAATTATTTGAAATTTACAGGATACTAACTACAAAGTGATGACAATGTCAGAGATTCTGATTTTATTGTAAACATTTACATAATATGTGCTATATAAACTTTTTATTTTTAATGAATTAAACGCTTACAAAAGGATTTGTTTTTACAAACATGACTTGCCATTATAAGGGGTTTGTCGCCAAAACTGTTACAACTCAAGGGGTTCATAAAATAAAAGGTTAACCAAAGGGGTTCGTGATGAGAAATAGGTTAGCTCAAGGAGTTTGCAAAATGAAAAAGGTTGGGAACAACTGCTCCAACACAAAAATATTGTCACCAATCCAAAGGAATCTACTCACGGTGCAAGTTGACAGGACTACATATTCTGCTCCTGTGACAGCTTTTGCTTGTAAAGCACTGTCTCTTCAAAAATAAGCTCCTTCAGCCGCTCTTTTGGTAGATCATCAAGCTCCATTGCAAAGCGGAATGGTTCCTCTGCAACTGGCTGGAAAAAAGATTTTTTATTAATTGACATTTGTATAGGTATAGGTCATGCAAAGCATTAGATGAGGCAACATCTAGGATTGTAACTAAAACTTGAAAAAGGTTTGATTTATTTATTCTATTATTATTATTGTTTGTAAATCACAGCAACAATCAATGGCCAGAATAGTATTGAAGATAGTTATAGGGGTTGAATAAGGCATATCTAAGGAAATGCAGTGTTGAATGATTTTTTCTTTCTAGTGTGTCCTTGATTAAAGTCATTAATTCATTCCTGAAAATGCCGGCATTGAACAAAACATCATTAAACGAATCAATATTTTCCATAAGAACCCATGTTATACAATATAATTGGTTCCAAAACCTTGGGTTGAAAACCTCTCGAAATACAAAATGACGTTATATATTGTATTTTATGGAGCTATATGGTGCCACGTATGATATGAATGGTATCAGAACATAAATAAATCAATAAAACCATACATTAACACAGAAATGGCATAAAATAAACTCTACAACATAACTTCATTTGAAGGTGCCCAAAATCGGAAAAGGCTACATTTCACGATAGTACCTCTAGTGTCATGAAAAAGGAAATTCGTAATACAAATCTGACAAAATGTAGTTGTACGAATGATATAGAATGATGAGTTTTTAGTAATAAGTTTACAGAGAGACACAAACACTTCTATGAGTACAAGTTCATGAGTTGTCATTGCTACAAAAGAAATGCAACAAATTTTTCTTGCAGCAGTTTCTTTATAATTAATGAAAAATCCACCATAATAGAGGTAAATAAAACATTTATTTTGTCATATTTATTGAACTGCAAGTTTCATTATGCCCACACCTGATACAAACAAAAATAAAATCAGGTTATCCCAATAGTACAAAATAATTTAGGTTTATAAATAGGCCACTCAGCACTCACGAAGCTTGTAAGGGGATTAAGAGGATGTTAATGACTGCTGGGGAGACTTTGAGAAGGAGGGCATTACTACTAATTCTAATTGGACTAGGGATGTGCAAACACCAAATTTTCAACTCGAGTCGAACATTTGAAAAATTAGTTTCGAGTCATATGTTTAAAGATATATTTAATGATTTTCTTAGGTAGAATAAAAGTGCTTGAAAAACCTTTTTTAACTCAATATTAATTATTCTTAATTTTTATTGATTCATAACAAGGAATACAAAAAATTGAAAAATTAAGCCAGATGGATCAAAGAGTTTAAAAAAATCTATTTCTACAACATGAGGACGATCGCAGGTTTAGATTTTATTATTCATACTTTAAAAGCATTTTTTATTTTAACATTTTTATATTTTGTTTCTAATCAAATAAATAAAAGTGATAAATTTTACATGTTAATATATATTTCATCAAAGAGATCTTAAACAAGAGGTTGAAGAAGGAAAAAAGAAAACAAAAATTATACTCAACATTTTTTACTATAAAAGTATTTTTTATAATATAGTGATAAAACCGTTGGATGATTTTATTTGGGAATGCATTAATATGTACAAGAAGGAAAAGTATACTCCATATATGGAATACACAGAGATTTCAAAGATGTTCTTTCTAGGAAATATGTACAAAATAGCATCGAAAGATTCTCGAATTTTTATACCCGAAATTAAAGTCGTAATTATGTGGTCTCGCAGATTGTTTTATGGCAAATGTTGTCCTTTATCTGAATAATTTTGTAAATATATAACTCACAGATCATATAAGAGCTAGGAAGAGAAAAATATGGTATTTAATTGTGTCTTGCCAAGAGAACCGTCTTAGCGATCAATGTAAACAAAATATGCAATATGTGAAAGAAAGGAGACTATGGCAAAAAATTGAGAATTTACAACAAACTCCTAAACTTTATGAATCTACGGTTTAGGAGTTTGTTATAAATTCTCAAAATATTCAATGTTTTGCTCAGGATTTTCTCGAATTATTATCTCTGAAATTATAACTCATAATTATGTGGTCTTGTGGACTTCTTTGTCGTAAATGAAGTGCTCTATTTGGATATTTTTTAAATCTATACCTTACAGATCATATAAGAGCTAGGGAGAGAAATTTATGGATTTTTAATTGTTGTTTGCTTAGAGAACCATCTTAGCGATCAATGAAAACAAAATAAGCGATATTTTGCAGAACATTGCACGGTTTTGTTGTTATGGTTGGAGTTTTTATATCCACTTAAATTTATTCTTAATAAAAACTCATAATTCGCTTTTTCATAATGTACGTATTTTAATTTTGTCTAGTAAGCCCGGCAGAATCGGTATAGTCAACGAAGCCGATCTCAGGCTCTAAAAAATAAATACTCTGGCCCCTTGATAGAAAATGGTTTTCAACCAATGATAAAGGATTAAATTCAAATGCACCTTCAATAGTTGTAACTTAATAAATCTTGTGAAATAATTTTTTAACGATTATGTAGGCATACTTTTTTTAAATATCACATTTTTTTGATAGTTCGAAATTTTTGAACTGTTATTTAAGCCCAAACGAAGTCGAGTGTTATTTTAAAACTCGACTCAGTTTGAAATTTCGAACAGCTGGCACATCTCTAATTTGGACCCATTGATACAAAATATCTCCAAGCAAATTTAATTAAAATATGTCAATCCAAAACAGTTTCCCCACTCAAATAAGATGATCTGCTGCAACTGGAGAAGCGCTGTGCAACAGATGCGTGTGCGAGTTGTCTATCATTTTTTTTCATGTGTCATTTCAGCGCCGAGTCAGGACGATGTTAACTCGAATAAATAATAACATTGTTTCAAATATGGTTAGTAATATTTGAATGATGTTAACACAAACCAACATTAATTGAGGTGACGTTAAACCAAGGACACACTGTATTTCCATCTTTTTTGCATTTCTGATGCAGAAATTATATGAAAATACAGCAACCATTGAAACCAAGCATTTATAGTAGTTCTGACCTTTTAATCCTTAAATATCATTACTTTTTACATAGATATTAAACATCAAAAACTACACAAATTCTTTATGCTCCTTGACTTGACCACAGCCCTAAAAGAAGTCATGAAAAATTTAAGGACTTTTTGGGGAAATTAATATTTAGGCTTGTTATTCCTTTAAACATTACATTTCCAATAAAAGCAGAAAAAAAGTAAATTATTTTTTGGTGAAGCAGAGAAGGTATTTAAAATTTTAGGCTCTCAAAAAAAAAAGTTAATACAGTAAAACCCTGTATTTACATTATCAGAATGTACGTTTTCCTGCTATTTACAACATTTTATATGGGTCCCATCAATTTTCCTATGATTCCAATTAAGTATTTACATTATTTAATTTTTAGTTTTCCCGCTATTCGCATCAATTTACATTAGAATTTCAATTTTTTAAAACAATTTAGCATGCAATTCTTAACAGTTTTTAATTTTTTCAACTTAGCTTTGCCAAAAAATCCGAATGCTTTTGGGCGAAGATTTCGAAAATGGTGGCAGAGTAGGAACAGCGCCCCTAGAGTCAGAAATATGAACTCTTTCTTTTTAAAACAGCATTCGCTTTAGCAGATGCTACTCAGGAACAGCGTACTTAGAGATGGAAATACGTATGAACTCTTTTGGGTGAAAACTTCAAAATCACACTAGCAGAGCATAAACAGTGCACCTAAATACGGAAATACTATTTACTCTTTGAACCAAGTATGAATGCTATTGAAAAGATGTTAAAGTTTGGCACTATCATGTTTTAACCCTTTCCACTCAAATTCTGCCCCTTGGCTCCCACAGTTTGTAATTAAATTTAAGTTAATTTGTAATTTGTTGTAATTCAAATTACCGTATTGTCCCGAATATAACACAATGTTTTTTCCAAAAAATGAAATTTTAAAAGTAGCCTCCATGTTATATTCGAGCACTATAGGTCTACCGCGATCAAAAGAACATTTTGGGTGTACAGTGGGTGTGGCCTTTTTTAACTACACTGTTGCCAAATAGTTGCAAAACTTTGTCTAGGCAGCAACTGTAAATAGTGAGAACTGACAACCTAAGGAGGAAGACTGGCTAGTAGTGGGGTGGGGGAAGTCAAGATGACTGAGGGAACTTCCCCTCCGTGACGGAGGAACTTCCCCTCGGTGACAGAGGAACTTTCCCTCCATGCATGGGTGAAATCTGCGCATGTTCTTATGTTTGTTGCATATCTATAGTGATTTTAAAAGATCGTAAAATCGTGTTTCAAAAAATCACCGTACATTGTACATGTCCGTTTAAGTGATACAAAATACCTGTTACATTGTAGACACATTAGGCGTACATGTTACCATGTACTTGAAAAGCATCTGAGGTGAGAATAGACCAAATTCAGCCGTCGGCTGAACTCCTCATTAGTCATTGAATTGAAGCTATCAGTGCGTCGGCGTATTCTTTGTGCCTACCTTAGCGAGTTTTTACCCATCTGTTATTTTAACAATGGGTGACAAAAAGGATGCTGATCATGTTGAGAAAAAAGATTCTTTCAAATTCCAGGTTAACAGAGGAATCCGACGAATTTATGACATGAATTTTAAAATGGCCAAGAGGCAGAAAAAACAAACAATATTCAAGCTTTGAAAAAGTAATGATGTTCCTGAAGTTAATATATCTACGTCTATGTACAATTTTCCAGACAAATGTAATGTGGGGAATGTAATGGAAACCCTATAAATACTAGCCTTTTAATTCGGCACATATTTTAATATTATTATTATTAAAAAAGTGTGCTGGTTAAGTAAATGAAGATATACTCTTTATAAACTTAGCTCTTTTAACACTGATTTTATTGTTAGTCTTACTGTAAAAAATGAGTGAGTTTAAAAGTAAAATCAGTTTAGCAATTTTTCCTTTTCCCTAAATTTGCACTTTCCCACAATTTACACTTTTTTCCCAAGTCCCTAGAAAAGTGTAAATAAATAACTGTATTATGCATTTAAGCATAAAATCACAGATATTGAAGTTCTAATCCAATAATTTTAATTTTGACAGGTAGTTGAAACAGTTACTCAATATGAAATTGTTTTACTGAATAACAGTAACATTACCTCATCAGCTGGATCATAGTACTGCTCCAAATAAGGATGAGCAAGGGCATCCTCCACCACAATGCGGTTATGTGGGTTGAATGTGAGCATTTTATCTAGAAGGTCAAGAGCCTTGGCATCTGCATTAGGAAAAAGTCTTGACCATGGAACTTTTGGTTTGAAGGGCAAAGACTGCAAGTAACTTCGAGCCTAAAAAATGTCATACAAAATGAGAAAACAAGGATATTATGTACAAAGCATAGAATAAGTAAATTTTGAATAAATTAGTAGCAGATTATGGTTGAGGAGGATAGTAAGAAATAGTACATATGGTAAATTTACCATATTCACCCGAATTCAAGACCAAGTTCTTCCCAAATTTCAGCTAGTGAAAATCAGGGGTCGTCCTAAATTAGAGTACAAAGTCGTATACCGTCAATACATCGTAATAAATTGATCGCACGTCAATTCGTAGGGCGTTACTTCATCACACGACAAACTCATCATGCGTCAATACATTGCAAGACAAATGTCAAATTCATCGTGTGGCAATTTTGTTGCGAGACAAACTTGTCGTGAGAGATTCATCGCAAGACAAATTGGAAGGCAAGACACCATGACTGGTGTACAGCAGGGGGATACACTTTTGGTTGGGTGTCACACCTTGCCATACACCATCCAATGTGTTTCACATAATTCTGGTATTATCGAAATATAAAGAAAAATTATTTGTGGAAAAGTGTCTCCCCCTGCCATTCACCAGTCATGGTGTATCGCGACAGATTTGTCAAGAGATGAATTGATGCGTGACGAGTTTGTCGTGCGATGTATTGACGTGCGACAAATTTTTATTCGACAAATTGATGCGCAACAAGTTGTCATAGAACCATAGGAAGTATGATTACAAGTTTAACTGATGGTTTTTAAATAAATGAAACACGTGATAACATAATTGTATCTATTGAAATTTTTCATTGCAATCTTACAATCCAGAATTCAATTAATAAAACCTTAATTACATTTGACATACATTTAAAAAATTCTTTTTTTTCCAAACAAAAATTTGAAACAAACCATTTAAATTAATTAACCAACTAGTTACCTAAACTGTATATGTGTAATCAAAATGTACACCATATACATTTAGTGAGAAATTAGGTAATGAAATCTTTTTTCTGTTTTGACAGTCTAGTCTTAGATTCAGGGTCATCTTGGATTCGGGTAAATACGGTATATCTGAAATATAATTGTGGAGATAAGCTAGGTTCAAAATATTCTAATTTAATAACATGTGTTTTACAAACTTAGAATAAGATTTTGTCAAATAATTACAATGTTAATTATAAGTGATAAAACAAAATTTTGGAAAAATTAAAGGAGACTGAGAGTATTCAAAATTTATAACATTTTTCTTAATATACATATTTTAATTTTAAAGCAATGTAAAAGAATTTTCAGGAATATAAAATAAAGTGATTTCATATCAGCTATATGTCTATAGTAATATTTACAGATACAGACACACATACATCATCGAGAAAATGTCAAAATGTGTTCAGGGGACCTTAAAACATGTATTTCCGTTGAAATCTCAAATTTGATTTTTTCATGAAAACAATACTTCGTACATAGAGAAAGTAAAAATTTAAGTGGATTTGCATTTCATAAATATAGTTCAATCACTCAATTTTACCTTTTCATTGATTATACATTCAAGATCTTCTTGTGTCGGAGAGCCCAAAACACCTAAGATGTGATTAAGTTGATCCAGGTAGTGCTTTCCTGGGAAAATTGGGCGATTGGAAAGCATTTCTGCAAGGATGCATCCAACCGACCAAATGTCAATAGACTTGGTATAGCCCTAAATAATGATAAGACAAAATAATTTAGAAAAAGAGGAAAAAATTAAAAATAAAATAAATGCTCATCAGTAATAAATACAAGAAATGTAGCAGCTGAATGGCAGGTCATTGCTAAGAAATGGAAATTTAGTTTTAAGTTTTTACAATTTTTTTATAATACACAAGGTACACAGTATAAATTGAAGTAATATCTTGTAGTGTGAATACTTGGTGATGCTTAGTTTTGATGCATTTTTTTGGGAGTGGGACAAAGTTTTATGTGGGGTGTAACAACATCTTCAGAGAAATGAAATATTTTAATGAGTTTCTACTTTATTTGGGCTAGAACTTAACAATGAAGAAATCAATGGTACAATATTTGCAGCAAATAGGCAAAAAATTATGCTCATACAAAGTTCAGTGGTGATTCACCTTTGAGTTCAGCATTATCTCTGGTGCTCTGTACCACCGAGTGGCAACATATTCTGTGAGGAATCCCGTGTGGTCATGGTCGGGATCTGCCACCCTTGCCAAGCCAAAATCACATATCTGAAAATGGGATATAGAGAATGCAGTCAAGAAAATGGGTGACAGAGAATATAGTCAAGAAAATACTCTGATAAAAAAGGCAATAAATGAATGGTCTACTAATTTTTTGTGCACAATAATCAAATACCATAAATAAACATGGCCAATGAATTGCTCAAAAAAACATTCAAAAGTCTATTCTAATAATATAGTATTTTAAAATGCAATTTATGAAGACAATATTTTACCAAACATTTCCTGGGGATATCTGTATAAAATATGAATCTTGAAAAATTAATCTGTTGACTGTGAATTAAATAATCCCATTAAATTTTAACTTTGCAGGACTAAATAAAAGAAAAAACCAAAGTTTTTGATAAAGGTGGGAAAAAATTCCCACCAGTACAGCTTATGCCTGACTGCATAGGATCTTCAGATCGCTTTATTCTGTCAATGATGGAATTGCTACTAAAATAACATTTAAACAAAAACCACAAATTTTAGCAAAAAACTATAATCATATTAACCAAAATGATGATAAAATATAAAAATATTTACATAGATAAATCAACATGTATGTAAACAAATATGACTCCAGAAAATCAGTGAGCGACTTTCCAATTTAAATGAATCAATGTATGGCACAGCTGCACTTTCTCCAATCAAATTAAGTTTGTTTATATCAATATAACCTAAAATAAAGTACACATCAAAAAAAGGAAACCAAATAAAACTTTAAAGGTGATATTTACGCTTAAATTGTTATCCCCAAGGTCATTACATTCAATAAGCAGCAATCCTTATTGCATGTTAGCATTGCATATTTATAACAATAGCATGAAAAAGTAATTGGGGAACAAAACATAAGGCAATAATGAAAATATTGCAAGTCCATAAGCACTACAGAGAAACATTACTCATATGCTTTGATTGTAAACTTTATCAAGAATACAAATGGTACTAAAGTGTAAAGCTAGAATTTTTCCTACTTTCAAAACAAACTAATAACATTTTTATTAAGCATCAATTTAAATTAAGATTTACTAATTGTGCTAAAACTTACTTGAGTGAAGTTGTAATCAGGTTTTTAATTTTGGTCATCAAATGCTCAAACAAAACAATTATGAAATTTTAAAATTGATGAAAACACCTGTTTTAGAAAGTATAAAAGACTATAGCACAATTATTTGTACCACCATTTTATCACAAACATTTTCCGGGAATGCCTCACAACTTCTGAGGCTAGACAAGATTACTTATTATTATATGAAATATATCCAGTTAACATCAAGACAAATGAGTGTGAAACATTGATTTTAAGAAGAGCAACATTTTCCATAGTGCTTGCATTCCCGGAAACAATACTGTTAACAGCTGACACATGGAACATTTCAGGCCGGATTTAGGGATTCTGCCCATTCAAGAAGCTTTGCCCATGTGCCAAAATTCTTTTAGTAGTTGAAATGTGTAAAAACATTCTTGTGATGCAAAAATATCATCATCCAAACATTTTTAAACAAGTCTGAAGATCTTACTCAAGGAATTTTGAGATATTGCATGGCACTTAAATTTATTAAAAAACCCAATAGATTAAAACTACCCAGAATTCAATATGTTTTCTGTTTATAAATCTATTAAAAAGAATCAAGTGCAATCTGAGCAATCTATTAACAGAATACAAATTTATTTGTAGTTATTGTATTTCTACCTTCCACAATCACAAAGTCTACCAACAACTTAAGGATATTAATGTTAATAAAAATTTTGTAATTAGATGAATCAGAAAAAGTAGAAAATAATTACTTTAAATTTTATAGAACCTAACCATATGAATCGTCAAAAAAAAAGATGACAACGCATAAGAGCGAACACCCCTAAATCCGGTAACCTGAACAGCGAAAATATAAGTCTCCCAACTCACACTGAGGAGGCAACAACGTAAGCCTTGGGGTCGGGATGGTGGAAGAGCAAAGGGCACGGTGCCCGTGGGTTCTGTGGAGGCTACGTTCGGCCGATTGGCCTGGGCCGCCTGCAAAGACGGTACGGAGAGGCCACATCACCCATCCACGATGCATTTCTTTCTATCTCCACTGTCCACACAAGGAGGTAGAGCCCATCAGGTTGCCACCTGCCACACATCACTTAACAAATTTCTCCTTGCAGAGACGCGTGCCCTCAACTCTAAGTTCAATCTGATTTCACTTCTGCGGATTATGATTGGAAATTTGTGTGCAATAAGAAATTGTCTAAATTCAAGAGTATTTTAAAGATGTGTATAGTTACCTTGAAGCAGAAAACTTCAGGGTCATAAAGATGAACAAAATAAACTCAATTTGACACAGGTTGTGTTCACAGCTGTGACTAAAATCACTGTAAAAATCACTGTCCTGCGAAGGTTATGGAAAGGTGTTTTCAAATAAAAGATGAATAGCTTTGCTTATAAATTTATATATTTATAAATTTTTTACACCTTGCACTGTACATCCTACTAATTTCTTGAGATATAAATATATGAAGATTGTTTTGAGAGCAAATAGAATTTGATGAGGCGAAATCAATGGAAGACAAAAAATTAGAAAATTGACATGAGTGTAAAGAAGAATGAGGTAGATGAGCATAAAGAGAACAAGGACCAAAACAATGTATATAAGAAAGTGACGCATGAAACTCAGTGCCTCAAGAAAAATAGTTAACTCTGCAAACAATGTATTCTATTACTGAAGATGAGAGATTGTAATAGTTAAGAGGATTTTATATCATTCCTTGTATACCAAAATAAAAGGGACTATACGAGCATTATACTGTCTATTAGAGGAAAATAGCATTGCCAACATTAAATATATATTTTTGTTATAATGAGAAAATAGGCTACCAAGATAGGCTAATTTCAGTAAAAGTGATTAGCATATCCAAAACGTATAAGACATGGGAATATTTGTTTACCTCCAACTGCTAAGATATTATTTCATGTATGCTATCACTGAAGTGCTTTCAGAAAACTGTTATTGTATACCATTTAAGATATATAAAAATAGGGGCATTATACCACAGCATTATTGAAAATGAGTGCTATTGGATCAAATATTTATTTTTCATAAGCAAAGTAAACTGCTTTATAACTCTTAACAGCAACCATACTGATCAATCTATATTGAAAAATTATGAGGATGTATATAGTTATTAAATACATTGCAGAGATTTCAACTCTGAATAGGATAAAAGTACCATTCTGTTTATGAATGTTCATTCTAATGAAGAAAGACGTTATCTAAAGGGAAACCTTAAAAACACAGGTGGCAACCTAATGAGTTGGCATCCTTAGTGGTGAAAAGTGAGAGAAATATGGAGAGGAAAATTGATTTTTGGAAAAAACATTAAAGCAAAACTTTAAAGAACAATTACATGGAAAATGGGACTAAGTTAGGTCATAGAAATTTCAGTGCAATCAAAATTATTTCAATATTCTGATAAATTACTGCCATGAAACCAAAATAATTCCATTCAAGCTCACAAAATATTTAATTGTAAATCCAAATAAGTATGCTAGTAAATGTAATACATGACAATTTCAAATAGCTAATGGAAATATTTATTCAATTAGAGAAAAACAATGCAAAAGCCAGCTTAAGAAAATTTTATTTTGAAGCTATACATCACTACAAATTCATGCAATGAAGCAATGGACAAATAACAGCCATAACAAGTACATCAACACCCGACTTTAATGTAATCCATATAATTTTCTCATGGCGTCACCTTTCACAACTTTAAGTTTTTGCTTCATCAGGGTTCATTGTATTGTATTTTTTGGGCACAAATGTGAAAATTTTAACAAAAAGTATAAAATGAGAGAGATAACATAGAAAAGGAAATCATTTTTGGGTGATATTTGAGTTTTTCCCTATATATTAATATTTTCAAAACAAAGATGCTTCTTGTCTTTGTCTAAAGACAACTGTGTTAAGAACAGCAATATGGCAAAATAAAAAAGAGGCTGAAGATATTTTTTTGTGTTATACTGATTAATATTTGTGTAAAATTATACTGGAAGCATTAAGATAAATAAAAATCAAGATGTTTACTTTTACGATATTAATATGAAACATTTTTATCCATTTGGATTCTCTTCATCAAACTTATATTATTGTTTATGTTATTTCCCAGCATATCACCAGATGGGATATAGTTGAATCGCCTAGTTTATTCTTTAATCAATTTCATGCTCCTTTTTGTATAATGCACAGAATTAATGTGCAGGTAATGTAAAATTTAAACTTGCATAAAAAGATTGCTAATTTGGTAAAAGGACAAAGAACATGTAAAATAAAAATTTCCTTGGTAATAATAATAGTTTAAATTACTTTGATAAAAGGATTATTGGTTTCAATATAGCCTGGAGAATTAATGTCTAAGAAAAGAGAATGGCTACATAAAATTACCACAGGATTGAATAGTTAGCGTAACTAACATAAGTACATATTCTGTTTCACAAGAACAAGCAAAAGTTTCCCTTACAAGAACTCAGTAAACTTATAAATGTTGATAAAAGAATGATAAATTGATATTCAACCAATAAGTTTTGTTACTATATAAACATAAAGATACACATACAAATAGGGTTTTCCTTCCGAGATTGATTAATCAAGTAATTTCAACTAACAAAAGTATGTAAAATTTTAACTCATAACATAGTATTCAAGAAAAGTCATTTAACAAAGAAATGGGCTTCATCATTTGTCCAAAAAAGTAGCTAACAATAATATCAGCAATGAAAAATTTGTAGTCTTGTGAATTTTTATGGAACATTAATCATAACTGCAACATGCTGACAAAACAGCAATAAATGATATAAATCATCATATTTCATGCAGCAAAATATGATTAAAAGAAGTTTCAATAATTATTCCTTTGTCAAAAAACATATGCACATAATTAGTGATGTTTCTAAACATACACCTCTTCATTAATAAAAGAATTTTGTAAAAAAAAACTAATGAAATATAAACTATTACCTTAAAAATTATTCCTTTTCATTAACCATTTGACTCGGTGTGACGATTATAGACATCATCGATTTTTTTCTCGCTATTCCCAATGGGCATGATGGTCTATTTTGTCATGACCTTCATTTTCCTTGGTCCTTTCAGTATCAAGAAAACAGATGGTATTTACACCCGTTTGGTCAAGAAGGAGACATTCTCATAAAACCATGCTTCTATTGTGAGGGGATGCATATGTGCACCAAGCTATCTGTCATAAAATCCTTTCTGCACTTTTGTGCAAAATTTCACAAACAGATGTGTTTTCACATTTCCTCTTTGATGTTTCTTAGTTCACTGAGGCTAATAAATATTTCCCTTTTCTCTTGCAGAAACATTTTTTGAGATGCATGGTTTTCAGAAAAAGGTCAGTATACTTTCGAATAGCAAAGTATGTGTATCGAGAAGCAGAGTGTTTAGTAGTGAGCAAAGCCTGCAAAATTTTAAATGATAAAATGGCTTCAAATAGTAAATGCTTGAAATATCCTGAGGAAAATTTTTGTGATATTTTAGAAGAAAGCGATAGCGATCTCAGCGAGGACAATGACAATATTTATTTAAACAATTTCAATGTGAATAAATAAATAGTTTAATGCATTTTTATAAATGTAATCATTTAAACAAATCGATTTCTTTGAATGCTCGAGGGTTTTCTACCATTTACACTTTAATTTTTTTTTAACAATTTCAATATGAATAAACAAATGCATTTTTTAAATGTCGAGAAATTAATTTATTCTAAATGTGTAAAATAGACTAATTTATAAAAATTCATACAAAAGCAACTGATTTCATAATATTGCTCCCCAAATGGAATGCACTTTTGAGCAAAACACTTTGCCAGTCAAGTGGTTAAATAAAGTAATAAATAAAGTATAAAGTAATCTTAAATTAGTTTGTGGTATACCAAGTTAATCAAACTTATCTACTGAATTACCTGTTTTAAAACTATTGTTAGATTATTACAAAGGAATCCAATATATAGAATCTATACAAATCTCAGTTCATTGATAGTAGGCAGAAAAGACGTTTCAGTTGGAAAGCTTCAGCAATAATGTGAAGACACAACTATGGCAATCGAAATTAATTTTTGGCCTAATTTAAGATGTATTTAATCAATATATGTAAACTTGGTCTCCCATCCTGACACAAATTCAAACACCTACTTCATATCCAAATTATAATCTATTTGAAAATTAAAATAAAAAAAACCAGCAGTTAATCCCAAATTGATAAAATGGAAAAATAAACACTCCTGAAACTGAACCTATGCGTTTATAATAGACGGTGATCCACCTCAAACATGAAAGACCAGTACCAGGCAACCACTTGTCTTGGTTGAAAATTTCTGATTCACTTCAATTTATAAATACTCCCATTTAACTCCATACTGCATGAGCATTAAATACATATAAACTGGTGCTTATAACATTAAGATGTAACACATTCTTGACTAAAATACACAACCCAATAAAAAATAATGATATAATTATGATTAAGCACAAATTATTAAGCCTTAATAGAGCATTTTATATTAAACAAGATGATCCAAACAGAACTTATGATGCCTACTTTCCATTTAATCATTTATTTAATACTTATATTGGCTTTACTAGCTTTCAAGTCATTGCGGATATGTAGCTCTTTGTGTTCCCAAATTTCATAAATTAGCATTATAAAATACATCAAAATACATGAAAATTGGTCTATTGGTTCAAAAGTTAATAGGGGGAGATGGACAGACAGACGGGCAGACAGGCACAACAACAAAACTATAAGCCTATTTCCATTCTGGAAAGTAGGCTAAAAACTAAAGAAAATAGCTTTTATTATCCACAGTTCAATTAAAAAAAAAAACAAAACTTGGTCATAAGTCCTGTTGTGATTAAATGTAATTTGTAAAGGTTTCTCTTTTCAGTTATAATTCCATCATATTACCGTATGCTTTTTTTAAATGGAGAACACTCCCTCCTGTATGTTAATAATGATGAAAATCATTATAAAATGAAAATAATCATTTATTGTGCTTTGCTAAAAGATACAACTAAAATATTTGCAGAAAACAATTCACTGTTAATAAAAGAATTACTAGACTAATTAACTGTTTCAGATGGTAGTTATCATAGAAACATGAAAAAGCAAAGATCTAGCTTACACCACCCACACGTTATTAAGCAAATCGATTGACAGGCGCAGTTTTAACAGAGTTTGCTGAAAAACACACATTCACAATTTTGAAAACTCGCCTATCGTTAGTCAGTTTCGAAGCAAACCACGCGTACCAGATCATATCACGAAATACTGGCGCCCTTAAATTGGTGATGAATCAATGAATAGGGACTTCAGCATCTGCAGCATAGTAAATCTACACAGTCATAATTTGGAATGAAACATTAGTTTCTTGTAAAAGTAAAGAGTTGAATATGTTTAATAATCGTACCATGAGCAGTTATTACCTTTTAATTTTTGTTAGTGATTCAAATTAAATTCTTTTTTAACTTTGTGAGAATTTTTTTTTCGCTTTGCATAATTACTGAAAATGTAATTATAAATCAAATAAACTTTCAGCAAATTGTAAAACCCAAAAATCGACGTTAGAAATTTTAAAATAATAAAAATCGAAAAAAAGATTGCAAGTGCTGGGGTAGAACTGGCACTCCAAGCTTCAGCAATCTAGGATTTAGTCACCTAGGCCACCGGCAGACCTTGATACACGGCCTCATAGTATGGAATATATTCGAACGCTAGAACGCTCGCTAAATTTCATTGCAAATATCTCACGAATGCTTGGGAATCTTTTTGCTTTGGCATTTTTCATCACTAAGAGGGTGCTCATGCACACAAAGTTTCAACCAAATCGGCGACAAACATGTCGTAAGGTCCCCTTGCTAGCTAATAAACTTATAACACAGTGAAGGTGAAGATGGAAAAATTGATGATGGACAAAGCCATGGATTCTTCGTCGTGATGAAGGGCACAGCATTCATGACTTGGTTCACTATGAATTGCGCGAAGAAGACATGGAAACTTATAAAAACTACCTAGGGATGGATTCATCGACATTTGATAAACTTTTGGTACTAGTTCAGAATAAAATTAGCCTGCAAAACACTACGGGAGAATATATCCGCAGAAATAAGGTAATTAATTTGAATTTTTGTATTATTAGTTAATATACGTACAATTGGTACGGGGAGACTTTTTATAGTTTGCGGTTCTCTTATAGAATCTCTACAAGCACAATTAGTACTGTCATTCCTGAATTTTGTAAGGCAATTTATGAATTCTTGTCATTTTTAAATGACGAAAAATAGGACGGGCTCTATTCCATCATTTTTGTTGTGCATGCACACAACGTGTTTAAAGCGTACACACCTTCATTTAAAAATGACAGCTTTTACATCAGTTTTCTTGTAAGCTTTTACATCAGTTTTCTTGTACAAGAAAAATTATGGGAAAAATGATAGCGTGTAACCGGCTTTAGACTAATAATTTTAAAATGAAAGGAATAATATACAATATTGCAAGAAAGCCACAAATTAAGTTTAAGTTAGAAATAGTGACATTTAAGGATGTAAAACTAAATATGCGAGCTAGCCTTTGGTGTGAAGTGAAAAATTTTTTAATCACCTTATACACTAAAAAAATACATTAATAAATAAACACTGGTGATAGTGCACATACACACACAGGCACACCTACCCGGTTTATGGAAAATTAATTCTCTCCAGGGACCTAGGTATTATGTGTGCGAGTTTGCGGGAAAGAGATTCCATGTCAGGGACTCACGCACACACACAAACACAGAAAATCAGACAACTACACCAGTATTTATTTATAACCCTAAATGAGCATTTCAACATCAACGATGTCATTGTCAGTAGGAAAATTACGGAATGACCGGTAGACTGGATGCAGAATTTATATAGGTGCCGGGGATGTGTTGTGATTGGTGGGATCAGTTGCCAGTTGGTTTTGAGAACAAAGGGAAAGGTGTGTGTCATTGGTGATCGGACCAGAGTCATTGTTCATTAGGGGTAAGGTAGGTGTTCCTGTGTGTGTGTGTGTGTGTGTACTATCACTAGTATTTATTTATTAATATTTTTTTGGTGTATAAGGTAGTTCAAAAATTGTTCACACTTAAGGATGCCACCAACACCTAAAGAGTATATAATATGATACAGTCTAGTTGCAGTGAGAAGGCAAAAGGTTTCCTGACATTGCACAGTCGTACATATTTCAAAATGCCATACAATTAAGTGACTTTCAATGCCTATGAATATAATACATATTAATTATTACAAATTAGAGTCTATCATTTTAGAAGTAGCTTTGTGGAACTGATCCAAAATAAAACGTAGAAATACTCAACATTAAAATGCAATATTTACTGAAAATATATTGCATAATTTTACCTTTGTCATACATTATAGAACTTTATTATTTTAAATTAATTGAAAAATGACCTGTGATTATAAAATAACAATTTAAACTTTGGATATATTTGATAAAGCACAAAAATTATAAAAGAATGTAAATCATAGCCTAGTATCAACTTTACAAGTTTATGCACACAACATTATATAGAAACTTCTCTCAACAAAAGTAACTGTTTCTTGACAAAGTTCACAGAAAAATATAAATAAAAAATGCAAAGACATGCATAACCTGAGCAAAATAGAAGAGAATAAAATATCTCAAAATCAGCTAACACAGCCATACATGAAGCACAGCAATTCATAAGCAAATTAATACTGCATGATCAGTTTGCAAGGTTTCTACAAGGATGGCTCAGGAGTCAGGTAGGAACAGATAAGTTGGTTCATAAGAAGCAACACCACTCACCTTTAGGTCGCAAGTAGTGTTGAGCAGGAGGTTGCTCGGTTTAAGGTCCCTGTGGAGAACATTGGCTGAGTGAATATACTTCAGTCCTCGTAGAATTTGGTATAAGAAGTAGCAGATGTGATCATTACTGAGCCTCTGCAATAGTGAAACAAAATTATTAGCCTTGTGACTGTTGACACTCATTAATATCACTGGCATATAATTTCTGAAATTCTGAAAAATTAGTGATTTTTTAAATGCTCTAGCAGGATCAGCCATCAAAATTTGGGGTTAAACTATTCATACTATTAAACTCAATGAGAGTATAACATTACACCTCTCTCAATTTGATAGAATTCTAGAAGAGAAGATTTATGCTACAACAATAATAAAAATTTTCTAAGAGATTAATGCTTTACAGCACCTCTCTAACAGATTAATTCATTTTTATTATAAATTATTTTATTCAAACCGAAACAATCAAAATATCTGGTAGCTTAAAAATACTAAATACAAAAAATTGATTTGAAATAAGCCAGTATAATTTTCATCACCCCCAAACAGCTGAAACAATTAAGAACCAGCTCATGATTCCATAATAGATAAACTTTCAGAAAAGTTATAAAGATTAAAACTTCCCCTTCTTAAATTATTATTTGACTGTTTCTGATATTTCTTTGTGCACAAATGAAATCAAACTCACTATGCAAGTTTCTACTAAATTCATTAAAGGAGAAATTTATACAGTGAGTAAGATATCCTTGGTTCCACAAGGTGACACTTTCATTAGTAATATATATATTCTAGTATAAGCAATTAAATAAAAACAAAAAGAGAATTTATACTATGGAAAATTACACTTTCAATGTTGTTAAAAAATATCTGCCATCTGCAAGGCAAATACCATATTTTCTGGTCTATAACGCATACCTTATAGATAACGCGCAAGTGATTTTCTTCAAACCTGGTAGAAATGTATAGATAACGCGCAGTAAAAAAAATCAATTTGAAACAAGCACTTCCTGAAAAAAATTAATCAATTAAAATGTGTTGTTGCTTTCCATTATTCAGTTGTTTTCACTGTAAACCACATGGTCTTATTGAGTCTTGAATTAGCCTGGCATTGGTATTGAAAAGGTTTTTTAATTTACCATGGAAAATGAAAATATGCGAAAGCGAAAATCATACACTTCACAGTTTAAATTAAAAGTTGTAAAACTCGCTAAAGAAAAAGGAAATCGTGAGGCAGGAAGAAAGTTTAATGTAGGGGAATCAAGTGTACAAGAATGGCGTAAAGACGAATTGCTGCTGAAAAAGTTGCATCAGAAAAAACGAGCAATGCATTTTAGAAAATGCTTTTGGCCAGAACTCAAGGAAGAACTGTATGAGTGGGTGATACGAAAAAGGGCAAAAGGCATTAGGGTTTCAACGAGGGTCTTATTGCAAGCGAAATGCATTGCTCAAGAGATGGACATCGTGGGCTTCAAAGTGTATCCTTCCTGGGGATTCCGTTTCATGAGGAGGAACAATTTGTGTGTTCATACATCGACAAGCATCGGCCAAAAATTACCGATGGTCTGGGAGGCAAAAATGATTAAGTTTAGACAATATATGAAAGAAAACGTGTCTGGAGTTGATGCAGTGCATGTAGGCAATATGGACGAGGTTCTGGTGAGTTTTGATCTTCCTTGTGCTAGAACTGTGAACCTTAAAGGGGTGAAAGATGTTTTCATAGCAACTACTGGGCATGAGAAGTCGAATTTTACAGTTGTTTTGTGTGCAATATCTGATGGCTCTAAGCTTCCTCCCATGGTGGTTTTTAAACAAAAAACTGTGCCAAAAGAATGCTTTCCTATGGACATTGTAGTAACCGTGAATGAAAAAAGGTTGGATGAACCAAGAAATTATGAGGGTTTGCATGGACAGTGTGTGGAGAAAACGAAAATCTGCCTTTTTTAATCTGAAGTCCCTGTTAGTCATGGATTCATGTCGTTGTCATGTGATGTCTGAAATTTAAAAAGTGGTCGGTAAATATTCAAAGCTAGCTATCATTCCTGGTGGTTTAACCAAAAAACTTCAACCACTAGATCTGTCCATGAACAAGTCATTCAAATCAAAATTGCAAGCTAAGTGAGAGGATTGGATGTTAACGGGTGTGCATCAATATACTAACTCCGGGAAAGTGAAAAGAACATCCTATGCAGAAATGTGTAAATGGACTGTTGAGAGTTGGGGATCTGTGATGGCTAGTTGTGTAAAAAACGGTTTTGAAAAGACTCTTAGTGATACACTTATGACAGACACGGAAGAATTTGAAGATGATGAGGGTGATTCTTGTGAAAATGAAGTTTCAAATGTGCCTGGCCAAATGATGAGTGCTATTGAATCATTTGACATTGACTCAGGTGAAGATTTTTATGGTTTCAAATGAATTGTAAAAGTTAATATGCATTAATTTCAATAAAATTTTATTCTCCTTTGTATAACGCGCATGATGTTTTTTCCTGATTTTTACATTTTTTGTATAGATAACGCACGCGTTATAGACCGGAAAATACGGTACTAGGAAAATGATGATTAAGTAATTATCCTATGTTATAACTACAAGAGCTTACATAATAAAATCAATGCTTACCTGTGTTTTTAATAACTTGTAAAGATCTGTTTCCATCAGGCACTGAACTATGTACACATCCCTCATCTGATCAATTGTAATAGCACGGAGTATGTCGCGTATGTCAATTATCTGAAAAGTTTAAGTGAAACATGTAATTCAATGACAATATATACTTATGAGTTTCTATAATTGAGCTTAAAGAGGGCTTATTAAAATTATTAGTACTAAATTAAATTATAAAAATGTACAAGAACATATCCACTGATAGAAGCAAGACATTGGCCAAGAAACAAACCAATTCATTGATAAAAATAAATAAGAATTTGAAAATACCATATAAAATACATCTTTTCAGTAAAAGATACTTTAAACTTTGAGAACTCACATTTTCATGTTTAAACCTTGTAAGGATCTTAATTTCCCTTAGTGTTCTCTGGCAATATGTCTGGTGCTCAAAGGGAGATATCTTCTTAATGGCAACCTTTGTTTTGGTTACATTGTCATATGCAGATCTGAAAAGAGAAAATAAAGATGGTTTTTACAGAAGACTTTAAATCATTATGCAAAGAAAGAACAAAATTAAAATAATTCCATACGGGTAAAAATAAAATTATCAAATGTTATCTACAACCAGATAAAACTGACTGTCCTCACAATTAATAATCAGATTAATGAAATATATATAGTGTGAACATACAGGTTGTGTTGGTGTAAATTCTATACTAAATTTTGGGAAGGAGAAAAAATCTGCCTCGACAAAGAATCAAACCCAGGTCTTTCACTTGCTGTACAGATATTCTACCACTGAACTGCTGAGGCAGATTATTCCTCCTGTTTCAGAATGGGGTATTGAGAGAAATTTGCCTTGATAGTTCAATGGTACAATATCTGGTCGGCAGGTACAAGATCCAGGTCCGATTCCCGATCAAGGAAGAATTTTATCCAGCTTTCCAGAATTTCATTTATTATGTGACTAAAGATACCAAGTTTACATAAGAAATTAACTCTTTGTTTAACATGATTCCCTCCACATTAAAATGTTTCTCAGTGTCAACACAAATGTTTCGATATTGTGCTTGGCAGAGGGGTGGTTGGCGTGTCTAGCTCTCACGGGTTCGAATCCCGCCGAGGACATGGTCATATGTGCTAGTTATATATCTATTATAACACATGTAATTTGGAGAAATCTGTTTGTGTTAAATAAATGATTGATTGATTGATTAAGAAATATTTGTTATTAGAGTGTTAAAAAATTTTCATGTCATCAACAATATAGGTAGTCTGTCCGTAGACAGGTCCATGATTATTCATGGTTAAACCTAGTTCTCCATGTACTCCTATTTTCCGCTGTCCTCTTCATATCTTAATAACTCTCCTTCCCTTTCTAATCGTCTATAGCTGAAACCTTTTCCTACCTCTTTCCCTTTTTCCATCTAGTTTTCCTTCTAACACCTCTTTAATTATAGTCTCTCTCCTAAGGTAATTCCAACCCAGTTTGCCATCCTCTTTCTAATAGTCTGTATAATCATTCACTTCTTTCCTACTCTTCATAGCACTTAATCGTTTTTCATCCTGTCTGTCCATTTTATCTTCTGCATTCTCCTCCAAGTCCACATTTCAAAGCTTTCCAAGTATTTGATGTCATTTTTCCTTAGCGTCCATGTTTCTGCCACATACAAAGCTATACTCCATACATAGCATTTTATGAACTTCTTGCGGATATCTTCCCTTATATTCCCCATAAGTAGGTGTTTCTTTCTTCTAAAAGCCGCTTTTGCTTTTCCTATTCTAGTCATGATCTCATCCGTACATTTTGCTTCTCTTGTTATGATGCTTCCAAGGTATTCATATTCTGAAACTTGTTCTTGAGGCTTTCCTCCAATACCTATGTTCAGATTCTCTTCTTTGCCCAATATTCAAATGACCTTGGATTTTTCTGTATTTATTTCCATACCATATTTTCTACCTGTTATTACTAGTCTATTTATCATTTTCTGGAGTTCCTGTTTTTTTCTTGCTAGAAGTACTTGATCATCTGCGTATTTTACTGTTCTTATCCTTCCTCCAATTTTGAAATCCCTTGTGCCTTCTAAAGCTTCTTGCATTAGACTTTCTCCATATATATTGAATAGGGTTGGCGATAGGCAGCAGCCCTGTCTTACTCCTCTACCGATATTTACTCCGCAGGTGTCCACATTCTCCAAAGTGACCTTTACAACTTGATTCACATATAGATTCCTGGTCAGTCTCTTGTCTTTCCAGTCTACACCTATATCCTTTAATATCTTCATCAACATTACCCAATTTACTCTATCAAAGGCCTTCTACCAGTCTAAGAAACATACACAGATATCTTGACTGTACTCTATTGCCCTTTCTGATATGATTCTAACTACCCCTAAGGCATCTCTAGTTCCTCGTCCTTTTCTGAAATCAAATTGATCTTCCCCTAGTATTTCTTCTGCCTTTTTCTCCAGCCTTTTATTAAGAATATATATATATATATAAAACAAAGATTCAGGAAGAGCATAAAGACCGCCAAGGCATTACCAGGAGCAGATATTGATTCAGATCACAGCCTTCTAATAGTTGACGCAAGTATAAAGCTCAAACAAATAAGAAAAACGAGAAGAGAAAAACAGACTTGAGACCTAGAAAAACTGAAAGAAAGGCAGGATCTAGTCAGCATGAAGTTGGAAGATCGCCTAAGAAATTTGGAAAACAAACCAAAGATCATGGATATAGAATGGGAAGAAATTAAAACCAGTATCAAGGATACCTTGGATAAAGAGATTGGAAAATGAGAAGAAAATCAGAAAACCATGGATCACTAAGAAAATGCCGGAGAAAATGTGTGAGACGAAAATGGAAAAACCTTAACAGTGAAGAAGGTAGAGCCAACTATAGATGTATAAACAATGAGTTGAGAAGGGTAACAGATAAAGCTAGAGAAAATTGGATAAAAGAAAAATGTGATGAAATACAACAAATGGAGAAGTTAGGATGGTACGATATGATGTATGCTAGGGCACTGGAATTAGAAGATAAGAGGTCTAATGAAAATCGTGGTAAAGGAATTATGAATATGGATGGGAAGATAGTCTCAGAAACAAAGGATGTAGCACAAGTATGGGAAGAATAGATTAAGGAACTATACAGCAAGCAGGCAGGATTGGCAAAAATAGAACAATTTGAGATAAGCTTTCAAAAACTTCATTCCATGATCATATAAAAAATACTTCAATATTTTTTGCTCAGATGAGTATTTAACAAGAAGCTAGCGAGGTACGTTGTAAAATACATGTAATTCCCTATATAAAGTTGTCATTATTGTCCGATTTTAATCAAAATTAGAATCGGTTGTTAAATTTTAGTAAAACTCCACAATAGAACTTGAATCAAAATACGTCCAGTGGTTGCCTAGTTGAAACAGGAAAATTGTAAACATGTAGGTCGACATTTAAAGTAGTCGTAATTGCTGTCCGATTTTAAGCCAAATTGGAATTGGTATATCAATTTTACTAAAACCCCCCAATACCAAATTTCATCAAAATACGTCATGCGGTTCCCGAGATGAAACAAAGGAGCATTGTAGGTCTTCATGTAAAGGGATCGTAATTGTTATCCGATTTTAACAAAAATTGGAATCGGTAAACAAATGATAGCAAAACTCCCCAATATCAAATTCCATCAAAATACGTTCAGCGCTCGAGTTGAAATAAAGGAACATTGTAAACTACATGTAGTTCTTCATGTAAAGTGGTCGTAATTGTTGTCCGATTTTAACCAAAATTGAAATCGGTCGACCAATTTTAGCAAAATTCCCCAATACCAAATTTCATCAAAATACGTCCAGCGGTTCCCGAGTTGAAACATGCGGACGGACGGAAACGACCTCCCATATATGCGTTCACTTCGTGCAAAGAACGCATAATTATGGATGCCTGTCGAGTTGAAAGCATCCTAATCAAGTGCAATGTGGAAATATTTGAAATAATGGCTAATCTGGACGTATTTTATTTATGATTATCTTGATAATTAAATTTTCTGCCTAATTGTATGATTATTTAATATTCTTTCAAAAAATATCATGACCTACAACACTAACACAGCAACAATTTTCTCAATCATTTTTTTGTTTATTAAATGTTTACAGATGAAATCAGCATCTGCTCAAACTCATTAAAAGAGATTTAATATGAAATTTCCATCATTCCCTCTATTTGAACAGTGCGGTAATTAACAGAAAATATGAAAGGTATGGAATTCAAGAGGACTGTATTGAAAGGAAAGCTGAGGTGGAAGAGAAATAGGAAGAAAAAATTGGCTAATAGAAGACTTGAAGAGGAGTTACCAAGAAAATAAGGTGGAGCAGAGCAGAATACGTAGAGAAGCCAGTTTAACTTATAACTAAAGACCCATCTTAATTAAATTGAATAATTAATAGAAGCAACTGTTGTATGTCTCAAGGGTCACTTTTAATAACATGTTTTTGATCTTTTCTCATCTAATTGTAAATGACAATACAGACTAAACTTAACACAAAGAAAGATGACAAATTGTAAAAGAGATGACATAATTTTTTATCTATTTGACAATAATACTACAATTGTTTCTGCGTTTTGGCAAGGGAAAAATTATAGGACTCAATAAAAATAGAAAACCTCTGATTCCATAAGGCTAGAATATAAACACCTGCAAAAAGCTATATACCAGTGATTCTAAAGCTTTTTCATCTCGCACCCCTTTCTTATCTTCTAAGATCCTCATTCTCCCCCTTCTTATCTCCACGACCCCCTCCTTCCTCCAGAAAATTTTTCTTTTATATTTTTAAGGGTTTTTAGCATAAATAATTAGTAATAGTAACTAATTTTTACTTTCTCCATATGTAGTATAGGGAAAAGTAGTTTTCATGAAAAAATCGACTTCGAAATTTCAACGGAAATACACATTTTGAGGTCCCCTGACCACGTTTTGACCATTTTTTCGATGATGTCTGTGTGGATGAGATAGCTTTTTTTGTGGGTGCTCTAACTAAAAAACTATTAATCAGGTCAACGCGAAATTTTATATTTAACATTTTTATGAAAGTCAGAAGAATTGATTAGTATTTAGTAAAAATCGGTCGACCGGAAGTGGGTGTTTACTCCTGTCACTTATCCGTTATTTTGAAATATTTGCTTTAATATTTGATATATGTAAAAATGTATTGGAATAAAAGTTGTAGGAAATTTAATTTTCTACAACCTTTGTTTGAAACATTTTTCCCATATAATGCATTGTTTAAGAGATATCTTATATTTTTAGTTGCCATCACCATGCCAACTACCGACAACTATTGTAAACAATTGATGCTTAGTTAAATCTTAGTAACACTCCTTTTTCTTTTCTTAATTGTTGGAGCTTTGTGGCTATATCCAGTATTGGAAGGCTACGGTTTGAGTTTATTTCTGTTCCTTGTCAAGTCTAAAATTTTCTCGCAGTTTCTTAAAATATTTACTATTATGTAACCAATTTGGAATTTTTAGAAATATTACAGGTATGGAGAAAGTCATGTTGTGGCCAGATCAGATTTTTTATGACATAGGTTTCTAAGTGAGCTGAATTCTGGGATTATATAATGAATTCTAATGTTAAACTTTTGTTTTGATGCACAATTCACAGCTGATAAGCTAGTGTTATTTTTTGGGTAGTTGGCAATAAGTTGTCATGTCCTAAAAAAATCCGTATAGTTCTTCATATATTATTTCTATGTCTAATAAATCTATTTGTCTGCACTGTATCTGTTATGGAGGAGATAAGTTGAAAGAGCATTTGGGTACATCAGTACAAGACTTGTATATTCTAAACAGTTGTAAAAGAAATGAAAAATATTAAAGTAGGTAACTTGGACAGCATTAGAAAAATGATATGGAAATTTGGGCAAAACTGATTTTGGTCCAAAATGCTTCATGCCCCCCCTAGATGGGGAGGGGGGGCACCTCACAGGTTAAAAACCACTGCTTTATATCTCTATAATAATACACAAGCATTGGTTGGATGGTTGGAAAGCTGTTCGCTATGAGTTCAATGTCCTGCCGTAAGGTAGCAAGTTGATCAACTGCGTGAAAAAAACAATTGAGTTTGATGTCATGCTGTAAGATGGGATATTGATCAGAAGACAAAGAAGGATAAATCGATTCCAGGAGATTACTTCTATTTCTCATAAAGTAACACGTAAAACAGACTTTTCAAAGTGAGGGATTATATTTCTTTGGAAATTAAAATTAGAAAAAACTGACCTACAGTCATCTGATTTGAACTATTTTAAAGACCAATTAATAAAATTTCTTATTCTATTCATTTTTTTCCATGTACAGCTCAAATTTGCTCATTTAAGTAACATATTTTGGGGTAATATTTCCATTTTAACGATAACTGCTTTGATGACAATGTAATCAACAAAACTCAAGCTCAGGTTGTTGTCCCAAGGCTGTCTTCCCTTCTTCCTCTCCCCTACCTCAAATTTGTTTACCTTGACAACCGACTGCTGCAAGAAATAGTAGATATCAATATTAATGGTGCTAGTTAAAATAATTTATTTACAATTAAAAATTTAAATTCCGTGTTTTATTAATTTGAATTTGGTAATATATTAGTACATTCATAAATGGCAAGGGACAAATTGTGATTGTAAAGCCATTATTTCATTAGAAATTTGTCAATAGTAATCTTTAAACAAGAATTTCAGATGAGACATGTAATTTACCATACGATGTCAGCATCAACAGAGATCTCATACAGCATACTCAATCCTTTGTTCCAAGAACCTACCACCTATGAAGAGTTCAAACGTTGGTGAACTTTGTCACCACATAACTTCAGACATTTCAAAAGACATTTTTGAGTGGATGAAATGGTTTCTAGTACCACTGATTGTAAGAAACAGTTTTGCAGTGCAAAATGAGGACAGGATAGGAACAATTTCTTTCGTTCATTACAATGTAATTAAACATCATGCCCTCTGAACTCCTAGTTGTTTTGGACATTTCTGACACTTACTATGTCTAAGTGTGCCGGCCTTGGTAGAGGTGTGGTTAGCGTGTCTGGCTCCCAATCGGGGGTTCGAATCCTGCCGAGGGCATGGTTGTATGTGTTCGTCTTTGTTCAAGTTATTATGCTCATTGTAAAAGGCCGTTAACGGCTGTTTATGAGCTAAAATAAATAAATAAATCCTTTGTATCAACATCAGTTTTGATAGAAAATACCTCACTTGAGTTTCAGGCAGGTTTTGAGATCAAGTTAACATTATACATTATTAATCCTGGAGAGTTTATGTTAAAAAATTCCACACAAAAACTGTCCCTCCAATCATTATGCCAGGGATGAATCCTCCATGGAAGCAAGGGAGGCATTTCTTCCAAATTAGAAATTAAAAAAATAATAACAGTAATAACAATAAAAATTACTCAATCACAAGCGCAATTTTAGAAGCAAACTTCAGTAAAACTGTGTGACTGCGCAACATTTTAAAAATCCACCTTGACAGCAGGCACCACACAATGGCCAAAAATAACACTACTAGCCTAATAGGAAGGAAGAGTATTATTGCATACACGTCACCAAGCCATTCGCTGTAGTATATGAGCGGAGACAAGGTGTCTGGTCCAGTTATATTAATTTAATAAGATGCAATTCTGACATTTCAAGTGAACCTTTGTGCTTATAGAAGTGTTTGTGTGATAGTAGTGCATTAACAGATATTATTTCCAAACATTTTGGATCAGATAGGGGAAATTTCGTGGTTTTTCTCTGTGTAATAAAATACAGGGTGGAAGCAATTTTAAAATTGCAAACCTGAGTGAACTGAGTGCCTCAAATGCTTCTGTTGTGCTTTCAAGCAGCTCTGGTGAGGTTTCATGTTGTGCAGTGTGTAATTTATTAATGAAAAGTTTTTCGTCGAACAATTTTCAGGCAAAGACTGAAATTATCCAAACAGGTAGGTCAAAACCACGCCTAAATTTAAATATAAAAATTAAATCATACAAAAAACATTTCAACGTAGATATTTATAACATTGTCGAATGGTTGACTGGATGGGAGAACAAAGCAAAATATTTTGTTGTCCATGCTTACTTTTTTCGAACGAAAAAAATGTTTGGACTAAAATGGGATTTTCTGATTTAAATAATCTTCATAAGGTAATAAAGAGATATTCGATAAGTAAAGAACATGTACAGTCAATTCTTCAAGAAAAAACATGGAAGGACTTTAATAGAACATGTTTTAGATAAGCAGTTGGAAATTACCCATCACCAGCATAGCAAAGCAGTAAAGAAAAATAGGGAAATGTTAAAAAGACTTAATGATATTGTTTGTTTTTTGGGAGAGCATGAACTTGGCTTTCGTGGTTATGACGATCCAGTGACTCTGTAAATAAAGGTGGACTTCGTCAAATTGGTTGTTAAATACGATGAAACTTGGGGACACCATTTGGAACATTCCACAATGTTTTGCAGCATATTTAGTGCAATACAGAATTATTTTATTTCTTGTGTTTCCCAAATCGCACTGCAAAAAATTAAACAAGATGCGTTCGACTCCCTTAAGAACAGTTACGGAAATTATTTCAACATAGCCACTTTGGGTTCTGAACTTTCGGTTATATATCAAATAGAAGATATTGATCAAAAACAATGTTAGCAATTTATATTATTTCATTAAAGAAAACGGTTTAAACAAAGCTTAGTCTCAAGTGGCAAAATTATGTGAATTAGTATTGACAATACCTGCGACCAGTGCCTCAACTGAATGGAGTTTTTCAGCTCTCAAACGTATCAAAACATTAGTGAGGAATTCCAGAAATCAAGAAAGAGTCTCTAAATTAACAATTCTATCAAACGAAAAAGCCCTCATCAAAGAACTTTCTGAAAAACCCGTGTTCTATGATGATGTCATTGCAGAAATAGCAAAAAGAGGAATTCTTCTTCTTCTTCCATGTTAAAGGCCGCGTCGCGACGCGCGAAAGACGCCGCCTATCTCCACCCCATCACGAGTGCATGCACACCGAAAATACGAAAACGGACACGCAAAAAAAAGCAAATCGAAAAGGAAAAAAACTCAAAAATCGAAAAAGAGCGGACTCGCTAAATTCGTCGAATCGAAAACAAACGCTCTATCCCTCGAATATCGATCAGTATCCCTCCCTCTCTCTTCGCTACTCTCCACCAATGGGTGTATCGTTAGAGAGCCCTCCCTCCTTTCCTTCTCCAGTGCCCGCGAGGATCCCACCCCTCCACCCCAACCCTTCTCTCTCTTTCTCATTCTCCGCAGGACGAGAGGGAGGGCCACGGGGGAGGGGAAGGAAGGGGAGGGGAAGCAAGGGGAGGGATAGGGGGGAAGCAAGGGGAGGGATAGGGGAGGGATAGGGGAGAGCAAGGGGGGATAAGGGAGAGCAAGGGTAGGGATAGGGGAGAGCAAGGGTAGGGATAGGGGAGAGCAAGGGGAGGGATAGGGGGGAGCAAGGGGAGGGATAGGGGGAGCAAGGGGAGGGATAGGGGGAGCAAGGGGAGGGATAGGGGGGAGGCAAGGGGAGGGATAGGGGGGAGGCAAGGGGAGGGATAGGGGGAAGGAAGGGGAGGGATAGGGGGGAAGCAAGGGGGGAAGCAAGGGGGGAAACAAGGGGGAAGCAAGGGGGGAAGCAAGGGGGGAAGCAAGGGGGGAAGCAAGGGGGGAAGCAAGGGGGGAAGCAAGGGGGGAAGCAAGGGGGGAAGCAAGGGGGGATAGGGGAGAGCAAGGGTAGGGATAGGGGAGAGCAAGGGTAGGGATAGGGGAGAGCAAGGGGAGGGATAGGGGGGAGCAAGGGGAGGGATAGGGGGGAGCAAGGGGAGGGATAGGGGGGAGCAAGGGGAGGGATAGGGGGGGAGCAAGGGGAGGGATAGGGGGGAGCAAGGGGAGGGATAGGGGGGGAGCAAGGGGAGGGATAGGGGGGGAGCAAGGGGAGGGATAGGGGGGGAGCAAGGGGAGGGATAGGGGGGGAGCAAGGGGAGGGATAGGGGGGGAGCAAGGGGAGGGATAGGGGGGAAGCAAGGGGAGGGATATGGGGGAAGCAAGGGGAGGGATAGGGGGGAAGCAAGGGGAGGGATGGGGGAAGGAAGGCCTAGAATGAGGCTCTCGACCGAACCACTATGGCATTCACGGGCAGCGAAGCACGCGCGTTTTCCCGTGGGTCGATTATCGGAAAGTGGTCGAAAAGGCCGCGCGGCGGGAGACGGGGTGAGTCCGCGGCGACCAAAAAAAAACGGTGGTGGGTACGCGGTGGACCCCCCCTTCCCCCGCCTCTTTTAAGTCGGCGAGGAAGGAAGCGGTTCCAGGTTGCGCGAAGCGGACATCTTTGCGAGGATTCGGAGGCGAACAAAGGAACAATGGAGTCCGTTTCGTCTGCATTTTGCGAAGAACGTCAGAGCGAAAAAAATTCGAATCGAATCGGGAGTGTTTATTTTTTAGCGCAAGACGTGGGATTTCCCCGTCATTGTTCTGGAGATGAGAATCCTTCGATCGTATTGTCAACATATCCAAAAACCTAACAGGAGAAAACGCAGACCGATTTCGACACTGCCAGACCAATATAAGTTACGTCCGGAATATCGGGAGCAATTGAAACCAACGGCCGATCAATCCCACTTTGATTCGTTAGTCTAAAATAAATTAGTGTTTGTTCTAATAGAAAGAAAAAATGTAATGAGCCAAAGCAAAAAATCATCCATGGGACCAGAAATAATTCCAGAAAAAAGCGCGAAAAAATGTGCGGGCATAATCCTTAAGACGGGCATGGACCTGTTGATTGCAAAACAAAAGCCGAGGGATTCTTGAAGAGGGTGTCGTGGAGTACAATGGGACGAGAAGCGACACATGCCGTTACATAGTAATCTCCGAAATCAAAATACCGGCATGAGCGAGATTTGCTAACGAAGCAACGGGAAACAAGATCGCAATCAATCCAATTCCCAAGTTAATCTTAGGTCCAAGATGAACAGGTAAGTGGATTACACAATCACCCGAAAGCAAGTCGACTGCGGGAGTAAACAATTCGACTGAATATCAGAGAGAGGGGGGAAAGATATATAAGGAGATCTAAAGATATATAAAGTACAGAGTAAAAATAAAAACTAGAAATTAAGAGAAAAACAAAGGTCATTATAGAGAGCATATGTTATAAGGCCTATTTCTCTTTAAATCGAGTTTTTAAGGTTTATTGGGCATAATAAAATTTTCGGATAAAATGAGAATATTTTATAATTTTATAAACTCTCGTTATAATGGACTTTTTCTGTACCAAAGATGAATAGGGGGCACCACAAGTTAGTTAGAATACAAGGTAAATGGCAGATATATGTATTACATACGATTACGTATGTAAAAATAGTCAACTTTGAATAAATTGACTCATTTAATAAAAAATGAAAACGTTAGGTAGAAAATGTTTACTAAGCAGAGTGATATTGGCATAATAAGTTAAACTACACGAGAGAAAAGGCTTATGAAATATGATGCAAAACGTTCAGAACCATAAATTTTATTTATGGGTGCCACAGGCGTCCAGATATCATAAAATCAATCAAAGCACCAGACATTGATTGTTGGATAGATAGTGCTACTAGTACTATGCAGGTCACGAATTAAAAACTTGGATCCTATGGTAATACGAACACAATAAAAGAGTGAGGTTAACGCAAAGGGTGAAACAAGATGGTCATTATGTGACGACCGTAAGTTGAAGGAAATATTCTCATGGAAGGCAGACAAGAAGACAGAATCGTTAAAATATAAAGTTAATCAATCGAATGACAGATTTGTAAAATACAATGGAATTTTATGAACAACATCAACGAACTAATCGTTATCATAGCTACGAGTAGGCATACTTTAAGAATGACGTCATTTCTCGTATGAAAGAGAATGAGACTAATAAATAAATAACTGCTGAGAAGAAAGAACTGCCGGGTAACCATGGAAACGCATTCCCTATAAATGAATTCTGAATATCAAAATCGTGAATTTGCATACTAAAATACAACTATCTAGAAAAGGTCAGCACGCGCAGACAAAACAAAATCGAAAGTCTCCCTCAAACAAGCCGCACATTTTGTTTTCGACGGAATTATTCATAATCCGTTTGCGTCAACAATCTCGCAAATTAGCGCGAACGATACATCAAATATTTAAGCGAGCGAAATTGAAAAAATCACTATTTTCCTCGTTCGCCTTCAAACAGCAGAATGCGAAGGTTGGGGAAAATTCCACTACCTGCTGGTAGCTGATAAAATGGGTAGGTTGAAAAGCAACAAGAGGTAATAAATCACATTTGAACCTCTGTATCTCGAATCTCCTTTAACCCGATATGAGCATCATTTGAGGTGGATCAATTCAAATATGCAATATTGGTTTACAAAAGCCTCCGCTGTCTCTTTGAAGCATTACAGGGCCCAAATAAACTTCGTTTGCGTTTTTGTTAATAAATTGTTAATCGAAAATGATTTCGCGGAAAATTAATGCTTTATATTCCTTCATTACCCTACTTGTGAGATGTTTAAACTCGAACATCGGTGATTATACCAGGGAGTTATAGAAGCTCAACTGTATGCCAAAGGGACGCGACCTCTATGCTCCTCTGAAGTTTTAAAGCTGTATAAGAGTTTTAACGAGAGGTTCTTGCGAATGCGCCATCCACCAAGGGAGAGAAAGATGAACCAAGGGAAAGCCCCGTACATGTTAGGCAACCCGTTGTAGGGGATTTACTGGAGGTCGGCCCAACTATACGGGGTCCAACCCCTTCCCTCAGAGAACCACCTTGGTGATTCCACCACCAAAGCAGCAAACCTCACCTCAAACCTCAGGGAAAGGGCAACATGGCTAAATCCACCCGAGAGCGCTTATCGAGTAAACCAGACCACCGAGATACTAATGAGGTGACCAAACGAGTTAATCATTGTTTAAACTCTTAAGCAGGAAAATAATAATATTAATAAATGAATAAATAGATATTAGCAATATTTCTACATATTCTCTCACAATAACGATGGTTTGATAGATCAGTAATTAAATTGTGCATGACTGAAACAAAACTAGTCCCATAATTTTTAGATAAAGCATATGCAATTGAACCTCTCTAACCCGGAAAGCTTGGAACTCGAGGTGGCCCGGGCCATAGTATTTCCCGAACTATGAGTGGTTATGGTATAATATAGGCCTGTGCAGCCCATAGCTCGCGGGCTACATTTTTCCCGCGAAAAACCTGTTTCCTGCTAGGCGAGTTTCAACTCGTAACAGAGATGTTATGGATTTAGTTGTATGAAATGTTCGGTGATATTCATTTCAAATCCCTTTCAAAGACGATGACGTTAGTGGTGAAGCCAATCAAATTTCGTGTTTTTAAATAAGGTTCTACTTTTTAAGAAATGTAAATTATTAAAGTTTGAACAGGCATTCCAATGCAATTAAAGAATAAACAATTAAAAATAAAAAGATTGAAAAAATTATTTATATCAGGTTCCTCCAATAGCCACAATAAGTCTATGAGATTAGTGTTGGTTTTTAATGACCATGTTGTGGTTATTAGAGATACCCGAGATAAGTACTTCTCCCAACCTTTTGATTTTTAAGTGCTTACTCTTATTCTTTATTCAGCTATGAGTTCGATAACTCTCTTGCGAATGTTGCTGCCAAATGTTTTTTTTTCAATACTTGTTTAGAAATGTCACTTCTAATATACCTATCTCTCGGACTGAATTCGTGTTTTGTTTCAATGTATTTACGCAAATCTGGCCTTTACAGCATGAAAATTATTAAATCAAGTTGCAGTTCAATTATCACGGACAAAGATATGAATGACAGTATGAGAATAGCTTTGACAAAATGTTTATAAACCAAAATAGCTGGTGAAATTTGATGTCAGATTTTACATAGGGTTTCTAAAAATAACAACTTTTTTCCGTAAGAAAATTCTAATATTTTGATACATTTCATTTTTACAATATTAACATTTTGAAATGAATAAATACAGTGCATGTTGTCCGTGACTAGAAAATTTTTGTTGAAGTTATCCGCTGATCTTAAAAGATTGAGCAAACGACTGTACTAATACTGCGCACTCAAGGATGATTAAATAAAGCATGGAAAGGCACTAAATGATATCATATGGATATATCTATGTAAGAGGTTTCTCATACAAGCAGTATGGTTTATCCGATCCGAATGGGAGCGAAGATGAAACGGAGATTTTTCTGGAACTATTAAAAATTTTAAATTCTTTCTAAAGCTCTGGGAACGCAGAGAACGGGAAAATCGAAACGCCACCCACACCATATTTCCGGACCAAGGATGCTTTTCCGGGTTAGCAAAAACTCCGCGAACATTCCGAACAAGGGATGTTTCCGGAGCATAGAATTCTGGATTAGAGGTTCAACCGTAATCACAAAAGTGGCGATTTCTCTCGTATTTTAAATTTTATTCGCTTAATAATATAAAATAATTAAATAATATAAATTAAAAAAACAAAGCAACTTCACATTCCATATTTTGCTATGCATCTGAAGTCGTTTTCTACGTAATTGTTATATTTAATCTTTATAATTCTAATTAGTCTAATTTTACAATGAAAATAGGCTGAAAAAAGCCACTTTCGAGTCTAACTAGTCGAGTTTTAACTAGAAATATACACCATTTCAAACAGGCTGACCAACACGATAAATAACTATCGATATGGTATGCGAATTACGCACACGTTGCTTCGGGAGTCCTTTTAAAAGAATTTATTCGTCGAGCTAATTGTTAAATCGATCAAAAAAAAGATAATGGAAATATAATCATCTTTAACTCCAGGGGATGTGACTCGTTTATAAAACGAGAGGCATGAGAGTGGGTGTAAACCTCCGACTCTCACTTGACAGCAATACACGCAAGAGAGAGATGACAAGTGGAGGGGATGGGGAACGAGAATGGATTGCCTGGAGAGGAGAGAGATAACGATGTTTCGCAAGTCCCAGATTAATAGCAAATTACAGAACCTAAATAAGCGTGTCGCGAAAGGAGACGTCCAAGGCTAAAATGAATTCGGTAGGGACGACACTTTTTGAAGGTTACATTCGAAAACGCTTGATGAATTAACTCAATGGATGTAATCAAATTCGAGAAATCCTATGGCGTTGATTGGCAATAAAAACAAAGGGATACAACAAACATCGCTTTCGAAACAAAAGGGTGTTAAGCATTAAGTTTACGGAAACAGCAGATAATGTACATCTGCGACGATTTTGCGTTAAAAAATCTAAATGGAGATCGATTAAAGATAGCCATGACAAGGGTCAAACCAAAATCCCCAAAACTGGTTAAAAATAAAAAACTGCTAAAACGTAACGGTCGCGTGTTCCTCCTCCAAGCAAAAATTCCCTAGAATGAAAGTTTGACATAGATACTGAAATTACTTCTAGGTAAGATAAACGGTAGCTTAGGTGCTGAATTATATCGGGAAGAAGGCTCCTCAAAGAACAACGGGAATTTTTCATAATTTACTGTTCACTATTGCGGGATTCGGAAATCAATGGCTCAAAACATCAGACGGACGGCAAATGGATTTTTCAAAAATATACAAAATTAAAGAGTTTTATCGAAAAATATCACGTTTAAAATAAAATTCAATAAAAATAATGAAACCAACTCACTCGTCCAATGCACCTCTATAGAATTTAAATTTAAATTAAACAGTGACTCAAATGAAACAAGCTCCATTAAAGGCAAATATGTACCTGAGGTAATTTCTTCTGCTCGTTATTAGACATTAAATCAACCATAAAGGCTCCGCGAGTAACGATATGCAAGAAAAATGCGGCTTAATGGGAATAGAAAGGCAACTGTAGGAAAGGGTAAGAGAAGGAAATGAAGGGCGATGATGGGCTGCGGAGTACAAATAAAGGGAAAATTACCGAATTCCAAAAAAATCAATCTTCCGCGCTTTCCATCCCATTGCTCCATCTTGATCCCCATAAGCAAAACATGGCAGTCAGTTGGCAGGGCATAACAAAATCGCAGTCAGGAAGTTGATTTAAAAAACACATGAATAGGTTTACAGTGGAAATAATGAAGTCCATTTTGGCCGTGGCAAATAATTAATTACTTTCCGAATACGCCGAAAACTGACCCGAATCCGAAAAAAAAATTGAATCGATAGACATACCGCTTGTTTCAACTCAATGCAAATTTACTCGCTAATTATTTTCTAATCTCAATCTATTATATTAAATTCCAGAGAATTAACATGAATACATTTTTACGACTCAATTACTTTCGAGATTTATAGTTAAATATACTCGGCTAATTCCTCGGACGTTTATTTATTCGAATTTCGTTCTCGAATGAAAATAAGGAACTGCACAGATGTTTAAGAAATATACGTGCTATTAAAAATAATAACTAAAATCGAGAGGCAACGAGTTAACACTCCCCAAAAAAAATTTCTCGGGTTACAAAATCTCCGCTTAGGGTGAGAAACTGACTCACGCCGTTTATTTTCAACCTTTATTGCCTCCATCGTTCCGTAAGATAATCAACACCTTATATCAGTGGTGCACAAACTTTTGTAATGGCGAGCCACATCAGTGGTTGCGAATCCCTTGACGGGCGGGCCGCGTTGGAAGTTGCAAATCCTTCGGCGGGCCTGATTCGAGTTTAAATCGGAAGTTTTCTATATACTTATTCTGAGGTGCCATATAAGTGAAAGTCAAGTCTAAATAAGGTTTTCATGGCTAACATTTCATAATTTAAAGTTTTATTTTTCAAAAAATGTATTATGTGTTACATTTTCCGAATTGCTTTCTCGCCCTAGCTTCGCGGGCCGCACAAAAACCCTTCGCGGGCCGTAGGTTGGGCACCACTGCCTTATATCAACAATATACACATCTTTATCAGACGTCAAACATTGAGAATACAGGTTTCCCTCTCTTTATGCGGGTTCGCTTTATGCTAATTCGCTATTATGCGACAAACTTATTGCTACCGGAATTTCTTTTTATGCGTCTTTGATTCACTCTTATGCGGTTACGCGGCCGGTGCAATACAAATGAAATAAAGTACTCCACTACACCACAAGGCGACCACTCAGTCTCTCATTGTCTCTTATGTTGTGCGTATTAGTACTAAAGTAAAAGAGATGAGAGTGGAGTGGATATTGTAGAGTGGAGATGAGACGGAGATTTCGTGTGATACTGTTTGAGCACACTTGAGCAGTTTTGTCTCCTTGCCCGCGGAACTTGGGTTGGGCCAAGACAACCCTCCAGCACTTGAAACCTCCACTATTATAGTGTTCATTGTTTTAATTTTGTATTTAGCGCATAAGAAGTCGTTATAGAGCGAAAAAAGAGCGTCTTGGAGGGTAGTTAGGATTGCTTGTGGATCGTATCCCTAACTTATATATGTGAATATGGGTTGTTTATGCGAATTCGCTTTATGCCACTTTCCTGGTACGTAACCCCCGCATAAAGAGAGGGAAATCTGTATGAACATAACTTTGACGATTTATACGGTACTAGTACGGTCTTACTTAAAATATCTACGGAAAATAAACCGGGGGTAAACAGCCCGACTGTTAGACCGTCGCGCTTGTACGCAAGATTTCCAAGGAACGGATTTTTTTAGGTAGCAGTGCATCGCACCGAGACTCGAATATTAAGATCAAGTAAATGCAGTCAAAGAATCGAACCAAGTCAACGTTTGAGATGTCCTCATGTAAATTTCGTTAAAGGATGATCCGCTCTCGGGAGAAATCCATCCATTGGCTCAAACGCTAGCCGTGTACTGCAATCCCGCACAATCGATACATGAAAGAGTGCGCCGCTAGCAAACGGAGGGGTCGCAAAAAGCTAACGGTATGGGGCAAACATTCCTCGACAGCAATTACCCAGGGAGAAAAACACGTCTGTATTCTTCTGGACTCGGTAGGGAGTTGCATCATGCACGAGTCGCGAAGAACAGTTACAAATTTGTCGGCTTCACATCGGGTTCTGCAATTTCTTCTTGGAAGGAGACGTGACCACTGTGTTATACCTGTTATTCCTCGACGTGGAAAAAAAAATTAAAATGCTCGAGTAAACCAAGGCCTTCAAACAAACCAGAAAATGATAACTAAGAAGATCGAAAGAGATTACCCCAAGAGACCGTAAAAATGAGAAGACTAGATAGGGAAAGAATCACGAGTATGTAACTAAGGGCCGGGACCTTAAAATAGCAGCGGACAGGCACGTCGCGAGAGGAAATGATCAACTATTGACGTAACTTAAGACGTCTGAGGCAATCGAATAGATTACGAGAGACATCAAAGAATTAGGAAGATCCAAAGACGGCGATAACATGAAATTTATGAGGCTCGCGAGAAAAAGAGTAAGGTATTGCTGAAAACTGAAAGAATATGAGGAATCTACACCCGGCAACGGACAGAGACGGGCTGTGTGTAACGACGCTAAACATATTAATAAAACAACAAGAAGAGCAGCAAAGTTTCGATCCAAAATTTTGGGAAAGTAATCAGTTTCAACTCTCTGCTCTTCAATCATGCGCACACATTCAGGACCAATAAAAGCGAAATCGATGAAGCGGAACTCGATGTTTTCACATTCGTATCTAGGCCATTTCATCACAGAGACGAAAGCGAAGGAGAGAGAGAGAGAGAGAGAGAGGAAGGTTTGAAGATAGGATGGACTGCGATGGTATACGAAAGGAACTTTTTATGTAACATATCGCTTCGACCCGAAACAAGTATATTCGATCAGCTAGCCAAGACCGTAAAATTTTACGGAGGCGAAACGCAAATAAAGAAAGCTTTTCCAACGTGAAAGAGCGGGAGGAGCAACAACGAAGAGACTTGAAAGATTGGATTAAAATAAAAACAAACGGAGGTCTGCGAAATAACAAAACGGACGATCATTTCCATAAGGCGATGGATCGACCGTATAACACGGGGAAACGATCGACGCTGGGAGTCGGAAATAATCTCGAATGTATCCCAAAAGACCAAAGAGGAGACCCAAGGACGACGGGGCCTTCGAAAAAAAATCCATCAGAGCAGCTTGGGAGAAAAGCCCGCAACAGAGGAAATTGATAGAACCTGGAAGATGCCTCCGAAAAAGGACCGAACGCACGCAAATATGTCCGCATAGAATCTGTTCATTAGTTATTTTGTCAAATTCAAATGTCAAAAATAGAGCTCAACGTTTGGAGGAAAACATGGCAGATCAAATACATATAATATTGTATTAGGGTACAAGACGAAAAAATTACTTAAATAACTGCAAAAACAACTTGAATAATCGAATTTGTTCGGCTGCGAAGGAAAACCAAGACTGGCTGGAGCAGCTATGAGAGTAGGCCTATAATGTTTACGCAAATAACCCAAAGGTAGAAATTAATATGTACGCAAATAACCCACACAGTAGGAGGTTGACAATATTACTTTAACGCAACCCCTGCGAAGATATTTCCAAAACTTCCCATTCTCAAGTCGCCATTCCCTATTAATTTCAAATCCATTTTGATACTTAAGGAACTACATTACTATAAGGACGGGGCGAAGGAGTAAAAAAATCCTCATACAACACCGATATTGTTTCATCGTTTCATTAACGTTAATTAACTGACGAGAGGTGGTATAAAGGAAGCTATGAAGGGAAGTCGGAAAGATAGAGTTGCAGGTAAGGAGTTGGCATAAGGTGGGGAAGAAAGGGAGTGTGGGAGGTCGGTGAAGAGGGAAAGGACGAACAAGGAAACAAACGTCTTCATTAAAACGAGATTTACATTACCAAGTTCCTCCTAAACACCCGCTCGAGGAGGAGGGGAAAAAGGGAGGTTGGGAAGCCAGGGTGAAAGCGAAGGGAGAGGGAATGGAGATCATAGAGAGGGAGGAGGAGACGAAAGATGAAGAGGCGGAAGGCAAGGAGAGTCGAAGAGAGAGGAGGAACGAAAGAGAATAATGAGGGAAAGAGGACAAGTGTAGCATTTTATGAAGGGGACGAGATGAGGGCGTGAGATGATAGAAAGAGGAGATGTGAAGGGTGTGCCGAGAGTGCAAAGGGAGAGGCAAAATGGAGTGAGATGGGAGGGCGGGACGAGAGCGGCGGACGGAAGAAGACGGATAAAAAGTACGGGCGAACGGGAGATGGGAGGGCAGAAGGGAAAGTTGTGAGGGACGGCAGGAATTCGGAATGGTGAGGTGAGACGAGATGGATGGAGGAAAGGGGATTAGGGAGAAAATGAGGAGAAAATTAGTTGGGGCGGGGCAGGAAGGTGGGACGAGAGAGTGGGATGGAAAGGCGGAGTGGATGGCGAGGCGGGCGGACGAAGCGAGGGTGAGATCGGATGCTGGGAGAGGGATGAGACGGGGGAAGGTGAGATGACGGGAGAAGGGGATGAGAAAGAGAAGGATGATAAAGGTGGGAAGGAAGGGAGGGATGAGAGCTCGTCAGCCCACCTGCTCCACTTAGCACCCACCTCCCCCAACACACCTCCCGAGAGATAAGATTTATCGATCCTCCGTACAAGAGTGTGTGCAATGGCCGTCGCAATGCCTGCCTCACCACCCCACAAAACGTGGCAGCCACTCCCTCTTTGTACCGACCCAGATGCTCACGCGACATTGCGAATGGTAAAATGTTTTTTTCCCTTTTTCGTCTTGCTCGTTTCGATGTCCTAAGGGAAATGAGATTTTTTCCTATGAAATTATATTCCGCAGTCACACTCCTTAGTATCCAGCACGAGCAACCGCGACGTTTTTCTGGTTGAATGGATAGCATCTCGTTAGTTCTGGAATTCACCGAACAAGAGAACCCATTCCATTCTGGTTCGAGTGGATAGATAATTGTCCCTAGGACGTAATTCCCAAATTTAATATCTACGTTTTCACCAGCGTTACAAAATTCTTTCCATTTCCCATTATTTTTCGCTGCGCAAATACGAATCGCAATTGTAATGTACAAATTTAATCTAACAACCCGAACTTCATAATTTTGCTTTGGTTTAAAATACATAATATTCGAAGACATGTCACTGGCTCTGCATGCATTAAAATCTTCATCATAGGCGCAATTAGCAGTTCATTAAGAAAAACGTAGCAAATAGTTTTATTAATAAGGAAAGAAAGAAGGTCTGGAAAACATAAGCCATGAAGGCATTATATGATCTTATTTAGATATAAAATCGAAAAGAAAAGTAACGATGAACTGAGTTGCATTAAAAAATTAATACTAAAAACTTGACTCTGTGGAGCAGCCTTCTGAATTACGGAAATGGGTTTATGTGCAGATTTTGATAAAAATATAAAACGTGCATGTGGTTCTTAGAGTACATATTTTTTGATAGCTGTATTCTCAGCTATCTGCTGAGTAACATTTTGAGCAAGCCTAATTTAATTAAATTTTGAGACGGTTATTCACCTGCGGGAGCACGTAGAAATTTCGTCGAAAGATAGATATAAAAAATGAAACAGGCTCAGTTGAAGCAAGGTCAAATTTCCTAGAGACTCGGCTATTTTTCTCGTAAATTTAAAATAAAAGCAAAAATTATAAGAACTTTTTCTGATTTCATTCTATTCGTACTAAACCTGAAGTTCTGTTTTTAAGGCTAAAATTCCGTAAAATACATTTGTCACCGATTACATGAGAAAAAATACAAATCTTATTTACTTCCCTGACTGTGAAGATTGTTTACGTTGACAACAATTACGTATCCTTGCATGAATTTTTCTCATTTCAAAGTGAATTACGACTTTCTTGCTTGATTTTCATGGCAACGACTACTCCTACGATAAAAATGGAGAAAGAAATATTTTATTTGGCTAGTTCTACAAATATTATTTGAACCCTTTTTTATATGACTAATATTTTACTAGATATGAGGAAAAAGTTCGTTTTTTGTTTCCGGTAAAGCGGCACCCTATTGAGTTATGTTAACCATTTATGCCATTTTCATATTGTCTTTGCCCATAAGTTCTATTTACCAAATTTCATGAAAATCCGTTCTGTAGAAGCCGAGAACGAACACGCACACGGACGGACGGGCAGAACGAAGATAATAGGCGCTTACGTTGGAAACGAAACGCCTGAAAATGAAGCAATGAAATATTTTACAAAATGCAAATTTGCAGAAAAATAATTCTGCGTCCGAAATTCAACGCCACACATCAAAATCATAAAGCGAGAGAACACAACACGTTCGAAACCCTTCACATCGTATCACGTGTAATCCATCACTTATTCGCCGAAGATTTTTCCAAAATCTGCCCATCTCATCGACACGCCGCCGGTTAAGCCCCCGTGATCTGCGATGATCGTGTAAGATTATTCCTCTCGGACTTCCAGCCACGCTAATCGGCATTCCCTCTCGCCCAGCCGACTGGATGGAGGGAGAAGGGGGGAGGAAGGGAAGGAGGACGAACGCACCGAACCCGTTGGAACCAATCTCTTAAGGGTTAGGGCGATAAAGCGTCTCTCGTCTATCTCAATTAAATAAACCGCGGGCGACTGCCTTCTAAACTCGCGCGTCGATCGATCCCTTCCAATTTACGGAAGAAATGTGAAACCTTGCAACGCCTCGTCGGGCAAACGTGCAGAGATAGATGGAAAGGAGGAATGACGTGGCTTACGGTGAAGGAGAGGGAAAGGAAGAGAGCGGTAGACGGGAAAAGTAAGAGAGGAGATGGAAGGGAAATGTGTAAAGGAAAAAGGGAAGGAGAGGGAAAGAGAAAGGGAAAGCGTTAGCCGCCACGACATCCCAAAAACCGCGATGACGATGAGGAAAGTAATTCCAGGTTTTCCCCGGCCATTCTGCGGCGTAAAAGCATTCGTACTACGCCGTTTCGAAAAAAAGACTCTTTGTTCCCGCTGAAATTTCATATCCCCAGATTGAATCCCGTCAAGTTCCCCCATCATCTCGAGGCGTAATTAGTTCCTTCAACCGTTATTTTTGGAACAAAACACGATGGAACCGCACAAGGAACTGACTTGAACCGCACAAGGAACTGACTTGAACTGCTAAGGAATTCACAATAGAGGCAGAAATGACTATTCCGGTGCATTCACCTCTCGACAGGCGAAATCAACACGTCCAACTAATCTCAAATGAAATGTAACGTTTTGGTAGAACGTCCAATTCGGAATAATTATAATATCACGATCCTTTATAGTAAAAATAATCGCCGTGGCCCTGCTACTTCACTCAAAAGAAATAAATTACGGCAAAAGTATCTTCGTTAGCGTAGTTAAGTAGCCATATTTGCAGGGGACGGTCCTGACAAAAGAGGACCAGGAGACACTAAATTTTAATTCACAAAAGAACTTATTGAAGAGACCTGATTTGATATATTGGGAAGGGCAATCTTCCGCAGTTAGGCTGTTTGGCAGGATGAAATGTGATAAAAATTTTAAGGTTTCTGTCCTAACGAAGCAAACAAAATTATACAATGATAAAAATGAAAATCAACTACCTAAGTATCTTCCACGGAAATTATTATATAAATGAAGCTATTTTTTTCAAGTCCTCGCCCATTATTCATTTTAAATGTCCATCGAGTTTAATACGGAGGAAAACATATTTCGTAAATTATTACCACTGAATAAGACTACTACGCGTAAATTTTTCCCACCCAAGAGGTGTGGAAATTTTTAAGATTAAATTATTTAGCCACAATGACTGTTACCAACGGCCATGGAGGACAAATTCGTAACTTTTAATCGACACCTCTTTCCAAATGAGATTGAAATGGAAAATGTAAGGCAATATCCAAACTTCAGGAATGGTCGAGGAATCTTTAATATATCTAACACATTGCCCAAACGCGGCATGCTTGATTGGATTAAGCAGAGCGCATTCATAATAACAAAGGCGATGCCAATAATGGGAATCGACCTCAGCGAACATTCCACCAACATAACTACCATGGGTGTGGAAACGAGAAAAGGAAGATGTTGGATCAGGAACGGGAAATAATGGCAAGAATCGCTATATTGCTTTGTAACATGGCATTCTTAGTTGTGTAGAGTCCAATATTTTCAGGGCTAGATAAAATAATAAATCCCAACTGCTTCTCGGTACATCATCAGTTCAAAATCCACATGATTAAATCGTTCGGAATCCTCCCTCAAATACCGAAATAAGAAAATGTTCATTGCGGAGCAGCTAGATTTGTAGGACAATCTTAAGATAGAGCGTTACTTAAGATAAAGCGTTACGTCTTCGTTATATGATGTAGATAGGGTGGCCGTCTGAGTCTTTCAGTATTCTACAGAAAAGAAGTTCGGAGTGAGTAAGCGAAGAGGTAAATAAAACAATTGAAATGAGAATCTGTACTGAAAGGCATGATCCACAAGATACACGCTTAGATCGATTGCAGGAGCAAGGGTTACATAGGTCTGCTTTTCATTAGAGCTATCAGCGATCGCAATAGGAGAACCTAACTTGTTAGTGACAGACAATTATTTGCACCTCCTACCTATCCCTGGGATTGAGGAGCAAAGGGAAAATGTAAAACATTGACCAAACAACGCACACACTTTAACACGGTTCGCACTTAACACTAAAAGTAAATCAATGAACTAGAAAGAATACCGATCAATAAGAAGATTTCGAGCGTTTCCAGATAAGATTACATAATAAATAAAAGTAATCATCCTCCGCGTCAGTTCAAAGTAAAGAAAGCGGGACGGTTTTTAAGAACTACGGACAATTCGGCAGTCATCGCACAAATGAAGAAAAGGTCGGATAAACAAAGCGAACTCACGTGGCGGAATTCTTCGAAGTGGAGGATAGCGGTATGAGTGACCAAAGAATCACTGTCACGAGAATCGCTCAGAGATAAAAACAAAGAAGGGGAGTTGAGGCGCAGAGCGTAACTGATCGATTGAGCAACATAAGAATCAGTTTCCGCGGCAATTCAGCGAAGACCTGGGGAACTAAATCCGTATAATTAAATATTGAAGCATTGACTTCGGAGAACTCGATAAAATAGTAGTTTGAAATGAAATCAATAATTTTTGTACCGACGACACCTTAAGAGGGCGACGCCAAGGCAGCGCGCAATTGGAGGTGCGTTTGAGATATAATAAAGAGAAGAGAGGAGCTTAAAGGATTTAAGGAAAGGCTGAATCCGGGAAATACACAGCAAGTTGGGCAATCGAGATAAATCCGCGAAGAAAATCTACGGAGGGAAAACTTCAATCAAGGGATCAAAAGTTAAAACAGAGGTAAGAATAAAACTATAAAAAAACAGTGAAGCAATAAACTGTCAAAATTTTTAAGAGAATTCAAAGAATGAGGAAATACGACAAAGCCCTTTAAAGTTCAGTATTTATATATAGTTCACATATTTATATTTCCGTTAGCACGAATTTCTATTTCTTCGAGTGTTGATAACATCATCGATCAAAGCATTAACGATAAGCTATGCAGGAAGTTCGATTTTTTAAAATGAGAAGTAGGATAATTTATTAATCATCAGAAATAGAAAAAAATTAAATTATTTCAAGTCCAAAAACATTCAACTCCATGCATAATATTCAACCTATAGGAAGCGTAAAATTTATTAACTCTGGAATGCAACCCGGGGTACTGGTGTACCCCACGAAGCATATATGATTAAATATTTTCTTAATAGATGGCACCACATTGTTGTGTTTACCCATAGTTTCATAGTTTGATTTGACAGTCGTGCAGTGACTATTGGTGAGTGCACACGTGATTTCTTTTCTGTGATATATAGCGTCTGGGGTACATCAGTTACTCTGGGTAACATTAGTGTCAGGTACTTTTTTATTATCATAGTAACTTATTTATTTTCATTACTAGTAGTATCACTTTATATTTTTCAGAACTATATGGAGCGAATTTTTAATAATGGCATCTCGGCAGGAATAAAAAAAACGGTACAACTTGGAAGAAGTTGTTGAGCTTTCGGGGGTGCTGCTTTTTAAAATGTACATACCCCCAAAGCCAGACAAACATAGCATAAAAATAATGTGCTGTGATACTCATTGTCAGACGTTTTATGTATTAAATGCAGAATTATAAACCTCCGGGCAAAGGTTCTACGCCTAATAATATGCCAGTTGCACAATACTACGCAACAAAATTTACCTCATCATTTCATGGGACAAGCCGGAACTCTACTCTGGACAACTGGTTTACATCAGTAGAAACAGTTCGAAAACTTCATGATGAGTATAAAGTGACTGTTGTTGGTACTCTCGGAAAGGATAAGAGGGAATCATTCCTAACTACAGGAAAAGGGGAAAGAAATTCTACTGTTTGCTTAGTGGTATTTTAACATTACTGTCTTACTGCCCGCCAAAGTCCAAAAAGAAAATTGTATTAATACTGTCATCTATGCATTCTAAAGGTGATCCGCCAAATTTCGTTGCACTACCGGAAATAATAGATATCTATAATAAAACAAATGGAGTTGACACACTTGACCAATTGTGCCATACATATTCTTGCTCAAGGAAAACAAGACTGACCCTTATGCTTGTTCTATGATATATTGAATAATGTAGGGATCAATTCAATGATCCTTCTAAATGGATCCAACGTTTCAGGAAAAGATCAGAAATAGACGTTCCTTGAAAAAAAAACTTGCTCTTGATCTAATCACACCACATATGATAGCCCGCTTACAATGCGTGACTTGACCCCGCCAACTCCATGAGACTATAATGCGGGTTGCGAACCCTGACTCATCCCAGGCACCAGAAGTACCAAGGAATACATCCCTAGGAAGATGTTTGTTTTGCCCGAGGAGTAAGGAAAGGAAGAGCCGAACACAGTGAGTGCGCCGCATTAAGTATATTTGTTTAATCCACCAAAAAACTCTCCCGACTGAATGGAATATTTTTTAATTACTAAATATCAAGAAGAAGATTATGTATAAATTAAAACAAAATTTATGAATTTTTTGTTAAATGAATTTTTAGTTGCAACTATTTCAATGCATTTTATTGGGGTGCACCAGTACCTAGGGTAGCATTAGTGTAACTTTAATATGGGTATCATTCCAGGGTTAACTAATATAGATTTACGCTCAAAAAGCTAATCAAAATCCAGGTTAAACTACGTCTAAGCTTTAATTATCCGAGACATTATACTTCACTGGCTCGCAATGACAACTCAAACGTAACAACGAGAATTTATGCGCGTAAATCGATGAATATCAATTAACCAGAGTGCAACTCCACGACATGGGAGAGGGAGATAGAAACACGCAGTTTCGCCAGGCGGTCAAGCGAAGGATCATGGCGGGGGGAGATGGGGAAGAAGAAAGAGGCTGAGAGTCACGGAAACATGACCGCGACTCAGAGCCCTTCAGGATTCACAGAGGTGAATAAAGAGCCTCCTTCCATGCAAGAAGAGGACCACACAAGCGCTCAACCGTACCGATGCAACATTCTTCACGCCCCATTCCCTTGCTCTCATCCCACGGTGACTGCTTCTCTGCTCTCTCCCCCTTCTTTTCTCCCTCCCTCTTTCTTTCTGTCTTTCTCTCTCTCTCACACACACTCTCTCACTCACTCACTCACTCACTCTCTCTCTCTCTCTCTCCTTACCTCTCCCTTCCTCTACTCCTGGGACCGGCCCCGCCCCCCTTTTCCATCAGACTGACAACCTGTTGTCCGTTAGGCCGCGACGGGTCGATTAGACGGGACCGGCTGCAAGGGACTTAGGCAGGAGGAATAAAAAGGGAGGGAGGGGGAGAGAGAGGGTGTGGGAGGGAGGGGAAGAGAGAGATAGGGTGCGGGAGGGAGGGGAAGAGAGAGATAGGGTGCGGGAGGGAGGGAGAGAGAGAGAGAGAGAGGTGGAGAGAGAGTGTGGGAGGGAGAGAGAGTGTGGGAGGGAGGGAGAGAGAGGGGGAGAGAGGGGGGGGAGAGAGTGTGGGAGGGAGGGAGAGAGAGGGGGAGAGAGAGAGGGGGAGAGAGAGAGAGGAGGGGGAGAGAGAGATAGATAGATAGATAGATAATCGTCTTTGTTGGGGGGGAGAGAGAGAGAGGGGGGGGGAGAGAGAGAGGGGGGGAGAGAGGGGGAGGAGAGAGAGAGGGGGAGAGAGGGGGAGAGAGGGGGAGGAGAGAGAGAGGGGGAGAGAGAGAGGGGGGGAGAGAGAGAGGGGGGGAGAGAGAGGGGGGGAGAGGGGGGGGGAAAGAGGTGGGGAGAGAGAGGGGGGGAGAGGGGGGAGGGAGGGGAAGAGAGAGATAGGGTGCGGGAGGGAGGGAGAGAGAGAGAGAGAGAGGTGGAGAGAGAGTGTGGGAGGGAGAGAGAGTGTGGGAGGGAGGGAGAGAGAGTGTGGGAGGGGGGGGAGAGAGAGGGGGGAGAGAGGGGGGAGAGAGAGGGGGGAGAAAGAGGGGGGAGAGAGAGGGGGGGAGAGAGAGGGGGGAGAGAGAGGGGGGAGAGAGAGGGGGGAGAGAGAGGGGGGGAGAGAGAGGGGGGAGAGAGAGAGGGGGGGAGAGAGAGAGGGGGGAGAGAGAGAGGGGGGGGGGGGAGAGAGAGGGGGGGAGAGAGAGAGGGGGGAGAGAGAGGGGGGGAGAGAGAGGGGGGGAGAGAGAGAGGGGGGGAGAGAGAGAGGGGGGAGAGAGAGAGGGGGGAGAGAGTGGGGGGAGAGAGAGTGGGGGAGAGAGTGGGGGAGAGAGAGTGGGGGAGAGAGGGGGGAGAGAGGAGGGGGGGGGGAGAGAGGGGGGGGAGAGAGGGGGGGGAGAGAGAGGGGGAGAGAGGGGGGGGAGAGAGAGGGGGAGAGTGAGGGGGGAGAGAGAGGGGGAGAGTGAGGGGGGAGAGAGGGGGGGGGGAGTGAGGGGGAGAGTGAGGGGGAGAGAGGGGGGGGAGAGAGGGGGGGGAGAGAGGGGGGGGGAGAGGGGGGGAGAGAGGGGGGGGGAGAGAGGGGGGGGAGAGAGGGGGGGGAGAGAGGGGGGGGAGAGAGAGGGGGAGAGTGAGGGGGAGAGAGAGGGGGAGAGAGAGGGTGTGGGAGGGAGGGAGAGAGAGGGTGTGGGAGGGAGGGAGAGAGAGGGTGTGGGAGGGAGGGAAGGAGAGGGTGTGGGAGGGAGGGAGGGAGAGGGTGTGGGAGGGAGGGAGGGAGAGGGTGTGGGAGGGAGGGAGGGAGAGGGTGTGGGAGGGAGGGAGGGAGAGGGTGTGGGAGGGAGGGAGGGAGAGGGTGTGGGAGGGAGGGAGGGAGAGGGTGTGGGAGGGAGGGAGGGAGAGGGTGTGGGAGGGAGGGAGAGAGAGGGTGTGGGAGGGAGGGAGAGAGAGGGTGTGGGAGGGAGGGAGAGAGAGGGTGTGGGAGGGAGGGAGAGAGAGGGTGTGGGAGGGAGGGAGAGAGAGGGTGTGGGAGGGAGGGAGAGAGAGGGTGTGGGAGGGAGGGAGAGAGAGGGTGTGGGAGGGAGGGAGAGAGAGGGTGTGGGAGGGAGGGAGAGAGAGGGTGTGGGAGGGAGGGAGAGAGAGGGTGTGGGAGGGAGGGAGAGAGAGGGTGTGGGAGGGAGGGAGAGAGAGGGTGTGGGAGGGAGGGAGAGAGAGGGTGTGGGAGGAAGGGGGAGGCGAGGGTGGAAGGGCGGATGTGTAGGAAGAAGTAATGGAGATAGTATGCGGGAAAGGCTTCATTGGATGAGGCCTCGAATCGCTTCGGTATAATGCTGAAACGGAGGGGGGAGGAGGATTACGAGGGTATGCGTAAGGGGAAAATATAAAACGGAAGGGAGGTAGAGGAGAAAAAAACCCGAAATCTTCACCCAAAAAATTGTAATGCGATGAAAAAAAACGAGATCGATCCTGCGGCCGGAGGCGAACGCATCGACGAAACCGTGAAATCAAATCGACGACGGTGAAAATGTACGACTCGATATGGAATGCTACGCGACGAAGGGGGATAGATAAGCAACGGCGGCAGATAAGACGTCTATAGCTGAGAAGTCGAAAAATAAAAATTCTGTAACTCGGGTAACGCAGTAGGAACCAGTCGTGGACGGTGGAACGAAGAGACGAAAACATTTTGAGCTCGAAGAAGAAATTCCGCTTCACGTGGTTCGCTGTTTAACCAGCGGAAAGGATGCGCTCGATTCGGGCAAATGATCGTGATGGCGCACCGAAGAAGAATGACACGGGCTCTTTCTTTTTCACGAGCTGCTGAAGAAGAAAATGTCTCAGCTTGATGTTGTTCCTTTTTTCGAAGTCCAAAAATTATCGAGGCGGTATCTGTTATCACGACATCCTAATTAGAGACAACCGAATAAACTTAACATAATTATCGTATATACTCGTGTATGGGTCGACACCAGATTTTTTCATTAATTTTTCCGTATATCTTGTGTGTAAGTCGAGTCCAGATTTTCAGGTATATTAGAACGAATTTTTTTTGTATTCAATACGTGTTGATCCATTAAGTTCCCTTAGTCCGATATAACTACGTCGTGTCAAAGTAGCAGAGAAGCAGTCTGCTGTCTCCCACAGCGCCACTGCATAACATCAAAATTCATTACATTACATACGCCTTTGTGACAGATCGAATGACTCAGAATAGACTTCGTATTTCGTCCCGGCGCTCATTCAGAAGCTATCTTTGTAAAGGAAAACAGCGAACAAAACGTACGTTGGACCGCGAAGGATAGGTGTCGAAATTGACGAAAAAGATGTACTACGTGGTCCTAGGAAATCCGTTTCGCACGTTTTTGGAAGAGGAACGGAGGAACCTACCCCTCGGAGAGTGCAAATATGAACGTGGAAGGAAAACCAAGCCAACCCCTAACCAATCCAACCCCTAACCAATCCAACCCCTAACCAATCCAACCTCGAACCAATCCAATCCTTAACCAATCCAATCCTTAACCAATCCAATCCCTAACCATTCTAATCCCTAACCAATCCAACCCGGTGGGGAAGCGTAATATTTCGTAAGTTTCAAATATCCGTAATACGTAGGTATGAGTGCGTAGTACAATATCTCGGTGAGGGCAAATGTGAACGTGGAAAGAAAACCAAACTAACCATTAACCAAGTTTCATCCGTAATACGTAGGTATGAGTGCGTAGTACAATATCTCGGTGAGGGCAAATGTGAGCGTGGAAGGAAAGGATGCAAAAGGTAAACGAAGCGACGCTAGCGCCGCCGACGTTACAATAAAGAATTTTACGTCTCCCCTTACATTACAAACCTCGAAATCTTATATTTAAGTTTGTCTTCCGTTTTTCCTCCTGGTAGTTCGATTTCTCGTCGCCTTGTTTACCTTCGCCCCGGTTATGCGCACAGTACCATAATTTTTAAACCATAAATACTTCGGCGATACTAATTTAACCTGCGACGCTTCGAGGTAGGCGTTGCCTTTCCGCGAATAACCGATGAAGTGTTTCTTTATTTACATGTTAATGAGTTACCATATCTGTCTTACTGCCAGTTTTCTGTCTTGCCGCCGTCACGTTAACGAACGTTAGGTTTACCAAAAGTGCTTAATTATTTGCTAAGCATCAGGGATCGACTTAGGATCACCAAATTATATAGTAACTTATTCTTTCTATATACATCGGTATTTAAATATTCGACAGTTATCGATACAGTTAAAGTACAACGAGGATGTAAATTTTATCAAATTTTAATAACCGCAGAGCAAACCAAGTCATAGGTTTAAACCCATCGAAAATATTTATAATGTATAAGTGGATCCCCAAGGTTTTCGCTAAGTATTTGGTCTTAAAACCTCGACCTATACAAGAGTATATACGGTAGATACCGCAACGGAAAAATAATGAATTTAACATTACGATTTTTGTCACTTAGAGACTTCAAATTTAGATATGACCAAAATTATGCTAAGACTTGAAAGCTATGATAGGGAAAATCCATGCTAGCACCAACTGATGATTAAGCACACATAGAGAGACGAAACACGCAATGAACAGCAGCGGTATATGATTTCCAAATGGCAATTTTGTTAATAACACACAAGCAATCTGGGAAAAAGCACTACGGATTGATCGCTAGGACCGATATTTTTATTATCTCCGAAGTCAATTAAGAATAAAGAATAAAGGGCTGATGTCCTATGCTACGCGCTTCCATTGACAATTTTCGGATAACTGTAGATTACAATTACAAATGCAATGGGCCAGCATTTTAATCTATTATCCTTGATCTAGGAAATTTGCAGCACTTCGTATCCTTAAATGTATGCGTCCCGCACAGCTCACACTTAACGTTACGTTTACGGAATTCGGATACAAAAAATGAGAAGTCAACAGCGTTTAAATAAAATAAAAATCTGATGCGGACACCACATGACTTTCTCCATTCCTGTAATATTTCTAAATATTCCAAATAGGTTACAAAATAAATATTTTAAGAAACTGCGAGAAAATTTTAGACTCACCAAAGAACATAAATAAACTCAAACCATAGCCTTGATATTGGATAAGCCACAAAGCTCCAACAATTAACAAAATAAAAAGGAGCGTTACTAAGACGTAACTAAGCGTCAATTGTTAACAATAGTCGTCGGTAAGTGGCATTGTGGTGGTAGCTAAAACATAAGATATCTCTTAAACAAAGCATTAATGGGAAAATGTTTCAAACAAAGGTTGTAGAAAATTAAATTTCCTACAACTTTTATTCCAGTACATTTTTTACATATACCAAATATTAAAGCAAATATTTCAAAATAACGGATAAGTGACTAGAGTAAACATCCACTTCCGGTTGACCGACATTTACCAAAAACTAATCAGTTCTTGTGACTTTCATAAAATGTTAAATATAAAATTTCGCATTGACCTGATTAACAGTTTTTGAGTTAAGAGCACCCACAAAAAAGCTGTCACATACACATACAGACATCATCGAGAAAATGGTCAAAATGTGTTCAGGGGACCTCAAAACATGTATTTTCGTTGAAAACTCGAAATCGATTTTTTTTCATGAAAACAATACTTTCCCCTATACTACGTATGGAGAAAGTAAAAACATGTGAATTAATAAACCAGTTAATACCCCCGTCATAAAAGTTTGCATATAATATATGAGTATTTCAAGTAAAAGTAGCCGTCTTGTGGGGCAATTCGCCGATCGTTGATTAATAATAGTAAAAACCACCCGCCTTTGTCATTCAAAAGATTTAGATTATCACATTCATTCTTCCATATGATTCAGAATAACAAGCACAACCATACCCACGGCCTAATTCTAATCCGAGGCCTTAACTTATGAATACAGATATTTTAACCGCACAAATCTAATTGTTGCCGAGTCAAGTTTAAGAATCGTTGCGAGTAGGTAATGCCGCATCTTCGATCCCTTACGAAAACCCACGTCCTAATAGCGCTTATACTTGGTAACTGCATCCATCACATTTACTTCCCCCAGCCAGAACGTCTCTTGTTAATGATAACAGCGCCACCAAAATTTCCTCGCTCAAAGGCTTGGAGAAAACACTCTTCGGTTGATGGAGCCGCAGCTATAATGATGATGATGAGATTAGTTACCATGAACTTGAGACAAAATTGAATCAAGGTGGGATGCTATTACGCGATTACCTTGAATCATTCACAAACATAAGCTTTCTAAGAGAGAAGAGAGAAAAATTGCATCATTAGCGTTGGTAACTTATTAAAAAAGATTGTCCTGTTCGTACACAAGTGGAAGGTTCACAGATTAAAAGCACGCTATATTAATAACTTAAATTAGATACATAAATGCCTTTATTTGAGCGAGGTTGAGCCTTTTCAGCTGATTATAAGTCGTTTTAATTTACAGTTAAAAAACAAAAAGCATCCACATTCGTACTAAGAAAACTCATTCGTTCGTTATATAATCATAAAAACGTAACCCACAAATTGAAATATAAAGAAATCTGCGCATTCGTTCGTATGATAATAAAAAATTACGGTTTTGTCTTTGCTTCCTCTTTCCATGAAAGAGTTGTTTGTGTTTCCCAAACTCTCTATGGATTGGCGAAACATATGAAACATTAACTAACATCGATTATTCAACTACGACCATTCACCTTTATTCTTCCGTGAAGAGTGTCTGTGCTTTACATATAAAAAATACAGACGCAGACGAGGAAAAAAACTCGCTAAAACTCCAAAAGAACAGATTTATTGCGGGACAATGGTATCTCCGCTTCATAACACCTCCGCCATACAACTTTACGAGCATTTTAACCTATCCGCTCCTATTCGCGACGCGATCACCGACAGTTATGCATCCTGCCGTTAAATTAAAATCAATACGAGCGACCGATAAAAATAAATAAACGGCGAAATATGCATGGCACAAACTTTCTCATATACGTATATACGTTTGATCTCACTATACTTTTTGCCCCGAAATTAACTCTCCCCTCTGACGCGTGCGCTGAGCGTCTTGTACAGAAATAATGCCGCTGGACGATATATAGTAACTTTTTTGGGACATATGGCTTAGTTAGTATTAATTGTGACATCAGGCTGTACGTTTGGATGCATTTTAAACAAAATCCTTAAAGCCATTTTTGAGTAAATCGAATTTTGTTTAAAGATATCCAAGAATAAAGTACCCTTAATTATTGCGCAATATCATTTGTCTCTTCAGAATGTCTTTTATGAATGTTATTATCCATAAATACGAGATATCATTCGATTTAGTTTAACCGTAAGGCTGTGGTAAAACTTGGAATGGATCGCGGCGGAGGCGTGACGTCATAATGCTTACGTAAGGTAGCTTAGCGTACATTGTAATGTCACTGGACGGCATAGTGTGTTCAAGAGATATATGGCTTACGCAGTATTATTTGTGACATCAGGCTCTACAATTGGTATGATTTTAATCAAATTCTCTAGAGCCATTAATGATTAAATAAAATTTTTCAAAAAATCGCCATGAATAAACTACCCTTAATTTTTGCGCAGTATCATTTTTATGAAAAAGTCTGCAAAAGATGATATATTGCACAAATAAGAAATATCATTCGATTTCATGTACGCATTTGGGCCCTAGACCGGCGAACAGACCGACAGACAGATGGCATGGCGAAAACCACTTTTATGGACTCGGAGACACCTAAAACGTATTTCCATCAAAATCTCGAAGTCGAATTTTTCACGATAACAATACTTCCTCAATATACTACGTATATGAGAAAGTAAAAGAGGTAGAGGGAGAAAGAGAGCTTAGCACGAGAAAAATTAACGCGTGCGCCGAAACAAATTCGAATCGAACGCGTGTTAATGACATCGCATAGGACTTGTTGGCGCTGCCGACGCAATTCGCGAGTACGGAGAAAACGTAACGAGGGGTAAAACGTATAGCCGCGGGAGCGGATAACGGCCGGAGGGGGGAAAGAGGGAGTGGGGGAAAGAGGGAGTGGGAGAGTGAGGGACCAGCGGCCGGCGCTTTGAAGCGGACGGATGGCTGGACCAAGGTATACGCAGGGGAATAACGGACGCGCGCATGTAACGGGCAGAAAGAAGAGAGAGAGAGATTCAGTTGCCGTCGCGGGCCAAAATGATTCCACACACGAATGTACTGTTAGAAGTTGAAGCGGAATGGCGAAAAAGATACCGCTGTTGGGACTTTGATTTCCTCTCGAATATTTGAGACACCTCAACGAGAAGGAATGTTGAGGAACTTGCGACGGCGGTACGCGACCTCGTTATATCTCAATTTGCAGAATCCTACTTATTTCGTGAAGAGGCAAATTTAAAATTGGCGAGAATAATTCTCGGGAAGTTGAAGATTTCGAAAGAACAACATTGCAATATATATTACGTCACTTTCCATAGTCTCGACAAATCAAAAATAAATAGTAGCTGATGAGAGAAGTGGCACCTGAAATATCCCGAGTTTAATATATATTACATCAAGGGCTAAGCCTATGGGAGATCTTCAAGGAAACTGCTCTCGGGCTCACTACCTGTTCATAAAAAAGTATTCATAACGCAAATACAAAATATTGATAACGAAAATCAAAATTTTAATTATTATTTTAAGAATTTCAAAATTAATATCATACAGCAAAGATTTACTGCTTAAAAAGAGAGAAACCTTTTCTACTAAAGGAAAATGAAGTTGCCCCCACTTGTGCCAGAATCAAATTTCCTTCCGGAATTCATCCATTTATTATTAGGTGCCTTATCAAGTAAAGACATGAAAATTAAAGCCGCTACTAAAAATAATTCATGTTTGCTGGGATAAAAATCGGCGACGTCAGCGACGACTGATAAATTCCTATGAAAACATTAGTATGTCGATATGACGCGAATGTTCTGTAGTCGAATATGGGTAGACGTGGCAGACTTCCAGCAAATATTAACCAAAAAGATTGTTCATCCGACAAGGAATAGTTAGGGCGGAGGGGAAAATATTCGCGAAATCGCGGTCAGTATAACCTCGTCCGCCGAGTACTACGCATGAGATTTAACGAATGACGTCACCTTCCCTTGGTAGGCCAATCGACAGAAAATTAAATTTGATTGCCCGTTTAACTCCTGCCTAACAGATAAAGAAGTACAGCGCTAACGGGCGAGGTTTGGTAGCTTCAGGAAGATATTGAACACTTGGTATAGATCTTTTTTATAGCGACACGCTTTACGAAAAAAAAACTATAAGGAAACTTAATTGGAAACGTTCGACCAGTTAACTTTGACACGAACAACCGTTAATACCGATCGATATTGGCGTAAAAGCTTTGTCAGAGAAAAGGGAGCTCCGTTCATTACGAGACGACAACCTGTATTCCAAACTGGATTTGCCAGCTCAGATAATGGCTAATAACAACTAAACAGCAAGGACTTCCTCTTATAATATATGTAGTTGAGAAAACATTGTCTCAGCAACCAATAAGCCGATCTCAGCGGTAAATTATCCAAATCGCCACTGAGGAAGGCTACTTTGTGGACAAGTGCGTAAATGGATTGACGCACAAATAATACGCGAAAGTCATCAGCAAAGCAGCTGCCTTCAAAGAAAATCTACCTATCTACGATTCAGTTAACCCTTCCGAGGCCAACAACATTAGTTGCAGGATCGGTCACCTTGGGTTTGTCAGACCCAAAAGATTTTGAAGGAAAAAATTAAAAAAACAACTTTATAGCTAGATGTTTATTTTATTGGATTTAAAGCAAATATGAAACAAATAAAACAAGGAGTAAAAAAGTTTTGGAATCATATTTTGAACAAAAAGTTTTTGTGAGGTACACCTTTTTGAATCCAAGTTTGAACAGAACATCGTATTTCTTCTTCAATTACTTTTTATTTGATTCAAATTTTGCGCAAGTGCAATGTTTAAGGCAGAGCCTATCGTCACATTTTTTTACAATAGTATTTACTCTTGCTATCCTAATAATACAAAAAACGACCTCTTTTTCCATAATCATAATTTGATACTTTAGCTACTTCACTCTGTAGTCTACCAGCTACCATTCGTTGAAATTTTGGAGGATGTGTTTTGGGCTCTTAACGGCAAAATTTCTTTAACCAATGCTTTTCCTAGATTTTTAAGAACACCCGACAAACAACTGGCTCATCCAAGTTTGATTTGCCTATCACTTGTGAGTTGATACAAGCGACATTCTTTCTATGGAACCTTCTAAAAATCGTCCGATTGCATCATTGTCTTTCTCCGCGCTTGCATCAAGAATTATTTCTCTTGATTTTGAGACATGTTAGCGACAAATAACTAATGCAATAGTTTTTACATAAACAAAGAAGTAATAAAATAGAAAGATGACTAAGGCAAGATTTACTTACAGGAACGGCCACCTTGGGTCTCACAGACCAGAATAAACTTCAATCACAAATACAGCTCCAAAGGTTACACATCAAACTGACAACTAAATCTTGTATATCTGGATTCGAAGGTACTCTAGCGGGCATTCTTCAAAATATTACAATATTTGAGATATACTTATTTTTAAACTCCCTCTGGTCTATGAGACCCAAGGCGACCATTGAAGGATTAATAAATATTGAACTACTTCAAGATTTAAACGGTCATATGGTTCACGCAACCTTTTACGGCGATGAAAGTTAATTTTACTATTTAAGTGAAATATTCAGTGATCGGTTTTAGTCACGCACTTGGAATTTTAAATAACCAGGTTTAATAAAAAGACACAACACATACACCTCGATAGCCACAAAAAGTCTATGGAAACTAGATGACCATTTCAGCGATAAAAAACACGTCAGAAGAACTTACTATCCGTGAATTCCATAGGTGGTGGCTGCTATGTAGCCGATATGCGCATTTGGTTTGATGCCCCTTTCATCACTAGCGGATACATTTATCGCGTCAACTGTACTTCAGCCACAAGGGGAACTCGATAATTATCTATTTAATTAAGTAATTTATAAAAGATAAACCGGATTTAAGAAAAAGATGCTTATATTAGCCTACTATCCGTCAAGCGAAATTTACAATCAATAAGGATCGCCTAGGCCTAGACGGTGGATACGTCGCACGACTAAGTAGCTAGGAAATGGAAAGGGATGTGTATTAGGAAAGATAATACGAAAAGGAGATTGGGAAAGGGTTTTTCGAGGGAGAATGTACACAACACCGCCACATCCATCACCTCAGCCTGATATCCTCCTCTAAAGCTACGACCCATCTTTCCAAAGCGAGATAAAGATACAATACAATTTTATGCGAGTCGAAAAAGAAACACTTAGGAGTAAAATGCAATAAAACAAGCTGACGGCGAATGGCGAAGAAAGTGGCGCTACATTATATAAAGAAGAATTTTTCTATTTTTATATAACGAAGGGAAGTTTATTCTTCCTAATAAGCGCTGCCAAATTACGTTCCTTTTATCGCTGAAATTAAGGATGTATAATACCACTTAGGTCTTATCTCACACAGTTCTCCTATGCTTTTTATATAGCAATCTATATCTATTTGATTCGATAGCAAAAAAACTCAGGTCGGAAACGTCTTGTGAATTTTGTAATAGATAGAAAAAGAAATGTGAGTGCAGAATTGTGTATTGAGCATTTTTAACTAAAGACACACATATCAGCAAAATTCTAGCGCTAGTTCTGTTGACGCCTTTCCGTCATTACGCGTATACGATAAACTGCCTGGCAACAGTGAAGACGCGACGAAGCCCAAACATTACGTCTTCTCACAACAAAACTTTCCTTTTTTGCAAACTTCTGTAACGAATATCTAATCAAAGGCGACGTTTTTCTGTCAGTATTTGTTTCGATAAATCTAAGTTCTATAGCTGAAATATGTTTAATTCTAATGACATCGATTTTTGGAGGTTCGAGCGTATAACTAAAGTGTGCACTTCACGAAGATTTGACAAATTTCATGTAAGAACAACCCCGAAAACAAGGTAAGCGGCGCAAGCCCGGCAACAACCGCACCCTGACGTCACAACTCGCCACTTCCCTCTTTATCTCCCCCATAATGGCCGACCGTAACGAAGAGGATCGGAAGCCGATGGAATTTCGCGATGACTCGAAGACAAGCTTACTCGCACACAAAAAAGCACAAAAAATAAAGAAAAAGTATCCTTCAAAGTAGAGCGCGCCGCTATTTTGCGATCGTCGCACTAAATGGCACACAATCCTCTTCTCCAGCAAAAGAGGGCCCTGCTTTCGCGATATGGAGAGCTAGCGGGCATTGGCCCATCCTAAGCCCCCCCATAGTGCGACGCTTGCGAGAGCTTTTGTCGCTAAGGCAGGAAACGGACGCCCTGCAACACCGACTTATCCGCGGAGGGGCAGGTTAAGATAAGGGAACGAGGAGAATGATAAGACGGTCGCCGGCAAGAGAAATACGGGAGAGGAAGAGGGAGGGAGGAAGAAATGAGGGAGGGAGGAAGAAATGAGGGAGGGAGGAAGAAATGAGGAAGGGAGGAAGAAAAGAGCCACTCCGTCCGCCGCCGCCTCTCGACCAAAAATTTGTACAATACTCGACATGTTAATCAATTTATAAATCGTTTTTTTATGAATCGTCAACATTCGCAATCTGACCGCAGACTGGCGATTATAGGTAGAGCCAGGCTTTTTAGCACCGTCATTTTCTTCTGCAAACGCCATAATTTCTCGATAAATATACTTCCGCTTCGAGTCGCTTAATCGCTGCAATCTTTTTTTCGCTTCTTTGATACAACAAATCTCCAGGTATATGCCCATGTAAACCGTTATGCGGCTCGCTGAAGAATTTGCAACTTCCAATGCGGCCCGCGATGCAGAAGTTTGCGGAGCAAGATTTGTACGTGATTTCTTTAAAAGAAGCATTAGAAAAACACGAGATAATCGGTTATTCTCTATAACTTGTGCGTCACAAAAAAGGCCGACAAACAAAAAATTTGTCCCTTTGCGCCTTCCGGGAAGGACGAAATTTCAAGCATCCCAAAAAATTGTTCGGGCCAGGGAAAGTCACACTCTCTCTTAAGACGGATAAACGAACAATTTATTGACATTCGAAATCCATAGAATCTGAAGGTGATAATTTAAAGAAAATCTTGTTTACATGTCTATTTCAAAGTTCAAAGAATTTTATGGTCACTCGAAGCTGTGAAGAGCAGCGGTTCCCAAACTTAATGAATCCGCGATTCCCTCTTAAGGAAGAAGAACTTATCGCGACCCCCTTAATCTCAGCCATCTACCAACAAGTGTGAATTTCGAATGAAATCATTCACATCTGCGACAAAATTTGTCGATTTTAAATATATCCACAAATAAAATTCAAATACTAAACAAAAATATGGTCTTCGTGACCTCCAATTTGGAAACGAATGGTTTAGAGCAGGGGTCGGCAACCTTATCGGCACGGCGGGCCACATTCGCCGTTGTGAATGCTTCCGAGGGCCGCAGTGGAAGTTTCAGTAGTCTCATATAAACGAAACTCAAGTCTATATAATTTACTAGCGCTAAAATTTCACCAGAAAAGGTTTTAATACCACTATTTCACATCAAACTGCCCATGTGCAATTTTTTGATCACTCTCATTACAGCTTCGCGGGCCGAATAAAGTGCTCTCGAGGGCCGCGTGTGCCCCGAGGACCGTAGGTTGCCGACTCCTGGTTTAGAGAATTATTACCATAGAACGAGACCCTTAATATATAATATTTCTGCCGTATTACATATAGACTCTTCACAACTAAGTCGACAGGATCTTCAGAAATAAGCATATTCAAAAATCACATTAAATAAGTAATATCGAAACACGTCATTTTAATGTTTAATGGAGCTCATTAAATTATTGAAAATTAGGATGATAATTTTCCGTATTTGCTAACGTTATTGTTTTTCGTAATGGGTAAATTTCACGAAAATGTTGGACAGATAACAAAGCTGTTTGTGGTGCCATTGCTTATAATAACTTCGCAGCATAACACTTGTTCGCCACTGGCTTAGATCTGTTGGACACTAACGAGCTTCTCAACTCAATTTCTTCAGCACTTGAAATTTCGTAATTTCATTATAAAGAATAGACCTATCCAACAAATAACGCCTCTATAAAGCGTGATGTGGTTTGAAAACTGTATTTTTAAGATTTTTAGACGTTCTTTACGAGCGAAGCGATAGTAGCGGAAAGCCTTATGGGCACGTCGCCTCCGTCCGTCTGTCCGCAGGTTTAATCTCCGAAAATACCGGGCGGATTTTAATTAAATTAAGTATTAGTTATCCTTATTAAAATTTATCGACAAATTCTGATTTTAATCTGCATCCGTCAAGTAGAACTTTCACTTTATATAAGCAATTAAATAAACGTTAAATTATATTCGTCAAACAACAATTAAATAACATTTTTCTTTCCCTAGCTCTTATAGGATGTGAGGTATAGATGAAAAATTTATTCGGATATAAGACAATTTCCATATAAAAATCCGCGGGACCATATAACTACGACTTATAGTTTCGGAGATAAAAATTCGAGAAAATCCCAAGCACAGAATTGCATATTTCGTTTACAATTCTATCGGCAAACAGCAATTAAAAATCCAAATGTTGTAAGTGAAAATAAATTGTGATTTACGACGAAGGAATGAACGTGAACACAAATATTACTACTGCTTATTTAGAGTGAGGTATGTTTTAAGTAATTTTGCATCGCTTAATTAATAATTAATGATTAAATCGCAAATTCAATATTTCCTTGACATCGCTGCTGATATAACGTAAGACAATAGACTAATTGTAAGCCATTAGTATTTACCTTATTTTTAGCATGATAACGTAAATTGTAATAAACGCCTTTGGAGACTAAGTAAACTCAAACATGGAGTACACCTTTCCAATCTTACTAACAATGGAAAGTATCAACTGCCGCGGCAACGAGTGCACTGCTTTTAAATTGGAAACATATTATTATATAGCATCGATATAATGGTTATAAAGGGAATTGATAAGCTATATTATGAGGTCGTCGATCTTAACCAAAGATGAAATCTATGAGGCCATAATCCTAAAACAAGAAAAAAGTACCTTATGTAATTTGCTCTGAAATTCATCCCACGCTTGATATTAATATTTATCTGTTAGAACCAGAGCCAGCTAAGAAAAATGCGGTGTCCGAGGCAAAGTGAGCACGGTCATAATTTTCAATAGTTAATTTAAATAAATAAAGCAACCTCTCTTACTATGACATGGTGCGATATTTTTCCGATTTTTGCAATTTATCCTTTTAAATGTACATATTTACTTAATAAGTACAATATATATTTCTCAGAGAGCACGGGGCCCTGTGCAGTAGCACCGTTATCAAGCCAGCCCTGATTATAAGCAAAGTGAGTATGAGTCCTGCACACAATCCCGGATGATGATTAAATTAAAGCGAGGTGTATTTCAGAACCTTTCCCAACGAAGTAAATATTATTTGCCTTAATTCCATCGATTGAAGGCTTGTCTTATTAATCCTGTAGTTGACGAACTATTCTCACCTAATAATGTATGACGAAACCGAGGAAAGCTGGAGGCGGTTTAGGGAGAGGGGGCTGGAAACAGAATACGTGGAGGAAGAGAGAGAGAGAAAACCTCGGTCCAATAAGGAGGAAGTCCTTCCTGTTGTGTTGCTATCCAAAAGATTTTCCCCGGAAACATCAGAGGCGCAAAACGCTCCTTTCATCGTAAAAAACCTACCGCAACGTGCCCAGGAATTATGGTTTCGATTAAACGGGAAACACAAAATCGAGGCATGATACGAAATGAAACGCGCGATTTTCAAGCACGACGATGCCACCTAGCGGGAATATACTAAACTACAAAAAGAAAATTTGTTTATGAATCATATTTTTATAAAATTAAGTTTTAAACAAAAGTTTTCTTTGCACTAGCTTCAAAATAATGGTTCAAATAAAAATGATGCAGTTAAACAAATGCCGAATGTGAATCATGAAACTAAAGCAGGGGAAAATTATGAAACCCAAAATACAACTCAATGCTTGCCTTCGTTTACGAGATACCAATCGTTAATATATAGAATGCGATGCGTTGGTGGTTTGCAGAGGTATCTATCATAACCGCAACTAATACAACTTGAACAAAGATCTTAATTCGACATTTTTTAATATTACGCTTATAATACAATAAATAAAGAAAAAAATCTAGCTTAAAGAGCTAACAGAAGAATTCAGTCTTTAACTCGCAGTGAGATTTTCGTAAGGACGTTAAAAAGAAGGAAAACTGCTCCGAAGTAGGATATGAAAATAAAAAAATATAACAAGCTCCCAAAGGAAGCACCGACGTCATTTCTAGCATCCCACCAAGATCGAATTTCAGTTCGTTCGATATTTCGTGCCAGACACGAATAACACAAATTTCCATCTGTGGACGGTAACTGCGCGCCACGCGGTGCAGAGCAATCCGGAGTCGAGAGTTTGGGTGAGGGGGCGGGAAAGTTCCGGAAGGGAGTGAGGCTAGGGTGTGGCGAGGTTGAGGTGAGATTAGGACGGCGGGAAGAGGTTGAGGACGGCGAACGAGGAAAGGTGCGGAGGGACGCTATCTGGAATGGGACAGATACGGCCGCAAACTTGCACACCCGGAGCAAATAAACGCGACTCGGCCCTTGTCTTTGCATTTGACACACTGGGACCAATACCGCGCACCATACAGGTTCGGCGCAAATGGAAGGAAAACACTGCGCCAACACACACTACTCGGGTTTTCAGCGAATGCAAGCAGGGAGCGCGTTATATAAGAGGGGAAATTTCGATAAATGTATTTAGTAATAAAAAATACACCGTAAATGGCCGCTTATAGGAAATACCTTCTAAAGTTTTGGGATCGAAAATGGGGTGCGTCCTATACTATACAGGGGTAAAAATTCTTCCCAGTATCAAAAGACAAAAAATACACTCCTGTAGAAATAAAATTAAATTTATTTTAACATCATGAAAACCAATTAAACTACAAACATTTATTATAAAATCAAAAATCAAATGCGAAACGAACTAGAGGGACAATGAAACGCTAATTGCCTATACGTATACAACGGAATCGCATTTTAAAATAAATTAAAAACCACGAAATTCTTTGTTAGGATCCTAGATGCGCGCGCCTTATGCGTCTAGTGCAGGGGTGGCCAAACTACCGCCCGCGGGCCACATGTGGCCCGCGATGTCACTATAAAAGTGAACCGTAATAAAAAATACAGTTAATTCATATTTGTAGCTTAAAATTATGGCCGAAAAACATTTTCCAGTTATGTTATGGGGATAAAATATCATTTTTTATTGATCTTCACTAACAATCCCGCGCATTATCTCAAATAACATACGATGTGAACCGCAACGTGTCCCGCCGAATCATTTTCATTTGTTAATGCGATCCGTCTAAGAAGCTGCAACTGTTAGCTCGAGCCGTCACATAAAAAGTTTGCCACCTCTGGTCTAGTGAGTGGTCAATCCACTCGTCCTAGGTTGCTAGAATACACATCCGTCCTATATACGGGTACATTGAATTTTCCTAGAATTACAGGCCCTGCGTACTATATATATACCTGGGTATTTACTAAAAATGTGTCCATATTCTGGTTTGATAGCAGGAGGACGCGTGAACGATATGGCAGAAATATAAAACGTACTCCAAAATTTTGTTGGATTGCGCTTCAGCAGAATAAACATCCCTTTCTGAAAGTCTAATCGGTAGAACTGTCTAAAATCATCGCACAAGTAAACGTTAACGATATGATGACGCAAGAAAGAGAAAAAATGAAAATTACATCCACGTTTTACCCCGCAACTTTCTTAAGAAAGAACGAACCTCGATAAACCAGGTAAACATAAACGTGGTTATACTGTTCTCGAAAAATAATCGCAACGTAGATAAGGAAGCTGCCCGCGTTGACATATTTGCTTAAACAGCGAAAGATAGCATAAAAAGTAGTGACAGATAATATCTTTTCGATTTAAGTAAGAAAGCGGAGAGAGCCTGCCGACTGCGATAAAGCAAAACTGCATGATGACACATGGCCTGTAATTGTTTGATACAAATTCACCCAGAGCCAGAGGAAGAAATTTTGCGAAACGGCGAGAAAGTTAAATCCCTATGGGTCGACCCCGGTCATTTGTCAGTTGGCGTGATTGGCCACCGTTTGGGTTGAAGGGCGAGTGTAGTCACAGCTTTTAAACGGATTCCTTGCAATGGCCACCGATGCCCGTTACTAGCAATGCACAAATATCGTAATTTTTCTCACCGCAATGGATAAACCGTACCCACACATACACAAGCTTCGCTTCCCAAGTCTAAGTAAATCATTTCCCAACTCAAAAGTATAATCCTCCTATATATAATTTCCAATTTAAGTTCATACGTACGTAAATTTGACGCTGACGTCATCAATGGCACTTTTAACGCGTTTTTAACCAACTTCCCGATTAGGTGGAAGGTTGAAATTTCGCAGGAATGTTTGACTCACAATCAGATATAAAAATTAAACGACGAAAACAAATACGAAAAAAGACACGGGTTCGACTCCAGGGCGCGATTTCCATTTCCCGTAAGATAACACGTAAAAAGAGACTTTTTAAAGCGCAGGCTTTCATTCTTTTGGAATTTAAAATTAGAAAAATTGACGTACGATCTTCGAATTTCAACTATGATTTAGGAAAATTAATTAGGTAAGTTTCTTATTCTATTCATCTTTTTCCGCCTATCTTTCGAAATCTCTCATATTAAACATTTAAATCGCAAATTTTGGGAAAATATCGGCTTTTAAACGGGATGTTGCCTTGCCGACCACGTCATTGTTAAACTTCGAGAATCAATTGTTGTCTCAACCCGCAGACGTGTAATATAGGGTAAAGCGAGGAGAGATGACAGGGGTAGGAGAGATGATGCATCTCTAGTTTCCATTGTCATAGACGGGGCAGCAACGGTGGTCAGAGAAGTGTAAACAGTGAAGAAGAAAGTACACGTTGACAAATTCATTCTTTATTATGCAGTTTTTTGTGTGATTTACAAAGGATTTTCATTCACAGCTGTTGTTGGCAAGTGCCTGAATTTTTACTTATTATTTCTATTATTTTCATTTCGCATGTTTATCGCGGCAATAATGAAAAACTTGTTTTCTGTAGATGAAGTTGAGTAAGTGGACACGTGGCATTATTACTTGTATACTGTTCCGCCATGTTTTGTCAGGAGGAGAAGGGTACGTGATCTATCCTAACATTTTAGAAGAGACGGCCGCTCGCGGAGGGAGGATAGAAGACGCTGTTTTACTTTCTCAGATAGGTACTTAACCTTAATTGGTCGGATTTAAATCCCGCCTATAGGGTCAGGCTGCCGTATTTAAATTTTTTTGCCTATTTCTGAATAAACGTACGTATATCGTGCACAATTGATAGCATTATAATCAGAAGCAATCTGCTGCTAACATTATCAACAGCGTACATCGCAGAAAAAGAAGAAGAAAAATAGTATCCAAGCACAGAAAAATGATGACAAATGCAAGAAAAAAGAAAATTTTGTCGTCGGAGTTACAAGAATGCTTAAAACAATAGAAAAATACGCTGCAAAAGTAAAACTGAAGATAATAAATATAAAAAATTGAAACCACTTCGACCGGTCTCGATAATTGTCCATTAAACCTCGTACACCGAGATCTTGGCATAAATAACACGCAATATATTTCGCATATTACGCGACTGTTGCTTTGTTGACGTCTCTAAATCTTTCATAACGAAAGCTTTTTTCCTAATAACGTTGGTTTTCCTTTTTCCTCTGCGAATCGGTTACGAAATCTGGTTATTTTCCTCGATAAAATACTAACTGTTTGGAAAATTAGGAGGAAAACGAAAGATCAAATAATTTAAGTCCTTTCGAAGATAACTTACATAAACACTATGTATGGATATTCGTTAAAAAGCTAATCCAAGATAACTCATTTATACATAAAACGGCCGAGTAAACCAGCTATGTATTTCAGCAGGATAACCACTGAGGATGGCCTCTGTCCAAATAAAATGGCAATCCGTTTTACACAAAACGTTTTGAAGATATATTCATAATCTATCGATGTTTCTTCATAACACTTACGGCGAGCTCGATAATTCTTTTCAGATGTATGTATTCAAGAAGTTACAACTACATAACACGCTGCGAATCAACGGGCAGCTGGGTGACGGGATGCAATGCATCAGACTTCCTACGAAAATCTCATTTTGAGTCTTGAATATCGTATTATGCTCTTTGATAGTCTTATGATAAAAGAACCTCTATATCGCCCCGTCTTATTTAATCGAAATTAAAAATATTCCTTCGACGCCAACTATGGTGAAGGTGATCCTTCGGGACCTTGCCGCAGATGGACAACTCTCCAGTGCAGTTAAAAAATGGTAACATAATCTGCAGCCTTTAACCTTCTCCTCCTACTTGTACCGTCTCCCATTCCATCCCCTTCGGTGGCTGCCATGCGGGCCTCCGTCGCATAGGCGGGTGGCATGAGTACCGAACCACCAGAACGAGGCCACGCTGGCCACCTGTTGGACCGTGCCCCAAGAATCCTCATCCCAAGTCACAGAAGGAAAATGGGAGGCAGAAGGGGAGGATCAGAGGAGAGGCAAACAAGAAGACGGGAGCGGAGAAAACATCAACAACCCACCTTGCCTAGCCCACCTTCCTCGCGAAACATAATTTCTCCAGAGTAGCAGGAGGATTCCATGGAGACAAAAATAGCCAAGACGCCACAAATATTATTAGTTATCAAAATTTGTGTAAAAATAATCGTTTGGAAACTTGATCGTTAAACTGAATATCCTAAGAAGAATTATTAAGGGGAAATTTTAGGTCGGAGGGACTTAACGAGATTTTTCTATAATAAATTTAAGTATGTACTACGTATGGCGGAAGGAGAGATCACAAAGATAAACATGAACATCACTTGGTCGCGATTTACCCGTGCAAAGAATGATTACAAAAATGCTTAAGGTGCGACTTTTTTCTCCGTTAAAAATAATAGAATCATTCCGCTAAGCTTAGGAGATAAGTATTCACGGGTATTTCCGATTGAATAAATGCGTGTCCATAAATACAAACGGTAAAGGTGGCGGAATCACGGAATTTGTATAGTGGAGGTACTTGGATGTTCAACTGGGAAGAGAAAGTAGGGCACGCGTTTCGTATGCGGAATATTACGCAGATGCAAAGTTGGGGCACGAAGGGACTCCGAATTTCGGTCAGGGAACCATCCTCAAAGAACATTGATAATGTTCCTTGTTCATAAACATCATAGATATCTGACTCGGATAAGACAATCCTCTTTCAATAATAATTTAGCGATATCGCAATCTATGCCAGAGAAAAAAATTTCTATAAAAGATGAATGCTAAGAATTATGAACATGTGTATGATCGTAAAACTACGATGCTTTTAAAACATTTTTATTGGATTACTAAAATAACCGATTATACCTATTCTTTAAAAGATGAAAATTGTCCTGGAAAACCGATGATGGACGCTATGAGTTATTAATAGCTATAATATTCCAACGAAATCGATTGATTTTTTCAAGTTTAGGGGTCATATTTGAGAAAAACAAAATGCGCTATTGAAAGGGAATTACCCTTTCAATGAATTGAAACAAAACATTCACTGCATAGGAAAATATATCGAATATTTCATAAGCTCTAGCAGAGATAATTGCAGTATTTGGTTTACGCGAGAATGCCGAACAAATGAATCCACGGAAACTGCATCTGAAATTCAGAGGGAACAGAAGACACAAAAATTACTCATGTAAAATAGATAGTTTTTATTCGCATGGATAACCTTTTACCGTTAAAAACAACAAGGAGAATCCATAGAACCCCAAAGATAGCTCATAAACAGCGTAAATGCTATCACAATACTAAATTTAGACTCTTGCTTACTCTTGACTATTTAAAACTCAAAAGCCATATTACCATTTTCGCTAAATGTTTTTTTATTAATGCCCAAGTTGCTTTGGCCAAAACTACTAAGAAACTGAAATTATTAAGAGCATAAATATTCTTTATTTCGCATAAATAGCAATATAGTGTCACCTTTATTGCACTACTGTGACAATATACGTTTTATTTATGGAAAATTTCGTTTGGAGAACAGGTATATCCTGCTGAGATGCAAGTTTCATTGACTTTACTACAGGATTACACCATAAAATTTCGCGAATCGCCATGTTTGGCTTCAATGGTTATTGGTACGTGGCGTTCGCATCATCTCGGCTCTCCTTTTCATTACTGCCGAATTTGGCGGCGAAGGTGTTGAAAGGATATTGGAAAAAGAAAATGGGAAACACAGGCACCTTAAGAATCTCTACCGCGTAAGAAATAGCCGGAAAAATCTGTCCTAGCGGCCGGCCAAGAACTATATTACAGTTTGAAGAGGTTTCTTCGGAATCTATTGAGATCCTTACAGTTAACTGTATATATTTTATGCTATAAGATTAAAATGAAAAAGGAAAGCAGTCACTAAAAAGGGGTAGAAAATTGTTAATTGGCAAAGGAAAGGAAGATATAACCAAATGAATGCGGACGGGAATAGAATGGTACACATCAACTGATAAAGGAGCACCAGACGTGTATAAACCTCTGCCATTGTAACAAACATCGAATTCATGGCACGATCCTTCCAAGCTTTTTTTCCTCGTAAAAACGAGCAAGAATTGCGTCAGTGACGCGCAACAGCGTTTCCCGTTTATCGAGGTGAACTGCTAGCTGAACAAATATTGAACTAGATCCGAGAAGACTACGAGAGAACCCATTGCAACAGTTGACCAACCTTGGAAACCTTGGTACCGAGAGGCTGAAACAAAACACGGGATTTTAACACAATCCGAGAAGAGGAATGCGAGGAGCGTGCACGTAAGGAGAAAATACGATAGGAAGCATACATCTCTACCTTATAGACAGATAACCGTCTGCATCACGGCTCGGAACGAGAGCAAACGTGAACGCTACACTTTGTGGCTAGACGGTAGACCAAAACAAAAGACGCTTTTCACTCGTCGCGAGGGAAGCCGTAAGAACAAAGGGAATGGAATACGAGGGAAGCTAATGTAAGAAATTTAGCGAGGCGGGGCTAACAGCAGAGGGCGAGGCGATGCTCACGAGTAAACTAATAGGGGAGGGAGGGAGAGAGAGATACGAGTTGTAATTCTCAGGCGATAGGAAGTGAAGTGACTGCACGGAACCACGTGACACGGGAGAATGAAATGACACTCCCAGGGAGGTTAGGGAGGGGGGGAAGTGGACTGGGAGGAACACACCGCAAAACAAAGGCATAGAGAGCGAGAGCGAACGTTTGCATGGGAAATGTGCTCAGCGGGTACGGTTAGAGCTTGGGTCCAACCTCAACAACTCGAACCTCTACATCACGAATATCTACAACCCGGAAGAAATTAATTCCAACAGTTGGTATTTATCCACGCATCAACCTGAAGTTCCACGATCAGAACTCAAATATTTTGCCTCCCTTTTCCGGTTCGTGTTAAAGAGGTTCGGTCGAAAATTGAAAAATCGGCGATGTGGCTAGACTCAAAAGAGATGATAGAACGGAACGGGAGATTACGAGAGTGGAAGATGGAGTGGGAGAGAGATTGGGAGAGGGAGGGAGGAAGGGGTGGAAATGTGAGGAAGAGCGGAGTGGCGGGAGGAGTATAGCCGGTCGATGGAGAGAGACAGGGGTGGCAGGCAGAGAGAGAGAGAGAGAGACCCGTTATGTGCCTGCGCCGTTGTCGCCCCCCTCCATCTCTTCCGGGCATGGCACTCCACTTCTCCCTCTCTCACACACACGTACAAACACAAAGCCGCATGCTTTCGGCTCGCAAAATAAGTCGTAGTAGCGATACGTCTGGAACTAATGTTACGCCCCGACCTATCACCCGAAGACGACAAAAAAGGTGGGAATTCGAGCAATGGTCTCGGCCATTACCTCCTCAGTCGTCGGTACGTGACATATGAGGAAACTCTTTTAAAGCGAGCTTTGATCCGTGGCCGCGAAATGTTTCGAATTTTTTTCCCCCGCGGCCGTCTCGGCCTAGCCATCTCTCACTCGCTCGCGAGGAAAAAAAACGTCGACTCATCTGGTGCATATCCGTGATGTCGGCAGAGAGAGACGAGTATTGCACCTAACCTTGACATCGTTCCGCACGGCAAGTATTTGCGGCGAACGTATGCAGACACGTACGCGGAATCGGAGTAAAAATAAACAGCCGACGATCGGAGCTACGCAACAGTGGGCCGCGAGTCGGATACGGAAACGAGGGAAGAAAAAGAAAAACATCCGATCAAAGGAGTAACGCATTGACCGTAAGCGGTAACGAAACCAACACCGCGATAGGTTTTTCCCGAACCTTGCCTCTCAAATCGCCTCGAAATATTCCGTTCCCGCAGCTAAGCTACCTGGTCCCCACCCACCAACAACTCCCTCCCTCCCTTACGTCACCTGTTCCTCCCCCATTCCTCCGAAACGCTCGGATGTCCCGGATCACCAAAAAGAAAGACGTAAACTTTTTCTCATAGCCACACCCAACCGGAGGCACCCTGCTCCACCCCCTCCCCATACCTAAACCCGCAAACAAAACTTCATTACTCGCCCCTCTTCCTAGATCGGAGATTCCCCAACCCAACAGCCGGCAAACACCATCCACACGCCCCCGACCCAACAGGCGCCACCCCATCCCCCAAGAAATCAATAACCGGGCGAAAGGAGGGGGAAGGGAAGTAGGGAGGGGGAAGGGAAGTAGGGAGGGAGAGGGAGAGAACGGGTGTTTCCATGGGCAACGTAGGACGGGGAGAAGCACGTCTGCGCCTGGACCCGGAGATGAAAAGCCTGCGGAACTACGCGAGGATGAGGCCGCGAGCGTCGGGATAGGGCAGCCGCACCTCTGGCCGGTGAGGCGCGAGAATGCACGGCAATAGTGTGTGATAATCAATCCGTTTAGGGCGAAGGAGACCGCTGATGCTTATGGTGGGAGGCGCGCAGAGGCATAACGAGCGAACATCGGAGTCTGATGCGTTCGTTGGGGGAAATCGCACTCCCTCCGCAAGCGACGAATTCAAAGGAGGGCATGCGGGGAAGGCGAGTGACGTGGGGCGGGATAGGAGGGGAGGGAGGAAAGTGCGCGGTGGGGCCCGAAGGGTGAAAGGCGGGAATACGGGGGAGGAAGAAGAGACTGAGAAAAGGGAGGGAGAGAGGGGCGGGGAAAGACTAGGGTCACACGTGATGGCTGTGGAGGGACTAATTTACTGCGGCCGAAGCGTGGGACGTTCGTTGTATTTGGGTTTTCGCCCACCATAAACACGAGGAAAGCAAATCTCAAGTCAAACCTATTACGCTCCAGGAATGTTTATAGATGTAGAAGGGGCGGGATAAGGAGTTCAAGACTCATCGGCTACTTAAATTTCAATACTTGAAGACGAAGTAAAAATAAGGACACGCTCCAAGGCGTAATCACCAAAACGTACGATTGAAGCAACCAACGACTTTCTAAAATTATTACTTCAAAACACAACGCAAAACTTTCATACAATACACGAAGAGATTGACTAAATAGAAACGCGGCAGAATAAAAATTCAAATACAATAATAAAAGTAATCACAACAATGGATTTTTCACTACTATCCTAAAATGTGTCACCTCAACAAAATAAATAACCAAGAAAATAAAATCCGTGTGTAAATCCTCACTCATTAGGAAATGCTTTAAATGTTAGAAGCTTGACTGCACATACCAATTCCGGTGCCATGCACCGAATGAAAGTAAGAGCTACGATGTACTAGTGAAAATATTTACATCAGTGAAAACTAATGACCAAAAATACGGTTTCAAATGTTATTTCTTAGGGTGTGCACATATAAATTACTGATCAACTGCCTAAATCACTTTCAGAGACAAGTTATACTACAAATATAGGTATAAAATACAAAGAAAAGTTAAATATAGCTTCACTATATACCGAAGTTCGCGGTGAACCATCGGTTTGCGTGCCTCAAGCGAGTATATAATAAAGTCCGGTACTCACACAACCATTCCATAAGCTCCTTCTCCGATGTATGCAAGGTTAGTATAACGAGGTCCTACCTCGAAAACTTGACCCCTGACTATCTCAGCATTTGGATTACCACCCGCCGCACCTGCACCCTCAGCCGCCATTTTGACAACTATCTTCGAAACGTTTCGTTTGGCGAATGCCAAGGCAATCGAAGTGCGTTTGAGTTTACGTTACCCCCGCAGATGTCGTCCGTGTATACTGATTTAGTATCGCAACTGTTTTTGTGTCTGCTTAATTTAAAATCTTCTGGAATTGTTAATTGTGAGTGCTATTGATGTCTAACGCTTTGAAGATGATCTCCTTTTCTTATATCCGAAAAACTTAATATTATTTGATTCTTAATTCCGATTTTGTGTCGAAATGGTTTAATTTTCCAGTGTGGAGCATTCACTGCTTGGTTCTTAACATGAATTCTAGTACTCAATAGGCAAAAATATAGAGACGAGAATCACATATCTCTGCTATATTATGAAAACCCGCGCGCATCGTTATATTGATATTTGTGAAATCATTGAAGACTTGTGTAATTTAAGCAAATGTTTCTATAGTGCTTGAACAATTGTTTTGTGTTTACTGAATTGAAAATAATGATTGTGAAGCTTTCCGTATATAATCGCCTATGGGGTAATATCAGTAAATTTCAATCAGAGTAGTCGTTTACAATAATCAAGTATTTTGATGGAAGAGCAATATGCAATGATGATAATATTGAGTAGAAGTTCATATAAATCGAGTAAAACTTTTATTATTAACGTTCAAAAGTATTAATTTTAAGACACTGTTCATGAATAACGTATGCAATTGTAATATTTTCTTATTGAAAGTATATTTTTCTTCGCATCAGTTACAAATTTTATTTTCAAAATAGTATTTTTATCATCATTTATAATAACCGTAAATTTTTGCAGTGTCCCGGTAGACTTTGTCATTACAGTAAAAGTAGATTCATTTCAATTTAAGCTTCTTGTTCATTTAAACATCTTGCAAATTCCTAGTATTTTCATATTTTTATAGTACAGTAAAACATTTTATTATACCTAAAATATATTCTTCCTTACAAAAGTGGGTCGTTATTGAATATCAAATGTTACATTGATTTCTTCTTTATGAAATAGAAAAGACTTTAGTATAAGGATTATTTGAAAAATAACTGTACTTAATCGAATTTTTTCTGAGATTTTAGGAAAATAAATAATGTGCTATGGTTTATTTTCCTCCATAAAGTTTAAGCTTAACCTAATTGACAAATGTTTTAACTTTTTATATACCATACATTACTTTTTATATGTATCATTTAATGTTAACCCATTTATGCCCAGAACTGTTGCAGCTGGCAAAACTTATTCATACTGTATTAATGAGTTGTCTAACATCTCTAACACTAGAAAAATAAAAAAATTGAAATGCTACCGGCTTCAAAAAAGCCTGGGTTGGAAATGACCCCGTGGGTAAATGAGGGCACTTTTTCAACAACTTTTTTATAAAATTCGTATGTTTGTCGAACGAAAAAATCTTAAAAATACATAAGAGTAAATGGTTTGAATTATAAATGTAAATAGATAAAAAATAAATATTGATAAACTTTCAACTGAAAAATTAAATTTTATGGAATTGTTCAAAACACATGATGTAATGGAATATTACATTTTCCACAAGCTTTTACAGTTTTATTGTTGCAAAGAGCACATCTCCTTCGTGGTTGCCCAGTTAAAATTAGGTGCTGCCCTTCAAGATGGACGGGATGAGGAACAGTTGACTGTCTGCCTGGCCCAAGTATTGAAGTTGGCTGCTCATACATTTTTAGTAGTTGTAATTATATGTCTACAAAATGACAGGTTGTCCAATTTGTTTCCATATGCTTTAGCAAGTGTCCAAGCATTATTCATGGCAAAGTCAAAAATCCAAAAAAGTATTGGTACATACCATTTTTTACTTCATTTCAATTCTGTAATTAGACACATTATTATCTAACAAGTCTACACCACCCATATACTTGTATTCTTTTCCTATATTTGGCTGATTTATTTCAATTTTAGCCTTTTCCTTTACTGGATACCTCGTTTTTTTAATAGGATTTACGCCCAACTCAGTCAACAGCATGGTTCTGACATTATTATCCTTCCATTTTACTGCCACAATATTATTTTGCACATCTAATTAACTACAGTAATACCCTCTTATCCTTTTTTTTAATAATGGACGTTTCTTCTATTTTGCAACAGTTGGTTCGGTTTTCTCTTACGGTACCAGTCCCTCTGAATCCCTTTTCTCCTAATTTAAAAACCAAATTAGCACTTGTAAAAGAGTTGTCAAAAAACAGAGAAAATGCTATCCCTTGGTAGTTAGCTAACAAAGTTTCTGCAAAATTCATTACTACTGATTTGCCTAGACCAATTTTTGATGTATTCTACCCGTTCCTTATTTCGCCCTTGGTATATGTCAAAATCCAAACAATATCTGTTTGGCTCAGCTAAACACCATGCTTTGAACCCGAAGTGAATCGGTTTTCCTCTAATAAATTGCTTGTACCCATTACGGTCAATATATGGTATCATTGATTTGTCAACTGATACCTCACTTATTACTGGCGCAAAATTGGTCAATTTTTTATTTATCGTATTTATAACGCCTTAGTTTACCAAGTTTGTCTCCTTTCAGTAAATTGTTATTATCGGTGGTGAAGAAATCTAAAAATTTCTTCGAAATGATTTCGCCGCATGGATTGACAAACTAGTTCATTTCTGGAGCCTGGATTGTTCTCCCACAACATTCTTCTATGTGGTACAGAAATATATCCTCTGAGAAATAAAATCGTGATAAAAACGTACAATTCGTCCCTTCCTAATTGAAGGGCATAGTTTTTGGAAGAGGCATATATCACTGTCTATTTGACAATGTACCCCACCAAATCATCATTTATAAAAAGGGGGTCACTTTCACTTGACAATGTTAGTATGGGCAAAAAATTGCTTGAATTATTCTTTTCATTTATTTCTGTCTTTATCTCTTTGCCAGTCTGATTGCAATTCTTGCGATAATTTCTTCTTCTTCATTTTTGGTTTAGTATTGGTTGCTCTTCATTTTCGGTAAACTCTTCATGTATCAGTTCATTGAAATGAACCTCTGCGGCAGCAAAAAAGCTGGTTTCTGTTAAGTCTGTCTGGGTCGTTGCATTTTTCATCACCCGAGTTTTCATCTGTCAGTATATTGTCATCAGATGGCAGGGCAATAATAATATCCCCTGGCAATTCCTCCCCCCTTTGGATTTTTTCCATTTCTTCCAGAACCTCTGCGGCAGTCAATGGTTGACGCCTGTAATAAAAATCCAAAATAACCGTCATTTGCCAATGGGGTCGAAAACAACCCACCAAAAATCAACATCATAAAATTGCAGGAAAAACCTAAAATTGCATAACAATTGTTATGTATAAGTTCAGAGGGATGTGAAGTGTGCATAAATGTTGTTGCAATCACAAATTTACACTCACCACTCACTAAAAAAGTCTCAACTGATCACAATGAAGGTGCAGAGACAACTGAAAGAAATGTGATGAATAGTGGTTAAAACAGTCATGACTCATAAGCTTATGAGTCATAGCATTTCAGGAACCCCCGTGACTCTGCAGTTGCCTAGAAAAATTTTAATCCCAAGTGGGTTGAAAACGACCCCGTAGGGTATAAATGGGTTAATTTCCTTTTTCCTCCTGCAGTGAACGTAACCATTATTTATTTAGGGTGAAATAAGCTTACTTTTAATGAGAGTCAATTATCATAATGAGAGGAAATATTGGTCTAACAATCCTGAAAGCTGTGGTCTGCCTATGCAGCTGCCACCATTATTAGGGCAAAAATGCAGAATCATGACTAAAATATGAAGGAAACAAAATATGTGGGGGCTTCATTGCATTACAAAGTTGATCAACTAAATTTTCACATCAACTAAGTTTTCATCCCTATATATAACCTTGTACCGATTGATAATGAAATTGAGGTATCTATATATAAATATTAAAACATTAGTCAGATATGCTTTGCTTGAACTGGTTTATATAAAATATTTAGTAACACAAACCTAGGTGCATGGACTTTTTCTTCACCTATGGATTCTTCTATTTTAAAAAATCTTGGGTATTATTTTATAATTTACTATAATTATAATCAACTTGATTAATTAACATAATGTAGTCCTGAACAATAGATGGGATATCAAGGAGGAAAAACCTCAACCACTCATTAGTATTATCTTTACTACTATCATTGATAAAATATATACCATTTCAATCATTTGGGCAATTTATCTCTATTTTAACATGCAATCATAATCTGAACATTGCTGTTAAAGTTATAATAGATATACGTACCTTGTTAATTTTTGTGAATATAGTAATTTTTATAACACTTTTGAAGCGAAAATGATTTGTAAAAATTACTAAAATTATGATAAAGTTAATAACTGCTAACCTGTTTGTCATATTGGCCAACACTTTCAACCAAATTTCCCAATACTATTCGTCATAATCCACAATCATGATATTATGAAAATAAGCAACAATAACTTTGAAAACAGCAGAATTTTATTTTAGCAGTAATTCTATCGTTTTGACATAAAACAACATCAGGGACCAAAATGAGACAAAACAAATACAGATGAGTCAATAGCAAAAGAAAATGAGGAGGGGGTAAGCATGGGAATGAGGTTCTTTTGGTTACATTAGAAGAGAGAGAGCAAGTGGTCAAGGGTGAAATCAGAAGGAAAGGCTGGAATAAATTTTCAGGGATCAACTGGATATTTCTTTCTGAGTGAGAGATTTCCTAAACTGATGGGAATATTGGTCTGAATTTTTCGGGAAGAGGGAACCCTTGATTTTGTAATGCTTAAATCACCTAACAAGGTATTATAACAGCGAACTGGGAGTAAGGAAGAATTTTTCCTAAAATTAATTTGTTGTACCATATTTATCGAAATACCACCCACCCCTGAATAAGACCCACATCCCAATTTTTGGGAAGACAAATTAAAAAAAACAAATATCATTAAATTTTCAATTTAATGAGCCCAAATATAAGAAATAATATTATTACAAGCATCTTTTTGCATGATATATTCATCTCTCTGCAGTTTCCCATATTGTTGCGTTGTATAGGGAGACCCCAATTTATGCAAGGGTTACATTCTTGAAAAACGTTTCATAAATTGAGTCATAATATCCCATTAGCTTCCATTATATAATACAAGATATGTTCTCAAGGTAAAAAATCTTCCTTTATAAAGCACAGAACTTGTTTTTAAGAAATACGCTTAATATATAGATAATAAGGAACGTAATTATTCCACGCACATACATACATAGGTACATTACGTAGTGTTGTGTTCTATTTCGCGTAACTTGATGTCGTAGTAACTTGACTGACTATTCAATCAGTTTGAAATTATAAATGATTATATCGTAAATTATCACAATTATACTAAATGCATTTGTATTAATATACTCAACGACAAGTTTTATCGAAACTAGTGAGGCTGAATGTAAAGCACATAGTGCCAAGGTAACTGCAGCAGGCCGGGAGGCATGGTTCACGTGCATATAGTCAAGCAAGATTTTCTCTGATATGAAATCCTTGAATAAGACACGCACCCAGATGTTCTAAAGAAAAGTTTTGAAAAAAATCTGTGGGTGATACTTCTATAAATACTGCAATTTGAAAGGATGTGAGCAATGAGTAGAGAGAATCCATTTGCATAAGCAATGGATTTAATAATGCTTAACTCAATGGCAGAATTCCAATTACTAATCTATCAATAACGGAAAGAAAGGGGTACATCTCTAGTATGGTATGGTTAATTTACAAGGGTTTTCTGTTATTTCAAATTTATTGGAGCATCTAATGATTTGCAGGTCCAGAAAGTCTAGATGGCTGCATGTTTCAGTTATGAAGGTGAAGGAAATTTTGGGGAGGCAAGAGTTGAGGAATGTTAAAGTCCGTCTTATTGAGTCGTTCCACACAAAAATGTTGTCTACAGATGTATATCACAGGTCAATGCTTTTTGTTAGATTTCTGCTATTGAAGAGATTTCTGTCTAAAGAGTCTGTGAGGAGGGGAAGAGGTAGGAGCCCATTGCTAGATTATTGAAACAATTCTCTATTAAAAATAATTTTCTGAAGAAACTTTTAAGGTATCCATAATTCTTTAGTCATCCAGTAGGCTGCCCAATTTATGGTTTATATCAACTTCAGTAGAATTTGTGAGAGCATACCTCACATTGAGAACATATGTAATAAACAAACTAAAGCCTCCAATCTGTGAGGGTACAATGAAGGTGAGCTTATGCAAATAAAATATATCTTTAACTTTATAGCGTCAACATTTAGGAAAGCTATGCTTCAAAGTACAACAATAATCTTACGCATATACTAGAATGTTTTTGTATAAGTTCAACCCTTTCCTTTGTTGTAATTTAGAATATTATAAAACAGCCAACTTAGTAATAATTATTATTCATAACAAACATACATCAAATTCACAGAACTTTTACATAAAATCAGGCAATATTTAAACATTTTATAGTTTGTTAAAAATTTTGTTAAAATGTGCTAAAATCTTCAATTTGGAGATATACAAAAAGCTACCAGAAGTTCATTGCCTTTAGTGTGACTTCTAAGCCAATGGCTTCTTTGAGACCTCCTCTAAGAAATGGAGGTGTAAATTCTCGATAAGCAAGACAAACTCTTCGATCGATGATGTCTTCTCGCAAAACACTATGTTCCCAGTCATAGCGTGCAGGTCCATAAAGCACCAAAAGAGATCTTGCTGGCATTGGGACACGAACTATTGGCTGACCACTGTCTTTTTCATCTTTGATGAAACTATATGACTCAAAAGTATTAGAGCTGTATCCATTGGAACATGCTGCTGACGAGTCTGCACTTTTCACTTCATTAACAGAAGTCATGGAACTATTTAGATTTTTACTGGGTTCATCATCCACAACCTTGTTAATAACTTTCACTTTCAGGTCAGGCTTATTTTTTGCTTCTTTTCCATCAACTTCTATACATTCTTCACAGGGAGGCTTCCACACAACTTCACCTTTATTATTTAATACTTGTGGGTAGGTTTCTACATCAGCCATATTATACCTGCAGAATCATAAAATTATCAAGAAGAATGAATTTAGATATGAAATTTACAATAAATGTCATTTTATAGAATTGCTGTTCAATCATGCAAAAAAGTATTTAACTTTAAATGTATATCTTAAATTGAGAATTTATTTTGCATTGCCAGTCATTTATAAACAATCACTTTCTCTTGTTAATGAAAATTTCTCTCTCTCCAACATCCATAAAAAGTTTCATTAGAGAGACATTGTTCAGCAATAAGATGAGCTTGATAATTCTCTTTTGAATTCAGAGTAGTACAGACCAATATTTAGTTAAGCAAGAAGATATTGTTAGGCACATCTAGAATACCAATATACAGTGCTTGAAGTGAAAGAAAAAAGATATGGTATGGTCTGCAAAATTTTTGAATGCTGAAAATAAGTTCATGAAATTCATAAATTATAAAAACAAAAGAAAGGAGAGACAAATTTTTTGTGTTTGTGTACTTGAAGATTGATTCGACATATCATAGTGAAATACTGGCTATATATTTTAATAGCTGGAGTACCTGGCGATGCCTGGGACCCTTTTAAGCCAAGTGTATAAAATACTGAGAATATACTTCAATCATCGTTCAAGTTTTATCTATCAGCATTGCTTCAGAAGCTTAATGTTTTGCAATTGAAGGTGTTGCAAAGGACACCTTCCCCAGTAGAACTTTTTCTATTTTTTCTAAAATGTAATTTATTGAATACACATTTAAAAAACAATATTTTAATACATTTTATTCTGAAGTTTCTAAACATAAGAGATTATTCTGACATAAATAACAATTATCTTAACGATAGATGAAAAACAGCATTTATTGAATTAAGCATCCCTCCCAAATTTTTTTATCGCCATATAGCCTATGTTACTCACAGGGTAAAATTATATACCTATGCGAATTTCCGTGACGATATCTTCAAAGGTGTGAATTTGTATAGTGGACAAACAAACAAACAGAATTTCAGATTTAAGGAACTAGAATTGATGAAACAACAAAGTACCGAGATGATTGGAAGTCTACTAAAAGGTGGTGGGATGGTTTGACCTTCCTAAGAAGAACTGGTATGACATACCACCCCATCTCAAGCACTGTCAGTATACCTTGGCACTAATTTGAGATACATAATTATATTTAGCCTAAGAACAAGAATTAATGTTTTTATTCATGTCAATATTATATAAATAAAATTTGTAAAGAAATGTTCACTCATCAAATAGTGGATTAAACAAGTTGTTTAGTTAGCTGCATAAAGTTACAATAAAATTTCTTCAATTTTAAAGCTTGCTTAATAGCTGATTCCAAAAGGTTACAGTTCCCTTTACCAAGTATATTAAAGTTTTTTATTAGGCAAGGTAGTACAGCTATTGTGTATTGGCATAAGTTGGCAGAATTATCTCTTATGGCATATCGCTACATCTCTCTTTTCTGTTGGTTTTCCCTTTAACTCTTATCCTTCTCTAATCCCGCTCAGTTGCCAAATTTGCCATGATTATAGTGACTTTGTCATTTAAGTAAAATTAAGACAATCGTAGTTAATTTTAAACAAATTGATTATGGACATTTTAATTTTCTAAAAATTTTGGAAAATTATTTGAAGTTTGATAAATTAAAAATTTTGGAAGACTTAAGCATTTATTGATATTTAAACATACAACGTATCTTGGCTTCTACTGATCCAATAGGGATAAATGTTTTTGTTATGCCCCTTGAATGATCGTTTATAATGAATACATGAATGATAAATACAGTGAAATATCAGTATAACAAAGTTGTGCGGACAACCAAAATACACCCACTCCCCGATTAACGCTCTTAATTGGTGCCAGGAAAATCGAGCGCTAACTGAAACAATGCTATTCGTAACACGTACTTCCATAAGAAATGACGTTATAAGATTAAATTTGTTCCAGAGATTCTATTAATGGAAATGAAAATAGGTATTTTTATATAAATAATATACCCAAGTATTCTTTGTTAACCATATTACATAGCATAGAATAGGTAGTCATTTGCATTGCAATTATATTTAAAATTGAACAGTAAAACTTGAATATAAATGAAGAACAGAATGCATTTTACGGAACATATGTTGATCTCACTCTGAATAAATTGCACAGGAGCATTAAGGAATAGGAATTAGAGTAGAAGAAGATACTTGCGTCTACTTATATATACAGGGTGAGGCAATAGTCACTATACAGCCACAATTTTATTAACACTAAGAAAATTGGAACACAACAACATAATCATCATGACTGAAGATAGTGTTCAATTAAGAGAAGGCAACCAATAAGACAAAAACAAAATCGTATATTGAAACCTTACTATGTTTCGATAAAGAAATATCGATTTATAAAAGAATTATCACATGTGCTTGATAAATAAAGGGACATGGAATGAGACCAAATAAAGGAAGAATCCAAATATCTTGGTTATATTTTTAAAAACTGAACAATCAAAAAGGAAGCAATAAACAAAAACAAACAAATGTTGGCGCTCTCCAGCTTTTAGTTGCCATAAAACCACTAGTTTAACCTTGTGAGTTAAGTTTTTCCTCTTTTTCTCCTCTGACTGCCGGTTATCACTCATGGTCTTCTTATTTAAAGGGAAAATATAATTTAAACAAAGTTCACTCTATATTTTGACCTACAAAAACATCGACAAGTGAACACAGAACCATCAAGCAACTGCAAATACTGACGTCTTGTGTGTTGTAAATGCGCAGAGGTGCTACGCAGTGAACTTCGTAAATTACACCAGAAATTTTGAAGAGCATTAAGTCATCATTGTAATCATAGTAGGAAAAAGAACTCATAAAAATTTAGAACTAGTACAAGTATTGATATAAAGTGAAGATGCAACTACAACAACCCAACCCAAACCCATCTTAACAGATGGTTTTATTGGAATAAGAAGGAAAAGTTTTGCGACATACAAAGTGTTTATTTATATGAGAATATAATATATTATTGTAAGGTGTAGTTCCGTATTTGGAACGATGATTACAGATAACAAAATAATTATTATGAAAGAAACCATGAATTAGTGGGCGGTCACATTGGCTCCGATTTCGGCATAATCACCGTTTGGCCAGGTACGACCAGACCCGCTCAAAATTTCAACACAATGTGTATCAATGAAAGCGGTCACAGTGCATCCATTTCGTTCAGCCGAATACACCAGAATTCGGACGTGTTCAAATCGCTTTGATTTCTTAGGCTGATTCTTCTGAATTCTCAAAAGGGTACTGTTTGTATAACTGGGTGGAAGGTAAACAACGCGACGCTAGCACAGTCAATAGTGAGAAATGATACTACCACGGAGATAAGCAAGAAAGCAGGACTTCTAAGATAAGTAAGCGGACACACGTAACAATATTTATTTGAATGAAATAAAACAAATCCAACCAACTAAATACCAAACCAGAGGGTCCGAGGAGGTTTATTCCATAAATGAGAAATACTTAAAGGAAAATAATAACCAACCAACCAACCAGATGACGCCGGATCACAGTGAAACCAACTGTAAGGAAAAATATATTGTGGAAAAGTACTAGTGTTTCATTATGAATAACCAACTATGTAATTACCCAAACTAGCTGGCCAAGGAGGTTGTTATGCCATAGAAGTACAGTTTTTCGTCCCTTTCTCAACAGCGCTAGAGCATCACCTCGCAGCTCTTGACATGTGGTACGTATATTTGCAGGATGATTTTTTGGGTTTATTTGCATGTTTTACAATTGAGAATTAAATAGTAGTCTTGTGGTGTTTGAAAATGAAGGGCGAAGGAAGCAAATGCAAGGTTTTGCACAAACAAGCAAGAGAAATAGTATATAAAGGGTACCAGTACTTCAAAAATGAGTCAGCGCATGCAGACGAAGCAACACGTAAAGCTGGTTACAGTGTTGCCAACTGTCAAGAGCAAATGGCGAGCGTTTGTGGCATAGGAATTCATGTGTCATGCATTGTTTTCTGAGCATAAGCTTATGCAAGCTGGCGGTTTTGCAGCAATGTAACGTGTATTTCTCTCTCTGCGCAGTAATCTCAGCTCACCCGCCTCCGTTTGTGCTACCAACTATAGTTGGGTAATCGTCCAATACACTTGCCTGGACGGAGATTTCACCAAGCTTAAGTCATTGCAGCATTGCCAGATGCTAAAAACCAAACCCAGTAAAGATCAAAAAGTGTACATGCATTGTTTAAGGAATTTCTTTTTACAAACTTTGTTATGATGATTGTATTTTTTCATACCAGGATGAATTTTTATTGCACTAAAACGATATTTTCATTACAATATTTGGTAAAATGAAACATTTTTACATAATGTTACATACTAAATTGGCAGAGAATGGAAAATAATTTCGTTTTACTGAATATTTCGTTACTCTGGCATTCGTTACACCAACATTTTAATGTATATCATATCACTCAACCACCTTAAAAAATTTAATGATATTGTTCTTTCCTCCAAATTTTTTCTTTGGACATGAAAAGTTCAGTCTGCAGAAAACTTTTTCTCTAACTGATTTAGAGCAGTGCTTCTTAACCTTTTTTGTCTCATGCCCCCGCCTATTCTTCTAAAATCCCCATGCCCCCCTTCTGATCTTCTAAAACTCCCACACCTCCATTCTTACCCAGAAAATTTTCTTTTGTGTTTTTAAGGGTATTTATAAAAAAATTCCCTCCCTAAGGACTGCATAACCTTACAGAGCTATGGCGGCGGGAGATAATTCTCCTGGTAGGACCATCCAAGCCGGAAAGGTCTGAGGGGAAGAGTCAGACTAAGAAGCAGTCATGGGGGTTTTACATCCCCCTGTGCAAGGGCAGCAGCTTGCACAGTACCTCTGTAGGTGGTGATCATGTGAATCTGAACAGCTACAGATGGGTAATCACTCTGTGAAACTGCGATGAGGAAAGCAAGGGGAAACTACCTCATTATATATCCCATGATAGGCTGAAAAGCTGCAAATACCTCTATGGATCTCTCTGGGGTAAAATATTCTGGAGGTAAAATAGTCCCCCAATCGGATCTCCGAGTGGGGACTACCCTAGGGGATGCAGAGGAAATGTAACATTAATAGGAAAGCAAGTGGTGAGAAATTAAGAATAGGCACATGGAATCTTAGGACTATGAATTCAGGGGGTAAACTAGAGAACTTAAAAAGGGAAATGAGAAGGAATAATGTAGATATAGTAGGTCTTAGTGAAGTTCGGTGGGAAGGAGAAGGTGAGATAAATTCAGACGAATTTAAGATTATTTACTCGGGAGGAGAGGAAAGGGGAGTGGGGATTATAATGAGAAAAGAGATATCTAAAAGAATTAGCAAGGTAGTGACAGTTAATGATAGATTAATAGCCGTAAAACTTCAAATGGAGCCAGTGGAAATGCTTATAATTCAAGTGTATATGCCAACGACTAATGCTGGTGACGACGAAGTAGATGAAATGTATGAACAGATTATGGAGATATTGGAGGAGGAGGGAAAAGGAAGGGTCAACACCATAGTAATGGGAGACTGGAACAGTGTAGTCGGAGAGGGACAGGAAGATAACATAGTGGGAAAATATGGACTAGGGAAGAGAAATGAAAGAGGGGAGAAACTTGTGGAATTCTGCCATAGAAATAGATTGATTGTAACTAATACATGGTTTAAGCATCACCAGCGGAGACTTTACACATGGAGAAGCCCAGGAGACCAGAGACGATACCAGATAGATTACATACTAGTCAATGAAAGATTTAGAAATAGCATTAAAAATGTGAAAACATTACCAGGGGCAGATATCGATTCCGACCACAACCTTTTGGTGGCAAATACACAATGTAGACTGAAGAGCATTAAGAGAAACATAAGAGTTAACAAGAAATGGAACTTAGAGGAACTCCTTAAAAACAAGGAGGCCATCATGATAGAGCTGGAGGAAAGGTTGGGGGAGAGAGCTGAAGAAAATAGGAAGAATGTAGATGAGGAGTGGAGATACATCCATAGCAACATTAAAGATGTAATGGAAAAGAAGGTAGGAAAGGTAACGGGTGAAAGAATCAAAAAACCCTGGATCACAGCAGCCATGCTGCAAAAAATGGAAGAGCGGAGAAAGTGGAAGAACATAAACACTGAAGAAGGCCAAAGAAAGTACAAGGAGTTAAATAATGCTTTAAGAAGGGAAACATATAAAGCCAGAGAACAGTGGATAAATGAGAAATGCGAGGAGATTGTCGAATGTGAAAGAATTTGTAGAACAGACCTCATGTATAGCAAAGCAAGGGAACTATTCAAGAAAAAAGCAAGAAAGATAGGACGTAAAGGAATCATGAATAAAAGTGGTAAAATAGTATCGGAGCCAGACAATGTAAAGAATGTCTGGAAAGAATACATTGAGGTTCTGTATGACAAAGAAGGAAAGCCAAGAAATATTGAATTAAATGAAAAAGAGGATGTGGAAGAAGATCAGCTAGGACCAAGTATTCTCGAGTCTGAAGTTAAAAGAGCAATTGATGACATGAAAAGAAGGAAGGCTGTTGGGAGTGATGATATACCCGTGGACGTTCTTAAGGTTTTGGGGTCTAAAGCAGTTAAGCAACTCACAAAATTTTTTAACCAAGTATATGATACTGGCATATGGCCTGAAGATTTTATAGATGTTGTGATGGCACCACTGGAGAAAAAGAACAATGCAAAATGTTGCAAGGATTACAGAACTATTAGTTTAATTTCTCATACAGCTAAAGTTCTAACCAGAATAATAACCAAAAGAATTGAATGTAAAATAGAAAAGGAGCTGCAAGATAATCAGTTTGGTTTCAGAAGAGGAAGAGGTCTAGAGATGCTATAGGATGTATGAGGATGATGATAGAAAGAGCTCTAGAAGTCAATAAAGATATGTATTTTTGTTTTGTAGATTGGGAGAAAGCTTTTGACCGAGTGAAATGGGATAAAATGCTGGGTATTTTAAACAAAATTGGAAAGATAAAAGACTGCTTAAAAACCTTTACTTTGATCAAAAGATTAGAGTCAGAGTTGAAGGAGAAGAAACAGAAAGTACTTCAATAGGGAGGGGAGTGAGGCAGGGATGTCCTATTTCACCAGTGATATTTAATATTTATGCAGAAACAATAACAGAAGAAGTGTTGATGGAAAAGAAAGGATTTAAGATAGGAGGTGAAAGTATTACCACCATTAAATATGCAGATGATCAGGGATTAATAGCAGAAGACAAGAAAGAGCTTCAGAGGATGACAGACAGACTAGTGGAGGTTGGCCAACAATATGGAATGAAGATCAATGCTGAAAAAACGAAAGTCATGGTGGTTTCAAAGGAACATAAAGAATTAAATATAATGGTAAATGGACATGAATTGGAACAAGTATGTAGTTTCAAATATCTTGGCAGTATTTTAGCACAGGATGGAACTAGTACACAGGACATCAGAAGTAGGATTGCAATGGCAAAAGCAGCATTTAACGAGAAGAAGGAGCTTCTCACAAGCAAGAAAATAAATTTAGAAACAAGGAAGAAATTAGCAAAATGCTACATATGGAGCATAGCTCTTTATGGTGCAGAGACGTGGACGGTAAGGAGAAAGGAGGAAAAATATTTAGAAAGTTTTGAGATGTGGGTATGGAGGAGAATGATGAAAGTGAAATGGACAGAGAGGAAGAGAAATGAAGAAGTATTAGAAATGGTGGGAGAAAATAGGATGCTAATAAAAACAATCAGGAAAAGAAAAGCAAATTGGATAGGGCACATATTGAGAAGACAGTGTTTACAAAGGAAGATCTTAGAAGGAAAAATTAGTGGAAGAAGAGGAAGAGGGAGAAAAAGAATAGAAATATTAGATAATATAAAGCAGGGATATAATACTTATAGAGATATAAAAGAGGCTTCTAGGGAGAGAGAGAAATGGAGGCAGCGATTCAGTTAAAACCTGTCTCCGGACAGAAGCATGAATGATGAGTAAAAAAATTATTAGTAATACAGTAAACCCTCGATTTAACGGACCTTGGTTTGGCGGACTTTGGATTTAATGGACAAAATCGTGGCAAAGACAATAATGGACACATCCCCAAACAACGGACCAAGTCCATTGTTTGGCAAATCAGTCCCGAGATTATTCGCCGTTTACCCTCAAAATGGCTGTTCACAGTTATACACAACATGTTTTTTGCGCAGGCTGTGTCTCAATGTTCTCCAAGCACGTTCTTGCCGGGATTGACTTCAGAATCTCACCTTTTAGTGACGTCAAAATGATGGTTGAACGCGAGAGATCTAGAACAAGAATGCGAAGATGTGTTCTTGTTTCGCGTTTTTGACACAATCATGGCTTAAGGTGGGCCTGCAGCTGGCCTAAAGGTTAAAATTCTTGTAGTGACTACTGCAAAAATTGCGAATTACGATTGCCTTTTATCCATTAAACATTTACAGGAGAGAAAAACTCAAAAGTTCCCGATATTAGTTTCAATTTTGGCCACAACAGGGCTGTTTCAATGTCTCAAGATCGCAAGAACGTTCTTGGGGAACAAGGCCTATGAGAATGTTCCTGAACATTAAGACACAGCTAGACACAGCCGTAGTAGACACTTCCGTGGAAGGATAACTCCATCTTCAAAATAGTACGGCATGTAAGGGAAGCGATGTTTGGTTGTGGGCTTAGGCTGCGTTCACACTACCGGTAATGTGAGCAATGGGATTGCAAGCAAATACTGTGACTTTAGACTCTAGGGGATATAGGTAAATTATCCTGTTAAGTGCCCATTATAATTGGTCGAGCGAAGCGAGGTCTCTCCTGTTGAGTCCATTTGCATTTTGTCTGTTTGTGTGTTTGCCTCTTTGATTGTTCGACGATAACTGCCATCTCGGTTGTCTGATTTTTACCCAACTTCGAATGCCTATAGTTTTTTTAGAATACCACCCTTATAGTGACTGCGCAATTTGCATTAGCACATTGCGCTAATTTCCAAATCTTATCCAATCGAAACAAATTTGGTATACATACAGAGAACATCAAACAATGAAGAAAACATCAAATAAACATTTCTCTAAAATGTACAGAGGCGCGCAATGAGATTCCCCCACCAGCCTAAGTGGGCTGAGCGAGGCCGAAGATCCCGCGGATCCCCTAGTAACAATCCATTGCATACATGATATGATCCATATGATGGATGGTATTGAATGCCAGCCAGCTGATCATGGCTTTAGATGCTTATGAAGTCCACTGAGTTTTTTAAGAGTACCATTGGAGTTCTCCAAAATATTTATTCAATTCCAGTGTTTTGCGATGAATAAATGAAAAGAAATAGGTTATTTTATGGCAAAGTCAGTGAATCAATTCAGATATAATAATACCATACGAAATTCACGATATTTCAGTGTCAACCTATTTTCTTAAAATATCAAAAAAAAGTTTTATGAGTTAAAAGATGATGTGGTTGTTTTAAATTCAATTTTGTATCGTATAATCATGCAAATGCGGTATTTTATACATTAATTATCATCACCATCAGTAAAGGAGGTTTTCTCATGTAGGTACAAGTGTGTTTTTGGAATCGAAAAATACCATTCGCCATTTAATGGACATTCGGCTTTAACGACCCTTCCCCCTATTAGTCCATTAAATCAAGGATTTACTGTATTAACCAATTTTTATGACATAGGTTTCTGTCTGTTTACCTATGCACATGAGCGGAGTTGTTTATTTAGTGAATTCAAATGTTTCATTTTAGTTTCGAGAGACAACTCATTACAGCTGACAATCTAGCGTAATTTTTTTTGCAGTTGGCAATAAGTTGTAATAGCCTAATATAATCCATGTAGTTTATCATGCATTATTTCTACATATAATAAATCCATTTGTCAGCACTACATCTGTTATGGAGGTGGCAGAGCATTTGAATACATCAGTACAAGACTTATGTAATCAAAATAGTTAGAAAAGAAATGAAAAATATTCCAGCTGGGAAATTGGATTTCATTAGAAACATATGAGAGGTAGAAATTTGAGGCAAACTTATTTTGGGTCAAAATGCTTCGTATCCCCTAAAATCCTTATACACCCCCATAGGGGGGCCCACCCCAAAGGTTAAGAACCTTTGATATAGAGGGATATATTGAGTGAATGAAATGAGCAGAATTGTTGCAAGTTATTTTTGAAAAACCCCATTTCAATAACACTTGTAGCTCTCTTGATACAGATGTATGAACAGTAGTATGCACCTGCTGATAAACCAACTAGATAAGATGATATTATGTTCACCATGTGGCACCCAAACTTTTTGAAAACCAATTAACACATTTGTGGTACCCACCACTAAAAGTAAAAGAAATTTAAGAGAGAAGCATGCATCATCAATAGATTTCCATGCTTCCTAATTTAACTAATAAATGCTGAATATCATGGGTACTGCTAAATTCAATATTCTAGCTTTTATTATTTATTCATTAATATTCATCGTAGGTTAAATATTTACTTTACAAAAAATATAGTAATAACATTTTAACGCGACGGCAATGAGAGACATGCTGCCATCTATGGGTGACTATGAGACTTAACCCTAACCCCAAATTTTTTCTCGAACTCGCATTTAAGCCAAGGGATGTCTTTTTCATGATAGATTTTGATGAAAAACATTGGCTTATATTCGGGCAGATACGGTAACTGTTAAACAATCTTACTCTCAAAAGCAACTTCAAAGCCTTGAAAAATAATAATAAACCTAACCATTGGCAGATTTACGCCTCCTGGGGCTCCTGACGCTTAACATTTGGGGCCCCTGACGCTAATCAGTTGGGGGGCATTGCAATCTAAATATATAGTGAAACCACTCCTAATAGCTACCCTCTTATGTGACACCTGTTAACGATCGTTTTTATTTGGAATCATAGAAAGTTCCACTGATCTTTAAATTGATACATTTAATATTTCTGAGATTATATACACAGAAATTTTTTTGGGGCCCCTTACTTGTATGCCAAGAGCGACCCTCCTTAAATCTGCCACTGGGTGTGGGGGAGAGATTCAAGATATAAGGTAACTGAGTGGTAAGGAAATCTTGCCTTTTTTCCTCCATTTTCGCAGATCCACGTGGAATCCCAATCTTTCGCAGAACCCTAGGGCTCCGCATAACCCAAGTTGAGAAGCACTGCCATACGTCATGGGGTTCCATCCATACTTCATGGGGCCCCTGGCACATTCTATGTGCGACTAACCCTAAATCCAGCAATGAACCTACTTTCTCAGCCAATGAAAAGAGGCTTCATTGTTGGTGAACCTACAGACCAAAATTTGTTTGCATAGACTCACCAAGGAGAGAGTGAATAGGTGAGATGTTTGCACCGAGTTCTTTCTAAGTGAGATGGTCAAGAAGTGCCTGCTTTTTAGTTCCCCAGTCAAATATGCATATTATGAAGGAAGGAACAGAATTATCCGATGGGACATGCACCAAAGATTTTTCCCCAAGAAGGAGCCAACATTTGATATGTCATGGCCTTCGACACACTCCCCTATGGAAATTATTCCAACAATTTTTATAATACTTTAAAATGATAATCCTACGAAAATGCTATGCTTAATTTTTTCCCAATATAATTATGTGATAATATTATCAAATAATTGCAATTAAAAATGTACGTTTATTGGCTTTCAGGGACCTACATTAAATTATGACTTTTATTTCTTAAAATGTTAAATATGGGATAGAGGCGTAAGTGCGCCAATGCAGGGGGAATATGACATCTGTGTGCGCCATAAGTGCAATACTGTCTTCTAAGGTGGAATAGAGTACAGACCAGGGGTGGCCAAACTTACTTGCCCTCAGAGCCGCATATGATAATCTTCAGAAGTTCGAGATATGCATGATTCTGTACTCATAAATTTATGAACAGTAAAACATAGCCTGTATCAGAAGCAATTCAGATATAATGCAGGTTCCTTAGGCATCCCCAACACATCTCAAGTCACACTACATCACTGTATTCTATAGTGATAACTGTTGACACCACTGGATGGAAATGCAAAAGAGCTGCATACTAAGATAAAAGAGCTTCATGCGACTCGCAAGCCACGGTTTGGCTACCCCTGGTATAGCCTATTTTTGACAAGAAAAGTATAAAATGTATTCATATTTTCTACTTCATTCCATGGTATTTTATTACCGACTTAAATTTAAGCAATTACGCATTCTGTGTTTTAAGACAGTTATTAAAGCAATACACACAACTGTGAAGCAAAACTGAACAAGCTACATTATTATTATAGTTGCTAAAATAACTCAACTACAAGGGTGTAGTTCCTAATTTACATATGGTCTACTGGCATTATTACTTCATTTCTTTTTAAATCAAAGAACAATTCCTTTAACTATCAAATCCATTGCATAGTTTATATGCATCTGGGTGTTTCATGCTGAAAGACGTATTACTGTCACAAATGAAGAAACTGCTCTTACTGTTTATTATGCTTACATTTATAGAAGGCTTAAATATGGTATTGCTGCTTGGGGCCATGCTCATCATGCTATGCAACTTTTTAAGTTTCAAAAATCTGGTTAGAATTCTTGCAAAAGCTAAAGCCGAGATAGCTATAGAGAGGTATTAAAAAAAATTAAACTACTTACTCTTCCTAGTATTTATATATTTTATTGTATTTTGTTTATAAGGAAAAATGATAAATTATTCGATATTAAATGTAACATGGATGTTCATAGTTATAATACAAGAGGAAAAAAGGATCTAACTGAAACCTCAAACAACCTAACAATGTATAGTAACAGTTCTGTCTATATGGGACGTAAATTAATCAATAAGCACTCTCCTTCAATTAAAAACGAGACCAGAACACCAAATTCAAGAGAATGCTTAAAAACTTTCTTTTAGATGTTTTTACTCTTGTTGCCGAGTTTGTCGATTGCTAAATGTTGTGATGTGTAATGTATCCTTTGATGTTAATGACTTGTCCTATATTTGTAGGAAAAATCTCCAGAATGAATAAAAATTATTATACCATACAAACTAAAAATATTTTCGGATGTATTTTATTATATACCAACCTGTCATGTGTTCCAGAATAGCGATTGAGGGTAAGTACTGAGTCTCCTATGACATTAACGGTTACAACACGCTCACCCCATACCCAGCAATCATCCACATGAGGATCAATCGAGGCACCTCTCTCAGGGGTGTACTCTAAACTGCATTGCTCAATTGTCTGAAATCCTTCCAATAATGCAACATTTTGGAATCGTTGTTGGATGAATTGTGAGAATTTTGGAAAACCGGTGAAATCACCACGTTTTATTTTTCTCTTTTTAAAATTACACTTTGGGCCATAGTTCTGTAATGTACGATAATAAGTTTCAGAAGAACATAATTAGCATATGAGGGATATATGCGATATAATGCATTTTATTTCGTTTGTACCGATATAAATAAGTTTTTAATTCACAAAAGAGCAACTGACAACGATGTTATTGCATATAAATTACTCTTCCACCGTAAATGTATTTCAAGGGAGTATTACATAAGCCATAACTGATATTTTAAGGTAAACAATAAAGATCTGTTTATAAATCATAGACTACATATTGAATTTATAGATTACTGTGAAACCGAAATTACTCATTCTTATATAAATAAACATGTTATAAAATGTAGTTTTCGTGGTACCTGCTTCCTTCTGCCGCTCTGTGATAAGTCCCATGGCAGTTGATCAAGATCATGGATTAACTGCGATTGTTCTTCGAACGATAAAAAATTCAACTGCGAAATAAAATACGTATCAGAAGATATATCAATGAAACCTCAAGTCAGGACGAAGCTTTCACAAGACCACAAAAAAGCACCTGTATATAAATTCCAGGATAATCTATGGGTTCTCCATTATGATTGGGGTGTTGCGCCAAAATATTCATGTCCCATCCTTGCCAAGCTTTTTTGCATAGTGGGCAATATACATAGGACCCGCATTTCTGCTATTATAAATGATTAGCTACATAGTTTACTTACACATGCCGTACGATAAGTAATTCGGCATGAGACTTACCTCATTCAATTCGTAGTCACGTTTAGCAACACCAAATTCAGTTTCACACACCAAGCAAGTTCGTACACCTTTACACCCACAAGGTCTAGGCGTACTCATTACTGTTAATTTAGGAAAACTTCATTAAAATTTAAACAACACGGACACAACTTTCTTAAGCATGCTGACTAAAATATCGAAACGCTGCGATATATTTAAGATCCTTTCAACTGCACCGCATAATGACCTTGAGTGAATCTGAAGATTTAAATGAAATAATTCTTTATAGAACTTTTAAATAAAGCACTTTTCAAAACATATATATATAATTACATTCCTTTATTATAACATTGTATGGTCATTAGGTGCATTCTTAGTCCATGTGTGTTAAATTATTTATACAATAATAATATTTCAGTGTTGGTATGTCTGTATCAATACATCATAATCGTTGTCGAGTATGTATGATGTACTTCACTACATAGTGTTACATAGAGTATATAATTAAGAGTAAATTAATATAAACATGAAACATTCTACAGGGTGGGCACAAAGTCCCTTTCCACAAAATTACAGCCTATCTGTATGTTGCCCTGAATTTTCTGCACATAGTTGGATACGTTTACATGTTCTTTGAGACATTTCCTTCCACGTTGAATATCATTCAAGCAGTCTCTGATGGCAGTTTTTGGTCTTCAACATTCGTCAGACGCAATGCAACAACATGCATCCTGCAGCAAGATGGTGCACCGGCACATTATGCTTTTGCAGTTAGAGAATATTTCTATAGAACATTTAGAGGACGAGGATCTGATATGATGTGGCCACCTCGAAGTCCAGACTTGACAACATGCGATAATTCGCTGTGTGGGATTTTGAAGGAGAAAATTCCTCGACTGCGTCTGACAAATGTTGAAGACCTAAAAACAGCCATCTGAAACTGCTTTAATGATATTCAACGTGGAAGGAAATGTCTCAAAGAACATGGAAACGAATCAAACTACGTGCAGAGAATTCAGGGCAACATACATATGCTGTAATTTTTGTGGAAAGGGACTTTTTGCCTACCCTGTACGCTAGCTTCCAGTTTATGTGAAAATGTCTTAGCCATGTAACTCTTAAGTCGTTCTTAATTAATTATTAACCTCTCACATTGAGTGAATGTTTTCTGTTCTCTGGGTCAACTAATTTCCCTTAAATCAACAATTAATATAAGTTTTGAAATATGAGAATAGAAATTTTATTTCATTCTGCATATGGAGATCAAAGAATTTTTAGTATAAATTTGCGTACTTATAACTATCACAAAAATGAATTCCTTAATTCAGTTTAGAGATAATACATACCTATATTAATTGGGCAGACATTCAATCGGCATTTTAAACGTGAAACGAATGAAATACTCCATTTCTGGTACCTAGTACATCAGTGCAGCCGGCTAAATAGAGTAGGTATCCTTCGAGCTACCAAAGATATCTCAAATTCATTCAGTTCTTCAGTAAAATATAGGCAAGTTGAGTTTCAGAAAATCTCTGCATTAAGTGAACATTTCCAGAAAAAGGCAGCAAGGCAAAAAGTAATGCACGGTTGCATTAGCACTGCCAAGGGAAAAAAACAAAAACACATTGGTGCCGTCACTGATGCCCCACCGTGACGTACGAGGCAGATTCCCGGAACGTTTTCATTCCCGGAACGTTTTTCTTCCAAGGAAAAAATAAAAACACGATCCTCACGAGTCAAGACCGTAGAAGTCTGGACTTCGCTGTAGCGAGTAGAAGTGTGTTGCTGAGCTTTCGTGAGGGACGCTGACCATGACTGGAATAAGAACCAGTGTCGCTTTAATTATTGGAATTTACGGATTTTCAATTGCTGGTAAGTGCTTATACAAAATAGATATGTCGTGTTCTAAAAACACGACTCCGAAACACATAACATAAATAAGTTTCAGAAAATCCTCGATTAATTTTCATTAGTTTATTTAAGCCTAACTAAATCAGTATTAATTTCTGACGGGCTATTGGATTTTAAAATGTAATGATTCAATTTTATGAGCCATCTTTAAACTCTATGTTTCACGCTGATGTTTATCTCATATTTCATCTACATTTTAACTGGAAGATTTTTTCCTATTGCAAATTTTAAACGTGTTGCGATTTATTATACGTTATTCTAAATTCTTATAGGATTGAATTCACCTCAAAGTCTGTTTCTTTACAAATTTCTGCTTTGTGCAATCAAATTAAATTTTTCATTCCTATTTGTTTGTCATTGGACTAGATGATGAAATAGCCATTGACAATTACTGACCCATTCCAATGCTACTTAGCATATGTTTTTTACCAGGTGTAACGGTATTCGTGAATTCATTTTCAAATTGGTGTTAAATATCATAGAAGAAAGTAATTTGTTTTTCACGAGAGAACGATTTACTTTATCTCATAGAATTGTTGGCATTTTATTCCATTCGATGAGGAGTGCTTTGTTTCAAGTGCGCAATTTTTCAAGAAAATATATGTATTTACTAAATCAGATGAGTAGATCAGCTAGTTTAACTTCGGGATTAAAGATGAAAATCAATCTAACAAGAGGTTAGGTTCAACTAAAAATGGACACAATATTAACAATTCGATACTGTAAATTACAAAAAAGTTTCTTATTTACATTGTTTTCTGCTGTCGTAATTTCCATTCCTTACGTACTCTAGATACCGAAATTAAAAGATGAATTCGCCCGGAAGAACAAAAATATAAATCAATGCTCTAGATATTATTACATTTATTGAGGAAGTTTCTTTTAAATCGTAAATTCCATAAAACAATATTTGTTGTGGCTGATGTTTATCCTTTAAGACTTGATTATTAATAATATACATCCAGTTCATCGCAAAGATAAAGGAATGTTTCGCTCTTTCTCTCTCTCTCTCTCTCTAATTGTATATGGCTGTGCGTATAACATCGATTTCAGTTTCAAAAATATAATATCGAGCTCACCTTGTGGCTGGAATCCAATGACTATGGAGATAACTTCAAAAGCTGGAATACGGTTGGGAAAACATAATGAAAGATAGAATCAACGATCAGTGGACCGTCACAGAGGATGGCTGTTTTGTAGATGAATTGCCCATATGTTTTTTCCAATGCTTTGATGATTGTTGGATATATCTTCACGATTATCCTAGCAGTTGTCGGCCATCCTAAAAATTAATCAAAACAATAGCTTTATGTTCATCGCCGAGCTTCTTTACTCTTTACAGATTTGTGCTCGAACGAATGTTGTTGTTTAATGCAGATACCGAGCTATATTTTAAATTTAATGAAAATTATTGGAGTCATTACTGGGGTCTTTACAAGTATTCCTCTATGGCCAAAGGAATTTTAGGCACAGCATGTATTCTCATCACGCACTGTCGGGAAGTTGACTCGCGGCAGTGACCCATAAACACTTTTTCGAAGGCAAGATTACATTTCGTTGGACGGGTCGCCGAGACATGCAATTTAAAATCATAAAAAAACCAAGGTACTATGGGGCTCAGAATCTCGGCGAATAAGGTAACTTAAAATAGCAAACTAGAAAAAGTTATGCCCAGTATCTACTCTCTTTGCTTGTCTGCATGTCACGCCGTGTTTCACTTTTTTCTTAGCTTATCATTGGAAGCATTTGATGGTTTTTATCCATCAAGTACGTTTTATATCTCAGCTTGTCGACTGCGTGGTCTGATATTCCAATCACAGCAGACTGCGTGCGGCTAGCAAATTTTTAAATTTTCTATAAGGCGTGTTGGACCTTCGTTATTTCCCCCATGGTCAGCCTTAAAACTGGCGTTGAAAGTATTTCCCGTCAAAAAGGAATAAATTTTAACGAAACTATAGAAAGTATCGTCATTCAATAAGATTTATCCTTAGTGTCGTATACAAAACAAAATTATGCATTAGCTTTATTTTCGACCTAGATTATTTTTCTTACCGCTGCCGAATCTGCGTGCCGCTTAACCTTTACGGTGGTTGGAGCGAATGACCTTGGAAAAGGGTTGAAGGACATCTGCTTATGGCTGGAAATTCCATTCTTTTCCTCGTAAGCAATCAACTGTATTCTGTTCGTGGTCAACCAGAAAATACTGATTCGCACAAAAAAGCACAAAATGAATTAAACAAATTAATACAGTAACATAAGGTTTGAATAGATGAAATTTATTATACTAATGCACGTATTTACCTGAGAATGTTTTTGAATATATATATATATATATATATATATATATATATATATATATATATATATATATATATATATATATAAAGTGGTACCCAGAGAATTCTGTCGCCTTAGGGAAAAATGTTATTGAAGAGCGGTCATTGGTATTTTTAAATGGAAGTAATTTTAACTTTTATTTATTTAATAATTCACTATTATCTCTACGTTAGTCTACATAAAAAAATCAACGATAAAACATGAACATAAAACTCATCTTTATTCAGATATTCATCAAAAACTTTATTACTCAGTACTAAAATTAATATCATTTTAAATTAAATAAAGAAAAGATAGATAAAGTTAAAATTTAAAATAATTCTGTAAAACAGTCTGCCTGCCTTTTTTGAGTTTTTCTTTATAATTTCCTTTTCTAAGATTTTTCCAACTATTATTTTCCTCTGTCTCATCGCAACCAATTCCACATTTTACAAAGCATTATTTAATTGTAGTTTCCGAAACCGAATCCCACGATTCGGTGACGTATTTTAAAGTGCAATTTTTTCATACGTTCTTGAACATTTTCTGCCGAGTCCATTTTTTCAATAAGTGTTGTTAAAATCCCTCGTCTATAAAATAATTTAAACGTTTGAATTATTTCTTGGTCTAGGGCAGCGGTTCCCAACCTTTTTCGCTTCGCAAACCTCATGAGCTAACCTACGTCACGAACCCCTTGGATTAACCTTTTATCTTTGCGAACCCCTTGACTTGTAACAGATATAGCGGCGAGTAAATTTTGTTCAAAAATCTTTTTGAATGCCTTTAATTCATGAAAAATAAAGTTAATATAGCATATAGTATATAAACGTTTACAATAAAATCAGAATCTCTGACATTGTCATCAGTTTCTAGTTAGTACCCTGTAAGTTTCAAATATAATTATTGAAGCATAAGAAAAAATTGAAAATTAAACCATGCAACTAATTTGAAAGAAACTAAAATATTGGTAATTACTGTAGAACCAACAAAAATTAAAAGATGTCATTACCAAATTTTTCTCGTGAACCCCTCATATTTATTTTCCGAACCCCTAGGGGTACGCGAACCATCAGTTGGGAAACGCGGGTATAAGGGCTGTAATTTATTGGATGTGTTGGAAGGTAAAAATAATAATAAGCTTACGTTAGACAACCTTAACCCTCTCAGATGGCATGTAGCATTATCTAACAACAATAGAACCTTTCTATTTTCTTTTTTCTTTCTTTCATTGAAACTTTCAAGCCACTCGATAAAAATCTTAGTCGTCATCCATGCCTTTTTATTGGCGTGCCAATGAACACCCATAGCTGCCATATTCATGTTTTTAAAACATCGTGGTCTTATGGCAGTATTTATTACTGAAGATTTTTCTGTGAGACCTAAAGCATTTGTATACAGCAAAATTGTAAGCCTTTGTTTCACTTTCTTAAATCAAAAACACTGAGGACCTTTCACTTCCAATGATTTGTTCGGTAAAGCACAATAGAAAAGTCCCGTTTCATCAACACTATAAATGTCTCTCGGTTCATATTTATCAATTAACGATGGTAAACGTGAAATCCACTCCACCACATCTGTATCATTCACTATTCCACTTTCGCCAGTCACCGATTTTAAAACGATGTTGTTACGGCTGTGCCATTTTTCTAGCCATCCAAAATTTTGTCACCTAACAAGTTGGTCGAGTTAGACATTGATCGGGTAAGCGGGTGGTCGGGACAGAGGATGTTAGCGTTGGAGAGTGGTCGGGTTGGAAAGTGGTCAGGTCAGAGGGTGGCCTCTGAGGGAAGAAAATTGTAATAGAAAGCATGTATCTTAAAACCCTTCCCCTAAATAGTGGTTACCTCAAGAGGTGGTCGTCTTAAGCCGGCTCCACACATTCGTTATTCGCCGAGTGCCGAACATTTGTGATCACTTGCCGAGTGACGAGTAAATATTTTCCTCGCTACTTGCAGCTGCCTCCACATTAATCGTCCATCGCCGAATCTCGAATATTCGCATTGACTTTCGGGAAAAGGTGTAAATGTTCGTAGTACTGAATTTTGCTGATGGATTGAACGGTGAAGATACTGTTGTCGCTGCAACTGCCGCTTTTGTTGTCATGAGCTGCGCCTACTTGAAAATGAAGATGGAAAATAAGAAACCGCGGAAAAGAAGATGGTGGATGTAATTGTACGACATACGATACACTTTACGACTAACTGACGGCTGGAGGAACTGAGTACTGGTTCGGAAGGCGCAATGCTGACAGATCCGCATGATATTTCCTGCAAATAGGGAAAAATCCCACGATCTGGCATAAATGCAGAGAGACATTCGTAAATCTGCGAATAACAAATGTGTGGAGGGGTTAAAAACATCGCTGATTGCTGAATATTCGTCCCTTTGACTCGTGCTCTTTAACCGAATATTCGTGGCTCGGCAATCGGAGAATAACGAATGCGTGGAGCCGGCTTTAGAGTGGTGGTCCGCCTCTGAAGGTTTCACTTTACACATGGGCATCCGCTTGGGGGGGGGGGGCAAGGGAAGTAGACGCCCTCCTCTGGATCAGGCCTGTGCCAAGAGAAAACAACCGAATGTGGGAGCTTGCTTATCCCCTTACGCCTCCCCCTGGAAAAGTTCCAGTGGATGCTCATGACTGTATATATATATAAATGCCACTCTGTAATTCTATAGATTCGAGGATGCGGAGAACCAAAAAATCAGTAAAAAACCTCATTTATAGACTTAGTTTTTCTAGTTGTAAAAAAACTGCATTGCTCTGCCCTACAACATATATAGATGGGAGTTAAAATTCACTTCTAACATTGGTCAGCAAACATTTTCAATCTATACTTCACTTAATGCTTCGACGAAGCTTTAAGTAGGTGTTCCTAAAGTAACTATAATTTAACCCGCCAGTATGACTGGAACAAAAATTGTGTTATTATCTAATTTTATGAACCTAATCTTATTATTAGATTCGATTTTAAATGTTGTAATAACTCATCTTATTTTTCCGATTGAAAAAATACTTCAATAGCTAGCCATACTCGAACGGACTTTTTGACGGATTTGGTTCGCGGATCTGGTCCTTCGGACCAGATTCAATGGACCTGGTCCGATGGATCAAATCTCTCGATGCCCACTAACGTTACATAAAATATCCGTGGTCCGCTGAGGATTGAGTCCGTCATCGGGCCAGGTCTCATAGTTAGTGGGTGAAAATCCGCCGGTTTTCGACGGGCCTGGTGATAACGGACCAGGTCCGCTGAACATTTAGATTGCTTAAAATCACCAGCAGACGTTTTGGCGGACCCACTGTTTCTGAAACGTTTCTAAAGTGTGTTGTCATGTGTAAAGGAAAAATTGCAATTGTCGCTGCTGGGATTTATGTATATTATCATCCAGTGTTATGTAAACGAAAAAAAAAAACGTTCGAAATGAGCGAAAAACTGGATCGCTAAGAGAGACGTTTTTGGCCATATTATTATTATTATTAAATTATAATGAAATTTTTATTGTTCTTCTAATAATAATGCGTTATATATATATGCATTTTATTATTATCAAATTATAATTACATTCGTATTGATCTACTATAAATAATCATTAATGCGATATTTTCGAAATAGTTCACATTGAAAATTGATTTGAAAACTATTTTAGATGATAATATTAGTTTATATCGCTTCTTTCATAAACGTAATTTAATTCTTTGGCCATGTTCACTTGGCTTATTTTGTACTTTGGATGAAATCTTTTCTAATTATAGACCTTTAAGATATGACGAAAATGATATAACTCCAGAAGAATGGGAGAAAAGACTAGCTCGTAAAAGGAATGATTACAAAATAAAGAAATTAAACGAAACAGCAGACGACAGAGAAAGCTAAGAATGAAACAAATAACAAATATTCAACAGTTTCACTGTTGCTAGCATATAAAGCTGAATTACCCTGAAATAGCAATAAATTTTTAATGATTTTACGCAATATGAATGGATAAATCGATATTTTCATTGATGAAACAAAAGATATTTAAATTCTAAAGGTTTCGAGACAAGATGAATTATGTTTCACGAGGAATCTTTGAGTCACAGTCCGGTCGTTGGTGGGGAGAGAGGGACTAGTCTGGCGGACCTGGTCCTACAATTCCATCCCTTTTCATGATTTTCCCTTAACTAAAGGATTTGGTCCGCGGACCATATCCGTCAAAAAATCCGCTCGTGTATGGCTAGCTAATGAGAACAAAGTGTAGTTTATTGCCATTGCCTAACCTCTTGGTTAGAGTCCCGGAATAATTTTTTTTAAATATAAGGTTTCCGTGGTTTCAACAAGTTTGGGAAGCTCTTGACTTCCACCAATGCATGTTTATTGGATTTTTGTTCTCCGTTCTCCATCTTCCTGGCGCTTTTCCAGCACAAGACACTCCGGCAGCTTGTCCAGAAATCGTGAGCCGATCGGCATGGGGGGCGCGACCCTCAAGCTCCATCACCTACATGCCGTTTCCCGTCAGTATAGCAGTCATCATACACACGGCGACTCCTCAGTGCAACACGTCTGAACAGTGCACGGCACGCGTGCGCAACACTCAACAGTTCCAAGTGTCCGAGAGGAACTTTGACGATATCGCATATTCGTAAGTCATTTTCTTCTTCGTTCCAGCTCCTTTGATGGGGCACGTCTCAACCATGAGGAATTGCACGATTTTTCCATAAATTGTTGAGCAATGTATTGTGTGGAGATTTTCTTCAAACTCGCTCCCCCTAAACTTGTATTTTAGTGCCTTTTGCAACGCCGACTTATAGGATTTATTTCGTGCTTGATGGATTAATTATAGCTTTATATATATAAACGAGTAAATTAATTAAGTAATGAAACCTATGGATAAACCCTCGCCGTCCAAGAGAGATAGGTACTGGGAAAATCCCCGCAAAATCTCATATCCACTAGTGGCGCATAAAGCAATGTGGAAACTGGAGTGCGGTTTCCGAGAGGCCGAGCCGTCACTTCCTTCAATTTTATCGAAAAAAACTACATTAAAACTATATACATATACAGAATAACACGAACGAATGAAAGTTTAAAAATTTGAAGGATTACAATACATGATGACGAAGATTTAAGCCAATTCGTAATTTTAGTTCACATTAAGATTAACATAAATAAAAGTACATTACTGTTGCACAACGTGCGGGTTACGTCCTTGGAAAATGGCATGGGAACATACTGCATTGCGAAAATTTTAAATCTCACGGAAAAATTACTTGTTTGTTCAGGTACGAACTTTCCAAATCATTATAAAAAGCTGCTTCTTACATATATTGGATACTAGCTGAAATTACCCAGCGTTGCTCGGGGTTTTTAGTGAAAACAAAAAATATTGAGGAAGATTTGAGAATAAAACCAAGTAATGAAGCCAGGTTAGTTTTTATTGTAGTGCTTAATGATATGCAATATTTCTTGTCTTCCCATATTTCGGCTAAATAAATAAAAATTTCCTGCCTTCTTTATCGATAAAATTGGCGACTGTATTTTTATCAAATAATCATAATAAACAGTCGATGGAATCACTTTTAAAATATCGTTATTTCACTCAAATTAAGTTCCAGTGAAATAAACTGCATGATATAATGTGGTCATGTCTCTCAAAACATTTAATCTTATTAGACAGGAATTGGTTCTAGGAATGCAACCGGTGGAAACACGTTTGAAGATATTACCAAATTTAGCTTAACCATACGTTATCCCATTCACAGGCTGATTTTGGGACTCTAATTGGTCACGTGAATATTTTAAAGTCAAACCTACGAAACAAAATGAGCTCTCGGACTTTGAAATACATTTAGGCGATAAAAAGTATATTAGTACGACATTGAAAGTGTTGATTTAATGTAATAAGTTCAATTGCCTTAATTGATCCATACAAATATTCAGTTGAAGGGAAATCAAAATGTTCAGAGAGATGTTCAAGGGAAGAATAGTTAACGATTATAAATTTTGGTCTGAATTAAAGAGTTGTTATATAAGCTTTCTTATTGTACCTTCTGAGATATTTTCCACTTCATTAATTTTCAATGTTAATGAAAAATAAATTTCGCTGTCTATAAAGTATAGAGAATATGCAGAATACATAAAACATTTTTAGAGAACGAAAGAGCTTAAAATTTTACATTAAAACTTCCTTCAACCTACCTTACGAAACAATTAGCCAGATTATAGTTTTTTGGTGATTGCCCTTCTTTGAATAACCTTAGTGTTTCTTTCTTCCTTACTTTAATTTATATTAGGTATATATTATTTCTTTTAGTTAATATTAGGTATTGTTTATAACGGTTGTTATAAATCCAACAATACGCTGATTCCCGTGTTATTTAAATGGGAAAAATTAAAAAAAAGAATAAAATTTTTAAAATAAAAAAGGTACTTCAAATCGCTTTAAAACCCTCCCATTTTGCCTAACCTTTTATTGCAGTTAAAATGGCACCTTTATCTTGCTTCTACGTTCTGTAGTTTTTTCGTTATAAAGGCACAAACAAACAAACAAAATTTTCAGAATATTTATGGTAGTGATAGGATATATCATACAAAACCTAAGGTACTTCTAGAAGAGCTACAGAGCTGAAATTTGGAAAAAAGATAGGTCTGGAAAAATCCGAAATTCCCGAAAACGTTAGTATATTTAATGGGTATTTTTGACCCCAAAGTCCAATTTTAAACACCCATAAGAAAAACATTGAAAACGGTGCAGGGCTATATAAAAATGATTTTTTAAATTATTTAAAATTGAGATACAAAGTCGGGACATACTGTACTATGGATGAAAGAATGAAGTTTATTTTTCTTGAAGGAAAAATTCAAATCCATGTTGAATTTGCGTAAAAATTTGATTTTAATCTTAAAATTATGAAAAGTTCTTCGTTTTTCAACAATGAAAAATATTAACTACCGTAGTAACGACTCCAATGCCTTTCAATGGGAATTCATTTTCCATACTTCAAGAACATTGATTTAATGCTTTTAATGGGAATCAATGTACTATATTACGTAATGTCATTAATGTCAACCAAGTAGGAAGGCCCGACGAGAGCAGGGGGGGGGGGGGGGGGCGGTGAAGGCGGTCTACAGTACCAGGGTCCGCAATTCGTCAAGGGGCGCGGCTGAGTATACCGGTATGTTGTATACTTGTATTGTTGACAAAGTGGATGTGCGGGGAAAGACGTTAACAAAAATTAGATTGGCCAGAAATAGAGATTTCAGTGGTTTCCTAGTACTCCTGGTGTTAACATCCATTTATCACGTTCATTCATACTGTGTAAATATGTACTATGTATTCAGTATTTTAGTGCAACCAGCATAAATTATATGGACTTATATTTTAAAGACGTTTAATTTGGATTAACAATAAAGGTAAGTAGGTAATCGCTAGCTATTTATTTATACTAGTGGTACCCGCAAAAGCTTTTGCGAGGTCAGTCATAAATCTGCATGTTTAAAAGTAATAATAGCCAATTTCTCCTTCTAAAATTAGAAACAGATATTTTGAATGTCATGTTTGTTTTTATAATTTATGTGAAATTTGAATTGTCTCTCTCATACGAAAAAGGTCACATTCCAGTATTGAAATAAAGAAAGAAGATTTTTTCTTTTGGAAATTGGTTAAAAATGCCCACAGCCCACACGCAGTTTACTGAATAATAATAATCTTTAATTATTAACTTTGCAATCTATTAACTTTGACATTACTACAACTATAATTTCGATACTTCATAAACAGCGCGAAGTGGGTAACGCAATTATTTTGTCTATTTGAAGGCTTAATAGACGCTAATTCAATCGGAGGCAACAATGCGGGTCGCCTTGGCAACACCCGGAAAGAGTGCAAAAAGCCATAAAATGCGTGTTTATGAGAAGCTATTCCATGTAACATCAAAATATTGCAAGAATCAGATATTCTATAGTTTTAGCTGTCGAATAAAGCAAAAACGGAGAAATTCGCTCCATATTTACGATTTTAATGAATGAAAGAAATAAATCTTGCGCCTTGAAAAATCAAAACTCCTGTGTAAACATATGGAAAAATATAATCGTCTCCCGGAGTCAAATCCGGGACATTTCCGTAAACAAAAATAGTTTTCCCGGGGTCTCCTAGTTGGCAGAAACAAAATGGCATTTGCAGCATTTCTCTATGATAACTGTTCAAGAGATAAAGAGACGGACGGACAGGCTGACAGACAGACGGACGTAGAGACGGACAGACATTGATTAATTATGTATAAAGAACCTTAGTTATGTTTACTTAAGCAATAATATTTTACTCATAAGTTAAATACCGTATTTATTCGTGTACTCGTTATATTTGTTTCATTTTTGTTATATTCTTTAAATTGTTTTGCTATTTAAGATTAACACGTTATTTTTTCATTAAATATAGACAATTTTTTTCAGAAATGACGTGTTGCTTTTTAACCCTCATATCTGCATGCGGCCACACACGCACACACAAGCAAACACACACACACACACACAAGGGGGACCGTCATACACTTTGCACCAGGGCCCGCGTTAGCTCTCGACGCCCCTGCAAGTAGATAAACATACGGTGAAATCTTAATCCAAACACATAAACTATTCCATTTATATCTATATTATTATTATTTTTAGTGTGATACATATTTATTATAAATAGCTTGTTCTGGAGATCGCTTTTTTTATTTACGAGTCTAGATCTTGGTGTATGGTGATTTTTTTAAGCGCTTGCAGTATACAAGCACTGACCATTCGTAACATAAATACGTGCCCAATTCAGGGAATCTGGATCCTCCTGCTACAATTATCGAGCATCAATGAGGAAAAATATGTTTTATTTCAGGATCTTTTTGCGAAATCCAAAGTTTCGTTCTTCGTTTCTGTCTTTTCTCATCGTTTCCATGACGAGTTATTCTATCTTTCTCATAACCCAAGGTTCCTGATTGGAGGGGACGGTCGCATCTACGAGGGCATCGGATGGCACAAGGTTGGATCACACACACGCGGCTACAACTCCAGATCTATTGGAATTGCATTGATCGGAAACTTCGACGGTGAGTCATTTAAGTCGAAAGAAATGGAGGAAAAGGTGTTTTATTATGCTATTAACATATTAAGCCTTCGCGATTATTTCAAGTATGTGTATAAGATTCTTACAGCCTAAGAAAAAATGTATTTTAAAAAATGTCGAAATTGAGAAACGGAGTACGTTGCTAAGGAGATTTAAGATATTTTATAATAGCAAGTAAATTAACGAGAACTTTGATACTTACAATTTTTATGTATTTGTTTTTTAAATAGGAAAAAGCCCTAACTAATTATTCCACCTTGAACATAGAATTCATATCATTTTAAATTTGTTGTTTTTGCTTTCCTCGATAAGCAATTAACTTCTCGCGCTTTTGAAAAAACGGCACAATTTTTGTAAGAATAGGAAACTAAGAATATTCATCCTCCATAAATAACTAATTCTAATGCAGATGCGTCGGTGAGGACGGTCGGAGTAATTGCTCTAACCGCAAAACATTTAATCAAACTTCCCGGAAGACCTAAATAACTAATTGGTCGTAGCCGAGTTAACGATGCCTCGAATTGAAAACATATATTTCAGTCTTCTGGGATAGTGTGATAAGGTCTCTGTATCGTGATGTCATGTGAGGTTATCTTATCGAAGCACTCTTGTTTTTTTCTACGGAGTGAATCCAAGGGTACGGTATGGCCTCAGAGCATCTGAATGTAACGCTTGGATAAAAACGGGTATTATCATGTAAATCTGTGCCAAGAAAAATTGGAACGAATTCACAGAAGGCGTTTGTGTGGTTAATGAAAGAAATGATAGAATTAGTTGTGGTGCCGACGTTGGCAAGATGATTTACGGGGAGAAATATCGGACTGACCTTTCTGCCTCGAATAAATTCCCCAAATCATACTGAACGAGAACCTTTGAGGTGAAAGTATTACCACAATTAAATACGCAGATGATCAGGGACTAATAGAAGGCTAGTACCCCTTGAAAGCAACTTCAGCTTGCTTTTAAATTTCATAAAATAAATAGATTTCTTAAGGGAACTTATGCGTGGATTAAGTATTAAATTTAAGGAACTTCCCATTCTTCCTCCTTTTCTCTCTTCCTCTCTCCCATCCTTCTCCCTCCCATCCTCCCTCTCCCTCCCATCCTCCCTCCCTCCAATTCTCCCTCCCTCCCATCCTCCCTCCCTCCCATCCTCCCTCCCTCCCTCCCTTCCATTCTCCCTCCCTCCCATCCTCCCTCCCTCCCAACCCTCCTCTCTCCCATCCTCGCTCCCTCATCCTCCCTCCCCCATCCTCCATCCCTCCCATCCTCCCTCCCTCCCATCCTCCCTCCCTTCCATCTTCCCTCCCTCCCATCCTCCGTCCCTTCCATCCTCCCTCCCTTCCTTCCTCCCTCCCTCCCATCCTCCCTCTCTCCCATCCTCCCTCCCTCTCCTTTCTCTCTCCTTCTCTGGAAAAATAGACTAATTCTATACCAACCTTACTTTCTATATACCTTACATTCTATATCCCTTCCTTCCCATCTTCCTCCCCACATATCCTTCTCTATTACTCTACATCTATATAGTCGTTTATAGATATATTGATATAGATATTTATAGACAAGCAAAAGAATCCAAACTAAATCCCGGTCCCATTAGGATTACTAAGTAATTTCGCGAAAAATCCTACGATAATTGAAGGCAACTAGAGAGCTTGTGACGCTTCGCTGTCACATTAAGTTGATTTTGGTTTTAAAAATAATTAATTTAACCAGACACATTTATTTAACAAAAGATGTAAACTTCTTTCTTCGTAAATAGAACAGAAGATTCTATTTATTATTAGCCTGTATTAGGATTAAGGATAAGTATAATTTAATTTTAATTTTATTTAATTTTTTAATTTCCCAAGTGATGTGATAAATAAAAATAACTGACCTAGTTAAGTTGTTTTAAACTTCTTCCTTTGTAAATATTACGGAATAAACAGGCTCAACATGAAGACATAAATTAACATAAATGTAAACAAACAAAATGACGTAATATCGTCAAAAGGCTCTATTTTAATGTTATACTGAAAGAAATTAATTTAATTAATTATTTAAACAATTCTACAATAACGAATAAAATTTTTCTTTAATTCAAATGGGAAAGGTTCACTTATTCTTCAAAAATGTTCGAAATTCATGTAAACAAACAAAAGTACGTAATATCATCAAGGGGCTCGCGAGTATTATATGCATAATATCCTTTTTCTGTCCGTTGGTCCGTCCGTGAATTGGTCCGCCGGAACGCTCTATAGAAATCCTCATAAGAGAACACTTAAAAATACCTTTTTTCTTTCGCAAAATTAAATTAGAAGTAATTGGCCTATGATCTTCGGACCTGGACCATTTTATAGAAAAATAAACATAGATTCTTATTCTTATCGTCGACTTTTGCCTTCAGTTCGATATCGCTCAAGTTATACATTTAAATTACATTTATTGGAAATTTTTAAGTTTTTTAAAGATATGTTGATTTGCCGACCCCGTCAATGTTAAACCTCGAGATTGTATTCCCGTCTTTATATTATATGCGTAAGGAAAGTGTGTTTTGAATGCTTTAATACGAGAGAGAGAAGGCGCCCGAATTATTTATAACTAGCTGAAATTACCCGGCGTTGCTCGGGTTTTTAAGTCAAGATAGAAGATATTGAGGAAGATTTGAGAATAAAACCAAGTAATGAAACCAGGTTAATTTTTATTGTGGTGCTTAATGGTATGCAATATTTCTTATCTTTCCATCTTTTGCCCAAATAAATACATTTTTCCGCATCCTTTATCGACAAATGTGGCGACTGTATTTTTGTAAGTCTTCCCGGGAGTCGAACCCGGGTCTGTTTTCGTATTTTTTTCGTCATTTAATTATTATATCTGCGAAAAACCAACCTTCCACCTAAACGGGAAGTTTGTTAAAAATTCGTTAAAACATACCATTGATGACGTCACAATGTTCTCAATATTTTTCGTTCAGATGAGAATTTAACGAGAAGCAAGCGAGATACGTTGTAAAATACTTGTAGGTCTTCATGTAAAGTAGTCATAATTATTGTCCGATTTTAACCAAAATTGGAATCGATTAATTAATTTTAACAAAACTCCCCAATATCAAATTTTATCGCATTACATCAAGCGGTTTTCGAGTTGAAACAACGGAACATTATAAACTACATGTAGATCTTCATGTAAAGTGTTCGTCATTGTTGTCCAAATTTAACCAAAATTGGAATCGGTCGACCAATTTTAGCAAAACTCCCCAGTGCCAAAATTCATCAAAATACATCAAGCGGTTCCCGAGTCGAAACAAATTAACATTGTCAACTATTTGTAGGTCATGTAAAGTGGTCGTACTTGTTGTCCGATTTTCACCAAAATTGGAATCGACCGAACAATTTTATCAAAACTCCCTAACACCAAATTTCATCATAATACGTCCAGCGGTTTCCGAGGTTTAACATTCGAACGGACGGACGGAAACGACCTCCCCTATATGCGTTCACTTCGTGCAAAGAACGCATAATAATAGAAGACGAGAAAGAACTTAAGAAGATGACAGACAGACTAGTGGAGGTTGACCATCAATATGGAATGAAGGTCAATGCCGGAAAAACGAAAGTCATGGTGGTTTCAAAGGAAGAAAGAATTAAATGTAATGGTAAATGGCCAAAAATTGGAACAAGTAAGTATTTTCACATATTTTGGCAATATCTTAGCGTGGGATGGAAGTATTACACTGGGCAGGATTGCAGTGGTAAAAGCAGCATTTAACGAGATGAAGGAGCTTCTTACAAGCAAGAAAATAAATTTAGAAACAAGGAAGAAATTAGCGAAATGCTACATATGGAGCATAACTCTTTATGGTGCAGAGGCGTGGACGGTAAGGAGCAAGGAGGAAAAATATTTAGTTTTGAGAATTAGAAATTATTAGTATTAGTATTAGAAATGGTTGGAGAAGAAAGGACGCTAATTAAAACAATTAGAAAAAGAAAAGCAAATTGGATAGGACACATATTGAGAAGACAGTGTTTACAAAGGACGATATTAGAGGGCAAAATTAGCGGAAGAAGAGGAAGAGGGAGAAAAAGAATAGGAATATTAGAGAATTTAAAGCAGGAATATAGTACTTATAGAGGTATAAAAGATGCTTCCGGGGTGAGAGAGAGAGATGGAGGCAGCGATTCAGCTGAAACCTGTCTTCGGACAGCAGCATGATGATAATGATGATAAAAAAATTAGGTCAGCGAATTCAGTAACAGTGGTTATCGAGTTGTGATTCGCGGAAATTTCAATTCCGGTTTCGAAAAAATTTGAAAAAGTACACTCGTTTCTAGAAAAGCAAGTTTAAAACAAGTCTTAACCATTAGTTGCGAAACCCAACTTATTACAGAGAGTTGGCTAACAGAGGACATAGCTAGCCAGGAGATATTTCCTGCTAACTACAGCGTTCTTAGAAAAGATCAATATATCCGGTCGGGAGGAGGAATCTTTGTAGCAGTTAGCAAGCGTTTGGTGTAGTGTGAAGAGAGGCAGCTCTAAAATTGTAAATGCCATATGCGCCTTTTACAGGTCTCCTAATGAAAGCGTAGAAAATCTTCATCTCCTCGATAAACAAGTGACGGCGCTAAATGCGATTAATTAAGAGAGAACCATTATTCTAGAGGGCGATTTCAACCTTCCTTAGATTGATTGAAATCATAATTGCTTTCATACCGGTGGCAGTGAACGCGAATCATGCGAAACTTCAATTGAAACTTTCGGTAAGCACTCCTTATGTCAACTAGTGGCATTTCCAACGAGGTCTAAAAATATAGATATTAGATTTATTGGCTACACACTACCCGGAGCGTATGAATAATGTGTCTGCAGTTGAGGGAATAAGCGATCATAAGGCAGTGTACAACGAGTTAAAATTAAAAATTGAGAAAGAGATAAAGCCAAAAATGAATCTTTATTTGTTCGCCAAAGTCGATTTCCCAAGTTTTAGACCTTTTCTGCACAACGAATATATTAATTTCCGCGTGGCGACTGATAGTGCAGGCGCGGAAGAATCTTGGTGCTTATTTAGATATATGATGCGAGAGTGTACACAATTTGTTCCAAGTAAACTAAAGCGTGATAATGCGGAACCTAGATGGCACAACCAAGAAATTAGGAGCGCTCTTAGACGACAAAGAAAAATTCACTCTCGCGTAATTAATACATCTTCGACGGCCATGGTTGAAAAGAGGACAGAGAAATCCAAGGTTCGGTCCCACCATTGGGTCACTGAGTACCGAAAAGGAAAGCTTTTACTGCGATTCCTATGCATCAGGGCAACTCGATGGAGGATTTGGTCCTTTTGGTAGAAGGTATAGCGCACCAATTTTGCTCGATTAAACAAAATCTCTCTTTCGGGCCGGAGAAAATATCCGTGAGAGTACTAAAAGAAATGGCCTCTGAATTTGCACCGTATTTGAAAACAATATTCGAGAAATCAATTGCGCAAAGTGTCGCTCCATAAAGGCGGTTACAAAGAGAATCCTGATAATTACAGGCCGGTTTCATTAACATAATTATCGTGTAAAATACTCGATCATGTTATATTTAGCTCTGTTATGCGTTACTTAGATGATCGTTCATCTCTTAGTGGATACCAGCGCGGATTCCGGAAAGGCAGATCATGTGAAACGCAACTCGGCCTTTTCGTGAATGATTTATTGCGATGCGGAGAGAAAAATATTCATGTCGATGCTATTTTCATTGGCTTCAGGAAGGCTTTTGATAAGGTCCCTCATCGGAAATTAAAGTTCGTAAATACGGTATCAATTCGAAAATTGTGATTTGGGTGAGAGACTTCCTCAGGAATAAAGAACAGATAGTGACCATTGATGGAATGCACTCGTCCCCCGTTCAAGTCGCGTTAGGTGTTCATCAAGGAAGTATATTGGGCCCTCTACTATTTCTAATATATGTAAATGATATTTTTTCGGTGGTAGATAGTAAAATCAGACTTTTCGTAGATGACACCGTCATATATAAGGAGATAACCGAGATGACCATCAGTTTCTGCAGGAAGATTTAGAAGCGATTTCCGCGTGGTGTAAGGAATGGAAAATTGAAATTAATTAGAGTAAATGTAACGGCCATAATTCGTTAAATAAGGCTTAATCTTTTCAACTTTTTCGATATATTATAAAAATTAAGATAATGACATCTAGGCAACTGACAAAATAAACGTTCAATAAATGAGCTTTCAAAACCACGACAGTGAACTGAAGAAATTAGCGCCTACAGAAGTTGTCCTTTCGGGACATCGCACGACGACGACTGTGACGACGGAGTTGGACTGAAAAACGGGCCGAGGAAGTTATCATCAAATTTGCAGAGCGGAGAGGCGAAAGAAATCGCGGTGAAGATAACGAGTGACGCCGAAGTCTGAGTTGAAGAGTTTGTAAAGAATAGAAATGTGGTAGAGGTGGAGCAAATTGAGTGGATTTTGGTGGAAAAATTTATATGAGTATCGCGTATAGTTAAGGCAAATATCAGAAAGTACTATATTTATACAAGTTAGTCTCGCCGCTATTCTCTAGATCCGAGCATTAGTTAATTCGATAGAGAATTATCGTGCTCATCTTATGAGTAAAAACAAATTCAAAAAGAAAGAAAAATAAAAAGTTGAAAACTATGTACATATCTCATGTATCTCCAATGGCCATGACAAGGTTATCAAAAACCTCGTTACGGCTATTGGAGATATGTACCTAAAATACGTACTTAATTTTTCAGTTTTTGATATTTAAGCGCTTTTTTATTTTTTTGGTGATATTTGTTTGACATTTAATCCTGACCATTTGTGATTGCAAGGTTGAAAATCCTAACCTGTAATTGATTCTTAACTAATGAGATTTGGCCATTAAAGTGTTCTTCTATATATTTGAATTCAAAGAGATCGTGAAATTATGAAAATTAGAATCGCTCTTACCGGATAAAAAATATTTGTTGTTTTTGGAATACATATTACGAGAAATACCAAAGTTTGAAAATTCGCTACTTTTCAAGACTTTGTTACAAACAGGATTTCCTGGAAATATCCGAAAACAAAAATGAGCATTTCAACAACCAAGTTAACATCCTCAGTGACAGTTCTTAGGTTGCTAATTACAATATTAACTATTTATTTTATGCCCATAGAGATTATCCATATAGTTTAATTAAAAAGTTGGATGCCTCATTTGGATTTTCATGCTAATATTTGAATATTTTAAGTACTCGATGACTGATTTGTTTCTGTATCATATTTCACAGAGGTCCTTCCCAGCGAGGCCATGTTGATTGCCCTACGCAAGCTCCTCAACTGTGGCGTGCAATCTGGTGAACTTACGCCAAATTACAAGCTGCTGGCGCATAGGCAGCTGATTGCCACAGTTAGTCCAGGGATGTTATTCTATGAGGCGCTCAAGAGGTGGCCCCATTGGGCCTCAGCTCCTTGAGGGACATGACGGAACACAAATGAAAGCATTCTTAGATGTGACCGTGCTGTCTAAGCTCGTCCAAACCATTTTATCTAAAAAAGTGGGACTATGAGAAAGTGGGCATCTAAGGGGAAAATATTTCTTCTTTTCCCATGATATTTTCTGCAATTACATTATATTATATACCAACTAAGAAGGTGAAATATTTTATTCTCGGTAAACCATGTCTCAAAAACTGTTTGATAATACTAAGTTTTTTTAATGTACCTAATTATGTACGGACACTTTATGACTGGGAATAAAAAATGTGTTCTCGAATGGAAGGCATTTTATTTTTCATCATGATTACTAAGTAAGCTTGACCTAAAGGTATTATTTGATGTAGCAGATATAATTTCAAATATCCCAGATTTTGAATTCAGAGCTTTATATCTCTATCAACTGGCCACTCTGTTAGTAAATCCAGCAAGTCTTCAGATGTACCATGAGTCTTATAATATCCTAGTTAACATTTAATTATATCTCAAATTTAAAATCTATCAATATCCATGTCTAATATTTGAATGTAATAAGTTACAACTCAATCTTTCATAGGTTTCTTCCCTGTTTTTAAAGGCATCAAATGTGCCTGTTATGTCCTTGAATTTAAATTAGTGATAATATAGCTAAAGAAATATTGGAGTTCAGCAGACTTTCAGAAATTTCTTTTCAGTTAACAAAACAATAATACATAATGATTTTTAGATTTTGGTAACATCATCTTTTGTATTTCAGAACTGTTAAAAACCAATAGTTCTTAGCATGGGTTCAAATCCTGCCAATGCCACATATGTTTGTCTTAGTCAACATTGTTGTACTCATTGTAAAAAGTTGTTGATGGCTGTTTGTGAGCAAGTTTAACTAAATAAATATATTTATTTTCACCATTTTCTATTATTTTTTACCTTATTAGCTATGGTCTTTCTTATTTCTTATATTGCAATGCTAATGAAATCATAACAACATTGAATCAATTAATGAATTTAAATAACAAATTATTTCTCTGGCAAACATAAGACACACCGTATAACCAGTCATTTCTTTGCATCTATTCAGGATGTCCATCAGGTTTTATTAGCTCATCAAATCCTAGTTTGACAACAGCAAGTGTTTTTTTGTTGTATCATTCTCTTCTTGGCAGGTTGATCCAACGAATTTGTGGTTTGACTACCTTGGAATAGAATTCTGAAGTGCAGACATGTATACCATAAACCGTCAAATTTTCCAAATTTCAGATATTCTCTGGTTTTATCATGAAAGCCAACCTCAATTAAATATGCCTAGTTTATTGGAAATTCTCTTTCTCATTATATATTACTCAACATAACCAGGGCTTGAAAAATGCGCTCGTCTGCTCGTCCGTGATGAGTGAAAATTTTTTGTTGACAAGTAAAAAATTCAATAGAGCAGTTTCAGTTAATCGGAAATTATTTATACGTTATACCTATTGTTGAATTGGAATATTTGGAAAAATTGCCAAGCTACTTAATGTAGTGAATGTTGCAGCCGCTAGGAAGTAGCTAACTACAGCCACTTCTACAAGCACATCCAGGGGATTTCTCTACGCTGTGTATGCCTTTATACCTGATAAGGCCATAGACAAGTGGTATTTTAGTGTAAAAACTGTATGACATGTTCAAGGTCATAAATGCCATGTCTCTGAAAGTGGTATTGACACCTAAGAAGATATGAACTATTGCTGATAATATGTATGAGTTTTTTATATCAATTGTAATGTAGACTGATGTACATACAAATATATTTTGTGTTATTTACTTGGTTGAATATTGATAGTTATATCTGGCAAAAATGAAAATAAAGATATAGGTCAACAAAAGTGTAAATAATGAACATTTCATTTTTGGCACTGAGGGTGTTTTTTTGCTCGCCAGCCTTGGGGTCTCAGGGATGCTGGGGATTTTCAGCTGATGAGTGAGATCTTTGCCTGATTGGTGAACCAGCATGAGATTTTTCAAGCACTGGCCATAACCTTCAGAGCTTGAACTTCAACTCATTTTGGCAAATAGATAACATAAATTTATATATGGTATATAAATTTACTAGGCATATCATATAGTACCATGAATTGTATTTTCTATCATTAAGGTTTATTTTGTTTCAATTCTTATATTTGGCAGTTTTAAACCTTCACCAAATGGGTACAGTCATCTCTCTTCCTTAGTTACTTAAATAGAGGAGAAGTGATATGTATCATTCAAATTAGGTTTTATCTTCATTATATTCTTCATTAATAAGATTAATATGATAGTTCACTTCTTAGGCACAAAATTATGTGTACAATCAGATATTGATTTAATGCTCCCCTACATAGGGCCACCCAATGAATCGTTGTGAACAGAACTTCCATCTTCTCATTTCATAGAGCAAGCATACACCTCAGGGTTGAAGGGCTGAAGTATGCCAAAACGACCAAAGGACCAACAAGGGTCATAGTACTGACAAGACTGATGGGCCAAAAGGGCCAAATGATGAAGGGCCGAAAGTACAGACGGGACGGCAATATGAAAAGGCCGAAATATTTACTACACTCTTCGGTCATTTTTGTTATTATGGTATTTATAGGAATAATAACAAATTAATTAAGTAATTTTAGTAACTAGTTGTAATGTTCTTTATCTCTTTATCTAATCATCTCAAAGTCACTTTTTAATGATCTAGATAATTGTCTTAAAACCCTCAATTTTTTTCAATTTAATTATTTATAATTGAAAGTTTTATACAAAATTATTTGAAACTAATGTAAGTATCACCTAACTCAACCCATATTATAAAATAATATATTAATAGGGCCATGTTTTTTATTTCAATACATTTTGTCTGTTATATCTTCTATCCAGTGTGTCAGTCTGTTTAATTAAGTTAATGACTTACCTATTTCTGTAAATTGATGTTGTTGGCCATTATTTTCTACTTTATGGTATTAGGCCCATTAGCTGTCGGCCTTCTTTTTTTTACGACCTGCTGATTCCCTCTGACCTATGCACAATGGGTATCTGAGAGGTAGTGCAATGAATAGCTGGTCAGTTTAAAAATTTTAGGAAGAAAGATAACTTCCCGATTAGTTTCGGCCTTCTTGAGTTGAGGTCATATTGGGTAGAGTTAGTGTTGCGGGCGGTCCTTTGGTTTGCTGTTAATTTCGTGTTTTGTGCCTACAGGGACGTGTTTTGTTTGTGAAGGGCGATTCGGGAGATTCGGTGGATCCTCAATAATTGTTGGTGAGGGTTTTTATTTGGAAATTGAGGTGAGATTTATTGTTTTAGTTGTGATTGCTCTAGGGCAGAGACTTGGGCATTGCTGGATTGTGCTGCCATCTATATGGTAAACAGCACATTAACAGATGCTTGATGGACTGCGACAAGGACAAAGGTCGATAAAGAAATTAATTGTGATGAATGTAAACAACCTGTTCACGCTGTTTGTGCGGGTCTTTCCAGACAAGAGGTGACGTGCCTTAGCTTACAAAATAGGCACGTATTATATAGATGTGAAAAGTGTGAATGAAAATCAAACGATATTGTAGAGCTTAGAAGTTTAATTCTTTCCCTAAAAAGCGAAGTGGAATCTCTCAAATCCACACTGGGTGAGAGAATCAATGGGCACTTGCAACCGCAAATGATGGAGGAAATAATTTCTGAGTTTAAAGAAAGGCAGCACAGAGACTCAAATATCATTGTGTTTAATGTTCCTAAAAGCACAAATGTCGATTCAACAGTGCGCAACAAAGAAGACATCAGCAAGGTTAAGGAGGTATTGAACGTGGTCCCACAGATCTCAATACAGAATATCCGGGCGCACAGATTAGGCAGACCAAGTGATATACCAAAGCCGATGAAAGTGGTTTTAGAAAGCGCAAGTAATGCACAAGCTATTTTGCACAATCAAAAACTTTTTAGGAGCAGCCAAATTAAGGTGCACAATGATCAAACGGTGGTGGAAAGGAACTATTTCAAATTGTTGCAGACTCAACTAGCTGAAATAAACCAATCTGGTGAAAACGAATGGATGATTAGATATTTTAGTGGCATGCCGAAAATAGTTAAAAAACAGTTTGTTTCAAAAAACTCAGTTCAGATGAGGCTTAGCATTTATTACCAGAATGTGAGGCTTAAGAACAAAACTTAATCAGTTAAGATTTGCTATTTCTCATACTTTGGATTTTTATTTTATTACTGAAACTTGGCTGTGTGATGTAATTGACACTAATGAACTTGGACTAACTCCAAAATATAATGTCTATAGGACTGACAGATCTATTGCTACTAGTGATAAACAACTGAGTGGAGGGGTATTGATTGCAGTGAATAAAAAATTGAGTGTGTGTGTGTGTGTACTTTAAGGCGAATCAGCCTCTTGGGCTATTATCGCCATAATATGCATTTTTAACCACAACCCATTTATGGCAAACTAACCATAGCACCAGACACACAATAAATATATAAATAAATAAATAAATAGATAAAACAGATAGATAAAACAGATAAATAAATGAAGTTAAAAACAGATTGTAAGAGATTGCATAAGGGTCTCTCCCAATCTGTAGAATAAAACATCAGCAAGACTGTATAAGGGTTTCTTTGAAATTGAGGTTGAGTACACCAATATTGAACACATCTTTTTAGCTTTAAAATGCTCTACATCAATTATAATTTTGGTTTGTGTGTATATTCCCCCTGGTAGTTCCCCCAAGGTTTATGAAGATCATTGTAAAGAACTTGAACGAATCTATTTGTCATATCCTGGTGCTTACTTTATTATTTGTGATGACTATAATCTATCTTGTCTTTCTTGGTGCAATACTGAGGTAGAGCACAACACAGTTAACGACAGTAGTAGACCTTTGGTGAACACTGTCAGCTACCTAAATTTATCACATATTAACAATGTGTACAACATAAATGGCAAATGCCTGGATCTTGTGCTCACCAACATTCAGCAATGTTCAGTTAGAGAGGCCTGTAAGTCTCTCATAGTGCCTGATCCTCAGCACCCACCCCTTGATTGTGATTTTATGATCAAAACTAATCTTGAATTCATCAAATATGACTCAATATCATAATTTTCCCAAAGGTGACTATAGAGGTATGTCCAACTATCTATCTCTTATTGACTGGAATGTGCTGATTACACTGGATACAAATAGTGCTGTGAATTACTTTTATGATGTATTGGGTTGTGCAATTGAAAGATATGTTCCTAAAATTAAATTTAAAAATAAGTCCTTTCCAAGCTGGTTCAATTCTGAACTAAGGTCATTAATATATGAGAAGAAACAGGCCCATAAGAAGTTTAAATTGTCCAGATCTGTTTCTGATTATAAGGCTTTTTCCTTGCTACATGTCAAATGTCTAAACATTGTTATCAGGACCATATTGATAATTGAGTTCTTATTGCATTCTAACATCAAAGCTTTTTGGAATCATGTTAATTCTTTGAGAAAAGACAATTTACTTCCTAATCACATGTATTTAGAATCTGAAGTAGCTCAAGATGGACAAGCTATAGCAAATCTTTTTGCAATATTTTAGCAGTGTTTACAACTCAAACTCTGATATGAACAAGGATTTGAATTTTCGAGAAGATAATACTACACATATACGTATATGCAAGATGTCCTCTGATGATTATTTGAAAAAGTTAAAATCAGTTGATATTAAAAAAGGTCCATTCCTCCATGTTTGATTAAAGAATGTTCTAGTGTATTATGTTTTCCACTACTCATACTTTTTAATCTATCACTTTCTTCAGGTGTATTTCCAAGCTATTGGAAACATGCCACGTTGTTCCAATTTATAAAAAAGGCAAAAAATCTGATATTACTAATTATCGACCTGTGTCTATTCAATCATGTCTTTCTAAATTGTTCAAAAGCTTAGTTCTTGATATGCTAACTCCACTTTTAAAAAACATTATCATTGATCAACAACATGAGTTTATGGCAAATCGTTCTACTGTCACCAATTTAATAGTTTTTGAGGAAAATACTTATAGTGCTTTAAATAATATTTTGCAAGTTGATGCTGTTTATACGGATTTCAGTAAGGATTTCATACAGTGGACCATGGCTTGTTGATTAATAAATTAGAAACTGTAGGCATCAGTGGTACTATGTTGTCTTGGCTACATAGTTATTTAGTTGGTAGACATCAATATGTTGAAGTTAAATCCTTTTCTTCATATGCATTTGACATGACATCAGGAGTCCCCCAGGGCTCTCATTTAGGGCCATTATTATTTAATATCTTTGTTAATGATATAGTTAATTATGTGCAAAATGTAACTATACTTCTCTTTGCAGATGACTTAAAAATTTATAAAACGGTTCATTCCTCTAGTGATTGTGATATTTTACAATTGGCTGTGAATAACTTATTCAGATGGTGTACTGACAACAAAATGCAATTTAATATCCCTAAATGTTATGTCTTCACCTTTCATAAAAGCAAATATCCTGTTTTAGAATTGTATTTTATAAATGATACATAAAGTTAACAAAATTAGGGATTTGGGTGTGTGTTTTGATTCTTTATTTATGTTTTCTAGCCATATTAATTCTGTTGTAAAGAAGGGATTACAAATGCTTGGATTTATTTCAAAGAATACTAGCATGTTCCAAAATGTCACTTCTTTAAAGATACTGTATTGTTCCCTGGTAAGACCCCATTTAGAATATGCTTCACCTGTGTGGTCACCATATTACCAAAGCTATTCTCACTCAATTGAGAAAGTTCAGCATAAGTTTTTAAGGTTGGTTAATTTCAAACTCGGGTATCTGACACACATTATCAACACCTTCTTTCTAGTCTCAACTTAAAAGCACTACATTTCCATCGAGAAATCTCTGATATTGTAACATTACTAAAAATAGTAAATTCCACTTATGACTGCCCTGATCTTTTATCATTAATTCAGTTTTGCATACTGTCTTATAATACTAGATCCACTGATATATTTTTTAACAATGCCTGTACTACAAACTATGTATACAACTCACCAATAAACCACCTTCAACGTTTAGGTAATTTGTTTTATCTCATAATTCTTGAGACATTTTTGAAACTACTGTTAAACAAATCAAGGCAATCCCTTTGTCTATGTAGTAATTGTGTGTTCTGGCCATATTTTATTCAAGTTATGAAGTATATATTGTATGTATATTTAAATTAGGTATGTTTTACTTATGTATGTACTGTAACATTTATGAATCAAGTATGCATACTTTATGCATCATTACGTATGTATTATACATGTACTGTTTTTCTATCTTATACTGTAATTTGGGTTATTACCCGTACTGATTTAATAAAATTAAAATGTCAGTGACAGACAAATGGTGGGGCTAAATCAAGGTTTGACTGTACTTACAAACCATAAGATCAGTTGCTTCAATTTCTTTGTTGATGCTTCATTTTCAAACAACAACAACATAAATATTGACCTTCACTGTATATATCATAAAAATTTGTTTGAACCATAAAACAGATTTCAAATAGAAATGACAAAACTCATACATCAAAAACTTGCTTTATAAAAGGAAATAATCAATATTTTTAAAAATATTGTTTCAGTTTGCATTTTTATATCCTAGTTATTCTAGAAATATTTTATAAATATATAAGTAGTGTATAACATGCACTATATATTTATTATAGATCATATTATTTATATAAATATGTATCAGTAAATATGTTTTTTTATCCCCTATCCCTAAGTTGTTCAATTAGTTCTGTCCCTGCATGCATGTACAATACAAACCTCTCTCTTTTCAGAGATAAATGACTCCTTCCTCTCTCACTTCCAAAGCCTCTTTCCATCCCCTCTGGCCAAAAGTTGTTTTAACCCATTCCACTATGGTTCTCTCCCCTTACCCCTTGTCAGACAGTATATATCTCAGACTGTACATTTATGCCTAACCTGAAGATGTTACAGTTCATACAAACGTGAATGAAACTATTTATTGTAAAGAAATTGTTACAAAGTTGTTTTTTCCTTTGTGTTATACATATCCTCTCTTACAACAATAAAACAGAATAATGTCTTGAAATCATTTAATCAATGCATAAATAGGAAATATATTTTAGGTTTAATACGAGAAATCACCTGAATGAATTAAAATATTTCTACAACTTTTGAGCACTTATTCGTAATGAAACGTACTGCAAATTTTTATTAGAAAACTTGGTTGGAGTTTGACCTTATAGAGAACAAGACTTTTCATATTTTATTTTAGACTGCTTGCTGCATTACTTAGGAAGAATGGCAACAAAATACAAATAAATAATCTGATATATAAAAATGAATGTGTGTATATATGTATGTCTCTTATACGTTTTTACACCTTTGAAGCTATCGAATTCAAAAGTTTCATGGGCCATCCTATGGACAAAAGGAAGAACTTGGTCTAGGTTTGCAGACCGTGGGGTCTCTTATACACCATGTGGTCAACAAAATACCATTTCCATAAGAATGCATGGGAAATGGTGTAGAGAAACCCCAAAATGCCATGCAGCCCTTCACTGATGTGGATATAAATATACCTAAATATTAACATACGATCACAGGAAATGGCTTATTTTACACATGAAAGACTGAATATTTTAATTCTGTTCATGTTTAGTTGTATTACATGTTAAATCGCTCGAAATTATCCTTTAAGTGCAAAATTTATTAACCATTTCCAGGTGGCAACAAAGCTAAATTTCTTAATTGTTGTCCTCCTCAAAGGGAGATAGCTACATAAAGATTAATGCCAGGAAAGCCCATGCCATGGCGAGCCATAGAAGAAGAATAGCCAATGCCAAGATCAAGGGTACAAATGGATTAAATATAGTCTATGAATATTTTAAAATACAGTCAAATGATTTTTAAGGAATATTATAACATTGTTATAATTTACCATTAACATTGAAAGATTTATCACAACATAAATCAATACATCTACTTACATTTGTTCAGTCACCAAGATGTTTTTATTGTTTACGTTTTGGCTAAAAGTATTGACAAAATCCACATAATTTTATTGCTGCTTTAAAGGCTTTGGTGCATCTATCCATTTGGATATTAAGCAAGATGTTAATGCGTAAATATATTAATGGTAAAACTTTACAATACAATAGATAAAATATTAAATGTTAATGTAAACATCGCTTGCATAATTAAGGAATGAGGAACAAAAATTCAGGGCTTATGGTGCACTCGGAGTAATTTCTATTTAAATAAAACTGCTTGATTATGCCAAATATTCTTGGAAAAGCAGTCTGCCTTGATTATATGATGGATTCACCATTGAGATACACCCACAAGCACAAACCTGACTAAAATTTTTCAATGGTTTCTTTAGGTGGTAGTTAAAATTCAAGTGAACCTCTTCTCCGAATAACACATTTGAGAAATTCTGGGGCACTGACAGCACGGGGCCCCAAGAAATAAAAATCACTTGCTACTTAAAAGAAAATTCTTTCCCGAGCGAAGCCGAGTAACTCCAGCTTGTTGGTAATAAATCAAAATTTTCTTCAATCAGGACCCAAGTATGCTGTAAGAAAAAGTATTGCAATTTTATTTGTTACATGCAGACTCAAGGGCATACCCAAATGGTGATATGGACTATTAAGCTGCTGTGATGGATTGTATGCTCTGCTACCAAACTAACTATCCAGTGCAGTAAAAGTTAGTTAAAACATTGCTTTCATGTTATTTACCAAAATGTTAAAAATTACCAAAAATTGTACTTTTTTGAATTTTGGTGTTTCCCTTCAAATATTTTTGACAATAAATTATGCTGGCCACTCTCCTCCTTCCCCCCCTCCCTCCCCACAATTGGGAGATTAGTTATGTCCCTGGATCAAGTATAAGCATTTTATATTGATTTTTAGAATATTCTACCTCATTTGTAGTAGATAATACTTTTTATTTCATAGATGACAGAATCGTAGGAGGCCGAATCTATAGTTTAGGCAAAATGTGTACATTGTCTTTGAGTAAAATAACTCAAGTTGGTTGAATACTGTATCCTGTTATAATTGGAAATTTTTTTTGCAAGAATTTGGAGCAGCATCTTAATTTTGAAAACTCAGTGATTGCTGTATCATTGGAAAATGATCCAATTCTGTGATTTTTCTGGTTAAGATAAATCTTGGAATACAGAAAGAAATAAAACTGAAATCGATTTCCAAATTCAACCTAATGTTTGATCGCCATATTGAAAATCCTAAGTGTTACTTTTTATAAAGAAGGTGATAAAAATTTCATAATTCTATTTTTCTGTTTAAGAATTTGTTAATTAGGCGATTAGTTTTTGTGGTTTATTTTCACTTCCCATGATTTTATTATATGCTTCAGGCAACTTCAAATTAATTGAAATATCGAAAGATTATTAAAATTCAATTAAAATTTTCGAAATGCTAAAGCATTATGACAGGATAAACTGGAGTCACCCTACCATTGTTTTCGCTATTGTTGAAGAGAATTGGCTCTCAGTAATGCGATTTCAGTTTGTTCTCTAGAAGTGTAATGAACTAATGTTCATTGATCCAGAATATGCTTTGCATAATATTATATTATAATAGGATAAGATGCTTTCCCACAATATATTTAATAAAATTAAACCTTTTCGTTAATTAATACTAACCTAAACTGATCAAACAAAAATATAGTTCAAGGGCGCATTTCTATTCCTTACGATTATTTTACAATTAATAATAAAATTTTTAGCGCGTTTTTATAAAAAAAGCGCTGGTGTTTCGCTCTGCCATCCATGCAATTAGAAAATTAAAACTGTGACTAACCATAAAGATCTCGAGGTCTGATACGTACGGAATTAATGATCGTTCGTTTAATTTCAATATTTTGATAAAAACATTGATTAAACGTTGACTCCATTAGTTTCTATAGTAGATAACCTTCAGGTTCTTAGCTGCGTGTTATGCGATAATGCAATCAAATAACTGGGTCTCACCTGAGCTACATCATTTGGGGATGGCTAAATCTCGAAATATTGAATCTCTCAAGTTCGGAATTACCGCTGCTCCCATTTTTTCTGATCATTTTACCGGTTGAGACAAACGGCTCTGTCCCGAGTTAACGATGCCACCGGATTGTTATCCAACTTGTTCCACTCTAACCTATATCCTCCTCTCACACCGCTCCCTCTTCCCACCTGTCCCACGGAGCACTCAAGTCAAGAGCGGTGAGAGAGGCAAGCGCTCCCTCTCTCTCCTTCCCTCTTTCTCTCCACTCATTCCACCTCCTGGCCTCTCATGTTTTCCTGCCTCCCAAGGAACACGATTCGCTCGAACGGCCCCATTTCCGGTCGGGCCTACGAAACCAACCCAATCCGGAATCGGACCCGCCGCTAAAGAGGGAAAATCCGCGGAGTATCTTATCCGGTACGCCGCGCAATCCTCAAAACTTAACGCAGAAGGGTGTCGAGTTAGAGAATCTTTTGGAGGTGGCGTCGGAGAGCGGGCGAGGCGCAAGTGGTGTCAGCAGGTGAGAGCGGCGGCTGGTTTTAACCACCGTACCTCCGTCCTTCCACAAGTGAGGAGGGTAAGGGGATCTCTTTCGGGAGCTTCCGCCAAAATAAAGTCACTCCTAGTTCTTTATTGTTGCCTGTCCGCGCTGCGATATAGTATTTCGAGGTGTTACATTTCGCCCTGATCCCATTGGTCGCCGACTCCCGCCCTCCGGCCCGGGAGGAATACAGCCCAAGGGGAGAGAGAGAGAGGGGAAAGGAGGGAGGAGAACCTCGTGGGGGCGTGGCGTGGCGAGAGCTTCGGTCTGCCGCTACGAAACCGATTCTCCGCACGGCGTACCTCTTGCGCGAACATGCGGCTCTGGTGTAAAAGAGACATAATTTTCAGAGAAATGACTGACGGGTGTTACGTTGGAGTCTCGACTGACAGACAGTGATGGACAGGGCGGCGTAGGCTCGCTCTCGGCAGGGAGTTAGCGTGAGTTTAGAAGAGGGGGGGAGGGTAAGACTCCCGACGCGACGTTTAGACGGCTAGCGAGGTTCTATCGCTAGCCCATTGTCCTCCTCGCGCGCGCCTTCGAACGCATTCTCGAACTATTCCCCGGGAGGAAAGACGAGACCGCGCTCGTAGTATCGACTCGGTCTCTCTCTCTCTCTCCCTCTTTGTGCTAAGCGAAGCAACGGTCACGGGGAGTCAAAAGTAAAGGCTGGGCGAAGTGGATAAAAGGATTCTTCGTCCGAAAGAGCCCTCGTGACGGCGTCGGCCGCTTCCTCGCCCGCAAATGACAGCGTCCAGATGGAACGCATTGCAAAGCAAGATGAGCCCTGGCGGCGCGCAGAGATACCAGGGGAGCAACAAATGACGGGAGGTATCTTGTCGTCGTTTCGACGTTGAGGATTTCTACGGAATGCATCGAAGGAGAATGGGAACGGGAAAGAGGACTCGCAAGCCACGCCCACGGGAGGGAGGTGCCGCGAGAGGGTACCTCTCGACAGTGGCCAATCGGAAGAGAGGAGGGGAAGTCCCGCGCGGCGGAGTTCGCCTTGAGCGCGCGCGAGAGAGAAGGGGAAGGCGCGCGTTTTTTCGAATCGTCCTCCGGTCGTGTCATGGTATCCCGATGAGAAGACATGCGAGCGTAAGAGACGAAGACGAAAGAAAAGAGAACAAAAGGAATGGACGGAGGAGAGAGAGAAAAATGAGAGGGAGAACGGAAGAAGTCGAGCCTCGACGTTGCGTAGGTTCGAGAAAACTCGGCTTTTCGAGATGTTCCGTGGAATCCTACCGCTTAAGTGGCTGTGAAATTGGAGAAAGTAATGTTTCCGCTTTCCTATGTTAAGGTCGCGGGATCGAATCCTCCTACAAGCATGCCTGAATGAGTCCGTATTTGTTACCGTTGTTACACCTGATTTGATCGCCATGAGATGCATTTACTGTTGAATGAGGAATGATAAAAAAGTGAACGTAGGTATACCTAATTTTTGCACTCTGATCGTGTGTTTACCTATGAAGTACTTCCAAAGAAAAATGAAATTTTCCATAATATTAAAAATAGTCAAAAAGTGTATTAAAGCTTTTGATTTCCAGTCGTGCACTTCAAACTTACACTATACGACGTGAATTTCCTTTGGTTAATTAATCATCAATTTAAAAAAAACCGAATAGATTATATATTAAACGTTTTAATAAAATATTGTTTTGTTAAATCTATTCATTATTTCTCTCATTGCGCAAGACAAATTGGTTTTAATAAAATTTACCTACGTACTAATCTCACGAAAATAAAATATTATCAAATTAACGGTATATTACGCTTGGAAAACAGAGATAATATAATAATAAATAATTCTCATAATATTTACCGTTATGATTTGACTAATACAATTATTTCTTTCATGAAAATTGCGTTAGTTCTCTTATGCTATCGAAGCAGTCTTCATTCAATCAGCATTTTAGTTACGATATTTTCAATATATTTACTCTAAAAGGTTGATATTAACAATCAATATTCAGTTTGGTTGTGTATGGTAGAAATTAAAACAAAATGGACACGCTTTTCTAGCAGAATAAATATGCGCCTATCATGTTATACGTAGATTTTGATGGACATTTTCGCCTAACTGCGTAGTATTTGATAATCTAAAGCAATACCTTCATTTATTCCAGTAAAGTAGCAGACCCGATTAAGTGATGAGACCTAAGTGCCAGTTTCGTCGTACATTTAAACGAAACAGTCAAAATCAGGTGTTCCCCTTCGAGGCACTTGCACGATACGTTCTTAGGAAATCCAGTTTGCTTGGAAAAAGCTTATCTCGCAAGGACTTTTCCAACAAATGCTACGTTTTAACGATTAATGCCTTCCTTGTTAGTCCTTCTCAACTTAGTATTGAACTAGATATTGAAATAATACATTGTTTATAAGAAGAAAATTTCCAAAAATATTTTAAATTTCCGCAATAGGTAAGAAAGAACGTACATAAATATGACGGAGCAGGTTGCGTGATAGAATAAGAAGAGGAAACATACAGGTATTATCTAAAAAATTGACAGCCCTCAAGTATGCATGAAATTCATAATGAAATTAACACTACTTGTATTAAAAGACATCACATCCCTATAAAAACAAATAATTATAAACTAACGTGATACATTCGTTATAATATACCTATGTAACAATAAGGCCTAAACGACTTTCGCGAACTCTTGCGTGAAAAAAGGCCACGCCACCTCTAAAGGGTTAAATTTACTTATCTTTACTCTGAATAATATAATTGATAGTAGCTCAATACCTTTGGCCAAAACTAACAACTGGCTTTCAGTCACTGTTGAAACAGGTTTTACCCCTGACGATGCCCACCTTGTGGGCGAAATGCATTGGGTTTTGTATCCCTCTAGTTGCTTTGGCTAAAGGAGTATTTCACCTTTGTCTGAATAATATAGCAAAAATATTTAAATAATTTTTTTTATCCCAAACAGCTTTTACGGTAAAACATTTACCAGCAACGATGTTTATAATTATTTGTGGTTGTAACACCGTCACCTTTGATTTCGAAATCTGAGATGAGAAACAATAATTTTTCGTACACTTGAACAATTTTTCACACCCTCCAGGAATAGATTTATCTCAAGAGTTGAGACGAAACTGTCTCATTGTACATTAATCTCTCGTAATCCTAAAAGTACTTGAAAATAGTTAAACGATACGATACCCCTTTGGTGACACTGCTGCTGCCAACGGGAAATCAAATATAATACACTGGCAAAATGACATTAAATATAATAACAATTATATTGAAGTGACATATTACAAAGCAGAAATATAGTATGCGTATGCAGGGGTGCGTCGTTTGATAGAGTTCGAACACAAAACCTTCTGGCGAACACGAAAAACTGATGGGGACCTCGATAAATTGTCAAAAAGGCAAAAATGCTGCAGAGTGGACGGTGGCTTCTGAGGGGCGACCTTCGGGTCGCTACTGCATGTATTCCACTCAAAAACGTATTTAAAATTGTTTCAATGCTAAATAATATTAAAGAAACTGTGTCAGGCGTATATGAGGTAACGCATAAACCGACCAAGTGTAAATGGAGAGATATCTGTATTTGCTTAAGTTAGAAGAGGGGGCGGCCAAATTTTCCTTCGCACACCACCGTAAAAACCTTAGGGTCGGCCCTGGCACAGAGGCTGGGACAAGAGAGATTCTCTCATCTGATGCACCTAATGTACGTAAAGTCAACGATTATTATTACGATCAAACAGGCTAAACTTTCTATACCGAACATTGAATTCGAATATCAGAATAATTGGATAAACTACAGCATTTCCACATTATCGGTATTTGAAGAAATTAATACACAAAAGTAAATCCTCGAATTGATTTTTTGCTTGTAAATTTACTTTTTAGAATTTAACTTTTCATCTATTTTACCGTTATGAAATTATAGAAGTCCATTATAAAAAAAATCAAAATAGTTGTAACTGCATTTATAAGTTTTGAGCCGAGAATCAAAAATGTTTCTGCGGAACACAAATGCTTGTATTTTTGTCACTGCACTACACAAATGACAGAGCCATATCTGGCAGATATGGCGCCTAGGGAAAAAAGTTTAGGAAACAATTATTTATGATATCATTTTTGCTGCGTTTTAATAAATTATGACAAACATGATGACTTGGTACATAATTATTTCTTAATTTAAGCTTGCTATCATAAGTATGAATTCCAAAGAAGAAAAATATAAATTATTTGGGGTCTAGGACTGTTTGGCACAAAGCCAGTTCGAATAAGGGCCGTTCTGGCACACAGTAGATCCTTGAATCAATGACGTAGTTACTATACTTGTACTTCACCCATGTTAGCAAATATTTTGGCAGAATTAAATTTACTTCTTACTCAAACCAATATGAATGAATTTGGTTTATAATTAAAATTTGTTGGTAAGAAAATGAAATTTTATTCTTTTATACATTTGTGAGATATATTATACTAGTGTTTGCGCTGATGTGGCCTGATGCAGATTTCTCCTGTGCCAAACTGGCTGCATCAAACTGTCCCATTCCCCAGGGTTTGGGACCAAAAGTTTTTCTACATGACTTATAATAATCTGCCAAACAGGAGAATGATCTTCTTAAGGTAATAATGTTTGCAGCTCCATTTTTCACAATTTTTTTACAGGGGAATCGCTAAGTGTTGGCTCACAGAGACCCTGCCTCAAATCTACTTGGTTATGTTTCAAGATAATAGTAAGAATCAGCTTTACAGTAATTATAAGTTACTCAATATTACCCTGTAATTATTTCCCAACTTTAACAATTATTGATAAAAAAGTTTTGTAGCTAAGGGTAAAATGGTTATTGTTGTCCACTGCTTTTAAAATTTGGGTAAGAATTTCAAACAAAAGTTAATTTATTTTTAAAGAGATGAAAATGTATGATTAATTAAATTATTCCACTGTTTTTCTTAGAAATGTATAAAATATAAGTACATATGTACCAACATAAATAACTTTTAGAGAATAAAATCTTTAATTATAAAGCTCGAAATCTTTTATATACCTAACAATGCCAATGTCCATCAGCAGAGTTGCTCTATCTTAGTTTTAATGCAATTTTCCTGCAATATTATCACATAATGACACTCTGAAACATAAAAATGAATATCTCAACTTCCAATAGATCAAAATAAATAGCTTAATGTTAGAATCAAGGATTTTCTAGCTATATGATCCAAAAGAACACACTCCATTGAACTTCTCCCATGGTACCTCAAACTATGAATTTCAATTTATACATTCAATGAGCAGAAAAATGTTACTATTTGAAAGAAATCCATTCCAATTCTTAAGGAATCCAAGGACTCTTTGTAGTGTCATTCAAATTGCTCCATTCCTGCTAACATGGAAATTGCATTGGCAGCTCTCTCTTAACTCTGACTTCTTCAAAAAACCCAAGTAAATTTGAAAATCCATCAAATCCTTTGTAAGATCCAAAGATAAAAACCTTTTACATCTTGCTTCAAATTCGCCAAATTATTATTTTAATAAAAAGTGAAATTAGCAATATAAGGCAAAGGAGAATCAAAAAACATTTTATTCATTTCACCTCAACTTTATTGATTATAACTGTTTCTTCAGTACTCGGAAGTTAGGAACATAATAAATAAAATTTTCTGCATCTGTCAAATTACATCAGCATCAATTTGACCTAAAAATTAATAGACTTAAGTTACATAGTAGAGAATACAAAATAATTTCTTGGATTTACCACATCATAACACAACTTTGAAATGGCATGAATATCAATTGAATAAGACAATGTGAAAGTAAGAAGCAATATGACTTCCAATTAACTCAGTGCAATTACAATTATATATAATGACAAACAATATGTTTTCCTGCTTTCTTGGCACATCTCCAGAGTGGCAAGCAGAACTTTTAGAGAGGCCATATTCAAATTGCATGCATGGGTCTTCATTCCGTATTGGTTGCATTTTATTATTTTTCTTTTTTCATTAATTTTCCTTCAACCTTTGATAACTGCAATTGGCCTAAGCTTGATACACTTTTTGCTGATTCCAGCAGCATGACATGTATCAACCACATCAGTAACATTCTTGTAGGATTCTGGAGCCTCTTCCATTACAAGTTTGGGTGATGCCACTCGTATAGATATTCCCATCTGTTCAAGTTTGTTCAAAACATCTTGATAATCCAGATTCCTCCGTGACTTTGCACGTGAGAGGGCTCTTCCCTGTTGAAAAAAATGAAAAAGCATGAATTCTTTACTTCCAGAAATGGCTCAGGTGTTGTGCAAATGAACAGTCACAGGATAAAAATGCCAATGAATTGATAAGTTAATGTTAAACACTTTCAACACTCACATCTTACACTGGTGGCATTCTTTGAGACTTGTAAATACAACTGGATTTTGTTTAATATTTTTCTTTCTCAAGACAAATTCAATTTCAGTCCAGAATTCAAAATTTTATCTGGCAAATAAACTATGTATGTGTAACGGTTGTTGAACAGCTGGTCGGTTGACCGTCAACTATTAACCGGGATCTGCCGAGGTGTCGTTAAGGGAATGCGAGGAAGAGGGGTTTTTTTAGTAATTAGCCGGAGTATCCACTAGTCACATTTTTATTCTTTATTCCCTACACATCACCTGCCAACTCTATGCCACGCACCACCACTCTCTCAGGTGATCAACAGGGGGAGGGAGGGGATAGGCACTTCCTGCATACCTCTGACCCAGCATTCCTGAACATCTGACGACGGTATTTCTAAGCATGAGAACTGCTGTATGGATAGGAAGGATGAGAGGCAAGGGCAAGCAGAGGGAGGGGGTCAGGATACGTGGAGAGTGGCATGTCAGCTCTTACATGTCATAAAAGTAAAATACAGTAAAAATACCATTCTCTGGGAATCACCAAAAGAGCAGGAGGTACAGATGCGTGGATTAAATATATGATGTATGGCATTATGCATGCATAAAACAAATGATATACAACTAAAGACAAAAAATGAGTAAATACATGTGCATTTGCATTATAAAATCATTACTGATTGTAATAAGAATTGGTATTACTGCTCTAAGTGTACAATAAAAGTCCTCCGGACAACAATTCTTCTTCTTGAGATTTGCCAAAAACATGGTTCAACCAGCAACTGCCTAAGGTATTTTTGACTGCTCATGCCATAATTTTCATATTTTTGTAAGAGGCTTCCTGCAGGGTTTTATGCTTAAAACTTTATTTTAAGGATCATGACTGTACCAATGCATCTATTACTTCTACTCATGTAAACCTTAAGTCAGCGGTTTCCAAAATGTATGCATCTGTTAATCCCTCTTAAGGCAACCAACTTTATTGCAACCTCCTTAACTCCATCCATTTAACAATAAATATGAAATGTTATATCAGTTAAAATATTATATTTATTTTATTTAGGCTAAATGAATGTTAATTCTAAGTATACCATACATAAAATTAAAAAAGTCTGTCATCACGACATCCTGGAAAACTGAGCCATCCTAACTTCTAATAACACCTGATGTGCATATATAGCACTTAATTGATGTAAATATAGCATTTATTAAATGAATGCCGCATTTAATTTTAATAATTATTATTGGATTTTTCAACAGGAGTTCACCTATTACCTGAGTCAGATCGCAAACTGGGCAGATACAAAAGCTTTTACTATACTTCTTATTTCAGCTCTAAATCGGGGATAATAAATACAGCCACTCCCCAACTTATGTAAGGGTTCCGTTCCCAGACCTTTATGTAACCTGAGTTTTACGTGTCGGAATTCGCCTAACTAGCCACACAGTTCAGTACAATAAATAAGACATTGGGAGAAAAATCATTCTAATCATAGAAATTAAGGAAATTATTTAGACCCTGTGCTATCCCTCACTTGGAAAACAGTAACCACAAAAAGTCCCAGCCTCACAAGCAGTAAACGGCAGCAACATTCCCGATAGACGGAAGTAGTTGGAATGGTGGACGTTAGATAGCACGCTGAACAGTGGTAGTGGTAAGGTTGGCTGAAATGCAGCCCAAGAAAATTTCCAGCCTTGCAAGCAGTGAACAGCAGCAATACTCCCGATAGGCTTTACTTTACGTTCCGAGCATAACATAATATGTATGCACTTTCGCATTTTGAATTTTTTTGTTTGTGGCTTATGTAAAAGTTTACCTAAGGTCGAGTTTACGTAAGTCGAGGCTTATGTAAGCCGGGGAGTGGCAGTATAGATGAATTACTGCTGATTATTGCCACTTAGTTGCTGGAATGGAGATATGATTTACTTGGCCATTTTACAGGTAGATGATTCATTAAGGGTTTCCACTTAAATTGTGTTCCAATTCCTCAAACAAAAAAATCACAACTTAACAGAAAATCAAAACAAATGAATAACTTTTTTGGCTAAGCCAACTTCCCCGATGCGATTTCCGATCTTCTTTTGTATTTTTTTTGCTGAGCTTGCCAATTTCTCAGCCAACATCAGGAGGGTAATAGAATTGTAGTATGCGGTCTACTGTTTCCTTTTTTGACATTTACCCATCCAATCGCCATCCACATGGCGAGGATGAGTCTTCTCCAAATGCTCAGGGTAAATAAGCACCCGGAGTCGTATACACCCTACATAGCAGGCACTATAAACTAAAACCAAAGCGAGCCGAAGGCTAGCCAAGAATTATCTGAAAAATAGACAAAAGTAAATCAACAAATTATTTTTGCTGAACTTCCGGATTCACCTAAACATTTCTCTCCGCCGACATATGGCATACACATTATATTTTTCAGTTTCTGCTGATAGTGTGCCATTACTTTTTCCATGCTCTCCATTCAGGAATGATTTATTCAAATCTTTCTCCAATTTATTTGTTTTTCAAACTGCAGGTAACTCTTGTTCAACGAACAACATGTGTTCATGAAAAGCATTCGTAAAACGGAAATTCGTCAAATGATTGTGATATTTATGTTGACTTCCCTGTTAAAACTCCAGATGCAATCCAAACAAAAGATTTTTTATTCTTCAATTTATAATTCTTAGCTATTAAAATGTCTGTCAAAGCAACTACAAATTGGACCAACTAGAAAACCAAAGCAACAACAATCAAAAATAGAAGTAGGTACAGTATCACCTATTGTATGATACGAGAAAATTCAACTTTTGAATGAAAAACAGAACCTCCCAAAACCGTCAATAAAGAGAGATTCCAGGAAAATAATTAACACAAAGTTGAACAGTTATGAGAAAAGTACGAGCAAGTATGATAAATGTGGCCACGGCAATAGCTTGAAAACATATCCTAGTGATGTAATGATTATGTATGAACCGCGAGTAAATGGATGTGACCAAATGTAGTCAATCCAAGTCACAGACAGAAGTATAGAATGGCTGTGGGAAAGACTTCGAATTGCACTTCCTACTTATCGGTACACAAGAGGTCCTTCAAGTCTGAGTGGATATTTGTAAATATATTTTGAGTAACAAACAGCACGTTCGGTGAAATCATATTAAGCCTCTCAAGAAATGCAGTCGATAGGAAAAATGCGTGATAAAGTGGACACAAGACGAATCCATGGGTAAACAAGATGGTCTTTGTGACCCCAAGAGCTTTCGTAAACATCCAAGTTTCTCCAATCAGCGTTGGATACATGTTATTTGATTTGTTAAAGTGAACAGAATTTTTGGCAAAAAGTAAAGCTATAAAATTAAATTAATTTATTAAACTGAAGATTCGTTGAACAAGAGTTACCTGTATTCTATATAAATTGTGACAAGATAGACAATATGAAATCAACAACTTTCTCCCGAGATGCCTTTTAAAATCATAGCAAAAACAACAAAAGATCGGAAATCACATCAAGGATATTGGCTGGGCAATTCTCAAGCTGTTCCCTTTTTTCTTTTGTCTAACATCAAACTTACAGCTCCATGGCAGGTAGATCCAAATGTCTCCTGCATTCCTTTCTCAGTACCAGTGAGGACATAACTGCATGTACCCATTGTACCTCCTATCAATACAGGTTGACCGGTAAGTTGGTAATCCACTGGAATTAAGGGGTGGTGGGCAGGAAAAGCCCTGGTTGAACCCTGAAAGAGTCAAATTACATCAATCTAAGAAATATACCATTAATGTTCAAATACAAAGAATATAACCCTCTATATAAGATGCTTCTTCTGTCACTCTGCATAATGCTCTTTTAATGGGTTTTTAACAAACTAGGTAGATGATTGAAATTTGGCAGGAATGCTTCAATTAGTCAACAGTCAATGATGAAAAAAAAACGAAAAAAGACCTGGGTTCGATGCTCAATTTTCTATCTAACTTCCTTCCCTTTTTCACTTGCCAATACGAGGAGGAACTAAGGTATCTTGGCATATAATATTTTGCTTGGGTTTTTCCCCTTCCAAGTTAAGCCTTTTGTCCATAGTCAAACATGTGACTCCCACAGTTTTTCATGACATTCTGTTTGTATTTTATCAGTGGCGGAACAAGTAAGTCACAGGCCCAGAGGCAAGAAAAATTGGCAGGATCCTTTTAACTTAAGTATTTAACACTGAAAGCTCAAATTTGCAAACAATTTTTGTTCTCGCACATTAGAGCGATTATCATAAGCTTTCCCACATCACTGAATTTACTTGTTATAGATGACTCTTAGAGAGTCCAACTAGTTCTGCTACTGTATTTTATAACCTCAGCAGATTCGTTTTGTTATTAAACTGCTACCATTTGGTGGGCAGGAGAAGCAGATTGATGAGCAAAATATTTTTTTTATTTATTCCAAAATATTTAGTTGATATTCACCTAAAATAACAGAAAAGAAAACCATCCTGTGCCAAAGATATACATAGTCTCATTTTATATATTCTCTCAGTTAAATATAATAATAAGGGATCAGATCAGAATATTGAAATCACTTTGAGAATTTTTTTTATCTTTACCTGTGACATTGTGCAAGTGTAATTTCGGCAAACTCAAATTATTGAAAAATATATACTTTGTATATATATTATATATATTTTATGGCACAAGAGAGACTGTCTAATTTAGCGATTTTTTACAACTGAACAAAATCTTCCCAAATCATTAAAATATGACAACTTCAATATTTGGATAAGCAGGTAAAATGCCCAACTTGTGAAGCATTTCTGGATGTATTTGCAACACTGGAGGCCCAAAAAAGTATGCTAGTGAATTTGAAAATTTTGCATGTTAATAAACGTAATATTACAATTAAAATAATTATTTAAAATAATAATTTTATGCGGAAAGTGGGGTTGTAAAATGACTTGATTCCCGGACATGGCAAAATAAAAATATATGATTAACAATAGAATAGACATTAAACTGTAAAGGATCCGAAAGTCAATAAGAAATGAATAAAATATAATAATAAACTACCCCATCGGAGTATAGAATTGTATGGGGCAGAAACATGGATTTTAAAGAATAAGTGAGGGAAGAATTGCAGAGCAAATTACATATGGAACCTTTTTTCTTGTTTTGGGATTATAACGTCATCATAAGGTTACATCTTTGGTTGAGATCAACAGCTTTAGGATATAGCCTATAAATTCCCTTTAAAAGCATTATATCAATGCTTTGTAATAATATTGTTTGTTTGCACGGAATTTCTGGCTAGTCAACCTCTTGGATTATTATAGCCATTATTTCTTCCACACAGAACAAACAAGGGAGGAGGGAAACCCAGTGCCTGCATTAGCCTACTCTATACAAAGAACACCAAGGGGGCCAACTGCTTAATGACCCTTCCGAAGGACGGAGCACTGACTTGCGCGGTCTCCTCAAAGCACACAAGTAGGGGATGGGACGATCCCAGGTTGAAAAATCTAACCTTCACTGGATTTGAACTTGGTACCACAGCATGGAAGGCCAATGCTCGAACCACTCCACATGTTTTCCATTTAAAAGCGGTGTGCTAGTTGCTATGACGGTTTTATTTCCTATTGTAAAAAATCTGAAATTTCCCCACTTTTTTGGATTAAAAACAATTGTTCACTCTCATTCGACATGGATTTAAATTCTTTTTTCAAAAAATATATATCCGTCTATCAGCTGTTCATGTCCTGAGTTCCTAACTTAATTTTAACTAATTTAAAAATGCCAATTTATAATGCTCTGCACCAATATCATGCTTTTCTTATGGGGGTAAAAATGAAACTAAGGCAGCGTTTCTCAACCTTTTTAATAACACAGCCCACCTAAGCAATAGGAATTATCTGTGGCCCACCTAAAATACAAGCAAGTTTTCGTTGCCCATCAATTTATCAATAGGTGAATATATAAAGAGAAAATTCTATATTCTTCACTAAATGTAGTAGGTTTTATATAAAAACTAAAGCAATTTATTTAAATTGTCATTAGTTATTTATAACTTTCGATTTTTTTTAAATATTAAGTTTCTGCTATACTAATGCGACAGTTTTCTAATATTGCCAATAAATCTTAACTTGTTTCAAACTTTCGCGGCCCACCTCAATTCCTTTTGCAGCCCACCAGTTGAGAAAAAATGAACTAAGGGGCTGGAAAAAGACATTGATTACTCCTCAGCAGCTCATCTTAGATTCATCAAATTGTATCATGCATAGCCCTCATGTAGGCCACCCTATCCTGAAAATTTGGCCTCTCCATGTTCCAAGATTCCCGAGATATTGCCCAAATGGATGGATGGACAGACAAACCGAATACATATGCGATTATTTTTAACAGCACTAAAAATGATATAAAATACATGGAAAGCTACAAAATGTGGGCATGGAGAAGAATGCTGAAGATAAACTGTATAGATAGGATGAAAAAAGGAGTAGTAGTAAGAAGGAAAGCAGTGAAGCAAATGATTATACAGACTATAGGAAAGAGGAAGGCAAATGGGATTGGACATTACCTTAGGAGAGATTGCATGATTAAAGACGTGTTAGAAAGAAAAAGATTCGATGTTTATCGACCATTTTAAATTGAATCCTACTAAGCCTATGTATAACCCAGGTGCTACTGTACTACTCGTGATCGTCCTGAAATGTTTTGGGCACCATGCGGTGCGCTATCACTGGACTGATACTGCCGGCAAATGCCAAATTACTTGCAACTTTCGCCGGATTGGTATATATATATATATGACTTGCAGATACTCTTTCGCTGAAGAAGGGCATAGGCCCAATAAGTTTGTGGTTTTTTTTGTGTTCGTGTGTTTTACGTGTCTCTTCGACACCCCCAGCAGCCTGCCAGCTTGGTCCTCAACTTGGTAAGTGTCCGCTGGGCTTCCCTCAACACCTTGTTGCCACCCTCATCACTACCTTTTCTTTTCCTTAAGTTAATATATATATATTAATAAAAGGCAATGTGTGTGTGAACAGCATATCTCGAAAACCATTTCGCTAATGATTCAAAATTGCTCAAGTTATACGTTTAAATCACATTTATTCGAAAAATGTAAGCATTTTAACGATGTTGCCTTGCTGACCGTGTCATTGTTAAACCTTAAGATTCTATTGTCGCTAATTTTTACACCAAAATATTTTATGCAAAAGGTTTAAATAATTAGTTTTGTTATTATGTGATTCATTTATTGTTGAGCGCCATTTAGATATGCATGACAATGCACAGTCATATTTGTTTACTTATTTACTCTTTACGTTCATATTTGTTTTGTTATTTACTTTATAAGATATATATTAACATATTACCTATTAAAATGGTTAGTATGATAAAGAATCAGAATTGATTGCTTGACATAATTGTCTCAAACCTTTTGCAATAGTATTTCGAGTTTTGTTATTTACTTTCATAATTATTTCAGACAACATTGTTGTGGTTACCCACGAAGGATACTTCTGTTATCATTTGTTCTAGGATTCGTTTTTGGTGTACGTCGTTATTGTATATGCGAGTTTAACATCTATTAAGGCACATATTTAGTGCTTTTGGGATAATTGTAATAGGTAAGATTCTATACTTACTACGTAAAAGTTGTGAATTATACGTTTTCGGTCGTTCTTACCCAACGATAAAACTAAATATAAAAAATTTTCGTATCGGAATAATTAACCATTTATTTCTATAACCTCATTTTAATTTTTATTATTTTCACCAAATCAATGGTTCAAATGAGAAACCATGCCTAAAAGAAGTGGAAGATTACTCTCAAATTCAAATAAGATCAATCCCAAATGAATAGTTCTCACCAGAGCAGCAGAAAATGTTGATCAAAGAAATAATAGAATTGAAGAGCAATTAGTGAGGCAGGCGAACATCGGAGCAACAAAAACTACTGACCAAAGGAATGTACGACTTCAAGAGCAAAGAAAGTGAAAGATATCACAGAAGGTACAATAAGAAAACTTCTATAAAAATTCTTAAATTTCAACGAAAACGTAATCTTTAACTTCTTCCTCCCTTAAATACTTATATGTACACTATGCTTTCTCTTCAACTGAATATTTGTATGCATCAATTAAGCCTATTATATTATTATTAGATTATAATAACACTTTCCATGTCACACCATCACACATTCTATCGCTAAATTCAACTTCAAAGTTCGGGAATTCATTTTGTTTCGTATGTTTAACTTTAAAATATACACGTGACAAATTATAGCCACAAAATCAGCATTTGCATGGGATAACGTATAAAGGTAAATTTGAGTATATCTTCAAACATGTTTCCATCCCTAGAGCTTGCAATTCCTGCCCAAGGTTTAAATGTTTTTGAGATTCATGACCACATAATATGATGCAGTTTCTTCTACTGGAAATCAATTCGAGTGAAATAACTATATTTTAAAATGGGTCTCATTGTTTATTATGATTATTGAAAAAAAGTCATCAAATTTGTCGGTAAATGATGTGGGAAAATTATATTTACAGTTAAACTCCATTACAATGCGGTGGATGGGATCCATAACTTCAGACCGTGATATAAACAGATTTCCTTACCCGGTGGGGTGCCGAGGAGGGTCCACTGCGTTGAAAGGTAAAGTAAAGACAGCGGGAGGCAAGCTGCAACATTTTATTCAAAAGAATAACGAAGTGATAAAGCGATCAATGTGACTGACATTTTCTCCACAAGGCAAATAAGTTACCACTTTGTAACATTTGCTTCTCTTCATACAGTACACAAACATACATTGTATGTATTACGTATACGTTATTTGTCTGACAAAGCGGAAAGCCCATATCCCATATGTGGTTGTTGCGAAATGAAAACATTTGATAAAAAACCTTCTTCTTTTTACCTCGTGCAAATTTGATACCGCATAATAACGAACTCTGTGTTAAAATGGAGTCCATGGACTGACCTCGTTGTACTGTATTTCGCATTCTAATGGAGCGCACTGTAATGGAGTTTACCTGTATTTGGGCAAAAGATGGGAAGACAAGAAATACTGCATATCATTAAGCACTACAATAAAAATTAACCTGGTTTCATTACTTGGTTTTATTCTCAAATCTTACTCAATATTTTTTGTCTTGACTTAAAAACCCGAGCAATGCCAGGTACTTTCAGCTAGTGTGTGTATATATATGATATGCACTGGTGGTGTAGTGGTTAGCGTGTCGGCTTCCCATTACAAAGTTCTGGGGTCCAAACCCCACGAATGGAGGTTTTATAAAAAAAACTAGCATTGGTGCCTGGCAGTAGTACTGTCAGTATGGTATAGAGCCGAAAACAAATGATGTTGGCTGGGTCAATATCCAATACAGCTGTAGGCGTGATTGGGACGATTTGAACTGCGATGTGGAAAGCAAGAGGGGAAACTACCACATTACAATGCCTAATAATGATTATATGGTTGGACAATATGAGTTCTCTCGAGGTAAAACAATCCAGAGGTAAAATAGTCCCCCAATTGGATCTCCGGGCGGGGATTGCCTTGAGGAAAACATTTGTTGCAAGTAATTTACAAATAGGCACTTGGAGCATAAGAACTATGAGAAAGGCAGGAAAGCTAGAGAACTTGAAAGAAGAAATAGAGTTGACATTATAGGACTGAGCGAAACTAGATGGGAAGGAGAAGGACAGTTGGAATCGGAAGAGTTCATGGTAGTTTACTCTGGAGGAAATAGTGGGGAAAGGGGAGTAGCTCTGGTACTTAGGAAAGATATGATAAAAAGTGTGACAAAGATAATAGCAAGGAACGATAGACTGATGGCAATACAGCTAAAAGCAGTCCCAGTGGACATGCTGATAATCCAGGTATATATGCCAATGTCAGCTCAAGAAGATGAAGAAATTGAGGAGATTTATGAGCAAATTAATGACATTTATAAAGAAGATGGAGGAGGAAAGGTAAGCTGCATAATAATGGGAGATTGAACAGCAAAGTCAGAGAAGGACAGGAAGAAAATGTTGTTGGGCAATGCGAACTTGGGAAGAGAAATCGAGGAGGGGAGAAACTCGTAGAATTCTGCATCAATAATGACCTTGTAGTGACTAATACATGGTTCAAAAACCATAAACGAAGGTTATACACATGGAAAAGCCCAGGGGATACAGGGAGATGCGAAATAGATTACATCCTAGTAAAACAAAGATTCAGGAACAGCATAAAAACCGCCAAGGCATTACCAGGAGCGGACATTGATTCAGATCACAACCTTCTAAGAGTCGACGTAAGTACAAAGCTCAAACAAATAAGAAAAACGAGAAGAGAAGGACAGACCTGGGACCTAGAAAAACTGAAAGAAAGGCAGGATGTAGTCAGCATGAAGTTGGAAGATAAACTAAGAAAGTTGGAAAACAAACCGAAGACCGTTGATATAGAATATATACATATATATTCTATATATATGTATATAATGTGTATATAACTTCACACACCCAAGTTTTACCTCAATTCAAACAGTTGAGCATCAAAAGACGTCATCACATTTTGCGAAATCATCTGCATAGTCAATGTATGTAATTTTAATAGATTCTATGAATGTGGTTTCAACATGCATACAAACATTACAATGGCTATAGCAATAACTACAATAGTCAAGTAAAACTAATAGGAACTTCTTATAATGGAAAATAATAAAAATTGCTAACTATTCTTAATGATACATATTCATAGCCCTGAGAAACGAAAGAAGATATCCTTAAACATAAATGAAAAATTAAAATTGATTTACTGAATCGGATACTATGAGTATGTTCTACATCACTTTCTTCTTCTCCACTGGAAGATATGTCACAGGATTCATCATCCCAAAGAACGTCATCCTCGCCTTCATGCAGCATTTTTTAACCCTTTTACTATAGATTCATTATTTGTTCATAAATATTCATCGTAGGCCAAATATTTACTTTACGAAAAATATTACGACATTTTTCATTTGAACACGATGGCAATGAGAGACATGCTGCCATCTATGGATGACTACGAGACAACCCTAACCTCAAATGTTTCCTAGGACTCGCATTTAATCCGAGAGGTGATTTTTTCATGATAGATTTTGACAAAAAACATCGGCTTATATTCGGACAGATAAGGTATGAAGTCTATGAGTCAGAAGTAACAAATAACAACATCAAAACTGTAGCAAAAAGTATTAGCCATACAGTGGAAAACAGGAATAAAAAGAGGGAAGTGAGAAATACACTCTTAGATCAAAGAAAAGATTCCTCCTATTACCCATATCTGGAAGCAACTTCCAGAAAATGAACTCCATATAAATATTTATTTTTCAAGCATAAATTGCTTGAAAAGGTAAATATTTCACCAGCAACAACTGTTATATACAGTGGCGTACCGAGGGGGAGGGGGGGGGCACCGGGCCCGTGACCCCCCAAAAATAAATTTGAGCAATTCATGTTTTGAAAGAGGATTTATGCAACCAATTTAAACAACATTCGTTGCGTTATATGCGAGAAGGAATAAATTTGAATGTAGAACATTAATTATTCGCATATTAAAATCACAGAATCATCGTAGGTGTTCGAGACATGAAACAACGTACGCCTGAATAATGGAAGTTTGTTTTCCTGCCATAGATTTTTTAATACACGTCGAATCGATCAATAGATCGGCTTTTAAAGGTGCGTTTACACTATGTGAGCATGAACGAAGAATATCTTGTAAATTATGGCAATATGCCATTATGGTATTAACTCTACTTCGATTCACAAAAGGAGATATCTGGCTTAAAAACGGTATAGGTGGCTTATAAACTGTATTGGTGGCTTAAGCACTGCATTTGAAATTTAGATATATTGAGAGAAATGAAAAAGGCAATAATACTTTCTCTATCTACGTATATAGAGAAAGTAAAAATTCATATGAAGCAAATGATTTAGTGGAATTTTATTCGATTCTATATGCCGCAATACTTTCCAAAAATTAGCCGATTTGTCTCACGAATGATTACGATATTTGGATGCGATTACATTTTCGTAAAAAGTTCTTACGAAAGACATTCGCAAAATCTAATTTGCTGACGAACATTTTCACGATGTTTTAAGAATTTTTGTGACGAATATTGCTGTTAAAATAACTTATATCCCACAAAATCTGAAGGTTCCCAATGTTCACATTGACATTTAATTCAAAATATGTAATAGGATTGTTTTTCCAATACTACTATTTCTTATTAGTTACTGGCAGGGCTGGACTTTGCATAGGCCAGCTAGGGCCACCAATTCCAAGAGATCCGCCAGTTACAGAGGCCGCTGCTAGTACTTACATACCTGTGCTAGATAAGGACTTGTAAAAATAACAGTGATCGAGTAAATGGAATTATCATTAATTCTGCCACACTTGCTCTTCACAAAATTCCAAAAGCGTTTCTTTTCTCACACATTCCTTCAAGCTTATCTTACTATCCCTTCCCATATTCCGACCGAACGTTGACCGTAGGAGGAGGGAGAGGGTCTCGGGTCCCTTACTTGGGTCTTTCTCTTTTCTCCGCACGAATGGGCCAAAGGAAACGACCCCTTTAATAGTTTCCAGATGTAGGCATGTTTCCTAGTCCTTTTTGAAAGAGGGAAACTATTTGAGAGGATTAGTCTCATTTGGTTTCTCTTTGAAACAACATCAATAGTTCAAGTTCGTATGTTTCGTTTAGACTGAACACTGGATAATTCGTTTGAAAATACGCAAAGGTGATTAAGATATTCTTCTGAAATAATTAATTTTCATGGTTTGATCTCAACATTTTACGTTGATCACGAATATTTCTCTACAGACGAAGGGAACAGCTTCGGAAGTTCTTGGTTGCCGACAAACTTTTTCCCGGATACTTTCCCAAAACGGCCACTTTTTACAGTACCCAATTAGCAGTATTTGGTAAGTAAAGTTAATTATTTTATGATGCGGAATTTTGTTTAATTTTCGTTGTTAATAATAATGTCCTTTAGGAGACTGAAAGCCCTTCCGTAATGTAACCGGATGATTTTGATAAAGTAATTTGAATTAAACTTATAAAAACTTTAATAAAATGTTATCGTGATTTCATTTATTAGAAGAACACATTGAAACAACACTGTTAGTAGAATTATCAGTACTCACATCAGCTTCATCTATATCCTTAACAGAAACTCGGTTTGAAAAGTCAGAATCATGTAAAATTAACGGTAGTGATATTGGTCTGTGGCCAATACCTCTGATTGATAATTAGCTAGTTTTTGAAATTGATAAAGGTCCAAACAGGGATAGTAACTTTGACTTTCCTGTGAATGAGAGTAATAGGCGTTTTTCTGTATAATTGTACACCCGGAAACTTTTAAATGGTGAATTCATCGATCGTCGCTGGCTAGTTTGTTCTTAAAAACTTGACTGCGTTTTCTGCAAGTTGTTTTCTGATTTTAAAAACAAAATTTCAAATTCTAGATTCAAAGATTGGAAAAATCTTTCTATATTGATTATTTTTATTACATATATTACACGCCAAATTATTTTTTATGATAATATGAATTTCAATTATTTATTATTCTGCCCGCGAATATGTTATTACTGTTGAAAAATAAATACTGTAAATTTTTATTTGAAAATATAACTATTATATATTTCAAAGGTTAAAATTTGTGCATATTTTCAGTAAGCTGTGTCCAGGTGTCACGTTTCCACGGAATAGCCGTTCTTATTCATTGAAAAAAGTGTTAGTCTCATTTGGCCACTACATTTACGAGGTAAAAGTTCACTTAAAATTGTAAAATTAAAAGTTTTAAGTCAATAGCATTAATTTTTCTCATGCTAAGTATTACAATTATAAGAAATAATTTATTCAAAAAATATTTAAAGAGGTAATGGATGATAAAAGAAAGTTGGGAATAGGAACGATATTCAAGTATTTGACCAAAAAACCAAAATTAGAAAACAGGATAGTCCTATCAAAATCACCCGAGACGGGTGAAAACTTGCAGACTGCATCGAATAACACTACTGGAACATTAATTAAATCAGATATCGCGGCTTACAAGAGCTTACTTATAAATGAAGATAAAGTGGATTTTATACAGAATTTGTGGAAACCAGATGATCTTTTTCCATTTCCATATATGACTGAAAAAAATGGAAAGAAAAGAAAATTTCAATTGCAATGGTTGCACAGATATGAGTGGCTTGCTTATTCGAGACTAGATATATGTTTTTGTAAATATTGTTGCTTATTCGCGCCAAAAGAAATTGGTAAAAGTAAATCTCAACCTTTAGGTCAACTCGCATCAAGTGGGTACAATAATTGGAAACATGCAGTTGAAACATTTGAAGCTCATGAAAAAGCGTTATATCATTCAAATTCATTATGTTCTTATGAAAACCTATGTGATATAATGACAGGCAAAAGAATACCTATCGACAAACAGCTCGATACGATGAGAATGAAACAAGTTATTGAGAATCGGAAACGCTTGGAACCCATAATCATGACTATAATGTTATGTGGACAGCAAGGTATTGCACTACGAGGTCATGTGGATTCTGGAGAGTTTAACATAGATAAAAAGCCTGAGAAAAATGAAGGTAATTTCCGTACAATCCTTAGAGCAAGGCTAGAAGCTGGTGACACCGATTTAAAAAATCACTTTAAACAATGCGGGCGAAACAGTACCTATTTAAGCGCCAACATCCAGAACCAAATAATAGAAATTTGTAATGATTTGATTCTGAAAAGACTTGTTAAAGAAGTAAATGATGCAAAATGTTTTGCTATTTTAGCAGATGAAACAACAGACATTTCAACAACTGCGCAATTGACATCATGCGTAAGATACGTAGATAAGGAAATTAGAGTTTGCGAGAAATTTTTACAGTTTGTTCCAGTTATTGACACTAGTGGAAAAGGTTTGGCTTCTACCATTATAGATAGTTTACTAAAATTTGGTATTGATATTTCCTACCTTCGAGGTCAGGGGTATGATGGTGCTGCTTCCATGAGTGGCAAATCTGAAGGTGATCAGGCATATATACAACAACAGCTCCCACAAGCATTATATGTACATTGCACCTCGCATTGTTTAAATTTAGCCATTGGAAAGTGCAAATAATCAAGATATAAGGAATTGCTTAGGAATTATTGAAAAATCATACACTTTTTTTAACACTCCAAAGCGATTAAATATATTATTAAAAAAAATTAGCGAGTGTATTCCCAATTGTAGGCATCTACGATTGAAGCAGATGTGCCCAACTAGATGGATAAAGCGTCATGATTCTGTCATGGTAATGGTGGAACTTTTAGATGCAATTTACTTAGCGCTCGAAGAAATAACTGGAATGACAAAGACACTTCATCTACAGCACAGATTCTTCAGAATGCAATATTCCAAGGAAAAGTTTTGGTGTCTTTGTATAGTATACAAAAACTGTACAGTTATACGCTGCCATTAAGTAGAGTATTACAAAGTGAAAACATTGACTTAATTTCCGTAATACATCTCGTTGAAGATGTAACATCTGCTCTAAAATGTATCCGAGAAAACGCTGATACAAACTTTGCAAATATTTTCAAAGAGGCAACAGAAAAAATAGGAGATTTTGGGGTTGAAATTACAATACCGAGGATATCGAAATATCAAAAAAATAGAAATAATATTCCTACTGAATCAGCGGAAGTTTATTACAGGCGATCTATGTTTATTCCATTTTTGGATTGTCTTGTGACACAATTAGAGACTAGATTCTTGGCTCATAAAAGTATTTTAAAATCCTTCATGTGCCTCCTTCCAAAAGGATGCAGTTCTACATCAGACGTAGATAGCCTATCAACTTTGGCAAAATTTTATTCCGTGGAAGTATGCGATTCAGTCTTAGAGAGTAAACTAAAGCTTTGGCAAAAACGGTACAAAAACAGGATACCCCCTACAAATGAATTAGAAGCATTAATTCAATGCAATCAAAATATATATCCAAACATTCATTATTTATTAAAAATATTTGCAACTCTGCCGGTATCAACTAGCACAGCAGAGAGAACATTTTCAACGTTAAGGAGAATGAAAACGTACTTGCGTAATTCCATGGGAAAGGAAAGACTGAATGGTTTAGCGCTCCTCAACATTTATAGGGAAATGGAATTGCTCCCCAAAGACATATTAGATGAATTACAAAAAAAAGACCGAAGATTAGATATAAAATTGTAATTGTGTTACCCAATTAATTTTTATTTTATGTTTTAGTAAACAAAACCTATAAATATTAATTTCATGATATGAAAAATCGAAAGATTTATATTCAAATTCAATGTTAATATACATATTTCTATGAGAAACTGAGAATGTTTGTTCTAAATAACTGATAAATTTGTAACCAACATTGTTTTTCATTTTATATGTTTTTATGAATGCCTATATGCAGAGGCTGATTTATGCATAGGCGCTAGCTGGGGACCTTGTATTTTTTATGACAACTTATTTTTTTTATTTGTAAATCAACGTATTTTCTTTTGGCTGTAATGGTATAAATGTTGTAATTTTTAAATTAAATATATTTTATCCACAGGATAATAAATGTGTTGTTAAAAATATGTATTTTCATACACTAAATCAATGAGTTTCATTCTAAATATACAAGTGCCTATGTATATGTTTGTTTGTGAATACATGCATGTGTGTGCATGTTTACATATAAAAATGTAAACATGGAAATGAGTGTTTACCATTGTGGGCCCCCCAAACCAAAATCCTGGATACGCCTATGGTTATGTAACATTTACAAAACAACAAATATTGTCAAGCAAATGATTTCTGACAACAATTTATTAAATTAAAATTATCATAGAGAATTGGTCTATTCCTTAATACATGACAAATAATCAGAGAAAATTCAACTTATGTTAGTACATTAATTGAAATTTTCAGATTAACACAGCTAATAAAAATGAATAAATATTTAAAAAAGCAACAAAAATGTCTCACCTTTCGATGCACCAACAAGGTCTTTTGCTTGCCATCAACCATGTGCTCTTCTATTTTGGCAATATTGTGAGATACATCATAAATGACATGCATGTCCAGGTCATCTGGTGTTAAGTGAAACTGTTTTGCAAATGCCTGTTAACACAAAGATGGAAGATTACAGATATAAAATAGTGAGATAGATCCCATTAAAGTAGCTACCATATGAAACTAATTATTTAAATAAAAGGAACAATAACCTATTTAAGTATTTCTTTCAGGATACAAATGCAAATGATTATGAAAACAGTACAGGTATGTCTCGCTTAGCGCAAGGAGTTCATTCCGAGAGGTCTTTGCTCTAACCAAATTTGTGCAAAACAAACAGTATATAACAGTATTTAACCCTTAGTTAGTCGCGTGAAAAAAAGTTCCGTAATTAGTCGCGTGGGGTCAATATGACCCCAAAATGATTTCTAAAGATAAGCAATAATATATTAATTTATTTATATTTTACTGGAAATAAAATCAATCTTACATTATAATACAACTATTTATTAATAGTTTTTACAATAAACATTGATTAAAATAAATTAAAATATTTTTTTGTATTTTCTAATCACTTTCCCTCTCCCCACATTCAATGCACTTCATTATCATATGGTCTTTGCAAGTAAAAGCTCCACAATTTCCACATCTAGTGGACACTTTACTGTCTATATTTCTTGGGCAATGTTCGCATCTTCCTCTTGATAGTCCCGATCCCGGTGATGGACCTTCCTCCGCAAGTCCCTGATGAGTGCATATGCGCTTTCGGAGATGCCTAGATATAAACTGACTCTGAGACCTCAAAATCTGTAGATCCTTTATTAATTCCTTCGATAATGATTTCAAGAAATTTCGCCTTGTCATTTCCTTTTGAACGTTTTGTTTATAAACAATAAAGGCATTTATGGCAGAAACGTTCAGCAAATGAAAAAACACAGGTAACAGCCATATTTTCATTCTTCTGCCAACATTATAAGCAGCGCAGAGCTGATCGCATGTATCTACGCCACCTTTTGTTGCATTGTCGCATTAAGGTCGCGTTGAGGGCTTTATTAGGGATAGGGCTATTTTTGCGGAGATCACTCACACTTGTGGGTTAGACATCGGTCGCGGCACGGTCGCTTTCCGGCCTCCACCTACAGCATGAAGTAGTTTATGGCTGCCCCCAACTAGCAGAAAGATTCAAGCTCACTTCTACTGTCACCGAGGATTGCCCTCGATGGGACTTGGGACAAAAGTTGTCTCCTCGAGTGACCCAAGGGGTTCGTGCCGAGGTCCAACCGCGTCCTCCCCTATAAGTGTGAACGTACTTGGGACTACTCCATAGAAACCCCATTGAAAATAGGATTTTCATATTTTGGTCTAAAACGTCCCAACCGTGACCGTCATGCGACCGGTAGGAGATCCAAAAACTTTGAAGATTGCCGATCTCATTCGTGTTCGTGCTTATTCCGAAAAATAAGGGAGAAACTCGTGCTAAAAAGGGTGAGCGGTAATAAAAGGCAAACAGCTTTCTTTTAGAGACACCACGTGCGTTTGTTTGTGACTTTTATTGCAGGTAGAAAACTATGGGAAGAAAACGGTTGCATGTGTGCGGCCAAAGTAAGAAAACACCCGGAGAATTCCGAAAAGAGGGAAAAGGGTACATTGGATGGGGGAGAGGGGGGGGTGAGAGATGGGAGGAAGAGGGGTAACCAACCTATAGTGAAAATTAGTGAAGTAGAAATGTATCATAAGAGAACTAGTGTTAAAACAATGAAATACTGCTTATCAGGAAAATTATTTGTATTTCTGATGTGATAATAATAATCTGTATTGCATTTAACCCTTCTAGACCAATAGAGAAAAAAGCAACAGGTAGAGAGATGTCAAAATAAAAGCACTTTTTTAACCTCAAATATACATAACAAATGGATACACACCAAAATAGCACATTAAAATAGTTTAATTTTCTCAATATTTACAATATTAATACTATATATATAAATATAAAAATATCAAAAATAACAAATTAATAAAAAAACAAAAATGCAAATTTCTCTTCTAGAATGTCAGTTTCGAAGGTAGAACAAGTTTGAGCTAGATTGTTAATACACTTCTTTAGATATTGACAAAAAAACACTGCTTGGGGTCATATTGACCCCACGCGACTAATTAAGGGTTAACCCAATTGAATTTTACTAGTCAGAAATTTTACTATTTTTATCTTGCAGCTTATATAATGGTATGGCATTTTATATACCATTGTAAGGTGGAGAAAATGAAATTTATGACGAATATTTCAAAATAATAATTCATTATGAACATAATGGTTCAAAAAATAATTCTTTGATGGAAAATTAAAATTTATTTTCTAATAACATATGCTTTACAAAAAGTGAGATATACAAAATGCTTCCAGTATATAGCAAATAAAATATCAATACATTACATTACCTTGACATATTCATAAAAATATTTATGATTGTGAATGCCTAACCAACACGTTTCTTTATATCAACTTAAAGCTGGCAAAGCCAAACAAAAGAAGAACGAAACTGCTATACATAGATCATGTATCCACTAGGATCTCAAATTGTAGCATGTAATGCTATCTATACACAAAAATAAGGATTAAATGATTCTGTGAGTGTCGAAAAATTGACACTTGCCAATAGAGGGTACCCTAAGTGTCGAAAAATCAACAGTTGCCGCTTCTAGGATTAATAGATATTGGTTCATGATAGGGCACAGTTAACGGTTTTTAAATCAAATAAAATGTTTAAATACACATGAATATTATTGAAAACTAGGGGCTCTGCCCCTATGCGCACCTTGATCTGAAAGGCAAATTCATTTGCTGCCTGTGTGCTACCCTGAACCTCTTCCTTTTCATATATATTTAAGGTAGAAAATTATATCTACCCCTATTTTCTGGCATCTCTCCCCCTTACTCCCACACTCCCCCCTCTCTCTCTCACTCTACCTCCCTCTATCCCACCAAACCTCCCGCTTTCCCTCATTCTCTTCCTCCATCCCTTTCTCTTTTCTCTCTTCCATTCCTTTCTTTCACTGTCCCCTTTCTCCATACTCCCATCTTCCTCCGTTATCCCAATATGGTCCTGTATAATTTCATGATTATGGCAACAATGTTGGTTGATCTTGGCAATGATATATTTTATTCACAAAAAACTTAAAATTTTCATCTTCAAAACAGTTTTCTGAGCCAATTCAAAATGTATTTGAAAATCAACGGTAGGGAAATGAATCTGCGTTCTTTTGCATGTACTTTGGTTCAAGTCTCTAATTTCTACGACTATCATAAACAATTTTAAATTGCAAACAAAAGATGTTTTACACTCTTTTACATGTTAATGAAGAAGAGAATGGAAACTATTCTGCTATCAAACTCATTCCCTTATGTTAGACAACTGCACATGTATCACATGCAGAAAGTCACGCTGAATATTATAATAAAAGTGTCGTCAAAATCAGACTGACTTATTGCGATTTATTCAGCAACTTGAGAAAATTGTAACATATTTCATGCGGCTTCCATCCAATGGCACTAGCATCTATTGTAGCGTCATGCACAGTGCACTTATAATATAATGTTAGATTATTAATATTTACATATTATTGCTAATGATTAATTTAAATTATTTTTCCCTATTTATTGTTAATATTTATTTTGGCACTAGAAATGAAGCAAAATAACTATGGCGCATCACAATTGAACCATTTACGTTGAAACAAGACGGTGATTGGCCAGTGCAAAAGTAAGGAAGTTAACGAAGAGCTGCAAAAGCAGCGCTTTTGCATAAATTACCAGAATATTTTGTTTATGAATGATTAAAAAAACTTCAGATTTAATAATAAAACTGTTATTATAACAGCACTACTTTCATTAGGAGTTTACCATTAAAAACAATTACGTATGTTAAAATTCAGTCATGAACCTAACCCAACCCAAAGCAAACTTAACCGTACCCAGGGGTTTGAAACCCTTATGGGAGAATAGATTCCCAGGTTTTACACGTAGTTCACTATGATGATACAGGGTCCACCAAATGCGCTGCAGTCGCAGCCAGCTCTCTCTCTCTTTCTCCCTCTATTTCTCTCTCTCTACCATATCACCACAGCACCACACGTTCATTGTGTACCATAGCGGAACAGCGGCCATTTTGCTTGATATAAGTTCGCCATTGCTTATTGAGTGGTTGACAGTTACTCTGATTTTGTCAAGTAGATATATAGTAGATATGCATTCATCACTGTTTAAGAAAACATGACGGAGTGAATTTGTTAAATAGCATATATTTAAAAAAAAAAATTCTGATGAAATAGTTCTACGAAGTGTTATGTGAATGTGTTTTGTGAGAATGCTTTTATATTTTCTTAACAGATACCTGCACTGGATAGATCTATAGGAAGGAAGAAAAGAAATTTCTCTTGTTTTCTGTGTGCGAGAAGCATTTTGAGAAGAAATGTTTCTCATTTTTAGGTGTTAAGCCACGCTTACTTCACCTAGATGTGCCATCCATTGCCCTGGGCGTGAATATAGTACGTGTCAGTTGTTCACAAAATAAGCCGTAATTTTAGATTGAGTAATTGAAATTTGTTTAAAACTTCTCATGGTTATCAGTAGATTATAGTGAGTTCTTTGGAAGTTAAACTGCAACGTAGATGCCAGGGAATAGAATTGTGCTTGTAATAGAATGAAATAAGTATACCATAGTGATGTCTCATTGTTTTAATTTGAAAGTAGATTATAGTGAGTTCTTTGGAAGTTAAACTGCAAAGTAGACGCCAGGGAATAGAATTGTGCTTGTAATAGAATGAAATAAGTATACCATAGTGATGTCTCATTGTTTTAATTTGAAATATTTTGAATTTACAAAAATTTTTAACTCGATTATTTCTTGTTTCTCATTATGCATTTGTTTGTATTCCTAGACGTTACGATAATTCTTCTATCTTTGTTTCAAAACATATTTAGAAATACATATATTTTAGATGATTTGATTATTCTTATAAGCTTACTGAAACTGTGAATCTTGAGTGAAGAATCAAATATGTGAGAAGCCGAAACTCATGGGAATTAACACGAGAGGGTGTGCGTGTCTGGGCAAAAAATACCCAAGTGGAAAGGATAAGTGGTTATCTTTTGAATCATCAGCCTTATTTGAGCTTAATCCGCAGTACCTACCACTTTGACTCTCCATTACAGATATAGACTGTTTTGTCATTCTTACGACCAGTTGCTTATAAGTAATTGTGTGTGTATTATTTTTGTTTTTGTGAACTTAAAACATCATTTACAGAGTTTTCAAACTGAAAGACCAGCCCACCAGGAAAATTCCTGGTGTCCTGGCAGCCCAGCCCACACTTGTAATGAAGTGTTACATTAAATGTCATTTATATTTATAATTTTTTGTTAATTTGTTATTAGAAACCAAATGTACATTCCATATAAAATACCCATATTCAATTAATACCATATTCAAAACATATTCACTTGAAACTAATAGGTACATGGTAGGAACAAAGAAACAGTGAGCAAAGGGGAGGGGGGTTGACAAGCATCAGTGAGCAGGGGGCTTGCCCCTCCCTAGTAAATGCACATTAACATTGAAATGCCATAAAATAAACAATTAATACGACAGGATTTCATTTTAAGTCTCCCAAAATTGGAAAAAGCTAATTTCACAATAGTATCTGTAGTTATGAGAAAAAGGTAATATGTAATAATAATCTGGCAAAATGAATTCGTACGAACTTTAGATAAACTTTACTAGAAAGAACCAAAAACACTATTTTGAATGTGAGTTCATGAGTTGACATTGCTAGAAAAGAAATGTAACAAACAAATGATTTCTTGTAGCAGTTACTGTATAATTAATAAAAATTTACCATAATAGAGGTACCGTAACTGCCCGAATTTAAGCCGACCCCCCAAAACTTTCCATTTTTTGACAAAAATTAAATTTCGTAGATTTTATGCTGAGGTGTGCCAGGCATGCATGCATGGCCTAGAATACATTATTGTAGATCGAAGAATAGAGTGGGAAATGGCAGAGTTGTTAATATTTGAAATATTACTCCAATTAATAATTTCGCATTGTTGAATAGTGTTCCATATTCAGTTACGATAATTTCATTTTACACAAGGTCAAATATAGCAATAGCGACCTCGCAAAGATAATTTTAATCCAAGTCTATTTCCAATGAAATTATCATTTACATTGCCTTAAGAAATTGCATTTTATAATTATACAATATCAATATGTGGTATATCATATATAACTTCACACACACAAGTTTTACCATAATTCAAAGTTGACCATCAAAAGACGTCATCACATTTTGTGTAATCATCTGCATAGTCAATGTACGTAATTTTAATAGAATCCATGAATGAGGTTTTAACATGCATATAAACATTACATTGGCTACAGTAATAACTACAATAGCCAAGTAAAACTAATAGGAACTTCTTATAATGGAAAATAATAAAAATTGCTAACTATTAGAAAGATCTGATGCTTTCCTGGCGAATCGATGAGGTGAAGAGTTCCCGGGTTTCCAGCCAGGTGAATATTTTGTCTACCGACGTTTCGGCACCTTCCTCAAGTGCCATCTTCAGGGGTCTCCTGAGTGAGGAGACCCCTGAAGATGGCACTTGAGGAAGGTGCCGAAACGTCGGTAGACAAAATATTCACCTGGCTGGAAACCCGGGAACTCTTCACCTCATTGCTAACTATTCTTAATGATACATATGCATAGCTGTGAAAAACAAAAGAAAATATCCAATGGCATTTAGAATGAAAGAACAGGTACAAAAGCAACAAAACATGGGTACAGCTAAATTCAATATTCTAGCTTTATTATTTATTCATTAATATTAATCGTAGTCAAATATTTACTTTACAAAAAATATAGTACCGTATTTACCCGAAAGGAAGACGACCTTTAATTTTCCCTGTAGGAGTTAATGCATGGTCCCCTGCCAAAAGCCATTCTGTATAAAATGACTTTATGTAATCCTACAACATCTAGCACTTGAATTTGTGATGTCATACCTCCTGGTATAACTACAAGGTCAGTATTCATACCATGAAGGGTATTTTGAACTTCCTCTGTAAGGTGGCCTTTGAACGCATCTAAGATGAGCATTGCTCTCTGCCTTAAAAGTGCCCCAGGCCGTCTATTCCACATTATGCTTAGCCAGTCCTTCATTAAATCAGCTGACATCCATCCTTGGCCTTGACATTTAAAAAGTATTCCATTTGGTAGTACTTCCTTGGGAATTGTTTTGCATTTTAAAATAACATACGGCGGCAACTTTGTTCCATCCGCTAATACAGCCAGCATTACAATAATGCGCAGTTTTTCATTCCCAGAAGTTTTTATGATGACATTTTTTGCACCTTTTTCATTGACTGTAATTGGATGGCATGTCGAAGTAAATGGGTGTCTCATCTGCATTACCCATATGGCTCGGAAGGTAATTGTGACTTTTACGCAACCGAATTACATGCCTCTGGAAAGTTATTAGTTTGTCCATCAAGTTGGAAGGTAGATGTTGGCAAAGTGAAATTCTTCGTCGCAGACTAAAACCATTACGATGCATCATACGCACACACCATCCATTACTAGCCTTCAATTCTTGGTGTGGAATGTTTTGCAATCGTGCTAATTCTTGGGCTTTCAATTTAATGATATCCTGCATCACCGGTTTACCGTCCATTCTTTGAATATGCACCAAGTTTGCAATTTCCACTTCTAATACATGAAATCGGCCTTGTTTTGGTCCATTAAATGATCTCCGTGTTAAGTTAGCACCTCTTTTGCTTGCTTCCACCTTCGCACATTTGCTTCAGTCACATTGTATTTCCTCCCTGCCGCACAATTATTTGTTTCTTAAGCATAGCGCACCACCATTAACTTAAAATTTCTGTCGTAACTTCTTCTAATTCTTTTCGATACATTCCACCTTACCGCAGTTTCTTTTTTCTCTACGCAATCTGCCCTTTGTTTGGGGTATCTTATTTAAAAGTTATAAATAATAACTTATCACCATTTAACTTTAAAACTCAGCAAAGCGTGTACTACGCACGTGCTCTCGTAAATTTTCTACACTCTGAAACTCGCGTACACTTTACGTCTGCCATTGATATACCAAACACAAAGCATCATGTTTAAATTGTAATAGATACATTTAAATTGTATCAATCTTGTTTACATTGTATTACTAGACACTTTAATTGGTGCCTAAATGACTGTGTTTCAATTACGCACGGAACTGCCCACCGGTAGTAATTTTTTTTCAACTTGTCACGCGATTACCTACCCAGTTCTAAACACTTCCCTACCGCCGAATTGGTACCATTGGTCTGTAAGAGCAATTTTAAGAAATTTGACCTTAAATTTTTAAAGTATTGTAGTAATTAATTAAATATGATGTATTACTTGATGCAATAATATTTTAACGGACATATACTTGACATCGGGGTGTTTCATGGTGCATTTAAAATAGGGGTGTATTCTCACCTTAAATCCTCATACTCCATTCTAAGACGATACCTAATATTTTTAATGGCATTTTTGTGAAAAAACCTCGTCTTCCTTTCGGATAAATACGGTACTATCATTTGAACGTCATGGCAATGAGAGACATTCTGCCATCTATGGGTGACTACGAGACTTAACCCTAAACCCCAAATTTTTTCTTGAACTCCTATTTAAGCCAAAGGGTGATTTTTCCATGATAGATTTTGGCAAAAAATATCAGCTAGTATTCAGGCAGATACAGTATATACATTTTCGTTATTCAATTTCCTTTTTTGTTTATTATGAACACATTTGCTGTAATTTTCGCAATAGTATTTTCTTAGGTGCTACATTGAACCTAAAATCACTAGAGCTAGCTAAAAATTGGCTAGATTGACAACACAAATGACAAAATTTGGAGACGTTAAACTCAAGTTATTGCAATAGTGCAGAATAATTTCTAGTTTATAAATAGGGCACACAGCAGATCTTTCTTTCTTCACATCTCACAAAGCTTGTAGGGTTTTTTTATTATTATAGGCAATTCTATCACTCTTTGGACCCATAGCTACAAAATATCATCATGCAAATTTAATAAAAATACATCAATACAAAACTTTTTTCCCCCACTCAAATAATACTGGAACTGCACATGTCAGTATGTCAGTACTTTCTTCATGCATTATTTCAGCACCAATTCAGGACGATGTTAACTCAAATCATCGACGACGTTAAGTCGAATATGGGTAGTAATTTTTGAACGAAGTTAATGAGTATGAAGATTAATCGAAGCAACATTAAACCAAGAACACACTTTAGTTTTCTGGAGTCTCCTAGCTGGTAGAAACAAAATATCATTTACCACATTTCTCTACCACAAACATTTCTTGAGATACAGAAGGGGACGGACAGACTCTTGGGAAAATATACATACATAGAATAATAAGCTTAAATGTTGATTCTGGCAAATAATGTTTCTTCTTCAAAAAGAAATTTCTCAAATATTCTCAAGAATACTCTTCAGTGGATTATGACCGAGAATTTTACAAATCTAGTCATGATAAATGTCCCGTTTTATCTTCTTGGTCATCTAGGTTAAAGATCACTAATTTGACACAAGATAAAAGTAATCTCAGAACTATTATTCCATAATGTTATAGAAAAATATGTAAGCCACACGTTTTTGGCTATACACATTGATTACAATTTGAGGGGAAACTATAATCATAATGGCATAATTGTATTGAATGTTTAAAACATGAGGTATAATCCTTGAAGTTTTTAAATTCAACATACTCCCAAAACTTTTAAAATTTGGTTTAAATACAAGTTTGAACAATTGATGAAAACTCCACCAATATGTAACAAAAAACGATTATCTCCTAAAATACTTTTTACTGTATGGGATTACCTTATGTTCCAAAACAACTATCAATAATTGACAGATGTGTTAATGTACCAATGAAGATTTTCAATTTCAAATACATTTAAAAAATTAACTTTTATGAATTTATTAGTATTTCCCTTAGAATATATTTCTGAATATGTGATTTGAAAAATTTATTAAGATTTACAAATACCAACCTGTCTGCAAAGAAAAGTCATGGAGCTCCGATTCACCCAGGCAAAGTTAGCAGCAGCTGCCATTGATTTAAGATAGTCCTGTCCCTCCACTGAATTTATCCTAGCACATGCTAGTTGTCTGTCATTGGTTTCAATATCATCTCTCTTCATAGCCTTTTCCATCTGAACCAAAGCATCTAAGAGAGATTGCGCAGTCTTATAAATTTTGAATTTCTTAACAAAAGTTGAATTTCAATTGATATTATTCTATAAAAATAATGAAAAAGTAGTAAATATTCTTCAGCTAAAATATTATGGTATTTTCAATGCAATACAGCAAAAACTCCATGAGAAATTACAATCTGTGAAAAACACTGCCATATCAAAACAGAGACAACACATGAAGCCTGTACATGATACGGGAAAATAGGCAAAGGGTTAAAACATTTAAATTAAGAACTATTAAAACAAAATTATAAATACGAGATTTAACAAAAACAAAATGATAAATTATGACTAAATCCTGAATGCTCAATACTAACAATTAATTACAACAGATTTTTTTAAAAACAAATTCTTAAATCAAAAAAATCAACAAACAATAACCAATACAACTGTTTGAGAAGAACACATTTCCTTAAAATCCATTTCTGGATAATTAGTCATTAGTTGATAACATGCAAACTGCCTCGGAATATTTTATCAGAAAAATTGATTTTCAACTTTCTGATACATTTCACAAAGGTAAAATGCACCAATATCAAAATTAATTCATTATCTGATTTACTTTTCATTTAGAAGTCATAAAAAAGTACATTTTTAAATTTAGCTTTTTGATCACTATCACATGAAAATTAAATCAAAAATATTATAGTAGCAGTAATTTATTTTCCAACAAGATCATGATGAAGAGCCTCACCAGTTGCAACCTGGTGCCCAAATCCTCTGCTCCCAGAGTGGATCATAACACATATTTGTCCCTTGCTCTCAATGCCCATTTTGTTAGCGGCCCACTTGTCAAAAATCTCATCCACAACCTGGATCTCAGCATAATGGTTTCCAGCTCCCAGCGTCCCCAACTGAAAGAAAATGATGTATGATCTTAATAATTTATTCACTGAACCAAAGAATTCATTTAATCACCTTAATTTTGAAATTCTTCAGTATTCCTGAATAAACAGGCCTGCAAATGATTTAACTTATTGAAAATAGCAAAAATCTGAAAAAATTGAACAAAACATGGATGTATACTTTGGAATGGGGCACGTAATGTTTTAAGTAACAATGGCAACAATAAACAATGAAAAAGTACAAAAATTCAAATAAAAATGTTAACATAGGGATGCTGGTGAAAAAAAAGGGATTTATTAAATTGTTCAAGTTCTTTTTTACCTCATTTTCAAAAAGTGCAAAAATATGTGCTTTGTCGTTTCTGTTCGTAGAATGCAGTTTTTTGTTTGAAGAGAGAGATGAAGAACTGTTTTTTGGTTGGGGAGGTACTAGTAAAATATTACGATTTGCATTTTATGAATCCTTCATTAGTTTGAATTTGTTGCTAAATTTGGAAAATGAGTAAAATTTAAATTAATATTGCAAACTATTTATCCTACAGATCCAAAATTTGGTGTGATGATAAAAAATTCCAAAACAATTTCATTTTTAGGGTTTTTCCGATTCCACTGTTTCATTTATACCACCCATAAGAAAAGCGTGGAAATCAGAGCAGGACATTATAAAACTGAATTTATAAATTAGTTAAAATTAAGATAGGAACTCGGAACATAAACAGTTTCATATCTGAAGGAATGAGGTTTATTTTTTTAAGATTAAATTCGAATCCATGCCGAATTGGCATAAAAAATTGTTTTTAATCTTATTTAAAAACAATCTTGTAATACCGTAGTTACTCTAATGTGGAACTAAAAGAAGAAGAGAATCCTCTCAAAGAATTTAAACAATCTTATCAGACAGGAATCTGACAATGGACCAGAACAAAACTATTGATGGAGTCTTTCCCTCTAATTCGATGATGAATTTAACATCGAAATTCAAAAGCACCTTTAGATATCATAATCCCATTGTTATTAGGTTATCTTTTACATGGAATTAAATATTATTAAAATTATTTAACAAATATAAGTATAATCTTATCTTATTATATAATAAGTTATGTTTGTCCCTCACCTTTGACTGTGGCGCCGCTCTTAAAAAGGCATTATAAAAGAGCAGGAGAATTGAAAAATATTTACGACAGACTGTAATGTTATTTTAACAAATTTCCGAGTAGGTAGAAGATTGAAATTTGGTAGGAATGTTTGATTCTTATAGTAAAAGCCATTTATGAAAAAAATCCTCAAAAAAGATCTGGGTTTGACTCCTGTAGATAATTTCTATTTACCATAAGATAACACTTAAAAATCGATTTTTCGACTTACAGGTTTCTATTCTTTTGCAAATTAAAATTAGGAATAATTGACACCTGTTGCCTTGCCGACCATGTCATTGTTAAACATCGAGGTTGTATTGTTGCTTAAATCCTTATACTATATGCATAAGGAATGTGTGCTTTGAATGCTTTAATAAAATGTTTTGGGTGTATAAGAATTGTAAAGCATAATGTATTTCTTTGTCAAACAAATCTATTTGTCCAAAACTATTTTTACTCTCTGGAACTCAATTATGTGAGTTTTATATTTATTGTTTACTTTTTAGTGCATATAAAAGTTGGTTTCATTAATTTTTATTTCAATTTTAACTTAATACTTAATTCAAGCATACCTGTCATATTTGATGGGCAATTACGCTAGTATGGTAGATACCATTTAGTAATTCTTTTAAATGCAAATATTTCTTGAGAAAACATTGTATATTTGTTCTTAATAAACATACATCTGAATAAAAAAAAATATTTTCTTTGAAAATGAGCATGCCATATTTACCAGAGGTGATCCTTATTCTTAAGAACTATCACTCATGCATTACAGCCCTGAATTAAATGATAACAAATGTTTATTAATTAATTCTACTGACTGACCTGTGGAAGGCCTCTCTTCTTGGCCCTCATGCTCACTTTAGAAGGATCAGCATTAAGCATCCTGCCATACTCCTCACAATGTTCTTTGTCTTCTGCCCAAATATATCCTATAATATAATAGCAGAGCCTTTAGTAAATAACTCAAAACACATTCATCATTCATTCTTATCGTTCTAATACAGGTTCCCCTCTCTTTATACAGGGGTTGCATACCAGAAAAGTGACGCATAAAGTGAATTTGCATAAACAGAACCCATATTTACATGTAAAAGATAGGGATAAGTTCCACAAGCAATCCTAACTCCCCCCCAAGATGCTCTTCTTTCGCTCCATAACAACTTCTTATGTGCTAAATACAAACTTAAAACAAATAACACTAAATTATACTCGCCAATAAAAGGAAGCAGATAAGCACAAGTGGTGACTGTTGTGAGTGACATAACAGTGGAGGTTTAAAGTGCTGGATGGTTGTCTTGGCCCAATGCAAGTTCCGCGGGCAAGGAGACAAAACTTCTCAAGTGTACTCGGACAGTATCACACGAAATCTCTGTCTCATCTCCACTCTACAATATCTACTCCACTCTCATCTCTTTTACTGTTGTACTAATATGCACAGCATAAGAGACGAGAGACTGAATGGTCACCTTGTGGTGTAGTGGAGAACTTTCTTTCATTTGTATTGCACTGGCTGCGTAACCACATAAGAGCGAATCAAAGATGCATAAAAATAAATTCTGGTAGCAATAAGTTTGTCTCCCAATAATGTTAAATTATGGTTGCCAGTCACTCAGATTTTCTCTATGCGTGGCATTGTTATTAAAAGTTGGATGGGGGTAGGTTTGATTTAATTTCATAATTAAATTCTAATGAAGGGCTGACTTTTATGATTTGTATTTGAGCCAGTGCATTTATGGAGATGAGCGGGTAGAGGTTCAGGGCACCCTCATGCCCTTGGCGTGAGAAATCACCTCTAAAGGCGGAGGAACCTATTAGAGGTCAACGGCATAGGATGCGGAAGGCAAGGGGAAACCACTGCATTAAAGATCCTGAGGATATCCCTAGTACTAGCAGCTCAGGATTGAAGTTGAAATTATGAGGCGTACTCTTGTGAAATATACCGGAGGTAAAATAGTCCCTAAATCGGATCTCTGGGTGGGGACTGCAGGAGACTTCGCTTTAAAGAAGAATATCTGTAAACGACGAATCTGAACATGGAATGTCCGAACACTCCTACAATGTGGAAAACTTGAAAATCTTAAATTAGAAATAAAAAGGATGAAGATAGATGTGCTGGGGGTGAGTGAGATGAGATGGCTTGATAATGGAGATTTCTGGAGTCGGGATTACTGAGTGATCCACACAGGCAGCATCAAGGGCAGGCCAGGAATAGGAGTTGTCCTAAGCAAGGAGCTAGGACGGAGAGTCAGTGGATATGTGCAATTGAATGGACGGATTATTCTAGTCACACTCGATACCAAACCAAACAAGACTGTGATAGCTCAAGAGTATATGCCGTCATCAAACCAAGACGATGATGAGGTGGAAAGAGTTTACGAAGAGATAAATGAAGTTATAAAAGGAGTGAAGGGAGAGGATAACTTGATTATTATGGGTGACTGGAAGGCAGCAGTAGGAGAAGGAACCGATGGGATGGTAGTGGGGCCCTATGGACTTGGAGAGAGGAACGAGAGAGGGGATCAGTTGGTCGAGTTCTGCACTCAGCAGCAACTAGTGGTGTGTAATACGTGGTTCCAACACCACCCACGTAGACGGTACACATGGAGACAGCAGGAGGTACCAGATCGACTATATTTTAGTCAAACAAAGGTTTAAAAACCAAGTCAAGGACTGCAGAAGCTACGCAGGCCCCGATATTGACAGTGACCACAACTTGGTACTAAGCGAATATGCTCTCAAATTTAAAAAGTTACCAAAGAGAACTAATCAGAAATGGGATTTAGAAAAGCTTAAAAACGATGAGGTAGTGTCAGCATATCAAGATAAAACAAACACTGCTGTGATAAATCAAATAGAGAATGTAGAGGAGCAATGGGAAACTTTGAAGAAAACTATGCTAGAAACTGTGAGTGAAGTGATAGGAAGACAGAAAGTACAGAACAGAAAAGATTGGATAACCGAAGACATTGTTGAGAAAAGAGAGAAAAGAATAAAGCTAAAAAATGATCCCTCCGAATAAGGAAGTACCGAGCATTAAGGAATGAGATAAATAGAGAAGCAAGGAAAGCCAAGGAACGATATTTAGAAGAAAGATGTAAGGAAGTGGATGAACTGACCAAGGAAGGCAAACTGGAAAGAGCCTACAAGATAATTAAATAGTTTTTTGGTAACCGAAGGATAACATGCAATGGTACACAAATTAAAGGAGTGGTAATGTATGAGCAGAAAGACATTGCTGAGAGATGGAAGCAGTACCTCGAAAAACTTTATAGAGGAGGGGGGCTTGATGGAAAAGAGACACTGGAAAAGGAAGATGAAGTCGATCCAGAAGAGAGTAGGGACTGTATTTTGCGTGACGAGTTCAATCAGGCAGTGAAACAGCTGAAGGATAGGAAGGCTCCTGGTATCGATGACCTACCAGCAGAGCTCATCAAGGCTACAGGCGTTCAGGTACAAAAGGAATTGTTCCATCTAGTGAGTAGAATTTATGATACAGGGCAGCTTCCATCAGATTTTAAGAAGTCTATCATTGTCCCACTGCCGAAGAAAGCATCTGCAATCAAATGCGAGCAGTATAGAACCCTCAGCTTAGTGGCCCATGCATCTAAGATCCTAACCACTATAATTTTGCGGAGGATTGAGGGGAAGATAGAAGCGATGCTCATGGAGGACCAGTTCAGGTTCAGGAAAGGAAGGGGCACACGTGAAGCAATTCTGGGACTTTGCCTAATTATTGAAAAGCTATTAAGGAAAGACTAAGACACGTTAATTGCCTTCATAGACCTAGAAAAGGCGTTCGATAGGGTCGACTGGCAGCAGTTGTTCAAGGTACTGAGGGAGGCAGGCGTGAAGTACAAGGACAGGAGAGTGGTGCAGATTCTGTACAGAGAGGAGGTAGCAGTGGTGAGTTGTGGCGAACACCAGGAAGAGAGTAACATCAGGCATGGAGTGCGACAGGGTTGCTCTCTCTCACCTGTACTATTCAATGGCTATATTCAGAGAAGGCTGGATGAGGTGAGAGAGAAACTTGAAGGAGTAGGTGGGGTTTGTATTCAGGGGGAGAAAGTTGACATGCTACGTTTTGCTGATGACATTGCAGTATTGGCTGAGAATGAACAAGACCTGGTAGCGACCCTGGCAGAGTTGGAGACCACACTCAGCAACACCTACAACATGAACATCAACAAAGTGAAAACTAAGATCTTGGTGGTTAGCAGGCATGGTACGCAGGCACACTGCTCATTGGGTGGGGAACGACTGGAGAATGTGGAGTCTTTCACGTATCTCGGAAGCAGGTTAATATCGGACGAAAGGTCAAAAACAGAAATCATAAGTCGTATTAATCACGCAAATACTGCCTTCAACAAAAAGCGACACCTTTTCATCTCCAATAGCATTAATAAGCACCTCAGGAAAACTTTTGTATGGAGTGTATTATTATATGGAAGTGAGACCTGGACAATCAGTGAGGCAGAGAGGAAGAGGATAGTGGCGTTTGAAAAGTGGTGCTACCGTAGAATGTTAAAAATCTCCTGGGTGGACAGAGTGACCAACAAAGAGGTGCTGAACAGAATTGAGGAGGAGAAGCTGTGCCTGTGGGATATGGAACGGAGGAGAAGAGACGTCTGGGTCGGGCACCTCATAAGACACGAGGGGCTGATTAGGACGATCCTCGAAGGTGCTGTGGAGGGGAAGAATGCTAGGGGCAGACCGAGGATGGAATATATTAACCAAATCATGGAGGATACCGGCTGCCCCACCTACACAGCACTGAAGAGGCTGGCTGAAGATCGAGAAGTTTGGAGAGCTGCTGCCAATCCTAGGATTGAGCACAAAAGAAGAAGATTGGGAGATGGCTTTAATCCTAGGAAAAAAACTTGAAGAATAAGAATGAATTAATATTGAATAGAGAAGCAAAACTTTACCTTTTCTTGCTCATAGGCTTTCTTTACACTTTTAGAGAAGTTTATGGAACAATTTGAACAGCATAGCTAACCTTTTAAGGATCCCCATGATTCAGATAAACCATACTGGGAACTTCTTAAATGGAGCAATCACTGTATAAGTTATGAAATTAAACAGAGGAGGAGACCATGAACGGCATATAACAGGGGTGGACAAACTGCAGTTTGTGAGCGTCACGCAGACCTTGTTCCTTAAAGTATGAAATTTTACGTCCAAAAAAGTAACTTTCCATTCTAGAGACGTGGAAACACTCTTCACTGCCAAAAAGATCATTGCAGAGTGACTTTAACCTCACAGACACACATTCTCTCTGGAATGCTTCAAATGATTTGGCTACATTTACTGTGCAGAAATTTACTTATGAAATTTCTGAACTTCTTAAGTTAATCGTATGCAACTCCAAGGTGCAGTAGGTTAAGCCACCTCTGGTATATAAAGAGAATGTGATGATTCTAAATTTGATTATTCTTTTTAAAATTAAGCATAGATAACTTATTATAATTATATTTAATGCAAACTCCATTGTCATGAAATTTGCATTGCTTCAAATTTATCGGGAATCAACGAATTAAATGACTGCCATGATGCTCATTTCTTTTGAGTGGTTCGTTAATAACATCAATGTCAAAACAATAAGGGATACATGCTACAGTCCTGTTTTCAGAACATGAATTTAATGCCATTCACTAAGAAATATTACCTTCACGTAAAGACCAGTCCATTCCCATTTCAAGAGCCTCTTCCAAATCTCTAGCATTCATAGGAATTATACCTTTTGAACCTACTCCGACTGGGATGTGATCAAAAAGGCTTTGGGCTAGTTGCTCCTGTAAAAATGTTTACAAAGCTTGGCAAATTAAAACGAATTATATATTTGTAAAAAAGTACTACATAAATAAAGTACTACCTTCACAGGAAGCACATCCTTTTCATATAGATTGGTTCGCAGTAACCTTACGCCACAGTTAATATCAAAACCTACTCCTCCAGGAGATACGACTGACTTTGGATCATTAACATCAAATGCTGCCATGTTACCTAAAAAAATCAATTGAATGATCAATGAATGACTCACTATAAATGCGCTCAAAAAATAATGTTTAAGTCAACTGATACCAATTGCAAATCCATATCCAGAATGTACATCTGGTAAGCCTACTGATCGTCCGACAATTCCTGGTAATGCAGCAACATTAGCAATTTGCTTCATACCGGGAAGGAAACCACCAACCATTCCTGGACGACAAGCATTCCTTAATTCGTCGAACATTAACTTCTCTAAGTGCTCGTTAACATAAAATACACCTTCCACCTATTTCATACAAATGATGTCGTAAATATTAATTTAATTAGATTTACATAGAAAATTAAAATATATTTGCCATTATGATAATTTACAGCACGTAAGAGTGAAATTTCGATTTGTTTCATCATTAAGTACTGACATTCATATTTGGCTGAAATCCTTTGTGAATCTTCCAGCAATGTGAGTTCACTTTTTCAAGATATTTAAGCTCTTCATTATACTGCCTAACAACCATTTCGAAACAAAAATTGCACTATATATTTTTTTACAAAAGTTCGGAAGCACGTTATCGTAAGCCGGAACGTCAATTTGTGACGTACATGAAACTAGCTTACGTCCAAAAAATATACTAGTAACTTGAGGATCGATCCAGAACGATCTCTCTTTGTAGTACACAATACCAACGTCAAAATATTAAACTATATTTTTATTGCTTATTTTAAGTGATACAATCTAACAATTATGTATTAAAATATATCAAGATATTACGCAATCACTCTATGACTTAATATTTTAGGGTTATAAAAACCAAATTTCCCTTCTTAAATATTATGATTTCAGTATTTTGTTCCTTTCAGTTGTTTAACATTGTCCGTTTTCCGTCAGAATTTAAGAGCGCGAAGAAATGGAAACTATTTTACAAAAGCCGTTTTTTATTATTATGAAATTTTACTCAAAGGTGAGTTTTTAGCTTATGCAAATGGAACTTTTTGATGAGTGAATTTCTAGTTTTTATTGTCTTCGAAGTAAGGTTGTTGTAAAATTAATAACACATTTTCTGTTCCGAGCTGGTTAGCGCTACAGTTTTATAATTTATAAAATACATCCATATGCAAAGCCCGTACAACTTTAATCGTATTTATTATTATCTCAATTTGCAGAAGAATTTACCGTGTAACATCATTATTCTTAATACAGCAGTGAAAGTAGCAATCTCTTCGAAAAAGTCTCATTTTGATCGTTTTCGCTCTTATTATGATCATTATAATGACAAAGAAGTTCTCAATTATTCAAAATAAATTATTTAGAATAAATACTTCAAAAATAAATTTTAACTCGGCAGTAATTTATAACTAGGTATATGAAATTTCGTATCATACGAATTCCTCTTCAACTGTAAAAGATCTAAATAATAATCTTAACGTTTTGTCTGTGCCTTTTAAAAACTATTTAAGTATTTCTTTCTATTAAATACGTTTTCAATTATTTTGTCGAATATAACTAGGTAGTTTTCGATTTGAATGCCAAGTAAATGCTGCTTGTAGTTTAATTTGGAGTTATTGGGGTTGCGTTTTAATCATAGCAGACGATACAAATAATAATAATAATTTGTTGGTCCTAAGATCAAAGCACATTGATATAGGACAAGTCTAAATAAAAGAAAAAAAAACAAAAAAGACAGTACATAGTTAAATCACAATCAGCATATTATCGCACAGGTAATGGCTCCTTCATATAGTCACTGAGGCAATAATACAATTTGTTTTGCAGGAAGATCCTTAACTTACGCTCGAAAGGAAAAATTTCTTTGAGGATTTTCAGTTCATGAGGGAGGTGATTGTATAAATGCAATCCCATCCCTTTATGGCCAAGAGCAGTTGATCGAGTATGAACATAGGGAACATGTAAATCACCATGCTGTTTAGTATTATAGCTATGAATAATTGAATTTTCCTCATATACATTTAAATTCATTTTTGTAGGAATCAGAGCTATCATAATGTATGCACATGGTAGTGACAAAATATTTAATTTAAAAAAAATAGGTCAGCATGGACAGGGCCAGGATGCGAATTTCCACCTGGGGGCTCCCCTCACGAAAAAAATATGGGCCCGCTTTGGCCATGGGCCCCCCTGCCGTGCGAGGGTTGCAGGGGTGCCCGCTACGCCACTGCTAACAATGTTTTTAGTGTAAAAATTTCAACCAAAAGATCCATATTAACATCATTATTATAAAAATTTATGACATCCAGTATGTTTTAAAAATCATCTTTGTCCATTGTTTTGATATCAGTGATACACTTAAAAATACATATAATTTTGGGAATCATTTCGAATCTCTCTTCTATTTGCACAACAGCTGTATCAATTAAAACAAAGTAAAACATGTTTTAATTCAGTTACAGGATTAGTGCTTACTTGATCTGCTGATAATTTGTCAAACTTTCTTTTTTCTTTTTATGATGTTTCTCGGGAAAATTCTTGGAAATATTTTTCCGGCAAGATCTTTTGTGTCTTGTAAAAAGGAGTTGAGATTTAGTCTTAGTTCACGAATCTCAGGTTTTTATACAATTTATCAATTGAAAAGCCACATCAAGAATCATATTCTCAGACTATCATTTTGTTAATTTTATTTGTAAGAGTTAACAGATTGTACCAAACATTCAATATATATGGCATAGTTTGTATATAGTTCAATAAACTATTTGCTTCTGAAACTAATATATTATCATTACTTTAATTTATTAGTTCTTCCAGAGCATCACAAGTCTCTGATAATTTTAACCGAATAACTTTTACCAAATCTATTTTGACTTCCCTACGTGTATTACTTAATGGCTTAAAAGTTATTTTCAAATATTTCAACATAATTTCCCATATTTTTGGAGAAGCGGAAAATAAATTATATATGCATTGCAACGTTCCAAAAAATGTTTTACAATAAACATTACTAGATACAGAATCACAGATTAATAAATTAAAGGACTGTTCCAAGCAGGGTATATAAAAAACATGCAGATTTATTTATAAAATTCTAGAGTGGACTCTTTCATATTACTTACATCATTATATGCCTGTCCTCTACAATTATTGATATCTAAATTAAGGTCAATTAATGTTATTAAAAGTACTTTTGTTAAACCTTCACCAGTTGTATCAGATACTGCAATGAATCCTATGAACGCTTCTTTGTTTGTAACTATTTAATCAGCAATGTTAACATATCTTATAATAACTGACGTTTGTTCAATCTGTGAAATATCAGGCATGCAATCCATTTGAAAGCTAAAATATTTTGCTATCTTAACATTATTCAAAATTTTAGAACGCAATGCATTACTGATTCTGGAAAGGAACTTCTTGAGATCTGTGTGATAAGTGATGCTCAATTTTTTTATCGGCATTTCGAATTTTGGTTAAATGTTCAGATAGTACAACATCATATTTCCTTAATAATTCTATTAATCCCAAAAAATTTCCATTATTGGATTTTCCTATTATTTCGCAAGTTCCCCTAAATTAGGGTTACCATCTTCTGTACACAGAAAAGGAGGATATTTCCATGTTTTTGGGTGAAAAAAGAGGACAAAAAGCTCGTCCTGAATTTAAAAAAGAGGTCAGAAAAGAGGACAAATTTATTAATGCAAACAATAAAAAAGTACAATGTAAACAACATTTAATACTGTTTTAGATTAGCCCATTCATATTTGTCTTGTGAAATAATTTCTTTCATTATCTCTGTATTGCCTCAAGTATGTGTCAGTGCATGACATATGTTTGAAATTGAACCTTTTGATCACAATGGGAGGTTTTTCTTGGGACAGAAAAAGTGCCTTTAAAGCTGGAAACATATGCATAAGTCTAGTAAGGCCTGGAAATAATGACAGCCACCTCGTCTTGCTGTGGGAAAGAAGCTGTCTATATTCAATCTCAACAAACTCACAGTATTCCTTAAGCTCCTCAGTCCAGACTGTATAAATGTGAAAATACTGGTAAATTTTCAAAATAATGTTCTCTATATCAACATCCAGGCACTGTGAAGACAATTGTTCAAAATATGTGCAGGGCAGCCCACTCCAATTAAGGTCTTATTCTGCAACAATTTCTTTAATTTTGCAAAGACATTATTTCCTTCATCATTTCATCTGAGTCCTCCAAACATTGTATTGCAATTGTCCCCTGTGAATGCAATGCATTTTTCATACAAACCATTTTTTTCAAGTTTCTTTGACATATGTAGAAATGGCATCTGCTGTCTCATTAGGCATTTTCTGTAATTCAATTAATTTGGTTTGTAACCCTCCTGCCTTCACATCAAAATACTGAATAATTACTGGAAATATCTTTTCAGAACCATGATTGCTTCCATCAGTTGAAACCCCACGGTATGCAATATTATTTTCTCTAAAAGTTGTTAAAGCAATATTAAGAGAATGGTTTGCAAGTATAGAGTTTACAATGGCTTCTGTCTTGGTTCTAGCACAGGAAATGTTTTTGCTATTTCTGAATAAAAAACTGCATTTTTTAACATGACAGACGTGCAGTCCATCGATTTATAACTGCTATGATGTTTCACAGTATGAAAAGCAAAGGCGCTCTCTGCAGCAGCTAGATCATATTCTGGTTTACTGACAGCTTTGGCAAAAAAATCTGTAACCTTTCCCAAAGAAGTGCTTTCTTATGCTTGTCTGATTCTATTTGATGCTTTAAATCACCAGCCCCTTTATTAGCCACTGAAACATATGTACCCATTCTGCATACTTTACACTCAGCTTCCTATTCATCTTGGCCAGATGAAAAACATGGAAACTTGTTTTTCATCTCTTCTGTGAATGTGCACTTCCTTTTAGGCATTTTTAAGAATGATAGTCTTTAATAATATTAATTTTCATATATGAAATAATCATAACCAATTTTATATTATAATTAATGAATCATAAAATCGTATTATCTAGAACTATAAAAGTGAAAAATAAATATTTTCGTATTTACAGTGAAGAACTGTGATTTTAAACAAAGCTGAACTTCAGTACTAAATGTATTAGTGGCTGCACCATTGGTTGGTCTTCTGCGAAATATTCCGAAATTAGTCAACAGAACACAACTATGGGTCAATGCTGTTCTCAGTGGCTCAAGTCCACGTTTACATGTTGTTGTATTGTTTGAGAAAACAGGGTCCTGAAGCACCTGGCAGATTATACCACTACAAATATCTATTTATATATGAGTGAATTCTGGAGTAAGCATAGGTTGACAATGCTTCGATGTAATGAAGTTAGCGTTGTCAGGGTCTTCCACACCTGCTTGGCTCCTGCGAAAAATTTGAATTGACAAATTGTCTCTCTGTATCAGAAAGAGATATCAGATAATGTAATTCAGCATTCTTCGTTGTGCTTGCTTAAAACAAAATGTCGCAGGAAGTAAAAATCCGGATATTTCAACAATTTTATAAAAATCTGCCCGGACAGAAATTTTAGACAAAAAATCCGGACAAATCCGGGTAAAAGAGGACGGATGGAAACCTTACCTAAATGCAAGATTGTTAGTTGTTAGAAATAAAATTACATCAACCATTGGTTGTATTCAATAGGGGTGATCGCAACTATTGTCCTCTCCAATGGCGTATTTAGGTTTTCAGAGGCCCGATGTGCAAAGATTAATTTGAGCCCCCCTTCAAAATGCAAGTCATTGATTTTGTGTACAAAATTAAAATTTGATGAAATACACGTTGTTCACAATATATTTAATATTCAGTAAATAAAATATCCTAATTTTAAAAATACAACATTTGTACATTTACAGTAAAAAGAAAATACATCGATTCGCAAAAAAAAACTAAAAAATCAGTTGTCATAAAACAAAATAAACATTTATGAGGCACCCTTTTTGACAAGGTCCACAGTGAGCACCTGTTTATAAATCCACCTCTGGTCATCTCAGATATACAACTTCCAATGACAAATGACTCTTCTAATTAAATCTAATTTTAGGTGCACATTTGAGAAATTTTGTACCGAATGTGTCTAATAGCGCATCTTAGAGTGGAAGACTGGGACTTCCAAATGGCGGCCGATGTTTTTTTGTGTGCTGACAAAATTTCTTGGCATGCCAAGTTTGGCATGTGTACCATGTATTTGCCATCCCTGTACTAGGTACTACTAAGCGTGTACTTAAAATGAAGTTACAGACAATAATGACAATTGGAGGTTTGTATCGCTTCTTTGTTTATGCATATGTCGCCATGCACATTACAGGTAATAGTTTTGTTCGCATATAAAGCAAATAATGGTTACTTTTTAAAATTCGGGGGCCCCCACATCTGGGAGCCCAGATGCTAGGCATGGCTTGGAAGCCAAAGACAATCCTATTTGGCTGGCAAAAGGAAAGTGCTCATGATGCTGTGTGTTCTTTAAAGAGGAATGACATGCATATGACTTTCTTCAAGTGCAGTAAATGTGATGTGGGACTCTGCATTCTGGGCAGGGATCACAAAAAAGGTACCATAATCCGGGAGAGTGAGTAGGAATGATACTGTAAAAGAATGTGAGTATTAACGTTTTTATTGATTTTTCTTGAGCTACCTGTATTTCAAACACTGGTACAAACTTTTCACATTTTTTAAACATGTAGAAAGTTTGGTATATTCAAATTTCCATGCTTCTGCAACAAAATACTTTTTATTTGATTATTTTACAATCAGTAGTTCATGAGATATGGACAATTATTCAGAAATAGACAAGAATTTTTAAATATCCCAATTTAAATCTGGCAGCCAGGCCTTACTAGTGAAATTTAAATCCCACTAAAGGTTAAATAATCTGAGTGAGTGATGAGAATTACTCCAGGCTACTATCCCATATTTTAATCTGCTAAATATATAAGCATAGTAAATAGACAGTGCAATACTTGAGTTGTTCAAAAACAAAAGTCTTAAAAGAAAGCAGCCAGAAGCAACTTTGGTACAAAAATAGTTAATGTGACTGTCCCAACTTAAGGATTCAGTAATGTGAATGCTGATAAATATGGATACTGACAAACATGTAAGGGTGGAGTTAGCAAGTTTTAAATGGGGAGAGGACATTAAATTTGTCTTAATGGTAGAATTGCATGAAAGTTCATGTTTTTGATAATAAAAACAAAGTTATCATTGCACCAGTTTATCATGCTGTCAATAGCTTGTTGAGTGTCATCAGAAATGTCATTCAAATTTTTGAGGAGGTGATTAGTATCATCTGCGTGCATAAAGAGATCCCCACAATCTAAGTATGATGGAAGGTTGTTGATGTAAAGGAGAAATAGTGGAGGCCCTAATGTTGATCCCTGAGGAATTCCTCTTGTTATAGCCAAATAATGTGAAGTATATTTACATTGATGTAACGACATATAAATAGATACTGTGGAAACGTAGGATTGAAGCTGATTGTTAGCTCCTCCTGTAATTCCATATAAGGGTCATTCCATGCCAAATCAAATTTTTTATCTTTTTCACACATGACCATCTCAGATTTTAATCATATTTGGCATAAATGCAGGTAAATTCATGACATGAAATCCTGTAAAGTATTAGTGTCCTAATTCTAAGCAGTTCTGAGAAATGTTATCCAGAATGAAGGTGTGCATGTCATAATTCTCTGGCTGCAAATTTTTCGAGCATTTTCAGTCTCATAACTGAAGTACTAAGTAAGCCAGAGGGACCAAATTTCATGCACTAAAATTGTTTAGGCTCCTGTTTTGAAATACACCCTCATAATTGGGTCAAAGCTTTTACTTTTTCTGATAAATGCCCATGAAATGGGCATTTTTTTATTGCTACTAAAAAAATTAAGTTTTTTGAATGTTCACAGTTTGCAAGAATGAAGTAGTACAGGTCTCTATGTTTACACAATAAGTCTCTTTGTAATGTATAATACACACAATGAATAGTGAACAATTCAGACTTTTTCTAAGACTTACTAAGCTCTAAAATTATCCGCAGAGTGAAAAGTTGCAAATTTGACTTATTTTCAGTCAAGTGTTTAGTAATGTGGTCAGTGAAATATTAAGCTGAATTTTTATAGAAATGTTCACACTTATATAGGATAAATGTGGTATGAATTTCAAAAGCCTAACTCCATCCCTTACTTCCAAACAATGAAACAAATGTAGGCACTCCTGTAAGGGCATCTAAGATACCTTAAGGGGTTTGAAAATCTGGAATGCAAAGTGATTTATAGAAATAACACTTTGGGAGAGTTACCATTTAATGTAACATTTAGCTCACTTTTACATAAGCAATAAAATCTTTTTGTAGCAGTCCTATTCTAGTTTGTATGATCGTCCACTATTACTTTGCAGTGATGAGACTTTCACTGTACAGATGATGTTCATAAATGGAATCCAAACTGTGTCCTTCTTGCTGGGCGATGATAGTAGTTGAGACTCTGAGGGAGACATACAACTCACTTCAACATCATTTTTCTCATCTGATTGCTTTAATATGAGTCCTATATACCATTTTCCATCATTCATAAATGCAATATACTGGCAAAGTTATAGTTTTTGGAGAGCAGTGTCCATGCCTATATTCATAGAGATAGGAGTACCAAATAAAAAATTGAATTATCTGAAGTAACCAAAAATTCATGGTGTGATTGTGTTCCTGGTATTGTTATGACACTGCTGTATCATTCCTCCATCAGTGCTTCATGAGAAACGATCTCATATGAAGGAACAAAGAAGAATGCCTAAGAATCAGAGACTAAATCAGGGCACAATTTCTGCCAGATGCTATTCAAGTTTGCTTGGCTGACATCTTTCCATGCAGCTTTGATGTTTTGCACAGAATAAAAAATATTGAAGCCCTTCCAAAAATTCTTTAAGGTTGGACCTCCTTTTTCAGTAGCTGATAGGGCCTGTGCATAGGTGTGCCATAGATAGTATGCCTTGAAGGAAGAAATGACCCTCTGGTCCACTGGCTGCAGCAAAGACGTGGTATTTGGTGCCAAAAAGATCCTTTGGTAATTCTGGGTACAAATCATCCAAGAAACAAGGATGGCCAGGAGCATTGTCTACCACTAGCAAAGCTTTAAATGCAAGGTTATTTCTGGCACAATAATGATGTTCAGAAGGCATAATGTAATCAGAGAACCATTCCTCAAAAACACTCCCTGTCATCCAAGTCTTAGAATTTGACTTCCATATGACTGACAGTGTCTTCTTTCTTTGGCCTTTTAATGCTCTAGAGTTGGCAGAGTGGTAAACAACAAAAAGGTCTTATCTTGAAATCTCCCTCAGCATTAGCCACAAGCAAAAGAGTAAATCTCTCCTTCGCAGCTTTAAAACCTGGCAACAATTTTTCTTCTTGAGAAATATAGGTTCTGTTGGGCATTCTCTTCCAGAAAAAGCAGGTTTTGGCTACACTGAAGATTTGCTTTGCTCAGTAGCTACTCTTCTGAATTATTTCTGCGAAATGATTGGAAAAATTATCAACTGCATCAAAATCAGCACTAGCTGACTCACCAGACACTTTAATATTATGTAAATATGCCCTAGCTTTGAAACACATGAACCAACCCTTAATTGCAGTGAATGTTTTCTCCTTGGAGCTCTCGCCGTAGTTTTCTTCTAGGTGTTGAAAAAGACTCCTAACTTTGTTTTGAATGGCGATTAAATTCACTGGTGTATGACGCTGTTTGTAGGTATGAGTGCGTAGTACAATATCTCGGTGAGGGCAAATGTGAACTTGGAAGGAAAGGATGTGAAAGGTAGACAAAGCGACACTAGCGCCGCCGACGCTACAATGTCTCCACTTAACTATGTTGTTTCATTACAAACCTCGAAATCTTATATTTATCTTTGTCTTCTGTTTTTCCGCCTTTCCTCCTGGTAGTTCCATTTCTTGTCGCTTTCTCGGCGTTGCCTTGTTTACCTTTGTCCCGGTTATGCGCACAGTACCATAATTTTTATACCATAAATACTTCGGCGATACTAATTTAACCTGCAACGCTTAGAGGTAGGCGTTGCCTTTCCGCGAATCACCAATGAGATGATTTTTATTGACATGTTACGGAGTTACCATATTGCGTATCTGTCTTGCTGCCAATTTGCCGCCTTGCCGCCGTTACGTTACCGAACGTTAGGTTTACCAAATAAAGTCATGGGTTCAAACCTATCAAAATATTTCTCGTGTATAAGTCGACCCCCGAGTTTTTCGCTAAAAATGTTGTCTTAAAACCTCGACCTATTTAAAAACGTTAAAGACTAAAGGTATACACATAGTATTCTAGCCGATTGCGTGTTAATCAAATGCAAAAACGCAAACTATCCTGGTATCGAACCCATGCCTTTTCGGGAGACGACTATCTACTTAAAACTTGCAAGAGTTCACCGCCAGTATTCAGGCAAAAGATGCGTCGAAATCGAACCGACCATTCTCGATTTAGTTGCGCTCATGCCGGGAAGTGACGTCACTCGAGGCTTCGGACGCAGGCAGGCACGTAGGCAGGAACACAGCGGTTATATATGTTATGTATAGATTTTTCGGCAGGCATTAAAAACACCACCTTATAATCGGGCCAACACTGTCTTTTCCTCTAAAAAGACTAGTTGTTGATACGATATGAAACTTTCCTTTTTAGTCGCGTTTCGTTTCCGACGTGAGCGCCAATTAGCTTCGTTCCGTCCGCGTACGCATGTTCGTTCTCGGCTTCTATCCATCGGATTTTCATGAATTTTGGTATTTAGGACTTGTGGGCGAAGGCAGTAAGAAAATGACATGAATGGTTCATTTAATCCATTCTGGAGTGCCACTTGACCCAGCAAAAAACGAACTATTCCTCATATCTCGTACAATATTAGTCATATCGATAAAGTTTTCCAATAGAATTTGTAGAACTAGCCAAACAAAATATTTCTTTACATATACATTTTTATCATAAGATTAGCCGTTTCCAAGAAAATCTAACAAGAAAGTCGTAATTCGTTTTGAACTTCGAGAAATTCATCCATGGTTACTTATTGTTGTCAACAAAAACCATATTTGCGATAACCGAAGTAAACAAGATCTGCTGTAATTACGAAAACACGTTTAATTTCCTTCGACTGTGGTACATTGGGCGCGAATTCATCCGAATTTTTGGTACTACGAATTCGTGCGATGATCTGGTTACATTCATACGAATTCATTCAATGATTTTCGTCAGTCATATACAGGGCTTGAAAAATGCGCTCGTCCGCTCCTCCGTGAGGAGTGAACATTTTTAGTTGACAAGTAAAAAATTCAACAGAGCAGTTTCAGTTCAATCGGAAATTATTTATACGTTATACCTATTGTTGAATTGGAATATTTGGAAAAATTGCCAAGCTACTTAATTTAGTGAATGTTGCGGCCGCTAGGAAGTAGCTAACGACTGCCACTTCTACAAGCACATCCAGGGGATTTCCCTAGCTGTGCATGTCTTTAAACCTGATTAAGGCCATAGGCAAGTGGTATTTTAGTGCAAAAACTTTAAGACATGTTCAAGGTCATAAGTGGTATGTTGACACCTAAGAAGATATGAATAGAAAATTTCATTGAACTATTGCTTGCTCATGGTCTTGTGTCGCTGATAATATGTATGTAATTGTCATGTAGACTGATAGTTATATTTGGCAAAAATGAAAATAAATATATAGCTCATCGAAAGTGTAAATAATTAACATTTCATTTTTGGCACTGAGGGTGTTTTTTTGCTGGCCAGCCTTGGGGTCTCTGGGCCGCTGGCGATTTTGAGCTGACGAGTGAGATATTTGCCTGACTGGTGAGCCAGCATGAAATTTTTCAAGCACTGGTCATATATATTTAACTGGAGATTATCTCGGGCAAGAGAAGCCTTGAGTGTGCTTTCGGAATACTAACGGCTAAATGGAGAATTTTGAAAACCGGGATATAAGTTAATCCAGATAAAGTAGTGATATCTTTTTGTTTACTGTATAATGCTCTTAATGATATTGAAGAAGTTAATTAAGTTAAAATACGAAAACTTGTCGAAACAGAAAATGTAGATCGTGCAGGCAGACAGTCCAACGATGGTATAAAAAGCACACGAAATAAGAAATATTTTGATAGTGACGCAGGAGCTATGACTCAACGTGAAAACAGTAATTGATTAAATAGTTATTAATCATCTTTTTAATTGTCTACCTGTCAGCTTTTTTAGCTTTAAAACGAAGTAAATAAAATTGATTTTTTACTTGTTGAATTTAAATCTGCTACTACTTCCGCCCTAACTTACTCTTAATATCACGATTATCATAACTTTTTGACTTCTTATCCCAAAATGTAAGGCGAAGGAAAATTTTCGAAATTTGCTGTGGTTGGTTGGTCTGTTGGTCCTTGTAGCACTCTTTAAACTCGAATAGCTCAATCAAATATGCAGATATAAACTTAAAATGCGGTAGAGATAATCTACTCAGTTATAAAAATGCTATGACGAAGAAAATTTTCCGAAAAACATCCAGGTTTGACTCCCGGGGATGATTTGCATTCCGCATAAGATAACACGTAAAAATCGACTTTTTGATGTGGAGACTTTTCTTCTATTTGAGATTGAAAGTAGAAAAATATTGACTCACGACCTTTAGATTTAAACTATTTTAAATAAATATTTATAAGGTATCTTATTATGTTCATCATGTTCTGCCTACAGTTCGAAATCCCTCATGTTAAACCAGTGGCGTACCGGAAAATCTGGGGACCCCCAGCAGCAAATAATACATGGCCCTCCTATGGATATCTTTAATATTTTCCAAGCTGAAATGCTTATAATTTTCTGTATATTAATGAAGAATTCCCCCGTCCTCACAAAAACGTTAGTGCTATTTTGAAAAGTATGAAATTATAAAAAATTATGCTAATGTCTTTATTTTATTAACTTTTATCCATTTGGAGAAATGGGTTCAAAATATTATGCATAAAAATCCTTATAGTACCATAGAGAGACAAGAAAAATAAGACGCATTCATTACTCTATTACATTAAATATACTTATTAACTTACGCCGGTGGAGCAGTGGTTGAAACACTCCACAATGGTTTCAAATATTGTTGGTTTGATTCTCGGCCGTGGTCGATGATATTTTACGTATTCAAAATATGGAAAGTATTCCTTTGGCGAGGAAGTAAAGTCGTCGATCCCGTGTATTGCACGATGTCGGTGCACATCAAAGAACCCCTTTTCACATGGGGTATTGCGTAGTGGCAAAATTTCCAGGTGTAGGAGCTAAGCTCCTGGGGTCTGTGATTAACCCCCATTAGGAGAGAGGGAGGTTCTAGGAGAAGCTGACGATTGCTGATTTGGGGGAGGGAAGGTATTGCCAATGCTTTCGTAAGATTTTCTATTTAAGAATTTTTTACTTTTTACGTGTGATTTACATGTCGCGGCAGCTCATCCACAGCAAGCTTCCACCTGCTCGTTACATGCATTTCGCCCGACAAATTCTTTTCACCGTATTTTACTGATTTTTTCGGTAAACATAACTTTAGCTTGTTTGCTTCTTTCCTCATGTTGCTTTAAAGAGCATTAAAATACATTACATCGCTATAAGAAGGTATTTCCATGTATAAGCATTTTTATTGAAAAAGGGGGAGGGGGTACAACGAAATCTTACGTAAGACTCAAATGCTAACGGTCGCTGACATGGGTGGGGACGAGGAGCCAAATATAGTTAAACATTTGCTGCTGTAATACTTGAAAGGCCCCTTAGTGAATAAATACGATCTGTAAAATCTTATGTGCCATCAGGGGCGGCTCGTGGTGTCGAAAAGAAGGAGGGCTGCACGTCAACCAAAATCTACTTACGTACCTACTCGTATATATGAAAACAAAAACTTACTTCATGATGATATTGGTGTCCTAAAGTAGTGAATACCGGTCCGACCGGTAATTGAAGTCAAGTCGTCCTGCTTTATTGTTAACTAGCTGAAACTACCCAGGGTTGCTCGGGTTTTTAAGTCAAGACAAAAAATATTGAGTAAGATTTGAGAATAAAACCAAGTATTGAAACCAGGTTAATTTTTATTGTAGGGCTTAATGGTATGCAATATTTATTGTCTTCCCGTCTTTTACCCAAATAAACACATGGCCAAAGTGTATTATATTCCCCCCTCAAGGTTACTATGTTTTTGTTTATTATTTTGTGTTTTCCTTTCTCCGTTTCTACGTTTTGTATACCTTTTTATTTCATTTATTAGTTTAACAAACGATGATAATTTACATTTTGCGCGACTTCACCGGGTTAGGTAAGTTGGTTGAAGTGTTTTGGTTCAGGGACATTTTGCGCGACTTCATTGGGATGGGTAAGTTTGTCGAAGTGTTTTGATTCTTCCTCAAAGGGATATTTTGCGCGACTTTACCGGGTTGGGTAGGTTGGTTGAAGTGTTTTGGTTCTTCCTCAAAGGGACTTTTTGCTCGACCAAAAATCATTTAAAATATATATATTTTAGCTATCAGTCTTCGTCAGTATGCTTTGAATGATTGGGGAGGCCCTAAATCTCGGTCCCCCCGCATTGCGAGTGTTGCGAGGACTATCAGTATGCCCCTGTGTTAAACGTTTAATTCAGATTTTGGGGAAATCTTGCCATTTTAACGGGATGTTGCCTTGCCTACCAATTACATTGTTAAACCTCGGAATTCTATTGTTATTTTAATCCTTATGAACTTCAGCGTGCCTTGAAGGTTTTTAATACGAGAAGGAGAGAAACACTGAAGGAGAGGGAAAAGATTTTCATAGCAATCAATGTAAACAACATTCTTCGCATTATTTACGAGAAGGAATACCTAAAAAGCTGAAATACTATTAAAAAAGATTAAAAATCGTAATAATGAGTTAAATTCAATATTATTAAAATATGAACGGTATGAAAATCTTAGGAAGGTGCTGGACGTATTAATAAACAAACCGAGAATGTAAAATATTTACAGCGTGAAGGATTAGTCGATAGGTTACGGGAGTTAGGTAGAAGAATGGAGGAGTTGAGGACGGTTTTGAAAATAGGGTGAGATGGAGAGGTTTAAAAGACTCAAAGAATCAGAAAAATAATAATAATAAGCTGTTTTCAGTCCGTTGGCCTGTGTCAAACTATTAAAACGCGAATAACTAGATCAAGGATATAGAAAGAAAATTGAAATTTGGCAGAAATTTATATAATGAGCTAATCAGAATTTGTTTATTTACGGTTGACATGGTAATTTAAGAAATAAATGCCCGTTATTGGCGCTATTTTGAGGGAGAGATATATCTTCCGAATAAAACTAATAAATTTTGCTTCAATGAAACAATATTTTATGTGGACTGAGAATTAAAAAATATGTAATTCACATTATAGTATGCTCCAGAGAGTTAAAATAATTTTTGCTAGCTAAAATTGTCTAGCTTAATGTTTAACAAATAAATATTCTTTTTGTATGTAAGATTAGTATCTACGTATATAACGCTGAGAGAGATAGGGCTTCGTGCACAAATGACGACACGCAGTTAGGGGGAGGGGGGTTTGATCAAGCGTGATAATGTGTGACAAGGGGGGAGGGGGGAGTCGAGGCATCCGTGACGTCACTTTCACAATAGCGAGGAATATTAACCTTCCAAGGACGAAAATTTTTTCTTTAATTTTTCTTTATTTTATTATATTTGCGTTTATATGCATATATTATCTACTCTTGCCAAGTTTTAAGCATAATTTACCAGTAATTATTGAAATATGGGGTGATGCCATATGGCATCGCTCGGCCTATTCCAGGTCGCATTTTTCACGTAACTTTCTCTTTGCAAATACAGTGGATCAGCCGTATTCGCGAGGGTTAGGTTCCCACAGAGGCACGAATACTTATTTTTCGCGATTACCTGCATTCACCTACAGTCACTACTTTTTTCAGGTGGCAACCCATTATTTTATACTCGTGAAACAATCGCGCGAAAAATAAATATGAGTTATGATTACGTTGACGTCAGCGTTTTTTATATGATACATGCGTTTATTTTAATTTCTTTTCCGTAGGAAAAATAATATTTTAAAAATTTTTATTGTGAAAATAGTTGGTCACGATTAATCCAAGTCTCGAATACAAATGACGCGAATAAACCTGATCCATTGTACTCTAATATCTCATTACCCTACAATACAAGAGAATCTTATTACTCTGTTCATTCTATCGAAATATTCTGTTTTTCATCACTTTTCAATAAATAAAATAGCATATATTACGGTAAATATTTATTTAATTGTGTGATAATTAGCAAAACATGGAACACATAGGCCTACATTGCATTTGCGCATTTGCATAGTGCGCCACGCTGAAACGGGTGATGAGGACGTTGAGTGGATCCCAGAGACAGAAGTTGACACCGCTGACGAAAACACGGACGTATCAGCGGAAGCAACGGGTACCATGGCAATTGATGATTTGTCGCTGTGGATAACAACATCATGGGCGGCTGATGACGAGTGCATTCCCTAAGATACACTCTGAGCCAAAGATATTTGAATACGGTACGGTATTGGGAACGTCACGTGACGCACTGTGTTTCAAACCATCGATACAAATTATGTTATCTGTCTATTTTTATTTTATGTTTTGTTTCCTAATGTTCCTCAACAGATAGGAGAGATTTTTTGTACAGATAATACTGTTTCCCAGTATGCTTGTCCAAATAAAATGCAATTTTACTGAATCACTTTACTTCATTTACCCCGAATTTCTAAAAAAAAGCTACGAAGTATAATTGAATACTCGTCACCGTCTACATCTGTTTTCCCATGCATTTGCAATATCATCTCTTTGGCGTAAAACTCAAGTTTAAAAAGAAAACAAATAGGGACGTACACGGGTATTCCGTGGTACAGAAGTGATTTTCGTCTAAATATCGGTGCAGAATGTTCAATACGAATGCATGTATAATGAAAAATTATTTTTTGCTGTATTGTGGTATACTGCTTTTTAGATTCGTTCTGCTCATGTTCATTTTGTTATACAATTCTTTACTCGTCCTACAAACGAAATTTATTTTTGAAATCGGTTCAGCCAATACCTTCGAAATTCATAGTTACAGAAAAATTCGAACCTTGATATTGTGATAACCCTGTTTAGTCGACCCGATTGAAATATGCTAGTTTGGTTATTTGTTTATATGTTTATATGAAGATTATATAGGTATACCATATTGGATTATCCTTGCGGTCATTTATCTAGATATACGTGTAAAATAAATATTATTTTATTTTTTTACTGTGGTAGCCCTGCTGTTTATCTCCACTTTAAACATCGTGATTTTATTATGGTATGTTGTACAAATCTTTAATCCAATATTGAGTTGAAATTCGTTCAGCCAATTCCTTCCAAAACCATAATTACAGAAAATGTTTAATTTGTAAATGTGGCACCCCTGTTTGGATGATCCGGTCCAAATATGCTATTATGGTTTGTATTTATATGTACATTATAAATATTGTATTTGGTTAAAATTGATGGGGACAATTCAACACAAATACGTAGTTGTAAAAAGAACATTTTTCACGACTCGTATTGTGCCCTGCTTTGCATATCTATACTAAACATCTTTATTTTGTTATTTTATATTGCATGCCTCCTTAAAAAATTTTGTTGAAATCGGTTCAGCCAATTTATTCCAAATTCATAATAACGAAAAGTTTAACTTTGTCAGTGTGGCACCCCTGCTAAGTTGATTCGGTTAAAGTAAGTCACATTGGTCATTATTTTATGTGAAGATTGTATGTACCAAATTTGGTTGAAATCGGTTAAAACAATTCTTCCCTGATATATGCGTACGGACGGACATCACGAAGCATTGACGAAAAGCACTAAAAATTTGCTGTGGAAAAAACATTGCATGAATCTGGGAAAATATTCTCGGAGCGTGACGTCATTTGGGGGGGGGGGTAGAGTCACCGTGACAAAGTGTGACATGGGGGAGGGGAGGGGTCAAAAAAGGCAAAAATCGGCGTGACGTCATTTGTGCACGAAGCCTAGCTACATTTTTAAGGGAAGAATGAGAAGTAGAATGTGAGGAAGGATGGAAAGAAGAGAGGGTGAAGAATAGGAGAGAGGGATGGAGAGTGGGAAAATACGAGGGAGAGAGAGTAGGGGGAGAGGGAGGGAAGAGAATGGGAGAGAGTCAGAGAGAAAGGGAGGAAGAATGGGAAGTACCTTAATTTTAATACATAATCTGCACATACCCGTCGTATTTGACGGGCAATTATGCTAGTCTGTCATATAAAAATCAAGGAATCGATTTGTCGATAATATTAATATACCTTGAAGTATATTCTTTGTTTTTTTCACGAACCTTTCTCACGAAAATCTAGTGTTAAACATTTTATTCGGACTTTTGATGTGATGAAATGAACGTTGCGAGTTGATGAAATTTTTTATGTATTTTATCATTCCTATTGAGGAGTTTTAAGAAAATAAAGTTTATAGTTGCAGGCGTTATTTTATAGTATTTCTCCATATTCTAAAACGATAAAATTTGTACAATTCCACTTAAAAAATTTATTTCGACCATGGTTTCGATGTGTTAAAGATGACGTTTTAACACGCCGAAACACAGTAGAAATAAGTTTTTTAAGTAGAAATATACAAATTTTCTCATTTTAGAATATTTAAGAAAATAATTATATTGAAAGACTTACCTATTAACGGTAAGTCCAATCTTGTGTGGAATTTAGCTAAGCTGTGATCGACGAAATCCAGATAAGTTTTTAAAATGTTAGCATTAAAATTTCACGTCTGTTATTAATTAAAATTTTGTTTATATATTTAAATTTTATTCGGGTTTTTAAAAATCCATCGCAAGACTTAGATCTGGTAAAATATTCTAATATATATATTGAGAAGTTATGTTTGAATAGCATTTCCTATTGATTAAATAAATCCAAGAGAAGAATTACTTTGTCTTGAGGAATAATATCAATCTAAGCTTCTATTTAGGTGAGGGATAAAAATTGCTCCATAATAGCGAGAGAGATTCGCAATGCTATCACTTTGAGACGATTTCTTAAAAAGTCGCTGGCATGCCACTTCGACCGGACGAAGAGTAAAAGTAGAGTGATTTATTTATCTGGTTCTGTGAAGGCTAAATTTAGAGGAATGTGGAAAAGAAGCTCTTTACGTATTCTCAGTTCTTTCCTTAAGTGACCTGCTAAAAATTTTCATATTTCTAAAGATAGAAGAACCTTGCGTTTATTCTTCGAAATGGGGCGTTATGCGAACAGGAAGTGGCTCGAATTATCGATCACTTGAGTGCGTTAACTCGTTTTTGTTTTTCTAACGCACTTAATTGCTTCGGATGGGGTTTAGGTTGTGGAGTTTTTCTATAACAAAAAGGCTTATGTTCATATTAAAGTCTGTGAAACTCAGGGATTTTGTTGTATCATGAGGACATCCCATCCTTCAGAAATGTACATTTTAACCGTTGGTGATTCACCTGGCGCATGTAGATTTAGACGATACTAGTGAAGTGAGTTTTTTCTTCCTTTTTTGCTGAATTGTATTAATTGATGTGTGCTGGACAGTCATCTGTTAGAAAAACAAACCATGATCCGTTAGGCGAAACCGTGTCTCAGAGTGGTTTCCTAATAGAAGTGGAACGAATGGATGCAATTTTGAGAAATATAATCGAATCTGTCGAAGGTTGGCTCCTTTGTTGAATTGAACGCTGAAGGTTTACTCCGGCTCATGGTTACGTAACTTATTGTTAGCTGATATCCTCGCTTCCGCCATAAATTCGGTTTCTCTAACCACCTACTAAGCCAATCTTTTCTTTCGGCGAGCAGTTTATAGCTGTCGGCTTGTTTGAAACTAGACTCATAATTATTGATAAAGAACGTACGATTGTGTTTACTTAACACGAAAGATATGGATCAAAAGCCGTTGAAATGTGTCTGATAAATGTTTTTTTAAATTCCACTTACAATTAATTGAGTTTATTCTCAAAATGCCGCTGAGGTTTCATCATGTACGAATTATTAATCGGTATGAAATCAATAAGTGATTTAAAAACAATCATCTATGTATAAGCCCAGTGACTAATTTTTTGCCTTTCGAAGGATATATTCTTATTCCTAAAATTTTAATTTTGTCCATCATTTCATAACTTTGATATTACAATGATATTATAGCTTAGATCAATAATATTATTGAGTATTTATAGTGTTTAACGGAAGATTACTCGTGAATAATTTCTATATACTCCTACAGTTAATCTTACGCTTCGACATAACCGGTGTTTTTATTTAAAATTTAGCTAAGTCGTCCGATTTCATCTGAATTTTTAAAAATATATGTATATATAAATTTCATGAGCAAATTGATGGCTGTTTATGCATTAAATATCCCCCGTTTACTATCTATCTCATTTAATTGCTATACCTATAGAAATATGATATTTTCCTAAATATCCTGTCATTTTCCAAAATTTGAAATATAGTATATTTAATACCTAAAGATAATTCGAAATAATACTTATTTAATAATTTTAACATTAACTTCTTTAAATTGTCTTAAAACGTCTCATAAACAATGTATTCGAAATCACATCAAAACATTTATTTCATGTATGGTCACAGCTATCTAAAAATAAATACGGTAAATGGATTTTATATGTTAATATTCCTAAGAACTTTAAAAGATTGATAGTCACTGTTACGAATAGGAGGTATGGAAGGAAAACAATATTTAATATTTTCAAATGTACATAAAATGTTTATTCATAAGACATTCATATTCATTCGAATTAAAAAAATATAAAAATATGCGCTGAAAAAGCGTTTTTATAACATTAAGTAAAAAAATATCATTTTTATTTCTTAATGTGGAATTATTCCACAAAGTTACACCAGGAACAGTTGAGATAAAATTGATAACATTTTGCGCAAAAGTAATTTTACGGGATGTCGTCATGAGCACATTCTGTATTCTCTCCTATGCGGGGTACTACATTATTTTTTTTGTATTTCACTATGTAGAATAACAACTGCACTTACAAATAATATCAAACATAGCTTGAAAAATATCCACTACCGAAGAAAAAACCTCCCAAGAAATACCCTACTTAACTGGGTAATAATTAATATTTCATCGCAGTGAAGCTTTTTAAGTATCCAGCGCAATTCTTCGAGCCCACATCCTCAAACCGAAAACTTGAACGGCTGACTTAAAAAAATATGTGATTTGATACATGAACTTTAACGCCAACAAAAACAATATCCAATATACCCTAAGGGGCACACTTCTGCCTCCTCAGAGAACAATCTCTTCCTTTTCCAATTTTGCGCCCCTAAGTTCGTCCCTCTCCCCCCCTCTTACTCCCCCATCCTCCCTCCATTCATCGCCCAACAGGCGCCTCTGCACTCCCCTCCGTCAGCTTTTTACGCGCCTCCTTTTCCTCCCTATCTAACCCCTCCTCTCTCCTCCCTCTCTTTCGCGCTCCCGAACCTCCTCATTCTATTCACCTTTAGCCACCGTTCAGCACGCTCTTTCCCACAGCATCTTCAACACAATCGCGGCAGTATTTTCCTCGCCCACGCTTCTCCCCTCCTCCAAGAAAGATCTCCCATAGATATTTGGCTTTCTCTCTCGCGGTCGTATTTTTTGCACGCTTTTCGGGCGCCCATCTGCGCAGATCGTCGCTACTTAGAGAGCGTTCCCTAGACTCCCGCCGTCCGGCCGCGACGGCTGTGACGCGGCCATGGCGGAAAACGGGACCACGCCGTCCTCCGTGGCGTTGAGGATCTACCAGGATGACCCGGAGGAGATGCTGAAGCCATGGAAGACCAATACGGCCTTCCTGCCCATCGTGAGCACCCACGCTGCCACGTTCGTGGTGGGCACCGTTGGGAACGGACTCGTGGTAGCAGCTATGGGAGCGCAGGGAAGAACTAGAAGTGTCACCAGGTACCTGTCTCGGTCCTTATTTATTTTTCGCGTTCTTCCTCTTCGCCGTGATATTTTTTTCTCCTCGTGTGCTTTCCTATCTTACTTAGCCTTCTTACGCTTGTACGTCCACTTCGTTCTCCCCCTACCCGATTCTTTGTTTTCATTATCGCTATATTCAATATACCACCCCTCGGCCAAGTTCTCATCTCCGGTCATTTCCCCGCTCTCCGGATATCTTCCTTCCCCCATCTGACCTTATTCCTCTCTCATCTCTACGGCTGGTACTTTGTCATGCAAGCACGACCTTTATAAGTACCTCTTCCACTCAGATACGCGTAAAAACGTTTAATTTGCGACTCGGTCGCAGAAAATAGACTTTAAATGGATACTCGCTTAGGTCAAGTGCGTTGGGGGAGGAAATCCTTCTCCGTAGAAGGTCAAAATCCCCTACACACTGCTACCTATTTGCTGTGAATGTAAATGTAACATGCGCATGGATTTCCTTCTACATAGACCTTTTCATTCAGTCGTTTCTTTATTTGAAAGCTGCTATTTGACTCTTATTGTTAGATAAGCTCCTAACAATAGCAAGTAGTTCAATAGTTTTAAGATGCTATTATTATTTTTGAAAAATTTCAATCCGATATTAATAGTATTTGTTCATTTAAGCTTAATGGTACTATTGTTTTAGATATTATTATGTGAATCAGTGTCAGTTGATATTTATTTCGCTTTAACCCAAGCATTAAAATTATTTTTTTACAATGTCTTTTATTTGTAATTCCCTCATTACCTCTTGAGAAACAGGCATACCGTGACATAGCCTTTTGTGATCAGTATTTTCATTGAAAATTCGATCTCACCTTTATTGTTTTGATAATGTATATCCACCACATTAACACCTAACAACATGGGTTAAATTTCTTGATACCTTCTCGTGCATGGAAAATAGGCAAATGAAGTTTGATATGCAAGAGCGCATATATCTGAATATAAATTTCGAAATAGAGAGGGAGAAAAAGTCTGAACTCGACTGGGAATCGAACCCGGGTCTTCCACGTTTAGGGCGGCTACTTTAAATATCAAATTTGAGATTGGAGATTTATACTGACGCGATAGACATGGAAAAGACCCGATTTAGATTCCCTGCAAATCAGAATTTTCCACCCTCCATTTCCATTCGTGCGGGTTAAAGACATTAATACAGCCACTAATAAATCTGCTGAATGTAAATATATGAAATTTATGTAACGTATTTTTCTATTACTCCAATAAATTTATAGCACAAAAGAATGACATCCTTTTGCATTATGTTTTATTGTTTTGAAGCTCTAAAGCCTATAGCTAGAAAATTTTCAGTTTTCTAATCCTTAAGCTGTATAAGTAAACCTACTCCTTGTGACTTCTGCTTCAATATGAGGTTTAGAATTTGTTGTTTACTTTATAAATAGAAGTGAATGACTGGAGTTCGGTGCTTGTTGATATTTACAAGATTCAAAGTTGTTTATCTTGGGATATGGACTTTTACCCTACATCTTATGCAACCCAAACAACAATGGATGCCGCATTGTTTCTTGAAAAAGCGCGCGAGAGAGGAAAAAGTCCTTTAAAACAGGCTTAAGTGTGCATTTTGTTCAATCTAATTGGAATTCGTGTATACTTTCCTCCATTGGTGTCATTCTATCGGTTCGCACCGGTTCGATCGAATTAAAATTAATTAAAACCCTAATATCTATCCTGTTTTATATGATGGTATAAACATAAGGTGGGACTATACAGTCTCTTTCGTCTTAATGTTTGTCTGTCTATCCAATCAATCACTCATATCATCTTGCCCTTTATTTCTCCTAATCACGCATTGATAGTTTACACCGGGTAACATTTAGTAAATTTGCGCATTTGTACAAATTTTACATAACTACATAATTCATTTGATTAACGTTAGGTATCAGGATATAATATGTACTCCAGTGTTCTGATTCACATTAAAAGTTATGAAAATAAATCATCAAAAGAATTAAATAAAAATAATTATTAAATTAGAAATAATTTTTAATATGGTGCAATGAAAGATATAAAAATATTGTGATAGTAAGGCCTAATTCCACAAGTTGAAAGAGTAGTCGCTGGGCCTGTAGTCATAAAATCATACGTTGTATTTCATATCCATTGTAGCGTTAAACTGAAATATACCTATTTTTATTTTAACGTATTCATGTTTCTATGGAGTATAATCCAACAAGTTAGGAAAGTATACAGTGTATCACAAATAAGCGCGTTTCGTGCGATGGAGTATTTGAAACTATACGATATAATTTGACCGAACACACACCATAAAATAGCAAAACACCATTACCCGATTATATCTCTGTCTATTAAAAATTTTTTCTCCCTCCTTAGTTGGTGCATCAATAAACATATTACGTAATTTTAATGACTAAATACTGCAAAACGATATATCAGAAATGATTCCAGAGAAATATTCAATTTATATTTAGTGATTTATTTTCTAATCAGTTTTAATCAACCAAACAGTTTAAAATTATTTAAAACATAGGAACAGCTTTGGAATCCCGGGGCCAGGCGTATTGTAGCGGTTTTTGATCTTCTTTTGTCGTTTTTCGCGCTGGTTTATAATTGTCTTTCAGCAGCAATGTGCTGTTTATCTGTTGTAATGAAACGTTAATGTTATGTGTAAATTCCTAACTTTAGTGCGGGAAATCGACTGGAGTGAACGTCCTGCAAAATGAAATGTTAAAACATAATACTATGAATTATGTTAATTTTCTTGGTGTATTACATGTTTAAATAAATTGTTTGTTGACATTTTTTTGACCAAAACACTGTAACTAACCTACCCAAACCGGTGGGGCAGAGTACGATGTTGCTACGTATTGGAGATCGGGATCGTCGCGTCCATGTTACTTACTGGTAAAACAAAAGAAGATGGAATATCGCATCGTAAACGGTGGCCCCGGGATTCCTAAGATAAACCAAAACACCTCACTTGAATTCAGTAGTTGTAATATTTACGTTTATGTTCTTTTCTTCGCTGTAGATAATCCATTTCCTTCCGCTTATAAATCGGATATGCCATGCAGGCGTAAGGAATTAAATGTATTTTGTAATTATAGCTGATCTTATTTACGTCAGTAACCAATACGATTATTTTCGTTGACAACAATTAGGCAGTTATGCTTGAATTTTTCTAAGTTCAAAGCGAGTTACGGCTTTCTTGTTCAATTTTCTTGATAACGGCTACTCCTACGATAAAAATGTATAGGAAAAGAAATGCTCTACGTTACTAGTTCTACAGGTTTATTTGAAAACTATTTTAATTTGACCAAACATTTACGAGATATAACGGAAAGTTCATTTTTGTTACCAATAAAGTGGTACGTGGCTTACGTGATTTATTTTTGTGATTTTCTTATTGTCTTTGAATCAAATTTCATAAAAATCAGTTAGGTAGAAACCGAGAGCGAACACGCGGACGGACGGACGGACAAACCGACGCTAATAGGCGCTTATGCTGGAAGCGAAACGCGCCCAAAAACGGTCGTTTTTTCCATGTAAGGATTTTGAACTCATGATTGGAAGACTTTTGTTAAATAGAAATTAACTCCTTAACCGTAAAATTCAAAATTAGAGACAATGAAAAAGGGGGGAAGAAAGGAAGAAAAAGGCAAAAGACAATAAAAATTATAAACTTACAGGTTTGGGGGTTGTTACTCCACGCCAGGGACCTGATGTCACTCACACATTGAGTGAATGTGTGAGTGACATCAGGTCCCTGGCGTGGAGTAACAACCCCTAAACCTGTAAGTTTATAATTTTTATTGTCTTTTGCCTTTTTGTTCCTTTCTTTCCCCCTTTTTCATTGTGTGTCTCTAATTTTGAATTTTACGGTTAAGGAGTTAATTTCTATTTAACATCAATTTCGCCGTAGTCTCCATCTTTACTTATTTGGAAGACTTTTGTCTCAGCTGTGCAGTAAAAATGTTTCCGCGTTTTCCTTATTAGAGTAGAGTAGAATCATTATATAACGGTGTATTCCACAGTTTGTGCGCGATCGATATGTTTGAAGAATACGGTGGGGAAGCGTAATCAAAGGGTCGGTGAAAATATATTGTAGAGGTAGGCAGTCGGCGCTGCTGCAGTGTTTTCCTAGCACTGGTGATGTGATTTCTTCGCGAAATTCTCGGGAGACAAAAGCAGAATGGTTAAGTATCTGCCATTGCCGAAGTTAGATAGCATCATAAAATGAGTTTGAATGTATTCAGTGTGGAATTTTGGCGCAAACTCTTAGCCAGTTAAATTGGCGTCCGTAGATGGTAGATGCTTCTACCTTTCATATGGGATTTGGATATTTTTTGGTCTGCATTATAATGAAGGAAGTGCAGTCACTGAGAATGGGTGAAACCAATTTACACAAAAGCTGGAAAGTGTATGGAAAATATTAAAAATGAAAAAATATGCACGAGTATATGCCAAAATAATCGCAAACGGGCTATATGTATTTATATCGTAAAACCTTCAAGGCTAGCAGATGTAATCTTCTATACAAAAAATTGGCCATAATGTAACAAAAATATTGAAATGACTGAGTTGAGTTTGAGAAGAGTCTGACTTAGGTTCGGTTAAAGAAGAACTATTAAAGGAAGGTAAAGTTAGAATAGATCCTTATTGTTCCTATATTCTATTTACTCCAATAGTGGTGGTGAACTTTTCTTCGCGATCGATCAAGATTGTGAGTTGTACCATAAGGCGTGTTTTTTCGAAAATATTCCTATTTATTTAGATCGAGTTTACGATTTTAAAAAATAACTTAAACAGTATAATTTCCTTAGAGGAGAGTTTTACTCTTCTCTAGAGCTAAAAAACGAGTTGTTAATCGCGCATTGAGTTACTTATGCTTAAAGGAATTTCAGGTGTTCTTTTTTCACAAGCATGAGATAATATTAACTTAAATTTAAAAATATACGTAATGCAATTGTGCATGACTTGGGTATATATGCTCTGCATAGTTAGTTTCATTACTATACGCTCATGGAGTTTTGCGGCGATAGATATTCTATATTGGTGAAATTAACTCGCCTGATGAAAAGTCATGTAATTACACGGTAAAATAGCTTGAAGGGTAAAAAAATGTACTTAATGACAATGCGTTTATCACGCTTTAGTATTATGAAATACTTTCGGTTTAAATGATAAGGAATATGCTTAAGGCGTGTTCTTTGAACTGTAATTCCTTTTTGACTTCAGTTCTTTGGTTTTTTCTAGAATCGTATTCACGTTAAATTATTTCGTTTATTTTTGAAAGAGATTCTTATTAAAGTATAGAGGTTTTTTCTTTATGTTATCTAGAATGTATGGGATTTAAATATGCTTATAAGTTATTTTCCTAAAATACCAGCATATTGAACGCTCTTTTTTCAAAAATTTTTCTACGTAATTGATAGTAGCTCAATAACTTTGGTTAAGATTAATAAAGGTGAAATATTCCTTTAGCCAAACAATTAGTTTGTTTGGCTAAAGGAGTATTTCACGTTTATTATTTTTCTACGTGTTTACAGATTTCTTCTAATATTTTTTTCCCAGTGATGTCTCCTGCGAAAAAGAAACTCAAATCACAACAAACTTAGATACATAAGTAGCAAGAAATTTATTTTTAATATAAAATAAAATTATTTATAATAATTATTATGGTAGCGCAACATAATTGGCGTTTCATATTTTCCTAGAATTTGAGGTTAAAACCACACTGTGTCCTGTACGTCGGTATATACGGTCTTTGGATTAACTCTTGGAAATTTTGTTATTAAACGAATTATATCATTTTTAAAGACTCGAATTTTCGGCAGTTATGGAAATGAGGTCTTATAATAGATGCAAAAAATCGAGTGTTTTTGGAATTGATAGCGGGGATAAGTGCTTTCTGATAGCATATTCATTTGCTATGACATACTTGAAGTTTGCTTCCCCGGTCATGTGGTCTATATCAGTTCTTTTTAGCCTCCGCTGCGCCAAAACTACAGCTGTTACTAAGCCGCTAAGGTGAAAGCGTGCAATCTTCTTGTACAGCGGGTCACATTCATAGCCTAGAGGATCAGATATGAATTTGCGTCCCAAGTTACTTTATATCCTCAAACTAAAAATCATTTCTAATCTTTCAGTTTAAGCTTCGCTAGGAGTAGTTTCAGTTAAACATTTGAAATTTTCTGTGCTTAATTTCTCGGGTAGCTTTTTCATCAAAGCTTCACGGGGCACAAAAAATACCATCGTGAGCCTTAGGTTATTATACAATTATTATAAAAGTTAAACCCACATATATTGCTCATACCAATTGTGACGCTTTTCTCTGGACTGTGGCTCCAAGCATTGAATACAGAACGCCCCCGAATGTAAAATGGGCGTGATTCGGCGTCTCTGCGCTCGAAGCTATCTTGACCTCTGGCAGTGATATCGAATTCTACGCGTATGCAAATGGCGTAGAGTAGCTCTGGATCTTTATGCAGTAGATACCGCTTTGTGTGATCATATTGGGCTCTGTTAAATCGATAACTCTAAGTAGCTGATAACAATAAACGACACAATTAAATTTTTAAATACTTGGCTTTGTAATTCCGCATTTGGTTACAACAGTCGACTAATAAGAATAACCAGCGATAGATATTCTATATTATATATTAATTTTAAAAAAATTGAATCATATCTACTTGAAATCATGAAGTCGCTCATTCTGTAAGGGCTGCTTTCATTTTTTCTTACTTCCAATGCTTCCATTTCACAAATATTCTTGTGGTTTCTATTGTGTAGTTGGAAGAATAAAGAAAAATACATGAAATTCGCTCTAGAACGTTTTCTAAAATGTTGACTGATAGCGAATCTGAAATGTATTATCCTCTTCATTATACACCCAATATATATTAAGCGAAATTTTCGTAAAATAGACGCTTTTCTAGTCACTTTCAGCTTACTCCGTCGTCCAAGTTTTTACTTGTTTAAAACCTTTCTTTTTGTTTTGAAACCAAATTTATTGAAAATTGTTCTATTTTATGAATGATAAGGTGGTATGATGCGTACTACTAATGTTATTTTGGATACAGATATTGACAACTCCTTCATATGAACGTAATCTCAGCGCGCTCCTGGCGCTTCAATTAGTTTGACGTGGCTTCTTATGCACGCCCATAAATCGAAACAAGCCCAATAAATCACAGACCGAAGGACGAAAATAATCGATCTATTCTTTTTTCTCTGTTTGATAGTCACTCGAAGCGTTTCTCATAAGTACTTCAATAGATACAAGGTGGTCCAACTTATCAACGACCCTCGCATAAGTGAGAGCGTGTCACGGTCTGGGAAGAATGGAAGGGGGTATTGGAGAAGGAGGGCGGGGTGCGAGGGAATAGGCGAGTGGTCGATAGTGAGATTAAGAGGACCAGTCCAAGGGACGAAGAATAGCGGAAAGCGCTACTGTGGAGGATAAAGCGACGACCCAGCAATGGAGTAAACCATTTTTATATTTGATAGAATCATTAATGGATGGTGAATTTCTTTCACCCGAGAAAAATTTCTGCAATTCTTTCACTCAATTTCACGGTCAAAATTCATATTGTTTAGCATATTGTTTTTTCTATGATAAATATCGAATCTTATATTTGGCACCGTCACCAATGTCAAATCAAATAAAATTTACGACTTAAATACTTGACAGCCATATATGTTCTAACCCGTTCTAAGTAAATAAACTGATGTGGGCAACACATGACTTTCTCCATATTTATATGGCAAATTATATGTTAGCTCTGGGATCGTTGTCAATATTTACATCCGGTTGACAATTAAGAAAAGAAAAAGGAGCGTTACTAAGACGTAACTAAGCATCAATTGTTAACAATAGTCGTCGATAGGTGGCGTGGTGGTGGCAGCTAAAAAATAAGATATATCTTAAACAACGCATTATATGGAAAAATGTATCAAACAAAGGTTGTAGAAAATAAAATTTCCTACAACTTTTATTCCGTTACATTTATACATTTATCAAATATTAAAGCAAATATTTCAAAATAACGGATAAGTGACAAGAGTAAACACCACTTCCGATCTATTGATTTTTACCAAAAACTAGTCAGATCTTTATATCTTTATAAAAATGTTAAATATAAAATTTTGTGTTGATCTGTTTAATAGTTTTTGAGTTAAAGCGCCCACAAAAAACTATCACATACAGACAGACTGACAGACAGACTGACAGACAGACATCATCGCGAAGCTAGTCAGAACGTGTTCAGGGAACCTTAAAACATGTATTACCGTTGAAATCTCGAGTTAGATTCTTTTCATGAAAACAATACTTTCTCTATACTTTGTACGTGGAGAAAGTAACAATATGTTTTCTTTTGTTTTCGGGATTTTTAGCCTACTTTCCAGAATGGAAATAGGCTAATAGTTTTGTCGTTGTGTCTGTCCGTCCCCCACTATTAACTTTTGAACCAATTGACCGATTTCATGAAACTGGGTAGAAATCTCTTGCTACATGGGTTAGTTTTTGTTGCGTAGATTGAAGTCCCAGGTTCGGATTCCAGGCACTATCCTTCCCATTTGATTTATATGGGAAATCTCAAATCCATCGTGCAGGGTAATTTTTTCTTGCACATTAAAATATCTTAGAATTGTAATATTGAAGCGAGTTTTGTATTATTCCCTGAGGAGGCAGTATGCAAGCACCTTCTACTAGTATTCTAATACGCACACGCGTTATTTTTGCCGCACAAATACGCGTGATCAATTTAATATTTCGTTCGAATGTATTTGTAGTATTTTATAACGCTAAATTATAAAATTTGGGAACAAAAAAAGCTACATATCCGCGATGACTTTAAAGCTATTAAAGCCAATATAAGTATTAAATAAATTATTAAATAGAAAGTAGGCATCTTGCTTACTTTTTTATTAGCATTATCTCGGCTGATAAAAATTGTGTATTAAAAAATAAATATTCTGATGGTGTTTATGAAACATATTCTTATAAAAATTGAATAACATCGCATATTGGCGAACTAGAAAATGTCTATAATAATACTCTCTCTAATAAGATTCCACTACAAGGAAACTGATATATTGGAACGTTCTGAAATATCCTTTCCGACTTATTATGTTAAAATTTTCTCAGGCAAACATCCGGAAAAGAGTATTTTTCCCCCGTTGCCATAAATTTGATTCGGTGACACGATGTAAGCCTCGCCGTAAATTAATTAAGCGCGAATGAATGAGCGTACCCTATCCCTCTTTCGATAACAACTTTTATCTGCTTCGCAAAAAGCGCAGTTAATACCCTCAATCTTTCGGAGGTGCAAGAGTTACAGCGGCGGGTAAATATTTGTGTTTATTCAAAACAAAACAAAATGTGTAAGTAGCATAAATACTCGTAATGCTTTCTCAAAAATTTAACGCGTTTAACGATTATCGGAAATCGCAATTGCCCCTCTCTTGTCTCTGCTTTTAAATACCCGTATTGACATCTACCGAGAAGTCGTTAAATGTGCGGTCATTTAAGCCCAGCTTCTTACATCGGACAGTTTTTCTCGGACACCACTGCGTTGAGTTAGTGGAGAAACTTGTGCGGTCGCAGCATTAACTGCTGGCAGCCATTAATTTTGATCGTTGTGACGATCAACAGGTGGCGGAGATGGAAGTGCTTTTTTATTAGCTTCCGAAGTGCTATTCCACGGGCACTTTGGCTCTGCTTCTCCTTTTTTTAAAGCTTGCTTCATTGTTTCGCCAATGGAGGAGAAAGAGAGAGAGAGAGGGAGGAATGAAGTGAGTTTTCTGCGCATTTGCTTCTTTAATTTGGCGACCTTCTGTCGTAAATCTGTTCCTAGATTCTTAGGCGTTAAAGAGATTAAATCCGTGAACAAAGTGGACTTCGTGTTTGAACAATTTAAGCGTGACCGTGAGTAATTCGAGGAAAAATAGGGTTCATAAATTACCAAAACAAGGAATTAATGCGTTAGACGCGAGTGGAAAATTTTCGGTCTCGCGAACACGTGAACATGCTTTTTATAAATGTTGTATGGTTCACTCGAGGAAAATCTATCGGATGGGTGATAATTCATTTTGTTTGAAAATTATTACTTTATTGCTCGACCTGTAGATGGGTATAGCATGTTATTTTCGAAATGTAACTGTGTGCTTAAACTATTATACGGTAGATAAAGGTATCCCGTAATGTTTTAAGGGAGTACGTCTCTTCTTAAAATCTAGGAAACCATTGGTTTGTTCATGAGGCCATCTAGTAGCCTAGTGGCAAGGTACCGGCGATATGAAGAATCCAGGTCACGCACACAAAAATGGATGATAAATGGGAAGCGTTATTACGCAGACATATTCTGTAGCGAACAGATAAAACCATGCAGCGAGAAGCAGATGATCTATTGCTCCAGAAAACGGAGAATCCGGATTTTGCAACATTTCTAATACCCTATTTTTGTCTCTCGAGGATCCAGTGGCGTACAGGAAAATCTGCCCCCCCCCCCGCAGCATATAATACGGGCCCCTCCCTATGTACTATATCTTAAATATTTTCCAAGCTGAATTACTTATATTAATTAATATAATATAACTAATTAATATATTAATTAATATAATATAATTAATTAATATATTAATTAATTAATGTATATTAATGAAGAATTCCTCCCTTCCCTCACACAAACGCTACTGATATTTTGAAAAGCCTGAAATTATAAAATATTATAGTAATAAGTTTGTTTCTTTTATTAACTTTATTCCATTTGGAGAAATGGGTTTGAAATATTATATTATGCCTAGCAATCCTTATAATGCCATAGAGACAAGAAAAATAAGACGTATTCATTACTCTATGACATTGAATAACTTACAGTTATCGGTCGACGCTGGTGGAGCAGTGGTTGAAATACCCGTCAATGAGTTCAAGTATTGCGGGTTCGATTCTCGGCCGTGGTCGATGATATTTTACGGATTCAAAATATGAAAAGTATTCCTTTGGCGAGGAAGTGAATTCGTCGATCCCGTGTATTGTACGATGCCGGTGCACTTCAAAGAATCTATTTTCATGTGGGAAATTAGGTAGCTAAGCCCCTGGTACCTGTAAATAACCTTACTTAGGGGGAAGAGGAGTACCAATGCCTACGTAAGATTTTTTATTTAAGAAAATTGTTACTTTTTAGGAGCGACTTACGTGTCGCGACAGCTCGTCCGCAACAAGCTCCCACCTGATCGTTACCCGCGTTTCGCCCGGCATTAGAATTCCTTTAGCCGTATTTAATTAATTTTTTAATAAACATAACTTTATCTTGTTTAATCTGGTAGATTTTTCCTCATTGTGCTTTATAGAGCATTAAAATTCATTGCAACGCTATAAGAAGGTACATTTTAGAAACTTGCATAACTATGCATTTTCTAATTTTTACTTTCTCCATAGGTAGTATAGGGGAACGTATTGTTTTCATGAAAAAAATCGACTTCGAGATTTCAACGGAAATACACGTTTTGAGGTCCCCTGAACACGTTTTGACCATTTTCTCGATCATGTCTGTGTGTGTGTGTGTGTGTGATAGCTTTTTGTTGGTGCTCTAACTCAAAAACTATTAATCAGGTTAACGCGAAATTTTACATTTAACATTTTTATAAACGTCACAAAAACTGATTTGTTTTTGGTAAAAATCGGTTAACCGGAAGTGGGTGTTTATTCTTGTCACTTATCCGTTATTTTGAAATATTTGCTTTAATATTTGATAAATGTAAAAATATATTGAAAAAAGTTGTAGGAAATTTAATTTTATACAACCTTTGTTTGAAACATTTTCCTATATAATGCATTGTTTAAGAGATATCTTATATTATTAGCTGCCACCACCACGCCACCTACCGACTATTGTTAACAATTGACGCCTAGTTACGTCTTAGTAACGCTCCTTTTTCTTTTCTTAATCGTTGGTGATTTGTGGCTATATCCAATATCAGAAGGCTATGGTTTGTTTATTTCTGTTCTTTGTAAAGTCTAAAATTTTCTCGCAGTATCTTAAAATATTTATTACTATGTAACCTATTTGGAATTTTTAGAAATATTACAGGTATGGAGAAAGTCATGTGGTGGCCACATCAGATTTTTATTAAAAAGGGTGGTTACAACGAAGGGAGAGAGGATCACTCAAATGCTAACGGTTGCTGGGACGAGGGGGTCAAAAATAGTTTGCTGTCGTAATACATGAACGTTCCCCTATTGAATAAATATGGTCTGTAAAATCTTATGTGCCATCAGGGGCGGCTCGTAGTGTCGAAAAGAAGGGGGGCTTCACGACAACCAAAGTCCTACCTACCTATATGTAAACAAAAACTTACTTCATGATGATATTGGAGGCTTAAAGTTGTGACTACTGAACCGACCGGTAATTGAAGTCAAGTCGTCATCCTTTAGAGCCTGAACAGTGGACGCAGACCTCATGCTTCACTTAACAAGTAAATGTTAGGAAATGTTGACACATAAGAAAATACATTGGCCTAAGGGCGAGAGACGTCAGAAGGCATATATTTACTATTTATTTATTTACTAAAAACAGTTGCAGTTTGGCTACCTGCCAGGTGGCAACGTTACATTAATTGCTGTCAGTAAATTACAGCGAATTAAAACATAATAGAACTTACAGCGTGCTCAAAATCCCTTGACCAATATTTTAAAGAATAAAATTATTAATGTTATAAAAATGACACAATTTATAATAAAATTTCTTTTCCCTTGGCTTTAATCGGAACCGAAGTTTTCGAGGTTCATGGTAGGCCTTCACGGTTACCGTAGCGGTCCCGGGGCCCACGGAGTCCCCACCATACTTCACCCTACCAAGCATACACTCTACTTCCTCCGGCTCAATCGTCACCCTCCAAAAAAGATTTACATTTTAACTTAAATTGCTTAAGCGATTTAGGAAAGGGCTTAAATATATCCCCAGGTAGCTCATCCCATTCATAGATTCCTCTATTTAGGAAGGAATTCTTGGCGACGTCAGTCTTCTGCGGCCTGTATTTAATTTTATATTTGTGGTCGTTTTTTCCTATGCAATGAGGTTCCTCGATCCCAGATAATAAATTTTCCCATGCCCCTTTATTATTTAATATTTTAAATATCCCACATAGCCTATTAAGTTTCCTTCTATTTTCCAATGATTCCCAAACTAGCACACTTATCATTTCTGTTACAATTTCAGTCTTCTTATGCTTCCCCATCACGTATCTGGCAGCCTTTCTTTGGACCTTTTCTAACTTATTTATCTGCCCCACTTCATACGGATCCCATACATTAGTAGAATATTCCAAAATTGGTCTTACAATCGCTTTGTACGCTAATTCCTTTGTGGCTTTACCGCTCCCCTTGAGGTTCCTCATCACCCAATGTAAAGATTTATATGCCTTGCCTACCACATGATCGATATGCTGACCCCACCCAAAATTTGCTGAGATAATTATTCCTAAATATTTACAGTAATCACTTTTACGTATGTAGTCACCCATTAGTTGATATTGCCTACATTCCTTAACTCTTCTTTTAGTAAAAGTTATAAGCTTGCTTTTCCCAACGTTTATGTCCATTTTGTTAATTGATATCCAGGTATCCACTTTCGCTAACTCCTCTTGTAAGTTGATCCTATCATTCTGACTTTTTATTTTCCTATATATTATGCAGTCATCAGCAAAAAGACGTATATCTGACGATACTTCCTCATATAATCGTAGCCTATATCTTGCACTGGTTTTCATGCCGAGAAATGTCTCTTCTCAGCGCTATATAGTTGTATTGTAGAAGTCACAATTACATTTTTTGGATTCCTAAAGTGGGCGTCAGACACCTTAGTACGATTTGAATGATTGGGCTCCCCCTAAATCTCGGGGCATTGCGGCGGTTGCGGGTCCTATCAGTACGCCCCTGCGAAGATTGAAGTCGTTTTCACATTCTCACAAGTCGTTCATGTCCTGTGCATCCAAGGAATTTCATTAGCTTACTGTTTAATTGGTTTGATTTTATGTTTATCTAGAAAAAACCCTCAGCCATAATTTACAAGGGACAAGGAGGAATAATTTTCATATTAATGCTAAACCGAACTCTCTCCGACAGGGGCGGCCCGAGGAATTTTGGCGTCCCGAGCGAGATAGCACTCCAGCGCCTCCTCCGTTAATGTTTGCTGGGATATTTACAAAGTACATGTTAATTTATTCATCGCTCTGTAAAAATTATTATTATTATTATGAAAAATTAAAAGGAATGCCATGAAGATTCTAACCTGTTCCTCGATATAAATTGATATCCAATATTTATTCACTTGCAAGTAATGCAAAGATAAATGATCGGAATAGCGCCTCCAAAACTTTGGCGCCCCGGGCAGCCGTCCGGTTCACCCGTAGCTCGGGCCGGCCCTGCTCTCCGATCCAATTTAATCATTGGTCTTAAGTTCTCGAAAAGTGCTGTCAGGATTGCATAAGATTAAGGAAAGGCGCAGTAGAACCTCTTGTGTTTAATAGAATTTAGAAGCACGCTAAACTTGAGACCACCATACCGGCCATTTATGCGATTTTCATAAATAGAACGATATTTCTTTAATTATAAATGTGGAAGCTGTAAGAAAAACATTTTGTCTGTTATGATATACTCTTCATTCAAAATTTTAGCAATGACGTTAAAAGAAATAATGCAACTAATGAATACCGTCGATTCTCAACGTCTGTGGCTGATGTACTACACATGGTGAGTGACGAACGTGCTGGAATGGAGGCTTTTAATAGATGTACAATAATAAGCAATCGAAATAAAATTGACACTCATGCGTTTGTTTGAAGTTCTTAAACATTTAGTTTGAGTTAAAAGTTTTGTCAATAATATGTGCCAATTAAAACAGGTTACAGAAAATAAGTGCTTTACTTGATATTTTGAATCCTCAACGCATCAATTGCGATATCTACAAATTTAAATTTCCGTAAAATCGTCAAAATAATCTTGATAGACGGAGGGAGAAATTGGCGCACTGATTGTAAAAATAATTTTTTGCAATAAATACAGAGGTAGGTTATAATTAGTGCAATGGTACAAGTACAATCAGGAAAATATTCAGCCTGTAGTATCAAAAAATTATAGTATGCTTTTCTGAGCCTCATGCTTCAGGCAACCGCATGACTACTTTCTGTTGACTGACATGAATATGTTTGACAATTTCACGCATACTTAGGATCTGAATAGATTTATATATCCGGAAAGACTTTTGTAGGTTACTTTGGTTTTTTACGATGTTTGTAGTTTTTGTAATATAGCTTCGGATAGATTTCAAAATGCGACTTTATCCTTTCCGGAATGAAAAAAATGAGCAAAAAATCGTTGGAAAAATGCACAAAATTGCCATATAGAAGAATTCTTTAGTTTTTCGTCATATATGAACGATTTTTCAGTGATTCGATGCAGAAAAAACCATGTACTACAAAATACGTACACGAACTTAAGTGTTTTATTTCACATGAAAGTGTTTCCTTTGATGAATGATTTACGAGATGCAGGAATTTGTCCGTGATTCATCGAATACAGGTCAGGATAATAAGTGGATGAGAGGGAGTTCTGAGGGGGGAGGGTGAGAAGATTTGACGCGAATTGTTGGAGGAGCTGATCCGAAAATAGGAGCGGAATTTGTGTATTTAATCCCACTCACCCTTCCTTGCATTTGCAACATGCATCAAAGAGGGGAAAATTTTCAATCCCTCAAAAAGGCCGCTAAAAGCTAGGGGAGTGAAAAAAGATCAGTCCGTTTTATCTCCTCGCATAGCCATAAAAACGGGGGCGGAAAAAAAACCTCGGCGGATGGATTAACAGGAGGAAAAAAAACGATTTCTAAGAGCGAAGAGAGAATTGGGCTTTAGTGTTTTTCAAGCATCGGAAGAGTCTATACTTGTCGTAGGTACACCTCGCCATGATGACTGTTCGTATCAACAGAGGTTAAGCTCGGTGTTAGGCGCCGGAGAAAGGGTAAATCCCTTGATGAATACAAACTCTCAACACTACGAAAAATGTATCCCCCGTGGTGGGATTCATGTTCTTTGAACGGCGACAATCAATCGAGCTGCGTGTCGATCTGTCACGCTGGATGAAGATTTGTGATTTCGAATTCAGGTTTTTTTTTAGAATTTTTAATTTCGCATAGCCTCGCTTTACCCTTTACCCCAAAAGTACTTTGCTTCATGCCTTGATGACACCAAAAATACTTCATTAAAATTACTACCTTTACGTATATTACTTGCAGCTATAATGCATTAACGGCGAAGTGTGATCGTCGAAATAAAAATGATACGCTCGTGAGTGATGAATTTCACACGCGTTGAGGGTTTCTGTTTTAATTTTCCTCCCTCATTTCTTTGTTTCCCCAAGAAATGAATAATTGGAAATTAAAAATATGCGAACATAAGAAGAAATTATCTCGCTAGGCATTTTATCAGTAGTTTCAACTTAAATTATAAACATAGCGAAATGTGTTTAGCTTGTTAGAGGTGATTATTTATTCTTTATTCTAACTTTTTAATAACATGAAATACGACATTCAAATTTCAGTCGAAATGATTACTTTTGACGCTAGGTATTTCGTTAAATTTTTTTAATCTTCGCGTGTATATTATATTGCTCATCAAATAGATTTTTTAATCCATGTAAATGTCAAATTCGAGTCCTTTGATCTTGGAAGTGTTGAAGTTTAGGTTAATGAATGCCAATTTGGAAATGGCGGGTTCTCTTGTTTTATTAGCTGTAACAATCCTTATAGGATGGAGAGTAGGAACCGTTGAATGTATGAATTAAAGCTTTAACTAAATTGAATTGTTGCCGAAATGATCAGAAATTCTTTGAAATTTATGAAAGATTTTCTTATTCTATTTCGACGGGAAATGTACCAGTCTGTTATCGCAGGCATTGCGTCAATTGAGAAAAAAGAAAATCGACGATTCGTTGTTTCAGTCATTGTCGCTCATCTAATGGGAAGAGGAGAAACAAGTAGTTCTGGAAAGAACTAATACGCCTACTTTCCTTTCAATACAATTTTAATAAATAAAAATTCAAGACCAACAAAAACCAATAACAAAATTCTCTCACCAAAGATGCCGTAATAATTACACAAGAAGAAGCGCCGTTTTGTTTACAGAGTCGGTATGGTTACTGACAACAATATGTAGTATTAATATTTTTCGCCGCGATTCCGATAGGTATTAATCGACCTAAGGGCCGATTGTTACCTCGATAGCTATGAATTAAAACGCGGCTGGAATGTGCACTCGGCTATGCTCCAGCCGAGTTCGGCAATAATCATCACCATAGCAACAAATCGAAAAAATTACTGTCAAAACGCCGAAACGAAAGTTTTTGTGAGAAATTCAAAGAAATACGATCGGAAATCAAAATTGTGTGATAAGAATAAGAATCTTCTCTTTTTCCCCCTTAGAACAGTACAAAATCCCACTCCGATATCATAATTCTAAAATATTTTTAAATGCAAAAAAAAACTCTCTGCACGACTGATTTTAGATTAACCATGTAAATCGAATGTGGAAAGAGCTCACCTGGATTCGAACTCGGGAGTTGTAAATTCGGAATATAAATTATGGCCCGGAGTTAGTCTCCGAGAGCACCAGCCTTACACCAAGTTTCATGGAAATTCACGAAGAAGATGTTAGTACACACACGAACACCGATGCGATCTCATAAGACTCCGTTTTTTGGAAAGTAGACTAACACAAATGATGGCGGGAAGCGTTTAACGACTTGATCCAGAGAATTATTTACAAACTGTTTTGCTTTCGTTTTAAAGTTTATCCATCAAGTACTCTATTTTATGCATCAGTCTTTATTTTTAACTTGTGATGTATTGAAGAAATTTGACGAAAACTCGTAAGATGGTTATTTTCTCTTTTATGTTGCTTGGAGAGAGAGAGAGAGAGAGAGATTTTTGAAGCGTTTAACTCAGTGACATAGAAAAAGAGGAACGAGCCATCTGCTCCCTCTCTTTCCCACACCCCTTTTCATTCCTTCCCCCTCCCCTCCATTCCATCCGCCCCCTCCCCGTCCACTCGCCCCATCCTCAACATACACACACGTGGAACCGAGCACATGGCACGCGATAATTTATTGACCGGCTGAACGACGTGTGACGCACGGCAAAAGAGGATGGTAGTGGTGGTGATGGTGGTCGGGTTTCCCTTATCTCCGCACCAACTCGAGGTATTTGAGAACCGCGTCTCCATAAACACAAATTGGAGATAATGTCGAGCTACTGTGCCGAAGTGCGGAGAAGAGAGGGAAGGGGGAGACTTTGAGGGGTGTTGGTTGCGGAAAGGTTATGGCGGAAGGTGATGGGGAACGGGTGATGGTAGAAGGTAGTAAACAAGGAGGAGGAAAGGATCAGAAACGGTGGATAGGGAATATTTAAGGAGCTAGCAGACCAGTGGGTGGGGTGTAGACGTTCAGTGACGAAGTGTGGTCTTTAGAGAATTCGCACGCTATAAATTCAGCGATTAAGAGAACTATTACAACCGGATATTAATAATTTGAAAAAATTGAAAATTTTTCGGAAAATCGTGAATGATCTCCATTGTAGGCAATTTATGCATTGCATTACCAAACCGTGTAGACCACCATAATATTCCTGGATTCGACGCAAAATACAGATCATATTTCTTAAATGTGAAGAAAAACGGAAGTGAGATCGCCTTTTCCCTTTGTGAAAATTCCCTGGCGTGGATGTTTTGAAAAAATATTTTATACTTTTGATAATAGTAAGACGTCTCTTACAGGATGTAAATGAGATTTTCTCATAAAGTAAAATTTACCATGCGCGAATTTAATTTACTAAGGATCGGCAGTAGTCATTCACCTGTCATCGATGCTATCGGTTCAGTATTACAATAAAATATGTGAGCTATAAAAAACCGAAGTCGATCATTCGTTTTTCGGAAATCAATATTGAGAAAAAACGTTTACAAGAACAACTTTTCATTTATTTTAAGACCAGCATAAAGTACAGGCTGTTCAAAATTATTACCCATTTTAAAGCGTAAAATAGACATTTGATAAAAATATTTTTGATAGCCCCATAAATGTTTCTATCAAAATGATTTCATGGGTTCTCATTTCCTGCGCGGGCTATTTCGGAACGCCTATTAGACTCCATAAACTTAAGAGAGCGAAGTGTTCGTTTCTCTGTTAAGGAACGGATGGCTAACAGAGATGTCCATAACGTATGGTACCATAAAGTGACCCAAAAAACTTACAAATTGTAGATATCAAGACCAAAAGTTGTTTATCAAATTCTCGGCTGGGTAACGCGCGAAAAGATTTTGCGCAGGCAGGCGCTCTCTATCATTAAAACATTCGATTCCTAAAATAATAAATTGGTCCGTAAAATGTGGGGAAGGTATCGACTATTAAAGGGAAGCTTAAAGTGAGTTGTAAAATCTATTGTTTGACTGACGCCTTCAAAGGCAGTGTAATAATTTTACACCTCGATCTCGTCATCGATGAAATACGGCTGGGCGTTACGCGCTAGAAAAAATAATTCGGGTATAAAAAGATTCTCTAGATATAGACAATAAGGGCGTTTAAATTTAATGCGCGCGACATTCCCCGCGCCTGCGCGTTTCTTTTTTTTTAAATAATGCTTTTGCCATTATACCATCAGCCTGGTTCCATCTATTTTTATATTTTTTCTAAAACTGCCGTTAATACGTGTTTGAATTATATCAGTGGGAAAATAACAAAGCACATATCTAAAAACTTGACCAGGGTTTTGATGCCATATCTTCATCATGTTCATTTAATATTTAAAAATGGTATTACCAAAAGTTCAGTCTTCCCTATAGGATTTTATTCGAGCTTCGGAAAATGTTTGTTAAATATTTATAAATCGATCGTATTAGTCGTGAAGAAGTTTCTAAAAAAAACATGAATTCGGAATCCTTTTCCGATAAAAGTTTTAGTTCTACATAATTAAATATCTCCCAGCTCGATAGAACGTAATATATATTTAATTTTTCTTGTACTATCTACCTCCCTTTCTAAAAAGATGAGGAGCTCAACATATGCGCGTTTAGAAATTTCTCGAAAGGAGAGAGGAACAATGCAGGAAACACTTTTACTAACTTCGACAAGTAAAATATTAATCGAACAACGGTTTGACGAGTGTCCATTGTCATAATCATTTTAGTGGTATTAATAGTACTTGCCAGTGAAAATTAATAAATGTGTATCTCTACGTTTATTTAAAATATACCTGTTCCTCTCCTTATAGCAGGGGTTCTCAATCTTTTTGCATTCATGGACCATTCAACAGAATAAAATATGTATACGGATCAGATTTCTGAAGTTGAAGTTCATTACAGGTTTTCAAATCCTTACAGTTTTATACTGCGGATATAATTACATTGTCATCACAATCGCTCCTAGTCTTCTACTTCTTTTTTCTAATCATTAACGACGACCACTCAACAGCAGGTTCACAGACTTCGGCATGAAAGTTTCAACTCCACAGTGTATTTTATTTCTCGAGCGCTATTTTTGTAAGCTTTAATACAGTTATATGCCCAACCTGTTTCGGCTTCCCGATTTCTCTTGATTTAGAGAGGTTTGTTTATTTCACTTGTATACTCATTACCCTGAGCTTTCGTGGGGCAATTTAGTTTTTGAAAAAATAGCGAGATTAATAGGTGCGATCCCAAGCATCATATCACAAGATAGAAATTGTGAGAGGAAAAATTTAATTAAGATAACAACATATCCACTTACTAGGACCGATGTGTGCCTACGCAGATTACCGCCGAAAGTAAACGTGAATTTTCATTAATTGTTGTCGTGAAGGGGAGCGTGGAATCAACACTCGTGTCCAATTTTCCTTGACGTCAGTAAGGATATAACGTCAGTGTTTACCTGCCAAAATATCCTCTTTTTCTTCTCCCGCTATCAATCTGGCCCTTTTGGGGGCGCTGATAGTTTTTCGTGCGTAGTGCTGGAGGGAAAGTAGGCGGGCTTGCGCAACACTTTTTCCCAAAGTAGCCATCCGCAGAGTTTTATCTACCCACGAGCTGCTCTACCCGATCTTCGCCCGCGTCATAGATTCCACAATTATTTTTACATTTTATTTTAGAAACAAGTATACCACTTTTTATAATCGTTTTCTTAATTAAATCGGCACAGATCATACGGCGAAAGCTTGGTTTTATATATATGTAGATACAGTAAAATCTCATTACTACGTACTTCACAATAACGTACTTTTCAGATTAACGAACTTTTCGTAAACCCCCGTCGAATTCGTCGTATAAGCATTGTAAAAATATTTCCGTTTAACGCACTTCAATGTAACGCATTTTTGAGTATTACTTATCAATTTATAATGTCCAGAAAGAATATTTTTTCAATACAACTGTTTTTTTGTCTGAAAATTACTCGGAGAGAGGCACTCCACACTCATTCCACGCATACCAAATCATCAAAGTGGTAGGGAAAAGAGGAATTTCCCATTGAATGAGCTCAAATCCATTCCGAATTCCGTAAAAATTTCATTCAAAGAGACTTACGGAGAAAAACATTGTCGCCATTATTCAAAATCACGGAAGGTAGTCAAAACATAGCCCCAGTTTATTGTATTATCTTGTATCTACCCTTGAATGAGCCCATATTATACACCCATCTTGGATTGCCTGTACGATAAGAAAAATATTGAACCGCAACGGTTCCCAAACTTAATGCATCTATGACCCCTTTTTAGGCAGCTGGCCTTATCGCGACCCCCTTGACTATAATTTCACTAGGATAACATTTGTATTTCAACTTCCTTCATCTATTAAACCAATCTTTTGTTGACAGATAGTTCCATTGTGGAGAATATTACAAAACCAGGTTTGGAAATGTGTAGTGACTCTAAGGAGGTGATAGACAATTTCCCCATTCGAGGCATTGAAGTGAAGGGCGTAGAGAAATCAAGAATATTTATTTCGAGATCTGATGAAGTGCCAAAGATCAATCATCCGATGCTGTAGAAAAGGACGCAAAATGAAGAAAAACAAAATATATGAAGATTTAAAGAAGTATATTTAGTATAACACATTTTTAGTATAGCGTAGAAAAATGCGTTCCGCAGACACGTCCTATCGAGATTTCACAGTATTAATTAAAATCTCGGCCTATGAAAGGCTGAATATAATATTATAAAATTGTTCCAGAAAAAGTAGAAAACAGATAACGCCGTAATTCAAATATTTTTAATTTTAATTTTTAATTTTATAGTCTTATCGAATGCATCTTTAAAAAATCTGATTTGGCCACCACATGACTTTCCCCATACCTGTAATATTTCTAAAAAATCCAAATAGGTTACATAATAATAAATATTTTAAGAAACAGAAAATTTTAGGCTTTAAAAAGTACAGAAATAAACTCAAACCATAGCCTTCTGATATTGGATATAGCCACAAAGCTCCAACAATTAAGAAAAGAAAAAGGAGCGTTACCAAGACGTAACTAAGCGTCAATTGTTCACAATAGTCATCGGTAGGTGTTTTGGTGGTGGCAGCTAAAAATATAAGATATTTTTAAACAATGCATTATATGGGAAAATGTTTCAAACAAAGGTTGTAGAAAATTAAATTTCCTACAGTATTTATTCAAATACTTTTTACATTAATCAAATATTAAAGCAAATATTAAAAACAACGTGACAAGAGTAAACACCCACTTCTGTTTGGCCGATTTTTACCAAAAACTAATCAGTTCTTGTGCCTTTATCAGAAATGTCAAATATAAAATTTCGCGTTGATCTGATTAATAGGTTTTGAGTTAGGGCACCCACAAAAAAGCTATCACACACACACACACAGACATCATCGAGAAAATAGTCGAAACGTGTTCAGGGGACCTAAAAACATGTATTTCCGTATAAATCTCGAAGTCGATTTTTTTCATTAATACAATACTTGCCCCTATACTACGTATGTGGAGAAAGTAAAAATAAGTATGAAATTGGTATTTTAGCTCGCGGTAGGAAGATAAGAAGATTTTATTGAGTCTTTTAACATTTAAGGTCGTATGTACATCAAAATTAAAAATAAAGATTGGTACAATATGCGCCGCTCAAATCATTCGTTTCAGATTCTAGTCATAGTCAATAATAGGTATCTCACCGCAGACGCTCATACTATAATGCATATTTTAAGTAAAATCGACATGGTGGGGAGGTTAAAGTCCCACGTGAGCAATATCTGGCCCGGAAGTCGTAATTTGAGTGATCTTAAAGAAGGGTGATTGACGGCATGCGTTTCGTATGCTTCAGCCTTGGAGAGAGCCTTCTTCGGGACGTGTCAAAAGGCTTCTCAAGTTTTGCTGGTCCAATCGGAATCGCCAATAGCTGGAGATGAGGGATATATTAAATGGAGATTAAGATTCATCAAGATCCATCTCCTAAAGAAATTGCCAACCAATTTACGTTAAAGACATAATTTTTGGCAGAGCTGAAATATTTTATTTTTATATTTTCTCATTTAATCACTATTAAGGGTTAAAATATGGATGGAGCATCGCAACGCCATATCCGTTTACATTTGTTTTGTTTGTAGAATGAAAGGTAATTTCCACGTTGCATCAGTTATAGTCGAAAGATATCATCTTCCGTTCTAATGCAGAAATATTTCACCGAGTTCATTTACTGGAGAATCGTCAGCCGCTCGTCTACGGCAGGAAGAATTTAAAACCAAAATGCTCGAATGGAGCAAATTAGGTTGGTTGTTTTCATGGTTTCTTATGAGGTTTGATAGAACTAATACAATATTGCCGGTAACAATTTATGAACAAAATAATAAAATAAATATTGGCACAAAGAAATAATGGAAGAGGAAACAAGGTTAATATATGTATATAGTGCCTCAGCACCCAGAATAACATTGGAGAGAAGGAAAGAATTTATAATTAAGAGATAGAAGATTATGGAAGATGGGTTGATAACTAGAGAAAGATATTTTAAGCCATTGCACAAACACAAAAATGGATGAGATTATATCTGAGAACCGAAAAAGGAAAAGGGAGGTGGGCTACCATAGAAAAGCGAACCTATGAATGCTAACTAAATAAACATAGTGATTCCATGGCCCGTCTTGACTTATGCTAAGAACCTCGAGTTGACTAATTGGGAAATTTGGTCCAATTGAATCGGTATCATCATTATTGAACGCGATCACTAGTAAGCTATGCAAAAGAATTGAAATAAATAGCCAATGCGCACAGGATTCACGATAAACATACTTTAAGTTTCAAAAACTGAATTTGCAAGCTCATCTCATGACTTGTATCCAGAACCATCTTAAGATGCGGCACGCTTAACCACTGATGGTGCGTTCATCTTTTTGAGATAATGTCTGTAAAAAATAATTAAAATTCACCACTAACTGTTAAAATAAAAAAAAATAATAATATAAATCTATTATAATAATACACAGTTTTTGTCTGCCCGGAGAATACAGTAGTGCTATCTATCAGCGCTCTACCAGAACATAATCTTTTACTATTTAAGCGAAATTATAGATTACACAAGCCAAGAAAATTAAATTTTTTTCTTGGTGCCGGAAAACTGAGAACTGATTTGGGATATATTTGATGTGCTGATTCCAAAAATACCTGGCTTTTTTCGTAGCAGCTCTAGTTTTTGAGATACAGGCTAATTGATTTTCGTTTTAATAACAGGCACAAATAATGAAATAATGGTATCTTTACAGGAAAGGTGGTACCTAAAACTAGATTATATAATTAGGCAATTAGAATTACTTGGTATTCCCGATGACCGTAAAACTTTGACCTTTTATACCTGCCTAACCCCCACTCCTCCACCACGAACTCATCCGCCCACATTACCTCGTGTCTAGCACTGCCGTACCCGGTTCAGTTTACGATTGTGTTTACGTAGTTGCAGTTGTGCTTTCAGTTTGTTTTTGTTTTCGGCGTTCTTTAGTCATAAAACAGTTAATTAAAACCATGGCATCCACAAGCAGACGTAGCTGTGTGAATCACCCCGACGTTTTTTGTTACGTATGTGGCGAATACACTTTGAAAGAAAGCAGAAAACCTATTTTTGACTTTGTGAAACGGTGTTATCTTGCTTATTTCGGCGTCCACTTGGGAGACCAGGATAAAGCTTGGGCTCCACATTTGGTGTGTAAAACGTGCGTTGAACATTTGCGACAGTGGACAATTGGAAAGAGAAAGTGCCTAAAGTTTGGAGTACCAATGGTTTGGAGGGAACCGAGGAACCATTACGATGACTGCTATTTTTGTATCGTAAATATCAAAGGCATTAATCGGAACAATAGACACAAATGGACATATCCTGATCTTAATTCAGCAAAGAGACCGGTACCGCATTCCGACGAAATCCCCATTCCATCATTCAGCAGTCTGCCTAGACTCTCGGAAGACGAAACCGAACCATCAATGTCTGATGAAGGTGAATATGTGCGATCAGACAACGATAGCTATCGTGATCACTATAGTGATTTTGAAGCAGATTCAGACAAGCCCCAACGTTTCAATCAACAAGAACTGAACGATCTCAGTAGAGACCTGAACCTCTCCAAGGAGTCTTCAGAATTACTTGCCTCCAGATTAAAAGAAAAGAATCTGCTTAATCCGGGTACTAATATTACATTTTATCGTAAAAGAGAAAAGGATCTGCTGCCCTTTTTCTCTCAGGAAAATATCCTAGTATTCTGTAATGATACAAGAAGACTCTTAGAAGCAATGGGTTTATCAGAATACACACCAGACGAATGGCGTCTTTTTATTGATAGCTCAAAACGTAGTTTAAAATGTGTTCTTTTGAACAACCGTAACAGATATGGCGCAATACCCATTGGTCATTCTACCACCTTGAAAGAGGAATACGAGACAATATCACTAGTCCTGAAAAAAATTAAGTATGAAGAACATCAGTGGGTGATTTGTGTCGATCTAAAAATGGTAAACTTCCTCCTTGGACAGCAAAGTGGATACACAAAATATCCTTGTTTTTTATGTCTTTGGGACAGCAGAGCTAAGGATCAGCACTGGGTTAACAAAAATTGGCCCCTAAGAAACGTCATGGTTCCAGGAAAAGAAAACGTAATCAACGAACCTTTGGTTGCGAGAGAGAAAATCATATTTCCACCTTTGCATATCAAGTTGGGACTTATGAAGCGATTTGTGAAGGCGTTAAATAGAGATGGACTTTGCTTTGGGTACTTAATACGTAAATTTCCTGGGATTAGCATGGAAAAACTGAAAGCAGGCATATTAGATAGCCCTCAGATAAGACAGCTTATAAAAGTACATGAGTTAAAAAAAAGATGATTTTTTCTAAAAGAGGTCAATATAGCGTACCTCAAAAACTAGATCTGATAGACTAAATCTGACAATTATTTTGGATTCTACACCCAAAAATTACCTAGAAACAGTTAAAAAATAGCAGGCATCAAAATGTGTGTTGGGTTGTGTTATCATTTGTTTACCTTAGCAACAAAGTTATTAAATATAATAGATATTTTGTACAACATATTAAAAGTGCTTCGTAAAAATTCTTGAAATGCCAAGACGACCGAGAAGTGTATCTAACGAACGTGAAAATGATAAAATGAGAAAAAGGGAAGCAAAAGAAAATGGATAACAAGGATGGTCGGTTCACTTGGAACACGAGGAAGAACCAAGGACAGCAATAAGAAATAAGATAACAACGCCTCAATTTTACGGATACAGACTTGCTTAAGGAAGGGCTTTAGCATACATGGTGGAAAGCTGTTTCAGCGGTATATAGTCGATGCTTATGTTAGAGTTGAGGCCAACAGGCTTAATTATATTTTAAAAAATCAGAATGGATAGAAAACTGGGAGATTCGATTGAAATCCCTGAAAATTGTTTATCCGAAGAGTCAAATTGTGTTGATTTCTTATTTAGCGGAAGCATTGATCCACAAGATACAACTTATTATTCGAAAGTTATTCTTTGTGCTAAAAACGAAATTTCACTAGAACTGAACGAAAAAGTTTTAGAAAAACTGTCGGGCGAATTAAAAGAATACCTCAGTTTTGACTCTATAGAAGATTGCAACAATCGATACCCTCTCGAGTTTCTACATAGTCTAAATCCAATAGGTATGCCGCCGCACAAACTTAGACAACTAAAAGGAGCAATTATAATGTTGCTACGAAACTTGAGTCCTAAACAAGGTCTTTTTAATGAAATAAGATTGGTAGTTAGAAGGCTGTTTTCTTCATTGATAGACGGTGAAATTATAACAGGAAGATTCCGAGGAAATAAAGTGTTTATTCCTCGAATAGCATTGCCCACATTAGACGTAAACCTACCTTTTCAACTCAAAAGAAAACAGTTCCCAATTAGGCTTTGAAATTTGTATATATATTCCTAAAACTCTTTTTACGCATGGACAGCTTTATGCGACTTTTCCAGGGTAAGAAGTTTTGATTCTGTTCAAGTCTTTGGTGAAAGATTATTTAAAGAAGTATTGTTGGAATAAAGTTTTAATTTGATCTCATATGTTTTGCGGGTTTCAGCTAGTTGAACAATAAAAAAGAATATCCAAAAAGTAGTATGTATTGTATGAAACACATGGATATACTTAATAAAATAACCGTATATTCAAATTTTTTGGGGTGGGATTACCTGTCTCGGCATCTAACTTTTATAGATCTACTTCAGTATTTGTATGATTGGTCTGGAGATTTGGATACAAATTCTATTTATTTCAGTATTTGTTCTTAGAATTTCCGAAAATCTTGTTAACTGAATTGAAGATATTCCTAATTTTATTGCCTTTCAGAAATAATGGATTCGTTTAATCGCCGAATGATTTACCACCGAGTGCAATTTTGGCTTCCTTCACAGGAAATTTCGATAATTTGAATATAAATTGTGATGGAACCAGCTCATGGGGGGTGGTCAATTTGTGGCGCATGCATTGTCGGGCAAACTAATATCCTAATATCTCGGCCTCCAAGTCTTGCTCACGACTTATGGCACCCCTGTGTCCGAGCTACTCCTCATAATAATTTACGTTCTATCAATGTTTACGCACTTGTAATAATTGCTTCTGAATGTGACAGTGTTTAGGTACTATAACGTTATGCTAGAGTCATATCACTAGGTTTTGAGTTATTTTTGCGATGAATAAACTTTGGGTGTTAAATTAATACTCCAGTTGATTGTGAAAAGTTGGATGTATTGTTTTGTCACAATATTTTAGTAGTTAAAGTGTCCGTCCTGAAAGTAGGAGTTCAGGATTCGGGTCCCAGCCTTTTAAAAAGATTTCGCAGCCTTTTTTTTATGAGTGTTCGATATTTTAAAACTTTTCAATCATGTGTAGACGGCATGAAGTTAATTTTCATTTAATGAGATCGTAGGAAGCGAAATCTGGCGTTGATTAACTGTAATTATTCGTAGAAGACATGCGAGCGAGGACGGTGTTTTCGTATCTTTGACTAAAAAGCTATTTATGACAAGCATTAGGAGCGAAAGCGTCTGAGGAGACGATCCCGTTTGAGAGGATGTGTCTCCTCGGAGAAAGGGCGCCGAGGCGAGAAATTCTCTCCAGTTTGTTTGCGCTATAACAGGCTCTCACATACACACTACGTCGATGTTTAATTTTTAGCCCGCTCTTCGTCCCCTCGTCTGCGTCTGCGTTCCCTGCATCTGTTCGGGCGGATCTTCCGTCGCCACCTAATGCGACGGAAAATCTTCGAGACGACCGCGGAATTAAGTTTTCTCCACTGCTGATGTGAGTCCGCGCAAAATAAGAGATCTTTTATGCGAGAAGACGGTTCTCATTCCAAGGGAAATTTTTTTGTATCGTGGTTTTAGAAAATATTTCGGGTTTACTTCCCAGTCTTCTCCCGTCTCGCTCCTTACGGTGATGTATGTGTGTATTTATGTATGCATATGTCCCTGTGTGTGCATCACGGCTATTGTACGGTCTGTGGCAAACCTCGACAATAATGCAGTTTAATAAAATCTGATGATAAAATATATTAAAATCAAATATTCAAGGTGCTGTATGTAACTAGCTATTTTAGCACCAGGGGCAAACTTCCAAATATGCGCCCCCTCCAAAAATTCTCTAATACCAATATTTTTTAATATATGGATTTTGGGTGAACAATTAATAAATAAAAATAAACTATAAATGATGTAAATTCTCACAATAAATTGCATATTTAAAATACATAATGAAAAATGTAATTACATACATACACAATTTAAATACAGAAAGTATAAATATTTTAATATTAAAGAGTTATTCTACGTGATTTTAATGCGGCAAACTCATCAATGACATCATCGAAATTTTTAGTTTCTTCTATGCGTATTGTCTGGAACAAGTATAGTAGTGAAATCACCCGTCTTTTTGCCATGCAACCTCGCACAACTTGCCATCAATAATTTTTGCGCCCGGGGCAGATGCCCTGCTTGCCCCGCCCTAGTTACGGCACTGTGTATGTGTACTGTATAAATATGGAAAATGTTACCAAAAATTCTGTGAGCAAATATTTCATTTCTAAGTGTCGTTTATGTTCTGTTCTGTAGTACTAAGGCGATATATTACAATCCTGACCAATTGCGTTAGTTATCTACGTTGTAAAATACAAATGAATCACGTCTGTGTTAAACAAATTATTATTGGTTATTGGTTAATTGTTACTTCATTAAAATATATTAAATAGCGACTTTATAGGTAATGCTATAGCGTAAAATATTTTTAAAAGAGAAATAATAAAATACCATATCTCTTCGTTCATCTCTCTAACAACCAAACTTCACTCGAAAACAATTTTCTTTCTTTATAATCCCAAATTTAAGCGATCCGTCGAAATCTCTTGTTATATACGCACCATTTTTCCGTTGAGAATAACGGTGAAACAAGTGATTAGCTAGAACGTCCTAAATAGTCAATTTATGAAACTTCGAAATGAAAACAGCCTGCTTACTGGAATGCCTTTTTTCCAAGAAATATATTTAAAGAAATGAAAAACGCAAACCCCTCTTACACGTCGTTATGGAGATCGTGGCTTACATGAAATAGATCTTTAATCGTCAAATAAACGTTTTTAATGGAGCAATCAATCGAATGATCTCGAAATGAAGCGGAATATCGATGAAATGGTGTATATTCAATATATCGATTATTGATTCAGGATGCGTAAAAACTTCCTGAGAAGTTTAATCGTCGTTTGCGATTGTAAAATTTTAGTTATTGTCGTAATGCAAAATCAGTATCATTTGCATTTTGTATAATTTTCATCCATTTTCAGACTTTCGGTCGGTTTGGTAAAAAATAATGATTGCATACTAGTTCTTTTGAAAACCAAAATTTAGCCGTTAAATGTTAGAATAATGAAATAAATTATAAAGCATTTTGCGATAAAATGTGGAATGCGTGGCTTCGAAAATGAGAACATTTAATGATCGAGTTTCGATGTGCAACTGCGCCATTTTACGAAGTTGTCACCACTTTGATTTGTTTGGTTATGAATGGGACCCGTAGAGTTACGCCTGTCGCATTAAAGGCTGCCAGCACGTTATTTAGAACAGATGACTACGATGACAGAACCAGACAAGACGACACTGATATTTCGCGAACGACCTCTCCAGTTTGTCGAAAAAGGAAAGAGATTATCCGAAGGGATACGTTTTCTCGTTAAACTGACGAGTTTTTCACGGCGAAATATGATTTATGAGCCGAATTTTCAGCAGTGTTTCGAAACTCTGGGGTCGTCAAAAAGAAAGCCGGGTCCTGCGGGGCACCATCCTAGGTCCCACGTCTTCGCGCATTTAGACGGGTATCTCTTCCCTTAACACGTGGAACGAGAGTGAGGGAGGGGGGAGGCGGGTAGGCGGTTCTTCTCCTCCGGGACACATGTGGTTTACGCGGGCAATGCAAAATTAGCTCCGCCAGAACCACGTGGGCGCAGTAAAATGTAAAGGGATGCTCGTTTGAAACGGAATGGGTTTTTAACGACATTTTCGCGATATTCGGAAGGTGACAGATGCGTGTTCAACTTGTCTTCGGTTTCAGACGATTAAGGTGCGGAAGTAAATCCGAAAATCTTTAAAAGATGATCGTAAAAAAAAGGGTAATTTTCCCGGGGCGCATTGGAACTACGCGTTGCGGCATTGCTCCCACACGTTCCCCCTCCCCAAATGGAGCGAGTCGCATTCGTCAAAAATTGAGGGTTTAACTGCGTTAAAAAACTCGGAACGGATGTTATAATTTGGATTTGGGATTTTTTTCGTGCCTATTCGTTGCGTTGCCATTTTTCGCAAGCAAATACCTCTTTCCAATAAAAGCTAATCAAAGACGACTTATAAAAAATTTACAGCTGAGACGACGCGTGTTCACTGCCGCAAATTTTTGCTTATGAAAAAGTTGCTTCGATTTTTCTGAGCGAACGGCAGTGGTTAACTCTATCTCTAAGTTATTATGTTTGAGTAATAGGTATACTAAAGAAGTTACAAACCAGTATAATGGCAGTAATAATATTAGAATACTAGCGTAATTTCCCGTCAAACATGACGGGTTTATCATAAAAGTATTCCAAATATATATGATTTCGATATGAAAAATCAGTAAGTTGATCTGTTTTGGCTTTCATGCACAATCAAATCAGTGTTTTTAAAAGTTATCTTTGTTTTAATTATACTGCTTAAGTAATTATTAGTAGAGAGGCCAAGTGATCATCCAAATATTTGCTGAAAATAAGATGAAAATCGAAATAATAAGATATAATGCATAAAGAAGTAATTGAAATTTACTTGAAATATTTGAGCAAATTATAAGTTATTTAAAACGTATAGAATTTTACTTAATAAATGAATTATTTTACTCTTATATTATATAATTATAAGATGCACTGCAAAAAACTATGAAAATAACTATAAAAATAGTAAATTTCCAAAATTTTCATTAGGTTAACTGAAAAAAGATTTATGAAAAACACGATTTTAATTATAAATAATTCGGGCGCCTTCTCTCTCTCGTACTAAAGCATTCAATACACACTTTTCTTACGCATATAGAATAAGGACGACGATATAATCTCGAGGTTTAACAATGACACGGTCGGCAAGACAACATATCTTTAAAAAGCTTAAAATTTTCCAATAAATGTAATTTAAACGTATAACTTGAGCGATTTAGAACCAAAGGCAAAAGTCGATGATGAGAATAAGAATTTATGTTTATTTTTCTTTAAAATGGTCCAGGTACGATGATTGTAGGTCAATTACTTCTAATTTAATTTTGCAAAATAAAAAAGCCTGCAAGTGAAAAAAGGGTATTTTTAAGTGTTCTCTTACGGGGATTTCTATAGAGCGTTCCGGCGGACCGACGGACGGACGGAGCAACGGACAGAATAAGGATATTGTGTATATAATTTTTAGTCGGATACTTTTGATGGTGCACCAAGCGTGATCCGAAAACAGCATAACGATTTTGTCGATTTCAGCCATTATTTCGCTTCAATTAAGAATATCTACCGAAATGGTCCTAAAATCCTCCCCTTAGATGTTTTCGTCAAGGCTAAAGAGAAAAGAAGAGGAAAGGGTAAGGGTCTATTATATGGGAGTTGAAAGACGTTCAGAGGAAAGGAAGAGTTGGATAAATAGACAGACGTCTCTATTATGACGATCTAGACCAGTCAGCCTCCTCCAACGCGCGTTCCTTTTAGGAGCGACAAGTTTGGATGGGGTAAAGCTGGAAGGCGTCAAGAGAGAGGAGAAGAAAGAGCGAGAGTGGAAGGAGAGGAGCGGATGAGGAGATTAAGAGGAGAGAGAAGAAGAGCTATGCAATATACAATGAAAAGAGTAGCGTAGATTTGAAAGATTAACCTGTTTTGTCCAAGGTAATAATGCAAGTTGTAATCACATCGTAATTTTCAAGATTTAACGTTAAACCTATAAACAAGGTATAATTTTACCGACTTCACGAACAATATGCCTATAGGGCATCAGCAGAATATACATTTGCTGACTTAATAATAACTTAATTGAAATTTTAAGCTGTTTGATCTGCAGTTGTACTTTTAATTTTTACTTGAATCTTTTATTACAAATAATTTTTTATGATTACATATTATCAGCAATGGAACTTACATAATTTATTTTCGAAATAAGCAATTACACCATGCTTGCTGATGTAGCGGCAATTCTTGAACACGAGGTATTTGCGAATGTATCGGACAGGTTAGCGTAATTGGGAGTGGAAATTATTTCTCCCCATTTTGTATGGTAACTAAGTAATAAGAGAGAAAGGATGCCGTGGATATGAAGCAGGTTGGAGGGGAAGAGTTGTGAAAGAGGGAGACAAGTTAGCGGAGCGTGTGGCTAGCTGGAAAGAGGAGACAAAAATAAGATTTTCCAGCGAAATACTTTGTATATTCATAAATACTCGCGTGAAATGTTAATTTGTTTGGAAGTTCCCATTTCGAAGTTTCTATTCCTTCCTTATTCCTTTCCTCGAAAGTGGTCTTAGAAATATTTTGCCTTTTTTATTACTTTGATCATCGCTTCCTTTAGCGTTAGTCCGACCGTATAACCATCTTCAAATAAAGCAAATTAACCTATCTGCTCGCAGAAAAAAATCGCCGAGTTGACGCGCGCCTGAAATCGCCTCGCCGAGGTCTTATAGCGCGTCACAGCGATCCCGTACAATTAAACAATTCAGCGACCCTTTTTTTAGACCGAAGGAATTTCGATCTTAGCACGCATCAACCCGTCGCCTTCATGAAGGCGTTGAGTCCCGGCGACGACCGACGCCTTTTTCACGAAGGGCATAATGTGGCATTTACCGCCATTAAGAGGGATATAGACCTTGTAGATTTGTTTTCGGAGGTATAAATCGCGCCTTAGGACTCCGGAGCTTATTTTCGCTTCTCTGGAAAACCGTTCTGCTCGATTCCCTCAGAGGGGAAACAGGAAGAGGGTGAAAGGCGCCGGGGCGAAAAATATAAATGGCATGGAGAAAACTACATTCTGGGGAAAAGCACGCGAAGCGAAGGGACGTCGAAAGATTGTCTGCGCAATTTTAAATCTGTTGAATTGAATGTGTCTTTTATTCTCCGCGAGTTTTCGCTGGTAAATCTGCAGTAGGTATATTCAAACATGACTTGTTGAGTTAATTCACCGGAGATTGTCTAGCTCGTCTAATGGCCGAAAACATTCCAGAATAAGCATTTAAGTATCAAACACTGGGAAAATAAGTAAATAAGTATTTATTTTAGGTGTCACTAATATTCATAAAAAGGTTATGAACAACCAGATGCGCATTTTCTCTACAATACAGAATCCCCTTTCGGTGGATCACCGCTGAAGACGGCTGCATTATAGTCGAAATGCGTTTTTCATAACCTTTTTATGGCCGTTGGAGATATATAAAATAAGTACATAGTTATGTTTTTGATTTTTGTTACTTAAGTGCTTATCCTGGAATTTATGACTTTCTGAGAATAAATGTTATTAAAAGACAAAGATAGGCATTCAAAGAGGAGTGTGATATTTTAACAATAGAAAATGATACATGTTACAACTAGAATAATGAAATTTCAATTGCTAAGCAGTCGTCGTCAATGGCAATTCATTGGCCATTGATTCTGATTAAAAATTGAATGTACTACGATCGGTCAATTAAAGTCGATGAATGCTATTTTGTAATGGAGGTGCTCATAAAAGTAAAAAGTACTTTGCCGATCTATTATCGCAGGCATGGCCAGCATAATTTGTTTTATACTAGTTATAAGCCGAGCGCTGTGGTGAATTTTGGAATTATAGGTTTGGCTGGTGTATTCAAATACCTAAGCAACGAAGAGAACGAATGTCATGGAGATGGAGGGTCTTATTGTTAGCCATAACCTTCCATAGTAGAGAAATTCCATCGTGAATTTAGGTAAGTTAACCAATTCACCTCCGAAAGTCTATCAACCTGATTCCTGCATTTCAAAAATGTAGACGCATTTATGAACAAATTTAGCTTTTCATTTTCCTAAAACAATATAAAATATTATGCAATAAAAATGAACTTGTGATTTTTTCCTCAAGAGATCCATCGTTTTATAAATAAGAAAATCATTTCGAAATCAGTATTCATAATTTCGTCTACTATTGATAAAGTTAGCCGAATTTTCTATTTGAAACCCTCTCTTGGCCTTCTGGCGAGAATCTTGGATAAATCTCACGCCCCCGGGGAATTGCAGTCTCGCCAAACCCCCTGTGTGACTCTCAAAAGCCTCAAGAGACCAAAACTACTAAAACCGCATAAGATCCCATTTTGAAACCATTGACCGAAACCATTCAATATGCGGAGATTTATTTTGCCTTTCAAAACTGTTTATCATCGCGCATATAAAAAATAATAGTCAATCTGTAACATTCAACAATGCTAAACAATAATCGTTTTTATTCGATTGATTGACCATTGTATAGCGGGCAGTACTAGCCAAAATCATCCCTTGTTTATTTGACGCTTCAGCTAAGTTGATTATTCTGGAAGAAAGTAATATTTTTGCATGTGTTGCATAAGGTGATAAAGTGCACGAAACAGCAGGGTGGGAGTGGGAGATGGAATTTTCTCCATTTCACCGTTCATACGCCACGGTCATTCGTCCAAAATGGCTCTCCTGAACGTAGGTATTAACTGCAATGTGTGTGAGCGATTTCTACGGTATTTCTGGCTATGGACCCACTGGCGGAAGTTTTCGTTAAGTCTCTCCCTTATCACTATCGTAGGCGCCGGAAGCAACACATTTTATAACCACTGCTGAGACATCTAGTCATCTTCGAACATTTTTCCTCATAAATTGTCTCGGAAAAAGAATCAAAAGAACGCTATAAATTATGAAGTGAGGCATACAATTCCTGCTAAAATCTCATTAAATTTTCCATCCCATAATTTTAAGTGATATTGAATTTTAACATGCAGCCCTCTGGATAGGAATATGTATCGGAGGTTATGTATGACGTAAGATTGGAAAGTAATAATGTAGATAATGCATGTTCTGTGTTTTTATGCTGAAATAGAGAGAAAGATTAACATTGTAATTGATGTGAATGGCTTAATATTGAGTATATAAAGGTTTGCATTTAGAGAAAGGGCCAACATGATTCAGGAATAATGTTATGGATTAGAATCGAAATCATTCGAATATACTCGTATGGGACCAGAGGCGGATCCAGAAACTTCTCAAAAGGAGGCTATCGCACCAATCGCTCCGCCCCACCATCGATCCGCTACTGTCAAGAACAAGAGACCCTTCATTCCAAATATCTCTGCTCCTTTCAGGATTTTTTCCTATTGTCCCATGAGACCTAATGTTCGGTGTCATATCGAGGGAATTTGTATGGAATGGATTCTATAGCGCATCCTAGGGTAAAGAGGAGCTCCTTCGCCTTCGATCGACCACTGTGTGACACTGGTAGACAAACTGAAAATGATATATCCCGAATACGTTTAGAATCGAGATAGAACTATGGTGTACTAGGTATTTTTTATTCCAAATAATTATTGGCTAATGAGGACATAACTTGAATTTATCTTTCTAATTTCCACAATGCAGTATCATCAAGGAGTTTCTATAAATAACATTATAATACACTTATCTAAATAAAACAGAAAAATGTCGGTTTTTGCCTGAAATGGAGGCTACTTTTTCCGCTTATAAACAATGATGCAATCTTCTACTACAACTAAGAAAGTACCAATTAAATCTCTCCATTGCTTTACGGCGTACAAAACCCACGATGACGTATTTCTGCCGAATTGCCGTAATAATCTTTTTAATATGGTCGCTTTAGCAATACAGACTGATTGGTCGGCTGCGATGCACTCAAAATTGTCCCGAGTATAGGGATGGTCCAAAACATTTGGTCTGAAATGCCGCCCTTTTAATTAAAATTTAATTTTGAGGTTTTCAAAGCGACTATTTTGCTCTTTTTTGATAGATTTAACTTTTGATGCAAAATTTGCCGATAACCTTGCTTATAGGCACTACACAATCACCTAATATAAAACGCTTGATATCTTTGTCTGCGCGACGGGGATGTGTCGCCGGCTCGCCGGGGATGTCTGCAGGCGGCGTTGGTTGTTCCATGTCAAGCTCTTAAAACGCGAATAACTCGATCAAATATGCAGATATAAACTTGAAATTTGGCAGAGATAATCTACTCGGATATGAAAATACTATGACTAAGAAGAATTTACGAAAAACTTCCTGGGTTCGACTCCATGGGATGATTTGCATTGTCCATAAGATAACAGGTAAAAATCGTCTTTTTGACGTGCAGGCTTATTTTCTTTTTGACATTAAAATTAGAACACATTGACTCACGAGCTTTAGATCTAATATTTTAACGAAAATATTACAAGGTTTCTTATTCTGTTCGTAGTTTTTTGTCTACAAATCGAAGTTCCTCATGTTAAACGTTTAATTCGCATATTTTGGGAAATCTTGCCATTTTAACGGGATGTTGCCATGCCTACCAATTACATTGTTAAACCTCGAAATCCTATTGTTATTTCAATCCTTATGGGTTTATGCGTGCTTTGAAGGCTTTTAATACGAGAAGGAGAGGAAGACGAAAGGAGGGGGAAAATCTTTTCATAGCAATCAATGTAAACAGCATTCGTTGCGTTATTTACGAGAAGGTGTACCTAAAGACCTGAAATACTATTTAAAATTAGATTAAAATCGTTATGATGAGCTAAATTCAATATTATTGAAATAGAAACGGCATGAAAATCGGAGGTATTTGCTGGACGCTTTAATAAACAAACCGAGCATGTAAAATGTTTATAGCGAGAAGGATTGTGCGATAGGTTACGGGAATGAGTTAGAAGAATGGAGTACTTGAGGACGACTTTGGAAATATGGAGAGAAAGAGAGGTTTAAAATAATCAAAGAATCACAAAAATAATAATAAAAGGCTAAGTTTTCAGTCCGATGTTCTGAGTGACAAGCTATTAAAACCCGAATAACTCGATCAATGATGTAGATAGAAAATTGAAATTTTGCAGAAATTTATAAAATGAGCTAATCAGAATTTTTCTTTAGGGCTGACATGGTAATTAAAGAAATAACTGTCCGTTTGTGGCGCTATTTTGAGGGGGGATATATTGCACTTCCTCCGAATAAAACCAATTAAATTTTAGAAGAAAGGGAGGAGAATGGGTAGGAGGAAGATGGAGGATGGGAAGAAAAGAGGATGGTGAAGAATAAGAGGGAGAGAGGGATGGAGAAAGAGAAGAAAGAGGGAAAATACGAGGGGGAGAGAGAATAGGAGATGGAGGGGGGGGAGGGAGGGAAGAGAGTGGGAGGGAGGCAGAGAGAAAGGGAGGAAGAATGGGAAGTACCTTAATTTTAATACATACCCGTCATATTTGACGGGCAATTACGCTAGTCTCTATTAATAAAAGCCAATGTGTGTGTGTGTATCTCGAAAAACAAGAAACTTAGAGACCTTGGTACATTTACTAATGGGACCATGAGGGCCAGAATTTTGTTTTATGCGGGGAGGGGGGAAGTGGAGGGGAGTGTCATTTCCCATAAGATAACACGTAAAAATCGATTTTTCGACTTAAAGGCTTTTACCCTTTTTCAAATTAAAATTAGAAATAATTGACCTACGATCTTCGGGCCCGTATCGGTTTAAAGAAAAATAAATAACATTTCTTATTCTTATCGTCAAATTTGGCCTACGATACAAAATCGCTCAAGTTCTACGTTTAAATCGTATTTATTTGAAAATTTCAAGCTTTTTAACGATATGTTGCCTTGCCGACCGTGTCATTGTTAAACGTCGAGATTGTATTGTCTCCTTAATCCTTATTTAATACGAGAGGGAGAGAGAAGGAAAGAGAGGACGAAAGAAAAGTGGAGAGACAGAGAGGGACAAAATTAAATGTTCCATATATTAAAAATAATTTTGGACGTAAAAGAATTGTATAGCGTAATGTATTTCTTTGTCACACAATTTCTATTCGCCAAAAATTATTTTTACTCTCTGTAACACTCAATTATGTGAGTTTTATATTTATCATTTACTTTTTAATGCCTATAAAAGTTGGTTTCATTAATTTTTCTTTCAATTTGAACTTAATACTTAAGTTACGCGTACCCGTCATATTAGACGGGCAATTACGCTAGTATGTAAATAAATTGCCGAAGTATCTACCTAAGCACTATATAACGGTTGGACAGGCTTTTAACTTGTCTCCTGCTCAACCCTTATATGTTGTTCAGTTTGATAATAAAGTTTTTTATATGACACACTTTAGGTAGCTCTACTTATACATTTTATGTAGTGTGAATATATATTTAGCCGAGCCAAAATATATATTTTCTATTTTTGGCGGGTTCTAGAGAAAATATTTGAAAACCTTTAGTGAAGAGAAACATCCCTTTCCTCATAACATTTATTAGATAGATATTCTCCTCTCCGCCTCCTTTTTTCCGTAACCTGCTCATTTGACGAGCGTCTTTCATCCTGTATAATTTAGGAAATTTAAATAAACTACTATTTAACAAACTCGCATCAACTGTTACCTTAAAACTACACTGGTCCATATAAAACAGCTATTTTGATGTCTGGCCCAAACAATCGGTTTGAAGAACTTAAATATTTATTAACCGTTAATGGAGTTTTAAAATTTTCAACTGAATTCCAGCTCTCAGTACATTCCTGCCTAACACGTTTCCCATTCGCCTTTTGCAGCAAATCGGCTACTGATACGGCGATCATTTATGTAATTCCTTCTTATTTTGACATTATACTCGAAGTTGACAAGTTTTGCGTTTTCTATAATGAGCCTTATGCCTTATCTAATTTGATTAAATAAAAATGTTGTTATTAAATGTATGCTAAGCATTATAATTCACTCATATATTTATTTTGTGATTCCCTAAAAAATAAAATAAATGAAAAGCTAAGAGAGAAGTTGTTGAAATGCCATCTTTGGCGTATCGCCTTGTATTTAAAATTAGACACTCAGGAAAGGCGATATGAAATATTTGGAAAGCATTGAAATTTTGTCGTGGAAAAGGGCGATATATAAATTGTCTATTTTCACAATTTTTTCCGGTTATGGCGCAAAATTTCCATTGTAAGATAAGCTACACTAACCGCGCAAGAAAACATGTTATTTGATCAATTTCGATCAAGACCAATTTTAGCCTCCATTTGGTCAAAAATCACATTTTTAAGAGGGAATTCCGGTTTGGGTGAAGAATACGATTACGGATTTGCGACAAAAAGCGATCACGCAGTTTATATTTGATTATATAAGCTTAAGCTTTCGGTACGCAGCTCTTTGCTTGTTTCGATCATCGCCGAAACAACCCAGAACTCACCACGGGGAGGTGGCTGCATGTCGAGTTCCGCCCGTGACCGCCCAACCTCCCTAACTTTATTGCAGATGTTTACTTTTGGTTCATTGTCTCTCTTAGTTGCGAATTTCGATATCTCCTTCCGTGATTGCAGTCGAGCTCGAATGAAGCCATTCCGCTTCTTGGACTGTCTAGCATCTCTCACAGGTGCTTTGCACCTTCTTTACCCATTTGCCAGACGAAGGATTCTTTTGGCTGCTGTCAACCATCTTGACTGCGCAAGGCGTCCAGGGTTTTTGCCTGCTAGTAAAGGGGAGCGGTGAATGCTCCCCTTTATTTTAATTGGAAATTAAGTCTAAATAAGGACTTCAGGGTAAAAATTTCAAAATTAAAGGCTTTATTATGATAATTTAACAAAAATATGAATTTGCATTTTCAAATTTACGGATCGCTTTTTCAACATAGCTTCGCGGATAGCATAAAATTCTCTCGGGGTCCTGGCTATAATCCAAGAGGTGGAACAGTCAGAAATACAAACAAAGCTTTCGGTGTCCACATACGGCCCGCGGGCCGTAGGCTGCCCACGCTTGCTCTATGACCACGAGCCTGCTTGCAGAGTGTACAAGTAATTATGTTAACACGATTCTCACGCGTGCATATTTTCAAGAATTCTCCATCTTGTGGAAGGACACGAGTGAAAACGTTTTTTTTATTCCCACCGTAGTGTATTCCTCGTGAGCCTGGCTCTTGCCGACCTCCTCCTCCTCCTCTTCTGCGTTCCTCTGGAGACGTTGCAGTACTTCGTGAATGCGTGGGACGGTGAAGGATCCCTATGCAAGCTGGCGTCTTACGTGGAGGTGGTGTCCGCGGCCTCTTCCGTACTTAACCTCTCGGCGATCACAATGGAGAGGTGAGATCTCGTATTATTAGTTTTTCCCCTCTTTTCTTTCCTTCTCTCTCATACCTCTTCCTTTCTCCCAATTTCCCATTTACTTTTCTTGAAGCCAACTACTTCAGTTAATTTTCGTCGGATAACTTCCGTTGCTTAAGGAATTTCGCAATTCTTCGTGTTACAATTTTGATAAATTGTGATATCTTTCTTTTGTTTATTTTATTCAGGTACATCGTCATCGTCTATCCTATGAGGTCAAGGTCATTTTGTACCATGAGCAACTGCCGGAAGGCAATCGCCATCGTTTGGATTTTCGCGTTAGTATTGGCCGTGCCAGTAATCAGTACAAAGGTAATTCGCGTTCATTTATCCGAAAATCTATCATTTAGCGCACGTTATGGCTATAATCTGATTGATGCGAATTTCGGATGCAAGGCTGCCATACTCGGTGATAACACTCCCATCATTGGTTCAAGAAATTCTTTCCCGATTGGAATCAACAATCCATTTCTGTTCGGGTTTTCGCTTACTCTACAAACCTAAAAGAAACTATAAGTAGTAAAATTTTCTATTTATTTTCTAAGTACAGCCACCTAAGAGGAGAGTATCTATTTACTAAAGAAACTTTAATTTAAATAAATCTCAACAATTAAATGTAATATCGGATGGAAGTACTTTGAAAAAATATAGTATTTTTATTTACATTTTTAAATCAAATTCTTTTCAGGATTCATATTCAATTGAATATTACAACAACTACACAACGGTTACCATGTACTACTGTAATGACGCTGACGACACTGATTCACGAATAGGTTTCATTGTCGCTGTGTATCACCTGGTCATCCTCTTAGTTATTCCATTTTCTCTCATGGTATTCTGTTACGCAAGAGTCATCAAAGAACTTTGGATATCCACAAAAAATATGGTCGCTATGACACGGGTCTGTAGGTACGATCGGCTTATATTTCTTACGTAATTTTCATGCTGCCGTATAGAGGACTCATGGCTCATTGGCAAATAACCTTGTGTTTCTTCTCCAGCACTGCAGCTTACCCGTCGCTTAGCGATCCGGGATTGGAAATAGACAGCAGAAAAATAAAAAACTCCATCGATTCAGAGAGACAGTCGCTGCGCACTAGACCAAGGCATAAAAGTCTGCAATTGAGCAATAGATCCAATTCCAGTCACGATGTAAAGCAGGCGCGTAAACAGGTAATTCCCACTTGAGAATTCTATCATGTTATGGGTAAAGATGATTTGTTCGTGTGTTCTCAGTCGTGAAGGACATTATTTTGCTATGATAATATATTATTGCGTTGGTTTGCATGATGCTTTGTAGTACTCGTCATAAATAGTTTTTTAACTTAGAAATATTTGCAACTGAATAATAATTGAACTACAGTAAAACCTCGCTAGTACAAACTTCAAGGGAGTTTAAATTTCGTGATTCGTGTTAACGGGGTTTGCGATTACGAATTTGTTATAGCAACAACGTATAACTAAGATTTTTCAAGAGACTGAAGTGACCCTCTCATAAACGAGCATTTTGTATTAACCAATTTTTTTATTACCGGATTTTCACTACATTTCACTCTTTTGTGGTTTAAAATTGACATTCTCGCTTTGGGTTGATGTCTTAGGTGATCCAGATGTTAATCCTGGTCATCGCGCTCTTCCTCCTCTGCTGGGGTCCTCGTCTCATCATCGACGTCTTCATCAAGCACGGACTCGCGTACTTTTCGCCGCTCGTTTATAATCTTAGGATTACTTTTCACCTCCTGCCATTCATCCACTCGTGTCTTAACCCTATCATCTACAGGTAAGATCGGATAAGGATTGCGTTAACTCGCCATATGTGACCGATTATTTTCGGAGACATTCATTCTTTTAACACAAGTACTAACATGTCGGTACATTTGTTTTCATATGATTTTACGAAACTCCATTTTATTGTTTCCTATTCCGAATGGCATAAAATGAATAGAAGCATTTCGGCGCCAATTTAAACTCAGTTTTCGCAGTTATGCAATTAATTTATTTTTACGGTTAACGGTTTATTCCAATATAGTCTTCCTTATAGTATCGTGTACCAATTTTTTTGAAAAACTTAGATTCTTGCTTGTTCCTGTAATTTGAATTCTGATAAGATGTTTTCATGTTATTTTTAAATTCAATCGGCCAATTTACTTTTTATGCAATACTTTGGGGCGTCTTGAACACGGAACTCCAGTGAAAATGTTTCCGTGGCCCCCGTTTATCGGGCACTGCTTCTTCTTCGCCGGCAAATCTTGTGAATTATTAGCATAACTGTTGATGATATCCATATATCATACTTATAACTTGCATAGGTAGCTTAAATACATATAAGGAATTCTCAAAGAGGACTTGTCAGTTATTTCTTGTTTAAGTTGCCCGTAATTTTATCGTTCTTCTTTTCCTTCTGTTTTCCAGCGTGATGTCGAGCAATTTGAGAACCATGATGGTGCGCTCATGCTCAAGATGGCCATGCGCAGCTCTGCTACTTTCCCTTTGCTGCCGTGATGTCATACAAACGGACGGTATGCGAAGTAAGGCATTATTATAGTGGCTTAACTCTGACGTGTTTTCCTCGGTGGCGATACTCCTTAATACTCAATAACTGGTATTCTCAACCTTTCCGCCTTCCTCGGATTACCCACCAGAACAGAATATAACAGCGGAATACCGTCTTTCATATTTCTGTATTTTGGGTCGTTATCAGTTGGCAGTTGCTAATCCCTTTGGTCCGCGGGTACAGTGCTCATCACTATGACTATAATAATACAAGAGGTTGATTAGCCATAAATTCCATACAAACAAACAGTGCTCACCACGATCGCGCTTTGCCTTTTAATTTCATTTTTAATAAAAACCAGCGGGTCCGCAAACAGCAGGTTGAGAAATAAAAGAAAGGTGCATAGGGTACAAATATATTTACATCTTCGTACATGGTATGGCTATTGAAATTCCCACTTCTAATGACAGCAAAGTTTTGAAAAATTCTGATGTATGATAATATATAACCACCAGAACCGTAGTGAGTGTTTTTAGCGCCCTAGGAAAATCTTTAATTCTGCGCCCTTAAACTAAAAATCTATAAAATATAATTGAAATAAATAGTCACAAAGTAATTTATTATATGAAATACAAGAGATTATTACTTTATTCACTTTGAAAGTAAACATTTGCTACAATATTATCGAAATTATATTAAATGGGATTTATTTATCCTTTTTAAAAGAAAGACATCAACCAATTTATCGATATCTAATAACTTTGCCGTTCCGTATTCAATTGATAAAATAGCAAAGGAATTGAGTCGTGTCTGCATCATTGATCTGCGAAAGTTTTTCATAATTAACTATTGCTCTATCTAGCAGGAAGCGTTAATTGCCGAAGTAATCTTATGCTCAAGGAAGAGGAAACGTCAGCGGATTAGCGAATAAATCAGAAGTTTTCTAGAGATTCTGTGTTTTCATATGAACGAAATCAAGTCTACATAATTTACTAGCGTTGAAACTTAACCAGAAAAGGCTTTGAGACCATAATTTTACTCAAAAAATATAAAATTGCCCATGAGAAATTTTCCTGATCACTGTTTCATTACAGCTTTGCGGGCCGCATAAAGCGTTCTTGAGGGCCGCACGTGGCCCGCAGGTTGCCGACCCCTGCCCTAGACAATTGTCTAGGATGCCTACCATATCACTACGGCTCTGACGACCACTGAAAGAAAATGGTCATTTTTGCAGTTATTCAGGATATAAACTTTACTTTTAATTTTCCATGGGTCAAACTCGTATTTAACAAGTATGGGCAGATCCTTCTGTTATAAGACCTCAATAGAGGTTCGTTCTGTTAGACAAATGTAAGAGAAATGACTCACAATATTATCTCTAGTAACGCTTTAGAAAAACTAATTACAAATCAAAAGCTGACAGTAATTTCATAATATGAATTAGAAAGTGTTAGTCAATAAAAGTAATGTTTGTCTTTATTTGTCATATGAAGCAAGCTAGAAAAGAATAGCATTACAAGTTTCGCTAGTGATTTTTTTTAATTTTGCGTTTAACTTTGGATTATGATAAAAATGTAGGTGCGCATTGCTCTTAGATGGAAAAAAATACACTGATAAATTTGTTTCCCTATCTTAAGAAAGTACCACAGATAAAATGAATGGAGTAGGCGTAAAAGCGTAAAAAATATGTAAATGGAAAGTTTTCATTGAGCCGTTTCGATGTTACAGTTAGAGTTGGGGAGTGTGACTTTTTTCTGTCACAGTAACAAACACATAGCTGTGACTTGTACCTGTTACTTGAGTCACCGGTGACTTTTTCATTGCATTTTCCTTGAGCTGGTGACAGTGGAAACACCATCAAACCAAGTATCGGCCGGTAAAGGGTAGCATTGTAAATATCTTTGAATGGGCTTGTTTGTGCAATGATGCCAGATAAGTGTTTCTCTCTCACTCTCATTATATTGTTCTCAAGAAATGCTGAACCAAGCACTAGCCCAGACCCGAAGACCCTTCCTACTCCCTTTCCACATAGCTCTCAAGTGTTGACGCTAAGAAAAAAAATATTCATCTCAAGAGAAAGAGACGTCACAGAGCAGATAACCAGTGCCGACATCCCCTTCCACTACACAGTTCGTCTCGGCATTCAATAAGGGTTTTTAGAAGTCACAATTCCCCAGCTTAACCGGCAGCTCAATTCTGGAGCAGTCGCGCGGGGTACAATTTTAAATTACATTTTCCAACATAATTATTCATGATTTTTTTAATTTTTCTTTATTTTTTGTATTCTTACATTAGTAAGGAAATGGTTGGGAAAATTCAAATTTATTTTAAACCCATATAATTTATGCTTGTTAAATACATCTTTATGGTTCAAAACTCCTAATTAGCTAACTTGCATACAAAAGAACTTGTATAATAATAACAATACTTGCGCATAATAATAATTACACTTAGATAATAGTAATTATGATAACTTATAGTTTGAACATAAAATTATGAATAAGACAATAATAATAAGAATTATCCAACATAATTTCATTTCTCGTTGTGTTATTCGCTGTCAAGACAGTACTCACATACGTATTTCATGTTTCATACACATCGGCCCCTCTCATTTAGGACAGGACGAAGTTGTCTTGATTTCTTGAGCATACGACACAGCGTAATTTTGCGGGTCTAGATCGACCGGGCTCTCCAGTAACATTTTATTTTCTAGGTGGTACAGATTTTTGGCCCAATTCCTGTAGTTGCTTTGGTAAGGTTTTCTGTCGCGACCGAGAAATGACTACTGGTTTTGTTAAGGCCTGTACGAGTCTTTTTTATGAAACTAATTCTTTTGAGCACTGTATTTGGGTTATTTGATAGAAATATTACGTAACTATCGAGAAGAATTTCACGGATTTTCTCCGTGTCGCGATGTAGATCGAAACGTTCACCTGCCTAATAAAACGTAAAGAGAAGGTAGAAACATTAAACTGGTAAGTTGTAAAGAGATTCCATCGATTTATGAAAATTACAGCCAGATATAGAATAAAAATCTTACCGTGACTCACAATAAGAAATGTAACGTGGAAGGGCGCGGGGTGACTGATTCACTCCAGAAAGATTTTTGAAATGCTCTTTTACGGACTAAATGCTACTGTGACCTAAAAGTGATATAAATATGCTAAAAAGAGTTCGGAAGAAAGGTACTGATTATTTTAGGGGAAAAACATGAGTGGATGAGTATAGTGTAAACATTGGTGGGGTGACTCAGTCACCCCGCGCGCCTGCTCCCGGGTTAAAGCTTCTCCTTCCCAGTAATTTCATTCCCCTCTTTGGACCGTTGGAACACTTGGAACTGTTGGGACCAAGATAAGACTCGGGTGGGTGGGAGTGGGACTAGGAACTGCGCCCCTTCTCCTGTTACACCGAGCCCGCGGTGACTGAACCTGTGACTGGCTGTGACTCCCATATCTGTTACTTCCCGCGCATACCAGTTACTGGTCACAGTTCCCCGTTAATCACTGTGACAAAATAGCAGTGACTGCAAATATTCCCCAACTCTAGTTACAGTGGGTTCTCAATATAACGGCTATCGCATCTAACGGACTCGGATGGCGGCACTATGTCGGCCGTGTCCGCTAAATTGTTACTTTTTGGAAATCTGCTTCAAGTGGCCCAGTTCCAAGAGGTAACCTGTATATTTCTTGAATGGACCCCTTAGCTCCCTTCCCTACAGTGTATTTATTATTTATGGTTAAATTACACTCAAAGTGGATTCATTTCTTAGTTACAACGAATGAAATGACACGCCAAATTATTTTAGATGGTAGGTTTAGTGTAAACCATCGTTTTTCAACTTTTTTATTAACACGGCTCATCTAAACATTCCTGCGATCGAAATCATATTATCAAATTGTTCATTAATAATTTATTTCGTTTTTTTGCAAGGTATTATATAGTTTTTATTATACTTTCTCGATAATTTTAGAAATATTAAAAACCGATCTTTAACCTTTTCGCGACCCACTAGTTGATAATTGATAATATAGACCATTGAAAAATGACTTAGTTTTGACATTCTGAGGATACATTTTGAGCAGTTATGTTTATTAGGGTTTCATCTACTATTTCTATCAAAATCGACCGAATTGTTTGCGGGTTAACATAAAAACTAATACATATTTCATAATTTGTAGTGCTTTTAACGGACTTTCGGATATAACGGACTACCCTTCCCCCCATGTAGTCCGTTAGATCGAGGATCCACTGTATATAACTTATCCGAGATATTTAGGTATTGATGTATTGTCATGAAACAAAAATAAATTTGTTTAATGGATGAATATTGCAAAATGTATGAGTTCATAGCAGCTCATCTTCCTTTACGGTTAAAAAATATGCAAAATAATCGAGTGAAAAACATATTGCTTTTCGTTAATCCGTTTTAAAGTTTATTAATAATATGACTGATATATTAAACAATTCATTTTATTGAGAACATCATTCTGTTCTCGACATTCTTTAGACCAGAGTTTATTTTGAATTATCTCCATGGGTTTCCGCTGTCTGCGAGGAGGAAGCCGGTTGAACAATGAATGGTTCAAAAACTCGTTTTTTTTCGCCAGGATAATCCTCGTATGATACCAGGAATCTGGGTCGTTCTTCATCCTCGAAGCATCGCGTAAACCTTTAGGACATTTATCTTGAAAACTTCCGCCGTGATTTCATCAAAGCCAACGGATGTCTCTTGTTAAATACCCATTTGCTTCATCTTATAATAGCCATTGTTATCCTCGCGTTCATGCCATAATTCAACTTGCTCCTGTCTTTCTTGCTGTGGTTTCAAAAACTTTTGCAAAGATCTTTCCTGTAAATCATTTCTAGACCATATTTTTTACGTTTTCTTCATTAGCGATCTCTATATAATATAAATAATGATAATAAATAATGATTGTATAGAATTTATCTATAAATTTATTTTCTCGATTTATCTGAGATCACTTGCGATTATTCATTCAGCGGGCGTGATTTACGACTACAAAAGCAGCTGTTGACGCCTTTCCGACCAGACACTAGTCATTAAAACAATGGGGCGAAAGTAAACACGTAAAGTTTTGGTGCATACGCATCCCATTCTTAATTTAGATCCAAGTAAGTATCAGCAGATACACCAACCCACCTCGGTTATTTTTTTAGTAGAAGGATAGAAAACACCGAAATGCCAAATTCGCAGATTTTACTCGCAACTGCCGCCTCGACGAACGATTGAACATTTTTAATCACAAACTATTTTGTGGAATAAAGCTGAAAGGTGATTCCGCCAAATTCTCTCAATTATTATGATTCTTAAATATTGATTTATAACAAATTTGAAGTTTTGTTCCATGGCTATAGGCATACGCTAGACACTCTTAACTTCCCCTCAACCGATGTAAGTACAATTAAATTTAAATACGTAAATGAGTGTAGGAGATTTTTCGTTTGGATTTTAAAATTACTTGTATTTGTCGTACAAATTCTGGACCTTAACCAAAGCACTCACAAAAGAATGTAAATCCATTTTCTTAGCTCCGATTACTTACATTGAATTGGAACGAGATAAGGGAAAAGGAAGGGAATTTGAGAGAGAGAGAGGGAAAGAGGAGAGAGGCGGAGGGAGAGGATGAGAGAGGAGAGGATGAGAGAGGAGAGGCTTCGATTTTATGTTGTTTAATATTTACATAACTGTATATTGTCATAAAAATCTGATGTGGCCACCACATGACTTTCTCCATATCTGTAATATTTATAAAAAATTCCAAATAGGTTACATAATAATAAATATTATAAGGAACTGCAAGAAATTTTAGACTACAAAGAACATAAATAAAATCAAACCATGGCCTTCTGATATTGGATATTGCCACAAAGCTCCAACAATTAGGAAAAGAAAAAAAAATAATTTTTTTTTAAATTTTACGCTCCTGAGGAAGGAGAGCGAAAATGGCTTCCATCGTGAACGTGTTAATGATTTATTTCCCCTCATATCCAGAAAATTTGCCAGTGAAAATTATTGATGTCAATAAATCTACGGATAACAGTCACCTTCCACATTCAGCACTCATGTTTTCTGCATGCTGAATGGAGGACGGTTCTTCAACAGGAGCACGCCCTTTCCTAGAAAAAGTGAAGCGGTGAGAAAAAGGACAGCGATACAAATCCAAATCATGAGCTCACTTCAGTTTAAAAACTCACATAATTTGCCATCTCCGTAGACCCAGAGTCGACTTCTTTTTCCTGTTCTTCGATAAAAACAACCCGCCTTTTTTACTGCGACGCCTGTCCACCACAGCATTTTCCATTGCGATTGCTATCGGCAAACTACAATGATGATCTTAAAATTACAAACGTAAAGCAAAAAGTGTGAGCAACGATGAACGTGGACGACACCTCAAACAGAATCACCTCCTTTCAACCGAGATCAAATTGCCGCTTGCTGGCGATGCGCCTTCTTGCGAAACTCTACTCCACTCTCACGTCACATTCACCTCCCCTAGTTCCCCTCTCCACTCTCATCGTGAGTCACCGCGGATGGACGCAGGACTTCACTGGCACAACTCTTCCGTTCTCTTCCTTCGCCGCCAGGATCGCTTATATCCGGGGGCGAACAATACAATATTTATTTCCAGCATAACTAATTAACTGTTGGAAAAAATATTATTCTTTAACTTGATAATGGATTCTTATTATCTCTATTTTCTTTTTTTCTTTTTATTTTTTTCGGAAATTATTTTAATCATCGCATTTAGGAATTTGAATGGCTTTAAATTTGTTATATTAAAAATATAAAAAGATAAGAAAAATTATAAAAGATAAAAGTTTACAATTGCGAAAACTGCACAGAGATATCTGTAACCGTATAGCTTGTGTGCTGGAAATAGTTTTTTGGGGCAATAGGCTATAGCCTTAAGCTGTTGATGGGTGACTGTATTAAAATCTATATCACCATATAGTTGCTCCATTGAATTTTGTATTTGTGGATAGCATCTTTCAGGTAATTTAACTGTTTCTCCGTTTCTGCCTTCACCTACGTCTAACAGCCATTTTGCAAATTCTCTTTCTCGGGTTAGTTTCATTATATGAAGTTCAGACCACAGGTGATGTTTTTTCAAACAGCGGGCAACCGTCAGAGATCGTGAACCCCTCAATATTACAGACAAGACTTGACGAAGGGTGACCTTATCACCAAATGGTTTGGTACATCTTGTCAGATCCTTAAGAAGTTTTATCTACAGCCAGGAAGGCGTGTACATGAGTCATTGGAGCTTCATACCACACTATTAATTTCTAATCCATCAGTGCTTTTGCTTTAGGTGTGTTCGGTTTTATATTGCAAGTAGAAGTAGCATTCAGTATGAGTGGTATTTTAAAAATCGAGTGAGCAGTTCTTCCTCCGGGTAACAAATTTGCTGCCATTCCAGTTGAAGCTACAGCGGTAGCATGATGTCCCTTTCCTCTTATTGTGTATATTAATGTTTGATACACAAAAGTTTTTCCTGTACCGGCAGGTCCGTCTAAAAAGAAACATTTCGGCCTGTCCCTTTCACTTTCATATATTGCATCAAGTACTGTTTCAACAGGCATTCGTTGCTCATCAGTAAGTTTTTCTGTATTTGCACTGGCTTTTGCTTGCTCTTCTAAAATGTCAAAGGAGTTGAAATTCAGAATAGCTGACTGTATATTTAAAACTGGCAATTTAAGGTTCCTTAGACTCAAACCATAAACCTTGAGTAGTTCATCGATTTCTGCAAGAGCGTATTGCGATCCAGTCTCTTCAGAATATCTATCTATCAATTTCTCTGCACGCCTCTTGAAAAGTCTCACATTGTGTCCCATTGACACTCTTCAGACTGTCGAAACTAATTGCACCCTTATTTCGTGTGAGTAAAATTCTCAAATAGTATCTTTTGCTATCTTTTATACTAACTGCTGGCATTCTTCCAATCACCCTTTCTCCTCCTCTTTGGCGTCTTTTCCATTTTGTATTATTCTTATCAAAAATATAATAATTTGGTATATCTGTATAAGTGTAGTTATTTGCTTGTTCATCAGTTTGATTAAGCTTGAACCAGGCAGTTAGCATTGTTTCTTTCGTACATGCCCTTGCAATTGCCTGGTCTTCTTGTCCTTCCTGATAAAATACTTGTTGTTGTTCAGGTAAATCAACTGCTAATCTGATTACAGTGTGAGACTTTTCCGACATGGCGAACTCATTTATTCGCCACATGGCTTCTGAAGCACTAACATATCTTCCATCAAGAAATGTTAATATATCATCTCAATTAATTACTCCAGGACTATTTTCCTTTTCAATTCTAACTGACGCGGCACCATGTCCCTTATAGACGTATTTGTAGAGGTACTTAACACTTTTAACAGACGCATATACTTCGACATTAATATGTGCGTTGAATTTCTTTCATAGCCATGGATTATACGGTAAGACCCATCGATTATCGATTTCATACTTTCCAATTTTAACAGGAGCTTTGGATCTTCTTCTGTATTTAGGGTATCCATTAACGTTTTCTGCAGTCTAAACTCCTTTGGAAAGTTTTTACAACATACACATTCCCTCACGCAAGGCGAACACTGATTAAGAGTACCGCAGGGTTGTATCATATATTTCGTTACAAACTCATAGAGTCCTGGATTAACATTCTGATCTGGTATCTCGGCACTGGCATACTTGTCGATATAATCTTTTGTGCGTATTTTTGAACCTGAATCTCACGTCAGTAGAATGTGAGCGAGAGGTAAACCTCGCTTTTGGAATTCAATTACGTATATGTATGCAATAACAATTCCGAACAGATTCCGTTTTAAAACATCATCCAAGAGCTCGGACAACTTCATTTTAAAGACCCGGACTATTATGTCTGGTGCATTTTCAGGTCGTTGAGTCCCTTGCATCGCACTTTGAATCTCAGGCCAGGTCGGGTTGCAAGTGATGGTAATAAATAGGTCCGGCCGTCCAAACTTTCTGACTATTGCCATCGCGTCCTGATAATTTTGTTGCATAGACCAGGGACTTCACTGAAATGTTGAAGGTAATATTACCAACCTATCTGCACGTACATTCTCAATTTGTGCTCGAAACACTATCGCATCTAAGAGTCCTCGATATAGTTCAACCAGTAAATCTTTTTGATTCATTCGGAAATAGTTCAATCGGGCTCCTTCAGTTTTTACATAAGCGGCGACTACGTACTGCTGAAATAATTTTCCACTACTGTGTAAAAGACAAACCGCTACAAACAGAAAGTCGATAAGCGAAATATTATGACTGTGTGACTCTAACTCTCTTAGCTGATCTTTGTCTTCCACATGTTCCATTCCCATATGCCAACCATAGTCGCCTCTCGGGAAAAGCAGACGGTAGACCATCGGATCACTACAACGATTCATAGCTGAAATGTTCTTGCAATTATCTCCAATCGGATAAATGCAAATATCTCTGTTTGCTGGTGGTTCACCGTCATCACCAACAAATATTGCTGCAACTTCTTTTCTTGAAGTATGCGCGTTATATCTCCTCAAGTCTAAGTTCGGATCTTCCATAAAAACCATTTTAACTTTTACTGTTTGATTAGCTTATGTTATCTGATACATTTGTTTGTAAGATTCGGCAAACGGATTTATTCCCCTTAACATCGAATCAAATCTTTCCATAACAATTCTTAAACAACCTTGGTTATTGACCATACGTTTGTTTGTTGCTTCACTCGTGTCGAATATATACAGTTGTCCGTATCCCGGTTTGTTATGTTGGTTAGAATACAATGGAAAAACCTTATGGTAAATTTGTTCATGAATACGAAAACAGTAGGGTCCTATTCCCGAATGTAATTCGATTTCTGCTCCCATAGAAGCGAAAGCTAATTCGGCATTGTATTCTCTTATATGTTCTCGATAATTTTGCTACACTTGTGTTTTCTGTTAATTTTTTAGATATAATTTTTAACTTTTTGCCTATATTTACAATGGGAAACAGTGTTGACGATGTACTGAAGGTCCCGTTTTCTGCCAGAGCTTTTGCGGATTGTATGAATATAGTCGAAGAAGGTAAGCCTCGTCCTCCTCTTCCAAATTTACTGTGCAAGCACAAAGATGCAAAAACTTAGTACATGAGGCATTTCTCTGTTTCACAATACGATACAGTAGAATGGTTAACTGGATGTGAAGTGCGGTCAAGACTTTTTTGTTGGCCTTGTTTATTATTCTCCAAAGAGAAAGGTGTCTGGAATAAGCACGGGTATTCCGATCTTAATCATTTAGCTGCAGCAGTGCAAAAACATGAGCGCTCCCAACCACATGTTCAGTCATTTTTAAATCTTAAGATGTTTGGAAAACAAAGAATTGACACTCTCATTGACAGCCAAAGAAAAGTTGAAATTAGCCGTCATAATGAACAAGTAAAGAAAAATAGAGACATTTTAAAAAGATTAATTGATGCTGTATGTTATTTGGCTAAGCAAGAGCTTCCTTTGAGAGGTCATTATGAGCCTTAAGATTCAGCCAACCGAGGGAATTATATAGAATTTTTAAATGTGCTCCGTGAGTATGATCCTCTTTTAGACAGTCATTTAAAGGCGTCGGCTGTATTTCGAGGAACTTCTCCCCCAGTACAAAATTATATCATTAACGCTATACCTGATGTGGTTAAAGGTGCTATAAAGAAAGAAATTTCTTCCACTACATTTGTGGCCATTCTTCTGGATGAAACTTCTGATGTAATGTCGAAATCGCAGCTATCAACAGTTTTTCGTTTTGTCCATAATGGGCAAACACACGAAAGGTTCATCGGATTTACAGACCTAAGTGATGATAGATCGTCTAGTGGTATTTTTAAACATGTCGTAAACAGAGTTGAGGAATTTAATTATTAAGAACAAGTTGGTCGGCCAAACTTATGATGGTGCCTGTGTAATGAGTGGACATATTAATAGGTTGCAGAGTAAAGTTAACGAGGCTTATCCTTTAGCAATATTTACGCATTGCTACGCTCACGTTTTGAACTTAGTTCTGAAGCAAAGCCTCTCGAATATCAAAGAATGTAGATTGTTTTTCCAAACTATCAGTGAATTGGCAGCATATTTTTCTAAATCATCGGAAAGAGTAAATGCTTTGCAAGATTTTGTTGCTAAAAAATTACCCTTCGTCGCACCAACCAGATGGAACTTTACTTCCTGTTTATCAAACACAGTAAAACGCCACAGAAGTCAACTTATTGAATTTTTTAAACACATTGTGGAGAATTCTGGGGAATGGGACGTGGATGTTGTAATCAAAGCTCGTGGTTTTTTGTATTTCTTGCAAGATTTTCAAACCATTTTTTTGCTAGGAAATTTTTCTGTTCTGTTTGGCTATACTGATGTTTTGAATAATATATTGCAAACATCATCCTATGACATATTGTACTGTTGTAAAAAGGTGCATGATACTATGAAACAGCTTAGGAATGACAAGAAACATGGATTTGATGATATTTGGGTTTCTGCAAAGGAAAAGCATACGGTTGAGGAGTCGAAGCCTAAAAGACGAAAAGGATCTGAAGAAGAGGAGAAGAGCGCGTGCCTTCGATTATACCAGAGAATAGTCGACCGCATGTGCCTGGAGATGGAAGAAAGACACCCTTCACTTTCGAAACTTGAGTTTTTTCAACTCCTTTGTAGCGAAAGATATGATCAATATGCGAAAACTTTTCCTGATTGTATTCTAGAAAAATTAAAAAATTTCCACGCACCAGTTTTTGACTACGTTCGCCTAAAAAATGAACTAAAAGTGCTCTTTTCTTCTAATGAATTTGCGAGGAAACCAGTGCATCACCTATAAAAATTCATGCAAGAAAATCAGCTTCAGGTTGCATTCAAGGAGATTTATAAATTAGCGGAACTTATCATGACGATCCCGAGTTCAACTGCTACAGTCGAGCGTTCTTTTTCGGCTATGAAGAGAATAGATACGTGTTATAGAGGAACATAAACGCAGGAAAGGTTATGCGGCCAAAGTTCACTCGCCATTGAAAAGACATTGCTGGTGGAACAGAAGAAGGGACCTTCATTTTATGATGATGTGCTAACACAATTCCTAAGGCAAAACAGGAGATTATAACTGGTGTATAAATAAGTAAGTAAAATGAGTTTTTTTTTAAACCTTTCTTTTATTCAATCCGGAAAATAATATTTTCCCAAGTGATTACTTTTTCAGATTTCAGTGCCTATTATATGGTTGTATTTAAAAATCGTAACAAAATACAGATAATTCGTGCCTCACTCTAGTATTTGCCAATGATATTCTAATCTTCTCACAACGAAGCGTTAACCCTCTGTGCTCCTCACATAAACGGCGCGATGCATAGCTATAGTCTATTTGACTTTGTGATGTCCATAATTATGGATTGTATAGTTAAAATTATATCAGTTAGTAAATTAAAGTATTCAAAATTATTCTACGATTAATTTCATTAGACCAATTAAGAAGAGCGCTGCTGCGCTATGCTCTCTTAAAACTTTCACACGTCGATAAAAATGCAATCGTACGTTCAAATTAACACGTGAATTTTGTAGCGCGGGTTGCGTAACCCTCCAATAAAAGCACACCCAACCTAAATGGGCACGCAACGCCGCTGGTTAAAAGCCTCTGTGTGAATGGAGCAATGACGGCGATCCATCACTGCGAGACGTCGGGAGAGATTTTATTAGTGAGCGGAAGTGCAACGGGGCAAACATGTACACCGTATTTATCATTATATTAGGCGCACCACGAGACGCAAAAATATTTAATGAAAAAGTATGTTTGTGTATGAACTTTAGCGGTAGATATTGAGAGCGTGAGGCCTGTATCCGCGGCAAGTTTTGGAAATTCTTAACAAAACACGTGTAATGTTCCTGGCAAAATTATCGAGTCAGCATGAAGTTCAAAGAAGAATAGCAATTTTTTAAAACGTTCACCACTCCACGTCTCTTAGCACTCGATGTAGAACATCCCCATGGGCGTCCGCTGAGGGAGGGGGCAGTTTCCTCCCTCTGGATTAGGACTGTGTCAAGGGAAAACAGCCGACTGTGGAAGATTGCCTATCCCCTTGACCCGCTCTGGTAAAGTTCCAGCGAACGTCCTTATTGTTCTGGAGCAAACAATTGCAAATGTAAAGGCGATAATTTATTGCCATTGAATAATGCACGAAAATAAAAGAAATTTACAATAAAGTTATTTTTTGCGATTTATTTTTAGATATTTACTAAAACCATTATCTACCATATAAAACGCTTATTCTGTCACTTGGTGTTTAACACTCCCCTCCACACTGTATGCACCACCGGCGGCATAAGATCTAAGGGCATCTATATAATGAATCTATATAAATAAGGCGCTATGTTTATTATTCTATCGTGCCAAGTTGGTAATTCTGTCACGCTGAGAAAGATAGCTACACATTTCAGAGAAGAGTGAGAGGAAGAATGGGAAATGTTTTAATCTTCTACTTCATTCGTACATACCCGTCATTTTTGACGGGCAATTACATTATTAAACAAAATGTTACTATAAAAATATTCCTATCTGTGGAACTAGAAGTTAAATTAGAGTATATTGTTTTAATGACCGATATTTCTATTTTTGATTGTATTTTCCGGCATAAAGAAAAGTGCTAAACGCTATTTCATTTTATTCATGGTTTCTCTAGGAAAATTTGGCCGCGGCGCCACTAGCTCCTTCACGGACGGTCGTCGCGTTAAGAACTCGTCGACCAGGAGCACCATGGGCACCGACGCAATGAGTCAACCTGCAATACCGATGCACCAAATCCACGGCACGTGTTGTTCCGGTGTTGGGAACGGTTCCTGTCCAATGCCCGTGCTCCTCGAAGACTTGGCATAAAATTTCTACACTTCTATTCGATGCTATAAGTCGTTCACCGCGCCATTTTATTTTTTAGGACCGAGATCATTCATTCGTGCGTACAGCCATATTTATCTTAATTTTCAACAGTTGGAGATGCACGGAAAAAAAGCTGTCCAGATATGCATGCACAAATCCTCCCTAAAGAGGATTGCGCAATTTGACCCGCGGACTCGAGTTCTTTTTTAGTGAGAGCGCAAAGGAGCTTGCCCTCCCGAATAATATTCGGGATGATTATTTTTTTGCTGATCTTCCCGTATAATTGGTGATTTCTCCTTTAAGCAAATCCTGCGCTGGTCTGAGAAGGAATCGATCGTCTATTTAATAAAAAACGGTGAACAGGTGAAAATAAAAGCGAAGGCAGTGAGAATCTCTTCATCCTCCGGTCGTGCCACATGCAAATTATGACACAGTACTTTTATATTACTGCTCTGACGAGCAGGATGTGCATATTTAATGAGTGTTTTAAACATAGATTCGTCCTGACAGGACAGAGAGTAAGGGATGATGATGACAGAACTATTGTCCGTTCCCCCTAAAGGACAGCCCCAAGTGATTAAGAGAGGAGAGTTTAGTGTTGGTGGTTCTCATCAATGCAGGGTGGGTGTACTTAATCCGCTAAGGATCACTCATTGGTTGAATTACTCGAGAGATTCTCATTAGCTCCCTCAGGATCGCATTATCTGTGAATATACGATATGGTTTTAGAGAAAAGGTGTGCTGAAAAGCATATTATAGCAAGATAAAACGCAAGACACGCGCCAAGAAAACATTAAAACAAAATAATTAGTAATACGTCAAGTATCAAGCGTACATAAAATCGGTAAGTTACGGAAAATTTCGTTTCAGCCTACGGACATGCATGCATGGATCCTCCCTAAACAAAAAAAACGATTATTTCCAGCATTGCTCTGTTTAAAAGGCTAGGCATTCCATCCGAGTGGAGTAAATTGAAATCACTCTCATTCAATGTGGAAAGGTGAAACATTCTCAATCAGATAACTTACAAGTTGGTTTTACTGCATTCTCATGAATTTAAATTGTCATCTAATGCCGACAATGTACTTCAGAACTTTAAAAAATTTTAAGCATTTTATTTGATAGAAAAGCATATATATAGAATAAGTAATATTAAATAAAATAGATTTTTAATTAAGGTGAAATTGTTTAAATCCTGAACTGAAATTTTATTGCGCTCTACAAATGGAATAGCAATGATGAATCGAGCAGAACAGTGGCATTGGGCACAAAATGAATCTTCATTACACATCATTATGGGGTGCATTTGGTGAAATTTGCTCCAGCTGTAAAAATATAAACAAAAAATTTATAGATATCATGGTTTCTGTCTGAGCCTTGGCTAATAAAGTCCACATGCGTTAAAAATACAGTTACAATTAAAAATCCATGCTGAGAAAAGAAACTTGTAGGTTTGGGTTGGGTAATTTCAAGTTGTCATGTAAATGTTTTTCTTTGAAAACTTACCTCAATGTTTCAAAGAGAGAAACTTAAAAACCTGTTTTTGGTAGCTTTTTAGTAATTTTGATTGCAATTACCGTAAATACCCGCGTATAATGCGCACTTTCTTTTCGAAATATTCGAGTTAAAAATTAGGATGCGTGTTACACGAGGGTACACAATCTTCCTATTTTCATTTGACCTCATATTTCCCCAATTTCGGCACAGTAAATACTGCCCGGGTATCCTCATATTTTTATTGGCGATTTTTACGAAAAGTAAGATAGATAATAGTAAAAATTTATTAACTAATTCCATAAACATACATTAATTAGATATGAAAAGAATGAATTCAGTATTTATTCATTTTAAAAGTCAAGAAATTCTTCGTCATTGGACTATTCTTCTTCGATGTTGTTATCGGAATCGTCATATTACGAATGATGTCACCCTGCACCGGCGCCCGGCCTGGTGATGAGGTATATACTGGTACTATTTAAAATTAGAAACAATGGCAGCTGATGCCTTTAAGTACGCTGGGAGTTGATGCTTCTTGTAGAACTATTTAAAGTTATCGTTCCCTATCTTTCTCGTGATTTATTCTTGATTCTTCGAGTCTGTAGTTAATTATGGTTATTTGCTATCATGTTTACCCGCTCCAGAGTGTTCTAATAGTGGTAAAACTGAAGGTTGGGCGAACCCGTCCACCTCAGGGGTGACTAAAACGTATGTAAAAAACATAGGATTGTCGTCATTCCATTTTATTAGCTCAAAGAATGTCATATGCCATACTATGAAATTAATATAATTCGATTTATGGTGTATGTCCTAATATCACCTTGTAAGTAAACATAGAGTATGTAATAAAATGTAAGCGAAGGAAATTCTCCAAAGCCAGTCAAACTGATAAAACCCGGTTAAAAGGCCGGATAAAAACAGTGGAACCCGGATAAAAACCGGATAAAAACCCAATACGTATTTCGGCTACAAAGTAACCATCATCAGGGGTTAAAAAACGGGGGGAAGGGGGACTTGAGAGAGGGCAACTGAAACCAAGACCAGTGGCACGCTCTCAAGTGGATGTCCAGGGCTGTGTCTGTGTATTTATACCTGGTTGGTGGGCAGGGGGGGAGGAAAAAAAAAAAAAAAGGGGGACCTAGATGACCTAGGTGATGGGAGAAAAAGGGGGGGAGGTCAGTTTAAAAAGCACGCTGTTTATTACCCCTAACTCGTTATTCATCAGGGTGTGTCTGTATTTATGAATGTGTAAGCTTTCTGTTGCGTCGAGTTTGGTATTTGGGACTTGTTTAAGCAGTTTGAGGTTATTTGTGTCTAATGGGTGGTTATATTCTAAAATGTGTTTCGCGACGGCCGATTTTTCAAAGCGTCCATGTCTGTAGTGCGCTAAATGTTCTTTGAATCTGATGGAGATATTTCTTTTCGTTTGGCCAATATAAGACATGTTGCATGTGGGGCACAACACTTGATATATGCCGGATTTTTCTAATGTGGGTATTTTGTCTTTAGGGTTCCCTAATAAATTTTTAATGTTATTTGTGTTGTGAAACGTTAGTGTATAATTTGCGTTATGAAAAATTTTTGTTAGCCCTTTGTTTAGGGTTGGATGGAAGGGGAGTGAAATAAATTTTTTCTTCCTATCGTCACTTAGAGCAAGCGTAGTACTTGTCTTCTTGTCTAATGTTTTGGATTGCTTGTTAATAATGTTGTCTATCAATTCGTGTGTGTACCCGTTTTCTAGGGCCGCGTTTTTAATATATTTTACTTCTTTGTCAAAACGTTTTTTATTTAGCGGTGTCGTCAATAGTCTGTGTACCATATGGTTGAAAGCCGCGATCTTTTGTTTGTAAGGGTGATTGGAGTCTTTCTTAATATAATTGTTGGTATGGGTCGGTTTCCTGTACACGTCAAATTCTAATCGTCCATTATTATTAATGATCAAAATGTCAAGAAAAGGTAAAGACTTATTTGCTTCGATTTCAAAGGTGAAGTTTATAGAGTTGTGAAATGAGTTGAGTTCTTGGACGAAGGTGTTAATGTTATAGAGTTTTGTGTCAAAAATGGCAAAAATGTCATCAACGTACCTGCACCATGTGTTGGGGAAATAGTTTAACGTATTTTTACAGTGTTGCTCAAAAGAATAAAGAAAAATATTTGCTATAAGTGGTGAGAGAGGATTGCCCATTGATGTTCCATTAATTTGTTTATAGAACTTATTGTTAAAAACGAAGTAATTTTGTTCCATGCATAAGTTTGTCAATGTGAGAATTTCTAGAATTTTGTTTTCCTCAACTTGTTTACTTAGTAGCCAGTCCTGGAGGTTTTCGAGCGCGACGTCAATGGGAACACTGGGGAAGAGTTGTTCTACGTCAAATGACACCAGTATTTCATCTTTGTGTATTTTTTTGTTTCTAATATGTTCCAAGAAATTTTGGGTGTTTTTAACGCCGTATGTTTCTTCAATGCCTATACATTTTAATTCCTTTTATCCGGTTTTTATCCGGGTTCCACTGTTTTTATCCGGCCTTTTAACCGGGTTTTATCAGTTTGACTGGCTTTGGAGAATTTCCTTCGCTTACATTTTATATATTTGCCAGTGTAGCTCGCTCTCTTTTACTTAATAGAGTATGTAATGATTGAGTTAGCTGACGTTCTTTTGGAACGTTATTCGAAAATTTCATTTCGCACTTTCATTATGTTACCAATACATAATACCAATAATTCGATCATTGCTTTAGAACACGTTACACCATCTACTTTATTCTGGAACGGTAATGCTAAAAAAATCGGTGCGCACTATACGCGGGTATATAGAAAAATCATAGATTACGAGGCTGAAAAGCCCCCTGCACGTTATACGAGGGTGCGCATTATACGCGGGTATTTACGGTAATCGTGTTTCTTCAGAAACTTATCTCAAATTTTTAACAAAAGAAACAATATTAGCCAGGTCCGCTCAATTAATGTCAACATTGGCCAGGTGAGGCTGACAAATGTCAACATTCATCAGTTTCAGGCATTATATGTAACATGCACATCATTGACGCTAATATGTGTGTGCAACCTATGGTCCATGTACAGCCTGTAAGACCATTTTATGCAGATAGCAATGCTAGAATGAAAAAATTGTTGGATTTAATACAGGAAATTTCGTATTTTTAGACTGAAGTTATGAAGACTAAATCCTAACCGGTGAAGTTTGAATACTAAAAATTTAAATGTAATATCCAATTTTAAGGTACCAAAAAATTTATTGATAATTTATTCCCAGAAGCAAAACAAAATTGAAGCAAAAAGTGTGATATTTGACCTGATTTGTCTGCAAGCCAAAGATGGAAACATTTAAGTTTGCTTGAGTGTATAAGACTTCATGAAATGTATAATTAGTTTTTTATTCGGTATAAGTTCTCTCTTTCATGTAATTTATTTTAATTTGTGTAATTTTCTGACTTTATACCCTTATATTTATTTAAGAAATAAAATCATATACCAATATCTATATACCTCATTTCATGTGATAACAATACAACATTAATTCATTACACCTAGGGTTATCAGATCTCCATAGCCCAAGAATAGGACAATTGAAGACAAAAAAGAGTGCACCATATATTTCTCAAAAAAATAAAAGTATGTAATTAAAAATTACATGTTTATTGTTAATAATAATTGCTCATCAAAAAATGATGGTATACATGAATTTAAATTATGATACTTCCTACTCTCTCACCCTCCCTTGCTCTCCCTTTCTCAGTCTTCCCTCAAAAATGTAACTAACTCTCTCAGCATGATATAAATAAAATTATACATACAGAATGACATTTAAAAAAACAAACTTCGAATGGAAAACACACACAAAGTAAGCATAGCTACATATGATGTGATCTGCTGAAAACTATTTAATCGTATTTATATACATGTAAAAACCATGACAAAGGCTGGAACACTAGAGTACATGAAAGACGATATGAGAAGAAATAGGATTGACATCACAGGGATGAGCCAAGTTAGATGGAAAGGAGAAAGGCAGTTTGACTTGGAAGAATTCATGGTAGTTTACTCTGGAGGAAACAGTGGGGCAAGGGGAGCAGCCAGGGCTAGCCAAGTGGGGGGGGGGGTGCAGCGGATGCGAGGCATCTGGGCCCCTGCTTTTTAGAGGCCTCCGAAAGTTTCAGTATAAATAATATATTTACATCTTGAAACAAATTTTTGCTATTTTATTAAATTAATTATCATTATAGTTACTTTATAATTATAAGCACATGTTCTCTCTAAGCTATAACATTGATGTGTACAAAATGGCAGGTTTTTTTATATAGGGGGGCCCCAAAAACTTGCTTGCATCCATGCCCCCGAAAGTACTTGGCCTGCCCTGGGAGTAGCTCTGGTACTTAGGAAAGGTATGATGAAAAGCATGACAAAGATAATACTAACAAACAATAGGTTGATAGCAATACAGCTCAAAGCAATTCCAGTGGACATCCTGATAATCCAGGTGTATATGCAACATCCGCTTATGAAGAAATCAAGAAATGTATGAAAAAATTAATGACATTTACAAAGAAGAGGAAAGAAGAAAGGTAATCTGCATGATAATGGGAGTAGAAACCAAGGAGTAGAAAAACAGTAACCCTTTGTTATTCCCAGTCAATGCTACTACTCACCATCATAACACAAGACGTAGAGAAGATATACATCTGCATGATTACACTCTCAGCCAACGAGGATCGCACCACTCTACCTCCATAATTTTTAACAAACTCTCCCCAGATATTAAATGTTTACCTATAAATCAATTAAAAAATAAACTATAAAACTTATTGGTAGGTAAATCTTATTACTGTATCAGTGAATTCTTAACTGATAAGCTAATGTAAAGTAGTAGTAACTTTCCCTATTCACGAAGTCAACAAAAACCTTTTCTATTTAACATTTTATACCACTTTAGTGAATAATTTTTTTATGACTTATATTATATCCTTTTGTATGATTTAACTGACTAGCGATAGGGTGTTTAAATTCTATTGTGCTCATTTAGAGGTTTAACAAGATTTATGTATATGATTCTAAGATTTTATGTGCCCTAGTTATATACCTTGACAAGTCTTATATTTGTGTACTATTGCCTTGAGGATTTTATGAAGGATGATTTTTTAAAAAATGTAAAAATGTTTTACTTAACCTTTTTTTGTGTATATATGTCATACTGTGTACCTAATGGTACTTTTATGTATTTTGTCTTGACTTGTTCTATATCTCTGCTCAGATCTCATGAACCAATAAAGAATTATTATTATTATTGTAGAATAGAAATAATAACAATCTAGTTGTGACTAATACATGCTTCAAAAACCATAAATGAAGGCTGTATACATGGAAGAGCCCTGGAGAAAGAATGAGATGCCAAATAGATTACATCCTAGTAAAACAAAGATACAGGAACAGCATAAAAAAATCCTAAGACATTACCAGGAGCAGACAGAGATTCAGATCACAGCCTTTTAGTAGTTCATGTAACTATAAAGCTAAAACAAATAAAAAAAATGAGAAGAGATAGGCAGACTTGGGATCTTGACATACTGAAAGAAAGGCAGGATGCATTCAGCAAGAAATTGAACAATTGCCTTAGAAACTTGAAAAACAAACTGAAGACTGTGGATATAGAAAGGGAGGAAATTAAAGCCAATACCAAAGATACTCTGAATAAAGAGATTGTAAAACAAGAGAAGAAAATCAGAAAACCATGAGCCATTAAGGAAATGCTAAAAAATGGATGAGGAGAAAGTGGAAAAACATTAACAGTGAAGAAGGTATAGGCATATAAACAATGAGTTGAGAAGAATTACAGACAAAGCTTGAGAAAATAGGATAAAGGAAAAATGTGAGTATATACAACAGATGGAGAAGTTAGGGTGGTATGATATGATGTATGCTAGGGCATTGGAATTAGAAGATAAGAAGCCTAATGGAATCCATAGTAAAGAAATTATGAATACAGATGGGAAGATAGTCGCAGCACTGAAGAATGTAACACAGGTATGGTAAGAATACGTTAAGGAACTACAAAACAAGCAGGCAAGATCAGCGCAAATAAAACTGGAAGAAGAGGACGACATTGATATAGAATAGGTTGAAGAATGCAGACACCAGACATGATTGCATAACTCATAAAGAACGCCTCTGCCTCACACGCATGATGTGTGCATCTTTCCACTCTTGTTATTTTCTTAATTGTTGGAGCTTCCTGGCTGTACCCAATATCAGAAGGCTATGGTTTGAGTTTATTTCTGTTGTTTGTAAAGTATTTAAAATTTTCTCGCAGTTCCTTAAAATATTTATTATCATTTAACCTATTTGGAATTTTTAAAAATATAACAGGCATGAAGAAAGTCATGTGGAGGATACTTCAGATTAAAAAAAAATATATCTCGGCAACAAACTGACCAATTTTGATGAAACCTTCACTAATAACAATGTTTTGGTGAGATATATTTTCGAGCCATAAATAAAAGGCATGAACGAGTTTTACTTTTGCTCAACCGAGTGATAATTAAAAGTTTATGCTTTTTTCATAATTTTATTTATAAGTTCCAAACAATCTGAATAGATCTTCCAGATTATCTCCAGAACTATTATGCAGCTTCAGGATGATCATGAAAGTTGCAGTGCCAAATATAATTTAAATTGGCCCACGGAGTCCCCATGGAACGGTCAGTCGAAATTTCAATTTTACTTTCTCATATACATGGCCGTCTTTCCGTCAGTCTGTTCGCAGTTCTAGGGCCCAAATGCATACATAAAATTGAATGATATCTCGTATTTATGCAATATATCATCTTTTTCAGACCCTTATTTGATAAAAATTATGTTGCATAAAAATAAAGGTTAATTTATCTTGGCAATATTTAGAAAAATTTGATTTACGCAAAAATGGCTCTAAGGAATTTGATTAAATCAATCCAATTATAGAGCCTGATATCACAAATAATACTGCATAAGCTATATGTCTCAAAAAATCACTATATGGCATCCAGTGATATTACAATGTATGCAAACCTACCTTATCTAAGCCCTATGACGTCATGCCTCCACCCCGATCTACTCAAAATCTTACTACAGCCTAGACCTGTGGTTCTCAAAGTAGGAGGCGGTCCTCTAAAGGGAGGCGTGTCGGGCTGCCTGAGGAGGCACGAGATTTGTCATGAATCGGACGGCAACATATGAGGGGCACAGTTTGTCCTCCACCATTCTGCCTCCACTCAAAACTCTACTTCACCATTCCGCCTCCCCTCTCACAGATCTCCTTTCTCTCCCACTTTGTGTATATAAATAAACACTTTGTTGCAACTGCGCTGTATGCATGCCACCCAACCTCTCCACAACCATTCCGCTATGTATATTTGCTGTATTCGTGATAATGAAACTGGTCATCATTAAATTCACTGTGGAATTTAACAATAATGTGCTTCATCTGTTTCTTGTTAGTGTCTGATGAAGGTAAGTGCCTTTAATTTTACTCGTGAAAATTTTATGGTTGAGTAGAAAGTGGAACATTTCCTGAAAATTAAGATTAATACAAATTAAAATTTTAGCTGTTTGGCCTGATACTTAATCAGCAGAGTTGCCACTCACATCAAAAAATAGGCCAATCATCCATAAGGAACTAAGTAAGTTTCGTTCTATTATTAAAATATACATCTAATTTCGACTGGACATTTAATGTAGGTTGTCTTCAATTCATGCTGGGTAAAATTATATACCTATGTAAAGTTTTGTGATGATATCTTCAAAGGTGTGGATTTGTATAGCAGACAAACAAACAGAATTTCAGATTTATATATTAAGATACCCTCCAATTCCTGCCTATAAACTTTATTTTAAAAAAGTACATATATTTATTGGTATATGTTAACACTTAATTAGGGATTTTTTTACCTTGCTTCTTCTCTGAATGTTAATTAACAAAGATTAATTTGATACTAGAAAATTGAAGAATTTTTACCAAAACTACAAATGTTAATTTAAGAGTTGTAAAACTTAGCATAGGTCCCTAACACAGTTTAAATTTGCTCACTCACACTTTTTATCACTGTAGCAATGAAATGCAGAGTTGAAATATCAAATTGCAAATACTGAACAGATTGATTGCTATCTAAAATTAAATTTTTCATCATGCATACATGGAAAGAAAAATCAATTATTTTAACAATTTGAATAGTCATGCACGGCTTACATTCAATCACATTCATTAGTTTCCGTCTTAAAGAAAGTAATATAGCCGATTATTATTCAAACAATTTAAAAATTCATGCGAGGCTTAATTAAATAACATTTATTGGTATTATGTCTGAGAGAAAACAACATAGCCAAGACTGGATTAACCCACAGGATGAAGATTCTATAGCCTTAGACCAGCGATTCCCAACCTTTTTCAGCCTAACGGCCCCTTTCTCCGAAAAATATTTTCCACAGCCTTCATGATTACTACCCTGCAGTAGACGCCTGTAAAGCCGAACCGCCCAGCGTGAACGCCCGTCTAAAATCAGCTCCGTCTAATGCCATACGCTATATTTCTATTATTTAGTATTATTATAATATACAATTACCAATTTTAGCTTTCATAGACTATCTACATCGTATGCCCTAATACATACTATGATACACAATGCCAGTGTCTTAAATTCTCATTCGTTGTCCAGCATTCCGAACGGAATTCTTGAATACCCACTGGGGTCGGTACAGCCCACTTTGGGAAATACTGTCTTAGACCCTTCATTTTACATTGAAGCTGAGCCATTACAGAGGCCCCAATTACTGAACAATTATCCGCCTCATCTTAATCCAACTCAGTACATAGCATTCAAACGAAAGCCTACATGTGGCACTTAATATGTGTAATCTTAATAACTAATAGTTGAATTCTAACATAATCAAAACGGAAGCTCTATTTCCTACGGGAACTTAAAAAAGTAAAAATTCATCTATATAAAAGTTGCATACACTTTCGCAGCTTTAATCTAAGCAAGTACAATAGACTTTTAAATTATCTTTACGCGATATTTTTACTTCGATCACTCTTAATTAAACCTTTAAAAACTCAAAAAGAGATCGAATTTTAATTTACCGCTTTTCGAAATTGTCACATAATGGTTCCTGGCTATTTTTAGGGGGGCTTGACATTTTTATAGACGTTTAAATTGAATACGTAATTAAAAATAACATTTAAAACTTTTTCCATCAGTATGTCAATACCTGCAAGTAATCACAAGTGATAACATTGTATGCGACTGTAAGCGGCACTTCGGTAACAACTTTGTTGACGTTTTTATGTCTTTCAACCTGGCAAAATTTGGCTGGTAGTCTGTGTAAAAATAAGAAATTGAAACAAAATAGAATTTAAAATTATAAATATTTAAAAAAATAGTAACGAAGTTGAAGAGTAGAAAACAGTTTTTGTAGTTTCAATGTTATTATTTTCAAGTATTAAGAATTAACATAAACAAAAACATACTATAATTTAGTACCTTATTTTACCACATCGCCTGATGCGCTATTTTCAAATGTTCCCACCGGCCACCGTTGACTTCTATAACAACGGCTGTATGGCGGCAAAAATCTAATCATGGACCAATGTTATGCAATTTCTCTTAGGAATAGAATTCAGTTGGGAAATAAATTAGGGCCGTTCTCCAAATGTAAATCAATTTTGCAGGAAATAAGTGTAAGTTTTATTTTAATATCATTTTGACTATTGAAACTTAACTAATTAGGCATGACATACATGATATATCGTAATTAACTAAAGCACATCCCCGTTTTGTGTTTATTTAGTGGATAATAGAAAATTGGGAGGATACGGTGAGAGGATGCTGCCTCGATTCCGGTATTCATGAGGTAAATCTAATATGTCAACTGCTACCTTGTGTTATGGAGACCTCATTTTATGATCGCTAAATTATTATAACGATTAGATGTGTTATATTTTTAATTAGCTAGCTTGTGTAGCGTTTGATTATAAGTAATTATGAAAGTTTACATTATTTTCTGATTAAATGCAAATTAATGATTCCATTCACAGATATCGGGGGCAGAAAATGCACTTTATGATGCAAAACGAAAGTTATGGCGTTTATGTATGTCCTTATCAGCAAAAGTTGGTAAGTACCATTGGTGAAAGTATCGAAATATTGACATTTCTATTGTTTAAGTGATTTGTACTTTAGATTGCACTCTTGAAACAATAGTTTTGAGCGCAATTTACGCTACAATTTGATTTACCCATTATAGAATCGCAAAGGAAACACAATGAAAAGGAGAATGGATACAATGAAAGATCGCACATTAGGGTAGATTACCCGCCAAGTGAAGGTTCAAGCACCAGAGTGTTGCAGAATGTCAACAAAGAAGTGGTTCTTCGGGAGAACACTGCCATGCCCATTGCATTTCATCAGCTCGAAGCAAGAAAACAAACATTTCTTATAAAAAATGTAAGTATTGTTGCTTTTACTATTATAATGAACACCTAGTTTTTGTCTAACAATTTTTTCTCATTTAAATTGATATTATACATATTATTTATAATTCCTACGTTAAGCATCGCTTTCAGTGCCGGACTTTGGCATAAGCGAACTAAGCTACACCTCAAAGAAATAACGCATTTCAAGTTTTATCAAAATCGGCTGATGAGGTATGGGAAAAAAGATAAATTGGACATTTTCGTTCAAATATGACAAAAATGTACAAATAATGATACAAGTCGACAAGTTTAGGGTTCTGATTCCACTCTACCAAAACGTCTTTCTGACACCTGATGGGAAAAACATGTAATGGCTACCTCAGTTATAGCAGATGGTTATGGTTCAATTATTGATTCGCTTAATCATCTTCATACAAATGTTAGTGAAAAAGGTGATACAAGCAGAGAAGCTGGTATTCTGCAGGAGAAAATGGAGGAATTAGAGTTTGTATTCATGTTAGAACTTTTGAATTATTTGTTAAATCAATTTCACAAAACCAGCAAGGCCCTACAGGATGCACAGATAGCTCTTAGTGCATGTGCAAAACTTTTCAAAACACTCCACTTCTTGAAAGAAACCTGAAGAAGTTTTGAGAAAAGAATTAGAAAAAAGTTAATGATAGTAATGTACCTAACCTTGACGAAACCTTTTCTCCAAAAGGCAAATTTCAGATTGAATTCTTCATCCCTTTGATGGATGGACTTGAAACCAATTTGAAGAGGAGAGCAAGCATGTACAAAATGTTGCAAACAATTTTTCATATGTGGTTGATTTGGATGCCTCCAAAAAGCAGTTAGATGGAAGTGTTGATTCATGATGAAATACTGCCCTGAGAATGTTGATATTATCCTTGCTGGGGAACACCATTTCCATGCCTATTAAGGAAAATTACATAAAGGACATTTAAACCACCAGGACCTTTATCAAGGCATCATCCATAAGATTCAGTTGGTATTCCCTAATGTAGAAACATTATTGTGACTATTTTTGAGTCCAATGGTAAAAAAAAATTCGCACACAGGAAAATTAAAAAAATTGGAAATTTCAAACCAGGTATACCCGAGCATAGCAGTGATAAGGTTAAGTAACTATAACAGCTTTTTTGTTGTAGATATAAAGTTTTCAAATCTTCTAATTAAAAAATATTAATTTGGAACTATTTATAATACTGACAGGCATATTGCAATACTTGTTTTTTAGTTGAATTATCATTTTAGCTTTATACTGCCACCTTTGTATATATGCAGATATAATGCTTTCAGTTTCATGATTATATTTTCTATGGTCCCTTCAGTGAGAATAATAAATCTATTTCAATTGTATGGGGCCTCAATTGCTTTATTACTTTTTTGCATTTTGTCAACTTCTTTTTCGTGTTTTTATTTAATTAGAGCCCTGGTCAACCTCCGCTGAAGAATTTGTTATTGGACTGGTCTGTTTTCTTGGATGCAAATGGTCAACTATGCTTGCAAGGAAATATGCCCACGTGAGTGAATCCTAATTTTTTAATTTATTTTATTTTTATTTATTTATAAGCTATTGCCTTACAGCACAAGGCCAATTACAGCTTATCAATTATACATTAAATTTTCAGTAAGTATGATTAGTAACTCTTTTTTTGTAATTTGAGATTTGTAAATCTTCAGGTATGCATTGAATTATGTAATTTTATTGTAAAGTTATATTAACTTGTTCCTATGAGCATTACATTCACTCTAAAGCCCCGCTTACACTATAGTTATCTCTCGTTAACACGAACTCCAAGGGAGAATCTAATCGTGTTCATGTTAACTGAATTCATGATAACCAAAATATCTATGAAAAACTGTAAAAAATATTACACTTTTCTGCTTAAATATATGTTGAACTTGTTCGTTTTAAATACATTATTATTAATAACCCCACAAAAGCATGATTTGGGCTAATATTCAAGTTAATGTAACGTCAGATTTGATGTGAATGATAGATCTCAGTTATCTGCATGTTGAAATGTTCGCATTGAAGTTAAATGATGTTTATATGTATGTACTAACATACTTTTACTAAATCTAATACTAAATCATGTAGGCTTTTGCTTTTATTGGTTGACCCCGCAGATGCAGTTTGGTCAATCGGCACTTAAATTTTCACTATTGTGGACAATGTCAATTTTGGAATTTTGTATTTTTTTGTAATTCTAATTTTTGAAAAAATACCTCGTCCCAATACCTCAAGTATTTTCATTTTTGTTGCCAGCATAATTGAAGTTGTTTTTTTTTCACAGCTTGTGCTCTCCATTTGTATGGCTGAATGTTTACACACAAAACTATTACTCTAAATTCCCAAGTATAATGGGCGCATTATACAAGGTTTTTTGTAAAATTTTCGGAATTATTTAGTGCGCATTATACATAAGAAGTACCACTTTATAAAATAAAATACCTTAAAGCGTTCAAATACTAACTTCGTGAAATCACTAAATGGCTGAAATCTATCGAAACTTCTTTCTTTTTGTTCCAAGCACAACTCCTTACATAAAAACAAATTTTCTGGCATAAATTACCATGCATTTCAATCATTACAGATACAAAATCGAATTTCATTTACCTAATTATTATTCAACCTAAGACAAATTAAGGCAGATTCGAAGTTCTGGTGACTCAGGAATAGTTCCTTGAATTTGGAACCTTGACCCTTATTGTGTATGTGAGTGAAAGGTTCCTGCATGCGCCATCACATCACTAATTTTTTCTCCAATTCTCGCACACGCGATGCAAAAGTGCCCCAAACAGGTGACTCCTTTTTTATTTAATAGTCAACGTGTAAGAAAAGTCCTAGATGATACAAATGAATAAATAATCTTATCCTTGCATCACTAGACCTCTTGCAAAATTTTGTTTATACTCTTGGTGCATCACCCAAAGCAAATGGTTTAGTGTGAATGCTCACATTCTCAAGTGATAGCGAAATTTAAGAACCAAGCTGAAATGAACAGAAGATGCAAGAACCCCTATTATCTCAATCCTCATGATCACTAACTTCAAATCTCCCAAACCTTCACGTGAAAAAGTGATGACTTGATATGATGACATTCTGATCCTTTGCCCTAATACTAAACCTTAGAGACATCTATTTTTTCGCATGAGAGAGTGATATGCTTCTGGAAAGACCACGGAATATTGATTTCTGTACCTGAACCAATCTTTAAATAACATTGTACGAAGTTATATTGAATGTCATCTCTAAACAGACCATGCCATGGTCCTCCCAAGGAAAAGTGACGAGCCAAAAATAAAAATTTAGTAGTTTTCCCACAATGTCATAAAAGAAAGCACAATGTAATATTCCTACTGCTGGTCATCACATGTCATGGTCTCTTAACATTTGCGATGACCTTGAAATCAGCAGTATGGCTCGGCATACTGGCATTGTGATAGTTTTGAGCGAGATTTCGAGGCAACACATCAAAAGGAAGCTAAGCAAAGCTTAACCTTTCACCGCCGGGATCAGTACGTGGTACGGACCTAGGTTTCTTTCCTTGGCACCGGGATCAGTGCCTCGTACGGACCCTTGCCACGACTCTTTTAATTTGCCGTATTTCGATTATTAACATTTCTTATAGAATGATATTTTTGTTTAACACTGAGGAATGATTTATTATTTGAATTTTATAAATAGAGTACGTTTTGTGAACTCTTAAATTGACTTATATAATTTTTTTTAGTGTACATGATTGGAAAACTGCAAAAACACTCTTTCTCACATTTCTTTTTTATTCTTTACTTTATCAGTTCGTAATATTTTCTTTTATAATCACACGGATAATTTCTTATATTTTTAGGAATTTAAACAATTTCTTTTGTTCATCTGGCTCTTATTAACATTATAAAAATTTATTTTAAAAGTTACGATTTTAACATCCAATTTTTTGTCTACTTTAAAATATTTAGTATATTAAAATATAACTGTACTTTGTAAAAACTAAATGGACAGATTATGCAAATAACTAAATAAACGTGTGTATGTTCTTGGAACACAGCTGCACTGGAGTAGGCTAGTATCGTAAAGAGGCAAGAGACTAAATGAAAACGTATCGTTCTCGAGTGTCTCTTTCTCAGTGATGGAAGGGACCCTCCCTGTTTTCTTCGTGATATAACTTCTCATATCTCATCGTGCGTGCTCTCATTCGAAGGAACACTTCATATTCTCAAGACTAAACGAACTCGAGAGGCAAAAAATCATTGTCTATTGGTGCCGTCTCGGTGAGACCTCGAGGAAGTAATTTCAGTGAAGATTTTGTGAGCTAAGCTAAGTGGTCACGGAATGGACGATAGGAATACAATACTTCTCTTTGTTAGGCATACAAATGCGATAACATTCTCTCTCTCTCTCCGAGAGAGAGAGAGTTAATAACCAGGCATAGGCTCCAACGAGTCGGTGTTTACAAGAAGCCAAGGAAGCGAACGCAGTAGACCATTGAGTAGACCAGAGAAGTGCAAGCTAAGACTATACAGAGAACTTCAGCGTGTGATATCACAATACGTCGAATATATCGATGACTATTTCTGAAAAAATTGCATTCAGGAATCTGTAACACATTTCAATTGGCATGGTCTTTCATCTTCAGAGGTTATTAACGTAAAAGAATATTAAGATATTATATTGTAAATTTAATACTAAATGCAGAACACTATACAGCCGTAGGTTTCAAGATTTCATTCATCTAACATATATAGATGAAAATTTATATTTTTTTAAAGATGGTACTTATAAAATCAGATATTCTGTTTAAATACCAGCCAGCGTACGATGCCGTCACTGACGAGTTAAAGATGGTCCTTTTGAGAGCCTAAGAATTACGGAGGTATTTAAATCTCAATTTCATTTATGTAATATTTGTTAATTGCATGTTTTTATTAGTTAAGATATAATAAGTGTTATTGTATTTTAAATTAAATGCGCTGTCCATCAGCTTACTTAAGAATCAAATCGATGGGTTGTTGCAGTATTCTATTTTAATCCACTGGATGGATTTTAATAATATTAATATCTTTATTAAAATTTATTGCCCAAATGTGATTTTGAACTGCATCCATCAATTAGAAATTCCACTTTATATAAGCACTTAAATAAACTTATACTTGATTTGAGTTGAAGGCTTTCGCAGCGTTGCTGAATGCTGGTGGAGGTTTTCGGGTTTCGCTGCGTTGGCGGCATTTCTGGCTCTCGACGTTTCGCAGACGTTGCAGTCTGCATCTTCAGGAGATGAAGAACTTGAAACCTACGGCTGTATAGTGTTCTGCATTTAGTATTAAATTTACAATATAATATCTTAATATTCTTTTACATTAATAACCTCTGAAGATGCAGACTGCAACGTCTGCGAAACGTTGAGAGCCAGAAATGCCGCCAACGCAGCGAAACCCGAAAACCTCCACCAGCAAACTTATACTTGTATCTTGTGAAATGGCATCCATAAAACAACATATAAGTACCATATTTTTCTCTCCTAGCTCTTACATATATAATCCATATGGTTTCCATTAAAAACTTTGATTGGATAGTGAACAACATTGACCACAAAAAAGTCTGTCAGACCACATAATTATATTTTCAGAGATAAAAATTCGAGAAAATCGCAAGGAAAACAGCATATTTTGTTTACGGCATCACTAAGATGATTCTATCAGAAACCAACTTTTAAAATCCATGTTTTTGTCTCATGCTCTTATATGATCTATGAGGTATAGATTAAAAAATTTATTTGAATCGAGGACAACATATGTCACAAAAATGTCCACCAGACCACATAATTACGACTTGATAGTTTCAGAGATAAAAATTGAAGAACCACCCAATCTTTTGATACCGTTTTATATGTATTTCCCATAAAGAACGCCTTTGAAATCTCTGTGTATTCCATTTATGGAGTATACTTTTTCATCTTGTTGACCATACTGATGGCATGGATAGTTTGAACAAAATTGGAAAGAATTACTGTATTGCCTTTAATATGACGTGATGTTTTATCCTGAAATGGTATTATAAAAGTAGTACTCACGTTATATTCAAGGACTAATGATTTTTTTAATACTAAAAACACTTGAATCTCCACCCATTTGTATAAGAGATACACATGGTCGTAACTAGGACTTCTGGGCCCTTATCCATATAAAAAAACTTATATATTATTAACCCTGGAAAGACACTATTTTCTCACCCTCTTATGACACACATTTCAGCCTCCTTTCCCACAGCATCAGTGTGATCTGCTTATTTTCCGTGGCCTTAAGATCCATTTTTGTCTTCACCTTGGCTTTCATATTGGTTATTTTCTTCAGCACCACTTTTTCACTGGCTTGCTTACCGAATTTCAATGAGTACTAGGGGTCGTTGCAGTACTTCCTGCAAACATCTAGAGACCCTTGCGTGAAGTGACCGAATGTGATAGTTCCTATGACAAAAAATTGTTACAAAAAGCGTTATTAGTTGAACCACTTTTATTGCCCCTATTAAAATAATTACATAGCTCACACCATTTCCATAACCAAAAGCACATACCTGCATGATTTATACTACCAGTACACAATATTTTTTGTTTTGTTCAATATTTCTGATGGTACAGCATATCCTATGTTCTGTGGTTTGTTTTATATGAAGTAATCAATGCACCGGCCATGCGTCAATGTCAAAAGAAATTAATCACAAACATTATCAATATAGTAATTTGCTTAAACTGCACAATAAAACTTGCATGCACCGGCAGAACACCTTTTTATTTATAACTAATTTTCTCTTTTTAAGTTGAATATACAATTTTAATTAATATGAAAACAAATTTCTTTGTCAGATTTGACGCAAGGTTAGTTTGGACGATAGACTGGAAGGCTATTTCACGCGATATTTTGATTTTTCACTCATATTGGTTGTAGAATTTTGATCAAAAGATGTACATAGCGTGATGATGAGAATTGATTGAATATATTTCCTGATACCTATTACAAATAAAAATTAGTTTTAAATTTCTGTTATGTTTTTAACATTATGGGATCTATCCATTTAAGGAGTTGAACTGAATGCATGGGTCGGCTTAAGATGGCCTAATAAGGGTTTCATGGTCGTTGTGTTGTAGTATAAGGTTTAGGTATACGTAGCATTTGCTTCAAAGGAAAAGGTCAATCTTTATGCATATGGATTGAAGCATTTGCTTAAGCTTTTGCTTTTGCTACTTTTTATGCATACCACCCATTGGGTGATAAACCTGGAGACTTAGGGTGAAACCCGCAGAGGTGGCAACCCTAATCACACATGAAACCCAAAACACGTCATCATCATCTATGAACGGGGACATCCCTCCACGGATGGGGAGTTTTTTTTCGCGTAGCGTCTCGTGAGTAAATATTGGAGTATTAGGAACAAACAAGTCCAAACACTTGAGATGGAGATTTCCGTCTTCCTTTAGAAAGACGAAATCTTTCTTTTGTATTGAAATTTCACCACTCTGAATACCTTGAAGTGGATGAGGGAAAAGGATCAAACTTGCACCTACATATCTATTCTCCAGCCGGCAAGCCCGTAGTAGTTATTGAACTATAGCTATTAGTAAAGGGGTCTTTCCACCGGATCTATCACGTCGACATACATCAACGTATGTCAACTGATGCCCGTGCATTTAGATGGGAGTCCTTCCACCAGGTCTGTTGCATCGACAGAGCAGACAGCCCATATGTTGCATTGACATAAGGGATGACTTTAGTATCAGTTGGGATCCGTCGACGGACAGTCTGTTTGCACTCTTAGGGGGCTCGCACACCAGAGAGGCATGAAACATGCGGTGGCAAATGCTGCATAAGGCAGATGTCGTATTTTCTCATAAAATTAACATTAGATGCCCCATTCCTCTCGCACACCTGTGAGACCGGCATCTGTTGTAAGGTATTTGCCTAACGAGACAGACAGTGCTTGTTCCATGCGGTCAGTGCTGCATGACATCCTGCAAAGACATAAGGGACAATCCCACCTCGAGCATTCTTTTTGTGCATTCTGTGGAACAATTCCAATGTTAATAGAATTTTAGGATAAAGGAATATAGTAGAAGGTATGTGACTGACCAAGAGTGGAGGGATGTGGCGAAAGAAGTGAAAGACACAGGTAATTTGTTTGTTTGTTCTCATATATTTCTTTCTCATACACTATAAACTAAATATACTATACTACAGAAATCCTAAATTATTGAATCTTTTTTCCTTAACTGAAGTGATGACTGTTGTTTTACTTTGTACACAACGTTATTGTAATTACAAAGAGTTCTAATGGAACAAAAATGTTAAAAAATATCTGAAAATGCGAAAAAATACTAACAGGTACCTACTCGAATTAGATTTTGTTTGGCTATATCAAATAATCGTGCCATTCGACCTCCACTGCTGGGTCATGTACTGCAATTACATATGTATTGTTTCGACTGATATTTAAAAATTTCGCCTTCGCACTGGGAAACCGCTTAACTATGTAACAGATCTTTTCTAAAATAACAGCATTTTTATAACCATCTTAATGAAGCGCTGTCTTACTTTTTGTTAGTACAAACTGAAGTATGTATATTTCTGTAAATTTACTTATCTCAATGATATTGATAATATAGCGAATAAATTTGCTGTTGAATGATAGGCATGTGACACAAAATTGAATTCTAGAAACATATGCATGCTATGCACAGGTACATAAAAAAATCTTAGAAAATGGTGCCAAAAACCTCCCTGCATATTATACGTGGGGGCGTTTTATACTTGGGTATGTACAGTAATGTTGTTCCTCAAATATAAAGTAGTGGAATGTAAGGGACACCGATCAAGTAAAATAAGGATTTTCCTATTTTGTGAGCCCATCTTTGCATCCTGCCTTCTACTCGAAGTAATATAAGAATGAAAATAAAAATAAATTTTTAAGTTAATCTTAGTATTATTATTATTATTTCTCTTGCTCCGACTGCAATAACATCCGCCACACATCACCAGACCCTGCCACTGACTGAGTGTAAGTGTAATGCTATTTTTAGAGTAGGTAGAAGATTGAAATTTGGTAGGAATGTTTAATTCTTATAGTAAAAGACATTTACGAAACAAAATCCCAAAAAAAAGCACGGGTTTGACTCCAGTAGATACCGTATTTACCTGAATCCAAGACAAGTTTTTTCCAAATTTCAGCTTGTGAAAATCAGTGATCGTCTTAAATTCGAGTACAAAGTTATACCATCAATACATCACATACAATTGATTGTGTGTCAATTTGCCTTTCTTCAATCAAGTCTTAATTTAAAAAATACATTTTTAAAATTCTTTTTTATTTCAGAAAAAATTTGTAACAATATTTCAATTAATGAATGAACTAGTATACTTATACTGAATACGTGTGTTCAAAATATACACCAAATATTGTCAGTGAGAAATTAGGTCATAAAATCTTTTTTCTGTCTTGATAGTCTGCTAAAAGTGGGGGGGGGTATCGGCTTTGATTCGGGGTTGTCTTGGATTCGGGTAAATACGGTAATTTCTATTTTCCATAAGGTAACACATAATAATCGATTTTTGTACTTGCAGGCTTTTACTCTTTTGCAAATTAAAATTAGAAAGAATTGATCTACGATCTTCGGACCTGGGCCGTTTTAAAGAAAAATAAATAATAAATAAACTCACAAATGAAAAAAAACAAAGATTATCCAAACAGAACTTATGATGCCTACTTTCCATTTATTATTTTATTTTAATACAGGTTTTCCTCATTATGCGGGTTTGCTTTATGCGAATTTGCTATTATGCGACAAACTTATTGCTACCGGAATTACTTTTTATGCGTCTTTAATTTGCTGTAATGCGGTTACGCAGCCAGTGCTACACAAATGCAAGAAGGTTCTCCACTACATCACAAGGCAACCATTCAGTCTCTCATTGGGTCGAATGAATAAAAAATAAGCAAATGCTTATGCTTGAGATTTCTATCATTTTTTAAGCAAATGCTTGATTTGGGTGAATAAAAAAAATAGCATTTGCTTTTGCTAGAAAGAGTAAGCATTTGATTATTTTTAGGATTTTTCTTAAGCATTTGCTTAAAATTGTGTGACTAAATCCAAAGTTTTGCTTAATGCTTTAAGCATGTGCTTATACTTTTTTAAGTGAGGTTAAGGGCTTGTTAAGATATTTCGAAGTACTCTTTTTCATGATAACTGACTCTAAATATAAATTGATAGGGCAGTTTATGGTGACATGTAAGGTTAAAAAAGATGAGAAAAGTCGAGTTTCCAGAACCAAGGGTTATAAAAATTTATATCGTTTCTCTGATGAAAATGTGAAGTATATTTCAAATCTGTTTCTATGAGAATATCAAGAGAGACGTGGCAGAAGTTAGAAATATTGTTAAGGTACTTAAAGTGATCCCGGATTTTAAATAGGAGTCGTGGAAGATCGCCATGCACAATGCAAAACTGTATATAGACAGTGAAATTTGTGGTGTCAAAAATCACTATAAAGGCAAATGACTGGATAAAATTAATATTAACTAATTGAATACAAATGTACCCATGATTTGTGATACTATCGAATTCAGTTATAAAAGAAATAGTTAAAGACAAATTTATTAACATTTTAAAAAAATGTTACCCAATATATTTATCTATATCAGTGGTGGCCAACCTTTTTCTGCCGTGTTCCACAAATCAATCCAAAAATTTATCGCGTGCCACCCAATAATTTTTAAAGTCATACAAATAAATTTATAAAAAAGTAACACAAATTCTTGTAGAAACTTTTCTCGGGTACACAACCGGGTCAAAGTTTGATCTAGGATCAACGTTTCGACGGCTGACTCTGCCATCTTCATCAGGATGTCTTAAAATGTGTTTTGTCCGCTATATATACTAATTCTTAGGCCGTAACGGTCTGATATGCCTGCCCACCAATCAGGTTCCGTCTTTCTCCCACCAATCAGGTTCCGTCTTTCCGCCCACCAATCGCATTGCGTCTTCCCTCCCCGATTTTTTGGAGGATCGGTTCCCAGGTTCTGCTGAGCGAGTAGCCCGAGTCCCTGTTGATTTTATTGTCCCCAAGACGGATCTCAATGGATTCTTTGACCAACCGGTCCCAGAAACCTTTGGTATGTTGTAATCTTTGTTTTTTTCCAAAAGATCTTGTGGTCGTGGCTGAGGCTGTGCTCTGGGAACTGATCCTCCAAAAAATCGGGGAGGGAAGACGCAATGCGATTGGTGGGCGGAAAGACGGAACCTGATTGGTGGGATAAAGACAGAACCTGATTGGTGGGCGGGCGTATCAGACCGTTACAGCCTAAGAATTAGTATATATGGCGGACAAAACACGTTTTAAGACATCCTGATGAAGATGGCAGAGTCAGCCGTTGAAACGTTGATCCTAGATCAAACTTTGACCCGGTTGTGTACCCGAGAAAAGTTTTTACAAGCAATCCATCGGGAAAGCACCAAATCCTACTTCAACACAAATTCTGTATAATAATTTTATTCCATATCATTTATTTATTAGCATACATTTTCAAATTTTAAAATATCCAAATCTTTCTTAATGAGGCACTTGCAACTGCATATTATTTATTATTTCATCAATGTTTGGATTTGTATTTGAACATGCCAGTAGTATTAAATTTTTTAGATGATCGTCAGTAAGTTTCAATCGATACTTGGTTTTTATGATATTCATTGTTGAAAACAATTGTTCACAAATATATGTAGAGCCAAATTTGCATGAATACCGGAGAACCAGTTTGCGTAAATTTGGATATTCATCCACAGGAAGAAATTTCCAAAAATCAATATGATCTTGACTCAACAGGAGTAAAAATCATTTCTTTATATTTTCTGTGTAGTGCAGTGTGGTTCTGGAGATCAAGAATTTCAGTTTGAATTTCTGCTGGATACCTATCGAGATTAGCAAAAAACCACGAGTATCTAATATAAGCCATCGTAGGAAAACCTAATTTGAAAAGAAGATTTAGATAGAAAATATTAGTGCCGTGCAATTTTACCATCCTGCCATCTCATGGCAATAATAGGAACTGGTAAAACCTAAAATACGGGGCTGTTGGAGATAGTTCAAATGTTCGCCACCAGGAGACACTAGTATTTTGACATGCATTTTTAAAAATTATACCATGCACATTTTTTATTTTCATTGCATTACATTAATGTAAAAAACATTAAAATAAAAAAGGATGAATATCTAATAGCAAAATTTGTCGCAAAACATAATTTGAACAGAAAATTTTGATGAAATATTTGTCTTTCTATTACTGCCAACCAGGACCTCTGAAAGACTCAGAGAGGCCCGGGCCGCTCTAGATTTTGAGGCCCCTCACCGTAATAAAAATAAAATAAATGGCGCAATATAAATTGCACAAACTTTCTCATACATACGTATATGTGTTTGGTCTCACTACACTCTTTGCCTCGAAATTAACTGTGTACTTTGCAATTCACTGCCAATTATGTTAATAATGCAGAGCAACAGAACCAAAGCGACTGACACAACCAACCTCACATCTATCACCTCTCACTAATAAGTGTGTGGCATTAACAAAGAAGTACAGAATTTTAGACTAAGGAATCTACCGGTTCCCCTTACCCTCTGACGCGAGCATTGAGCATCTTGTACAGAAATCATGCCAATGCCAATATTTTGGGTCATATGGCTTAGTTGGTATTATTTGTGACATCAGGCCATACGATTGGATGGATTTTAATCAAAATCCTTATTGCCATTTTTGAGTAAATCGAATTTTGTTTCAAAATATCCAAGTATAAAGTACACTTAATTGTTGTGCAATATCGTTCATCTCTTCAGAATGCCTTTTATGAATGCTATTATGCTCAAATATGAGATATCATTTGATTTAGTTTAACCATATAGGCTGTAGTAAGATTTCAAGTAGATTGCGGCGGGGGTGTTACGTCATAGGGCTTAGGTAAGGTAGCTTAGTGTACATTGTAATGTCACTGGATGCCATATAGTGGTTTTAAGAGATATATGGCTTACGTAGTATTATTTATAGCAGCAGGCTTGGTTGTGAAAATCATTTTATAATCGTGCAGAATTTCACCTCCCTATTCCTCTTAGATTGGTCTACACACTGGAATATCTTTTCCCCATGCTAACTTATGGGAGATTTTCCAGAGCATCTGGACTCAAACCCAGGACACTGTAAGCAATAACGATACCAATTCCTAATAGGTAATGCGGCCATCTAGCAGCACTCAACATTTTATTTATCCAGCCTATCGGCAAGTGCCTGAAATTAATTTACAAAAATGATGCAGTGCTTTTCTTATGGGGAAAAACACAATATTCGGAATTTCTGGAGTTGAACCCATGTTACTCAGGTGAGAGGTCCCATTTTCCTCGATCACTGACTTGACAATCTGAGCCTCTGTCGAGAGGTTACATACATTGTTGCTGCTCAATGCAGCTGCATGCTTCGTAAATCTTACACTATGCATCAACTAAAAACTGAAGTTGTGAAAAGTCATGATTTACATGTGGTAAATAACCTGTGACCTTGACTTCAAGCTAAATACAACAATGTATTTAGAAGGGGACACCTTGGTTAACATGGAAGCTCGGTTAAGTGGGGCTCAGATAATCAAGACTACTGCATGTACTGAATTAGCATAAATATTTGTTTTTAATTGGAGAAAAGTGTGGACTTTTCCTCTTTTCAACAACGGAAATCCTTAAATACTATGGCAACGACCTCAATGCTTTTTAAGGGATCTCATATGCGTTAAGATTGCAGAGATTTAATGCTTTTAATGAAAATTAATACTGTCATAATGAATTACAGCGGAACTTCCATAACTCGAATCTCAAGGGAAAGCAAAAATTATTCAAGTTATAGAAAATTGTTATCAAAATATATTTTTTCATTTATCTTTAATTGAATTAACATCAAGTTTATTCCCATAAGCATATAAGTTAGCTTATTCTAAATTTCAGTATAATGCATATTATGAAAACGTCATCACCAATATATTCTTCCAATAATATGCAAGATTTCACTGTATCTAATACACTAATTGCATCATAGATAATTGTAAATATCACGTACTACTGAAAGCACAAACACGATTAAATTTGGGATATCGACGGTAGGACGGAGTGAATAGGTTTGGTAATGTCTAGGCCTATAAGGGATCACAACAGAAGTAACCCTGATTGCATTGACGGCAAAACGTGAAAAGTATTTTAATGTTGTGTTTTGTAATTTTTTAAGAAATTTTTTACTCTTTTCAATTGTTAAATTTAATGGCATCATACCTATTTCATGATTTTTTATCCAATTTGTGCTAAGGGCATGGATGATGAAGCCGTAACTTTAACACAAAATATCCTAATTCTTACATACATTTAATGTATAGGGTATTGTCTTAATGATAATTATACTTATTGCTCATGCAGGGTGATCTGAGTATGAAAACTTGGACCTGGGCCGATTGCCAGAGAATTTGGAAATTACGGATAGTTGCCATTATTTCATAGAAAATTATAAATGTTCTGTTCTTACTAATAGAATGTTATCTAATACATATATGTTTCACATGGCTGAAGTGCTATTACCCTGGAGATTGCATTGGTTTATTTACTAGTTTTGATCTTGGTATATGGTGATTTTTTAGCGCTTGCAGTGTGCATGCACCAACAACTCGTATCCTATATCCTCCATAAGAAGCAACTATTTATAATAGATATAGTTTTATTGAATGTAATGGTTTATATATCATTTCTGCAAATACTGAAAGAAACGCGTAAAAATATGAATAAATAGCATGTATGTGATTTTTCATAGAGACTGATGAAAAAGTGTTAACATTGCAGTTATGCAAATAATGTTCTGTAATTTCATTTTTTATAAATATTAATTTAATATTTTTTGTGGGTTTTTGTAATGTTTTACTTGGATGTCTTGCCTTTATGAAAATAAGTTAAATATACTAGTGAAAAGAATAAAATACCACGCTTTATTCAATGTAAAGTTGACTTTTCATTTTCTTATTAAAGAAATTTAAAACAAAATTTAAAAAATAAAAAATCACAAGATGAACTCTAACATTCTCTTAATATAATTAATATCTGTAATCATTTGTGCAATTACTGAAAGAATCAGGCAAGAATATTAATAAATAGTGTGTATGTGATTTTTCTTAGAGATTGATGCAAAATTGCTGAAATACCCATCAAAATCGGCATGACACTCAAAGGGTTAATAAAATGCATTTTTCTAGTTGTAGTGATGATAAAGTAAGAGTAAATATAAATTTGGATTTTACTTTTTTATTTTACTTAAAAGACAGTAATGAATTGTAATTGTGTTCAGTTTTATATTTCCATGGCAACTTATTACATTTGAACTTTTGCCATTTTTGACAGTGAAGGAGAGTGGGTGACTTCTCCAATTGCAGTTCGCGTAGGGGAGACTGTGGTGAAAACAAGCTCTGGGACTGTTTACAATGTGTATGGTCCAATGGTAGTTCCCTCAGGTATATTATTGTTATTTGTGCAAGTTCATGCCTGATGAATTTTTAAGGAATTCCAATTTATTTTGTTTAAGTGCTTCAGTTTTGAAACGGTGTAGAGTTGATCCTTTTTGAACCATTTTGATGCACTATGCTCCACCTGTAGTACAATGATAAATTCATAGTTTTATTTTTATTGGTCATGTAATTATTTTCTTTATATACATATGCAATTAATTAAGTGGTTACTACAAAATTTATTCATGTATTTCTTTGCATTCTTGAATAATTTTTAATGATTTTTCTATTAAATTAATCAAGGCCATTAAATATCTTTCCAGTATAAATTCTATTACTGTCTTCAGCGATTCACATTTTGAAGTATTTGTTTGCACTACCTTGTCTAATAAAAGCACTTAAAATATATTTCAGATGAAAACATTCCTGAATTTGTGCAAGAGAAATTCCATTCTGGGTTTCCTGTCGATTGGAAGGCTGTTGTTAATAAATGGATTGCTACAGTTAAGCAAAGTAAGTTTAGGTTTGTTTGATTTTGATGAACTTAAACCAAATACTTCATTCACTTCCAGGGGAATATTTTTCTAAAATTCAAATTGTGCTTAATATACAGTAATCCCTCCATATTTGCGGGGGTTACACTCCTGAAAAAATGCAGCTAATATAGATACTAAAGACTTAAGGGATAAATGGGGTTAGGGGAAGAGCTACCCCCAGTTTATATAGTAATAACATTGTCATTGTTTTTACTTTCTCCATACATAGTATAGAGGAAAGTATTGATTTCATGAAAGAAATTGACTGAGATTTCAAAATCTGTGACCACGTGTTTTAAAGTGAATAAAGCCTCTTTTCCAATGGTATACAACAAAGACTACCTTTTGTTTAAAGATGTTACAAAATTCAGCACGCTGCGCCACTCGCAATGCGAGACCGTGACTAATGTGTCACGTGGTCATACTTTATACAGGCCATTCCACGGCATTTCAGACCACGTATTTTTTTTAAATTCTGAAATTTTGCATACTTGTTAACATCCTCGAGAAACAAAAAACTGTGAAGTTACAGCCTCCTAACTATGTATTTTTGTTTTAGAGTTATTAATTTTTAAAGTTCTAACAATTTCGTGAAAATTGGCATACACACGAATCTTTGAAGAATCATAACTTTTGAACAACACAAGTGAGAAAGGTCGGTGACCACACGTTTTAAAGTGAATGAATAGTAGTTTTCAATGGTGTAAAAAAGTTAAGATATTTGCAATTAGATGTTTAACTTGAAATTTGGCCCTCTTTCCACCAATTGACCGAAATTTAAATCAGATCACGAGTTTCTATACACTGTCTACGGTAGGAAACCGTTTTCAGGTAAGTGGAACACAATGGGTGACTAAATGTATCATGGCAATATACAATATATGTATGCAAAGTTCAAAGGCATATTTTATTCACTGACATTACATTACAGTGTTTCAGATATTACATCGTTAAATTATTACCGTATTAGCCCGAATATAATGCGACCCCGAATATAGTGCGACCCCAAGTATTTTGAAAGTAATTTTAGAAAAAGACGAAAAACATTTAATTTTCTCTATTTTGCACATTTAAATTACCTGTAAACTCATGAATTATGTACTAAAGGGGGGTAATGTGACGCCACGTTTAGACGGTCCTCGTTTTCTAACGTTGAGTGTCGCGACCCTGCGTGAAGTTGTGCCGGTGCTGTGGTTGCTGCAATTTGACCTTTATTTATTTTCAAGTCTCCTCAGACCACTACCGAGTATATTTGTACAATGTAGCATCGTAACATGAACGTCCAATTCACTTACAATGTAGCAATTATAAAAATATGCGCTGAAACACGCGTCATGAAACGCGCCGATACGCAGTTATTTTTTAAAGATACAAGTATTCGAATATAGTACGAATGATCTCCTCAGACCCCTACCGAGTATATTTGTACAATGTAGCATCGTAACATGAACGTCCAATTCACTTACAATGTAGCAATTATAAAAATATGCGCTGAAACACGCGTCATGAAACGCGCCGATACGCAGTTATTTTTTAAAGATACAAGTATTCGAATATAGTACGAATGATCTCCTCAGACCCCTACCGAGTATATTTGTACAATGTAGCATCGTAACATGGAACGTCCAATTCACTTACAATGTAGCAATTATAAAAATATGCGCTGAAACACACGTTATGAAACGCGCCGATATGCAATTATTTTTTAAAGATACAAGTATTCGAATATAGTACGAATGCAACAAGTACTCGAATATAGTGCGAATGGGACTTTCAAAGGTACATATTGAGGAAAAAACATCGCACTATATTCGGGTCAATATGGTACATACTAACGCTGTTTGATTGTGAGATGCGAGGGAATACTTATTGTAGGAAAGTTTAGTTCTGGAATGTGAGATGCAGGCGTGCAGAGATAATGTTCCTCGAACTATGCGTGCTTGGCCAAATCGTTCTTCTAAAAGATATTCTTCTCTTTTCTGATCATCATTCATAAAAAAAGAAAACGCAACTGATGGAATATTACATTTCGCCCAGTTAAATAAATCATTTGGCATTAGAATATGACCTTAAAGTAAATGTTGAAGGCTCACTCTGACCGCAAGCCGTTTTATAGTTCCTCCAATGCCGTCACAAGGACCTTTTCCGTGGGCTGTTGCAAAATAATGCCATTCGGCTTTAACTTTAAAATCTTCTTCGTGGTGACAGATGTTAATAAAATTCTTCTTATTATTGACCGGATGCACTATCACTAAAGTAATAAATTTTATTCATGATTTCAAAAGTATTTGTAAGAAATTCAATTAAAGATTTTTTAAATAAATGCACGGCAAATGTGTCATGTTTTACGCATTCCAAAATTGAGAAAAAGGATTTGCAGGTAATTGTGCCTTCATGAACGTATAAAATAACAAAGGGGTGTATTGTTGCCTGCTTGTTGTTCCAATGAAAACCAGGGGCTTCATCTTGTAGAACAAAGGCATAATTTTATGAAAAATCACAAATGACGACATATTCACCTTTTTGTGAATTTTTGTTTCATTGTAGAATGCATTCTGTTGTTGAGCGATGAAGGCATGTTTTTTCAAATCAAACACTTTTGAGATTAACTCATCTACGAATACCGGAACATCTTTCTGAATAGTTTCATGGGTCGTCCTGTCCACTAAAACCCACTGTTTGTACAATACAGTATCGACGATATCTTTGTCGAAGGCATTTTGCAATTGACATCATACTTCGGATGCCCTGGGGCACGTGCTACACGTGTCAAAGTAACATGACTGCATTGGAGGGTTGCATATAACTCTTGCGACGCAATCTCAGTACGTTTTTATAGGTAGTGGATCTTCTGCTGTTAATACTGGTATTCTGGTACAGTCAATCATTAATTTTACATTTTGGTGAGTTGTACAAACACTATGGGTGTCTGAAGAACCTGGTAATACGTACTGGTCTGAGTTGTGCGAACTTTGAAAAGACTACTTTAATATCAGAATATTGGTCTTTGAAATGTCTATACAATTCTTTGAGATTGCTTAACCCTTCAAGCCAGTCGAAGCCTTCGCGCCATAAAGTCCTATTCGCGATAATAAATTTAGCGAAAATCACGGCTTTGCGCACCATCTTATATTATGATTTTTATCTCGGTCAAATGATATTCAAATCTTACAAGAATTTGCAGTTTTAAATAAAAATGGTTTATGTATTCAAAATATATTTTACTTACTTTTTATCCAAGTGTAATCCAATATAAATGCTCTTCAAATCATGAGGTTTCCTAAAAATTCTGTTCCGTATGGAAGATCTTGAAACAACCTTCCAAACACTGGCCAACACTACACTCAGAGCACCAATACACCGTTTCTTTCTTTTTTCCTTTTTCAGAACACACAACACATCTTTGTGGCCTAGATTTTTTGCCTGTTGCCGATAGTTTTTCTATGAAGTGCCTCTTCATTTTCAACAAGAAATTGTATTTCTTCTTCATCCAGAAAATGTTTACTATGAGAAGCCATACCTTTTGAAATAGTGCTAAGAAACAGAATTTTTCGTACTTCCACTCACGAAAGAATGCTTTCGACTGAGTACTATATGGCTGGCTCTATGAGAAGAAACGCTGATTCAGTATTTCATTAAGTGTGAGATGAAACAGATGGCAAGCAAGCATTAACAGCTTGGAAAAGCCTAAACACCCTGAGTCAAGTCGAAAGGCTAGCTCGAGGAGGGAGAAGATAAGATAAAGATTTTTTTTTAATGCTCTGAGTGCATGTAACCAAAGTAGTTGTTTACAAAGCCAAAACCTTCTAGAAGACAAAGGATGCCATTGTATCTCACATAACCGAAGGAAAGAGGCCCAGAAAATATTTTAATAGGATAGGGCACTGGTCAGTAGGTGGTACCGACTCCCGTGAATAGGGGCATCAGGCATGTCAGTACCACATACCGAGTCCTGCGCCAAGGGGTTAATATTAATTTCTTTTGCACGTGCTCCTTACGACCATTTTGCCATACTGTTACAAAATCTTTTTTTCCAGGCATAGTGCGAGAGACATCATCCCTTTCATAAAATGCTTTCACATGATTCAATGTGTCCTGCGAAAAAGACTGACATTTCTTCCTGTCCAGTTGCGATAATAATTATCCTTCTCTTGTGAATTCTTTAGCTGTAGTAAATCATATGCTTCGTAGCATTAAAATGTTCCTTGATTTTCATATAGAACCACTTACTAGAAAGCAGTCAAAAATTTTAGTATTCTTATCCCTATCATCAGTTTCACTAAATGCCAGTTTTAAATTGTCTAATATTGTACTTTCACTTTCTTCATTATTTTTGCTTGACTCTGACGACGCATGGGCATTAAAAAATATATGTTTTACACTTTTCTTTACTTTACTCATTTTTTATTTAGCATACTTCCGTTGATTTAGGTTCCTTTTTACTACCAGACTTTCACCAAGATGTGATGTTTCGTTTGAGTGTGAATGCAATGTTTCTTGAAGCATCACAATATTGGTCTCAATATTACTTCCATGTTCAGCAATAGTAGAACTTCCTAGATGTACATTTTCTTTGTTCATGTTACTACTAGATGCCACACATGGTGACGACGGTGATACTTGTTCCACTTCGTTCATCTTCTTCTGGCACCAGTAGATAATTAGCATATCCTTGTGGTATTCAATCTGTAGTCTCCACTATTGCAGCATTGTAGGTGATACTTTCCTTAACTGATTGTGAGATCTTCTTATGAGAACGTCATAGCGGGTTGAAACAGCGATCAGTTTTAAACTTCGGCGTCATCTCTAATTATACGATCAATAGAAAATAATATGTAAGATTTTCATTACCACTAGTATAATCGTTTTAAAGAATTAAACATTTCACTGTTGTTATAATTGTACCTCGTTAAATATACAATAAACTGTAACAGACAATGCTTACCTGACCGCAGACTCCGATTTTCACGAAATTATAATATGAAGTGAATCAACTTCTAACTTCAACACAATAAAACTCCAGTACAGGATTTAACTCCAGCATAACACAACAGATGAACCTAAACTGAACTATTTGCTATCAAGTGTGTGATTCACATGCACACTCTCCTACCCACCGTTATCTACACCGGTGTTATAATATCGGCGTTCAGCCACGTATATTAGTCACAGTCTCTCGTTGCGAGTGGCGCTGCGCGCTGAATTTTGTATTATTTTATTATGTTCCAATTGCAGTCCCATTTATCTGAAAACGGTTTCCTAGAGTAGAAAGTGTATAGAAACTCGTGGTGTGATTTAAATTTCGGTCAATTGGTGGGAACAGGGTCAAAATTTAAGTTAAATATCTAATTGCAAATTTCTTAACGTCTTTAAACAAAAGGTAGTCTTTGTTGTATACCATTGGAAAAGATGCTTTATTCACTTTAAAACGCGTGGTCACAGATTTTTATATCGTGTTTCATTAAAAAGTTATGATCCTTCAAAGAGTCGCGTGTATGCTGATTTTCACGAAACTTAAAACTTGAAAAATTACTAACTCGAAAACAAAAATAGTTGGGAGGCTGTAACTTCATAAATTTTAGTAGCAAAACTCCCAAATACCAAATTTCATCGAAGTACATCCAGTGGTTCCCTAGTTTAAACATATGGACGGATGGACAGAAACCACCTCCCCTATATGCGTTCACTTTGTGCAAAGAACGCATTAAAATGTGTAGATGGGTGTAGAATATTACTGCATAACCTTTTATGCACATATATACCGCATGATGTATCGCACAGTGTTTTAAGGTAGGGGACCATGTATAAGTGAAGTTTACCTCCCGTGAACTTAGAAACTTGCTACAACAATTCCTTTGCGAATACCCGAAACAGCGAATATGAAACCCACAAATATGGAGAGATAACTGTACATGATACGATTTATAGCTATAAGTTAAGTTTTTATATAATGAAATTAACTGTTTATGGATATACATTACTAATAAGCATTTCATTAAATAAATTAAACTCATCTGTCCTGCAGTATATTTTGTAATCTCTTTATTCCAAGGTTGTTGATGCTATTAATTGTATTTCTTTTTGTTTTATCACAGATGAAAATAATAATCTACAAGCAATTGAGAGTCATAAGAGGGAATCTAGCTCAGATCCTTATGTGCTACTTCATGATATAAAAAAAAAGTCTGTTCCAACTCCACGTGATATTACTCAACAAAAGGAAACTGTTGAAATGCCGCCTCCCAAGGCACGACCAATGAGGCTGAAAAACATTGGTCTACCTCAACAGGAACTACAGAACCCTTCCCCCGAACAGGTTATTCCTGAAAAGGTACTTTCATATACAGTCATGCCTCATTAAAGCATGTTTGTTTTATGCAATTTTCAAATACGAAGTGGTATGCTGTGAATATATCGCAGTTCATTAATAGTGTGTCAATTTGTCACGCATCAATTTGTCACACGTCAAACTCGTTGTGTGATGTATTGATGCATAACGAATTGACGTGTGATAAACTGACCACGTTGAGTTGAAAGCAGTTTAGACATATTTGGCCCGCTCTTGCGGGATGCTTACCATGTATGTCGGTCTACAAGATGACCCAGTGTCTAAGTCGAGCATGATTTTTCAACTAAATATAGATTTTTTTACATATACTCGCCGTTTACATCAAGTCACTTTTTCACTCAATAAATCTTATAATCAGGTAAGTGGTCATGTCAAAATAATAATTGTTAACCTTCCGATTAATTTTATATCGAAAGATGCTGAATGTCTGTTCGATATCTACCGTATTTAATCGATTGTAAGCCGACTTTTTTTTACCTTTTCACCATCTCAGAAATTGCCACTCGTCTTAGAATCGGTGTCAAATAAAATAGTAATTGAATTTATTTCTTCAGTTACATTATAATGCAAGATATAAGCGTTTTAAAGAATACGCAAACTATCTACTATAAAGAAGAATAAAAATGACCGAATAACTAAGACGAAATAAATTACGTAAATAATAAGAGGCGCGTCAAAGTTGTAATAATTGTGGTGGCAGTGCACGTATTCGTAGGCTTTCACACTCCTCCACTAACTAAAATATTTCATTGTAGTGTCACCAACTTGACATATTTTCCGCTAAATCTAGCTTTTTATCTAGATACCGTCTGGGGATTAGAAAAATGTAAGCTAGGGGATAGCGGATTTTTCGACTTAATTTTCACCAAAATGATGTTTCAGGTTTTTTTTAAATAAACAATTTTATCGTTAAATGTAACAAAATAAGTACTTACAAGTTTATAATGTTAAACATGCGACGATTTCTCCCGTTTTTTCAATTAAATAACGGACGCATCATTCATCAAATAAATAGTATTCTTAAACTACCTTCCTCGTATTTTATAGTCATTGCCACTCTCCACTCATTACATTGATAAAGCTATTAAGTATTCTTTCAATACTGTTTCAAATCGCAAACATACATCATGTATACAAACTCCGGTGTTGGCAACACTGTTTACGTGTCTTGTGAGTGTCCTGTGATTCCCGAGTGAAATATTTCGTTTCGTTGTTAACAAGTGTAAACTACTTATTTCTTTGCGAGTTTTTCGGTTTTTAATTACCCCATGATGGGACGAACGCATTACTCTGCGAACTTTAAGAGGATCGTTATTGCCTATGCAGAAGAGACATCTAATCTTGCAGCACAACGGCGCTTTGGGATTGATGAATCAAATGTTAGACGCTGGAGGAGAGATAAAGAGAAGTTACTTAAGTGTTCAAGCAAAAGAAAAACATTTGGAGGCCCCAAGCAAGGACGTTACCATGAATTGGAGGAGATCCTTAATAACTTTGTGATTGATCAACGAAATAACTGTTTGCCAGTGAACTCCGAGATTATACAAACAAAAGCTCGTGAAATTGCTCGAGAACATAAAATTAGTAGAAGTGAGTGTAAATTTAGTCGGCACTCGGTACAGCTGTTTATGAAACGATGGGGACTTGTTCTTCGTCGTCGTACATCAATCGCCCAAAAACTGCCAGCTGATTACGAAGAGAAACTAATTTCCTTTCAACTCGCTCGATGGCACAGAAGATGACGTTTTGTGGGATGAGGAGAGTGAAAAAGAGTCGTCGTGTGAAGATATATTTTAGTAAAAAAATATGTTAATGTTGTTGCAATTTCTATTTTTAATCTTTATTTAATTACGAACTGAAAATCCGCCACATTCATACTTGTTGGAATATCGAGATAAATAGTGCTAATTGACCAAAAATATTTTTTTTTCCTTGCGTGGACTTTTGAAAAGTGGGGGTCGGCTTAGAATCAGTGTCGGCTTATAATCGATTAAATACGGTATATCTGCTCTTCATTTATTTCGGGTCACAATGAGCTCATTATCGTAACATCTGATCCAGAGGATTAATTTGACAATTTCTATGAGTCTGATGCAGAAGGCAAGGGATTTCATGGTTTTTAAAATACAATGTAGAAAAATACTGATGTTTAATGTTTTTGAAATATCCTCGGACAATTTTTGTAATTCCTATAGATCGTATGATGATATCTTTTGAAAAATTATTTCATGTATTAAAACAAAAATGTTTAATTCTTAGTTATTTGTTGTTTAAAATTATCATTTTACAAATCTTATAATAATGTCTGCTAAATAAATGGTAAACAGTTGAACAGCTGATTCTAAATGGCAGTCATCTACATTGAAAAATATGCTGGAGTTCACATTTTATTGGTGATGGGAGTAAGAAATCAAGAAAAGTTATATTGCTTGAGCAAAAACTAGATGTACTTAACCCTCCGTTAGTCGCGCCACTTTTTAAAACACATTTAGTCGCGTGGCGTCTATCAGACTCCATTTAATTATTACTTCAGGAAGTGTAACGACTTACAGAGAATGCTTTAAATTGATAATATTTACTCACTACAAAGGTACAAGTAATGTAATCGGTACAAAAATATCTATAATTTTAATGTACATTAACATATATTGTTAATAGATTTGAGCGCACGTTCCTCTGACTTATATTTAAATTTTCTCGCATCGTAAACAATGTTTAACTAGTTTTATTTGTACAATTAACACAAATGTTTTCAGAATGCTCGGAGCAAATATAATTGTTACAGTTTGCACATTTATATTTTGTCATGCGATTCTTTTTTCGCTCACAAATGTAACACCTTTTTCGAGCAGTAGTTTTACTCTGTGTTTCTCTTTCCTCTGTCTCCTTGTGTAATCATTTAGAGGTGCCAGCACTTGACTCGGGGTGTTCCTTTTCAATTTCAACCTGAGTACTATGTTCTACTGTTCTTTCGTTTAATTGTCTTGGTAAACAGGTAATTTGAGACCTTTTTTATAGGTGTTCTGCTACTAACTCTTTTGCAAGGGTTTTAATGAAATATCTTCTCATCCTAAGTCTTTGGGAATCAGTATTATTGTTTTCTAGGTAAATAACCTGAGCATTTATTGCTCCTACATTTAGCATTGCATAAAATATAGTCATAGGCCACCGATTGGTGTTTCTTGAAACAGAGTAGGTCGTGCATAATTTATCTACAACATCAACTCCAGATTTCGTAGCATTATAGAATGTCACTATTTCTGGTTGTTTGGCCGTACCTGTTGTTTCGTCGATAGCAGAATAATGATGCATTGACGAAAGCAGGATATTTTTCCTTGCTTTGGGTATGTAAGACATTAAAGTGCAATGCTTTTGAAAACCAAAACGAGATGTAAATGGTTCCCGACCTTGTGCTGATGCAAAAGAGGGCAGAAGCTGCCTTTTATTGTTCCTAGTTGTACCTACATATGTAAGCCTATCACTTTTTAGAATGTCTGTAAGTAGTTCGCAACTAGTAAACCAATTATCTACGGTAATATTACGTCCACTACCACTAATTGGCATGATCAATCTGTTGACAAAATCATAAGGACTTTTGCTAACCTGAAATGGACCATCTGGCTGTTTCCCTGCGTATATTTCTCAATTTGCTGTGTTAAGGTTTTTAGCGTCTGCCAGTAAAAATATCTTTATTCCATATTTTCCAGGTTTGGTGGGGATGTATTGCCTAAAACTGCACCTTCCTCTGAATTTTGCCAGCATTTCATCTATAGTTACATATTCCCCCATGGAATAACTTTCACGGCAGTTCTGAACAGATATACCAAAAGCTTCCCTCACAGATGCAAGTTTATCTAAAACTTTTCTTTCATTCCTGGTTACTTTGTCATCAAAACGAGTATTTTGTAAAAGGAAATGAAAGCGTTTCTGAGATATTACCAGACGAAAAAATCAATCCCAGTACTATCAGTGTTCCACAAATCACTTGTATTCAGTTTGCTGTTTCTAAGGAAACCAGCCATATAAAGTAGCCCAATGAAAGCTCTAATACAAAGAACAAAATATAGTAAGTAAATAAATTAACAAATATACTATATATATATATATATATATATATATATATATATATATATATATATATATATATATATATATATGTATATATATATATATTTGTTATAAATAAAATAACATATAACGCATTAAAAATGATTGCAATGGACAGCGCAAAAATAATGATGTAACCCAATCGAACGTAAGTTGTCGCGTGGGATCTATCAGACTCGTAAAATATAAAAATAGTACTATATAACCCGATGAGGTGACGAAACAGAAAAACGTTTAAATGATGGGCAGATAAGCTTGAAATAATAAGATACGCAAAAGAAGAAGTTCCTAAATATCCAAATCTGCTGCGTGCAAAGAAAATAATATTACATGGAGTCCAGCAGACGCCACGCAACTAACAGAGGGTTAAGCGCTATGAGAACAATGAACAAACACGGTATTGATATGGTGGTGATTTCCGGGATTCTGCCGTGTTGATCCATTTCCTGGACAATATTTCGCTGACGTTCCAGTCGGCTTCTTCAGGGATAAGGAATAAGGGATAAGGAAGTCAATGGAGGGATTAATGGTGGTTAAGGAGTTCAGGGCTGATGGAATGCGGTAGAATAAGAATCTCTGCGATATGGAAAGGTGGAAATTGGGAAGGTGAAGGATGCTAAGGTTGCGTGTAGGGCGAGGGTGAACATGAAGGGAAAAACAGGGTAGGAGTTCGTCGGAGCGAATATGGCCATTCATTATTGCATGGAGGAATTTCAGCTCGGCAATTAAGTGCCTGTGAGGGAGGGGGCAAATACCTAGGGAGGATAGTATCTTATCTCGAGATAAGTTTCTGAAGGAGGGAATACAGTGACGAACTATAGCGAGAAAGAAATTCAAGGGTCGGTTTAAATGGTTAAGGATGGTAGGGGATGCACTGCACCAGATAGGAGAACAGAACTCGAGAATGGGTAGAATACAGCCGGAAAGGACAGCTTTCAATGCAAAGGGGTCTACAATTTCAGTGAATCTGTAAAGAAGTCCAACGGTGGACATTGCTTTCGCCGAGATTTTATTTACATACACAGAAAACGTAAGTTGGGGATCAAAAATCACACCTAAATTGCTGTGATAAAAAAATAAAAATCACAAAGCATTAACCAAAGTATAGTCATAATAAAGGAATAAAATTGAAAATATGTCAATCAGGTTAGGGTGATGGAACACATCCTGCCTATTTACATTATTTCTTGAGAGAGATTCGTGTCAGACTAAAGGCCGGCTCCCACTGGTGCATGCCGCAGCGCGTCACAAAATATTCTTTCCTTGTTATTAAATGAATCTGCTCCCACTAAAGCGGAGCTCAACTTCTCTGCAGTGGTTTGCGCGAAGACAATATTCTCTGCTACCTTGCAAGGGCGTGCTTTGCTGTGCTTCAGTGTGCCTCAGTGCGAGTGGGTCTTGCAGGCGTGCACATGGTTGTTGATGAGCTTCGTTAACATTCAGTCACATGCTTCCATCACCACGTGACTCATGCCATTTGGCTGGGATCCACTGGGCTAGACAGTGGTGCGATTCCTCTCGTAGCAGAAAACGTGCCTCTGCATGCATAAGCGTGATTGGGTAGAAAGACCGTGTCGAGGTGTGCTGTGCCATGGTGTGCACCAGTGGGAGCCGGCCTTAACACAATTTCACCTTCACGAAATTTTTTAAGAATGCATCTATCATGTTAGTTGGGGACATTTAAAAAATTGTTTTTTTGCAAACAAAATTTTTAACAAAACATTTCAATGAATTAATGAACTGAACAATAAAAAAATTGAGCTAACACTGGCTGGTAAGAATGTAATTGAAGAAAAATCTCCGATGCCAGTCAATAATAATAATAAAACTGAATTTGCTATTTAAAAACGTGTATGAGGATAAAGCCAACAATAGAATTTAGGAATTATGTTTCTGTGGTGCTAAATTGGTTAAATGCCTATAAAACACGAAAAAATCATCTGTAAATATACTTTTTGAATTATTTCGAATGAGATTTGAATTTTCCCAATAAAAAATTAATCTTCATACTTTTCTTTTTATAAATTTGCAAATCCTGCTTCAGTATTTCAACTTGAAGGTATTTTAACACGTTAGCCCATGGCCAGTGAACTGGTCATGGATGTCAGTCCCTTTCCGTGATCTCCCTTTGCTTGAGGCTTGCTGGTTTTGTTTTGTACTTTCAGTAGACCTCTGGCAAGCTCCAGTAATTTCTTCGGTGGTAGTGGTTTCTTTTTCTGTTACAAGATGGCAACGGTTTTTATATGGTATTCTTTCATGACAAAAGAAAGTTATTTTACATGTTGGCGTCTGGGAAGTGTAGCAAATTTGATGAGCAGTCAGTGTATTAAAATGTTAACAAATAACACCTCGCACACTCTTTTTCAACCTACAATGCTACTACTACTCGCTGACAGAGTTGTTTGTGGAATAACTCTTTTTTATGTAGATAGATAACACAAGTTAGGAAAGTGTACAGTGTATCACAAATAGGCGAGTTTTTAATAGAATCTCCAGGATGGAGTGGTAAGATGCGCTATTACTTAATTTTGAGTTGAGGTGAAGCCATTTAAAGTGACAGTGTTCAAGAAATAGCTGTAATAGGCACTGACTTTTTGACCGAGTTTTAGTGAAATGAATGCATATTATGTACGGAAAATTATGAAACTTTCTAAATTTTATCGTCATTCTAACCGAGTTGGCTAATGCATTTTAATCGAGGCTAATATAATGCATTATTATGGAAACAGGATGGAACTTGAAAAAATATGTTGTTATATCCAAGTTGTCGCATAAACCAAGGTTGTTATAACTGAGTTCTAGTGTAAATTTTTTTCGTGGAAATAGAATCTGCATCAGGGTGTTCTGTGCAGTGTTGAAAACTTTCTACTCAATTGTAAGATGATCTCTAATTTTTTTGCAGCATTTTTGAAAAAAGCCACATCTTCATTTTGGGCTAATACAGTATTTTAATAATAAGAATTTAATAAATAATTTTGGAATCTGGTAGAAATGATTCACTGCTGTTTGTCATTAGGCAAATGTATGCAATGAAAGTTTTTTCTGAAAAGCTTGTTCCAAAATCTGTGTATTATCATCCTGTGTTCCTAATCAGCCAGCAAATGTTAATTTTGCATTTTATCCTCAGGTAAAGGAGAAGTAACCTCCCTTGTCTAACACTCAGGCACAAATTTATATTGTTGTTTTATTAGGATGAACTTAATATTTTAACAATATCTCTTTCATATATCAACTTTTATGGTAGTAATAGGTGAGTGAACTTCCAGCAACTGTGATCCCCGTAGAGTCCGAATGCAAAGCTGCGGACAAATCCGGACACACGCTCCCTCTCCGGGATTAAGTGGGCAGCGGGCGAAAAGTTACTTGAAGAGAGAGAGACAACACTGATAGTGTGGAGGAGGAAGAGGGGTGGTGTATGGCAGGGAGCCAGCTCGGAGTGGGGGGACGAACGCGAGGTTTTATGTTCGTTAAGCCAGTGCGACAAAAGTTCAACTTCTCCTCACCCTCCCACAACTGCTCTAAAAGTCAACTGTTGACCGTTGACTTCCAGTTGCTGTCGTGTTCAGGTTGCCTCTGAGGATGCCCACTTGGTGGGCGAAATGCATTGGGCTTATTCACAATCCCTTGGTTTTGACTTAAGGAGTTCACTCACCTATTATATACTAGCCAAAAGTGCTGAGCTATCTTTGTTTTTATGGTAGTATTTTAAAATTATTAAGTTGATATTTTTAATACTTATTTTTTATTTTGTACATAAAGATGTCAAGCACAATGGACATGGGATTAGCTAAAAATTTGAGAAGAAAAGGTGAAGTTCCTAATTCAGTTCCACGATTTTCCAAGCGGATACTCAGCAAATCTTTGGTAGATAATTCTGCAGATGGTGTTAATCCAAATATGAATGAGGTAATAGAAACTATTATAATGGTTGATTACTATTCCTTATTAATTGTAGTGAAAAAGTTTTCCAGAAATGCTAAATCATCATTGAATGATGATGATATCGCACTGGCATGGCCAGCATCACAGCAGTCCATGGTAGTGTCTAGGATTGCCAACTGTCCTGTATTGGCTGTGATTTCCTGTATTTTCAACATTTGTCATATATCCCATACAAATTCTATACAGGATGCTATTTTCCTGTATTTTAAATTTTACTGCTATTTTTTAACTAGCTCATATTACAAAAAATGTTTTAAAAATCCATCATTGAATGTTGCATGTGAAACAATAACTCCAGCTACTAGACACATCTACAAAGGGGTCATTTCTTCAATAATTAGTAAATGTGAACATGTCATGCAGTGAATTTACCATTATACAGCTACAGTTAGACAAAAACGCTTCAGAGAAATATGATTTTTAAATCAACAATAATTGTTTAAATTATTTTTAAAAACTATTCTCAAATTTTACTTGGTTGTAGAGATATGGAAAGATCTGATACAAAATATAACGTTTTAAATTAACAACTTTTATTCTTTCTTAAATTTACTTTCCAATTTTATCTCATTAATTCTCCAAATAAAAGTTAATGATTAGTTTTTATCTTTCTTTTCCCTTCCCAATATGTTGTGTTGCATATTTTCATATCTAAGTTTGAATGTGTAACATTCATTTTACAGTATATACAGATATACCCCGATTTATGTTATGAAAAGTGTGACATAAATTGAAACAGTTTTTCCCATAAAAATCAATGGTATGAGGGGGGTGCCTGCAGGAATTAGGACACTTCGACACAACCGGTTGCAGTAACTCCTTAATCTTGGCACTAGATAGTCAACAGTGTTCGAGTTCGGACGGGAAAAACAGAGTTAATGGATCCAATGGAAACAGTATTAGGTGGCCACATGGCAGAGAATTCCCCATCTGTGTAAACAACAGTGCTGCCTGCGTCTTAGGGTCACTCGCAATAGGATTGCTGCCGAGTTTCTAATCCAGATTTCGGACATAGTCATCTGGCTACATGAAGCGATTCTCATCTCGCAGGTGTTGTTCCTGTATCAGGGAACATGTACGTCTTATTCAGAGGTGGTGCGATCACACTGGGGCCCATGCCCTCTAAAAAAACATTTCTTGTACAGTCCTGGCCAAAATTAACGCAACACCTCGTGGCGTTCTACGGCGGCATCTGCGCGAACTTAAACGAGCGAAGTCTCTTTCGACGGAATGGCAACCCTGAACAGGTGCAGGAGTAGGGGAGGATCCGAGCGCTGAGGGTGTGAGGAAGCGCCGACAGTGTATTTAAATTCGGGGTATGGTTCAAGGTTTCTCGGTTGTGTAGTGAAGTTTTCTCGTTGCATCCGAGCTTCCTACTCTCAGAACTCAGGAAGCGATCTTACAATTTAGAAAGCACGGAGAGAGAGTCGACGGAGAAAAAAACGCAAAATGCTATTTATAATCATCACCGAAACCTTTGCCCAGGCAATGCGAATGAAATACAAATAAAATAATAAATCTAACATTATATCTTTAATTAATAATAAATCCACCCTCCTCTGTTCTGGATAACTATTTCCAATCTCTTCGGCATGGATTTAAGAATGTTCCCGCATAATCCAGTGCTTATGCTATCCCATTCTGCCTTAATAAACTCCTGAATAACCACTGAGGTTGAAACAAACGAGGCGGCTGGCTTGGGGTATTCTCAGGAGAAACCTTAGGTGCGCCGTCTGTCAGATGGGACCGGACTCCCCTTCCTTGGCATCTTTCTCTAACAGTAAGAGCTATAGTATGCCGATATGTGACTAGTTTTGTGGTAGGAGACAATATTAGCAATCTAATAACAAAGTTGGACTCAAAAATTTATGAACTGGGGTTAAATATAAAAAACACAGTACTGTGGACAAGTTTTTTAAGTAAATGTAAAACATTTTCGTGCAAGTTCAACCATGGACGGTTCACCATTTAACTAGCCTTTGATTCAATGTCATCATCATAGGTAGTCTGTCCGTAGACAACTCCGTGATTATTCATGATTAATCCTGGTTCTTCATATACTCTTCTATTTTCCGCTGTCCTCTTCATATCTTGATAACTCTCTTTCCCTTTCAAATCATCTATCAGCTGAAACCTTTTCATACCTCTTTCCCTTTTTCCATCGAGTTTTCCTTCTAATTTATCCTTAATCATACTCTCTCTCCTCAGGTAATGTCCAACCCAGTTTGCCTTCCTCTTTCTAATAGTCTGTATAATCATTCACTTCTCACCTACTCTTCGTAGCACTTCATTGTTTTTCATCCTATCTGTCCATTTTATCTTCATCATTCTCCTCCAAGTCCGCATTTCAATGCTTTCCAAGTATTTGATGTCATTTTTCCTTAGCGTCCATGTTTCTGCCCCATACAATGCTATACTCCATACTACATTTTATCAACTTCTTGTGGACATCTTCCCTTATATTCTCTGTAAGTAGTTGTTTCTTTCTCCAGAAAGCCGCTTTTGCTTTTCCTATTCTAGTTCTGATCTCATCCGTACATTTTGCTTCTCGTGTTATGATGCTTCCAAGGTATTTATATTCTGAAACTTGTTCTAAAGGCTTTCCCCAATACTTATGTTCAGATTCTCTTCTTTACCCGATATTCGAATGACCTTGGATTTTCTGTATTTATTTCCATACCGTATTTTCTTCCTGTTATCACTAGTCTATTTATCATTTTTTGTAGCTCCTCTTCCTTTCTTGCTAGAAGTACTTGATCATCCGCATATTTTACTGTTCTTATAATACTTCCTCTAATTTTGAAATCTTCTGTACCTTCTAATGCTTCTTGCGTTAGACTTTCTCCATATATATTGAATAAGGTTGGCGATAGGCAGCAGCCCCATCTTACTCCTCTACCGATATTTACTCCGCAGGTGTCCACATTCTCCAACCTGACCTTTACAACTTGATTCACATATAGATTCCTGATCAGTCTCCTGTCTCTCCAGTCTACACCTATATCCTTTAATATCTTCATCAACATTACCCAATTTACTCTATCAAAGGCCTTCTGCCACTCTACAAAATACGTCCAGATATCTTGACTGTACTCTATTGCCCTTTCTGATATTATTCTAACTACTCCTATCGCATCTCTAGTTCCTCGTCTTTTTCTGAAACCGAATTGATCTTCCCCTAGTATTTCTTCTGCCTTTTTCTCCAGCCTTTTATTAAGAATCCTCGTGATGATCTTCGATGTGTGTGACAGAAGGCTTATTGTTCTGTAGTCTTTGCATTGCATTGACTTTGACTTCATTAGAGGGATTCTTGTTACTTCTAGGAAATCCCAAGGCCACTCCCGTATCTTAAATCTTATTAATTTCGTTATCGCTTTTAGTCCTGATCCCATGACTTTAAGTACCTCATCTGGTATTCCATCTCTGCCTGTGGCTTTCTCTTTCTTTAGTTCCACTATCACCTTTTCTACTTCGCTCTCCATAATACTTGATCCTAAGTTATCTTCGTAAATGTTTTCCTCATCTTCCACTTCTATTTTTGCCGATCTTGCCTGCTTGCTGTATAGTTCCTTAACCTCTCAAGCGAGACTTTAATCTACGGCATTGAAATCGCTCAGCGTGACTTTTTTTCGCAAGCGCAAAATTCTTTATGCATGCATTCACTTTAATGTTTTTTGTACTTTAGTTATCATTTCAAAAATTTCCAAAAAATTATGTCGTATTTAAAATTGTTCATTTTATATGATAAAAAATAAATACATTTATTTCAATCCAATTTCTACTATGTGCAGCTCCTCCGACGTTTAGTAGTTCAACTGTGTGTGGTACACTTACTTCTTTACCCGGTATATAAATTTTCTGGAATTTATTTTTCAAATCATCACTGATAGGTAGAATTTTATACAATTTAGGATCTCTATTTACAATGTCTTTATCGGTATTATCTACAAAATGCAAAAATTTGCACAACAAGGAAAATCTTTCTTCACTCATTACATTTGGAATAAATGGCATTTCTAATATATGTTTTCTACTAAAATACATTCTGAGAGTTGGTTTTTGAATGATTCCCATCAACATTAGCCAAGCAAACCACTTTTGATAGCGCGATTTTTTTAAAGACGTGATCTTATTTTTCTCACATGCAAGGAATTGTTCCACGTAATGATTAGTTTCAACCACTATGAGGGCAATTAGATCCTCATCAAAAATAACCTCAAAATATCCTAAGGGATCATCTGTTGATAAAACCGGCACTATTTGTTTTCCAACTAAATCACACGCAAAAGGCCGAGGAGTGTTAGCACTGTCGACATCTCCCCAAATATTCTCTTGAATATTCACAGTGGAGTGAGTTATTTCTTCCAATTCCTCTTTGGAACTCGAATTAATAGAGTATCCGTTTGAATCTTCAGAATATATATCTACACTACTTTCACTCTTTTCTTCCAAAATATCAAGCACTTCCCAATCCGCCAACTCACGAGAGCTGCAAGCCATGGTGAATTAAATAGGGGTTCGGCTAAAGGACAGACCCAAGATGAAAAAAAATTAAAAAAGCCTGATGCAAACACAGGCACTAAGAAACCTCGACCATCAGCTCGAAGCATCGTAAATAAGAGCCAGGAAGATGAGAGCTATTATGAAAGTCTGAGACGCAACGCACGAAAGATATAGGCCTGAGGGGCCTGAGTAAGCACTGCTACGACCAGGTCCGAGATAGAAAAAAATTTTTTTAAAAATACTAACATGTAAACACAGACAACAAGGAACCAAAGAACTAAAGCAGACCGCATTGGCTTACAGTGTGGTTCACTGTTAACGTTTTTCCATTTTCGTCTCTCATCCATTTTCTCCAGCATTTACTTAGTGATCCATGGTTTTCCGATTTTCTTCTCTTGTTTTCCAATCTCTTTATCCAAGGTATCCTTGATACTGGTTTTAATTTCTTCCCATTCTATATCCACGGTCTTTGGTTTGTTTTCCAAATTTCTTAGCGATCTTCCAACATCCTGCCTTTCTTTCAGTTTTTCTAGGTCCCAAGTCTGTTTTTCTCTTCTCGTTTTTCTTATTTGTTTGAGCTTTATACTTACGTCAACTATTAGAAGGCTGTGATTTGAATCAATGTCTGCTCCTTGGAATGCCTTGGTGGTCTTTTTGCTCTTCCTGAATCTTTGTTTTACAAAGATGTAATCTATTTGGCATCTCATTCTATCTCCTGGACTTTTCCATGTGTATAACCTTTGTTTATGGTTCACTACAAGGTCATTATTGATGCAGAATTCTACCAGTTTTTCTCTCCTTGGTTTCTCTTCCCAAGTCCATATTGCCCGACAAAATTTTCTTCCTCTTACAATATCCCATTATTATGCAGTTAACCTTTCCTCTTCCGTCTTCTTCGTAAATGTCATTAATTTGCTTATAAATCTCCTCAATTTCTTCATCTTCATGAGCTGAAGTTGGCATATATACCTTGATTATCAGCATGTCCACTGGGACTGCTTTTAGCTTTATTGCCATCAGTCTATCATTCGTTGCTTTTATCTTTGTCACGCTTTTCAACATATCTTTCCTCACCATTTCCTCCAGAGTAAACTACCATGAACTCTTCCGAGTCCAACTGGCCTTCTCCTTCTCATCTAGTTTCGCTCAGTCCTATGTCAACTCTATTTCTTATCATTTCTACTTTCAAGTTCTCTAGCTTTCCTGCCTTTCTCATAGTTCATACGTTCCAAGTGCCTATTTGTAAATTACTTTCAACAAATATTTTCCTCAGGGCAGTCCCTGCCCGGAGATCCGATTGGGAGACTATTTTACCTCTGGATTGTTTTATGTTGAGAGAACTCATATTGTCCAACCATATAATCATTACTAGGGATTGTAATGTGGTAGTTTCCATCTTGCTTTCCACATCGCAGTACTGTAGTTGTTCAAATCGTCCTGATCATGCCTACAGCTGTATTGGATATAGACCCAGCCAACATCATTTGTTTTCGGCTCTATACCATACTGACAGTACTGCTGCCTACTTCCAGGCAACGATGAGTTTTTTTTTATAAAACCTCCATTCGTGGGGTTTCAACCCTGGAACTTTGTAATGGGAAGCTAATGACAACACCACCAGTGTATAGATTCGATATATGGATCGATGATTCGATCGATATATCATTTGGTAGTCTATAGCACAGCATAGGTGCCTACAGAATTCTTTCTATGGACAATCATTGGTTAAAGAACATCACCTTTTTGAACTTCGCGAATATTTGGTTCCAGAAAACTGACATGAAATGCAAGTTTGTCAAGTGCAAGTCCTATTTTCACATAATACGCAATATAATTATGGAGGTACGGTTCCAGTCAACCTAAAAGAAGTCTCTTTTTTATCATAAATAATGCAATTTAATCGGCACGAAACAGGCAATGGTCATAAAAAGTTTTGTTGTGAAGTGCAAATTCGCGAAGTTCAAAAAGGTGGTGTAGTCTATGTGAATGTTTATAACTTGCTTAGTACGTTTTCCTTGCTAATACATTCATTTGTCCTGTCCCCTGCAAAAACATACTAACCAGGTTTTACTGTATTAAGAAAACACGTAGTGATCATTGGCCTGAGTTTGAAGTGATGCAATAAATTTAGGATAGTAGTTTATTTAAATGTTATATTAAAGAAAGTTTATATTTAGATTGCCGTATGACATTTTTAATTAGTAACAAATTTTTTCAATCGCTACTTTCCCTTGTTACAAAACCCTTCAAATTCAACATGGTAAGAAATCACGTAGTGATCATTGACCTGAGTTTGAAGTGATGCAATAAATTTAGGATAGTTATTTATTTAGATGTTATATTACAGAAAGTTGATATTTAGATTGCTATATGACCTAACTGGGTTGGACATTACCTGAGGAGAGAGAGTATGATTAAAGACGTGTTAGAAGGAAAACTAGATGGGAAAAGGGAAAGAGGTAGGAAAAGGTTTCAGCTGATAGACGATTTGAAAGGGAAAGAGAGTTATCAAGAAATAAAGAGGACAGCGGAAAATAGGAATATATGGAGAACCAGGTTTAACCAAGAATAATCACGGACCTGTCTACGGACAGACTACCTATGATGATGATGATGACCTTTTTAATTAGTATTTTAATCAGATAATTGCTTGTGGATTTTGGCAACGAAGATTTTAAAAAAACTTAGACCCCTGACGATGTAAATCAATACACAGTTATTAATTGATTGCTGATGTTACTTCAAATCAACATAAATCAGGATATGCCTGTATTTACATAAATTTTCCCATGCGTTTATTTCTGTTTATTAATTCTTTGCATGAAAAATATACAGTCATCTATATAATACAATAATAGATATAATTTGGTAGGTAAATGAAAAAGTTTTGAATACCATGAAACACTGGCAGTGGGCTGCATACTGCCTGCAGGCCACAGGTTCTTCACCCCTGAATTACTGCATTAGTTTTATAAAAGGACATTTGAAAGTTTGAAGCACAATAAAGAGCCATGGAGTTATTCTAATGCAATAATGGTTTGTGTATGCTTATTAGGAGAAATTTGCTGTTTATATATTTATGCCAGGTATAATGTGGTTTGTTATTTTGGTGGGTCAAACTCAAACTAATTTTATGGTTTTGTTGCCATTCATGCTAGTGTTTGATGTATCAAGCATTTTCTACTGGGTAGGATTTCATATTTTATTTTATCTGTCATAATTTTGTATCTTTTCAAGATTTTTCTGTATTTTACCAGGTAATTGTTTTATATTTCTACATAGCCTTTTTCTTAAATATATTCTCACCTGTTGTTTTTCCTTGTAGAGTGTAACAAATGAAGAGGATGTAAAGCTTCTTAAAATGTGGAGAGCAGAATTTTCTGAAGAATGTAATGGAATGATTTTGAAGGGAGATCTTATAAAGTAAGAAAAATTATCAGTCCATATGTACAACATACAATATAAGTTCAAATAAATACATGCTTGCTTGTTAACTGGTGTGTTCCTGTTTCAGATAAGTTTGCTAAGGTTGCATCTTCCACCTCTTAATAAAATACAGTACATAGCTACAATCTGTAATTAGAAAATTATTTTATTAATTTTTGTCGGAAAGAATTGATGAACATAAAATCTGCTGTGATGTTATGTTCTACTGAAAAAAATCCATAAATCTTTAAAATATATAAGTTTAAAGAAAGATTTGAGGCTTTCCCGGCGAATACACATGGTGAAATTTTCTAGGGCTTCCAGCCAGATCATTATGGAGGTCTTGTCTGATGTTTTGGCGATTAACTCGGCTGTCATCATCAGGGATACTGATTATGGCAGCAGAGTTAGTCACCGAAACGTCGGACAAGATCTCCATAAAGACCCGGCTGGAAACCTGAGAAAATTTCACCATACTGTATATGACTAAATACAAGCCGAAGTTTTTTGTCAAAATCTATAGTGAAAAAAATCACCCCTCGGCTTAAATAAGAGTCCAAGAAAAAAATTGGAGGTTATGCTTAACTCTCGTAGTCACCTGTAGATGGCAGCACATCTCTCATTGTTATCATGTTCAAGTGAGAGTACTAAATTTTTTGAAAAGTAAATATTTGACCTTTGGTGAATATTAATGAATAAATAATAGAGCTAGAATATTGAATTTAGCACTGCCTGTGTTTTGTAAGTTATTCTTTTGTTTCTAAATGCTATTGGATATTTTCTTTTGTTTCTCAGGGCTATGCGTATGTATGATTAAGAAAAGGTTGCAATTTGTATTATTTTTCATTAGCCAATAAAAGAAATTCCTATTAGTTTTACTTGGCTATTTTAGTTATTGCTATATCCATTGTAATGTTTGCATGCATGTTAAAACCCCATTCATAGAATCTATTGAAATTGCATATGTTGACTATGCAGACGATTATGCAAAATGTGATGACAGCTTTGGATGCTCGACTGTTTGATTTTTGGTAAATAAAGAGATCTGCACCGAAGGTATGAGCAATGGTGTTAACTGCAAAACTCAGCTGATAATGAACAGTAAAACTTTACATATAACGTGTATAATTATAAAGATGCAATTTCAAATGCTAATTTCATTGGAAATAGACTTGGATAAAAAATTATCTTGGCGAGGTCGCTATTGCTTTATTTGATCTTTTGTGGAAATTAGGGATGGGACGGTTATATTAATCTGATCCCGGCTTCGGTTCTGGGTTTTGGGTCTATTAGGTTAGAAATGCTATTTGATACACCATGGGAAATTCTAGCTTTACAATAGTTGCATATAGCGTATTTGTCGTTTGTACTCTCAATTCTGAAGTTGTTCCAAATGTCCAACATGGCTTTATTGTTAGGATTCACAATAAATTGGTTAAATTTAAAAATTATCTGCGGGGTATCTATTCAAAATTACTACACAACAAAATAAAACTTATTTCTGTTAATAAGTTATAGTAACACTTCAAACTCATGGATTTGACTCAAGATATTGCTTGAATTTTTACATTATAAAATCATGCAGCCGCGAACCAAATATTGAATACCGGAAGTTCAAAACCCATCATTCATTTTTTTGATAGATATTTTTGCGGAACAATTGTTCCTTGAACTGGTTCGTCGTCCTGATTTTTGTACGCGCTACAAAGCTCTTTTCCCTCATGAAATAAAGGAAATTCAGACTTGCTCATCCCGTTTGAAACTGATAACACATCCAGCATAAAAATTTATTTTACATCGCAGTTAACGAACAACTTACATCATTGATATATGTATCGAAATCGAATGCCGTCGCGGAAAAATATGGCAGAGTGAAGCGGTCGCTTTTCAGTTAGCGTCTGCTTCTGAGATGCAATCATTTTAGTAGTTCTTTACAATAAATAAAAAAGAATGCCTTATGTTCAGGTCATCTCCGTCCGTCTGTCCGCATGTTTCATCTCAGAAACCACTGGGTGAATGTTGATGAAATTTGGTATTTAGGACATAGGGGCAAATAAACTAAGAAAATTATATAAATAGTTTATGTGACCTAATCGGGAGTGTCACTTTACAGGTGACAAAAAATGATCTTTTTTTATATCTCATACAATATAACTTATAACGAAAAAGTCTTTAAAGAACTTTGTAGAACTAATCAAATAACATAGGTTTTGTTCACTGCATTTTTATCTAAGGAGTAGCCGATTTCAAGAAAATCAAACGAAAAAATTGTAATTCACTTAGGACCGGTGTTTTATTTGTTGTCAATGAAAACAATCTTCATGATGACTGATGTACACAATAACTGCTGTAAATACCTAATTAATTTAATTTTCTTTCGTGCTCACGGAACATTAGGAAAATGGCTAATTTATGACGAAAAAATGAACGTAAATACGTCTGTTTTTTACGTTTAGACAGCGTTTGCAAGTGAAAAGAAATTGGTAATTTGCGATGAAGGAATGAACGTGAACATAAAGATTACATTACTACGATTTCAGTGAGGTAATTTTTAAATAATGGTCGATTGTTTTATTAATTACAATTGATTAGGATATAAGTCTGTTAAACAAAAATTGGACATTTTCTTGGCATCACTACTGGCATTTCAATTTGTAGACATTGTACTAAGCCATTAATATTTATTTTTTGTGACATGATTGTATAAATTGAAAAGAACACCTCTGCCTCACGTGTATACATGCCTGCTGTGTGCATCTTTCCATGCTTTTTATTGAAATAAGGATAAGAACCAGATTATAAACAGTCGGTTCTGGTTATTTCGGTTCTTGAGAGAACCGAAGAACTGATGGCCCCATCCCTAGTGAAAATGAAGATGAATGGAATTATCATCACTGAATGTGGAACATTATTCAACAAATTATTAATTGGAGTAATATTTCAAAATGTTGACAACTAAACCATTTCCCAATCTTCAATCTTGAATACAGCAGACCCCCGACTTACGACCCCCCCACCCATACGTCCTCTCTTAAAGTAAATAAGATCCACACATGTCCAAACTCGTATATACGACTGCCTAAAGGCCAACTCACACCGAAGGCTTAAGCCACGCGAGCAAGCTTTCTACATGATGTGTATTTGAATCGCCACAATAGATTTCCTGATCTAGCCTCACTCCGAACGCGAGCCATATAGCATGTATCATACGTGGCGGGCGCTATATCGCCAACGATCCCGCGGTAGGCGATTTCTCTTCGCATAGTTGCGCTGCGCAGTTTGGATGGCTGTTCCATCATTGCCTTACCCTCTCCACCAAAGGAACAAGTGAGTGTCTCACAACGTCACGTGGTCTCATAGTGGCACATGGTCTCATAGCGTCATAGCACAGCCGATATAGCAAACGTGCGGTCTGAGCTGACTCATTCTTGAGACCGTGCAAATTCAGCTGTTCCGTCCTTCGGAAGGGACGTTAAGCCGTTGGCCCCCTTGGCGTTTTTCTTTAAGAGTAGGCTAATGTCGGCACCAGGTTTTTCTTCTGCCTTGTTATCCAGCTATTCATTGCACTACCTCTTAGATACTCATTGCGCGTAGGCAAGAGGTGAATCAGCTGGGAACATACATTAGTTACATTTTTTGTCAGTTTTCTTCAAATTTAGTGGTAAATTTTGGTATTTTGTGATGTGAAATTGGATTCCAGGTACGAAACCCCAATTTATAACATTGTGCCTATGGGAAATAAGGGTTCGACTTACGACCATTGTACAGGAACCAATTAGGTCGTAAATTGGGGGTCTGCTGTAATGTATTCTAGGCTGTGCATGGATGCCTGGCACACTTCAGCATAAATATGTACAAAATTTACTTTTTGCCAAAAAAGGGTGGAAATGTTTGGGGGGTCGGCTTAAATCTGGGGTCAGATTCTATTCAGGCAGTTATGGTGCATCAGTTTATTGGTTTTGTTTTGGGTGACAATGACATGAAGTATTATCTATTATTTTTTGTAAACATTGAGTTAATTTATTATTGTTGTTTATTTTCATAGCAAAAATGCAGACATTCTGGACAAAAACTACACCACAAATCCTGTTTGTCGCAGATTACATTCCGAGCTAGTTGAAACAGAAGATGGACAGTATTATCGACTTGTAGGGCCTTCCAGTTCGGTTTTCTCAGGTAAGAAAACTGCTTACATTTTATATCTTTTCAATGAATGCAAAAGTTTAGTATCACTTTAATAAAATCCATCTAGAGCTAAGTGAAATAAATTTTTGTTGTTATTTTATTTTCATTACCATAAAACAATGGAGGCCAATGCTAAACCTCAAAATTTATGTGACAAAAATTTGAAAATGAAAGGGCTAATATAAATTTGCTTTCTTTTATGGGCACATTTAATACATGCTCATTTTTCATTACAGTAGACCAGAATTTCATAAACTAAATTGACCACAGAACCCTTTAGGGCTCCAAAAGTATTGACAGTACACTTAAAAACAGTCTTATAGTGTTGAAAGGTCTGTTTTTGGACTATTGGTATTTACACAAATAAAGTTAAGGAAATAAGGTTTTATTTCTTATAAGGTTGTTTTGAGTAGGGATGGGACATTCGATTCCTCGAATCCTGCGAATCTTGAAAAAGATTCGAAAACTCGAATCTTCACCCTTTTTTCATCATTCAAATCCTTACCTAAAAACCTTAAACATTTTAACTCAAAACTTTGGAAAGATTAGTTTTATTGACGTCCAATTGAAGCGTTCATTAAAAAAGAATGCGATTGTTGCAATTTCGGTGGTACCCGGATCACCAATATCCCCTCGTGGCGACCCAGAGCGAGTTCGAATGCTAGTTTTCTTAAATAAAAATCTCCATTGAAGATTTCTGCTCTTTCAGATTGTCCTAAAAGTGTTCAGTACTTTTATGAACTCTTAAAATAAACAAGTTTTTGATTTTTCTTAATTTTCTGGAGAGAATTTAGTGTTCCATGTTTAGTGTTTATCTATGTTAACTCTTGAAATAATCCTCCCCCCTCGACACTTGCTTTGATTTAAAAAGGTTTTGGAAAAATGTAAAAAATTTGAACTGACACTCAAATATTTTTGTCAAATTATGTTGAGAAAATGAACCTCAAGATTCAAGAGTTTTAATTATGTACTTCATTAACAAAATTTCATTTGTATCTTCTTAATAAATATAGGTGTATGTTTAAAAACTGTATTCTTAATTTTATTTTTCATTAAACAGATTTCAAATTTTGCTTTAATTAAAAACTGTTAATTTTAAGTAAAAGTTTTTTCTTTTTTCTTCTTATTATTATTCTTATATGAAGGATTTGAGATTCGAGAACCTTTTAGGATTCGGGTTCGGATTCGAGAAAATTTTGGATTTGTCCTACCTCTAGTTTTAAGACTAGAAAACAAGTGTGGGAAAACTTGAAGAGCAAATTACATGAGGTGCCTTTTTTCACTGACTGCTAGCTTTCCATCGGAGTCAAGAATAGCAGATGTTGGTTGCCTACATTGACAGCAGCCTGTACTTTTTAGCGAAATTTTCCGTTTACTCACCAGCAGCTGGTTCTAGATCAACGAACTTTATGCTATGTGCAACTCTAATGTAGGACTTTTATCTTGGAATTTTTTTGTTAGTAACTTTCACATAAGGCGACATGTAGTCATGCCTGGAAAACTTGGAACTAAGTGTTCACATTGGCTCTCAGTATTGTGTTGTCACCATGGGATGTTGCTCATCCCCTTCCCCTCCCGTTTTACTAAGATAATCGTAACAAATACTATAAATTGGATGGATAGAAGAATTGGACTTATATGAAAGAATGCTGAATTGCATTTAAGAAATCAAATTTATTGGCATATATCACACATTGCGGGGATACAAAGTCATTATCAAACTACAGATCAGTAAGGTATTTGTACATAAATACAATACATATAAAGATAAATAATTGCAACCAACTTTTATAACATTAATACCTTTAATGCATGGAGACACACCTAAGGGAAATTCACACGAATGCTGGGAAACGTCAAACATTCATGTTAAGAACGAATTTGTGGATCAACCAAAAACCTATGGTGAAGTGATTTTCATTTTTTTCGGCATTCTTTGGCGAAAATCCTGTGTTTGTACAGGAATCCTTTGTTCCACCTGTAAGAAGAATGAAAATGAATGTCTAAAAATGTCAATCTTTAAGTATAACAATTATCTACATGCTAAACCTGAAGAAGTTGATACAGGAAGCAATGGGCATGCTTCAATTGTTGCCCCAAATCTAACTTAAGGTCACTTGTGGTTTATAAACAAGTTTTCTTTAAGGATCACATATATTGCACAACAAAATGTCTACTTTGTTTATTTATAATCTATTATAAGCACAGTTGTATTTGCTGACGATCAGGTGTTCTTAGCAGTAAGAGTAAGACCATTTAAGATCCATATGTATTAAACAAATAACAAGGAAAACTTTTGATATGGAAATTTCAATTTCTAGATCTAAAAACAAATACTTCGAAATACGTTTTGAAACAAAGAAAGCAGAATTATCTTAACGTCAAGGAATACATGCAAACACATAATGAGAAACAAGAAATAAACTAGTGCACAATTTTTGTAAATACCGTATTAATCCGAATATAGTTATAATATGTATAGTTATAATATAAAAGTTTGAACCCCATTACAGACCTCACTTTTTAGCCTACTTTCCATAATGGAAATAGGCTTATAGTTTTGTTGTTGTTGCTGTCTGTCCCTTCTATTAACTTTTGAACCAATAGACCGATTTTCATGAAACTTCGTGGAAATCTCTTGCTACATGGGCCGACCTCCTGAGGGTAGTTTTTGTTGTGAAGATTGAAGTCCCGGGTTTGATTCCAGGAATCATCCTTCCCATTTGATTTACATGGGAAATCTGAAATCCATCGTGCAGGGTAATTTTCTCTTGCAGATTAAAATATCTTAGAATTGTAATATCGGAGCGAGTTTTATACTATTCTCTGAGGAAAAGAATGAAGATTCTAATTTTTATTGTAGAATTTTGTTTATCGATTGTATTTCTTAGAATTTTGCATAAATACTGGCGATTTTGCAGTTTTTATCACTCATGAGAGTGTTGCCATAGCAACAACTATTGTTGGACTCAGATTCAGTATATTCTAATAAGTACAAGTGTTATTTTTGTTGCACAAATACGCGTGATCAATTTAATATTCCATTCAAATGCATTTGTAGAATTTTATAACGCAAAATTATGAAATTTGGGAACACAAAGAGCTATATATCTGTGATGACTTTAAAGCTATTAAAGCCAATAAAAGTATTAAATAAATGATTAAATGGAAAGTAGGTATCATAAGTTGTTTGGATCATTTTGTAATATTCTAAAGAACGAGTTTTAATATGTACGAGCAAGTTAGTTACAGCTATCAATTTACAATGAAACGGTGACATCACGTTTTGCGTGTTATAGTAGCAGGCATAATATAAATATGTGTCAAGTGTTACTGGACTAAAACCGAAAACTTTGCATTTATGAATGCTATTTAAATTCCATTCGTATCTTTCAAATGCCATTGACAATGGCTACTTGAACCGTGCCTGTATTAAAAACTAATTATCACCAGATTTCCAGTTAACATATTCTTTTCATAATTTATTTTATGCATATTTTTGTTACTTCCGATATTTACATCTTGGAATATCACATCAAAGAATACATTCTGTAGATAGTTGAAACACCTTCAACACCTCGGTTTGATTTGCTTAAGTACCATATTTATCCGAAAGGAAGACGACCTTGAATTTAAGACGACCCCTAAAAAATTAGGTTCGCTTACAAAAAAAACTTTTACATATATGTATAACAATCTAACATTAAGAGGATGAATAAAAAAAAGTAAATTTACTGCTTACATCTCCCTCTCCTCTGTTCCCTTCCCTCATTCTTGCTGTCCTGTTCATTCATCACAACTTATACAAATTCGAACTAGTCATCTTCCATACCGTCCATGGAATTTGATATGCAGCATTTCTTGAACCCTCTTGAGATACTATTGGGATTTATTATTTTCCATGCTGCAATGATCCAATTACAGAGAAGTGGTATACTGGGCTTCTTAATTTTTCCTGTAAGAGTTAATGCATGGTCCCCTGCCAAAAGCCATTCTGAATAAAATGACTTTATGTAATCCTTAAAGGGCTTCATCACTACAACATATAGCACTTGAATTTGTGATGTCATACCCCCTGACAGAGGTCCGTGCTTTCCAACCATACCACATTTAATGAGATTTTTCTTCCGTATTCACGAAACTATGTGCACTTGAAAATATTACTCTTCCTTAGTTACTGCTAACTGTTAGCAGTGACTAATAATTAGAACCACTCAAACAAGGAATGGCAAACATATCTCTCTGGAGGTCCTAGGGGTCCCGCTGCCATTTCACGCTAGGCAAGCCCTGTACCCTCTTCACGCTGGGCCCTAGGCTATGGTCTACTTGGCCTATTCTTTAATCCGGCCCTGTCCAAAGATAGCCTTCTTAGCTAAATTTGAATCAGAAAATAATACTGTTTAATTTGTTGCCACAGTCAATACTATTATTGGAATGATGATGTTGAATATCATAGTAAATTTGAGCTACTTCAATTGCTGCGACTTTTAAATCTTATTGGTAATTGACTTAGGTAGAAGAAGCTAGCTCATAATTTGATTTTGCGATACCAAATTAACATTTCCAAGACGTGTTTTACTAGCTGTATGTTTTCTAATTGCCCTCTCTCCAACGTGACGCATAGTAAATGTTATTCTACACTTACTGCACCAAGAAGTATAATAATCTTTCTTCTTCAACCAGTTTTTATAACTACTTTCCAGCAACCAATTATCATCAAAGTTAGTATTATATCTTTTAAATTCTTCTACATCTTCACTATCATTACTTGACGTTTTTTTACATTTCCTCTTGTCTGACTCCATTTTAATAGTTTAGGCAAAAGGGTTCATAAAAATTTGGCACAAGTGAAAATTTTAGCATTTTGATGTCCAAGTAAATTCCACCTGAAAAAATAATTTTCTAAATATACGATATATGAAAGCAAACAGATAATATAATAAAATATTGGAATACTAGCTTTATCCGGGCAGAGTATTTGTGCGCTAGTATCATAAATTTCTTTATACACACAATTTTTGTTCTCTTGATTTGCTGATACAATAGTTAAGAGACTCAAATTATCTCGCCATCCCTCTCCCCCTCCCTTCCTCTCTCCCTCCCTATCTCCCTTCCTCTCTCCCTTCCTATCTCCCTTCCTATTTCCCTTCCTATTTCCCTTCCTCTCTCCCTTCCTCTCTCTCTTCCTATCTCCCTTCCTCTCTCCCTTCCTCTCTCCCTTCCTCTCTCCCTCCCTCTCTCCCTCCCTCTCTTCCTTCCTTCTTCTCTCTCTCCCTCCCTCTCTTCCTTCCTTCTTCTCTCTCTCCCTTCCTTCCTCTCTCCTTCCTTCCTCTCCCCCTCCCTTCCTTCCTCTCCCCCTCCCTTCCTTCCTCTCTCCCTCCCTTCCTTCCTCTCTCCCTCCCTTCCTCTCTCCCTTCCTTTCTTCCTCTCTCCCTCCCTTCCTTCCTCTCTGCATCCCTTCCTCTCTCCCTCCCTTCCTTCCTCTCTCCTACCAAATTAAAAGTAAGTGTCAGTCCGTTCATGATGTCCCGTGCCCACCGTATCGGGAAGAAGAACTACTCCAGGCCTCGACCCATGATTGTGAGGTTCCTCAGCTACCAGGATAGGGATAATGTTTGGCGAAACAAAAAATCCCTAAAAAGCTCTGGTTTCACGATCACCGAGTCTCTCACCACCACCAGACTCAAGCTCCTCATCAAAGCAAAAAAATCAGCTGGCTTCGGTAATGTGTGGACGCACGATGGCAAAGTTGTCATACTGTGGCAAAATGGCATCCGCACATTCATCTCCAACCTGAGAGAGCTGCATGCACTCCAACTTCCTTCAACCGCACTAGGGAAATCCACAACTATGTAGGAGGATGGCTTTCATTGATTAACGTGCGTTTGAGCGTTCTCGCTACATTTGTCCGTTGTCGAATAATTCTCCTGTCAGTGCCTACTCTTCAAATCGACCTCTGCCTGCCATCCCCGTTCCCGTGACGCCTGCCATACCCGTTCCCGTGATGCCTGCCACCCCTGTTCCCGTGATGCCTGCCACCCCCGTTCCGGTGACGCCTGCCATCCCCTCCCCATTGTGTCCTCGTCACATATTTTAGGTGTAATTCCCTCTCCCTAGTGCTCATTCCCAAGTGGTTCCGGTGCATCAAATTTCCCTTATTCGGTTTCTCTCTTAGTTTTCTGTGCTGTGTTTATTTTAGTGTTTTCCACTGTTTTAGTGCTCCTTTTCCCGTGCCGAAGTGCCCTTTGTGTTGGCGTAAATCCTATTTAGTGGTTTTCATTGTTTCTCGGTGTGCTTCTCATTTCCTCCAACCAGTGTCAAGTGCAATCCCCTCGCATCCCCCTTAATCAACCGTAGCATCCACTTCCATTTCAGTGCTCTTTATCCGATTAAGTTTAGTCGTGTTTAATTCCTACCAAGTGTTCTCCTCTAATGCTTTATTTCATCTCTGCCTCTATTTTTTTCTACCAGTGCTACTTTAGTGTTGTGTCTCATTCATTATTTCTTAATAATTAATTTGTATTCTTATTATTGTTACTTAGTCATTGGCATATACTGTAGCATTACTTCTCCGCTATGTGTGCTCCTTCCCGTGTGCATTAATCAATTTATTGTTGCCCTTCTCAACCACTTCTTTACCTGAATCATCCTCTACATATATATATATTTTTTTTTTGCCGCTTACTCAACTACCCGCAAAATGTCTGTCATTGAGCCTTCCACCAAAGCTTCTCTTCAGCCTAATTCTACTCTTAACCCAAATGTACCTGCTTTCGTCCCGTCACACTGCAGGGTGCCATACCTAAACCCTAACGCCCCTGAATTTTTCCCACGGGTCAGACCAAGCATCCACAGACGAACTCATTATCACACTCCTCATCTTACCACCAACCGTCCGCCTCCTTCCCATAATGGCTTTCCCCGACCCATCCCAGTTCCAACACATTGTCTTCTTACAGAAGAACTTAAACCTTTTCCCCGATCCTTCCAACTTATCTATCTTAACGCCCAAAGCCTTGTCCCTCACTTCGACGAACTGCGCTCATTACTCCCACCCAACGATCTACATGCTATTACCATGTCCGAAACGTGGCTGAAACCCGCTATCTTGAGCTCTTCTGTTGAAATACCCGGGTATAACTTGTTTCGCAATGATAGGATAGGGAAAGGAGGAGGGGGAGTAGGAATCGACGTCCGTAAAGACCTTGCTTGTAAAGTAATTGCCACCAGCAACGCACAATACTCCCGCAGACCTGAATATCTCTTCCTTGAAGTAGTTGTCAATTAAAAAAAAAATATTGTTAGGAATCGTTTATCGTCCTCCAAAAATTGGTTATCTATCTTACATTGACGAGATCATTGCCAACTTAAGACACGATTATGAGCACTTAATCATATCTGGTGACTTTAATGCAAATTTTGCCTCAAGCTCCTCCGATGCCGTCTTTTTTAAAAACTCTTTTACATCGCACAACCTCAGCATACTACCTTTAAAACCCACAAATAACACTAAAAATTCTTCCACTTGGATTGACATATTAGTTACTGCTAACCCAGATAAAGTTTGCACACATGGTCAATTACCTGTCCCGGGCATTTCCTCCCATGACTTAATTTTTCTAGCCTACTCACTAAACTCTCCAAAATTTAAGCAGAAATTTATCTCCCAACGAAATTTTAAAAACCTTGACTATGATAGTTTAATTGCCGAAGCTGCGTGTCTTCCGTGGCACACTATTGAATATGCAGACGACATAGACGCAAAAATTGAAGCACTTAACACTTTTCTCTTACATCTACTCGATAAATACGCACCCATCAAAACCACACGCGTCTCTAAACCTCGCACCCCGTGGATAACGGCCAATTTAAAACTATTGATGGCTCGACGCGATTCAATTTTTCGTCTCTTCAAATCAAATAAATGCCCAAATACGTTCAATACCTACAAAAATATTAGAAACAAAACCAAGCAACAGATTAGAAATGCCAAAATAAAATTCGCTTATTCTATATCCGGCTCCAATATAACAACATCCGCCTTATGGAACATTCTGCGACACCTTGGAATCGGCAAGTCCAAGGATTCTTCCTTACCTCCAAACATATCACTAGATTCTCTTAACGAGAGCTTCTCGACGAATCCAACAACAATCGACATAGAACGAAAACGCAAAGTAATTAGTAGTCTTACTGCAAAAGCGAACGAGTCATCTGGTTCTCCACAATTCCACTTTAAAGCTGTTTCGCAATTTAACGTACTTTCAGCAATACGCAGAATCAAAACTACAGCCCAGGGTGCTGATGGTATTCCTATAATTATCATAAACAAATTAATACATCTATTTCTCCCCATACTTACTAACATTTTCAACCACTCTTTATTACAGGGAAAATTCCCATCGCAATGGAAACACGCATTAGTCCGCCCAATCCCTAAGAAATCTCTCACCGCATACAATGACTATCGACCGATTAGCTTTCTTCCCACTTTATCAAAAGCCCTGGAGCGACTTGTGCACGAACAGGTAGCAGACTTTCTCAACATTAACCATCTACTTGACCGCCATCAATCTGGCTTTCGGAAGTCACATAGCACCACCACCGCGCTAATTAAAATCACTGATGATATATGCAGACACATGGATGACAGAAAACTCACGGTACTAATATTGCTTGATTTTAGTAAAGCGTTTGACTCAGTAGATAAAGACATACTCCTAGCAAAACTCCGCTGCATGAGATTCTCTTCACCTTCAATAGATTGGTTCTCTTCGTACCTTAGCAACCGTTCCCAGCAAGTCATCTACAACGATTCCTCGTCCTCTCGGCTTAATGTTAACCAAGGCGTTCCGCAGGGCTCAATTTTAGGTCCTCTATTGTTCTCTTTATTCATAAATGATTGTTCTCAATACTTAACTTACTCCAAGCATCATTTGTACGCCGATGATCTCCAAATCTACTTAGACACAAAACCCAATAACTTATCTCTTTCCATAGCTAACATAAATCATGACTTGGCCCAACTTCAAGAATGGAGCTACGATAATTTTCTCACCATAAACCCCTTGAAATCTCAAGCCATTTTAATCGGTTATCCGAAACTACTGGCATCTATAAACCTTGCAGAATCAGTTCCTCTGTCTTTGAACGGCTCAGTTATACCCTATTGCAAAATCGTAAAAAATCTCGGGATTCTAATTAATGAAACGTTCACCTGGAATAATCATATAATAAAAATCTGCAAGACGGTAAACTCCTCCTTACACACTCTAAGGCCTCTCGTTAACATTCTTCCCTCGTCACTAAAAATACAGCTAGTGACCTCCCTAATTTTTCCTCACTTCGATTATTGTGATGTTGTATACCAGGACTTATCAAAGGAACTCGCCATTAAGCTACAACGTTCTCATAATGCCTGCATCAGATTCATCTTTAATCTTAAAAAATCTGACCATGTCTCAGAATACTTCCGTCGACTCTCCTGGCTAAAACTTGATTCCCGAAGAAACCTTCACCTTCTCTCTCTATTGTATCAAATTCTAAATAACAACATCCCTTGTTATCTTTCATCTAATTTTGTCACCATTAATACAGTTCACCATTGCAATACCAGAGGATGTGATAAACTACCAACTCCACTTCATAGAACAGAAATTTACAACAAATCCTTTACTGTCACTGCTTGTAAACTCTGGAATGGCCTTCCAACGTTAATAAAAAAACTCTATCTCTAAGCACTTTTAAACGCTTGTATTACAAGCATCTACCCTCACTTCCCATGCATTGAACCACACTCTATCTTTTCTTTCAGGTTGTCACAAGAATGCGCTTATTAGGCATAAATTTATAATTTTATTTTATTTATTTTCCTGTATCATAATGACGATGTAATCTCCCAGGCATACCTTACCCTACAATTCCTGTTCCCCTCTCACCCCCCCTCCCTTATATGGATATAAATGTATGTACATATGTTTGTAATTTATGAATGTTTTTTTCCTCTGTTTCTCATATTATTGATTTTTTTCTTTTCTTTTCCTTCCCCTGAACTATTTTAGAAATTTTTGCGGTTTTTTACACCTCTCTTCTCTTCGTAGGTGTTTTCCGCAGTGGGAATTTTTCTGTGTTAAAACATAACTGATACACAGTTTTTTATGACCCACAAAACTAACATTCTTTGGTAATGCTCTGTTATCTACTAACAAATATATTAACTTGTAATTAATTTGTATTTTGTTAAAATCGGTATGTAATTAATTTCTCTTATTTTGTAAATATTGTAATTACTTATATGATGAAAGGGTTAAATGTAAGACGGGACTACATAGTCTCAATTTCGCCCTAATAAAGTCGTTTGTCTGTCTGTCTGTCCTTCCCTCCATTCCTCTCTCCCTCCCTCCTTTCCTCTCTCCCTCCCTCCTTTCCTCTCTCCCTCCCTCCTTTCCTCTCTCCCTCCCTCCTTCTCCCTCCCTCCTTCTCCCTCCCTCCTTCTCCCTCCCTCCTTCTCCCTCCCTCCTCCCTCCCTCCTTCTCCCTCCCTTTCTCCCTCCCTCTCTCTCCCTCCCTCTCTCTCCCTCTCCCTTCCACTCTCCCTCCCTCTCTCTCCCTCCCTCTCTCTCCCTCTCCCTTCCACTCTCCCTCCCTCTCTCTCCATCTCCCTTCCGCTCTCCCTCCCGCTCTCCCTCCCCCTCTCTCTCTCCTCTCTTTCTCCCTCTCTCTCTCCCGCTCTCCCTCCCCCTCTCTCTCTCCTCTCTTTCTCCCTCTCTCTCTCTCCTCTCTTTCTCCCTCTCTCTCTCTCCCCCCCTCTCTTTCCCTCCCTCTCTCTTTCCCTCCCTCTCTCTCTCTCCCCCTCTCTCTCTCTCCCCCTCTCCCTCTCTCTCCCCCTCCCTCTCTCTCCCCCTCCCTCTCTCTCCCCCTCCCTCTCTCTCCCCCTCCCTCTCTCTCCCCCTCCCTCCCCCTCTCTCTCTCCTCTCTTTCTCCCTCTCTCTCTCTCCTCTCTTTCTCCCTCTCTCTCCCCCCCTCTCTTTCCCTCCCTCTCTCTTTCCCTCCCTCTCTCTCTCTCCCCCTCTCTCTCTCCCCCTCTCCCTCTCTCTCCCCCTCCCTCTCTCTCCCCCTCCCTCTCTCTCCCCCTCCCTCTCTCTCCCCCTCCCTCTCTCTCCCCCTCCCTCTCTCCCTCTCTCTCTCCTCTCTTTCTCCCTCTCTCTCTCTCCCCCCTCTCTCTTTCCATCCCTCTCTCTTTCCCTCCCTCTCTCTTTCCCTCCCTCTCTCTCTCTCTCCCTCTCTCTCCCCCTCTCTCTCTCTCCCCCTCCCTCTCTCTCCCCCTCCCTCTCTCTCCCCCTCCCTCTCTCTCCCCCTCCCTCTCTCTCTCCCTCCCTCTCTCCATCTCCCTTCCACTCTCCCTCCCTCTCTCTCCATCTCCCTTCCGCTCTCCCTCCCCCTCTCTCTCTCCTCTCTTTCTCCCTCTCTCTCTCTCCTCTCTTTCTCCCTCCCTCTCTCTCCCCCTCCCTCTCTCTCCCCCTCCCTCTCTCTCCCCCTCCCTCTCTCTCCCCCTCCCTCTCTCTTCCCCTCCCTCTCTCTCCCTCCCTCTCTCCCATCCACTCTCTCCCTCCCTCTCTCCCATCCACTCTCTCCCTCCCTCTCTCAGCCTCTCTTTTCACCCACCTCTCTCATTCCCTCCTGTCACAATTCATAGCTCTCCCTCTTTTTCTCTGTCTTCTTCTTTATGTATTTCCTCCCGTCCTTTTCTGATTCTTTATCTCAGATTTTTCTTCAGACTTTACAATGCAATACTATCATTATGATACAAACATCTAATATATTTCAGTGCCAGCAATACAAAGTTCTTCTCATAGCTCAGCACCTCCAGTGTGCCACGCATTGCCATAGCATTTTATATATATAGATTATTTAATGTTCTAATACGATATATATGAGTGAATTAAGTTTACAATATCCAAATTATTCAGATTTGAAAACACTTGTAAAACCGAATAATAAAAAATAGCTGATTGTTAAAATTATGAAATTTTTAAAACTACAAAAAGCTTCTTCCTAACTAGTTTATTATTATTTGCTGAATTTCGTAAGACAATAATCTATACAGCTCGTTCATTGTAGTAAAAAGCTACATAATCCTTAATTCTATTTAAATCTCAGTCTAAAGCAGTCATCAAATATCCACATCCAAGATATAGTATAATTGACGAAAAGACTGTCAAAATTAAGTCCACTATTTATACTTCCTCTAGTGATTTTCACATATTTTGCAGTGCCTCACTTACAGTTGTAGTTGTGTTATGTTACCGATTTAGAAATAAAGCAGTTTGTAATATGGATGAGCTAGTAATACGCAAGAAGTTCAAGTTTTTTGTAGAAAGTAAATATAGATAAAAAGTTATGAAAATATCGGGAGAAGAGGAGAACTTGAAAACGAGTTGTGGGAAAACTTCTATAACAGGTTCAGCAATATAAATAGAACAAAATACAAACGAAATTAAAGGAAAAATATTTCAATTAAAATAATTTTTAAAATGCAGAAAAAAAAAAGTGTTTCCAACTGCAATCAAAAGTGAACCAGAGATTTGAGACACTCGACCGGGGACCAGAGATTATGGTGATGACCCAGAGGTCTCCAGCCCCAAAGCCGGAGGTTGGCAACCCTAGTTATATTATAAGTTTACGGTGTGAATATAGCCATATTGTAGGGCGAATGGGGAATGCAGATGAAACAGCTTTGTTTTTCTAAATGTCAACTAACACTACAGTTGATAACAAAGGGGCAAAGTCAGTGATAGTTAAAAGCACTGGAAATAAAAAACTAGGGTATCAGGCTTGACCTCCCTACAAGTGCTTGTGTGGTCATCAATAAGCCCTTTAAAAATCACCTGATGTGCCTTTATGGGGAATGGTTGCTGTCAGGGAATTGCCCTTTGATTCCAGCAGGTAAAATGAAAAAACCAACAGACTCTACTGGGAAAATGGATTAAGACTGCATGGGGCAGTATCTCACCAGCATCAATACCGTAAATACTCCCGTATAATGCACAATTTTATTTATTTTTTTTCCAAAATATTTGTGTTAAAAATTTGGATGCATGTTATACGAGGGTACATAATCTTCCTATTTTCATTTGACCCCATATTTCCACAATTTTGGCACATTAATTACTGCCCGGGTATCCTCATATTTTTATTGGTGATTTTTACGGAAAGTAAGATAGATAATAGTAAAAATCTATTAACTACTTCTATATACATACATTAATTAGATATGAAAAGAATGAATTCAGTATTTATTCATTTTAAAATCCAAGAAATTCTTCATCACTGGACCATTCTTCTTCGATGTTGTTATCGGAATCGTCATCTTTGGTATCTTTTATATACTCTGTTGCCGTGGCGCTGTCATCGTCGTCCTCCCACACCATATCATCTTTACTACCATCTAAACTAGTAAGGATGCAACATTTCTTAAAACCCTTTATAATAACATCCATGGACAATTCATTCCATGTTTCAACAATCCATTGGCAGATCATAGGGATATCAACTTTCATCATATTTCCACTTTTAGTAAACCTATGGTCACCATTGACCATCCAATCGGACCACTTTTGCCTCATAAGTGTTTTGAATGGTTTATCAATAACAATATTAACTAGATGTAGAAATGATGTCATTCCACCAGGAATTATTGCAAGATTCGTGTGTAATTCTTGTAGTTTCTGTTTTACTGCTGGTTTAGTGTGACAACTAAATGCATCTAAAATTAGTAGAGGTCTCTGATTCCATAAACCACCAGTTCTTTTTTTCCATACACTCTCTATCCAGTCATTCATTATCTTCTCATCAAACCAACCTTTTACTTGCGCTCTTATGATAATTGCCTTTAGGTAAAGTTTTTCGCTTAAAAACAACATATGGTGGCAGTTTTGTGTCATCAGCCATGCATGCGAGCATTACTGTGAATCGATATCTTTCGTTACCAGTGCCTCTAATTCTTATGGTTCTAGCACCTTTTCCACTGACCGTGGTTTGCGAGTTTTTCATTTTTGGTTACGTTTTCTTTTATTTTCTGTTAAACTGCATTATTTATGATAAAAGAGTGAATTTTTTATGTTGGCCAACAACTCACTATCTTATAATAACATGGCGTCTTATGGGAAAATAGGACTTGCACTTCTCGAATTTGCATTTCTCGTCAGTTTTTTTGAACCAATTATTCGTGAATTTTGAAAAGGTGGTTTACTTTTATTACGTGATTGCATTATATAAAATGAACAGCTGCGCAAGCTGGACAGTCGGACCAGCTGACAGAGTTGCCTACAGATTGGCAGGTAACGAAGATCAAGTGTTTACGAAAGGTGCCTCCAGGTGATGTATAAAAAATATAGTTTTAAAAATATCTCTTAAATTGGAAGAATCACTCATGAACGAACTACACACACGTGTGCTGATACCAATCTGTATTGTGTCAAAAGGTCTCTTTATAAATAAGATAATATAGTATTGATCCAAAGGATATGTAATCGTCTTCGGGATAGCATAAGTGCTGGATTATGAGGGAATGTTGTTAAATCCATGCCGAAGAGATTGGAACTAGTTATCCAGAACAGGAGGGTGGATTGATTATTAAATAAAGATATAATATTAGATAAATAAATAATTTTTGGCTGAAGGAGTTTTCCACCACAGATCAACTTGGAGCCAAAGTGTTTATGAGCTATCATCTACAGATAAATACCAGTTAGTTTTTATTTATCATTTTATTTGCATTTCATTTGCATTACAGGGGCAAAAGTTTCGGTGATGATTATAAATAGCATTTAGCGTTTTTTTCTCCCTCGACTTAATCTCTCTCCATGCTTTCTAAACTGTAAGATCGCTTCCTGAGTTCTGGCTGGAGGAAGCTCGGATGCAATGAGAAAACTTTACTACACAACCGAGAAGCCTTAAACCATACCCCGAATTTATCACATACACTGTTGGTGCTTCCTCACCCCCTCAGCACTCGGATCCTCCCCTACTCCTGCACCTGTTCAGGGTTGCCATTCCGTCGAAAGAGACTTCGCTCGTTTTAGTTTGTGCGGATGCCGCCATAGAACGCCACGAGGTGTTGCGTTAATTTTTGCCAGAACTGTAAATTTTATTTAAAATAAAACATACAAAGTTAGGATTCTTTAAAATTTAAAATAATAAATCTTTCTTCTTTTTTGCATTTATCAAAGTCTCGGCATTATGTTTAGACAGAGAATATCGCAAGTTGAATAATATTATGCCACCCACCGAATTTACCCGTTCTGATGAAGTGTTTGTAGCCTGAATTTCCAACAAATCTCTCCCAACTTTTGCCAAAAGTGGGTAGGATCTACTCTTCTCTTTCCAGTAAAATAATGGATCACTGTCGCAGTCCATCATAGATTGTTTTGTGTATTGGTGTTTGTCTCCTGAAATGTGGACATTGGTCCATTTTTTAAGATGCTTCTTTTTGCGAGTGGTAACTTTTAAAAAATAACGTATCCAAAAAGTTGTCCTTTTCTGCTTTGTTTTTTATACATCCAGTATTAGAACAATTAGCTCTTCATATTTTCCTTCTTGCCAGAATGCATCTCCTAAATCTGAAGTGAATTCTTCCAAAAATGCTTTAAAGTATTCCCTTAGTTTTCCGTGAATAACACGAGTTTAAATCTTGGATCAAGAAATGTTGCAGCCATAAGGTAGACACTGGTCCATATTTCGACCACCCTGTTTGTACCTTGGGGGGATGACAAATGACAAAATTTCCCCCACCAGTACCTTATATTTAGAGTATTACACTATGATGGTAAAATTAGACCAATAATTTAATAAGAACATATCGAACTTTCATTGGTCGATATATCATCTGCTGATTCAAAATTTACAAATCGTTTTTGCGATATCGAACCTTTAAATCCCATTTGAATCGAATCTCGAAGCTTCACAGGGCCCTACTCCCAAACTATAACTCGTAATTATGTGGTCTCATGGACTTCTTTGTGGTAAATGTAGTCCTGTTTCTGAATAAATGTTTTCATCTATACTTTATGTAAAGTGGATGTTCTAATTGACAAATGCAGTTCAAAATCACAATTAGGTAATAAATTTTAATAAGGATCACTCCTACTTAATTGAATTAAAATCTGTCCAGTGGTTTAGGTGATGAAAGTTAGGACGGACGGACAAGACGTGCCTGTAAGGCATTCTGCTACTACTGCTTCACTGGTAAAGAACCCCTAAAAACGGATGTGACAAGAGTAAACATCCACTTGAGTTAGAGTGCCCACAAAATTCCTAACATAAACACACACAGACAGGCATAATTTAGAAAATGGTCCAAAGGTGTTCAGGGGATCTCAAAACGTGTATTTCTGTTGAAATCTTTAAATCGATTTTTTTCATGAATACAGTACGTTCCCCAATACTACGTATGGAGAAAGTAAAAATTGACACCTTTGATGCGTTTTTTATAGCTAAACAAATGAGACAAGTGGCCAAAATGGCCAATATTCTATCGAGTTTTTAGACCTTTATTTTTATTTTTTTTTCCAGAGAATAAAGATTTTGATTACGGATTCCCTGCTAATTGGAAAAATCTTCTGGAGAAACTCCAGGCCTCAAGAAGCAGCAATGCTTCCAAAACTTCTCATACGCTAAATAAAAGGAGGGTGTCAATTGGTAATATGCCTATATTACTTGCATGATTTTAAGTATTAGGAATTGAGAAGGATAGGCTTTTGTCATTAGCAATAAATTGGAACATTGCATGAAGAAAACACTTTAATCCATCATTTAATTTTTAGAATATTTTTTTACTTCCTGAGTGGATACGTTTTTTTATTAATTAGTTAAGGTCTTTGACATTAAACAAGATGTATAATGTTGTGTGATTTTCATTGGCCTTTTTCAATTTAAGCTCATTTGAATCGCAGCATGGGATGTTAAACTTCTTTTTTATTTTAACTATTTGGCTGGAGTTTAGCTAACTTACATTTTGGTCCACATTTCAGCGCAACAATCAAATGCTAGCAGATGTGAGCCTATCAACAATACTACAACTTCAGTTGCCTCTGCTAAGGATAAGAAGCGCCAGTCGGTTATGATTCAGCAGCTAATAAAACATCATATAAGTCAGGTAGTTATATTTGCTGGTTGTTTCTATGATTAAATGAATGATAAGAAAAAAGATGACTTTCAAAGAATTTGGAATGATTTTATTGCTAAGATGGAATATCTCCTTTCATTATTTTAATATTAAACGTATTTTACAGGGTCAGAATACGTTGGAGGAGAGAAATAATGGTATGTATAAATTTTTTCTTTCATTAATATTATAAATATCTGAGCAATTGGTTATTTAGTCCTTGTGTTTTAGAAGTTGCAGTTGCACTAAATGTGAACATTCACAAACAATTAGTAGTTCCTTATTTATTGTAGTAAGCATAAAACATTTTTGCCTGAATTTTGTTTATTTGAATTCTATTGTGGAAACTTATTTCTGAGAACCCTTCAATATAAATAATAGTCTCCCTTGTGGCACTAACTTATGTTCTTTCTTCTCATCTTCTGCTTTGCTAAATTGTGTAAAGTAGGTGAGAAGTGCTGCATGATTGCTTGGTTTTGTGTATGATTAAACATGAACATAGTGCTGAATTATTTATTATTAGAAGAATAGCCTGGGTCAAAATGGCAAACATTATTGTTTCATAATTTTGTTCCCTTTCATTCAAATCGTTGAAATTACATGGTACAGTGAAATGTCAGTATAACAAAGTCGTGCGGGCAACCAAAATATATTTTTTACAATGAAAAACTATTTTTTAAATTCAGAGCAAGTGCAATATATCCTTCCTCGACAGCGCCAAAAACGGAAACTTTGAGAACTGCGTGGTGGCTAAGTCGTAAATGTAATCATAGTAGGAAAAGTAACTTGTAAAAATTTAGAAATAGTATGAGTACTAAATTGATGTAAAGTGAAGATACAACTATAACAACCCAACCCAAATACATCTTAACAGAAGGGCTTATTGGAATAAAAAGGAAAAGTTTTTCGATGTGCGAACAGTGTTTATTCATACGAGAACATTTTACTGTAGGACGTAGTTCCATATTTGGCCATAGTCATTTGTGGCATCACAGTCAAGGGGAATATATTGCAATTTAGCCAGAATGTCAGAATGATGGTTACATATAAAATATGATTATAAAGAAGGAAACCATGAATTAATGTTTACTTTTTAAAAAAGTCCATAATTTTTTTCTGGACGGTCCGATAGAACCTGCCTATTGATTGCTAGTCAGGTAATCGCCCAATACACTTGCCTGGACTGAGATTTGACTGAGTTTAAATCATTGCAGCATTGCCAGATGCTAAAAACCAAACCCAGTAAAGATAAATAAGTGTACATCATATTGTTTATGGAATTTCTTTTTACAAATTTTGTTATAATGATAGTATTTTTTTGTACCATGATGAATTTTTATTGTGCTAAACTGATATTTTAATATATATATATATATATATATATATATATATATATATATATATATATATATATATATATATATATATATATAATATTTAATTTGCTACAACCTTTTTTGAAACATTTTCCTATATAATGCATTGTTTAAGAGATATCTTAAAAACTATATTTTTTACCTGTTAATGTTTTTTATAAAATTTTCAGCATTGTAATGAAAGATTTTTTGATTGTTTTGTTTTAGTTTTTCCATGTTTACCCCTTATTAAATGCACTGCATTTGCTTTGCAGAAAAATTAATACTTGTTCAGGTATTATGTACTTTTTTAAGTTTTAATTCCAATTATTACTACCAAATAGGATCCTTGCTGGCAAGGAAAGGGAATACTGCTGCTGCAAAAAGAAAAGTGGAAGCTGCACCTTTTGTGCCAGAGAATTTTATCCCTATCAAGAAGAAGAGGTCTAAGGCTACAGGTGCGCCTGAGAATTAAATTCAAGGACTATATATAATACATTATATTGATTGAATTTTTCAATTTAAAATTCCTTTTTTCTAGATGAAGCAGAGTTGTCAATGAATGAGCATGATGAGTCTTTGGTAAGTATAGTGTATTAGTAAGTGAATTCTGGCATCAAGTAGATCTAGCAAAATATACCGTATTTACCCAAAAGGAAGACGACCCCTAAAAAAATAAGGTTCACTTACAAAAAAAACTTACATATATGTATAACAACCAACCATTAAGAGGATGAATAAAAAAATAAATTTACTACTTACATCTCCCTCTCCTCTGTTTTCTTCACTTATTCTTGCTGCCCTGTTCATTCATCACGACTTATTCAAATTCGAACAAGTCATCTTCCATACCATCCATGTTATTTGATATGCAGCATTTCTTGAACCCTCTTGAGATACTATTGGGATCTATTTTTTCCATGCTGCAATGATCCAATTACAGAGAAGTGATATACTGGGCTTCTTAATTTTCCCTGTAGGAGTTAATGCATGGGCCCCTGCCAAAAGCCATTCTGAATAAAATGACTTTATGTAATCCTTAAAGGGTTCATCACTACAACATTTAGCACTTGAATTTGTGTTGTCATACCTTCTGGTATAACTACAAGGTCAGTTTTCATACCATGAAGGGTATTTTGAACTTCCTCTGTAAGGTGGCCTTTGAACGCATCTAAGATGAGCATTGCTCTCTGCCTTAAAAGTGCCCCAGGTCATCTATTCTACACTATGCTTAGCCAGCCCTTCATTAAATCAGCTGACATCCATCCTTGGCCTTGACATTGAACAATTATTCCATTTGTTAGTACTTCCTTAGGCACTGTTTTGCGTTTTAAAATAACATACGACAGCAACTTTGTTCCATCCGCTAATACAGCCAGCGTTACAGTAATGCGCAGTTTTTCATTCCCGGAAGATTTTATGATGACATTTTTTTGCATCTTTTTCGTTTACTTAGTAATTGAATGGCATGTCGAAGTAAATGGGTGTCTCATCTGCATTACCCATTTGGCTCAGAAGGTAATTGTGACTTTTCCGCAACCGAATTACATGCCTCTGGAAAGTTATTAGTTTGTCTGTGAAGTCGGAAGGTAGACACTGGCAAAGTGAAGTTCTTCATCGCAGGCTAAAACCATTACGATGCATCATATGCACATACCATCCATTACTAGCCTTAAATTATTGGTGTGGAGTGTTTTGCGATAGTGCTAATTCTTGGGCTTTCAATTTAATGATATCCTGCATCACCGGTTTACCGTCCATTCTTTGAATATGCACAAAGTTTGCAATTTCCACTTCTAATGCATTAAATCAGCCTAGTATTGGTCCACTAAATGATCTCCGTGTTGAGTTAGCACCTTCAAGTTTCTCTTTTGCCTGCTTCCACCTTCGCACATTTGCTTCAGTCACATGGTATTTTCTCCATGCCGCACAATTATTTGTTTCTTCAGCATAGCGCACCACCATTAACTTAAAATTTCTGTCATAACTTCTTCTAATTCCTTTCGATACATTCCCTCTTACCCCAGTTCTTGTTTTCTCTACGCGATCTGCCATTTGTTTGGGGCATATTATTTAAAAGTTATAAATAATAACTTGTCACTATTTCACTTTAAAACTCAGCAAAGCGTGTACTACTCAAGTGCTCTCGTAAATTTTCTACACTCTGAAACTCACGTACACTTTACGTCTGCTATTGATATACCAAACACAAAGCATCATGTTTAAATTGTAGTAGATACGTTTAAATTGTATCAGTCTTGTTTACATTGTTTTACTAGACACCTTAATTGGTGCCTACATGACTTTGTGTATCATATTACGCATGGAACCGCCCAGCTGTAGTCATTTTTTTCAGCTTGTCAGGCGATTACCTACCCAGCTCGAAACACTTTCCTACCACCGAAGAAATTTGCCCTTAAAATTTTAAAGTATTCTTGTAATTAATTAAATACGATGTATTACTTTATGCACTAATAAATATTTTAACGGACATATACTTGACATCTGGGTGTTTCATGTTGCATTTAAAATAGGGGTGTATTCTCACCTTAAATCCTCATACTCCATTCTAAAATGATACCTAATATTTTTAATGGCATTTTTGTGAAAAAACCTCATCTTCCTTTCGGGTAAATACGGTATTATTATTACTTAGAATTGGTGTATATGTTCAAGAATGAATATATTTAAATTGTGCTGTAGGTGTTTTAATATCAATCCACAAGCTGATTTTTTTATGATAAGTAGAACAAAATAAATTTCTTTTACACATTGTGGCTCATAAATTAACTTTTGTCATAAGAAAATTGATTCACCACCGGGAGTATTATAGAAATTTTAAATTTATCAATCTCATAGAATGTCCTTGCATGACTATTCTTTGTTTTATTGTGGATGTTGAATGGTTTAGTTGCTGCTACAAATTTGTTTAGATGAATTAGGTGATGAAAACTCAAGTTTCAAATGTATCATTACTTTTACTGTTTCTTGTGGTGGTATAGTTCTATGTAGAAATTGCCTTAACTTTACTCTTTAGCTGAGCTATGCATGTCATGCATGTAACATTTATCTTTTGTAGAATTTTTGTGATGTTTATAGTCATAGCCTAATTTCTTATGAAACTTTTATGTCTATGAATAATGCTTAAAATAAAAGTTTTGTAATTCTTCTTTTGAATAAAGGGGAATATTTCTGACATGACTGAATACCAGTGGAAGCAACAAATTAAAAAAAATTTTCAAAGTGGTAGAAGTAAAGTAGCTGAGCCAGTACGTTCTCTCTCAAAGTGAGTATTCTTATCCTGCTTATTTTTTAAATTTAAACCAAGAGTTAACTATTCCATGTCCACACATATGCTGTGTACAGATAATAATTTTAATAACATTCATTCAAAAAACAATTCTCAGAAAAATAAGTTTTTTGTCAACTTTTAAAAAGGAAAAGCTCTCCTATAGTGGCAAAACCAAATGCTCACTGTTTTATTTATATTTGCATTTGTAATTTTTAGCATGTTTTCTTTAAAGAAAAAGTGCCTATGTGATCACTCTCCATCCATCTGTGGACAGTCAACTTCTTTTTGGTTTTAAGAGATATTTGGATAATTCTTTTAAAATTAGATAACTCTTATAAATCCATTAAGTTTTCACTGATGAACTTTCACAGCAGTTCATAGATTTTCTATGAGATATCTTCAAATTTGGAAAATTCAATACTTTAATTTAACTTTTTTGTTTTATGATATACAGTAAAACCTCTTTATTTTGATCCCGGATAAATCGAAATCCTTGCGGTTGAAAGTCTTTTCTTCCGAAATGTTGCGTAAAGGAGTAACTTAAATACACATTGGGAAAATTGGGATGTTCACTTGAGCCTGTTTTTCACATGCAGTGGTGTTTGTGAATCATGAATTAAGTGGTTACTTCAGCTATGTTCATGAATTCGCCATGTGTATGAACTTGTAAGGTCAATAAGTTTTGTAGCAGAATGGATAGATAAGACTATATTGCAATTTTACTGTCCAAGAAGCGGGTCATAAAAAATTTCGATTTTTTTTTTTCAAGTTCGTTTATTTGGAGCCCGAATAATTCGAAGTCGTATTTTTGTGGTCCCTCGAACTCCAAAATAATGAGGTTTTACTGTACTTGGAAAAACTTTGTATTTGTTAGCTCTTATCAATCTATGAATTTTCCACCCATTGGGTTTTCCATGTAGTTCATAGATTTTCCATGTGATGGCTTCAATTTTGAAAAATTCAAAATTTATAAGTGGTATTGTATCCTAACTATCGAAGCTAGAGGAGTGAAGTTTTCATTTATAGGAAAATTCTAATATGTATCTACATCCCAGTGGTTCTCCCCTCCTCAAGAGGAGGCAAACCAGAACTCGGAAAAATTCTATGAAAACATGCTTCCACCTCCTGCTTTAGTAAGGATATATTAGTTGTTTAAATTGTATTTATAGTGTATCTACTACTACTACTTTTGAATGTGGAGATGCAATACAGAGATCAGAACAATAACACCATTGCTTAAAAATTACTTGTACAATCCATTTCAAACATTCTCAGACATTTAATTGTGGCACTAACCCCTCAAGTCGGTGGTCTGAGCACATACTTGCCAGTTGACATTGATCCGAAGGGCAGTAGAATGAGTACATATTTGCCAAATGGAGATGTCACATAAACCGTGATTCTTTCGCCATCAAATAGTCATTAATGAAACTATTTGTGCCACAGCAGACCATCAATTGTTATCTTTCACTACTGTCCGCGTCAAAAAGATGTGCATCTCAACTTTGACGCGCAATCATTTGTGCTACGTTTATTGGAAAGAATATACAAAAATACCATAGGAAAGCTTATTTTATGCTTAATAAGGTTTGATTTTTTAATATTTTTAGACAGAAAATGTAAAATTTTACGGCGAGTTAAACACAGAAACTACCCGTAAAAACCAACTACGCAGCCAACTTTCGCGAAAGTAGTCATATATAATAATTCATAAACGAATAACTACTGAATAAATTCTTTTGAAATTTAAAACAGTGATGAACTAAGATATAATAGAGGCAATGCAATAATTTTCTAAGCTCTATGTTAATTAAAACGGTTTTAATTGGGTCACAACTTTAAAAAGAAACTCGTCAGTGGGGAAAAATGATAGGGGAATTCTGAAAACACTGTTGTAAAGTGAGACATAAAGAAATTTTTTGTAGGAATCAGATTTTTAATAAAGACTTTTAATAAATTTATACAGATATTTTTCTTTGTAGCCATAAGGCGTTTCATTTCCTATGCTGATGTAGGTAGCGACGTTGCCACACCAATCTGGCGTGCGGGATGGCTGAGCTGGATTTAAACTCCTATCTCTTTCTCTCTCTATCTAGCCTCATTGGAGGTTGCTAATGACTCATATAATGAGTAATAAAGAAGGTACTTGTTTTGTCTAGAGTTTTGTTTTCTTAGTTCATTTAGTGTCTCATCTCAGTCCAGTTGGTGCCTCGTGTTTTCGCTATGCCTCGAAGAAAGCGAAAAGCTTTACAACGAATAGAAAATATTAGTAGTAACAAATACGGTCTTTTCTCGAGTGATCAAGAAAATAATTTAGAAAGTGAGCCTTTTGTGATTAACAAAAAATTACGTAGCCATGAGAAAAATGTCATTCAAAGTGCTAGAACATTTTTTCAAATGGTCAAAGATGGTGTGATTAAATTTGATCCTAATTAAGTTGTTATAAATCTGCAATGTGTTGTAATGTTAGTGAAAGGACTGTAGTAAATGTAAGTAATAGTGCAAGGAAAATGTGCATCCTTCAGAAAGTTCTCCCAAAAAAGCAGCGGTAGAGCGCAAATTGTATTAGACGAAATGTTTCAAGGAGTGCTACGAAGAAAAGTGCATAGTTTTTACTTAAGAAAAGAATATCCTATAGTGTCTAATATTCTAATCGAACTGAAATCAGATTTTCCTGATTTTCCAGACGTGAGTGAATCTACTTTGTTACGGTGGATGAAGATGCTTGGCTTTCGCTTTAAAAAATACAACAGGAAGCCTGTATGCTTTGAAAGTCGCCGAATCCTGGACCAACGTGCAAAGTTTATTCGGGAAACAAAGTCAGCTCGTCAAAGAGGATGGAAAAATATGTATTTGGACAATACATTTTGTGGAGCAAATCACACACTATCATATGGTTGGCAAGAAAATGTGAATGAAAGTAATAATGATATTGACTTTGATCGAGGTGTAATTCAAGAGGTCAATTGCTGGAAAGGTGGCCTTATTACTCCCTCTGGTGCCGGAAAAAGAATAATTATTTTGCATATAGGGGGTGAAGATGGTTTTCTCCCGCCTGAAAATGACTGTATGCTCGTGTTCGAGGGAAACAAAAAGGATGGTTACTATCATTCCGATATGAATGCTCGACACTTTGAAGAGTATTTTAGGAGAATTTTAAATGCGATGGATCATGAAACCGCTATTGTTCTTGACCAAGCCCCGTATCACACCATGCAAGACCCAACAACAAGAAATCCGTCCAAAAGTTGGCGTAAGGACGATATAATAAATTGGCTAATAGAGCATCGCATCGAGCCAGAGGTAGATGATTCCGGCTGGCAAGATACATATGAGTCTTGAACCATTAGCGAACTACTTGAACTCGGCAGACCTCATTTCAAGTCTCACAGATACTTGCTAGATAGCATCATCAAAGAGAGCGGCAAGAGAGTAAAGCTAATTTGGACTCCAGTGGCCCATTGTGAACTCAATGCAGTCGAGCTTATATGGGCTTGGGTTAAAAATTACGTGGCGAAGCGCAGCAAAATGCACAAAATCAAAGATGTCCTGCAACTGTGCAAGGAGGCACTGCGTAACACCCCGAAGCGGGTGTGGGAAAACGCTGTGAAGCACACTATCAAGGTGGAGGACTTCTACGCCGCCAAGGACCAAGTGCTAAAGAATATCGTGAAACCCTTAATTATCAACCTCGATGACGATTCCAGCAGCAACGAAATCAGTGAGGACGAAACTTAAGAGGAGATCAGGGGGTTTTTGTGCGGGCCATGGCCGCCTACCGGCGAGGGAGACAAAGGAGACATTTGGCAACATCGCTAAGCGCCCAGAAAGCAACATATACGGTACTGTGTGTAGATTAAAATTAATTAAACAAAAACGTTAAAACAAAATCTGATTCCTACAAAAAAAATTCTTTATGTCTCTCTTTACGACAGTGCTTTCAGAATTCCTCTATCATTTTTCCCCACTGACGAGTTTCTTTTTAAAGTTGTGACCCAATTAAAACCGTTGTAATTAACATAGAGCTTAGAAAATTATTGCATTGCCTCTATTATATCTTAGTTCATCACTGTTTTAAATTTCAAAAGAATTTATTCAGTAGTTATTCGTTTATGAATTATTATATATGACTACTTTCGCGAAAGTTGGCTGCGTAGCTGGTTTTTACGGGTAGTTTCTGTGTTTAACTCGCCGTAAAATTTTACATTTTCTGTCTAAAAATATTAAAAAATCAAACCTTATTAAGCATAAAATAAGCTTTCCTATGGTATTTTTGTATATTCTTTGCAATAAATGTAGCGCAAATGATCGCGCGTCAAAGTTGAGATGCACGTCTTTTTGACACGGACAGTAAATCACAAATCCCTGTTAGTTTGGAGGTTTTTATACTTCATTAGAGGAAAAGCACTATATATAGCATATTTTTACTGTGTAGACTTTATGTTAGTGTCTTAATTATATACAGGCAGTCCCTAACTTATGGGTGACTCAACTTACGAATTTCTGATGTTACGTATAGTTTCATTGCCGGGAACGTTTTCTATTTTACCGTATTTCTCGGCATATAAGACGCACTTTTTTTCCAGAAAAATGATCCCCAAAATCAGCCTGCATCCTATATGCTGAAGGTAAGATTATTTCTGTTCTCAATACAAATGAGCACACTCATCTCCAAAATGGAATAATTGGCAGTCATTCATCGCAAAAACAATAAAATATACATTATTAATAATTAATAGTGAAAAATTTGTTAATACAGGTGAGACCCGCTTAACGCGGCCCTGGCCAATGTCGATTCGTTATTACGCAGATTCTATTTCAAATCAAAAATAAAAAAATATATAAATTTATATCTTATGCATAGTGCTACCGCAGGCTAAATTCTTATGATTTTTTTAAATTTGACACTAATCAAATTTCATGAAGTATCCCAAATATTGTGATATTTCAGCAGTCTTGCATATTATACGAATGGCACCCTCCACGCCGGCAGAGATTGGGTACTCGAAGCAAAGCAAATGCGTAAAACTACATGTGTACACTACATATGAAGTTGTATTGGAGATTGAAGTCGTGTAGGGTGCCTGCGGCACCTGCCAACACAAATGTCACCCTCCACGCCAGCGGAGATTGGGTTCTTGAAGCAAAGCAAATGCATACAACTATGTGCGTACACTACATAGTTCCATTTCTTGCTACTCAAGGCGCCACTTCTGTCTTGCGGCCTATATCGGTTCTAAGCCGGGATCTTAATGTTTGAATGCATATAATGTATAATTATACGTATGGTTTCTGTGATCTGTCATCATAATGCTGATGCAATCAATGACACGTTTTAATGCATTTTTAACAATCTTTCTGATAGGTGGAAGGGTGAAATTTCACAGGAATGTTTGATTCAGATATAAAAATTAAATGATGAAATAAAAATACGAAAAAAGACCTGGGTTTGACTCCAGGGGGACGATTTCCATTTCCTGTAAGATAACGCGTAAAAAGCGACTTTTTAAAGTACAGGCTTTTATTCTTTTGGAAATTAAAATTAGAAAGAATTGACGTACAATCTCCGAATATGAACTATGTTTTAGGAAAATTAATGAAGTTTCTTATTCTATTCCTCCTTTTCCACATACCATTCAAAATCTCTCATATTAAACATTTAAATCACATATTTTGGGAAAATATCGACTTTTAAACAGAATGTTGCCTTGCCGACCACGTTATTGTTAAACTTCAAGAATCAATTGTTGTCTCAACCCGCATACGTGTAATATATATGAGTGCATACATCTTATATTATACTACCTGAATTGCCCAGCTTGGCTCAGGAAAGAGTTTTCTTTTAAGTTGCAAACTATTTTTATTATTTATTAATTGTGGTTGCCCTGCTCTTAAGCTCCACTTTAAAAATCTTGATTTCATTACGGTATTTTGTAAAAATCATATATATAAAATTTAGTTGAGCCAATTCCTTCCAAAGAGTTCAATTTGTAATTGTGGCACCCCTGTTTAGTCGATCCTGTCCAAATATGCTATTATGATTTTATATATATGTGTACATAATAAATATTATAATTTGGTTAAAATTGATGCTGTCAGTTCAACACAAACACTTGTAAAAATAAAAATTTTATTACTTTTATTATGGCAGCCCTGCTTTCTATATCTATCCTAAAAATCGTAATTTTGTTTTTCTTTTATGTTGCACAACTCCTTCATTCAAAATTTTGTTGAAATCGGTTCGGCCAATTCCTTCCAAATTCATAACCATCGAAAAGTTTAACTTTGCAATTGTGGCACCCCTACTTAGTTAATCGGGTCAAAATGTCATTTTGGTCATAAATTTATGTGAAAATTCTATGTACCAAATTTGGTTGAATTTGGTTTCAGCCAATTCCTTCCAAAAACATTTACCAAAAAGATTTATTTTGCAATTGTGGCACCCCTGCTTGGTCGATCCAGTCCAAATATATCATTTGGGCGATTTTTTCTAGTCCTAGATAACCGCAGACTCATATGACATCCAACTGTTAGCTTTCATCTCTAGAATTTGTTGTGATTATGGTGAATTTATCATTTAATTGAAATAATGACTCAATTGTTGTAAATTTCCCGCTAAATCTGATTATGCATGATATAACTAGGATATGGATTTTTCGGGTTTTACCCAATTTTTACCCTCCGATTCCCTTTTTAAAATTTTGGGTAAACCCTGAAATTATTAGTTTTCTTCAAACACAAGATTTTTAGATTTGGTCACAGAATTTCTATTCTGGCGCTTGTAGGCACCTCAGCACATGAGTGCAGTCCGAGATGTTCATGAAGTCTGTTTATTCTCTTTGTAAACAATTTATTCGTACGCTTACTTTGTAACACAATCTGAATCTCCTTAGTTTGCTTGCGCCACGAATATTCAAGGACCTCGCCTTAGCTATTCGCTGTTAGATCTTTGATAGGATAAGGAAAAAAGAGCCCGAGTGTCTGTTAGTCAGAAACACTAGGAAAGAAAAATTATTTCACTAATATCTGGTGTTTACAAAAGAAGTTGAATGGGAAACAAGGTGTTTGTGCAGCCTGCGAGGTGTTCCTCTCCACCTGGAGGCGTTTAACGCAAGATATTACACACTCAACTATATTTAAGGCATAGAGAAAAGTTTTGATTGCTGATAAAACTTTTAAATTTTTAAACGAGATTTTTATTTAAAAATCATTTTGTCCAAATTACAAAATAATAAAACCCAAAAATTACCCGAGATTGAACTTTTTTAAAACCTCGAAAAATCTGTAACTTATTTATACCAGATTTTAACCTGAATGAAAAGGAAAATAATAAAGCCCAATATTTAACCTTCGAATGAAATATTTTTTTAAACCCGATAAATCCATACTCGAGATATAAATCTCTACAAATTCAGGAAATTATTTCATATTAGAAAAACTAAAAATATTGGCACCAGAAAAATATTCATATTTCTAATGCACTGTATTAATTCTATCTCTATCTTCCTAAATAATAGACACTTTCTGCTTCAGTGATTATTAATTCTCTGCAGATAAGATGAACATGTTTTCTGATATCAAAACACCTGCATGATTAGAATTGCTTTGAGTGGCTAGGCGACTGTGTCTGAAATTCTGATTAGAAACGCCGCAGTGTTGCGATCCTATTGACAGTGACCCTCAGATGCAGTACTACTGTTTACTCAAATGGGGAATTTTCCTCAGTATGCCCATCTAATACTGTTTTCATTGGAACCATTACCTGCATTTATTTCCCGTCCAAACTCCCACTCAGTTTGTTGACTATCTAGTGCCAACATTAAGGGGTTACTACAATTAGTTGGTGCCAAACTGTACTGAACTCTGCATGCATCTTCCCTAATACCATTGATTCTTATGAGAAAAACTGCTTCGATTTACGTCACACTTTTCAGGAATGCATCCTTGACGTAAATCGGGGTATACCTGTATCTCCTATAGGGCTTCATTAGTGTAAATATTTGCCATTATCAAAGTTGTGGAAAATATAGTTTTCTATAACTTCATATATAACTTGTGGGTCTCTCTTGGAGAAAAACCGCTGTATATTAATCGGAATTCTGTTTTCAGTTATATTAATGTATGACAATTCTTGTTTGCTTTATAATTTAGGGAGGACCAAGGGCAACCTGTTAAGGGAGATGCTGTAAAAAGGAATGATAGTAAAAAACCAGAAAGCAAGAGCAAAGCCAATGCTACTGATAAATATGTTTTAGGACTAGCAACTGATGATTGTGATAGTGAATTTGATTTCAACATATTTTGAAAACATTTTTCATTAATTTTTTTGCATAGTTATTAAAATTTTATTTTAAATTGCTTTTCTTAATTTTTATCATCTTTTCACAATGCAATATTTAGATGTGTGACTCATCCTTTCGCCTTATTATTATCAGTAGAATAGAATCAATTTATTTCATCTGTATATATTTTCCATTTCAAATTTGATTATTCCAAGATATTGTGATGGGAATATTTTAATGTTTGTAATTGCATCTATTTTTAATCCTCAGCATTGTCATTTTATTACGTCATTTTAAATTGCTTTCAATGATATAATGGAATTCATCCAAAGTTTGTGATGTGATTATGAATTGAATGCTAAATACAATAATTACTGCATGCTTGATTAACAAAATATTTTTGATGTTAATGTTGAATGTAAAATATTTACTTACATTGAGGAATATGCACTTTATCATGACCTGTGTATTCATTAGGATGTCTATTTTCTTTGTCAATATTTTATTTTAATTATGATAAGAATAAATGAATGTACAAAGTTATTTCTGCTTATCCAAGTAAAAATATTCGCATTTTCCTCATAATTTTTAAAAATCATTTGAATGTCCTGTAACTTTGGTACCTTTTCCTCGGAAAATGGAAAGCTATTTTGTTTATATGTAAACAATAACTCTATACAGTGAAATTTTCTTAAACACATTCAATTCTATGTGTAGTGGCATAACTACAAATTCTGGGCCCCTTTAAACATTCATACTAAAAATCACTCTACATTCGCTTCAAAAATGTTGATATAAATTTTAAAATGCACTATTTAATATATAGTTTTATTTACAAGTCATAGGCATTTTCAATAAGATGATTTTCTTGTTCTCCTTTTTGTGTTCTAATTTTCTTTTCCTGTCGTTTTTGCAACTACGCTAATTGTACTTGAATTATTCCTTTCCATCTAAATAAGCAGGAAAAACAATAAATACGATTGTGGTATATCTTGATATGTAATTAAGAAACTCAATATTTTCTTACTTATGAATTTCCCAGTTTTTATGAAGAAATTTTCCTCTAAAATGCAAATTTGTACAGGGACGGATTTACATTACCTAGGAATATGCATAGGGACGTTCACGTTCTAGTAATGTGATGATTATTGTTCATCTATACCTACATGATACCCTACAAGTCACCTTATTTGTGTTTTGAGGAGACTGCAAAGTCAGCGTTCTGTCCTTTGGAAGGGATGTTTAGCTGTTGGCCCCCTTGGTGCTATTCGTTAAGAGTAATGCCGGCACTTGGTTTCCCTCCTCCCTTGTGTGTTCAATGTGGAAGGAGCAATGGCTATAATAATCCAAGAGATTGATTAGCCAAAAATATACACACACATACCTTATTGGTGGGTGCAGAGTGGTCTTCTACGCAGCGGTCCCAGGTTTAAATGCAGTAGAGTTAAATTTTTCAATCTTGGATCGTACCATCCTCTACTTGTGTGATTTGAGGAGACCGTGTAAGTCAGCGCTTTGTCCTTCGGAAGGGATATTAAGCATTTGGCCCCATTGGTGCTCTCCGTAAAGAGTAGGCTTATTGATGGATGGCAGGGATGGACTGAGAGATATAAAATGATCCGGTAATTTTTGAAGAATGTGGTCATCCTCCCTCCCATCAGACTATAGTGGAGAGTGGATGAAATCTTATTTAAAATAAAGTAATATAATGTGAGAGAAAATTTTATCATAGAAAAGAATGACTAGGTAATTCATAAAAAATTAACGTTTAGGTTTCAGCAGATCAGCCCATTGCACCAGAAGGTTGGCCAGTCCACCCCTGATGGCAGGGTGTGTTCATGTAGTAAAAGAATTTATATTAAGCTTCTGTTAATCACTTGTGAGAAATCCTAACTTTCGCAAATTACATATATTTAAGTATCTATGGTTTAATACTTTTATTTTTTATGGAAAACACGAAAGTCAGGATGCTTCGAATAGGGGGTGTGATTTTAAAATCCGGCTCTGCATATCTAGTAATATAATATACATAATAGATACTTTATAATGTAATAAGATCAAGACTGAATTGTATTTTTATACTTATAAAATTACTTGAATGATTCTCTCCTCAAAGACCAGAAAACAATCCAAGTTTTCTGGTAGGCTTCCCAGAATAACATGTTCATATTTCAAGCATTACTCCAATTAGATTTGGGCATATGTATCGACATCTAAGGTGCTTAACTCACAATCAGCTTTCTTTCCTATATTATCGTCATGCCTAATGGATACAGTACAAAAGGCCTTTTTATCTTCCATATGGGTCTGATGGATCTCGAGTAATGAGTTATAAAAAATGCTGAGGACAGCGTCGCAGACTCCCAGATTCTTTGGGGCCCCCAGACCCTTCAGGCCTCCTCCATGGTGGTGGACCTGGCAGCATAGTAGTTACGCCCATCTATGTGGTACCCTGATATGCAATGAAATTCTCGGACTGGTAGTGTGATTCGCTTTTATGTGGTTCTTCATTGAACTTAAAGAACACGCAATTAAAAAATACTTGTCTCAGATATCTCAAATAGCCACAATAAGCTTATGAAAAACCAGATGCACATTTCTGTTACAAAGCAGCCATCTTTAGTGGTAATTCATTGAAAATAGATTCTAAAAGATCACGTGTGCTAGTATTTCTGTTGTTTTTATATGGAAGAGGGAGGCGTTTTGGGTGGGTGTCCCTTGAGGGTGCGGGCAAGGAAGTGTAGGGAGGGAGGATCATTTCTGGGGCATGTTAATTTGAACGAGAAGGTATTTGAGCTAAAGGGAATGGAAGTGTTGTGTCGTTCTGGAAGGATTCGTTCCAATGGAACGAATCCAGCGCCGGAACCAGCTGGTACGAATCCACGGCCTTGAAAAATCTCGGACTCGGAGGATTACATTCAGTGGCGGATTATGCATTTGAGGGGCCCAAGGCAGAAACAAAATTTGGGGGCCCAACCTAAAATTTTAAATAGTGAAATTTAAATGAATAAATAAAAGGCAGGAATTTTTATTTAAACTTTTTATTTCTATAATAAAAAAATAGAACAAAAATCATAAGTAAACATAAGTATTGAGCTATAAGTATTGAATAACTGATTGATTGATTAAAAAAGCAAACATATATAAAAAATAATTATCTTTACAATGGTACTTTTCTGCTTTTTGAAGCAGCAAATTTAACAATAACATTTTCATAATCCAATTGTTGGGTAATGTCGTTTTCAATAAACATTATTGATAAATTATTTAAATCGCTCTGGCTATTTCTTAAATAATTTTTGGTACGCTTGAGAACGGAAAAAGATCGTTCTCCACTTGTGCTGCAAATGGGCAACGTCAGAATAATTTTTAAAATTGTCTCAACATTGGGAAAAGTCGACTACAGGCAATGAATTAATGCTTTGTACATCTCGAATGGAAAATTAAGATTTTCTTCTTTGATATACTTTAAATAATGATGGACTTCGTCTGGAAAACAGCGTACATCAATATCATTCCTATATTTGTTGGATAGTCTCAATATACATTCACTCAGTTCATCATTACTCATGTCATGATTAAAGAATAATTGAAAATCAATTAAAATGGTCTTGTAGGTAGCAGTTCTCGTAGATATTTCTGTTGTAAGTCTCGCAAATTAAGTTATGGTATTGACTAAAAAATTATCGCTCAACCAAAGGCGTATCATTTTTAGATGATTAGTTTTTTACTCTGCCTTTTTTATAATTATTATTGTCTGTTAATAAATTTGCTTCTTGTTCAATATTTTCAAAATTATTTCGTACATCCCCTATAAATTCTGACAATGAATTTAAAAGATTCACCCTTTGTAATAAATTACTTTGTATGTTTTGTAATGACTGACTTGTGCTGTTAATTCTTTGTAATAGTTTATCCCATGGGAACGTTAATAGTGCAATTTCATACTTGTCAAAATATCCAGATAATTTTTTTGCTTCTAGTTTACTTATTGGTTTTTCATTTTTGTTTATACTAATTTGTATTAGAACTTTTTTAATATTATTGTAATTACATCGTAAAGCCGAAACTGCATCTGCCTGTGCTGACCATCTAGTGTCACTTAATCTTTTGATTTTTTTTAAAATTTGAGTCAGTAAAATTAGCAGTAAGTATTCCATCTACGCGTAGATGAGGAAAAATATATATAAAGATTTTGAATAAAATCAAAATATTGCAATGTGGCCGAACATGCTTCCGCAGCACAATTTCCAATTAAATTTCAGGTGTGGCTAGCACATGGAATATAAATAGCTGTTTCATTATTACGTTTTATTCTGGCTTGTAGTCCATTGTATTTGCCTGCCATATTTGCTGCATTATCATATGTTTGGCCTCGACAATTTTTAATATATAATGACATTTTTTATTGATTCTAATACAAGTTTTTCTAGATACTCAGAATCATGATTTTCTATTTGCAAAAAACAAAAAAATCTTTCTTTTACATCTCCCTCTTTGTTAACGTATCTTAAAATGAAAGTTAACTGGTCATTATGGGTTATGTCCGGGGTAGGATCAACAAAAATTGAATAATATAAAGCTTCCTTAACTTGAGAAATTAATTGCTGCTTAAGTTCAGTTCCCTTTTAACTTATAAACTCGTCACATGTAGTGTGAGATAAATTACTAACGTTGCCACTTCCTGAATTATCGGACCTCTAAGTGATTTTTTTAAGAGATTGTCAAATTGTGACAGGTATTCAATGCAAGTCATAAAATTTCCTTTCCTACTGGAATCAACACTTTCCCTGTGTCCTCGAAATGCTAAACCTAAACTTGCTAATAATTTAACTGTAGCCACAACTCTTCTTAAAACTTCTCACCAGTATTTTTGTTGGGAATCTGTTTAAAGAGCCAAGTGTGTATCAATTCGTCCAGTTATTGACAACAGTTTTTTAAGAGTCAATATTGAAGAAAAATGATCGTGTGATGTTTTGTGCTCATTTAATCCCCGGTTTAAATTTTTCCTGTCATTGTAACCCGTTATAAATTTTGTTTTAGCTTGTGAAAAAAGCTTGCAAACGTAGCAGTAAATACATTTGCTTGTTTCAGAAAAGATTAACCATTCGCGACATTCTTTTGTGTCGTTGGCTTTTAGACAGTAAAAATGTGTTTCTGAAATGTTTCTATAATAAGTATGATTTCGGTCGATACATTCAACTTTAAGAGATGTTATATCTCCTACATTGCACTGTTTATTTATTAAGTAATAATTTACCATTTTTTCCGTTAGGTGTAATGGCCATAAGGCAATATCCTTGGGAAAATCAGTCTTGTTTTCTTTTCTTTTCTTCATTATCTTCGCCTCCCTCTTGTGGATGTTCTTGTTCTATGTCATTTCCGATGTCTTCTTTTTTCTCTTTGTTTTCTTGTTCTTTTTTTCACTTCATTTTCGCCTTGTCTTTCTTCTTTTTTGTACTTATTTTCTTGTTCTCCATCCCGTCTTGCAATTTCTTCCTCTTGGATGACTTTTTCCCCTTCTTCTTTTCCTTCTGTATCCGCATCTATCGTTTCATTTCCTTTCCTGAATTTTTTTTGGATAATCGCAATTTTTTCTTTTTCCTGTTTTCGTTTTTCTGCTCCAGACGGATAACTTCGCTTCATGGCTGAAAATAACAAATTGTTTAAAAATTATTATTTCTAAATTGTACTAGAAGACAAAAAAGTATGATTGTTTATTATGAGAAACTTAAATTGTTTGTCAAGAAAAGCAACAGTTATTATGAAATAATAAAAATAATTAAAATATTAATTAATAAAGCTATCATACGTACAAAGATCGTAAAATTCCATAAGAGACGATCTATTTTTAAACGTGATTTTCTCTTAAACGAGCTTCCTAAATTTCATAAGTTTTTGCGAAGGGTAATGAAAAACGTTCTGATATCAACTCAAAAAAGGAACTTTCGAAAACTTCTTTTTCATAGAAAAAACTAGCTCTTGAAATATTTCACCGTTTTTAATCATATCATTATCTAATACGTTGGAAGTTGAATCAGTGTTGCCGTATCAAAATTGTGAAAATCTGTAGAATTGCCAAGAAAAATCTAGAAAATCTGTAGACTAGTTATAGAATTTGTAGAATTATCTTTACAAGGCCTATTGGTATGCTAAATTCTGTTTTAGCTAATCATACATACACGTATATATATAATGATCCTCATTTGGAAAGTTTGGAAAACACTATTTTAATTAGGTATTTGTTATTACCAAATTAAATATTTAAGAAAGATTAATGTTTTACCATTGTTGACAAAATCTGATAATCTGTAGATCTACAAATAAATCTGTAGGAACGGCAACACAGTTGAATCAAATTCACAGCAATGAATCACTTTGAATTTTATTATCCATACTAGAGTAAATGCCCGTCATATAATGACGGGAATTATATAATGAGTGTATTTCCTTAACTATCCTTCTCTTCACTCTCTTTCTCCTCCCTCCCCTTCTCCATTCCCTCCCTACCCCTTCCTCTCTCTCCATCCCTCTATCTATGCACTCATCTACATTACGCGTATGCGGGCTGAGACAAAAATTGATTCTCGGGATTTAACAATGAATTGGTCGCCAAGGGAACTTCCGGTTTAAAAGCCGATATTTTCACAAAATATGTGTTTTAAATGCTTAACGTGAGCGATTTCAAATAGCAGGAGAAAAATGATGAATAGAATTAGAAACAGGATTTGTTTCGTTGTGACAGTGCAAGTCTGAAGACTGTAGGTCAATTCTTTCTAATTGTAATTTGCAAAAGAAAAAAAAGCCTGCACTTCGAAACGTCTATTTTTACGTGTTATGGGAAATGGAAAGAGCTCCCCTGGAGTCGAACCAGGATCTTTTCTCGTAATTGTTTTTCGTCATTTCATTTTTACATTTAAATCGAGAATTCCTGCCAAAAACCATTTTATATAACTGAGAAACGCACATCTTACTAGGAAACATTTTTATTTTAAACGGGAGCTGGGGGAGGATAGCTAATGGGGGAGCTGTAGAACAACCGGCGGCTTCTTTAATAATGGTTACCCAAATTCCCATCTCCCACACTATATTCATAGCCTTCGAGGAATTCTCACTTAGTAAACGCTAACGTCTGGAATTAGTGACCTTAAAATAGAAAATGGGCGAGCAGTGAAAACGACCCAAAGCCCTCAAAGGTTACCGGAATTGGTCGCGGGAGATGAAAAGTACCACCCCAGTCCCTTAGTCTTGGGCTCAGAGCCATAGGACGTCTCGAAGGCACAGCATGAGAAAATGCCGTTGGTGATGAGTGAGGAAAAGTAGGTGATTCGATGCCCGGGTGTAGATAAGTAAGCAAAAGGCCGCAGGTTCCCCACCCCTGGTCTAAGCTGTGCTGACCTGTACGTGTTATTGCCTGTACACGCATGCTGCGTGCAACTCACCACTCGCCGGCGAGCAATATACGGTGTGTGTCCACAGCTCTTAAGCGGCAATTACACACAGGAGTTGACCTGTAGGTGGTCGGTTTTTTATCGAATCGAACCCAGATACTTGGAAGACGAATCGTGGTTACACGTAAAGTCATGAAGGAAAATTCAAAGGCTGCGTTGCGAATATAAATGAAACATGATAAGCGGATATTTTTTTGTCGGTTTGGGGGCCCCTGGGCATGTGGGGCCCGAGGCATACACCTCACACGCCTGTGCGATAATCCGCCAGTGATTACGTTCCGGACTCAATGATTCCTCGGAGTCCACTTGAATTCGGAAATTTCGTTCCTCGGACTCACAATTATTTCTCTTAAACTAAAAGCCGTTTGCCCGAAATTCCGAAAAGGTATTCTTATGTCGTCCTAAACTCTCCACTGCAGTGCACTGGTAGAGGATGAACCGAATCTGTAAGTTACAGTCCGCAGACTCTCCTTGTCGGAGAATTTCGTTCCGGAGTTGGATGAACGAAATCGGACATACGCAGAAGTGTATTTGGTACCGGAGTGATGTCTGTTCTTTTCGCAGCGCAACAAAATGTTTTTTATTGTTTGTTGGGATTGCAAGATTTGACTTCTGTACTTCGAAATGATTGTGAATAGAGGGATATTATGGGTGCATGGAATTTTAATAGACGAGAAACAACCACACTTAAAGCAACATAATTCATAATCATTTTATAATACTTGGTTGTTTCGGAGGAAAACATATCGTCAAAGATTTTTACCATTCTTCCACAATAATTCGTTAATTTCTTAATTTTAATAATATCATAATTTATTAAGAATTTATTTCAATTCTAAAATTTTTTAAATTCTTCCACCAAAGGTTTTTATCATTTGAAACGTCAGAGAGAGAAATATATGAGGAATATCAGCGACGAAAAGGATTGCGTTGGCCTTGCTGGAAACTAGTAATTGTGCTCGAGTATTTCCCTTTCTTTTAAATTCTCATTTCTCAAGAAATTTTTTTCACCAATTAGGAACGAATCCATAAAAAGAAAGACAATGCCCATCACTAGAATGGAAGGTTAATTGCCATAGGTGGGGATAGATAGCCTGTGTTAAACCCTGAATATATTTTCTAAGAAATCAACCTCACATTTTGAAAGGAAATAAGTGGGTATGTGGTATAGGTCTGAGGTCGCTGTTAATGGATATGGTTTCATTTTTAAGATATGTAAACTCTCCAATGCATTAAGTTTTTTATTTGCAGGTGTTATTAATTTCAGATCGTTAATGTTTATCGTGTGTCCTGTTTCTGGAATGTTTTGAAACGTGGCAATGTGTGCAATTTATTTTGTAAATTCCAGATTTCTCGAGGTTTGGAATTTTATCTTGTTTCCCAAAATGTTTTTAATGCTGTTGCTGCTGATGTAAACAATGATTTGTGTTCTTAATACGGAAGTTTGACGTATTTGTTTTGTTTTGCTTTTTTGTTTCGGGTGAGTAATTACTTATTTAATGTTGGCAGCATCTGTATGTTATTTGACCATTCTGTATATGATTTATGTTTTGTATCCGTGTTCTGAGGTGATAATTGTTTAATAATATTGAGTTCTTTGTGGAGGTTTCTTTGACCGAGTGGTACATTGGTCTCTGTGCCATGGTATGGATGGCAGCCATTTTTGTCTGTAATGATGGAATGAGTTATTATGGATGTAGCTATTGTTGTGCATGGGTTTTCTGTAAATGTCAAATTCTATTTTATTGTCTTCCTTTTTTACAAGTAGGTCGAGAAATGGGCGAGTATTATTAGTTTCATATGTGAATTTGATTGTGGGTTATAATGTTTCAATTTTGAAAGAATTCTTCTAAGTTGTGTGATGATGTGTCAAAAACGGCGAATACGTCATCAAAATAAATCCATGTCATTCGAAAAAATGTGAACTTTTTCTTGCACTCCTCTTCGAAGTAGTAGATGAACAGGTTTGCTAAAAAGGGGAAATATGTTTGTGTCATGCATTCATTGAACTGCCAAATTGCAAACAATTGTCAACACTTCAAATGGATTTTTATTTAACCCGTAACTGGTCTGGTATGGGTAGAGTTGCCACCTTTGCACTTACTCTAACCCGAAATCTCCGGGTCAAACTGGAAGATGTGGCATCTTTACACCAAACAAAGTAAATAAAACTTCGAACGGTTTCGATAAGACAAAAATTCACATTCGGACCACACTCAGACAGAAAGGGCCGCCAGTTGGACATGTCTGCTTTAGCACTATAAATGAAACAAGTTCCGCGCGTAGAACTCTACGTCTTCTGTGAATATAAACATTGACGCAAGCGTGTTGCAGTAAATTTACTATCGAAACTCGCAATTTATATTACCCGTTCAGAAATTCTCATGTAAGCAGTCACTTTCACTTACAGACATTTTGAGGAAAAAAGTGCTCGTGGTACACGGGTAATTACGGTATCATTATATATCGACGACTCTTACAGAGGAGGAGGATATAACATACTAGTAGAAGGTGCTTGCATACTGCAAGCATTTCATCTCACCTAGAAAAAACATTAATTTTTAAGACAGATATTTCATCATTACAAATATTCTATTAATTCGAAAGATTTCACCTCCGCAGCGATTTTCGTTTTTCCCACATGTAAAAATAATAGTTTAAAACAATCCCCAAATGTTGCAATTTTAAAATTTTTACACTATCTTCATTATGGGGTACTAATGCTACACATTTTAGCCGAATTTTAAAGTTGTAGCACTTCTAGAAGTAAATTAATATTTTTTAATTGTTTAAATTTAAAAAAATGTTAACGGCCGCCGCAATTAATATATGGTGAAATTGAAAAGTTTATTTGTGCAAATTTACTATACTGTAAATAATTTGAAAATTTCAGCTTCCTAGCTCATACCGTAGTACCTACACAGTTATCTATTTGTTTAAACTTTAAGAATTTTTAACTGCCAAACAAATTAAAATATCAAAATTTGTATAGTCCTTATTTCGTTTTTTAAGGAATTCTACTTATAAAAAAAATTTCAACTCCGTGGCACATTCGGAAATACATAAACCTTGAAAATTTGTTTAAACAATTGCGAATTTTTAGCGGCCGCATTGTTGCACTTTTTAAAGATTTTCGCTTTTTCTAGTCGGTTTTGCACAAAATTCTACCTATGAAAAAAATAATATTTTTCTAATTGTTTAATAACATATATATAACAGGAGGATACTAATGTTTAGGCACTTCCAGATGTGCTGGATATTCGAAATTTTTTTCTTAGGTAGGATTTTGTGCAAAACCGACTAGAAAAAACGAAAATCTTGAAAAAGTGCAACAATGCGGCCGCTAAAAATTCGCAATTGTTTAAACAAATTTTCAAGGTTTATGTATTTCCGAATGTGCCACGGAGTTGAAATTTTTTTTATAAGTAGAATTCCTTAAAAAACGAAATAAGGACTATACAAATTTTGATATTTTAATTTGTTTGGCAGTTAAAAATTCTTAAAGTTTAAACAAATAGATAACTGTGTAGGTACTACGGTATGAGCTAGGAAGCTGAAATTTTCAAATTATTTACAGAGTAGTAAATTTGCACAAATAAACATTTCAATTTTACCATATATGAATTGCGGCGGCCGTTAAAAATTATTAAAATTTAAACAATTAGAAAAATATTATTTTTATTCTATAAGTGCTACAACTTTAAAATTTGGCTAAAATGTGTAGCATTAGAACCTTATAATGAAGAAACTGTAAAATTTTTAAAATTGCGACATTTGGAGATTGTTTCAAACTATTATTCTTACATGTGAGAAAAACGAAAATCGCTGCAGAAATGAAATCTTTAGAACTAAAAGACTATTTGTAATGTTGAAATTTCTGTCTGAAAAATGAATTTTCTTTTAATGTGAGATGAAATGCTTGCAGTATGCAAGCACCAACTACTAGTATGTTATATCCTCCTCTGTAAGAGTCGTCGATATATAATGATGTATAACAGGAGGATACTAATGTCCAGCCCAAACTACAAGAGCTAGAGTTCTGAAAGTTTTAGTTTTTGTAGATATGATGGAGAAACCTACAGATAAAATGAGACTTCTTACCTAAGTGACATGAGTTCGACTCCAGAAAATCCGAAAGTTGCGTTTTTTCCCATAAGAAAAGCATTGCGCCATTTTTTTAAATTAATTATGGGCACTTGCCGGTAAGCTAGAAAAATGAAACTTTCAGTGTTGCTAGATGGCCGCAATATCTATTAGAAATTATTGTCACTTTTGCTTAAAGTGTCTTGGGTTCGACTCCAGAGACCCCGGAATATCTCCCATAAGTTAGCATGGGAAAACGGAATCCAATGTGTAGACCAATCTAATAAGTTTAGGAAGCTGAAATTTTGCAACATTATAGAACTTTTCTCATAACCAACTATAAAAATCGAAAATTTTAAAATTGTGAATTTTAGGGGTTTTTTCAACCCTATTTGAACATTTAAGTTTAATAATTTTTTAGGTACTACGGAATGAGCTAGGAAGCTGCAATTTTCAAATTATTTACAGAACAGTGTATTTGCACAAATAAACATTTCAATCTCTCCATATATATATTGCAGCAACCGTTAAAAATGTTAAAATTTTAAACAATTAGAAAATAATTATTTTACTTCTAGATGTGCTACAACTTTTAAATTTGGCTGAAAGTTGTAATTGTATAATATTGCAACATTTGGGGATTATTTTAAACTATTAATTTTACATGTGGGAAAAGCGAAAATCGCTGCGGAGGTGAAATCTATAGAATTAATAGAATATTTGTAATGATGAAATATCTGTCTGAAAAATTTATGTTATTTCAAGGTGAGATGAAATGCTTGCAGTATGCAAGCACCTTCTACTAGTATGTTATATCCTCCTCTGTAAGGAACGTCTATATATAATGATGATGTTATATCCTCCTCTGTAAGAGTCGTCGATATATAATGATAGGAGGATACTAATGTTTAGGCACTTCCAGATGTGCTGGAGATTCGAAATTTTTTTCATAGGTAGGAGTTTGTGCAAAACCGACTAGAAAAAACAAAAATCATGAAAAAGTGCAACAATGCGGCCGCTAAAAATTCGCAATTGTTTAAACAAATTTTCATGGTTTATGTACTTCCGCATGTGCTACGGAGTTGAAATTTTTTTTATAAGTAGAATTCCTTAAAAAACGAAATAAGGACTATACAAATTTTGATATTTTAATTTCTTTGGCAGTTAAAAATTCTTAAAGTTTAAACAAATAGATAACTGTTTAGACATTACGGGATGAGCTATGGAGCTGAAATTTTCAAGTTATGTACAAAGTAGTAAACTAGCACAAAAAACATTTCAATTTTACCATACATGAATTCTGGCGGCCGTTAAAAATTATTTAAATTTTAACAATTAGAAAAAAATTTTTTACTTCTAGAAATGCTACAACTTTAAAATTAGGCTAAAATGTGTAGCATTAGTACCCCATAATGGAGAAAGTGTATAATGTTTAAAATTGCAACAATTGGGGATTGTTTTAAACTATTATTTTTACATGTGGGAAAACGAAAATCGCTGCGGAGTTGAAATCTTTAGAATTAAAAGAATATTTGTAATGATGAAATGTCTGTCTGAAAAATTAATGTTTTTTCAAGGTTAGATGAAATGTTTGCAGTATGCAAGCACCAACTACTAGTATATTATACGTTAATAGTCCACTATAGAATTCATTTAATAAACATTTAGAACAAATCAGCATAAATTATCATGTCGTTTGTACTCATATCGTTAAAGAACTTTCCCTCCTTATTTAAGCGGTCGTTAGAACTAGAAACATTTCACCGCATACTAAAAGTATTAATAACATAATTGATCTTTTTTTTAGTTTAAAAGGCTGGAAAAATGACCGTCCCAACAAATGTTTTAGGGACGATATGATGAAAAATGTCTGCTCACCCTATCTTAAATCTATCAATACAGAAAATGTTCGAACCAAATGGGTACACATGCAAATCTCACAGTAAATGTCCACTAGAGGTGATGTCGATCAAATTCCGTTGTTATGTACAATCAAATGATAATTGGTAGCTATACCAAAGATGTCCATTTTATTAAGTTTTGACTTGACTGTTCGCTTTGACCAGATATATTAATCCAATAAAAGTGCACGCTCATCTGCAGCGTTGTTACAATACAGTGTGGCGAGATAAGTGCCCAGAGCGAAGCACTGCTTTAGAGCAACAACATGGCAACGTGGCGTCACTTCCCCTATCGCTGCTTGAAAAAAATAAAGCGACCGTAAACAGTGAAAGGTCTCATCTCATTGTCAGAGCCGAAAGTTTATCATCGGAGAATTTATCGCTCTGCAGACAACGTTCAGAAAATCCTCTAATCTTTCTCCACACCGCTCTTCCTGCTTATGATTTCGTGTTGAATATTCCCCTTCATTTAACCGACCTAAAACCACAGGAGTTTATTATCGGACTTTCCCCGACTCATTTCGTGCCTTGCCCTTTCTAGGTTCTTTTAGCGTAACGCTGACAAATGTCGACCGCAAAACTCGTCATTTCGAAATCTTACTAATGAATCATGGGCATTAAATTTCGGCGAATGAGAACATTCAAGGGGAAAGACAAGAAAACTCGTGATTTAATTGAAGAACCATATTTTTCTAATAGCCATAAAAGTATTGAGGAATCCATGCGAGCATTTCAACTACAGCCGTCATCAGTGGATTTTAAAAGGATGTTTCTGAATTTATTATTCGAACGATAAGGAACTTTTTTTCTGAGAACAATGCTAAAATTGAATTAGTCCTCTATATTTAACTTTCAATTTGATATCTATTATAAAATCAACGCTGATAAGTAAATAAATGTTTAAGTTGTTATTATGCTAGTACTCCATTATGTTCTTAAACAGAATGGTTCATTTCGCTGCTGTACTCGTGAACACATAAGGCCGAACAAACCATTTCAAATTATAAAATGAAATGGGGAAATGCAGAAGACAACGAAATTTATTTTTAATTTATCTGATATGCAATAAATCTCAACAAATTTTGTAAAGATATTAATCCATAAAACACTTTTAAGCATCTTTTGATACAGAACGGTACAGTAACACATTTTTCTATCCAATTCCTAGTAGTGGATTAGTGCAAATATTATGTTCCTGTTGGTGTTTTCTCCGACTTCTTGAAATCCCTTCTGCCTTGGGTTGGGTTGAAATTAGCCTTATTAAATCACATATTTTCCCATGCAATTATTTTCGTAACGTCACTAGGCCTTTCATTTTCTTGTCATGTTGAGAAGTGAAAATGTTATGGCTGCGGCGAAACGTCTGGGAGCGAACTTTCGGCGATGAATCCTCTTAGACCAGGGGTTTTCAACCGGGGATATGCATACCCCTAGGAGTTCTTACAGAGTTTTGTAAGGGTGTGCGGAATTGTTAAAGATTATAATATAGCTTCTTCGTCTTTCGTACGTTGCTCCAGAATCAAAAGTTAGGATGTTACGACATAGAATAACGTTATAAAACATAAATACGCCAAAGCTGTGTATTTTAACGTTATAAATATATCTATCTTAGTGCGTGTGTTATTCATTTTTCACTTCAAAATGTTCTAAGGCAGTGGTGTACGTTTCCCTCCTGCCTTGTGTGTGTATCCGTTGTGGAAGGAGTTATGGCTGTAATAATCCAAGAGGTTGATTAGCCATAAATACCAGTCAACAGCAACAACTAGAAGCCGAGAACGATACACGTACGGACGGACAGAACGAAGCTAATAGGCGCTTAAGTTGGAAACGAAACGCGCCTGGAAAGGTCGAAGAACCCTGTCATTGACCCTCTCGCAGATGTTTCTTCAACTTGTGCATTCGATGTTGATTGAGTTAGCACCTATTACCCCCTCCACTTTGGATTCAGAATTTTATCAGCAGTTTGAGCTAGTAAATAATAGATAACTATGCTGTTGTTTTATATTATTTTTTCTTCCCATACTTTATTTACTGAAATCTTTGTGAATTTCAAACAAACTCTTAAACAGTACGAATCTAATAAAAATTTTAGAGTTAAACAATTAAAATATATCAAGTTTACGGAAAAATCTTTTTCACACCAGGGACTTGATATCTCAAACACCTCTGACGCTTTATGCGTCTCTGAAATTTTTATCAAAAACAAAATGTGGCTTAGGTTGTGTCTGAAGTAGCATTGCAGTCTCCTGTGGTTAGGAAAATGCCTTAGAAATGGAGAGTAGATAGTAGTATAGTAGATAGTATGTTTTAAAAAAGAAAGGCCAAAGTTTAAGGACTATTGGTCTACAGTGTGCTCGAAGGGTAACTGGCTTGTTAGTAGTCGTTTCATCTTAATCATTATAAATGGTAGTAACGGTAAAACATTTATATATTTAAATTAAGGAATGTTTTAATTACCCTCAAATTCCCCTACGTTAGCAACACACTTTTGGAAATGCGCTGCTACGATATATTTTCTACAGCTTTACGAAGAAACTCCGTCTGGGTGTTGCTAAGCACATCGTCTATCTTAAAACCAGCATTGTTCCGATTTTTTATATCACTGTGCCATACACTTGCTCCCTCTTCCAGCTCCAGCTTTTTGTGGTCATTATATATAGTTTTCTTTCGACGAGTCGCGTAAACATCTTACATTTTGCCACCATCGCTGATCCTTCACTATCGAGCTGCACATCACGTAATCGACAGAAATGTCTATTTTGCTGCTCACAGCCATCGCTCTTCAAATCTGCGACACTAACATTGTTAAAAAATCTTCTGTAAATACAAATGGGTCGGCTTATTAAACACCCAGTTTATAAATTGATGGAATAAAGCGATACAGGCATAAGCTGTAATGTCAAATACTATATACAGACCCCGATTTAGCGCCTCCCTGTATAGTGCCTCCCTGTATAGTGCCACCCCCGCATGCCGCCCTTGAATCGTTGCGAACAAAACTTCCATCTTATGATTACATAGAGATAGCATATACCTCGATTGCTGGTGGAGGTTTTCAGGTTTCGCTGCGTTGGCGGCATTTCTGGCTCTCGACGTTTCGCAGACAATGCAGTCTGCATCATCATCTCCTGAAGATGCAGACTGCAATGTCTGCGAAACGTCGAGAGCCAGAAATGCCGCCAACGCAGCGAAACCCGAAAACCTCCACCAGCATTCAGCAACACTGCGAAAGCCTTCAACTCAAATTGATAAACCTCGATTTACCGCCTACCCCGATTTAGCGCGTGTCAGTGATCGACAAATCGAGGTCTGACTGTTGTCCGACATTTGAATTTGCTGCTCATCGTTTTCAATTTGGCATGAATTTGGAATCTTTTGAATAATATGGTGATCTAATCTCCCCTTGGCGAACCTAGTAACACTAATGTATACCCTATACCTAGATTGAAACACCTAGTTTATATTTTATTTTCTGTTGCTAACGAGTGGTATCTAAATTACGGTCTAAATCAGGAGCCGGCAAGGTTTTTCTGTCTGGTGCCAACCTTTGACGGTATTCATAATCTGTGACTGCACGTGCCACCATTAAATTCATTTTCCCATTAGCACTTACAAAAGGTGACTCTTATATTTAAGGCGTCCTGAATATAATGCGGTATAGTTACTTTACTAAATACAATTGTAATTAAATTTCCTTTAAGTACAGATTTTTTAAAATTTCTCTTAAATATCGTCCCATGAAAAATATCTTGCGTGCCATAAGTTGACGACCCCTGTCCTAAATCCATCATGGGACGCGTTAATATTCTGAGGCAAAACCGAACTTAGGTTGGGCGTTTTATATTTTGTTTCTGATAAACTGTTTCCTCATTAATCTTGATCGCAGAAATTTCGTTTTTGAGACTATCCCTTTTATGTTTTTCCGTGTCTGAAAATTTTCCCTAAATAGATCTGTCATTTCCGTTTGTTCTTCCGCAGAGAAAAATTTGATTCATTTTGTATCTCGTGAAGGTATCCGGCGGAAAAACAAAGTGATTGCATAATAAGCTGCCTTTATTTCTCGCTAATTATTGCAACACAGTAGGCTGATAAAATCATTTTGAATTTTAAATTAAAAGCGGGGTTACTGTTTATGCATACGCTGGGAAAAATATTACGTTTTAAATGTGTTATCACTGTATGGATCCGCTTACGATTAGATTACATATAATTGAGCATCAAGTTTTATCTTATTTTTAATTTTTTAATAATCGTTTCTCGCTTATATTCGATTATATTCATGTCGCTTTTTATCTGCATTTGTTATTTGCAAGAACTGAAAGCCGTTTAAAATAATTCACATTCCGATTTTTTTCAGTGTCTTCTGGGTCTGGAAATCGATGGACATTATAAATAAAGAACAGTTCTTCTCTTCCTCCATGGATCATTTAATTTATTTTCCATTTTTGAGAACACGCAAAACTGTTCACGGATTAATTACTGCCTTCCTTTTTCAGGTTACATTGGTTGAAATCTTCAGGTTTTATTTTTATTCCGTTTTTGATTCCGCTTAAATATAAGTTCGTTTTTTGTGTTACCACTATCAAAGAAGTGAATAAAGAACGTTTTGTTTCGTAGGAAACTTGCCAAATCATTTAACGACAGTTTTAGGAGTATTGCAGCAAATTCTTTTGACGGCATAGCGAAAGAACTGCACTCTTTGCGTCGGTACCTCTTCAATGCGTAGGTCATTATCAGAATCTCCTTTGTAACAGCTTCATGGACGTTTTTTCGAAAACAATTCTTCGGAAAAGTCAAAGGAAATGAGTAGTTGATGTGCTAGTTAATAATTAGCGGTATTGGCAACTGGTTACTTATGATTTATATATCAATTTTTTATCAATAAGCATTGCTAGTAAAAAAGCCTGATCAGACCGTAAATTATCTTTACTGTTATTCCAGTACCTAACCTTTATTTTTAAATGTCATAAAAATGGGCTCATTTCCATATTTGTGAATGTTTTAGTCTCCAAGGATAAATTCATTCGAACATGACCTACTAATAGTTTCTCATTGGTAAAATCACAATTGCACAGACCGCCAGCCATCTAATCAGGATTAGGAGAGAATGAGAGGACACTTGCTGAATCATTTGGTTATACTACCACGAAATATCAATTGGCAATGAAAAGAAATTATAGGTCATTTTTTATAGATTTTATTATCCAAAGAACGTTTATGAAGAATTGCACTAAAAATTCGCAATTGTTTAAACAAATTTTCAAGGTTTCTGTATTTCCGAATGTGCTACGGAGCTGAAATTTTTTTATAAGTAGAATTCGTAAAAAAACGAAATAGAGTTTATACAAATTTTGATATTTTTATTTGTTTGGCAGTTAAAAATTCTTAAAGTTTAAACAAATAGATAACTGTGTAGGTACTACGGTATGAGCTAGGAAGCTGAAATTTTCAAATTATTTACAGAGTAGTAAATTTGCACAAATAAACATTTCAATTTTACCATATATGAATTGCGGCGGCCGTTAAAAATTATTAAAATTTAAACAATTAGAAAAATATTATTTTACTACTAGAAATGCTACAACTTCAAAATTTGGCTAAAATGTGTAGCATTAGTACCCCATAATACAGAAAGTGTAAAATTTTTAAAATTGCAACATTTGGGTAGTTTTAAACTATTATTTTTACATGTGGGAAAAACGGAAATCGCTGCGGAGGTGAAATCTTTAGAATTAAAACACTATTTGTAATGATGAAATGTCTGTCTGAAAAGTGAATGTTTTTTCAAGGTGATATGAAATGCTTGCAGTATGCAAGCACCGACTACTAGTATCATATAAAGGAAACGGTATACTTGAATATTGGAAGGAAAAGAAAATGTATTCAAACCCCAATATAAAGGTTTTTGGTATGAGAGAGCAGGGAAAATATTTGAAAACTTCTCTAGACTAATATTTAAGAAAAGGAATAAATATATGAGCATGGCTAAACGATTGATATGTTAAGATGAATATGGAGATGATGATTTACCAAGTAACGGCTTTTTTAATGGTAATAGAGTAACGAGATTTTCAACTTCATTTAGATTTAGTTTCACTCTTGTAAATTAAGGTGTTAAGAAAAATTTAAATCCTAGTTTAGTTAGGGGTTTTCCACTGTTTAACATAGAAATAAATTTGTATATTGCGCCAAAACAATTGACATTTTTGAAAACACCAGCATAACCAACGCATAAAGTTTTGGTTCCTAATATTTATTCAGGCTCTCCAGTTCATTAATGAAATGTTAACTTAGTTATAATTTTAAACATAATACAGTGAAATTGTTATTTTTCATAGACGAAGGACTTGTAAATATTTTAATTAAATTTTAGTGAATCATGAAAGAAATGGTATTGGTATGACTGATGACATGGCGTCACAAATTGACTAACGAAACCTAAATACGTCACAGTATTTCTGAATAGTGATATTTTTATCAAGAAGTAAACATTCATGTTCTCCGTTTTAATATATATAGGTAACAGACAAATAATTCAAATATTCAGTTGTAAATAAACAAAAGCAGTCACAACATAGCGCATATTTCCTCGGCTGTAAAAATGAGTCATTAGCCTACTGTCCTTGACGCAGAATGTTTTTATGTACTTGGATAAAATAAATTAATATTTACTCATTGCACAAGTATACATTTTGGTCCAGTAATATCGTCAGAGGAAAAATTGGCTGAATAAATCTGCGTTGGTAAGTAAGAACGAAATTATGTGTAAGTGTTTCGACGGTCTTCGGCATGAGTCATTCACTAGGAAATTGTCAAATATTTAAGACCGTCGCGTTTGAGTTGTGAAAAGAAAAGCATTAACTGTGGAAGTGCCCACAAGAGTTGTCTTATATTTCTCATCCTGTAATTTGATTATTTAAAACAAATATTAATAATCCACTTTTGGTAAAACCTCAAGTTTTCTTATATCCGGATGTGAGGTTCTCATATTGATTTTTATGGTAAATTTATTATTATAAGTTAAAATTATGAACTATAGCAAATATTATTCATTTAATTACAATGTAAACCCAAAGAAGCCGCCAAGAGGAGCAGTAGGAAAATAAAACGAACTATGGAGCTCAAGAGATCGAGATGAAATGTATGTAATATCAGCCGATTAATATATACAAGTAAACCAAAGTGACTGCTGTTATGTGAAAAATACTTCGGTTAGTTCACGATAATGAGTATTTGTATTTATTACACATGCTGATAAATAACAATGACAATGGCTTATTGTACTATTAAGATTGTATTTTTTTAAAGGTTTACGATATGTTGTATTTGTTTTGCGAAGTAACTTCAAGTTGTTATAATAAGTTAAAGTATTATAAATATTGATGTTTAAATTGTATTATAAAAGCTTTCCCTAAATTTATCTCTTGAATATAATAAAGAACTTGCATGTAGAAATTCTTTATTTACCAATTTTCATGCTTTTATAAGTTTCATTCGATACATACAATTACTATTCTTTGGTAAGTTCTCAAAAATGGTTTCACATGGAAAAAATTGTCTTTAGTAACCATTCACTTGTTATTCTTTTTGCAGCAAAACCTAGCACCATGAATCAAGTTCCTCCTGTGCCATTACCTCGATCAAAGAATTCCAAGAGGGATTCCATGGCTTCCCTCACAGCTTCTTCACCTACTTCGCAGCTACCTCCAACACCCCTTAAAAGACCCATTCCTTTGCCGCGTTTGATGGGCAACTCTCGCACAGAGAGGAACATTCTTGCCACGCTCACCAGACGCTCTTCCAACCCAAGCCCGAGCGCGATCATGAATGAGGAAGAAAAAGTTGGAATGGGTCATTCCATGGAGGGAATGCAGGAGTTGTTCAGAACAATTAGTTTCCCATCACCTCTAGAAGAAAACAAGATAAAATGGGAGAGCAACCCACCAACAGACCCTCAACTGTGTAAGGATAAGACTGATTTAGAAATTTCAGGAAGGGACACCCCCCCTTCTCCAGAACCACCCTTCTATCCTCCGCCTCCTCTCCCAGACGAGTCTGTGTATGATGAGGTGCAATCGTTACCTGGATCCAAAAGTAGTCCATGGTTCTCAGTGGTACCACGCCCCTTCTCTCAACCAAGCACTGCAAAACAGTGCTCAGCTGGGGATGAAGAGCTGAACGAAGACAACTACAACAGTTCTACACACTCTCAGTACTACCCTTGCTCCATGTCCTCCTGGACTGACTCTCCTCCGGAGGATAGGGCAGAAAGCATTTATGAAGACATAATGGACAATCTTGAGTCGCAAAGCTCAGCAGGTGGGGGCAGTAGCCAAACTGGTGATTATTCTTCAGGTTCTGATGGTTACCCTTTAACAACAAAAAAGCTTTCTTTGTTACGGTGTGATTCATGGAGCTTTTACGATACTGTTGAAACAGCGAATGAACTAGACAAAGTGCTTGAAAAGGATAATAGCATGACAGAAAAACCCGGGAGAGTAAGACTATTGACCATGACTGAATCATGCCAAGAAGAATATGAGAATGTTGTTATAGTTTCTCCATGTTCTACTACAAATAGTGAAGGTGCAGACCCATTTGCTTGGGGCTCTAGTTCCTCTCCCCAGGTGTCTAATCGCCATTCAGAACCTATTGTTCCTAACTCCCCCATTAGTCTCTTTCCTGGCCGCATACCTCTTCTCATTCCGGCCCCTGTGCCTCGAGGAAGTTCCCCTTCGTTAACTGGCAGTGCATCCTCAAACCACACTCCCACCAGACAGTGGACAGAGATGGAGGATGGAGATGTGCTACCTGATAAGATGTGGGAGTGTCTGAGAAAGAAGAATATCGGCTCTCACAGACCAGTTACTCATTCTGTCATCCTGGAATTTGATCCTTTGTTTGAAAAAAATAAATCATCTGCTGCACAGAATATGTCTCCATCTCGATTGAGTAATATCGGAAAACTGTCTGGGGTTAAGGAAGAAGAGCCCCCTTATGGGAAAATAAAGAAAGGGGAATCTTTGAAAGAGCTGAAAGAAAAGCTGAACCAAGTAGAAGCCTCTCCCAAAGAGGGGAGTGCAGCGGCAGACAAGGTACAAGAGCAATTGTTCCCCATTCCCCAAAGTAACAGAGAAGGTTTTGCAGCTCCTCTGGAGCCTTTGCTGCAGCATTCCCATGCCAAAAGATCTAGTAAAACTTCTTCCAGTGAAACTGTCGGTGCAGAAGATAGCTCCAAGTGTGTCCCAAGTGAACAGAAATACAACATTGAGGAAGGATTGAATGAATTGCATTTCTTACCAGAGGAGCCACCACCCCCACCTAGGAGAATAGATTCTATTGAGCAGGGAGCAGTAGGGGTGGATTCTGAAACTGGTAGCAGAGCCAATGAAGCAAAAGGGGACGACCTGGCATCCTCTCTCAAATTTGGTCGCTCGTCACTTCGCATGCCTTCACAGCGATGGAGCAGCATGAAGCAGCAAGCCAAGCGGTTTTTAAATGGTGTTACTGGAGATAGGACTGGGTCTCTCACTTCTGTGGCAAACTCTTCAGAAATAAGTGGAGAACCTAAGCTCAGCATCTTCTATCAGCAGCCAGCAGATGGTGTTATGGTTCCACCCAAATCTCCTGATCCAGGTGGAGTACAAAGTTTTAAATGCTTCAATTTTTTAAAAACTGATAGGTTAAGTCTGAAAATTTCCATTTCTTCATTACTGAAACCGTTTGAAAGAAATGGTACAGGCAACTCTTGTAAACATATTTGATTAAATCAAAAATGTGTTTCAGCGACAAAATGACCATTCTCATTGTTCACTAATAAATAATTTTAATATAACTTGTTTTATAATTTTAGAATGAGAAATAGGTAAGTTACTGTTGAGAAAAGCTCATTTGTATTAAAAATATGCATTGATTTTATCAAAAATACTACAGCTGATAGTTACCTTCATAATTTATTGATCAATACCATGAGATTGATTGTTTATTTTAAAATTTTTTGTTTTTAAAGTTGTTTTTTAAATCTATAGATTGACATAATTTGGTTTGTGAAATTTTTTCAAGTGCTAAAGTAACACTATATTTATAAAAATGTCATCTTCCTCTTAGATACCTTAATTCCTTACGTATTCTACATTACTAGAATTGCTGTTTTTGGTACTTGCCCTTTATCTACCCACAAAACTTTCTCATAGGGAGTGGTGCTGTAGGTGACAAGAAATGGAACTATGTAGTGTACGAGAAATTGAACTACATATTGTATATATGTGTTTCTCATTGACTTTAGTTTTATGGCATTTGCTCTGCTTCATGCACCCAATCTCCGGTTGCATGGAGAGAGTGATATTGGCTAAGGCAGGACACTGTAGGCGTCCCGAGTGACTTCAGTCTCCTGCACGACTTTAATCTCTAAAATTACACTACACTTATTGCAAGAGAACTCATTCTATTGTTTTGTAGAATACTGCCATTGTTGTGTTGTTTTCATTTTCGATTTTTAATAAAATGAACACTTCATCATAGAACAACCTTTAAATAGTTCTTCCAGATTCATATTCTTTGTGATTAATTACTTATTTGCTTTTAGTAACTTGCTTCAACAATGCTGCAATAGCTGCACTAAACAAAAGAATGTTGAATAAACAGAAATACGCAACCTCTACATAGTTCCATTTCTTTTCACCTACGGCGCCACTCCCTATGAGAAAATTTTGTGTTAGATAAAGGGCAAGTACCCTTTTTTAAAATAAATATTTGTTTTTTAGACCATTCCATTTGGAATTTCTGATTTATTTCAAATTTGAAATAATCCTATTTGCAGTGGCATGCAATCATATGAAGCAAGTGAAGCACTGCTTCACTAAATGGAAATTTGTAGAAACAGTTTTAATAATATCGCCAAATATAATATTTCTTTTATAGAATATTCAAAATAAAGTGATTTCTGTGATAACATTGCACTACGATATGGGAAAACACTAGGGGTGATATTCATAGTCTGCATAGTCCAAAGACTAGTACCCCTACATTCTATGGGACCTGTCAAGGTCATTTTCTCTTAGAGCTATGCATACGGCCTTATATTAGGAGCAAGTGAAGCAAATCCATTCCTGCTTGAGTTGAGACAGCCTGTATAGATGCGCGCAGACCCAAAGCGGCAGTGTTGGAGAGGGATGGGTTATGGCTTTTTAACATGGTGAGGAATGCTAGCATCATTCAGCAATGGCAATCGGTACATTCTTGGAGTGGGTAGTTTTGTCGTGTCTGGAAATTTATCATTACCGAATGTGAATGTGTACACTTTGTGTGAATAAGCAATTTACATGTACTTTCATCAATGTTTCTATATACATTGTATCTTTAATTAAAAAGTTCTTATGTGATCATTGAGGGTTCTTCGGACAAAATGGCTTTTAATCAAAGATATTTTAGAAAGGCCATTTTCTTATAGAGCTTTTGCAGAAAAAACTGAAATTGTTAAGCATGGAAGACCAATTCCTGATCTTCCGAATTTAGTCTACTCTAAATCTAACAACATGTTTCCCACAAGTGTTACTCCTTGTGTCGTTGATATGTAGTATTCCTGTTTCTACAGCTACAGTGGAGTGGTCCTTCTCGACATTGAAGAGAATAAAAATTATTCACGAAACTCCACAGGTGAAAGAAGACTCTCACACCTGGCAGTAATTTCTATCAAATCCCGTCTCTTAGAGTAAATAAGAAACCAGCCTGTTTTCTTTGACGAGGTAGTTAAAGCATTCACAAACTAAGATAGATGCATGGAATTTTATTTTTGATAAGCCGTGTTCATTTAAACTGATTAGAAAGGCTTTTACTAAATGTAAATGTTGAACTCTTAAGTTCTAAAAGAAAATATACATTTAAAAAACAATCAATTTGTTATTATTCATCCTTTGAGTAAAGTTGTAAAAAAATATTTTGGAGTTACAGTGCTTACAAACAAACATACAAATACACATTCTATTTTATTTATATGATATTGAAATATCTTTAACGAAAATCCAAGCCTGCTTCTCTAACCTCTTCTTCCACTGCACGCCACTGCCTATTTGTTTACATAATATTGAAAACTCCATTAACATTTTTATATATTGTGCCATGGTAATTAACTAGTAATTTGTAGGGAAAGATTGTATACATTGAATTTTTGTTTAGTCCTAAGGGCTCTGTTCCTGATACCTATGGCATCCAATTCCATGCCATGCTTTGTGAAGCAAATTTGCTTTGGCCTCTAACCCTCTCTGTTTGGAGAAGTTAATTATAACAACTATCACTTTATGAAAACAGTTGCTAAAGAATATACAAGTTATTTCCACTACTTATTCTTGAGAATGCTACGTAAACACAACCATGAGAAAAACATTGCTCACGTAGGTCCAACGATTTTAACAGTGAATTCCCCATCATGTGGACTTCTTCTTTAATATGTAGGATATCAGTCTTCCCCAGTTTTAGTTTCTTTATTAAACGCCTTAGGATATTTGACCTGATGATGCTGTAACAGGCGAAACCGCTCGCAATAAATTTGTCTAGTAGAAATATACAATATTCTTTTTTATTTACTTTATGGAATCTTTCCACAAGGTAGAGCCTTCCCAAGTGGAATATGTTAGGATATTTTGTTGAACACTTAGTTACAGTAGAACTCCCAGATGTCAATAGGGAAAAATCTCACTTGGAAAAATAATCCTGTAATGCTTAATATTAACTTTCAATCCAGGTTAAAGGCAGAAAATGTAAATGCTGCATCAAGAAATTCACATCTGTATTATTTTAATAATTTGTAAATGAAATAATTTTTTCTCAACACAAAATGATTATTCACGCATAAAGAATAAGCACCGATACACTTCATTTTTTGAAATTTCTACACAAACTTTCATCAATGCCATCAAGCATTGAAAAACTGAACTAAAGCCATTTTCAAAGATTAAGTTTTTGTCCTACTTAAACTAATAAATATGCAGTTTTTCCCTTTGATGAATTTTGGAAAGATACCCACATTCTAATTTTCAATGATCTTGTTAAAACAGAAGTGCTCTAGACTTGAGCGGACAGACATACAAACTGCCTTATTATTATAGACATACCTCACTTGAAATGATTAGTAGTGATCTTTACATTCATGTTCATTCCTTCGATGTAAATTATCCAGTTGTTTTCACTTACAAAAGCTGTGTGTGTATGTAAGGAAAATAAATGTATTTAAGTTAATTTTTTTATTGCGGATGATCCATTTTCTCACATTTAATATATAAGCTGTTGGCACACAAAAGGAAATTAAACTTATTTATAGTGAATGCTGTTTACTTCAGGTGCTACAAAGATTGTTTTTGTTGACAACATTTAAAAAAGACGACAAAATTTTGTTCAAAATGAATTGTGACTTTCTTGAAATTGGCTACTACTTCGATTAAAATGTTCTGAACAAAACATATGCTATTTGACTAGTTTTACAAACTTTGTTTCAGGACTTTTTTGTTATAAGTAATATTTTAGAAGATATAAAGAAAAGTTCATTTTTAGTCACCAGTAATGTGGAACTCCTAGGCTACATGAACCATTTATTTCATTTTCTTTGCCCTTATGTTGTAAATACCAAATGTCATGAACATCTACCATGTAGTTTTGCAGATGAAACATGCAGATGGACAGACACAACCTGATCATAAGGCATTCAGTTTTTACTTCTTGTAAAGAACACCTAGAAAGCAGTGACAGATAACAATAAATAAACTTAAGAAGAATGATCTACAGTGAGAAGTGAATCATTCTTTTCTATCTTACGCCTAGCAACTCTTTCCTACTCCTCAACTCTACCCTCCTCTTCTCTCACTTTCTCTTCACCTCTCCCCCTCACCCTTCCTCTCTCCCTCTCTCCCTTCCTCTTATAAATGTGTGTAAAACAGTAAACTCATCTCTTCACTCACTCAAGAAGTTAAGTAGCAGTACTCCAGTTTCTCTAAAAAAGCATCTGGTAACTTTATTAGTTATTCCGCATTTTGACTATGTCGATATAGCGTACCAAGATTTATCTCAAGAGCTTTCATTAAAAATTCAGAGAACATATAACGCGTGCATCAGATATATATTTAACCTGAAGAAATCAGACCAAATCTCTGAGTCACTTGTCAAACTAAACTGGCCAAACTTGGAGTCTTGTAGATGCCTACATTTGCTTTCCTTGCTATACCAATTACTTAATTCCAACAATCTGCATTATCTTGCCACTGAATTTAGAAGTATAGACTCTGTACATAACCGTAATACCAGAGGGAGCCATAAACTCCTTATTCCTCATCACAGAACAGTAATTTTCAACAAGTCCTTCATTGTAACTGCTTGCAGACTATGGAACGACCTTCCCGAAACAATAAAAAATTGCACTCGCTCTCCTCATTCAAGCGACACTGCTATAAATCTCTTTTATCCTTGCAAAGGAACAGTTAAACGTGCTTAATGCTTCAATTGATTTATTTATTTATGGATGCACCTCCCTATCAAGTCCCAGAGATGTTCGATGGGCTTCATGTCCAGGTTCCGCACTGGCCAGTCCATCTGAGCAATTCTCACCTCGTCCAGATATTGGGATATGCAGCGAGTGGCATGCGAACAAGCATTGTCGTGCATCAAGATAAAACTGTCCCCAATAAACGGGGCAAAGGGACCCACGTGATTAATCAGGGCCTCTTCAATGTAGTGGTGGGCAGTGAGAGGTCCGTTCTCAATGAAGATGAGCTCTGTAAGAGAATCAAAGAAAATGTCAGCCCATACCATGACGGAACCTCTATGGAATGGCGTCCTTTGTGCAAATGTGCACTATGCAAAATGCTCTCTAGGCCTTCTCCAGATTTCCTCCCTTCCATCTGGTGATCGTAGGGAGAACCTGGATTCGTCCAAGAACAGAACTATGCTCCAATGTCCACTGCACATGTTCCCATGCAAACTAAAGACGAGTTGTGCGATGTCGTGGGGTCAGTTCAGGACCTGTAGCAGGTCTGCGTGAGCTCAGGTTCACTTTCTGCAGTCTTACTGTTCACTCAGTCACATTCACCTGCCGCTCTTGCTGCAGTCGGTTTCGAGCCTCTTCTGCTGTGGTGTGTCGATTTTGCAACAGAATAAATAAGTAAACCTGATCTGGGCCTCCTTGTGTAATTTTGAGCCTCCCGGAAGCGATGGGCAGTTTGATGAACGGTGGTAAGAACCACCAATAACTTAAGCAGCATAACGAAGAGAGTGGCCATCTTCAACCAAAGCGACAGCCTTTGCATCATTTTCAGCACTTAAAGGAATTTTAAAAGTGAATAAAATGCAGACACGAAAATGCTATCTGTCGAAAAAGATGCGAGACAGCTTAATTATGCGATTGATTATCTTTCCCCACTCTTGGCAACAATCCGCCTTCCGTTATTCAAGAACAGCACCAGCAGGCTTCTGCCGGGGAAACCACTTTGCATGGGAAAACCCGTTACGTTACTAGCAGGGGATAATCAACAATCACTCCATTATTGCTTATTGTAACACAATTTCAATCAATAATGGCCTATTAGTGGTGTAGCACCGCCGGGATATCTATTTTGACATTCTTAACTTAAAAATTTATAGTAATTAGATTTTTTAATAGGTGTTCCATTTCTTTGCCAGTAATTGTATATTATTTCCTGGATAGTTCAGAATAGATTGCTGTTAGTATTTATTTACTAAGGAGCATATTTATAATTGTATGAATTTTCCATTTGCTTGAATATTTTACAACATTTCTATTTTAAGAAGCAACTTGAACAGCTTGATGAGTTTTTAGATTTTGTATTTGCCTGATTGACTAAATAATTGAAGTAGAGGAAAAAGTGCAATGAAGAAAATCAAATAGAAAAGTGTCTAGACATTTTTCACCGAGAAGGAAATTCTTGTTCTTTCAGTCGGAAATTCAGAATCTTTGGTGAACTCATCGGTTCAGCACAGTGGATTGCTTTATCAGGTGTCTAGTGGGGCAGTTGGGGCTGTTTCTGGTGGCGCTTGGGGTGGTGCTCAAATCCGCTGGTTCAGCCTTTGCAGTGGGAAACTGACTTGGTGGAGAGAGCGAGGTGGTTCTGGGCCTTCCTCTTGCTTGCCCTTAGAGCGACTGGCCTCCATATGTATCACATCTGACCGACCTAATCCAAGGTAAGATTATGGGGTGTACATGTTGTCTTCTGTCAGTCAAAAGATCCAAACAAACATAATTCTTCTAGCTGTGAAAATACCATATTTACTCTTGTATAAGCCATCCTTTTTTCCTCAAATTTTGTTTCTCCAGAATGAGGATGAGGCTTACATGGGAGTAAAAGAAATTACATTCATCCAAAAATGTGAGATAGTACAGTATAAAACCTTTTACCTGGAAATCCAGTTAACTGGCTGTTTTAAAAGATAATGCATTTTCCAAAATTTGTTAGGAGAAAGAGATTTAAATTTAGCACCTCGCTAGTAATTACCCAGCTCACCACCGTGTGTTGGATGCGCTCCAGTGCTCCGAGGTTTTGTTTTTTTCAGTGTCTTGTTTGTCTGTTTGTTTACTAGTGCTAAGTATCTCCTTTCCTATTTTGCCACATAAAATGTCTAAAAACGAGTGAAACTGGACATATTTGTGTATGTCAGGCTTACAAAAAGTGTCACTTTTACCATATAAGGAGGTTCAGAAGACCCTACAGCAAAAAATGAAGCAGCCATCCATTATCAGTTAATCTAGTGCAAACACCTACTCCCAGTATCGCTCAGTCCTCATGCGCTAGCTATACCACAGCTTCTGGTGCCACAACGCTTCACCAAAGATCCCCATCCTCATCATTAGAAAGCATGTTTTGTATGCATTATAAGATTGAAGGTATGTCTCTCAAGGATCACTCCCCCTAACCCCCCATTTTCCATGAGCCTTTGCCCTTTCCAACCACTGGTTTCTCAAACTGCGGTCAAGCCAGGAACGTATCTACCGTGGTTGGAGAAAGACTATACGGTAAATGTATAATAATTTAGGCATGACTCTGCAACAATAATTAAGCCACGCATATTTAGTTCTGTCACATCATATAGCAAAACATAATAAAATGAGCCTTATACATCTGAGAAAGCCTGATAAAATTCTGAAAACATACTTTATGAATAAAAATATAAATTTACACTATTATTTTCAGGAACTTGAATGCTTGAATATAGGGGCCAGCATGAAAATCCTAGGCCCAATGGTGATCTGGCACCCAGGATCTGTCGAGCCCTTTTATAAATAATAATTTTTTGTAAATATTTATGTAAATTAAATGGTATGTATTAGCAATTAGTGACAGAAAAGATTGTATTCCCTAGTTGACTGTAATTTTAAAGTCTCTCTTTAACCTGCCACTGGTGGCTCTGTATATTGTGACACCATTGGTCACGGGTCACTCAGATGATTGTTCCTTTCTTGCGGTATAAATAATTATTTGTTGTACTATTTAAGCATTATCTTTCACAATTTCATGTCCTTAATAAATGTATGAGTAAAAATATAAATAAAAGAAACAATATATTTTTAATTAAGACTATTAATTTTCAATAATAATGTAAAATACTCTGATACACATTTCTAAAAATAAAACTAGAAAAAAAATGTGGAAATTGCTATAAAAGTATAATAAAGCTAAAAATTTAATTGTAATATTTCAGTATGTTGTGGAGACTGGTACATAACAAATGTAACACTCTTGATGGCTGGTGAATCGGTACTACCATCTCAATCATATGCATCCCTAATTTTGCTAACCATGAACAAAAAATATCTGCGATAACATGTTATGTAAGTTCGAATACTTTTAGGAAGATATACTGATCCCAAATGTCATAACCTGTATAGAAAAAACATTAGAGCATGTTTATTCTCAAGGTGAGGGATTCGCTCACCATGCGACCAATGGTGGGTTAATAAATTGGTTCAGCTTATATTCAGGTAATTTTTTCCTAGTTTTAATCTTTGAAAATATGGGTGCAGCCTATAAGCAGAGACAGCTTATATGAAAGTAAATATGATACATAAAAGTAGCTTGTATTTTGGATGTTACATTTTCATAAACGGAGGCTTGTTGAAATACAGTAAATGATTGAACATCCACACAAATTTCCACACATCCAGGACCTTAACTTTAACACATTTAAGATTATCATAAACTAGAAATTTGAATCTCCAGAGTACAGTATTAAAATATTCATAAAATATTTGTGTGTATATTTATGCATATTATAAATTTATGAAATTTAGAATCTACATAAACTCTTAGACCTGTACAACTAGTATGTCCTTTTTGTTGCCAACAATGACATTTTCCTAGTTATACCATTTAATGTATCTACTTCATTTGAAGTACCAATTGAAGTGATATTTCATGGTAGTGTTCTATTTTATTAGTTTTTATGTCAGTGTAATATTTTGTGTAATATAATTGGTAAATTTCAAATCTTCCTAGTTATACCATTTCACATAGTTAATTAATTTGAAGTACCAGTTGAAGTAGGGTAGTAATATATTTTTGTTTGTTTTTAATCTTAATGTAGTATTTTATGTATAATATAATTAACTTTTAGTTTTTTTTTGGGCTTGATCATTGAAAAGTATTTTTGTCTAAACATTATTATTTTATAACTTGCTAATAATTTTTATTTGTAATTTTATATTTTTACATTCATTGTTATTTAGTATTTTTCATGGTTTTATTTTATCTAGCATTTTAATGTATTATCTGGAGTATTTTTTGTTACTTTTTTAATGTAATTTAATGCATACTTTTTCGTTTAATTTGAAAACTCATTTACATTTTTTTTCTTTTTTTTCCTATTACCCCTGCTTATTTACACTTTTCCATCACCTTTCAACCTTACCCTCTCACCTAACAACTCTTTCTACGCCTTGCTTACTGACTGCTATTTTTTCCTATTTATCATACTATGTGTCATGCTTTTGCATCCAATTTGTGGATCCACCTTTGCTATCTGTTCCCTGCATTCTAAACCTCTGAAGCAATGATGGTGAGAACCTCTCCTGTTTTGAACTTGGAGTCTTGGGTGGAAAGACAAATTGGATAGGTCGCCATGGAAGTGGGAATGTACCTCCATCTCACTCCCTTCTGCTAGGCTCCGTTTCTACTTCAGACCGGCGTATTTGGATGCAGAAGCTGCTGGAGAGCATTGTTCCACCTTCATGTTTTCCAAACCATGCCATGATGGACTTCACACGGACAGGGTGTGCCTACATTAAGGTTGTTAATGATTATGTAAAGCTTGGGATCTGTATATCAGCTCCAAGTATTTCTCATAGGCTTTCAAAAGAGGTTTTATTCAAGGTCTAACCATGAAACACCTTATAGTGGTGTCTTCCAAAACTACTATTTTATTTAAAATTTCATTTGGTCTGAGGACAATGAACTTTACATAAATCCATTACTGAAATGCAGAAACCTTTATATTGTAACACTTATTTACTTTTGAAATCTATAGAAATATTCTCAAAATAGAATTGGGCATTTTACCTGGTTCAGACTCACATGAAATGCTCTGATTTAGTAAAATTTGAAATGATAAATATGAAATATACTAGTGTAATTGCCTGTCAAACTAATGGCAGAATTTTAACATTTATGCACCAAGAAGAACATATATGTTCCAATGAACTATTCGTTTGCAGCCATGCAGAACATATGAAGAAAATATTATGGTGTGATACAGTTAAATATTTTTTAGAGCAACTTAATTCATGAAAGTAAATAGGGATAATCTAAAGCATTAATGTTTACTTTGAAAATTGTATAGCTAAATCTGCCCTGCATTCACTCAAAGGTCCCATTAATTATGCTGTCAGAATGTGGCATACATGCCACAGATGTAGGCATCCCTTACCGGTAGTGCTTCCTTAAACTAAATTTTGACATTTTAAAAGGAGAAAAATTCTGCACTTGACCGGGAATCAAACCCGGGTCTCCCCACTTGCTGGATAGGTGCTTTAACCAACTAAGCTCTCAAGTCAGCCTGATTCTCCTTTTTTGAATTGGGGTATTTACGGTGAAGAAGGGCTAAGTATTAAGCCTCCAACACAAACGTCCTCATAGAGACATTGTGGAAAAAACCCCTTACTTTATCCCAAGAAGTGAGATGATTTCAAATAACCAGTTACATCAAGTTCGCATAAAGCTGAAACTAAATTTTGACATTTTAACATGTAATTTCAACACCTCAGTTATTAGGGCTGTTACAAGATGTTGCAGAATCGATAGATAAAGGAGATGAAATCGACATTATCGTCATAGATTTTTCTAAAACTTTCGACGTAGTACCTCACGACATTCTACTCAAGAAATTAAAAGAGTTAAATATTGATAAGAGAGTAATTCAGTGGTTAAAAATTTTCCTTATTGGTAGATCCCAATGGGTTAAAGCAGGACAGGGTCACTCCGAGAAAAGTCAGATAACATCAGGGGTCCCAAAAGGGAGTGTTTTAGGGCCCTTATTATTCCTGATTTAGGTAAATGACCTACCTAATTACATCAAGTCTGAGATGCAGCATTTCGCAGATGACTGCGTTATCTATAGATGAATAGGAACGGAAAAGGGCCTAGCAAATTTGCAGGAAGATATGGAGCGGGTAGCAAATTGGATTAAGTTGAACCAAATGAGTGTTAATGGAAGAAAGTGCAAGCACATCAATTTCACAAATAAAAGGCCCGAGAGAAATTTTTGCTACACGCATAATGGAGAAATGGTACAAAAAGTTGATAATTGCAAATACCTAGGCGCTCAAATAACAAAGGACCTAAAATGGGGTATATATATCGACAAAATCATAGCAAAAGCATATAAGACCTTACATTACGTGATGTGTAATCTAAAAGGAAGTATTAAGACAACAAAAGAGTTAGCATATAAATCATTGGTTAGGCCTATATTAGAGTACGCTACGAATGTATGGGACGCTGACGAGATAGGGCATATTAAGAAATTAGAAAAGGTGCAAAGAAAGGCAGCGAGATATACCTTAGGAAGATTCAACAAGGGAGGTAGCGTCACAAATGATTAAAATGCTGTGTTGGGAAACGCTTGAGAAAAGGAAGAGGAAGAGAGTTAATAGATTAGGGGGTATATTCCAGGTAATTAGCAAAAATAAGGCATGGGAAGATCTAAGGAGTAGGATAGAGAAGTCAGACTTTATTGGAAAAAATGGACACGAGTTTAAAATTTAATTGAGGCTGCAAAAAACAAATATTGCCAAATATTCTTTTCTTAATAGAGAAATCTTGGATTGGAACATGTTACCTAAAGAGCTCTTTAAACCCTTACCAAAAATGTTAAAATATTTAAGAATAAAGTTAATTTGATCATAGATAATATTGTAAATTGTAACAGATGACGATGGAGTTGGAGGAAGTAAAGGAATGCCTGATGGGGTGAAGTACGATAGGGACCTCGTGAGCCCTTTAACTGCTATAGTAGCTGTGAAGGCCCATCTTTAACCTAGAAAACTCGAAACTCCATAAGAATAAGTAATAATTAAATTGAATTGGTTTTTAATTAAATACAATTGCATTTTTATTGATAATTTAACTATTATTGAATTTTATTGTATTTTGTAGTGTAGTGTAGCAGTCATTGCCACCTGGCTTGAGCCAACTTGCAACATTTTAATTAAATAAATAAATATGTAATAACGGTATATATGCTCAACTAGTCTTTTTTTTGCAACTCTTTTTGTCTCATACATAATCGTTTTGATTGATACAGCAATACCTAACTTCCTCTGTTTTACTCTCCATTTCTTCTCTAGTTTTGGCCATTTAGAACCAAGCTCATGAAGACTATGTTTCTCTTTCAAGTTGCCTTCAGATTTTCCTCCTGTTTCCCCATTCATGCATCATTTTTCTATGGGACGTGGAATGAAATGACATTCTGCAGCTCAATTTCTGTTCATTTTTGCATATTGAATCACCTGATGCTTGTAGGTAATAGTGTAGGCATATCTTTTCACTCTTGTAGTCATTGAGATCTCAATACATGTAACAGTATTTATCTTATATATTTATAAAATTTTTATGACATCTTTTGGAATTCTAATGTTCTGTGACATTAATAGCACTATTCATCAGGCTCATTAGGAACTAAAACATTGCTACTGACATCGCAAATGCACCAAAATTGTAATCAGTGTGAGCAGACATAATAAAGTGCAATAATGAAAATGCATCATCGAAATTCATGTTGCATAAGGTTTTACTGTATATATTAATAATTTGTTCACTATAAGTAATGCATATTTTAATGTTTTTGTTACTAATGACTGTCAATTTTTCCATTTTGGGGATGAGTTGGCTCATGAGTGTCAGTAACAAGGAGCATTATATATGGGAGCGCAGCCATTCGAGAGCATTTTTCGGGAGATGATTGTGGGTGATTTTAGAAATATTTCCCCAAAATTTGATGGTCCACTTCGAATTTGTTTGAGTTATTTTGAAAAAATGTTTTTTTTTAATTACTCATATAGCATGCAAATAAAAAATAAATTTTTATGAAAAATATCATTTTATTAAATTAAACAAATGATTCAAATGATTAAACAAAAAATTTCTTAATTAAGGATTTTCTCGTTGCGTTGCCAAACTGATGAGCACATCATATATACCACATGCGAAACAGTGGTTCAGCGGAGCTGGTCGTGGTGCAGCCGGCTAGTGTGTGCTCCCCAAACCTTGACACTGGGGTCGTACGTTCAAATCCTATTGCTGGTAATCTTTTTTAATGTATTTTTTACCCAACTAAGGTTGTCAGTTCTGTTGTGCTCTTTGGTTGCAGAATCTGATGTGCTCTGATTGACTATTGTTGTGTCTTTTTCAGAAGACACTCTTCCACGTACTGGACAGCATGTAGCCATCCTCTCTCTTAAAATTATTCGGCTTTTTCGTAATTTTGATCGCTTCTCTTATGAGTCTCGGAAAATATCGATTTTCTCTTGCTATAATTCAGGCGTTGTCGAAATTGATGTCGCATCCGGGATCATTCCAAACGTGTTCAGCTATGGTGGAAAGGCGGAGTTGCTTGTTGGTAGTTGCCCTCTGGTGTTCTTTCAGGCGGCATTTAAGAGATCTCGAAGTTTGGATGATGTTAGACTTCCTGCAGCTACATTTGACTTTGTATATGCCCTCATAGGTATTTTTGGGAAAGTGGTCTTTGGCCATATGAAGGAGGTTGGCCGTCTTCGTCGCACAGTTGAATCTTGTTACCACGTCATGTTTGGTGAGAATCCGTGCGACTCTCTCTGAGGTGCCAGCTACGTAAGGTATGATGGCGTAAGCTGCAGGTTTCAGCTTGTTCTCCGCGATGTCTTTGACGGCCCTTTTCAAGGCCATTTCTCACTTCTGATCTTCCTTTTTGGCGGATCTGAGGATGAGATCCCCACGATATCCGTTTCCTCGGAGGGCTGTAAGTAGGTGTTTCTTTTCAGATGGTAGGGAATCGGCGTCAGAGATGGAATGCCCCCTGTGGTATAATGTTCATATGACGGAGGCTTTCTGCTGAGGGTGGTGATGTGAGGTGGCCTTCAGATACCGATCAGTGTGTGTCTTCTTCTGGTAAACAGCATGTCCCAAGCTTCCATCTTGCTTCTTGGTAACAAGGACATCAAGAAAGGGCAGGCGATGGTTCTCTTCTATCTCCATCGTTAACTGTATAGCAGCATTCTGGGTGTTCAAGTGTTGTAGAAACTTTTTTAATTCTTCCATTGCATGGGGCCAAATTGCAAAGGTGTCGTCCACATACCTAACAAAAAATTTAGGTTTCTTTTCGTACGAGTCTATGGCTTTCTGTTCGAATTCTTCCATGAACAGGTTTGCGATGGCTGGCGGGAGTGGAGAGCCCATGGCTGTGCCCGTGGTTTGCTGGTAAACCTTCCCGTTCCACATGAAGTAGGCGTTGTTGAGGCAGAATTCTACTAGGTCTGGGAAGTCCTCTGGAAAACCTTGGTTTGTTAGCGATCTGGTGATGTTGACGGCATCTTCGGTGGGGATATTGGTGAACAGAGACACTACGTCAAAGCTGACAAGTAGGTCTCCTTCGGTGACTGTTGCCTTTTGGATGATTTCGATAAAATGCTCCGAATTCCTTACGAAGGTCTTGGTTTTTCCCGAATAAGGTTGGAGAGCTTGGGCTAAGTATCTTGCAAGCTTCTGTGTTGGGGCATCAGTGGCGCTGACGATACGCCAAGATACCTTATGTAGCCAGCACCTCAGAGAGGGTTTCACAGATTCTCGCCAAACATGTTGTGGTAATGAGATTCAACTGCGTGACGAAGACAGCCAACCTCCTCTGTACAACCAAAGACCACTTTCCCAAAAATACCTATGAGGGCATATATGAAGTCAAATGTAGCTGAGGGAAGTCTTACATCAGCCAAATTTCGAGATCTCTCAAATGCTGCCTGAAAGAACACCAGAGGGCAACTACCAACAAGCAACTCCACCTTTCCACCATAGCTGAACACGGTTGGAACAGTCCCGGATGCGACATCGATTTCGACAATGCCTGAATTATAGCAAGAGAAAATCGATATTTTCCGAGACTCGTAAGAGAAGCGATCGAAATTACGAAAAAGCCGAACAGTTTTAAGAGAGAGGACGGCTACGTGCTGTCCAGTACGTGGAGGAGAGTCTTTCGAAAAACCGACACAACAATAGTCAATCAGAGCACATCAGATTCGTCAACCAATCAGAGCGCAACAGAATTGACAACCAATCAGCTCGCACCGGATTAGACGGAGCCTTCCCCTATATATAGACGATCAGAAATCTGCGTTGACACTTCGGACCTGAAGAAGCCGACCGGAACGCCGGCGAAATATTGTCCAGGAACACGGATGGATCAATGCGGCAGTAACCCGAAAACCACCCCAATGTCAAAAAAAGATTCTGCCGAAACTAAGGCCCATTTAATCAAAAGCCGATACACAGGTGTTCTTATTTGAAGTATTTCACCACCCAAAATAGTTTCGTCGAAATCGATGGCCCCAAGGTACGTAGTCTCGCCTTGCAAGACAAAATTGAAATCTGCGCCAAATTATTCTGAAAGTTTGTTTTCAATCGGAAAATATGGAAATTTTTCTGCTTTTTAGGCAATCTTTGCCACCAAATCAGTACTGGCAGAACACCTTATCAGTATGGACAGATTTTGATTAAATTATGTGTTAGTGGTCCTTATTAAAATTTATTGCTGAATTATGATTTTGAAATGCATCCGTCAGTTAAAACTTCCATTTCATATAAGATAAACTTACGCTCATATATCATTAAATGACATCCGTCAAGTAACAATTATATACCTCATTTTTCTCTCCCTAGCTCGTAAATAATCTGTAAAGGTGTGTCCACACTTGGATAATGAGCATGAGTGAACATTAATGATCATACTATCACGAATGGGAGTAGACGAACAATAACGATCATAGAGAAATGCAAACGATCATAGACGAACGTGAACAATCAGTGACAAATTATGTTTGGGAGACATTCATAGGTTTGTCACTTTGTTCGTTCAATTTCCAACTCTTTGCACTTTTCATTTCTTTTGTTGCTTTCTAGACATGATATAATGCTTAGGAAAACTGATATTATTGCAAGTGTGGCTTGTATTGTAATGTATAAGTTGCTTGAAAGTGATGATAGAAGTAAAGTAAGGAGAAAACGCTGTTGGTGGATGACTTCAGTGTTTAAGAAGAGGATTCTCTATAGTGCTGATTTACTAATGGACCTGAGCCATGAAAACTGTGGACATTTTGAAAACTTTATAAGAATGTCAGCATCAGATTTGGAGAAAATAATACAAATGGTGGCCCCCAGAATTGCTATACAAGACATGTTTTTTTAGAGAATCAAGTCCTGTGAAGGAGAGAGACTGTAACTCTACGATTCTTGGCAAGCAGAGAGTGAGTTGAATTATGCTTGGATGCTAAAAGCATTCAAGCATCAAACTTCTTCTTGCCCATTTTGTAGTGAGGGCTTTTGATGTCCCATAAAATGGGAAGGTATTCTACATCAGCAACAAAAGATAGGGTGATGTCGTCCGACCATTCCACCTCTATAGACCCTGAACCCTTAGACTAATACACGTCCACACTATGGGAGCACAAACAACCTCGAATGAACATTTCCCTTTGATGTACCAAGAGATGGTGGATCGTTGTACGTTCATGCTTGTTTGCGTTTGAAGACATGTCCACACTGCATATATCAGTGTGTGTTTATATGCTCGTTTGTCCTTGTTCGCCAAGCGTGGATGCGGTTTTAGATATCAATCAAAAAATTCATTTGGATTGAGGACCAAATTTACCATGAAAAAGTTCGCAAGTCCATATAATTAAAACTTATAGTTTCAGAGATAAAAATTCAAGAAAATCCCAGCCATAAAATCACATATTAAATTTATTCGAATAGAGGACAAAATTTACCACAAAAAAGTACATGGGACCATATAATTGCAACATATTTTCAGAAATAAAAATTCAAGAACCACCCAATCTTTTGCTACCATTTTATATGCTTTTCCCATAAATAATGCATTTAAAATCTCAGTGTATTCCATTTATGGAGTTTACTTTTCCTTCTTTTAAACAATAAAAAATATCACTTACCATGGCAATGAGTCCATTGGTTTTAAATGGAACTGAATATACTATATTATTATATACTGATTTTAACCAACAACATTAACACATGATCATGTTATAATCCAAACATGTGTGATGTCTTTTTTTAAAGATTTTCTCCATTATTAATTGTTGTATATAAATCAGGTAATGAAAATGTATTCTATACTGCAGATGTTTTTCAAATTCATGTTAATTTAGTTTGTAAATAATAGGTGAGCAAAGTAAGCCATCAGATAGGGTAGGACACCCCAAAGGGCAGAGCCTCTAGTTAAATAAAAAATGTTACAGAGAGCAAATATTCTCAACTAACAATCTTATCAATAGTTGATAGCGTATTTGACTTACATCAAATTGTAGAACTTAGTGCATGCCCGTGATTTTATTACTTTTTATTATTTGTATTAAAATATGTTGATTTTATTCCTAGGTCTTTAAAATAGATGTTTACCTCAATAATAAATAAATATTCTTTGAATCTCTTGTTTTAAGTACTGTAAGTTTTAAACATCCAAGTAAAGTATGTCTATTTTAAATGTTCTTAGTTGCTTATTTAAATAATGTAATGAATTATTATTTTATCAGAAAAATTAGAAATATATTCCTTATTTGCAAGAAAATTAACACACAGAATTGTATTTCGGTAATTTTTGGTGTATAGTTTATAACAAATGTTATTCCATGCATTTGTTTTGAATAATGACAGATTTTGTCAACCATATTGAAAGAGGAAAAAATCACGAAATACTGGGTAAAACATTATGGACACTATATTTATGTGAGCCATCAGTATAATGTATCCAACCACGCTTATTATTTTATTAACATACATGATGGCCACAGATGGTTTTACAAAAGCTCCTATTATGAAAACTTTTAAAATAAAATTTTTGCTTGATTTTATAGATGTTTTGTATGCTAGCTTTGAATTAGTTTTACATAAATGTAATTTATTTAAATGAATTTTTCTTCAGGAAGGGATAAGCGGCAAGTGGAGTAAAGGCTGGTTACTTCTCTACCAACGCACTCTTTTCTACTGTCCTGGTGGTGTTCAAACAGCTTTGGAAGGAAATTTACAACATGCACGTTGCATCAGTAAGTCATGCCCACATTTCAAATTATTTAATCATTACAATCATCACTCATCTCTTATTTACTTAAAAATGACGTATTTTCACCTTTACAAACTCAGGATTTATTATGGCCTCTTTCTGTCTGACAAGCCAAACAATGGGTGCTTTTATCAGTTTTCCCTTCCTGTTTCTAGTCATAATCATGAAAATATTGAATTGAAGAAAGAATTATTTAGCTCACCTTAGGGTTGATATCAAAATTGAAAAACTATTTCTCCAATAGAAACACAAGGGGAGGTGCATTTTGACTACAAAGCCATCACAGTTTTTCCCCATAATAGTCGTTTTCAGGTTCTGTGTACATAAAACTGTTTTAATTGAGTGGTATTTCATGGTCTCATCAGCTAAGGAATTATAGACTAGGAGCATGCAAGTTGTGGCATGCATGCTATTCCTTGAAGCACATAAAACTACAATTGCTACCCATCAATTAATACTTGGTATTGACCAATGCTGTCATATCTGAGTGGAAATGTCAAGATTATTTTACTGAAGTTACCATACAGCCTTGTTTTCTATGACACTCCTGGGTTTTGGTAGGACATCCTGGTGCCTTGGCCAACCAGTCAAATTCATGTTTTATGGAAATTGTGTAATTGTAATTTTTTAAGATAATATGACATTATCATAATTATTTATCTATCTCCAGACAGATATGTAATTATACATTCTATACATTCTCCTGTCATGTGTAACCTTTTTCAATTCTTGGTAATTCTTTTATCTATCAGCTGAAACTTTTTCTTCTTCTTCCTCTTTTAAAGCTTTACTGGCATTGTATATAATTTTTCCTAAGCATCCACACTAATTTGATCCCTTGATATATGTGTATGCATGAAAGTGAAATAGGCATCAGCTGTCATAGTTTTAAGAGTTTTAGTTGCCTTTCCGACTTTTGATACCCATAAACTACACTCTATGTACCACCATTCTGAGCAATCTCTTATTTCTTCAACAAAGCCACCAATATCGTGACTCATGGCAGTATAATCTAACTAATTCAAAGAGAAGTTTTTGAAATAATAATTCAATGCTGTTGAGCTGTGATTTTTATGCATGTTTGTGTGTGTGTGTCAGTTTTAGGTGTGTATACACATACATCATGGTCGATATAAAAAGTTACTTTGTTTAATAACATCCCAAAGCTAAATAGATGAGGGGAGGAAGTTTAAATGTAGGTGAACTCGGTGTGTTGATATTATTATCTTTTTAATTTTTTTTTGTCATCAGAAATGACCAAGGAAGAAGATGGAGGTGGTCCGAGTATTCTTGTGGATACACAGAAAGGACATGCTATTTATATACGTCCGATATCCGTAGAGGGTAGCTCCTTTTTGCTCTCTCCTGGCAGTGGTGGGGTTGCAAAGTTCCTAGGTTCAAAAAGTGCCATTACTGGGTGGAAATCCGCTCTTAAAACTGCTGCTGTGGAATCTGGTCCTGGAATAGCGGAGCAACAGTTGACCCTAGAAAATGTTCCTGTGATAGTTGACAAGTGTCTTAACTTCATTTATGCTCATGGTAATTATCTGTATTCCTTTTAATTTTTTGATTCCACTTAAATTGTTGTTAGAATTTAGTGTAATTTACAGTATTAAGGATTCCAAATTTAATGCATATAAATGTAAATTTTACCTTTGAAAAAAGTTATTTTTAAGTTATAAAGGAAAAATAAATGTATGCCTGCTGTTTTTTATCTTTTCACAAAAAAGGTTTTGCAGGCATAAAGATGAGTTCTTTTAATTTTACGACACATAGCACTCACTTCAATATGTATTTTTCTTATAAGAATTGTTGATTATCTATTCAGGTGGTATGTCTGAAGGCATTTATAGGCGTAGTGGTTCCAACTCATCTGTGACACGCCTTCTGTCAGCATTTAATCGAGATGCTTGGGACGTCCAACTAACTCGTCGAGATTACACTGAATACGATGTTTCATCGGTCCTGAAGCGTTTCTTCAGAGATCTTCCTGAACCCTTGCTGACAGCAAATTTACACGATGAATTTTGTAAAATAGCTGGTATGTAATTTTCTTCCTACCTGTATATTTCAACCTCATGTTATATCAATTATCTTCCATTTAATTTTTTTATTGTTTTTACTATGTATTTTAAAATATTTTTTTGCAGAATCAAATTTAGAGAACAAAGTGAGTTTTTATCGTAAACTTTTGGAGCAACTTCCATCTGTTAACTACTCGACTCTACGACGTCTACTTGCTCATTTGAACTTTGTACATGGACAGCGTGAGCGCAACCTTATGCCTGTTGAGAATTTGGCAGCCATATGGGGACCAACTCTTATGCATGTTGAGGTGAAGTGATGAATGTAATACAAAATGAAAGGAGTGTATTTTTGGCGATTGGACTGGTGTTTTTGTTCAACTCCTACCAACTGATAGAAAAAACAAAATCATCTATATAAAACACAGCGATTCTAGTTTCTTTTGACATGACCTCGTTTTTTCTCGCTGTACCTGTTAAAAATCTCTCGAATACCTAAGTGACTGGCTAAAAAACAAAAAGATAAACACAAAACAAAGACATGAATACATAAAACTTCTAAAACTATATATGGACACAAATTACTTCGTAATAAAACAAAATATATAGACAAAATGATGGAACAGCGATGGACAATCAAATCTTATCATTCATCGCATACCTTTTCATGAGCTACTTCCAAACAGTTTGCAAATCTACCTTCAAATATTTTCTACATACCTGGCTAAGTATATGACATTCACAATCTTCAATGCAGATAAACACGATATCACCGAAATGCTACAGTTAAATAGCCAACATGAAACTCTTAAATTCACTTCTGAAATAGGTTAGGGGAGTGTTGCTTATGTACATAGTAGCTCAGAGCTTCATGGTACTACTCACAGCTTTTTAGGCTTTTTCCATATACTGTATTTACTCGTGTAATACCCACACTTTTTTCCCCAAAAGTTCCAATCAAAAAAGGGAGGTGCGGACATTACACGAGATTTGCCCATTCATCTGTTGATGGTAGGCCACCAGCAAAACGTCTACACAATATTGCGCGCCTGACTGGCATGGGAAGGCATTTTTTTCAGTATACGCAATATGCCGTGCATTTTATTTCCTCGATTTTGAACCAAGATATTTTTCAAAAATATGTTGAATAATATAATAAGCAAGATTTTTATGAACGGTTTATGTTTATTTTCATAAAATTTGCTTTTTCTAGGTGAAAAATGGCAGAGTTAGTGAGATTTTGCAAAATTAGTGAAAATTACTCATTTTAAATTAAATAACTTGAGAATGCGCAATGGCTCAAAATTGAACCTTTCTTCGAGATTAAGGAGCTAGGACTCCAAAATAGGTTGTTCATGATTATGTATGTTAAAAAAGTACTAAAAATAATTTTTAGAAGTCACATCTTAAATATTTGAATTTTGCGGTAATTGTATCATCAAACTCGGCTCCAGATAGATTATTCAACCAATGTTGCCGTTAAATATCAACATTGAAATTTCAGAAGTGCGGACATTACACAATATCCAGATTTTTAGCTCTATAAACAGGGATGCAGGCATTACATGCCTGCGGGTATTACACGAGTAAATACAGTAGTCTCCCTTGATGTTGATACACTTTAATGTTTTTCTCTGTTGTGGCTGAGGCCAGATGTCCACTGTGGGGTCCTTCCTCCAATCTCTCTCTTCCCCTTATGAAATTTCCTATCCACTTTTTCGCACTTGAATATCTGGACGCAAAACTGCTGCATATCTACATCTGCAACTTAACACTATGCATTTTAAAAAAGTAACGAATCACAGCTCAGGGTTCTCATTTCACCCTGTCAATTTAGGGTTTGCATGACTACACCAAATGATTTGCTGAGAATTAAATACAGAGAGTATTATCATTGAAGTTGAAACATTAAAAAACTGTATTCTCAGCGCCGATATTTTCAACCTGTTCCTATTTTTATAAGTATAAATTTAAAAAATTGACTTTCAGGACAAATTGCATTATATGAAGTTTGTGTAGAGTGAACATGCAGTAATCAAGGCATAGCTGTACATGGTTGATGGACCAAAAATTCATGCACAAATGTGAAAATTTACATGGCATGTACATATACATGTAGGAAATACTGGTAGATATGCAGTGAGTTTATTATTTTAATTTGTATAAGAGATGAGGGAGTACATAGGGCAATGAAATTAAATGTGAAAGATATTCGTTGGTCTATATGTTTCCAAGGTATTTATAGGCTGAAACTTGTTCTAAAGCAGGGGTTCTTAACCTGGGGTCCATGCAGCACCTTAGGGGTCCGTGATTGGATTCTAGGTGGACCATGTACATAACCTAAAAATTCGAATTTTATTTTCACTAAAATCTTTAGTGACATTATTCACTAAAAAGATTTTGTTGTTGTGTTGAATTTAACTCAAAAAGTATTGGAGAGTTTTGGTGTTCCTTGACAAAGGCCTACTCTTGTCTGGTAAAGCGAGCTATGGAGGCTCTAATTCCATTTGCAACCACATATCTTTGCGAGTCAGGATTTTCAACACTTGTAACAATCAAGACAAAAAATCGAAATCGTTTGGATGTTAAACATGACATGCGTTGTTGCCTTGTCAAAGACCTCTCTGCAATTTGATCTTCTTATTAAAGACAAACAGCAACAGTCTTCTCACTAAAAGGTCCTTATCAATGGAATTAATAGTTAATTTTTAATTTATATTATTTTTAAATATTTAATTTTATTCGGGAAATTATCATAGTTTATCATAGAAATAAATTGTTTTTACAGATTGTTTTTATAATTTAGTATGACTATATGTAAGCTTAACAATTTTTCTTTGTAATAAAATGTATTATTTGTATGTAAAATTTTTAATTATGCGTTTATGTAAATTTTTTCTAAGAAGGAGTCCGTAGCCTTCACTGGACAATCAAAGGGGTCCATGGCACAATAAAAGGTTAAGAACCCCTGTTCTAAAGGCTTTCCTTCAATACTTATGTTCAGATTATCTTCTTTGCCCAATATTTGAATGACCTTGGATATTTCTGTATTTATTCCCATACCGTAATTTCTACCTGTTATTACTAGTCTATTTATCATTTTCTGGTGTTCCTCTTCCTTTTTTGCTGAAAGTACATGATCATCCGCATATTTTACTGTTCCTATAATCCTTCCTCCAATTTTGAAATCTTCTGTGCCTTCTAACGCTTCTTACTTTCTCCATATATATTGAATAGGGTCGGTGACAGGCAGTAGCCCTGTCTTACTCCTCTACCGATATTTACTCCGCAGGTGTCCACATTCTCCAACCTGACCTTTACAACTTGATTCACATATAGATTCCTGATCAGTCTCCTGTCTTTCCAGTCTACACCTTTAATATCTTCATCAACATTACCCAATTTACTCTACCTGCCTTTCTTTCAGTTTTTCTAGGTCCTAAGTCTGTCTTTCTTTTCTTGTTTTTCTTATTTGTTTGAGCTTTGTACTTACGTCGACTATTAGAAGGCTGTGATCTGAATCAATGTCTACTCCTGGTAATGCCTTGGCGGAATTTATGCTGTTCCTGAATCTTTGTTTTACTAGGATGTAATCTATTTGGCATCTCATTCTATCTCCTGGGCTTTTCCATGTGTATAACCTTCGTTTATGGTTTTTAAACCATCTATTAATCACTACAAGGTCATTATTGATGCAGAATTCTACCAGTTTTTCCCTCCTTGGTTTCTCTTCCCAAGTCCATATTGCCTGACAACATTTTTCTTCCTGTCCTTCTCCAACTATGCTGTTCCAGTCTCCCATTATTATGTCGTTAACCTTTCCTCTTCCGTCTTCTTTGTAAATGTCATTAATTTTCTTATAAATCTCCTCAATTTCTTCATCTTCATGAGCTGAAGTTGGCATATATACCTTGATTATCAGCATGTCCACTGGGACTGCTTTTAGCTTTATTGCCATCAGTCTATCATTCGTTGCTTTTATCTTTGTCACTTTTTTCATCATATCTTTCCTAAGTACCCAAGCTACTCCCCTTTCCCCACTATTTCCTCTAGAGTAAACTACTGTGAACTCTTCCAAGTTGAACTGTTCTTCTCCTTCCCATCTAGTTTCGCTCAGTCCTATAATGTCAATAATAATAATAAATAGAATCTTCTGTTCTATTTACAAAGAAAGAAGTTTACATCTTTTGTCAAATAAATGTGTCTGATCAAATTAATTATTTAAAAAAATCAAAATCAACTTAATGTGACAGCGAAGCGTCACAGGCTCTCTAGTCATACATCAAATTTTGTGATTGAATTTTCACATAGTTATGTGAATTGTGACTCTTAAAAACCCCTATTCATTGCTGAGACTAATCGAACCTCTGCACGAAAGCTACTGTGTAGTGGAAGGGGATGCAGGCACTGTTTATCTGCTTTGTGATGTCTCTCACTCTTGAGATGAATATTTTTTCTTATGCGTCAACACTTGAGAGCTATATGGAAAGGGAGGAGGAATGGTCTTTGGATCTGGGCTAGTGCTTGGTTCAGCATTTCTTGAGAATAATATAATGAGAGTGAGAGAGAGAAACACTTATCTGACATCAGTGCACAAACAAGCCCATTCAAAGATATTTATGATTGACAGAAAGCGTGATCAGGTAAGCACTTGGATCGCACAAAAAATATTCTCTTGCTGCTCTAAGGGAAACATTTATGCTGTATGGAGGCAGCTATTGTTTGTTATTTTTCCGTTGTTACTTTTGTTTAATTTCTAAGAGATTAAAAGAGTCGAAGTTATCATGGAATCAACCAATAGAATTACATGCTATTTCGAATTATCCCAGATCAAAATAACAAGGTTTTTTCTGTATTTGTAAAACTGAAGTAAACCATAATTTTATTACTTTGCAATCTGATTCACAGATATTTTATTTCCTCCTAAGTAATTATAGTAAAAATGAATATAGGAAAATATGTGACCAGGGAAATAGCATGAGTAAAGTTGGTAGAGTTTTTTTATTTTCTTAGAAATAACCTGGCTTTGAGGTTTAGTCAACATATCTGAAATATGGCAGTGAAGGTTTTAAGGAAAATTTTAATAATGGATACTCTTACTACAGGGCAATGACACATTAGGCTGGTCTCGTCGTGAGTCTGAGGTGGTGATGGACTTGGTTTATCTCTTCACATCTCTCTTTGATGTATCTCCGGAAGAGGAAGAACGTGAACGGCAAATGCAAGAAGTTTTGGAACGCTATCACCTGGCAGCTTCTGGCTCTCCTGCTGCTACTGCAATCCCTGCTTCCTCTTCTATTTCAACACGAGCCTCACCAGAGAGTTCAAGAGCATTCCCAGGTGGTCGCATGCCTCCTTCAGGAGACCTCAAAGTCTGGGTGCACATACTTAGTTCAGTGCCAGACTCGGAGAAACTAAACAAATGTGTTCATGTGTCGGTAAGTTTAATTTCTTAATTGCAGATTTAATTTTTGCAAAACTTAATTTAACATCATAAGCCTCTGAGAATTTGTTTAGACAAAAAAATTATGCCATTATCAACACCAAAATGTATGGAGAGGTAATTTTGACTCTTGCAGAGTTTTACCATATTATGCCTAAAAACTACATAATGGTTTTTCAGTTTTTATGATTTAATTAGTTTTAAGAAGGTGATTGAGTTAAGTTAGTTTTTAATAAAAATGTGTCCAAATTTATGGATTGATAAATGTGCATAAAGATTCAGGGTGTCCCTAAAAATGTATACATACTTTAATTCCCTTTTTATTTACCAATTTATGTACTTATAAAGCATATGAATGATGAATACACATTTTTGAAGCAATTAGTTTAAGGCTACAAATGTTTGAAATGCTCAGCATCATTGCATTGTTGGCAAAACTACATTACAATGTGACACACTTATGGACATGTTGCAGTTAAAGCTAATTCAGCTCATGCCTCAACTCATCCAGTGTTGTTGGCTTTCTTTCAAGTAAAACTCTTAAAAGTGTTAGATCGGAAGAGATACTGAACATTTCCTCTATGTCCTACCCATATTCCAGGTCTATGAACATGGAGGTAATCTCTCACATCATTATGATAATGCCAATTTAATTTGTAGTAAAACTCTTCCTCATGATATGACTTGCCAATATAAGCCATAATTTTTTCATGTAGCATCCAAAATACCTGTGACTCCCTTCAAAGAACAAGTATGGAAAGGTGTACTCTATGTCCGAGTACACAGAGTTTCCAAATGCATTCTTTGAGATTGACAAATTTTAGTAAAATTCCCCAATACCAAATTTCATCAAAATACGTCCAGTGGTTTCAGAGTTGAAAAAGAGGCATGTTGTAAAATGCATATAGTTATTCATGTAAAGTGGTCATTATTGTAGTCTGACTTTAACCAGAATTAGAATTGGATGACCAATTTTAGTAAATTATCCCAATACCAAATTTCATCAAAATACGTCCAGCAGTTCCCAAGTTGAAACATAAGTACATTGTTACTGCATGAAGGTCTTCATGTAAAGTGGTCATTATTGTAGTCTGATTTTAACCAAAATTAGAATCGGCCGACAAATTTGAGTAAAACTCTCCAATACCAAATTTCATTAAAATATGTCCAACTGTTCCAGAGTTGTGAAATTTTTAATTAATATTTTTTTGGAATGAACAAAAGAATATCGAAAATCATATAATTATGTCAATATGTTTATTTCCTTTTCTTTAAATTTATCATAAACCTTGTTTTATGTGAAAAATTATTTGACAAAAAATGCATATTTAATAATTGTATTTAACTTTTGTTCTTAAAATTTTTCTCTCAGATGAATATTTAACGAGATTTTTGCAAAGTATGTTGTAAAATACATATAGGTCTTCATATAAAGTGGTCTCAATTTTTGTCCGACTTTAGCCAAAATTGGAATCGGTTGACAAATTTTAGCAAAACTGCCAAATACCAAATTTCATCAAAGTATGTCCAGCAATTCTCAAGTATAAACATGTGGATGGACGGATGAAAATGACTTTCCCTATATGTGGTCACTTTGTGCAAATAACACATAAAAATGATAATACAATTCCTTTGTGAGGCATCCCACAGCACCCTGTTACGTCTACTGCATTTTCTTCAATCAGATGCAGATTGTCAGGAGACCAGTATCAAAGATTTGCAGATTGATTGTACCATTAAGTTAAAAAGTTGCTTCATCAGATCTCACAAGTCTGGAAGGTATTCATTTTCATAACACATGCATACAAACATTCAATAAATGGATCAACTTTACCCATAGCATGCTCCAGTATCTGGATATATGGTTTCCACTTGGTAACTTTCAGGACCCATTGTGCACTTGTTTTGCATGTGCTGCTTTTATAAGCCCACTGCCTCACAGAATTCAAAGGTGATCATATGAAACCCTGCAATACATTTGTAGCACTTTTTCCATGAGTTGATATAGATATAGAATGCCCCTTGTATCTTGTACTGTACCATCTGCCTCGAATTGATCATATAACTTTGAAGTGGTTTAATGTGTTGGTTGTTCAGTTTCAGATTCATGTATCCAATGTTGCATTTCTTTCGTGTAATCCTTATAACACTTCAAAATCCACTTACATTGCTCAAATGTCAAACAAGGCTCTGCCATTTCAATCTTTACTGATTATACATAAAGTGAAGCATATAAACATGTGACATTACTCTAATAGCTTCTAGGAATATTCTTGAAAATTAACATAAATAATATAATAGATCATTCCCCTTCTATCTACATATTTACCTGTTTTATTAATGTTCAGAGTTTATATAAATTTTAGAGACACTATCTTTATATAGAAAACTTTTCAAGTCACTCACTATATATGGGTAATTAGAATATTCAAAGCATGTTCCTTTGTTGCATTTAATGACTGTTTGCTTCTTGGTAATTCTTTTGACAGTTAAGCCCACAGAAGCTTGCTGGACAGGTTGTCATTGAGCTTTGTGAGCAACTGGGATTGGCCAAGGGAAAAAGACATATATGGGGCCTAGAGGAGCATGTGTTAAGTGGAGCACTTATCAGACCTCTTCATCCAATGGAGCGTGTTCTTGATACGGTGCTTCGTTGGGGTTATTGGAGTGAGATTGATCGTAAAAACAACTTTATAGCCTTAGCTCCTGCTACACTCTTTGCAGAAATAGCTCCAATGGTATGAGTATCTATTTTCTTATTATATTTCATTTTAAAATGCTTAATTTTGATTGACTCTATGTTATTAAATTTTATGTGATTGGTAACTTTTGATTCTTAGCCTGATATACTGTAGTTTCTTTCAAGTTTGAAACTTTTCTTCATAGTGGTAAAATGCTCAATCTTTTGATTTTTATTATGTTAAGATACCTTTAAATCCTCAATTTTTCAAATACTTTTTAAAAAATTTCGGCCTAGTATTTTTAATTCTTTCATTGGTGACTTAAATTAAACATTTAACCTTTAAACGCTGGATTTAAATGTCCCTATGGAGTCTTGCTGCCAGACTTATTTTTGGCCATTTAAATTTTTCTTGCTTTCGATCAGATAAAATCTTGTATTTTCTGAACTATAAGAGATAAAGTCAAACAGAAAGTAATATTTAGCAAAATTGTTTTGGTAATAATGGGTATATGTCCTTTATAGTAAAAGAAAAGAAAACAACCCAAATTCCTATTAAATATCTAATATAAAGTATAAAAAATCATAATAAAACATAACTAACACCACTTTTTCATATTTTACAAAGAATTATGTATACAACTTTTAAAGTATTGTTTTGGTGTGGTACTCCTCGAAGCATGAAAATTTACAGAGCTCTACATTGCATATTTTGCACTTCACCACTGTTCTAGTATATTTTCTCCTCTCGGAGCACATACAGTAGCAAAGGCGATTTCCCTTTACAGGACAGTTTGTTTACTTTGGCCTCCAAGCGATGCAACTTTGGGAAGTAACAGTGGGAAGAGCTGTATCAGATTCTTGAGAGCATAGCTCAAGGATGAACCCTTCAAAATTTCATGCCTCTATGATGAAAACGACACCTGTAAGCGACTTCCAAACAAAGCGTTTCCATACGGCCACGGTCAGCAGTGAGCGGTCGTATATTTTTTTGCGTGCCCGTACAGGCACGCTCGGCATTTAAAGGTTAATGCTCTGCAGAGGAGGTTTTTCTAGAGAAAAACAGTTTACACATTTCATTAGATGTGAATATATTTATTATTAATAAAAAATTACTGAATATATTGTGCTGCCTTATTTCATTTAACACAAGAACCACATGTTAAAGCTGTAAGATAGCTAGGAAGGATATCAGGGTATAATGCATAGAGTGATGCGTTGAGCATGGATCTGTTGTGGGATATACTGAATTGCATCAGAAACTGAAGCACAGAAAAGTTCTGGGTGTAGCACTGAAGTGATTATAAATAGTGTATATTTTATTCTTTATGAACTTTAACCCTGTTAGTTATTTTTTTATTCTACTTTCAGGCAAAGGCACCGCTTGCTGTTAGTGGAGAGCTGAGATTTGCTGATGCTCGCTCAAAATCATTCAAGACATATTTATTTGAATTCAGTCAAGCCAAGCTGTCTTACTATAAAGACAAAAGAGTAAGTTTATTTAATATATACATGAGATTTAATCAAAAAGATTATCTGTTTGTTAGTGCTTAAATGTTCATTTATTTAATTTTCTGATCTATATTGTTGTAATTTGAATAACTTTGCTTCAATTCTAGGGCTCCATTAAGATTGCAGAATGGAAGGTTGAAGATATTTTGTGGTATGTTGGTCATGAGCCCAAAAGAAATCCTCAGTCAAGGTGATTATCGATTGTTCTATCTACAGAAAGCAACTCTTAAATTGCTTGTCCATTATATTAATAATTAATGTCTATATGATTTATTTTATAAAATTGTAGGTAATCATTGTACACTAATTTCAATATTAAGCATAGAAAATAGTAAGTTTCATTCATTGCTTAAGTTTCTGTGTAAATGAATGCTATGACACAAATGATTGCAAGAAAATTCACATTTATTTTTCAACCATTTAAATCCAGCATGTAAAGTTTGATGGTACATTTTAGCTCTATTAACAATACATTGGAAGGCCCTTTTAGTAATATAGATGGTTAAAGAGGGCCTGTAAAATAAGATTGACTGTCTCTTTGTAAAGCAGTATTGATCTATATTTTAAATGCAGTAATTAAGGTAATCTGATGCATTATGTCTTAATGAAGAAGCACTTGTTTGTGGAAAATTAAGAACTAACTCGCATTTGTTATACGAGTTGTCAATTTTTGCATTCTGCAAATGCTTAAAAAAACTGCCATACATCAAGATCTAACCTCATAAATAAGCCAATGCAAGCTCCAAGACAACAGAATTTGAGTCACATGGAGCTCATATACCGTATTTAATCGATTGTAAGCCAACACCGATTGTAAGCCGACCCCACTTTTCACTGGGCCATTCAAGGGAAAAAAATTATTTTATAGTGCTTAGACAGCATATCTCAAAATTCCACAAGTATGAATGCCTCTGATTTTCAGTTCGTAATTAAATAAGGAGTATTAATTGATATTATGGCAACATAAGATACACTTGATTCACTTATTCATAACAATTTCTAAGAAGAAAGTAATTTGACCGGTTTATCCCCCGGAAAATTAATCTGTGAACAAAAATAGCCCTGATTCTCGTAAATCATATACAGACACCGTATTACATAACGTACATTAGTACTACACAAGCATACATTCTCATATGCATATGCTATCACTTTCCTCTTGAAGTTCGCAGAATAATGTGTTCCTCCCATAATAGGGTTATTTAAAAAAAAACAAAATCTCACTACACTAAATGACAAATTGATGCTTGCCACGAGGAAGTGACAGTTCACTCGGGAAATGTACGTACGTATACTAGACACCACCAAATTTGATCATTTTCGCCTCCTTGCCGACGTCCAGTCCTTTGCCCACACACTATGTCTAAAAACCAACCCTCCCAAAGAAGACTCTCTCACCTCTGCCAACCCAAAACTCTCTCCCGACCTTCCACCTACCTTTTCCATCTTCAAACCTCCTTCCCAATACATTCCATTCACCCTTCCTTCCCTACACCTGGTCGAACACTACCTCAATTATATCCTTTCCAGAATCTCCCAACCCAACTATTCCGATCTTATCGACCATACAGATAATCTTACCAGACGTGAAAGGCATGCCATTTCTACACTCAAACATAGTGACCATATCATCATCCTCCCTGCCGACAAGGGCACCACCACAGTTGTGATGGATCACTTCAAATATAACGTGGAAGCCGAGCGCCAACTTTCTGACGAAACCTTTTACCATCACCTTACTTCCAACCCCACAGACCACCACTCCTACAAAATTTCATCCTATCTTCATTCCTCAGGAAAACAGGAAGACCTTCCCGATTCCGCCATTGCTCTAATGAACCCCAACAAACCCCGCACACCCACATTCTACCTTCTCCCTAAAATCCACAAACTGAACATCCTTGGCCACCCCATTGTTGCCAGCTTTAATTCCCCTACAGAACGCATCTCCGCCTTCATTGACTCCCACCTACAACCTCTCATTCGTCAATTCCCTTCCTTCATCCAAGACACTAACCACTTTCTCAAATGCCTCAAACACCTCCCCTTTCCTCTCCCACCCAATACCATTTTGGCCACTATCAATGTCTGTTCCCTCTACACAGACATCCCCCACGATGATGGACTCTCTGCCCTTAGTAAACCCCTGGACTCAAGACCACTCAACGCAAGACCGTCCTCCCATTTCTTATTAGACTTGGCAGCAATGGTGCTAAAAATGAACAACTTCTCCTTCGATGGGCGTCACTACCTTCAAATTAGAGGCACTGCGATGGGCACCTGTATGGCGCCTTCATACGCCAATTGTTACCTGGGAGAATGGGAACGACTCTTCCTCAACGTACCACTCAGACCACTTTTGTGTAAGGGGGGTTACGTTCCGATTCACCACTATAATCACTCATGTGATGAAAAAAGGGGAATTTTCCCTCATAAGATTTCATGTAATAGGGAGATTAGGTTTTAAGTAGTTGCCACTGTATCATATGAGATCCAAACTAAGAAAACAAGACCATTTACGGTCGTTCCGGTCGTGAAAGAGTTAATATGCTGGACAGTACATACACTGAACATTGTTTTAATCTTAATATTAATGAAATTAACTTAAAATTACATAAATATGAATAGAAAACACGATGACAAGGATAAACACATATTGTGGGGTAAAACTTACAAGAATCTTGGATACGATGTTCATGGCACAATTCCAGAACAAATCACGTGGTGCTGGTGCATAATAACACACACAAGATGGCTCCACACATTTGTTATTTGCCGAATGCCAAGCCACGAATATTCGTCACTCGCCAAATATCTAGTTGTGTGGATGGAACAATGAGTTTGTCATTCAGCAAACCATGATTATTTCCCGTCGAGAGTCAGTAAAAGAGCATGAGTCAAAGGGACGAATATTCGGCAAGCCGCAGTGTTTTTCACCCCTCCACACATTCATTATTCGCTGATTTACAAATGTCTCTCTGCATTGCTATCAGATCGTGGGAATTTTCCCCATTTGCGAGAAATTTCATGCGGGTCTGGCAGCATTGCACCTTCCGAACCTGTACTCAGTGCCGTCAGACGTCAAGTATATGTTGTAGAGTCACATCCACCATCTTCTTTTCCACGGTTTCTTTTTTCCAGCTTCATTTTCAAATAGGCACAGCTCATGACAACAAAAGCAGCACTTGCAGCAGTACCGTCCAAATTCATCAGCAAAATTGCAGTACTGCGAACTTTACACCTTTTCCCGCAAGTCAATATGAATATTCGGTATTCGGCAATGGACAATTAGTGTGGAGGCAGGTGCAGGTAGGGAGGAAAATATTTACTCGTCACTCGGCAAGTGATCACGAATGTTCTACACTCTGCAAATAACGAATGTGTGGAGGTGGCTTTGCACTAGTTATAACGAATAAAAAAGTACTTACCAACAAAGTATATTCATTATCAATAGCAAAAAATAAACAAAATAGGCCAGAAAATAAAATGAGTACAATGAGGCAATCACTGTTGAACAAGTAGTGTGTGTGTTGACTTTTTACTCCGCCACGGCAAGTAGTCCGAGTGACGAATAAGCAAAACAAAAACCACAGATACCAAAACATTGTTCAATAATACATGAATGATGAATAAGTGAAATGACGAATACCGAATCCGCGAATAGCAGGGATCAACTGTATATAGATTATCAATCCACAATCATTCATCACACAAATTTAAGTTTCTTCTTCTAATTCATGAAATCGACCTCTTTTGGGTCCTCTTAAATGATTTCCATGTTCAGCTTTACTTATCGTAAAGATCGCCGTCTGTCTGCATGTTTTATCTCAGAAACTATTGTGTGAATGTTGATGAAATTTGGTATTTAGGACAAAGGGGCAAAGAAACTAAGAAAATGATATAAATAGTTTACATGGCCTAATCGGGAGTGCCACTTTACTGGGGACAAAAAATGAAGTTCTTTATATCTTGTACAATATCATTTATAACAAATAAATCTTTAAACAACTTTGTAGAACTAGTGAAATAGAATATGTTTTGTTCAGTACATTTTTATCGAAGGAGTAGCCAATTTCAAGAAAATCAAACTTTAAAGTCGTATTTCAATTTGAGCTTAGAAATTTTTTCCCATGTTTTTAATTGTTGTCAATGAAAACAAACTTCGTGGCAACTGAAGTAAACAATATCTGCTGTAAATACCTTAACTAGTTTAATTTTCTTTCGTGTGCATGCAACATTTGGAAAATGAAGGGAAATGGATTATCTACGACGAAGAAATTAACGTAAATACATGTTTTCTTTACATATACACAGTGTTTGTAAGTGAAAAGAAATGGGTAATTCACGACAAAGTAATGAACATGAACATAAATATTATATTACTACTATTCGAGTCAAGTATGTTTTAAGTAATTGTCCATTGTTTTATTAATTACAATTGATTAGGAAATAAATAAGTGAATCAAATATTCGATATTTCCTTGGCCTCACTACTGGAATTTCAGTTTGTAGACATTATACTAAGCCATTAATATATATCTTTTTTGACACGATTACATAAATCGTAAAGAACGCCTCTGGCTCGCATGATGTGTATCTTTCCACTCTTGTTACTTCTCTGCGATGAAAAATACTAAAAGAGAAAAAGTTATTTACTAATGCGAAACTGCTGGAACTTAAGATCTCTGAATAATGAACAGAATTTCTGGTATACACCAACATGACTGTATGTTCAATAAGGCTAGGCGTATGAGGGAAGGTAATAATTATGTGTATTCATTATATATGCCACACATAGATGTATTATTTTAAAAATAGATATATACTAGCAGAAAACAGAAGACTAACTGCAAGAACTCTGAAAAAGTCACGAATCTTTTTAATACATATTTACAATTTGACGAAAAATATTATAGTGACTGATTTATGCACATCCTTTTCTTAATCATGTTTATGCATAGAGAATATTGCTTCTTTTGTGACCTTCACTGTTTTGTTTTTGGTTTGTTTGTCATTTTTCGCATTTGTTTGTCATTTTTGGCATTTGTTTGCTTCACTTTGTTCACTGGTTTGGTCTTTCATTTTGTTGGTTTATTTTTTGTCATTTGGTGGTTTATTTGAATGATTTGTTCATTCTGTTTTATTTGTTTGTTTTGTTCATTCATTTTCTGCTTAATTTATTTCTCAATTACAAAGTATTTGGAGAAAGTATTCTTTGTGGTGATTGTTCCTGTTGTTGAGTTAGTTAATTTCTATTGTTTTCTTATTGATTTCTTTTGGTTTGTTTGTTTCAGTTTGATCTTTGGTTCGTTTGTTCCCTTTTGTATTCTGGTTTGTTCGTTTTAATGTTTTGAAAAAATCAAAAATATTGTTTGTAAATAAGTATTGTGCCTTAATGTTATGTATTGAAATATTTTTCATTGATTTTTTTATTTCAACCAAACTATTTGTGCTAAATAAAAGTCCTCTATAAGTTTTTTATCTGTAGACGTAGAATTACAATATTTTTGTTAATTTTTTGTGTTTAGTATTAGTTTGTTTCAGTCAAATGAAATTAATAATACTGGCTGGAAAATCAGTTATCCAGAATAGTGTATATAGAGAAATGTTTGATACAAATTAAAGTTAATGTACTTTTATAAAGTAGAATGTTTATTAATTAATTGGATGTTTTAAGTTAATTTAAATTTTTTTACAATTATCAGCATATTTTCTACGGGTTTATTGAAATTACCTGCAGTAAAACTGTGGGTCCTCTACCAGTAACAAATAAAAAATAAATGATATTCATTTAAAACAAACTTTTAGGCATTGTAGTTTTTTTGCCGAAGCTTGTTATTGTATTTGTTTTTGGCTGTAATTTATTTTTTGCTTATTATTATGTACTGAAAATTACATTTTGATGATTTTCAAAGAAGTTCAAGCGTATTGTCTTCATTCAGTTGATGATAGTTATGCTTTGTATGTAGTTGATTAATAATAGTGCTTATTTTTCAGGTGGTCCATTACATTTATCAACAAGCAGAAAAAAGCATCAAGGTATGTATTGCCTCATGCTGCTTGAATATATGTTTTTATTTCATCCTTTAACATTGTCGGATTCAAGGGTGAGATGAGGGGGGCTGCTCTCCTTTTGGTCAGCTCTTGACTTTTTTTCTCTAAATATACCGTATTTACCTGAAAGGAAGACGAGACGAGATTTTTTCACAAAAATGCCATTAAAAGTATTAGGTATCGTGTTAGAATGGAGTATGAGGATTTAAGGTGAGAATACACCCCTATTTTAAATGCACCATGAAACACCCAGATGTCAAGTATATGTCTGTTAAAATATTTATTATTGCATAAAGTAATACATCATATTTAATTAATTACTACAATACTTGAAAAATTTAAGGTCAAATTTCTTAAAATTGCTCCCACAGACCAATGGTTCCACTTCGGCGGTAGGGAAGTGTTTAGAGCTGGGTAGGTAATCGTGTGACAAGTTGAAAAAAAATGACTACGGCTGGGCGGTTCCATGCGTAATATGAAACACAAAGTGATGTAGGCACCAATTAAGGTGTCTAGTAATACAATGTAAAAAAGACTGATACAATTTAAACGTATCTACTACAATTTAAACATGATGCTTTGCGTTTGGTATGCCAACGGCAGACAAAGTGGACGTGTTTCAAGAGTGTAAAAAATTTACGAGAGCACTTGAGTAGTACACGCTTTGCTGAGTTTTAAAGTGAAGTAGTGACAAGTTATTATTTATAACTTTTAAATAATATGCCCCAAACAAATGGCAGATCGCCTAGAGAAAAGAAGACCTGCGGTAAGAGGGAATGTATCGAAAGGAATTAGAAGAAGTTATGACAGAAATTTTAAGTTAATGGTGGTGCGCTATGCTGAAGAAACAAATAATAGTGCGGCAGGGAGAAAATACCATGTGACTGAAGCAAATGTGCGAAGGTGGAAGCAAGCAAAAGAGAAACTTGAAGGTGCTAACTCAACACGGAGATCATTTAGTGGACCAATACTAGGCTGATTTAATGCATTAGAAGTGGAAATTGCAAACTTTGTGCATATTCAAAGAATGGACGGTAAACCGGTGATGCAGGATATCATTAAATTGAAAGCCCAAGAATTAGCACTATCGCAAAACACTCCACACCAATAATTTAAGGCTAGTAATGGATGGTATGTGCATATGATGCATCGTAATGGTTTTAGCCTGCGATGAAGAACTTCACTTTGCCAGTGTCTACCTTCCGACTTCACAGACAAACTAATAACTTTCCAGAGGCATGTAATTCGGTTGCGGAAAAGTCACAATTACCTTCTGAGCCAAATGGGTAATGCAGATGAGACACCCATTTACTTCGACATGCCATCCAATTACTAAGTAAACGAAAAAGATGCAAAAAAATGTCATCATAAAATCTTCCGGGAATGAAAAACTGCGCATTACTGTAACGCTGGCTGTATTAGCGGATGGAACAAAGTTGCTGTCATATGTTATTTTAAAATGCAAAACTGCCTAAGGAAGTACTACCAAATGGAATAATTGTTAAATGTCAAGGTCAAGGATGGATGTCAGCTGATTTAATGAAGGACTGGCTAAGCATAGTGTGGAATAGACGACCTTGGGCACTTTTAAGGCAGAGAGCATTGCTTGTCTTAGATGTGTTCAAAGGCCACCTTACAGAGGAAGTTCAAAATACCCTTCATGGTATGAATACTGACCTTGTAGTTATACCAGGAAGTATGACAACACAAATTCAATTGCTAGATGTTGTAGTGAAGAAGCCCTTTAAGGATTACATAAAGTCATTTTATTCAGAATGGCTTTTGGCAGGGGCCCATGCATTAACTCCTACAGGGAAAATTAAGAAGCCCAGTATACCACTTTTCTGTAATTGGATCATTGCAGCATGGAAAAAAATAGATCCCAATAGTATCTGAAGAGGGTTCAAGAAATGCTGCATATCAAATTCCATGGACGGTATGGAAGACGACTTGTTCGAATTTGAATAAATTGTGATGAATGAACAGGACAGCAAGAATAAGGGAAGGAAACAGAGAGGGAGATGCAAGAAGTAAATTTACTTTTTTTATTCATCCTCTTAATGTTAGCTTGCTATACATATATGTAAAAGTTTTTTTGTAAGGTAAATATGGTATTGGCGTTGTGGCTAACAAAAGTTAATTTATGTTTTAACACCTCAAGCATGGAGGACATACAGTCAAACTCGTTTATAACGAGCACGGTTGTAACGAGGTCACGGCTATAGTGAGCAAATGCTACCTCCAAGATAAGTTTTCGAGTATTTACATACAAATATTTCACGTATATAACGAGCACGCTTCACGGATATATCGAGCAAACTTCGACCACTTCTCACTGTCTCAAACGCGGTGGCGGTCAGCCCCTTCAATCCTCATAGTGACCCAAGATATGTAACCTTGTGTTCTCGAGTCCAGCCTCTACACCCTATCCCTCGGGGAGGTTAAAGACCATGGCGTTGTTGTTAAAAAATAATCCCTTCGTCCAAACCAAGAATTCCCAACTTGCAGGTACAGTGGCACCCGCGGAGATCCTTTGTCCTCTCCTCCCAACCCACAGCTCTTTTACAGCCAGGAGGTTGTGTTTGGAAGGGGGGTAAGGGGCTAAGGGCATGTACAATGGCGCCCGCCCCCGTCGCTCAGCCGAATGCACCCAACACCCTTTCCCACGTAAAGATGGGAAATCCCAGATTTAATCCGTCTCCTCATTTACTCTTCCTGGAATTGGTATGCTCACAGTTTGCAAAGAAAGTTCGTAGCGTTGATCACAAAAATCAGTTGAGATTTTGCCCTTGAACGAGTAACATGTCCGTACATAAAAGGAAGTGTCTGTCTATTCGCGAAAAGGTTGATATTATTCGAGAGTTAGAACGTGGTGAAAAAAATGTTGAAGTGTGCAAAAAATTTAATTTATCGTCGTCTACGGTTTCAAACTTATGGAAAAACAAAGAAGCGATTTTATCTGCACTAGAGAACAACCTAACAACGAACAAGAAAATGAGGAAGTGTGACTTGGGTACTGTTGATCAAGCACTGCTGGAGTGGTTTAAAACGCAGAGAAATGCTGGTTTCCCCATCAACGGCCCCATTTTAAAGGTACAGGCAGATAAATTTGCAAAACAGTTAGGACATGAAAACTTCACATGCAATAATGGGTGGCTTGATCGTTTTAAAAATCGGCATAACATTGTTTATGCGAAAGTCAGTGGAGAGGCCCTGTCAGCAGATTCAAAAACGGCAAGTGAATGGGTGAAAAGTGTTTGGGAGGAGTGTCGAAAAGGTTACAGAGAAGAAGACATCTACAATGCCGACGAAACTGGACTGTTTTACAACATGATGCCTGATGCAACGTTTAAATTCAAAGGTGACAAATGTGTTGGTGGCAAAAGACCTAAGAATCGTTTAACAGTTTTAATGTGCGCAAACATGAATGGGAGTGACAAAAAAAAACTTTTTGTTATTGGTAAGTCACAAAAGCCACGTTGTTTCAAAAATGTAAAGAAGCTTCCCGTTGAATATGCAGCTAATAAAAAGGCATGGATGACTTCCAATATTTTTCAGCAATATGTAAGTCAGTGGAACAACGAGTTACGGAGGAAAAATAGAAACATTTTACTCCTTGTCAATAACTGTCCTGCGCACCCACATATGCAGGAGTTATCCAATGTAAAACTGGTGTTTTTGCCTTCAAATGCGACTTCTATTTTGCAGCCAATGGACATGGGGATAATTAAAAGTTTTAAAGGCCATTTCAAGCGATTTTTTGTTCTACAGTTGATTGAAAGGAGGGAAAGAGGTTTAGATGGCAACGTCTCTGTATTGGATGCAATTCATTTGATGACAGATGCATGGGACAATGTTTCACCTACAACGATCATAAACTGTTTTCGGAAGTCTGGTTTAATATCGGGAGAATTTTCGATTGATAACCATAACGTTGATGAAGATGATCTACCTCTGTCAGAATGGCTTAAAGAAAATGGAATTGCGAATTTTGACCATGTAAATGACATTGACAATTTTGTTCATGTTGATGATGATTTGATTACCAGTGGAATTCCTACGGAGAGTGAAATAATAGAGACAGTACAAAACACAGCAGACAGTGATGAAGACATTGTTGAATGTGTCGAAGACACAATCCCGACGAAAGCCGTGCCAACTTACTCTCAAGCTCAGGATGCTGTGGAAACATTAAATGATTTTTTTGAAAACATTGACATTTCCGATGGTGTTTTTAGTGCAATAAGTGTAATAAGAGGAAACTTAAGAGATTTCAAAGTGAAATCTATGAAACAGGCTACCATTCAAAGTTATTTTTCTAAAAAGGGGAGTGATTAAGGATGCAGCTGTGAGTAAATTTTATGTGTACAAATGTTTATTTTAAATTTTCTAGTTTATTCTCATTTTTATGTTTTTCCATAAATTTACTAAATAAACTTTCTGTTTATATATTCACTTTTACTTCTTATGTCTTATTTCACCATACGAATGCATGCTTTTGCCTTCACGGATATTAAGTTTAACGGCTATAACGAGCAAAACTAGACGGTCCCGTGGCGGTCGTTATATCCGAGTTTGACTGTAATTACCGTATTTACACGAATCCAAGAGGTTTTTTTTCCAAATTTCAGCTTGCAAAAATCGGGGTCATCTTAAATTCAAGTACGAAGTCATATACTATCGATACATCAAGGTCAATTGATCGCGTGTCAGTTCATCGCGCTTCAATTCATGGCACATCAATTCGTCACATGATAAACTCATCGCGCATCAATACATCGCTCGATAAACTCATCGCACGTCAATTCATTGCTAGACAAATTCACTGCATGACAATTTCATTGCAAGACAAATTCGTCGCGAGACAAATTGGAAGGTGAGACACCATAACGAATTTGTCAAGAGATGAATTGACACATGATGAGTTTGTCGTGCGATGAATTGACGCACGACGATCTAACCACAATGATTTTATGCATGACAAAATGACTGCGATGATTCATCAGAAGTGTAGGAAGTATGGTTACGCATTTAAACAATGATTTTTAAACAAATGAAATGATAAAATAATTGTATTTTTCATTGCAAACTTATGATCCGGAATTCAATTAATAATGTCTTAATTTAAAAAATACATTTCAAAAATTCTTTTTATTTCAGAAAAAATTTGTAACAAACCATTTCAATTAATGAATGAACTAGTATGTATACCTATACTGAATATGTGTGTTCGAAATATACACCAAATACAGTCGGTGAGAAATTAGGTCAAAATCTTTTTTCTGTTTTGACAGTCTGCTAAAAGGGGGAGTCATCTTAGATTCAGGGTTGTCTTGGATTCAGGTAAATATGGTAAAACCTATTTCTGAGTTGGAGGATTTTTTTTTTTAAATTGCGATTTTTATTCCTTAAAATTGAAAGTTTTATAACTTCTTTAATTCATATTGAATTTGTCTGAAATTTTTTTGAGGATTTTAGTAAAACATGGCATTTAAAAATAATATCTTTTACACTATCTTATGTCAAGCACACTCCTTGCAGGAGAGAATAGAAATCACCCCGACCACCAGCCAGTCAAGCGCACACCTGTGTATCTTTCAGTATATGTGAAAACTATTAACGTTATTGATATGCAATCTTTTTCAAGAAAAAATTTCAGCTTTTATTAACATTTCATTTCCTAGATGCAGCTCTCTAAACTAAATACGGAAAAAGTTTCTAGCAGATCAACTTTTTCATGTCTTCACTAAAATTTTGAAATAAATTTTCCATTTCATATAATGTTAAAAAACATTTTGTATAGCTTACAAAGTTCAGAGTTGTACAGTAGTCATTCTTTATCATTACAGAAGTTACTTGATGAAAATTGTCCTTTTTTGTTCATTAGAAGCGGAGATATGATGTATGTTTCGGAATGTATGCATAATAAAAAAAAATAGAAAAGTCTTTTAAAACTTTTAAGCCATTTGCTTTATCCAATTTACCATGAAATTTACTACAAGAAAATATCATAACTTAAATGAATCATCTATACTGAATTTTTTTACTAGCATTTACATTGCTTGCAGTCAGCTCAATCACACTCAGGGAAGACCTCACTTTGGCTCCTCACCCATCACTTCCAACTGCGAATGCAGCATTTTTCTGCTTGGGATATTGGAACCTAAATTTCTTTGAATGTTCGTCCTCTCAAACCTTACTGCATAGAGACCTCGGCTGATGTTTATTCATTGGTTATTTGTGAATGGGAAACTCTTGTTTCTCTCTTTCTTTAAATATAATGCTCCCAAAAACAACAGCTGAGACATGAAAGACCCAGAGATAAATCTATGAGAAAATGAGTGACTTTGCCTTGAATATTAATTCCTAAAAATTAACACTATAAAACAAAAATGAAATTGCCTTGCACACTGCAAAGGTTTCCTTCAGACTAACGTATAGCGACACAAGAATATTTCTCCTGCGACCCAAGCATAAGGACCCATGCACTCATCCCGAAAGGACTCTCACTCAAGAAATAGCAACAGACATCATCAAAGTGGCTTATTTGAAAACATACCTAGGGCCCATGAAGATGTTTCTTTCTCTCTCTCTGGGTAAAGGGTGACACTGCTTGGCATCAAGAATAAACATACACAGACAACATGTTAAATTCTTACTAAAAAGATACTATGAGAACCATATAAATGCGATTTCCTCCAAGTCCACAACAAATCCAAAACGTTTCTGGACATTGATAAACTCTCGTTGCAAAAGTGGAAATTTACCAGAAATAGTGACTTTTGAAACAAAGGTCACCTGTGGACCACTCAGAGCGGAACTTTTCAGTGATTTCTTTCAATCTGCATTTTCTACTCCTAATGCTTCTTGTGACCCCTCTGTAAATGTCAACTGTGTGTGTCCTTTTTCCATCTATTTCTGATGAGTGGCTTTATTTCTTAAATTCTTTCTCCTCACCGTGCTACAGGTTTCGACAGAATTGGCACTATATGTTTAAAAAACACTGCACCATCCTTAACCACTCAACTGGGTATTTAATTTTTCAATGCCGCACCGGTGGTGGGTATTTAAATTCAAACGTGATTTTTTTAACTTTCGCATATTGATAAAAATATACATAAATATTAAGTAATAAAACTTTTTATTTTTGTAATAGACCATATTTATTACCAAAACATGAATTATTATATTTACATATTTATTTTTACAATAAAAAAATAATTTCATAATATGTAATACAAAATAAATACAAAATGCTAAAATATGGTAAAAAAAGTTCAAAATATAAGTTCTCAAATTTTTATCATAATAAAATAATTAATAATATAAATGAAAAACAAACACTAACCTTAATTAAAATATAATATTTTATGACAAACTTTAAAATTTATATCAGGTAAAATACAAAATTCTCTCGATTATATTGTAATAATATTTGGAATATATACTAAAATTCAAAATGATATCACATTATAAATACAATATTACATAGAACTAAAAAAGCTTATAATATAACAATAAATTAATAAATTCTTATAATAAAAAATAAAATTATAACAGAATTACAAATCCAGCTTCGTGTGATAAATTTTGAAACAGGGAGCAGGGCACAAACCAACACCACAATCAGGACACCAATATTTTGTTTCTCTCAGTTTTCCTGCTTTGTAGCAAACTACACATCTTTTGGCAGAAGACTTTTTTGTTGTGCGAGGGAGAGTATCAGGATAATGGCCTCCTGTAAGACGGGATGGCCATGGAGATTTGGACGGCCTTCCTGGACCTGCTTTGAAGTGTTGCCCATATTTTTCAATTAAACTTTCTGCAAGACTCATAAGGAACTCTTTCCTGTTAACCTTTCCTCCATTTTTCTTATAAAATGCAAAGGAATTTAGTATTGCCATGTCCATCAAGTACCTAAACATTTTCTGATAGTATATTTTTGGCCTATTTAGCGCAATCTTGTACATGTTCATCATTCCATCGCTTCTATTGACACCACTCATGTTCTTGTTGTAATCGTGAACTACACTGGGTTTTATCGCTGTTTTCCCTCTTTTCTCCACATTACACATTTCGGTACCATGGAAAGTGCTGACCATAACCACATCCCTTTTGTCTTTCCATTTCATGATCATCTGCTTGCCTCGAAATGCTGCTGATACCTCTCCTTTCTGTAGTTTTGCAGATTTCACAATTTGTGGAAATTCTTTCCTATTTGCCTGCATTGTTCCTACTACATCTGTTTCTCTTTCAGATAATGTGTCCACTAGCTTAGGGCTCGTGTACCAATTATCTAAATATAATGTGTATCCCTTACCTAATAGATAATCGGCTAAGTCAAGCACAATTCGAGCAGAAATATTTTCTTCTTTGTATTTTTCACTGTACAAAGTATCTTTACCAGTATATACCATAAAATTCCAAATATATCCCGACTTACTTTCGCAGAGGACAAAGAATTTTATCCCAAATTTGCTCTGCTTAGATGGTATATATTGCTTCCAAGTGAGCCGACCTTTCCACATGAGCAGAGATTCATCTACTACAATTGCTTGATCGGGGGTATATATGGAGGAAAATTTATTTCTCAGATAATTGAGCACTGGCTCAATTTTAAAAAGTTTCACATTACAACCTGCATTATATGTAGAATTGTCCATAAAATGCAGGAATTTTAGGAGAAGTTGAAATCTCTTTTCACTAAATACCTTAGAAAAAAAAGGAGTAGCAATACTCTCCCGTTTTGTAAAATATATAGAATAATCGAGTTTCAGTACAATTTCCTGAAGAATGAACCCACCTAACAAAGTTTTAATTTCATTCACATCTGTATCCACCCAATCGCGTACTCTAGATCGTGGTTTCAGGGTAGGGTTTGCATCTAAAAACTGTTTTGCGTAAATATTCGTCTGCTCAACTATTATCATGCACAATTCATCATCCACAATTTGCTCAAAATAGTCCAAGACACTATTTCTATCCTCAATGTGGATATTTAATCCACATTCACCAGTAAATGTAAATTTCTGTCGCACTTCCTCAGTTGTACTCCAAACGTAAGGGTATCCAGGAATGTTTGTCACTTCCTCCTCTTCAGTGATGTCCTTATCTCCTTCTGATTCACTGTCACATACGTCGGTGTGGATGTAAACATCCTCCAGATACTCACTCGAAACACTCTCCACGTCACTTTCTTCTATAATATCCATCATATTAAGTGCATGGACTCCTCCCAGGACTGTTTAAATTTACAATTAACATTAGACAGTGCATCCCGCTGGTGCTCCTTATGGAGACTAAAGCCAAACCCGGAGAAGTGCATTGCACTCCGCACCTATTTTTGTAGCTCATGATGTACTGCTCACCAATTTGGTCCATGTCTACTCCATCAAATCTTTCTCTCCTTGACCGTGTTCTCAACTTTTTCATACCAATTGTTAAAATTTGTGTCCCTGCTCTTCACAACTCCTCTAAAATGCAAATTTTAACCTCTCTCTTCATGCTCTTCATTTTCTATGAAATTTTCCGATATTACCTTCATCTATAATCTCCTGAATGACAAAATTGATTGTCCTTGACTGCTTTCTATACTTCAGAGTACCATCTAGAAGAACCTGCCTTTCTGTTCCCTTTTCTGTAAACATTCCACGTCTGTCTCTCATAAAACGTTCCCTTTACTTCCGTGTCCCACTTCTGCTAAACTCTCTTTCCACCAACAACAATATTAACCCCTTTCATATGCCAACTGTTCTCAACATTGGCTCAAGTTCCAAATTAAGGTAATATCTACCTATACACTATTGGAATTGGAATGGAATTCGGTACCTTAATAACATAGCATTTATTACTTAACAGAAAATACCTATGTAACTAAAAACCGTATTTGATCATCTGATATTTCTCCATAAATTATTTTAATTTTAGGGTAGAAATCCCATTGCCTTAAAAGGGTTGAGAAAAACCAAACCCATTCCTCCTCTATTTGGAAAAATATAGTTCAAAGTCGCTGCTTTATTGTAGATATGAGCATGTACCTTTCCCTGTCTTTCATTATTGTAGGAGTTCAAAATAATGTTACATTTGGTAAGCTGAGATTGTTTATTCAGCTTTGAATAAAAATTTTCATTGTTAATTACAGTGTGTGCTGATTTTTTAATAAAAAAACTACATTTCACTCAAATGAATGGGTTGTTGCATAACATCTAACCACATATTTATAATAGTTAGATAAACTGCCATGCTGTACTTTTAAGATTTGAATTAGTTTGAATTTTAAACAATTTTAATACAGACACCTCTGAAATTTATTTAGTTCTGATATTTGTTTTGGTAGATGAATAATAGTACAGATATCCACTATAAGCTTGCTTTAACATCTTCTATCTTTTATATGTGTTTGATGATGTCCAAACACTAGGTCCAGAGATTCATCTTTTTTTGGAAACACTATAGCTGGTACTTCTTCTGAGGAAATGCTTCGATGGGTAACAGCCATGCTGTTAGGTGAACATCCAGAGGGACTTTCCTACCCATTGACACCAGACCTCATGCAATAATTGCAATTTGGCATTTTATTGAATATTTAAATATAAACATTTTGCTGATATAATAACATTCATTTGTTGAATGAACTTACAAACTACTGGAAAAATTGACTTTCTTGTTTGTAATTTTAGGTATCTAATACAAGTTTGTGTATTGAGCAGCCTGTATAGTGTTTCTATTTATATATATAATTGTATCAAATGAAAATTATGTAAGGATTGTTGCATTAATTTTTATGTAGCTGAAATAATTGTATGTCTATATGGCTTGATTAAGATTAATTTGTAATGGCTCATCTCTCTAGGTGTTCTGAGAGTGTTAGTTAATAGTCTCAATCAACTTTATCCCCTTGAGTATCTTAGAAAAGTTACTGAAACTGACGAATTTTTGAAGATTTGTTAATTATGCATTAAGTAAATCCTGCATTTTTTAGAAATGAAATATTCACTCTGGATGTATTTATTCGGTCAATATTTTTTTCTACTCATGTATTCATTTTCATTCCAATGTACGTATTTAGTTTGTTAACTGTTTACCATCATTATGATAGTCAAAGAAAGTCTTACTATAAAATGGCAGTTTTAGACAACATGAATAATTTAGTATCTTTAGGACTTGTGCTTATTGATATAAAATGCTAGTCATCAATTTTTCTTTCTTAGAATAGAGAATTATCATGAAAGTAAAAATGAACTTAAAGAAATTGACTGTTAAAAAAGTATTAGGTTTTATTGTTCTTTTTGTTATTGCCAGAAGTAATTCTTGCCATCATTTAATTTTGTGGATGAATGTATCCAAATTTTCATTTTTCTTTCTGAAACACAGCACAACAGCACTTTTAGTAATGTAAGAAGATTTGTAAATAATAATATTTAATTTTTCATAGGTTTTGATACTTAAATGTAGTGTAAGTCAATGTAACTTACCATTCCATTGAAAAATAAGGTACATTTTAAACTACTTCATGTGACATTTTTTTCGTTGTTGTTGGCCTACAGTTTTCTATATTTAGTGAGCTAACTTTTGCTTTTGGATTTTTTGATTTATTTAATGCCTTATTAATAGTATTTTTCTGAGCTCCATCTAGTTAACTGTGAATTTCCATATTTTTATTCAAGTATTAATTGAAATTATTCGCTGTGATAAATAGAAAAATATAATCAAATTGGTACTGTTTGTAGGCTTACATCATTGCATTTTTGTATTTAATCAGGTTATGAAACCTTATCACTCTTATATTTACAAGAGGTTAGTGCAAAATCTGAGCAGAATTTTTCACAATTAAGGTACCATATATTCATAAGTTTAGTGTGAAAGATTCCATGAATAGAAATTGTATAATTTCAACTTGTTTGATTTGATTTCTTTATATTTTATATCAAAGCTTTTAACATATTCCACTTGGGAAGGCTCGACTTTGTGGAAAGATTCTGTAATATAAATTAAAACGAATGTTTTAAATTTCCACTGGACAAATTTATTCCGACTGGTTGTGCCTGGGCAAAACTGGTCGGAATAAATTTCTCTAGTGGAAATTTACAACATTTGTTTTTATTTCCATCATAGCTTTTAGAATGTTAATATGAAAAAGAACCCTGATAGTAGTTACTTAAAAAAACTATTACAACTTAATTGTTTCTTTGAAGCTTTAATGAAAAATGTAAGAGTTCTCTTAAATCATTTTTAATGATTTGATTTTAAATATTGTTATACATTTAACACTAAATTTGTATCTAAGAATTATTATTTAAAATACTGACAAAAGTTTTTGCAAAAATTTTAGGTAATTTTAGAATTTTTATATTATTAAGCTAAACCAAAAGGAATCAAGTTATTGTTCAGTTATTTGTCCCTATGTATTATATGTACAAAATTCATTAGCTTTGTTTAACTTTTTTCAGAAATGTTAGAAAATTATGGGCATTTTAAATAATAATTATCAACTTGATGATGAGGTTTCTTAAAGATATTTTGCAAAGTCTGGTAGATGAATTACTATAGGCTTTTACATAATGTATTACTTGGCTCAGACCTTAGTCTTTATTTTTGCTCTGGGATTGTTGAATGTGGTGTTTTTTATTTAAATGCATCTTTTATTGCTAGTAAAACAAAAAATTTGTACTTGAAAATATTATTAAAATATGATCTCCAGTTGCCATGAGAGGAATTATGGTTGAAGGAGTTTTTAACCAAGGATTTTAATTAGACTTTCTCTACTTAGATTATAAAATGCCTACAATATTGGAATTTCTTGATATAGAAAATGTCAAGGACATGGGACTAATTCTACTTCTCTATGACTGTCTTATCCTCTCAAAGTAATAGCACCATCTCAAAAATTAATGGAGTGAGGGAACAATTTAGAAAGTGCTGTAGATCCTTAAGTTTTCTGTCAAAAATTGGATATATATGGGCAACGTTTTCTATAGCAGGTCTGCATCATATTTGGCTTATTGCCAATAGCAGCTTTTGCATGTAGAATAATCAACAATATCTTACTATTGTAGGTATATGGCTGTGCTTAAAGGAATATGGATGAATTTATGACTGTTAAAGCTTTGCTAGAAAAATAACTGGTCTTATATGATAAAATTCCACTGACAAGTAACAACCTAATACGATAGAATGAATTTTTGTAATTTTTCTCCTATTTATCATTGGTTATCCTAACTTGGAATTATTAAAGAATATATCTTATGCCAGTTTTCCTATAAAAATAAAAATACATTTAAAACTGTCGGACTATACATTTGCATGCCTACCATATCTGCCCGAATAGAAGCCGACCCCCAAAAATTTCCATCATTTTTTGGCAAAAAGTAAATTTCATAGATTTTATGCTGAAGTGTTCCGGTCATGCATGCATGGCCTAGATTACGTTATTTTGGATTGAAGAAAAGAGTGGGAAATGGTTTAGTTGTTGACATTTTGAAATATTACTCCAATTAATAATTTCGCGTTGTTGAATTCAGTGACGATAATTTCATTCATTTTCACAAAAGATAAAATAAAGCAATAGTGACCACCAAGATAATTTTTCATCCAGGTCTATGAAATTAGTTAGTTTCCTTCCTCCCTTGTGTGTTTGGTGTGGAAGGAGCTATGGCTAAAATAGTCCAAGAGGTTGATTAGGTAAAAATACACACCGTTGCTCATACCTTCAGAGCAGATGTCTTCTTACTTACTGACATTAAAACAGTTGAACATCCAAAGCTGTCATCGCATTTTGCATAATCATGTGAATAATGTGTATGCAATTTTAATAGATACTATGAATGGGATTTTAACATGCATATAAACATTACAATGGCTACAGCATTAACTACAATAGCCAAGTAAAACTAATAGTAATTTCTTTTAATGGCTAATGAAAAATAATACAAATTGCTAACTATTCTTAATGATACATATGCAAAGCCCTGAGAAATGAAAGAAAATATCCAATAGCATTTAGAAACGTAAGAACAGGTAACACCAGTAAAAAACGTAATGCTAACTTCAATATTCTAGCTTTATTATTTATTCATTAATATTCATCGTAGGTCAAATATTTACTTCACAAAAAATATAGCACTATCATTTGATCATGATGGCAATGAGATGTTCTGCCATCTATGGGTGGCTACAAGACAAACCTAACCCCAAATTCCTCGAACTCTCATTTATGCAGAGGGATGATTTTTTCATGATAGATTTTGACAAAAAACATCGGCTTGTATTTGGGCAGATATGGTATATTTTTGCCAAAATAAATATGGACACCTTTTTGGTGCTATTTCATTGTCCGTTTGTCTTCCAGAATTGCATTTTAAAAATGTATTTCTGGTAATTGATTGTGTGTGCATTTTGGGTGTGTAATGGTGATCCATTAAAGTTTTTTGTGATTTCTTTAACCATATTATGCTAGTTTCTTATCGTCTCCCTGCGACTTTTTAAGGAGGAAATTTTGTCATGTATTAACAAAAATTGAATCTCCATGAAAAAATAAATCCATTTGGCATGGCTTTTAATTGATGTTAATTAATTACTGCATGAATTTATATATTGCTTAATTCATGTTTTAGAATACGTACATGTCAAGTTAACAGGCTGTATGTATATAGGAAATTCTGCTGCTGTAGTTAGACCTTGTGCAAGAGTATTAGGTGAGCTAGACAAACCTCCAGCCCTGTGCTCATGCGCAATCAACTTTTGAAATTGAACATTCTGCATTGGTATGAATAAAAATTCTGCTGCCCTTCAATTTTTGCAGCTCTAGGACACCAACCCTGGCTAAAATTAGTGTTGGTATAGTTTCGAACAAAACTTTTTCATTGCCAAATAAATTCTTGAAGATTAAATTAATCTCTCATGCTCTTTGTCTTGCTTGTTTGCTGATCTTAATTTTTTATTGCTCAGCTTTATCATTCAAGAAACTTTGTTTCATGAAATACATTTGTATTTAATGTTCACTGTAATTATAACCAAGTGACAGCAATCCATAGGCATGCGTGCATTTTGATAGCAGCATTTTTCTGTGAATAGAAATGAAAATTCTGAGTCAATATCTTGTTTATTTTTAGACTGAAAAGTAATCGTGCTTCAGTATTATGGCTTAAATTTCAATTCTGATTGTGTATCCTTTTTTTCCTCCAATGGTTCATTAAGAAGGGAAAGTAAGTATATTTGAAATTTACATCTGTTATGATTTTCATTCTGCTATCACTCTCTCTCAGATTGGACTAAGTAGTAGGTTGGTAAGGTTGTGCTGTGTTATAGTCATTACAAAAAGTTTATGCTATAGGGATTGCTTTATGTCTAATTCAGACATTAATAACCTTTAATTGAAGGATTGTTACAAATTTGTTTTTTTTTCCATTGTTGCTAGAAAGTTTATGTAATGCTTATTCATGAAAATAAGGAATGCAAGTATTTCTAATCATGTAGGTAGGTTAAATTTGTTTGAATGTATAAAAAATTTGATGTGTAAAGGGTAGGTCAAAGCTTATTATCTGTACTATTTTTTAATGTTAGATTTTATAATAGGATCTGTAATCAACCCAAATGTTGACCATTTAAAAAAGAATTATTGGACAAGCCATTGGAATTAAATGCACTATGTTGTAATTTTACAATTTACCTTAGTTTTATTTGACTTTCATTGTTAGTGTTACTAAGATTCAGGAAAATACAGTAAACTCTGAATGTAGCACCTCCATCTAAGTGATTACTTTCTTGACAATTGATTCAGTTATGCAAATTTCCACAACTGTGTGAATTCAAACCTTTAGTAATCTAGGTATTTCATATCTTTTTCTAATCACAAGGAAAGCTTGTATGTACATCTTTTTAATCACTGTGCTGGTATTTTGTATTGAATTTCTTAATCTAGGGTATTGATATGTGACAAAATAAAAGCTATAGCTGCTTGTTTATTGGCTCAGACAGAAGCTAGGCAAAAAATTTTATCAAATTATTCCTCCTTGACTTTTGAGTGAATAGATTTAGAATATCATTATCATTGCTCTAAAAGTCATGCTTCATTTTTATGATTTACATATTTATGTATTTATAATATATAAAAGTTAAGATTGCTTTCAAATTTCACTAATAGAACTATATTTGACTAAAATTTGGAAAATTATCGTGGGATTATAGGTCTCAAAATTTGGTTCAATTAATGATAATGCGAGTTTACTTATGTATATCTTTAGGAGGGCAACACAATTATTATACAGACCAGCAAAATTTTGTAATGTGGGTAGGAGAAACAAATTGATGCAGTGGTTCCCAAACTGTGGGGTGTGCCTCCCTGGAGGGATGAAATGGGTAGGTCGGGGAGCGGAAGATTTTACATCTATTTACTATCATCTTAATATTGAGACCTACAATATGCAGCCATCAAATTTGATCACTCAAGTGGCTAGGACATCATTTGTGTCCATGTTTCTTCTTGTGATGGTTATATTAATCACAGTTGTATAACCTGTAGAAGTGCACGTAAATAGTTTTCTTAGGTGAGGTGGGGCACGGCTTTGTAATTTTTGGAAACTGCTGAGTTAACATATCACAGTGACATAATCAATCAATATAGTTACAGTTTTGGATTCTTTTTCTGCACTTCATCTCATCCATTTTCTGCTTAACATCAGCAATTGTTTCATTTTCCTGTCATTGCTTTGCTATGACCTGTGTTTATCTGTTTAATTATGGGACCAAATTTATTTCCTCCAGCATGTAATGTATCTATTATGTGTGCATATAGAAATTATAAGAAATTTTTTATATTGCCAGAATACCCTTTGTTGAAACTGCAGAGAAGGTAAAGTTGTCAACAAATCTAGAAGGAAAGATGTTATGCGAAATATTTCAAAGCATATATTCCCAGTCTCAATTATTATTTGCATTGCTGTATTATTTATCCAATGCTTATATTAATCTTTTTTATCGTTCTAAATTTACCTTGATGACTGTACTTTAAGAAATATGTAGCAACCTAAAATTTTGATATTCAATTAAAATTGAAAATTGTACATACATGATGAAATGAGTCTAGTGGGGCATTAGAATTTGCAATTTAATTGCAGCACAGGACTAAGGCTTAGCAAGGTTATTTGCTTGGCTCATTTCCCATTCCCATGAACATATTCATTGATTACTTTGTTTACTTAATATGGTATATATTTTTCCTTTGATTTATTATATTGTTTTTACTTCCAGCATAACATCAAAGACTTGTAATTGTGTTGTAAATGTATAGTATGTAGTTGTAATTATAATATTACAGAAAGCACAAAATGAAACAATATGGAACCTATGTCTCTGTTTCTACTTGGTAGCACTATGTATTGGGGATTTACTGTTCTTGTTTAAATTTCATTGAATGTAGGTAATGTTCATGAATAAGTAGTGTATTTTACTGTGCATCTGTCATTGTAGGAACTATTAATAACTGCAGTGTTGTTTGCTTAGATAGTAATTGTTGTTGAAATTTTTGATCTTTTTTACATATAGTAAATACTATTAAAAGTTCCCAGAATGCCATGTTTGATTTTGCCATGTAAGTTATGATTTATAATGGTTGATAGGCTGTGAAATGAATGAAAGTTGGTCTAATTGCAAACAGCTGACTAATAGTTTTGTGTTTTTGTAACTTGTTGGAAAAGGAATTTGAGATGAATTTCACTTTGTGATTATGTGATTGTATTTCAGGGGGTTCCAAGATAACTAAGATGATAAACTGTATGCCTTTAATGTTTTTGTTTGTTTTAAAATACCTTTGACTTACACGATACCTGATTGTAGATGTGAATAATTTAAATTTGAAAATTAATATAATAATAATAATATTGTGTTGCATTTCCATGCTATATTTGGGTCAGTATGAAGTAAAAACATTATTCACTTTGAACCTTATTGCCATTTTACTTTAGCTCATCTAATGTTAAGAAAATGGGAATAGAAGTCATTTTAAGATTTCCAAAATATTTTTAGGTATATATTAAATGAAAATTGTAGTATTTGTGACAGTTGGATGATTGAATTTTTGGGAACCACAAGATATTTAGGAAATACTCAAAAAATGATTTAAACTATTGGTCAGGCTATATGTCTTCTTATTTACTCAAATACTGTTTGTTTTCCATTAGCTGGGTTAATCGGACGAGTTTAATTCATACACAACATGGGGGGCAAATAAGTTTGTATGGGATATGCAAAAATATTATAATCATTTACCTCATTTGGCATTTATGCATGATTTTGTAATGGAAGGTTATCAAGTTAAGTTACAAATTGTGAAACTTTTCTACGTTATCTCTCTATAATATAAAAATCTTGTGTACCAACCTCCTAGGAGACCAGTGCCTCATTCTAAGGTGCTTATCTGAAATTCGGAATTCTGGTTGGCATCAAACGAAAATTTTTTTCGCTCCGGTTTTCGTTCCAGTTAACTCAAAAGAAATTTTGGTTCAGTTCTGGGTTTCCTACAGCAACCGCCATTGAATCGATTCATACCGTTTTTTTCGCTCCAACTTTGAATTTTTTGGGGAACTTTCAAGAGGATTCCAAAATAATCTTTATTAATAAATGTTATTTTTTAATTAAACCAAATGCGTCTTCACCATTGCAAGTCAGGAAGGCAAAAATATATATCCACACAACATTGCGCAAGCAATAGTAAAACAGCGTAGAAAAACTATTACTTTTTTTTAGTTTTTACTTAGCAAAACCGCTGTTATTCTTTCAAAAGTCAACATTTATTTAATTTTACAATTCCAGATTCCGATATAAGCAGATACTCTTATTATTATAATCAATTTACTCTAACAGCACATACTTGAACAGGTACAATAAAATTAATTTACATTTGAATGTAGAATGCAATTTATAGAGAGTTGTTCAAAAAGAGCTACTTAATTAATTTTAAATACAATAATTTAGATGTTAATATTACAAATACCATACAATATATAGACCACCTTTGTGAACTTCGCGAATATTGGTTCCGCAAAACTGACGCGAATGCAAATTCGCTAAGTGGAAGTCCTATTTTCCCATAAGACGTCATGTTATTACGATAGAGTGGTTCCCAGCCAACCTAAAAAAATCACTTTTTTATCATAAATAATGCAGTTTAGCAGAAAATAAAAGAAAACTTAATACCGCAAATGAAAAATCTAGTATTGTAAAGAGAAAAAATACATCTAATTACCTTCAAAACGCGTAATAACAAATGAAAACCCAGCATAACAAAGTGATTACACTTCTTTCCACACTTGTACAGTTTACCTCACAAAATTTCGCATGTGATTTTCCTTTTCTTTTGTTCATTCTAATGAAATGGTTTAATTTAAATTGAACTACTGAAATGGAATGTTAAGTACATCATGCACAAATGTTTTCCTGGATTCTCCAACAAACATTTCCAAGCCACAAAAAAACACTAGCATTAAAAAGTGGTTACATTTCTTTTACTAATTATGGTTAGAAATGCATAACAAAATCAAAACCTAGTGTAATAAAGTTATAACATTTCTTTTAGTAATCGCATTCAAAATACGCGGCAGAAAATCTTACGTTACAATATCATAGCAATTCTTAGATTTACATTTAAAATTCGTAATAAACAATGAAAACCTAAAAAAACAACAGTTCCTTAAATTACATTCAAAATAACTATAATTGCATTAAATATTTAGGTCAAAAACCAGCAACCTCGTACACGAAGAACGAATATTTTCAATGTCAAACACGTAAAAGTTGTGAAAAACTAAACACGCAGGACGCTTTTCCATTAGCCAATTAAGTTTAATTTGGCCGCTAGATACCAGCAACTACGACTGTTATCGAAAATAGCGCTTTGACAGTTAGTTTTAAACTGCGCTACAGAAGATTTAAGTTGGTGGTTATCACGTTTGTTTACTTTGAAAACTTAATAATTAGCATTATAAATATAATATTATAATAATGTCCATTTATAGGGTTCTAAAGTTTAAAATGAACTTGAAAACAAATAAGTAGAGGGAGTTCACGCTTGTTGGCATCGTAAAGCATGACACGAAATTCAAGGGATATGCGCGAAACACAAGAAATAGTCAAAAGATTTTGTCGCGAAATCCAAATTCGTGAACCACAAGCACGCGAATTTCAAAAAGGTGTTGTAATTACAAATTTTCTTAAGATGACAAATAAGTACATACACAGAATAACATTTATTCCAAGTAACCAAAATTCAATCTAATTAATAAAATGTCCTTCAATTCAGTATTGATTTATAGGAAGGAATGGTTATATGTGACGTATAAATAACGATGGGAAAGAATAGCAGTATTGAAGCTGAAGAGACAAGGGATTGAGAAGAAGGGATGATTTGAAATGGAATATGTATATCTGCACTGGTGGTGTAGTGGTTAGCGTGTCAGCTTCCCATTACAAAGTTCTGTGGTTGAAACCCCACAAATGGAGGTTATATTAAAAAAACTATCATCAGTGCCTGGCAGTAGGCAGCAGTATTGACAGTATGACTAATATATGGTTTGAAAACCATAAACGAAGGTTGTACACATGGAAAAGTCCATGAGATAGAATGAGATGCCAAGCAGATTACATCCTAGTAAAACAAAGATTCAGGAACAGCATAAATTCTGCCAAGGCATTACCAGGAGTAGACATTGATTCAGATCACAGCATTGTAATAGTCGACATAAGTACAAAGCTCAAACAAATAAGAAAAATGAGAAGAGAAAGACAGACTTGGGACCTAGAAAAACGGAAAGAAAGGCAGGATGTAGTCAGCATGAAGTTGGAAGATCGTCTAAGAAATTTGGAAAACAAACCAACTACCATGGATATAGAATGGGAAGATATTTAAACCAGTATCAAGGATACCTTGGATAAAGAGATTGTAAAACTAGAGAAAAAAATCAGAAAACCATGGATCACTAAGTAAATGCTGGAGAAAATGGATGAGAGACAAAAATGGAAAAACATTAACAGTGAAGAAGGTAGAGCCAACTATAGACATATAAACAATGAGTTGAGAAGGGTATCAGATAAAGCTAGAGAAAATTGAATAAAAGAAAAATGTGATGAAATAAAACAAATGGGAAAGTTAGGACGGTATGATATGATATTTGCTAGGGCACTGGAATTAGAAGATAAGAAGTCAAATGGAATTCGTGGTAAAGGAATTATGAATACGGATGGTAAGATAATCTCAAAAACAAAGGATGTAGCACAGGTATGGCAGTATCGGAAAAAATAGAAGTGGAAGATGAAGAAAACATTGAAGAACATAACTTAAGACCAAGTATTTTGAAGAGTGAAGTAGAAAAAGTGATAGTGGAACTAAAGAAGGGGAAAGCCACAGGCAGCGATGGAATACCAGCTGAGGTACTTAAAGTCATGGGATCAGAAGGACTAAATGCGGTCACGAAATTAATTAATAAGATTGAGATTGATTGATTGAGATAAAGAGAACAATGATCCTCAAAAGAAGAAACCAAAGGCAATGCAGTGTAAAGACCACAGAACGATAAGCCTTCTGTCACACACTTTGAAGATCATCACGAAAATTCTTAATAAAAGTCTGGAGAAAAAGGCAGAAAAAATGCTAGGGGAAGATCAATTCGGTTTCAGAAAAGGACAAGGAACTAGAGATGCAATAGGGGTAGTTAGTATAATATCAGAAAGGGCAATAGAGTACAGTCAAGATATCTGCATATGTTTCGTAGACTGGCAGAAGGCCTTTGATAGAGTAAATTGGGTAAAGTTGATGAAGATATTAAAGGATATAGGTGTAGACTGGAAGGACAGGAGACTGATCAGGAATCTATATGTGAATCAAGTTATAAAGATCAGGTTGAAGAATGCGGACACATGTAGAGTAAATATCGGTAGAGGAGTAAGACAGGGCTGCTGCCTATCGCCGACCCTATTTAATATTTTTCAATATTTTAAAATGGAATTGGTAATCTAATTAAAGATTGCATTGGCTCAATGCTTTCAATAATAATTAAGGATGCCATAATGAATTATTGATTTTGATCTAATCAGCTTGAAACAAATGCTTTGATGCAGACCATAGACTACACATTCTCCTTAACATTGGGTTTATTTTTTTATGCTCCTCTTTTTTTCACATTTGACTTCTTTTCCATTCATTCTTTGTTTTCACTGTATTGGGATAATAGAAGAAGTTGGGAGTATGGGGGAAATGGAAGAGTGAAAGAGAAGAAAGGGGAGAGTGAAAGGAGAGAAGAGAAAGAAAGGGAGAGAATGATGGAAAGTGGAAGTTTGTGAAAGTGGGAGGTTTGGTCGGAGGAAGGCAGGGATAGAGGGAGGTAGAGAGAGATTGAGGGAGTGGGAGGAAGGGAGAGAGAAGCCTGAAAATAGGGCTATATATAATTTTATACCTTTAACATATGCCAAAAGGAGGTGTTTCAAGATTGAACACAGGCAGCGGACGAATTAACCTCGTGGAGCAAGGCACAGGGTTGATGCATGTAGGGATGGTGCCCTAGTCATTAATATTTTTGGTACTGTTTGAAGATGGAGTGCCTATCTGTAACATAATTTAACTCTTGAGAGATTGCAAGGCCTTTTTCATGCAAGAGGTCATACTTCGTAGTTTTGTCTTGAAAAGTTTTTGTTAAAAACTCATTTTCAGTTTGAGTTATTTGTTTTGATGTGTTTCTTATTTTATTATTTTATATTAGATCTACTTTAAAATATACCAAGAAGGTGTAAAATTTTCAAAGAAGTATTTCTAAAGAGGTTGAATAATAGTTGTAGCAAGTTCTTTGCCGCTCTTCACGTGTGACAAGTCAGACTGATGCATTTTACAAGTTGATGATCAGTGATTTCCAATTTTTTTTGTGGGCACAGCACGCTTTCAGAAATAAACAGAATTGTGTGGCACCTCCACGTTTATATTATGTTGTATGCAGTGCTTAAAATGGAAAATACTACGAAACGGAAGTGGAACCGAAGGCAGTGGACATGAAATATGCATACTGAAATAGCTGAAATCATAATAGTGGTTCTGTATGTGTGCGCTCTGTTTGAACAGTTTCCAATGAGTGTTTATAGATGATGATATTGTGTGCACTCTTTATGCTGGTGCAGCTAGTATTGACTAACTAGCATAATTGCCCATCAAATATGATGGGATTATGATAAAAGTATTCCAAATATATTTGATTTTGATATGAAAAATCAGTAAGATATGCTAAATGATGAGCCCCTTGTCAAAAATGAAGTAATAATAATAAATAAAAAATAATATTCTCATCCTCCCTCATTTATAATCTAGCTAACATTTTGGAACAGTATTACTAAATGACTGATAAGATGGAACAATATTACTGGCCAAGTGGGGGATGCAGTGGATGCAAGGCATCCTGGCCCCTGATTTTTAGGGGACCCCAAACATTGAGTATAAATAATATATTTACATCTTTAAACAAATTTTGCTTTTTTATTAAATTAATTATCATTATAGTTACTTTATAATTATGAGTACATGTTCTCTCTAAGCTGTAACATTGATGTGTACAAAATGGCAGGTTTTTTTTGACATAGGGGGGCCTCAAAAATTCTCTTGCATCTGGACCCCCAAAAGTACTTGGCCGGCCCTGCATGTGACAAACTGTAATGGTGTTCTGGTGCATTCTGGCTCATTCTGAGCACTGGTTTTATGGGTGTTACAGCATTTTTACATATTCATTTGTTGGTACTACATCATCAGCAATTTAACAAGGGTAAGATTGTTGCCCTAATGACATCAATATTTCCAAGTCCTTGATTTAATAATTTTAAAATGTTTACTGTGGAACCCCTTCTACATTCCTTTTGGGAAAACCTCTAGCTCTCCAATCTCTTAAATAGCAGGTGTTGTTGGGATCAAAGTAGGAAGTAGAATAACTCAACCTGAGCATCAGATTAATTTGGTTTGCTCTTTTTATTCTAAATATAAAGTCTGCAATGCAGTGATTCTCATCCCCCTAGGACAGTGGTTCTTAACCTGGGGTACAGGCACCTCCTGGGGGGTGCGAGATGCCCTTTCTGGGGGTGAGAGACATGCCAGATTTTTTTAGAAGGTAAATCATTGAAAGCACAAATTAAGCAGAGGCATGTAAGTACAACTACTTTGTTTCATCAAACTTATGTATTTATTAACTTTGCCTAACGTACATGGCAGATGTATTCACACACCTAAATGTACTCAACACATATATGGAAGGAACTAGGATGAACATGGTAATGGTAAAGAAGAAGTTATCTGCTTTTAATAAGAAACAAAGGTGTTGAGATGGCTTGTTATGCATGCTCACATAAATCTGAAATTAAATTTTGAACTTTGAGAAGGAGAAAATATCCTGTACTTGACTGGGAATCAAACCCAGGCCTCCCCATTTTCCGGATAGGTGCTTTAACCAACTAACTAACCGGGTTCAATTCCCGGTCAAGTACAGGATTTTTTCTCCTTCTCAAAGTTCAAAATTTAATTTCAGATTTATGCAAGCATGCATAACAAGTCATCTCAACACCTTTGTTTCTTATTATATTGAAGCCAACTCACTTTCTTGAGTTAAAGTAGGGGTTTTTTCCGCGATACCTCAGTGAGGACGTTTAATGTTGGAGGTTTACTACTCTGTTAGCCCTTCTTCAACGTAAATACCCCAATCCGAGAATGGAGAATCATGCTGGCTAGATAGTAGTTGGTCAAAGCACCTATCTGGCAAATGGGGAGACCCGGGTTTGATTTCCGGTCAAGTACAGGATTTTTTCTCCTTCTCAAAGTTCAAAATTTTATCTGCTTTTATTTGGAAACTTCCAGTTTGGATTAAGCGTGTTAAGAAAAGAAATTTTACTAACTTTTCTTTGCTTGAAAAATAGTCGTTCAGAAAATGAAGGAATGACCATCGCAACTGAAGTGACAAAACATTTGCAACAGTTGAGTGACTCTTTCCAAGGATATTTTTCCACTGGAAATCTTAATTTGGCAAAGAAATGGACACTGAATCCATTTCTTTTTAACTTGGATTCGATCAATGATAGTGATTTGGTGAAATATCTCATTGAATTTTGAGTTAATGGACGAATCTGAATAGAGTTTGGGACAATGAAGCTTGAGAATATCGGATATGTTTAACTAGCACCATTTCCGCAACTAGCAAAGACAGCGCCGGAGATCCTTGTGCCATTTGCGACTACATACTTGTGTGAAATAGGATTTTCAGATCTCTTACACATCAAAACCAAGGCCAGAAACTGCTTAAGTGTGAGTGATGACATGCATGTGGCTATTTTAGAAAACGTTCCTGATTTCTTGAACATCATTGAACAAAAGCAACAGCAGAAGAGTCACTGAGCTGGTAAATTAAAAAAAAAGTGTGTGCAATTTTTCATGTACATATTCTTAATTTTAATCTGAAATTAAAGTAAATATATAATTTTATAAAAGTGTGTAATTTTTCATGTATTCTTAGTTTTTTGTAAAATTTAAATAAATAAATAAACAAATATATATATATATATATATATATATATATATATATATATATATATATATATATATATATCAGTGGCGTCGCGTGCCCATTTAGGTTGGGTGTGCTTTTATTGGAGGAGAGGGGAGAATGCAACCCGCGCTACAAAATTCACGTGTTAATTTGAACGTACGATTGCATTTTTATCGACGTGTGAATGTTTTAAGAGAGCATAGCGCAGCAGCACTCTTCTTAACACATTCACTGCTGGCTACGAACTCGACGCTTTTATTAAGAAGCGGATATAAGATGAAAGATTGTTGTCTATAACAAAGATAAAAGTAGGCTCAATCTGAATCTGCAAACAAAATTTTAGAACATTAAATCTAATGCGCAACCTGTAAAAGAAATATAAAGGAGATGAATGGTACTACCGAGAGTATTTTTAACAACAAATATTTACACTATGTTGATAAAATTCTTTCTTGGACGAAGAGCGGTACCGGCAAGATAACTTCGAAAAAATAAAAAATCTAAATAGAAAAATCTCTGAAATATGCGGAATAAATTGTTATATATATATATATATATATATATATATATATATATATATATATATATATATATATATATATATATATATATATTTGTCTCCTACTAAGAAATACTTCAGATAATTTATATTATTAAAAACAGAAACGATAAAATAAATCCTTAAACACTGGTTTTCTGAAGGTTGGGAGAAAAAATACTCGGCAGAAATGGAAACGATGCTATTCACTACGAAGCTAGAGTCGTACTGAATGGCGAGATACCGCTACAGAACCAAAAACCGCAAGCGGTTGTTTGTCCCACCGCTTTGAAAAGAAAGACTCGTCTGGATCATACCGTGAGTCTCCCGCCCCTCGGTAGAATACTAGGTGACTCACACGTGTGAGTCGTCCGCACTGTATGTGTTAATTGGTATAATGCAATTAATCGTAGAATAAGTTTGAATACTTAAATTTACTAACTGATATAATTTTAACTATACAATCCATAATTATGGACAACACAAAGATTCCTCGTCAAATAGACTATAGCTATGCATCACGCGCGCCATTTATGTGAGAAGCACAGAGGGTTAACGCTTCGTTGTGAGAAGATTAGAATATCATTGGCAAATACTAGAGTGAGGCACGAATTATCTGTATTTTGTCACGATTTTTAAATACAACCATATAATACGCACAGAAATCTGAAAAGTAATCACTGCACTGCTGCAGCTAAATGATTAAGATCGGAATACCCGTGCTTATTCCAAACACCTTTCTCTTTGGAGAATAATAAACAAGGCCAACAAAAAAATCAAGACCGCACTTCACATCCAGTTAACCCTTCTACTGTATCGTATTGTGAAACAGAGAAATGTCTCATGTACTCAGTTTTTGCATCTTTGTGCTTGCACAGTAAATTTGGAAGAGGAGGACGAGGTTTACATTCTTCGACTATGTTCATACAATCCGCAAAAGCTCTGGCAGAAAACGGGACATTCAGTACATCGCCAACACTGTTTTCCATTGTAAATATGGGCAAAAAGTTATAAATTATATCTAAAAAATTATAAATATATGTTAAAAACTTGTCTAAATCGGCGCCATAAACACGTCGGCTCACACTTTACCCCACGCACGCAAAACAGACGAAACTCAGAAAACAAAAACAGCATCTCATGACAAGTAACAACGTTGAATTGGATTGCATCACACAATAGCCAATCACAACCGCTAACTACTTCTGGGTGCTGTTGTCTCAGCGCACACCCTGCCACGCCTTCTGGACGGTTTAAATCCACAAGGTGGCTAAGAATTTGACCCGCAGCGCCATCTGTACGTATGTTTAAAGGGCTCAAAGCTATCCGTATTTCTTACCGCACACCCGGGCTATTAACGCGAATGTGATACAATGTTTACGCACCGAAACTTCTCCTCTTCATGAAACATTGTATATTGGATGTGATTTTAGGAGTCACGCGAAGCCAGAAAACGATTAGGGGAGTCTTTAATAGGAATAAATGCAAAAATATAATATCGGTTACATTGCGATTCCGTGGGTGTGCACCGCACACCTAGCACACCCTGAATATACGCCTCTGATATATATGTTTACAGAAGAGGAAAGGTAAATGGGATAAATGGATGGCAACAAGTTGTTGGGATAAGAAAGGCCAGTGAGCACTCACCAATTAGATGACTTTAGGTTGGCGAGCTGCTGGGGGTGTCGAAGTGACACGCATAAAACAAACACAAAAACAAAAAACACGGAAACTTTTGGGGGTGATCCCTTTGTCGTCAGCACAGGAGAGAGACAACATATATATATATATATATATATACATACATAGATACAGACATACATACACATATATATATATATATATATATATACATATATATATATATATATATATATATATATATATATATATATATATATATATATATATACCCTAAATTCCCAAGTATAACGCGCACTCATGCATAACGCGCAGGCCAACCTTCGGCTGTTTTCCGCATATCTCCAAAATATCTAGTATAACGCGCAGGACACCCGCAGAACATGGGATCGTTGAGCTTAGCGTTTTTTTAAAGAATGCTACACTTTTAGCGCCCTTCCTATACTCTCCTGTGCGAAAGAGAACATTTGGGGAAAACCCCTGGATACCGATTTTTCCCATTCTTATTTCCGATACAATGACCACTCGAGGGTCAAAGAAAACTGGTTGGGGAGTGAGGTGTAAGGAAGTGGTGAGGGTGTCATGAGATGTGTTGGAATGGTGGAGGTGGGTAGAGGTGCACAAAACAAAAGAAGGACCAGACCTCAAGGATGGTACGACAGGGGGCAAGAGAAAGCTAGCATAAACAGCCAGAGAATCTGAGTGTGGGAACGAATGTGGAGGGCACACATTGTTGACTCACAGACAGAGAGACGACCTGTAATCTTCATCGCCCATTCATTTGTGGTTTGCAGTCTGGCTGTAACGTTTTGATCAACGAGGTAGGGCACTGAAAGTACGGAGTTTCGTTCCTCTTTGACAGAAACCAGGTGAGGTATTTTCAAGGATATTTTGTTTTCCTTAAAAACATTGACATTATTTTTACTGAAATTTGTTGACTTTGTCATTTATGGAGTGTTGCCTATTTAATTTTTCTTTACCTGACTAAGAAACGGTACGGTTTCTGTACGGTATTTCTTGATTTGGTAATGCACAGTTATTGAACCTAATGAAAAAATATTAATATTTTTTTATTTTTTAAATTATAGACCCACCGTCTTACATGGCGCAGAAAAAGTTAGAAATGTGAATTATGCCGAGATTCACGGTAATCGGTCAGTGGCCTGTTTCTTCGAAGTGGGCGAATCCAGCATTCGCTAGTGGCGGTCCCAAAAGAATTTGTTGAGTGTTCTACCTTTGGCAAAAAGGGCACGAAGGAAACGAAAGGAGTTTTGGCCAGATCTGGAGCAAGAATTGAAGGACTGGGTCTGTGCGCAAAGGAGTGAAGGAAGAGGAGTTTCAACTGTGTCACTTAAATGCAAAGCAATACAAATAGCTCGCAAGAAAAATATTGATAATTTTAAAGGCAGTCATTGCTGGTGTTATCATTTTATGAAGCGAAATAGTTTAACAGTACGAGCAATTACATCTACCGGACAAAAGTTACCAGAAGATTGGAAGGTGAAAGTGGAAGAGTTTAATTTGTTTGTTGGGCAGGAAAAGAAGGGCGTTGAACCAAGTCTGATAGGGAACATGGATGAGGTACCTATGAGTTTCTTCATGCCATCGAAATTTGCAGTTGACGTTAAGGGCACCCAAGACATAAAAATATGCACTGCTGGAGCTAAAAAATGCTGCTTTACTGTTGTGCTAACAGTGACGGCTGATGGAGAAAAGCTTCCCCCAATGGTAATTTTCAAGCGGAAAACCATTCCTAAATAGGAATTTCCTAAAGGTATTGCGTATTTGCGTAAACCCAAAAGGCTGGATGAATTGCGATATGTTGCGAATGTGGTTAACTGAGGTATGGGGAAAAAGGAAGGGCTCATTTTTTAAACCAAAATCGCTGCTTGCATTGGATTCAGCTAGGTAAATGATTCGAAAATATTATTGAAAAAATATTCCACGATTGCAGTTATTCCTGCAGGTCTAACAAAAAAGCTGCAACCACTAGACATCTCCGTAAATAGATCATTCAAATCGAAAAGACGGAGGCACTGGGAAAAATGCATGGTAGATGGTTTCCACTCCTATACAAAGTCTGGAAGGATGCAGCGAGCGAGCTTCTTATGCTGAAATTTGCAAAAGCATTGTGAAAAGTTGGGCCGATGTAACCCGTGAATGTATAATTAATGGTTTCAGGGTATCGGGAATTTATTCCCCTGATGTTGATGGAGGGTATTGTGATTCATCATCTGATGAAAGCGATAATTTTTCGCTTGAAAATTTTCCGGACTCATTGGTTAAGAACTTGAATGATTACGATATAAATTGTGACTGAATCAGAAGATTTTTATGGTTATGTTAATTAATAATCGAGTGGAAATAAAAGTTTATGAAGAATTTGTGATTTTTTTATTTTTATATGTGAATGTGTTTTGTTTTGGGATTCGTTATCTTATTTAAAAAGGCATTGCGTACATTTTTTTCAACTAATAACTTCGAATCTGCCTTAATTTGTCTTAGGTTGAATAATAATTAGGTAACTGAAATTCGATTTTGTATCTGTAATGATTGAAATGCATGGTAATTTATGCCAGAAAATTTGTTTTTATCAACGGAACAAAAAGAAAGAAGTTTCGAAAGATTTCAGCCATTTAGTGATTTCACGAAGTTAGTATTTGAACGCTTTAAGGCATTTTATTTTATAAAGCTGTACTTCTTATGCATAACGCGCACTAGTACGTCTTATGTATAACGCGCACTAAATAATTCCGAAAATTTGACAAAAAAACCTTGTATAACGCGCGCGTTATACTTGGGAATTTAGGGTATTACTATCTCTTTCATTCTATAATTATTATATATCTTAAGTTTAAAGAACTGACCTACTTAAACGATTTTTGACAAGGGGTGTGAGAACATTTTTTGAGAACCAAAGGGGAGCAGGCTACAGTAAAGGTTAAGGCGGTAAAAGCTCAAAGAGAGATGTACAAATTAGTTTCTTTTTATAGAGGTTCTAGATAAAATATAAATGCTGCCATAGCTGGCCATTAGCTAGGGAAATCTAAGCATTGGCCATGTTATTTAGAGGTATATTAAAAGCCAACCCCTTTTCAGGGAAAAGAATAATGGGAAAACAACTGATCGGGATGCTCAGTGCAGATGTGACTATCTAAGTCTGAGTCACATCAGGGTGTAACAGATGAGTTGCATTATCTTTATTTATATTGCTCATTACTAACTTGTTGGAGCTGGATATAGTTTCTTTTGGAAGTGTAGAATACTAATCACCTTGCTCATGCATAATTGTATGTAACACCATCAAAATAAATGTGAAATTCCAATTTTACAGTTCATAATTTTTTAATCCCTTGTTTTAGTCATGAAACATTAAAAAAGTAACTTCGTTCTTTAAATTATTTTGAGGATCCTTACAGTGCTTATCTGTTTGTGATCAGAAATTTCATCTTTTAAAAAGTTGTACCTGTGCCACTACAGATCATATTTTTATTTACATTGCTATTAAAATTCAAATAATCAATGATTAATTTTTTCTTGCAAACATTTATTCATAGATTCAAACTAACAAGAAAATTATTATTTTTTCTATACAATGCAAAATGAAAGTCAAAGGCATTTTATTTCTAAACCCGCAAATGTCTTAATTTATTTGCCATAAAAGCTTCTCAGATTTACGTATGATAATTAGTAACAGGTATATTTTAATCTCGATTACATAAACGTTATGCAAAGGTGCATTGAAGTCCCGTAATGGCAGTCACTCTTCATAGGCAATGTCGTCATTCCTTGTGCCGTGATACTTCACGAAGCAAAATACGATGATATAGCATAAAATTGACATGACTCTAATCGTCATGAATTTGCGTCTTCTTTGAGACCTCGACCAAGGCGGAGATACCTCATACTGGACCCTGAACGCTCTTTTCGTCCACCCTGGAAAAGCCACCTTTCACTCCTCCCTTCATCCTGCCATTCTTCCCTCACCTCCGAGCGCGACATCACGGTTTCCGTAGCCCTAATGTCGCCATCTCCTGCCGCCGTCTCCCCATCATCCATCGCAACGGATACGAAGCCCATTGCCCCAGTGCCGTCTGGCATGGACTTAGTGGCAACGTAAGTGCGTCCGTCCGTCGAGCGGTGCAGTAATTCGCGCCCTTCTTCGTCCCCTGACGGCGAATCTCCTCCTTCCTCCAAAATCTTCCTCAACCAACCCGGATTCTCCGGAGCATATCCTTCTGGGAGAAAGGTATCCTCCGGTGCTGTAGCCGTAGTTTCAGGGATGCTAGGGAAAGGACGATTTCGGGAAGGAGGTGGGCAGACGTAGATTCCCTCGAGTTGCCCAAGATTCATATCACCGAGCAGATCGGACAAATGCATGTTGCGAAGCATTTTCTCGCGGACGGAAGGTGCGTTTTTTGTCATCAGATACTGGACCCACTCCCTGCCGCGCCTTCGCCGTTTTTCTGGAAGCTTCTTTAGGCTTCGTTTTGCGTGGGCCAAATAGAAGAGAAAGTCTTCCTCTAATTTCTCTTCCGTGAGTTCCCTCGATAGGTTTTCTTCTTCCGATGCCATATAATATTTATTTATTTAAAAAGCTGAACTGAAAATTAAGATTTCAGCTAAAACTAGAGTTTGCTGCATATGAAAGTTTCGATGACTTGAAAATAAATTTAGAGGAGCAATTGCCACAATAAAGTTTGGAAACATTATAAATGGCAACGAACATTGTTGCGTCCGAAGACGAATTCTCGTTTTCCTTATTTTTCATGCTTACAGTTGCAAAAATTTTATTTTTATTGAATTGTGAATCAGGTGTAAGTATAAGTATGAAAATTAAAATGCATCGGAAAAGACCAACTTTCCTTTTCGTTCGTTGTTTGGATGTTATTTCGTTATAAGCTTACCGGCTTTTTTCGCTAATTTTTTTCAATGACATGAGTCGGGTAACTAAGCCAGGTATGAAATTTTAATTTTTCTTAGGTTTAACCGACGACTTTGTGCGTCGGAGATCTTGTCATGCTGACCACCGCGTATTTTTGTATTTCTATCCCTGACTTTTTTTACATGAAAAGAAGATTCATAGAAAATTGTCAGATTTTTTCACCTAAAAGACTAGAAATATATTTTGAGTATCGCCCCTGTTGTTTATATAGTTCATACAAAACCGCCCGATCTGTCTTCAGAGTTAAATTTCAGGTAAGGAATAACGCCATTGTCAATCAAGCAACATTGTGACATTTTGCTTAAGGCAGTCATACTGGAAAAAATATTTACGATAATAGTTGGACTTGATATCCTTGTATAGGGCTCCTTGATGTCCTACTTTGAATCGGACAATACTATTTCTTGATGTTCTATCCTATTTTTTGGTCACTGTTAGAAAATGTTGCAGTACTTGAACAAAAAATCAAATAAAAGACAGTGACATTTTTTGGTGCAACGTATTCAAAGCTACCAGCAATTGAATATTCCGATGAACTTAATTTCGTCAATTCCAACATCAAGTGAGGCTGTTACACGAAATTTGTTGTTGTATTATAAGCAATGGACTTAAGGAATATCTTCAAAGTTCAAACGGTTAAAAGTTTGCTTCAGATGAACTTCAACTATTCTTTGACTTGCTGTGAAATGCAACAAAAATTATTGAAAGGTGATCGTTGACTGCAATATGGGCAATATGTTCGAATAATTAGGTAGTATATACAATCATTTAAAAAAAATAGTCAATAATAAATAAAGTTTTTTGTTGATAAGTGTTCTTCTTTTTAAAAAAATGTTCTACTCTTTGGTTGGAAGAGTTTGGGAGACATATTCATATGTATATAAGATTTTAATGACATTTAAGAACAAGAGTGCTAAATAATTTGAAGTGAGGCCACCAATCAAATACAGGTGGCTCCCCTAAACTGATGTGGTGATTGGCCCAAACGAAAGAGAGGGTTTTTCCAGGGTTTTTATACGTTGGCTAAGTCGAGCGATTCGTAATGCCAATTATCTTCGTGTCAATGTGCCAATCTTCGTAAACAATTACTGATGCAATTCACCTGAGAACCCAATTTTGATATCTTTTGAAAATATCTGCGTCTTTAAATGTTTAGATGAAATCCAATTTTCTTAAAATTATGTAAGAAGCTAAAGGTGTCTAAATTAACGATCCTGCATTATTTTTTAGTAGATTAATCTGTAAACAAGGCCAATATAACTCATCTGTAAGCTGCCGAGTACAATGGTGAGATACCCAAGTTTGATCTAAAAGGTAAAAGTGGAAAGAATGAAAATTATCTTGTTTACTAATGCAAAATGGTGTTAATTAGATAATGAATACTTGGACACAAAGCCAAGCTCTTGTGATCGTGACATCCAGAATGTTTTATTAATTTTTACTTTGGTAGAGAACCAGTTGCTAATTTCCTGTTAAACACTTTCATTCCGGATTTTTCCGTAAATGTAAATATCCAAGGTAGATTTACCATGATCTGATATCTGTATTCGAGAATTTGATTTTTTGTTTTGTTTATGCATAGTTCTTATGGTCTTAATCTAAGATCAAGTTAATAATAAGTCGCTTTTATTGTGGTGTTGGAGAACAATTTACTTTTGGGTTGTAAAGGGTAAATTATTGATAAGCGTTTTATTCAAATAATGTGATTAAAATCATGAAAATATTAATGAAACTAACAATTACCTTTTATTTTTATAAATGTACCTTTATTTAAGTATAAAACTATGGTTTAACTCTAGAATAGTAATGCTATTTTTTAGTCGCTTATTGGCATCAGTTTGAATCACTTAAACCTGGAATAAGGAAATATCATTAAAAACATTTAAAATTACTTTTATTAACGTCAAATGTAATTAATGTTAGAAATGTGTAAATTAACAATTAGGACACCACTTTTTTGGTGATCGCCACAGGCTTCTTACAAAGTATGCAGAGGGGGGAGGTTTTCCTTCTTTTGGCATAATGGCACAAATGACAGTACTTTCTTGGTATTTGTCGCTCTGTCACTTGATGTGCTTCAGAAACCTTTTTTCCTCTCCCAAGACTTTGCAAATCATAGCTTTCAGATCATTACTTAAGTTTGTCATACTGAGTCTGCTTTTTTGCCATTAGCATGTCAGCCCCTTGTGCAACTCTTGCATAAATTATAGCTGGTAACAGTGACCGGAGAAAAATAACGTGTTGCTCCTTTGACAGCACATAGACAACTAACTAGAGGAAGCACTGCTAAGAGAGGGGGAGAGTGATTAAACATGAACAGCGTTAGACAAATCTTTCGGAAATGTGTGAGTCAGAGTGACTCACATTACCATTATAGGGTTAATGAAGGTATTTGAATTTTTCGAAGAAATAATATCACTAGTTTATTTGGTTCTTTATATTTCTTAATTCATAGTATATTGGAAAATTTTGTTTCATCTAGGTAAGATATAGTACAAGAAATCAATAATTTTATTGTGTATTATCATTATGTATTATTTGAGCTAAAAGAAATGCTCAAATTGATAAATCAGAAATTTATCCTGGAAGAACAGTAATTATCGCTCTGAAAATGTGAAGCTATCATGAAATTTTAAATATACTTGGACAAAAAATGTTACACAAAAGTTAGGAAATAAATTTCAATACTCTAAAGCACCAGAAGTTATACTATAAATGTCTATTTAATACAGTGATTGTATATGAAATAACTTGAAATAAGTGTTGGCATTTATGAAAATCAAAATATTATACATTCATAGTTATTCAAGTTTCAAATATAGTTGTAGATTAAGTTGTATTTTGATCATATAAATATCCTAATAATTACTTTAAATTCAGTTTTTTTACCCCACTACATTGAAAGTTTGATCATTTCCTTCATTGAACCTATATATGTTCTGACTTTAACAGTTATTAGAAACGGTCATTATTCAATTTTCTGTTGTAATATTTTGAGGATTAATAATATTAATTTGAAATAATTTTGTTTTATCTAAGTATGTGCATGTTGTTAAAGGACAACTAGGCTCTCTGTATGAAACATCCAATGTTCCATAGCAGAGACTTATTTGAGCTTCTTTATCATATAATGTGTCACCACTTTCTTGTTAATGTCCTCAGTTTAGGCACTCAAAATATCATATATAATTATTAATAGTTTGTTCAGGATTTCTAAGCATTAACTTATATTCATTAAATTGTCTGGAGCAAATTTGCTATCATATTTTTTCATGTTTCCACAAATTATTAAGCAAGAAAAAACCATTCAAAATTGAGCAATTTATAAGAAACAGTGTTATAACTCATATTGCTGTATCATCCAAAAGTATAGCTTCAGTTTAGGTTTAAATGGAAGGAGGTAAAAAATTCTGGAATGAAACAGGCTTTCTGCTTAACGGGTAGATTCTCTTGAGAATGCAGAATCATACTGGCTTGATAGTTTGGTTAAAGCATCTTTTTCATGAGTGGAAAACTCATGCTTCTATATTGAATTTTATGCTTTTACCATTCTCATATTTATAAGAATTTATTACAAACAACATAAACATGAGATAATATTCAATTTTCACTGACAATAAGGGGATGTGGCTTTAACCCTTTCAGGGCTGAATTTAGAAAAAAATGGAATAATAGGTCATTTGGAATATATTATATTTATGGTTCAAATATTAATGTTATGAAATTATTTCAAAGTTACATTTATTGTTTATAAAAATATGGCCATGATGCCATATGGCATCAGCCTTATCTGGTGAATTTTCGGTCATTATACATTTTCCCTCAAAAAAAGATTTTAATTCATTTTTCATGAAATGTTTTAAAACAATTACAGTCTTGGACTAAACATACGGGTTTGGCTCCAGAGGATGAATGTCATTTTCCATAAGATAATGTAAAAATCACCTTTTTGGTTTTCATTCTTTTACTCTTTAAAATATCTTAAAGTTAAATTATCAGCATGAAATTTACACTAAACATGCCAAAATGAGTGAGGATACTTATTCTTAATGTCGAATACTCAATCTCATGCGAATTCGCTTTTTGAATTTATACTCAAGTTTTGGTAAATTTTTTAACATTTAAATACTGAGATTCCATTGTTACAGGTATTGTTATCCCCGGTAATTTCAGTGTATATGCACTTATAAAGTCTTAAAGATCGAATATAAGATTAAAACTTGCTCGAAATGACCGAAGATATTAATTAAATGCAAGTAAATTGCTGCAGTATTCATGTTATTTATATTTTTTATCTATATTACTAAAATCCTATTTCTGGTTGTCTCCCTTTCTTAATGCTCTATAGCTCAGCCATTTTTAATCTCAGGGAATTTCAGCTCTTTTTTATTGAGTTATTCAACTAATTTTCTTAATTTGTTATTTAAAACCAAACATATATCCCTAAAAAATATAGTCATTAAACTCACATCACGTTAGGGTGTGAAAATACAAATACCTGGAAATGATAATCAGGCCTCGGCATGGTGCCTCACTGATTGTCTCACATGTTCAAAAAATCCCAGGCTTACCTTTAACTGTTTCACAATCGTTTTCAACACAATGTTGCAAATCTGCCACATCATTTACTGAAGTGGGCCATTGAAGGTGGTAAGGATACAGTTGCTGTTAATGTAAAATTCGAAAAACAATGTTTTGGGTGTGTCCCTCTGTTACTGCAATCCTCTTCGTACTGGCCTCAGGATCCTCTTACATGCGATGCAACACTCTTTCCTCCAAATCAGGAGTACTCATGGACCTTGGCCTCCATCTCTCTTTTTTGTTAGTTGCAAATTCTCCACTCTCTCTGAGACTGATGAATCCTGCTAAACACTCTTTTCGGGATCATATGGCCGGGCAACCTTTCTTCATAAACATGGCATACCACTCTTCCATTGCCCTCTACCAAACCATACAAGAAATGCATGTCTGCCATTTCTACATTTGTGTAATTGTTTGCCATTTTCACCAGAAAAGCACAACTGACCAACACACCGATTAACTCAAGAATACGATATAGGTACGTAACACACTGATGACTGACGTTGCAAGGGTAAACGAGATAGTGCATTTGCAAAGAATCAGGAGAAAGAGATAAGGATTGGCTTGTTGAGGTACTGTGCACACACAGCTCGAGTGAAGGTCACAGCATTTTGAAAACCTACTGTGTCCTGTTAAAAGAGCCATAGCTCTGAAGTGTGAATGTTTCGGATACATGTTCATATGCTGTATGAATCTATATATTGCTGCTTATGTCTGAAATGAGGCTGAGGTCAATATAAGCCTCATTTAGGGAATAATGTTGATCAAGAGGTAAAAACTTCACTTTCTGACTGTGGGAAAATAAAATCTGCCTGAGTTTAGATTATTATTCTATAAAGTCTTGCAAGTAAAGGAACTTAGGAGACTTGAGTTAAATGGTTTTAAATTACATTGTTAAAATTTACTTTTGAAACTTTAATTTGAAGTTCCCAATGACTAAAAATTTCTCAGAGTTATGTGACTAATATTGATAGTAACAAATTTGGTCATTAGCTGTAACATATTATGCAATTGAGATATATATTGCATTGGAAGGTTGGCGGCCCCTGGTCTAAGTCATCCATGTGAGCATGAATGTCCTTGCATAAGAAATCCCATGCTCTGGTTTGTTATTGGTAAATAAAAAGTTTTGAAACTGATAACCGATAGTGGATTTGAAATAAGGCTAAAGTAAAGTAAAGGGGTTTCAGGGCAGGAATAAGAAAAATTAATAATTTGCAGACTTTTGATGAATTAAACTATTATGATCCGCAGACAAACTGAATACATGAGCAATTCTTTCAGGATAAAAGGGTGCGGAAAATAATTTGGCCTAGGGTCAGGAAATTTCCAATTCTGTCATTGCTGATAGCATAAATATTCTTACTATAAACCATCAATTGTAATGTTTTGTAAACTACATTGAGAATCAATAGAAAATTCTACAAATATATTCAGCCATCAGAAGGATAATTATTCCTTTCACTGCTAAGTTTAGGAAATGGGAGAATTGGGGATAACCTGAGTTTTTTATAGGAAATTCACATTTAATAATATTACATTTTTGCAATATATTTAACTTGATAGAAAATGGTATGTTTTTCTTTGGTAGTCATTTAAAAAAATGTTTTTTGCTGTGGTATAATATGTGAGTGGCACTAAATGCATGAAAACATCAACTTTTACTTTCTCATACATGTAGTATATTGAGAAAGTATTGTTATGGTGAAAAAATTTGACTTTGAGATTTTGATGGAAATACACATTTTAGGTGTCCCTGAGTCCATAAAAGTGGTTTTTGCCATGCCGTCTGTCTGTCGGTCTGTTCGCCAATTTAGGGCCCAAACGCATACATGAAATCGAATGATATTTTGTATTTGTGCAATATATCATCTTTTGCAGACCCTTTTTTTATAAAAATGATATTGCGCAAAAATTAAGACTATTTTATTCTTGGCGATTTTTTGAAAAATTTTATTTACTCAATAATGGCTCCAGAGAATTTGATTAAAATCATACCAATTGTAGAGCCTGGTGCCACAAATAATACTACCTAAACCATATATCTCTTGAACACTCTATATGCCATCCAGTGACATTACAATGTATGCTAAGTTACCTTACCTAAGCATTATGATGTCACGCCTCCACCGCCATCCATTCCAACTCTTACCACAGCCTTACGGTTAAACTAAATCGAATGATATCTCATATTTATGGATAATAACATTCATAAAAGACATTCTGATGAGATAAATGATATTGTGTTACAATTAAGGGTACTTTATTCTTGGATATTTTGAAACAACATTCGATTTACTCAAAAATGGCTCTAAGGATCTTAAGCAAAATGCCTGGGGCTTGGTCCAGACCTGCAGGGTTCCAAAGTCCTACTTCAGAGAGGTTTGTAGATGACAAGGTCAAAGTTATTTAGATTTAGGATTTTTGCAGGAGCCAGAGAGGGAGAAATAGTGATAGAGTGAGTATTAGCAATAGTTGATACAGGTTAAAGGTTCAAAAATAACTTTTTAAGGATGTTGGCTATAATGAACTTTAACAGTAACTGAATTGTGGTCTTTAATAGTTGGTAGGGATGTAATTTGCAGGAATCAGTTGTATCATTAATAATTCTCCAGACTTCTTTGGAGTAATTTGGAGCATTTGAGATTCTGTAGTTGTTGAAGGTCTTCTTTCTAGTCCTTATAAAATTCCTGTACTGCTTTTTGAATTTTGAATATGATGATACCATAATTTTAAAACATGATGTATCATATTTATTTTTAAAGCACATTACTTCTTTTAATTATTTATATAAAATGAGGATGCATTCTGAAAAAGTGCCGGGTAATATGAATTTGCGTTACATAGTGAAAGGAGAGTTGTGGTCAATACTCATTCAGTTGCCCTTCTCCTGACTCAAAATTCCCAAACCTCTCTCTGATACAAATATATCTACAAATAAAGTGCTATTGTTGACTATCTAAACTAAAAAAAGCACTCTGGCCCTCCATAATTTCTATTACTCACTCAGTATTCTGGAATCCCTCATACCAGGTCCGACCAAGTTGCTTAATACAAACTATAATTCATGCTATCTGAATGTTTGGTATTAAAAAACAAAATGCATTGTAGTGATTCTGAGTTTTAAGAACCCATGCAATAGGAGTGTCAGTTTTAATGAATATGTGTTTTAAATATTTCAAATGTGTATTAAATTAATATTAAATTAGCTTGAAAATAATAGGTAAGTGAAGCAAGCCATCAGACAGGGTTAGGCTCTGTAGCAGGGCCAGGAGCAGAGCCCTTAGTAAAGTAAAAAATATTTAAAATGTTACTTTATTAAAATCAAACCAATTTAGTATCATTCTCCTAGGAAATTGATAGATATGACAGCATTTGCTATGTCACTGTAATCCATGTTCATGGGTTCTGTTAAACAACTTTAGTTGTACAATGTTCAAATTTCTGAACAAACACTCAGTATTCGGATAAGAATGAGGTAATATTAGATTTAAATTAAAAAGAGAAGGTTTTATGTCTTATTATTGTCTGAACATTGGCTAACTGCAGATGAAATTTCAATTTTTAATTTCAATGGGCATGTTCTAATTTAGTCTCATTGCTGTTGTTAGGCTAAAGGTGGTGGAGCAGTCATTCACAATAAGCCTGAAGTAGATATTCAATGCCTAGAATTTAATGAAAGTGTTGATTAGATCTTTGAATGATGTGTGGCTATCATGAAAGTCGGTTGTCTTACATATGCTCTTATCTGTTTATATAAAGCTCCTAGGAGTCATTTTCAAGATTTCCTTGTGACTTTTCATGATACTATTTTATATACTTTATCTAAAAATATAAATAGATTGTAATTACTAGGTGACCTCAATATCGAGTTCTTGAGGGATTCAGCTAACAATGTAGACATTCATAAAACTTTATCATTTGGCAATATCATGAAAACAATCTTAATTTACTCATATCTGGGTGTAACATAACTGCTTTCATTGCTATATGATGGTTTGGTAATGGAAACATCTATCAACAACACCAGAATTGTCAACATTGTTGCACGTGACACATTCAGAAACAAAATCAAGAAAGTACTCAAAATGAACTCTACTGTGTTTATATCTCAACTATTATCTCACTCTTCCTAAACACTCTGGATACAATTGGCAACAATTTTTCAACAATGTTGTGAATTCTTAGTATCCAAGTTTCTATGTGGCTTTAGTCTCCGAGTCTCATAGCATCTTTCAATATGACGCTTTCAGGATTGAATGAATGAGGAAAATTTTTTGTTCTTAGATGTAAGTAAAAAATATTTTTGAAGGCAAAGAATCATTAGTCCTCGACCTTTTTTGCAGTTTATCATTCTGTTTGATACAAACTATGGAAAGATTGCGTATCATTATATAACAAGCTGTGCTAATATTTTCATCTTCTGTGTTTTACTATCTAGTTAATGTAAATTTCTACCTTCACTTTAGAACTTTCCCAGGCTATTTTTATCCTGTAATGGCATTCCAAATTATCTGTTTGCAGTTTCTCATAAAAATGTATGCCTTTTCATTTTTCTACTAGTATTGATATCCATATGAATGTTAAATGCATTGATTCTCACAAATGGAAAAAATTGCCATTGCCACATTCTCATATTTCTGGCAATACTTTTTTGCCATACATTTGATCAATGGTATCAACCTCCCCTTTTGTTGAATTATAACAAGTTACTATCTCTAGTTTCCTCTGTTCCCCTGTTGACCTGTCTATACTGATTTAATTATGCATAGAAGATAGCATAATTGTTTTTTCCCTTCTTTGGAATGTATGAAACAAGGGACATTCTATTTCTAAAACAAAACATGCTACTGTTTTCTTCCCTGTCCTTCACATTCAGCATCTGTGGCAGCAACTCCATCTTATTTTTCTTCAAAGTTCCCACCAACATAATCTTCTTTTGAAGTAGGTCCTCTACAAGAGGCATGCTCATAAACCAGTTGTCTGCCAGACATTTCTCCCTGTGCCTAAAATTGGACCTACCAGCCATTTTACAACCTTTCTTGGGCTATTGCCAACTTGGTATGGCCCTTGTGACTGAACCCCTGTGTATACCTCTAGGTTTAGGGTGTAAAAAATCCTTCCATCCACAAGAACAAAAATTTTTAGTCCATATTTTGCAGGCTTGCAGAGTAAATAATGTTGGAATGGACATCTACCTCTAAATCCAACTAATTGTTCATCCACCGTAACATACTCCCCAATTGTATAATATTCTTGAAAGTTATGAACAATCATTTGAAATATCTCCCATATTGGGGCCAATTTAGCAGATTCCTTCCTTTTAGCTCTATTGTTCACATTATCAGATCACAGGTATTGCATTAGAAATTTAAATCTCTGGTAATTCATTGATGCATAAAATATTTCCATGACTAATCCATTGCGATCCCACAAATCTACTATATTTTGGCATCTGGATCTATTAGTGCCCGAAAATAGAAGAAACCCAATTAGACATTCTACCTCTAACTCGCGCATCCCTTTCCCATAAATAATTTTAGGGAACCTTACAGGTTTGAATATTCGTGCATGTCACTATAATGTTTGTAATATTTTTTTCAAAACAAGTCTGAAACAGTCTACTTGTGTTATGTCTTCCTTACTTCCCTTGAAGCCTTGAGTTTGGGAGATGATGTTAAATGCAGGGGTTCTCACGTTGTCTTGGCTCTTCTTTACTTGGTTGTTTTGTCTTTCAGGTCATTCCATACCAAATCAAATTTTTTTTTACCTTTTTCACAATTGATCATCTCAGATTTTAATCATATTAGGCACAAATGTAGCTATATTCATAACATGAAAGCCTGTTAAGTATTAGTGTTCCAATTCTAAGCAATTCTGAGAAATTGTATCCAGAATGAAGGTGTGCATGTCATAATTTTCCGGCTGCAAATTTTTCGAGCATTTTCAAGGTCTCATAACTAAAGTACTAAGTAAGCAAGAGGAACCACATTTCATACACTAGAAATGTTTAGGCTCTAGTTTGAAATACAGCCTCATAATTGGGTCAAGGCTTTTACTTTTTCTGATATATGCTCATGACATGGCATTTTTTATTGCTACTCAAAAATATTAAGTTTTTTGAATGTTCACTCACAGTTTGCAAGAATAAAGTAGTACAGATCTCTATGTTTACACAGTAAATCTCTATGTAATGTATAATACACACAATGAATAGTGATCAATTCAGACTTTTTATAAGACTTACTAAGCTCTAAAGTTAGTCGCTGATTGAAAAGTTGCAAATTTGACTTATTTTCAGTCAAGTGTTTAGTAACGTGGTCAGTGAAATATGAAACTGAGTTTTTGTAGAAATTTTCACACTTATATAGGGTAAAGGTGGTATGAATTTCAAAATTCTAACTCAATCCCTTACTTCCAAAAATTAAAACCTTAATATTGGTTTAGTGCATAGTAAGAGTTGCTTGAATGCGTGCACATACAGGTATATCCTGACTTACGTCGTGGGTGCATTCCTGAAAAGTGCGACGTAAATTGAAGCAGTTTTTCCCAGAAGAATCAATGGTATGAGGGAGCATGTGTGCAGTATTTTAGTATAGTTCGGCACAACCTAGTGCAGTAACTCCTCGTTGTTGGCACTAGATAGTCGACAATTGAGTCTTGAGTTCGAATGGAAAAAAACGCAGGTAATGGATTCTATGGAAACAGTATTAGGTCGGAATGGAACGTTACGCCGCAGCCGTTTCGCCGCCGCTGTTTCCCGGCGAGGTACGGTTCGCCGTGACCGTTTCGCCGCCGTCGTTAATGAATTTTTAGTGTATTGGGAAGAATAGTCGGAATCGATTTAAAGAAAATTTGAAAAATAGAATCTCCACATAAATACATGACGTATTTGGATTTTGTGCCTGAACTATCCAGCAGAAGGGCCAAAATTGCAACTTGAAACATTTCTGTTTTCACAAATTCGGAATAGATTAGCCCAACCAGTTTCAACTAAATTTATTACATATAATCTTCTAATAAATACATGAATAAATTTTATATTTGGACCGCATCGAGCCAGCAGGAATGCCACTATTGCAAATTTATTTTTTACGGTTTTTATGAATTTATTTAGGAACTGACCAAACAGATGCCAAAGAAATATATTATGAAGGAGGTGTGCAACACATTCAAACGAAATCGAGACGTTTTTCATAGATGTAAAATGCATGGCTGCACATTAGGGTGGTCCTTATTTTTCGATCCTGGAATTATTTTCGGGGCTCCCTCCAGAACAGTTCCAATTAATGAAAAAAATCCCTGCTAAGTTTTGGCTCGATTGGGTAACGGGAAAACGTTCCCCTGACCTTTTGTTTTTGTACATTTCAAGTAATTTTGCATAAAATTCGGAAAAATCTTTTAGAAAACTTCTTAAGGTTGAAATATGATTTTTAATGAAGAAAAAGCATTTCAAAATGAAAAATTCATTACCTTATTCATAAAGCAGATTTTTTTATTTAGTTTAATGACAATTGTTGAGATAAAGTCTTTTTTAGAGCCGGGAAATCGGCTGCAATAATAGCTTACAATTCGCAAAACAAACTGTTTATGTTCTTCGTTTTTACTTTCTCCGTACGTAGAATAGGGGAAAGGAGGTGTTTTCATGAAAAAAATCGATCTCGAGATTTCAACGGAAATACACGTTTTGACCATTTTTTCGATGATGTATAGGTATCAGCGGCGAACTTCTACCTAAGCAAACTAGACAGCTGCCTAGGGCCCCAACCTCGGCGGAGGCCCCGACCAGGGGCCGAAATGGTACACATTGAGGACACAGGACACGGAAAATAACATGTCATTTTTTCCGAACGAAATAGAAAATAATTGACCATAGTTAATTTTTTGACAAGTCAAGTGGCAACACTGTTTGTGTTCTTTGTTTGTTTTGCATCGCACCTGACTTCATCCTATAACTTGTCACTACTTGTCAGTTCGCGTTGAAAGTGTGTGTTAGAAAGTTGTATCAATTTCAATTTTGCGGCTCAAAGGTTTTATCTTCCACGCGAATTTGCTGAGGTTAGTTAAGGTTACGATACGAGTAGTGTTGGCGACGGAAGCTAAAGAATGTGATAGAATTTTCTAGTGTATAGTGTCTTAAGATTTTATAGAATAATCCCGTAAGATAGAATATTCCGGAAATGATTAGTGAATGGCGTTAATGTTAAAGTCATTAACTGTGTTCGCGCTTTCCTTTGGAATAGAAAACAAAAAGTAGTCATCGAGTGTGGCAGATGTAGTCTCTGGAGTGCCGCAGGGTAGTGTGATCGGACCTATGCTTTTCTTGCTTTATATAAACGACATCAGCTCAGTTGTAAAAAGTAATATCAGGCTTTTTGCGGATGACACCGTAGTCTATAGAGAAATTAGTGGTCCTAGCGACCATCGTCAGCTTCAGGATGATCTGGATGCGTTATCTGTTTGGTGCAAGGAATGGCAGCTAGAAGTCAATCAGAAAAAGAGTAACGTTCTAAACTTTTGGAAATCTAGAAGCCCATCGTCCGTGTTTACCTACTCGATAGATGGTGAGAGCATTCCTGTTTCGGAATCCGTGAAATACCTCGTGGTAACCTTGAATCGTGACCTGTCTTGGGACACCCACATAAGACGAGTGATAGGTGCGGCAAATAAGAAGTTGGCTTTTGTGCGTAGGATAGTCAGGAAAAGCACGGAAAAGGTGAGAGAATCCTGTTATTTATCGTTGGTTAGACCTCAAATGGAATACGCAGCAGCGATTTGGGATCCATATCAGAGGGGACTCATAAAGGATTTAGAAAAAATACAGCGGAGAGCAGCGTTACGTTACTCATTGATGAGTTGAGTTGGCCATCGTTGAAAGATCGTAGATTACATGCGAGAATTAAACTTCTAGATAAATATAGGTCGGAGATATTCGTAAATGAAATGAAGGATATTATTCGACAACCGACAACCAACGTATATCGGACGGAGGGATAATGAGGACAAGATTCGCGAAATAGATAGTAGGACGGAGAGGTATAAGGAGTCCTTTTTCCCTAGGACAATACGTGACCACAATATAACTGTGAATAATAATTAGTTAGGAACTTGGTGCGCGGCACCCCCTGCCATCCACCGTCAAGGTGACTTGCAGGGTAATATGTAGATGTAGCTGTAGTACAGGAACATTCTCGAAGGTTCTAGATATTTCGATATTGTATGTGTATAGAAAGTTCTCGAAAGTCCTGGAAAACTCTGGAAAAGTGTCGAATGTTCTAGAACTATGTGGAAGACTATGGAACATTCAAGAATGTTCTAGAATGTCATGGACCTGTATTCTAGAATGTTCGATTAGGAAACGTTCTGGAATATTGTAGATACTACCATGTATTCTGATTGGTCGAACCCCCACCAACTTCCACTATCCTGGGACTATATAAGCAGAGGGCTTCAAATGTTAGGAGGGACTGCATAACTGCAAGGGGGGACAATTTATAGAGGCGTTTTTGGTTGAGATATTATTTTAGCTCAATTCTTCTGTTGTCAGCTAAATTCTGAAGAAGCTAAAAGGAGATCTATTCAAAAGAAAAAATATTTAGTTTTATAAAATGAAATTTATTTATTTTTTAAAGTCTTACTTTTCTACAGAATGTATTTTCTTTATTGCATCAGGACTTTTTAACAGATATTCATAAAACTCTTCACAACTATATTCAAAATTGAATTTCACTGTCAGCATAGCTCGCAAAGTTTCCACTTTAAATTGTGTTTTCTCTGGTGTCCACAACCGATTCATTAATGAAAATAACTCTTCCACACAAGTATTCGTCCCTGGAAGACTCAAGCAGAATTCCACGATTTTTTTACATTGCTAACATCAATATGTTGATCCAGAAAATGCTTAAATATTTCAACCCACTTTTTATCTATTCTAATTTTGTTTTCCCTCCATTTCTGCAGTTTTTCCTCGGTAAGAAACATGTTAATACTCCTTATTTCATTAATGAGAAGGTTATCGTCAATTGTAATAAATGGATAGTTTTTTTGAAGCATCAGAATAGTATCTTGAACACCGTTTCAATCTATTTCCCTCACCAATGAAGCCCAAGCAAATGATCTGACCATAGACAAATGACTAGTCCATGATTTTAAATAATTTACACAAACATTGTAAAATTTTTTCACATGGTTCCTATATAACAACTGTTCATTAACACTTAACTTCATGAGATGGGATTGAATATTTAATGGTATGAAAGACTTATCCAACCGATACTTTAGGCTTTCACTTAAATCATGGATTATTTTATGTTTCCATAATGGTTATATCTGTTCTCTCTATTAACAGTATTGCTTTATGAAAAACAGCAGATTCTCTGTAGATAAAATGCAACCATATTTCTGCCATAGGATTTTTAAAAAAATCTAAAAGAAATACTGGACAACAACCTATTTCTTCCAAAAAATAACATTTTAAAGCACTAAATAATGATAAGACTCTTTGAAGGGCAGGCATTAGTGTCAACCAGCATGTTTTTGCATGTCCTAATATTTCCTTGCATTCGATTTCTGCATTGTCACATATCTCTTTAAGTTTAGCGGATCTAACTGCAAATATATGAAAATGGCTATAAATTTTTATCAACATAAGTTCGACAGAAATGGGTCAAGTATCTGCTCCAATTTGAATTGTATTATTTAATATATGTCCGCAGCAACCAGCTCCATAAATGTTCTTACCCAGATAACCCATGACCTTTTTGAAAACGTTATTCTGGCCTTTTCGTTCTCTACCTCCAAAATTGATGTTTGTATTGTCTGCTGAGAGTGCAATAACTTTATGGAGAACATTTCCTTCATTTAAAGAATCTATTATTTTGTTAGACAATAATTCTGCAGTTTCTCCAACAATTGAAGAAAATGTAAGAAGTTTTACTTGCACTCCTTTCTCAAAATCGAAATATCGAAGTAAAATAGGTAGTAATTTCAAGTTCCTGTGATTGGAAGTATCAGAGAAAACACAGATAAAGTTACATTTTGCGATTTCATCCTTTATGACGTGGCCGTTTAGGAAAACTCCATCTCTCACTTTTCTATACAAGAATGGAAAAAAATGCTACATTCTTATTGTTTCCGCTTTTCAGTAAAGAATTTATGAAAAAGAGTGACGAAATTTGGGACAAGTGACGAAGAGGGACAAACGATGGTAAAGAGGGAGTGTCCCTCCAAATTTGGGACGGTTGGTCACTATAAAGCAAGTTCAAGAGAAGAGATCAAGCGAAAAGAAATCACAGCGACCTGCAATAGTGAAAGTTGATTCTCGTAGAGTGCTAAAGAGTTGTGTGTGATTACAGATTCAGAGTTACCGTCTTCAACGTCATTATCGACAGGTTGATTGCAGAACTACAGAGACGTGGCTCTGCTTACGGGAAGTTAAGTAAAAAGTTTGACTTTCTCACGAAGCTACATAGTTTGGAATCTCAAGACGTCCGTGACGGAGCACGGAACCTGGAAGCCTTCTATCCGGGGGATTTGGACGGTACTTTGGAAAACGAGTGTCTGCACCTGCGAGCTCATTTATTGTCCGCTGAGGCTACAGGGGGGAAAGGGTTATCGTCACTGGAGCTATACAAGTACATCCTGGGAAAAGGCTTTTAGGACATTTATCCAAACGTGGGAATAGCGCTCCGGATGCTGTTGTGTACACCAGGGTCAAACTGTTCGGCAGAACGGTCGTTTTCAGCACTAAAGAGAGTAAAGAATTATTTAAGATCTACCACAGAATAGAACAAGCTTAATTCACTCTCTGTGCTGTACATAGAGTCAGAAATAACGCCGTCTGTGGACTATAGTGAGGTCATCCGTTCCTTTGCAGAGAAGAAAGTTCGTCGCGTGGCAATGTAATCTTGTAATTATATGTAAATGTAAAAATTATAATGTGTAAAAAAGTATAGTTGGTACTTGTCTATTTCATTTCTAAGTCTGCTTGTCTATTTTCTAAAGTCAAAGTACGTTAAATAAATAAAAAATAAAAGTAAAGTTTTTTTTTGCTAAATTACCAAAAAACCTAGGGCCTAGGCCCTGGGTCTCTATGTCTAACGGATCACTTTAAAAAGACGTGAGTGTAACGCCCTAGACTTAATAAAATTTACCATTTTAATGGCAACATCCAATACTCCGTGCAAATCAGAACTCAACTTTTTTGCAACCAAAGCTTGCTTATGAATAAAACAGTGTTCCCAAATTAATTTAGGGTTTAAAGCGCGGATACGAGCAATAAGGCCGCTCTTGTGTCCAGTCATTGCAGCGGCCCCATCCGTAGAGATACATATGCACCATTCCCAAAGTAAGCCTGAGTCAACTCGAATAAAAGTATCTAAAGTTTTGAAAATCTCTTTACCAGTTGCATTCCTAGGCAAGTATTTGCATGCCATAATCTCCTCAGTAATGCCATTTTCTTCGCTGTAATAGCGAACATAAATTATTAATTGGGAATGTTTGGCAACGTCCGTGGATTCATCAATCTGTAAGGCATATCTTCTGCCATTTCATGTTTTCTAAATAAATGTCGTTGCAAGAGAGATGGTTTCATACTATTGTTTGACAATGTTTGGTGACAAAGAACACACATTGGTAAAGGAGGATCACTGTTATTGGAAACAAATCCATATTTTATGTAGGATTGGTCGTAGTATTGGTGTTTTTCTTTAAACTCAGCTTTGGTAGTCCTTGGTACTTTATTTGGTTGAAAAATCTCCACTAAAATCGAATCACAGCTTGAGGCTGTTTCCTGAGAAACTGCAACTGCCACCTTACTGCTTCCAAAGGGATTCTCATTTCTGTTTTCTTCAACATCCCGATTCCTCTTTATTAGAAATTTATCCATGGGCTGACGAGTTTTCAAAAATTTAAATCGCATACAACACCGATTCCTTCTGACCAGAAAGCAACAACTGCAATTCGAAACTAAAAGAAAATTTGTATGAAATACACCTAATTAAAAAATTATACCAAAAAGTGAATTTTTACTATTAAAGTTTTAATAATATTAAAATACTATTTAATTCTTCAGATGAGGTAAAAATTGCATCAAACAAATTTCTACATTGTGACTAACCGAAAAATAATTTTTATTTTATGTAGTTCAGTAACAACGTATATTTTATTAGTGAATAATTTATTTTATATGTTCAATATCCTAATATTTAGATTAAGATTTTCGAGGAATATTATAAAAACCACTGAGAAATAAATCTTGTAAGATAGATTACTAAAAGCAGTCAAGTCAAAATTAAAACGAAGGAGATCTAATATAATTAATTTATTCGTTTTTATGATGTTATAAAACAAGATAATAAATCAATATGCCGTTTCTCATTACTTAATTTGTAAAAATGCAATGTAAAGTGTAGATAAAATTATAAGTTATCAGGCGAGGAGTATGATAAAAGGCATGGTATTCCTTCGTTAAATGTGTGTGTGTTTGTGTATCGAACTCTGGTGTTCGGCTTTGGGAATGATTAAATCAGAATCATATATAATAAATCAGAAATGACTCCATTAATTTCGTTAGGCATTATGATAAAATGTTTCCAATGGTGGAAAAAGTATATAGGTACTGCTAGAAACTAATCGGTCCGACAGCTAGCACAAAATTATATTTTTTGTTAATATGTAGGAGGTAGAAAATATTAAATATTTTATAAGATGAAATAAGATAATAATTTACGGTAATTAGAATAAATAATTCTTGATTTGATTAGATAAAATATAATTTTAACTGTCTTTTTTTCAATAACGCACACCAAATCTGAAAAATTCACTTAAATTTTTATCTGCGGGTTTTATCCGCTGTATCTTGAAAAAATTGGTAGTCCTGAAAAATATTTCAGTTACATTTAAAAGAATAAGCCTCACTAACCTGTACCGCTTCTGCTGTTCGAAGATGCTTTTCTTTCAAGCTAATGGCACCTCCTAAGGATGAATTTTGAGAAAAGCTGAAAATAATTACTACGATCACAGCCTCGGAGAAACTTATGAAAATAAGTATGTATACAGGTCTCGAGGAGATAAAGACACTTTTCACAGACAACTTCACACCAAGAAGCCTTCTGACACGCACAACCACTCCGACGAAAATCTTGCAGCAGAATAACGGAGAGTATGTCTCTGTAGACACAATGGGTGGAGTTAAATGCCTGAAACCCATATGGTGAGGATGCCTTTAAGAACGACAAATCACTCTGCAACAATGAATGGTAACTAATTTGTTTCGTATCCTTCACCCAGTGCCATGACCTTTTCGAGCTTAACCCTCGCCCATTACACTTGTATTCTTTTCCCTCGTAATGCGAGCTCCTTAAATCATCTCCCCTTTGTTCCTTTACCATCCCCTTTTTTCTAAAACGAAGAAAATTTTCTCTTCCATCTCCTCTCCTTCAGGCAGGAAGATTTCTGGGAAGAAACTGACCACTTCAACTATCTTTTCACAAGCCCTATTTATACTGCAACTAAAATATATGACGTTTATAATTTAACATTATAATCAAATCTGGCAAATCATGAAAAACTATACGACAATCTCTGATTTTACCGCGTAGTTTGTAAAGTATGGCGACTTCGAATGAAATATCAGCTTGCTCGCTTCTAACATTGACTTTGATACCAACTAATCGGGAAATTTGATAAATTTCTATAATAAAAAAAATCATATGTGTACACTTTGTGTAAATAGTATATTTATTTCATGTATTTCTTCATAAAACAAACAATAATAATTTTTCACCCGAGGTATTGCAAAGAATACTTTCCTCGATTAAATCAATAAAAACTGCAGCATCCTATCATACGCATAATAATTGCCATAATTAATCCATAATAAATATTTCCCTGAAATTTATATAACTCGGCCTATATAAGTTTCATATCATTAGTATTGATAGCTATGCAAGTATTGGAAGTTGCTCATTATCGAGGTCACGAAAAAGAGAGGAGGAGGTGTTGAGAGACAGAGGGTGGGAAAAGCTCGTAAGGGGACTGCGGGAAGAAGGGCCTTGGTCGTAATTCTTCCTTGCCTTGGGAATGTGGGAAGAGGAAGGGTGACAAGTTTCTAGTTGCGTGAACCCAGGGAAGGCACTTGAAGGGAGCTGACGAACCCATGACAGCGGGTGGGCGAAGGAGAATATTTCGGTGGCAACTATTTTCCCGGCTGCACCTTTTACTTTCTTTCCTCCCTCTTTCTATTCTCACAAGAAGTTCGAAAGGCAAAGATGCGCGTTCTCAGGCTTATCAATTTTTCGAAAGAGTACATATAGATGTTAAGGATCTGGAAATTGATTCCCTTAAAATTATTCATGCTCACGTACCCATTAGAAGGTCTCCGCGTACCCCCAGGGGTACGCGTGCCCCAGTTTGAAGACCGCTGGTTTAAGAGATATCTTATATTTTTAGTTGCCACCACCACGCCACCTACCGACGACTATTGTTAACAATTGACGCTTAGTTACGTCTTAGTAACGCTCCTTTTTCTTTTCTTAATTGTTGGAGCTTTGTGGCTATATCCAATATCAGAAGGCTATGGTTTGAGTTTATTTCTGTTCTTTGTAAAGTCTAAAATTTTTCTCTCAGTTCCTTAAAATATTTATTATCATGTAACCTATTTGGAATTTTTACTTTCTACATACGTAGTATATGGGAAAGTATTGTTTTCATGAAAAAATCGATTTCGAGATTTCAACGGAAATACACGTTTTGAGGTCTCCTGAACACATTTTGACTATTTTCTCGATGATGTCTGTTTGTGTGTATGTGACAGCTTTTTTGTGGGTGCTCTAACTCAAAAACTATTAATCAGATAAATGTGAAATTTTATATTTAACATCTTTATGAAAGTCGCTCGGAGTTGAAAAAATCGCTCGTGTCCAGATATACCGAGTGTTTCACGTCCGAATTCACCAATTTTTCCGATCATTAGGTTACCTCGTTACGAAAACCTCCAAAAGCAACATATTAAACTGTCACCTAGAGAGCATTGGCCAGATCTTGGAGTGACGCAATATATTTAAGCATCGTGTTCTATTTATATGTTGTATATCTATTACCGAGTGTAGATATTTAGATCGCACTAGATTTGATATGTGATTTTTATTTAGTATTTTAATCAGATAATGGCTTCAGGAATGTGCCAACGAAAATTATAAAGAATCTTGGACCTCTGACAACGTAACTTCGATTCAAAACAACGTAAATCGATGCACAAGCATTACTTGATTGGCGTAAGTAAACCCGGGTATATCTGTATTTAAAAAAATCTGATGTGGCCACCGCATGACTTTCTCCATATCTCTAATATTTCTAAAAATTCCAAATAGGTTACATAATAATAAATATTTTAAGAAACTGCGAGAAAATTTTAGACTGCAAAGAACAGAACAGAAATAAACTCAAACCATAGCCTTCTGATATTGGATATAGCCACAAAACTCCAACAATTAAGAAAAGAAAAAGGAGCGTTACTAAGACGTAACTAAGCGTCAATTGTTAACAATAGTCGTCGGTAGGTGGCGTGGTGGTGGCAGCTAAAAATATAAGATATCTCTTAAACAATGCATCATATGGGAAAATGTTTCAAACAAAGGTTATAGAAAATTACATTTCCTACAACTTTTATTCCAGTACGTTTTTACATATATCAAATATTAATGCAAATATTTCAAAATAACGGTTAAGTGACAAGAGTAAACACCCACTTCCGATTTACCGATTGTTACCAAAAACAGTTCTTGTGACTTTCATAAAAATAAATAAGTAAAGATGGAGACTACGGCGAAATTGATTTTAAATAGAAATTAACTCCTTAACCTTAAAATTCAATTTTACGGTTGAGGTAATTTATATTTTTCATAAAAATGTTAAATATAAAATTTTGCGTTGATCTGATTAATAGTTTTTTAGTTAGAACACCCAAAAAAACTGCCACATACACAGACATCATCGAGAAAATGGTCAAAACGTGTTCAAGGGACCTCAAAACGTGTATTTCCGTCGAGATCGATTTTTTTCTTGAAAACATTACTTTCCCCTATGCTAGTAAAAATGCACGATTAGCTGGCTGTGCTCTACACCAGTGTTTCCCAACCTATGGTCCGCGGACCACAAGTGGTCCGCGGAGGTTTCCAAAATTAGTTTATTTTTAAGCCACACCTCATATTTAGCTGGAATTGTTTTGAGAAAAATTAAGCAAATTGTACACCATCACAGGTAATGAGTATTTTCATTAATGTCGTTTTTACTTTAACATTTTCTCACTCCTTCATATCTCCCGATTCCACCTCTCTGCCATCCGAAACTTACACTTTACTGATCTTATTGCCTCATAAGCTGAGAGTGCTCGTGACGTTTGGAATTCGCCTTCCTGTATACTGGAAAATGATCAGATGAACTACGTAACCAAGTACCCCCTTTTATTAATCGTAGAAACAGTAAGTAAGTTAGTGTAAGTAATGAGGCGGTCCGCAGGGCCTGAAAGGGTTTCTGAAGTGGACCGCGGAGTTCAAAAGGTTGGGAAACACTGCTCTACACCATATGATAGCCGCCTAAAGAACTAAAAAACTACTGGTATTTTATTTTATAACTGGCGTAATTGCCCATCAAATATGACGAGTATGCGTGAATTAAGTATTAAGTTACAATAATTAATGAAACCAACTTATATATGCTCTAAAAAGTGACCAATAAATGTAAAATCCACAATTGAATGTTCCAAAAAGTAAAAATAGCTATGGGCATATAAAAGTTGTGTGGCAAAGAAATTTTAATGGAGATTTATTCGTTAAACATACTAAATAATTCTATTAGAATTTGGTTTTATAAATTAATAACCTAACCTATAACAACCGCAACTTATTTTGTACGCTACGAATAACAACATGTACAATAAACAATCTTCGGAAAAAAAAACTGAAAAAGAAACGCAAAACTCGTTTTGGAACACTCATTAACACAATATCAATGAATAATGGAATATTTATTTATTTATTCCATTTAACGTTATTATTTATCGTAACCAAAGTATTGTGTATACTTTGAAATACCGAGAAAATGACGTGAATATGTGGGCAGATAATCCCAGCCAATCACACGCAATTATACGAAACCGACAGCAATGCAAATCATCATGACGACGAAAGATTTTCTCGTAAAAATACGTCAAAGACCAATTTATGGACCGACTTGACGCGCATCCGAAAACGGCGTCAGGAAAATGAAGTTTAGTTCTTTTAGCCGTACTTTGTTCCAAGTTCCGAATTCCTACGATGTCAGTGGTGCGCAACCTGTGTCCCGCGGGCCGCTCGTGGCCCGCGACTCGATTTCAGGTGACTCGCGGAGCCTTCAAACAATATTCATTTTTGAATTTTATTATCCCATCGGCTTACCCAACCGTCAAATCATTAGGGAAGAAGGTAATTATAGAAAGGTGAAAAAGATGGCTTTAGAATGAAAATTCAACCAACCATAAGTACTTAAATTGTCTATATATTGTTAGTATGTTTTTGATAAATTGCGTGACATTTCGCAAATTTATCCGTATCTGTTTGACCCGCGATTGAAAGTAGTTGCGCGCCACTGTTCTAAGTAATTTTAAAGTATACGCTGCACCCATACCCGCGTTAATCAAACGGAGAAAATAAACGCTCCTGGAATAAAACCCATGGTATTATGATATACGATGACATGTTTAAAATGTGCGAGAGATAGCTTCCAGGATATCGTGAAAAGTTCCTCGAAATCTACGTTCCATTCTTTAGTTCAGCGGTTCTCAAACTTTTTGGTCTCCGGAGCCCTTGACACTCCTAAAAATGTATGCAGAGCCCCAAAGAGCTTTTGTTTATGAGGGCTCTACCTATCAATGTTTACGTATTAGAACTTAAAACTTTGAGAAATTTTGTAAATACATATATATTTATTATTTTATTTAATTTTATTCATAAATAACTTGATAAATATATAATAACAATGAATCCATTACTTGTTAAACATCATATTTTTTAAGAAAAATCACTTTTTTCAAAGCAAAAACATTGTTATTTTTAGTGAGATGAGTGGCATTGTTTTACATTTTTGCAAAGCTCTTTAATATCTGGTTTAATTGAAGACAGCTTGATTCGCATGTCTACTTATGCATCCAATCTGTTGCGATATTTTGTTTTGGTCGAAGCTTATAAAGAAAATCCAGCCTCACACATGTATGTAGTTGGAAAAGGAAGGAGTATTTTAACAGCTTTTTCCGATAATTGTGGATATTTTTCTTTGATACTGCACCAAAAACTCCGGAAGTGGTAGTTTCTGAAAATTTTGTTGCAATGTTGAATCTGAAACCATAACAATGAACTTTTCTTACCCCATTACATTGAAATCGATTGGTCTATCCCGCACTTTGAATCTATCTTTTACCCATAAATGATTTTGTAAAATTATGTCTTGGTCATTCGGAAAATATTGCTTCACCGAGTTATGCAGATCTTCTAAATTTCATTGAACAACATCAACACACCACATTCGTTAATATCACCACCAATCTCATCAAAAAAGTCTTTAAGTATTGGGATGCTGTCAGGTTCACGGTGGCGGATACAAGTTTTCCAAAATTCAAATTTTCTCTTAAAAGCTCGAATTTTATCATTGGCAACAAATACTGATAGTTGTTTTCCTCGGAGTGACAGACTAACTTCGTTCATTTTTATGAAAATGTCTGCCAAATACCCAAGTCGGAATAACTATAGTTTGTCTGTCAGTTGTTCTTTCAAGTAAAACCGGTGTTATATGAAAAAAGCGGCTAGTTCATATCGCAGCTCAAAGAATCGCACAAGTGCTTTCCCTCGAGACAACCATCGCACTTCGGTGTGCAGCAGTAACGCTTTGTGAGTGCTTCCCATTTCGCCACACAGAATATTAAAAAGCCGTGTACTCAGAGGTCGAGATATCTACATCTACATGTTACTCCGCAATTCACCTAATTGGTGGGTGGCAGGGGGTGAAATGCACCATAACCTACCTAAAGATTGTCTAACGCAGGTTAAAATTTTCTATTGTGATCTCGTATTGTCCTCGGAAAGAACGAGCCTAGATAACGGTTCGTCCTACTATCAATCTCACGTATCTTATCATCACGGTCGTTTCTACCTATATACTTTGGTGTTTCAATTATTCCTACAACCTCGTCTTTTAGACATTCCGATCTATATTTCTCCAGAAGCCGCAACCTTGAGTTCAATCTACGATCCTCCAGTGGTACCCAGTTCAAATACCTCAATAATGAAGTGACGCTTTCCTTATGTTCGTACTTTTATTTTACGAATCTGGCTGCTCTGCGCTGAACTCTTTCTAATTGAATTATATGTCCCCTCTCGTACGGATCCCATATGCATGAGGCGTATTTCACTTGTGGTCTAACCAGTGATAAGTAACATGTTTCGCGTACTTTTTCTGTAGTGTTCCATACTATTCTACCTATGAAAGCCAGTTTCTTGTTGGCCGCGCCAATAACTCGACGAATGTGCATGTCCCATGAAAGATCTCGACAAATGGTTACTCCTAAATATTTAACATACTCGGCTGCTTGAACATTTATTCCATCTATTTTATTCTCGAAACCTACTTCTATGTTTTTACTTTTCCAGGACGTAACTGCGGCACATTTAGTGTAATTAATTTCAATTTGCCATTCTTTGCACCACGCTGAAATGGCTCTTAAGTGTTCACGCAGCGACTGATGGTCCTCCTGGTTTTTTATTTCTTTATATAGAACGGTATCATCGGCAAAAAGTCTAATTTTACTACGAACTACCTAGCAGATATCATTCATATAGATTAAGAAAAGTAGAGGGCCCAATACACTTCCCTGAGGAACACCCGACGCTACTTTAACGGGGGACGAGTATTTCCCATCGATGACAACTATTTGTTCTCTACAGGAAATCTCTCACCCAACTGACAACTTTCGGATTAATACCATATTGTCCTAACTTTGCTATTAATTTCTTATGAGATACTTTATCGAACGCCTTCCTGAAGTCAATGAATATTGCATCGACCTGAGTATTTTTCTCTCCGCATCACAACAAATCATCCACGAACAAGCCGAGCTGCGTTTCGCATGATCTACTTCTCCGGAATCCGTGCTGGCATCCGATAAGCAATGAGTTACTATCTAAATAGCGCATTAGAGAACTAAAGATTATGTGCTCAAGTACCTTGCACGATAATGAAGTTAGGAAAATTGGCCTGTAATTTTCAGGGTTCTCTTTATCACCGCCCTTATGAATGGGCGTAACGTGTGCCATCTTCCAATCTTTAGGAACTACACTTTCCTCAATGGATTTCTTGAATATAATTTTTAAATACGGGGCGATTTCATAAGCTAACTCTTTCAATACTCGCGCCGGTATTTCCTCCAGCCCAGGAGATTTATTTGGTTTGACTGAATGAAGTTGGAGCGCGATGCCATTTTCGGAAAATATCAAATCTTCCATCGAGTCGCCCTGATGCATAGGAATAGTGGTTTCACATTCATCGTCATTAGGAGTAAAAGCTTTCTGAAAGTGTTGTTTAAAAGTTTTGCTTTCTCAGCACTATCGTGAACTACATTTCCCGGTTCCGATCTAAGTGACGCAATAGTGGGGCCTCTACCTTGGACTTCTCTGACATATGACCAAAATGCTTTCGGGTTCTCTTTCAAGTTATCCTGTAAAACCTTCTTTTTGTAATTGTTAAACGCATTACGCATTGACACTCTGGTTAAGGAGCGCGCCTCCTTGCATTGCTGCCTTAACGTTGCACTTTGCTCGACCGTAGCTGTTGAGGATGTGTTATTTACGCGAGACTGGAGTTTTCTTTGCCGTCGGAGAGCGCTCCTAACTTCCTGGTTGTACCATGTAGGTTCTGCATTTTCACGCTTCAGTTTGCTTGGAATAAATTTATCTATACACTGTCGCACTATATCTCTGAAGATGCACCTGGATTCTTCCGCGTCTGCAATATCTGTTACCTCGCAGAAATTAGTATATTTATTTCGCAGAAAATACCTAAATCTAGTGAAATCGGCTTTGGCGAATACATAAAGCTTTCTTTTAGCCTTAACCTGTTTCTTAATGTTGAGCTGAAACTCTACGTACACTGCCTTGTGATCGCTTATTCCCTCAGCATCAGATACTCTATTCATACGCTCAGGAAGATTAGTAGCCAATAAGTCTAATATATTATTAAATCTCGTAGGAAATCTCACTAACTGATACAATGAGTGTTTGCCGAAAGTTTCAAGTAAAGCTTCGCACGATTCACGCTCTCTACCTCCGGGATAAAAGCAATTATGGCTCCAATCAATTGACGGAAAATTGAAATCGCCCCCGATTATACTGGCTTTATCTTTATTAGACGAATTTAGCGTCGCCACTTGTTTCTCCAGAGAATGAATAGTTTCCACGCTCGCATTTGGGGGTCTATAAAAAGCGCATATATTTATAGTTTTTGAGTCTCTTCCTTTCACACGACACCAAACACTTTCGACTTCGTCGTCGTTAATCTGTTTTGGGTAACTTTCGTATTTATTACTAACTGCTATAAAGACCACCTCCCGACCGGATACAGTGATCTTTTCTGAAGACGCTATAGTCACGTGGAAAGATGTCCTGACTGGCTATGTCTGCCGTAAGCCAACTTTCTGTGCCTATAACTACATCAGCACGCAGACTACGAATAAGATGTTCAAATTAGGCCTCCTTCCTGCGAATGCTGCGACAATTAACCGTAATGATATTTAGTTTTTCGCTAAGACTACGTAACGATTCCTCGCGCTATACTGAGCTATTATTATTAGTATTATAATTATTATCATTATTTACTGCCTCCTTATCCTTTCTACTATGTCGAATATTTCTACTGTTACTTAACGTCGGGTTTATAGCGCTATTAAGGTCGCACGCATTATCTACGGAACTATTGCATGGAAAATCGTTTATCCCCATACCTTCGATAATTCTGTTACCGCACGGATTTCTTACATTTTCCTCTATTGTGCTCTCAATTAATCCCGTACCTGTAAGCTGCCTACATCCTAACCTTCCATCTGATCTACTACTGACGTGCATCTCAACGCTTGCTGAAAAATTACAATTGCTTAAATCTAACCTAAAAAAGCCCTAGAATGCTCAAACACCCTACGCGCTACCGCCTCTGCAGCCTCGGCAGTGTAGTGCACACCAGAACCGTTTAGGGATGCCCTACACGAGTCCAGGACCGGCCTCAGGTCAACGAAGTCCACTCCATTGCCCCTACAGAAGTCCCACAGCCTACGGTTCAGCCCGACCACTCGGCTCCAAACCATAGAACCGCAGTCCGTCCGAGGAACAATGCTACAAATGGAAAGCCGCACATCAGCACCAGACTCCTCTCGGACACGAGCAATCTCGGCGGCCAAGTTCTTAAAAGAGCTTAAGACTTCCTCGGAGCCGCGCTTCGAAGCGTCATTGGTACCATGGGCCACCACCCTCAGCGAGGAGCAACCCGTGCCCGATACCGACACCCTGAACTCCTTCGTCACCTGGGGCACCGAACCTCCTGGTATACACCTGGAGAACACCCGCTCGTGAACTCCCTCCCGGCGGGCCCGTGACAGTAAAGGCGCTACCACACGCCGGACATTGGAGCTCCCTATCACTAACAGCCCCCTCTTTCCCCCCGAGCTCTCCTTGGGCCCGGCCTCCACCGAGGAGACGGGAGCGGGCACGGGCGTAACGGCAGTGGAGTCATCCTCCGGCAACACCGCAAACCGATTACTAACAGGAAGAGGGGCCACCGAGTCGTTCCCAACTCCCTGTCTCCGCAAAACCATCCCACGATCCCCCCGAGTGGACACCACACACCACTCATCGGGCTTCCGGACCGAAGGACCCTCGACTCGCGAAGAGGAGCCAGGAGCCTCCCCGATCGCTCTGCCGGCTTCCGCACCCAGGCGAGCCCGAGCCGCCATTTTGGCGCGGTTTGCTTTCAGGGAAGAACCCGCACCCCTCCCACGCGCCAAGGCTGCCTCCGATCTTTCCACCCTCCTCTGAAGTAGGTCCGAAACCACCCTCTCCAGCTCCGTGATCCGAGACCTCAAGACCGCAAGAACGAGGAAACAGGAGTCCTCGGAGAAGCCATCCTATCCTCTTAACTAATCTGTACTATCTATTTAAATATACTAGAACTAACGTAAATACGCGGTTGGCTGTCTTCAAGGTTAAATTAGGGTCGAGCGCAGGTAAAAAGTGAAAGGGAAAGTGTTTCACTACACCAACAACGTTAGTAAATAAACAAGAAAGTTTAGCACAGGAGCAGTATAGATTTCGAAGCTAAAGAAATGCTAAGGTAAAAGGAAATAATTAAGAACGAGTAAGTTAATACGCTACTATAAATAAAATAACAAAGATTACGGATTTAGTGGCTGAGAGACGCAATTAACTACTATGATACTGCAAGAGAAGGATGAGTAAGCTTTTCGCTCAAAGATAAGTTAAACTACAATTACAACAATACAATTAACGTAAGGAGATGAAAAAATAAGTAAATAGGAATAAATAAAGAAAAATACTAGAAAGATTTGAGGTTTTCCCGGCGAATGGCTGCAATGAAGAAGAAGAAATTACCACCCGGCTGGAAACCCGAGAAAACTTCATTGCAGAAAAATACTAGTTCTACTTAACACAACAATACGGCTACAGCTAAACTACAGCTACTGCTACTACTACAGGTGTCGCTCGCAGGCAGGTCAGCGCTCGCAGGAGGAAGTGAAAGGCACGTCCGTCCTCTTCGAGGGCCAGGTGAAGACTGTATGAAGAATGTAAGAAAAAGTCTAATGCGAACAATGCGCCTGTTTTTAAATTGAAAACACTGATTTTATGATGTTTAATAAAATTTCCGCGGGCCTGATAAAACCCTTTTGCGGGCCGGATCCGGCCTGCGGGCCGTAGTTTGGGCCCTCGATGTTCCCATCAGTAGCAATGACGATTAGTGAAAACACTAACTGGTAAACTGTGCAATTCCAGAAATTTTCCTAAATAGAATAGTTGCTTTGGTTTCATTCTTCCTTTTTTGATTACATTAGGAAAATAACCCATCAGTTATTTAGAAGTGTAATTAACAAGTTTTACTCCTCCTATTTATTTCTTTTGCTCGGCTTCTGAAATTATAAATCGCGTCATATCTGAGGTGACCCTATGTTAGGGAAAGTGCAAGTTTGTACTCTACCCCAATCTTTTTTAAAAAGATCCTGTTAAACGCCCACGGGAGAGCGGGAAAAGCAGCGGCGCCGTGGTAAAAAATCGGTAAAGGGGTAGGGTGGATGGTAGGAAGAAACGAGACGCGTAACCTGCCTCGGAGGCGTCAATGCCCCCTTATCCTCCCCTCCAACCTACACTTTTACCTCCTTTTCGCCCCATAATACGGACTCAGGTGTCTTTGGAGGTCCTCCAGGGGTCAGGCTTCGGCTCCGCGGTCACGTACTGCACCCTTCCCATAATCCAGCTACGTTCTCCCACCCCCTCTCCTCCGCCGACTCCCTCATCCTATTGTACTGCGGGAAGCAGGTGACTTTATGCTGGCCTTTATTTCGTTCCGGAATTGGCGTGTGAGGGAATTAAGGTGGGGATAAAAAAGGGAAGGAAAGGTATGTGTGTGTGTGTGTGCGTGTGCCGTAAATTCAGAGATGTTTGGTGGAGGATGGGGAGGGAGATGGTAGGGAGGAGGGAGTTAGAGGAGGAAATCGGTTGGAGGGAGGAAGGAAATGGAGTAGCGCATTGTTGGAGAAGGAGAGGGAGGAAGGGGTAGGGGATGGTTGGTGGAGAGAGAGAGAGGGACTGATTGGGGAGGGGGTAAGGAGAGATGGAGTCGAGTTGAGGGAGGGGGAGAGAGCGCACGATTGCTTAAGGTGTAGCGCGGAAAGGGGGGGAGGCGTTGTATTTTCTGAATATTGATGGAGGGAAGCTGTACTGGAGCGACCGATCTGTTCCTTTGCGCGAAATTCCGTTGCTCCCAACTTCTCACCTCCCTTTCCCTTATCTCATCTCTCTCTCTCACTCCCTTTTCTACCTCGTCCTCTACCTCTCCTGCCTCTCGTTTCTATTCTTCAGTTTGTCTAGGCTCATCTCCATCCTATCCATTGTGTCGTGTTTTGTTTTCTAATCCTTATTTTCTCCGCTCCACTCGCTCCATTTTGTTTTTCTTTCGTGTTTCTCCCTTTCCTTATAGTTTTCTTTCTCTATCCAATTCTTCCTCGTTCTTCTGTCTCTTCATTACTGTCTCTATGACTTTGAAAATACTCTCAATCACTTACTCACATGGTCATTCTGTTTCTTTTCTCGTCTCTCCAAATTCCTTTATCTTCTTCGCTTCCTTCTTTTTTCTCTTTTTCCCATACTTTCCTCTTTTTATCCCTCCCATCTTTAGAATATCTCCATCCGCTTTTTTAAATTTTCAATCCACATCTCGCCACCTCTTTTTTATCCCCTTTCCTTACCATTTATCACAAAATCTTTGTCACTCTATCTCAGTTCCGAATCCTTTCCATCTCCATCCTATTTCCAATCGCACTCCCTCCCCCACCTTCTCTCCTCATCTTACTCCCTCCCCTTATCTTCTTTCCTATCTCAAGTTTACTTTTTTATCCTCTTTTTTCTCCTGCCAAATTTCTCCATATTGTATCCTTCTCTCATTGTCCATCTCCTTCCCTATCCTTTCCTTCTACTTTCTTCCCTTCCTTTAAAACTCATTTTATCTTTCTGTCCGGATATTTTATGAATATTCATCTTATGATTGAATGGTCAAGAAAAATTATCAGACTACAAATATTATATTTTTTGTTGATTTTGATGGAGATGCTGATTTTTAGAAAATGAAAATATTGATCAAGTACCTATTTAATAGCGGAAGACTAGTTTTTTTAAGAAAGGAAGCCCAAACAGACTTTTGCTATGTGTTAGGAAGCTTTCCAAGGGAAGGATAGAGAAAACTCAGCATTTTTTGCTTCCTATATAACCCCAGGAAAATTATTGATTTCCTTCTTTCCTTTCTTTCTTTCTTCCATCACATCCTCTCACCAATTTTTCGCGTATTCTTTCCCTTCATGGGTATTTTCTTGCGTTGGGTTTTTTCTTTGATGACTAAGCCAGGTTTCTCACGAGTTTTTCCTCACAGTACTCTATTGTCTTCATTTTAATTTTCTTTTCTTTGTAAAAGAAGCCACCAAAGTTGAATTTAAGACGATAGGTCAAATGTAAGAAAGGGTTGACAATTACGTCTGAGTAGAGGCGTTTTCCTTCCTATCTATTACCATAGATCCCCATTCCCCTTCAGTATCCTATCTCCCCCTCTCTTCTTAACAATCTCTTTTCTTTACCGAATATCGACTCTTTCTCCGCGAATTGCCTTTTTTCCTCTATGCGCATCCTCCTTATCACTCAACATATTTTTGCTCACTCTGAAGCCCATTCGACTTCCCATTCCCCCTCACTCTTTCCCTCCCTCCTCACCCTATGCGCCTCCTTCTCCCATCGATACGCTACTCTGGAAACCATTTCCCTCCTCCATCTCTCCGCTCCTCACCTGCCTTCTTTTTTCAATCGTCTTCTCCTCCAGCCGACCTGCTTGCTTCGCCCACATGGAGGGAGGTGTGCTCATCCTTCCGTTCCCTCTCTTCCTTACCTGGTCTTTCCCTCTCTCTCCTTCCTCCCTCCCTCCTCCTTTCTCCCACCCCCTGAAAAAAAACCTCCTCCTCGTCCTCGCCTTGCATTTCAATCGCCACAGCAGTACATTTTCACTTTTACCGAGCCCACCCAGCACGTCATGAATAGCCAACGAATCCATGGCCACTGTGTATATATTTTCAGTGGGCATCAATTATTGAGGCGAGAGTAGAAACCTCCACAAAAAATACGCCAGAGGTTGCAAAACAGCCACAAATACGGTGTTGAGGAAGAGGTGGATGGAGTTTGGATGAGGAGAGGAGCCATGAAGGGGGGAGGAAATGTAAGGGGAAGGGGGAAGGAGGAGTAGAGATCAGAGTGGTTTGAGGTTTTTTGGTGGGGGTGGGGGCGTGAGTGCGTGTGTGCGTGTTAGTTTGGTGCGGTCGGAGACGGAAAGCGGGAACGACTGGACCTGATGGTGCGGTCAGTCGGACGACTGCCACCGTCCGTACGGATTTTCAATATTTTTTTTCGCGTTTGCTTTTTTCATCGGCTAAGCCTCGCTTTTGTGAGCAATCAGATTCGCGAGGGTTGACGAAATTATTTTTGTTTTATTTCGCCGCGGGTACAAACACTCTTGCTCCCGCGTTATTTTTTTAACAAAACGAACCTCTCTCTTTTCGCGGTGCAAATTATTTTTTGTTCGTTTTTCCAAACCGATCCGAATTTTAGGGGATCAAAAATGAACGTTTGTTTATTTTCTTTTTGGAACTCGCCATCGCTGGAGAATAATTATTTCACCTGGCGATCACAAAGTGTTTGCTTAATGACCGTTCGCCTTAATGATTACTCAATTTAGAATATCGCGCAATTGGGGAGAATGGCCGATAATCCGGTTACCATGGGTTAAGTAATTTATGCCTCGAAAGTAAGAAAATGAAGTAATTTCTAATGACTCAAAATTTCAATATTCTGAATAACTTACAATGTGGCTAAATTACATATTAATTATGTCATAAATGTATTACAACGGGGATACGTTTAATCGTAATCTCATGGCATTTATAACATATTACATATTAAATTAAGGTAAACTAGTTTATTGGTCAGGCATATCTCTTCCTAACCTCCTTAAATGGCCCTTATCACCGTTTGGTCGCTTGAAAGCTTGCATGCATTATTCAGATAAGCAATCACCTCTATCCCTTCTTAACATAATATAAAAGCGGTAACAGGTTGGTTTGATTTCGTTCGTCGGTCTTCAATGGAATGATCGTCTTTAGTAAGTATCGAAGAATGATAATAGTGTGGAGAAATAATGGCGGCAGCGTTTATCGAGAAAAATTTCGAACAAGTTCGAAAAAAATACGACAGACCGCCCTGAAAGGCTTCAAGGGATCGGTGTATCCTTCTCCCATAAGGTACTCAATGAATCTCAATGAGGTGGAGGTTCTTCAGGGAGCGAAGTTCCATGCCATACCCACGGCCGAATCCATCACACTTCCATCTGCCCCCCCCCCCTTAGCTGAAGCCCTCCCCCTCCGGCCCTTCCGAGATCCTATACCCCGCTTCCTCTTGACTCCTCCGTCTCCTGCCTCCTCATGGCTCACATGGGATGGGGAAACGAATTGGAAATGGAAGGGAAACATTGGTAGTCAGCGTGAGAAGACAGGCCTGCGCTGCGTGGTGGGAGAAAGTTCTTCTATCTCATATCCTTTCTCATACTTTTCCCCTCTTTCTCTGACCTCTCTCTTTACCCATAATCCCTTTCATCTCGTCTCCTCTCACTTGTCTTCCTCGAACATCTTTTCTTCTCGATGTTTATTCCGTACATATCTAAGCCCTATTCTAAAAAAACTCGTACGTATCTTATTTCGTTTTTCTCTATTTATAAGCTCCTTCTACACTTTCGTTTCCCTTTTTTCTTGTCCCTCAGTCTATTTTCTGTCCTGTCTTCCATTTCCCACATATTTCTCATGTATCGTCTCACTCCCTTCTCTCTTTCCCTTTATCTTTCTCTCTCCCCTTCTCTCTTTCTACTGCTTTCCTCCTATCTCTCTTCCTACCTCTTCTTCCTCTCGTCTATCTCATCTCCTATCAATCCCCTCATCTTCCTGCCGCTTTTTCCTCCCTCTGCTGCTGGTAGAGAGGACCAAGAGAACCTAGCCTCGCCAGAAAATGTCCAACCAATCTGTAAATCACTTTTTTCCTCTTTCTCTCTTCCCTCTCCATATTTCTCCTTTCTAATCTCTTATCTATCTCTTTCTTCCCTTCCTTCTGCTTCTCTCTGCCTTTTCCCCTCCCTCCTTTTTATCTCTTCTTCCTCTTCTCTTTCTACGCATTCTTCCTCTCCTCCCTCTTTATTTAGCTTCCCTCCTTCTCCCTTCTAATTCTTCCTCCCTTCCTCGTATTCCTAATTTTTTCTCACATTCGCTTTATGCCACATTCCCTTCTTCCTCCTTCACCTCTCCCTCTATCCTCTTCCATTCATCTTTTTCCTCATTCTGCTCTTCCCATATTTCCATCGCAGACATCCCATAATTCTTCTCTACCACTTTTTGATTCACACTCTCTCCTTCTTTGATACGGAGCTTGGTATTGTGTGTCACTGAAAATCGTACGGAAAATCAGGGAGAAGTGCGAAAATTGGATTTTTCTAAATGTTGGGATATCATGAAATTGAGAAAATTAGGTAATTGTTTGATGTGGCGGGAAAATAGGTTTAACTAGCGAACAATAATACCCAGAAGAGAATACTGTGAAGAGAGAAAATTTTGAGAGAGCTTATCAAAAGATGAATGCTAGGACAGAAGCAAAGAGGTAAGAAGGAAATAGGCATTCTGCGCACTTTGAAAGAAGTGTGGAGTTTTGAAACGGCAAAAGGGAAGGGTTTTGGAAGAGCACATCAGGGCTCTTTCGGAGGGCGGAAAATTCTTGAATTTTAATGCCTTTCTTCCTTCCTCTTTATCTCTTTTACTCCTTCCTTTGTTCGTAGTTTCGTCGTTCTTTATCGTTTTCCCTCTCTCCCTCTCCTATTCTCCTTCATGATTCTCTCCACGTTTCGTCTTCCTCTTTACTTCTATTTCACACCTCGTTGCCTCTCCCTTCCCCTTGTTTCGCCTTTGTCCTGTTTGCTACGAAGCCACAATTATGGATGTAATTTTGAGCTCTTATCACTTTATGAAGTGTTTGTCTTTATTTTAAGTTTGACGTGTTTTACTTGCTTTTAAGAATGGTTCCTTGAAGAGATAACCTAAAATATCGACATTATTTTTCTATTGCAACATCCCTTCGTTGGTTAAAACGTGCCCGAAGTGTTTTATAACGTTTTTCTTAGCTTTGATATGACAATTTTGATTTCGAAGTCATAAATGAAACCTGAAACGAATAGAACATTATTTTTTGCATAATTCTTAAAGCTCTTTAAGTATCCACAGAGCTTCCTGCAGCAAGATTGAATACCCCTTTTCTAGGTTTTAGGTCAAGTCACTCTTTGACGGTAAGTGATTTCATGCTTGGTGAAATAGATTTTGATGTGGATAGACTATTTATTTGGATGCAATTCAAAATAAGTAATGACGGCTACAGACGAGTAAAATATACCTTAGTAAATTGGTTGGCAGGAATAAGGAGCGTTTTAGCCTCTAACTCTCCAAATCAAGATCTTTCTTTTTCACTTCGATTCATTCCACCTCTTCATTTTCTTCGCAATTCCCTCTTTCGGGTCCTCCTAAAACACAACCTCTCTTCATAGCGCTATTACGGCCGCTTCTGTATTCTGATAAATGCGTTTCACATCTAACACAGGGACTAGGTGAGGCTAGAGAGTGAGAAATGGTTAGCTGGAAATATTAACGCTATAGGGAAAAAGAAAATGCAAGAGTTCAATTAGCACAATGCATTATGAGATAATATTTTTGATTTATCGTGCTGTCTCACGCTCAACTGGAAAATCAGCTACTTCCTCATGCCTAATAATTTTTTACTAAGAATCGACATATTTTATCTTAATATCATTCTCCTTCTGTATATGTGAAGTAATATCCCCTGTGGTGGCTGTCAACAGTAAACCTAACATATGCTGAGAAATAAAGAAATGAATTATCGAGTTCACGTTATGGTTTGCCGCCAATAGATGGCTGTCAACACTAAACCTAACATGTGCTGAGAAATAAAGAAATGAATTATCGAGTTCACGTTATGGTTTGCCGCCAATAGATGGCTGAACAACTCTAGTTTCCGTGCGTTTTAATAAATATTAACAATCTTTGAATTACCACTTGGGACGTTTACCATTGAGCTGTTTAGTGCACCTGGTTATCTCAAGCGTTTTATCTCTTTAGTTGTTTGATATAATATTTTTTTCATATTCTGGTGATTATAGGAGTATTCTTTCTGAACTGCGACTCATATTTACCAACATCTTTCTTTTCTAGGTCATAACAAATAGAATATCTTTAAAACACCATTGCTGAGTTATACAGATTTAATTCATTCCCGCCACGAAAATGTACACCTCTCCGCATGTGAAAACCGAATGTGCAATCTACATGTCACAGTCCGTGAGACTAATTCGAATGCCCCTAAAAATTTTCGCTTGCTGTTTCGATTTCAATCATGATTCCTGATTGTCCTGGGAGAAAGCGAACCTTGGTATCGCTCTGTCCTACAATCGATCTCATGTATTTTATCGTTGTGATCGTGTTTCCCAAAGTTTGTAAGTGTTTCAACTGCTCCCCCTACATCCTCTGCTAAAACTTCCTCCATGTCCTTCTCTAGAAGCCTCAATTTAACGTTCAGTAGGCGATTTTATGTCGATACCAAATTCAAATTCTCTAATAATGAGTGCTTATGGTCATACATTTGTTAAACGAATCTAGCAGCACTGAGTTCAATTACTTCTAACTCTGTGGCCATCTTTCCGGTCAATCGCCTAATATTCTTATCCATGATTCCTTATCCAATCCTTTCCTTACTCTGATTCAGCTCAAAATGCCCTCCTTTTGTTCGCTTCCGTTTGAAATCCATTCCTTTCCTACTGCTCTACGTGCTCTTAGTCTGCTCCTACCTTTCATTTTCCCACCTTATTTCTCACCCGCTTTCCCATCATATTCCCCTTTGTCCCTCTCCCAGCACACCATACCATTCCCCCTACTATAAACATTAAAGCCTTTCACACTTTCCTCCTCTCACCTTCCACTTTTCTCCGAATTTTTCTTTCTCCCACTCCCTCGCCCCTCGTCCACACCAGGTTTATCCCCCCCCCTTATCAGAGAGTGTTTTCCTGCGTTGGTTTTACTAGGAAGAGCAAGCCTGTTTTTATCTAGGTTTTCCCCGAAAACTTAAATCTGTCTTCACTTATATCTTTTTATATTTTGTACATTTTCAGCCTACTTCCCAGAATGGAAATAGGCTTATAGTTTCTTCGTTGTGTCTGTCTGTCTGCCCGTCCTCCCTATTAACTTTTGATCCAATAGACCGGTTTCATGACACTTGGTGGAAATCTCTTGCTACATAGGCTGAACTCCCGAGGATAGTTTTTGTTCCAAAGATTGAAGTCTTGGGTTTGATTCCAGGAACTAACCGTCCCATTTGATTTACTTGGGAAATCTTAAATCCGTCGTGCAGGGTAATTTTTTCTTGCAGATTCAAACATCTTAGAATTGTAATATCGGAGCGAGTTTTGTGCAATTCTCTAAGGAAATGAATGAAGATTCTAATTTTTATCGTTGAATTTTGCTTATCGTATTTCATGGAATTTCGCGTTTTTGCAGTTTTTATCACTCATTACGAGTGTTACTGTAGCAACAACTATTGTTAGACTCAGATTCGGTATAGCCTAGTACGTACACGCGTTATTTTTGCGCGCGATCAATTAGTTTTCCGTTAGAATGTATTTGCAATATTCTATAACGCTAAATTATGAAATTTGGGAACACAAAGAGCAACATATCCGCGATGACTTTAAAACTATTAAAAGCAATATAAGTACATATTAAATAAATAATTAAATGGAAAGTGGGCATCATAAGTATCGTTTGGATCATCTTATTATATACTGTTAATTTTAGTACTTTTTAAAAACTATTCATGATATTGACGAGGTGTTAAATATAAGAATAGACCTTATGGTCAAAATTTCGCCCGAATAAAGACGATAATCTACCTATCTCTCACTTCCTATCCTCTTCTCCCACTCCCGACTTCCTATCTCTTCCACTCATCCTCTCATTCCCTTCTCCACTTCCCCATCTACTCCCCTCCCACTCCCAACCCATTCCCCTCCCACTACCCCTTCCCATCCCTCCTTTCCATTCCCCCTTCCCAATCCCACTCCATCTCCAAATCACTCTCTCACTCCTCTCATTCCCCCTCCGAATCCCACTATCACTCCTATTCCTCCGTCGCCTCCCACTCCACTTCTCACACCTTCTCCAACTCCACCACCTCCCGCCCTCCCCTCTCCCTTCCTTCCTGTACCCCATTCCTCCCTTCCTGTCTGTGGGTGTTTTCCTGCAGTGGGGGTTTCCCTATGGAATAGTACTTTAATTATCCCTAGTTTTTCCCCGCAAACAAATCTCCATCTCTTTTCATTTCCTAAAATGCTAACTTGTCATTGTATTTATACAATGTGGTACTTTATTTTATTTAATCTTTTATTTAATTTTTATTATGTCACTTTCTTCCTGTCTGTAAATGACAATGGGTTAGATGGAAGAAGAGACTGTTTGGTCTCAATCTCGCCCAAATAAAGACGCATATCTATCTATATATCTCCACTACTTCCGCCTTCAACTCCCTCCCACGCTCTCCCTGTCTCTTTCCCACTTCTCCGTCCCGGCCATGACACCTTGTACCTCCTTCCCATCACTGTACGTACAACACCCTATCTCTCTCTCTCTCTTCCTAAACTAAATCCGAAAATACCCGAAATTATAAGTTTTCTTTAAACAAATTTCTTTTATATCTTCTCGCAGAATTTATATTCTGGTGCTTTTAGGCACCTCAGGACTTGAGTGCAGTCCGAGATATTCGTGACCAGTCTGTTTTTTCTCTTTGTAAACAATTTATTCGTAAGCTTACTTTGTATCACAATCTGATCTCGTTGGTTTGCTCGCGCCACGAATATTCAAGGACCTCGCCTTCGCTAGTCGCTGTTAGATCTTTGATAGGATAAGGCAAAAAGAGTCCAAGTGTCTTTTAGTTGAAAACAATATGAAAAAAAATTATTTCACTAATAACTGGTGTGTTTTCAAAAGAAGTTGAACGGGAAGCAAGATATGCCTGCGAGGTGTTCCTCTCCACCTGGAGTCGTTTAACACAAGATATCACACTCTCAACCATACTCTATGGTATAGTAAAAAGTTCTGATTGTTGATAAAACTTTAAAAATTTTAACCATGTTTTTATTTTAAAATAATTTTGCCCGAATTACAAAATAATAAAACCCGAAAATTACCCGAGATTGAACTTTTTTAAAATATCGAAAAATCTGTAACTTATTTATACCCGATTTTAACCCGAATGAAAGGAAAATAATAAAACCCGAAATTTACCCTACGAATGAAATTTTTTTAACCCGAAAAATCCATACCCTATTCATCGTGCTTCCCATCTCTGCCCACCCTTTAAACCTACAAATACCTACCTCTCATCCACGTCCGAACGCCCCCACCCCCGCTCCCATTCCCCCCTCTAGTCCTAAAATACACCTCTCCCCATCCTTCCGATCCTCCCTCTCTCTCTCGCGCGCTGGCCCGCGTCTTTCTTCTCATCCCCTCTCATATCCCTCACCACGCAACCCTTAAACCCCTTCCCCCTTCCGATCGGGGACCTAACTCAGGAGGCGGGTTGGAGGGGCGGAGCGGTGTGGTTCATGGGGGCTTCCAAAGCAGTTTAAGGGGATGAAATAAATAGATTACCGCCCCTCCCCTCGCATTTCCCTTCCTCCCACTTTATCCCCCATCCCTCCTCCGCGCCCTCCCATCTCGGAACATTTCCGTCATATATCGCCGTACAACCAATCTGCTATCCCCACCATCGAATCTGCATCTCCCCCAACGGCGCGTGGATCATCCCGAGACCCTCCTTTCAACCCCTTTGCACATCTGCATGATGTGGTGTCTAGTGGATGCCCACGCCTCTTGCTCTTTCTCTTCCCTTCCCCACTCTCACGGCACGCGTAAGTAGGGGGCATGTATCGATGAAATTAAAATTAGTTTTTTTTTCGCGGACAGCTGTGTCTTTTTCTCGATCTCTCTTCTTTCTCCGTACGCTTTATTTTCGGATATTCTTACCTCTTTTCTTCTTCTTTAATTCAAAACTCTTCTTTCTTTTCACTCCTTCTTCCGTCCTAAGCCAACATTACTCCTTTCCAATTCTTCAAGCAGGTCTCGCCATAACGTTTTAACATTTAATACTACCAGACACCAGTCCATTAAAAATACGACTCGGGCATTTTTCCAAGTTTGTTAGCCGTTACCGGCTTCAAATTTTAGTTAATAACACAAAATTACAATTTCTCGGACACTCAAAATCATAACATGACCTCGGTTAAGATGCGTCATCACCAGGTCACGTGCATACTTAAAATTTGACAAAAATGCATTTTGTTACGGGAAGAATATTTTATACAAAAGATAATGATTGAGCTCACCATATGGCTAAAATCAAAATGGCAAGCTATGTTTCTCCAGTAGCCGAAAAGAGGCTGGGAAAACCAGATACGCATTTGGAATACCGAATAGCCGTCATCGGTGGCGATTCCTCGAGATGCTTAGCTGGTTTCCCAATGGTTGTTTGAGAAACATAATTTGTCAATGACATATTCCAATTCTAGTGATAAATATGTAATCTCTTTATTGGCAAACGAATTTTACGGTTTCGAGTTTTGAATTGTCCTAAGAATGAAGCAGTTATGTCTAAAAATCGATTTTTCAAATATAATGGGAATCCTCCTATTACATAATATATTGTGTTTATCGTTAAAAAAATTTAAATCGCTATCTCGTTGCGGGTTAATATTTACGCAAAATTTTAGCTACTAGTTTCCGCTTCTTTTCAGCCGCCGTGCTTTCCGTCCTTCAAGTTTTAACTGTTCCCTCCAAACAATAGGAAGAGGGGCACAGGAAACGCTTTCAAATCGCATTTCCAGGGTCTCCCTTATCACTCATATGAGGAGGTTCAGATTCTGTTCAGGAGGGGAAGGCTAATCCGCAGAGGGAGGAAGAGGAGTACTATAGAGAGGGGGACGCGGAGTGGGTCCACTCTTCTTACTCTATGTCAAACCCCACGGGAAGGAAAGCACCCTGTTAATGCACTCTCACACGGGGAGAATTATCTGCCGAGAGAGAGAGAGAGAGAGAGCGGGGAGAGAAGGGTCAGTCACAAGGGACAACGCCCAAAACCCATCCCCGGCTGCACACATCACATCACGCTTTCTTACACACGCGCTCTACGTGCAACGTTCCTCCCCTTTTCCGATACCGCTGTTTACCCCTCCATAACCCCTCCTGTGATCCTCTCCTCTTGTTATACTCTTATTTTGCCCCTAATTTGTTCATCTTTTGGCCACTTATTTGTTTTTTTTTTCCGTCGTGATTTTCTCTCTCGATGCAGGAATACCTACCCGTTCGCGGAGGTTGCGTGAACCGCGAACGGCAAGTAATTAATATAACAGGAAAAACGAAACTGAGTTTCCAAATTTGCGAGCATGGACCGCTACGGTCCATGCGAATTATATTACCGCACTGGCGACTGTATAAAATAGAAAGAAAAAGACATAGGGAGTAACATAAAGAAGACAATAAAGTAAACATAAGAGAGGGATAAAAGTGAAAAAGCAAGAAACTATAGAAAATTTTGTTGAACTCGCCATAAATGATGCATTGGACAAATTTTAAAAATTTGGGAATGTAGGTATTTGAGAAGCGTTTTAGGTGGAAATGGAAGAAGAAGAGGCTATGATATGAAGCTGCCTTACTTCTGTTTTTAATTTTTTATAAGCTTCTACACACGGAGCTTCGGAAGAATCGATGCTCCTGGAGTTCCATGAATGGATTAACCTCCAATACTTTCTCTTCTAGTTCTATTACCATGCTAAGGATTTCCGCAAATGTCTTTGTAGTTCATTGTTACTTAGAATTTATACCTTCGTGCTGTCGACGGCAAAATGTTCTCCGGACAGATTCCCATCCAAACCCTGGTCTCTGGCAGATCCATATGTAGATACGTATGTATAAACGGAAAGAATATTTTTCGTCGATCTCCACCGTATTGTCTCGTTTTGAATTTATCGTTGATATTGAGAGGCTTACAAAAGCCTCCTCCATGATTTGATTTAGCGAAAAGTGCTGTAAAATCTAGTCATTGCTGGGGCCATCGCGGATAAGCAAAACCGCGAACAGCAAGGTACAACTATCTTCCTGTCTTATTATTATTTCTCTTTTTTCTCCGCTTTACTCATATTCTTCTCCACTAGAATTCTGTTTAGTTAATTTTCTTTCTTTGTCTCCCTTTCCCTCTTCGCTTTCTGTTTCTTATTTCACATATTATTCTCTCGTATTCTTCTCTCTCACCTCTAAACCTCTTACTCCCGATGATTCTATTAATTTTCTCTTCTTACTCTAACATAAGCCGTGAGTAAATTTCTGCTCCGTAATATTACTCAACTTTGCTCTTACTTTTCTTACCGACGAAAATGCAATTTGCGGTAACACATCACGAGTAATTTTTGTGTAGAATTCTAATATTATAATAATTCTAATTTTGGTGGTTTTTCATTAAGTTTTTATTGTTTACATATTTTACATTTATATTTATATCTTGTGATATAAGCTCACCTTTGTAAATTACTTATTGGAAAAAGGAGGATTTTCCTCCTGAAAATCGCCCAGAAAGATTATCTTTCTTTCCATATTCTCTACGTATACTTCCGCCCTCCTATCTCGTAATTTTCATTTCCTTTTTACTCTCAACGTATGACTTTTGAGTATCCATCTTTTACTCCAATTCTTCCTCTCGACCCGATCGGCGTTAAGAGTAACTTTTTTATTTCATAAGTTCGCACGATGGGTTTCGCTTCTGTCTCTTTCCCTCTCTTCTCCGCCCGCGTTCCCATCTCTCCCGGGAACTTCATCCCATGGGGGTTCATTGATGCTCTTTTGTCTGAATATGAACCCGCCCCAACCATTTGCCCCATCCATTCATCTCTTGTTCGGAAAAGGGAGAGTGTGAGGGGAGAGCGAACCGATGGGGAAGTTGAGGGGGGAAAAAGGCAGCATTTGGGTTGGCGGAGGGGGGAGAGGAATCGAGAGGTAGGGAGAGGTCGCTGGTGGGAGGGATAGGCGGAGACTTGTATCTTTGTGTGTGGGACAACTTGTGCTCACAGCAGGAGCGGCATAATGCTTTTCCAAACTGTTTACCCTGTTGTACTTTTTGACGTCACCGTGTCATCGCAGGGACGGCGTGTTAAAAGGTGCCCGTCGCAAAAAAGTGCTTCCTGTCTCCGTCCGCTCATTCAAATCGCGTCCTGATGCTTCTAATTCAGTTCCGGAATCATTCATCGGTTTTATGCACGGAAAACGAAACGGAAAATCTTGCTACTTATACCGTGTAAGAACTTCATCCGGTATCCGGTTTCAATTTCCTCTTTCTATTCTCTTTCTCTCTTTCCATTTCCTTTTCCACTGGCAACTCCCCTGCTCTATCTCTAAATATCCTTACTTTTCACGTCTCACTTTCCATTCCTCTCCACTTTTCCGCTATCCATCTCTCTCTCATTATTTTCTCTTTTTTCCTCTGCGTCCTTTACTCCCTCCAATCCCTCCTTCCTCTCCCCGATTCCGCTACTCCCTCCCTCCACTCGTTTCGCTTATTCCACTCCCTCGATACCTTTTAGTCTCCACTCACTCATACCTTCTCCCTCATACCTTCTACCTCATACTTTCCCCCACGTACGTTCCCCATCCCTCCTTCATACCTTCCCCCTCTCTCACATACCTTTCCCTTCATACCCCTCCTCTCTCCCTCATGCCTCCCCCTCTCTCTCTCATGCCTCCCCCCTCTCTCCCTCATAACTCCCCCCCTCACCCTCATACCTCCCCCCTCTCCCTCATACCCTCCCCCTCTCCCTCATACCTCCCCCCTCTCCCTCATACCTCCCCCCTCTCCCTCATCATACTTTCCCCATCTCTCCCTCATACCTCCCTCCTCTCCCTCATACATCCCCACTCTCGACCCACAAAACTAACAATATTCTTTGGTAATACTCTGTGATCTATTAACCAATATATAATTAACTTGTAATTTGTATATATTTTACTGTAATATTTATGTAACTTTATTTATTTTAATATGTAAATATTGTAATTATTTATATGACGAAAGGGTTAAATGTAAGAAGGGTCTATATAGTCTCAATTTCGCCCTAAATAAAGTCGTTTGTCTGTCTGTCTGTCTCCCGCATACCTCCCCCCTCTCCCTCATACATTTCCCCTCTCTCTCTCATACCTTCTCCCTCATACTTTCCCCTTCTCTCCCTCTTACCTTTTTCCTCACATTCTCCCCAATTATTCTAATCTCCCTTCGCTCTCTCTCTCCATTATTTCAGTTTCATTTCCCTTCCCTCTATCTGTTTATCTCCTACCCTTCATCTAACGTCACATCTTCTCTTCCTTTTCTCTTCCCCTTCTACCCTTCTTTTTCCTTCATTCTTTTACTTCCTCGTTCTTCTAGCCCTCTTGACCCACATGTGACCTAACTGATCGATGCGGCATCTGTTCCTTACGACTTGCGATTTGTTGTGATGGGAAAAGACGAGTTGTTTTTCGGCAGGTAAGATGTTTTGAAACCTAAGGGAATTGAGCCATCGCTTAAGACCTCATTAAAGGAGATATTTTGTCGAATAACAACTGTGTGATACAGAGGAAAAGTTTGCGCGTAATGTGTAGTAATGAATAGTTTATTGTCCATCTATTCATCAAGCGGATTTTTATCCTTTGGTTTAATTTAGTCGATATGAATCGATTTTGAAGTCTTAGAACCTTTCGGGAATAGCTTTTTCGTACCTACCAAAGACGCACATGCTCGCTTTTTGATTATTTTAAATTTAATATACCCAGGTATGTAATAAGATTTTATCCGTAACACAGCGATAATAGAATGTTTTTAGGAGAATTTCGCTATTTTTGAAAATAAATTGTAAAAAATAGTCGAACAATCCGAATTATATGTATAACCATCAAAATTTGTTACATTCCGATTATTATCATTATTGGATTTGGATATTCGAAATTTCATTTAAGATCACATTTAAAACATGGATATAAAATCTAACTGTATAAAATATCAACAATAAATTTACAATTATTATGCACATATATTACAAATGAAGAATTATTTTCTATCCTTTTTAAGTTGAAAATTCAGCATTCCTTTTCTGATACATTTTCTCGGAAAAATTCTCACTCAAGAAAATATTGAATTATTGAATTAAAAGAATTGGTAAAAAATGAAAGACGATTACGAATGGCAACATATATGTACAATTTAAACCATGTTTTTCCATGCTTATATTTATGTTGTAATTATAAATTAGTCCTACTAAATAAGAATTAACGTGGGAGCCTGTGACGCTTCGCTGTCGCATTAAGTCGATTTTGATTTTTTTAAATAATTCATTTGATCAGACATTTCATTTATAAAAGATGTTACAATGAACTACCCAGTGGTGCCCAGGAACATCCAGTATTTCAATACCAGTTTGAACAGGTTTTTCTTTCTTATTTATTGTTAATCTGTGTGGGGATTTAGGATAAGTTAAATTTAATTTTCCAAGTGATGAGATAAATAACATTAACTGACCATGCTAAGGTCTTTTAAACTTCTTTCTTCGTAAACAGTACCGAAAATAGTAAGAAAAGAAAATAACGCAATATCGTCAAGGGGCTCGCGAATACACAACAGGAGTATTCTGCATTTTTACAAATTATGGATAACAAAAATAGCCCAAACAGTGGTCGAGATATAAGCTTCCCAAAATTGTATACAGACCTATAAACTAATATGAATGTACTCTTTTATTAATCTTTCAAATAAGAACACGTACAATTAATCGTTCTTTTAAAGTAAACATATAATGTAACCAAGGTATATAAACAATAACGTCCCGATCTCCTGATTGGCTGGCCAGCCAAACAATAAAAACCTGCCTAAGAGTTCGCCGACGATTACGGTAATCTATAATAATAAAAGAAGCTGTGTGTGTGTGTTTCTGTGGCAATCATAACTCTTCAGAAAATAAACGTAGGAGCTTCAAAATTTGGCAGTGGCTTCAGGTTGATCATGAGAGTTGCAGAGCCAAAAATAACTCAAATTGGCATTAGGGGGCCCGAGGGTCCCCTTTGTTGGTCCAAATGTCGGTTTTTTTTTAAAGATATCTATGCAACCAATTGACCGATTTTGATGAATTCTCCACCAATATCAATGTTTTGATGAGACACATTTTCGAGCCTAAAATGGATAAAATTGGTGAGCTGTCCGCATGTATTTTAACCTATTATGGTACGTTATTATTAGATGGTTCATTCATTCAATTTAATTTACACATGGCATAAAATTGTGTAATAAAAAATCCTCTATCTAATTTATAATGTTTTAAATAACCTTTTCGGAGTAAAAATCTTTCGAAATGAATCTTGCTGGAATAAATATATACCTAATACCTAAATAATAACTAATTGCCATTTCATAAATTAAAAAGGAACTCGTCTTAACTTAGACCAGAATTTCTCTTTAACAAACGTAGAATTTTATTGTTTGAAGCATATTTTTGAACGAATGGAGGCGCTGTGCTTTGAAGTCCGAGTTCGTTCTATTCAATCTATCTCAATTCTAATGAATACTAAATAGCAAATATGAAACGTCTTATGATATCCATTATTTGGCATTTAATCTAAAAAGCTACTATTTATGTGTTTGCCGATTTGGTGAGCTCTTAGTTCTATTGGGAAATGCCAGAAGAGATAAATCAGCAACGGACGGATATTACGATAATTAAACATTACGGAAGAGAAAAAGAAAAATTAAAAGAAAATACATACGTGATATAGAAGTTCTCATAAATACGAATGTAGATAATAGTTCATACTAACGCTAACTAAATAAATCGTAATTTGTTTATACTCATTGCTACGAATGACAATAATAGTTTTTTTATAGTTGCTGCTACAATAAAAGTTCTGGAGGGTTATGAATGTATTGTTTTATTATTCTTTCAAATAAGAACACGTACAATTAATTGCTCTTTCTAGGTAAACATATAATATAACCAAGGTATATAAACAATAACTTTCAGATCTCTGATTGACTGGCCATTATATAAGACTAGAGGGCCTGTGACGCTTCGCTATCACATTAAGTTGATTTTGATTTTAAAAAAAATATTAATTTGGTCATACACATTTATTTGACAAAAGATGTGAACTTCTTTCTTCGTAAATATAACAGAAGATTCTATTTATTATTAACCTGTATTAGGATTAAGGATAAGTATAATTTAATTTTTATTTAATTTAATTTTTTAATTTTCTAAGTGATGTGATAAATAAAAATAACTGACCTTGCTAAGTTCTTTTAAACTTATTCCTTTGTAAATATTACAGAATAAACAGACTCAACGTATAGATATAAATCAACCTTAATGTAAACAAAAAAATGACATAATATCGTCAAGGGGCTCTATTTTAATCTTGTACTTACTGTTTAAAATGTTTTTCGCTTGGCTGAAAGAAATTAATTTAATGAATTTTTTAAACGATGCTACAATAACGAATAAAATAGTTCTTTAGTAATTCAAAGGGGAAAGGTTCACTTATTCTTAAAAATGTTCGAAATCCATGTAAACAAACAAAATGACGCAATATCGTCAAGGGGCTCGCGAGTATACACCCAATATTACCACTTGCTCAAATGAGGCGGTCATGGTAACTGACAATTCTCATTTTTTAAAAGTCACGTTCATTCGTATTAAAAACGGATTTTCCGAGAAATTCTGAACGTAATTAAATTTTCACGGTAACCAAAATGAACTTTTCTTTTTCCAACACAACCTTTTAGGTCCCGACTTCGTATCGTGATTCTAACTAATTTTAAAATGCGATTTTATAATGCCCGAAACTGATTCCGATGCTTTTCTTATTGAGTGCAGGGGAGGCGGAAAATCCCCCTTAAAAAAGAAAGTATTTAACGTTTCCGGTTGAATTTAGTACCGTTAAAGAACAGGAGATTTTTGCATCTTTAAAAATTATAGATGATGAAAATAGCCCAAACAGTGGCGGAGATATAAGCTTCCCAATAGGCTATAACCAACCTACCAAAAAGTTCCCCTACGACTACGGTAATCTAATAAACTCGTATTATACCCGCGCGTCTGAAGCCTTCCGGCATGAACGCAAATAAACCGGGAACGGTCGGCTCGATTTCGACAAATCTTTCGCCTAAATATTCGGCGCGAACTCCTACATATTTTAACTGGGTAGTCGTCCCCCGGAAAGGCATGGGTTCGATACTAGGATAGTTTTCATTTTTGCATTTGATTAACACGTAATCGGCTAGAGTACGATGTGTAGACCTTTATTCTTTAACATTTTAAAATATCTTACGATCGAGACTTTGACTCGAGATTTATACCATTTAACGCAGGAAAGAAATTAAAATTCTTATTTTTACTGCGTAATCTGTTGTTTAATTGCTGTTTGCTCATATTTTAAGTTTGTTTTCGATTTTCTACGGTTTTTCGACATTTCAAAAAGGAGGTAGCCGGCATTGTTCATCTCGGATTTTTGCATTGTTAGACTCGCGCTTCAAGTGCATTTGCACTAAGCTTGCAATAAAACGCGTGGAGGACGAAAACAGATTGTCTCAAGTGACGTCACCTCCCAGTATAAACGTAAATAAATCAAGAGCGGTCGGTTCGATTTCGACAAATGTTTCGCCTGAATATTCGGCGCGAGTTCTTGCAGGTTTTAAGTGGGAAGCCGTCTCACGAAAAGGCATGAATGATGTGAGCTATACAATTATTTTAAGAGAAGCAATAAAAGTGGTTCAACTAATAGCACTCTTTGTATCAATATTTTGTCATAGTAACTATCGCATTGGGTCACTTCACGCAAGGGTCTCTAGATGTTTGCAGGAAGTACTGCAACAGGCCCCTAGTATAATATAAGATTTATACACATAGTAAGCCATTGTTTCACATCAGGATCCAGAATCGACAGCGATATGCGTTTCACACTTAAGCATGAATAAAAGGAGAAACAGCTTTTATTAACGTAGGGAGTTAATTCACACTTTCAAAGTTTTGCAGCAGTTTAAAATAGTTACGTATGTAAAAACAAAAGAAGAAGTTATAATTCGCAAGTGCTGTATTTGTTTTACTTTTTAAGAATTTGCCATAGCTAGATATAAATGGTTTGAAACATTATTATTATATAACATCTAATATGTTTTGCTTGTGTCATCGGAGATATTATAACGTTAAAACTTCCTCTACTTTTATTGCAAACTTGAGGAGATATATCATGAAAATGTTTAAAAAACGTGATTCAGGACTACACGCTCGTAATGAGTTCTTTTTATATTTTATGTTCCCTTCCTTAAATTATTTGCAGGGTTTTATTTTACAATAATAGTCAACGATGACGGTTATCGTCTTTTTTATGAAGGTATAAGCACTTCCCTCTTTTAAGCCGTAAACTTCTTAAGCAATCTTTACCCAAAATATCTTTCAGGCATCGAAGAATTCCTTGTTTACTTCGTCGAAAATATATGATCCTTTATCACCATTATATTAATATCACTCTATCATTTCATGTTATGTCCTCATTACAATCACATTACCAATCAATCTGTTTATGTTTTCATTGTCTCGCGTTTCTCATCCTTCCTCATGGTTTCCCAACCTTCGACATACTCTAAATTTATTCAATAACCTAAATTCATCATCCTCACAACTCATCCAGCTATTGAACATTCCGTAAAGTTCCTCCGCTTAAAGGAAATTTCTACATTTACACTCCTCTTTAGTACATACTTTACATTTAATCTTCCTTAAGTTCCTTGTAATTTTTGCCACATTTCCTTTCATTGTCTTACTATCCCCCTTTTAATGAAGCCTAATACTTTTACTATCACTGCCTTCTTTTTATCAACTATGTACTTCTATTCTATTTTCATCACAGTTTTGATACATTCCTCCAGATACGGTGCTAATGGTTTTGGTATCCCGCGCAAAACAAACTTTGGCGCTCCTGCCAAATGTAAACGGATTTTCGATTTTAGGCGTTCTTTACCAGCGAAGCGGTAATAGCGGAACGCCTTATGGGTACGTCTGGTCCGTCCGTCTGTCGTAACTTTCATCTCCTAAACTGCTGGATGGATTTTAATTTAATTAAGTATGAGTGTTCGTTTTTAAAATTTATCGCCTAATTGTGATTTTCAACTGAACCCGTCAATTAGAACTTCCATTTTACACAATTACTTTAATAAACTTATACATGCTCGTATCTCGTTAAATGGCATCCATCAAGCAATAATGAAATGCAAAACTTTTCTCTCCCTTGCTCTTATATGATCTTTAAGGTATAGATTAAAAAAATTATCCGGTTAGAGAACAATATTTACTACAAGAAAGACCGCAAAGCTACATTATTACGAGTTATGGTTTTGGAGATAAAAATTCGAGAAGATCCCGAGGAAAACATCGCATATTTTGTTTACATCGATTGCTAAGACGGTTCTCTCAGCAAACAACAATTAAAAATCCATATTTTTCTCTCCCATTCTCTTATATGATCTGTGAGGTATAGATTACAAAATTGATTCTGATAGAGAACAACATTTATTACATGATGGTCCAGAGACCACATAATTACGATTTATAGTTTCGTAGATAAAAGTTTGAGAAAATCCCAAGGAAAACATCGCATAATTTGTTTACATCGGTTGCTATGACGGTTTCAGCAAACAACAATTAATAATCCATTTATTTCTCTCCCATGCTCTTATATGATCTGTGAGGTATAGATTTAAAAATTTATTTGGATAGGGAACAACATTTACTACAAGATAGTCCCCAAGACCATATAATTACGACTTATAGTTTCGAGGATAAAAAATTCGAGAATCGCCTAATATTTCGATACCGTTTCATACGTATTTCCCATTAAGAATGTATTTGAAATCTCTGTGTATTCCATTTATGGAGTGTACTTTTCCGTCTTGTTAGATAAACATTAGTAAATTTTTTTGAAATTGCAACAGAAAAACTTTCCTTAAACCCATTGTTTCTATTGAATTTCATAAGAATTCATAAGCTTCAATGTGTTTTTCCAAATGTTTGGAATTCTTTAAGCAATTTACTGACCATCCCTGTTACTGGCGGAACAAGCTTTTCCAAACTTAAACTTATAAAAACGTACTTGCGATCCACAGTGCTTGAAACACGTTTTATTATGCAGCTCTAATTTCAATCGAATATGATATCTTGGAAAATGATAGTATTAAGCGAGAAGTAATTAAATAATTTCCTGATAAAAAGCAAAAAAAGGATTTTATGTAATAATGTTACAATTATTTCTTTTGAAAAATTAAAATAAATTTAGAGATTAGTTTCACTGAATGATTTTTTTTATAAATCCCGCAAAAATTTCGCACCCTCGATTAAATGGTACCCTGTGCTGGAGCACTGCTTGGACACCACATTCCTCAACCCTTCATTTTCATTTAATCCTCCTAATCATTCCAATTTACATTCCTCTCATCCCTATTTATATCATCCACGCGCAGTCTTCTTACATTTTTGCAGCTGTGTATTTCCATATATGCAATTCGCATGCATACATTTCTAGGGTGAGTATACTTTTCTCATCTAAATATTCCTCGTAGTTACATTACACGTAGTTATATTTTCCTTGATATCACTCGTAGTTTCATTCTTCGTGCATACATTCCGCCTATGTAACCATCCTTACATTTCTCTTCCAAATATTCGTTTCCTCTATGGGTCGTTTATACATTCATCCATACATTCGACCTCAGTAAATTCCTCCCGACTAAGGCCTCGCATTCTCTTCTCCCATCAATCGTCTCCCGCTCCCCATCAATGGCACACACTTTATTTTAGTCTCCTTCTCTTCTTCTGGCCCATTCCCTCCCTTATTTCCTCCTCTCCTCTCCCTTCACACCCTCACTCTTCCTCCAAGCCCTCGCTCTTCCTCCACGCCCTCGCTCTTCCTCCACGCCCTCTACGTCCTCCCTCTCCCCCAAATCCTTTTTACGCGTCGCTATTTCGCTCTCATTCTCACACTCCTCTCTTCCCATTCCCCGCTCTTTCGGTCCTCCATCTAGGATCAGCCCCCCTCTCTTCTATCCGACCTCCTCCCCAACCTCCCTCCTCTGCTTCGCTCCCCTAACCCCCTCGCGTCACCAGGCAACTCACCCCCCCTCCCTCTTCCTCCCCTCCATTCCCCCTCTCCCGATACGCGGCCGCCCCCCTCCTGCGCTCTGCATGAATAATTGATTGGCTGAATGCTTCTGTCACGGGATGGCGGGGGTGGAGCCAGAGGAAACGGGGGAGGGGGAAGAGAGAGGTAAAGGAGGGCGGGGAGGATGCGTGGCAGATGATGAGGCTGCTGAGGCTGTAGCAATGGCGACAGCTCTCTCATCGACCCGGTGGAAGGGTAGCGTAGCGGATTTCAGACGGCTCCTCTCTAGGCTCCTCTTCCGTCTCCTTCTTGACTCAAGAATCCGCCGCGGACTCCATCTAGGCGTAGCGGTTCGTCACTACGATGATCCTTCTGGTTTTCGCGGCAGATTTTCGCCTCGATCCCCGGTGGCGCCTCCCGCGTGGCTCTCTCTTTCTCCTTCTCCCTCTGCATGAGAATCTCGCGTCCCGCCGTTGAGTCTGCGCCCGCCGCTCTTGGAGACCGAATATACCCCATGGCGCCGGCGCCTCTAATCTCTCCTGCCTCTCTCCTCATCCTCCCTGGTGCCACCCCGGCGAAAAGGGAGGTTCCCTCTCGATCTCTTCTAGACTGCTTCCCTTCCTATCGGTCGGAACCGGAGTTGTGGAACGCGGATTCGATGGTGATGGAGAACGAGGGAGGAAAAGGAGGAGGGATGGAGGAGAACTCTGAAAGGGGAATATAAGGGGGAGGGAAGAATGAAGGGGTGTGAGGAAGGAGGGGAATGAGGGAGCAGGCAAAGGAGGATGGGAAAGAGATTGGGGAGGAAGAGAAATACATGGATATAAGGGAGAAAGCAAAGAGGGAAGGGATGTAGATGTGTGGGGATGAATGAAGAGGGAGAGAAGAGAGTAAGAGGAAGGACGAAGAGGGAGAGGCAGAAAGGGGATAATTAATGGTGGGAGAAAGGAGTATGGGGGGGATGGAAGAGCGAAGGACGGTGAAAAGAGTGAGAAGGAAAAGGAGAGGGGGAAAATAAAGGAAAAGAGGTGAACATGAGGTTGGATCAAGGGAAGAATGAGAGATATGATGGAGGGTTGGGTGAATGGGGCAGTTGGCTAAGGTCTGACAGTTATTCCTCGCTGTTTCGTATTCTTCTTTCGGGAATATTATCATCTTAAAATCATTAATTTTCCTCGTCATTAGCTTTAGTTAATTTCACAACTACCTCAATAAATCGCATTGCTGTTTCGGTTTACGGATCGATGGGTCAATTAGACTCGTTTCTTTCACAAAAGTAGCTCTTTAGCCACACAATAGAAGTAGTTGAATGAGTTGTTGGAATATGTTGGATTGTGTACCTAATCGGTTGCCTCCGTATGTTAAAATAGCGCAAAATATACGAATCGATATATTATTGTGACTTGCAATTCGTTTTCCTTTCAGAGATTTTTAAATTTTAGAAACATATCATTCATTTTACCGTGAAAAACCTTTTCTTGTATTCTTTAGAAAATAGATAGCATGGCATGCATTAAGATAACGTAGTAGTATAATATGATTTCCTAGGTAAAAATTAAATTTTTTTAGAAAGGTAGAGGAAAATTATTCAAGTTTCCATTGATATGGTTCCACGAAATAGTGATTAATTTCAATGTTTCAAGAATATTATATTTATCTGTTGACTGCACTTCTATTAGTTATCCCTGTTTACGCTATTTATTGGCAACGTGGAAAACAAATCATAGAAAAATCGATAATATAAACAAAATAAGATCGGAATAATTACATATTTAAAGAGCATTAAGTTTGAAATGTGCATTTTCACACTTAGATGACCGTTCAAAGTCCGATTCGAAAGAGGAAATTCGGTATGCCTAAATGAAAAGGCACGCGGGAAAATTACTGCCATTTCGCAGCTCGGTATCAGTCCAATAAGCGATATTCCTCCAATCATCATCACGAAGGCTTTCTCCGTTTCTGTTGAGGGATGCACGGCACTCCGTCATGCGAAGAGCGGCATAACCAACCGTTTCTATTTTTTAAGGGTAAAAGGGAGGGAGATGGCCCAAGCGTGCGCCCCCTCCCTAAACCCCCCGGCAAAACGAGGAGTTAGGGGGAGATAAGTGACACTCACTTATACGCCCACTCACGCATTCACGGAAAGTGGGAGTGGGAAAAGAGTGTGTGTGTGGTGTGTGTGTGTGTGACAGAGAGAGAGAGAAAGAGAGTTTGGCGAGCGCTAACCAAATGCACGTTGAGGGGTCAGGCTACATTGGAGGGAGGGGAGGGAGTGGAAAGAGGAGGTCACTAAGTAGTTTACATTTTTAATGCTTAGGGTTGGTGAAAATTTCGGGGAAATATTAAAAAGGGGGATTATTATGCAAACGCGCCCAAATAGCTATCCAACTTTGCCGTAAAAAAATGCGATTGATGCGCCACCTACGTTGCATCACGCGAGCGACGTTTTTAGATGGCGCCTGGTTCGAGACGGCGTTCGGAAGAAATGACGCATGTCGTCTCTTTGGAGGATTTTTTTGCCGTCTTTTCCGTTATCCTCGAAGTCTTTAGTTCTCTCGAGGGCTCCTCTCTCTTTCTCCCTTGACTCCTCCCCCCCTCTCTCTCTCTCTCTCTCTCTCTCCCCTTCGCCTGAATGTCCTACTGCCCTTTTCCCGAAGAGTTTCTAACATTCATGAAGGGAGGGTGCCGAACATCGAACGCGGCTGATTATGTGGCACCACCCGCTCCGCCAACGGAAGTTAGGAAGTATTTCCACCGAACAAATAATTACACTTTCTTTCGTTTTTCTTTCCCCTTCGAATCCTCACGCTCTCGCTCCTTTCGTCAACTCTGCACGTGAATGTGTTTATATATGTGTATGTATGTTTATACCTGTACGTATACATAATAATGTATGTGTATACCTGCTTATAATCACACTTATGGAGCTTACCTAGCCAGCTGTAATTTTGTGGAAGTTAACGGTAAAAATCTTTTCAAAACAAAACTCTATACGATTGACCTCCTCTCTTTTCCCTCACATACTAAATGACCTTTGGTTTTATTTTTGTTTGTGTTTATGCTTAGTCTTAGGACGCTCTATGTGGAAACCTGGTAGCACTGGTCACTTATAAACATATGGCTTTCGATATCTTTCATTAACTCTCCATATCTCCCGTCATTTCTCTTTTCCTCTTTTTCTACCTTCTCCTCAATCTCTCTCCCCTTTATTCTTCTCCGCAATCCATCTCTCCATCTTCGACTTACTTTCGCTGCTCGATTCTCTTTCCTCCTCTTTCCATATGCTTCTCTCTTATATCTGATTCGCCATCCTCTTATTTTTCTCCACCTTTTTCTACCAATTTCTGCTTTTCTTCATTCCTTCCGAAACCTGTTCCCTATCTAATATTCTCTCCGTCTTACATGTCCATCTTTCTCTTCGCCCGCATCACTTTCTCTTTCCTCCTTTATCTTCTCCACCTTCTCAGCTTCTCTCTCCCTTCCACTATCCCTATCTTCCTCGCTCTCTCTCCAACCCTTGCTCCCTCCTATCTCTCCTATTTGCCGTCCACGGTCACGCGAGAGAGACTTCAAAGGCAGCACGCCATTTCCACACACTTCTCGCCAATCGAATTACACGCCCTCTTCCCAACGGGAGAGAGAGAGAGAGGCTAGCAACATCCCTACCCTCCCCAATGCCACCCCATCCGATCGAAGAAGTGCACGGGCCACAGAAAGTGCCCTTGCGGTACCCATAAAAACTCCCTTCCCTATTCCCATATCCCCCCTCTCTCTCGGAAGTGACCTCCTCCCCTATCAAAACACACGAGCATCTGCCCGGTGGCGGGACTTCGGTTGCAATCGGAATGAGGGGGAGAGGGAAGATGGGGGAGGAGGAGAGAGGAAACTGGAACGGGAGGTGGAGGGGCGGGGGAAAGGATGGGAGATGGAAGTAAGCTATAGTAGTAGTAGGTGCGTGTGTGTGCGCGTTGCAAGCGAGGGAGTGGGAAGTGAGTATGTGTGAGTTTTGGCTGGTAAAGGGAGGAGGAGTGGGCGTGAGTGAAGGGGAGAGGGGGGGAGAGAAGGGAGGGATGGTTGGTGGTGGCGGAGGCGGGGAAGTGGTAAAAAAGGGGTGGAGGAATGGGTCGGACGCATGGCGGGGTGGAAAGGGTGGGACCCCCGCATTCCCTATGATAATGAACCATGAATTTCTCATGAGGTAAGGTTTGAAAACCGCCCATTCTCCAAAACCTCTACCGTCCCCCCCCCCGCCCTCTCTCTACGCCTCTCCTCTCTCTATTTCTCTCTCTCTCCCTTTTCTCCTCTCTCGACTCCCACTCCTTTCAAACTACTCCGTTTTTTCACCCCTTCCTCTCCTTTATTCTCCCATCGGCTCTGCCTACCAGTTCTTCTCTTTCTTTTAGCCCGTGTACGTTGTTGCTCTCTTTTCTCTCTTTCCGCACAATCTTCTCGCCTCTCTCTTTATCCACGATACATGCTTATAAAATTTAACGAATATATGGCGTTTATACAATCTATAGTAGAGGAGATAAACGTGGAAAACTAAATTCAGCATGGCGCTGGGGATTTACAATTTTTTATATATAAAGTAAGATTAATACGAAAATGCTCGCGATTGTGTTGGACGTACCATTTTACTTGAGTTGTCAAGAATCGAAGCACAATAATTTATTATACGCTCAAATAGTTTATCATATGCTTTTAATCCCCACACTGTACTGTTCTCAACTACTTTGTTGCATCTATTTCGAAAATACCTCTTTTTTGCGTTTTTTCATTTATTCTAGTCATATATATATATATTCTTACCAATTTTTCAGCAGGAAAGATTCTTATTTCTCTATAAAAAGTGAGTTTTTCCTGTCCTGTCCCTAAATATACCTTTATCCCAAAATAAAACTTTTCTCTCATTTCCCCATCTATATATCCCATTCACTCACGGATTCTTTTCCGAAGCCTTAATTTGGAAAATTCGTCTCAAATGTCCACTTGATCTTCATTAATTGATCATATCTTCTCTTCCGGCAGGATGTGTCAGTTGGTAATTGTCTCTCACTTTGTTACTATCACACAAATTGGAAAAAGCTCTTTATTTACGAAAAACTAAACTTGCTGCTCGACTAGTGATAAAAACTATGTCAATAATTCAAATACATCAGCGAGATGTTTCAGCCTCTTTGCTTATTTTAATTTGCATCTATTTTAGAGCTGGGATGACAGGTTGTTTGGATACTATTATTTAAAAAGCACTGAAGTGACAGACAATCAAAGAGCGTATTGTTATTTACTTTTAGAATGAAGAGAGGGGAAAGAAAATGGAGTGCCAAAAAAGAATTGCAATTGGATTTCTTGGGAAACAGAATTGGATGCCAACACAAAGGACAGAGACAAAACAAATAAATGAGTGAGAGCGATGTGAATTTGGGCAATGGAGGGCAATCAAAAAGACAAGCGAGATGAGAGAAAGGCGTGGGAGAACTAATAAATGAGCGGAATGAGAGGAACTTGAGGTAATATGAGAGAAAATGGAATATAGGGGGGAGGGAGAGAGAGAGAGAAAGTGAAAGGAAGGAAGGAATGTAAAGGCAAGCGAGAATAGAAAGGGGAGAGGCGGTCAGGAGTAATGGAAGTTTTGTTGTTGGAGATTAGTCGAGAGGGGAAGGGAAGAGCGGAAAAGGGGAATGGAGGAATACGAGGAATGGATATCAAAGACCGAGAACGGTAAATGGTAGAGTTGAGAAGAAAAGAATATGGAAAACGAGGGAGAAACGTTGAAGAGAAATCAAGGAAAGGACGAATGAGAGAAGGAAAACGGGAGAGTTGAGAAACAGACAAGGAAAACCTTTTCCGTAGAGCCCTAAGAAGGTGGGGAAGAAAAGAGATGGAAAAAAGAGAGATGAGCGATTGAAGACGACAGAGGAAGGAAAAATAGGGCGAAATCTAGCACACATAGTTCTTTCTTGCATGTAATCCTTCGTCATATATTATAAATTGGATTTTAACATTTCAGTATTTACATTATATAAAGAGAGAAAAATGCATGTTATACAGTCTGAAAATTGAACATTTCAATATTTATATTGTAGAGAGAATTAAGAAAGCAAAATATCTAAAAATAATGTCAAAAGTTTAAATGCGAGTGATCATGAGAAAATTAATAGGAAGGGAAGTGAGAATAAAAGTTGGAATAGATCGGAGGAGCGAGGAAATGGATAAGGCAGAATCGAGAGGGAAAGGATACAAATATGACCTTTGATCAGTACGAGATCAAGGCTTTTCAGTCCTTTTATGCGGGAGAAGAATACGATTTTAACCATTGAGGAAAGAACTGCATCTAAAGTAGTGCTTCCGAACCATTTTTATTCCACGGCACACATGCTCAAATACAAAAATATTGTCGGCCCACAACGCTCCCGTTTTCTAGAGTAGTTCTCCCGCCTCTCCAGAAATTCCGCGGCACATCAGTTCATGTCTGTCGGCACACCTCTGTTTAGCGACACACCGTTTGCGAACCACTGATCTAAAGAAATGTACGTATTTTTAATTTGCTACGTCGACCACCATCAGCATCCATAGACAGAAGAGTGATGTCCACAATTTTGTTGTGCGTAACACTTGGATAAAGGATCATGCCATGAATTTTTGGTTTCTCCAGCTTCGTTTGCTCGACTGGTACCGTATAAATAGAGGAACAGAAGGGGAGACTGAACATATATTAATCGAAAGGATAAATAACATTGTAATATTCATCATTATTATAAATTTTCCGCATCAGTTAATTTCTATTTTGTCTCTGTCCCATTCAAAGTCTCTCTTCATCTTCTCATAACCATACCTTTCTTTTAATAGATCCATTGTTACTTTGCTCCTCCTGCCTCTTTCTTACTATCTTCCCTTCAATGACTTTTTCAACAAACTGTTGCCTCACAAAATTGTATTTATTTTATCTCTTATTTCTTCTTCTCCTGCGTTTAAATTTACTCATTGGTTATTCTTTCAGTATATCAAAATAAATAGAAGTGATGTTCATCGCCGAAATTTCCTTATAAAATTTCTGCAATTGTTTATAATATTGTTTCTGCTATTTGAAAAATTGAGAACGACGATTCCATTTCAAGAAAAATTCGCAGAAAAATCAGGGAGCAAAATAACTAGGGCGTCGTATTTAGCGCCAATTAAGTCATTAATCTCTTGAGTATAGTGAGCTGCAATTGCAAGTTGGTATCTTTTTTGATTCGCAATTTTTTCGGGGTAAAGATAAATGATCATAATACGTTTTAAACTTAGGAATTTGTTCTATTTTTGCCACTCAATCTTAAAAAAATGAGGTGAAGGGACTTCTGGGACACTATGTACATTTAAAATCTTATTATGTATTATTTTGAACACTGATCAGTAAAAACCCTGAGTGAGTTAACTGTTATAAAAATTCCTAATACATACAAACACCCAGGAAGGGAATTCATTCTTAGTTTTCGGTTCCCACAACACACTTTATACCTTCCAAGATCTTTATTTTCATCTTCTCAAATCCTTCCCCTTCTTTTAATGCATCTGATATTCCTTTCCTCCTCCAGGAGGAGAAAAGGGTCGTAAAAAAACTGCCAAAAATTTTCCATAAGTTGAAAAATATCTCTTGGAAACAAAATTTTAAACTTTTATCTGATTCTCCACTGCAGGGGTCGGCAACATACGGTCCGCGGGCCGCATGCGGCCCCCGAGAGCACTCCATGCGCCCCGCGAAGCTATGCTGAAAAAGTGGCCAGTGAAATTTAATATAGACAATTTCATATTTTTCACTAAAATTTTGGTCTCAAAACCTTTTCTGGTGAAGACAACGCTAATTAATCATTTAGATTTGATTTTAATTCATTTGAGGCCATAAAAATCACTCTATAACTTCTTATGTTCATCTGGCCTGCCGCAGCTCTCGTGACCTCCAATGCAGCCTTCTTAAGCATTAATAACTACGAAAGTGGCCCGCCAAGCGAAAAAGGTTGCTGACCCCTGCTCTACTGAAATAAACGCGTATAACTTATTTTAAGTCACTCTCTTGAATTATTCCTTCTTGACAAGTTATTTCTCTCAATCAGTCAAAAGCTGATTATAAAAAATCTGCAACGGTGGTTTCACTCTTATGGCAGTTGCTCCTTAGAAGAAATGTGCATCTGGTTTTCACAACCTTATCGGAGAAACAGTATGTTTTTAGCCGAAAGTTTTGCCCGATAATTCCCTTTTGAATTACTCCTACTTGTTGTTTTGTGTACGGGGTAGAAGGAGAGGATTGGAATTCCAGAGGATATCACGTTGCGAGGATGTCTCTAACGTAAACGGTTAGGATGCAAGTTAAGATATTCCTAAGGCGCACAAGTGAATGCTGATTATATTTATGCAGATTTTACCGAGAAGAAGAAGGAAGAGCAGGAAGGGAGAATAGATAAAAGAAAGAATATAGGGAAGAGAATGGTACAAAACGATAACGAAACTTCGAGAAAGGAATGAGAGAAGAATATTTGAGGCGCGGGATGTGATAAGAAGAGATGAGGCAGAGGGAAACGAAGGAAAGGAAGAAACGGAGCGAAAAAGTGAGCGGAGAACGTAGAAAGTGGAGTTGAACAACTTGATGGAAACATCATAAGTCACTTTATATGCAGTCTTAGAAACAGTTTTCTCAAGATCCTGTTTTTTTATTATATCGATGTATTTAAAATTCCTAAATGAATAATAACAAAATGAACCAAAAGGTGTCACGATTTTCGTCATGTAGCGACCATTATATCGGCTGTGTGAAACTAATTTCCTATTAGCTTTAAATTAATTACTCCCATTAATTATGGACTAGCTAATGTGGCCATTTATTACTTGTGATTGATACGGCGTAGGTTTTACGCGCTTGCCACCTTATTCATGATTAAACCCCATCCGTGTGGCCGATTCGAAAAAGCACATACTTACATACCTCACCTAGCTATTGTTCGCCTCCAACCCACCGCGCTATTTTTCGCGACCTCGCGAACTCCGCGCCGAACACAAACACAGTGTCAACTCTCAACACGCGCTCCCATTGGCGCTGCAGCGCTCTCCTGCTTCCATTGAGGGTACCGTCATCTTTTGTCTTTCATCCGTTGCGCTGCGCCCTTTGTCGCTACCTTTCCCTTCCCCGCTCTACCTCTCCTTCCCATTCCCTCCAACTCCTCTCTTCCCCTCATCCTCTCCATCCAATATCTTTCTTTCTCTGTTTTTCCGTCACTCACTCACTTTCTCCATTCTTTCTTCCCATTTGTCCCTTTCTCTCGTATCTCCCCCAATAAATGCCTCTCCCCCTCCCTCTACGCTATTCCCGCATTCGAATTTCCTTCTCGTTTCTCTCCCAACCTTTCTTTCGACCTCTGCGTCTTTTATCTATCTTCCTCTTTCTCTATTGGCCAATTCCTTCCTACTCCTATGCGTCTCTTTCATCCTGTCTCTTACTTCTTCGTCTCTTCCAACTAATCTTGACTCCAACTCAAATGGTACCTATCCCCTTTCTCCATGTCTTTTCTCACTATTTCTCCCTTTTCCTCTTTCACTCGCCTCCCTTCTCTCTCTCCCCATTATCCGCCCAAAATCTTTCCCCTACCCAAGTAACTTGCATATTATTCTATTCGCTAACTCTATCCTATACTTTTTTATTTACTATCTTATTTTCCTTCTATCCCATACCATCCTTTCTCCCACCGTACTTTTCACCTGTGTATCCATTCCGTCTTCCTTACAGCTCTCTTCTCTCTCTCCTCTCACCTTCTCCATGTAGCTCACTCTCTCCACATAATCCCTTCCACTTCAGACTAATTTCTCCGCTCTCTCTCCAAACATATTCCATCGTCAGTCAACCTCTTTCCCCTCCTTCAAACCTCTTCCAACTCCACCAAGCCAAAGTCACTTCCTTCCAGCTCACTCCTTTATGTTTTCCTCATATAACTTACCGCTGAATCACTTCTAACCTCCTGCTGTCTAATCTTCCAATCCTCTCTTCATCTCATTCTCACTTTCGTTTTTCTTCCCATTCCTTCTCTATCACCTCTCCATCCATTCTTTCCTTTCCTTCCAGCACCCACTTCTACGCTCTCGCCATTCTTTTCCTCCGTTCTTCCTTTCTCTGTTTCTCCATCTGACCCCTTCGCCCTTCCATCTAGTTCGATTTGAAAGACACGAACGACAGAGAGAGAGAGCATACAAGATGAGGTAGCGTGTTTGTGTATTTCCCCGCACACAATCCATTTCCGTCTATCGCACGTCTCGTTCCATGCTATCCCGATTGGATCTATGCCGCGTATCGATACACAACGCAGCGCCAATTTAAATTTGATGCCTTCTTTCAGATCTCATGGTGAGCGGATGGAAGACTAGAAACGCGATGGTTCTTTTGAAACATATAGGCTGGTGCTTTTTATTTGGAGTGTCTTGAGGATATTGATGAAACCTAGGGTAGCGATAATAATTTTGAACATAGATATGTTAGACTTGAAAGAAATCCTCTGATCTGAAAACAAAAGTGATCTTTCGAACCATAGTAGTTTTTTGTTATGGGTAGGAAAAACGATTTTTTTGTTTCTTTTGCATCCAAGGGTTTTCTAAAATTGTTTTCTTACTATTCCTTGAGGACATCACTTTATATAACAAATATGATTTCTAGCGTAAATAAAAGCATATTTTTTACAGCACCTTCTGCCGAGCGACTTCGTGACTAACAACTCAGACGAAGGTGAGCCGACCCTTCAATCAAAGAACACATTTTGACTAGGTAAGCGAGTTTCATTGCATCGTAATAATATTTTGAATTTTAAGTTTCCCTCTAAACAGCTTCTTTTATGTACACACCCACACAACATATATACAGGATCAGTTGCTATAATCCGGATAGCTTGAGGCGGGAGGCGTTCTGGAGTATAGAGTTTTCCGTAGCACGGGTAGATGTTATACAATAACTGCTGTTACTGTGAACACTATCTCAACCACAATTTTGTGTTTTAACACAAGAATATGAGTAAATAAATATGCAAAATCCAACGAAGGAGCAGCAAACAGACCGGATAATGCGAAGCTAGCGGTGATGGGGTTTGGCGCGCTATGCGCGTAAGGAGTATAGTATTTAGTGATTTCTAAAATAAATTATTTACTTCATACGAGTTTAAATCCAATTAAACAAAAGTTGTCTAAAGTATCATTCTGAGTTTCTGAGCACAGTAATTATAATTGCCTCATTCAAGGCGAGTACAACCACTAGGCGCTGTCGTTTTTAACATTTTAAAAATCACCTCTTAGGCTGTGGGTACGAAAAGCACGGGAAAATCAAAACACCATCCACGCTATATTTCCAGGCTAGGGATGTTTTTTTTACGGATTAGTCAAAATTCCGGGTCCATTCCTAACCAGGGATGTTTCCGGACCACAGGATATCGGATTAGAGAGATTCAACCTGTATATCGGTAAATGCATGAATTCGATAGTTGTACGCGCCCCCTATTTATTGCTGAGGTTAGAATTATACTTGTTTTGGTGAATGTGAATGAATCTTAGCATTTATTTTATAAGGATTATTTTAGATTTTAGACCAATAGATAACAAATATTGAATATAGTTATATTTTTACTCAATTATAAATTTACACTATATTGACAAAAAATTGGCGCAATTATTGTGGCCAAATGATATTGACTTCTTCGGCTTTGACGTTCATTTTGTACGGTTCCCTAACAATATGTACCTTAAAAATTCCTTACTTAGGAAACCATCTTAAATGTTTATATTTAATTCAATAGTTTATTCCTGGTTGCGACTACGCAAAAAGCACTTATAAAATATTTGAGATTTTTTCGTAATTTTTACACTTTTCTGCGGAGCACCCTCTTAAGTCATTGAAGCATAAGAATTTGCAAGTCTGGAGAGAACTAAGTGGCTTTGCCTCGACTTAGACACCTGGTCAAGTACCCGGATAATATAACGCGATTTTAAATTCATTCCTCTTCCGAGTCGCGTCGAAAGAGATTGTCGCTAAAAGAATGTAATCCAAGGAAACGAATGAAATTAAAGTTTCATTTCCGGACCAATGGTCCCTTACTTCACTCAAACTCTGAATTTAGTGCGATGCGGGAGAGAGAGATGGGTTGAGTTGAGAGAGAGTTTTATTTTGTAATTATTCCCTTCCGTCCGCATAGCTCCACTAAGCAGCGGCCGGACGTTGAACGAACTTGATATTTACGTCCACCTCCGGAACCCTGAAACAGTTGAGTAACGAGAGGCGGCACCCTGAATCCGCGCCACCCCCTTCTAGGAGTGGTCCTGAGCGGTGGTGCTCTTTCCCTTTTAGGAAGGGAGAGTTGAGTTAGGGGGCAGAAGAAGAAGAGGGGCAAGGGGGAGGGGGCGGGAGGAGGTATGGCGGATATTGCGGTATGGTTGCTAGGTTAGATGGATAAGGTTTGGGAAGTGTCCACCGTGAGAGAGAGGGAGAGTGAGAGAGGGAGAGAGAGAGAGAGAGAGTGAGAGAGGGAGAGTGAGAGAGGGAGAGAGAGAGAGAGAGAGAGAGAGAGAGAGAGGGAGAGAGAGATATATATAAGGGGAGAGGGAAGAAGATGGAGAGAGAAAGAGAGAGGCGAGAGGCACTCAGCTTGATGTGCCGTAAAGACTCCGCGGTTACGCGCGGTAACGTTTTGCGGAGAGAGCGACGTTGCCATTCCGACGAGAAGCAATGTTGCCGTCTTATACCTTTATCCTTATTTTTTAAAAGATTTCATTCCGTCTTTTCTTTCGTCATTAACCTCTCCCTCTGTCTATCTCTCTAAACGCACAAAACAAAAAATCCTTGAGGAGATGTTGAGGAACGAGGCGGGGATGCAAAGCTAGAGGAATCGAAGAAGCAAGAAAGGACGGTGAAAGTATTCGGTGAACTTTTTTTAACGTGGTTAGCCGCGCATCTATGGATGAATGAGAGAAAATGACCTGAAGATGTGGAATACCGATCTTAGTTAAGCTTATGAGAAATCTATGGTAATTTTACACTTGAAAGGTTAATTTCATTTTTTGCTATATTCAATTACATCGGGCCATCTTGCCTGTTTCGACTTATTATTTTCCCATATCTTAATTTTAACTATCATCTCTTTTCGAATGTGCTGGGGAAAGTGATCTCAGAACGTCAGTCATTCTTTAATTTGCTTTATTTCTCTCTGATAGCAGACAAAACTCATTTAGTCATAGCGCTTTCTTGTAAAGCACGGCCCAGAGGGGTTTGTGATGCAGGATAAATGGCGGCCTCGGCCAGACCAAGTTCCGTTTCTATGACATTGTAGGTTGTGCTCATAATAATAGTTACAGTCTACAGCGGGAATGGAGTTTCTCTCTATTTTCAACTTTGGATCAACACTACTTTTCTCCTTTCGATGGAGTGTGTATTGTTTAACCCTAGATTACTAACCTTACTTTGACAAACGGGATTACTAACCATTCGTCTAACAGACTACTACATACTAATATTTTTTAATAAAAGAAAAAAGAGATACACTTAAATTTTTGAAATACTTCAATACTCTCTGGTACATTTAAACATACAATACTGTATTAAATTTTATCCCAGCGTTCCAAACAAATCTTTCCACTATGTTCTCCAAAACTAGTGTGTAAACATAGACTTCAGTGAAATCTTGTAATTCTCCTCTTCTTAGGACAAAATGCACATATCGAACTTTTACTCGATTCACCCTTATTCTGGCTCCTCTGAGGCAGCTTTATTTGCAGAACATTAGCGATCATCGACTTAAGAGTACGACTTAATTTTAGGATCACCAAGTAACGTTAAGGCTAACCATTCGTTTGTGAGGCGACCTCAGTAACACAAAATCAAAGCAAATAATCCCTTGTGTAAACAGTCAAACTAGAAGAAAAAAAGCTAAAATGAGACTACAAAAAAAGCCAAATCCAGAACTCAAAAATAGGGGGAGTATATGTATTAGTTTTGGCCGTCGTCTGCCGGACGAATGGTTGGTAATCCAGGGTTAATACTCTTGTGAGAGTACTACAGATTATCCGCTATCTTTAATCTAAACATTTAAATGCTTTATATACTGTTTACTGGGCACATTACTGCCTATGGCTGCGCAAACAACTTCGCTTGAAATTTACAAATAAATTTATACACTCGCGCAGTTATTCTACATCATAAATTAATCCCTGTATTTGGTAATGTAAGCTGATGTGACGGAATTTGTTTTTCTGAATAATTTTGTCGCTATGTTTCGGCAATTCATCACGTTATGGTGTTATATGTTATACAAGATCATTTGTCATTAGTGAAAAAATCCTTCTAAGTGAAATAATTTTAATTTTATCTGTCGCTGTTTTCTCTTCTTAATCGCGATTAGTTACGGTTTCTATTGCTAACGCTGTGGTACTCATCTCCTCGCGTTTAAAAAAGGATGATACAGAGTAACTGATGATAGGATAAGTACCCATGCACATTCTAATTATTGCTTCCACTCGCTCACTGAGCGAGCGCAAGGCCCCATCGTGATTATTGGTTTAGAAGAAGCGTAAATTACATGAGTTTTTTGAACAAATCTTATTTATCATGTGATTCATAATAAACGGAGTATGTATTAACATGAACGATTAGCCTCCTAGGTTTTATTCGTCGGGTCCTATGTAATAAAGTCGAAGAAAAGAAATGGGGATGTTTTGGTTATATTTGTGTTTTTTAAACTATAAATATCGTCTCGAAATTTCTCTCATTTATTTACTAAGAAAAAATTCATGCCTGTGATTTTTCATCCCTGAATTTTATTTTAATCGTATTCCATGACGTACTTCTGTACCCTCAATTGCATTTCTCCCTCATATCTCTTCCTATAAATTCAGTTTATTTCATTACTTCCATTTCCATGTAATACTAATTCCTCCAGCATCCTCGAGCTCCCGCTCTTTCTCTTTCTATCCCTCACTTATACGTCCCCTGTGCGATCATAGCGCTCAGTTTCGTAGGTGCGGCGTCGGTGATAAACGACAAAATCGCCATGAATATTAAAATCCTCCGAAATGCTATGAAGTCGATTCAATGACCCCTTTCCCCCTTCCCTCTCTCTCTCATTCCCTCCCCACTCCGGCCGCCAAATAAGCTATACCGACGATACCTCGTGGGTCCGAATCGGTCAGGGGGAGCTTATATAGATGAAGGTAGAGCAGGGGCCAAAACTATATGGGATTATCATAGATTATATGACACCAATTTCCTCCACCCCATCTCCATCCGAGCCGCACCACACACACACCGCCATTTCCTTCGCCATCTCATTTGAACCAACCTCTCAACGACAACCGTGACGCAATTTCACTCCTAACCCTTTCCCTTCCGTTCTCCCCCTTCTAACTCCCTCCCTCCTCCCGGCCACTCCCATTCCGACCAACCTTCTATGTCGCCCAATTACGCCTCAAAACGAGGGAACATAATCATTTGCTTGTTACGAGAGGGAGAGAAAGAGAGCGGAGGAGGAGGTGGAACTTGAGAGCGGTTTCCGTAATCCCTTTTCTCCTCCCTCCATCTCTCTCTCTCTTCCATCACCGCCTCTTCGTTCCAGTTTCCATTTCCTCAATTTAACCTTCCTTTTTCGTTCTTTTTCGTTTTTCTAGCTGCCCTTCTTCGCCTCTTTTTCTCTCTGAGATTTTATGGTCTCCATCTCTCACATACGGAGTCTATTTATCTCTATCGCTTTTCTCTATCTACCGTTTGCTTTCTCCCTTTCTTCCAATCGGTCGTTCTTCAGCTATTTCTCTGTGTATTTATCCTTATCTTTCCTTTTGACTTCCATGTATTATTATATTTACGCTTCTTCTGTTTTCAACCGTTTTAAGTTTCTCGCAAGAACTCTTCCTCTTCTTTCTTTCTTATCTCTTCCAAGCATTCTCCCCCCCTCTCTCTCTCCCTCTCTCTCTAGTGCCTTTCTCTGCATATCGTGTTCCGAGATTCCGTCTTTTCCATCTCTCTTATCAATCCACTTCGCTCTTTTATTTCTTCCTCAAATTCTCTTTCTTCTTATGGTTTGTACTTTTCTTGCTTCACTTCTGTTCCTTTCCTAGATTTCACGAATAACTCATTCCCTAAAACTTTCTTTCCTTGTTTACTCTTTCCCAGTCTCTACCTCCAAACTTTCTCCCCGCAATCCCTTTTCATCACATCTCCATCTCCTTCGACTTTCTGTCCTCTCAGCATTCTTTCTTGCTATCCAATTGTCTCCACGTTTTTCTCTCCTCAATCCCTAATTTCCTTTTCCCTTTCCTTCCCTTCCATTCCTGTAGTCCCATTATTCTTCTCCATCCAATCTTCTTCATTCTATTTCTCTTTCCTCTCTGAGTTACATTTCATTTTCTCAATTTCTATTCTCTCTATCACATTCTTCCCCATTTATCTTATAAATTTCTTTTTCGTTCTTTCTTTCTTCCTTTCTCCTCTTCATTTTCCACCGTCCTTCCATTACTTCTTTCCATTTGTTCTCCCATATACTTTTATCGTCTCCTAACTCCTCCATCAATGCCTTACTCTTCTTTTTACAGCCCCTTTTCCTATACACAGCGTTTCTCTCTCTTTCTCTCCATATGTCTCTCTCACTATATCTTTCTACGTATCTCTCTCGCCCTTGCTCTCTCTCTCACTCCAAAACCGCTCCCTTTTGCCGTTTCCATTTCAACTCCGGAGGCGAATGGGAGGTCGGGAGATGTTTTTCTTGGTATCTCTCCCCAACCACCGGAAGGCAAGTGCCATCTCCCTCCATTCCAACCCTTCTCTCCTCCCTCCCTCCTCCTCGTTTCCAGAACCTCACCCTCGTTTTCGCAGAGATCCCTCCCATCAGAGAGGTAAACCCTCTGCCATTCTCCCCCTCACGCCCTCTCTCTCTCTCCATCCCTTCGTCCATCCCCGTTCCTCCATCCGATCTCTTCTTTCCCTTCTCTCCTCGCGGCCTCCCGCCTCCCATTTTTAAGCCTTTCTCCCCCTCTACCTTCGCCCATCTCCCATTGGCCTTCCCCACTTCCGCCGGATGGGCCTTTTAAGGGTGTGCGCGATGAGAGGTTGAGGGTGAGGGAGTGGGGGGCAGGGGGGGGGGGAGAAGGAGGAGGATTGTTGCAATGCGCTGTCACGTGGAAAATGCGCGTGGCTGAAGGGGGAAGGAGGTAAATAGGGGAGGAGTGCGTGGGTGGAGGCGGCGAAATGGGAGAGGGCTAGAGGGGTTGGGGGTGGTCCTTCTTCACCTAACCCTTCGTCCTATAAAGCTGAATTCTCTCTATCTCTCTCTCTCTTGCCCATCATATGCCATAACCGATGCTTCGCAATATCTCAATGTAAGATTCGTTCTTCATATTTTTTACGAGTAATCGCGAAGCTTTTTTCTTCCGAAAAAGCGAGTTCGGTTTGCAGCGAAACCACTTCATTGGAGCCAGTAATGGTAACACTTGGCATTTTTTTATTTTTATGACAGCAAATATAGAATATTTTGTTATATATGAGTTAGAGGAAAGGTTATATGACGTGTCTCGATAAAAAAAGATTTCAACTCTCGAAATAACGTAAGATGACAAGCTTTAAAAACTGAATCTCTTCTATCCCACAGGCCTTGCTTAAATTTGTATTGTATATTTAAACTAAATATTTTATCAATAATTGTCACAATCGAGTACGTTCACCTACATATTACTTTCGCAATTTTGTCCACGAATGTTCGGGTAAGAAAGTTGATTTGGTTGCATAAGATACAGGGGCAAAGAATTCTGTTGCTTCACAATCGACATTGCCCTTTAAATTTTCGAATACATTTTAATAATCTTTTGACTCGTCGAGGAAAATAAGAATATCTTGTGATAATGTTTTCCTTATAATTATTGGTCCAGAAAAAGCAGCCAATACTAGGTTAGAGTTCTGTTCTTTTGTGAGAGAAGTGAAATCATTCCACAGTTATACAAAAATTAGTAAAATAAAACAAGAAGAAAACAAGCTCGCGCGTGAATGATCGTATCGTTGTGAGGAGTTTATTATAAATCAAATTAAATAATTGAGATAGAGTGATGTATGTATGTACATATTCCTTTTAACACATTTTCCTATGCATCGCTTTTGTTTTTGTTTTCAACTTTTATAAATATTTATTGCCACACAGTATCTTTTTTAGTATTTCCACCCACGCCTAACTTCTCAAATTATCCTCATTTATTTATAATTTAGAATTATTTTATTTTTCGTGAAATTTACGAATAATATAAAATTGCGGCGCACATTCGTGAAAGTATGAACATAATAACTACTTATTAATTTATGGATAAACTTCTACTGGAATAAGATTTAAGTAATAGTAAAAATGACACAAAATCGAATCTGTTGTCTTAAGAGAACCAGTTATAGAAAATATAGAAATTTAAATTAATTAACAAAAATAGTAATTGCAATATGACTAGAAAAGTACAAAGGTCACTCAAAAAATAATGCCTCACATTTTTTTCTCAAACAATTTTTTAAAAATCGTTTAAATTGCTATAAGTATTATAATATTTGTTTTTATATACATTATTTTTCTTCGAAATCTCCATCCAGTTCTATGGCTCGACACCTTCTGGAAACAAGCGCAAGTATTTCTTGCTGGTATAAGTTCTCTCCAGCCTCTCGAAGCCACTTTTTCACTTCACGAACATTCGTAAACTTTCGTTCACGAATGTCGTCCATGAGCATACCGGAAAGATCTGAAGGAGCGAGATCCGGGCTGTATGGTGGGTGGAGCAAGACAGCCCAGCGCAGTTTTGAGATTGCTTCCTTTGTCTGGAAGCTGCTGTGAGGTTGTGCGTCGTTATATTGGAGGAGGACATTTTCCATCTTCCTTTGCATGACCCAAGTGGTTAATTATTTTATTCATACTTTCTTCACTAATTCTGAGTTGCATTGACAGACAGCTTCCTGTACGCCGAGTCGTCTGACGAATGATGCCATCAACACGTTGCACAGTGTCGGGTGCTACGGCTTACAATTAGACTGGGCGGTCGCTCTGTGAATCGTAACGAAGGTTAGCTTTTCCTAGTTCTGATGCTTTTCACATGCATCTAACTGTGCTTATATTCACTGAGTCATCCACGTAGACATTTTTTAGACATGTGTGAATATTGCTCACTGACTTTTCTACTATCAAAAATTCAATCATGGCTCTCTTTTTACTTTGTACGTCGCTGTAGGACTCCATTTTGACAGCAAACTATTCTCGCACTCTCTATCGGAATGTTGTAAAATTCTGTAGTTAGAAGAAGAAAAGTTGATTAATGCTGTACAAAAAGTTTCATTGCTTTCCTGTATGAATTTATATATATTTTTAAACAAGTGGAATTAATTTTTGAATGACCATTGTAAAATGTAAGAAGTATGTAAGAACGTGGGAGTACTTCTAGTAGAATGGGTTAGAATCAAGAGAATCTACGTTACTTCTCAATTGCAAGTCTAAAGCTAGTATTTAAGAAAAAGAAAGAAAATTCTTAATAAGTTTACAGCTAAGAAGAGTAAATATAGAGTCGGATAGCATTTATTTCAAATTGTAATATGAAGGGAAATCGCCGGATAATACATTAAAGGAATATTTATAAAAATGATCAATGTAGAAGAATTTTTTAAGAGTGATGATATACTTAACATAATAGCTACCAAGTAAGAATATTCAGATTCGGATTTGTCGTCCATGAGGAATATGCTTTTATTTGAAATTAAGAGTATGATTAAAAAACTCTGAATATATCGTATTAATATCAGCAAGCTTTACGAAGGCTGAGAAGCAAGAACTATGATTCAACATTCAGTTACCTAACTGTACCTGTAGATATTACTTCCAATGTTTTATGAAACTTCTTTAAACGAGAGAATAATTTAACAAACTGAACAATGAATTTGTCAATACACAGCATTATAATCTCTAAAAACTGGAATAATGTCTCTCAATTGCATTTCTAATCCTCGATCAAAGTCCAGAAGTATCGTTAATTTTAAAGGAAATAGATTGATTTCAATATCAGCCATATTATATACAGCTATGCTCTAGAACAGAGGACGGCAATGCGGCTATCGCGGGCTCCCGCGAGACATTTACCAGTCGCCCGTTGGCGGAAAAGTGACCAATTGTGACATTCTTGGTTAATCCCTTCAATTTTACGGACAATGATAGGTCTGTTACTATTGCAATCTACTGTAACATCATTGAAACCGAAGACTTAGAATTATAAATAATAAATAAACAGAATAATCTAATATATTGTAAACACTGTATCTCTGCCTGCGTCTCTGCGTGCCTGCCTGCGTCTGAAGCCTCGAGTGACGTTCCCTTCCGACATGAACGCAAATAAACCGAGAACGGTCAGTTCGATTTCGACGATTCTTTCGCCTGAATATTCGGCGCGAACTCTTGCAGGTTTTACGTGGTATTCATTCCCCGGAAAGGCATGGGTTTGATACCAGGATAGATTACGTTTTTACTTTCTCCATTTACGAAGCATAGAGAAAGTATTGTTTTCATGAAAAAAATCGAATTCGAGATTTTAACAGAAATACATGTTTAAAGGTCCCCTGAACACGTTTTGACTATTTTCTTGATGATGTCTGTGTGTCTGTCTGTATGTGATAGATTTTTGTGGGCGCTCTAACTCAAAAACTATTAATCAGGTCAACGCAAAATTTTATATTTAACATTTTTAGAAATGTTAGAAGATTTGATTAGTTTTTGGTAAAAATCTCGTCACTTATTCGTTATTTTGAAATATTTGCTTTAATATTTAATAAATGTAAAAATGTATTGGAATAAAAATTGTAGGAAATTTTATTTTCTACAATCTTTGTTTGATACAATTTTCCATATAATTTGTTTAAGAGATATCTTATATTTTTAGCTGCCACCACCACGCTACCTACCGAAGACTATTGTTAACAATTGACGCTTAGTTACGTCTTAGTAGCGCTCCTTTTTCTTTTCTTAATTGTCAACCGGATGTAAATATTGACAACGATCCCAGGGCTAACAACAAGTAATTTGCCATATAAATATGGAGAAAGTCATGTGTTGCCCACATCAGTTTATTTTATTTGATTAACATGTAATCGGATAGAATACGATGTGTAGACCTTTATTCTTTAACATTTTAAAATATCTTACGATCGAGATTTATACCATTTAACGAAGAAAAAAATGAAGGTTCTTATTTTTATCGCTTATTCTGTTGTTTAATTGCTGTTTGCTCATATTTCAAGTTTGTTTTCGATTTTCTCCGGTTTTTCGACATTTCAAAAAGGAGGTTGCTAGCGTAGCCGGCATTGTTCATCTCGGATTTTTGCATTGTTAGACTCGGGCTTCAAGTGCATTTGCACTAAGCTTGCAATTAAACGCGTGAAGGACAAACAGATTGTCTCGATTGACATCACCTCCCAGTATAAACGTAAATAAATCAAGAACGGTGGGCTCGATTTCGGCAAATGTTTCGCCTGAATACTCGGCGCCAACTCTTGCAGGTTTTAAGTGGGAAGTCGTCTCCCGAAAAAGCATAGGTACGATATCAGGAAAGCTTTCAGTCTTTAACATTTTAAATTATCTTACGATCGAGACTTTGTCTCGAGATTTACACTATTTCACCTAAAAAGAAATGAAGATTCTTATTCTTTTATTTCTGTTGTTTAATTCGTGTTTGCTCATATTTTAAGTTTATATTTGATTTTCTCCGATTTTTCAACATTTCAATTGTTGACCACGGATTTTTGCATTGTTAGACTCGGGCTTTCAAGTGCATTTGCACTAAGTCTACAATGAAACAAACGCATCAAGGACAATAATCGATTGAAAATTTATGTGAAAAGTTTCGTGTAAATATAAAACAAATGAAACACGTAGCGAAGAATAGAAACGATTCCAATGAATTATGGACAACTTAACATTTCAAATAGAAAGATATTTCACGAATGCACTGAAAATATCGTTTTGTTTGCAAGTTTTATTGTGCAGTTTAAGCAAATTACTATATTGATAATTTGTGACATTGACGCGTGGCCGGTGCATTGATTACTTTATATTAAACAAACCCCAGAACATACGATATGCTGTACCATAAGAAATATTGAACAAAACAAAAAATATTGTGTACCGGTAGTCTAAATTATGTAGCTATGTGCTTTTGGTTATGAAAATGGTGTGAGCTACATAATTATTTTAAGGGGGGCAATAAAAGTGGTTCAACTAATAACACTCTTTGTAACAATTTTTTGTCATAGGAACTATCGCATTGGGCCACTTCACGCAAGGGTCTCTAGATGTTTGCAAGAAGTACTGCAACGTGCCTCTAGTATTATTTTAAAATCACGGCAGAATGATGAAAATTTTTGGAATTTAGTTGATCAAAATCCCTTATTAAGAAAATGTGCTCTGAAAATATATTCTTGCTGTGCTTCATCATACTCTTGCAACTCTTGGAACATTTGAAATCCAAGTTGCGATCCAGGCTCACCGATTACAATTTAGACAACTGCCTAAGAACAGGAAACTCGAATTACGAGCCAAATTACAACAAGTTGGCTGAAGATTTGCAGTGCCAAGTTTTCCATTGATTTATTTTTCATATTTGATTTATAATAAATTCTTTAATAAAGTTTTTTCTTTTATATATATGTATATATTGTTTAAATAAATATTGGTACATATCTACTCTTGTTGCTTGGTAGCCGACCACTGCACTATAGTTTGATCATCGGACGTTATGTTCGCTGTTATCAAAATCGCCTAGAGAACTGAAGATCTATGGAAATGAAAATAAAGTTGTCAGGAATCATCATCATAGGTAGTCTGTCCGTAGACAGGTCCGTGATTATTCTTGGTTAAACCTGGTTCTCCATATACTCCTATTTTCCGCTGTCCTCTTTATATCTTGATAACTCTCTTTCCCTTTCAAATCGTCTATCAGCTGAAACCTTTTCCTACCTCTTTCCCTTTTCCCATCTAGTTTTCCTTCTAACACGTCTTTAATCATACTCTCTCTCCTCAGGTAATGTCCAACCCAGTTAGCCTTCCTCTTTCTGATAGTCTGTGTAATCATTCGCTTCTCTCCTATTCTTCGTAGCACTTCATCGTTTTTCATCCTATCTGTCCATTTTATCTTCAGCATTCTCCTCCAAGTCCACATTTCAAAGCTTTCCAAGTATTTGATGTCATTTTTCCTTAGAGTCCATGTTTCTGCCCCATACAATGCTATACTCCATACGTAGCATTTTATCAACTTCTTGCGGATATCTTCCCTTGTATTCCCCATAAGTAGGTGTTTATTTTTTCTTAAAGTCGCTTTTGCTTTTCCTATTCTAGTCCTGATCTTATCAGTACATTTTGCTTCTCGTGTTATGATCCTTCCAAGGTATTTATATTATGAAACTTGTTCTAAAGGCTTTCTCCCAATACTTATGTTCAGATTCTATTCTTTACCCGATATTTGAATGACTTTGGATTTTTCTGTATTTATTTCCATAACGTATTTTCTACCTGTTATCACTAGTCTATTTATCATTTTTTGTAGCTCCTCTTCCTTTCTTGCTAGAAGTACTTGATCATCTGCGTATTTTACTGTTCTTATAATCCTTCCTCCAATTTTGAAATCACCTGTACCTTCTAAAGCTTCTTGCATTAGACTTTCTCCATATATATTGAATAGGGTTGGCAATAGGCAGCAGCCTTGTCTTACTCCTCTACCGATATTTATTCCGCAGGTGTCCACATTCTCAAACCTGACCTTTACAACTTGATTCTCATATAGATTCCTAATCAGTCTCCTGTCTTTCCAGTCTACACCTATATCCTTTAATATCTTCATCAACTTTACCCAATTTACTCTATCAAAGGCCTTCTACCAGTCTACGAAACATGCGCAGATATCTTGACTGTATTCTATTGCCCTTTCTGATATGATTCTAACTACTCCTATAGTATCTCTAGTTCCTCGTCCTTTTCTGAAACCGAATTGATCTTCCCCTATTATTTCTTCTGCCTTTTTCTCCAGCCTTTTATTAAGAATCCTCGTGATGATCTTCGATGTGTGTGACAGAAGGCTTATAGTTCTGTAATCTTTACACTGCATTGCCTTTGGCTTCTTCTTTAGAGGGATCATTGTTACTTCTAGGAAATCCTGAGGCCACTCTCCCGTGTCGTAAATCTTATTAATTAATTTCGTGATCGCTTTTAGTCCTTCTGATCCTATGACTTTAAGTATCTCAGCCGGTATTCCATCGCTGCCCGTGGCTACTATCGCCTTTTCTACTTCGCTCTCCATAATACTTGGTCCTAAGTTGTCTTCTTCAATGTTTTCCTCATTTTCCAGTTCTATTTTTGCCGCTCCTGCCTGTTTGCTGTATAATTCCTTAATGTATTCTTCCCATACCTGTGCTACATCCTTTGTTTCTGAGACTATCTTCCCATCCGTATTCATAATTCCTTTACCACAAATTCCATTAGACTTCTTATCTTCTAATTCCAGTGCCATAGCGTACATCATATCGTACCGTCCTAACTTCTCCATTTGTTCTATTTCATCACATTTTCCTTTTATCCAATTTTCTCTAGCTTTATCTGTTACCCTTCTCAACTCATTGTTTATACGCCTATAGTTGGCTCTACCTTCTTCACTGTTAACGTTTTTCCATTTTCGTCTCTCATCCATTTTCTCCAGCATTTCCTTCGTGATCCATGTTTTTCTGATTTTCTTCTCTTGTTTTCCAATCTCTTTATCCAAGGTATCCTTGATACTGGTTTTAATTTCATCCCATTCTATATCAACGGTCTTCGGTTTGTTTTCCAACTTTCTTAGGTTAACTTCTAACATCATGCTGACTACAGCCTGCCTTTCTTCCAGTTTTTCTAGGTCCCAGGTCTGTCTTTCTCTTCTCGTTTTTCTTATTTGTTTGAGCTTTGTACTCACGTCAAGTATTAGAAGGCTGTGATCTGAATCAATGTCTGCTCCTTGCAATGCCTTGGCATTCTTTATGCTGTTCCTGAATCTTTGTTTTACAAAGATGTAATCTATTTGGCATCTCATTCTATCTCCTGGGCTTTTCCATGTGTATAACCTTCGTTTATGGTTTTTGAACCATGTATTAGTCACTACAAGGTCATTATTGATGCAGAATTCTACGAGTTTCTCCCCTCCTCGATTTCTCTTCCCAAGTCCGTATTGCCCGACAACATTTTCTTCCTGTCCTTCTCCGACTATGCTGTTCCAATCTCCCATTATTATGCAGTTTACCTTTCTTCTTCCGTCTTCTTCGTAAATTTCATTAATTTGCTCATAGATCTCATCTATTTCTTCATCGTCATGAGCTGACGTTGGCATATATACCTGGATTATCAGCATGTCCACTGGGACTGCTTTTAGTTTTATTGCCATCAGTCTATCGTTCGTTGCTATTATCTTTGTCATGCTTTTCATCATATCTTTCCTAAGTACCAGAGCTACTCCCCTTTCCCCACTATTTCCTCCAGAATAAACTACCGTGAATTCTTCCGAGTCGAACTGTCCTTCTCCCTCCCATCTAGTTTCGCTTAGCCCTATAATGTCAACTCTATTTCTTCTCATTTCTTCTTTCAAGTTCTCTAGCTTTCCTGCCTTTCTCATAGTTCTTACGTTCCAAGTCCCTATTCGTAATTTACTTTCGGCAAATGTTTTCCTTAAGGCAGTCCCCGCCCGGAGATCCGATTGGGGGACTATTTTACCTACGGATTGTTTTATCTCGAGAGAACTCATATTGTCCAACCATATAATCTTTACTAGGGATTGTAATGTGGTAGTTTCCCTCTTGCTTTCCACATCGCAGTACTGTAGCCGTTCAAATCGTCCTGATCACGCCTACAGCTGTATTGGATATAGACCCAACCAACATCATTTGTTTTCGGCTCTATACCATACTGACAGTACTGCTGCCTACTGCCAGGCACTGATGATAGTTTTTTTTTAATAAAACCTCCATTCGAGGGGTTTGAACCCCCGAACTTTGCAATAGAAAGCCGACACGCTAACCACTACACCACCAGTGCATAAGGAATATCTATTCTAAATTAGATAAATACAGTAATTGGCAACACAATAGCGATGGAACTTAATATATCTTTAGTTTGAAATCAGTTTGTGTGATTCGTTAATTTCTGACTCCTTTAACCTTTTCAATTCCTTTCTCAATTTTCTAACAATAACCGCACACTCGTCCGTTGTTTTAATTTCATATTGCAGTTGTATTTCATCCATAACATCAAGTTCCCCATAGTACTCGAACGCGCGCATAAATAAATATTTATGCAAATACACATATCTCTAGATATGTACATATGCGCGAGCTATCTCTTCTAACATTAGAAACTCGGTCGGGTTCCTCTACGATTCACTTGGGAAGGCCGTCCAACATTCAAATGGAACGGAGTGGTTATTACCCTGCAGCAGTGGAGAAGGGAGTAGAGTGAGGAGTAGAACCGGAATAGGACGGTAGTACGGGAAGGAGAGGGAGTGGAGGGAGAAGAGGAGGGGGAGATGTGCATTAGAAGATAAAGAGATGTAGGAAGGGAGGGAAAGAGGATGAGTGGTGGAGGGTAGAGAGGGACGGCCGGGGATACGAACGGGAGGAAAGTAGCATGAGAGATAGAAGAGAAAAAGTTAGGATGAAAGGAAGGGGATATGGAAGAGAGAGCTATACATTTCGGTGAATATCGTATTTCTGAAAAATTGATTGCATGTTTTAGCGGACTGCTCTGTCTTTCATCAAGAATAATGATGGAATTTAAGGAAATAGGGTTTTTAAATATAACAAACAAAAAATAATTAATGTATTGTAAAATTTAGCATATTGTAAGCACGAATTGTTATTTTGGCTGTTTTATTGTAATTATTAATATTCAAATGTGTTGTAATTATTTAAAGCTTGAGTATTATTGAAGGGATTCTAACGTTCGTCTCTTGAAGAGCTCCATGACCGCTTCTGTAGCCGTTAAGGATTTACGGGAACTCAGAAAATCCGTTTACAAAGGCTTCAACATTAATGTTAGGATTGTTTATAATACCTCTAATTGTGTAAATAATTAGTTACATACAGTTTCCACCGAACCGGTTTGTTACGTTTTCAATAATTTTAAATATATTTGTTCTACTAATTTCTTCATTTTATTCCAAAAGCGTATCAAATGCCATTAAATTATAAAAAATGAAATTAATACAAAAACGCAGGTAAACTGGCTGTTTTTGAAAAATGAAAACAATGAGTGATGACGTTCTGCATTTCGCATGTTTTGTTAATTACGAATGCTTTCGGGAAGTTCTTGTTATTTTCCGAATGGCCACCGTTGAATTCAAATTGTTTTCTTAGATTTAACTTCTTGCTAAATCGTTTCACAATGAATTCCTCATTGGCAGATGCGCCATTAAATAAAATTGCTATTAACAGTTGATTGGAAAATACATCCTGAAAAATGTTATATTCGCTCAAAGATTTGAATGAATGTGAGCGCTTATCTTGTATGTACCTCCACATCACCTATTCTTCTATCCCAATATTTTTGTATGCACGGCACTCTTTATAAGTTATGCAGAATTCCACGGCTCCCCCACCTTCAAACAAGATTGCATATATATCATGGCATTTGGGCGCATTCATACGTTGTTATCGCATCACTATCAATTATTACCCAAAAGATCTTTCAGCAGTTCTAACTCGTTGATTTACTTGCTTAACAACGTTGTTCGCGGCACCCCTAACAAACACCTGCGGCATCCCAGCGTGGCGCGGCACCCGGTTTGGGAAACACTGGTCTAAGGGAATGCGAATGAGTAAAATCTTTATCGGTGTTGTTACCGAGTTTAATCGGAACAATTTTTGGCTTCGATTACGTCCAGATTTAGATCAAACAAACAGTTGGAAGGAACAACTGGATTCACTTCCTCGAAAGAAAAAAGTATCGTTCAATTTTCAAAAAGGTACGCAATGCGCTGTGAACGTTTCTTCCTCCTTCCCCTTTCTCTCCATCCGTTTCCACCATTTCCTTTCCCCTCCATTTACTTCGTCGCCTAACTTCCCTTCTCCCCGTCCTTCCCGCTTCTCTTCCTCCGTTTTAATTCCCTAGCTCCACTCCCTCTCCTCTCTTTCCCTCTTCTCTCCCTCCCTCCCGGTCCCCGGTCCCAAAGCTAATTCCTCCCCCTTCGCCGGTGGAGGCTTCACTGCGGCTTTTGGTGTTTGGTAGCTTTGCTTGTGTTTGGAGATGATCTCTCTCTCTCTCCCTCCCCAATCTTCCTCCTCCCCACACCTATCTCACTCTTTGCTGCGTGCTATCCATGGACCCATCACGTCATCTGCTGCACCCATTAATGCCAAGGGGATCCGCTATTTTCAGCTTATGTGAGGGAGAGAGAGCGAGAGAGAGAGAGAGAGAGAGAGCGAGAGAGATAGAGAAGAGAGAGAGAGAGAGAGAGTGAGAGCCTTCTTCTCTCTTTATATTCTCCTTCCTCTCCTTCCATCTCTCTCTCCTCTGCAGATTCCTCTCCTCCTATCCACCTCTATCTCTTTACACTTTTCGTTTCTATTTGCTGTGCCTTCCGCAACAAGGCAAAACAATCGTCGCCATGGTTCGATTCACCTCCGCCTTCGAAATCCGTATCAGAACGGCAGTTCTCTTTTGCGTGAACAATTTTCACCTATCTCAAACAATGAAATTTTCATCCAAACCTTCAGTGTTTGCCTTCGCCCCAATATACTTTTTTTCATCAATTTTCCTAACATTTCCGTCGGAATCCAAATTGTTCATTAGATTTTGTTTACTTCCTCACTGTTTCTCTCACAGTTGAAACCCACATTTCAGCCGAGATAATGCTAATAATAACATTTGTAGTTTCTACGGGTAAATATACTTTAATCATCCGATTTCGCCTTTTACAGGATAATCAGGTAGATTTTCAGTCGCAATATACTACGCTATATGTATTAGAAATATTGGTAGCTGAATATTTTTTCTTGGAGTGATCCGTTTTAGACGCATCAGTATTGCATCATGAGGATAATATTCCTCGGACAGATTTCTCTTTTCATGTGCCAGTTTACGAATTATTTACAGGAATATATCGGAGCTAATTACGCGGAGCGCTAGGACGAATACAAGGCTTTACAAAAAGATACCGTAAATTTATCGAAGTTGTTAGGTAGTTAAAACGTCGACACTCGTGCTAAAGACGGATTTCTTGTTTTTTGTTTGATGAAATATAAGAAGGCATGAGGAGGAAATAAGGATTAAATACTTTTTCGACGAAGATTGGATTAGCGCAGCGATTCATTCCATTATTGCTCAGATTAACATGGTGGAATTATTATTCATTAATATCCCCCTCGATTCCTTTTGCTTTTTCTCTCTCTCTCTTTCTCCTTCTCTCCCTCTCTCCCTCTCCCCCTCTCCCGCCTCCCATCTTTTCCTGATCAGATCCCTCTCTCCCATCGCATCTCATCCGCAGCCGAAATAATGCCTCTCTCTCTCTCTCTCTCTCTCTCACTCGCTCGAGTGCTTAATCGCACGATATAAGCCCATTGCTAAGAACCACGGATTTAATCGCGAGGAAAACCGAAAGCCCTCCGCTAAGCACTTCCGATCTCTTGCAAATCGTGATCCTGGCCTTATGCCCCCTCTACCTGTCCACCTCCGCGCGTTCTCTATCCTTTTCCTCTTTTTTTCCCATTTATAAGACGTTTATTATGTAGGAATTATTAAGTAAAAGATTTAATGAAATATCACTAGCGAGTATTTATTATGCCATATAAGTTACGTCAATGTATTTTTGCGTTGCAGGTATCACTAGATTAATCAGACGAAATTACTAAAAATTGCTGTTTGTTTATGTGTATTTCTGGCAAATCAACCTCTTGGATTATTATAGCCATAATTCCTTACACCAGACACACTCACGAGAGAGGAGGGAAACCCGGTGACTGTATTAGTCTACTCTTAACGAAGAGCGAAATTACTAAAAATGAAATGATCATTAATATTCAGTTTAAATCTAAATAATTCTTATGGATTCGTGTAAAAAATAAAACTGTCCCATTATATTTGCGACATGACTCGTTCTGAGCGTTTTAGATAATACTTATTTTAAACATGCATTGCGATAAAAAATCTATATCAGTTGTATAATTGTATTGGAATCCATAATTTGCAACGATGTTAAAAAGAAGCGAATGTCTTTCGTAATAAACGATGTCTTCACTAGTTGAGTTCATTTTCGGAAATTATCCTTAGTTGTGTTTGTCAATAGGTGTCGGCTATTTGTCACTCTTAAAAACTATTTATTTATTAGATATAATTGACTCATTATATAGAAGTTGTATTGCATTTTTTGAATGAGACCAAAACTCACTGTATGCATTTCACACTTATTTTAAGCAATTATCCTTTTTCCGAAAACATTTTCCTTTCGATCGATTGCCTCATTATCCTCCCTCATGCATATAATAATAACACAGCCGCTTGGTCACGGAGTATATCGACAATATGGCCAAATAACAAAAAGTATCTCAAGGGCCGCTGAGTGATCGGAAGGGTCTCTCAGGTTTTTTTTTATCTCCAACCTCCTCTCCTTCCCCCTCATCAACACGCGTCATCGAACGCTTTGAAAGGACGTTCTCGAAAACCTCAACCAGCTTTCCATCCTCCATCTCTTTATCCCCCTTCAACCCCTGCGCGCCAAAATTTATTCCCCCTTATACCCCTCTCCACCTCCGCAAATAATCACCACCCGCCATCTGCAACCGAACGACGAGTCTCACACTCCCAAATCCAACGTTCTCTCTCTCTCCTCCCCTTTCCCTCTCTTGCTCTCAGCACTTCACTTGTCACTTGCGGACTCACAATCTCTCTCTCTCTCCCGCGTCTCACTCAGCACCCTTCTCCTCCTCCGCTATCTCCACCTTTTTCGTCCCCTTACCTCGCTTCCCTCTTTAAAACTTCCCTCTATCTCGAGAGAGAGTGTGTGTGTGTGTGTGTGTGAGAGAGAGAGAGGGGGGGAGGGAAAAGGAAGGGTAGAATCTCCGCTTAAAAGTTTACACCACTCTCCCCTCTCTCTCTTTATTTTTACTACTATTGCTCGATTCCCCTCCTCCCCCTCCACGTCCTCTTCACGCCCCTCTCTCACCCCCAACTAGAGTGGGGCACATTAAAAAGAAGAGGCGCTTTGAGGTAAGGGTGAGAGTGAAGTGATGGGCAGGAGATAAACAGAGAGGAGAGGAGAAATGGAGTAGGAAGGAAGTGGGGCATTAGTGAGAATTATTCCTAACGTTCGGCCATTTCAGAGTAATGCGAGAGAGGTATTGGGAGGGAGGTAGGGATAGTTTTTGGCGAAGAGGGAAGGGAGGGAGAGATGTGTGTGGGTGTGTGAGGGAGAGTTGAAATTAAGAGCTGCAAAGAAGAAATGGCGACTCCTTATTCCACGAACCTATTCCATTCTTCAGGAGAGAGTTTTTTCGGGAGAGGTAGGGGCCTCCCCTACCGCTCCCGAAAAAAACTAAGAAGACGAAACGGCCCAAGTTTTTCCTCGGTCATAAAAAATTTAGGGAAACGTCGCACACTCAACCGCTAAACAGTGGTGTCTGGGAGTGGGGGAGAGTATAACACCTGGGGACACTCGGAAGGACCAAACGCTCTAATACTCGAAATAGTTATAGTTGCGTTACGTGACATTAGCCCTTTAGTCATTTTTTATTTGTTTATCGATCCGATGTAGCTGTAAAATTAACGGATTCCTCTCCAATGAAGATCCTAATCATTCAGCTACAGGCCAATGATAATTTATTCTTTTAACTATACACCGATAAACGACTCCCTATTTTCAGTGTTGAATGCTCTCAGTGTTTGTTATAGGTGGACCATTATTCGCTGTTTAAAATCTAGTTAATTGGCGTTACTCTTAGCTTGCTTCGTTGCGGTTATATAGATCTTCATTATTAACTAACTAGCCTACTAATTATTATTTAACTTAACAGTCGCTAAAATAATATTCGGTATTTGATTTGGTAGCTTGTAATTGCAGTTTTAAGATGGTTACCTCGAGAGTTGAAGATTTCTTCTTAAATTTTGTACTATTTTTAATACAAAACTTTCATTCTTATTTCGCGATTCGAATGTCGCATATCAGGGATAAGGAGGAATTCTTTATATACTATACTATATAACAAATTATTGTTTCGAATCAAAGCATTCTTCATAAAGGGTACATAAATTGCCGATTTAAACTATAAAATTACTACTGGTTACGACTTGTTCGAAATTAAAATGCCCAAGTGTATTAATTCTTCTAATTATATGACATAAGTAGCCTGTATCTTCTGTATAAACTATGGTGACGAACCGTCCCAAATTTGGTGGGACAGTCCCTCCTTTTCATCACTCGTCCCGCTTTATTAAATGCCACAACTTGGGTTCCGCTTTTTGAAAAATCTTGATTAATATCCAAAATTGTCATTTAAATCATCCTGAAAGCCCTCACTGGTCTCACCAAGCTATCTGATATCTATTGCATCTAAGGCCGACTCATAAATAAATGCACCAAAACAAGCCACTGTAATCTGTCCCTCCTTATAGTCGGCAAATATTTGAAAATGTCCCTCCTTGGCTTCCTGAAAAGTTGGTCACCTTATTGTAAACCAGCGATTCCCAAATATTTTTTACTCATGCCACGCATCCAAAGATTATCAAAATTTCGCGAAGCTTATATCGAATGCAAATAGGTAAATGTATGCATGCTGATAAAACAATCAGCAAATAAACAAATTCAGTTGACAACGCTTAAGCATCACCAATCGACCTAAAAACTTCATTTCCCCTTAAAACTATAAAAATTTTCAAACCCAACCATTTATTTGTTTGACGGCGCATTTGGCGGCAACTCTTGCGATCATGTAAGACATAAAAGTTGGGAAACGCTAATATGTAAACCATTAGGTGAGTTCGTTTGTTTTCAATTGTTTCTTCTTCGAGGATTTCCTTCTCTTTTTGGACCGATACGCTAAAGATTGTCTTGTCCAGTCGGCACTAGAGGTTAAGGAATCGAAAAGCCCCAGCGCCCACTCGTTCGAAATATATACTCCTATGGCAGAGGCCTCAAACCCTCGGCTAGCCACTTTAACCTCATTTAATGCAGACCTCTCACTTCTATTAAGCTACCCTAAGTAGGTGGAAGGGGGGACGTGGACAAGGCGATCATTAGGCGATGAAGAGGTAATGTAAACCAACATGCTTAAGATTCACGAAATGTGAGAGATTTTAAGTTTCATAATCAAAAGTGTGTAATATTATCAGTCGTCTAAAGCGTGTTTAAGGTTTCACAAAATAATTATGCTAATCCTTTTTCAAAATTACATGCTTCTCGTAATTTATGTTGCAATTATATATTCAGTCCCTTGCAATTTTAATTTGTGTCTGAGGGTGGACGGAGATGCGAGCGCGGTTTGAAAAATTTTCTTCCAAGTATGAAGTGTGTCATTCTAACCTTCTTTCCCCTTCTAGACGGGCGATAAGAAAAAGGTCGTTTGATTGGAGGCGATTAAGAGAGATGTTCTCGCAATATCCAAGGAGGTTCGAAACTCATCCTCCAAGCGGAAAGCGATAAACTATGAAATATCGCTATTTTCGATTTCGTACACTCAATCATTTGCCACCACGTTGTTGTTTTAGGTTTTGTGGTGGAGATGAGGTCGGAACGGTTGTATTTCCTCTCTATTTTCTTTCTCATAGCAGTATTTTATTCTAGAATACTTTTTACATTAAGTGTCAAAGGAGTAGAATACAACCATCAATTCTTACTAGCTACGATCTAATTTTATATACGGTCTTTCCCATTTTGATAAAAGATAGTATCAAAAAGTCTTATTTTGATTAAATGGCTTTTCTGCTTCTTGAAACGGATGATAAAAGAATTGGGTTCGATTCTCGATTAATTCTGATATTTATAATTCATTGCTATAACTTAGCAACGTAAAGGTAGGTGTTAATTTGCGAAACCACGCTGATTTATAGCAAGTAAAAATAAATCAATTTCAGTTTGCACAAAAGATTTTTTTAATGCGACATGTAGTTCGGTGCACTGCGGCTTCGGCAGGTATAACCTTTTTTGATTGCGGATACTTTTATTCAGCTTCTCAAAACGCATAAAATATATTAACATTCGCTGATGCTCTTTCATTAATATGATTTTGCGGCTGTAATCTGTAAGGATAAAAACGCTCGCAAAAAACTCCGCTGTAACGATAGGCCGCAAAAAGAGAAAAAATGACGCAGGACAAATGCGTCTACACGGTACGGTTTCGAAACCGATCAAAGATCATGTTCCATGTTTTAAAACTCAAGCACGAACGCATCGCGTAACGCCAAACAAATGAGCGTAAAATCGCGTGTCCCTTGTCGGTCGTGTCTCGCATCCACGATCAAAACAAACCGAATAAAACGAGCGGTTGGTAATAAAGACATCTTGAGACGGAAGAATAATTCAGATGGAGTGATAAACCTGCGGCGGAACTTGAGGGGAAAAATACGAAAATATAACGCTCTTCAATTTTTCATCGCATGGAGTAAAGGGTTATCACTTGTGCAGCTCTTAAAAAAAACGCTGACAGAGCTTCGTTTGAATGGTCGAGAGGGAGGGGGAGGAGAAGGGGAAAGGAGCGTGTGTTTGAAAGAAAGAGGGAAAAGGAGGGGAAAAAGAGAAAATGTTTGAGGAGCGAGTAAATGTCGCGAGACGGAGAGAAAGATTGAGGAAAGGGATTGAGTGGAGGAATAAGGTGGGTGTGCAATCCCTTCCCTCTTCTCCTCTTCTTTCCTTCCCTCCCCTACTCCCATCCCCTACTCCCCTCCCCTACTCTCCTCCCCTACTCTCCTCCCTTACTCCCCTCCCCTACTCTCTTCCCCTCCCCTACTCTTCTCCCCTCCCCTACTCTCCTCCCCTCCCCTACTCTCCTCCCATCCCTTACTCCCCTCCCCTACTCTCCTCCCCTCCCTTACTCCCCTCCCCTACTCTCCTCCCCTCCCATAATCTCCTCCCCTCCCCTCCTCTCCTCCGCTTCCCTACTCTCCTACCCTTCCCTACTCTCCTACCCTCCCACTATCCTCCTCTCCCCCACCTTGTGCCAAAGGTGTTCCCTCCATCAAACTCCGTAGAGTGAGCAACGAGGAATTATCGCTCGTACTTGACGTCGACGTAATTAGGGAACTTTGGGAAGGCCGCGAGAGGATTGTGTTCAGAATGAAGGGAGGAGGGTTAAGGAAGAGGGAGGAAGGAGGGATGGAGGGGGAGAGAGAGAGGAGAGCATAAATGAAGTGGGCGGATCGAGGCGAAGGATTATGGCGATGGGAAAGGCAAAAGAGAGTGTGAGAGATAGAGAGCGGGAGGTCGGGAGCAGGAGATGGAGGGAGGTAGGGGAGGAGGGAGGCGAAAGATGAGTAAAAAGGAAGCAGTCTTTAGGGAGAGAATTCGGGAGGAGGGAGGGGAGAAATTTCGTTGCGACGGAAGTATAGCGTTAAGGTGTGACGAAGGGAAAAGGAGTGGAGAGAGAGGGAGAGGGAGGGGGCGACAGTAGGGGAAAATAAAAGATTTGCGGAAATTATAAGGAATGGAAACAAAGGGATGAAAAGAGATTGCGAGGGAAAATGAGTGGTAGGTAAAGAAGAAGGGGAAGTAGAAAGGGGATGAGAAAAGGTGCAGTAATAGGAGATAAAAATACGAAAAAAGAAGAGGATGGGAGAGAGGGAAGAAGAAGAGGAAGAGAGAAGGGAGAGGTAGAGATTGACTCTGAGGAGGTGAAAGGGAGAGAAGAAATGTAGAGAATAAGAGAGGGAGGGAGAGAAAGGATGTATAGGAAGGAAGATGGGTGAAAGGGAGGGAGAGAGAGAGACGGAATCAAAAGGTGGTAAGGAGGTAAGAGAGAGAGAGAGAGGGATAGGGGTAGAGGAGGGTGGGAAAGGGGGGAGGTGGAGGTTTAGGGTAAGGGAAGCTGAATGAATTATGGAGTGAGCTGCGGGTGGGAGGTATTTGGGAGTGGGAGAGGAGGGGAGGAGGAGAAAGCATTCAAGATGTATGAGAGTTTCACGAGTCGACCTAAACAGGGCAGTTAGAGGGAGAGAGAGAGGGAGAAAGAGACAGGGGGGAGGGGTTGGGAGGAAAGGAGGAGGAGGAGTGGGAAGGAAGGAGATCGGGAAGGGGGAATCACGGGCTCACTGACACAGTGAGGTGGAGGCAACGGAATTCCAGGAGGAGGGGATTTGGAGAAGGGGGTGAGGAGGAGATTTTGGAGCGTACCTTTCCATTTACGGGCGACGCAGTTTGGATAGGAAAGTCGAAGGAGGGAGGGAGAGAAAGGAGGGGATTGAGGGAGAGGGAGGAGGGGCAGGGAGATATGGAAGGGGTTGAAAGGGGCGTGGTTGGGTGGTTTCTTTTTGGAGTGGGGCGAAAGGGAGTTACAGAAATCGAATGAAGAGGGAGGATAAGAGCTACATAAAAGGGACGAAAATTACTTTTATTTTTGGAAAACACTTCGCACCCCCGGTTTTTAAGAAAATTATATCCAGTTAAGAATTTTCCTCTTTTTTATCCCTCTAGGAGGAAGGGTTGAAAGGTTGATTCGAGATATAGTTTCGGGATAATTTGGTTTTCGTTTCTCGGATCCGAATCTTATCCGGGTAAAAAAAGAAAAGAGATTCCTTCCATTGTCTTTTTGTCCCCTCCTCCGTCCATCATTTCCGACTTAATCAATTTTCTCCATCCGTAGTACGAAGGAGGAGGGGAACGTAAGCCATCGCGAGATACCCGTTTCTGCTCCGTCTCTCCGCTCCTCAGTCCGTATTCTCGTGAAAAAGGAGGAGGAGATTAACCTGTAGGGAAGGACGGAGGAAGAGGCAGGGAGAGAGGTGAGATGAAAACTCGGGATGATAAGACAAGTGAGAGAAGGAGGGCGCGAGGAGGAGAGGGATGTATGAGAAGGGGATGTCGGATTCGGGAGTGAGGAAGTTTCGAGACGCGGAATTTCAGCATTAGATGTATGTTTTAAACGAAGAAGAACAAACATTATGCAATGAGAGTAAATACTAAGGATGAAAAATTAATTTACGCTCTGCATAAAATTAATATAATTGGAATAATAATTAAAAAAATAATTTTTCGTTTGCGTGTGTATGTGAATATTTATTGTTAGTTTTATTCTCATACTAGCGTCGCAAAGAGCGCACCAGGTAGCAATTTCATCACGAAAGTTTCAAATTTTTACTTCTTAAAGTTCCATTTCCCGATAAACTCAAGCGTTCAGGTGTAGGATTCCGTCACGCAAGGGAGGAGAGAGGATGAGAGAGATTAAGGAAAATTGTGGCAGATAGAAATAGGAGGATATATAGAGTGAAGGCATATAAGAGCAAGGTAGCAGAAACAGTATAGAGAGGGAGAGAGAAGAGGTTTCAAGGGAAGGAGGAGGAAGACTGGAGGGAGCGAGAAGACACGAGACAATCAGTGCAGGTAGTTAGCGACTGACAGCTACAACGGAGGCCCCACCCGCTCTCCTATTTCCTCTCAGCTTTGCTCCTCCTCCCAGCAGCGAGGGAGAGAGAGAGATCCCCGCTCTCCCTCCACCTTCTCTCTCTCTTTGAGATAATATGTATTATTCAGTCGATCTGCCGAGATAGGATGAGTCAAGGGAGGAAAGAGAGAGAGAGAGAGAGAGAGGATGCCAGCCTCCACTGGATGGAATATTATTGTTCTTGAATGGGATGAAGGTAAGGAAAGATGGGAAAGTAGGGAAGGAGTGAATATAAAAGGTTTGGAAGGTAGCTAATAAGAGTTAGGATGGCGAAGGGAATAGAGCCGTAATAGGTGAACCAGGTGAGAGGAATAGGCTTAAAGAAGATCGATAGGTTGATGATAAAATGCTGTATGGTTAGGATGAGTAATATTGTTTTCCTCAAATTCGTGAAATTTATCCACGATTGGGTGATAGAGAAAAATGAAAATTTTTCATACTTCACAAAATATAAAAATACTGAGTGAAGCTTAATCATGGCAGTTTAATGTACATAGTATTATCATATATTTTTATGAAGTTTCAACACATTTTAATTTTCTATCTCATTCAAGCATTTAGGACGAACATGACTTAATAGATAGATATGTAGCGGGCCTTGTTGCGTCGAGATTAGGAAGTCTCTTCCAAATGGAAAATCGCACGAATTTCGGGCAGCAATTGAAAACGAGGGTGCAAAATAGAGGAAATGTATAGCTCGAGAGGCAGTAGACTCGGGAAGTTTAACGAATATGGAAATGGGGATAGCGAGTGAAGAACGTTTTGGGAGATGAAATCCTGTTTCCGAAACATTCTATACATTCTGTTCTCTTCCGTGAAAACTACTTTGCGCTCAGTTGCGGTTCAAGGTATCTTTCACTTATTCTCATTATGCTCTTCAAAACTTTTGCTCTTTATTCAAACGATACGTTCTCGGAAACGAGTGAGAAATAGAGGGATTCATACGATATTACATGATAGTACAATCTTCTCGCTCGTAACTTATTCTTACTTTATACATAGTCTATATACCTACATATTTATGCCATATAAAAAACGAAATATTTTATTAATATTGTTTAAAAGTGCCTAAACGATGATTAAATTTAAATCGTACTCGTGTACATATACTTTCCCATATTTAGGTAACTTTTTAACTATTTCAATATGCCACTGGTTTTAATCCTGTAATTACTATATATATATATATATATATATATATATATATATATATATATATGTATGTATCGTACAGCAATCCCTCGCATAAAGACGTTAGTCCGTTCCATGAAAAAGCGTCCTTATGCGATTCGTTGTTATGCGAATATTAAAAATCCATATGAAAAATGTTATATTGGATTAACTGGTACCTGGCCCAAGATTATTGGACTCTAAATTCACAAACAAAAAGGAAAATCTACTCGGTAAATTTCAGGAAATAGTAATAGTACAGTACAAGAATTCTTCGTTTAGTGCTGTTGACGCGTTTCTGAAAAATATCCCGTTACTTAAACACACGACAAATGAAAACGAATTTCCCCGTAAGAAAAAAAATTACTGCGCATATAAATTTTAAAACGTGTTTTATTAAAAAATCCACTTGGGAAGGCTCAACTTTGTGGAAAGATTCCATAATGTAAATGATAAAAGAAAAATACAATTTTCTTTTTCATTTACATCGTATTTTATGGTGTCAATAAATTAAAATCGTCCAATACGCATCGCTGCAACGTGCTGAATTATGGACTTGACCGTCGAAATTGACAGATCTAGCTTATTAGAAATGTCAAAAGCACGTTCACCATCATTATATCTCTTCAAAATATCCAGCTTCTCCTGAAATGTCACTTGTTTACGGTTTTTGTACAATCACTCGATCTTTTCTGTGACATGATGAATTAATTTCAGGGCAAAAATAAAAAATATATAACAGACGTATTCTCAATTTGCGCTACAAATATTGGAAAGCGATAAACTAAAGGCACAGGTCAAATAAAAAGCAAGACGAAAAACGAACTAAGATCAAAATCACCCCAAATCTTATTTTAAACCCATCACCACTCATGACGAATGGTGGTTGCGTGTTATTCCTAGACCTTAGACTCCAATTTCGAGCTATGGTCTCCATGCGTCACCGACCACTTGAAGTGTTTGCATTTTTTCTCAAACGTTTGGTTTTTCAAGTGTCAATCCTTTCTAAGAGGAAGAATGGGGAAAATTTCCCTGGGTTTTCTACTGCTATGTGTAGAATTGCCCCCTGGAAGGGAGTTTTTATCGGGAATGATAGGTGCGAAGTTTTTCTCCAGCGTCCTAACCGCGAAGTAGACATGTCCTAAGTGCGTAAAAGGGTCACAATGTTATGACGTCCTAACCACGAAATGTCGTTGTGCGAAGCGTCGTTATGCAAGGGATGGCTGTATTTACACTACACACCCACACCCACACACACACACACACACACACGCACGCACGCACGCACGCACGCACACACACACACACACATTACTATGTTTATTTCAAGATTCTTATAATGAAGCTACGTTCTAGAAATATCGACATGATATCTTTTGATGATTATCCGCATTTAGCTTTTTAATTGAGTTTTTGAAATGGTTAAAAATTTGTCTGCATCTTTATAATGTATTTTGAATTATAAGCATTTCATTATATTTTAACGCATTCGAAATCCACTGACTATTAAATTTATTATTTTAAAATATTGGATATTTTTATTTCGGCAATTTTTTCCCGTTTCTGAAAAATACATTAAGTATTACCGACAATGATAAGAAAATGTTAGTTCGGGTTACCAGTCGAACAGGAGTACCACTCGTCAAACTCAGATTTATCTTACTAATACCGAGTATTTTTGTTCCTAAGCAGCTTAACACTTTCAGGACCATGTTATTAATCTTAGGTGATTCCAGTTGTATAGCACATTTTAATTATTAAAAATAATCGATTAAAAAGGAATTTTAATGAAATTATTTGTCTCATTCTAAAGAAAAATCCTTCTCGCACAATCGCTGCCACTTTAGAACGTAACACATTCCAAGCTCGACAAATTATCGCGTCCATTGATATCGAGACGCAATTGATGGAGATGGATGAAAAGTAGGCGCTGGATGTAGTATGTAGCTTCAACAAAACGACAATGAGCGAGGTGGAGTAGAGAAAAGAAAACTGTAAACAACACCCATGACCCTGTTCACATGTCGAAATATTATTTTGATGAAGTTTCTTTTCATATTATCAAATTTGAGAATTAGTGCGGTCGTTTCTTCATATCCGTCTAAAATGCAAAAAACTAAATAATTCCTATTTAGAAACAAATCATTAGTAGGAGAATGTAAAAAATGCCACGGCAATCGAATATTTCTCTGCTCGTCAGCCGTGATTTTTCACGGACGAGTAGACGATCGTATTTGCTCACCCATATTTTTCGACTTGGCGAAAGCAAGAACACGCCCCAACCTATATTTCTTTCAGTTCACTTCCATAATATCTTTAAGAAGTACAGTTGAATTTCACAAAAAAATTATTTGCGAGCCTACAAATCGATAAAATTGAAGACTCGCGTATCGGGAGTGGCTAGGAAAGCTAGACAGGAAATTCGATTTCTCCAAAACGACATTCTGCTGAAAATTATCCGGCATGATACCTCGTTTCTTCAGATTGTGCTCTTTGTTAAGGAACTCTAAACATTAAGAAAATAGCCGCGTATCGCAAAGAAGGGTTTATTGGCGGCTCCAAAAGACAACAAGTGAGCAGGCATTAAAAAAGTCTAAATCGGGGGTCTCAAACTCACGTCATTCTGCGGGTGGCATGAAGGCCCTCCATCGAACCCGCGGGCCGCATTAAGGAACCGTACTAAGTCTGAGGGCAGCATTCTTGCCAAATACACCGTTTCATATTATTTGGACTTTCATTCTCCCCTTCCACAAGGAAGAAATCACCCAACCATATGATGCGGCCTTAAACCCATTCATGACAAGAATACTAGATTCGGCGTTGAGGGTTGTGTTCTTCGGACACGCAAGAAACATACTAGCAGCGGGATGAACATACTTACAGTTAGTACCCCATCTGTTCAGAATTTTTATAAATCAGAATGAGCAACAAACTGCTTATATTTTGAAAGTGCTGATTTAATATACGTACTTCTTAAATTTCTTTGATTTACGTGAAATATTTTATAAGATATACGTTTGAGTTTTGGCCGCTAGAGTAAACTAGCTTACATCGCAGGTCGCAGAAATGTACCACGGAGGCCGCGAGTTTGAGATCTCTGGTCTAAATAGGTATTATAGCTCGATCGATCCAATTCGTTCTTCATTGGCATAAATATCGACAGGTTGAGGTGTTGTGAGCCTGTATCTGCGAGCAATGAATGGAGTAAATAAAGGAAAAGGAACGTATCGTACGTTAATCATGAAAAATCCATTGTATAAAGTGCAGATGCATTTAAAAAATGTTAATTAATTTTATGAACATTTGAACGTAATTAATTAATAGTCCAATTAGCAAAAATCGTGGGAAAAGCTATTAATACCGTTGGTCAACGTATCTATGCAACATTATTGTGTTATTAACATTGCTTTTTACTATTAATAACAATGTTGCTTTATTTATTAATTTTTTATCTATCTTAATAAATAATTATTTCATAGAATTTAAAAAATATAAGTGGGATTTTATAATTTTATGACTGCACTGCCGTTGTAGAGAAGCTTATTTAGCGGCTTCTCATTGGCTCACTGCCCGCACCACAATGGGCCATTATCTCGGCGAGCGGACTATACAAGCCTAGTGCGATATTTTGAGAAAATATTTGTCGACCATTCCGTATTATGACGTGCGACCGATAAATTCGGATTAATTTAAATGTAAACTTGCTATCAAAGGTATTTTCGATCATGGTTCAGAGACGAGGGTTCTCGTAATTTATTATACTATGTCACTAATGTTTATACGTACCCACTTTGATTTCCCCCTGGCACCCCTGCTTGGTTTTACGCGGAAACTCTGCTGCCACATTTGTGAAAAATAAATGTACGCTTTTTTCTCTCTCTCTCAACCCCTGAAAAGTTGAAACGATATACTAATGTGTCAGGAAATCACAGGACCAAGCATTCCAGATTGGCGATCCCAAGCGGCTCTATCTGTACCTTTCTTTAGACTACATACCATTTGATGTTTAAAAAATCGAGATTTAGTTTTATTTTCCTGAAAACGAGAGGAGTTTTTCTAATACATTAAGTCAGTAAATGAAAGTATAACTTGATTACATTTCCACTTTAGTAGTAAAAGACTGCCGGTTTCGACTATGATAACTAGTCATCATTAGATTCTTAGTCGTAACCGGTCGTCTTTTACTGTTAAATTGGAACTTTTACCAAGTTACCCTTCTTCGTTTCATTTACGATGGAGTTTCACAAAGTAACGGCTTCATCCATCAACATTAAGCCCAGTTCATCATTTTTCATTGATCTTTATAAATAACTACCCGTTCAGCCATAAAGACGAAAATCCAATGTTTTTCCAGTGGAATAATGACAATACAGGCATGCCTCCCTTTAACGAAGTACGTAGATGCGTTCCTGGCATCCATTTCGCTGTCGGAAACTTCGTTGCCAGAGGTAGATGTAACATAGAGTGAATGTGGATTAATTTGAGTACTTTGTAATACATACTGTACCTAAAAGATGTATATACTTATATATATATATATATATATAATAAAAAAGCATTATAGTGAGAACATTTACTGCGAATGGAACATTCTTACACACCGATGCACACATGCGGTGACATACTAGGCATGTTTTGGAGTCATTTTAACGACGGAATCCCAAACACTATACATATGTGTATACATAAAAAGTGTGTTCGAAAATAATACACACGAATTTCTGCGATTATAACGAAGCTAAATTATCGGAAATTAAAAAAAGTCAAAATAGAAATAAGGGGAGGACGGACTTCGTTATAAAGGAGTTTCATTGCCAGAGACTTCGTTAACCTAGATATGCCTGTGCGTCCTTCCTTAAATAACACGTCAATATGTATCTCATGTTTCATCAAATATTTTTGTTCCTTACATTTGCGTTCGAAAGATACATGAACATAAAGACAGTTATGTGAAGGAAATATTAGATCCCTGGCGCGGAACTATTATCTGAAAACCCGAGTGAAAGATTTTATTTCGTTTTTGTACTCATTCCTTTTCATTTCAACTTCTTCGAATTTATCTTTTTATTTTTCTGCGGTTCTCTTATTATTACAAATGCGATTAAGGAGGAGTTCTTTCCCAAGTAACATGTGCGCCTTAGTCTCTTCAATTTAACTTCTTAACTAAGTCTTTTAAGCTATTACGCTTCTGTCTCTTCTACAAACACAATATTTTTCCTTTGCTGAAAATTTCTCATATTTTTCTGATATTATCTATTCCTGTATTTTGGCGGTAATAATAGGCTTCTGTGATAAAAACGATAAAAATTAAATTAAATATAAATATATTTCGCTGGGATTTACTGCTTGAATTTTTAATGGCGCTGCACTATTTTGCTAACTTGTTGAATTGCTTTCATTTTTTTGTTTATCTTAAACTTGATCATTAACTTAACCTAATTTCTATGTACGTACAGGTAACCACTATGTGGGTCTAAGATCGCCGTGCGCGGCATACGGTTTGCATTAACGCGGTTTTCCGAAATGCTTCTCGGGTTGCGGACGCAACTGAAAACGCCCAAACGTCGACAATTACTCTATATTAACTTTTATTATTAGACTAGTGTAAGTGTCCGTTGAATTTCAACGGATTTAGTGAATCTTACTACAGCACAATATAAAACACGGGTTTCTTAAAAATATGAATGGCACATTGTCATCACTTAACAAGATTGGAAAGATGGAACAATTTTTGAAACGAGAAAAAAGTCTGCTATGACCGGGAATTGAACCCGGGTCTTCCACTTGCCGGGCGGATATTCTACCTCTGAACTATCCGCCCGGCAAGTGGAAGACCCGGGTTCAATTCCCGGTCATAGCAGACTTTTTTCTCGTTTCAAAAATTGTTCCATCTTTCACAGCTTATGCCTGTCTGCATAGGATCTTCGGATCATATCATTCCATCAATTTCAAGATTGGAAAGGTGTACCCCATGTCGGAGTACACAGAATTTCCAAATGCGTTCTTTGAGATTTCACAATGTTCTCAATATTTTTCGCTCAGATGAGAATTTAACGAGAAGCAAGCGAGGTACGTTGCAAAACACATGTAGGCCTTCATGTAAAGTAGTCGTAATTATTGTCCGATTTTAACCAAAATCGATCAGCTTTAGCAAAACTCCTTAATACCAAATTTCATCAAAATACATCAAGCAATTCCCGAGTTGAAACAAAGGAACATTGTCAACTACTTGTAGGTCTTCTTGTAAATCGGTCGTAATTGTTACCCGATTTTAATCAGAATTGGAATCGATCGACCAATTTTAGCCAAACTTCCCAATACGAAATTTTATTAAAATACGTCAAGCGGTTTCCGAGTTGAAACAGAGGAACATTTTAAACTACTACTTGTAGGTCTTAGTGTAAATAGATCGTAATTGTTGTCCGATTTTAACTAAAATTGGAATCGGTCGGCAAATTTTAGCAAAACTCCCCAATACCAAATTTCATCAAAATACGCTCAGCTGTTTCCGAGTTGAAAAAAGAAGCATTGTAGGTCTTCAAGTAAAGGAGTCGTAATTGTTGTCCGATTTGAACCAAAATTGGAATCGATCGACCAATTTTAGCAATTTCATCAAAATATGTCCAGCGGTTCCCGAGTTTTAACATGCGGACGGACGGACGGACGGACAGGTTCACCTCGTGCACTTCGTGCAAAGAAAGCATAATAAATCTTACAACATAAATGTTAATTATATCGTCATAATTGTATTTGTATTATATTAAAAGTTGATTTAATAATATGTCTACTTTGCCAGAGAGTAAGTGAAATAAATGCAGCGAATATTATCATCTAAATACCTTACAAAAAATGAACATATTTGTTGATATGTAAAAAAAACTAAATTAAGCATAGAAAGAATATTTGATTGTTTTTATATATAAGCATTGGACTCCCATTGGCGGTAACAATATTATTACTTTGTCCTATATCTTAGAATTTCTCATAGTTAGAGCCATGAAAAATGGGCAATTTTAAGCTTCAAAATGCATTTTCGCGATATTTCAACATGGGTTCAAAGTGTCTCTTCAATCAAAATAAATTGTGTATTTTCGCTTAAGTCACGAGTTTGGCTCTCGAATGTAACAAATATTAAAATACAAATTAAAAATATTCTTCACTTGTCCTTATTATTAAAATGGGAAGAATTAAAAAAAACTCAATCAAATCAGTTAAAAAATCTTACCATACCACCGTACTCTTTATTGCGGTTGAAATGAGACCCACGTTTTTCTACGTTCTGTAGTTGTTGAGTTATAGAATTATATACATGCATGCAAACAAGCAAGCAAAAGACTAGTTTTTATATATGTAGTTGATTCATTTTATAATTTTATACTGCAATGTACATATTTATCAAGGTTTTTATAGCAATTTCAAACTTTTATTTTCGGAATTCACTCGCAATGCCCTACTAGAGAGGACAACTACTAAAACATTACACACATTCGCTTGCTGCTAAAAAATTGAGAGAGAGAGAAAGGGAAGGAGGGAGAGAGAAGGAAATTGGCTATAATGTGATACATTATTCTTCTCAGGAATTTTACAGCCGATGGACCAAGGGGTCATCGCAGCATTTAAGACCTACTATCTACGAAGAAGTTTAGCACATATCATTGATGCATGGGTAGGTTCACAAATAAAAATACACGACTTTGTTGGGTCGAATTCAGAATTTTTACAGCTATTGAAATTATTACTTTTTAGGCCGGAATACACTGGTGATTAAAGTCGCGCGAGTAGCTCTCTGATAGAAATATCGCCAGTGTAGACAGCGTCGCGAGCAGTCTCTCAGACAGTGTTATCAACATGCAGCGGAAGCAACGACAGTTGACTCACTATCATTGTAGACAGCTATCAGTTTGGTCACGAAAACTTCTCGCGCGGTTCCAGCCAGGTTGGAATTTCTTGCTACTGTCTGAGAACTGGGTGAGGATAAAACATGGGCGACAAGAAAAAAACATGAACAAAAGAAGAGACCATTGAACTCATTCAAATGTACGAGTGCAATGTGGAGTTATGGGATGTGAAATCTGAATACCGTAAATACCCGCGTATAATGCGCACTTTTTTTTGGAAATATTCGAGTTAGAAATTAAGATGCGTGTTATACGAGGGTACATAATCTCCCTATTTTCATTTGTCCTCATATTTCCACAATTTCGGCACAGTAATTACTGCCCGGGTATCCTCATATTTTTATTGGTGATTTTTACGGAAAGTAAGATAGATAATAGTAAAAATTTATTAACTAATTCTATAAACATACATTCATTAGATATGAAAAGAATGAATTCAGTATTTATTCATTTTAAAAGCCAAGAAATTCTTCGTCACTGGACCATTCTTCTTCGATGTTGTTATCGGAATCGTCGTCTTACGCATGGCGTCACCCTACACCGGCGCCCGTACTGGTGGTGAGGTACTGGTTCTACTTACAATTAGAAACAATGGCAGCTGATGCATTTGAGTACGCTGGGAGAGATACTTCTTGTAGAACTAAATAAAGTTATCGTTCCCTACCTTTCTCTCAGCATTCATACGTGATTTATTCTTGATTCTTCGAGTCTGTAGTTAATTATGGTTATTTGCTATCGTGTTTACGTGCTCCCGAGTGTTCTAATAAGGGTAAAACTGAAGGTTGGGCTAACCCGTCCACCTCAGGCGTGACAATAACGTATGTAAAAACATAGGATTATCGTCATTCCATTTTATTAGCTCGAAGAATGTCATATGCCATACTATGAAATTAATATAATTTGATTTATTATGTCCTAATATCACCTTGTAAGTAAACATAAAATATGTAATGATTGAGTTAGCTGACGTTCTTTTGGAACGTTATTCGAAAATTTCATTTCGCACTTTCATTATGTTACCAATACATAATACCAATAATTCGATCATTGCTTTAGAACACGTTACACCATCTACTTTATTCTGGAACGGTAACGCTAAAAAAATCGGTGCGCACTATACGTGGGTATATAGAAAAATCATAGATTACGAGACTGAAAACCCCCCAGCGCGTTATACGAGGGTGCGCATTATACGCGGGTATTTACGGTATTACAAAAATCGCTTTAAAAAAGAAGCGCAACAAAGACTCTTGCATGACATTTGCAGACAACTAAAGAAGAAATTCTCGTAAGAGCCGAAATTCGTTCTTCTGAGAATCCATTCTCTGACCAAGCATTTTCTTTTATTTATTTTTTAAAATAACGCTATAAACAACAAACGCAGCGGCACATAGAACCTTCCTTGGAGAACTCACCGCACTGGACTCGCCACAGAGCAATGTGTACACACGAGCGCGAGAGTTGCTGTGACAACACCAAGGTCAAGTCGCGTTGAGCTGCTCGCAGACAGTAAATCGCGCAAGATTTGTCTCCAGTTTAAATACCTCGGTGATTTCCTCGCGCGACAAGTGTCGGGACTTAATCACCAATGTATTACGGCCTATACATTGATTTTAGTTAGGAAATTATTTAGCTTTCTACGTTTTTACAACTTATTTTTGGAACGTTTTGTTTGTTTCTTTACGTTCTCTAAGCGACATTAAAATTAAAATTTCATAGTGCAATGGATGCTATTTATAATACAAGAGTTATTCAATGATTCAAAAAATAATATTTAAAAAAAAATGAGAACGTTTAAAGTGCAGGTTTTAATGCGGTTTTGCAATTTTGTAAGTACCAGCTACAGAAAAAACACGCTTAGAAGCAGTGGAAGTCGGCTTAATAGGCAGCCATACTTGATAGAATTTCTCCAGTATGTCGGTACGTTTTCCATTATTTGCTTCCAATAGTTTGAAATCTTTGCTTAACTGCTGAGATTCTTTTGCCTTTGGCGTGGTGGATGATACAATGCATTTCTGCAATTTCAAGTACTCATTCTGTTATTCTTCTGCATGGTCGTCGACACCAATTAATTTGAGCTGTGGCAGTGGCCTTGATTCCAGGTTTTGTGGAATGTGTGAAAAGCTCGGGCTCATAAGTTGGATTGGAATCGAAAGTAAAGCTCACATCTGTTGAAGCCTTCTGTGCTGCGAAGGTGAAAAGCGTAATGGCGTCATTTACAGGTATTTTTTAACTCTTTTAACGTAGGTCTTTAAAGTAATTTATTTAAACGTTAAAAAGAATTTATTACTTTATTATTATAATTGTACTTGTAATCCGTTGACAATAATGTTAAATTTGTAATTTTAATTTTTCCAATAATAAATGAGTACTCTAACAAAATTATTCGGGTACTCGGATACTCGAAAAATCGAAGAGAATACCGAGTACCTAGGTAACCGGTTCTCGGTGTTGGAATCACAAGTAGGTACTTACTGCGCTCGGTGGAGGTTGCCTGTACATCAAATCCCGTTTTTACGTTTATCATCCCGCGTTTTTATATTGTACACAGTTTTTTCGGAGTTGATACATAGAACTCGTTTAATACCATATGTTAATTTTTTTCCACTTCATGATATTTACATGGTAGGAATGATATTTTATTGCTTCCTCGGATATTTTTTCTAATTTTATTTATCAAACTACTACTCTAATAATATATCAATCGCAGAGTCTCTAAATTTCTTCCTTTTCCAATATGCTCATTTCAAATTTTCAGTGCTTTCATACCTGCATGTATATTTTATAATATTTTTCATTTATGTGTAAGTACTTATTTTTCTTTGAACTATATTTAGCACCCGTTTATATCATAGCTTAACTTAAAGAAGCGATATATTATCGCTTCTCAAATTCAAAATATTTTCGATTTACATTCCAAAAATACTTAAACATCCTTGTCTTATCTTTTGCTTAATAGCAACCCGAGCAGAAACAACCTTTGAAAACTGGATCTGTCCCATCCGACAGGGGGAGACGTAAAGGTCAAAAGGGAACTTCTTCAACACGTTAACACTGAAGCAGTCGGTGCCGTCAAGGGTAAAGTTAGCGTAGGTGTGAATAATTTTTATAAGAGAGGGAAAAAGAGAAATAAGATGGAGAGGAAGGGGACTATTGGTGTAAGCTAAAGGAGTGAGTAGGGTAGAGAGTGGGAGCCAAGGGAAGAGAAATAAATGGGGAAGTTTATAGAGAGAGAGAGAGAGAGGAGGGGAAGGGAGATTTTATGGAGGCAGGAGATAGAGCGGAAAGAACGAATAGGAAGGGTGACATCGACAATGAAAGGAGGCCCTCGAATGAATGAGGGAGTTCATGATGACATGGGCTCCGGAACACTCTCCCTCCCTTCAGCTTCTTTCCCTCTTTTTTCCTCTCCCTTCCAAACATCCTTTATTCTTTCTTCCCACCCTCCTATCTTCTTTCTCTTTCCCTCATTTCTCTCTATCTCCCTCCCCTCTCCCTCCTTGCCAACCCTCTAGCCAAACGTTCACCACCTACTCCCCACTCTGAAACTACTTTAAAGTAATTAGAGCTTTGATTGCCGGTCGATGCTCTCTCAGGAGGGGGCGTCCCACGGGAAAGAACTAGGCGGACGGAGTTCCCACGGGAGCGGGGCGGATGTCAGTCAAATGCTCCACTCTCCCTCTACTCAACAACTCCCTCTTCCCCACATCTTCTCCTTTCCCACTTCCTCTCCGAAACACTGCCTCGTCCACCCTCTCTCATCGCCTTCTGATCCCCGACCCGATTTTCCGCCTTTCCCGCTGCTCCATTCTGACTCTCTCGCTACTTAATCCATTTCTATTTCTTATATTTTTATTTGTATCCATTTTCTTCGTACTCGTAACCATCGACAACAACGACAACGATGATAACGACGACAACGACGACGATAGGTAGTAAATGCAGTGTGTTGAAAGCTCTTTGTGTCACGATCACGATCTGTATCGTATATTCGCGGTAATAAAGATAGAGATTTAGGTAAGGAATGCCTATCTTTATGGTTTTCCGTAGCAATGTTAATTCCTTTTATCAATGAAGGATTATTTTAAAATTTGTAATATTTTGTAAGAATCATGTTACGTGTTTTTGGCGATAAAGTTTTAAACTGCGTCTATATATTTTTTATTAAAAATATTTTTAACATACCAAACAAAGTTCTTCACCCAACTTATTAGTAAGTTTTAAGTAGATTAAATCATTTAGCGAGAAGACGATCTTAATTTTGAGGAAAAAAGTTCAAGAGAACATTTTATATATATTTTAAAGAAGAAATATAATTGTGAAAGCATTAATAAAGGTTTACAAATATTTTGCAGATATTTAATGATTCCTTAATAAGACAAAGGGTCTTTAATCATTTTCTTTGAATTTGGATTGAACGAAAATGTGAATTCTGGAATTCATAAACGCGTTGCTTTTCTACGAAGCTCTTAATAGATCGTACTCACTCTTTTACGTATCAGGATTGTTTGTGTTTAATCTGGCTTTTAATATTTCGTCTTTTTCAATATCGCTGAAACATTATGAACGAATCTGACACACTAACGCCATCCGCCTGTGCGATCGAGGGAATGCTGTCCTCCCTTCAATAGAAGTTTGGTTCCGAATACCACAAAATTCCTGCCGTACGCTTTTGATTTCAATGTAACTTTAGCTGGAAATAGTAAAAATATAGATGTTTGATTTAGTGAAAAGGATGGAAATGGGTTTAAGAGGTGGAAAAACAGAAAAAAACTCGGAAGGGAGGAAAAGAGAACATTGAGAATGGAAGGGGAGAGAAATGTCGAAAGAGAAAGGGAGAGAATCAGAGTGAATGACGGAGGGGAGAAGAATAAAATGCTTTGGAAGAAGAAATGGAAGAGGAATGAAAGATGAAGAAAAAAGGAAGGTAAAAAGAGGAAAGTAGAGGATGATGGAGAGCAGGAAATGGCAGGGAAAGGAAGAGGAGGGAGGTATCGGAGATAGGGAGGAGGTGGAAATATATGGAGTTAGGAGGGGATGAGTCTGCGGGGCCCAAGCGAGTCGGTTTGGGTAGCTTTGCCTTTAATCGGATTCCCTGACCCGTTTCATCTTTCGCCGCTAAACCCCTGTCCCCTGTCCAATCCCAGTCCCTCCATAAGGGCCGCCCCCTCCCGCCTCCCCCGCTCCACTACACTCTCCGCTGATCCTCCTCCCTCCCTCTCTCTCCCACCTCCTTCCTATCTGGCTTCCGTGTGGCTCCCCACTTCCTCCCGACTCCCTCTCTACGCGTCCAAGTCCTTCTAAACTCACTCCTATTCTGCTTCCGTCTCCTCCTCTCTAAGTCTTTCCGTAACATTTCATCACCCCAAATCTAGGATTTCAACAGTAGATGTTACGCGCGCCACGCTACGTATTCATGAATGTTTATATTTGAGATTGTCCTTTTTTACATACAGAGGTATTTCTCTTTCCGAAATGCTTTAATCTTTGAGATTACTCATTAATCATTGACTTCATGACGAAAAATTTTAAACGAGCATATGTTTTCATGATGTTACTATTAGCGATAGATTCGTCGCCATGGCAGTTTAGTTGCACCTATCAAATAGCAACGCAATGCAAATTATAATCATTCGAATAGTCGCAGCTCAAATTTGCAAAGTCAACTTGTACGCAAAATTATCTCTTTCTTCAAAAAGGAACAATTCCCCTAGTGATAAAAGAATGAAATACGTAGTCATATATATGTACATGCGAAAACGACCGATTATTTTTCCGATACCTCAAGACGCTGCACTTTCTATTACTAAGCAGCGGTTTTATTTTGCGTTCCATAGTTAATGTTTGATGAATAATCAAAAGTTAAAGGATTAAATAAACGTTTTATGGGCAGATTTTTCAAAACCTTAACGAATGTGTAGTTATAGGCCCGAAAATGCATATATTTCGCGGTAAATGTTTGTTAAACGGAAATATAAAATTGAATTTCAATATTCAGGCACAAAAATTTCATCCTGTCAGAATTGTCTGAAAACTTTATCAAGATAATAAGATAGAATACTGCTATAGTATCAAGGAAACGGCATATGACTCCTTGTTGAATTGGTCCCACGTTCTCTCAATGGAGGAATTTTCGAATCCATCTTTTCTGCACCAAATTAGGTACAATTTTGCGTTCATTTCTGGGAGCTAGAGCAAGTAATTACTTGAAGTGATCAAGAATCCTGAAGGAGCAGCAAACGTTCCAACCCCGGGTGACTGAGTGGAAATCATATTTAAACACTAGGCCTCATTGTTATTTTCATAGTACTTATGGATTTGCGTGAAATTCATGGTGATTATAAGTAAATGGGTACTTCACGTCGCATGTTTTGCCGTGGAAAAGTATTTCTGATTTCTCCAATCAATAAAAGAAGACATTGGAGGATTCTATTTGCTACACAACTTATCGTGAGATATATTTATCAGCACCATTCTGTAAATTTTATTTAGTTGCATGAGAAGTACTTTTTTGTTTTTTCTGAACTTCATGCCGGTCAGTTAGTGTCTGATATTGTTTTAATGTTTTGTTGTTTTATAAGTTGCTATTTAAAGGTGGAGTGGCAGTATTGTTTTAAATCACAAGGGGTTCAAAAACTATACCGAGTTCAAAGATAACTGAAGAGGTCTAGATCTCTCTACGAGAATGAATTACAATAAATCCAAAGCATTATCTCAGAAATTAATCGGTGAAAACTTTGACATGTAGGGTGTTGTTGCATAGGTTAAATGCTCTGAAATTGAGTACAAATGATGAAAATAACTAAAGAGGTTTCAATGCTACAGTATGTTTTAGAGAGGAAATGTTGGGCACGGCACCAAATAGAAAAGTGTTTGATTGAATCGAAAAAGAAGTATTTGGTGAAAGCGAGGAAAAGTTCGCAAAGTAAATTGGAGAATTTTGTGAGGGAAGGAATTTCTTCCGAGTCTATAAAAGGAATAATGCTAGGCCAGAGACAAACAGATGAGAATCGGATCGCTATTTAGTTTATAAAGGGAATAGCTAGAATAACTGAAATAATAATAAATCTAGAAATCTCCAGAAGGCATGAAACTGTTTGTGACAAAAGAGATGGATAAGCCCCTGTTTTGTTCGAAGAAATAATTTTTAACTTCCTTTAGATTTAGTGGGGCGAAATTATGCTTTTGAGCTTCAGAACGAAAATGTCAGGGCCAGATGGAACGAAGAGGGAGAGGAGCAAAGCCGTATCCGATCGAGTGACGCATTAAAGAGCGCTAAGTAAATGCGTAATTAAAATTAAACGAGAGAAGGCGAAGTGTGAATGTGAATCGCTGGATTCATTAATGCCATTAGCGTGTCTCTGTCTCGCCTCCTCTCTCTCTTTTCACCTTCCCTCTGACCACCCAGCGATGCCCCCTCTCACGCTCTCCTCGCGACACTCTCCCCCCGCTCTCTTTTCTCAGATCTCATTACAAGACTCTAAATTCCCTTTACCTCTCAGCCTACACCTCATTACTTTTGCCGTTGGCATCAAAATCTCCATTCGGACGGTGCTTTTGTCCCGCATCGACTCCCACTCTCTTGAATACCCTCTAGCAGACCTCCTTTTCCTTCGCAGAAACACTTCTTCCTCCCTTACTCTGACCCATTTCTCCCCTTCCCTTCGCCCTCTTTTCTTTCGTACTTTAACGTACTCCTTTCCTCCTGTCCACTTTCTCTACCACGTTCCCTCGCAGTGCTTAATGCTCACATCCTAACCTTTTAGTTCTGACCCTATACTACTACATTTCCATCCTCTTCCTCTATCCCTCGTATCATCCCACCACTCCACATTATTTATCTTCCGCACTTTTCTTCCCCTTGCTTACTTCCTTTCATTCTTCCTTCTACCATCTACCACCCGTTCCCTTCCTTCTAATCCTTTCTCTTCCTTAGCAATATATTCTCTTTGCTGTGCTCTACCCTCTATTCTCCCTTCTTCCTCATCTCTTCCTCCTTTCTGTTTTAGCACTTCTCCTTTTCCATCGTTCTTTATTTCTTTTGCATAACTATTCTGCCTATTCTTCCCTCCATTTTCTCTTTCACCCTTTCCTTTTTCAATCCTTCCTCCATTTTATTTCTTCTCTTCCATTTTTCCTTCTTGGCATTTTCTATTTTAACCTTTCTCTACCGTCTCCCTGTCGCTATTTTGGTCTAGCGACTTTTCGTCACAGAAAATTCGTCACTAAGACAGTTGGTCACAGACATTTGGTCATAGAGACAATTGGTACGTGTGACATGTCGTCACATACGACTTTTGGTATCTACGACATTTCGTCACAGGTGACATTTGGTACCTGCGACATTTCGTCACAAGCGGCATTTGGTACCTACGACATTTCGTCGCCCATGATATTTGGTACCTGCAACATACTATATTAAACAACATTGCAGCTTATGCAACAATGTTCCTGATATAATATATGTGATAAATAATAATGCCATATTTCAGAAACAGGAAATCCCTATATTTCGAATAGTTTTGGGGCGAAAGTATTCAAGAAATCTTGTAAATAAAGACTTGTTAATGATTTAATAAATTATAACTACTTTTTCATAACTCACTAAGAATAAAAGAATGTAGAATTAAAATAAAAAATTATCATAAAAATTAGCCAGAAATACACGAATGTACACACATAATTTCTATTAACTTTATCAAAATCGAAATGCATTTAACCATTTATAACTACTTTCTTGAAACACGTAGGATTATAAGTTGCCATTTGTCTGTAAAAAGCATCACAAACATCCTTTGGTATGAAATTTGCTCCATCCTCTATTAATTCCAGCTACTCTACTTCATTTTCTGATTTTCCACGCCTTACCGATTCTTTCTATTTTGAGAACGTTATAAATGGGATTCATAAGAGGAAAATATGGGGACAAATGTAAAAGTGTATGTTCCTTCTCTGATACTAGGATTTTTACTATTTGACTTTTATAGAATGGAACATTATCCATCACTAATAATCCGTTTTCAATTCCTTTTTCTTCCATCATTTGCAATAAATTTTCAAGAAAAGAACAGAAATAGTCTCCAGAATAAGGCACAGTTTGTGCTGAGTAATAAAATAACTTCTCTCGGTCCATTTCCCCCTCCACCCCTTCCCCCCGCCGATTCCGATTAAACTTGTTAGTTATACATAAATTCCCTATATGTGTATCGTCCCTAGTACTTTGATACCCATGAAGACCATGTTCCCGGAGAGAAACCCCAATCCCTCCCACCCCTCCCCCCATCGATTCCGATTAAACTTGTTAGATATACATAAATTTCCAACATGCGTGTCGTCCCTAGTACTTTGATACCCATGAAGCCTATGTTCCCAGAAAGAATCCACAAACAACGTGTGGCGAAAAGTAATGTGTGACGCAATAATTTACTGACGTAAAGTTGCCAATTATTTTCCATGACGAAAAGTCGCTGATACCAATTTTAATGTGTGACCAAATGTCGCTGGTACTAAATATTTTGTGTGACGAAATGTCGCTGGTACGAATTTAAATGTGTGACGAGTTGTCGCAGTTGCCATTTTGAAAGTGCGACGAAATATCGCAGGTACCAATTGTCATCTGTGACGAGATGCCGCAGTGACGAATTTTCTGTGACGAGAAGTCGTGACATAGCTATTTTCCTCTTCCTTCTCTTCTTCCTCTTTCTTATTCCATCTCTTCCTTACTTTCAGTCAACTTCTCTCTTCTCTACATCTTTTCTCATTCTCCTCTCTATGTACTTTCTTTCTTTTATTTCACCTTTTCCCTCCCATCTTCCCATTTCTCTTCCTTCACTTCCCTCGTCCATTTCGTCCCCTATTCACCCTTTCACCCCCTTGATCTCCTTCCCTAGTCCTCCTCCGTCTTAGCCTCCCCACTCCTCCTTACTAATCCCCCTCCTTACTTCCTCATCAAGCGTCCACCTTTGCCTTTTCATCTCTTCTTAAGTGCACATTGCATTATAAATTCTTTTTATTCCGTCGAGGCTTTCTCGTTGCATAAATTCCGCCCTTCCCGTAACATTTTCCGTCATTTGACGTCATGATATTTTTGGCGGTATTTTTTCTTTGCATTGTAGTAGGTAGTTGCAAAATTAAAATTTACGCGTGAAAGGATAAAGGAAGGCAGTTACTTTTTGATTTTTGAATTTATCTCTAGGATGAGAAGACGTCCATTTTATAATCAGCGAATAATTCCATAATATATTTACCTTTTATGAGAAACTTGAAGAAGCCTCTATTCATGAATGAAGCTGGTTTGTTATTAATTGAATGTACTATCGCATCTTACCTGTCATTATCCATATTTTACTATATCGATGATCGTCTTATATCGGTGATTTATATTATGTTTTCTGCTTTTCTTTTGCCTCTGCCATAGAGTCATTCATTTGACATAAATAGTGATTGCTTCTTCTGAAAAAATATAATAACATCCTTAACATTTTAACTTTTGTTCTGATAGTTGGCACAGTAAAATTCGCAACCTTGGGACTTAGAGGTTGTCGGTTTTTGTGTTGTCCAGTTTATCGACAAAGCAAACAAATATAGCCTAACTATGAATTATCAAATGACGTTCACATGGAGTAAGTAAAACAGCACAAGATATGAAAATATAGAATGTTGCTTTATTTACTCACCAAAAACTATTCTTCTCTGCTTACAAAGTAACATATATAGGCTTAGGATTTATGACGATAATTTACTTTTGGTTGTCGGACGCTGAGCTATTCTTGCACTGCATTATTCAGGGTTAAAAAATGTCACGTAGTTTCAGTTGTTTCTTGCGCATGAGTTTTCTGAAATAACTTTTTTGTTTTTTAGATATACATAGCTTCTTATTCAATAAAAAAGCTTCTTTGCTCAATACTGATAATGAAATCATGAGCGATGCTTATTATTCTACCTATGGACACTTTCTCTTGCACATTTTCCTGTCAATATACACTCCTCTATGTCATTTTACTCCTAGCTTTTAGCCAAATCAGAAGATATGCCTTTAGCTTGTGCTAGCAATTCGGGCAACAGCTTATTTGGTTTGATCATGAAGCCTCTTAATTTCAGAATCCTTTGTAAATATTGTCATCGGGAAAAAGTTATACCAAGCATTTTTCAAAATTTATAGCATAATTTCGTGTCAAGTATAAACAACAACCCACCCAGTATTTATCACATTGAACTGTTCTCACATTAAGTCCTCCGTTTCACTTATCTCTATTATATTGTAAAAGGTAAGGTGACTTTTGCCAAGCAGCTTCACTTACGTATCGGTAAGAATTAAAATCAGAATTTCTTTAATACAGTCAAACTCGTTTATAACGAGCACGGTTGTAACGAGGTCACGGCTATAGTGAGCAAATGCTACCTCCAAGATAAGTTTACGAGTATTTACATACAAATATTTCACGTATATAACGAGCACGCTTCACGGATATATCGAGCAAACTTCGACCACTTCTCACTGTCTCAAACGCGGTGGCGGTCAGCCCCTTCAATCCTCATAGTGACCCAAGATATGTAACCTTGTGTTCTCGAGTCCAGCCTCTACACCCTATCCCTCGGGGAGGTTAAAGACTGTGGCGTTGTTGTTAAAAAATAATCCCTTCGTCCAAACCAAGAATTCCCAACTTGCAGGTACAGTGGCACCCGCGGAGGTCCTTTGTCCTCTCCTCCCAACCCACAGCTCTTTTACAGCCAGGAGGTTGTGTTTGGAAGGGGGGTAAGGGGCTAAGGGCATGTACAATGGCGCCCGCCCCCGTCGCTCAGCCGAATGCACCCAACACCCTTTCCCACGTAAAGATGGGAAATCCCAGATTTAATCCGTCTCCTCATTAACTCTTCCTGGAATTGGTATGCTCGCAGTTTGCAAAGAAAGTTCGTAGCGTTGATCACAAAAATCAGTTGAGATTTTGCCCTTGAACGAGTAACATGTCCGTAAATAAAAGGAAGTGTCTGTCTATCGCGAAAAGGTTGATATTATTCGAGAGTTAGAACGTGGTGAAAAAAATGTTGAGGTGTGCAAAAAATTTAATTTATCGTCGTCTACGGTTTCAACCTTATGGAAAAACAAAGAAGCGATTTTATCTGCACTAGAGAACAACCTAAAAGCGAACAAGAAAATGAGGAAGTGTGACTTGGGTACTGTTGATCAAGCACTGCTGGAGTGGTTTAAGACGCAGAGAAATGCTGGTTTCCCCATCAACGGCCCCATTTTAAAGGTACAGGCAGATAAATTTGCAAAACAGTTAGGACATGAAAACTTCGCATGCAATAATGGGTGGCTCGATCGTTTTAAAAATCGGCATAACATTGTTTATGCAAAAGTCAGTGGAGAGGCCCTGTCAGCAGATTCAAAAACGGCAAGTGAATGGGTGAAAAGTGTTTGGGAGGAGTGTCGAAAAGGTTACAGAGAAGAAGACATCTACAATGCCGACGAAACTGGACTGTTTTACAGCATGATGCCTGATGCAACGTTTAAATTCAAAGGTGACAAATGTGTTGGTGGCAAAAGACCTAAGAATCGTTTAACAGTTTTAATGTGCGCAAACATGAATGGGAGTGACAAAAAAAACTTTTTGTTATTGGTAAGTCACAAAAGCCGCGTTGTTTCAATAATGTAAAGAAGCTTTCCGTTGAATATGCAGCTAATAAAAAGGCATGGATGACTTCCAATATTTTTCAGCAATATGTAAGTCAGTGGAACAACGAGTTACGGAGGAAAAATAGAAACATTTTACTCCTTGTCGATAACTGTCCTGCGCACCCACATTTGCAGGAGTTATCCAATGTAAAACTGGTGTTTTTGCCTCCAAATGCGACTTCTATTTTGCAGCCAATGGACATGGGGATAATTAAAAGTTTTAAAGGCCATTTCAAGCGATTTTTTGTTCTACAGTTGATTGAAAGGAGGGAAAGAGGTTTAGATGGCAACGTCTCTGTATTGGATGCAATTCATTTGATGACAGATGCATGGGACAATGTTTCACCTACAACGGTCATAAACTGTTTTCGGAAGTCTGGTTTAATATCGGGAGAATTTTCGATTGATAACCATAACGTTGATGAAGATGATCTACCTCTGTCAGAATGGCTTAAAGAAAATGGAATTGCGAATTTTGACCATGTAAATGACATTGACAATTTTGTTCATGTTGATGATGATTTGATTACCTGTGGAATTCCTACGGAGAGTGAAATAATAGAGACAGTACAAAACACAGCAGACAGTGATGAAGACATTGTTGAATGTGTCGAAGACACAATCCCGACGAAAGCCGTGCCAACTTACTCTCAAGCTCAGGATGCTGTGGAAACATTAAATGATTTTTTTGAAAACATTGACATTTCCGATGGTGTTTTTAGTGCAATAAGTGTAATAAGAGGAAACTTAAGAGACTTCAAAGTGAAATCTATGAAACAGGCTACCATTCAAAGTTATTTTTCTAAAAAGGGGAGTGATTAAGGATGCAGCTGTGAGTAAATTTTATATGTACAAATGTTTATTTTAAATTTTCTAGTTTATTCTCATTTTTATGTTTTTCCTTAAATTTACTAAATAAACTTTCTGTTTATATATTCACTTTTACTTCTTATGTCTTATTTCACCATACGCATGCATGCTTTTGCCTTCACGGATATTAAGTTTAACGGCTATAACGAGCAAAACTAGACGGTCCCGTGGCGCTCGTTATATCCGAGTTTGACTGTATATCGAAAAGTACAGAAAGCTTCAATGTATGCATACAACAGGCTATATTAATGTAAGTTAGTATTTAAATGAAAGTCTTACAATATAATGTTAAATGAAATTAATATAGATGCTAAATACGTATAAGGTTACATTTGATTATCGGTATTTATATTTAACTTCGATTTTATTGCAATTATAGTTACAATACAATCAAGTTCATTGAACCTGAAAGAGAACTTGATGATTTAACTCGAGAACCGAATGCACCATTATTTAACGTAAATAAGAGACACGTAGCCTGGGTTATGATTGGAAAATGTGAGAGAGAATGATAAGTGATTGATTAATTAAATGTGATTAATAATCTTTATATATTAATACTCAATGTCTGTCCGTCCGTCCCTCCTTTTATCTCTTGAACAGTTTATCATAGAGAAATTCTGTAAACGCCATTTTGTTTCTGCCCACTAGGAGACCCCGGGAAAACTATTTTCGTTCACGGAAGTGTCCCGGATTCGACTCCGGGAGACGATTATATTTTTTCATATGTTTACACAGGAGTTTCTATTTTTCAAGGTGTAAGGTTTATTTCCTTCATTCATTAAAATACCTAAATATGTACCGAAATTCTCTGTTTTTACTTTATTCGACGGCTAAAACTATAAAATATCTTATTCTTGCAATGTTTAGACGTTACACAAAAGAATTTGTCAGAAACGCGTTTCTTTTCGAAATTTTATAACTTTTTCGTACTCTTTTCGGGTGTTGCCAAGGCGAACCGCATTGTTGCCTCCGATTGAATTAGCGTCTATTAAGCCTTCAAATAGACAAAGGAATTGCGTTATTCTCTTCGCGCTGTTTATGAAGCATCGAAATTATAGTGGTATCAATGTCAAACTTAACGTTGCAACGTTGATAATCGAAGATTATTATTATTCAGTAAACTGCGTGTAGGCTGTGGGCATTTTTAACGGTGGTGATTTAAACACAGATTTCTGACTGACTTTGCAAAAGTTTTTGCGGGTACCGCTAGTTAAATTAATTATTGGAAGTCATTACTAGTTTTATGGCTGGAATCATTCACTTTATCCAACGTGTAAAAACAGCAATTCCTTTTAACATGCATTGCAGTCAATTCGCGATCAAACTGTTTTAGGCCATAACAATACATGAATCGCAAGACCAAACCAAACCGCCTAGTTTTCTTTATTCTTTTCCGCTCGTCTTCTTTTCTATCTCTACTACACTTTTAACTTGCCTAAGCCAACTATAGGATCGGACTTGTTATGTTTATGAGAACGATTTTCCGCCATAGAATTATTCTTTTGTCAGCCAATTAAGGTTATTCATAATATAATCCTTATCTTTAGCCTAATAACTAAATTTGTTTCATATAATCATTTCATGTAAAATATTAATTTAAATAATGTAGTTTTTTCGCATATTAAGTTTTAAAAGGGAATTTCGACTATTCAAATGGTTATGAAAATGTCAGATGATCCTCCTGGCGTCTTTTTGCCCACGTTAGGAAGATGTTCTCTCCTCTAGCTTACAGAGAGGAGTTTTCCCAAAGAACTCTTGGTCCATCCCTCACATTCGGACTCCATTCTCCATCTCCCCTTCTTTTTCTGTCCCCTCTCCACTTACCTTATCTACTCTCCATCTCTCAACATCGCTCTGCGCCCTCTAACTCTGTCCATCCATATCTCTCTCCCTCGCCACCACTCTCATCGCCTCTTCTCTCTACTTCCTCTTCTCTCCTCTACCACCCTACCCCATTTCTCTCGATTTATTCCTCACTCTTTCTTCATTTCTTCTTCCCTCTATTTTTATTTTTCTTCTTTCCCTTTTATCCGTTCTCTTTCAAACCTCCCTCTCTCTTTCATCCCCTATCCTTCTCTTTCCTCTCTGTTTTGATCTCCCTTTCCATTCCTCCACCAACCCTTCTCAACCTTCCTTTCTCTCTATTTCCCGTCCCATTTTATCCCTCTTTCTCGAACATATCCTTTCTTCTCCGCTGTTTTTCCTCACTCATTTTCCCCTCCATTCCTTTCCCTTTTCTCTTCCCCCTCCGTCCCTCCTTTCCTTCATCCATAATTACATCTTGCCCGAATCTCTCTCCTCCTCATCCTCTTCCTCCCACTGTCATCTTTAACACAGTCCCTCCCAACCTTTCTTCGCCTTTCCTCCCACCCATTCCCTTTTAAGGGCGTCCAACTAATTCATTCCTCTCCCACTCGAAAACGCCATCTTGGCCTCACTTCTTCGTTTGAAAAAGGGAGTGGCATCTTCTTTCATTCCTTTTTTTCCATTTGCATGCGGGAGGTAAGGAAGTGAGGGACGGGGTGGAGATAGAGACAGAGAGACGCACACACAAGAAGACGAACCCTTATATAAAAAGTGCGCATTGTTGCGCAGAGGGAGCTCACGAGACGGTCATCATCTCTCCAACTCACCTGTACGGCTCACTTAATATTACCTTCCCCGCTGTTTCCTCCCTCCTTCTCTCCCTCCCTCCCTCTATCTCCCCATCCAACCCTCCGAAACGTTTCCCCCCTTCCTTTTTTATTTATTTCTTTCTCCCTCTTTCTTTCTCTATTGTCTCTATCTTTTATTCTTCTCTATACATGCCCTCTAAATCAGCCAGTTATTGCTGTGTTTTCATTGTACAAATCTTTCTCTTTTTTTCAAAACTTCGGCAATTAAGATCAAAGTTGAGGCAAATCGTATATTTTTCAATGGATATCCTTTTTGTGCACCCATAAATTAAAAAGAAATTTAATTTCGTTCTAGTTCCCTCGGTGGACACCGATATCTGTATAAGCTAAAAATTACTATGTGGAAATCATCGTTTATATGAAGTTTAAGTTTTAATTCGGAATTAAAGGAAGATTCCAAAAATTCAAATCTTTTCCTTTGGTTTTCTGGATGCTTTCATTTTTAGCACGTTTTTTATATGCGCTATACTTTCACTTTGGTGTCTGTCTGCGCACTTTCTAAAACTGAAACTGCGAAGAAACCGTAAACGATAGACAGCTGAAACATGGATTGTATATTTTGTACTGCTACCATTTATTTTTCGTTATATATGAGTTTTGAAGAATAGTGTACAGGGTCAGGTAGAGGCCCATTAAAAATTCTTTTTTAATATTTCCGAAGGTATAAAAGATATAAAGCTAAGATTTTTGGTCTACAGTTCCACATTAGTGCCACTTACATCCAAGGATTTAGTGACTGAATATGCGGCGGTATAACCACATAAAAAATAAAAAAAATGCAACAATTTTATGGATAACACTCTACTCGTTTTATATAGTCTCCGCATCAATTTGTGCATTACTTTTTGCGCTAAGCATGATCGTCGTTATAGTTAATCATGCGGGTGAAGTAGAAACAAATGGCGATCGAGAGAAATTATTTTCTCTTTGGAAATTTTTAAGAATACTGGGAAAACGACGATATGAAGTGCTATGATGTGACCTGGATCGTAAATGAGCATCTTCTCTCGGTTTTTTGAGGTTACGGAGCCGATCGATCGCCATAGATGAGACGGGTTGGGTCCATCTGCTAAAGACGTCCAAGGGAGTGAAGGAATTCAACGTGATGACGGGTGACAACGTTAAAATTGTTGAAGTGCGTGAAATTCTCCCCTAAAGGCCATCTGTTGACGCCTCAGTGAAATTAACGGAATTTTAACTGCGTTTTCAAAGTCGTGTTTGTGAAAACGGTAATTTATTCTAATTATTTTGGAATATATAAAATATGTAAAATACGGAGCTCTACTTGGTTTAACTTTCCTTTAATGTCGACGCTCTTAAACGCGTGAAGGGGGGAAACAAATCTAATAGGATCCAGGAGACCAGGATGAATTAATGACAACATTACTGTCACAGCAGGATCTTGAATGAAGAAAAGAATGGAGTTAGAGGGAGAAAAAAATAAAATGAAGGAGAAAATTCGAGTGGTGGAAGAGGTTAGAGACATGTCAAGGCGGGCATGCAGGAGTTGGAAATAGAGAGCTCCCTCTCTCATCTATCAAAAAGGCAAGGCCATGGTTTTTTAAAAAATGGACTACAGTCCATAGGAGAGCCAAGAAACTTTAGAAATAAATCTCAACAATAGGTTGAACAAATAAGTTCCGCCACTGCAGTCAGTTAACTTCAGTCCCATGGGCTCATGACCACTTCGGTAGCCAGAAAGGCTTACCATGAATCCAGAAAGCCTAAGCATATGATTTCTTCCCGTAATTGTTGTATTTCTTCTGATCTCTAAAAGTATTAAAAATCTAATTCAAAACTCATCAAAGTTTTAAGTAAATTTGTCAAGCGAAAAAAAATGTTCACTTATCTTTATCGAGCCAAGAAGAGTATGAAAACCTATGCGCTTGAACAGTGGTTCCCAAAATACGGGCCGCGGGCCTCATCCGGCCCGCTGGGTGTTTCAAACCGGCCCGCCGCCAGTTTACCAATTAAGGGACACAGTGTCAGCGTAAAATGAAGATAGATAATTATAGAAAGAATGTAGTATTTCGTATTTTCCTCTCAATTTACATATTAGATGAATACATTTAAAACAGATCGGCTAACATTCACCTTCAAATTAACACTTTAGTTTTATTAAATCATTCTTCAACTGTATTTCCCGCTGAGTGTGGCCCATGATGAGTGATAAAGTAGGCTATGTGGCCCCATAGCAGAAAGTTTTGGGCACCGATGAGCTAGAGTTCCTCTATACCATGCTATTCATTTTTGTATCCACTTGGTATTCGATCGTCTCGCTAGGTTGAAGGAAAATAAGTCTCACAGATTTAATTGAACGTATACTCATTCCATACTCGAGACCTTCTGTATCTATCCCGTTGAAATATGGAGTAAAAAACCTAATGTCACTATTTAAACGCGAGAGGGAAATATTGTTAACGCCCGATTATTTGCTGGAGAAATAACAATAAGGAAAGAGATTAGCAAGGGAAAGAGAAAGAGGTTGTGAGATGGATAGGGAGAGAGAGAGAGGGATAGAGGATAGGGTGAAAGGAAGAGAAAGGAGCTGAGTGATAGAGAGCTAAGAGGAGGAAAAGAAAAAGAGAGATAAGCTTCTTATAGAAGGAGGCGAGGCAAATTTGTTTGAACTTGGTTTAATGAGGAAAGGGGAGGAAATTAACTTGAGGAAATCCCGTGAAGTTTGGACGCAAGAAAAGCAAAGACGTAAATCAGAAAGACTAATCTCCTGAGCCTCTCGGCTCAAGAGAGAGCAGAGGGATTCAAAATTAAATAGGTTTGTAGTTATAAAGGGAATTTTTGAAAAAAAAAAAAACGTTTTTGGCGATGCTTAAGACTTTGATAAAGATAAAGCAAAAATATAGCCAAGAGGATTTCACCGAATATCACGATGTCGAGGAGAAGTTTTGTTAATCAAGCATCTGATGAGACTTCATTGTTACGTGATTTCACTGTGTAATTGAAAAACAATTGCTCGGTGCCCAACCATTTTTTATGGATTAAAAAATAATTTAACCTAATTGTAGAAGGCTTTCAGGATGATTTCAGTTTAGAATGTATAAGTAATCGACTTCTGACAAAAATAGCAACTAAAATAATATTTTACATGCATTCTGTAAGTGCGCATGGTAACCGCGGGCGATCATGTTAGTTTTGAGACTTTAAAACATCATCATCATAGGTAGTCTATCTGTAGACAGGTCCGTGATTATTCATGGTTAAACCTGGTTCTCCATATACTCCTATTTTCCGCTCTCCTCTTCATATCTTGATAACTCTCTTTCCCTTTCAAATCTTCTATCAGCTGAAACCTTTTCCTACCTCTTTCCCTTTTTCCATCTAGTTTTCCTTCTAACATGTCTTTAATCATACTCTCTCTCCTCAGGTAATGCCTAACCCAGTTTGCCTTCCTCTTTCTGATAGTCTGTGTAATCATTCGCTTCTCTCCTATTCTTCGTAGCACTTCATCGTTTTTCATCCTATCTGTCCATTTTATCTTCAGCATTCTCCTCCAAGTCCACATTTCAAAGCCTTCCAAGTATTTGATGTCATTTTTCCTTAGCGTCCATGTTTCTGCCCCATACAATGCTATACTCCATACGTAGCATTTTATCAACTTCTTGCGGATATCTTCCCTTATATTCCCCATATTTAGGTGTTTATTTCTTCTGAAAGACGGTTTTGCTTTTCCTATTCTAGTCCAGATCTCATCCATACATTTTGCTTCTCTTGTTATGATCCTTCCAAGGTATTTATAGTCTGAAACTTGTTCTAAAGGATTTCCTCCAATATTTATGTTCAGATTCTCTTCTTTGCCCGATATTCGAATGACCTTAGATTTTTCTGTATTTATTTCCATACCGTATTTTCTACCTGTTATTACTAGTCTATTTATCATTTTCTGGAGTTCCTCTTCCATTCTTGCTAGAAGTACTTGATCATCCGCGTATTTTACTGTTCTTATAATCCTCCCTTAAATTTTGAAATCTCCTGTGCCTTCTAACGATTCTTGCATTAGGCTTTCTCCATATATATTGAATAGGGTCGTCGACAGGCAGCAGCCCTGTCTTACTCTACCGATATTTACTCCTCAGATGTCCGCATTAAAACATATCCTATATTAAATTCGATTTCGGCAAGAAATAGTTTAATGTACTGAATCCTTCCATGGTTGATTTACGTTTTAATATTTACTAGAGATCCATTACATTCATCTGGCACAAAGTTGGCGGCGTTCGAAATTAAAAATAAAATTAAAGTTTCATTGTTCAAATTACAGTATCTTAAGGTGATGGGACATGCTTACTATTAGCGGATAATCTCTTATTATATCTGATTCAATATCCAATACGATTGCAATGTTTTTGTCTCCCAGTTCCGAGTTACTGAGGGGTGTATTGAGGGGAGGCCCCGGCGGACAAGGGACCCTGACCCTCCTCTGAGTCCTAGTTACCGTAATTTAATTTTCCTTACTTTTTGGCGTGGGTCCCCTATATTTTTCTTTACGCCACTGGAGTTATTTGTTGTTAACGCTGATTATTAAACCTTATCTTATATTACTCCCAAAAGAGATTTATTTCAATATATTTTCATAAGCATATGGCATTTTAATTTTGACGTTTTTCCTTTGAATGGCATTGTTGCATCTTTCACCAAAAATTGGACTTAAATATTCTACATCTTTCACAACATAAGAGGCGTTTAGTTTCTTCTAAGCGTCGATTATGGGAATATTGTAAAATTCCGTGGCGAGTCTGTGAATCACCACTGTTGGCGAATAATGTGTAGTTAAATACTATTTTGGTTCACTAAGCTTATTTTTGTCTCAAAGGGATAGCTTATTTATATAATTCGAGTTATAATAACATTAAGTTGAGCTCAAAATTTGTCTTTGATTGATGAAAGGCCTTACCATAGTGTCGATGGACAGACCGAAGCCTTAATTGTTCCTTTAAACGTTAAAAAAAAATATTTCTGCCATTTCATAAAAAAATTTCGCTTTTCTCATACACAAATTTTAACTTCTTAGCAGTATTATGTCATCATCCTCGATAAAAATAACTAAAGTCACCTAGATAGTCTTGTCTGATCGTTAAAAAAATATTTCGGAGTAACTCTTGATAGCGATATGTTCCGCAGGAAGTACAGAAAAAAGTCATAGAAGGATTCGAACCCGCTGCTCTAGATATGAGGTAGGCACGCCACTCGCCTCCTTTTCTCATTTTAAAAATATTTTCATCCGAATGAAAATAAAGCGCTTCAAATAAGCTTGAATTTGTCATTCTTTTTATTTCCATTAATCTCGGATTTTCAGCTTGAATTTTCGATTTATATCTTCTTCACCCTCGACTAACTTTTTGACTCGACCTCTTTCTCACTCTCTGCTTTTCTCCTCCTTCCTCTCTCTCTCTCTCTCTCCCTTCTGTCACTTTTTCCTTCCCCTGTTATTCTTCCCCTTCCTACGTAGTTCTTCCACTTCTCGCTCCGGTTCCTCTCCGACTAAATAATGCACTCGGTGACAGATTCCTCTGACGAACCAAACGCTCCCTTCCTCTATCTTTCTCTCCCGCCCACACCTGCCCTCCACGGACTGACCTCTCGCTCCATCTTCATCGCGGTGACCTTTGTCGGGCAGCTCAACTTTGACCGACGTTCCCTTCCCTTCCTTGAGAGCTAAGAGGAGGAGTTAGGGTGTGGGGTGGTCGGAGGTGCAGCGGCGTGGCGGTTTCTTTTTTATATTTTTTGTCCTGCGTCGAGAGACCGTCACGAGAGGGACCACGAGAAGAAGGTCCCCCGCCTCTTTAACCGCGCCTCCTGAGGGAGCACGGGGGAATGGGCGATGATGGCAACACGAACCGCCAACTCCTCATTCCCTCTCACCCCTTCCGGTCCCACTTCTCTAATAAACGCGCCGACGAGGAGCCCATTTCCCCACGTAGTTGCCGTCCTAATGTCCCGCACTGACCGCGTATTTTTTCTTTTTCATTATACTCCAAAGATTTTATTTCCTTCTCCTTTCTCCCTCGTCGTCACGAAAGGTGCGTTACTGCAAAAGATTCCTGCACCTCTTAAAAAACTTGTCCCATTTTCTAATTTATTTTACTGTAATTTTATTTTTGATTTTGGCTTTCAGGATCCACTTTTAGCTCGCCCCTCCCCCCACGGTTGCGGGGACATAGTTGCGCTAATGACACACACACAAACACAGGCATAATAACTCGGACTTGTATTTTTATTCAACTCTTATTCTTTTGTATTGTCTTTAACTTTCATTATTTGCAGAGTTATGGACTTTCCAGAACTCTCGTTATTCCACCTTTGTCTACTATTCTCTGGATAAGAAATTTTTAGGCTCTAAAGAGTGATTAAGCGACTCCACAAATGAAATTGATTAATTTTTTATATGAGACGTAATAGTGGACAAAACACTATACTGAAATTTATACTAGATGGAATCTTTCAGAATACGCGATTTTAGACAAAAGAGTCAATTCTTTTAAAAATTAAGTTAAGAATGACTTTAAAACGGCGAGTATAATGTAAAATGTAGTGTTGAATAGTAAGATAAAAGCGGATACACTACCTAGAACATACATTTCTCATTTAACTAGACCAGTGGTTTCCATTGCTTTTGTAGACTCGGCACCCTTTCAAGGATAAGCAGAATTTTGCGGCACCCTTACTTAGAAACAGGGTTGTATATTTTTAGATACGGGTATCACTACTTTGGATGTATTTTTGTTGGAACTAGCTAATAATCAACGTATTTGAGGAGGGATTTTTGCCCTGATGACCTATATAGTTCGTATAGTTGATTCACTTAATTAACAACATTTTTCGTGGTATCTTAAACAAACAGCTGCGGCACACAGTTTGTGAACCATTGAAGTAGAGATTAATCAGTCAATAACTAATATTTTCACCTAAACGTCGATTGTACAGAATGAACGCAATTTATGGTATAATGGCAACCAAATTCATACATTAATATCCACACAAACGTTTGAAAGCATATCTGTGGTCGAGTGAAAGTGGAATTTTTCTCATAAGAAAAAAAATCTGTTATCATTACGTGTTCACGGCTTAAATCGTCTAATTTACCTTTCTTCTAAATATTAAGCAATTTTATAATATCCGCAGACAGTTCCAAAAATTTCCTCCGTCGTTACAAGTGTAGGAACTTGAAGCCAAAATATTTACCCATAAATTTCAATCGCGACTTTTCCAAAACGCCAAAACATTTAGAGAAGTCTTAAATATTTATTCCATCTTTTCAAGTCTTTTCCAGTTTTTATATTTGCATAACATATACAACTACAAAAAAGCGAATTGTAATTTATTTCACGAGAAACACAGACAAAGGGCAACAACTTTGTTAAGTGTTGGTTTTGTGTGGACTTGAGAAATTGGGCATTTTCTGCATTCGATCACTACTGATTGACATTTTTCAGAGTATGCAGCACAATTGATATCTTTCCTATAAATTTTCCTGTGTCTAATAAAAATTGGCTAATGAGTGATTAAGTAAAAGTTTACATTTTATTTCAAATCACAGTCTTTTTCTGGTTTGCTTATGGTTTGGTCAGAAACGTTCATGGCTGAGCTCTTTCTTTTTTATTTCTTTGGATTCTGTAGATTCCTCTGAATTAATCTCCGATGTTATAGTATTTTTCTGGACAGAAATATTGATGTCGTTTTATATGCCGTGCCGACATGTACAACGCTAAACGCGGTTTCTCATTCCACTGAACGCCCTCTTTCATCCACCAAATCCTGTCTCACTTCCTTTAAACTTCCAAGATCCTTTTCTTATCTTACTAACTTCCTTCCCATTTTTTCACAAAGAGATTTCCTTTTTTCTCGTCTTCCTAATTTCGCCTGCCTTCAGAATTAATTCCTCATTCCGCTAATCCAACCTTCAAAGCAAACTTCCTCGTTCCCCCAAAAATCTCACGCAACTAAACCTCAAAATAGTTTACTTCATTTATGAAATCCTTCCCATCATCCTCCACTCTTCCTAAGCTCTATCCTCTTCAAAATCTTCTCTGACTTGTAATCCTAATCTTCATCCGCATTCAACTAATTCTGTTGCCGACCTCTCTCCATTCTACGCTTGGAAAACTACCTTTCACCATCTCCGTTCGTTCTTTTTTGTCCTTTTCCTGGATTCAGGTGACGGAAAGGAATTTATCAAAATCTTTCCACATTCCTTTTTATGTTATGTTCGGCCTATTTCCTTTCCTCTTTCTCCTTCACTTTCACCTTTCTTCTGTCTGTCATTCGCTCTTCCATCCTCTTGCAGGTATTTCACCGCTCCCCGTCAAGGTTTTGCATCAGAGGTCCAAATTTGTATTAAAGGGCCGCATGGGGTTTCAAATATATGAGCGGACCACCACGAAAATGGTCGATCGAGTCTTGTGAAAATTTTAATGAGCTTGTTTTGAGAATTTTCTTAATGTATAGTGTATTATACACCAAAGTTAAAAGGCCCATGTCAAAAAATAGATAAGGTGGGCCAACTGCGTAAACGATAGAGACGTCTAATATTTGTTTATTAAGAAATAAATCAACATATGTAAGTGAAGACGCTACGCAGCGGCGATTCAGCGTCATCGAAGCGATTGCATTATGCAATAAAAGAGCGGAGGACCAACAGAATTGCATCGTTTTAGCGAGGAAAGCGTTTCGTGGGATATATAATAGGCATTATTATAATTTGCTCAAATGTTTTTTCTTACAAGAAGAAGGTATATTAGGGCAGTGGTTCTCAAACTGTGGGCTGCGGCCCCCCAAGTGGCCGCAAAATTATTTTGGATGCAAGGTGAAATATCGAAAAATAAAGTTTTTACGAATAATAAAATTTTATCAGGGAATTTTAGAAAATACGATGTGATGTTATTAATAGTTACATAAAATGAAGAAATTTGCAATAAAGTATGATATTCAAGAGGGCCGCGACAACTGAAAGTTTGAGAACCACTGTATTAGGGAGATATTCAGATAAAGGCGGCATGCTGGTTTTTATTTCGGACATATTTTTATGGATTGGATATCACAAGAGGAACGCCGACTGTAAGCTAGATTGAAGGATTTCGGAAACTATTAATCCGTGGGATTAGCTGAAGAAGTTTTAGTTATAGGGAAAACCTCAGCATATATTGGAAGACAATCGGGAAAATAAAATGTGCGAGATCGATTGTAGGATTGAAGCATATAAAATTTGTTCCTCGCTAGAAAAAATAAGTGATAAAAATAGCAATGAAAAACTGACAAAGTGAGAGTACTCAGGGACAGTTTGATGCCACTCACCAATCTAGCAAAACATGTAGATACAGATGGATATTAAAAAATAATAAACAAATAAAAATGCTCCGTCATTCTCAAATCAAAACGTCTGCCAATCTCGTTCTCCGCCTTCTTCGTTACCCTCTGGTGATTTTTCTAGCTTCATTCTATCCCATTTTCGCCTCTATTTTCCTCCTCTCATCTCTGGTTTCTTATCATTTGTCTTTCCTCTATTTAACCCGTCCTTTCATGTGTTTTTCGCCTTTCACGTCCCTCTTTTAGCTTGTTCTTCTTCTCTCCTATTCCTTATTCCCTTCACTTTTCTTCCACTCTCCTCCCCGCTCTATATAGACGGCCTTCTTTCGAGTTTCTCCCAGTCCTCGAGCTTCTTTTGTGATTCAGAAGAAATGTTTTTCCTACAATTCATTTATTTACTTTGTAAAACCTTTTTCTTCCTCAACTAAACCGAGACTCCCTATACACATACCGCCACTAACCTTCAACTTCGTTCATATCCCTCCCTCCCTCTCTTCATCCTTCTCTCCTCTCTCTTTCCGTTTCTCTCGTCCCTCCCTTTTTAACCTCTCTCCCTCCTCTTTCTCTCCTATTTCTCCAAAAAGTCCTGAAATCTGGCGTCGTGCCCATAAAAATTTCACCGCCCAAAGACCAGTAATGAGGGATATCCGATGAAATTTTTATCGTGGCGCTTTCTACTCTTCGTCTCCCACCCTCTATCTCTCTCTCTCTCCTTCCCTTTCTCCCTTTCCTTCACCGTTCCCTTCTGCCCACTCCTCTCTCCTCTTTCCTTTTTTCCTCCTACCATCATCCACATCCTGACTGACCATCGCGACGGAACGGTATGGGAGTGGAGCTCGGGAGGAGGAGGGGATGTAGGGGAGGGAGGGGGGGAGGAAGGGGACTTTTTGGTCGCTCTCTCCACCGCTTCTCATGTCCTCGTGGCGGAATGGATTTCGGAGTGCGTGGGAGGAAGGAGTGAGAGGAGGGATTGGGAGAGGGAACGGGAGGGAGATAGCGGTCGGATAGGGAGGTGAGGGCAGAGGGAGGAGGAGGTGGGTTAGTGTGTGTGATGTGTTTGTGTGTGGGTTTCAGCCAGAGAGTGAAAGAGAGATAGAGAGAGGACCGCCGTGATTGGGTGGAGTGAGATATATAGAGAGATAGAGACAGAGAGAGAGAGGGATGAATCTGCCTCTCTCTCACCTTCTCCCTTCTCTCTCTCTCTCTCTCTCTCCATGAGTGCGGCGCTCCGTGTGGCCTGGGCCTTCATTTGAGGGAATTTTTCAGCGACCTGTCAGAGTGAGCTCTTTGATTGGTGGAAACGGCAATGGCGTCATATGCCTCTGCTCCGAAGCACGGATGAATGCATTTTTGATGGTTCCGTCTTACGGGTCTTTTTGAGCCCCACTCACCCGCCTCCCTCCCCTCGCTCTCACCCTTCTCTCTCCCTCTCTCTATCTGTATCTCTCCGCTCATTCCGTTTCATTCCGTTTGCGCGCCGCGAGTCACTTCTTTTTTATTTTACCTCTCTCTCGCCATCCGTCAGCCATACTATCAAGAATAGCGGTGCAAAGTACGTAAAAACATACGAGAGTGGGCGGGAGTGATAGAGGGAGGGGTCTTTTTTAGAGTCTGTATAAGTCACTATTTTCGCCTGCGTTATTCATCTGTTTCATCCTCGTTATATATTTTTTTGGAGGGGAAGGGGGAGAGGGCGGGACGATCGGGTCTTTTAAAATTGTGCGGACCGCCGCGTTGCATTTGTATTCATGACAAGGATGTCATTCGCCTTGATTCCCCGGGAATTCGTTGCTCAGCATTTTATTCAATGCTGTAATTCTTTTGATGCTTCACGCACCCCATCCCGCCTACTTCACCCTCTCTCTCTCTCCATACTCTCGATTTATGGCAGCCTCTTATAATCACGCATTCACAAACACTTTTTTCCGCGAGCCTCGAAGCGACGCTTCTGGGTTACGCGTGCATCTATAGGAAATGGTCGCTTATTGGAGAGCGTGGCGTGTTTATTTTTTCGGAGCCGCTTTTGCAAATGTCGCGTGCGACTGACGTGGAAATGTTTCTATTTATTGCTTTATAATTATTTCAGGGTGTAAATAATAAGAGGAGTGCTTCCTAAGCTACTCACATGGCCGCTCAGTTTTATCGAAAAGTCTCGAGGAACGGTCTATCAAAGTGGTTGCCAAACTGGGAGCCACACAGTGGGACAAATTGCCGAAAAGGTGGTCATAAATAAGGAGGATATATATTCTCAAAAAAAACCAACTCAGGAGTCATAATAAAGAACCACATGGAATACAAAATAAAATTTAGGGATATTTGAACATTTTTTGTGCATTCCATGTGTCCACTTGGCAACCATCTGTAGTTAAATCGATACAAGAAACGCAACACGCCTCTCTTAAAGTTAGCGAACCATATTGACATAGAACTAAAAATATATATGTAATGTTATTCAGTCGTTACAGCTGTCTTTTACTTTAGGCTCTTATTTATTAGCATTAGGAATCTAAAAATAAAAGATGGCATAAATGTATAACATTGGATAATGTAAGAAAAATACTCATAGTGAACATTAATTACAATTAATAAAACAAAATATAATTAAAAAGGTGCTTTTATAACTTGTCTGAAAAGTTTGATGAAGTAAAAACAATTTACTTTCGTAGATTTTTACAAATTGTAATTAAAAAAAATAGAAAATGCAGAATGAATAAGGTATTTACAAAATGAGCAAAATTAATCACTGTATTAGGTATCTGTCTCCGCCTCTTCTGTTGCAGATAACTCTATGTGCGGAGTCAACAATAATGCCAAAATGTCTTTAGGAAAGGATGTTTTTTCTTTTGAGGTATTTTTTTCCTGCTTGAGATAACAGGATCAGAAGATATGAGGAGTCTCTTGATGAGATCCTCCATTGTTTATATTCATAACGAGGCGATGAGGGCCTAGAATTCCAAAGGATAATTTTATTATTGTACTCAGGTTGGACACATATGAGCTGCAGAGAAACAAAAGATGTGAATAACACATTTTTATCAGAATCCGTTGGGTCGTGAAATTTCTACTTATACTGACTGACCGGAACTTCCTTCGCAGCCCCATTTTGAAATCAACCGTAAATCTTTCAATTGATCTTTGGACAAAATACCAATAACCTCTCTGAATCTGTATAAAGGGTTCGGTTGTCTGGTTTAACAAGTCGCGTAACGTTATTTCTGCACTTTTGTCCGTTGCTGTAATGGAAGAACTAACAGGGTAACGTTTACTCGCCTCTTTCACTATATGGTAAGAAGGATACAAATTGCAGTTATTTTTTTGTTTGAATTCTGAGAAAATAATATAGTTTTTTTGCTAATTTTGCTTTGACCGTCGCTGACAGTGCTTAATTTCCTGAAATTGGAATGACGCGATTATCTTTCTGTCGAAAAATTCTTCTGTATTTTTATCCTCTTATTGGTGCAGTTCAAGTCACATCTTTCACGACACATGCGGTGTCCACACTTCCTTCTGCTCGGAGGCTCATTTGCGTTACATAAGACAGTTCAGGTACATGAAATTCCGAACGTAAAGCTTTAGTCCATCGCCGCTTAGACCATCCACTAATGCCACTAAAATCTCTTTTTTTTTGGTCGCTCGTACCGTTTCCGTCTACATCCGCTGTGTGGTATATTCACAGCGGAATTGTATGCTTTATGGGAAGCACTGAGGTTTGCATACTCTTACCTCAGCAGTGAATATGTCATCTTTACTGACTCACTGTCAGCCTTACGTGCAATAGAGTCTTTGTACCCTTCTCACCCTGTGGTTCAGAGGATCCAGTCATCCTTGATGGATCTGGATTCCATAGGGATGACGGTAGTTTTTATTTGGGTACCAGGTCACGTCGGTATTCCGGGTAATGAGAGGGCAGACAGGGCAGCAAAACTGGCTGCTAATGAAGATTTTATAAACCAACCGAAAGTTCTTGTTGGGGACATTAAAACATATTTGAAGGAACGTGTCTATCAACAATGGCAAGAAGAATGGAATGGAGTTATCGGTAACAAACTGAGGGCAATAAAAAACACGGTACAACCATGGCAGTCCTCCTCCAGGTCGTCCCGACTCGAAGAGGTTGCCATCGCAAGACTTCGCATAGGTCACTGCTGGTGGACGCACAGTTACCTAATGCGGGCGGAGGAACCCCCAGTTTGTGAGACATGTGATACTGCATTGACAGTGTCACATGTGTTACAGGACTGTATCCAATTTAGGAATGAGAGAGAGAGGGCATGTATGGCTTCGAACCTCACTCTATCTCTTGGAGATAATCCAGAAAATATAAATAGAACATTGTCATTCCTAAGGGAGTCCAGAATTTTAGCATTTATTTAATTTAATTTTTAATTTTTAATTTTTAAGTGTTTTTAATCTTTTGAGAATGGTATAAGAGGAAGAAAGACCCTTTCTCTATCCATTTTTAAAGGTTTTATATTTTACGGGCATAATAGCTCCTTCTAGTGCAGGGAAAAATTTTATACATGTCAGGAGACCCTTATACAGTCTTGCTGATGTTTTATTCTACAGATTGGGAGAGACCCTTATACAATCTCTTACCATCTGTTTTTAACTTCATTTATTTATCTGTTTTATCTATTTATCTATCTGTTTTATCTATTTATTTATTAATTTATTTATATATTTATTGTGTGTCTGGTGCTATGGTTAGTTTGCCACAAATGGGTTGTGGTTAAAAGTGCATATTATGGCGATAATAGCCCAAGAGGCTGATTCGCCTTAAATTACACACACACACACTTGGTCGGCCTTGACCATCATTTCTCGGAGAAACATCGCCACTAGGGAAAGATGTTTCCTGTTCCATCAAATCCTTATTTTGATGCAGAAATCTTTCCTTTTTTCTTTAGGCTGCAGTCCATCTTCTTTTAATCTGATGAGTTAATGCTGATATTAATAAACTCGCTGCTGACGAAGATGACTGCGGGTAATGGGTGATTTCCACAATGCGTCTAGTAAGATATTCACATTTGGCACTAAATGATTTTTTGGCGACTCATGCAGTATTTCAAATAACGCCCTCCTCTTCAACATGATGATGTGTACATTACGTGATCCTGTAAAGATTCTATGATTCAGTATGTGAAGTAGCACATGATTTGTAATATTATATACCTACAATATTACTACGAAAAGTTGCCATTACAGTTTCTTGTTAATAAACTAGTTTTACTAAAAGGCAGTAGTTATCGAAAATACTCATTGAATAGTGATACACGAACATATATAAGTAGGTAAAATTTTTGTTGATGCAAATATGCGCAAAATATTTTCACACTCTAGGACAGTAGGATAACTAATATTTATTACCTAGTACAAAAGTTTGCTTAATAAGGCTTTATACTATACTAAAAGTCCTGATGAACATGAAAGTTTAAACAAATACCACTTTTCGCTAGGTCACAGCCAAAACTTATACAATTAAAAATAAACGTAATAAAAATAAAAATCAATAGAGTGTAAATTTTCTACATACCCTCAGGAACAGAATCCATCTTGTAGTTAAGTTAAAATATAAATGTTAACTGAATTAAAAATACGTAACTGCACGTATTCCACTCACAAATGAACACTGCACCAAGCACACGTCGCAAATTACAGCCAATTTTGAATTGATACAATTTAAGTTGTGTTCAAGACAAGAGAGTGAAATTAACGGTAATTAGTGTGAGGGTCATTGTAGACTACTTGTATAATAATAAACACGGAAAATGTTACATTTCGATAATTTCATTTATGACCACCTTTTCGGTCATTTGTCCCACTGTGCGTCGTGGTAAACTCGGGTGCTGATTTTATGGGGTTTTTTGTTTATTAAATAAATAAACGATTTGGAAGTGTTCGTGGATAATTAGGACAATAACGTTTCCTCTAATACATTGATTATGATTTAGTACCCAAAAATGGATGCGACAAAAGGTTATAATATCTGTAACTTAAAATATGATATCTTTCATCAAGGCTGGGGTGTCGCAAAGTTATTTTAATCTTTGAACCGATGCCGCGACCACAAAAAATTTGGAAACCGCTGGTCTGTCAGGTGGAGAAATCGTAAAGCCCCCAAGAAATCCCTTAGACCAGGATTTCTCACCTACTAGTGGGTCGCAAAGCAACTTGAGGTGGTTTGGGGAAAGATTTTTAAATAGTTTGTTTTGATAAATTTTTCCGTTTTTTATTGACATCGCGATGAAATTGTTAAAGAACTCATGATAGTAGAATGCGCGCCCTATGTGGGCCCATATGTAGTACTATCTACTGTTTGAAGAAATTAATATATAAATAATAGGTGGGTCCCAGGTAATATTTCAAAGCCTAGGTGGGTCGTGCTATGAAAAAGTTTGAGCAACGTTGCCTTAGATCAAAATTCCAACTCAGCTGGCAGAACTGGAGCATATTTTTTCAAGCGAAAATACTAATTGACCTAAGAAAATATATTTATTGTTTTCTTCTTAAAGTCAAATTAGCTTAAAAACTATTGTCGAGTTCGAATTGTAGCTTTAATCCACGTGATAAAATTATGTTCCAATAGTCTAACATAACATAGATTATTTAAGCTAATTTATATCTTTTTACTTCAAAGTGCAAAAAGAAAATTGAAAAATCTTTTATGCCTACTTAATAAACTTTTGTTCACTCTTTACGCATATTCAGTTCTTGATTACAGCTTTCAGAGATTTAAATCTTTCTGCATTTTATTCGAAAGCCGTTGGTATGAAGTTGATTACAACATACAAAAATTAGGTACTACATGTAGAGAGTCGGACACTCGGAAGTTCTAATAAATATGTACAGTCTAAGCATTTACGTAAATTTAATTCGGATTTGAGGAGGTAGCCTCTTGCAAATGCTGTCTTGAGGATGATGTTGACTCCATCGCATCCCCTGACTCAAGAAATAAGGCTAGATACCAAGGGCGGATCCAGAAACTCCCCAAGGGGGAGAGGGGCGATCGCCCTTCCCCCCTCTTGAATCCGCCTCTGCCGACGACCCTATATTTTGATCCCTACCGCTATCAGAATCTTTCTTTCCCTTGCCATACAGGCCTAATCTGCGGCATAGGATCAAGAACTTTTTCATAGAAGAAAGAATTTTAGAATGCTCCGTGGAGGTCAATGAGGTCATCTAAGGGGGGGAGGGGAGGAATCGCCCCCTTGGATCCGCTACTGCTAAATACTTCTTAGTTATTGTGTTAACCTAGGGTGCAATATATTTCCATTTATGAATCCTTCATTTGCTTTTGCAGTATTAACACAGTCGCCACTCCTAGCAAGAAACTGTAGATTGCAGTCTATCTTAAGATTATATCCAGAGCTGTGCTCAGACATTTTCCGTCTGAGGAAAGTTATAATTTGACGCCCCTTAAATGTTTTTACCAATTCCTTTTAGTTATATGTTTGTTGAAAAGGTAGGAACTAATAAAAACGCATTTATCATACTGCATTAATTATTTTTCGTTATAAAAACAAACTCGGGTACAGTGTTCTTTTGCGTGTAATTTTAGAGTAAGTATATTTACTTTTATCTTTCACCGAACAAAGGCATCATTACTAAATATGTATATCTCTTTTCCAAATCATAAACCTTAAAAGTAAGTAAAACTTGATAACCTACATAATAACAAATAAGGAAGAAAATTATACTCCATAAATGGAATACACAGAGACAGCAAAGGTGTTCTTATGGGATTTACGTACAAAACGGTATGAAAAGATTTGGCGGTTCTTGAAACTATAAGTCGTAATTGTGTGCTTTTGTGAACTATTATTTACAGATATTGTACTCAATCCGAATAAATTATTTAATCTCATAAATCATACAAGAGCTTGGGATAAAAAAATTGGGATTTTAATTGCTCTTTGCTGGTAGATTAGTCATAGTGACCGATGTAAACAAAATATGTGATATTACGCATGGGATTTTCTCAAATTTCTATTTCCAAAACTAAGTCTTAATTATGTGGTCTCGCGGACGTTTTCGTGGAAAAAGTTGTCCTCTACCCGAGTAAATTTTTTAATCGATACTGGCGGAACTGTTGCTCACGGCGTTACCAAATACGCGAAAATTTGGTAGCGTTTGTTAGATTTAATCTGAAGGGAAACGCATTCTATTTCTTTGAAGTACCAGGGTTAGATTCCAAGTGCAATATTTTCTTCGTTTACGTGATTTGCGTGTGAGTCATTCTCGAGTTTTTATCTCAATATATTTTGTAATTGGTACCTCACAAATCATATAAGATCCATGGAGAGGAAAATATGGTTTTCTAATTGTTCTCACCAAATAAATGTCCGTGTAAACCGATTTAGATCTCTTAGATTTCAGAAAAGCCTTTGATAAGATACCTCACAGGAAGTTAATAACGAAATTAGAAACCTTAGGCATTAATTCCAAAATTGTTAGTTGGATCCGTGTATTTTTAAATCACAGGAAGCAGAAGGTTGTTATAGATGGGAAATCCTCGAGCTTAGTGAAGATTGTCTCTGGCGTTCCACAGGGTAGTGTAATTGGTCCGTTATTATTTATAATTTATATAAACGATATCACCTAAATAGTCAGAAGTAAAATTAGGCTTTTCGCGGATAACACTCATTTATAGAGAAATAAGCAACCCGGAAGACCACCAGTATCTCCAAAATGATCTAGAAGCTATTTCTGCATGGTGTAAGGAATGACAGTTAGAGATCAACCAAAAGAAAAGCTGCTCGTAGAATGGAGCGATATAAAGGATCGTTTTTCCCTAGGACGATAAGAGAACATAATAGAAAAAGGTAACGTAGGAAAACTAGGGACCTTTGGTGCACTGTACTCTCTGCCATACACCAAAAAGGTGACTTGCAGGGTATCATGTAGATGCAGATTTAGACAAAATAACAATGGCATGTTTGGCATTTTCTCAAATTTATACGTTCGAAAATATATGCTGCAGTTATGTGCTCTCGCTGAAATTTTTGTGGCAATTGTCAGACATTCTCCAAACAAATTTTCTAATCGATGCTTCACAGATCATGTAAGGAGCTAGGGAGCTTGTCATATACGAAGTATATTGAATTTACCGCTAGTATCTCTTTATCACATAAAAAAGTAGACCGTGCTGCCTACTGACGTTTTCGGTATTTCTTTACGCGGCCACCGACTAATTGTAATTAGCGCATTTGTTGACCTCATTGAACGCCGGAGCGAGCGAAGCGAGCGGAGTCTGGGGGTTGGCGAGCCGTAGCGAGTAGGGGTCAGAGCCCCCTATTGTGTGTGTGTGTATATGTATATATATATATATATATATATATATATATATATATATATATATACTTGCAGATACTCTTTCGCTGAAGAAGGGGATAGGCCCGATAAGCTTGCGTGTTTTTTTGTCTTTTTGTGTTCGTGTGTTTCACGTGTCTCTTCGACGCCCCCAGCAGCCTGCCAGCTTGGTCCTCAACTTGGTAAGTGTCCGCTGGGCTTCCCTCAACACCTTGTTGCCACCCTCATCACTACCTTTTCTTTTCCTTTAGTTTATATATATATATATATATATATATATATATATATATACTAGTAGAAGGTGCTTGCATACTGCAAGCATTTCATCTCACCTTGAAAAAACATTCATTTTTCAGAGAGATATTTCATCATGAGAAAAATTTCTTTAATTCTAACGATTTCTCCTCTGGACCGGTTTTCGTTTTTTCATTATGGAACAATAATGGAGTAAAACAATCACTAATTTTTGCAATTTTAGGAATATAATACTTTTCCCACATAGGGTTAATAATGCCACACATTTCTGCCAACTTTTAAATTTATAGCGCAATTAGAAGTGTAACACTCCAAAAATTTGGATTTATCTAACTCTTCGTGTTAATCTTCAATACACATTGGTGTGATGACATTTACAATTACAGATACACATTTTTTCGAGCAACACCAAACTTTCAAGGAGAGGACACGGTAGTGGGATCACGGATTTTTATGAAACTTACAATGTAATTGGTAGGCAAGGCAACATCCCGTTAAAATGGCAAGATTTCTCGAAAATATGCGAATTAAACCTTTAAATGAGGAATTTTGAACTGTAGACGAAAAACGATGAACAGAAAAAAACTAATAATCTTTTCGTTAAAATGGTTTAGATCTAAAGCTCGTGAGTCAATGTTTTCCAATTTTAATGTCAAAAACAAGATAAGCCAGCACGTCAAAAAGTCGATTTTTACCTGTTATCTTATGGAGAATGCAAATCATCCCCTGTAGTCGAACCCTGGGTGTTTTTCGTATATCCAAGTAGATTATCTCTGCCAAATTTCAAGTTTATATCTGAATATTTGATCGAGTTATTAGCGTCTTAAGAGCGTGGCATGGAGACAACACCAGCGATGCACCCCCGTCGCGAAGAATTAGGTGAATATTAGGTGATATCTACCTCACTCACTGACACAAAAATTAATTTCATTTGGGGGTGCCGGTGGTGTAGCGGTTAGGACGCTGGCTGCTACTCGCCTGCTGCTTGAAAAGGCAGCAGGCACGAATCCTGCGCAAGTAGGATTTTTTCCAAGGTCGACCGGCCCCCTGTTTGTGGTTTGAGATGACCGCGCAAATTCAGCTGTTCCGTCCTTCTGAAGGGACGTTAAGCCGTTGGCCCTCTTGGTGTTATTCGTTAAGAGTAGGCTAATGCCGGCACCGGGTTTCTCTTCTCCATTGCTATCCAGCTATTCATTACACTACCTCTTAGATATCCATTGCGCGTAGGCAAGAGGTGAATCAGCTAGGAACATACATTAGTACTGCATTTCATTGTTTTTAAGGACAAAGTAGGAAGTCGAGGAGAACAATCTTAAATATCTGACTTACCTGAAACAAACTCGTCTTTCACTCATCGCTCCTTATTCTTTCCTCAAACATATTTATATTGAGAGAGACCAATTGACTAATAGTCATTATTTGACGAATATGTGGTCGAATCCGTTGCTTTCTTTTGTCCTCAAGCGCCCTAGCTGGCTGTTGTTTGACACGATTCGCCCCTGATGACGCATGCACCACTCTGGGAATTTGCTAGACGAGATTCCTTCTTCGTCCTCGCTTCACTTCCTCGTTTACACTCATGACTCAGCAGAAGCATGGTTAAAATAGCTGTTTGCTTTCTTCTGTTAATTCTTTTCGTAGAGGCTTAAGTCGCATTCATTACCAAGGTTATATAATGGGCTAAGGGTCTTTCCTTTATTATTAAAATTTTGTATTTGTGGTAATAGTACCAAGTTATCAATCAATTATGCGTATTTAATTTAATTTGACATACAATTATACTTATTATGAAAAATAGTTCTATTACTTCCACGATATGTATAGGATATGTCATAATTAGAGATGGGTTGATTGAGATTAAAGTGAACGCAAGCCTTTAGTTAAAAGTAGATTAAAACGTTTTATAAAATTTAATAGCCAATTGGTCATTCATATCCTCGCATTCAAATTTTCTAAAGTTTTGTACGGATCACTACATAAATAATTGCGCGTAGTTCTCTTGAATCAGCACGTGAGCATAAAATACTGAAATTCTCCATTATCGATGAAAATAATTGTATCCTGTTGAGCGGCTAGGGGACTCGTGAAATTAATAATACTTATGGTTTATATCATGGGTGATACTGAAGGAGAAGGTGAAGCAAGGCTTGAAAGATAAAGGTTGCCAAATAATGTGGTATATAAAGAAATATTGTAAAGTTAGCGCGTAATTTCTAAAAGTTAACCATTTGGGGCCGAAGGCCTCCATGCCTCCGTAAGAGCTAGGAGTTGATGACATATGGGGCCCGAAATCTGCTAGTATTATACAGTAAGGAGAAAGTCTACCACTTAGTTCAACATTGTATCTTTTAGTACTCCTCCGTTTAATTTGGCCCAGCTGTCCAAACTTTGGTATTTATGAGTAACACGTAATGCAGCCGTGATATGCATACTGTGGTACTAGACTTCTTTCTATATAATTTTTGCTAGCATTAATTTATAATATAATACAGACGGGACCGGCCAAAAGGGGGGAGGGGGTACGGCGTATGCGATACATCCGGGTCCCCGAATATTGGGGGCCCCTGAAGTTTGTAGATCTCAACCACTAAAAACACTTGCTAAACTGATTTCCAATAAAAACACTCCAAAAAATTTGTAATTAACTGGGAGTTCCATAAATCACAGAATTATCTACTGTTTAATGTCATGTTTTTTGTATGCTTAGCGCTTAAAAATGTTCTTATCAAACACAGCTTTGTAAAAAAAACCAATAAAAATTCATTATTTAGATGTGACATATATCAGGGGGGCATGAATATTCGCATCCACTGCTTGGTCGGTCCTGAATACAGAGAAAAGAGCCAATTTTGCAGTCAATCAGGTATTAAAAAAGAGTCGATTTTTTAAATTTTATTTAAAGGATTAAAGTAATGAGCTTCATTTTCAGATTTTTCAAAGCTATAAAACATGTTTAGCTATATTTCTCGAAAAAATCTATATTTGTCGGTAAATTGCTGCTAAATGTAAATATAAAATTAAATTTTAGAATTATAGCTCACCAATTTAATCCTTTATCATGATGTGGCTAATACTTATGTATACATTAATGGGCTGCCATATAGCTGCATACCGGTAGGTACCAGCCCTCTTAAGTAGTTTAAATTTGGTGAAAAACAGTAAATAAAGGCAGGTTTGGTTTGAAAATTTAAATATGTAAGCCCATGTATGTGATTATAAATTTTACGAGACGATAAAATTTGAAAGAAAACGAAAAATAATTCTGAGGACTGTTTACTATATTCTTTTAAAAAGGAAGAATGGTAAAATAGATATATAGTTGAAAACCAAAGAAAAACTGAGGTCTAAGCTGAAATGTTTGCTGTGAATTTTTGCGATGCCAATTTTGATATTTTGATTGTAAATTTGCTTTCGATGTGGGTTTCTAAGTTCCTTACAAAGAAAATAATTGCCTAGAATTAAATACGATTGACAGAAATCTATATAATTTTTTCATTAACAAACATGAAAAACAACGCAGAATGGAAAATATCAGCCAATATAGAATGCAGTCTAGCTGTGAAGGGAGAACGGCAGTAAAACAGCAACGTTTGAGGTTAGATTACCGAAAGTAAATATGATATATTTTATTTAATTGTAAAATAACACGAAGAAAATAAAATAACTTCCACACAGGCGCTTTTACGAGAGGGCGAAAATGCTACAGAAGCGTGTGCCTACTAATTTAGCAGACCTTAGAGAAATGTTGATGAAAGGTTGGCGGATGGTATTGAAAAGACATATCGGCTCATTTAAACAAAAGTACTCTTCGTCTACGCTTCCCTTAGCGGTTTCAATCAAGGGGTAAAATGATCCCCAAACACGGCACGCACTGACCATCAACGGAAGTAGATATAGCAAGACTCGCAGCAATGCATGTAGTAAACATTCGGCTTAAATTTTTGATGAGTCTTATCGCTCGCTCTCCTAACCTTTAAATGGACTGGTGGGCGCAATTAACCGGTAGACAACACGTCAGTTCTTTGATTTATCTGCCTACTTCAACACTTCAGCCAAAAGGAAGTAATTGTTTGAAGAGCAATTACTTTACAGTATTTATAGGAGAAAATACAAGATTCGTGGGCGCGCCTTCAGAAACGTTCAGAAATTGGAGCGTTTTCCGCGATCCCTCCTTTCGATAAATAAAAACTTTTATAATCCCTCTGTCGAGGGACTGGCCAATTTATCCCATCTCGCAATTATTTCCCTCCTATTTATTTAGGTGTGCGAAGCGCGATTCATTTTTCGAGATCTTCCGGAAGATACAGGATAGGAGTTTGTTGGAGGAGGACGGGGCATTCATAAACTTCCCCATTCCTCCAATTCCTCGCTCTTTTCGTCACCTCGTACGTCTGGGCTCAGCCCCTTCTCTCATTCCGGATCTTCTCTCTTAAGTAATCCGCCCCATTTGGGACGCAAAGCGCCGGAAGAAAAGGCAGGGACGTAAAGTAGTTGCAGAAGAAAACAGGTGATTAAGAAAAACATGAAAGGTTCCACAAATTTCACGCTCCAACTCCTGCTCTTTACCATCCTCCCTCTCCCTTATATTTCATTCTCACCTCCTCCCCCTCCCACCTTCCTCTCCCCTCTCCCTCTCTCTATCTACATTACATTCTTTCAAATTGGTTAAATATCTTTCTCCCTCTCTCTCTCTCTTCCGAGCACTTACACGGTTCGCCCCATTTGGCCGCTGATCCCTCACTTGAAAAGTGGCAGGGAGGGAGGATGGGGATATGGAGGGAGTGAGAGAGGGGATATTTCCCTCCTCTCTTTTAGGGGCGAGAGAGAGGTGGGGGAGGAAGAGAGGGCGAGAGAGAGGTGGGGGAGGAAGAGAGGGCGAGAGGAGTGGCGATGTTTATGGGCTTTAATATGCATCGCCCGCCGAATTAGTTTTCGCCAAGTGGGAGGACGGGGAAGACAGAGGGGAAGGGAGTAATAAGGGGGAGAGTTCGTTGGAAGGTTGGAGGGAGGGTTTATAGAGAGGGTCTGGGTGAGGAGAGAGGTAAGGAGAGGTTACGCGCACCTGTAATAAATAGAGGCGGAAATTATTTTTGCCGCCCGAGAGGCTGGGTCGTAATTTCTTGCAGCTCTGCTGATGTGATGGGACGGAGAGAAGTTTCCGCGGCGCGTAATTCTCGATTGTGGGGGAGATGGAGAGGTTGGCGGAGGGAGAACGGTTTGCGCGGAGAGTGGGGAGGATTTTGGCGTGTTTCGTTAGGTCGAACGAACGGAGGCTTCTTGGGGGAATGAAAACCCTTTACTCCATTGAATTGCTTGCGATCGCATCCCGTGAGGAAGTAAGAATTTTTTTGAAGTATGCAAAAAGTAGAACTCGTTCTTTGAAATTTAGGTGTTCTTATAGACTTCAATATGTTATTGTTTAATTATCATTAGTGATTCCTTACCGTTTTTATGTTATGTTTCGTTTTTAGTGCTTTTCGTCATTGCTGAAAAGCACTATTATCTTCGTGATGTCCGTTCGTCCGTCCGTACGCATATATCAGAAAATATTTAGCATAACCGACTTCAACCAAATTTGGTAAATAGAATATTCAAATAAATTAATTACCAAAATGTTATTTTTGGACCGGATCGACTAAGCAGGGGTGCCACAATTGCAAAGGTTAACTTTTCGGTAATTGTGGATTTGGAAGGAATTTGCCGAACCGATTTCAGCGAAATTTTGTATAAATTATGTGTGCAACATAGAAAAAACAAAATCACTATGTTTAGTGTAGATATGAAAAACAGGGCTGCCACAATAAAATCAATAAAAAATTAAAAAAAACCTATTTGTGTTAAATTGTGCACATCAATTTTAACCAAATTTAATACTTATAATACACACACACAAACATATATATGCTTACGGAAGAGGAAAGGTAAATGGGATTAATGGATGGCAACAAGTTGTTGGGATAAAGAAGCCCAGAGAGATGACTTCAGGTTGGCGAGCTGCTGGGGGTGTCGAAGTGACACACGTAAAACGAACACAAAAAACGCGGAAGCTTTCGGGGACGATCCCTTCGTCAGCACAGGAGACAAGATATATATACATACATATGACCATATTAACATATTTTAACCGAATCAGACAAACAGGGGTGCCACAATTACAAATTAAACTCATTCAGTAATTAAATATTTGGAATGAATTGGCTTAACAGATTTTAATTAAATTTTTTATATAAGATTTGTACAACATACTGTAATGAAATCAAGTTTTTTAAAGCAGAGCTAAATAGCAAGGCTACCACAATAAAAATTTAAATGATATTTTTACGCGTATTTCTAGAGAACTGACTAATAAATTTTAACCAAATATAGTATATTTAATCTTCATATAAATAAATAACCAAAATATCATATTTCAACCGGTTGGACTAAACAGGGCCACCACAATATCAAGGTTAGAATTTTTCTGTAACTATGAATTTGGAAGGTATTGACTGAACGGATTTCAAAGAAATTTAGTTTGTAGGGCGAGTATAGAAAGGGAAAACGAGGTGAATATGTTTAGAACGGATCAAAAAAGCAGGGCTATCACAATATAAGGAAAAATAATTTTTTGATTTCAAAGAAAATACATTAGTAAACGATTATACTATGGCGAATTCGACGAAAAGCACTTCTGTACCACGGGAAACCCGTGTACACTCCTATTTGTTCTAATTACGTAAGAGAGGTTTATTAACTAATGTTAGCTGCACTAACATTTTTCTCATCCAATGTAACTTGGTAAACACGAGCATTTTTAGCATTGGAATGTTTAAACAAAGTTGTTTGTATGTGTGCATAATATACATATGCTCACTGTGGTTCAACAATAATAACAATAATACGTGCATGAGATAATCTAAAAGTTGCTGTTTTAACCTGGTTCAGTGTCACACTGGCGACATATAATACAACAACAGAAACACACTTTTTCCCTATAACTGTAGGACATAAAACTTTGCATGGCAACATTTTATTCTTCCCATGCTATATTTGATTTTCTAAATATCTACCTTTTCTAATTTTTTCCAATATAATAATTATTTGGGGTAGCATTATAATGTTTTTGTGCAGAGTTATTAAGCTTGGAATACAAAACTATTGCCAATGTAACAGCCTTTTATGGACGAATATAGACATTCAGAAAGTAAAATCTATTTTACTTAAAAATGCCACCCTTACTAACAGACGAATGTATAACTTATGCATGATAACATTACGGCAAATTCAAATTTTATTTATAAAATATTATTGCGCATAATGTCTTTCCCATCCTACGGAAAAGACGATTATATATATATATATATATATATATATATATATATATATATATATATATATATAATTTAAACAATTCAGAGGAGGAAAAGTAACTGGTTATGGCATATCTTGAGAGGAGAAGGTTTATTATTGATGGTGTTGGAAGGATCAGTAGGAGGTGAAAGGAAAAGGGGACATAGAAGAATAAAAATGTTGGATGACCTGAAAGAAAGTGGAGGGTATCAGGAAATGAAAGAAATGGCAAGGAACAGAAAGGAGTGGAGACAACGCTGGTGCCAGGGACCTGCCTTGAGGCAGAACACCTCATGATGATATATATATATATATATATATATATATATATATATATATATATATATATAAATGGATGTCAACAAGGTGTTGGGATGAGCTGATGAAGATGAAGGAACAATTCCGAAAGCTTCTACGTTTGTGATGTTTCTGTGTTTTAGTGTTCTTTTACGTGTGTCGCTTCAACATCCCCGGGGCCTCGCCAACCTGAAGTCGTCTGATTGGTGAGTGCTCACTGGGTTTCCTCATCCCAACACCTTGTTGACATCCATTTATCCATTTTACCTTTCCTTTTCCGTAAGCTGTTTTATATATATATATATATATATATATATATATATATATATATATATATATATGCACACACTATATTAACGCTTCTTACTTATGTTATCATACTTATAGAAATTTTGATAATTTAATTCGTTTGGCTCTTAAAAATTCATAAAATTTAAACAAATAGATAAATGTTTAGGTACTATGGGGCGAGCTAGGGAGCTGAAATTTTTAAGCAATTTAGAGCTTAGTGCAAATGCACAAATAAATATTTGAATATCTCTATTAAGTTCTTATTGCGGCCGTTAAAACCTTTTTAAATTTAAACAATTACATGAATATTATTTCACTTCTAGGTGTGGTATAACTTTAAAATGTGTGGCATTAGTACCCCACAGTGAAAAAACTATAATTTTCTTAAAATTGCAAATTTTATGCACAATATTGTTCCATAAGTAAAGAAAGGCAATCGGTGCAGACGTGAAATCTATTGAATTAAAGAAATATTTTTAATAATGATGTATCTTTTTTTTTAATTTAATGTTTTTTAAGATGAGATGAAATGCTTGCAGAATGCAAGCACCTTCTACTAGTATGTACGGAAAAGGAAAGGTAAAATGGATATATGGATGGCAACAAGGTGTTGGGATGAGGAAACCCAGTGAACACTCACCAATCGGACGACTTCAGGTTGGTGAGGCCCCGGGGATGTCGAAGCGACACACGTAAAAGAACACTAAAACAAGAATCATCACAAACGTAGAAGCTTTCGGAGTTATTCCTTCATCAGCTACAGAGAGAGAGTTCTCTCTGTGTAGCTTCGACATCCCCGGGGCCTCGCCAACCTGAAGTCCTCCGATTGGTGAGTGTTCACTGGGTTTCCTCATCCCAACACCTTGTTGCCATCCACACACACACACACGCACACGCACACGCGCACGCACACGCACACACACACACACACACGCACACGCGCGCGCGCAAGCGCACACACACACACACACATAACCGGCTTAACACGGGTTGCTGTTTAAATGAAATATAGAACATATTTTATTACTACAAATTTATATACTTTATTAAAAACTTATCATATTGGTTTTTGAAATACAAATACAATTTTATTCCAATGCTTTTTAATAGACGATATAAAATACGTAAATACTCACCAGCAATTTGTTGAAAAAAAGTTAAATTCAAATTTAAATTAAATAATATACTATATTATTACACCACGTTTAAGCACGATTCACTAAATAAGATTATTTATTAAGTAACTAAATAAATAAACCGAAACAACATTAAGTCCTTGGACTTTAACAATGTCATTGTCGTCAAGGTATTTATCGTTAAAAATGCAAATTTAGTCCAACTTAATGGGAATAAACGTGAAATGCGAGCGATTTCGAGTCATAGGCGAAGAAAGGCGATAAGAATAAGAAACTATGATCATTCTTCTTAAGTACTGTGCGGGTACGAAGTTCTTACGTCAATTTGTCGAATTTATATAAGCAAATGAATGAAAGCCTGCAGTTAAAAAAGTAAATTTTTACGCGTTACCTTACGGGGAATTAAAACAAATGAGAATAACTTTTTTATGGGAAATGTCGGGAATTTAAACTACCCTTCGGCCTTTCCCTTGGTGCCCCCAATAATCGTGCCAAGTTTCGTTACGGTACCTTTGAAGTTGTGGAATTTTATAGCATAACATACATCCAAACATTTGAAATTATAGTGTATATATATATATATATATATATATATATATATATATATATATATATATATATATATATCTTATAAATATTTAGATTGAATGTATGTATGTTCTTTATACGTTTCTACGCCGTTAAAGCTATCGAATTCAAAAGTTTCATGGGCCATCCTATGGACCAAAGTAAGGTCTTGGTCTAGGTTTGCAGACCGTGATGTCTTTTTTACCCATGAGGTCAACAAAATCCTATTTCCATAAGAATGCATGGGTAATGGTGTGGAGAAATTCCAAAATGCCATGCAGTCCCTCACTGATGTGCATATAAATATACCTAAATATAACCTTACGATCTCGGGAAATGGCTTATTTTACCCAAAAAAGACTGAGTATTTTAATTCTGTTCATGTCTTGTCGTATTACATGCTAAATCGTTCGAAAAGTTTCTTTAAGCGCAAAATTTATCGGTTTAGATGACCATCTTCTAGGCGGCAACAAAGCTAAATTTCTTAATTGTTGTCCTCTTCAAAGGGAGATAGCCACGTAAAGATGAATGCAAGGAAAATCCATGCCGTGGCGCACCGTAGAGGAAGAATAGCCAACGCCATGATAAAGGCTACAAATGGATTCATGCCCATATATAGTCTATGAATACTTTTAAAGTGAGTCAAATGATTTTTAAGGAATATTAGGACATTGTTATCTTTTACCATTAACATTGAAAGATTTATCGCAAAATAAATCGACACATCTACTTACATTTGTTCGGTAACCAAGATGTTGTTTACTGTTTACGTTTTGGCTAATAGTATTGCCATAATCCACATAATTTTATTGCTGCTTTAAAGGCTTCAGTGAATCTATCCATGTGAATATTAAGTAAGACGCTAATGCGTAATTATATTAATGATAAAACTGTACAATACAAAACATAAAATAGTAAATGTTAATGCAAGCCTTGCGAGAAATGTTCCCGGAACACGTCATGTCACGTTCAGGAGACGTAGCGTGGCCCCCGCGCTCTCAAGATTTATCAGCTCCGACTCGATGCCCTGAAATGTATACTATAACTGGTTCAAGCACCTATAGCACAGTGGTTCTTAAACATTCAATGGTCGCGTCCCCCTTGTATATCATGCGACCCCCTTTGGAATGGAAATAGTAAAAATAAGAAACTTTAATACAAATTTCATCATTATATATGACTATTAATAGTTTTTATAACATCGTATTTCCGAAAATTCTCTGATAAAATTTTATTACACGTAAATTTTTTTTTTTTTTGGCATTTCATCTTACTTTCAAAATAATTTTTGACTCTACTGGGGGGCCGCAGCCCAAAGTTTGAGAAACACTTCTTTAGCAAACTCGAACAGACGAATCACTGAAAGATGTTAGCACTTGTGGAGACCAAAAGAAACCGAACTGCGAGAATAAAAGAAGTCGGATGTGTACGAATTTGAAAGGGCAGGTATTTAAACCTTAGGGAACGGATGGTCGGACGAGAAGGAGGAGGGTTTGTTGCCTGCGAAAAACCCGAAAGATTTTTCTAAGAAAAAAATCATGTGTCATGAGTTTTGCTAAGAAATATAAAGCATAGCATAGAATTGGACCGAGATCACTTTTGGTCGATGAGTAAGTTCTACACTGGGTTGATTTTTCGATTATTGGGTATTATTTATTCGAAATCGTAATTTTCATTGTGGTCAAAGTTTGGCGCCCCTTGAGAGAGGCGCCTGAGGCGGTTGCCGCCTCACCGCCCTGTCCTTATGCACAGATTACCCGTAGACATTAGAAGCCTAAAACCTAATAATATTTGTGATTGCATTGACCAAAATCTATAATTTTTAGGTGGGACATTTTTTATTCGAAGTAAATTAAATCATCGATGACATTTGGTAGTAAAACTTGAACATAAAAGAACCGCTTCATATATTTTATTAATACTATAAACATAGAATACATCTTTGAACAAGTGATATTTTGCTTGTGAAATAAGGCAAACATATTATAATGTAAGAAAATGCATTTAATTTTAAGTAGCTTAAGGTTTTTTCATTTTAAATTTGTTTTTTTGCTCTTTCGCTGCACTCAATAAAGTTTTGCTGTCAAAAATGCTATCATAAAATTCAGAGAAAGAACTTCCGTTATTTATATAAATTAGCAGTTCGCTTTTTAAGAAATCAACAGTACAACGATTTCTTTCTGTCCTCCGTTTTATTCCTATTGCAGAAAATATTCTTCCTGTAAAAGCGGACGACGCTGGAATGCTAAATATGTACGATACTATCTGGAATAGATTTTCAGAATTTCCACTTTTTAATATGTATTGCCACTTTTCCCCAGCATTATCACATTTTTCCCAATAGTCACCAGCGGCAATTAGATTAAAATTATTTGTAATTGCTACAAGTTCTTCAAATAATTTGTCCATATTAAGCCCTAAAATGTTATCTAAATTTAGATTAGCAGCGATATTGCAAAAATATCGATACTTGGGCAGTATATCATCAGAAAAGGAAAAAGAAGCTAAAGTTGATAACACATTTTTGTTGTACTCAATTTTTTCATAAAATAGCTCACACAAGCAGAGTAAAAATGCAAAAATTATTTTTTGAACTTTTGTATGATGGGAAATTAGCTTTTCCATTCTATGCCGAACTTCAAAACCAAAAAACCGCTCCTATATGCAAAGTGTTATTTTTGATTTAAACTCGCACATTATATTCCATAATTCTACGCATGTACTATTATTTCTCTGCAAATTTTTGATAATATGAAACAAAGTGCATCACACCCATTAGGCCCCGTTAGCCACGTGATCGATTAGGGGCGATGTCGCCGGCAGATCTTCTTCCAAACAGAGATGTCACAAAGTAGGACATATTGCGTACTACTTGGCATTAGAGTAGGACAGAGGACACTTTATCTCAAAGTAGAACTGTCCTACTGACAATAGAACGGTTGGCAACCCTAATGTAGACGTAGAACTCCGTCGAGTTTTGTTCATTTTACTTTATTTAATCTCTCAAATTTACAATCGTGTTCTATATCTTCTACGTCAGTTTAAATATTGAAACAAAAATCTAAAAACACTATAATGTTCCTACGATAAGTAGAGCTCCCTCCAACGCGATACGAACACTGAAATGCCTGCTGGTGGACGCTTGCGGCTGTCGCCGCGTGAGGACATTGCTGACTCGCCACGTTTCGCAACCATTGCAACCTGCGTCTTCAGGAGATGCTTCATCTTCGCACCGCAACGAAACCTGAAAGCGCCCACCAGCATTCAACAGCGACGCGAAAGCTTCCAAATAAAAAATCAACACTGAAATGCGTTCACCCGTTAAGGACCTCTGTTTCACGGTCCTATTATGAGTTGATATCACTGAAAACCTCTGGTTTATATATGGAGCTACTAATATTGAGGGAGGGGGCATGACGTCACGGCTGTGAAGCCTCGCCGATGCGGCCGCCGACACATTCCACATCTACATCTACATGATACCCTGCAAGTCACCTTTTTGGTGGATGGGAGGGGATGCAGTGCACCAACGGTCCATAATTTTCCTACGTTATCTTTTCCTATTATGCTCTCTTATTGTCCTAGGAAAAAACGATCCTCTATATCGCTCCGTTCTTCAGTTCATCTCGCGAATCTTATCCTCACTGTCCTGCATTCCGAGATACGTCGGGCTTCGGATAACTCCTACTACTTCATTCTCTAGTCCCTCCGACATAAATTTTTCCAGTAGTTTAAATCTAGCCTGCAGCCTACGTTCCTCTAACGATGTCCATTTCAGATTTTCTATTAATGATGTTACGCTTTGTTTACTATCGTAATTCCTCTTTGCAAATCTAGCTGCCCTGCGCTGAACCTTTTCTATCTCGTTAGTGAGTCCCTTTTCGTAAGGATCCCACACAGCTGAAGCATATTCGACCTGCGGTCGAACCAAGGATAAATAACATAATTCTTTCATCTTTTTGGAGCTATTTCGAACTATTCTCCCTATAAAGGCCAGATTTTGTTAGCGGCACCTATCAATCGACAAATGTGGGTGTCCCAGGAGAAATCACGACGGATCGTGACTCCAAGATATTTAATCGAGTCTGAAACTGGAATCTCTACTCCGTCCAACGAATAATTGACATCCAACGAGACTGTTGGATCTCCAGAAATTGATGACGCAAGATCACAACTAGTAAATAAAACAACGCGATCTCCAGGGGAACAGCACTTCAGCCACGTGGGGTCTATATGTATTAGATCATAAATTCCATGAGTAATAGCAGTATATTTATAATTTTCCGTGATATTAAGGCAACAATCCGTAATTTCCATATTCTCTTGCAACTCGTGTCCAAGTTTTCGTACTTCAAGTTTAGTGACTCAGATCGCCCTGTATGAGCAATAAGAATAATCATCATTAAGACAATACCCTATACACTAAAATTATGGAAAAATTAGGATATTTTCTGTTAAGATTATGGCATCATCATCCATGCCTTTAGCGCGTATTTGGAAAAAATATATGTATGACGCCATTATATTTAACAATTGAAATGAGTTAAAATTTTTCGAAAAACTACGGAACAAAAAATTAAAATATTTTTCACGTTTTACCGTCACTGTTATCAGGATTGCTTCTCCGATTGTGATCTCTTATTGTCCTAGAGAAAAACAAACCTATTCGCTCCTTCCTGCAGTCGATATCCCAAATTTAATCGTCATGTTTGTGCTTTCCTTAGTACGTGAAAATTGCAATTATCTATGATACCCTCAATCACAGTGCGTGATGCAATTAGTGTTTTGGATATAGTAAAATCTTACTTACTATCGAAAGAAAATATTGGTGATGGTTTTCGTAATATGCATGATATTGAAAATTAGAATAATTTAAATTATATGCTTATGGGAATAAACTTGATGTTAATTCAATTAAAGAAAAATGAAAAAATATATTTCCGTAACTCGAATTTTCTATCTCGAATAATTTTTGCTTATCTTTGAGATTCGAGTTATAGAAGTTCCACCTTATATGTACAAATATTTAATATACGATATTTCCATAACTTGAACTTTCTATTAATCGAATAATTATCACTTTTCCTTGAGATTCGAGTTATGGAAGTTCAACTGTGATTTGTTATGACGGCACTTATTTCCATTAAAAGCATTAAATCACTGCAATCGTAACGTATAATATTAGATCCCTTTAAAAGCATTGAGGTAGTTGCCATAGTATTTAATGATTTCCATTTTTGAAAAGAGGAAAAATTTACACTTTTTTCGATTAAAAGCAAATATTTACGCTAATTCGGTATTTATTTGAATTCTGCCTTCAAAAATTAAGAACTCCGTTCTTTCAGACAGAAAACTATTCTTTTTTCGAGTTCGTATTCCAATTTTAAGTAATTTAAAATTGCATTTTTAGAAAGCCTTGCACTGAAGCCCATGCTTTTCTTTTGGGGTATTGAAATGGAACATTAGTGTAAAAATCTGATGTGGCCACCATATGACTTCCACCATATCTGTAATATTTCTAAAAATTCCAAATAGGTTACATAATAATAAATATTTTAAGAAACTGCGAGAAAATGTTAGACTGCAAAGAACAAAAATAAACTCAAACCATAGCCTTCTGATATTGGATATAACCACAAAGCTCCAACAATTAAGAAAAGAAACTGGAGCGTTACTAAGATGCAACTAAGCGTCAATTGTTAACAATAGTCGGTAGGTGTCGTGGTGGTGGCAGCTAAAATATAAGATATCTCTTAAACAATTATATGGAAAAATGTTTCAAACAAAGGTTGTAGAAAATTAAATTTCCTACAATATTTATTCCAATACTTTTTACATTAATCAAATATTAAAGCAAATATTTCAAAACAACGGATAAGTGAGAAATGTAAACACCCACTTCCGTTTGATCGATTTTTACCAAAAAATAATCAGCTCTTCTGACTTTCATAAAAATGTTAAATATAAAATTTCGCGTTGATCTGAATAATAGTTTTTGAGTTAGAGATCCCACAAAAAGCTATCACGCACACACAAACACGCACGCACGCGCTCAGACACAGACATATAGACGCAGACACACAGACACACACAGACACACAGACAGACGCACAGACAGACACACCGACAGACACACCGACAGACACACAGACACAGCCACACAGACAGACACACAGCCACAGCCACACAGACAGTCATACACAGACACACAGAGAGATGTCATCGAGAAAATGGTCAAAACGTGTTCAGGGGACCTCAAAACGTATATTTCCGTTGAAATCTCGAAGTCGATTTTTCATCAATACAATACTATACATATACTACGCATATGGAGAAAGTAAAAAGACTCCTTAAATATAAACTTTTTTTATGATTTTCGATTTTTGTCGTCGGTTGCCTCACTAGACCTACCACAACACCAAATTTCAGATTTCTATCCCTTCTAGAAGTACCTTAGAATTTTGTGTCAGTGAGTGAGTGAGGCACAAGTAGCTATGTTATTATAGATAGGTATGTGTGTGTAGTTAATGTGAAAGTTATTAAAAATAAAAAGCACACTATGTAATAAGGAAAATCGTGGAAAAAGTTAAGCCAGGACTTTTTTAATTATATAATATAGCTACTTAAAATAAATAATTTGAGCATTTTGGGAATCGGAAAAACAATATATTTTACATCAATATCCAAATACCTCTAATACCGGTAAAACAAAGCTATAAGAGCATTGATCTAACCGTGTTACATGGACCAATCGATCATATTTCGGATAGGAAGTCATCGTCTATTGCAATTTTTATTTATGTAAACAGTTCTTAGGTCAGGATGATTTCTGAAATTTAAAATTAATTTGCAACGAAAGAAGTAGTAATTGATATATTTATATCGGAATTGTCAAGCGATCTAATCAATAACTTTAGAATTTTTAATTTATTCCATTTAGAGTTTAACAAGCAACAATTTTTAATGTAGCAGCAATATTTGGAAGCATTAGAGAGAGATGAAAGTATAAGTATATATTTTAGAGTTCTGTGATTTTGTTCCAATGATATATAAGGCACGAATGTACTATTATGTTCAAGGATGGAGAGAGAGAGAGAGAGGAGGTTGTGAAGGGATTGGATGTAGTGAAGGGAAGAAAGATAGAATTTAACTAAATTGATATTTACCCGTCATGCTTTAGTAGGTCAATTTCACTATTGATTATATATATTATATTTTACGATTTCAATCGATGAAAAGTATATTTTATCTATTATATATCGACGACTCTTACAGAGGAGGATATAACATATAACATATAACAGGAGGATACTAATGTTTAGGCACTTCCAGATGTGCTGGAGATTCGAAATTTTTTTCATAGGTAGGATATTGTGCAAAACCGACTAGAAAAAACGAAAATTTTGAAAAAGTGCAACAATGCGGCCGCTAAAAATTCGCAATTGTTTAAACAAATTTTCATGGTTTATGTATTTCCGAACGTGCCACGGAGTTGAAATTTTTTTATAAGTAGAATTCTTAAAAAAACGAAATAAGGATTATACAAATTTTGATATTTTATTTGTTTGGCAGTTAAAAATTCTTAAATTTTAAACAAATAGATAACTGTTTAGGTACTACGGGATGAGTTAGGAAGCTGATATTTTCAAATTATTTACAGAGTAGTGAATTTGCACAAATTTACATTTCAATTTTTCCATATATGAATTGCGGCGGCCGTTAAAAATTATTTAAATTTAAACAATTAGAAAAATGTTATTTTACTTATAGAAGTGCTACAACTTTAAAATTTGGCTAAAATGTGTATCATTAGTACCTTATAATGGAGAAAGTGTAAAATTTTTAAAATTGTAACATTTGGGGATTGTTTTATACTATTATTTTTACATGTGGGAAAAACGATAATCGCTCCGGAGGTGAAATATTTAGAATTAAAAATATATGTGTAATGATGAAAGATGAATAATGAATGTTTTTTTATGTTGAGATGAAATGCTTGCAGTATGCAAGCAACAACTACTAGTATTTTATATTTTCATAATCAACAAATTTTTTCAACGTGTATCTTTGATTTTATTATGTTACATCATATAATTTCACGGAAGTAATTGGCAAAGAGACTAGGTAGTTACATTTTACGCGGCATCTTGCTCACTCGCGCGCACCATCGTAAAACGGAAGCGACACAAACATAGATGGTAGTCTGGCAAGGAATCCTTCAAATCTTGCTGCCGTGTTAATCAAAATATAAACGCGCGCCCATTTTGCGGTGTCGCTTGGCAACCACCTCGCTCCAAAACTTCCACCCTTTACTCCTCGCTCCGGCTTAATACCTCTCCATCGTTTTCTCCCTCTCTTTACCCCACCTCACCTCCATCCATCCCCTTCTACTCAACTTCCCTCCCCTCCCCTTCCGCTCACATCCCTTCAGAGTCAACCGCTGTAATCATACTTCTATCCCTCTCAGTTCATCACCACGCGGTCCTTTATTGCCGTTGCCGCTCCTCCTCCCCCCACTCCTCCTCCCCCCTTCCTCCCCCCTCCCCGTCATCCCATCTCATTGGTCGAGGCGCCTAACTCCCTTTACCCTTCTACTCTTCTCCCGAGAAGAATCCCTCGCGGCCAAAATTACGAAACAAGTCGTTAAGTCGCATCAACCCGCGTTGGGGACTAAATATAATTTATCTCTCTTCTTTATTTTCGTCTCCTCGCTGTAGTTCCGACGCACAAGTTACTCTTTCGTTTGTTTTGCATTCCCAGACATTTTTTTGCATTCGTGCATGCCATGTCCTTCGCTTCGTGAAATTTATTTATTTTCTTATACATTAACGTGCTTCTAGATTTCTGCGTAGTTTCCGACGTTCGAGTACGTTTTTTTAAGTAATTACTTTACATATAGAGTGTGTTTTATGAAGAGTATCTCAGGTGTTAGGCTTCATTCATTTGACCTAATTTTTCGGGATAAAATATTAGACTCGTTGAGTTTTTTATTTGCCTTTCTGTGCGGAATATATGTAAACCTTGAGAGTTTATGCTAAAAAAGTAAATTATTTCAGTTATATGACTGTTTGCTATCGTTGCTTAAATTCACCCTTAATTATAACGAAAATGTCGCAAATGGAAAATAAATTACTTCAGAGGTAAAAATTATCATTCTGGCAGTTTGATTTATGCTTGACTGTAGTTTTAGTCGAAAAACATACTTGGTGATTTATCTTACGCGGTATGACATATACGTTATGCCATCAGTTGAAATAAAAGTCGTACTATTGGTTTAACTTGTTTGGTTGAATTTTAGTGTTTATTAATTGCTATATTGATCATTATAATTACGGGAAATTTCAGTATTTATTTTATAGTACTTATATTGCAATTTTTCCTTTTTAAATACCGTTTATTCATTATTTATAACAGTTTTACAGTAAACTAAATTTCGCTTGTTTTCTTTAGACATAATATTATTATTTTATTTGCTTTTACTTTGGTATTGTACGGTTTCTCTGTGTTAATGCAATATCATTCTTGTAACTAATGGCACACGTTATCCATACGAATTCTCTCATTCTACACCTCTGGTTCCTTTAACCTGTTAATCTATTTACAATTTTGTTTTTGCTAATCTATCGTCAGTGACAAATAAAATAGTCCCTATTTGTCTGAATTATAATATAGGCATGTAGCGCTGCTATTGATTTATACTAAACTGACGCCATATATGTTGTTTGGTTTATTTTTGAGTATTTTTTACCGAAATATTTATTTGAAACAAGAATTTTTCAATAAGTATAAAACCACTTTAATTTTAATACCTTAAATCGAGACAAGAGATGTGTGTCTGTAATTCTTGGCAGTTTTATTTGTTCTCCTATATATAGGAAAAAATACCCTTCCCTTTTAATTTGGTTTCATGTTATTTTAGTCACGTTTTGATAGCTGTGTCTTTTCGTATATCTGGATATGATTTTTTCTAGTACTTTTTCGTAATTCACATGGTTTTATACTATAAAGCTCCTTCTAATTCATTCATCTATAAAATATAATTTGCATTATTTTATATTGATTTGAAGTTTTAATCACCAATGGTATTGGCTAAAGGACGGGTCATGATCGAGAGAGTAGTCTGAGCCTACTCAAGCTAAGCTTCAATGACATTGCGCGTCGTCAGTCTTTTGTTTGACGACCGGATTTAGTGTTTCTGTTTTTTTAATTACGTCGCCCTTATTTTATAAGAAGTTATTCGTGAAAATGTTAAATCCTTTCATATTTATAAATGAAATAACAAACTAAATCTGGTTAATATTGTCTCAGTCGTGGATCGTAGTTATCATCCTTATATTTTTGTATTTCGTGAATGATTGTTCTATGTGAACGTACAAGATAACTTGGTCGTCTAAGTTTCATCCAGCAAAGTTAACGAATTTGCGAATTATTATTTAATTCAAGTACACAGAAATTTATCTTTTTCCGTTCTCTTAGACCTGTTCCCTTCGGCTCATGGTCAAAATAGTTTGTAACTCAAAACGACGCCAGAGTACATCGATTCGGTACGAGCTGAATTTCGGCCTCTTTTCCCGAAAACATTTCTTTTTTTACTTTGATCAAAGCTCTCTCGCTTATCACATCTTGAGATGGCCTTAATTTTCCCACTTCGTTTTCCTTAATCATCCGCCTCGCCAAACATCTCCGCTCCTTCCATTCCCCACGCTCTCTCCGCACCTCCATTCCATCTGCCTCCACAACCCTTTGCCTCCCTCCCATTTCTCTCCCTCCCTTCCTCCCTCCGTCCCTCTCTCTCTCTATCTTTCTCTCACCGAAATCATCGCCCTCTCCCTCCCTTTTCCACTCGCTGCCATTTCCTTCTCACTCTTTTGCCCGGTAGCGCGTAACGCCAAGGTTTATAATCCGCGAGACTAGAGAGCTCCTGCTCTTTAAATATTAACTGGCTATCATCATCATCGGAGCCTCGGACGTCGTCGCCCCCTCCTCCCTCCCCCTCCCAAAACCTCCCTCCGACCTCCTCTCCTCCTCCCCTTCACCCCTCTCACTCTCTATCTCTCTCTCTCTCTCCCTCCACCCTACGCTTACCTTCCTATCCCACCGGCTCCCTATGCCCGCGTTCATTCCTCCACCCTCACCTCCATCCCTCCCTCCGAGGCCCCTCCTCCCATCCCACCCACTTCATACCCGCAACCTCCCTTTACCCCATGAGACACCCAACCCTAGGCCGCCAGTATGCCACTGCCCCTTCGCAAACCTCCAACTAAATCCTATCCTTTTTCTCATTCTCTCTCTCAACATCCCTCTCTATCTCGCCGTCCCCCTCTCTCCTTCTCTCTTTCCACCTCTCTCTCACTCTCATCTCTTTTGATTCCCAAGGATTTTCTGCCGAATTTGAATTTTTCATATTAATTAGCAACGGTCCCCGTTTCAACATTCCCTTTCCTGTCTAAAGAGAAGAAAATGTTTGATTTGTACAGTATTTACGGGAGAATGTGCCAAATGGAATTGTAACATGTTCTTTGTCAATTTCGTCCCTTCAATAAGTATTGAGACGATTTAAGGTTTCGGCCTCTACATAAGTCAGTACTTGTAGAATGTTTATATGTCATCAGTCTAAAATTTTTATACTTAGCTCTTCGATCAACTTGCTTTCACTTGGTTCAATTGCTAAAAATCGGATAAACATAGCACATTCCAAACCAATGCTGCCATGGATATCATAATTGGAATGTTGTACGGTTTTTCAAAAGCAAAGAAAGCATTTCCGTCTCTACATCAGTTGGCGAAGGAAGTCCTTCCCCGCTTTTACGGATGGAAAAAGCAAGGAGAGGAAACGAACGAATCTTCCTTTCCTCATCATTACAGGGCGAATGCGTGCCGTCGAGGGACTCGGGTTCCCAGGAGAAATAAACTCGTAGAGCGGAAATCGTCCGAGAGCAATGGAGAGAAGGGGAAGGAGGAGTCAGGAGAGGGAAGGAAGAGTTTGGAGAGGGAGGGATGCGAGAAAGGATGGGAAGAATTTACGAAGTTTACAAATGAAAAATCATTATGGCATCGAAATTTTTCGCCGTTCAACGAAGGACAGAAAGGAAAGAAAAGGACTTAATTAACGACTTAAACAGCGTCGCAATCCCCGCGAGATATCTTCCTGTGAAAAGGACGAATGTTACGTAAACGACGTCTTGGTGAATTTCGATGAAGTTATTTTTCCTCGGGTTTGTAACGACGCATCGTCAAACGCTTCCGATTCCAATTGAATATTACCCAACCGAGACGAAGATATCGGGACCGAGTCAGGTGGTCGAAATGGAGATTTACGTAAGTCGTTGTTATTGGCGTGATTTTTGTCAAAGGTTAATGGTCGAAAGATTAAAACGTAAAACGTCACGTCGTTTCCGCTCAACTTAACAAACATCCATGTACACAATGCGATTTATATCACCCAACTAAATGTAAGTAAAAATTCAGCACAAAAAGTCACGTAATTTCTATGGGATATTTGACTACTTTCAGAAATTTTATTGATTATTAAAGAATTATCATTATATATAGACGTACCTTAGAGAGGAGGATATATATACTAGCTGAAACGCCCGGCTTCCCTCGGGAAAGTTTTCTTTTAAGTTGTAAACGATTTTGATTATTTATTAATTGGGGTGGCCCTGCTCTTAAACTCTGTTTTAAAAATTTTGATTTTGTTATAGTATTTTGTAAAAATTATATATATATATGTATATATATATATATATATATATATATATATATATATATAATAGCAGAAGTGCCCGGCGCTACTTCCAGTCAAAGCTTGGATACTAAATTTTTTAAATAATTAATTTTATTGCAATTTACTTAATTTTTCTTAATTTCTTTTTTAAAATTACAATAAGAATAGAAATTTAATTAAAACTTGAATGTATTTGATTTTTTCCTATGCATGCTTAATTTATTTTATTTGCAAGTCATTATTATTGACGTAGGTAGCAACTCCAAACATAATGCAAGTTCACTTGAATATATTAACTAATGATAATATCATTTTACCTATTCTTGTAAAGTAAATGAATTTTATTTCATCACGAAATTTGAATTGCATGTACATAAGCATAAAAAATGTATAATATGGTAATTTTACTTACCTAAATGGTAATATTTTAGCATTAATGACGATTAAATTGCTTTTCTACGTATTCTTGAAAAGGAAATTAATCTTATTTCAACACGCAATTCGAATCGCACGTCAATAAGCATAATAAATATATAATATCTTGATTTTATTTACCAAAATGGGAATATTGTCATTAATAACGATTTCGTGGCTTTTCATAAATATATTTACACTTTGCTATGTACCTGTTACTACGATGATGACAAAGAAAGCGGGAAAGGAATAACGATATTCTTTTGTCTATTTTGAAGGCTTAACAACTGCAATTGAAATTTTAAATTATCTTTTTAAGGCTTTATTCTGTAGAGAAAGTTGATGGAATAAAGCGATCCGAAGATCCTATGCAGACAGACATAAGCTGTGAAGTTGGGAATAATTAAACGAGAAAAAAGTCTGCTATGACCGGGAATCGAATCCGGATCTTCCACTTGCCGGGCGGATATTCTACCACTGTACTATCGTAGTAGATCAATTTTCTCGTTTCTGAACGCGGATGTTTTCTTGGTTGGGACGGAACTAGCCAAGCTAGTAACAAACTGCCCTAACGGATGTCCTCAAAGAGATACATCGAAGAAAACTCCTCCCTCTTAAATGGTGAGATTGCCAAGCAATGGAATAAAGCGATCCGAAGATCCTATGCAGACAGGCTGAAATTGTCAGCGTTTGTAGAGGTCATAGAGAAACCTCCAGAATGAATAAGACTTCTCACCTAAGTGTCATGGGTTTGATTCCAGAAATTCCGAAAATTGAGTTTTTTCCCATAAGAAAAGCATTGCGCCATATTTGTAAATTAATTTCGGACACTTTCCGATAAGCAAGATAAAAGAAAATTTTCGCAATATCTAGTATTAATTAATATCACTTTTGTTTGCAGTGTTCTGGGGTCGACTCCAAATGCCCTGGAAAATCTCCCATAAGTTAACATGGTAAAAAGTTATTCCAGTGTGTAGACCAATCTAAGAGAAATAGGGTACTGAAATTTTTTACCATTATAGGATTTGGTCACAACCAATCAAAAATTTCAAAATTGTTAATTTTTATTGGTTGTTTTTGCCCCATTTGCACATTTCATTTTAATAATTTTCATCTCAAAAACCGTAAGTAGTAGGAACGAGCTTTTGCAATAATTTTGTAGCAAATATTATCCTCCGTATGGATAAATTTTTTAATTTATACCTTGCAGATCATATAAGGACAAGGGAATAAAATTCCCGACTGCTATACCTATTTTAACGATTATTACGTATTAATAATTTTTATATCGAAAACTATTAATCGTAGGTACAAAATGTTTTGGACTTTATTGTAGCAAATGCTACTCTCTACCCGAATAAAAAAGGGGAAATGAAATGCTTGCAGAATGCAAGCACCAACTACTTGTATTTAATTTGTATGGTAAATATTTTTATTAATAACTACTAAACGAGATACAGTGAAATTTGGCGGCAACCAGCCACCGTGTTGAATGCAATCTATTTATATATGTGTATGTGTGAATATAAAAATAGCGTTGAGTGTTGCAGTTTTGTGATTCGCTGCCAGGCCAAACAATGATTAAAATTTTACGGAAAAAATAAGCCAAATACAGCATATATTGTCGCATTTTATCTATTTCCCTATAATTAATTGCTACTTTGATAGGATTTAAGAACCCCTTATAGTTTTTATCTATTGTACCGATAAATGTATTCACTTATACATATACCTTTCCGCTAAAATTTCTAATTATTTTTGCGTTAATATTTTTTAAGGATGATATGTTCCTCGAACGCCCTTATTAAAGGTCGTTTTTGGCAAAGCGCATTGAAAATGTGCAAAATCACGACATGTAACGACGAACTCGTCGTCGACCGCGTCATATTTCACCCTCGGATTTTGAAAAGTCAACTATATGCGGAAAAAATGAGATCTAGATTTCATTCGAAACTCGCAGCGCGTTCGAAAGTTATTTTAATCCATTCCTCGCCTCTGACATACAGAATATTACGCCGGAGAGTGATATCCCGATCCGATGATTAAATTGCTAAATTCCGGAAATTGGAATGGTGATTTTCATGCACGGTTATTTCCGTTAAGCAGCGAGCGAACTGAACCGTGCGTAAGGTATGTCACGATAGAAGAAATTAAAAGAGCGAAATCGGTTTAAAACAAAAAAATCCACCATCGTACTGGTTTAGTATTTGTGGAGCCATTATCGATTTTTTTGTTCCGACTAGTTTACTTGGCTGTCTTCACCCAAAAGCGTCGAGCGCACGATTTAGTTGAGAAGCAAGTTTCGATTTCGAATAGGCCTTCCCGGTTTTGCGCTGTTCCACTTCGATCAAGGCATCTCCCAAACGCCTACAAAGTTCGTGTTTTATGCGTGCGCTAGTATTAACGCCATTTTTATTATGTAAATTGACTATAGATAGCCTGGCGTATTTCTCGCGAATTAAGAGAAAACTTTCGGAGTTTTTAAGTGTGCAGTCAAACCCCAATTTAGCGCCACCCTGCGTAGTGCCACTCCCGCATGCCGCCCATGAATCATTGTGAACAGCATTTCCATCTTATGATTATATAGAGCAAGAATATATCTCGATTTACCGCCACCCTCGCTTTAACGCCATTGCCATCGATGTACAAACGGTGGCGCTAAATCGGGGTTTCACTGTAATGGAGAAATTAATTGTTTGTGACGTTATCAAAATTGGTGGGAACAGAAACTTTAGAAGTGTAAGGAGGTTGATTCTCAATACTGAATTCATATGGCCTGGTTTTGGAATGCTTATCAAGGGATAAAAGCTTATTATATCCATCTTAAAAATGAAGCATTTCGAGAAGTGACTTATCCTGCTCCTAGATTACATTATTCCATTTACGCTCTAATGAGAGATGAGGAATAGCATTTTGAAATATGTACACAGTTTATAATGTAAATTTCATCAGATAGAGACATTATCACTCGTCGCGAGTCTTCAAGGAAATTTGAACATTTAATTATAATTGCTTTATTACCATCTCAAACTATTTCAATCATCTTAATTTATTAATAAATTTTATATTTACTTCACATCATTATAAACGGCTGCATCTTACATTTATAGGATACTAGCAGAAGTACCCGGACGTTGCTTGGGTTTAAGGTTAAAAACAAATAATCAATGCAGAGTGTACGAAAAAGTTTCAAGTTATTTGACTCAATTCAACGTTGTTCGGGTTTCTCATTCACTAATGATAGGAAAATTATATTTGAATGTTAATCATTCAACGTTCTATCACATAAAAGTTCTGTAGTAATACAATATATGAAATTTAGCAAAGATTATTTTAACAAAAAAACTTCAAATTATGACAGTGAAGAGAGAAGCTATGAAAAACAGGAATTTCTCCATGAAGGCCCGGGTGGGCTTTATTTGGATCATACACCACATTTTCTTGTAAATTTAAGTAAAGTTGTCTCCACTGGCTCAATGCGATTAAATAATTCAGGTTATACGTTTGGGCCGGGGAAATTTCCTGTTTAAGAATTTCAGCTCGCGATTTCAACACTAGCGAATGAGTTGGGCTCTCTGTCAAAGATAATGAACTTCTTGAGAGCTAATCTTGCGGATTTGATACGTGACTTCCGTTAATACACGCTAATTTTCTAAATTCAACACAATTTCAGAATTTTTTGATACTTTGTTAATAATGTTACACCCAACTTTATAAAATATTACTTATTTTGATGCAGGCAAATGTTTTAAGTTTTGAACTGTATAGGTTTGACATTTCTGATGAAGTTTTTTAAATTTAACTTTTTTACATTTTTCTCTACTTTTTCACAATTTTTGCCCTATGCACCTTAAAAATATGCCTCCTGCATTTACAAAGCCGCTTCCACATATAGCTTGCGCTAATCTGTATCTCACAACACAATACCAACATTGCTATTGACAGAAGTTTGTTTATTTACGTTACCATGATAAAAATAACGAACTCGCATACCCGGTTTTCCTAGTTCAAGAAGTGAGCAACAATTGGATATACATGACAACAATAAGTTTTCGATTAAGAATGTCGAAATTTTGCTGTTAAAAGTGTAATTTAGGAAATCTTTGGTCCGTATTTGAAATTCGACGGTAGGAAAACCAAACTTCATTCATTTCTTCGTTCCTGGGTTAAAGTCTGAAACTCGTACTAGGATTATAAGTATTTTAAAGTACAAATTAAAATTGGTCTACACTACACCCCCTTTCTCTGCACTGCAATTAAAATGATACCTTTCTCTTGTTTCTACGTTATGTAGTTTTCGAGTCATAGAATCACACACATTCATACAAGCACTTTTATAGATACAAGTAGTTGGTGCTTGCATTCAGCAAGCATTTCAGTCCATATCGAAAGTAACACCGTCGGATTTTGAGGGGATGCAGTGCATCAGGAATTTCATAACGCCACTACTATTTCCTGTTTTTGGATTTTGACGTCGTTATAAGTTTACGCCGTAGTTTTAAATCAATTGCATTATAATACAATCCACTGATTCTCTTTAGAAGCACTAAATTAAAACTATTATTATATACAGTTCATCAACCCCCATAATTGAAAAGAGTAACGTTCTTTTATTGAATTTTTTTCCTAGGTAGGGTTTTGTGCAAAACCGACTAGAAAAAACGAAAATCTTGAAAAAGTTCAACAATGTGGCCGCTAAAAATTCGCAATTGTTTAAACAAATTTTCATGGTTTTTGTATTTTCGAATGTGCTACGGAGCAGAAATTATTTTAAGAAGTAGGATTAAAAAAAAACGAAATATGGATTATACAAATTTTGATATTTTAATTTGTTTGGCAGTTAAAAATTCTTAAAATTTAAACAAATAGATAACTGTTTAGACATTACGGTATAAGCTAGGAAGCGGATATTTTCAAGTTATGTACAGAGTAGAGCATTTGCACAAATAAACATTTGAATCTCTCCATAAATACATTGCGGCGGCCGTTAAAAATGTTTAAAATTTAAACAATTGGAAAAATATTATTTCACTTCTAGAAGTACTACAACTTTAAAATTTGGCAGAAATGTGAAGCATTAGTTCCCCATAATAGAGAAAGTATAAAATTCTTAAAACTGCAAAGTTTTGGGATTGTTTTAATATATTATTTTTACATAAGGGAAAAACGAAAATCGCTCCGGAGGTGAAATATTTAGAATTTAAAAATATTTTAATGATGAAATATGAAAAATGAATGTTTTTTTATGTTGAGATGATATGCTTGCAGAATGCAGGCACCAACTACTAGTATATCCTATCTGTATCCTCCATAAGAAGCAGCTATTTATAATAGATATATCATGTAAAACTTAAGGTACCTCCATAAATGCTACAGAGCTGTAATTTGACATGAAGATAGGTCATTGGATACAACCTTTGGAAAAAATTCGAAATTCTAGAAAATGTTATATTTAAGGGGTATTTTAACTCCAATGTCCAATTTTAAACACCCATAAGAAAAGCATTGAAAACTGTGCGGAGCTACATAAAATTCCTTTTTTAAATTATTTAAAATCAAGATACAAAGCCAAAATATGTACCATACTTTGGATGCAAAAATGAAGTTTATTTTTCTTCAAGATCAAATTTAAATGCATGCTGAATGTGCGTAAAAGTTTGATTTTAATCATAAAATTGTGAAAATTTTACTCGGTTTTCAACAATGAAAAATATTAACTACCATAGTAACGACACCAATGCATTTCGTTGTGAATTGATTTTCCATACTACAAGAGCATTGTTTTATGCTTACAATTAGACTGCATTACAATTCATTTCATTTCAACCAACGACGTATACATATGATGATGTGATAATTTTAAATTAATTTTTTTATCCGGATACGTACTGAAAGGCACGGATGATGACACCATAATCATAGCACACAAAATATTCTAATTTTACATAACTTTAAGTGTAACTTATATGCTATTGTCATAATGATGATTATAGTTATTGCTTAAAAAGGGCGAGCTGGGCCATGAAACATGAAAACTTGGACTCAAAGCCAATTACCAGAGAATTTAAAAATTCCGGATAGATACCTTAATTTAGCAGAAAATGAAAACTATTATCTTATGGGTAGTTCAAATTCTGTCACGTTGGTTAATTTACGATTTTAAAAGGTAGTGTATGGTGATTATTTAATCGCTTGCAGTATGCAAGCACTAATGAATCGTTTATATATATATACTATTAGAAGGTGCTTGCATACTGCAAGCATTTAATCTCACCTTGAAAAAAATACATCAATATTTCAGAGAAATATTTCTTTAATTCTAAAGATTTCTCCTCTGGACGGGTTTTTGTTTTTTTCATTATGAAGCAATAATGGAGTAAAACAATCACTAATTTGTGCAATTTTCGAAATATTATACTTTTCCCACATTGAGTTAATAATGCCACACATTTCTGCCTAATTTTAAATTTATAGTACAATTAGAAGTGAAAGAGCATTTATCTTATTGTTTAAATTTAAATAATTTTTAACGGCCAAAATAACAATTTTATGGATAAATTGAAATAATTATTCGTTTACATTGACTAACCTCTTAATAAATTAAAAATTTCAGCTTCCTAACATACGGCGTAGTGTCTAAGCATCTACCTATTTGTTTAAACTTTAAGAATTTTTAATTGCCAAACAAACAAAATATCAAAATTTCTATGATCCTTATTTCGTTTTTTTACAAATCCTACCTCTAAAAATAATTTCAGCTCTGTGGTACATTCGGAAATACCTAAACCCTGAAAATTTGCTTAAGTAATTGCGAATTTTTACCCCGCCGCATTGTTGCACTTTTTCAAGATTTTCGTTTTTTTTCTAGTCGGTTTTGCACAAAATCCAACCTAAAAAAATTTCCAATCTCCAGCTCATCTGGAAGTGCCTAAACATTAGTATCCTCCTATATGTTATATCCTCCTCCTCTGTAAGGAACGTCTATATATAACGATGTTATATCCTCCTCTGTAAGAAACGTTGATATTTAATGATAGAGGTTTATATATTTTTAATCAAGAAATCAGAAAAATGTCTTACCTTTAGCAGGATTCGAACCACCTCACGATTGTACTGCTCTTCATGAACCATGGATTAGAGCAACTACGCCGCTGTGAACATGAAGAGCTCTTGAGAAATCCATATATACATATGTTCGTTGATCAAGGTCTATAAAATTGATAAAGAATCGAAATAGGAAATCTAAATTTGGCAAGAATGGTTTATTTACACATTAAAAGTGATTTACAGAAAGGATTTTTGGAAAAATTACCCGGTTTCCACTATAAGGAAGACATACCATTTTCCATAAATATCACGTAAACATCGACTTTTCGACGTGCGTTTTTGGCTGTTTCGTGTCTTTTTAGATAAGTACATGCAGTCAAACACCGATTCAATGCCATTGTCCATCGATGACAATTGCGTTAAAGCGAGGGTGGCGGTAAATCGTCATAAATTGGAAATTTTGTTCACAACGATTAATGGGCGGTATGCGGGTGTGGCACTGCACGGGGGGGAGGGGGGGGGCGCTAAATCGGGGTTTGACTTTATTAAAACTTCCCTTGCCATGTTGTTGAAGCTCGGTGAACAGAGTAACCGCCATGTTTCATCTTGCCTTACGGACGGCCCAGCAGAAAATGATCATATTGAATAAAATTATCTAAGATTTTACTGAGGTTCAAATGCACATATTTTTCACTCGAAGCAGTTCCTTCTCACCTGTGATTTTAGTCTCGTAATGGACACGATTCTTTGCCTTCTATAAATTTCCCTTGATTCTCGATCTTCATATTTATTGCCCTTCTTATGTCTCGCCCTTACCGCTCTTTGCCTTTTTCTTTTACTCCGCTCTCTTTTTCTCCTCGGCTCATATCCTCGCTTTCCTCGTCTGCTTGCCCCATTTTTTGACTCTCTTCCGCCTTCTCATACCTCACTCCATCCACGTCTCGCTCCACCTGCCTTATCAGGGAAAGGGCTGCTTTACCGATGTTTTTCAGCTGAAACATGCTTTGGGTATTGCCTTTTTGGGTTCGCGGAATTTGACCCGATTCGCCTTTGCCGACGCGTCTTCTACTCTGTCGAATTCCTGCTCAGTCCTCTAACCAATTTTTAACTGCTCGACTTACGTCATCATAAGAATGGTTTGACAGACGTTACTGCTCTATTCGATCGCTCCTAAACCTTCTAGACAAATTACCCAACTGGTTTTAGCATGCCATAAGATAATTGTTGGTAGCTCAATAACTTTGGCTCAGATTATTAAAAGTAAAGTACTCCTTTAGCCAAACAATTAGAGGGTTACAACACCCAATGCATACAGTTCAGTTGTTGAACCTTTTATGACAGCTGATTTATTTGTTTTCATTCTTAATATGTGTCTTTTTAAGAATGCGGGAATTAACCAGTCGACTCCCAGTCACTGCTGAGACAGATTTTGCCCCTGAAGATGCCAACATTGTGGGCGAAATGCATTGGGTGTTGTAACCCTCTAATTGTTTGGCTAAAGGAGTACTTTACTTTTAATGCCATAAGATGGTATCTATTTCACTGCCTTAGACACGGCAAAATTCAAGCCTATCTTTCAGTTGCTTCTCTCCTTTCAAGAATTCGACCAACTAATCCCCACGCTCTTGCTGTTAACTCGTGACCAGTTCGGGTTCGGCTGTGAACAGTTTATTTTAGCCGTGTTTGCGATAGGTTGTAGTGCTTAACGTGTGCGGTGCGAGGAGGCAGCGGTGCAGTCTTCGCAAGTTGGTGAATATTTTCTATGACTATCTTGAAGAAGTAACATTCTATGCACAAACTTGATGAGATTCATTGCTTATGTTTGGTAGATTATAATTGTCTAATAAATAGAAACACCTAATAATCGCGTCTAATATACCTAACCTTCCTTAGAAGTGATTTTTGGTCATCCTTTCCTGCAAGATTCACCGAGATCTTCCTTGTGATATGATATGAGGCATTATCTGAAGGATTCTCCGTGATCTACATTGTGATATGTGGCACAGGTTTGCATTTTCTCATGAAGAGGATCCCACGCCATCTCCCACCGCTGGGTTTACCGCAGCAAGGCTAGGAAAACTTCTGAGAATGGAGTCCTATTCCCTAGTATCGGGTGTCTAAACGCTCTACTTACCTGTGGCAGATGTATACATGTCGCACGCAACAGGTATTACTTAAGATCGAATCGAATTTTATGTCTCTCACAATATGCGTTTAGGAAATGCTGTCTGAAAGTAGATATAACTGAAAATAAACCTCGATTTGGTTGCAGTTCATCTGTTAGAATTTCATACGTTCTACTCTTTGGACACTTGGGGGCTGTTGCTGAGGGTTAAGCAGCATTAAGCTGTCATTTCGTTGACGGAGTTCTTTTCCAGTTTCCATTTCGATGCCGCTTCGTGATCATGCTTAGATGTCTTTCGTTGCAATTAGTGAGCTGTCTCATTTGTTAATTAATGATAGAGTCCGTTGGCATTCCTTGCTGGATTTTGTTTAGTAATCCGATTTACAGTTCAGTTGTTGAACCTTTTATGACAGCTGATTTATTTTTCGTCTGCAATTTGTTTTCATTCTTAATATGTCCTTTTAAGAATGCGGGAATTAATCAGTCAAATCTCTCTATTAGTTATTACAATTGCAAAGCATCGGAACTATAATTTTAGTAATTTTTTAATGGTTTAGATGGCGCGATATCGATATTCTTCTTTCAGTTGTGCTCCACATTTTGGGATGGTTCTTTTCAAAATATCGACCAGAAATTATGTAAAACAAGTAGAGTAATAACAAAAGTATAGTTTCCAATACATTTTTCTGCAATTAAGCGACTGTGGATGATCCATTTGTTCTGTACGATATATTATGTAAATTCATTAGAGACTAGAACGCTGTATTTTTATCCTACTTTCCAAAAAATGGAAAGTAGTCTTATGAGATCGCCTCGGTGTCCGTGTGTGTCCCCCCCTAACATCTTCTTCATAAATGAAACAATTTCAACTAAATTTGATACATAGAATATTCACATAAATTAATGCGACATATATGGACCAGATCGACTTAGCAGGGGTGCCACAATTGCAAAATTAAACTTCGGTAATTATGAATCTGGAAGGAATTGGCTCAACCGATTTCAACGAAATTTTGTATGAAGCAGACCAAATGGATTTTAACCAAATATAGTCTATTTAATCTTCATATAAATAAATAACCAAAATGTCATATTTCAACTGGGTCGATTAAACTGGGCTACCATAATATCAAGATTAGAATTTTTCTGTAACTATGAATTTGGAAGGTATTGGCTGAACGGATTTCAAAGAAATTTCGTTTGTATGGCGAGTCTAGAAAGGGAAAACGAGATATGTTTAGAACGGATAAAAAAAACCGGGGTAACACAATTTGCGGTAAAATCATTTTCCGATTACTACGGCAAATTTGACAAAAAGCACTTCTGTACCACGGGAAACCTGTGTACACCCCTACTTGTGATATATTAATATTGTATTTAAAGGAAAGTAGAGGGATTAGTTCTTTCCAGAACTACTTGTTTATTATTTTTTCCGAAATCTCAGGTGGACAGTTAACATTGCGAAGAACCAAATCAAAAAACACTTTTCTCTTATCTAGTTCTACAATTTTTATAGGAAACACCTTTGGACATTTGGGACCGTGATTTAATTTGACGTATTTTATAACGAATGCAATTGAATTTATGATCCTAGTATAAGCAAATGATATATTTGGAAATAACCAACATTTAAATATAAGCTAAATATGTGACTATAATTTGGACAGGGTCATGGAATTTCTTCCGTAGGTTTGACTTCAGGCATCATTTGCGAGATAGACGAATAAGTATTAAAATAAATTTATGCAATAATGTTTATCAGCAATTAGTATTCATTGCATGTTTACTTTTGGTTTCAGTACAAATCCTTCGACTTCAACGTTGATTAACGTTTAGAGTTCGTTTCAATCAATCATTCCCTATCTAACCACACACTAAAGAGCCCGCTCAATTCTTCTCCATAGCATCAGTCAATTTCGTTATCTATTTTATTAAATATTATTAAGATCCCTGTATGAAATTACATTTATGTCAGCGAAAAATGCCTCTTAATTTTACTGCAATTTACTCTCGTGGCTACGTCTTCGTCATTCTTTATTATCGCTCTCTCAAATGTAGTTTCTTAGTCGTCGCGGGTATTTCACCCATTTTAAGGACTTCTTCTAAATCTCTGAACACCGCGACCGTTACTTCAGGAATAACGAGCATGTGCCATGGATCCGCCTAGTCTAGTTTACTGGGGCAATCCCAGATTTTGACAGGTCGTCCTGGCGTCTCACTAGTTTGTCGAAATTGTCTTTCGTTTAATGTAGCATTTTCCGCAACTTATTTAATTGAATAATATATAGACTGGGCAATATTTATTAATTTTAGAATTGAGCATAAATTAAAAACTAATAGATATAAATCGCTTATTTTCCCGGTTTATTTTCCTCAGAACATGTCATGCTTTGATGATATCTTTATTGCATTGTGAAGCTCAAAAACAAATCTTTGATTATAAAATATGTAGTCTAAAATTCAACATTCGAAACAGTGATAATGATATTTTTTCTTAAATTTACCTATCTCTTGATAATTTTAGTTGGTTTAGGATTCTAGTGCAGTAAGATAAGCTTGCTTAGGACGTAAAATATATTTTTGAGGACATTTTTTGTTTCCACCGTACACGAACTCGAAACGTTTCGCCATCTACTCTAATGACATATTTTTTTGAGTAATGTATAAGGAATGAATTGAATTATGAGGCGATAGTTCCAAGAACATATTATAAAAGAAAAAAACTTCATATATGAACACATTTATAATGAAAAAATAAAAATAAAAATGTAAGAAATTAAAAAAATTTACTTTTCGTATAGAAAATAGATGTCTCCCTGCGAGAGTTTGGAATTAATTCACGAATTTCATCGTAAATAATATTGCTATCGAACCGATGTTTATAAATAATAATAAAAATAATAATTTAGGCTCAAATTCTACCGTAACAATAGCCGAATGTTTTTGAGATAGCGAAAACGCGTACGATTTAAAATGAAATTATTATAGCATTATTTTGATTCCCTTGAACTTCTGTAACTCGATTTCTTGCTAAATCTAGGCAGATATTTTCCCCCATTTTATTGATAAATATTAAACCGAACTCTAAAACACTCTCAACAACTCGATATTTTTCATTCTCTTTTGAAGTTCGAGTTATCGAGGTTCAACTGTGAATCCATTGCCGAACTACACGCTAAAAAAGTCTCTCCATGTTTACAGCGCCACCACGCCACGTAGCTCCGTTCCTGTAAGCTCCGCTCGGATATACCGATAAAGGAAATCTCTCTCTCTCTGCCTCTTTCCCTCCACAACCTCCCGTGCCCACATAATCCCCACTCGTTCGCTCATCCCCTTTCCGATCCTCTCTCGCGCACTCCCATCCTTTTGAGGGCCTCTTTTTTATTTTCGCCTCGCCATTCCGCAGATTCCTCCACCCCACTTCCCCTCCACGCCCTCCCTCGCACTCGCTCCTGTTCCCTAATCCCACGCGCTCGCGCGCGTGTTTGTGTGGAGCGTGCATTTGCTCCGTTTGATCTCAAGTGCCACCTCTCTCGCCACTCTTCGAAAAATCCCTCTCTCCCTCTATTCCTCCTTCCCTCTCTCTCTCTCCTCTTCCTCACTCTTTTTCTCTCTCCTGCTTCATCCCCGCGATCCCTCTTTCTCTCTCGCTCTGTTCCCTGGCGATGCACACCTGCAAAACACTCTCTCTTCCCCCATATCTCTCTTTCCTTTCCGCCTATTTCCCACAAAGCTCCTCCCTCCTCATTCCGGCGGGGTTTGAGTGACAGGAGTGAGTGCCACGCCCAAAGAGAGAGAGAAGGGAAAGAGACGGTAGAGATTCACGAGACAAAAAAGATCGAGAGGGGGAGGTTGGGTGGGAGGTAGAGGGCAGGTGGGGAGGATGGGGGAAAGGGGTTGAGCGACGGAAATCCTTCCAACGAAATCAAAGCTGTCGCTCTTTCTCTCTCTCTCTCTCTGTATACGGTCCCATGCGTTGCCTTGGGAAAAATGTTGCTACAGAAAAATGAAGTACATATACGATACAAACTATTATTTTTTCTTTTTTAGATGCTGTATTGCCACTTTATTGTTAACTTTGTCAGTATAATAGTGTAATCAATTATTTAATCCCATCGACGAGGTGGCGGCACATTATTATTTAATTAGGAAATTAGAGAATATATACATTATTATTTTTTTTAAATCCTGTCTCATATTTTTCTTATTGTGAGCATTTTCCATTCATTTACTAACAGGTATGTGACCTATTAATGGGAGAATTTGATTGCTATTATAAATTAAGTGAGGGACTGATGACGCCATGGAAGTCCATTCTAAGAAATCTTAATAGGCTTACTCTACCCTGGCATGCTCCCGAAGTTCCTTATATAAACGATGCGAAATAATTTTATCCCACACTTGTGCTTGATACAGTTTTAATGCACAATATGTTGATAATCAATTAATGAAATGTTGTGATGCGTTTGCTGTTAGTATTGCTTTTTCTATATAACGAGTCGTCTTTTCAACGTATATTTTTCTCTTCTAATACAACCTTGTTAAAATTGAAATGTAATTATTTTGCTTCAAATAATTGTATGTATTTGTTTTCAATCGATTAACAATAAAAGTAACTGTTGCGAATTAAAGTACTCGAAAAAGTATTGTTTATATTAAAAATATTTACTCCAAGCGATCCTGATGAAAAATGAATTATAAAGATTGCTTGTTCATATTAATCACAACAAAAGACATCGCGACCTTTTAAAAGGAGTTCATTAGCAATGAAAAAATGTTTGATTTAAAATTATCAAACTAGACGCTACTACTTTAATTCGTAGCGAACATTTTTCTTAACTTTTTGCAGAGATTAATGTGGCTGATAACTCCAAGCAAGCGAAAACAGAAACTTACAACGGATAACTTGTTTGTAGAGAAATTTATTCAGAATTTTTATGAAATATCAATAAATTTTGCTAAAATTCCTGCATGAATGCGCATTTCTTTTCTTTTTATATTTCAGAATCTTGAAAAATATCAAGATTTTATTTCAAGCCTTAGGGTATTTTGCGTATAAATTTTATTTTGATTGTGTATTCACAAACATCTACTCGCCTTTTCCTCTATTAATTTTCCTTCTATATTTTGCTTTCCTATCCAACCAGTCTTAGGCCACTCACCTCCATTTTCTCTCACGATCACTCCCGCTCTACCTATGATGCCTCTTTCTCGCTCCCCTCCTCTTTCCATTGGGCATTACGATTCAATGAGAGCAAATTCGAACTAGAAATCGCAAGTGCACCGCAGAGTGAGAGAGATGTTTCCCTCTCTCTCAAATTCTATTCTCCTTTCCAACCTCTCGATGCCTGTTTGCTTTCCGCGAATCGTTTACTCTGCTCCCCACAACATGCGAGTGATAAACAACAATCCTCGGTCACGGAGATGAAAAAAATCCTCATTTTCAAATTGCTTCGATTCGCTTCCGAAATTATGCACGTCCTCTGATTGGCCCTGTGGCTTCTATCCCTCGCTGTCACTCTTTCGCTCTCCGTGACTTTCTGAGAGGTTTGGACGAGTCCTACCGTCTGTAAGTGTTGTTGCTTACAAATGGATTTCGGCAGATGTTGCGGCTATTGGTTGTGATTTGGTTGACGTTTATCTCCAAAATCATAATCTCGAATTTCAGGTCAAGTGCTGCTGAATAAGAAATTCCAAGGTTTTCGTTACAGTGGACGGTGAAGTGCTGTAATCACCTCCACGAAGCGCACACAGTTACGGGATAGGTCGATCCGAAATTGACCCCGAGAAATATTTATTTTCCGTGGGGTCCACCTTTCATGGTTGGAAATTTCGATTAATATAATTGATAAAAATTACCCCGATATAAAGGAAAATCTACTAAATTTGTCATGGTATGAAAAGCGTTGGATAGTGATAAGCATAATAATTGTTCAGTTGTTCAAAACAATGGTATGGATATGATCAGTCTTGTATACGTACGATTCCTTTGTCTAGGGTCGCTTGGTGAAAATCTGACGTTTTTATGACCTTCTCAGGTATTAGTTATCTTTTAAGAATCCCTCAGTATTGTGTATCTATCTTAAATTCATATTCTGCAATTAGCTTGTCATACATAACTGTTTTTTGATAGTTTCCGCTCGATAAATGGAAGACGCTGGTTTGATTCCAATGTTGGATTTTTTCTCTCTCATTGAATTTAGTGGGAATCCATTGTAATTGAAAGTCAAGGAGAATATTGTTTAATAAAACTTTAACCCAAAGCAGTTGATAATACCCGTCGAATAAAATGTATTTAAACTTAATTAGTGAGTTATGAGATTTTATTATGATATTTCACTTTTATGAATGATTCCCAATAGTTAGTCGTTTCCCTTCGTTCGTTTCTTACAATTCGAAGGCCTAGAAATGTAGTGTTTCTTTCTATGTAGTAAAATGATAAAACAACTCGGTAAATGCCACTATCTTGATGCACGTTTCAGAGACTAGAGAGAGACTATTTTTCCATATTGAAATAGAATTCCTTGCATTCAAGGCATCCTTAATGGGTTTGAATTATTCTGTGTTGATAATCTCAGGCGCGCTTCGGATTCATCCAAGGAGTCTATCGAATCACAACAGTTAACCTTTGCGTTGGAAATAATTTGATTTGTGGGAGCACTGTGAATCCTTAGATTGTTATTCCGGCTTTACTTCAACTATCCCGGCGGAGAAGATGGAAATAAAAACTATTTCGCGCAATTCTTGCGTCTCATTTCCGCTCCATTTCCAAAGAGCGCGCGCTCGAAACTCTCGAGCGAGGAGAAGAGAGTAAGAAAGGAGAGACCTTTTTAGAAGTGGTGTCCATTTAAAGACGCTCGTCTCTCCTCCGCTCCCCTCCCTTCTAATTGACCTTCTCTGCATTCGCCCTTACCCCTTTTTCGAGCCTTCCCCACCCTCGCCTTCATCTCTCCCTTCTTATCTTTTCCACCTTTCAAACCTCCTTTTATATCTCCCCTTTATCCACTTCCCTCTGTCCACCATCTCCTTCTCACCTTCGTTTCACATACAATCCTCGTTGAAAGCACCTCGCCCCTTGTCCGTTCTTCTACTCCACGTCCTCTTCTTTCCCGTTCGAATCCCGCTCGGCTCCGAACTCGTTTTCTCGGTTTTCTCACTCTTTCTTCTCTTCTCCGTCTCCTCGCCTCTCTCTCTCCTTGTTGCTTATTCACGACCCTTTAATGCTAGACGGAGTTATTAAGCCAGTCATATGTCACTTAAGTAGCCTACCCTTGTATTTGGAGGAGTGTAGGGATGGACTGGGGGAGACCGAAGGAGAGAGAGAGAGAGGGTGTTGAGAAAACGGTTCGTGCCTGTTGTATGGCGGGAGAAGTTGGGATGAGGAAGGTGTGGGTGGAGGGGAAGAAAGTGGGAAGAGAGGAGGAGGAGATCACCTCGCGATCTCTTGAAACTCTTGCGAAGGCGACCGTTCACGAGCACGCAAGGCGTGTTTGTCGGATGCGAGGATGAGAGACACCTACCGGACTTGGTTTTCTTTTCTTCCTAGCAGACGGACAGGAGGAATTGACCTTTGAGGGTGGAAACTGAAAGCATGTCTTTGTGCTCTCAAGTGAGAAGTAAAGAGATATTTAAACAAACGCCATACAATTGGTTGAGGTGGAGACGGATCGAGAAGCTTGATTTTTTTTTTATTGCTCGACCTTAGGTGGAATTGCTTTAGTAGAAATTGTTAAGCAAAAATGAAACGCGTCGTGATATTGAGCCGTAACATCTGAAATAGAGCAAGTTGAATTACTCCAGCCGGTGCGATAGGTTCAAAGCGTGCTTTCTTCGTAATACATTCGTCAGAATTCATTTCAAAGCTTAAAACGTTTTTACAAATCACCGCCTCTAGTTGGAATGGTATTTGATGCACAGAAAATGCTTGTGCATTATACTAAACATTTTCAAATACCAAAAATTCACGAAAAATAATTTTCTGGAAAATCTCTAAAAAAAACACGGACAAACGGGCTAAAAGTGATGTCTGTAGTGTTGCATCAAGGTATATATATTATTAATTATTTTCCAATTTACTGTATTAATTTCTTGGGCTAGCACAATTACAGCCCTGTCATTTAAAATTAGAGATATCGTTTCTAAATCTTGACAGAAAAACTCCTTAACAACCTTTGTACAACTCATTGGATTAAATCCGTTTCGGTGATAATTTAGACAATATACACGCGTGTGACACGTTCAGGAGACGGATGGTTGCGGTCGTAAAGATTTTTTCGAATGGGATGTTTCCTCGCGTTATAAACTGCCCGAGTAATCTTGAGATAGGGATGCTCGGTCGCAAATGTGTTTAATACGGTTACTTTTTTCGTAGGTGGGAAAATACTCAAAAGGGAGGGAGAGTGTTTTTATTTCATATTCTTTCGACGGTGAGAATTAAAAAAGAAGGAGAGGGCGAGTCTTCGGGAGAGGGGGGGGGGAGGAGGGGGAGCCGAATGGGAACAGCGAGAGAAGATGGCAGGTTGAAAAGAAATAGTTCGTCCCCTGTATTTTTAATTCGACTCTCCCTTGTTTCTCCCTGCACTTTATGCCATTTAGGGAGGGTAGGGAGAGAAAGGAGAAAGAAGCGGGGAATGCGAAGAAGTCCTCTTCTAATTTGGCGAAGACTGGGGAGGTGGGCGAGTAGAGAAGGGGGCATGGGGTGTGGGGGTAGGCAGAGAGGGGTGGGGGGCGTTGTGGGTGTGTCTCCAGTGTCATCTCGGAGCGTTACCGATGGTCCCCTTCCCCCCTCGTGGACATGGAATCCCCCTCTTGGGTAGCTCCTACGTTTCAAAAGACGGCCTTTGGGAGAGGGAGGAAAAGAAGGGACTTTAGGGAGGGGATACGGAGAGAGGAGAGATGGCGCAAGAGGGGCGAGAGAATGGCGGAGGTAGGAGGGAGGTTTAAGGGGACGAAAGAAGTAAGTTTTGTGTGGCGATTAGCATGGACGGGAGGGAAGCGGAGCAACAGATCCTTTGAAACATGCATGAGCCATCGCGTTTACGGCCACCTACGCCTCCTCGGACGCCTCGCGGGGAAGACGCGGCCGTATCATTCGGGGAAATATGGCGAGGGACGCGGAAAGATAAGGAAGGGAACGAGTGCTCTTGGGCGTTTGTTCGTGTTAGGGAAGGGATTGGGTTTAAAATAGGAAGAGGTTTTTATGTGCGGAATGTTTAGGCATAGGGTTAAGCTTTCTATGCGAAGAGAGAATTGGAAGTCTCACGTTTTGGGTTTTTAATTTTTATAAACTTTGTCTGCCTACAATGTTAAAAAAACCCGGATAATTCCTCATTTCGTTTTTTCCGATAGGCATCTAATTTTTGATATTAGCTTTTAGATCCATAAGTAGGCAAATAATCCAACTGCTGTATTTGTATAAGCGATACACAAATATACAATTAAAACCCAATAAAACTAGCAATACACACATTTGAGTTATAAATTCCGTTTGTGTGTATTTTTACATACTTATAGTATGCACGAGCAAAGAAGTTGATTGATTTGCAGCAATATCAAATGCTTAGTAATGATAGAACTAACATGGGTCAATGCTACTTCAAATGCCTTTAAGTATAGTGCGCTGTATTTTCTTATTGGCTAATTGAATATATTTGTTTCTAAGAATGATGCAAAATTAAATTTTTGTTGCTGTATACGTCAGGTGTGTCCTAAAAATATTAACTTATAAATGCAAATGTGTAATGTAAGATGCTATATTTTATTAAGAAGTGTGTTCTGTTCGTCACCAGGAGGTATTTTTCCAAAATAAAAAACTGATATCGTGTCTTACTATTCACAATCGATATGAAATGTTTATACCCAAGTAAACGGTGAATTTATTTTCAACCTGTAAATTGCGCAGTAGATGAAAGCAAGACAAGTCTTGTAGGGGGTTGGGGGGGGGGGGGGGGGAGTGCCAGAAAAGTATTTTCTGTAATAAGAAAGGAGTCAATATTTTACTACTTTTAGATAACAATTCACGACATTGCTGCCAGTTCCTTGTCATTAAAAATTTTTAATTGCAGTATTACGGAGGGAAAAATAAACTGTGCTATCAAATTCAGCTGTAGTTATTTCAATTCAAGATTGTTTAGCAATTGAATAAATTAAATTACACTCCTGTACCATTGGCAGATGGGCTTGTTTGCCGTATAGGTTTTATTTCCTCCGCTTGATTCTAAAAAAACTTTTATTCTTATCCTATCCAGCGATGCGTGACTACTTTTTTCTGAACATAAACTTTTGTTGTTTGCTCGTTTCTCCAAGGACCAATATCCCTGTGTTTTCCAGAAGCCATTCCCGAACGAAAATACTGCACGTTGAAAAAAAGATTATAAAAAGTCTTCCCTCCTTGCCCATCTCAATCTCTTGCAATCCCAACCTAATTAGTTAATTAGTTTTTTCGCTCCTTTTTATGCCTGTCTCACGGCGGAGAGCCTTTCCTCTCTCTAAAATCTTCCCGCGTTTCTTTCACCCCTCCCCTTCATAGCTTTCTGTTTTTCCTCTCTCTCCCCCTCTTTTGTTTTTGCTCCACCTCTATGGTTCGTTTCCCTCTTGCTTTCTCATTCCTTTGTATCTCTCATCCGTTTTATTTTCATTTTAACCTACGATTTCTTTCCTTATTCTTTTTACTGTCTTTCTCTTCACAATACTATTTTTATAATTTCTCTTCTTTCTCCCTCCCTCTCCTACTTCTTCCCTTTTCTTTTTTACCCCTTTCCCACATTTATTTCTTTCCTTCCTCTTCCTTTACTTCTTTACTCTTCTCTAGCTCTTCTCTTTATATTTCCAATAAAACTTTCACAATGTTTTTCTTGCCGCTCCTCGTCTATCATCCCATATCCAAAACCCTTTGTGTCCTTCCCACCTTTCTTTTTCTGGGAGTCTTGCACCGGCTATTGTTTCTTTATTTTCCATTTCCCCTCTCGAAGATAGAACTCCAGTTTAATTTTCTAGTTTACGATTGCACGCCGTTGTTCATCCTCGCTTTCTTTAAATTCCTCTCGTGCCTCTCTCTCTCTCTCTCTCTCTCTGGTTCCCTCACATTTTCTCGCTCTCCCATTTCTCCTCCCTTTTGTGTCTCCGGCTCAATCCCTTTCTCCCCCTCCTCCTGCTTTCAAGTAAGAGTTCTCCGAGTAATAAGTCCGTAGAACGGAACGGAGGGCAAAAAATTAATTAGCGTTCTCCCTTATTATACACTTCACGCCGCCTCCTCCTTCCCTCTCTCCCCCCCTCTACCACCTCTCCACCCTCCCTTCCTCGCCCATCCCGAGTGCCGAGCGTAATTAATCCCTGCCCTGCCCTCCATCACCTCCTCTTCCCTCCCACGTCTTCTCTATTTTCCCCTCTTCCTCTACGCCCCTCTTCTCCCTGGCGTCTGTTTTCCTCTCATCCCCCTCATCCTTACCACTCCCTCACCTCTCGGATCAGATTAACTCTAAGATTAAAGAAGCAGAACCGTCATTTACGTGTCGTATTTGTCTTCCGTTAGTTTCCTTTGGAAGCTCGTGCGAGAGGAAGAGCTGAAACCGGGCTTTTGAAGCTCGGCGCGCGTATGGAAATTAGCGCGAACGGAAAAAAATCGAATCGATTCGAAACAGCCGCTGATCCTAGCCGATATTTATCGAATACGCATATGCTTTATTGCGGAAATAGCATGAGAGAGGTTCTCTTTCCGAATGAACTCTTTGAAACAATATTTATTTGAAGTTTTGGAACATTACTTTTGCTATGTTTGTACGTTTTCAACCCAAGTGATTCTTGCCACTGTAAAGCCATATGCTATGATCATTTAATGGAAAAACACGTGAAAAAATTATTATTCGTGTAATAATTTGATCATTCATTTGGTGGAATATATCACCTCTAGTGTTCAATGTATCTAATATGTATATTTGATAGGAAAACACGTGGAAAAATGCTAATTTATGTAATAATTTTGTCATCCTCGTAGAGAAATTTTATTGAATCTACTATAGTACCAAATTGACTGCATACATGCTTTCATCTGTTGCTGAGGCTGCTCTTATGAAGTATTTTAATTCCTGTTAATTGCTGTGAGGCATCTAAAATTTAGTTTTCCAGTTCTGTGTGAGACGCTGACGTCACCAATGACACTTTTTAACATACTTCCCGATTAGGTGGAAGGTTGAAATTTCGCAGGAGTTTGATTCAGATATAAAAATTAAATGACGAAAATAAATACGAAAAAACACTCGGGTTTGACTCCAGGGGGGCGATTTCCATTTCCCGTAAGATAACACGTAAAAATCGTATTTTTAAAGTGCAGGCTTTTATTCTTTTGGAGATTAAAATTTAGAAAAAATAGACGTACGATCTTCGAATTTAAGCTGTTTCAGAAAAATTAATGAAGTTTCTTATTCTATTCATCTTTTTCCGCCTACCGTTCGAAATCTCTCATATTAAACATTTAAATCTTATATTTCGGGTAAATATCGGCTTTTAAACGGGATGTTGCTTTGCCGAAAACGTCATCGTTAAACTTCGAGAATCAATTGTTGTCTCAACCCGCATAAGCGTAATATATACAAGTGTATAGATTGCCTTAAATTATCGTTGGATTTTTCGCGAAATTATGTAATCCTAATGGGACTGGGATTTAGTTTGGATTCTTTTGCTACCACTATATAGATGTAATGTAAGAGAGAGGGGGATGTGAGGAGGAAGATAGGGAAGAAGGGATATAAAATGGAAGGTACATAGAGAGTAAGGGAGGTATAGATTTAGAAAAGGACGGGAGGAGAGAGATAAATAGGGAGACGGAGATAAAGAGGGAGAGCTATAGTTTGGGACAGGAGGGAATGAGAGAGGGGAGAGGTGAGACAAAAGAGATACAGGGAGGGAGGGAGAGAGAGAGGGAAGGAAGAGAGAGAAAGGGAGGGGGAGAAGGACGGCGAGAGGGAGGGAGGGAATATTATTATTTATTTATTATTATTACTTCATTTCGCATATCTTACTGTTTTTTCATATCGAAATCAAATATATTTGGAATATTTTTATCATAATCCCGTCATATTTGACGGGCAATTACGCTAGTAATTTTATATTCATTTTACGTAAAGGTGATTAGGCTAAAAAAATATGCATTACGTAAAATTTTTATATGAGCCGAGGTGATATCAAGTGAAAATGTCGCCGGTTTTGGTCATTATTTTTTAATTTGTATAAAGTATTTATAAAGCAAAATTTAAATCCATTATATTTTAAACTGAGATAACAATCTTTGTAATACACATTGGAGTCATTCAATGCAGGCAGTGGCGTAAGAGGCGCGGAAGGGTCCGCGGCAAAATATTATTGCCCTATTCCCCCTCCTCCCTCACCCAGCAATATATGTTCTATTTAAACTGATACCCGATGTAATACCTACCAAGTTGCACTGATTAATCAATTATCAGGAATAAGCTGAAAATGATAGAATTTAAAAATCACTCTGTCCAAAAATAATGATAACTGGAAAGTCATTAAGAATTTAGGATAAAAAAGAAAAATCGCTAAAAAGTCGTTATTTTATCTACATTCGGAAAATTCGAGGGTCGCCCGGTCCCGTGGCATTCAGCCACCTACGCCACCCTATCGTTACGCAGGATTTGAATGAGCTCCATGCAAGGAAGGAAGGAAGAAACACATTTACGACGAAGAACTTTCTCTATCGGACAAGTTACAATTTTTGCATATATGTACATAAATTTGATTTCCTGATATTTCTAGTTTCGTAAATTTTTGTTGAAATTCCTGATTTATGGAGAATATTCATGGATTGAAACGCATGAATATAAGAATGCCGAATGATTTAATGAAGTCTGTATCGCTATGTCAATGCGCAAAAACCGGCGAAGAAACATTATCCAGGAATACAACCAGCGGTTCCCAAAGTGTGATCCGCAGATCCCAGGGGATCCGTGAAGGTTTCTCAGAGGATCCGCAAACAAAGTTCCTTAATGGCGGATACTAGTGTAAACACACTATCGAGAAATTATTGCCCAAATAATGTTTTATGAATTGGTTTCCTATAGTGCTCAGAATATCAAATTTTCAGCGTTTTCTATCAAAGAGTAGCGGTTTATGAGTAGTTGTTATTCACTATTTCCTGAAATTTCTTTATTCTAGCTCTTTGTTAAAAGCTCAGAGTAGTTTCGAGCATGCCTCGGAATATCTGTTGCGGAGAACCATGGTTTATTTCCGTCCGAAAATCTGTGACAGTAAGCGAAAAGAAATGATATACGACAGTCAAATAATAGGCAGTGCTGGTGTGAGTTAATCGTGAACACATTTTCATTAATTGTGTTCTAGCTTATCACCTGGCAGGGACTTGCTGTGAAACGAATGTCACAATCACTGAAATCTGTTTCGGATGAAGTAGTTAACATTGAGAATTTCATAATAGTTAAGAGTCTTAATTCCAGATTATTTGATGTCCTTTGTGAGGAAATTGTGACTACGAGAACGACCCTATTGCTGTACACAGAAGTGAGTTGGCTATCACGTAAGAATGTTTGACCTCATTATCGAAATCTCTGTTTTTTGTTGAACGTTCTTTTCATGTCTCCTAACAAACATTTCATGGCTGCAGAAGCTAGCATATTTGGTAGATATTATTAGAAATATCTCAAATTAAACCTCTATGCAAAGCAAAAATGTTACAATTTTTACTGAAAAATACAAGAATAGTCGATACTACAAAAACTCGATTTTTTGGGCTGCGTGCGTGAAAGAGAAGAACTTCGAAGTTTTTTCCAGTCTCCAGCAGTTTCTGAAGGTGATAAAGTGCAAATTGGATTACAGTATTCTGAGTGACATTGTCCAGCATCTGCGTGATTTAAGTTGTATTTTTTGGAATGTTTCTCCTTACCTGTCGAGGCTATCATTTAAAAGTGAAAAGCGTTTTTATAGGTAAGTAAACCAGAAAGTATCTCTATGTCTCATTGATATTACAACAGAATTTTGAACTGCAGCAAAGATACAACGAAATCTCGATGATAAACTTCCGATGTAGTCTCACCCATGAATATCCAAATTTATCCACAGCTGCGGCTTTCAAATTTCTGCCTTTCTCAACTACTTACTGAGACTGGATTTTCCAGATGCACTACCACCAAAAATAAGTACCGCAATCGACTGGATACTGCACCAGATGCGAGAATTCAGCTCTCCCTCAACATTCCACTTGAAACGAGAAAAAACAGAAACTTTAGTCGCACTGACCGTAGGTATGTAGCAATACTCGTTTTATTTTTGAATCATGTTTGATTTTTTTGTTTCATAGATATGGACGGAACCCTGCGCTTCCATGAGATGACTCCAAAGATCTGAATCGCTCAAATGTTTTAGTGGACTTCGTATTATTGAAAATGTTAACGATTTGATCGAGTTTCTATCATTTCGAAAAGTGCAGTAGTAAACCTTTAAAACGACGCGTTTACGACCGTTTAATCGAATATTTGCCTGCAGTTAAGATGAACGTAAAACCTCGTTACGGCTCCAATGACTATTATTTTGAAAATATCAATGGGGAAATTATGATAAAACTAAAAGAAGCTAAACGAATTAAGCTGTGGCACAAATTAGCCTATAAATATAATATTTTCCATTACCATTTTGTATACATGTATTTACTGGCAGGTGATATGTTCTTTTAAGTTTGTTAGCAGTTTCTTGAAAACCTACGGTTTCGTCTACCCTTTTGGAAGATTTATATATTTTGAGTTGGATCGTTTCTATCAAAGAGTTAGGCGCAGCAACATTTCGATCATTGGTCAAAGTTTATATTAAAATTTAAAATAAGCCACTTAAAGTAAATTTTTATGTAATTACTTCCTATTTTTGCACATTATTTTTAATCTATCAACTCCTCCATACCTATTTTTGAAAATTATTAAAACTTTATGTTTCGCCCCATTCCTATCGTTCTCACTTAGCTCATTCCTGGTTATCAAAATCTCGTCCCGAAGAAAAATGATACTTTCAGCGCTTTTTCAATCCGTCTTCTCCGAACTTAATAAAGTCATTTTAATCATTGCGCTAAACAAGATTAGATTAATTATATGTCCAATTTGAACTATTTTTCCTATGATTGTTGAATTGAAACCTCTCAAAAGTATAATCATCTAGTCTATTTTGTCTTGTTCCACATTTAAAGATTTTCTTTGAAGTCCGATTTTAATCCAAGTATAGTTTCATGGAAAAAGAGTTATTTTATTTACGAAAATGTTGTTATTTTTCGTAGATATGTATTTAAAAAATAATTTGTTTGAAGATATCATATACATCAACGTGAATAGTTTTAGATATTAAAAAAAAGGAATTTTTACTGTTTCTGATGCAAGGAAATTAAACGAGAAGCAGGTTGTAAATTTCATGGAATCTCAAATCTACGCTAATATCTTCTTTTGCTGCTCCAAACGTGCGATAGAGCTCAGATAAAGGAAAGAAATCAGCCGGTCGATATTTAATTATCAGTCCGGGTACTAGTCCTCTGCGTGGATAACGTTCGCCCTAATAGCAAATCCTATTGATTAAGTAGGATTAACTTTCAACCCTCCATTTCCAGAGCAAATTACATCGATCGTTTTTCGTTTTAGCAAACAAATTGGCGAACGGTTACGCGGCTTCACTTCTCGACCCATTCGTTGGTTCGCCTCCTCAATATTTCAAAAGGGCCCTGCTCTTCTTTTGCCGTCGGGCCCAAAGGAGGAGGCGGCTGCGTTTGGCCTTCGATGGGCGCCGATTAGATGGCGCTGCCCATCAAACATTCAGAGGGCGCGGCGGTCGTGGATTAAGCGCCACTCGGAAACGCGACGGCTAATCCTTGAATCAGGTGAGCCTACGGAGATGACCTCCAGCGGCACGAAAAGGAGTCGAGATTCCTTTTTGCAGTTGAAAGATTAAAAAACTCATTATGCAGACCGTGCCCGCATTTATGAATTAATATTTCGACACCTAACTTCCTGATTTGTCTCTTATGTTGCGCACTTTTACGTTTGCATTATTAAGAACAATAAACCTCAGACAATGAAAATTAAGCGAACTAATGCAATAAAGCTATAGGAGCATTTTGGAAAATATCGTGAATGACGTATATATCAGAAGTAGAAATATAATAGATTGGGCAGAAATCAGCGGCGTACTTTTTCAACATTTCTTCTAATAAATACCAGCTTTCTTCAAAAGAACGCAAGGTTTATGTTACTGAATATATGCGTCATACGAGAAAAGACGTCATGTTCTCATTAATTAATGAAGGAAATTAGAATCCGAAACTAATTAATTAAAATAATGAAGCATTCTCAGAGAAACGCCTAACCTTTTGACATATTTAAAATATTAAACTCTCCGTATTCTGAAAAATCTGTTGATTTTACTCATGTTCTATAATTATATGCAGCCCGTACCTAAGTAAACTTAAGCTAAATATCAATTAAAACGTGAAGTTTTCCTCATTTTAAAAACATTTTCTCGTGTCAATATTTGAATAAGCTTTAACAAAATCGAGAAAACGAATTATTAGAATAAAAGACAATATCTTGGAATACTATAAATACTTCTTTTTGGATTTATTATAAGATGAGGGAATTCCAGCTAAGCCGAAATAACAATCATAAGATGAATTTTAAATTAAGCCGGAGTTGATTTGGAAACAAAGATAAAATTTTACCGCGAATTCTGCAGTGAAACAAAAGAAAAAGACAAAAAAGTGCAAATCACAACGCGTGCCACATAACAACGGCTAGTTATATTTTGCCACGGAGATTGGGGTGGAGAGGAAGAAATATAAAGATGAATCCGCGGAAGAGAATCAGAATGGAGGGAAAGGAGTGAGGAGGGAGTTGGAAGGAAAGAGAGGCCAAGATGGAAGAAAGTGTGCATTGAGGCTTATGTGTGAGAGCCCTCTGGATGTGATTCTTTGAAGTTCGCCTCCTTCTCCAGGGAGCACCCTGACTACGCCCCAAAGCAGACGGAGGTATGAAAAATTAAGCGGCAGAAGTGGCGAAGGAGGCGTTTGGAGAGATGGAGGGAAACGTAAGATAAGATGTGAGGGAGGAGTGGGAAGGGAAGGATGATTGAGGGGGAATGGCTTTTGCTTGGGTGGAATGAGGAGTGAGAGGAGAGGGGGTGTTGCGATGGGCCACATGGTAGGTAGGTGTGGCTATTGAGTGGGGTGGGAGAAGGGAGGGGCAGGAGAAGGGAGTGTGAGAGGGGATGGGGGGAACGGACCAATTCAGTTGCTCATGGGATGCTGGTGTAATAGGAAATTTATTTCAAGACAGAATTAACGGACAACATTAATTATGCAACGGTTCGCAATGGAATGATAGCTACGACATACCGAGAGCAGTTGAATGAGTGGAAGATGCCGGGAAAAATTCGCTTGAGACCTTCGAAAAGAATTTCGCCATCTTATAACTAGGCAAAAAACAGTTATAAGCGCGGAAAGAATTGGGAAATTTAGTTTTCCGAAAGACAGAAAACGCCTTCATTGTCTTCCTCTACTTGTATTATAAATTAACGCAAACATTCATGTCTTTCAAACTGATAAAATCTATGCAGTAGAGATTCATGAGGGATTTACGTTCCCAAACATCGGGCGTACGACAGCAATCACAGAGCAAGCGTATGCCATCACAGCGACAGGCCATAAATTTCTTGAATCACGCCAAATTAACGAATCTGTTTCATACATTACAAGTGTGCACATGCATCAAAATATGTGACCATCATATTCATCATTTGCAGTCTGTTCGCAGTCAGGTTCGTTATCTTAACTCGAATACTTCACGTCGTATCCTCAAAAAATCTTCATTTTTGATAATTTTTCTCTACATAAGTAAGTAGTACGATTGGCGAACATTATTTAATTCCTCTTCATCTTCTGCCTCTAATTTTTCCTTCAATCACACCTTTAATCTGTAATCCATTCTCTTTATTATCAATTGCATTATCTCTGTGCAGGTGGAGGTATAATATTCATAATTTTCTCTGTAGATAAGTTCATTCAGTGGCTTAAAATGTATTCCATTAACGACAAATAATATCGAGATATCTCAATTATCCATTCAGATAGTAATTTGCCGTTTACAAAAGTAATTTATTACAATGACTTTTATAAGTAATAAGAGTATAGTTAACCGTTTTGAGGAATGAAGGGAATTGGTGGAAAATGAAAGTCGTTGTAAATTTACCAGCCTCCGTAGCTTATCTTGTGCCTGTATCTATCACTATGATTTCGTAAAGTATTCCATCCTCAACCGCTACTCTTAATTATTTTGTCTTTAAAAATGTTTCACCAATGTATAATGCAGTTCTCAATTCATCTAACATACTCGATTAACTTCTTTATCATTTCGTCCCATGTCCCCTAAGTGCTTCAAATATTAAATGATGTTGGTTTAAAAACCAATCTTGAATATTTTTCATAGTATATCGGATTTTCCATTTAATTAGATCCGAATAATGGTATTCTCGATTTTAATGCTCAAAATTGTGTTAGGGATTTCTTTGAAATATTTTATATTCTCTCTGAAGACTTATCATAAGATAATTTTGTTTATAATTTTTCTGTAAACTGCAGAGCAAATATTGCTTTATATTTGTTAGTATCGTGACTTTTACAATAAATAGTTCTTTATTTATGCTTCAGAACAGGAAAATTGAAACATTTTATTAGCATTGGAAATCGCTAATATTTCAGTACAAAGATGCATTCTAAATTCCTGTTTGATTTAAATTATTTTATGATTATTTTTTAATCATACACTAGTTTCTATTCTTATACTATTTGCAAGTGTTGTAATTTTAGATAAAATTGAAACAAGAAATTTATATGGGATCAATATATAGTCATAGTGGTTCTAACACAACTCATAGTGATTAAAAAACAATGAGTGAAATTTATTTAAATCAAAAAATCTTTAGTAGAATAAAAAAATGACAAACCAAATTAAGAATTAGAATTTTCAGTAATTTTTCCAATACGTTAAACAACGAAAAATCTTGGATGACCTTTAACTATGCGTTCACATAGATTTCCTTTGAGGCATTAGGTTATTTAAAAATACATTGCAATTCACTATATAATACATATTTGTTGGTTAAAAAATGAAAATTTTAATTTTACATGATTTATTATGAATAAAACACAATTCTTGAACCAAATGAAAACAAATAGTATATGTACGCGTAAATAAAAAACGAGCAAAGGTAAACCACGACAGCAATATTCCAGTGGGGAGGTGGTTATGGAATTCAACTTTTAATCTATTTTCTAAAGACTTTAAAATTGTTTATTCGATTTTAAAACTAAATCTTAGATTGATTATAAACAAATTTAAATCCATTTTTCTCGCATAAACGTTGGTTTTCATTTTTGCCTTGTCATAAACTATTTTTTAAATTTTTAATTACAATATTCTTCACTCGTTTTCATGTTAATCAGTTAAATAAAAGTGGCCTTCCTAGAATTAATTCATAGTTAATAATCCATGCCTAGTGATTATTATGCGTGATAAATTTAAAAATCTTCACGTTTATAAAATTTCTCCTCTCAATTACAAAGGAAAATATCTGTCCAGGCACATACTAGAGAATTAAAGTATTTATTATTTTTTGTAAAATGTATGAATTATCACTCTGCTTATACTTTTGTTTTATAATTTGAAAAATAAATCACAATGACACTCGAAGAAATGCATTTTTATGGAAGCTATGGACTATTTTACAGATATTTTCTTAAATGAGGCCGAAACATAGGAAAATAATGCATTCCAAAAACAGATACTACATATAATAAAAGACTTCTTAATTGGGAGTTTTTAATATTATTCAGTCTTTCTTATTATGAACTCGTACTGTAAGAATTTTATTAGAGGCGCGGCGTGCTAACGTAGTTTCCGCGTGAGGATGGAAAAACAACTCTGGATGAATACACTATGTCACAATTTTGAATTAAGTATCATAGTCAAAGAGCGCCGTGTGCTTTCGCTAATGCCGTAATTACTATGCATGCGAGATGTAATTCATGAATGAGGGAACCTTGTTACCGACGGATAACAATTGAGGTAGCCGCAATTTCAAATCCTATTTAGTTTAGTCGACTTCGGCCGCCATGAGTAAGTCAGAGAAACCAAAATGAAGCGCGCCGTGTTAACTTTGCACGTAATGTAGCATATGGCGAAAAGTAGGGTGATATTTTTTGAGATGCGATAAAATATTAATTTTGGCATTTAAAATATTGAATTTTATATGCTGCAAAGGTATTAACAACGCCTTTTAGATGTGTTTATTGGCTGAATAATATTTTTTAGTTAGAGACATATTTCTTGTAGCGCAAGCGGTTGAATGCAGAGCTAATATTTTCTCAGTTTTATCCAAAATTCTTTCGTTATAAATAGTTGCTTCTTCTTCAAACAAAGGGCTCAATCCCGCCTAACAGACCGCTTCGCTTACCTGTGGTATTAGTTTATAAACCAGATAAGTCGACATCCATATGTGTGTGTATGAATTTATGTATGCGAATCAGTAATGGTAAGTACGGTTATTCATTACTAAAGAGTTACATTTTATTGGAGTCAAGCCAAATTTCCGTCCATTTCAAGAGAAATTGAATTTTTTCGAGAGCCAAGATACATTTCATTCTTTAGCTATAAGGCCATTCTAGTCCCTATTTCGTAACTCAGTTCAAATTTTAAAATGCAATTTAATTATGCCTTCTACTGACTTCCATGTTTCTCTTGCGGGAAAATGAGACAACAACGGGGTGGAAAAAATTAGCTAAGAAATAATTTTTTCGTAAATAATTTACGAAATTATTTGGAAATCTACGAAAAAATATGTGGCGAATATTTTTTGGAGATTCTATGAAAAGCTAAAGATAAAATATCGCGACACATTACTTATTCTCTAGACTTATTACAGTCCACGTATGCATTAATGGCAATTCCGATGATATAATATTTATCAGATGCTAGTAAACAAACTAAACTGCAAAATTAATTTATTCTTACCTTAAAAAATATTCGATGGCATACTTTAATTTCCCTTATTTTTTGCACCAAAAATTGTGATGTTTCATAAAAATAAGATACGTTACCCACGCCAACTTATCGCTTTTCCCTTTTATACTTCTTCCTCAATTTGATACTTTTATATGTCTATGTCGCTCATCTCTCGCAGGAACATTGTACTTGTATTACCATATCCTACCAAAACCATCCTCATTCCCCGATTTTCACTATTTCTTTTCGTATTCGTAGGTATGCTTCCCAAAACCTATCTCTGTACCTCTCTCTCGCTCCATTTTGCTCTCCGTCCCAACCATACAACCCCAACCCCCTTTATCCGACCACCTCCTCCCTCGGCCATCATTTCGCCACTCCTCTCCCTCCCCTTCCCCTATAACTCCACATTCATCTCCCCACCACTCAAAAAACAAGCTCTCCTCCACCTTCGCCCGGCCTTCTAACCCCTCCTCCCTTCTCCCCGCACCTTTCCCTCCCCTTTCTATCTCTTTCCCCACCCCCTCATCCACCAAGTCACGTGGTCTGGATTTTGCGCGACGCCACCATGCATAATGAATGGCTGGGCTCTCATATGAGAAGACTGGAGAGGGGATTCTCCCTCTCTCTCCCCTCCTACCTACCCTTACTACTCCTGCAACCCCCACCCCCTACTGTCTCCCTCCCCCTTGTAGTTGAGTGGGTGTGCAGGCAAGGGGAAGGGTGGAGTGAGAGTTTCATATGGAGAGTGGGTGGGGGCGGTAGGGGAAGGAGACAGAGAGAGGAAGAGAGAAGATGGGATAGAGAACGGAGAATTGTGGAGTTGGAGAGAAGGAACCGGACGATAACTCTAAAGAGAGGAGTGATAGAAAGGAAATGGTAAAGGGGAGATGGAGAACTAGGGAGGGAGAGAGAGAGAGGCAGTGGAAATGGGGTGGGAGGTGGTGGAAACAGTGGAGCGTGGAGGCAGTGATGTGGGAGGGAATGGAGAGGAAGAAGTGGATGGACAAAAGAGACGATGCGAAGAGAGGGCGAAAAGGGGACAATGGGGAAAAGGGGAAGAGAGGACTGGGAGGATAAAAAGACTAGAGGGATAGAGCGAAATCTGAAATGGAAGAGAGCGGAGAATGTGGGGAATAATGGGAAGACAGTGGGAGGGAACAATAGTCGGATATGAAAAAAAGAATTGAAAGACAAGAAAATTTGGAGAGAGAATGGCAAAGGGAAGGTATAAAGCGAGAAGAGAAAAGAGGGGAAAATGTTTAGAAGAGGGATAGAAAGAGAATGGGAAGGGAGAAAAGAGTGAGAGGAAAAAAGAACAGGAATGATTGAGAAAAGGATATGGGAAGAATAAATGGAATAATTCCGGAATTTTTTCGCCAACATTTTAATCTATTATAATAAATCCCACAGCAGTGATTCAATATTCGAATCTCAATTCTCAAAGGTTTTCCATTGATATGCAGATTATTTAGAGTTTATCATCTATCAAGTGAATATATTTAGTAACCATTTAATAGTCTAATTAAAATTTAAATTACTGGAAAACATCGAAAGGATGCGGTTTTACATCGGATTCCTATGCCGGATTTGTTAAGAACTAAAATGTAACGTAATAAGAAGTAAACTGAGATGTTGGAATGATTTGATGGAAAACTTATATTTAATGGGAAATGTTTAATGTAATTAGTGAATTTTTGCACCTTCTGTAATGGTGTAAAATATCCTAGGCATTTTAGAGAGTGATAGCGATTACCTAAGCAATCGTGTGGTACATTAGGTCCTGTCGGTACATTAAGACTTTAATAACATCTTGATTTGCCATCTAATCCAGTCGTAGATCGATATTGCTACACAATTAGAACGATATAGACTTCGTCGAGGTTTTGGAGGGCATTTTATTCGTACAATTGCAAACTGTGCATATAATTTAGTAAATGCGTTTAATATATTTTTAACCCATATATATTTCGAGAGAAATATTTCTTTTCGAGCTAATTTTATATAAATCTGTTCATTTTTAAAATAAATTAAATTTCAAAGGATGAATTTTGGTTTACAATCACTTTTCGCCAATAAACATGAATATTTCGCATTCCATAGTAGATGCTGTAATTCAACTGCGGGATCGTTGTGCGCAGCATAACAATAGAACCAGTAATTTATCGCAACAAGGCTTACTGCTTATTGACGTTGTGGAAGAATTTATTTTTTGTAGTTCCAGAAAAATAAATGACGCATACCTCACCAAAAATTTCAATAATCAAGTGTGGTTAATCTATGGCCATCAGAAGATTGTGTTCTCACTCAATTATCTTCTTAAATCACACTGGTAAAAACGAGATGTTTCCTTACAATAGTCCAAGTGCTTTGTTGATTATACTTTATCTGAAGGACGAGTTATCAAGGCAAATAATACATCTACGACCTAAATAACTGTCTCTAGTATGGCATCGCACATGAATTTGAATGTAATTTTTTCATAAAATAAATAGATTTAAGAATGAGTAGCGTTGAACCGAATTTATGAATACATTTTTTGGTGACCCTTAGTTGTACATTTCCGATAAAGTAAGTGTGTTAATTTTTACCTGCCAGATTTTCAGTTTGCAGCAGTATCAATTGAACGTATTTAACAGAGTGCATATTTGGATTATTATAGCAAGAGAGATTTTGTTTTAAATGGATATTCAGAATTTCCTGGAATGAAATGACATCTCTGTTATTCTAAAATTTGTAATCCAGCTAAGAACTGTTGTGGAGTGAAATTTTGGTAAAAGTTGGAAGAGGAATGAGGATTGTAAGATGAGGAGATAAAGGAAAGAGGGAGAAAGAATTGTAGATAAGGTAAAAGAGCAAGAGAGTTATTGGAAAAGAGGGGGAAAGGGAAAGGAGTAGGTGTGGAAGACGGGGAAGAAAGGTAGATAGTTGGAGTTGGGGTATACAGGAGAGCCCTTTACCCTCGTTCACCGTAGAGGACCAAGCGGCTGTCAATTCCGGAGTCAATTTCGAGGCGATGCCAGCGTCGCACCTTCCTCAAGAGATTCCCATCCATTCCTCACCCCCATCCATTTTCGCTATTCTCACTCGATCGCTCGGATTTATCCAATTACCCATCTCTTACCTTTTCCTCTCCTCTTCCTCCGATGTCTCCCGATCACCTGCGATGCCCTCTTTTTCTGCCTCCTCCTCTCTCTTCCTTACAAACTTCTTCGCCTCCTACTTTGCCCTAATTCGTCCTCTATCCATCCACTCGACCCTCAAAAGCTTTTTTCAAGTTTCAGTTTCTGCGAAAACAGATGGTAAGAGAAGTGATCGATCCAAGGATTTACTCTACAAAACTCTTTGTTTATAAATATTACTATAGAACCATTATAGCTTGCTTTTACCTGCACACAAGCAAATTAAAAATGGAAGTTTATGATAAAGTAACTGATTCAAGTTCATTTATGTTATATACGCGATAGATAGAAGGCCCTAAACAATATAGTCTACCACCCTTATATTTAAGTAATCCATGGCATCCCTTTCGGTCAAAGCTTCGGGTGTGTCTTTTCATCAACTAGGCCCAATGTCTTCAAATATTTTTCCACCTCTTTTTCTTGTCATAAATTTTTATTATTATTTTATTCGATCATCATTCCAAAATTTTTAGGGGATACGCTAATTTTATCACTAAATGCTTTATTATATTCATTTGAGTCGTGCATTTTTTGTTTTTATCCTCGTGATTGGCGTATTTATTTTCCATACTTTTAGCTTTGCGAAGGAAATTTTTTATTACATAGAAAAATGAGGTACGAAATTTGTGGTAGGATCAGAAAAGAAAAAAAGCATTGCATTTTGTATGATGAAAATTAGGTGGCTTATTCATAAAATCTTGGGATAGCGCATTAAGCATTTATTGGTTGTAAAATAACATGTGGTAAGATAATGAGAAAGAATGGTCTAAGAGACATTTTTTAGACAGAATTATGATTTTTGACCTAGTAAATGCTTGTAGTTTATAAATTTTGCTTATTTTGACTAATAATACATTGATTAAATTTATCAGTGAGAATAAGCAGTTATGTAGGAAAATACTGTGTAATTAACTACTTCGCTTCTCATTTCATTTATGATCTCTTCCTATCTTATTGCCACTTGATAAATCAGTGAAAATTTTAATAATGAGAGGAGACTAAGGCGAAGATAATATAAAAAAAGGAATCAACTGAACCATTAAATTACGGCATAGGAGTTGATTCCTTTCTTTATAATAAAAAATTTATAATTATTTCAATAAAAATTTTACCTCTGAAATAATCTGAGCTGAGTTGGTGCTTAAGCAAAGAACTGTAAAGTCAATGGAAATGAAAGAACGCACATCTGAGGCTCGGAAAATATCTTTTAATCGTATGCAAAGGAAGGATTAGGAAGATTAAAAATGGAGGTGTAATTTTGGAAGGAAACAAATTATAATAGAACTTCGTGGATAATTCGCTGTACTAATCGTAGTCTGTCCTGATGGTGGTAATTTCATTGTTTTATCAAATGTCGTTGATGAAACTGAATTTTTGAAGAAATTTTGACACGTAAATATTCTTTCTAAGTCAATTAGCCTATTCCTTCTCTAGCCCACCATTCCTTTGATAGCCTCTCCTGCCTTCCTAACATCTCAGGGTGTCCAGAAAATCACTCCGGAGCTTTAAGAGGTTACATTATTTAAAATAAAAAAACCCTGAAAAAACACTGATATGAAGGTTCACTAAAAACTTCGTGTCAGTCGCTAAACAATGTGTTCCTGCTTACCTTTGTTTGCAACCATGTTCATTATACACTCAATGAGAAGTTTCCTAGGCGTTGGATGGGGAGGGGGTCGATTCCTTGGCCTCCGATATCGCCAAATTTGACGCCCCTCCACCTTTTATTTTGACATTATTTAAAAAATGTCGTGCGTGGGTGTACTGGTCAAGTGGACAACATAAATGCATCCATACAAAAAATCACTGCAGCGGTTGAAAAATTAACTCCAGAGATGCTGAGGCGTGTTTGGGCTAAGATCGAATACCGTTTAGACATCTGCCGTATCACGAAAGGAGCGCACATTGAAATTTCCTGGTACAAATATTTTTAGTAAACCTTTATCATCGTCATCACAGGTAGTCTATCCGTAGACAGATCCGTGATTATTCTTGGTTAAATCTGGTTCTCCACATACTCCTATTTTCCGCAATCTTCTTCATGTCTAAATAGCTCTCTTTTCCTTTTAAGTTGTCTGTTGGCTGAATACCTTTCCTACTCATTTCTATCTTTTCTTTCAGCTTTCTTTCTAACCCGCCTTTAGTCGTGCTTTCTCTCCAAGTTAGTGCCCGATCCAGTTCGCCTTCCTCATTCTTATAGTTCGTATAATCATTCGCTTTTCACCTGTACTCATTATTTCCTCATTTTCATCCTATCTGCACATTTTATCTTCAGCGTTATTCTCCGTGCTCACATTTCGAAGCTTTCCAAGTATTATATATTATTTTTCTTTAGCGTCCAAATTTCTACCCCAAACAAAACTATACTCCATACATAGTATTTTGTTAAATTCTTGCAGATATCCTCCTTTATGTTTCCCGCTAGTAGGAGTTTTTTCTTTTTTTTGCTTTCGTTACTCTAATTCTTATTTCATCGGTACATTTTGCTTCTCTCGCTATGATGCTTCTAAGGTATTTATATTTCTGAAACTTGTTCTAATGTCTTTCCACCAATACTTAGATCAATTTTTCTTCATTACCCGACATTCGCATGATCTTGGATTTTTCTGTGTTTATTTCCATTCCGTATTTTATACCCGCTCTTACCATTCTATTTATCATTTTCTGGAGTTCCTTTTCTTTTCTTGCTACATGTACTTTACCATCCGAGTATTTTACTGTTCTTATAATCCTCCCTCCAATCTTGAGACCTACTGTGCCTTCTAGCGCTTCTTGCATTAGTCTTTCTCTATATATATATATATATATATATATATATTGAATAGGATCGGCCATAGGCAGCAGCTACGTCTTACTCCTCTACCGATATTTACTCTGTTGGTGTCAGAATTTTCCAATATGACTTTTACAACATGATTAACGAACAAACTCCTGATCAGTCTCCTGTCTTTCCAATGTACACCTATATCCTTTAATATCCTTATCAGAATTACACAATTTATTCAAGGTTTTCTGGCAGTCGACAGTACATACACAGCAATCTTGGTTGTATTATATTGCCCTTTCTGATAGGATTCTTGCGACACCAATAGCATCTCCAGTTCCTCGTTCTTTACTGGAGCTGAATTAATCTTCTCTTAGCACTTCTTTGGCATTTTTCTCCAACCTTTTATTAAGAATCCTCGTAATGATCTTAGAAGTGTATCACAATAGCCTTATCATTCTGTAGTATTTACCCTGCATTGACTTTGGCTTCTTGTTTAGAGGGATCATTGTTACTTCTATGAAATCCTGAGGTCATTCTCCCGAGTCTTAAATCTTATTTCCTTATCATTTTTAGTTCTACCGACCCCATGACTTTAAGTACCTCTGCCGGTATCCCATCGCCGCCTGTTGCTTAAACGCTGTTCTTTTCTTCCAGTTCTGTTTGCGCCTATCCTGCATGCTTATTGTATAGTTCCTTATTGTATTCTTCCCATACCTGTGCTTCATCCTTTGGTTCTGCGACTATCTTCCGGTCTGTATTCATAATTTCTTTACCACGGATTCCATTAGGCTTCTTATCTTCCAATTCCAGTGTCCTAGCGTATACCATATTGAACCGCCATGTCGTATTTCCTTACATTTTTCCTTTATCCAGTCTTCTCTAGCTTTGTCTGTTACCCTTCTCAACTCGTTGTCTATAAGCCTATAGTTAGTTCCACCTTCTTCACTGTTAACGTTTTTTTACTTTCTCCTCATTCATTTTCTCGATCCATGGTTTTCTGATTTTCTTCTCTTGTTTTCCAATCTCCTTATTCGGTGTATATTTTTTAATCGCCTTAATTTTTTCCCATTTAGCATCCACGGTCTTTGGTATGTTTTCCAAATTTCTAAGACAAACTTCCCATTTCGTGTTGAACGCATCCTGCCATTCTTTCAGTTTTTCAAGGTCCCAAATCTGTCTATCTCTTCTCGTTTTCTTTATTTGTTATAGCTTAGTAGTTATATGGACTTTTAGAAGGTTGTGATCTGAATCCATATTTGCTCCTGGTAGTTTCTTAGCATTTTAATGTTGTTTCTGAATCTTTTTTTTACTAGAATGTAATCTATTTGGCATCTTATTTTGTCTCCTGGGCTCTTACATGTATACAGCCTTCGTTAATGGCTTTCAAACCATGTATTAGTTACTACTAGATCGTTAATAATGCAGATCTCGGCCATTATTTTCCCTCCTTGGTTTATTTTCCCAAGTCCATATTGACCGGTAACACTTTCTTCTTGTCCTTCTCCAACTATGCTGTTCCAATCTCCAATTAAACTGGAGAACAAATTGAAACTTTTTGTCTGGTTCTTGCATAGAATGAGGTTATCCTAAATGATTTTGGCCCGCTGAGTTTGAATACAATAATCAGGAAGTATATTAGTGTTTCATTTGCCTTGGTATCATTTTTCCAACGTTGGAATATCATGATGGAACCGCTCACCGTGCTCGTCACTCACAGCTTCAAAATTCTCAGGAAAGAAGTCCAGATGAGAGCGAAGGAAATGTATTTTAATTAATATATTGCACCCCATGTCATGGTTTGCTTCCAGCATTTTATTAACCAAGTCTTCATAGTTTGGTGCTTTGTTGTTTCCTAAAAAGTTCATGACAACTGCTTTGAAATATGCCCATGCCTCTTTTTTTTCCTTCTAACACTGTATCGAATCCATAACCGTTCATGAATTCACGTATTTAGGGACCCACAAATATTCCTTCTTTAATCTTTGTTTTGGTGATTTTTGTACATTTTTCCTTAATATTTAGAAATCCTCTTCTATTTTGATCCATACCTTTTACAAATTCTTTACGAGTCCTAATTTGATATGTAAAAGGGGTAAATAAATATTTTGTGGTGCAACAAGGTTTTTATGTACGTTTTTTGACCTTCAACTAATTGTCTAGTTAACCAATCGCAAACAAAGTACTGCTAAGAACAGGAAGATCTGGATCATGCGTGACAGGTTTTATTGCTGATGGCACATTAGGATAAAGATTACGTTTTTTGTTTTTACAGAGAAGCATTTTAGTCGTGCAAAAATAACAGTCGTTTAGGTGATTTTATTGTTCCCTCCAGATCATAGGCATTGCGAAACTCATAGAAGAACGAGCGCCTTTCATCCACTGTCGGAAATGGTTTGCACAGGAAACGCAACAAATGTGGGGTGTCCATTGTTTATATTGGTCTCTTACCTTGCATCCAAGGTACAATTGATAAGCTTTGTTAATAAGAGGAGTAAAATACCTCTAATTTTTCACGATAAAATTTCCGCAAACATAACAAAAATTGTCAGCCGCATAACACATTTAGGAGACATGCTGTTTGGCATACTTCTTTACCACCTTCAGCTGCTACTGAAAAACACAGAATGATGCTGTTCAAGATGTGTTGTAAAAACAAAAAAAGGTAGCCAAATGAGTTTGTTTCTTTTGTATTGATTCTTCTTTTGTATATAATATGTTCTTTCCGGGGTTTGTTCGCTATAATTGGAAGTGTCATATCTCAAAATATTTTATATACGTGATAGGAAAATTTTAAAAACATTCGTAATCTGCGTTACAAACTACATCAAGACCACCTATTTTTTCGGAACCAAAAATCTTGTTCCTCAGTGTTATTATGCAGTTTACCTTTCCTATTCCCTCTTCTTTGTAAATGCCATTAATTTATTTATACTACTCCTCGATTGTTCCTTCTTCTTCAGGAACGGACATTGGCATATACACCTGGATTATCAGTATGTCCCCTGGAACTGCTTGAAGCTTTATCTCAATCAGCCTGTCGTTCGTTACTGTTACATTTGTTACTCTTTTCATCATAACTTTCATAAGTACCAGAGCTACTCCCCTTGCTCCACTATTTCCTCCAGAGTAAACTACCATAAATTCTTCGGTGTCGCACTGCCCTTCTTCTTCCAATCTAACTCAACCCAATGATGTCAATCCTACTTCTCATTTTTTCTTCTCTAGCTTTTCTGTCATTATGGTTGTTACATTCCATGTAACTATACGTAAGTTACCTTCGGCAAATATTTTCCTCAGGGCAACTCTCGTCCGGAGATCCGAATGGAGGACTATTTTACCTCCGGAATGTTTTACCGTCCAACCGTATAATCATTTCTAGAGAATTTAATTAGGTAGTTTTTCCCTTTATCCGCTCAAATCGTCCCGATCACACCTACAGCTATGTTGGATTTACAATTAGATCTAGTCTACATCAGTTGTTTTCGGCTCTATACCGTACTGCCAGTACTGCTGTTCACTGCCAGACACAGGTGATAGTTTTTTGAAAAACCTCCATTTGCTGGGGTCGAATCCCGGAGCTTTGTAATAGAAACCGACACGCTAACCACTACACCACAGTGCATTATTTCTATATATATTATATTATGGTTAAAAATGTAGCCTTCTAAAACGCAGGATTTATTTTTTGGACTTCCTGTTTTATACGTCCTTATCTTTATATAAACCTCTTTCGTTCTCTCGCTCCATCCGTTTCTCTTCTTCCTTCCTCCCTTGCCCCTACCTTATCCTTCATTTTCTCCATCATCTACGTCCCTTCAACCTTCCTCTCCCAATATTTTTCCAACCCCTCGCTGGAAAGCAGAAGAGTTCGCGCGGGTTAATTGTTTTCCGAAATGACGTCGCAGGCAGAAAAACCTCCCCGACCTGTCCTCCCTCACCCCATCTCGCGTGCTGACGGAAAGAGAGAGTCGGAGAGACTGTCTCCATGCCAACATGCTGATTGGTTGTCTCGTGATTTATCACCGCTGTCTTCCATTTTCTCTCTCTCTTCACCCCTCGTCCCATCACTCTTTGCATCCTGTAAATCCAATCCCGCATCCTTCACATCTTATTTTTTTGCTTAGCTTAACATAATTATACCCCGTCGCTACTTGAGATATTTTTTCGAGTGCCACATTTTGAGATACATTTTTTCCTCTCTTTCTCTGATCGTTGAAATAAAAAATACAAGGTGGAACATGAGATAAAGAGATCGAGAAATTAGCGTGAATAACTTCGATTTTGTTCTCGGCAATATGTTATAAAAGTCGTTAGGAGGAAGGAAGCCCTTCTGTTCTCGTGGTGGAATCTTTGGAAATTAGATACATGGATTATGTGTATTTCGTAGACGTCGTTTCTCGGTAAAATTTAAAGTAATTCGTCAATCGGCATACTTGTAATTCTTTCCGTTTTGCAACATGCTAGTTTTACCTGGAAACCGTACTTTGCAATAAACCCGTTATTACCTTCGTAGAAACCAAGTAAGAAAATACTTATTGTTAGTTGTATCATAGTGATTATAACTTTTGAAGTAGCGCGCAATGGAAAAATGCCTATGCAGCGTTTGAAAACGAAAAAACCGATTTTCAATTTTTCCCTTTTGGGATCTCGCGCAGCATGCAGAGGTCTTGCCATACGTAAACATTTGTCTTTTCGCGAAAATATCTTATGGATATATTTACTTTCCAAAAATTAATGCAGAAGGAAAATAATGTGTACCAATACGTTTCAATTGCTAACAAAATTAGGAAAAGCTGAAGACTGAAAACGATAGTGAATGTCGAAGGACACACAAGCACAAAAAGTGATCGCGTTTTTTAAAGCAAGTTCTTAAACTGGATTTAGCTACGAATAAGACTACCTTAAGCATTACATATGTACAGAAATGAAATATCACGATTTCTTTTCTTGAAATTCAAAACTAAACAAAACACGTCAACAATCGTATTTTAATCATAGCATTTCTATATTATGGAACAGGGTTCATGGCTCTATTTTATTTCCTCCAGCAATAAATCATTAACTAGCGTTTGAATTTCGGACGAGCATTTAATTAATTTTCCGAAAATCTTGAGATATTAGGCAACATTTTAAAATAGCAAATTTAGTTTTTAATTTGCTATCCGAAAATAAGGCAGCGCGAGAATGCCGTCGGAAAAACCCGAAGAGTGGTGGGAGAGTGGCGGGCGTTGCGGATTTCGCCCTTGTGATCCCGACGTTACCTCGCGACCCTACAATGCATCGCCGCCGTGTGCTGCGAATGAGCGATTTGAATAGGAAAAACGCTCCTTGCTCATGTGTGACATTGATCTGCCGCCATGGCAGCTGTATCATGGTTCCTCGATGGTGTCTACCCAGCCCTTAGCTATGCAAATGCTTGTTTAATCGCCGGAGGGCCATGGAAAATTCATGCGATCTCGGGCCCAGGGAAATTGAGGGTACAGTGGCGGTAGAACGCCGATACCGAGTAGGGAGGAAAAGGGTATATGGAAGGGAGAAAGGGGATTGGGGGACAGAGGGGGGAGTAAAGGGAAGGTTAGTGTTGGGTGTGTGTGTGTGTGTATGAAGTGGCGGGGGTTTTGGAGTAGGCAAAGGGTGATATGGGGTGGGAGGAGGACGTGGTCGTAGGGGATGGAAGCATGCAAGAAGGGGAAAGGATGGGGGCGGGGAAAGGTTTTTTTCGTAGGGTAGGGGGAAGAAAGGCCGAAGGTTTTGCGGGGAGGAGGAAAGGGTTGGATGTGGTGTAGAAGGGAGGGGGCGTGAATAGGAGGGCGGAGAGAGGGTGGATGATGTTGTGGAAGTAGGACGACGAGGGAAATAGGAAGGGATTGAGGGAGGGGGAGTTTGCTGGGTATGCAAAGGACTGACTTCGTGTAATCTGTGTGACAACTGATGCGAGTGAACTTGGCCTCTCTCTCTCTCGCCGTGCCGTTTTCAAAAATGCCTACCGTCCGCCATAATTTGCCTCGTACCGTAAATTGTGAAGGCGCGGGTTTAATTCAGCAACGCCTAACCAGTTTTTGCAAGAAATTGGATAATTATTATTATTAGTTGAAGAGGACAAGATATAATAAAGCCACTACTATGTATTCTTCTGCAGAAATATCTTTTTTTCTTAAGTTTGCGGCTGCATAAAATCAAATAATATTTTAGAATTTTTAGCATACTAGTACAAGATTTTTTGCTCTGTTCGATATGTCAGAAAAAAATGGGTTGATTTATGGAAACTAAGTAGAATAAATTTCTCACACAGTGGTAAATTTGGAACATCCTTAGTTCCGTCTTGCGTCCAGGTAAACCATTTTTCTTTTGCGTAGCATAGGGGAAATTGAGGTACCTTTTTCTATTAAAACTGGCAATAGAACCGTTTTAGGCGTAATTCAACTCGAACATAAATAAATTGGTTATCAGATTACGTTCGTCTGTCTATACTTATTTATTAGACGCTATACCACGCGATGAATTTCTATGAAGTTTGGCTTTTAGTTTTTTATGAAGTGAAAAGAAGAGAATGGGTTATTTTGGTAAAATCTTTAAACGATGCTGCCACAAAAAGAATCTTTTCACTGCTACTCATAAAATATTCATCCGAAGAACTACTGTTTTAATTGAAGCTTTAGAGAAAAATAAATAGATATGTCATACATTCATTCATTCATAGGGGACGCCAATTTCAAGAAAATGCTATTAAAAATCTTCTGTAAAACACGTGTATCTTATGAAAAACTTATTTTTAACGTTTTGTATTTTAGTTTTTTTTTTAATGCAAGACAAAAATAACATCTACCTAATATCACCTAATTAGGAATGCCAACTTTCTCTCATTTTAAAATAGCCCGTGAAAGTGAGCGCTAAAAATTACATTTGGAATTTCAACATCGTAAAAAAATCATAAAATTTTGTGTTAAATTTTTTTAAGAAATGAGATGATATCGGCTTTTATTAATGTTTTCGTGTTCTGGCTGCCACATTGCCGGAGACAGAAATTAAGTTCATTGAGTTGGAAAGTGCTAGAAAACACATTAAATTATGCTACGCTTCTATTTTTTGCCTAACCAAATGTATAATGGTCTTAGGCCCATCATTATGACATCCAATTCACTACACATCTCAGAATTATTTGGCCCCATGCGATTTGAAACTCCTCGCATTATTGTAACGTCGAAGATTCGAAATTTTGTTTCCATGAATCAGATATTCGACTGAGTGCCAAAAAGTGAAATGAGAATCTAAAACGGTAATGACAGGAATATAGTTCCTCTTAACAATGAAAAGCATAAGCGATGCATCCGAATGTTTTCTTAACGAACGCTCGTCTAGATTCCTTCGATACGCAAAAGCAATGACAAACCGATAGTTTGATGAGAATCCGTGATCAAGATTAAAATTTTAAGAGAGATGCTCCGTCATTCATGCGGTATTCATATCTTAGTTACTCTGTAGCACGGGAGACCCCGTACTAATCAATAAAATATAACGTTTTGTTTAAAATACGGATCGCGTAGCAACAATCTAAACCATTGGGAGCGACGTGATATCCGACCGACGAAACGTTCTCGATGCATAATGAAAGTTTATCATCGGAGATTTACCGTAAACCAGCGATTAAAAGTTTAAAAGTGTTCCATCAAACTCTCTTCCTCTTTCCTCTCTCCCTCCACCCCCTCATAACCGTGCTCTCCCTCTCTTTCTCTTACCCCACCACCAAAGTGTAATGATACAATATATGATTTATAAAGTGAGCGGAACCAATTAAGGCTGAATTTATTTCCAAGCCAATATTAATTTCGATGAATAAAACGAAACCCTTTAGGGAGAAAGCGAAATAAAACTGCAACGGCGATGAGAGGGCGCTCATGAATCGAAGCGTAATTGAAATCCCATATCGCAACTGCGTTTTCAAGTCCAATCACCAGATGATATAACCGCGTTTTTTCTCTCTCTCTCTCACTCAGCTGCCGTTGCGGATGAATTCGAATGCGTGCCTTGGAATCGGTCGGGACGACTGCGATTTGAGAGCGTGTTAGATCTATAACCGAGTTGATTAGTTAAATTGAAAAAAATAAACGGCAGCGTGCTGTGAAACTGAAAAATATCAAGTGAATAAAATACGCTCAGCTAAAAAAATCTGTGAATCTCTATTGGATGATAAGCGCTAAAAATGCGTTATCGGTAACTGCTGTTTAAAATAATGTTTAGGAAATCCTAGCACACGATGCTTACCGCAAATCTTTCGTTCTGAAAAATTGATACAGAAACTATCAAGTGAGTGAAGAATTGTGGAGAAAATTACATATGGCGCTTTTTTCTTGTTTTATGATTATGACGTCATCTTTGGTTGAGATCGACGGCCTCGAAATCTCCATTAATAAAAGCCTTAATCTGTGCCTAACGCTGACGCCATCAATGACACTTTTTAACTTGTTTTTAACAAACTTTCCGATTAGGTGGAAGGTTGAAATTTCGCAGGAATGTTTTATTCAGATATAAAAATTAAATGACGAAAATAAATACGAAAAAACACTCGGGTTTGACTCAAGGGAGGCTATTTCCATTTCCCGTAAGATAACACGTAAAAATCGTATTTTTAAAGTGCAGGCTTTTATTCTTTTGGAAATTAAAATAGAAAAAATTGACGTACGATCTTTAAATTTAAACTATATTTTAGAAAGAATAATGACGTTTCATATTCTATTATTTTTTCCGCCTACTGTCCAAAATATCTCATATTAAACATTTAAATAATATATTTTGAGAAAATATCGGCTTTTAAATGGGATTTTGCCTTGCCGACCACGTCGTTGTTACATTTCGAGAATCAATTGTTGTCTCAACCCGCATACGCGTAATATATACAAGTATATAGATTGCCTTAAATTATCGTAGGATTTTTTGCGAAATTATGTAATCCTAATGGGACTGGGATTTAGTTAGGATTCTTTTGCTTATCTAAACGACTATACAGATGTAATGTAAGAGAGAGGGGGAGTGGGGAGGAAGATAGGAAAGAAGGGATATAGAATGGATGTTACATAGAGAGTAAAGGTATAGAATTAGAAAAGGACGGGAGGAAAGAGATAAAGAGTGAGACGGAGAAAAAGATGGAGAGCTATGGATGGGAACAGGAGGGAATTTGAGAGGGGGAGGTGGGAGAAAAGAGAGGCATAGAGATGTAGGAAGGGAAGGAGACAGAGTGAGGGCGGAAATATTATTTATTTATTATTATTATTTCATTTTTGACAAGGGGCTCATCATTGGAGAAAAAAGAATGAGGAGGAAATTCTCCCCAATCTCTATTTTGGCAAATTTTATACCGGCTCCTACTCAATAATTACAGCTGTTATTATTCATTTCTAAGTTCCTCGTTGAATTTCAACGGGCAATTACACTAGAAAAATAAACAAATTTTATGATTATCCATAATAATGAGTTAGATTACTTAAGATGTATGATTTCAGCAGGATTACCCGTCTTACGACGGGGTTTTCAACCATAGAGTAACTGACACCCATCACATGACGGACAATACACTTATATGTATATTCTATAAAATACATTTAAAAGCATGATATCAATGCTATCCAATCTCTATTAATAAAAGGTAAGGTGTGTGTGTGTGGACAGCATTTCTCAAAAAATAAGAAACGTAGTGTCTTTAAACTTGGTACACTTACTAATGTGACCATGAGGATGGGCACCTCGGAGCCAGAAGTTTGATTTTTGTGGGGAGGGAAGAAATGGAGGGGGGTGCCATTTTCCATAAGATAACACGTAAAAATCGATTTTTCGACTTACAGACTTTTACACTTTTCCAAATTAAAATGAGAAATATTTGACCTACGATATTTGGATCTTTAAAGTTTTAAAGGAAAATAAATATCGTTTCTTATTCTTATCGTAACATTTTTGCCTACAATACAAAATCGCTCAAGAAATACGTTGAAATCATATTTATTGGAAAAATTATGCTTTTTAACGATATGTTGCCCTGCCGACCGTGTCACTGTTAAACCTCAAGATTTTGTCACCTTAATCCTTATACTATATGCGTGAGGAATACGTGCTTTTAATGCTGTAATACGAGGGAGAGAGAGAAGGAGAAAGAGGAAAAAGAGAGAGACAAAATTAAATGTTCCATAAATTAAAAATATTTTTGGGCGTATATGAATTGTATGTCGTAATGTATTTCTTTGTCATACAATTTCTATCCGACCAAAACTATTTTTATTCTCTGTAACACTCAATTATGTGAATTTTATATTTATTGTTTACTTTTTAATGCTTATAAAAGTTGGTTTCATTAATTTTTCTTTCAATTTGAACTTTATACTTCATTCACGCAGACCCGTCATATTACGCCAATGTAATAATATATTACCCATTTACATTTAAAAGCTTGTTGCTATGGAGGTTTTAATTACCATTGTCAGAAATCGGAAAATTTTCCCTTTTTTAATTAAAAACAAATTTATAAGCCAATTCGGCAACGATTTGAATTTAGCCTTAAAAAGTAGTAAACCTTAGTGTTTTAGCTATAGGGCTGTTTATGTCCCGAGTATCTATCTTAATTTTTATAAATTTAAAAATGAAAATCTGTAATTCCCTGCACCGATATCATGCTTTTCTTATTAATGGGGTAGAAATAAAACTAAGGGGATGGAAAAGACATCGATTACTCCCCACAAGCTCATCTTATTGTTAGATTCGCCAAATTTCTACCATGTTTAGTCCTCATGTAGACTATCCTATCCTGAAAATTTGGTTTCTCTGATTGTGGGGTCCAGAACTCGAAACTCTGGACGAAATTACTTTGGGATTTACACTTCAGGATAGATGAGGGTTTGGGGCTTGGCGGGTAAGACCCTCCTCCCTCACAGCCAATCATATACGGAGGGGAGGTAAGTGTTGCTAAGGGGAACCACGCTGCGTTTCCGCTATGTCCTCTGTAAACAAAATGTTCCGTGGATCTCCGATGATCAAGATTTTACTTTACTAAATCATTAATATCTAAAATTATCACACAATCGTGCCAATATTTATTTTAGTTAACTTATAAGAGATATGTTAACTATATATATTCGATCTCCGTTTATTGTTTCTTTCAGTGATGACAAACGAAAAAAATCGTTTCGTTACGTTTTTCGTTACAGCCAAAAAATTGTGGTTTTTTGTTACGTTTTTCGTTACACTCAAATTTTTGTTTTCGTTTTACGTTACGTTTAACGTTATTACGAAAAACGTTATCACAAATTAAAAAATTGAGTTAATTGCTATTTCATTTGTTATATAAATATATTTTTTTCTTTACGTTTGCAACCCACATCAGAATTCATACAAATACTAACCGAATGAAATTGCTGATCAGTTGATAGAAAATATGATATTTCTGACTGAAGAAACTTATATTCTCTGCAAATTAATGACAATAGAACACCGTTTTTACGATTCCTTAGGCAGTGATATTCGGCACAAACTGAGATGACATGAGTTAACTCCCATACACGATTTGATGTTTTAGCTTAGCTGAAACATCAGGCATCAAAATAAATGGAAATAATTATAATTTTTAGGTTGCATTGTCGATTGTGCACATCCAACTACTGCATACCAAATTTCAGCTTCCCGTCACGTCTGTCAGCGGATTGATGTCTCCGATTGGATAACTCACCTTCTCCTTAACAATGCGCTTCACAAAAAACATTTTTAAACAAATGTAGAATGTACAACTTTTACAGATATGACAATCATAAACATGTTATTTCATCCCAACAAAAATTTGAAAAGCTGATAAATTACAAAAATAATCTCCTACTTCCATTGGACTACTTACAACCAAATACTAATCTTCTCTTGACAATTTATTAAAAATTCTGAATATAAAATTTTCAGTTGATCGTATAATATTTCCAGTATAAATACTGACAATGATGAATGTATTGATTTTGGTGTATTTAAAAAAATTATAACAGGATTATACAGAACATTTTGATGCTAGAAACACGACATTAAAAATAAATAGGTTGGATCCATAACTAAAGTGACCAGACGTCCCGATTTCGGCGGGACAGTCCCGCTTTTTAGTAGCATGTACCGCTGTCCCCAAAAAACTTGGGGAGACGAAAAATAGTCCCGCTTTTGGATATATTGATGATAAATGTCCCGATTATTCAAAAATTTTACCAGTAAACTATATGGTATGACTAAAGTGACCAGACGTTCCGGATTTCGACTTCCTGTCTATCATGGTAATGTGTCCCGAAAAATGTCCCGCATTGTAGATGTATTAGATTCTTAATCCCATGGGAATTTTATTTCAGGACTTTTTATATAACCAATGATAAGCACATCTATTAATGTAGCTAACGTAAAATGTGGATTTCTTACTTTGTTCGATAAACGTTTAAACCAAGGAAATAGCCAAAAGTTGAGCGGCATGTCGAGCGCTAGTCGAGTGCATGCATCGGAATGTGAAGTTAGAAGCTCAATTCTCAGAAGTAATTCATTTTGATTTTTTTTAGTTCTTCGTTAAGAAGTAGTGTGCGATAAATGGAACAAAACACATTTATAACTCTCTTATACTCTCTGTAAACGGACTAGTAAATTTTACTTTACAAAGATTTTCTATATACCGCAATAGCTAATCTGAAAGGGTTTTGTCACGCATTGACAAACCTGAAATCGATTCTGTCCCGCTTTGGCTGATCTGAAATCTGGTCACTTTATCCATAACCTACTTTATCATAATATACAGGAAATAATAACACCAAACTGAGGGGTTGAATTTATTTTATTATCTAAGAAAACAAATTAAAATTTTTGTTCTAATTTTTCATTTTTTATTTAAAAATATTAATGGAAATGAAGTAATTAACTGTTTGGTGTGTTGACACAGAGTAGCAAAATACAATGAATTACATATTAAATAAATGAGGACTACTAGTTTGTATCTAAATCGTTAGTGCATCTCACTAGAGAAGGTACCTAAGTCATCTTTTGATGTTATAAACAGACTTTTAACACAAACCTATTGATTAGATGCCTACTAATAACTCGAGAGATGGTCGCATTTTCTTGATTTTGTAAAACCGAAACCGTGTACATAAAGTCCGTGTAAATCGAGAGATGGTCGCATTTTCTTGACCCTGTATAACCGAAACCGTGTACAGCAAGCACCGTGTAAATCGAGGGGTAGGTTTATATATCTACCGTGCAGGAGAGTATCCATTGATTGCCTAGGACCGGTTCTGTGTGCAACCATACCGTGAGAATATCGTAATAACGGTTTTTGTTTTTCCGGTTTTCGTTACGTTTTCCGTTACACTAATTTCAAAAATTTCGTTACAAAACCATTTCGTTATTGCGTTATTTCGTTACGTTACGCGTAATGTTTTCCATCACTGTTTTCTTTCTTTTCCATAGCTGTACGGACTGTGTTAAAGAGTCACCAAGGGTACATTGGGTGTATTTCCCTTGGTTTTCCCTTACCTCCCTCCAGTTTTTGCAAACATGTCTCTTTGAGCAGAGTTACCGCCCCTGCTGTAAGACCATCTTGGCAAGAGGAAATGGCGTCGGTATGGTTAGTATGTCGACAGTCGCGGCATGAGGCCGCCCCCTCGATCCTGCGCCCTGAGGCAATTGCCTCACTTGCTTACTGTCTGATGCCGACCCTGGTAAAAGGGCACTTATGCACATGCTGGCAACATTGCACACTGGTCGCCTCAAATGTCAATCCCAAAGTAATTTCGTACAGACTTTTTTTTGTGGAGCTATTATAACCCAAACAGACGGACGGATGGGCAGACAAACTTAATACATAAGCGATTTAAAAGAAATCACTACAAATGAAGGAAATTATTTACGGAATCAAGTTGGTAATTTAGATAACTTTTATATCTATATGATTCATTGAAAAAGTCTGTGTTTTTATACTACTTCAACAATAACCATATCTTATTTTACAGGTAGAATCATATTATTTTTGCATACATTTTAAAGCGAAATGTTTTGATTAAATTTCGGTAAATAATCTACATATTTCAAGATGCATTACTGAAATTTTTGGGTTTTGATCTTTCATAAGAAATAAATATCTTTTCAGTTTGAAAAAATGTAATCCTACTCGTCAAGGACTACCAGTATCTGACGAATATTTTAGGTTCTCTTACTATTTAGCTCAGGGCATATAATTTTATACGGTGCGTAATACCTATTGTTTTTACATTGTTTTATTTGTAATTACATACCATCATTAGAAGTTGTACACATTTTAAAAGATATATAATAAATTCATATTGATATTACTTTTTGCTTAGAATTAGATTGATAATGTGAGCATATTTTACCATACAAACTAAAATATGACTTTCTAAATATTTGCTCTTTGACACTCCCAGTATGTAGTCGGAAAATCACTGCAGTTAGTAATATGATATTCTGTCATACCAAGTACAGTGCTCCCCCGTTACACCGCAGGTTCGGGAGGATACACGATGGTCCCTATTTTAAGGTCTCCCGCAGTATAACCGAGAACACCCTAACTTTGACTCAATGCAATAAGTTCATAACACTTAATAATTTTTAAAATTTTATTTATGACTGTAAATAACAAAAATATTGAAAAATACTGTATTCAATGGGAATAATTTTGAAATGAGAAAAAAGTCTGCTATGACCGGTAATCAAACCCGGGTCTTCCACTTGGATATTCTACCACTGAACTATCGTAGCAGATCAATTTTCTCGTTTCTGAACTCGAATGTTTTCTTGGTTGGGACGGAACTAGCCAAGCTAATATCAAACTGCCCCAACGGATGTCCTCGAAGAGATACACCGAAGAAAACTCCTCCCTCTCAAATGGTGAGATTGCCAAGCAAGAAATTGATGGAATGAAGCGATCTGAAGATCCTATGCAGACAGGCATAAGCTGTAATGTTTGGAATAATTTTGAAACGAGAAAAAAGTCTGCTATGACCGGGAATCGAACCCGGGTCTTCCACTTGCGGAGCGGATATTCTACCACTGAGCTATCGTGGAAGACCCGGGTTCGATTCTCGGTCATAGCAGACTTTTTTCTCGTTTCAAAATTATTCCCAACATTACAGCTTATGCTTGTCTGCATAGGATCTTCAGATCGCTTCATTCCATCAATTTACTGTAATCAATGTTTAGTAGAATAGATTTTTTAGTTTAATATAGAATGATGAGAGTGAAAGGAATGCCTACCCTTTAACAGAATCCGTGGCATAAATGACGGTATTATAACCGAGGAGCGATGTATCGCTGTTTGATGTCCCATATCGGCGAAGATTTTTTATTTGTACTGTTATCTAGCCATTTCATCTACCCCTGCACTTCATATGGACCCAATCTATCCGTCGTTTAGAATCTTTTACATTCTTCTTAGTATTTGAATGCAGTCCGTGCTATATTCGTATTTGTATTGATACAAAAGTCTTGTAATTTTTTACTGTTCCAGATTTTTGTTATGTCGGTATGCATATATTCCATACGAAAAGATGTCGATCCAGTTCATACATTTTTAGCCTACTTTCCAGAATGGAAATAGGCTTATAGATTCTTCATTGTGTCTGTCTGACCATCTGTCTACCCTATTAAATTTTGAAGCAATAGACAGATTTTCACGACACTTGGTTGAAATTTCTTGGAAGATTGAAACTCCCGGGTTCGATTCCAGGAACTATCCTTTCCATTTCATTTATTTGTGAAATCTGAAATCCATCGTGCAGGGTAATTTTCTCTTTCACATTAAAATACCTTAGAATTGTAACATCGGAGCGGGATTTGTACTTTTTCTGAGGAAAGAATTGGAGATTCTAATTTTTTCGTAGAATGTTGCTTATTGATCGTATATCTTCGAATTTTGCGTAAATGCTGGCGTTTTTGCAGTTTTTATGACTCATTACGAGAGTGATGCCATTGCAGCGACTGTTAGACTTAGATTCGATATAGTCTAGTACAGCGTTTCCCAAAGTGTGGTCCGCGGCCCGGTACCGGTCCTTGGGGAAAAAATGCCCGTCCTCAGAAAATATTAAAATAACGCTATCCTATTACTTCTAAATATACAGCTGTTGCAAGTGAAATGGACTCTTATGCATGTTTTGTGCACTAGTTCGTAAGTATACATTGTTTTACATGGGGTAAAATAAACGCGCCAGAAGCGCCCGGGATTCAAACACGTTGGTTTCAATGGATTGCAACATATCGAGATGAAATTCTTTTCCGGTAGAAAATAAAACGCGACATGTAGCAATTTTTGGAATAATCGCGTTATGTGTCAGGTAATTTGCAGCAGAATGAAAACGACGCGCCTTTTCTGCCGCGTAAATTCTGCTCAGTAAGTCGCCAGAAGCCGCAAGTAAGTCATTCAGTTGATTTGCTCCGTTCTTAGTAGGGAGGTTTATGGAAGAAGAAGAAAAAGAAGAGAAAGTTAAGCTTCAACCATTTTACCTATAGATGTCTTAATATATTGCAACTGCGATGAGTAATTCATCAGCAGATTCCAAGTTTTGAAGGTAGGACCAGAACTTTGAATATTAACTGTTAGTTAATAGTCGAAAAGTCTGTACATATAAAAACAAATAATTATTTTTACAATAATCTCACAATCTCGATGATCTATTACATGCAGATGAGCGTATAATATTGGATACAAACTTCAATTCGTCCAAGATAACACTGCCAATGAATTAGGTGAGTGGTAACAAGTATTTATTGTGTGTTTCAATTTGTTTAAGTCTTCTGTAGCATTGAAGTTGATTTTTGTAGGTGATGTGTGTGTTCGACGTAGTAGTATTGTGCACGTCTTTTTATTTTTTATTTTATTATTATTACATCAAGTTCTCTTGTAATATATTATGTTTATTACTAATATAATAGCCACTCATTTTCAAATTTATTTTCAAGGAAATACCCTTTCATCTTTAGTATGGATAAATGGCTCAAGAGAAACGAAACCAACAAAAATTCAAGTGATGTGGAACCTAGTACAAGTAAAGGTATAGAAAATAACGGCAACAAACGTTCCAGTGATGTGCAGCTTAGCCGTAACGACAAGAAAGCCAGAACTACTTGGACCCGGAAGTATTTTGACGAATATTTGAAGTTCGGTTTTATTAGCGGTGGTAACGAAAATCATTTGCCATTATGCGTTATTTGTCATACTAAGTTATCGAATGAGTGCATGAAACCATTTAAACTTAAACGACATTTGGAATGCCAACATCCAGAATTTTCCAACAAACCAATAGATTTTTTCGTAAATAAGAAGAATGAATTATAATCTTCCCAAAAAAGCATGGAAAGCACACTCTCTATGAGTTCATCTAATGAAAACTTGGTTTTGGCTTCATATGAAATTTCAAAACTAATAGCTGAGACAGGTTACTCACATAATGTTGGTGAGAAGTTAATACTACCAGCACTGAAAATTATTACAACCCGTCTTTATGGCAGAAAGCAGGAAAATCTGTTGCCTTTGCTGCATTTATCCAACAATACAGTGAAACGTAGAATTGAGGAAATGGCAAAAAATATTGAGGAAACTCTCATGCATCGAATACGAAATAGTAAGTTTTTTCATTACAAGTGGGTGAAAGCACAGATATAACAGACAATTCCAATTTGATGTGCTTTGTAAGATATGATTTCAAAGGCACCATTCAAGAAGATTTTATGTTTTGTAAACCACTTCCAACAAGAACAACGGCTGCAGAAATCTTTAAGCTTATTAATGATTTTATCGTTCAAAACAGTATTGACTGGAAAAAATGTGTTGGACTGAGTAGTGATGGAGCTCGGGCAATGTCAGGTTGCCATACTGGGCTTTTCCAGAGAATTCGAATAATAGCACCAGACTGTGTATGGGTGCACTGTATTATTCACAGAGAGGCTCTCGCCGTGAAACGTATGCCCTCACTTTTGAGTTCAACTATTCAAGAATGTGTGAGGTTTATAAATTATATTAAATCTCGTCCATTGAATTCCAGGATCTTTACTGCTTTGTGTAAAGAATTAGGAAGTGAGCATGAGCATCTCCTTTTACACTGTGAATCGCGATGGTTATCAAAAGGAAACGTTTTGAAACGACTTCTTGAAATGAAAGACGAAGTTTTATTGTTTTTTGAACAGCATCCTCCATCGGTAAGAGATGTTATATACGAATTTAAAGACAGATTTCGCGAATTTGATTGGTTAAAAATGGTAGCCTACTTATGCGATATATTTTGTGCTTTAAATGAGTTGAACTTAAGTTTCCAGGGCACCAACATAGATATTTTTAAAGTTCAGGAAAAAGTTGAAGCAACAATTAAAAAACTTTGTTTGTGGACACAACGAGTTGAAAAGGGAAATTTTAAGTTTTTCTGTACTTTATCTGAATTATTAGAAAATTATGCCGATGTAAATAACTTAGATGCGCTTTCTGTAACAGTAAAAGAACTTCTCCTGGGGCTAATATCAAGCTAAAATGAATATTTTCCCCAAATTGACTGCAGTAAAATGTGGATTAGGAACCCATTCACTCTTAGCACAGAAAATGAAGAAATATTGCAACTAAATGAAACGGAAGTAGATTCACTAGTTGAACTTTCTTGTGATACTGCATTGAAGCACAATTTTGATAACCTCTGCTTGATTGATTTTTGCCAAAATGAATTTATCTGAGAAAGCGGTCAGATTCCTAATGCCTTTCAGTTTAACATATAAGTGTGAAGCTGCATTCTCTACTTTGGTTTTCTTAAAAACAAAGTATAGGAATTGATTGGATGTTGAGCCAGATCTGAGGATAAAATTGACTTCTTTTCATCCTGACATACAGTTTTTATGTAATAACAAACAACAGCATCCTTCACATTAGTATGTTCTCTTTTCCTTTATTACTCATTTTGTAAGACTGAATTACTTATTCCTAATGTTGTAAAGATACATAAAAAGTGAGTTTTAATAAATAGATAAACAATGGAATTTGATTTTTTTAAATTGATTTTATGGTTTTATAAATATGCATGCACAATGCATTAAATTCTTTATTTATTGTGCATTCATCGGACGTGCAAGCAAAGTAGTTCCATTCGCGAATGGTCTGTTGGGAATTTTTTTTTGTGTGTACTACGGTGGGACGCAAAAAATTATTATTAAAGTAACCGGTCCCCAGGTCTACAAAGTTTGTAATAACCGGTCCCCAGGACTGCAAAGTTTGGGAAACGCTGGTCTAGTATATACACGCGTTATTTTTGCCACAAAAATACGCGTGATTAATTTAATTTTCTGTTCGAATGTATTTGTAATATTTTATAGCACTAAATTATGAAATTTGGGAAAGTAGGCATCAGAAGTTCTTTTTGGATCAGCTTGTTAATCAATATTATGTACAGGGGATCCCCATTATACGTTGGGGTTAGAGACCACAAAAATTCTACGTATTACGAAACTACGTGTAAAGGGAAATTTCCTTCCATATAATTAATGTAAAATAGGAGGGGTTGGAGTCCATAAGAACATATACTTGACCTATGCAACTAAATTCTAAAGGGTTATAAACAGCACTTGCCATCGATCGAAGCCTTAGGCGTCATTTTTTTCATTTTTTTCTGATCTCTAAGTTGGGGTAGTTGACTATGGGTTGTAAGGTATAAAAGAAGGGTAATAACTATGAGGGTATCGCCTCATTTGGAAGTGGACAAATAATTTCAACTTCTTAGTCAATGAATTCTAATAAGCTAGATCTTATAGATCGACGTCATGCGTAAACATGCGTCTGCACTTCCCACTCGTACTCCTCTCTGGTGAAGACCCAGCACTAGGGAGACACAACTGCGTTTCTTTGAAGCACGACAAAATAAACACAGACCCGTACTAGGAATTCGCCTGTGTTCCGGAAAGGGGCCGATACATTCCAACTTCACGACATTTTCTAATCACTAAAATAAAATAATTAAAAAATGGACATTCAAATCTGGAATTTAAAGATTAAACAGCATTTTTACATTCGTTGCATGCAGCTGAAAACCATTTTAATTGCGTAATGCACAGTGCTTAGGTGAAAACATTTTTGCTCACACAACTCATTTTTAATTCTTACTTTATAACTTATAAATAACCAATTCCATAAAACTACTTTTAGCGATGAAAAGACCCGAAGAACTTTCTCTCCCTGAACTTTTACATTTTTGTATCTATATCTGGCCTGAAATCTGTGAAACCATCCACGGGCAGCCTTGAATGGTTTCTCATTCTGCGCACCTTCCTCCTCTAACTCCTTCATCAAATCCTTATGGATACCACGGGCCTTCTCCTTAATTAAAGCCCAACTGATAGGGGTGTTTTTCTTATGCAGATCCTCAATCCACATACGCTCCATTTTTTCCATGGTGATACTTCTCAGCCGTGTTATTTTAAACTTGGAGTGCTTTAAAAAAATGATATGATTTTCTTTCAATTTTATTCGAATTTTTTACTATGGTGGTTACAGTCGATAGAGAATGTCCCATATAACGAGCAATATCAACATTTTTACCACATCTTATCACTTCTAATTTTACGCTGAGAGTAATACTCCTGCGCTGTTTTCACCTTGAGCACTAGCACTATCACAACCAATACGCTTGGAGCTCATTTTTGCAGGGGTACACAAATATTTTAGGAAGTAGTACAATGAAAACCGTTTACACTGAACACAAGCTACGCTGCACGTGAACTGAGAAAGACTGAGAAACGCAGATGCAGTTATGCATAGGGAAGAAGAAAATAACAAAGATCTTAAGTATTTGGGCATAGTCACGTGGTTGTCTGTTGCCTCTCTTTGTTTTCTTTGAGTGGATCCCACAACAAACGCTGATTTTTTTTAGAGAGGCACACTCGAGTTTGTTTAGTCTTCCTTCCCCTGATCCTTAAGACCTTTGATTGGGGAGAGGAGGAGGATAGGAAGAGTGTCTGATCCTTCATCTTATCCTAATATCTCGATTCCATAACAAGTAAGAAGTATGTAAATGGTCTCGAAAGTATTAATGCTACTGCTGGCATGAAGTTCAACAGCTTGCCCATTCCGTTTGTCGGCACGAGGTGTGCCATATGTCAGATAAAGGAAGTGGCGTGGCTGCGAGTAATTTTAGCGTTAACAACGTCAATGCGGTGAATTTTTACGTTTTTTTCCCCAAAACCTAAGCGACATAAGTGCGGGAAAACGTATAACGGGAACCCCCTGTATTGTAAAGACATCATCATCTCATATGCAACATTATAGTTTCAATACCCGCGAATAATTCTACACTTTCCCTAAGAGATCATACAAATACGACATATTTTTATACTTTTGCTGGGCACAAATTTTATGTAAACTAAAGCAGGTATAGTGACTGAACTGATATGAAGCGCGACACAAGCTAATATCGGAAAAACTAAAATCCCAACTCAGTTTTTTCCTTTCGGCTTCATACACAACATAATGATTAGGTTCCTTCGCGTCAGACTGTTTCCGAATAATTAATGTTACTACGTCCATTTATATGCTTCAAATACCTTAAAACCTCAACTTCGTTCCAGGTACCCTTCCCGTTGCTATAGCCTTTGTTACTCGATTTAGTTTCGTTCTTATCTAAACTACCAGCTGTTATTTATTTTATTGATTAAAATCAAATGTGTCTACCTTTTACAATTCTCTATTTGACTATTTTTGTTCGATGAAATGTGAGTTCTATCCAACATATAAGAACATTTTTCTCCGTGTTTGTTACATTAATATTTTAAATTTAGATGATAATAAATGAAATAATCGCCTCCATCACACTTTTACTTTTCTTGTTCTAACGAGACAGTTAGGTTTTCTATGTTTATATCTTTAGTAACGCGGGGAATTAGAGAGCATAATTACTTCATCAGCATGCGTTAATTACCATGCCGTGAGATTCCAATTATGCGACGGCGATTAAATGAATTTGAAACCCATCTCCGAATATACGTTCTTCGATCATATCGTCAAAATGAATTTTAAAAAGCTCGATTACCGACTATTTTAATATTCATAGCCGTCGCGATCAAATAATTTAATATTCAGACTCTTAAACTGTTCGCAGTTCAAAACATTTCACATTTACTCGATTATAATTGCCTTGACCACTGACAGTTCTCAATTAAGAGGGGGGTTTAATACATTTTGGCGATTGGTAATTTTAAAAATAATTTTTATCATTCTTCGAAAGGATGTATTGTGGGATTTTTCTGCTTTCATTTGCTGCAAGATTGATAAGTGCGACATTATATGATAAAATGCCTGTATTCATGCACGCCATTATGTAGTTATCTTCAAAATGGCATGCCAATGCCAGCCATATTCCGAAATGTATTTTTGAGAAATAATCTAAAACAAAAATTTAGTGCCCTCCTCTTTTTAGAGAAGGATCGATCCTTCCGTCATATATCAAAGAGCATGCTTATAATCTATTATTGGTGAATTACTTCTGACGGTGGCTGTTTTGTTACAGAAATGATCATCTGGTTTTTACAACTCTTTCATGGCTATTGAATTTTAGCCGGAAGGTGAACTCGATGATTCTCTTTTGGACTCTAGGCTTAATTATCATCGAAAAGTTACGATCCTCTATGATTTTAATTTACGTCAAATCAATGGAGATCACCATGAATAAGAAAATAAGCGAATTTTGAGATATTACTCCGTTTCTGAAAATATCCGCTCGTGGATTTCAGGTTATCTCGGTGGATGCTTATTCAGCTGTGTTCTGATTTAAAATATCCGCGCTTCTATAAAGACACAGTAAAAGTTCCTCTCATATTGTCATGCATCGTTGTTAAGCTAATTAAGGCATTATTAAATTTGTTCTTTAACTGGAAGAAATCAATCATTAAAGTCCGAAAAGATTTCAAACACAGATTTATGGCATTAAATTCTACGATCGGAAGAGGAGGACTTCAAATCACTTCGATCTTTTCTCTACGGAGCGAGAAATATCGCGAATATTTTGTCTTTTCTAGTAGTTGGGCCTTGCACAGGCCGAGCATGTTTCAATACTCGATGTTTTGTGCACTGTCATTTTGGAAGGTTGCAGCAATCCATTTGCTTGCTGCTGACTGTTGCAACATATTTGACATATGACATAGTTCTGAGTAGTATTAGCAAAACATCCTAGTAAAAATGTGAAAAATAATTTTTTGCATTTATTATGTCATGTTTTGCTGTGTGAGAGTCGCGAGTAGACGTTTAGTGAGACGGTAGTGAAACATTGACCCGTGAATTGCTAACCCAAAAGCAGACGCTACCTCTCCTGTGCGAAAAAATAGTCTTCATAACTGAAATCTTATATTATAAATGGCAGTAATAACCGCCATAAACAATGGAATACATATTAAACGCATAAATTTACTTGTTTATGTGGCTACATAGCGTCTAATTATGTTATCTATATTGGAGCAATTTTGGGGTTGATAAGAGCAAATTCATATTTAGTATTACTTTTATGCAGAGAGTTGAGTAGTGATTAAACTACTAACTGATTAAACTTTGGAACTTAGGGTGGATATTCTGATAAATTAGTGAAAAAATCGGTAAAACATTGGTCAAACTGTTGGGAAAAAAACCCCCTTACACCATGAGGAAGCGTGTATCAATAGCATAACATTTCTTTCATTCAAAGTCGTTCTGATCTGTTTCTTTTGCATAAATAGAGGTTAAAAAATTAATTATTGAGCTTAATATACAGATTGTGCCCAATTGATGACGTAGGGTTTTGGTATTGACCCAATAAAAAGTTTGTGCGCTTATTCTGCGGAACAGTCGTCCTGTTTTTGATCCACCCTTAGTTGACTCACAGATATAGGAAACGCCTATATAATCTATGAAAGCGTAAAATTCTGCATCGAGATAAAAAAAGGAACTTATGCATAACTTCATGAGTAGGCTATTTAACACAAATATTCAATTTTCAAATTTTTCATCACCTGAAAATATTATTCCAGTCGCACAAGGATTTTTATTAAATATTCTATGTAAAAATTACCAAATTGTTAAGGAAATGGTTTTGTTCAATCCTTTACTATATGTATTATATGCTGATTTCACAGATTTACGAACAAATTATAGCGACGGAACGTGCTAAAACGAGACCCAAACTTGAAATGTATCTTCACAAAAGGCCTGCGGTCCCAATCGTGAAAAATCTCTTACCTGGAATGATATTTTTTAACAGGTTAAACGATTAGTTATGATGGTTTGCATTTAGGTTCTCATGGCAGGAAAATCGATTTGATTCACATTTTAATTGGGGGTGCCGGTGGTGTAGTGGTTAGGACGCTGGCTACTACTCGCTACTACTCGCTACTACTGGTCGAAAGGACAGCGGGCACGAATCCTGCGAAAGTAGGATTTTTTTCCAAGGTCCGGCCCCCTGTTAGTGTGGTTTGAGGAGAACGCGAGTCAGCGTTCCGTCCTTCGGAAGGGACGTTAAACAGTTGGCCTCCTAGGTGCTCTTCGTTAAGAGCAGGCTAAAAGCAGGCACCAGGTTTCTCTTCTCCCTTGCTATCCAGCTATTCATTGCACTACCTCTTAGATACCCATTGCGCGCAGGAAGAGGTGAATCAGCTGGGAACATACATTACATTAAAGATCAACTTTGAAGACTACGCCAAATTAATTAAGATTAAATTTATTAAGATTGCATTTATTATGATAAACTTTATTAGTAATGCATTTAAAACATGGGAATAACTGATACTTCACTTTGAAGTGTTACGTATTAATAAAAACAACGAAAGTTACATACTGCAGTTTAGTGTATAAAATATATGAATATTGTTAAACTGTTCTGTGAAATTGGGTATACTTTAATTCAATAAAGAACTATCGAGCTCGTCTTATAGCTGAAAAAAAATTCAAGAACAAGCAATTAAAAAATATTCTTGCCTCGGGTTTCCCCAATAGCCCCAACAAGGTTAAAACACAATACCTATGCGCATTTCGGCTACAAAGCAGCCGTTTTCAGTGATAATTCCCACCTACAAAATCCCCCTCCCCCATATAATAACAACGGAAATGCATGCGCACGTGTTCTTTTAGAATCTATTTTCGATGCATTATCACTGAAGACGGCTGCTTTGTAGCCGAAATGCTCATATGGTGCTTTAACCTTGTAGTGGCTATTGGCGATATCTGAGACAAGTATATTTTTAAACGGCTTGTTCTTGAATGTATATATTTTGATTTTTTAACTGTACTTCTACTGCTAGAATATAATTTAATTATTGCTTTCTTTAGGGTAAAAAAGGGTTTGAAAATTAATAACATAGGGAAATTGGGAAGAAATGGGCGTATAGTTGAAAGAGAAAAATGGGGAAATCTTCGCCAAAGAAAGATCTCATAGCGAGGCAAATGTTCTGTGAGAGAAACAGAGAGATCCGTGTAGTTAGTCGCCGAGATCCTACCCCCCAGCGAAGCCATCTCTCTCTCTCTCTCTCTCTCTCTCCATTTTTCCATACGAATACACATGTCCACGCTCGCAAAACACGGATAGCATCCTAGAGAATAACATGTGCAGAGTGAGAGAGATAGGGAACGAGGCTTGTGTGTGTGTGTGGAAAGCGAGGATTGCGGACAGAATCGCAGAGTGGTCGCCAACGGAAGAGGGAAAAGGAATTACGATATAGGCCGCACTCCCACTCTCCGACCGCCATATCTCTCCATCTCCCTCCTCTCTCTCTCTTTCTCTCTCTCTCACCACCTCTCTCTCCATCGCATCCACTAATGCATCGGTGACCGCTGATCTGGAAAACAGTCGATGGGATGACGTAGGTCCGATACGCGTTGGCCATCTCCATCCGGGGGAAGAGGGTTGGGCGTCCTCCTTCTCTCCCCCTCCGGCCGCATTTCCCACCCCCCTGCACCACCGCCTATTCCTCTATCCCCTCCCTCTCTATCCTCCTCCCCATCGCCGCCACCACCAGCACCACCCCACGAAATCCGAATTTTTTCCTCGCCCCGGGCGCATGCAGCGCGCGGCATTGATCAGCGCCCCTTCTCCTCTCTCACCCTCCTCTCACCCGTCACCCTTCTCGCCGCTTTCAATCAGCAGCGCCTCGTCCACTATGCACGCGCGGCTTCCGGCCACGAGCTGTGCTGCCGCCGCTGCACCGGGCGACCGCCTCTGGGCGTGCATGCGACCGCACCGCCCTTTTCCCCCTCGCTCACTCTTTGCTCTCCCCCCCATCCTTCCTCGCCTCCTCTACCGCGGCCTTTTAGAGTTGTCCGTATCCTCCTATCTCCCTACGACCCCCTCTCTTTTCGCCTAATTTTCGTCCTCATTTTTCTATTAATTTTTTTAATATCTGCTATGTTCTTCATGCACTGTCCTTAATTCCCTGACGATACTCTGTTTCCTTGATTTAAAACTGATTCTTTTCCTTGATTTCCAATGATTACTCACAATTCTCTCTTTCTACTATTTCTTCGCAGTTTCGTACATCTTTACTTATTTATCTGTAAATTTTGAAGATGTGCTTTATATTTTTTTTCTAACCTGAAGATCCTTCTTTTGTACTTTTTTCTTTCACATCAGCGCATCTTCCTTTTGGTTTATTTTTCATCCATTTCCCACGGTTATTGTGCTATTCGTGTCCTATACTTCACTATTTCCCACCCACTTTTAATCCTAGATTTGTTAACCTTTTTCTCGTCTTATAAACTAAATGCCAATATGGTTGCTTTTTCTATTCCTCCTCAAAAAGTCATCTTTAGGAAATCACGGTAACCGACTAGTGATTGAGGACCATCAGAGACTTGCGAATTCAGTTTATTTTTAATCAATTTAGCTGAATATCTCATATAAGTAGGTACAGTTGATCTCTTCGGGATATTTTGTTATCTGTATGTCGAATATAGACTAATGCCCAAAAATGAGTTCAACTTTCCTTTAGAATGCTTGCATTGCATTGTGGAAAAGGATGCAGCAAAGTATCTAAGCTACCTCTTCGGACGTTTTCTCTAAACATCATCTGTAAAAGTTTTATGGAATATGGCCGAGATCTGAAAGTTGCATCTCATCGTCGAATATTGAAGAAATTTTACTTTACTAATTTTTTCCATGACCTGTATACATTTATTCTATGGTCATTTCGTTTCTAAAACTAAGCTTTTTGATCCGGTGTTATTGAGGAATTATGTTTATACAGTTTTATATATACTATCATCCTTTTCTTAAACTTGACAATCAATTAATTTTGAAAAGTAAATATAATCTCGACTTTCCTAGAAACTTAATGGTTCTCAGACCATTTCTCAAAATAGTAGAACTTATGTTTTATAGTAAAACTTATGTTTTTTCCCATTATTCTCCCTCTTAACTGCTGTTAAATCCCTATTTAAATTTTTATCAGATTTTTCCAAGATGCTTTAGATAACTTACTGGCTCTTATCATAAGTCATATGTAGTTTTTGTTGCTCGTCCAACGCACGATTTACCTTCATCTAGGATTATTCATCTTAAATTCTGCGTTTCTCTTTAATCGAGGGCTTGTGCCTTAGATTAATTTTGGTGCCCTGGGCAGAGGAGTGTTTGTCACCCAAAAATGATCAAATAAAATTATAAGTTCGTATTTCTAAAAGGGTATTTTACTAAAAATAAACAATCATTCTGCCCGTATGTAAAAATTGTTTCAAGGCTGGGGTACCACGATATTCTGTTAATCTTTGAAAGGGCTCCGCGCATACAAAAAGTTTGAGAACCTCTACTGAAATGGTAAAAAGTAATATAAAAATATAATCACCACAATGCAATTCTTAGTCGCCATTGGCGAAGGGGCATTTATGTTTGTCCATTTCATTATAGAACTATAAATGTATGCATATTTTCAAGGAAACTCTTCATAACTTAATCACTGTTGATCATGCATTTCTCTGCTATATACTGAAAGTGTGTGGTATGGAAAATCTTTCGAGATATACAAAAGGAAGTCTGTTAATATTTGTTTTTAATGTAGTGATAGAGTAGTTATAAAAGCATTTAAATCCACCATATATTGAGCCTTTATAATTTATCGATTTGAAAATAATACTTCTTAATGATAAAATACAAGTTCAAGGTAATAAAGACATTATAATGAAAAAATAGTACCGGGACCACTTAATGCATGCGTTTTAGTGAAAACTGCGTTAGCTTTGAAGTAAGTTACACTGAAGTACTTTTACATACATTTAATATTCGATGGAAGTTATTAAAAAGGACGTAGGTCTGCAAATATCGTTATTGTAAAGTACGCGATAACGGGTGTGTGTGTATACTTGTAATTATAGATTGCGAAATGTTAAATTCTGTCTTTTAAAAATTCTCCTTTGTGTGAGACGAACGATCACGTTCATGTTTGCCCAGTGTACTGATCTGGAGGCTGTATTTTTCTTTTAGACCTAAGTATTGAGTCGCCATAGATAGGAAAACCTCACTCCGTTTATTCTTCCCCATCATTCCATGGATCTTCAAAAGCTATCGAGAGAGAAAGAGGTGAAGGGAAAGGCAATGGTTGAAGTATGATGGATGTTTTGGGGCACACGGAATACGGGGGGGGGGGGGGAGAGGGCGAGTAGAAGGATAGGGGCGGGGAAGAGGGAGAAGGGGGGAGGGCGTAGTTTGCCTCAAATGCGCTGCGGCCGGTGGAGGTTTTCCGGGGCCCGCAGGAAATTCATGAACGCGCTCTGCATAATCGATGACGGCGTTGCAACTCGAATTCCGTCGCTTCATTATCATTACCTCTGTTGGACGGTGGGGAAATGGAAGGGCGAGGGGATAGAGAGGGGGGAGGGAAGGGGAGGTGGTGTGTGAGTGCGTGTGGGCGTAGGGTTATAGGGGCAGGGCATAGGGATGGTAAAAGGGAAGAGGATATAGGAGAGGAGGCTTGAGAGAAAAGGGGAAGGGCGTGTTTATTGGCCGGATATGGCTTTGTTGTGTCACGGCACTGGAGGGACGAGCTTGGTGGGCGGAGAAAGGGGGAGGGGGGATTTCGGGAGGGCATCGCCGCTGCACTTCATTACCGGAGGTTTTGAGTTGGGCGGCGGGCGGGTCGGTGGTGGAGGCGGGGGTGGAGCGTTGCGGTGGGCAAAGGCGAGGCACGGGGGCGAGTGGGGAGGTACAGAGAGAGATTGGACGGATGCATACCATTGGATGGATGTATGTATCGTATAGGGTACCCGTCCCACAGCCCATTTCCAATTTCGACGCCGGATCTCTCCCTCCATCCCTACCTCTCTCTCCCTTCATCTCTCTCTCTCTCTATACCGCTTTCGAATTGAAAACGGGCTCCCGTAAACTGCCAATCTAAAACAATTGAAAGTTGATCCCCAATTCCCTGAATATTATTAACGGCATTTCAAACCGAACGCTCGCATGGACTCGCCGTGTTGTTTCGAGAGAGAGAGAGGGGGGGGTGGTGGGGGGGGGGGAGAGGGAGAGTTCGGAAAATGCAACTGGAAACCGTGCCGCCGCGTGACTTTTCCACATTTTCATTAGCAAGCATTTCCGAATGCGTCGCTGGATTAATGCTGCGAGCGAGCGGAAGAGAAAGGGCTTTGGAGGAGTGGGTGGACCTTTTAACTTGGCGCTCTCCGATCGACTCCCAAAATTAATAGCATTTATGCAATGGCCTCATCACGTTAATTATTTAAGATGCCTCTTTTTTCCGATTTAAAAAAGGCGCGGTTAAAATGGTTTGGGAGCGCGGAGAATTTCTTTTAATAACGATCGAATTGAAATATGACAGAAAAATAAACCTTTGAGAGAAAAGACTTCGTTGACAACGAGATTTTTTTATATTCCACCTTTTGAAATATAAACTCAATGTCCTCTATAATTTTCTTAACTCTTTGTTGTTTCTAATCGTTGAAATAAATAAGTAGCTAATATTTCGCGCTTTCGATAACTAGACGCATAACTATGTATAGAGATCAACGGACGTTCCTTTCGTTGCTATGCAAATTGGTCGCGACGGAAAATGTTTAATGTGTGAAAATCATCCCTGTTACGGAGACGCATTCAAATATTCCAAACGCGAATTAAAGTCCAAATTCGGTAATTTAGTAATCATCAAAAGATACGTAGTTGGTCGATGTTTAATCCGAAGTTATAATGCGCCGAGAGGATTAATTCGCTAGCGAACGAACAACGCGAAAAGCCCGCCAGAGGCGCATTTGAGAATCAAGCAGAAGAAATTGACGTTAATTCGACTCTAGACTTGTGTCGCCGGCGAGGGCTATTCGTATGTACCAGCTCGTCAATAATTTTGTCATCTAACAACAAAATGATAATGACTATCTATACGAGAGACCATGGGTCAGCAGTAATCATAGCAGAAAATAATCTAAAGTAAACTGTGTTTTGCGCATCGTAGGCCACGCTCACGTATTGCCTTTTACAGCGTACATAGCTCGATGTGTTAGGCGCAGACGAACATTCCTAAAGAAAAACAAGTGAGCTTCAGTGTTCTTGCATTCAATTTACTAAACGCTTACGTACATCTTCAGATTTTTTTTGGTGCCATACTGGATGTATTTTTCATGCGTGCCATACATTACTATTTTTTCTCTCATTATATTATATTAGTTCATGTATTGGTAGCTTTCTTTTCTTTCAAGTCGTCTGCCAGCTTAAAACTTTTCCTTTCCATTTCTATCTTTTCTTCCAGCTTTCCTTCTAACACGCCTCTCTATCTCACCAGTTTACCTTCCTCTTTCTTAGAGTCTATATAATCATTCGCTTTTCGCCTATCCTCATTATTTCCTCTTTTTTCATCCTATCTGTCCATTTTATCTTCAGCTGATTTGCAAAGATAGGTGGAACCAAATAATGTTTTCATATATATAGTCCGACTTTTAGGGAGCCGTATGCATAGCATACGCTGCATATCCCACCACGCCCATCTTTCTTTCTACCTCACAGGCAGTATTATTATACGAGTTGTCGGTGCTTGCATTCTGCAAGCGCTCAAAAAATCACCATACTCTAAGGTCTAAACTCCTAAATAAACCATCGTGATTTCCAGGTCAACAGCACTTCAGCCACGTGGATTCTAGATGTATCAGACAATACATTTCATGAGTTTTATCAGAATATTTATAATTTTCCGCGAAATTAAGGAAACTATCCCTAATCTCCAAATTCCCTGGCAATCGGCTCGTGTCCAAGTTTTCGTATTTCAAGTTTTGTGACTCAGATCGCCCTGCATGAGCAATTAGAATAATCATCATTAAGACAATGCTCTATAGACTAAAATTATAGAAAAATTAGAATATTTTGTGTTAAGATTATCACCCATGTCTTAAGCATGTATTTGAATACAAAAATCGCAAATTAGGTATTACGCCTTTATATTTAACAATTGAAAAGGGTTAAAATTTCTCGAAAAACTACGAAACACAACATTAAAATACAATACACGTTTTTCTAAATTTTGTGTTAGTATAATTACGTCGTCTTAAGTTTACCTCGTAGTTTAATATCAATAGCATAATAATATATAAGACAATAATTTTCATTTTCTACGAAATTAAGGCATATATCCGGAATTTCTAATTTCTCTGGCACTCGGCTTCGCGTCCAAGTTTTCCAATTTCAAGTTTCATGGCTCAGATCGCCCTTTTAAGCAATAACTCTAATCATCATTAAGGCAATAGCCTATATGCTACACTAAAATTTATGTAAAATTAAGATATTTTTGTGCTATGATTATGGTGTCATTATCCGTGCCTTTTAGTACATATCCAGATAATAAAAGTAATTTAAAATTATCACGTCATCATATGTATATGTCGTTGACTGAAACCAAATGAGTTATAATGCAGTATAACACATTACATCAATGTTCTTAAAGTATGGATAAATAATCCCCATTGAAAGGCATTGGAGCCGTTGCTATGGTAGTTAATAGTTTCCATTGTTGAAAACCGAAAAACCTTTCCTAATTTTACGATTAAAAACGAATTTTTACGCTATAACCGCTAAATAACTATCATTCTTTCATCCACAATACGGTGTATCTCCCGACTTTGTATCTTAATTGTAAATAATTTAAAAAAGCAATTTATATAGCCCTGCACCGTTTTCAATGCTTTGTTATGGGTGTTTAAAATTGGACATTGGGTTAAAAATATACCCCTTAAATATAACATTTTCTGGAATTTTGGATTTTTTCCAGAGGTTGTACCCAATGACCCATCTTCATACCAAATTTAAGCTCTGGCAACTGACTTCCAATATCATGATCGTGGGTTCGGCTATAGCCATGGCTGTGTTTTCATGTCATTTTTATCGTCAATCGGCTTATTTTAAAATACAATCAAAGAGAAAATTCGTTACTTAATTTATTTAGTAGTGAAAGCAATTTTGTTGTTGGAGTCGTTCGTGAGAAGTTGGTCTCAAAGTGCAACATTTATGAGGCGGAAGTTGTTTCAATGGCAAGTAATTTTTACTCATTGGGACAGAAGGAATATAAACAGTAAACACTTGTAAGAAAGGAAAAATGGGCCTACTAAATATGTTGAAAAAAGTACACATTCAAATAAAAAAATACTTCAGAGAGTGCCAATTAAACAGTAAACAAAGTGCTAACGTACCTTAGGTTTTACATGACATATATATCCTATATCTAGGCTTGGTAGAATTCGACGTTTATTTTTTTAATCGACGATTTAAATCGACGTTTATTTTCCCGAGATATTTTCGACGAATATCGGTGCTTAAATTACTGCTTAAATATAGGCAGTTTTCGGCCTTTCAATTCGATGAATTAAATTTACTTTTTATTTCGAAATTCTTAAATTTTTAAATGTTAATGTTAAAGAAAACAATGAGGAATTTATTAAAATATTATTTTATCTTTTACTTACAGTAAAAAAGTATACAATACAAAGTATACAAAGTAAAAAGTATATTTAAATCGTTAATTTGATCTTTAACTAATTAAATTGTGACTTTTAACCAAGGAAATCACCACATTTGAGCCGGTCACGAGATTTTGCGTGCTTTTCTACTTTCTCATAGTATATTGAGAAGGTATTGTTATCGTGAAAAAATTCGACTTCGAAATTTTGATGGAAATAACGTTTTAGGTGTCCCTGAGTCCACAAAAGTGGTTTTCGCCATGCTGTCTACCTGTCGGTCTGTTCGCCGATTTAGGGCCCAAATGCTTGCATAAAATCAAATGATATTTCGTATTTGTGCAATATATATTTTTTTACAGACCTTGTCTTTATAAAAATCATATTGCTTAAAAACTAAGGGTAGTTTATTCATGGCGATTTTTAGAAAGATTTTATTTACTCAAAAATGGCTCCAGAGAATTTGATTAAAATCAATCCAATTGTAGAACCTGATGTCACAAATAATACTACGTGAGTCATATATCTCTTAAAATCATTATATGGCGTCCAGTGGCATTACAATGTATGCTAAGCTACCTCACCCAAGCCCTATGACGTCACGCTTCTGCCGCGATCCACTCAAAACCTTATTACAGCCTTACGGTTAAAGTAAATCGAATTATATCTCATATTTGTGGATAATATCATTCATAAAAGACATTCTGAAGAATAAACGATATTGCGCAACAATTAAGGGTACTTGATTCTTGGATATTTTGAAACAAAATTCGATTTACTCAAAAATGGCTATAAGGATTTTGATTACACGTACACGGTACACGTGTTAATGCGACGTATACACAGAGTACAAGAAAAAAGAGAATATTTTGACTTGAAAGCTTACCTCTTTAAGTAACAAAAAATAGTTAGTGCAGAGAAAAGTTCATTCTGCGAACACGAAACGATATTTCTTGTTCTAGTATTTTCACTTCTTTCTTTAAAAATGTTGCCAAACTTTATGATTTCGACCATCAACCTATATGAGAAAACATATTAAAAGCTGATTAACGGCTTTTACTAACTGAATCTTGATGATCAAACTAACTTGTGGTTACCTGATTGTTCCGAGTAGAAGCGTGAGCTTTTCAAAAGGACGCATATTTGAGTGCAAGGAAATACCCTTCTTTCAGTTTCACTGTTAATGCAAGCTCAGAAAAGGAACGAAATCGTAGGTTGGAAATAATATTGCGGAAACAGTAAATAGAAACGATTTAATATTATAATTAAAATAGGTTTTTAGAGGTATACTTTTTACTTTCTCCATATACGTAGTATAGGGGAAAGTATTGTTTTCATGAAAAAAATTGATTTTTTAGATTTCAACGGAAATACACATTTTGATGTCCCCTGAACACATTTTGACCATTTTCTCGATGATGCCTGTGTATGTGATAGCTTTTTGTTGGTGCTATAACTCAAAAACTATTAATCAGGTCAACGCGAAATTTTATATCTAACATTTTTATTAAAGTTTTAAGATCTGATTAGTTTTTGATAAAATTCGGTCAACCAGAAGTGGGTGTTTACTCTTGTCACTTATCCGTTATTTTGAAATATTTGCTTAAATATTTGATAAATATAAAAATATAATAGAATAAAGGTTGTAGGCAATTTAATTTTCTATAATCTTTTTTTGAAATATTTTTCCATATAATGCATTGTTTAAGAGATGTCTTATAATTTAGCTGCCACCTACCGACGACTATAGTTTGTTAACAATTGACACAGTTACTTCTTAGTAACGCTCCTTTTTCTTTTCTTAATTGTTGGAGCTTTGTGGCTATATCCAATATTGGAAGGCTATGGTTTGAGTTCATTTCTGTTCTTTGTAGTCTAAATTTTTCTCGCAGTTTCTTAAAATATTTATTATTATGTAACCTATTTGGAATTTTTAGAAATATTACAGATATGGAGAAAGTCATGTGGTGGTCACATTTTTCGATTTAAGTCGAATCCTACCAAGCCTGCCTATATCATATATCCTATACACAATGTAAGACGCAGCTATTTATAATGATATCCTTCGGGATTGAGGAGTTAAATCTTAAAGGTACTCATTATTTTCCACTTACATGGCGAATGACCATCTGTTTTCTCTGCTAAAAATACTTTCGAGCGAGAGAACTGAGTTTCAGAGATCCGCAGAGTTTAAGATCGACGTTTTGAGCACCCTTTATCTAATGAATATCATAGACGTTTCTTGATGGTTTATATAAATTTACTTTATTCTCCTGTAATTGGTGAATCATGTCCTCCAAGCATGCTTCCTTTGACGTATACTTCTCTATTTGTCTTGAAAACGTTTTTGCGCTTGGAATGTTGCGATTGATTGTTAATATTCGCAATTGCTGTCGTTATATGGGCTCTGCATACTATATAGAATCGTGACGGATTTTTTTACTTCACTAGATTGTATTTTTTGAAGCAAGTTATTCCAATATTCTTTAGGAATGTGCAACCTACTGCATCCGGGTCGCATCCGACCGCTGAGCTCTCATGAAAAAGAGGTCAATGAAATTTGTAATTTTATAATTTTCAGTTAAAATTACGATCATAAGGCGAATTTTCAAACAGATTTTTGTATAAACTATTATATAATAACACATGATTCCTGAAGTAAGTTCCAAATTAATCTCATCCGGTCCACCAAAATGTCATCTTCCACGTAAAAAAGGTTGCACATGCCTGCTTCATGCAGTCTCATGGGTAATTTATTAAGATGCACTCAGGCCCACGGATGTTCAGTATGTTAAAAAATGTATCCATTAGAGATTCCGCTTTCATCAAGATTGCGAGTTTGAGTAAAAACGTGTGTGGGTAGAGATCCCCATCCTAACATCACCGTTCTTGTATCGCATTTCAGAAAATCACGAGACAAAAGGAGATTTTAAAAAACCTGTCACCTAAATGTTTGATTGAAGCTCACTCCTCTCCTGTTTTTGATCTTCCTCCTAAGTTAAATCGACAAATTGTCTCTCCAATAACAAAGAAAATTTGGGACAACCAGATGCGCAATTTGGTAAGAAAGCAACCGTCATCAGTGGTGATTCACCGATAGTAGTTTCTTAGAAGTCTTAGAATACGTAGGCTCTAATACCGGCGATTTTAATGATGACGGCTGGATTTTCTCCAAATTGCGCACCTAGTTTTTCCAAACTTTTTGTGTGTATTGGAGGAGCATAATTTGCCATTAGGCAACATCGTCAGCTCTTCCTTCAATCCCTTGGGAGTTGGCAATCAGTCTGTAACTGAAAATTTAGAGAACCGATTTAGACAGATTCGGAATGATAATCCAGGCGCTGTTCCTTCTGACAGATCATTATATAAAATTGCGGAGGCCTCTTTCTAAAAGTTTTTTCCATGTTCACATTATTGGCATACAATTTAGCCACCAGAGATGCCATCGTGGAGAAGACAACTTCTCCAGGGTTCTCTACCAAAACAAAATTAAATAAATCTCCTCAACTTTACCGCATGGATCAAAATTACATTTGAAGTACGATATGATTTATGTTTTAGCTTTGATCTCTCTCTAGTTATGCTGAAATACACTTCTGAGAAAAATGGAAAAGGAAATATAGAGCACAAAATACTCCCTAGTTTGTCACAATTTTAATTTATACATAGTACTGTTAAAAGGTAGAGATAAAAATCGGGAAAGGTGAAAGCTGAAAGATCTCCTCCTCCACATAACAACATTTTAAGAATTGTATGAATTAATAAATTGCATGATAATTCGTAAAAAACCGAGTAATCATTTCGGTGATAAAGGTGTCGTAATCAGTTACGAGTCAGCAACAGTATTTACTAAAAACAGTATAACTATGTTTAGACAGTTTTTACATGGATATTTAGAATAAATTTTCTTATCGCTGTCAAAGTATGACTATTGACAGCTAGTTTAAAAGTGTATGCGTATGTGTGTATGCTCTTTGGGCTTCTTTCTTTCTATTCTATAAACCTTTTCTTTTAAAATTTGGCCAATTTGCACATATTTGAGCACCCAGACTCGGCGCATCTGCATATGGGAACTCGAAGTAATCGCCCGAGATTACTTCCTTCACCCAAACGAGATTAAAAGGCGGCGACCGAGATTTTCATCGGATGGTGTGCCTCGTGCACGGATATGGAACGAACACAAAAGCGCATCTGGTCGATGGGACACACTTTCGCTCCCTTTCACTTTTCTGAATCGTTTCGACCAGGATTCACCGCGAATTTGCACGCGAGGAAATCGCATTTCCCTCTATTTTCAGCGCAATCACTCATCCCATGAAAAAGTGTCATCCATTACACTTAGTTGGCTAAAAAAGACAGAATCTCTCCTCTATCTCTATCATAAGGAAGCGAACAATGTTCTTCAAGTTCTCATGCTTTCCTTATCACCCGTAACGTCCCGTAATTTTACGAAATTTATGCGAACGTTTTGGGATTCTGTAGTATGTTGTTAAAATTAAGACAGAGTTTTTGGTAACCAGAATAATGAAAATTGAAAATAGTCAAGTCAATATAAAGAGGGTAATATGCTGGGAAAGGACATTCCATGGAGCTAGCAAGGTGCACTGTAGAATCTGCAGAGATTGAGTTGCTATGAAATTTGTTATTTAATGCTCGCATTAACATTTTACCTGTTAGAAATGAAGCGCATTGAAGAAAATAGATTGCACTTTAACAAATGAACTATTATTTATTTTTTGGGGCAATAAGAATATGTATTATAAACTAGGTTAGTGAATTCAAAAATATTCTTTTTCAGAAAAATAAATTATTCATAGTTTTTCTTTAGTTTTTCAAATACAAAATACATGAAGGCCGCAGAAAGGCAAAGTTGATATTTCTGCTGTAGAATCACTCTATCGACAATGTTGATAGTGATGGAGGAGAAATGGTATAGTACTTCAGAGCTGCATGTGATTTTATGTCATGGTAGTCTGACAATATGAAGTAATGCTGTCACAAAAGTTAATCAATTATAGATTAAAGCCTATATTTCCTGATAAATATCTTCTGTTATGGAGCGTAGTAAGGTGTCATCGAGCATAAGTTGGTGAGAAAACTGAATTTGAGGATTTAATTGTTTCTCAAACTGGGAGCCGCAACTGATCGTTAGGAATGTCACGAAATTTTCTTTAGTAAATAAATGAACTAATTGGAAATATTTATTTGCCATTAACAGTGGTGTACCGGACACTCCCGCAACCCCCGGCAGGCGGGGATGGGTCAAGACCAAGGGAGGTATATATATTTTTTGTGACGGCCTTAAATTTTTTTTTCGGGACTTCAATCATGTTTTTGCGGGGAAGTCGGTACATTTAATCTTTCATATATGATAAATTGATGACGGCGTAGTACCGAAAAATGAATACGTCCAAACGTGATATCTGTACGTATCAATATAAAAGCATATTTTAACATGGGGCTTGCAACGGATTTCCGTAATGGTGCCACGCTCACGAAAGGTTTGGGAACCATTGTCTGCTTTAAAAGTATCTCAGAAGTCTTCTAAAGCTGAGTAGTTTTACCATGAAAAAATAGGAATTATCGTTTATGCTAGATAAAAAATGCTTAACGTAAGAAGAACAAGTGAGGGAAGACCTGTAAAGCAAAGTACCTAAGGTGCCTTTTCCCGTGTTTTGGGATAATGACGTCATCCTACGATTACATCTTTCTTTTAGATCGATGGCCTCGTAATATAGTATATAAATTCCCATTAAAAGCATTGTATCAACTAAAAGATTTCCGGCCCTACGGGCCATCATCTCCTAGCTCCAGTGGAGGCCTTGGAGGCCATCGGCCCCAATTGGTTAACTTTTGGCTTACAATTCTAATCTTTATGCAGTAGTAAAGGGATTGCAAAAATGACGTGATAATTTTACAATATTTCTTTATAAACCACACTATTTGTATTTTCCATCTTTTCCCGGATGCAAAACCTTCTAAGCCAGAATCTCGATGGTTTTTCCTGATCCAACACGCGAGATTCTCACATAATATTGGCCGTGAATAAACATGCTAGAACGCAGGAAGATTCCATTTTTTCTAATGTTTGTCCTAAGTAATTATTCCCAAGGAAACAAATAATTTACATTTTTTTTTGAGATATTCGAAAGAAAATAATTGTTTTTCGATCGATTCTGAATAATTGTAGTTACACGACAGTGTTTACCGTAAGTAAACGTGCTTTTTAAAATTGTGTAGTTCTTCGCAACTGCCCGTCAGATATGACGGGTACGCGTGAATTAAGTTTTTCGTTAAAAAATTAATGAAACCAACTTTTAAGTGCACTAAAAAGTAACTAATAAATATAAAATTCATATAATTGAATGTTGCAGAAATTAAAAATAGATTTGGGTAAATATATTTGGTGTGGCAAAGAAATATTAATCAAGATTAATTCGTAAAACATTACGCTGCACATTTATATTCCCAAAACTATTTTTACTTTATGGATTATTCAAATATGTGAATTTTAGATTTTTTTCATCACTTTTTGTGCATACATACATGATTTCATTACAATTAATTTAAACTAACTGCTTAGTGCAGCGTTGCTTGCAGCATCAAAAAGATATGTGCTTACTTCCACCCGGCATGGTATATTAATGCAATGGGTGGGTTTATTTTTAGAAATGTATTCCAAAATACTACAGAACTTTTCGACATCTCCGACAGTCCCGCAATTATACCAATTCCATGTTCGGTCCTGAGATAGCAGTAATAGAAAGATCCACGACAGAAATATTTTCTATCAAAATTGTCTGTTCAAATTATGTTTTACGACAAATGCTACTATTAGATATTCGTACTTTTTTACTTTAATAATGCAATGGAAATCAAGAATGTGCATGGGTATAATTAAAAAAATGCATGTTAAAATACTAGTGTCACCCGGTGGAGAACACTTAAACTATCTTCGACGGTCCCGCATTTTAGGTTATATCAGTTCGTTTGACTGCCAAGAGATGACATTATGGTAAAATTACACGACAATAGTATTTTCTATCAAAGTCTTCTTTAAAAATTAGGTTTTCCAACAATTGCTTTTATTAGATAGATACTCGTAGTGTTTTAATTTTAATGTTTTAGGCGATATTTGCAACAAAAAAAGAAGTATAAATACTTTTAATGAAATTTCAATAACGTAGTTAACAGGCCATGGATCAGTGTTGTACAATAACCATTCAGGGACAAAATACAATGTTAAATTGTGACAGAGCGTTGACCTTAGACGCTTGCATATTATAGATGTGAATTGTCATCGGTGTTTTCTGACACACTGACAAAACGCACTTAATATATAGATAAAATTTTATTTTTCTGTTTTAAGCCAAAGAAAATGTTCTCAAATACCTTCATATATTCATTAATTTTAATCTTCATTAACATAGTTATTTGTTTAGCGTGAAAAATAAATTATTATCTTTATTTATGTTTATTTTTCTGTTTATTGGCAAAAATACAAATGAATGTAGTGCTTTGTAAAGAATCCACATAAATTATAGTGGATTCTTTACAAAGTACTACATTAATTTTTCCCTGAATATGGAGTTCCACCACGTCAAGGCTGCGTCCATTGATTTAAAAAAATACTAATATTTTCTTTCACTGCTATTCTTAGATTGGCACTTCCAAGGCAACATAAATGTTTATTTATATTTATTTGAGATAACTGAAAGAAAATAATTATATGCGATTGATTCTGATTATAATTACAATGTTCGCCGTAAGTATTCATGCTTTCTTATATTGTGTATCGTTAAGGGTTAATTAGTGGTGAGCTAGCCTGTGAATATCCTCTGTTGCGGTAATTTTGATTCGTATCCTCCATTCGTACGTTTTATCTTCGATTTTGCAAAGACGGTGGATCGTAAGGTTCTATGACAGTCCTCTGACTTAGAAATTCATCAAAAATTGGTTCAATTTAGAAACGAATACATCAAATTTTTATTTTAAAATTGCAGTTATGAGGTTATGAAATTGAAAACATTTTATTTCATATCGGAATGAAATGAAGCTTTAGTTATCTGACCTATTATCATTTTTCTGGAAAGTAGGCTTGACGGCTTGGTGGTCCAAACAATGTGCGTGACATATCTTGAGGTCCCATATATCTGTGGTTTACGTAAAGTGCCATTCTCTCTTCCTCTCGCTATGATAGCTCGTATATAACGTAACGTGCCATAATTCCGGTATAAATATTAGAAGAGAAGAATTAGAGAATTAAAAATTTATAATAATTCTTAGAGCAGCCGCATGCTTCAATCAGTGGCACATGTCTACAGTAACATCGTCAATATTAGATGACTTTTAACAGGTAGTTACGCAAATAAAAATGCTGAAAATGCCGTCCGATTAGTTGTGACGTGACGCCAACCTTTGTATCCCAGTAATTTCAGGAGGAGCTCAAATATGGGAAAGTCAAATTGAATTCATCTTCACACCTCGGACGAAAAAAGTAAAAAAAAATAAAATAAACGAAAATTGACGGCAATTCTGATTTATTTTCGCGCGTTTCAAAAAAATTATTTCATGACATTTGTGATGCATTTTTTTAATGTCCGATTTCCAGCGAACAAAACCACTTGACGGAGCGATCGCCAATGCTTAATTATTTTCGCATAAATAGGCAAAAATATATGATTTTGTGCATCTTAAGAAAGTTTAGTTTTCTATTAGTAGGATAATAATTTACGTTCAAGGTAGTGGCGTACCGGAAAATATGCAGACTCTCCCCCCACCGCCAAAACAAAATTGAAGTCCCGGAGAAAATTTAAGAGACCTCATGAAAAAAATATGGGCCCGCTTTGGCCATGGGACTCCCCGCCGCGTGAGGGTTGCGTGGGTGTTCGCTACGCAACTGGCTCAAGGTATATTTACATTTCCATCTGTCAAAGATTTTGAAACTTCGACGAATTTCCGTTTGATGCTGACTTGAAAGTCACTGGAGTCTACATGGTTTATTAACATTACTTTCGGTCACTCTCTGGTTGAGAGATATTGAATAGAGCAATCAAGCTCATCTGAGAGCTTCAATTTTGTTTATGTCACATAGATTCTGCCTATAGTATCTTTCGGTTTTCGCTACATGGAGATCATTGTAGATTCCCGACGTTTCGCATTCGTTCCAGCATGCATCTTCAGGGGTCAAGTGCTGCCCGATGGTAGTGTATACAACCCCTTTTTGCATTTCTCTTTTTAGCTGGTCTGGTGAAGTTAACGTTCTTCCTTTCCTTTCACCATTTGACTGGAAAAGGCGCTCCCAAGTCTCGCAGATACGGAAACCATCGTATCCATTGAAATTTAATAAAACCAACCTCGAAGAAAGAAAACGGCTCCCAAAGGAAGAACAGTATTTCCCGTGGTCGATCCACGAACCAGTAGAAAATGAAAAACAGGCCAATTTCAACGCTGCGAAAGCCTTCAACCCATACTGCATAGTTCTTGGATACCTATTGATGGAATAAAGCGATCTTAAGAACCTATGCAGACACACATAAGCTGTTAAGATGTGAATATATATTTGAAACGAGAAAAAATTCTCTTAAGACCGGGAATCAATCCCGGATCTTCCACTTACCGGGTGGATTTTCAACCACTGAATTATCGTAACAAAATAATTTTCCCGTTTCTTAACGCCGATGTTTTCAAAGAAGTGGAAGATCCGAGTTCGATTCCCGATCATAGCAGAATTTTTTTCTCGTTTCAAAATATTCCCCACAGACCCTGATTGATATTTAGTTATTTAGTATGTGAGAAATTTTTAGGATGTTTTATTTTGTATTCCGAGTATCAGATCTGATAACAAGTTGTTTTGGGAGACCTTAGTGATGAATGTCGTTATTTTATGCTAAATATGGTTTTTAAGTGCATTAAAACGAATTTAGTACGGTAAATATTTTTTTGAAATTCTTAAAATAACATAGGCACAAAGGGGTAAATACTTTTATAGAGGGCTACTTTGAATACTAGGTCTGCAGGTGGTTCATTCAACCGTGTTATGAAGTAAAAAATTACCTATCAAGCTAAATTATCAGGTCAGTCTTAACAGCAACTTTGCGTCTGTAAAAAAATACTGGAGCATTCTTACCTTTTATTTCGATTTAAAAACTTTCACTAATTGCTAAAAATGGAGGGTTTTGAGGAAGTAATTATAATGCGGTGGTGTGACTTGCTGATCAGGAAGACCAGTAAAACGAGCGCCGTCCTTTCCAGCTGGTACACACCAGCCAGATTCCATTTTTTATCTTTACAACTGACAATCTCTTTATTATACAAATGGGTTTCAACTACAGTATATTTGGGATGATATGGCTCGATTACCCTGTGGCGGTGTCTTTTTTTAACACGAATAAGTCGCACTATCTGTTTTATTTTTCTGAAGAACTTGTATTTTAAAGATCATTGATGATGATTAGTAATTCGTAATAGGCTTAGTATCAAATTTTTAGTCTTTATTTTATTTTACCTTAAACATGCCGTAATCTATATTTATGGCCTCGTATTTTGAACGATGCTTGTTACAATACGACAAATGAATTGAGTGTTTGATGATACTTTTTCATTTGCAGCGTTTAAAATCAAACGGGAAAGCTATTGTTTCCTTTGCGGTTCGTTCAATTGTTATTGATCCGAGGTTTAAATCGTTGATGTGCAGGAAAAAAATAAAAGGGACTGCTAAAGGTTTTGAGTCTCTGAAACCATAGAACAAGTCACAAAATTCCTCGTAATAACTTAGTGGTCTTCAATCAACAACTTTTATAGATATTTTCCGTGAAAATATGCCTGATAGTCGTCAACCTTGGATGCGACAAAGTTGCGCAAGAGTCATAAATAATCACATGAAGATATTTGATTATAGTTCAGCAAATGAAAAAATTAAAGGTGTTTAATTTTTAAATTTTTGCAATATCGATCATTTTAGTGTGTGAAAACATGCCCTTTTCCGGATTGGAACCTGCGACCTCGTGTATCTTCGGTCTCTGATACACTGAATGATAGGAAAAAGAAGAATTAATTAGGCTGAAAGCATTAAATTTGATTTGAATTATTTTATCTTCATTAGGTTGATATTATTGGCATATAAAGGTTTCAATTTTCCCCCGTACTGAAAAAGAATACTTCATATATATTGTCTATTGATAAATTTTAAGATCAAACCAATTTAATCTGTAGCATTAAAATTTTCGAAGAAATATTTGATATGTTTGAATAACTGGCACTGTATTATGCCCATCGTCAGGAAAGCTTAGGATTGTATAAATTGAATATCTATTCTATAAAACAGTTGCCATAGTAGCCGTTGAATTTTATAGGCAATATTTATGTTTATAAAAATATTCTGCATAGTTTTATATTTTCATCCGTAGCAAGTTTCATTATCTCACATGTAAAATTTGTTTTACCAAGAAAGATAAAATATAATTATGGTTTATGCAAAACGAATCTTTGAATAGTTCTTCAAAATTGGAATCCACTTTGGTACGTAAGAATCAATAAACATATTTTTATCATTTTTATTTTGTCAATTGAAATTCCATATCAGACAAACAAAAATTTGAGGTGGTAGAATTATTGTTGTGATGTGAATTCGTACTTGAGGTGCGAGTTAACAAATCATAGTTCTAATATCATCTTGGAGCGTTAATTGTTTTGTTTTTAACGTAAAATCTTGCTATGCTTTTACAGATAAGTAAATGGAGAGGATGAGTGGCAAATTTACCGAGCTGAGATCGCCGGTTCAAATATTTCCAAGGGCATCAAATGAGTGGGAATAGAGCTTAAATAAAAAAACGCAGTTTTAACGTAACCACAACTTATCCAAAACAAAGCCAGAAAATGTTTCGAGATTTTTGTCATCAGAGAGGTCGATATCGCAACCTAAAAGTATCATCTGCCTCGTAGAATATTTTGTAAAGAATCCCCTTACTAACAACTAGCCATCTCTTGATAGGAGGTTCCCTCAGCCGTTTTGGGTTCGGAATAAAAGTAATACATTTTTTTACTGTCTGGGGAAAATCATTTTCACATTCGGGCACGAATTGAGATTTTTCTTTTTAAATATATTATTGCTATGCAAACGATTGCGGGCGACCAGAGGAGATGCGATAATCTCACGTGGAATCGTCCGCGGTGAAGGCATTATTTTTTTAAGTCGTCAAAAAACAATACACACGCACACACATACGAGTCATCGGTGGTGATTTTTTTTAGCTCTGTACTCTCGTAATTTTTCGGTTCCCTAAATTCGAAGGGTCACCTTCGTTTTTGTATGTATTTTTCAAGGAGCGCCTGGATCCCAAATAAAACGCGTTTTTTTCATTGGGCGGCATTCTCAAATAGCCGCCCAGAAATCCGCTTCGGTCGAGAGGAAACAGATCTCGTAAAACATTTACGTTTAGAGATCGCCGCGGAAAAAAACGGGAACGAAAAGAACGCTTCGGGACATTCATTTTTTGCAAGCCCTTCTCTCGAATGAGCGTCTCGCATACACGATCGCACAGTCTCTCGCGAGCTCGTTATCGTCTTTGATTTTCAGTGCTCCGCTATGAAGTGAGGAAGCTTCGTCTAGGAATACTGTCTCAGGGTAAAAATCTCGTATTTACAGTGGATTTTCTATGTTTTTTCATTTTTTATAATCTTTGACTGCCTCACTCTGGTCATCGCCCCAACTTCTGTCTTTACCTTTCTTTAAATATACTTTCGAGAAGATAATTGGTTTTCTTTTGAAGAAATTCATCTATACAAGCAAAAAATTTATCTTTGGTTTCACTCGGGCTAGGAGATTATTTTTCCAATCCTGGCAGTGTCTCTCTCCCTTGTTTTTTTTAAATGGAAAAGTTGAAGACACCGCCATTGTTAATTTTTTCTCTCCCAACTCACACACATTCTTTTGTCCGAATGTCCGTCGAGACGTCGGAGAGGAATGAAGGACACCTCTTTTTTAACTCTTGAACGGACACGGTCCTCTTCATTTTCGACAGCGTCGGCCTTTTCATAAAAGGCCAGTCTTTTGAACAAACACACGTTATTCACCCTTCGCCGCCCTTTCAGTCTCTTCGCGGAATCGGTCGAAGGGTTCACTGTCGGAGTGAAAGGTCTTCCGACGACGAAAAATCAGTATTGCACACGGTTTTGGATGACAAGTCTGTCGATCCGCGTCACACGCAGTACGCCGACGAGAGCGCCACGGGGAAGAGCGGCGGTTGCGCGTACTCCGACACCCCTCCGACGTCCCCTATCACGCCGCCTCCTACCGCCTCTCCTCCGCTGCCCTCTCCAACGCAGCCGCCTCCCCCGCCCCCGCCGCCTTCCCGCCGTGCCTGAGCGGAGATGAGCTGGGCCGCCTGCACCTGCTGCTGCTGGAGCTGGTGCATCTGGTGCATTTGGTGCTGCTGCATGTGCTGCGCTGCGGCGGCGGCGGCGGAGTGCATGGCGTGAAGCGACTGTCAGTGCTGCGCGGCGAACTTCATTCGCTTCTGCTTCTGCCTCTGGTTGCAGAACCACACTCGGACGACGTTCTTCTTCAGGTCGAGTTTCTCCGCTATCGCGGCTATCTTCTCGCCGGAAGGCCGCGGTTGCACCGCGAAATATGCCTCGAGGGAGCGCTTCTCCGGTGCTGCGATGGAGGTGCGCTTACGTTTGCGGTCTCCACCAGGTGGCAAAACTCCCACGCCGGAAGATGGCGCGTCTGGGTCGCGCCTCCTGTCTCTCGCCTCCGCCTCGGCTTCCTCTAGCCATGCCTGATGAGGAAATAAAAAATATTACATGAGGAGGAAGGAAAAATTTAACTCTAAATAAAAACTTTAACTGGGAAGACGAAGAAAATTTTGCAACTTGAAAGAATTTCATTCTCTGATGTTATTGTGGTTCAAATATTAACTCCAATTGTAAAATACTCCAAATGCTTTTGTGAGAAGGATAAAAGTCCTTCATCAGACAACGAAAGAATATTTACTTTGATAGAGATTAAGCTATTTCTCGGATTGTGTTTCCGTTTTTATGCAAATTCTGTATCTACAGAGGTACGAAGTCGGGTCTTGAATTCTGATACGGAAGAAAGAATATATTTTTCTCATACTATGAAATTAAAGATACGGACTTAATCCGTCCAAAATTGTGCTTTTATCCAAAAATTATAAGATTTGAAGCGAAAATGTTTTCACCATAGCAACCTGGCCATTACCGATTACTTTCTCTACTCCCGGCGCGAATAAAGTGGCAGAAAGTTATTGTCATCTGAGCGCGCAGACGGCACATTGTCGTGAGAGTGAAAGAAGAACAAGTGCAAGTAGTAATAAATACCGTAATTTTCTGCTCGTAAATAGATCTGTGAGTTCGATGTTATTTTTTCATTATGTGCAAATATAACCATAAAACGTTTTAAAAAGTTTTTCAAAATTTCCCTCGGTAGAACAGTTGGCTTTCTACTAGTTTTTATTAAAAAAACTGAAATTCAGGTAGTAAAAAAGTCGTTTGATGTTGTCAGATAAAGAGGCAGCATCTCATGAATGCATGTGTAAATATTCGGTAATTAATTATTTTTTAATTATTATCAAAAAGAGAATGCCAGACACCTCATAACAAGATGTCTTATAATAAATAGTGTACACTTGCGTCCAATTGATTAATTCAGTAGTTCAAGAAGCTATATAAAGGCTCGGACGAGATTTTTATTGTAGTAATAATTAGTGTTATAAGGCGATATTTCCTAATATCACCCGAAAAGCGGACAAATAAAATTCAAGTTACCTGGCCTGTTGAGGCACTTGCTACTTTCAATGCTACCCGTCATGTGAAAAATTTAACCCATGCTCATCTGGTGATTGGTTGGATTCATTTCTACTCCTACGCAATGAATTATTTTCCGTAATAGGCCGATGCGATGACTTCCCTCCCGGAGGCTTTTTAGCGGGTTTTTTTTAATGCGCTTAGACTTTCACTTTGGCAGCTGTCTGTCCGTCTGTTCACTCTCTTAAATTGAAATTGTGACGTAACCGTAAACGATAAAGAGCTTACTCTTGACGGATTTCTGTATTGCTGCCATTTTTTATTTAGATTTGAGTTTTGAAAAATATACAAGATCGGAATGGGGGCCATTAAAAAGTTTGTTTGTTGAATATCTCCGAAGGTGTAAAAGATAGAAAGCTGACAACTTGAGAATGCAATACCACATTAATGTTATATATTGAGAAAAACCCAACAAGGAAGTCGTAATTTATTTAGAACTTAGAAAATTTCTTACACGGTTTTATTAATTGTTGTGAACGAACTCAATCTTTGAGGCAACTGAAGTAAACAAAATATACTAAAAACACGTAAATATATTTAATTTCCTTTCGTGTGCCCACAGAACATAGTGAATGAAAGGAAATGGATTATCTATGACGAAGAAATGAACTTAAATACGTTACTTTTCCTTTAGTGCGCACAAAGCGCTTTTTAAATGAAAAAGAATGGTAACTTACGACGAAAGAATGAAAATGAACGTAAAGATTGCATTATAATTACTAAAGAGAGGAATGTTTTCAATAGTTTTTGATTATTTTACTTATATTTCCGAAGGTATAAAAGATAGAAAGCTGAAACTTTGAGTGTAAATTTCCCCATTGACGCCACTTATTCTTGAAAAGTTTTATTTTTGAAAATTTTACAGAGGTGGATAGGGAAACATTCAAAAATTTTATACAAAATTGATTGCATTCTAAACTTAAATGCCATTTTGGAAATATCAATTATCTAAATTTTCTATCTAACACGGTATATTTAATGTAACATATGTTTATGTGGAATGATGGTACGCAATACAACGCAAGCCCCTCTCATTTAAGCGATACTCTCTGCTTCACGTGGTACCCCCCGTTATAAAATAAACGAGGCTCTAGTGCAGTGCAAACTTTTCATGCCGCGCCCCAATTTTTGTTCAAAATACAAACTTGGGCCCCTTACCATGGCTGGCAAGATTTTTATCAAGATTTGGTATTTGGGAGGGGTTTTATGTAGATGATAATTTTGAGAAATAGTATGTTACAAAAAATGGTATATTTTATTAAAACTGAAAATAACAAAATAATTCAAGATAAATACACAAAATGAGCAATCTAATAGGAATAAAATCAAATATCACTAAATTAATGAAATTATACAGCAATATGAATACAAAAATAAATATCACATTTTAAAATAACAATAAGAAAAGCACAATAAAAAGAAAAATAACACTTGATTTTTGTATGAATAGATTTAATTCAATGGGATCTGTGGGCTTGTTTCTTACTGGTAATTTCGTCCAGTCTCGGCTTAATGGATAAAATCGCCACTCTCAATTCTGATTCATGGCGTTATTACTGACAATTATTTTATTAAATTTAATTGTAAAACAATAAAGAATAAATCCTCCGGTTCAGAACTAAACATTGCACATTTCAATAGACGTATTCACATGACGGCCTTCGTTCGACAACACTGCAGTGTAGTGCGATAACGCAGCATGTTACCCTCGTAAATAAGAAAGATTACAGAAATATAACATTGTAAACAAAAAAGATATGAAATACGAAAAAAGAACTAAATTTTCTTACAGTTAAAATTAAATCATGGATATAATCGCGCCCCTCGCATCATTTGTCGCACCCCCAAATGAGGGCGCGCCCCCTAGTTTGCGCACCCCTGCTCTAGTGACCGAATATGTGGCTGTATAACCGCATGAAAAATGAAAAAGCGCCAATTTTATCCATGTTCATGGATAACACTCTGCATGTTATTTTTTTATCATTTGCATAGAAACGATCGGGCATTATACATCGCAACCCTTTCCCTCCTGCCGCGGTGTAGTGATTAGAACGCTGGTTGCTACTCGCCTGCTGCTCGAAGGGGCAGCGGTCACGAATCCTGCGAAAGGATTTTCCCAAGGTTGCCCGGCTCCCTGTTTGTGTGGTTGAGGAGACCGCGCAAAGTCAGCGTTCCGTCCTTCGGAATAGACGTTAAGCAGTGGGCCCCCTTGGTGCTTTTCGTAAAGAGTAGGCTAATGCCGGCACCAGGTTTCCCTCCTCCCTTCTGTGTATGTGTCCAGTTGATGACAGTGCAAAATGACCATAGCAGTCGACCCACTTAAAAATAAATTACTGCTACTACATTATTCATGTTTTTAACGTTAAAATTCACAGTTTAGTGTATTTTTTGTTTTATCATACTCGTAACATTGCAAGTTTTGATTCCAAAGTCATGGATGAAAGGCGAAATAAAAAGAAATATTGCAATATTTGACACGTTCGCGTACCCCTTTGAATCTCACGGCGTGCCCCTTGCGGTACGCATGCCACCGGTTGAAAACCCCTTTTCTAAAGTATGTGTATTCGATTCTCTATTTGAAAAACTAATTTACATAAGATGAATATGACGCTGATTCCAAGCCTTTTATCACTTTACAAGGCACTACTAATTGAGTACGGAAATACACTTGTGCTCAACTATTTCAGTCGCCATTTTCTATCACCCGGTCTTTAAATTCTCTACTCTACTTATTTGACATTAATTAAAACATTTTGAAATTGCTAAAACAGTCGGATATATATTTATTTCGATTAAAAATTTATTGAAACAACCTGTTCGAGCATTGATTCTTCTCCCTTTTCACCTTTAAATTATTGTATTATAGTTGTAGATAATGTGGTAAGGTAGCAAGTTACGAGCTTGAATAATAAAGTTCCAGTCGTTCAAATCTTCATACGGTCGATTTAACTGAAAAATTAATGAAACTTAGGCCTGTAAGCGTGTGCATGCTTTCATCCTGCTGGAATTAGCGTATGACGCACGCATAGTCCAACTTTATTATATAGAATTTAAAGAACATAGCCCTGTACAATGAAAAAACACAATTTCCTTTCCATTACAAAGACGGTCGAGTTACTGCGAAATTTCGAAAAAGTCACTTCTGTTTGGAAATTATACAAAGAATATGCCGTTTGCAGCTCAAACGTTAATGATCTCAAGAAGCAAATGAAAGAAATATTGGTGTTAAATCCCAAGATCTTCGGTTTTCAGACAATGTACTGACCTTTTTAACTTAAAAAGGTATTTGGAACGTTTACACATATACTTAAACAGATAACTAATTCACAAATATGTGAATAGTAAATACCTGAAGAATTGGCCTCAGTGCAATCATGTTGTTGTGGGATAATGTTAGCGATTCAAATCTGCAAATAGTTGACTGTGACAAGGCGCCCACGCCAGGTAGTTTTAGATTGGCCAGGGCCTTTCCCACGTCCGCCTGAGTCACGCCCAGCTGAAAAGGAGTGAATAATGGTAGTCAGTTTTTAGTTAAAACTTTGATATTAGTTTTTACTAGTGTCAAAATGTATCCACTTCAATATATTTTACACAGTTTTTTTTAAATAGAAAGACAAATTCTTTGTAAAATTATAACTTTTATTGAAATGGAAAATAACCTAACCAAATTTTAACAATGTTTTTCATTAAAAATTTCCCTCCCCCTCTCCTTCCCTCTCTTCCTCATTCTCTTCCATTCTCCCTCTATCTCCCTCCTATTCTCCCTCTCTTTTTCCCTCCTACTCCCTCTCTGCTCCATCTTTCTCTCCCTCCTTAACTATACCTGATCAATGTACCAACTCGGATTTCTTAATTTGTTAGTGAAATCGAAGATTTGTTCAATTTTGTTTTTGAAATATTATATACATAACTATGGATACATATATAACTTAATTTTATGTTTAATATTTATTAGAGACAATGCTTTAGGCAACAAAATCATATTTTTTGCCGTTTTTAAATTATTCTAATATAATGTACAAAATCGAAGTAAATCAGCAACAACACAGTTGCCCCTGACGCTTTTACGTGGAAACATTATATCAAAATCGTGCTGTCCTTCCTTGGATAAAAAAGGACTCGATGCGCAATCGTTTGCGGTGAATTTACTCGAGTGAAGCGAAGTTGTCGATGCGTAATGTCGCACCTTTATCCTCCTCTGCTTGAACCTCTCAGCGAAGGCCTCCAATTCCCTTGGGTCGGTGTCGGAGTCGTGAGGGTGGTGGTGGTGGACGGCGTGGTGGTGGGGGTGGTGTGGGTGGTGGTGCGGATGGTGAGGGTGGTGGTGCGGGTGGTGGGGGTGGTGGTGGGGCATCATGGGCAGCGGGGCGGAAGGGGACGGGTGAGAGGGCGGGGGCGGAGGGGGAGGCTGATGAGGGTGCGGCGGGGGAGGACCGGTCGCCGAGTGGTGGTGGTGCGGCGGAGGGGCGTGGTGGGGGTGAGGAGGCGGCCCCCCTTGCCCCAGGTGATGGTGGTGAGAGAAGGGGTGGTGGGGGGTGGGAGGGTGGTGAGCGTGGTGGTGAGGGTGGTTTGGTGGCGGGGAGAGATGGGGATGGTGGTGGTGGGGATGGTGCGGGTGACCTCCTCCGCTCTGGTGGTGAGCGTGGCTCCCTTGTAGGGGACTCATGTTGCTCCCTGTGTTGACGAGATGATGACCTCCCTGCTGCTGCTGCTGTTGTTGTTGTTGCTGGTGCTGTTGGTGTTGGTGGAGCTGCTGGCCTCCTCCCATCATGGGACTCATGTAGGAGGATGGCTGGGGAGGAGGAGTGTGCAATTGGACCGCCGTCGAAGATGATGTCGAGGAAGAAGAGGACGAAGACGAGGAGGAATTCGAAGAGGGCGTGCCTCCGTTGGCCGCCGTCGTTGTGGGGGTGGCGGAAGCCGAGGTGGGCGTCGCCGCCCCGTTGTTTCCATTCCCTCCCGAGGAGTCCAGAGGAGGGGATAGTGCCGCGGCCGCTGCGGCAGCCGCAGCAGCAGCGGCCGCCGCCGCCGCGGAGGAGATGGGGTCGACCAACATGTCCAAGGCGTCGATGCCGTGGTGCGCCATCTGGGGAGAAGGGGGAGAGTCAGTCCAAACAACAAAAAAATAGAAAGACGAAAATGGGGAAGTCGGCTTATGGCTCGCGGGGGATGCGGAGGGTTCAGGAGGTGCGTCTCGTGGGAATCCGTCGGCGACGATGCGTGGAGAATTCCCATGTTGCACGCATCCGCCACTCCCTCCCAATTCCTTCCTCCCTTCATTCGCCCGAACCCTCCTCTCTCACTCCCTTTCTCGTCACGGAGTTTATTCTGGCATTTGTTTGCGAACGAGAGTTGCGCCCTTTGCCCGTGACGTGTTTCGTGTGCTTTTTTTATCCCCGCTAAGTACGCAATCGTTGCCCGGAGGGCGCGTATTTAATTTTCCGGCCGCTGCGAAAAACATTTACTCTTAATCCCGTGGAGATTGTTAATCTCGCCCTGTTATGTTTGTGCTCACGTAGACGTTATTGTATCGGTTGCTCGTTAATGTTGTAAAGAAAAAACCGATATTAAAACCGACTTTAACTGAGCGCCATATGTATTCGGAGGGCATTAGAAGAGAACATTGCTATATGCACTGCCATTACAAGATGCTACCAAAATTATTGCAACACAGTTTTATTTTGTGTGTTGAGGGTTTAGTGACTTTTCGTCACAGAAAATTCGTTACTACGACAATTGGTCACAGAAATTTGGTCATAGGGACAATTGGTACCTGCGACATTTCCTCACGTACGATGTTTGGTACTACCTACGACATTTCGTCACAGGTGATATTTGCTACCTGCGACATTTCGTCACAAGCGGCGTTTGGTACCTAAGACATTTCGTCACAGGCGACATTTGGTACCTATGGCATTTCGTAACAAGTTACATTTGGTACCTGCAACATATATTAAACGTCACTGCAGCTTATGCAACAATGTTTCTGATATAATATATGTGATAAATGATAATGCCATAATTCACAATCACAAAATCCCGATATTTCGAATAGTTTTAGGGCTAAGTGTTAACGAATGTATAATGAGACGTTATTTCATTGGAAATTGAATTCATCCATTTTTATCGCTTCTGTTAAATATTTTCTAATTTATCATAAATAATAGGTATATCATAAATCAATTTCCAATACGCGTATCGTTCAGAGTATATTGATACCCATGAAGCCCATATTTCCGGAAAGAAACCTCTATCCCCCTACCCTCCCCCTCCGATTCCGATTTAACTTGTTAGATATACATAAATTTCCAACGTAATTATCGTACCGAGTACTTTGATATCCATGAAGCCCATGTTCCCGAAAAGAAACCCCTATCACCCCCTCCCCTCTCCCCTCCTCCCACCCTTCCTTCCGCCGATTCCGATTAAACTTCTTAGATATATATAAATTTCCAACATACGTATCGTCCCGAGTAGTTTGATACCCATGAAGCCTGTGTTCCCTGAAAGAATCCACAAACGTGTAACGTGTGACGGAAAGTAATGTGTGACGAAAATAATTTTGTGGCATAAAGTCGCAGTTGCCAATTATTTTCCTTGACGAAAAGTCACTGATACCAATTTTAATATGTGACCAAATGTCTCTGGTACCAAATATTTTGGGACGAAATGTCGCTGGTACGAATTTAAATGTGTGACGCATTGTCGTAGTTACCATTTTGAAAGTGTGAAGAAATGTCGTAGGTACCGACTGTCATATGTGACGAAATGTCCCAGTGACGAATTTTCTGTGACGAGAAGTCGCGACACCAAGTGAATCAGAGATTATTTGCAAACATATTCGTCATTTTTTAATTTATGGTCTATCGTCCTATAGATTGCGCATTGTATAGATTTTTAAATGCACTTACCTAGAAAAAGTATTTGAACCTAATTAATAAATGGAGCTGTATGTAAAATTATCAATATGAATAAATATTTTTACCTAAGATAAGGTCGAAAATTTACAAATAACATCTGTCTTATCCATATAAATGATACTTGCCAAATAATACAAATAGACAAAGAAAGTAACTCATTCAGGACATCTATCGAAGAAGTTTGATATTAGCATTGTGAGCCTGGCCTCAACCAGAAACGCCTAAACTGAATCAGGAGAATTAGTCTGCCTCGGTAGTTAAGTAGCATAACATCCATCCGGCCGATTAAAGACACCGGTTCGTTTCCTGGTCGTGACCAGTTTTTCCTCTCCTCTTCAGCAAATCTTACAGCCCAACATGTGCCTGGATGCACAGGACTTCTACGCCTTCTGTCATATTTGATAGAAAATGACAGAATAGGAAAGGGAAAACATGGAGATAAAGAGCGATATTGGCACTGCGGCTGTTCCCATGCTGTTCTTGTTTTTATAATAAACTTGAATAGTTGAATGATTATAGATGCAAATATAAAAGTTACGATATTAATGTAAAAATTATACCGAAAGGTGGTATATTTCTACTGTATTTTTATTATCTTTTTCTTCTGAAAAATTATTCCTAAGGCTGTTGGTTGTGATTTGTTCCAGACTATCTTCTTATGTTGTGTTGTTTTGTATATCTGTCTGTTGTAAATGATACATTATTCATTCGCGTAAAAGAGTAACAAAGAATATCGGATTATCTATTATTCATTTTGCAAAAATACATTTAAAAATTTTTTCCTAAGGAAATTTTATGAAACGATGTATCCCATTAAACTCGCGACATGAATCATTTTGATTAATATACAGCTTGTTCTCAAATTGCATTCGATATTACAGGACTTTCCAGAATTCGTTCCCAACTTGATTTCCTTATCTCAATGTGTATTCTGATAAATATATTTAAATTGAAAAACGAAAACGCTTATTCCGCAAATTTATCAGTGAATTTTTTAAGACTTTAGAACGAAAGTTTGGAGACTCCGCAGAAAAACATCTGGGAATAAGGGAAATGCCTTTATTCAGCTATTAAAATGTTGCTACTACATTATATCGCCCTATTCCATCAATCATATTTTTCACTCTCGCCCCCACTCGGCGTCATCCCTCCCTATCCACCCTCCCTCCACTTCTTCTTTCTCCTCCTCTTAAATTACTACCGGCCTCTCTACCTCTCTCCATCTCCCTTTCTCCTCCCTCCCTTTCTCATCCTTCCATCTCCCTCTCTCCTCCGCCTTGTCCCCTCCAGTGGTAATATACGGCGCAGTAAGTAACATGGCCATTAGAAGGCGCAACAATATCCTAAACCTCTCACTCCCCTACAGAATCCCGCGCCTCTTCCCACTCTACAATACTCTCCCTTCAGCGCGCCTACCCCTTCTGCCTGCCTTTGGCGCTCCCCTTCCTCTCCCTTTCCCCTCTCTCCCCTTCTTGCATTCTCTCCTCATTGATTGATTTGTGGCCGCAGTGGGCATTGGGTCCGATAATTCCCATTACTTCTTCCCCCTTCCCTTTCCCTCTGTCTCCGCCCCCTCCTTACCCTTCCCTTTTCCCCGAACCCTCTTTCCCTTTAACCTCTCCCTCTTCGGACCCTCTCCCTTCGCGATTGCTTGCCCTTCGACCTCATCCCACACGCCATTACTCTTTCTTCGGGTAATCACTCCTTTAACTCCGTACTTAAGGTTCATTGACAGAGATCCACGGAGGACTATACTTCTCCGTATTATTGCACGCATTTGTCTCCCTGATGCTAAAGCGAGCTAAATTTCGAGGGATTTCCAGGAGGAGAAAACCCGTTCCTCTGACGTGAAATAAATGGAAACATTTTTCACGGTATAGCTTTGCCGAAAATGCGTCATCGAATGTTTACGCGTAGCAATCGGTTTCAAAAATTTCCCGCCGTTTTTTACGGAAAATTATTCGAAAATTTATGTAAGTGGAATGAATTTCTACGAGACTACAAATTAGTTGGTTGCGTCTCATTTTACATTTGCGTTATGTGCTGTATTTTAACAAGTAATCTCAGATTCAAATCTTGGCATATTTTTTATACGTATATGTTGGACATAAGATTATATTATATGGCTTTGGAGTTTGGAGTAAATTTTAAATTCATATCTATCTCATATAAATCTCTTCTTGCCGCATAAAATTCCTCTTTAAAATTCTCGGTTCTTGTGGCGAGATTTTCAATATTATCTATTCGAATTTGAAGACATCTCGCTCCTTTTGGTAGCAGCTTATTTAATGAGTAAATGTAAAAGGTAATTTTTATGCTACTGGTGGTTTTCTAAAATAGTGAGAGGAATTCTTCTTAAAGATACTGTCGTTTCTTTACAGGAAACATGACTCTTTTTGAATTATATTTCGGTAATAACTAACGTATTAATCGAGTTTTTTCTTGAGCTAACTGGAAACTTATTTTAGCACAATTTCTGCATAAAATGTAATCGTCTTTCACAAAATCCATGAGCATGATAATTTATATAGTTGGAAATAAGTTAAGAGTTATCAAACGACAGAAATGGAGACAGATAAAAATTAAAATTTAGTATATTACCTAGCAAAATATTTTTATTTTTCGTCATGTTCTATTCATGAGTCAGTTTCACAAAGTCGAGTCGACCATTTTCAAATTGAAACGATTGAAAGCTAAGTAATAGGCAATATTACTTAAAAAGCGTATCTTCATTTCACTCCCTAACAGTCTTCTTCCTCGTCCTATCCATCTTTTTCGAGGAGGTCCACAAAATACTCTCGGGCTAAGTATCTCACGCCGCCCTTTCTGTACCCAAAGTCCTACATTGCCACTCCGTTGCCATCCCAACCGCGCCATTTCCATCCCGCCACGCCATTCCACTACTGAGGCCGCTGCTCGCATATTTCATCATTAAGGAGAGCGCCGCAGGGTGCAGGTGGAGGGCGGGAGGGCCGGGACAGCAAGGAGGGGATGGCATGTGCCCTTGGGACTATAGCTGCCCTACACCATGTGATGAGAAAGAGGGAGAGAGAGAGAGAGAGGAGGGGAAATAGGAGAGAGAGAGAGAGAGATGGAAGGGATGAAAGAGATCTTCGAGAGAGAATTAGGAAGAATAGAGAGAAATATGGTAGTGGAGAATTTGGGAAATAAAGCAAAGGGACGAATAGGAAAACATTGAGAATAGGAAAGATAGGCAGTTTAAGAGAAAGGTAGAGGGTTAAATATAAGCGAAAAGGGTGGAAGGGAAATGGAAGAGGGAGGAGAAAAGATGAGAAATATGAAAAAAGGAGTGTCTGATAGGAAAAAAGGCGAGGAGTGTCATAGGAAAGAGGGAATAAGAAGGGAATAGAGAAAAGATGTTTGAGAGTTATGGAGAAATATCGTGTAAGATAGAAAATATATTGTGAGAGAGTTGCTCAGGCTGAAATGGGAGTGTTGTTTAGCTATGGAATAAGAGATTTTTTTACATTCATGGATAGTAAAATATATCTAGCGTCCGGTTAATTCTTAATTTTTATCTACTTTGAATGCTTGTCATTCAGAAAATTTTTGATTATTTAGGAACGTCTCGAATATGGCGTAGTAAGAATAGCGATTTTTCATTCAATGTACACAAATAAAAATTCATCCACTTTGCTTGGAAATATTTAAAAGTTGTTAATGATAACTGTTGTATATGGATGAAGTAACAGTAAAATGGTAAATATTTTAATATTATAAATGCTTTTGTCAAAATTTTGGATTTGATCATAAAAATTTTGTCATGATAGTAGACCAACTTTTTAGTCTTGCATGGAATACAAGTAAAATAAAAGTTTATGGGGATACATAAATTTCTCGTGCAAGTTTTGAAGGAATAGACGTTTTATGCAGTTTAGGACAACAAAATATGTTGCTAATTTATAAATACGGATCATGACATGACTGATATAGATATTATAATGTTTTATGCAAGGATTATGGAGACAGTCCTTTAATAAATGAGGTTTAGCTCCGTTATTTGTTTCACCTGAGGGTTAAGAAAATTTGAGTTCAGTAAAATAAATTTGAAAGGAATATTAAAAACCTTTCATGATTAGCCATCCTCGCCATTAGAGATTTTTGAAAGGAAAATGCTAAGAAGTTAATGTTAAGAAATTGTGATGGAATGTTGAGAATTCGGAAGGATTTTCACCAAATACTCGTAAAAGACTAGGAAACTATTGGCGAAAACATTGTAAGCGCGACGGATTCATTAGTGCTAACAATCTCTCACCTGGTGCACCCTCGAGTTGGCGTGCACGTGGGCTGCTCCCTGCAAGGACTGGCCTCCACCTCCTCCTCCTCCGCTCCCCCCTCCTCCCCCGCCGCCTCCTCCTCCCCCGTTACCTAGGTGATTAAGGTGATTCAGGTGGTTTAGATGGTTGAGAGCGTGGTGCGGGTTTAGAGCGTGGTGGGCGTTGAGTGCGTGGTGATGATGGTGGTGGTGCGCCGCTGCCGCCGCGGCGTAGAGACCCCCCACCTCGTGCTTGAGCTGCGGGGGCAGAGGGGGCGCTCCCGCTCCTCCGAGGCCTCCGCCCACCGACCCACCCCCAGATCCTCCGCCGCCTCCGGGATGGGACCCGGGGTGTCCGAGGTGGTGCACGTGGTGAGGGTGTAACCCTCCGCCTGGATGGTGCTGGCCGTTGGCGGCGGAAGAGGGTGGGGTGGGAGGGGGCACGTGGGGTGAGGAGTGCTTCTGCACGGTGATGTTGCCTCCGCCCCCGAGGGCTCCCAGTTCGAGGGCCTCCGCCCTTCCTAGGAGGCCATCGGCCAAGCTGCCGAAGAGGTCTCCCTGCGAAAAGAGGAAAGGTGGCCTATTTTTCAAGGAGAACAACATTTGTATGGGTAATATATATTGTCATTTAGATGGAAATTTGACATTGATTAAGGAGCTACCCTTTTATTGAGGGTAAATTGTGATAAAGATTCCGACAAATTTATTAGAATAATTTTTACAATAAATTCTTACGAGGTTTCAATTTCATCTGAATAGAATTATCGGACCTTAATCTATTCGAACTGGATCCTCAAATGAAGGCATCGGATTATCCAAAATACAGAGATCTGCATCAAAACACTTAATAAAGGGCAGGAAACTTCGAAGAAGTAGTAGACGGGAATGAAAATGTCATATGCCATTTCTTTGACATACTTTGCATTTTTCAGGTTTTTTTTCCTGACATGATTGGATTTGATGAGATATTTTTCTTTTCGCATTATAGTATGATAAAAATGACAGTATAGCGCACATAAATGCAGATTTTTAGAGTAATCATCATCACATCACAGATAGTTTGTCCGTGGACAGGTCCGTGATTATTCATGGTTAAACCTAGTTCTCCAGTTCTCTATTTTCCGCTGTCCTCTTCATATCTTGATAACTATCTTTCCCTTTCAAATCGTCCATCAGCTGAAACCTTATCCTACCTCTTTCCCCTTTCCCATATAGTTTTCCTTCTAACACATCTTTAATCGTACTCTCTCTCCTCAGGTAATGTCCAACCCAGTTTGCCTTTCTCTTTCTAATAGTCTGTATAATCATTCGCTTCTCTCCTACTCTTCGTATCACTTCATCGTTTTTCATCCTATCTGTCCATTTTATCTTCAGCATTCTCCTCCAAGTCCACATTTCAAAGCTTTCCAAGTATTTGATGTCATTTTTCCGTAGCGTCCATATTTCTGCCCCGTACAAAGCTATACTCCATACGTAGCATTTTATCAACTTCTTGCGGATATCTTCCCTTGTATTCCCCATAAGTAGGTGTTTATTTTTTCTTAAAGTCGCTTTTGCTTTTCCTATTCTAGTCCTGATCTTATCAGTACATTTTGCTTCTCTTGTTACGATGCTTCCAAGGTATTTATAGTCTAAAACTTGCTCTATAGGCTTTCCTCGAATACTTATGTTCAGATTCTCTTCTTTGCCCGATATTTGAATGACCTTGGATTTTCTGTATTAATTTCCATATCGTATTTTCTACCTGTTATTACTAGTCTATTTATCATTTTCTGGAGTTTCTCTTCCTTTCTGCTAGAAGTACTTGATCATCCGCATATTTTACTGTTCTTTTAATTTTTCCTCCAATTTTTAAATCTCCTGTGCCTTCTAACACTTCTTGCATTAGCCTTTCTCCATATATATTGAATAGGGTCGGCGACAGGCATCAGCCCTATCTTGCTCCTCTACCGCTATTTACTCCGCAGGTTTCCACATTCTCCAACCTGACCTTTACAACTTGATTCACGTATAGATTCCTGATCAGTCTCCTGTATTTCCGGTCTACACTTATATCCTTTAAAATCTTCATCAAAATTACCCAGTTTACTCTATCAAAGGCCTTCTGCCAGTCTACGAAACATACGCAGATATCTTGACTGTGTTCTATTGCCCTTTGTGATATCATTCTAACTACCCCTATAGCATCTCTAGTTCCTTGTCCTTTTCTGAAACCGAATTGATCTTCCCCTAGCAGTTCTTCTGCCCTTTTTCTCCAGCCTTTTATTAAAAATCCTCGTTATCGTTCTATAATCTTTACACTGCATTGCCTTTGGCTTCTTCTTTAGAGGGATCATTGTTACTTCTAGGAAATCCCGAGGCCACTCACCCGTGTCGTAAATCTTATTAATTAATTTCATGATCGCTTTTAGTCCTTCTGATCCCATGACTTTAAGTACCTCAGCCAGTATTCCATCGCTGCCTGTAGCTTTCGATTTCCTTAGTTCCACTATTGCTTTTTCTACTTCGCCCTCCATAATACTTGATCCTAAGTTGTCTTCTTTAATGTTTTCATCATCTTCTAGTTTTATTTTTGCCGTTCCTGCCTGCTTTCTTTATAGTTCCTTAATGTATTTCTCCCATACCTGTGCTACATCCTTCGTTTCTGAGACTATCTTCCCATCCGTATTCATAATTCCTTTACCACGAATTCCATTAGACTTCTTATCTTTTAATTCCATACCCTAGCGTAGAGTGTTATAACTTCAATAAGACTTTTCTATTTTGTCTTTTACCACTGTGGCAGTGTGGGCAGATGGCAGATGCCGAAAGTTCGTGAATTCTCTTGCCGGATAAACTGGGTCAGTGAGTTCTGGTTGCCTGACGTACACTGAAATGGTTGAGATCTATTAAACCCGCTCGAGATATATTTCCCTCTTGGCTGCTTGTCTTCAAAAATTAATCCTATCTCCATAAAAATTCGCATTGAATATCATTAAAGCATAAAATATGCAGTTACAAGCATTCCAAGTAATTAAACTGTGATTTTGTTTTCTATATCACATTGCATCCCCTTTTTATTAAATACATCAACTTATATTAACAGTTTCATACGATGCTATATCAGCAAAAGTATCGATGTATACATGTGTATATATATATATATATATATATATATATATATATATATATATATATATATATATATATATATAAACTTATTAAAGTTGATGAAGATATTAAAGGATATAGGTGTAGACTGGAAAGACAGGAGACTGATTAGGAATCTATATGTGAATCAAGTTGTAAAGGTCAGGTTTGAGAATGTGGACACCTGCGGAATAAATATCGGTAGAGGAGTAAGACAAGGCTGCTGCCTATCGCCAACCCTATTCAATATATATGGAGAAAGTCTAATGCAAGAAGCTTTAGAAGGCACAGGGGATTTCAAAATTGTAGGAAGGATTATAAGAACAGTAAAATACGCAGATGATCAAGTACTTCTAGCAAGAAAGGAAGAGGAGCTACAAAAAATGATAAATAGACTAGTGATAACAGGAAAAAAATATGGTATGGAAATAAATACAGAAAGATCCAAGGTCATTCGAATATCGGGTAAAGAAGAGAATCTGAACATAAGTATTGGGAGAAAGCCTTTAGAACAAGTTTCATAATCATAACACGAGAAGCAAAATGTACGGATGAGATCAGAACTAGAATAGGAAAAGCAAAAGCGGCTTTCAGGAAAAAGAAACAACTACTTACAGGGAATATAAGGGAAGATATCCGCAAGAAGTTGATAAAATGCTACGTATGGAGTATAGCATTGTATGGGGCAGAAACATGGACGCTAAGGAAAAACGACATCAAATACTTGGAAAGCTTTGAAATGTGGACTTGGAGGAGAATGTTGAAGATAAAATGGACAGATAGGATGAAAAACGATGAAGTGCTACGAAGAATAGGAGAGAAGCGAATGATTATACAGACTATCAGAAAGAGGAAGGCTAACTGGGTTGGACATTATCTGAGGGGAGAGAGTATGATTAAGGACGTGTTAGAAAGAAAACTATATGGGAAAAGGGAAAGAGGTAGGATAAGGTTTCAGCTGATAGACGATTTGAAAGGGAAAGATAGTTATCAAGATATGAAGAGGACAGCGGAAAATAGGAGTATATGGAGAACCTGGTTTAACCAAGAATAATCACGGACCTGTCTACGGGCAGACTACCTATGGTGATGATGTTATATTAACTTAAGGAAATGAAAAGGTAGTAATGAGGGTGGCAACAAGGTGTCGAAGTAAGCCCAGCGGACACTTACCAAGTCGGGGACCAAGATGGCAGGCTGCTGGGGGCGTCGAAGAGACACATTGAAAACACGAATACAAAAAGCACAAAAAAACACGCAAGCTTATCGGGTCTATGCCCTTCTTCAGCGATAGAGTTACTGAGAGTGACACACTGGGCGGGGAAGGACAGGGTGATGTGGGGAGGTTGATGATCGGAGGAGGCGGGGAGTAGGAAGGGTGGATAGCCAATAAGGTGGGAGTGCGGTGAGGTAAAGTGCGAATAGCTACAAAGTAACAGAGGAGACATTGTAAGGGGGCTAATAGGGTTAGCGGAGGTTGAGGCCAGTCGGGGAGAAAGAGTCAAGAAGATGTATATGTGCAAGTTCCCAGTGTCGGAGAAGGGGGGCAGGAGTGTCATATATATATATATATATATATATGTATATGTGTGTGTGTGTGTGTATTATTTTTATTTTTGACGATACAATATCATGTAAGCTATTCATTGCTGTTTTTGATAGAGTGAATCCATAATTTTATTGGTCGGTGTTACGTGGTTTTCCTTTTCAAATTGGTAACAAAACATTTTCCATGGGATAGTTTTTAAGTTTATTATATCTATACTAATTCAATAAAGTATTAGAAACTAATAGAAATTTTGAAAGCTAATATCAAAGTCCAAATCGAGTCACATCTTTTCATTTAGAACCTGCACTGAAGTGTTTGAATTACCGTATATTCTCCACTTGTGGATGTACGAGTAGTTGAAGCAGTTTTGTATATCGTGACACAACACCACGACAATAACATTTGCGAGATCGATTGTAGGATATTGATATTGAGGCTCGTTTTCCTTGGACATTCAACAGTTAGGTGGATTTCAGGTTTTAGATGTAGATAGTAAGAGTCCAGTGTTTACGTTTGCTCGTAGGAAATTCTATCCACTTATAAGATTTTAGTATTCCTATTTTTTCTGATTGCTTGTGTTATTTACAATATCAAACATCGCCTTTTATAAAAAAAAATGAAAAATATAAGAATTTTTTTCAGTTTATGGTTACTAGTTTATTATTAATACCGACAGTCTTACAGGTCGAGTGACCAGATTCTGAGAAAGTAAAACCGGGACACAACGTGTTCTTGGGAAGAAAAACCGGGACATAACCGGGACAATATAAGATCTTTAGTTTTTTTTGTTGCTTAAATGCCAAATACCTAGATAAATTCTGCGTAACTTGGCCATGATTCCCTTGACAAAGTAGCCATAATTCTTTCAAATTCTAAGATTATCTGCTAAAAATTATTACAAAATTGGTCAGAAAATTGATATTGTTGTTGGCTTATATTTACGGTTAATCAACCTCTTGGATTATTATAGCCATAACTCTTTACACAACGAACACACATGGGGGGAGAGAAACCCGGTGCCGGCATTAGTCTTCTCTTTACGAAAAAAACCGAGGGGGCCAACTACTTAATGTCCCTTCCGAGGGACGGAGCGCTGACTTGCGCGGCCTCCTCAAATCACACAAGTAGGGGACGGGACGATCCCAGGTTGAAAAATCCGACCTCCGCCGGATTCGATCCAGGGACCACTACGTGGAAGGCCAACACTGTAACCACTCCGCCACCCCTTCAGAAAACATATGAGAACAAATATTTTAGAGCTATATTTTTCGCACTATAAAACGCACCTCAAGTTTTTAGAAAATTTGCCAGGAAAAATAGTATTTTGGCTACGTCGCGTATAATTTCTAGCCGTGATTAAATCCGTAACTGGAAACATTCAAGAAAATATTATGGCGTGATAGAAATTTAAATATAACGTTTTAGATAAACTTAATTCGTTAATGTAAATAGGGATCTAAAACGTAAATAATTGCTTCGAAACCCTTATCGCTAAATGTGACCTGAGTATACTTGGCTGTCGGAGTGCGCTGCACACCTCGCTTCTCTAGGCAACCTTTATGGATTGTACTTATTTAAACTTAATTGAAAGATGAGATTTTAATTCCTAATAAATGGATTGCATGTGTAGTGACATATATTTGGTGGAATGTGATTTATTTATTCCATATTTATGAAATAAAATATAAAAAGAATTTTTAACCGGGACAAATACCAAACCGGACGGGACGCCGGGACAATATCTAAAATCCGGGACGTATGGTCACCCTACTTATAAGGATTTATAAAAGCAATTAGGAATTTTTAAAAGTGGTCACTTAATGATTGATTCATCAAAACAATTAAAATACTTACAAAAATTCTACGATCTCTGAAATAAACGAGCAATATGTATATAATTCTTCCGATGCGCGATTAACGGTAGTTTTCTGGAGATCTACTTTTCTGTTACCTGTGATTATTCTGTGGACGAATAAGGGATAGGCAGACCGAGAGAACCGGACGTATATGGAACGTTCTTGCATTCTTACGTTTTTTAAAAATACTCGGACTGTATGCATGTAGAAATGCAAAATGTTAGGCCAGTGTGTTGCTTGTGTGCTTCTTAAAATCTCGTGAGCATTAAATATTGACCATCCCCCATAAATAAGCCCCCTCTGCCCTTCTCTGCCGCCCACTCTCCCTCCCAAACATACCACTAATTCTTCGCTTATGGTGCTTCACTGCGAAAGCGGTGAAAGGACGCAGGCATTTTCCCGTGGAAGTGAACTTTTTGTGACACCCTTGGGTCCCATTCCATGGAGACTCCGAATCGTATGTCACACTACCTCCCTCCTGGGTCCTCCCTAAAGCGACCTCTCCCCTCTCTCTCTCCGCCATCCCCGCGTGGGACGAGCAGTTTTAGATTCGCGCCTCACGCGCCCTCTCGGAGGGTCCGCGATGACCTCCTTGGAGAGCTTTCCGATGGGGCCACTCCGAAAAAACGGAGAGTTTTGTTCGTGAAATGGGCGTATGAATGTTTCATGTAGGAGTGAGGGGATTCAGAAATGGTTTGCGTGACGATCAGGAGGGTTTATAATCGACAAAATTCGAGCTCAACTCTCATAATACCATCTTATTGCCCAATGCATGTGGCTTTATCCAATATCGTTCGTCTCCGTCTGAGTATATGCATACGTACGTATGCAGGCCAGTCACCTAAGGTTTTTTTCTGGCAACGCATGAATATTATTTATTGGCCCACGTAAGACAGGTTACGAAGGTTTTAACTTTTGTTTTAGGATTTGCAGATTTAAAATGTTTTCCGATTTCCACGTCCTTGACACGCGCCGCGCATACTTCCCAAAACCAATTTTATCCTTTGGTACGTCCTCGATACAGGTTTATATTTAGTTCACAATATTATAATACACCCAAAATAAATTATAGCAAACACGAAATTTTAATGTGCATTTTCTAGCAGTCTTTAAACTGACAAGGTGTTTAATAAATATGTCTTAATTTTTCTCTAAATTATTACCTGAGTTGAAATGAAATTATGAAAATATGCGCTTTCTCTCCTCACCTAATTACAAACTATCTCCTTCTGCATGCCTAGATATCCTGCACACCTTTTTCATCAACTACAAACCTTCTCATTCTATCTTTCTTGTTTCTGTCCTTTTCGAATTAACAATTTATATAGCTATAGAGTCCATAAAAAGTTTGGAAACATTATAACTATTGAAGAAGCTATATGAATTTTCTATTGTATCACATGCACAAGGCGAGGTCGAGTTTTTCTTACATGCATTAATAATTTATTTTGAATTAATATTCTATAGTTTTTTCGATGCCCCTTTTTAAATTGGCTTCTTACTGTGCTATATCTTCCTAAGGTGATCCTTATTGTTCATAACATTTTAATATCTGTCCATTGTCGTTTAAACTTTTAAGTTAATTTAGAATGCTTTCTCACTCATAGTTTAAAATCTATATTTTTCTTTGTTGTATTTTAATATGAATCTGTATAGCTATAATCGAATTAGCGTAGAGTTAATTTAAACAAGAAGTTCTAACCAGGACTAATGCAGACTGGTTTCCCAAAGTTCACGTCCCGAATTGATTACTTATATTGACAGGAAAATTTTCAGTATGTGTCATTCCAAGGAATTCTCATACCATAAATACCACTTGCAGTAGTTTATCAAGGTTAGACAAAAATTGGAAAACAAATTAATAGAGCATTATCAGGATTAAAATACTAAAAGCAATGTCAAAATCTTTCTGACATATTTTGCATGTATTTTTTTAATAAACGAATTTAATAAATGTTACTGTTTATACGCTAATATGTTTGGATCAACTATCTATTGCCGAAGAGCGGAAAAGAAAATAACCCATATGTTCGCTCGTCTAACAATAAGCTCATGCCGAGTTCGGTAATAATTGTCTCCATGGCAACAATCCGATAAAATGCGATTTAAAACGCAAAAACGCTATGGTTTAGTAGAAATTCAAGAAAATACAATCAATTATCAAAATTTGGTGATGAGAATCAGAATATACATTCTTTTCCTCTTTCCCCCGAAATGAGGCTGGAGTTTTAAGAGCCTCTTGTGCTTCAGAGGAAAGTCTCAAGTGTCATGATAGAGGAATGATATGCAAAAATAAATCAAGTCCAATGAACCCGCTGAACTATTCGAGACCTCTCTTATATATTTTTGCAGATAATAGAGCCAAGGAATTGAGATTAATTTAATATGCTTTCGTGAAATCCACGTTTGAGATTCTCGTCGTAAAAATATATTTATCTTTTTGGTTTTTATTCTACCCACTAAACTTTAAATCGGGTGTTTTGTTCCACCATCTCCTTTTTCTCCTTTTCTCATGTAGTCTTTTATTTTACGCTTATTTCCTTTTGAACTTTTTCGTAATTTCATTTTCTCTCTTCACTTCGATTACGCTTCGCTTTTTCCTCCAGGCTTCCCTCTCCCACTGTCAGATATCTCCCGTCTCTTTCCATCAGTTCAAAAAAATTTTCTCACCTTCATCCGCTCTATTTGAGGGTGAAAGTGCGACAATTATGCTCCTGAGAGATACGCGTGAAGAGAGAACGCTAAAATTGCGCATGAAAGAAGTGGATGAAGAAGGCGAAGCGAAATGGATAGAAAAACGGGAGGAAAAAACCCTCTTTATTAGGGCGCGAGAGGCAGTGTAGAAAGGGAAGGTGGGGGCGAGCGGGTGGACAGGAGGAATGAATCGTGTGGTTGCGAAGGCGGAGGGAAGAAAAGGAAGGGGGCGGGGGTAGGAAAAGGAAACGGGCGGGAGAGTGAGGGAGAAGTGTTGAGGTGGAATGAGAGTGACACCGGATGTGGTGGGCGTATGGGGCGGAAGTGCTCATTCTGCCGAACAAGTGGTCGATAACACGATTCGCTCGATTCTCCCTCCCCTCTCCTTCCTCCTTCCTTCCCTCCCTCCCTCATTCCCTCTGCCCTCCTACCCTTTTCCTCCTCTCCCCCTCACTCACTCCCTCTTCGCCTGTCTCCGCGCGGACTGACTGACTGCTCTTGTTGATGTGGCGCGCGTGCTGCAAAGCCCCCCGCCCCTCCCCCTTTCTCTGTCGCCTCTTCACATCGCTCGAGTTTCCTTTGTAGGGGATAAGAACCACTTGAGAGTTATTTACTAATTTTTTTGTTGGTAAACATTCGCTAAACTACTCGAAAAGATGAAACGAGTTGATTAATATATGCTATGCATGTAGTTTTGGTTGAAAACACAGGTAAACATGTATGAGTGTATTCATTAATGTTTTAAGACCTGTTAAATAAAAAAAATAATTGTCATTACGGTTCCTACCTAGTGTTTCAGTTATTTTTTAATTAAAACTTAAACAAGTCTATTTATAGTACATGTATCCATGAAACTACACATGTGGTAATGAGCGATGATTTAGTTGATTTCCAAAGTGTGTGAAGGGTTTGATCTCTGCTCTTCGGATAATAAAACGGCATTTGCAAGTACATCACTGATTATTCTGGTATAGTTTGAGTAGTATATAACAGACTGCTGTAATTTTTAGTGTAGCTCAACAATTCCTTAATTATTAAAAGAACCGTTTTGAAGCAAAAATTGTCTTAATTATGAAAAGCAAGTTATACATAAAACCTAATTTTTCCTTTTTTATGGTAAATTCTTTGCTGGCAATCGACTTTAGCATTTACTGAAGAAGCCTAAAGCATTTAAAAACATTTTCACTTTCTCCGTATATGGTATAGAGAAATTATTGTTTTCATGAAAAAAATCGAATTCGAGATTTCAACGGAGATACATGTTTTAAGGTCCCCTGAACACGTTTTGTCTATTTTATCGATGATGTCTGTTAGTGTGGCTGTGTGTATGTGAGTCTGTGCGTCTGTTACCGGAATTTTATAGGCGCTCTAGTTCAAAAACTAATAATCCGTTCAGCATATAATTTTAATACTTTAAAATATCTTCAAATTGTGATATCGGAGCGAGGTTTGTACTGTTCTAAGGGGAAAAGAATGTAGATTCTAATTCTTATCACCGAATTTTGATAATTGATTGTGTTTTCTTGAATTTCTACTAAAAATAGCGTTTTTGCGTTTTAAATTGTATTTTATCGGATTGTTGCCATTGAGACGATTATTACCGAACTCGGATAGACGAGTGAACAAATGGGTTATTTACTTTTTCGCTCGACTATCCTTTAGCAATGGACAGTTGATCCAAACACATTAACGTATAAACAGTAATATTTATTAAATTCGTTTATTTAAAAAAATACATGCAAAATATAATGGAAGAAAGAGATTTTGACGTGGTTTTTAGTATTTTAAACTTGATAACGCTCTATCAATTTGTTTTCCAATTTTCTCTATCACTGATAACCTATGAACTAAAAGTGGTATTTATGGTATGAGAATTTCTTGGAATGACTAACACATACTTAAACATTTCCTGTAAATATAAGTAATTAATTCGGGATGTTAACTTTGGGAAACCAGCTTGCATTAGTGCTGGTTTGGACTTCTTGTAATTTTCTTAATTGTTCGGAGCTTCCTGGCTATATCCAATATCAGAAGGCTACGGTTTGAGTTTATTTCTGTTCTTTATAAAGGTCTTTAAATTTTCCCGCAGTTCCCTAGAATATTTATTATCATTTAACCTATTTGGAATTTTTAGAAATATTACAGGTATGGAGAAAGTCATGTGGTGGCTACATCAAATTTTTAATTAATGCAACCGCTTTTGGTTCAAATTGGAAGAATATTTGGATTGAAGCTGCTAACGATTTAATTTGAAAATATGGAAAATACGCGTTGAACATCGCATAGCATCATTTAGATTCAAACTATAATTACGACTAAATTCAAATAGACACAATTGTCTGATATTTTTATTGGTATGTATTATTGGTGAATCAGCACTGCTGACTGCTGCTTTGCATCCGAAGAGCGCATATAGTTTCTCTAACTTTTAATTGCTGTAGAAGAGGCATATATATATATATATATATATATATATATATATATATATATATATATATATATAATTCTTACTTATAACTAAATATCCCGAGTAAAATTTGTAAATTGCAGATGAAAGCACTCTGGAAATTTAAATGAGTTCAACTAAATAATTGACATCGTCAACGATTCCATTAATGAAAATGGAACACATTCAAGTTTGTATGAAAAGCTAGACAAAGAATGAAGCATTAAATGGAAGAATTCCAAAGGCTATCATTCTTGCTTGAAAGATTACGGAACCAACCAGCTGAAAGCTCTTTCGTAAAGCTCGTGTCGTGTGCCATATCGGCCACCAAGTGAGTAAGGTGGACGCTGAGGGCAGAGGCAACACATATGGGGACGTGAGTCAACCTTCGCCCCTCTCTCCCCCACGCCAACACCTGCGATCCCCGCCTCCATAACCACCCACCCGACTACCACCAACTTTTCCATCCCAACCAACTTCAGCAGCGGACGGGGCTAGGGCGTTACTATGGAGCACGGCTCTTTACCGACCCCTCCCCCTCCGACATCCTCTCCTCCCACGCGTCTCCGCCTTCTGTCTTCGCTGACCCCAGCGGTGCAAACCCGTTCATCACCCTCTTCTGTCCACGAATTCACTCGGTTCGCGTGACTCCATAAGGGCCCACCTTTTTCAGCCTCCCCTACTACCCATCCCGCCTCTCTCCCTCTTTGCCCTCTGCTTTTACTTTCGTCTCACCCTCTCACCGCATCCCTCTCTAACAGATAATAATGTCCACGGAATGAAAATCGTCCAAAGAGCCATGTGGTTTGGCTTCCGAGTTCAGGAGCGGCGAGAGAATCCGTGATATTGGATGAGCGTTGCTGAAGGAAAGATTGATTGAAGGAGTAGACACGCGTTGTGTTCATTTGCGATTATTGATTCGGCGAGGGAAGCTGTCTTAGACGCGACTTTATTTCCCTTGTATCTTCTCACATCCAGCGGTCAGGAGAGAACCTTCAAGATTTAGATTCTCCGAGTTACTCAAAACGGGTTTTAATGCTATGGTCTTATTCATTAGTTTGGCTGGATGTGTGGAATTTCAATAATTTCTGCGGTTTTACTCCGCAGGTTTTAATTCTGCATAATACTTAGATTTTAGTGGTTTGAAGTTCATCCTAACAACTCTCAACTATACTTTTTAAAGCATTCGTTGCCAACTGCAAGATAACTCCTATAATTCTTGGTCGTTTTTTATTGCCGCGCCTAGATAAACAATGGAGAACGAAATTGCCTTTAATGGCTTCATAGAAGGGTGTGCAGGTAAAAAAGTGCATCAAAATGCGTTTTGGATGTTAAGTGTTGGTTTTTGCTGCAGTTGTTTGGATTTTAGTTTTAATCTATATGGGATACTGACACACGCACATTAGGTATTTGGCGATAATTGAGAATCAAATTAAAATCTCTAAGGCAGCGAACGATTTCAACTCCTTTAGGCATAGATTTTATTGACACCTTCCCATCTTTAAAATCGTGAATTGTTACTGAGGTTTGTTCCCAAGTAGCCCATTTTACATTTATATTTCTAAATCGTTTTACGGCCGTGGGATCTACTACGGCGTTATGCTTTTTGACCAATTCCTGCAGTTAATTACTTTCTTCATACGTAGTATAGGGGAAAGTATTATTTTCATGAACAAAATCGATTTTTTATAGCATCGATACGCAGGTAATGACATAACTGAAGTCAAGAGATCGAAAGTTAACGCAACTGCTCACTACCTTATTATCTTCTTTTAAATCTCTTAAATACTGTACTTCAATAGCTCTTTCTCATTCGTCTTTGCTTTTCACATCTATTTTTTTCCCTTTTACTTTCCCTTTCGACTTTCTCATGTGCTTTCCGACATCTCCACTCTCTATCCCTCTCTACGCACCTCCCCCATCTCTCTCTCTCTCTCTCTTATTCCCGCTCTCTCGCTACCACCCACACCACTCGCTCGACTCGTATGTCTCTCGCCAGAGGGGGTGCAAGAGAGCCTCTTTTCCCACACCCCACCTCCTTTCGATGGCCTCTGAGCACACACCCACAATAACTCCTCGTCCTTTGCCTTCTCCTCCGACTTTTCTCCTGCTCCCTCCCCCTTTCTCTCCTACTCTTTCCCCCTTCGTCTTTCCCGAACACTCTCTGCCCCCTCGGCAATCGGGATCTCGCCTTTTCCCCTCCTCCTCTCTCTCTCTCCTCAACCCCCTTGCGACACCACCCTTCTCTTTCCCCCTTCTCTTCCTCCCTTCCCGCCGCCACCCTCCTCACCTCCTCCCCTCTCTCTCCCTCTGCTCCTCTCCTCCTCCACTCCTCCCTCATCCACTTTCCGCTCCAAAATGGAGCTCTAAATTATTTATGAAGTCGCACGTCCCTTCCTTCCCCTCCCTTCCCCGCCGCCCCTCTTCCGCCTCCTCCTTCCTTCTTCCTCGTACTCGCTCTTTCTCTCTTTCTCACTCTCTTCATCTACCGACACATCTCCCCTTTTCCGAACATGTTCTGCGCGCGGAGGGGAGAGGTCGAAATGGGAGCGAGAGTCGGGTTTTCGAGGATGGAAGGTGAGGAGTGAGCGAGTGTGAGCAGGAGTGTCTTTCTAAATATCTCAGTTCGAGATTCCTTCCTCCACGGAGAGTCGAATCGTGGAGGTTACGCGCGGTGTGTCGGAGTTCTTGGGAGGGGTTCGAGCGGAGGGGAGTGTTTCCGAGGGGTTTCCGAGCCACAATGCGGATAGGGAGGGAGAGAAAGGGACAAGGCGCCTGTCCTCAAAGGATAAGATCTCCGAGGCTTGTGTGTGTGTCGGCTTGCGCGTGGTGCGTGATGGGTAGACGGGGAAGGGTGTCGGGCGCAGGTTCGGGACGATGAGTGTGTAACGCGAGGGAGGCTGGGAAGGGGAGATGGGGAGAGAGAGAGAGAGAGAGGGAGGCGTCTTCTCATGCATCGACTTTCCGCTCTCCTTCCTTCTCTCTCTCTCTTTCTGTCTCTCCTTCGCTGAGTTGTCGTAACCCCGAATGCTTTCGCGTGTTTCCGATGGATTTCCTTGCGCTGAGGGCTTTATAGTTTTCGCAAAACACCACGCTGAGTTGCTTATCGGGATGCCTCGAAAACTTCTCTCTATGTTGAATGCGATAAATCTCGGCTTGTTTCGTGGCGTTTTTTTATTGATGCAGAGATGTCGAGATGAGCAAATAAAGAGCTGTAGATCTCGTTTAAAACATGAGAGGATGAAGACGATTTTTTCATCAAAATGCGGCTTAGTCTGTTTAACGGGCAATCTCTGACATAAATACACCAGTTTTTGAATAGTCTTAAGTTTTAATTTAATTGGAATTTTTAAGCTTTGGAATCAATTATTTACTAAAATGTCGCTCTATTTTTTAACCATCAATCCATAAAAAGTTAATAAGACAGATGGGGATTGATGTCTTAAAGCGGCCATCTTCGATGGAAATTCATCGATCATTGTTTCTGGAAAGAAAACTCGAGTAGGCTAATAAACAGCCGTTGAAGACCTTTTACAATCAGATTAATAACGCTAACGACGACAAGCATATACTACTGGGGCAGGATTTGGACCTGCGACCATGGAATTGCGTGCCAGAGTGAAGTGTGCGTAGAGTGAATTTTAAGGAATGTGAAATTACTACACGCAAAAAAATCGAGGGTGTAAAGTCTCTGAATGAGGGCTCACACAAAAATTATGTAAAACTATAAAATATTAATGGGAGAATAATTAGACTCGCGAGACTTTTGACTTTTGTCGTTGAAATTCATCCGGAAATGAAGAATCGTTCAAACACGTGGATGGATTTTTTTTTTAAATTTCATTAAAACTTTGATGGCCATTATATAGCTTGTGTCGATGAAGGATTACATTTATTGCTTTTGAACGAGAGCGTAGAAAAAACCTTATTAAGAAAAGAAGAAGGAAAAAGTTTCCAGGAGGAAAATCAATGACAGAGTGCATCGAACTCCGACTAGCCCTGGGAGAGAGCATGAATCAAGCTTTCGTAAACTATTCAGTGTTCGGGGAAAACAAAATCATAGTAGTTTCTCTCCAAATATAGGCGATTAACCTCATCGAAAAAAACAGGAAACGATAGTAATTGTACTTGGAGAGGATGAGTAATTAATTTAACTAATTGACAGAGCTTGGATTCACAACGGGATTTGTGGATAAAATAGGTCCACGCGTGGCATATAAAAATATTGATGCTCGCTGAGTTTCTTCAGCCGAAACGAACAATGTATATAAACACGTATGGTAATGCGAAAGGATTATTTCTTATTTCATAATTAAAATAATTTTTCGTAAACCAGCAGTTGTTTTCTTTAATAATTGAGCTATAGATTTTCTTATTTTTGATACGCTTTTATTGAAATTTAAGTAGATATTCTATAATGCTTTTCAATTTGATTAATGCGGTAAACAACTCTCAGATGCAAGAGAAAAAGTTGTTTATTTAAAATATCTAATTCGTAAAATTGAACAAATCTTATCATTTGCATAAACAATAATATAACTAGGGTTTGACTTCAAGAATACTACACGAAGGATATTTATTGAAGACAATTATTTTGTCGAGGTTTTGAGAATTCCTCCGGGTAAATTCATTCTATCGACGCATATTAATTCATAGATCGTGCCGTAACACTGTGGGATTGATCCGTGGCAAAACAGAAAAATAAATTGCCAAATTTCACTTTGTTAACATGTGCGATGCCTTCTTAAGGCAAAACGCGTGATTACATTTAGTAACGAGGTAGAATTTAACATTGTTATTTTTGAGTTTTACAATCGACACATTTTCTAACGTATATTTTTGTGAGATTTTGTAAGTAGATAAATTGAAATATTTTAATTAGATAATTAATATCAATAGTTATGAAATGTTAGCTATAAAGGAAAATTAAAATGTCAACTTCCAAATAAAATCTGCGAATTCAACAAGCGATTTCGCAGTAAATGATACTTTTTTAATTGAAATTCGTCGGTAAAACATTAGAATCTGCTTGATATTATTTTTATTGAAATGTTACCGTGGAATGGTTTTGATTCGTAATTTGAAAACAAAAGCCACATCAACGTCTAAATAATCATGGCTTAAGGCAATAGGTGTGTGATAATAGTCTTTTCCTTCGATCCACTTACATTTCCTCCTCCCCAAAACTCCTCTCTTCAGGAAAGAAATACTCTAAACTCCTGTTAAGTAAAGACAACGTTATTATCTCCGATCCCCAAGGAGAAGAGAGAGAAAGAGAGGAAGAGAGATAGCGAAGAGGGTCGAGGGAAGAGAATGGGGAAGCGCACGCAACGCGGGCAGGTAATGGAGGTGGGGAAGGGAGGGGGAAGGAGGGGAAGGGAGGGAGGGGAAGAAGGAAAGGGGATGGAGGGAGGAGGGGAACATTGCGGTGTGCGTGCGTTTGTCGGCGGGGAGTGGGCTTTGCTGTTCGACCCACAGAGAGAAGCTCGGGAAGAGAGAGCAGAGAAGAAATGAAAGAGATGTTAGGAAAGCGAGGATTTGAGGAGAGGCGGATGAGAAACGGAAGGTGGGACAGAGGAAACACATGATGAGAGAGTAAAAGAAAGTGAAGAGAGGGGACAAATGTCTTAATTCGGGTGTGATTGAGACTGTGTAGTTCTCTTTTACATTGAGAGGAATTGAACGAGAGATTAAAGAGGATACAGAAGGAATAGTGTAGAGTAGTAGTAGTAGAGTAGTGATGTAGGGGAAATTAGAAAGAGATAGATAAATAGGTAGAGAGAATGAGGGATTACAATCGTAGGTATGGATATAACGGCAAGATGTTAGTCAATGTATAGCGTAGCAAGGATGGCAGATCCTTATTGTAAAGAGCACACCTGGGAATTGGTTACTCGAGAGATCATCTGGTTACCTCGAGCCTAACGCTACCTTACTTACATATTGGAAAACGATACAAATAGATCGAGAGATTAGTTAACATATGAATCGTCAATTCAAGATGGCCCTGAGTTCATTCGCAGAATACCTAATTTAATGTTCGAGAGAAACAAATTGAGAGGTTAAGGAGGATAGTGTGTGTTTAATATAGATAAAGTTTTGCTAACCCACAGTATGCGCATATTTTCGAGTCGACTATTCTCCAACCCAGGAAATAGTTGGTTGAATAAGTCGAATGATACCGATCATATAAAAGGTTTTTAATTTTATTGTAAGATTTACACTTTGAAAAGTCATTCATAGCTATTTGAATTAGGATCTTATGTGTATACGGATGAAGTTTTGTTTTCACATATTACGCCACGATTAATGTAGCTGTATAATTTTATCTGTCATTTATTTCTTGATGAAATGACTACTTGAAAACTGTAAATTTTGTGTAATATTATATTTGCCATTGCCATAGTACATTTCGGAAAAGCTATGTTCGTTATTTTTGAATTGATGGTGTTTCCACTGAGGCTTGGCGCAAGATAGGAAAAGCGTTGCATGTTACAAAATAAGGGTTGCAATTTTGCCGAAAAAATGGAATAAAGTGGCTATTTCATGGAGTGTTTCCAAAACTGGTTTTCGCAGTTGACTTTTAGTGGTGTCACGATAAACTTTGCTATTAAAATAAACCAGCAATTTGCAAATGTTGGTATATCATTAGGGCAATAATTTTTCCTCTATAAAATTGATAATGATGCAGTACCAATAAATGAATGCGTCCAATGTTGTGATAGTTGTATATAAAAATACAAAAACTTGTTTCAAGTCGAGGGCGCCACGAATTCCTGTTTATAAAATAACGTGAACCACCGCTTTTAAAAGATTACTCAGGTATCTATGTAACGCTTAAAATAACAGATCCGCGTTTTTTTACAGAGCGATTTTCAGTGTCATCATTATTTAAAAAATTGATTGTTATCATTTAGATTCTACAACATAATATGAGCTCGATAATTGTTTTTTTGGGATTAATCTTGTGACTTTATTGGACGTAAGACAAATTATGCCTCTTCTGTGCTTCCTGAATAGTTAAATTATCTAACTTTGCCTTTTAATTTGGTTAGGTATTATTTCAACAAAAGTTCAAAGCACGAGATAATGATAGCTTTATTGAAATCTGACTCAAACAAGACCATTAGCATCCGTCAAATCAAATGGAAACAGTCAAGTAAAGATCTGTGGGTTGTGGCATTTGGACGTATGACCGAGGTCACTCCAGCTTCTCGATACTTCTATCTCCTCACTCTCCCTCTCTCCTTTTCACCACCCACTCTCCCCACCGCGATTGGGTAGAACAGAATACGTGCTACACGTTTCAACGCAAATGTTTTTCCTTTACTCAGCCTGACACTCCAATTTCTCTCTCACTCCCTCTCAATCCATCTCACTCACTTCTAGCCTCTCTGTCCCCTCTTCATCCCTCTTTCTTTCACACACAAGCGCAACTGTTTTGCTTCCCTCGCCTATATATTTCCACTTGTTTCTTAATCTCTCTCTCTCTCTCATTCTTTTTCCAACGGCTCCTTTCTTTTTTCCTCTTTTATTCTTCTTTTACACTCTCTTTCTCTCCCTTTCGCAGCTCTTAGCTCTTTTCTTACCTCCCTTCGTTCTTATGTCTGTCTTTATCTTCCCTGTCTTCCGTCTTGTGCTTTCTCTCATCCCTTTGATATTTATATTTTCTTTTCTTCTCTCTCTCTTCTTCCTCTCTTTTAATTCTCGCATCTTCGTATATAGTTTAATCCCTGCCTATAGTTTTCACCTTCTTTTCTCATCGATTTCTCTTTATCGTTCTCTCGCTCTGTTTTATTTCCACCCTCTATACCGGTGTTTCTCAATGGGAATGTCGTGACACCCAAGGGTAACGCGAAAGTTATTAAGAGGTGAATAGAGTACTTGATAAATTCACCGTGCATCATATTTTGGCTTGTAAATATGGATAAAACCAGGAGAATGAGCGGGTGAATTTTTATGTGTATGCTGTAGGAGAAGCCTAGTTTATCTTTAAAGGCGATTTTAAGAAAATGAAACTGAAAACGGGGTGATGCAGAACTGAAAATCGAGTGACGCAGACAAAAATAGTAGGTTGATAACAAGTGCTCTATACCATCAAACATCCGACTCTCTGTGCTTATCCCCCTTTGCTTCGATCCAATGCTGTTTCCTTTCGTCGAGTGGCGAAGTGTGTATGGAAGAGAGAGTGAGCAGAGAGAGTGGATCAGGCAATCGATAGGCTTCTTTCCCTTCAGCATTTCTCTCTATATCCCCCACTCCATAACTTCCACAATCTTTGTCTTTGCCTGCCTTTTCTCTTAATGCTTCAACTTTTATCTTTTCTAAAAGCAATGGAGTAAGTCTTAAGGATGTCACTTCCGTCATCCTCCAACCTTTGTGATTTTTAGTGTATGTAAGAAATTTTATTTGTACACATAAGTAGCTTTTGCTACTTTAAAAGGTTCACTCGCACCAGGGATAAAATTGTATTGCGTTTACAAGATTCTGAGACGATTCCAGCATGTTTTCGAAGATTTATTTCAAAACAATAGAAAATTTTTGACTATCTTTTGAATTTCCTTGTACGTCCATTCTTAATTTGAATAATATTTTGTCATAGAGTGTATGAGTTTTTTACAGCCACATTTATTTATTAGATATTGGTGTGGGTTTTAGTAATGTGGAATTGAATGTAACAGGACACTGTCGGAGAGCCTGTGCTTAGATAACAATATTATTTATGACGATTAAAATTAATGGTGGAAAATAAGAACGAAAAGGATTATTCCATCAATGTATTCATAATATGAAGAATAATTTGTGCTCTAATTCTATTTCTTAAAGAAAAAGTATACCTTCGTACCCGTCCTTGAATCTAAGTTAAAGCAGTACTATTTACAAACACATATTTGATGGAACGAAGTCAATATCCTTTGTGTATTTCTGGTAGGAACTCCTCCAAAAACTACAGAGAGATATAAGGTTCCAAGTATTGACTTCGGTGGCTATACTGGCATAATCAGTGTCATGCACTCAGATGGATACAAATGAACTTGGCATTTCCAAATTAGACACCTAATTAATTTTATTACTGCTCCATTTCCTACTTTGTGCTAAAATTTTGCGTTAATTAAATCTTATTGCGAAAGAGAACGATTCCTTTGTTGCATCGTTTTTATTAAAGAATGGAATATAAGAATTTCTTCAAAATTTTGCAAATAAAATCATTCTGCGATTCGAAAACCGAAAGTACTTTTTGACAATTTGTAAATACTCCCTAAATTCCCCTTAACCGTAATTTGTGATATCTGGAGAAGTATAACAAAATAAAAAATGAGTTAATTTTGATAACTCAGTTAAAAAAAGTACCTGTCAAGAGCTCTTCGACCTAACCGACTAATCGGCCGAGATGCCCATCAGGTGCATGACGCCGACGAGGGGGAAGGAGAGAAGCCAAGTGCGGTCGGGGGCACGGGCGTCAATGTCCTATTAAGGCACGTGGCATGTCCTCCATCCATCACGCGTGAAATCCATGACCCGTATTCCCTAAAGGGATCGTAGGCACGGGAAGTACGACTACCTTCTACACCCCCTGCGTCTCAGCACTCCTGTTTTGGATGCTGCCCTCTCTATCTCTCCTCCTTTCTCTTCCTCATCTCCACGCGTGGCATCGGCCACCCTCTCTCACCCCTCCCACCCCTCGAAACTCCTTTTCCCAATCCCCTTTTTTCCCTCCTCCTCCTCTGCCTTCCCTTCGACTCCCGCAAAAAAAACTCACCTCCTTCCGGGGAGAAAGCCCTTGTATCCGCTACAGGATGTGAAATATTTATGAGGTTTTGTGGAAGGAGAGTGAAGAGGAGGATGTGTGGATGAAACGAAACTACGCGAGGAGGGGAGAGTGGTTGGAGAACGGGGCAAAACGTACGAGAGTATGAAACTGTACTTACTTGGTCGAGACGTAACTATCCGCCGAAAACGTCGTGTTCGATATATCGAACGATTCTCTATGCCACATTGTATTTATTTATTTACCGTGTCCTTGGGAGTGGCGTATCAATTGTATCACGGCGATTTCGAGGAGGTCGGTCTTTTGTTTTGTTTCGCTTTGTTTTTATCGTTGATGCCGACGAAAGTTTAGACGTATACCCTTTGATTATTCTCTATCAGAGCGAGCTTACCATTGCTCCCATATTATAGCAGTACTCAAATAAAACGCAATTAAAATAGCTTTATTTATTTGGAAAGTATTTAGCATACGGTGAAATTAATTTTGTTATTGTTTCCATCACCATGATCATTAGAAATCGCAAATTGATTTTTCCTCGCTCTCTCCATTAATTCCGATCGCGAGTTACTCTGTTGTGAAGCGTGGTTTTCCCTGTGCCTTGAACGTCTTAATAACCGATATCTACCGTAAATGAGACATATCAGCCTGTTAAAATGATTTTTAGACTTTTTTATCCCATCCAGAGTTGATCTACCTAAAAGCGATAATATTCGCCTCTCTCAAATCTCTATTTCTATTTTCATGAGATTGAATGAGCCGACATATTGAAATATTTATTTTTCAGGCGTATGAGACATTTTATTTTACATGACAAGAGAACATTTTATAATAGTATATATGCGCGTCAATATACGGGGTGTGTAGTCCTGTTTTGTAGCGTTCCTTGTTTTCTGTTTGATTTGATTCGCTGACTCAATGTCTCGTCCTTCCTATGATACGTTGAACTTATTGAGCAATGGGTTATATAGACCTAAGTCTTATGAATACGGTGTATGATTTAAAAAATTCTCTCTTTGAGAGAGCACTGGGCGATGGTGCGTTGTAGAGAATTTAGCGATCCGCCCAAATATTTGGCTTTTTTCTAACCACTGCGTTTCTCAGAGGTCGAAGAGTATCCAAGTAGAATTTCTGGCACATTCTTTGACCCTCTAGGATAATTTTGGAGTGAAAAATACCTTCAATACCAAAAATGGGACCAAAATTGTCTTCTTCATGTCTTCATATTCTAGTTTGACAACCACACGATTCTGGTCTTAGTGATTCAGTAATTTTCTACTGAAGACTTGAAAATTTCGTCTCTGGATCGTACTGAAAAGCCCATACTTCATCCTCTCGAATGACCCGTTTCAGGAAACTTGCGTCTTCTTGAGTTTCTTGGCCAAGGTCAGAAGAAATTTCTACCCGTTTTTTGAACCAATTTTACCACGGCAAAAAATCTGTTGAGAAAACTTGCACAGCACAAATCAGACATAACTCACTGTTGTGGCCTTACACAGTATTGAAAACTAAGAATAAGAGATAAGCTATCCAATTCTGCCAATTGCACCATGTCACCATATGTTCATTTAAATCGGTTTGGAAACTTCTGGGTCACACCTAGCAAAATTTTTATTGTTAAATAAAATAAAAATATCTAAACAGAATAGTTACTTAAGGCAATATAAATGTTGAGTGAGGTTAAAACGAATAATCAGTGAAATATGCTGAGGAATATAGAAAACAGAAATTATGAAAACAAAGCGAGAAATAAGGAGAGAGAAAAATAAATTATAAATTAGAACTGGGTAAAAATATTTTCTCACGAGATGAGCGAGTTTCCTGGCATTATTTCGCGTATAGTACATCATCATCATCATATTTTCACCAGTTATAAACTCGAAAAGGGGAACGCTGTATCCATTTGGCCTAAAAGGTCGCACTTTGTAATTCGGACCCTGCTGGGCGTATCGCAAGTGGGCGGTGCGTGGCGGGAGAGTGTGGATTAAAGGGGCTAGAGATGGAGAGGTTGCTTTCCTTCTCTACCACGTGGGGGTGGTGGAGAGGAGTGGAGCGGGTATATGGGGGGAGAGGGGGGGCGGTGCATTGGGTACGCACGTTGTGCCTCGGCGACCATGAGGTGACGCAGGAGAGCGGGGAGGCCTCCTCCAGCAGTCTGCCCTGGAACGGAGGGAGGGTGGTGGTGGGGGCCGCGTGGGAAGACGCGTGGACGCTCGCCATCTGTGCGATCATCGGTGGAAGTTCTGTCGCGGAATAATGGTGTTGGTTTACCTTGTGCGAGAAAACATATTTTTCATGTTGCAGCTTATGCGAGTCGCTTATAGAGACTTATGTTTAATTTTACGGGACCGGAGTTTAACTGCGATTTATCGGGTTTCGTGAGAAAAACTTAAGGGTTTGAGACAACACTGATCGTGTTTTATAATATTTTTAGGCTTAGATTTAAAAAATGGAGGCTTCTTATTTTAGCGCTCCACGATATTATGGAATAATATGGAAAATGGCAGCACGAATCAGGTATATTCTTTCATAGATTTCGTAATATTAGGTTTAATAGTTACTATTTTTGAAAGAAGTGTAAATTTAAAGACTCGGGATTCGAGCATAAGAGTCCTGAGAGGATATAATTTTTTATCACTTTTCCTTCCAATTAAAGAAATTTCCGCTAAATAGGATCTACCGTATGGTGTTTCTAATTGACCGATACGTAATTTGTTTCACAATAATACAATTGCGCATTAGAATTTTTTCTGCTGAAAGTATCCTTTAATTAGAGATTTACAGACTTTTGAAAATTGTATATATATATATACTTACATGGAGATGTGACCACAATGAGGTTGTTGGTTTGACTTTTAGGTGATGGGAACAGAGCGACACTATTGAGAATGGATAAGGAAGGTTTTTTCGAACCAAGACGCGAATACATATTATTTTATTACTGCAAAATGTATTGAATTGAAAGGAAGCTACATGAAAATAAGACAAAAAGATGTTACATTATTATCCCTAAAAGATTCATTTAAGTATTTCAGAAAATAGAGGCACTATTATTGAGGAATTCCTACTTTTGAAAATTCCTGCTTGCAGCTGTTGAGGCTAAATGTATAAATCAACTTAAGAAATAGAAAAGGTTTTATGGTACATCATTATGTATATTTTTCATTTCATCATAATATATAACACTTTTAATTCTAAAAATTGATGTTAAAATTATTTTCTTATAATAACCAACGTTGATTTCGACTAAATTTCATGCCGAAAAATCAGAAATATAAATAAATTTTAAGCAAGCGCGATAAGATAGTTAATGCTGTGTTGGAAAATGTGAGCTGAAAAGCGATCATCTCATCTGAAAACGGGAGAAGTGAGAAAATATCGGAGATGATATTTTTGACGTTTAATAGCAATTTGGCTCAAATGAGCGTCAGCATCCATAAAGCGGTGTAGCAATCTTGGGAGCATCAGGTGCCGAGCGGCCAGCCTCCTCTTCCTCCTGCCGTCTAGACTAGGAACCCGCAACCGTCTCCTCTCGCAATCCCTCCACTCCCAAAGGGGCAAAGTGTCCCATGGGGTACATCTCTGCGACCGCTCTTGGTCATTAGCGGTAATGGCGAAGGCCCCCGAAAACCCTCCTCTCGCTATCGACGTTCCAACTGTCTCCATCAATCTCTCTCCTCTACACACACGCTATTGTCTTCCCCGACCTCCACATGCCTCTTTCTCCTCAACCGTTATATTCTCTCTTTCGTCTCCTTCCTCCCTTTCCCGTGTTCTTATCTCCCATCCACGTCTGCTTTACATGTTCCTTATTTTATAACCGATGGTCATAGCAACTATTTAATATAAAACAAAGGAGTTAAAGAGGCTTTTCATTGCGTTATATTCGGCGGGAAGCATCAATAATAATTTTTTAAAAATAAAAATTAATGTAGCGTAAAATATTAATATTTACTCAGAGAAAATAATGAAAAGGTTTCTTATAAATGCACTCCGTTATTGGGAGTCAATATTAAAACCGTTTTGTTTTCTTAGCATGCGGGATTGTTTACCAAATATCAAATTGAAATTCCAACAACTTGCTAAGGTGCTTACCTTCTAAAAGCTTTTACACATATCTGAAAATGTTTAAAAAATAAATCAAAAGCTAAATTTCAGTAAAGGTGTACTGACAGATTTTCTCTTAAAATCAATCCTCTTTCAAGTGATATTGAGAGTAATATTTATCGGTGACTAACCATGTTCAAAACTGTAAGAATAAAAAAACACTTCTCGAGTTTTATTCGCATGCTTTACGAATCATTTTATCGTTTTTCCTAGCGGAGAAAAAAATTAAAGGTTGATTTTTAGTCCGAGAAGCGAAACAAAGTACTATTTTTCCTTCCAATTTTTTATTTCCCAAATCGTGTACCTAAAAGAGCAAAGGAGAAAGATGAAGTATTTGTGTGCAAGAAAGAGAGAGAGAGAGATAGGGGATTTCGTTGTCTTATTTCGTTCACTTGTCAAACATTCCCCTAAATACTCTTTAACCCTTTACGGGCGGTTTTCAAAGGCCTTCATTTCGCGCGTTTGATATTTTTTAGAAAGGGATTCTGTGTTTGCCGAGAAGATCTCGAGGCCGTTAGGGATGAGAGAAGTAAGCTTTAGGGAAACCTTGCCTGAGAGGAGGCGGCGGGAGGAGAGAGAGAAGATGGTGGCGGCCGCAGAGGAATAATTAGCCGCCTCCCGCCACTGCAGTAATCATCGGCGTAAGGGCCCTCCCGAAACAAATGAGGACTATAATCCGAAATTATCGCTCTTCTCGACAAGGCCACCCTCGCTTTATGCGGAACCCCTTCCCTTTCTCCTTCGGTCCCCACCCCGCCACGCTCTCCCTCGCCCACCCTCCCCGATCCAACCCTCCCACCTCTGATGGGGAGGCAGAAATGAATTATTCGCAAAAGCTTCCTTCTCCCTCCCATTGCACCTCCCTCGCCCCTCCCCGTTCCTCCCCTCTCCATCGCAGGGATAATTAGAATTTCATTACGTCAACAAAGGGAATGCGTTATGGCGCCTCATGGCATAGCTCTTCTCAAAACTGGAGGTTTATCCCACTCCAGTCGATACCCTATTCTTCTTTCGTCCCCTCCCTTCTCATTCCTTGCAACGCGTCATCTTTGCCCACCTCCCTTTCTCCCTTCCCTCCCTCCCCCTTTCCCCCTCGTTATACCACCCCCTTCCTTATCTTTGATGACTTCATTAAAATCCCTCTACAACCTCATTCGATCGCTGCCGTCGACATAATCTCAGGTTCCCGTTTGTCACTCGAGACGCTTAAATTGGAAGTGGAACATTGCATCCATATTCATCCAACCCTTTTCGACGACTAATTAACGATCAACTTCACTTTTACCAACTTTATCTCTCTATCTCTCTTTGGTGAGATTTATTTTTCCTTTTAGAGGGGTCTTTGGCGAAGTTAGCCTCTTCATAAATTTCATGTTCGCAGTATTAAGAAAGTGTAGTCCTGACTAACGCCATATATATACAATTGGACCAACAAGCATATCAATGATATACGTATGAAACTGTCGTATGTATAAATAGATGAAATCAAGCCTCATTATGTGATGCAAGAGTTTTCACTACTTTCATTTGGTGAGAGTAGCGAAATTAAACTTATTTTGTGCTTAGATAGTTCTGAAAAGTTATTAAACGATGAAGATGTCTTTCATTTCATTGTTGCATTTCTTAGGGTGATTCTACTTCTCTATGCATGATTTGTTACGCGTGCTAGTATACTATTTTTCGGATACAAGTGTCCTTTGTTAACAAAATTATGATGTAGATCTTAATTCAGTATTTGATTTTTCTATCTTTACTATGTGCCCCGTTAATTAATCCATTAAGGTGAATCTATTTAGGAAACAGTAAATTTTGTTAAATTGACGCTGAGAGGTAATAAGTTTTGAAGTTCAAAATGTGGCTTGAAAATGTTAGAAAAGAGGGGTCAATTATATATATATATATATATATATATATATATATATATATATATATATATATATATATATATATATATATATATATAATAGCGGGGTCCGTTGAAAAAATTAACGAAAATTATGTATTAGATGGAGAGGTAACTAATCACTGAGAGTTGTTCGTAATTCGTTTTTAGTTATGGGCTTCAAAAAGGCGCAGCATAATTCCTTCCTTCTGGAACAAATGCGAGCCGAAAAATGGCAACTCCCTTTCAAAAGTGCAAAGTGCGCAAATGTGAACATCGATTTCATTCCCATGTGTCCCACGACGGTCGATTCGAACGCCACTTTTATAAACGTGATTGATGGGATGGGAGTCCGTAAGCGATGTATTTGGCGAGGACAAGCGGGCGGCGAGGGAGAGAATTTATAGAGAAACAGGCAATAAGAATATACCGAGAACCAAACATTTTATCTCGAACGAAAATGAGATCACATTGTCCCTTTTACGTATACCGATAAATATCATTCACCATTATTAGCCAAGGAGTGCAATAATCCAAACTGATCCTAATGATTTTCACTTGTAAGTTTGTCTCTCCTATTGCGATCCCCTATTTTTATAGAAAGAAACTCATCTGAAATTCATCGTCCTGAAACCATTATTATAGGCTAATGTTACTGGTAGTATCTTTCAATCTTGTTGAGGGTTTCAATTATTCACCGGTTTACACTGCACTAAAAGCTTCAATATAGCATACAGTAAGCAATAACAATTTCGTATGAAAAAAGGATTAAGGGAGGAAGACTGTGAGTGGGAGAGTGAGGGGAAGAGGTGGGAGAGAAACGGGAGAAAGACGGAAAGAGGAGTAAGGAGACAGAGAGACTTAAAGAGGGAGGGGGAGGCACTTGGTTTTCTCGCATGCGTGGGTTGGGAAATAGGAATGGGAAGGAATGGATTTCTAGCACTCCTCCTTCCTTCACTTCCCAGGCAAGTGGCCACATGTTTGTCCACTTAAATGAGACTCCCAACAGCAAACAAGAAAGAGCGATTGTTGTTGTAGTGGAGGATGGGAAGCGGGATGGCGATTAAAGGAAGATGATGAGTCGAAGAACTGGAGTGTATAAATGGGGAAGATGGAAAGAAGTTGAAGGAGAACTGAAACGAAAGAGAAATGATGGAAGAGGGGAGATTAGGATGTCAGGAGCGCAGCGAAAACAGATGGGAAGGAAAGTTTGAGGGAATGACATGTCGAATCGAGGTGACGAACATAAATTTTAGGGCGAAAGGAACCGCCGGTTTGTTTTCTTGTCTCGGCCACTAGTTCGAGTTTGTTCGAAAAAGGGAAAGCTTGAAAGCGAATTCGCGAGTTTCTCATGTGCACCTTTTTTGTGAAATAAGGTTAATTTTGCCGATGGAAGTTGAATAGGTACTTACGTTTGCACGTGAGAAAATTGGAACGATTTATCACTCGCTTAAAATGTTTTTAATTACTATAAAATGAACGCATTTTTATTTCTGTACCACACTCGTAAATTAGGCAGTAGAGGTGAAGAATTTAGATAATTTTTAAAAAGTTAAAAAATCTTTAAAAGACGCACAAGTGAAAGGGTTGGTTTTTGTATGCAGATTAGGCATTGGCCGTTTCGCTGCAGCAGTTCCGCAGCGAGGTACGGTTCGCCGCGGCCATTTCGCCGCCCTCGTTAATAAATTTTTAGTGTATTGGGAAGAATAGGCTGAATCGATTTCAAGGAAATTTGGTATTTAGAATCTTCACATAAATACATGAAGTGTTTGGGATTTTCTGCCTAACTATCCAGCAGAACTGCCAAAACTGCAACTTAAAACATTTCTGTTTTCACGAATTCGGAATAGATTAGCACAACCAGTTACAACTAAATTTATTGCATATAATCTTCTAATAAATACGTGCATAAATGTTATATTTGGCTCCTCATACAAGGAATAATAAAATTCTTTACACATATTTGTGTTGAACTTTCCACATTACTTTCAACGATATTTAATATTTATAGTTTATACATATATTTAAAAACCATAACAGCATATTTGTTTTAAATCAGACACAGGTGTGCCATAATAGCAAATTAAACTCTTTATGTGATAACACTTTTGAACGGAATTGGATTCTACGTATTTTCGTCCAAAGCAGTTAATTATATTTATATTTATTTTAAGACTATGAAAAGTAAGGAAAAGTTTCCATTTCTGAACTTCATCCAAAGTAGTTGAAAATTATTTTTATTTCAATGATTAGATTATGTCCCTTTGATAAAAGAATTAATTATTAGAAATATTACGGATAATGTGAAATTCATGTGGTGGCCACATCATATTTTCTTAATATAAGAATTCGGAATTGAGGGAATATAGCGATCTGAAATCCTATGCAGACAAGCATAAGCTGTAATGTTGAGAATATTTTTGAAAAGAGAAAAGTCTTTTGAAGGATTTCGCGGTGTTGCTGACATGAAGGCTTCATATTTCCGGGTGGTCACCACGCTGATCAATTTGTATACTGACAACAATTTCGCCGACCTTCCTGTCGGCGTTTTCAGGCCGAAATATCGACGTAGTGGAGTAGCTGTCCTTAAGACGCCGACAGGAAGTTCGGCGAAACTGTTGTCAGTCTACAAATTGACCAACGTAGTGACCACCCGGAAATATTAAGCCTTCGTGAAAAAGTATGCTATTGCCGGGAATCAAACCCGGGTCTTTCACTTGCTGGGCGGATATTCTACCATTGAACTATCGTAGCAGATCAATTTTCTCATTTCTGAACGCGAATGCTTTTTTGGTTGCGAACTAGCCAAGTTAGTATCAACCTGCCCCAACGGATGTTCTCGACGAGATACATCGAAGAAAACTCCTCCCTCTCAAATGATGAGATTGCCAAACTAGAAATTGACGGAATATAGCAATCTGAAGACACTATGCAGACAAACATAAGCTGTAATGTTGGGAATATTTTTGAAACGAGAAAAAAGTCTCATATGTCCGGAAATCAAACTCGGGTCTTCCACTTGCCGGGCGGCTATTCTACCATTGAATTGTCATAGCAGATCGTTTTTCTCGTTTCTGAACGCGGACGTTTTCTTGATTGGGGCCCTAACTAGCCAAGTTAGTCATAGCAGACTTTTTTCTCGTTTCATAAATATTCCCAACATTATAGCTTATTTCTGTCTGCATAGGATCTTCAGATCCGTATATTCCATCAATTTCTAGTTTGGCAATCTCATCATTTGAGAGGGAGGAGTTTCTTTCGACGTATCTCTTCGAGGACATCCGTTGGGGCTGGTTGATACTAGCTTGGCTAGTTTGGGTCCCAACCAAGAAAGCATCCGCGCTCAGAAACGTGAAAATTGATCTGCTACGATAGTTCAGTGGTAGAACAACCGCCCGGCAAATGGAAGACCCAGGTTCGATTTCGAATCATAGCAGACTTTTTTCTCGTTTCAAAAATAAGAATTAGGAGTTTGAGACTTAGACAAAAGCAAGTATGAAATATTTGTTTAAAGCCAAAAAATTCTATAATCTACCGACATATGGCGTAATAACTACATTATTGCGAGTAGGTACTACTGTCGATCTAGCATATTCTATCAAACTGGTCCTACCGTGTATACCTTGTATTACATTGGTGATTTTAAGTTGTAACGTAAGATCTGTTTCTTCATATTACACTTGTTTATTAATTGTTCCCTATAATCCACGTTTCCGAGATAAAATACCAATCATTAGCAAGATTTTGAAGTACTTACATATCCTATATCCAAATAATTGAAAATTGTACTTTTATGATTCCTTGCACAAATTTCGAAATAACACCTGGCGGCGAAACTGCCGCAGCGAAACGTCCTAGACCCGGAGAATCAGCCTGCCTCGGCAGTTCAATGATTAGAATATCCGCCCGGCAATTGGAAGACCCGGCTTCGATTCCTGGTCAAGGCAGAAATTTTCTGCGGCTTTTTCAGAAATAATGCACGTTTGATATTTATTGTTTGTCTCTCGACTTAGAGAGTAAGTAGATATTTGTCTCTTGTTGACGTCCAGTTCCGCGAGAAAAATAACGAAATGATTGTGTGAATTAAATCGTCGACTTCATGTGCCGCTCGGTTAAGAAGGCATAGGTATTTTATCTGTTTGATACTGACAAAGTTTTGGAAGTAGAACATAGACTCTCTCAACCTAGAATTAATCAATCCAACACCAAGGAGAATAAATGTGATTACTTAGTCTGCCGTAAGAGTGATTAATTTATAAAAAATAAGATCTCGTGGCAGACGTTTATAAAAAATGAAGCAGATTGAAGAGGAAAATTTGATTTAAAAATTAGTTAACACAATTGAATTAAAGCAGAGATATTCGCGTTTGAAGATGGAGGATCTAGTTATTTCTCCTTTCATGAGCAGCTATCGAGGTTTCGAGTTTTGGTTGGCGAAATTTCGATCTTATTTTTGTACATTTTGTCTTTTTTGTTTCTCGTTGCTTTAGCGATTGAAAGCAGCAGCTTTTCTGAACAGAGAAGTAATAATCTATTCAATAAGTAATCAAATGTCTTAAATATCAGCGCTCTAAATAGTTTAAACATTAATAATAACGGATAGAATTAATTGAGTCAGGCGTGACTTCGTGTAAGTAGGTAATGTTATTCTTATTAAATACACAGTACTTTTCCACATTTTTACTTTCTCCATATACAAAGTATAGAGAAAGTATTGTTTTCATGAAAAAAATCGAATTCGAGATTTCAACGGAAATACATGTTTTAAGGTCCCCTGAACACGTTTTGACTATTTTCTCGATGATGTCTGTGTGTGTCTGTCTGTATGTGAGAGATTTTTGTGGGCGCTTTAACTCAAAAACTATTAATCAGGTCAACACAAAATTTTATATTTAACATTTTTATAAAAGTTAGATGATGTGATTAGTTTTTGGTAAAAATCGGTCAACCGGAAGTGGGTGTTTACTCTTGTCACTTATCCGTTATTTTTAAATATTTGCTTTTATATTTGATAAATGTAAAAATGTACGAGAATAAAAGTTGTAGGAAATTTTATTTTCTACAGTCTTTGTTTATTACATTTTTCCATATAATGCATTGTTTAAGAGATATCTTGTATTTGTAGCTTCCACCACCACGCCACCTACCAAAGACTATTGTTAACAATTGACGCTAAGTTATGTCTTAGTAACGCTCCTTTTCTTTTCTTAATTGTCAACCGGAAGTAAATTTTGACAACGATCCCAGAGCTAACAACATGTAATTTGCCATATAAATATGGAGAAAGTCATGTGTTGCCCACATAAGTTTATTTTATTTTTGCGACCGATTTCGCACGTGATACAAAATAAAAAATTATGGTCAAGTACTAAGTGTGTATTTAATATGAATAACATTAATAATAACGCGCTACAAATTGTACTTCGTTATATCAAAGTGTTCCCGCTCAATATCCAGACTATAAATTCTCAAGTCACACGAATCCATGGATGTTTTTGTACTCGGCAAGTATCGTTCGAAGTAATTCAGCCTCAGTCAATATTTAAACTTTCTTTTGTAAATTCCGATGCATTGGAATTTAAGGAAACGTAATAGCCAATCAATGTGAAAACTTTTGGTGTTATTTTCCTTAATGGAACTTTGAACATTGATCGAAAAGCTCTTAAGCAATATACAAGCTATGGAGTGAATGGCATATGCGTAAATCTATGGCAGCTATCGAAGCTGATCTAGGAATTTTCTATTCAAAAGCCAAAAATATAACTAATAAAACTTTATGTAAATAAGGTAGGAGAAATTTATAGAGTTTAACCATTGGGTAGTTTTTTTATCTCCGATATGGGTATTTAAAAAGAATTACCATTATGCAATATACTTTGCGTAGTTTTTCGCTTGTCAATTTTTTATTAGAAACTCTACATAAGAAAATGTCGCGTGGGTCACTTTTTAATGGAATACTATTATAATAAAAATATAAAAAAGATTCCTATGGTATTTTCAAATCTCTAGTAATAAATATTCTACTCACATTTCTCCAATACGTTTATTTTCCATTGGAAACATTTCGATCTTTACTTTTACTAACGCATTCTCCTCGAACTCTCTTCGAAGCTCTTAAAAATTAAAGGAATTATTTATTTTACTCGATAAAGTATGAGGAAGGCGCCGTTTTAGATGTTTATAATCACTGTAATTATTGATACATGACATCCTATCCATTTTGTCATCAGCACTTAAGATTCAAAGCGTTTACCTACGGTGACATGGATTTATCAAGTATAAATCCAGATAATAAAGTCCTCTTTTACTAATACATAGTACATTTGATCGTCATAATTTACATTCTATCGTCAATATAATGCTCCAAGATGTTACTAAATGTCACAATGTAGCTCCACACCAATGCAACTATGCAAACTGAAGATAAAATGAACATTTTAAGCATAATAATATAATAGATACACCCATTTAAATTTTAATTTGCGCCACTTGTGATTTTCTAACATTTTTAATAGTAAAAAGAAGAACATAATCATAAATTAATTTGTAATACTTGAAACGATTATTATGCACACCAAGACCATTGGTTTTTCTGCTCTATTTTGCAGTTAACGAGAATTTCATTTGGTAAAATGCTTCAGATGCTTTCATCCTAGAGCGGGCATTCACCTAGTATATGACAAAAGCTAGTGTCTGTGGCCAAGGCTACCGTGTTCAGATGCCTTCTTCCGTGATTTAGTCATTTCAATTTTTTCGCAAATATAAGTAATTAAGTTTAATTAAAAATAGCTCGTTAGACGGCGCGGCGGAAAAAAATTCTCGGGCGCGAGAAGTTGTCGTTGACCTTTTCCATTCATTTAAATGGAAATGTAAATTTTTGTTTATCGTTTTGAAATTTTTAAATAATTAATTACACATGAATGGCAATCGCGTGAACCAACATGCGTGGCTGCAGCTTTCAGGTTTGTTTATTCTAAGCGTCGACGTGATAATCAGTTTTCATTTTAAAAGGAAATTATGCAGTTTCTTAAGTAAAAGAAATTTAATTAGTTTGCTTTTTACATAAATTATTTTAATTATAACTAAAGTGTAATAATCAATTATATACGAATTATCCAGTAACGTAGTCTATGACGACTCGAACTAACCGGTCTTTTATATTTTTGTTTAGGAAAAGGTGAGAAAATAGAATCGGCGAAAGATTTAGAAAGAACGCTTTTTAACGTTGAGGAAGGAGGACATAGTCCATAATATCATCGCGCTACGGATTATCTAAGGTTTCTTCGTATCATTCATATATGCTATATACGATGAATTAGTTTCCGTGAATATATAATATTTACGATATTACAGTCCTTTCGTCATTTTGGTTCAAGGCCCAAAGAGTCGTGTCGTTCCGCTCTTTTCATTTTCCTTCCAACGAGGTTGCTTTTATCGGATAACTCCTGTCTCTTCCCCTTGAGGACGACACTGTTCCACAAATTTGCAGGTGACTTGTCCAGAGTCCATCCATTTCGCACGCAGTTCAAACAAAACGCTTCGTTGACCTAGTATCGTCATTCGCTTTAAGCAAATTGCTGCAGAAATGACGTATATGATGTGAACATACCAAAGCAATAAATTACGGATGGCGCATAAGTATTCCAAAAATTCTGTTTTGCACATTCTTTCTAACTTCTAAAGGAATTGTCAGGCTAAGTCTATCCTATGTATTAAGTAAATTGTATTTTTTGTCATGAATGTATTTTTTTAACCGAAGTCGCACCTCAGCTAAAATGAAGCAGTACTTGGTGATTCCCCGATCTTTGACTCAAATTAAAATTATTATAATCTGCGGTTGATGGATTGAATTACACGTTTCCTTTTAAACTGAAATGATAAAAATTTGGTGCATTCATTTGTTAAACGATTGTTGATTTGTATTTATTCTTATTCATTTTTTTACTGTCTGTCATCACTTGGCTTTATCAAATTTGCTGATATTTTATGTTACGCTTGCTTTTGTTAATGTTATCTTAGTGTTTATATTTATAATCGCAACTGGAAAAGATTACAATGCAGGCCTTGATTTTAAAGCCAGAGCAAAAAATTTTGAACGGAATGAAAAGTGAGTGTTCATAAATTAGCGTCTTTTGACGTTGCGGTTTGTTGAATAATGGAGAAACCCCAATGAAAAACAAAGTTTAAGAGGTTTAAGATATTTTAAAGGCGCACATTTGAAAGGGAAGTGAATGAGTGCATAATGTTAATGTAATAATGTAAAAAAGAGATTCAAGACAATTTATAAAGAATGAGATGGTTACTATAGTATACAGAGAATAGAATAAATAATTTAAAATAAATAAAACAATTGCATGAAATGAACCATATAACCAGGCCTAACGAGAAGGGGGCAGTAGGGTCGCTGCCCCGAGGACCCTCATGGGGGCCTGACCCGAGGTTTGGGTACTACTATCCTAATGTCGCTTTATTAGAAAATTCACCATCTATAAATAATTATTATGAATTTTAACACATATGCTGTACCTAGATTTCTTTATTATGAGATGAATTCTGTTGCAGAAAATATTTTGTTACTATATATATGTGTGTGTGTGTGCCTAACAGCCTAAATACCAGAATGCACAATAAAACGGAGCGACATCATTCAATTTGCATTTAATTTTGTTTTTGAAAGAAAAGTATTCACTATTGTGGTAAGAGAATATAAGGTTTATGTCAGTTGCCAAGACCTATAGAGAGAATTAAGTTCGTACAGTGGGGCCCGTCAAGTTGTTTGTCCAGGGACATTGGCTCTCGGAGCCCCTTCATATAACTAGAAAGATTCTGCGCGATCGAGAGTTTGAGTAAGAAATTCTCGGCAACATAAAAAAACAATATAAATCCAATAGGTTCAGTCTCGTTGGAAATTCATCCAATATCATTTGGCCATCTCGGGTTATATATCAAGGCTCGAACGACGGACTAGTACTTTCCACTTTTTAAAAACCCTCCAGAAATTGTCTTTTCTGAGAGAGCTTAATCCATGAATATCCCTCCTGATAAAGAGTAAAATGAACGACGAGATTGCAAATTTTGCTCAGCGCTAGCGGGATGTCTCTTTCACCGCCAGCTTAATTAGATCTTTACATTTTATCCCGAAAAATCGGGGAAAGAGAGAGAGGAGAGGGCGAAATGATGAGGGGGTCACAAGGGGTAACCACGTAATCGTCCTCCAACGGAGAAATAAATACCTAGTTTTTTAAATGCAATCTATACCCGTCCTACGTTTAAAAATGGAAACGCGAGGGCCAATATAAATCCCGTCCGTCGCGACGAGGATGCAGAAATCCGCTCCGCACATAGCCGGGTAAATAATTCGCGTAGGAGGAGAATAAATCTCCGGGTTGTTAAAGTCGGGATGAAACGGTCTATCTCATCTCTCTCTCTTTCCTATTCCGTTCCGCTGCAGTCTGGGCGCGCATCCTCCAGGCGGAGATACATCAGTAGCCGCCCACTCCACCTCCTGCCATCTCCTTCCTCCCATTCCTCCCCTCTCCATCTACTCTCTCTCCCTTTTCCCCTCTTGTCATTCGATTCGCCATTTTCGTTCCAACCCTCCGCCGTTCCTTCTTGAATATGCAGATATGGCCACGGTTTGCAGCGCCAATTCGACCCGCGTCGGGAGCAGACAGGGGAGAAGGGGGATGATGGGGGAAGAAGGAGAAGTGCAAATTAATTCCTTTCTGATTGGTCAACTTTCACGAGTTATGGATAGCCATTGGCCCCTGTGATATGAGAGACCGAGTGAGGCAGAATTCAAAGGGAGGGTTTATTGAAGGAGCGAGGGAAGAGTACATGTAGGGAGGATGGAAGAGAGCGTCATGGTTCGCTTCTCTAACCTATGGTTTCTTCCTTTTGGTCGCAGTGCTTGGTTCAGTATATCCTCTCGCTTTGTTTCGGTCGTCATCACTCCCTTTGCCGTTTCTAACCTTTATAGCCATATTTTCCTTCTGCCTCTCTCAAAATAAAGTTTGTTGACGATAATGAACAATATTTGTCAATATACATATTGTATTGAGTCGTTTCACAATGTATGTTATGTGCAAATATGTTCATATTCCTTCTCAACTGATAATGAATATCAAGACTGAGTCGAACATTTATCGAGAAGAGAGTGGATATTAACAAATGTAGAAAATTTCAATACGAAAGAGAAGACGTAGGAAAATAAGCTATAAATGCGCTTGAAGGCTAGAGATATCAAGAAATGAGAAAGGTTGCTCAGGTAAAGATAAGGTGGAGAATCATGTTTAGTCTATAGTAACGGAGCTGTTGGAGAAATAACTAGCAATGATGATTATGTGTACATAAACATAATTTTTCAAGTTTATTTCAGTCATAAGGTGAGCTCGGTAATACTTTCTTGAAATTTATTTTTTTAAGTTCAAGATGCTTTTGAAATGAAATAACGACCAAACACGCTCACATATGAGCTAAACTAAAGTTTTTCTAAGCATTTTTACTTCTTCCCGCCACGGTTGAGAATAATTCAGCTGCAGACAGCATCAAAAGAGTTGCTAGTATTTTAATATTATGACATTATAGGCATAAACTCTTTCATTATAATCTCTTTAGTTATGATCGCTGTTATCTACCTATGAATAGGAAATTGATGAAAAATTGCCTATTGCATCTAGGTTACGGAAATACAAATATATTTCATAAAACGCAATACCATAATCGAGATATCATCAATGTCACTCAGCGGGCATTTTGTTCCCATATCCCTTTAATTCTCTCATACGCGGAAATTACCATTTTAGCGATTCTTCTCAAAAAGCGGCATCTAACAAAATTAAACAACGGAATTTCACTCGACGATTCGTCTTGCGTGAGAAATACCTCTGTTTATGTTGACTTTTATACAATGTCGCCGCTTTTAAGCTCTTTTTCGAAGGTGGAAGGAGAGGGGACGGAGTGCGCACGCGTCGGGTCTCTGGCGTACCACAATACAGCGTCCAATTTGGCCGCTTATGCGTCAGGAAGAGAAATACGAAAAGTAACGAGATAAGGGCGTGTAGGCATACACCCTGTCATCCTTCTTCTCCCTTTATCCTTCGACCATCCAATCGTTCTTCCTCACATACACTTACGTTCTTCCTCCTTTCTACACCCATGAATTCGTTTCTATCGAGCTCATTCAACGTTCCTTCACGTTTCTTCGTTCCATTTGCATTCCTCCGTTCCCTTTGCTTTCCACCGTTCCCTTTCCTGTCCTCCTTTCCTTTCGTGTTACTGCGGTCCCTTAGCTTTCCTACGTTCTTTTTTATTTTTCTCCCCAATTCCTTTCGTTTTTCATCCATTTTGTTCTACTAGTTTCGACTTTGCCTTTCGTTCCTCCATCTCTTCCATTCCTACTTTTGCGTTACCTTCCGTCATGCCGGAAACTTTCCTCTTCCCATCCTTCCTCTCTCTCGCCTTCTTAACCCTTTCCCCCCCCCCCCTGCCTCCCTCTACTACGCTTTGCATCCGCGTTCCTCGCCCAGGCAGGCAGGCTGGGTCATGGCTTGTATTGATCTCGACTCTCCCCTCCCTCTCTCCCTCTTCTGCACCTCTCTTCCTCCCTCTCTCTCCAAACCACTCTCCTTCCCTTTTGACCTCTCTCCCTCTATATTTCTCTCTTTCCTCTCTACTCTCGCACTCTCTTTTTTCTTTCTCCTTCCTCAATTCACCTCGCTACACCCCATACATCTCCTTCTCGTCCTACCAATTTATCCTCTTTCTTTATATATACATTCACAGCGATATATTCCTCTCTCGCTCTCGCCCATGCTCTCTCAATCATTCTCTCTCCGTCTCTTCTCTCGGCTCGTTCCTCTCTCCCTCCCTCCCAGTTCTCACAAAATCCGTTTCTTTTTCGTTCTTCTGTAAGCCCCGATATCTCAGTTTCTTCTTTTCCTATGTATTTTTCTCTCTTTTCCTTCCATCTCCCAATATCAATATGAAGCTTACTTATGTGTCCCTCACGGCTTTATTCATTTGAATCCATTTATTTTTCTTTCTGCTTTTTCTCGCTATTCTTTCCCCGTCCTTTATATTAATTCTTCTATCTATATCGTTTATTTCAGTTTTCCTTTATTTATTCCGCACTTATTATCCTCTCCCTGCACAGTCATGGCTCGACACTTGCCACGCTTTCCCATATAACACCCACGAGATCGAATCAGATATATTTTTCTACAAAATATGGAAGAGGAAGAAGTTTCTGTTGTTTTTTATACATTCTTTGCCAACAACGACTCTTCGTTCGAAAACTTCCTAAGGCGCTTGTCGAACAAATGGTATAGAATTATGAAACTACCTCCCTCGTGTTGCCGTGTTCGAGAGGTATATCATGGGCCGTCTCACTCTTTATTCATTGTCTGGCAAAACCGATTGATAACCAACCCCGGAGTGCATTTATGATCCCTAATCGCATTTTCCCGAAGATCCCATTCGGGAACCGCAGGATGCGGGAGATGAAGCTTCATTGGAGAAACAAATCTTTGCTTTGAAAAGGGAACGCATTTATTATTAACATATTAAGCAGCGATAAGCGTCACGTGGGAGTTGAGGGTGTGGAAGGAGCGGTAGGATGGGAGTGAGTGAAGAAGAGATGGGAGGAGGAGAACGGAGTGGAGGAAGAGGGAGGGAAAGGAGGAATTGGAGAGAGAGAAAGCGGAGGAAGTGGGAGGTGAAAGGAGTCGGGCGGGATAGAAGGGAACTGTAAGGAAGCGAAGTGAGAGTGGTGAAAGGGAGAAATTGGAGAAAAAGTGTGAGTGGGAGAGAGAGAGATGAAGGGTAGAAGGAAGAGGGGAGAGAAACGAGGAAGATATGAGGGAGAAAATGCGAATTATAGAAGTGAAGGAAGTATGGAAAAAGAAAAGCAGGCAATTGACAGAATGGGATAGAGGGAGGAGTGGGGTGAAAATGAAATGAGAAGAAATAGGAGTGGAGAGTTAAGGGGGTGTGGAGGGGAAGAGGAAAGGGGAATGGGAGTGTGAAGGGAGAGTGGGATGGAGAAGGTAATGGAGGGATTAAACCGAACAAGGAAATAGTTGAATGAGGAACAAGGGATGGGATGAGAAATTGAGTAAAGTGAGTGAGAGGATGGGAGAGATTTGAGTGAATATGGAGAGATTTAAGGTATTATTATTAACGAAATAAATGGATCAAAGGAATTGCAATTAGAAGTTACGATTAGTCGTCTTTTATGTCGAGACTATTGAGTCCCTACATTGGTATACTATGGTAGACAATACTTGCCTCTCTACCAAGGAAAGAGAGTGGAGATGGCAGTGTGGAGGAAAGGACAGATCGGGGAGATAGGAGGGCGCAGGGGGAGGAAGTGGACGGATTTGAGAGAAACGGGAGGAGAATGAGGAAGCGAGTTGAGGGTTCGTGTGTGTGAGAGGAAGAGGCGTATGCTTTAAAGGCTGTGTGATGCGAGGTGAGTGAAAGATTGGAAGGGTATCGAGATGGGTGTTCTTGGAAGGAAGGGACAGTGTCAGCGAATAAGAGCGAGAATCAAGATAAGTGCAACACGAAGGTAAGGATCGTGAGGATGGTATGGGGAGAAAGGATGAGTGGCACAATTGAATGAGAAAATGGAAGAGGAAAATAATAGTTATAGAGATGCAGAAGGAATGATACATTTGGAAATGGAAGCAATGAGAGGGGAATTCGAAAGTGGGAATCTCAAAAACTAATTATATAACTTGCTTTATTGATCAAATCCAATGTACCTATGATCTGTAGTCTGTTGCGATAAAATGATTTTTAAAATAAAAATATCGGTGAATATCCACGGACGGCCACTTTGTAGCGTACCTGGTTTATTCAACCGTTTGATGGCAACAGTATTAACTAACCTATCTATTCGATTCGAGGAGGCGGAAATAAGCAAAGGAAGAGAGAAGGAAGAAAAGGGAAGACCAACACAGAACTACGGGAAGGCGCGAAAAGAGACGAAAATAGAGAAAACAGAGAAAATGAAGCAGATCTGAAAGGAGGGAGAAGAAATAGGCACGGAAAAGAGAGAGGGAGGGGAGGTAACACGGAGGGGAAGAAGAAGGGGAGTGGCGTCGGGACTGGAGAGAGAGAGTTGTAGAGAGAAAGAGAGAGAGATGCTGGTCACGTGTCTTGTGGGCTCCGATGACGCAAGCAAGCCACGCCCCCTCCGTCCTAACCGCCTCCCCCCCCCCGCACTCCCTTCGGCCCGCACCTCTCTCCTATCGCGCCCTCGACGCTTCCCAATACTCCTTGCGACTCCCTCTCACCGACCGAAGGCGGACCCTTCTCTCAGCCCTTTGCTTTCTTCTACCGTTTCCCCTGCATTTCCTTCGCCCTCAATCCGCCTCTTCCCTTCCTCTCTTTCTTTTACTGGCTCCTCCCCCTCCATGGCTCCCTCATTCGGACCCTATTTTTCACCTTTGCATTAACGTTTATTAATTTATTCGAGCAATCCATCGTATCCATCAGACATTTCTTATTCGATTAACGTTTGAAGATATGGCATTCAAACCAATGGAGGCCGGTACCTCGATCGACGGATAGCTCTCGTTTGGTGGATTATGAAACATAAATACATTATGTTAAGCCATGAAAAACCCATTATGTCTATGAGCGCTTTAATTTACGATTAAAAACATATTTCCAGTGTGCTGTGGATTTCTCTATTCTCCGCAAAGGAGTTGATTATTGGGGTAAAACAAAGATTTGTCAAACTTTAATGATACCTCTCTTATAATCATTAAAACCTTTTCATACAACTATATCTTTACTTAGTTATAGTATATGTAGTCAGGGCCGGCGGAACGGGGTAGCAAAACAGGCAATTGCCTAGTGCGCCAAAGATTGAGGGGCGCCATGAAGAGCCAATGTTTTGATTTCTTGGCACTGTATATGTGTGTCTGTATTATTTTTTAAAAGTAATGTATACTTATCTTTCATCCTTTATTGATTCATGTTGTTATATTTTGCACTTGCATTTATGATGTATAAACGTTTATATTCAAAATTATTTCAATTTCTCTTCAATGCTATGCGCTACCCCAGTCCAAAAGTATAAGAAGTTTAAAATATCGGTCTGAGGAAGATTTGCAGAATGTGTAATTCTTGAAGATGTTGACGTACCAACTAACTTACGAGCATAAAGTTATGATTTGCTTAATCTCTTGCTAAAAAGTATTCTTCTTAATGCCCTTTTTTACCGCTATTACTTACCATGAAGTTTTTTAATGTGGAAAAACATTGTTTTTAGTAATTATGAAAAAATCATTTAATAATAATAAACAATCTTTTATTAATATTATATTTAAGTAATACCGGTGCCTATAGACGTCATTATGTAATTACTATTAGAAATAACTTTCATCTATTAGAGTTTTAGTATCATTTAGATTGGAGTAGGGCGCCAAACTGCCTTGCGCCGGTCCTGTATGTAGTTCATAAATTGAATCAGGTATTTCTGCATAGTCGATATACCCATTGCAACATTTAGCCTTCAGTAAAGTCGATGTGACCATTTCCGCTATTTGGAACGTATCTATCGTAATTTAAATTAGTCGCCTTCATTCCTGCTTTCTGCCATATAAAAAAATTATCAAATTAGTGGGATACTCTTTTGAACGCAAAAAAATGCAGTGCCTCTAATTCCTAGTGTCCAAAAGGATTGATGACATGAATGATTAGAAATTAAATCGGAGTTCACTTAAAGTTCACAAAACCCATTTTCATCCCTAAATATGAAAGTATAAACCTGCTAAGTTTATACTTCAAAATTTAGTCGTAATTCTTCTATTCAAAACTTTAGTATGGCATAATGATATAAGTCAGTATTCGCAATTACGGAAAACTAGATTTATTGATTGATTTATCTTAAACGAGCGTTCTCTTTTTTTAGAGCAAAATTCTTACTAATTATAGGTCTCGTTCATCAGAAATCCTCCAATAGTAGAAAGATTCCTCGAGCAATACTCCCTCTCACTCACTCACGGACTAATTTGGCCACTCGGACCCAGGAACAGACGAAAGCAATGAGATACGCGAAATGCGCCAGGGGCCATTCCAGCGTCGAGCAAAAAAGGCCGACAATCGCTTTAAAACCAATACGAAGGTCACGCGATGTTTCGGAAGAATGCGTTTCCCTTTATTCTTCTACGTTTAGCAGCAAAGGTGTAAAATACGCTGGATAAGCGGGCGATTCCAGCAACTTTCGTTCGGGAACTTTTTTGCGTGATTTACTCTTAGCATGGCACTTTTGTTGGGAAATAGCTCTTTAGATCAAATTGTTTTTTTATTTTTTATCAGTTTTGCTTTTTTTCCCAACGGGGAGATTCAACAAATTGGGAAATTTGGGAGGTATTTCAATTTTTAACTTTTTTAAAACTTTTATTTAAATTGCTAAATTCGTAGGTTTATTACACTTCGTGTTCGTTTGTAACGAGTGTTCTATTTATGATGGAAATCAAGTGAAATTGATATGTTAGTAGATAATTTATTTGGTAAAAATTATATATATAATTCATGTAACTGTGCAAAACTTAGTATTTGCTGAAAACTTAAAATATATTGTGTGCAAATTCACTTTAAAGATCATCCTCATTATTCAGAAATTACTCTCATCTCACTAAAGTAAACATGTACTTAATATTTGGGACTATGCTGTGACATTTAGGTTTTACGGATATCGCTGTGACTTATAATATATTAGTCTATCTTTTGGAAAATAGAAAGCTCGAAGTGAAGAAGTGATAAGCCGTTGAACTGCTGCCCTCTTTAGCATATTAGCAGCTTCAAGTTGACGCGTATCTTTTCTCTCACTTCCAGGGACTGGGGCTTATAATCACTCATTTAGTCAACATTAGAAATGCGGCTCATTTTGAAGAATATTGTCATGCCAAAAATTGATAATTTGAATAAAGCTAAATTAGTCGTATGAGCTAGGTTTATTATTATTTGTATTCATTATAGCACATGAGATAATAGTAATCAATTGCATTTTATATGTATATGTATAGTATTACTTAATATTGCATCAATTTTAGATTTGAAATTCATTCTCTTCATTCATGTATCTCTGAAACAGTTGACTGAACTTATCATTCATTCGAAATTCTAACAGCTTCACTCAGTAATTCTAATCCGATATAAATTAGTCATTTTTGGTAACTAACAGTATTTGTATATACCAAAATATATTAAGCCAGGTATTACACGTGATACTTCTTTCCAGCCTGGAGCAATAAAGTCCTAATCTTTATTTTTTCATGAGCGATTGAAAGTCTTTGTCCATAACCAGCAGATATCAGGGCACGAAATATTAATCATCATGTTTTTATTTATTTATTTGTTAAGTTCCAAAAACAGCATAGGGGCCAATTACATTAAAGCGTATAAAAGCAACATCATTATATAACAATATAATAACTAGAAAGTATAATAAATATATGGACATAATATTAAAAATAACAGCAATGATTATAACAAAGAGACTCGGAAATCGGGGTAAAGAAAGGATCACTTAGTAAGTAGTTGATTACGGAAGGAAATGGGCGAGAAAAATTTGTTATAGCGCCTATACAAAAACCATTGCTATTCATCAGGCAACCAAACGTTCTCGATAACTCTTTCATTTTATTTGAACAGCTGTAACCTGTAGATTAATATATTTATTTATTTTGTAGCAACAAAGGATTTCTCAATTTCGAACATTTATGATGCACCTCGTTTCACGAGTGGTTACGAGTAACGCCAATACATATACCAAACTTCATTAGATTTTTTTCAAACAGATTTATAACAGACAATTTATTTGGCAGATATTCGTGAGAGATGTACTGGAAGAACAAAGTGAGCGTAGAGTGAATTTTTTATGCACGTAATCTAATTCAAAAGTAAAACGCGTAAAGAGTTCGGATTCGGGTAGATATCCACTTGTTGACACGACAAAAAACCAGTGAAGATCATTTTCGCCGAAATTGACTGGTAGAGAATCCGCGGCTGATAAAAAAAACCCCGGGCTTTAGTTAAATGGATGCTTCCCTTACTCGGCACATAACTGCCCCGACGCTGCATGCCATTCGTCTTCATTGGAGAGAGGAGGCCTCGCTCTCATGCAAACCGCGCCTCTCATCGATCTGGCTGAGGCGGCAACCCGTCTTCCCTCTTCACCTCCCGCCCCTAAAAACCTCCTCCCCCCACTCCGCTCTCCCCCCTCGGTATTCCCTCAATTTCTTCCCCCCCTCTCACCCCCTCACTCCCCCACTCACCCCTTTAACCCGCTACTTCCACTCACTATTCCTCTCACGTGTTTCAGCCCTCTCTCGCTCTTTTCCGTTACTCTTTCACTCCCTTTCACTTCATACACAAGTATATATACTCTATTCACATGGATATTTATATACATACATATGCACATAAACATACTATATATTATATTCACACAAATTTATGCTTACATACGTATTTATAGATACATCAGCTACCTACATGATTTATTATTTTTGGTGCGAACTAGATAACATCGCCGATTTTTTAATTTCTGTTCACCAAGACCTTCTTTACCTCAATCCACCTTTAATCTAATCATTTAATCGCTACAAGAGTGTGCATAAAGCACATTTATGCATGCATACTTGTGTGAAAGAGGTGTTTTTGGCCGTGTATAGATTCCATCTCCTAACTCTCCTCGTTCGGTTTTATTGCCCTACTTCTATTCGCGGAACACATCTATCCAATCGTTACCTAATCGATACTCCAATTGCGTCGTAAAATTCCTTATCTTAACAACTATCCGTTCCTCATTTCTCCGTGTTCGCATGCGATTCCGTAACTGATGACTACCGTTCGACATATTTTCGATCCGCTGGATGAGAATCGGCGCGTAGTCGCTCTTTCCACTCATTATTCCGGTGTACCGCTAATTCGCCGCGGGCAATTCGTCGCGCGGCTATTCGTCGCAAGATAAATTCCTCGCAGGACAAATTTGTGGCAAGACAAATTCATCGCAAGTCATATTCGTCACATGGCAATTTCGTCGCATGGTAAATTCGTCGCTAGAAAAATTCGTTTTACGTGTTACTTTATGAGAAGTAGAATTATTCTTGGAAAAAATCTTTCAAAATTTTATTCAAAATTCTAACATAATGGATGCATAACATAAACTTGAATGCTTTTTCATAGAAAAAAAAGAAAAACACTTCCTTTTTCCTCAACGGTTCCTGAATTTGCGAAAAATTTGCCATGCGACGAATTTGCCTTGCGACGAGTTTGTCTTGCTACGAATTTTACATGAGACGAATTTGACACGCGACGAATTGCCCGCGACCAATTGTCGTAGAACCTATTATCCCGGATCTCTTTGGCGGAGGGTTTATTTCGTTTCGCTTTCTTTTGCCGGTAATCTCTTCCCTTTCACTCGTTTCTCTCCTTGACACTTCATCTTACGAACTGCAGCTCGATAGTTTTAGATATAAAGGTGCGGCAGAAAGAACTCCCCGATTTGGGAGGGGCTTAGCTAGGGGTGGGGACGCAGCGTGCCTTTCGCAACCGTGTGGCGTGGGGGTACAGTAGTGAGGAGTGTGTGTCGGGGAGTTCTTTCTGCCGCACCTGTTAGTTGTATGCACGTTTCGTGTAGAGTAATGCGATGGCCCGGTGTTTTGTTCCACTGGTGATCGTCTAGAATGCTTCCAAAAAATTATGCGGCAGAAAAAATGTTTAGTCAAGAAAATGGGTATGAATGCCGCATATTTTGGTCGCACTTTCTTTTCCAATACTTTTCCTCAAATGGGGTGCAAACTGTGCGCGAGTACATTATTCTTCCCATGTTTTTTTAAAATGTTATCATCTGTGGGGTATTAGAATTATAATACTGTAAAATTGGACGTATGTAACGTTTAATAAATTTAAAGCACACTATATAAGTATTTTTCAATAACCTGTGTCACAGAAATGTGAGGATTAAATACGTGAACATCTAAAAGATGTCAAGACAGACAGAGAATTAGCTAATGTTTTTATTTGAATGATTTTCTTCTTGTAATTTATGTCTCTCTTTAGTGTATTAGTGGAAAATATAATCGAGAAATAAAAATTCCGTCGTCGCAGCTGGCAGGAAAATCAGAACCTCTACTTAAAGAGTGGGACGGATTTGAGTCCTTCGTATGGGTCCCATACGCAGGTACCTTGAATTTTTCTAGATTTGAGCGATTATAATTAATTCGAAGACTGATTTAAAATTAGTAGAGTTAAGAAACCTAATTGGGGTTTTTAGCTAATTATATTTTCTGATAAATTTTCCTTTTACAGATCACTTTAACGAAGCATATTATTTCTTATCCCGTTGAAGTTGATGATAATATTTGGTGTCACCCAATTTCCATTCACCAAAATCATACTCGTTAATCAAATTTGTTTATTTTCTGTGCCGCTTAAACAAGAATGCTAAAATTTTTCTTTTATCCACTGAAAACGATATTCCTACGTCGTTCGGTCAATGTTGGTAGATTGGTGTGTGGTTTACCGGATGGAAGTGTAAACAGTTACCTCACGGTATATGCTAGTGATTGTGTTATGACGCAGGTTGGCGATTTTTGGTATAAGTCGGTGAAAAGTGGAAGAAAATGGCATGAAAAAAGGCTCTATGGTGAATTTTTAAACAAAAGTTATTGAATTAGAACACATTAATCTTGACCAGTATTTTTATTCGGCGCATAAGTAAGCTGTCTGTAAATGATCCTCCTTTTCGCAAATTCAGTATTTTTTGCTTTGAGTTTCCATCCATAAAGTAAGTAAAGCACGTTAAGTAGAATTTTGTGATCCCTTTGTTGAAGGCTTGAGCATAATCGATCATGGTGGATGAAAATTTAATTTGTAATAAAAACCCTTGGATACATTACTTCTCTAATAGATACTTATAAAGATTGCTTTATTACTGAGAGCAAATTGAAAAACTATGTCCCTCCGTAAGCCATAAAAAATGAGAAAAATAGTTTGGCTACAAAGCAGTGGTTATAGGTGGAGGTTAACTGGTAGTAGATTCTAAATGAAGAAGCTTACTCTCAGTAAATCACCACTGATGACAACTGCTTTGTATCTGAAATTCGTATCTGGTTTGTCCGATTTTTTCATGGCTATTGGAGGGGCAGTTTTTCATTTCTACTTCTACATATATTGCTTACACATAGATCAGTAAAACCATTCCAGATTTTGGAGTGGTCTGGTTCGTGGCTCGGTTCGCGATTTTAAAAATGGTTCAGTTCATGGTTCGTTTCAGAGTTGTTTTGACAATTTTTCGGTTTAATAAAAATATATTATTTACTTCCTCATCTTTGTGCTAATGGAAATACAAATTTAATAACCTTTTCTATGCAGTAAAAATATAAATAATTCACTTGCAATGACATGAATAAATTGTAATCCGGACTGTAATACTTTGTATGCTAAGTTCACGGGTTCCAATATCTTCACATCAATATCAATTTTGAACCAATTACTGTCCGATAAGTGCAGCTCTGTAATAAATACTGTAAAATTTACACATAATGACTTTGCCTCTCTAGCAAGCGTTTTAGCTTCATAAAATTAGAAGTCCATCTGGTTTCACTGTCCATTATCGGTTTACTTAGATTTTCTCTTTTGACGTAAATCGAAATAGAGGAATTTCGTAACTTTTTCACAATTACTTGAGTTGTATGTATTGCCCACATCTCTTGATTTAAGTTTTCAACAGATTTGGGTAATTTCCTTTAATTCTCGAACCGAACTGAACCATTTTTGCATGAACTTCTGGTTCGGTTCGCGGTTCAGTAAATTCAATAATATGTGCGGTTTGGTTTGGCGTTTTGGTTTGGTTTGCTGCTCTACTTTCACGTTAAACCAAGTAGGTTTGAAGATGTGCATAAAGTTATAAACCACTAGAAAAGGGAACATACTTTTTTGGGGTGAATTTTCATTGCACTATTATTGGAGGTAATTTGTCATTTGTAAAATTGTTAAATATTTAAGCCCTTTCTCTAACTCTCGCTTACTTGAAATCGAACGTACATTTTCAAAATAACAGAGAAAAATAGAACATTCATTTATTACGATAAGAGATCATACATTTTGATCGTTATATTAGGTATAAGATGAGGGTCCCATTATCTGGTAAATCATATTTCCATGTATGGTTTTTTATGAAAATGAAAATCTCGAAATCCTTAAAGGAAGCAGTGAGGAAGATACGGAGGACATTAATGTTCAAACGACCCGTTTCATTTCTTTTTGTTTTAAATAATCGGTTTCGCTGAAAGATACACAGACACACTCGCTCACATTGACTTGAGTTTTGATACCCACCGACATTCGCTCGGAAGAGGGGCGACGGCAAACAACCTCTCTCTCTCTCTTCCTCCGTCTCCGAACCTTGTTTGTCTCCTGACCTGGCGACGTCTTTTTGCAACAATTAAGCGGGCAAATTTCCCGCCCTCGTCTTTCCGAGGCACGAAATGGCCTCTTCTTTCGCGGCTGCCAAGTGAAGGAGCAGGACGCATCCTTTCTCAAACACACTCGAACAGACCTTCAAGGAGACAGACACAAACCAACCCCATCCCACTCTACAGTCATCTCTCATACGTAATCCTACTCTCTCACCTTCCAACTCTCATATCTCCTCCCCTCCCATCCATCTCTACCCCTCTCATCCCTCCTCCTCTCCCATTACCCTCATTACGCATTTAGTTGCTCGGTCATACGCCATCGGTTAAAAGAGGCGTTGATAAGTCGCCACCACCCTATGTGTCCATTGAGAGAGGTCCTGGCACCGACCTGAGAACAAAAAAGTTGAAAGAGAGGGAGGGAGAGAATCGGGAGATGAGAATTCCGAAGGATGAAAAAAGGAAAATACTGGGCCTTCAAATAAAACCCCCACTTTTCTCCCTCTCCCGTCATTCCCCGACGCTATTATGTCAACATTATAACCGCATGGTAAAGACTACCCAGGCCGCCATACATTCTTAAACATGGCGTCTATATTTTATGAGAGCGTTTGGCGCTGCTCCGCGGCGTGGGAAGGAAGTTCGTCGGGAAGAGTAGGACGGAGAGAGGGAGGGGAAGAAAAGGAGGGGGCTTGAAGAGGAGGAGGGCAAGGGGCCGTCGGCGGAGAGTAAGTGGGACGCTTTTCATGTCCCACCCCCTCATTCTCCCTCCCCCCGCTCTCACTCCCTCCAATTCCCTCCCCCTCCCTCCTCTGCACCCTCTCGACCTCACCTCAGTCACATCTTTTCCTCAACTCCCCGTCTCCTCTCTCTATTCTTCCTTTCTCCCTCCCCCGCTACTATTCCTTCCTCCTCTCCCTCCTTCCTCCCATCCTCCCTTCTTCCTCCCGTCCTCCCTCCCCTCCCCTCCTCTCTCTCCCCCTCCTCTCCCTCCTCCCCCTCCTTCCTCTCCCTCACCTCTCCCTACCTCTCCTCTCCCTCCTCCCTCTCCCTCCTCCCTCTTCTCCCCCTCCTCTCCCTCTTTCCATTTCCCCCAAACATCCCAACATCTTCCAGACGGCGATGCATAAACTACGCGACGGGCTCTTCTCAGGGATTTGGGCGTATTTTCCTCTTGTCACGGAAAGCGTGCATATTTCACGGCCAAAGTCACTGCCTCTTGCGCAGCGGTTCCCTAGACTCGCACGCGGCGCCTCCTTCATCAAAAGATTCCTTCCTTCCGCTAAAGACGTTTCTCAACCGCCCACTTCCTCGCCGCGCGCCCCCTTAAACCCTCCCCCTCCCCCACTGCCACTCTCTACTCAGGCCATTCCTCTTCTTTTCTCCCTCCCAACTCCTTCGCGTCGAGGCGTCCCGATTACACCTCGCATTCTCTGCCACTTCTCAAAATCCTCCTGATGGCACGAAACGAAACGAGCCAAGCTCGGAGTTGAACGAGGCCAAACATCCTTCCGATGTTGCGGCGGGAAATGGATGTGGGATTTTAAGGCGCGTGGAGGGAAAACTAGCGCGGCAGCGAAATATTAAGATTTTTACAAATCTCTAATACATAAATGCCATTAGGACCGCTTTTATATAATTATCTCTTACACAAATTAAGATGCTAGTTTATACGCAAGCATGTCTTGACCTATTTTTTTATTGCATGACAAAATACACCCGTCAGTGCGTGATTTTGTGTATTTTATTTTCTCTTCCAACGCCAAACGAAACATGCTTCGGGCATCATTGATCTTAAAATGAAAAATTCTAATCATAATTCATAACATTTTGTTTTACAGTACTACTGAATAGAAATCATGTACCATGCAGCATCACGAATGACCATGTTAACTTTTTCTGATATAATGCATTTCATGAGCTAAGATAATCTTTATCTTCAAGTCCTAAATTACTTAACATAATGTGAGATCGTTAACGTATGTACTTGATTAAGAAAGTTTTCTGTATTTATACCCAGGAAAATAAATTGAATAATATCAGGGTAATACAGTTAAATCAAAATTGGGTTGTTTGACTCTTAAGGGCTGAAGCACAAATATTCTAGCCTTGAGTTAATGCAATCTTGATAAACATTGTGAATCATTTCCTTTAGTATGAGTTGTGTATATGAGTATGTTTTATGGCCAGATAATACGCAAATCATTTACGTTTAACATATAATATGAACTCTCTTGGCAAACGAATATTTAAAACAGATTACCGAACCTTCTTTAACTGAAAATCTGTTCCAGAAGAGTATAATTGATTTCACTCAGTGGCCGATTTTTCCACGACCTCGTTGGCCTTAAAATTCAGATCACATTTTGGATTGTCCTTCCATCGGAATTTATTTCGAGGAGCGCACAACTTTCCTCCTCCATTTTAGTGAGTTAATTTACACGCTCTACTCAGTTACTTACGAAGCTGGTTCCAATCTTCAGATAGGCAATTATAATTTTTCCTACACGCCCGCATCATCTCCTGCCATCCGTCATGGGGTTAAGTGACGGCAAACTTATAATGGATTTTTTAAATGATTTTCTGGAAGAAACGAATTTTAATTTTGGAAGGTGAAAGTTAAAATATTTCATATGTATGCTCAGGATTGGTTAAAATTGAATTGAAATCAGATATTAAATTATAAGAAATAAATTACTCAAATTTTAGCGACATAATTGTTTAAATGATAAAAATATGCGTATCTTTCCAAAGATCAAAAGACTGATTATTTTTAACTAGCTCATAAACATAACTATAACACTTTAATTGTATACCATCATGCCCTTGACAGGATTCGAACTCATGACTTGGCACGCTAACTATCCCTCTACCAAGGCCAGATACCACTGTTCTTATGGGCCATCATTTTATAAGTAATTTTTTCATTGGTCTTTTTTTCAGTGAAGTATAAAATTATTACTCGTTTCTTTTAATTCGATGATAGGACAAAACGGAAGATGTAATCTTTTCAAATTAAATTGCGAACAATTTCAAATTGGGAGATAAGCGAAATTAAATAATTTCAAAGAAAGCTAATGTAGAAAATTTTGCCCAACAGCTCATTAAATCCTAGGGATATTTTTTCTCCGCATTCATATTCGCAGAAAATAAGTTCAAACTTCCCATCTTCTAGGTTTATGGTTTTAGAGAGCCTCTACATCCGCATTTCCACAATTAACTTTTTTGTGTATTTTACACCGTCGCCATACTCCTTCACTCAGGATAGATTCTAGCTTCGAGAGATTATAATATGAATTTTTAAAATGCGGTATCGTGTCATTTCTCGTAAAAAATAACAAATATTTAAGTAGATGATATTTATCACTTAAGTAAGCAAAAAATGGTCCTTGTAATATATTAATCAAATTATGTAGTGCCAAAAACTATTATATACTAGAAATTACTTTTCTATAGAAAATAATTAGTAGTCAAATGATAATTTTTTGTGTGTTATCCATACTTAGATAAATTTTGTTATTATCGATGCTCAATTTGTGGTTGAAAATACCTAGGTGAGAGTTTTATTTTCCTGATGGAGAAAAATGAAAGCGATGATTATATCAGACGAGAAAAATCACTTGTCACAAAAAATGTTAGTTACTAGGGAATCTGATAGACACCGTGGACATAATGCGCGAACCTACATCCATATGCCTGCCAAGGAGGGAAAAGAGCGGCTGATGTTTATCAATTGAAGAAAATAAAGGAGTGGGAAGATTTGGAGTTGGGATTATTTGCAGTGAGGATGGTGTTGGAAAGAGTTTGAAGAGCTATTGAGAGGGGCTTTAAATGGGAGGTGGAAGAGATGAGAGGTTGTTAGGATTAGGAGTTTGAAGGGATTGAATGGAATAGGAACGAGGTTGGAATAGGGTTTTTAAAAGGTTGGACGTGGAGGGGTCGTGGAAAGTTTTAGAAGTGAATCGGATAAGAGACGCACGCTACACTTAGACGCCCTTTTTATTGAAGGGTTACCGAAATATTTGCTGCTCGCACAACCATCATATCTTTCAAACCATCATCGAACGACACGATTGAAGAAGTAGCGAAATAAATCTTTTAATTTTTATAAGCAATAAGCATTTCATTAAAGTATACTTGATAATTCCAATTTTCATTAAACGTTAGGGAAAAATATATGTGTATTTAGGCCACAAGTCAGCCGTCTTTAGAGATAATTCAACGATCGCTGATCCTTGTAAAATTGCTTAAATGTGATTTGCTTCTCTAGAATCAGCGGTTGGCGAATTGCCACTTCGTAGTTGAAATATAGAACTGGTTTTTCAAACGGATTTATGGTTATTGATGTAACCATCTCTATTGATTGTATTTAGCCTTTTAGTCTTTGTTAAATTATTCATCTTTTAAATTAAAATGAGCTTAAGGAAATCATTGATTGGTTGAGTGGTAAAATTTTTAACTCCGTTCAATATAGTCCAGATGCACGTAGGTGCTGCAAGTTATAATTTTTATTTTGGTCAAAAGCATAAAGTAGACAATAATTATCAGAAGAGCGTGGGTTAAATACTGCAATAATCATGCGACTTAGTATCGTCACAGGCGTTAATGTCATGTCGATGCGCCCTAAACACTACATCAACTAACCTATCATTGGTGCTGACTTTTTAAACTCTGTTTTAGAGATAAATATAATTATATCAACAACAAATAAAATAGCATTATTGAATTTGCATATAAAACTGTGATGATGCGATGACTAAATCCCGCAGAGCGGCAAGCCCTTTTGGAAAAAAAACTGTAATTGGGCGGTCGTCGCGAGCATTTGCCGATTTCCGGTTAATTCTTTCGGGCGGCATAAGTTTATCGACGTTCCGGAAATGGGAAGTGGGAGAGAAATATGCGGCGAGAATGGAGAGGAGAGGGAAATTTTGGGAGGCGTGTGCGGCCGTGAGATGTAGATTAGAACCCCCTTTGCATCCACCAGCATGGCATTTCAATTATCTTCACTCTAGATGAGGTTATTGGGGAGATGACGAAGGGGAGGGGAGATGAGGGAGGAAGAGGGAGTAGAAGAAGGAGTTTGAGGCGAGTGGCACTCTCGGAAGCACTGATAGTAATTTAGGGCGTGAGGAGGGAGTATTATGGAGTAAAGAGGGAGGTGGAATGAGGGAAGGGAGAGAAAGGAATAGGGTAGAAGAGGGAGGAAAAGTAGATGGTGAGAATTGAGATAGTGTGTGGAATTTACTAAAAGGGATAGGGGGGAGAAATGGAGAGAAGAGGTGGTAACATAGAGGTGGAATGTTGAAAACAAGGTAAGAGAAGAAATTGACTTAGGAAGAGAGATGCAGGTAGGAATGCAGGAAAGGAATTTTTTGGTGTGTGAGAATAGAGAAGAATACAGAGAAAAATAGGTCAGGGATAGTGAGATAAGAAAATAGAAAAAGGGAGAAGGAAAGGGGTTAGAGGATAGTTTACAAGAGGAATGAATAGATGTCCCAAAAAGGTTGAAAAAATAAAGATAAGGAAGAGAGAAAAGGAGGAAGCGGAAGAGAAGCGGAAAGAAGATAAAATAAGGTATAAAACATGCTAGGGAGAGATTGAGCTGAGTGGAGAAGGAAAAGAGAGAAAGAGGGACAGAGTTCAGCGGTAGATGAGAGGTCGAGTGACTACCGTGTCGTTGCAACATCTGTTCCATTCGCACAGAGCGCCGCCTCGCGGGACGGGAGAGAAGGGGGTTGTGTCGGACACAATGGTCGGATAGGAGTGGCGGTCGGGACGGGGTGGGGAGAGGGAGAGAGTAGAGGGAGAGAGAGAAGGGTCGAGGGAGGGTGCGATATCGAGGGAGTGTTCCGACGCCGGTATCGAACATGTGGTATGCAACCGTCCTCCGCCCTTCCATCCCTCGCACGCCGCGCGCACAATGGAACTTCCCCTCTCTCCCTCCCTCCTCCTCCGACCCTCCCCTCTCTCGCTCGCGCACCCTCCCGTCCCTTGTGTGTCCCTAACACACTCCGCCGTATCCTTTTAAATCCCCTCATTTTTTATGCGACATGCGTGTTTATAGAGGGCCTTTTGTTGCGAAAGAAAGGGAGGTCACACACTCGCTGAGACGTTGCCATAACAATTACGACCCCAATGATACGGATAACGAGGAATGTATCGACTGGAAGTTTTTGACAATGGAAACATTGAGTGCTCTGAATATTAAAGTTTTCGATGGATCAAAGGGATAAAAATAATCCTTGTTTTCTATACACGTTTATGTCTGACCTGGCCGTTTTTTTAGGCAAAGGAGTTGACAGGGGCTGTAATGTGACAACACCGGTTCACAAGACTCGTCTTCGAGCTGTCCTTTAAGGAAGTTAAATTGATTAGGGATTAGTCGATGAAAAGCTGAAGTTGAGATGCTTTTATTCCGAAAAAGGTGTTTGCAACGGCTCTAAATTCTCCTTTAAAAATAAATTTGTTCGAAGAATAGTGGAAACTTCAAAGGTAATACTCCTTGGTTTGTATTTCATCTGAGAATTAATAAAATAATTACTAGTCAGACTTAGTTCTAGAAGAAGCGCTTGTCTTAGTTATCTCCAATAGCCACAACAGGGTTAGAAGAAACCTGAGCTAAGTATTTTTTAAGTGCTTGTTCTTGGAATTTTTCAGTCATAAGACGAATTTGAGAATTCCCTGGTAAAGACTTAGTTTTGCCGTAGTAAAGACTTTAAGCTCTTATAATTGATTAAGAAAGATAGGTAGAAAAAATTGCGTCGACGTTGTTAATCGAGAGTTTTGTCTTTCAATAAATTGTTATATTTTTGACAAAATAACTAATTGGTACTATAGCTCCAATAGCCAACAATGTTGGGAAAATCATATGCGTGCATCGGCAGCAAAGCAGCCGTCTTCAGTGGCGATTTATTGAGCACTGATTCTGTAAAAGAACGTTTTATAATCCTTTTTGTAAGTTGCTTATCAGTTTCATTCAAACCACACTACTAAAATTAAGTTTTTGACAGAAATTATTGCATAGTTATTCCTGCTAACTTCTCTTTTATTCTTCTTGTCCTAACTTTTCACAATTAATTATGTAGGCCTTATTTTTTTCGGGAAATACTTTTACGGAATGGGTTCTAGCTTCATAACTTGGTATTACATTGTTGAACGAGATATTTCTTTTAGCAATACAGTCAACTAAATACATTTTTTTATTTCAAATATTGATCTAGTATCCAATCCCAAACTTTATCCTTGTCATCCAGGGTTTTTCTGCCTTCACTGTACAGGATAGAATCTATTTTCTAATGCCTGAAAACTATCAACGCTAGTATTAATATGTTCAACACATATTAGCAACAGTCGGAAAAATTAAAATGTTTGTGTGTTTTGTGGCTATTTTTTTACATTTTCTCTGCTCAAATGCAAGAATAGTGGTATTTTAGTGCTGGTTAACATGTTTTGAATGTCACGCGAGATATAATCTTAGCCTCAATATCAATAGTATTTGTTTCACGCTTTCTCCACTAACTGGTTTTCTAATTGGCGGTTCGCGATGATCTTGAAGATCTTCATAGGCGTAGGTTTTGGAATGAAAGAAAGACATTTAAAGCAGATCATCCGGTGGAGAGAATAATTACCTGTATACATTTTTTGCAAAGACTACTCTCTCCCGTTTTTTATTATGACAATAAAAAATTATCTCTATTTTTATTTGATCTAAATGGACAATTTTTGCATTAGATTCCTGAAACTCTACAAAAACCTTAAATGGCTTGCCACCAAACATAGACTCAAAACAGGGCTGTCCCTAGCTACCGGCGAGTCGGACGCTTGCTCGGGGCGCCATAATTTAGGAGCACTTTCCCGACTATCTATCTATACATTTCTTCCAAGCCGATAAATGTCGGCTGGAAATGTACCATATCATCCAAAAGCCGGAATCTCAATGGCATTCCTTCAATTTTTGTCACTTTTTGTGTATCAATAAATAAATTTATATGTACGTTTAAATTTCTTCTTCAAATTGTCTGAAGTGGCATTGAAAATTATTTTCGCCCGGGGCACCAAAATATCTTCGGCCGCTCCGGCCCACAAAATCCATGTATCATCTTCGTAAGTTTTAAATTATTAGAAAAATGATAAGAAGTAGAAATTTGTCATTGTCCACGTTTTTCATATAATTGTCAGTATGGCTTCATGCCTGTAAAACTTAATTTGTTTTCGCTGCCGATATCACTTTTGTTCGTAGATGAGTACTGTTAAGTATTTTCTAATAGGAAATGATTCCTATTTTGTTTTGAATTATAATTTAAATTAAAATTGGCTCAATGAATCGATTCATAATTTTTCATTTATAATAAAAAATGAGTCATTCTTTAAATTACGTACACGTATTGCTGAATTTGTGACTATTTGATTACTTATCTCTCTATATGAGAGATTTGATAAATAATTAGCATATAGACATGTAAATAAATATAGAGTTCTCGTAGTAATTGCTGGTTATTGCGATGAGCTTCACATCCCAGTTTCAAAACTTCAAAAACTTATCTACCTATTATGCGATTTCGGAAACTTATTTAGGCATATAACGTTTTAATGAAACATAAAGGGAAAGGAGAGAGCCACTGAACACTTGCTATATATCATATGATTCACTCGAAAATATTTTTGTATTTGGAGCTTGGGTTGAAAACGTTTCGCAATAAACATTGGTCTTCGATGGTAGTATTCTGTATACATATTTTGAGCGTTTCGACAGGTTGATTCAAGCTATCAAATTTAATAGGAAATTCAATTCTGAACTTACACGAATCTTTTTTAGTGCTACATTAGTCATTAGAATTGGAAATATTTATTTATTTTAGGTATCATATCCAGATTTCAGTGTATTCGGTACAAGTGTTTTGCAGGTTTTTTCATCTGAATAATTTTCTGATGTAATAAAATATAAAGTCAGTCCCACGCTGCGAACAGCCAAACCGGTGCCAAGTATATCTAACATAGGATAGGGCAGGTGAAGCTAACATAAAAACCAAAACAGTTTAAATAATTATTAATGGTTAATGACATTAATAGAAATACCCAGATGGTCACAGCTATTTATACATAAATTGTAACTCCACAACCTTCAAATGTGTTTGAAAAGACCTACATTTCGCCATACCTACGATTATTTTAATGCATTTTATAAGGCTTGGTAGTTTTCAAAGCTTAAATTTCTTCAAAAGCTACATATGGAGATTATATTTCTTAGAAATCAAAGACGAATATCGAAGTTTTTAATTACATTTCATTGATTTTTTCTAGAATATATTATATAAATTGATTTCCTTCGACTAACATTTTGCTAAAGTGTATATATAACAATTAGACCTCGTATGCCTAGTTGTTTGTTGCTCTCAAGATTTTTGTGGATGTGCTGTTTTTGGCTTCAACCATTAATCTGGTCCAGCTAATTTTCCGGAATAAACCATAAGATTTATTTTACTCGTTAAATCGCCCCAGTTATTCACGAAATATTGACCATTCGATAGAAAAATTAATGTGACGTTAATATAATGTACAACCAAATGAATATATTGAAGAAAAAATCCTTGTTGAGTAACAAACGACGATAAATGTAAAAAAGAGTGAGAAATACGAGTGCACTCAGAGGATGGATTGCGGGTATGACTCCCAAAGATATAAAATTTATGTCAGTATGTTTGTGAAAATACTATAGGGACGTCTGGCGATCGACCATCTTGAAGGAGATCGGAAGAAGACACAAGAGGCGTTCCCCGATTTTTGCTTAAATGGAATATGGTGGCTGATCATATCGTGAAAATGATCCAAGGCGCGTAGGAATTATCGAATTTGATCGAGGTTAATGCCAGAGTGAAATAAACGGATTATTTTGTTTCGTACCGTACCCGTGCCATAGGACCTTGCGGCAGCCAAGTATTGGACCTTGAAACAATGACGTAAAGCAACGTAGAAAGTCAAGTGTAAGGAATACAGAATGAAGTGTTGCCGTCTGGTATAACAAATGTCGATTTTCTTACCCGTTATGGATCTTTGGAGCTAAATTACATTGTGAATGTGTAAACCAAATTTAAAAATCATGTCACTTAATTTCGTGGAAAAATTAGTGGTGAAAATCGACACTTACCGACGACAATTCGTTTTCGTCGAATTTGACATTTTTACAAATTCGATGTTTATCGACATTTATCGATTTAAATCGAATCCTGCCAACCTTAATTATCTGTCTCAGTTTATACGATATATACGATTTATGCTATGTCAACTCGAGGTTTTCAGTAGCTCAGTCACACTAATGTTACATCAAGCGGATATAATCATGTGCAGGAAAAGATTTGAGGAGAACTGGCATTGGAAAAGTAATGGCGTGAGGATATACAGAGGGAAAAAGAGAGGAGAAAGCTCCTCGTTCGCCTTCCGACTCGCTTAGGCGATGGTGGTAGAAAAGCACATAGTCGCCGAAGGTAGAGTTGGGGGAATTTCCCAAATTTTGTGGACTGAACGCCCTCTCGGGCGCACCCTTGGTCATCTCCGGAAAAGAAACGAGGGTGAGGGAGAAGGGGTTACGCATTACAAATGTGCACCAGCATCGGAAGGAGGAGGGCCTTATGGGCATGGAGAGCAGAAGAGGGGATGGGGGAGGAGGTTGGAAGAGAGGAGGCGGGGACAGGGGCGGGTCGTAGAGAGGGGGATAAAGGTTCGGGATCGTATAGAGCACCTGCGTCCCCCGCTTCGCTTCTCCCCTACAGAGAGTACTCATAGCTTCCAACCACCTGCGGTCGACCTTCATATATTCCCCTCCCACCCTCACATAGCCAACACTACCCGATTCCCTCCCACCCACCCTCGCTTTTCCCAACCCAACACCTTTTCCTCCCTCACCCGGACGCACGCGGAATATTTGACACCGGAAAAAGGGGAAAATCGCTTATTCGAACCGAAAGGTGCGCCATGGGAGACGGGAAGGAGGAGAGAAGTGCGAGGGGAGGGAGAGTGTGTTATGAGGTTTGGAGTGGGGAGGGGAGGGGAGAAAACGCGATTAGATTCGTACGTTTTTCTTTTCAACCAGAACGCGAGAGCAGGCGGTGTTCCCTTAAAAAAAAACAACTTTTCCTCCTGTAAGGGTGGCAAGGATTGATGGAATTATCGAATCACGACAAATGGCTAAACCCCGAGAAACAAGGGGATCGTGAATATTGCTTGGATTAAAATAAAATTATAAGGGTACTACGTCTATTTCTAAATGTAAGTTTTCACTTAAGATTTTTGCTTGATGACAACTACTCATTTTTACATCCAATGCGTTGATACTTTTCAAAATAAAAACCCGTCGCATCATTTAATTATAAGGGAATATTTCATAAGAAATATTCAATAAACAAAAACTTTCGTTCTCTTGCGATTGAAATTATTTATCATAAGTTTTGAATCAAAATGTTTGCCAAAGGTATGGACTTAACGAAAATGAATGCATACCTACTTTTTATTCCAGACATGTTCAAGCAATAACATGCACATTCCCGTCAAATGATCGTGTTAAATTTGTTGATGTTTGTCAACAGAAAATTTTACCTAATAGTTCTTTGCATATTGTAAAATTGCGTAATTTATATAATATGAGATTAATTTTTAAATATAATTTAACTCGGTCTTAAAAGTAATACAGTTATTTTCTTAGGATTAAGTCACATTATTTGGTGACGTTTTGATAATTGAAGACTATAATCAATTGATTTGTAAATTCTCATATAATACATGAAATTCTTATAAATATTTTCAAATGATAAATTTAACAGTGAGTACATTTGTTGTATTTTTTATATAAACGCTTGAGATTTAGTTATTCCACGAAAATCAATAAAATTTCTCTTCCTCATAAAAAGTGGTAATAAAAATCTCTTCGGAGCTCTCGAACATATATAGTCAGAGCACCTTTGGAGAACGGCGGGCATTTTCGCAAGGGAGCAATCATACGCAAAAGACGACATCAGAAGAGATAAGAGAAGAGAGCGAACAACGATGTGAGAAATATAAGGGGAGAACAACGAAAACGTGGAGATGAGAGAGAAGAAAATGTGAAGGAATTGGGAGGGAAATAATAGGACAAATTCCACAGGAAGTGAAGAGAAGGTGGAGGAGGAAGAGGGCCCAAGTAGGTTATAAATAATAAGAGAAATAAGAAGAGGCGTGAAAACTAAGACAAAGAGAAGGGAAAGGACATAGTGAAGAGGGGGGAAGGAAAGATAGTGAATAGAAAAATATATGAAAAATAAAAGCGAGAGGAAGAAAGACTTGAAGAGCGGAGAGGATACGGTGGTTACACTACGATCTTTCAAACTTTTTCCGCCGCATTCGGACACCATAAGCGATTTGGAAAGGAAGAAAAAAGTGTGGGGAATGAAAAGGGGAATATAGAAAGAGATGGGGGAGGAAGAAGAGAAAGGGGAAGGAACATTACGACCTCTTCCCCGGGAGCCGTTCCCGCCACCTTGCGGCGGTCCTCGTAAACCGACGGATTGGCCATACTCGAGGGTCCAACTCCTTCAAAGGCGTTGAAAATAAAAAATAGCGGAAAAATGAATATCGAATGAAAATACTCCGATATATTGGCCGCAGTATATAGCGAACCGTAGTCCTCGGGCGGAGTAAGGGAGTTCTTTGGAGAGAGAAAGAGAGAGAGAGGCTCTGAAATGTGTAAGATGGTTTTTGGTGTTTTAGGAGGGGAGCGTATGGGGTGAGCACTGATCCCAAAATGGAGATTTAAGAGAGTGTGGCGCCGGGGCGAAGTTGGCCATTTTAGGATCCGTGCCAAAAAGGGAATATTCCGACGAATACATTCGTTTTAATGAGATGGAATGAAAAACCCTAGTCAAAGTCTCAAAATTGCAACGCTCAAGTAATTTCATTGAAGTTATTTCAAAATTTTTCGAAACGGGGTATCAGTCCTTACCTTAAATAATACGATTCTATTCCTAAAGTCAGTTCAGTTACTTCAATTAATAAATAGGACGCTGGCCTTTGCATCGCTCTTTGGAAATCAAAGCGATTTCGACGGTTTTCACATGGATATGACGTATTTCCATTAACATATAGTTATAAAGACCGAGACATATCGGGCTAAAGATATACGTACGCGAGTTGATTAGTACTAGGTTATAATTCGTGTACCAGAGACTCGAAAGATCAAGTCCAGACCCAAAGTAGTTTGTAAATTAACATTTTCTTGTGAATATTTTTTCGTGAAAAACGGAAAAAGCCACGCTGGGTTCGCGCTGCCTTCGAAAAGTGTTTTTGGTGATTACGTTCTAATCAGAATTGGGAATGGGGTTTTAAAAAATGGGAACGTTACAATGCGTTTTTTATCCTGATCAATTATCTACAGTCAAACCCCGATTTACCGCCCCCCTATATAGTGCCACCTCCGCATACCGCCCATGATTTGTTGTGAATAATACCTCCATCTTATGATTACATAGAGCAAGCATATACGTCGATTTACCGCTACCCCCGTTTTAACGCTGATGTCAATGACAGACAAACGGTGGCGCTAAATCGGGGTTTGACTGTGCATATTTCATGGAAATTGTCATAAAATGTTATTATGATTAAGGATGTCTCTGAAAATGTTCAACTTTATTAGTTGTGGAAAATGTCTTTCATTTACCAATATTTGCTTTTATCTCTTTATTGTCTTAGTATCTCGTGTCCCGTCTTAAGTCTATCATCATGTTAGAGAAAATGTTTCAAAATGTTCCAAATTCTACGCGAATTAATTAAGAATGAAATCTCCCTTTTTCAAGCAATTTACTTTCGTCGATTTTATTCATTATCCGTCGTTTTCAGAATGTTTTTATTCCGAGTTTCTCACATGTCCTGCTTTATCCACTTATAACGATCGATTTTCAGTCAGTGTAGTTCTTGTTTTATTTTTTAGCTTTCGTAAGCAATATTTATACTATAGATATGAGAAACAGCCATATTGTAAAAATGCTGAAAATAGTGGGGGGAAAAGCTTCTGTGAGTCGAAATTCATCCTTACGTTTATCATATTATTTTTGTTTTCCCAATAATCCATCGTTTTAGAGAAAAACTCTCCGGTTGCTAAGTGTATTTAGTATTCAATCTATGTTTGCGTTAGATTAAATTCAATTCCTGTTGATTTTTAATAGACGGTTTATTAGCAACACTGCGAAAGACGCTATTGAAGCATTTTTTCAGAAAGTGGTAATTTTTTTATTATATCAAAATTTAAGAATTCATGTTGCCATCATGATATGTATATCACGTTACAACTAAGTAGTATCATCATATTTAAACCGACAACAACAAAAGGGTAATGGTATTCATTCATGCGCAAAACTTTCTAATTTTTATATATATCAGTAACAGATCATTCGGAAAACTCGTTTATAAGAGCGATTCGAAAGAATATTTCGATTTTTAAATAATTTATTTATGTACAAAGACGATTGTGAACGGTTGAATATCTCAAAAATATTTATAGGATTCGCTCTAATTATCAAATGACTCGGTTTATCTTTTTAATTAACCTATAATCGTCTAGGCAAAAACGTGAGAAACGCGTCCCGACGTTTGCCATAGGATCCCACGCTTTAATTATTGAGGAAATCGTTCGCCAAGACATTTCCCCACTGTACACTTCAAGGAAGAGTTATTCCCGTATCGCCTCAGGTCGCTCCTGAGGCGATCATCCACGTAAAGAACATGGACGAGCCTTCGGAGGAACATTAAACTCGTCTTGGATACAGCGCCATTAGTTGCGGTGGCGACCACCCAAGGATAGAAGAGATGCGATTGCAGTCAGTCTTGGTGGTTTTGACGACGCGAGAAGGGAGAAAGAAATAGTGTAACGGTTATAACGATGAGGAAGGAGGGTGGAAAATAAGGAGAGAATATCTGGTACGAAAACGTCTCCATTCAGAGGACAGGTGGTGTTTTTCCGTTCTCTCTTCCCACCGAAATGTTTTTCATTCCAAAAAATAGAGAAGAAGCGAAAGGATTGGTGTAAAAGGAGCAAAAGGAAAGAAACGGCAATAAAAATATGCATAAAAGTGGAAGACAGAAATAGGATAGGCAAATAAAGAGAAGGCGGGAGAGATGCATGTTTTACTGGACGGTAAATATAAGACGGGGTAGAGAAAGAACATGAGAGAGAGAGGAGGGCGATAAAGAGAGGGAGAGAGAAAGGGATAAGGTCGCTGAGAAATATAAAAGTATTTTCGTGCTGCTCCCCTCATTTCCTTCTCTTTCAACTTTTCTCCGTTTCCAAGCGATACAAAACCTTATATCTACCATCAAGCGTCCAAAGGCCAATCTCCTCCCACCTATCCATCACTCCTACCTTCTAACTCCTTCCTTCTTTGTTTTTTTCCTCCTCAATTGCTTTTCATTCCTCTATTTTGCAAATCTCTCCATCCCTCCTTTCTCCATTTATTTGCCTTTTTTCTCTCTCCTCTTTCTGCCTCTTTCACTATTTTCATTCTCTTCTCTTTTCATCTTATCCCACCTTTGCCTCTGTTCTTTTCTCCATCTCTTTCCTACTTTATCTCCTCCTCCCCGTTTCTCCCTTAGCACTGTTTATTTCTCCCCCTCCTCTCTAACCATCTAAATTTCCCTGCTCTTTACAATGCTCTCATACACTTTTGTCTCTCCTCTTCCTCTCTCAGCCGTGTGATTCTCGGCTCCACCCCCATTCCCTCCATCTTCTCCTCACCCCTCCAAGACCCCATATACCGCCGCCTCCCCGCACTTTCCCCCTCCCCGCATCAACCATTCCGCCAAAGGGCTCTTTCTCTCTCTTCCTCTTTTATGGGAGGCGGGTAGTAGGGAGGGAGGCGGCGTGGGCGCCAATAAGGCCAAACTGCGCCCGAAATCGTTTGCAATAAGTGGAAGCCACGCCTCATACCCGCTCCTCCTCTGCTCCCTTCCCCCCCCTTCTCTTCTTTTCCCTCTTTCTGCGATCCTTTTTGCTCTCAATGTCTCAATCTTCCTACATATCTCTTCCCCGCAGCTCTGCTGTTATGCGCAATCATACTTATTTTCACCCAAATTATTCTACTCGGTAAGAGTTTTAGCAGACTCTAATTTATGCGTAACCTTTTTAAAGAAAATGAATACTTTCTAGAAGACTTATAACTATGAAACCATTGCTATTTAGGACTTAGAAATAATAAAATCCTCCCTGCTGCAAATGATATAACATTTAGTCAGCTTTATCAATATAATAAAATATAAAAATAGTCCATGAAAATACTCATCTCCAGGGTTTTAAATACTTATTATCAATTAGACAAGAGAATCACAACAATATATATTATTTTTAATCTATAGAATGATGAGTAATGGATTTCACATTGGAATTATGGTGGATTACTATGAAGAAACTAACTCAAACTGAGATTAAGCTAATTGCAAGATTGCTGTTTCATGGTAAATTTATAACCTACATTTATTTTATGATAAATTTAGAAATATGTAACAAACTACCAACGACAGAGGGTGGTCGATAAAATACCGCAGAATATAACCATAAAAATATCATAAGAAATTTGTTTCTATTTCATAAATGTTAAATTTGATCCTAAAATTCTACCTGATGGAAAGTTAAGATCATATCATCAGCATATCGTGTCCTTTAAATATCCGTTTTTCTGGATCATTATATATATATATATATATATATATATATATATTATATATATATATATAAGGGCGAAAGAGATGGTTCCATTTTCGCCGATGAAATATTCTTTTCCATCACTCCGAGAAAATTCACATTTATTTATCCGTCGTAGATACAGACCATAACTATCTAATATATCCTTTCCAGTAATGCAACGCTCTATTGGGAAAGAGGATATGAAGAAGAGGAGGAAATGGAAAGAAAGCGCGGAAAGGGAGGAAGGAGGGAGAGAGAATACGGGGTATGGTGTGGGGAGGCATGCAATGAAGAGAATGGAGGGAGAAAGTAGAGATGTGACGGTGGAGAGAAAGCAGTGGAGGGGAGGGAGGAAGTGGAGTAGGTTTTAGAGGAAGGATGAAAAGAGAGAGGAGCCGGGAAAGGAGGGCGTGGAGGGAGTGATGGAGATGAGAGAGAAAGAGAGAGAGACCATCCATCCTTAGACGACGCGAGGAGAACATCTCCGATTGGACGAAGAGACCATATACGACTGCCTGGAACATAAAGAGAGAGGGAGAGAAACCCATCTTACGACCCATAGGTACACGCACACACACACGCAAACCAACAAACGCCCTCCCCTCCATCTTTTTTCTCTCATTCCCTCTCCCTTGCCCATTTCACTCCGGCGCAGCATCCAGGGTTTATCTCCGCATCCCACAGTTAGTACCTCCCCTCTCTCTCCCCCTCCTCTTCCCCTCCCCCTCCCTACTCCCACAAAAAGCCGCAATTCTTTTCCACAGCCGCACTCCTCCTACTACTGTTTTACGGCTTTTCCTCCCCTCCACTTCTCCCTGGCATCACGTATCTCTCCCGCTCGGGTTTTGTTTCTCCCTTTAGAGGGAGGGAGGGGATGGAGGGAGTTGGAGGGAGGCGGAGGGAGTCCCCTCACTCCTCCGCCGTGTTTTATGGTCGCGGGAAGGAGGACAATTCCCATGCGGGTCACTGCGACCACAGCGGGAAGAGATAGGTGGCGCTGGTGCTCCACCAAATTCCCCCTTTTCACAATTTCCGCCTTGCACCAACTCCTCCCTCCCTCACTTGCGCCGAATCGCCATCCTTAACCTCCTCGCATTCGTTTTCCTGCAGACCATCTTCCCTATCCATTCTCGCCGGGCTTCCTCCCCTCATGCCAATCCTTCTCTCATCTCCATTCGATCTCCATCCTTTCTCTGTTTTTATCCATCATTCCCGTATTTCTTTCCTCTTTTTCTCTGCCCTCTGCGCTCTCGTATCTGTCTCCACTCTCTCCTAACCAACATTTTAAAATTTTGTATATAATTTACATTTGATGTAATGATAATTTTATTTATTATAAGTTTCTTTTTCTTGGCAAAATATTATATATATATATATATATATATATATATATATATATATATATATATATATCTCCTGTGCTGACGAAGGGATCGCCCCCGAAAGCTTCCGTGTTTTTTGTGTTTGTTTTACGTGTGCCACTTCGACACCCCCAGCAGCTCGCCAACCTAAAGTCATCTTATTGGTGAGTGATCCCAACATCTTGTTGCCATCCATTTATCCTACTTACCTTCCCTCTTCCATAAGCATTTATATATATATATGTATATATATATTTACTTAAGGAAAAGAATAGGTAGTGATGAGGGTGGCAACAAGGTGTTGAGGGAAGCCCAGAGGACACTTACCAAGTTGAGGACCAAGCTAGCAGGCTGCTGGGGGCCTCGAAGAGACACGTAAAACACACGAACACAAAAAACAACGTGTATATATATATATATATATATATATATATATATATATATATATAAGTATAAATGTGTGTATGTACATATGCGGATTTATGTGTGAGTATCGCGGTAGATATTGGTATTATCTTTCACTTTTTCACATTCTATGATTTGTGGTTTTACCTTAGATATCAAAGCTAAGTTAACGACAGTTTCCCACATAACTTTTTATCAATGATTCATATTTCTCCCTTTCATTAGTGAATTTTTCATTGTTCAAAGTTGGATTACTTGCAAGAATGTACATTGTTTTTTTCTATTTTGTTTATCCATCCTTTGCTCCACTCTATTTCCCATTTCCTGTGTTTATCTTTCTCTAGCTTCCCATTCTTTCCTTCTTGTGGGCATTACCGTTACCTTGTTTTTGTCTTTATTCCTCCGTGTCCCACTCCGATTCTTCCTCCTAATCTCTCTCTCTCTCTCCACCTCTCTTAATCCACTACCTTCTTCCCCCACACCTCGCTTCCTCTTTCTCCTACCTCTTTCCTTGATTTCCCTAATGTCTCGTGCTCGCGCTTCAGTTTCTCCTGTGTGTGATCGACAATATTATGCTAATCTTCCGTTTAAAAGGTGTTTTTTGTGTAATTTAAGTTTTAGCGATATCAGAACTTATGATTCTTATATCCTCAACTTCAAACGATTTACATAAATTTACTGAGAGAGAATACGGCGTTACTAATAATCATGTATTTATTGATTAAATGGATTTTAGAATGCCTCAGACAAATGAAGAAAAATATTGCTCAATTCGTTTTGATTTAAACGTTTGAGTCAATTTTATTTCGCTCGTTGATTGCTGGTTGTTTTCATAACTCCATTTATTATAATTATTTTTTGTTTTGTGGCAAAAATATTTTCTTAAAAATTGCATCATATGGGGAATTCAACATCAACTTATGTTGACACGTAATTCATATCAGAATTTTAAAAAATTAAATATTTTTTGCAGAGAACTATTTTCAATACAGAAGAATACCTAATTTTAACACTAAATCTCTTATCGTTCCATAAATATAATTATACTTGACATTTATTTAATTTCGGAAATTGTTAATCCAAAAACCAAATTACGACGTTCAACTTAATGATTTTCAACTAAAATATTTCTAAGGATTTTAAGCTCGTTGCTAAATCAAGGACTAAATCATTTTTCTCTTGGAATTCTGCATTTGTATGTGTTTTAAACTCTTATTTCTTACCCTTTATGCGAAATTCATACCGCGCATCATCGATCCTGCCTAATATCCAAGTGGTTTAACGATGATCCAATTTCCATTGCACACAAATCATCATTTCGCGCCAACCTTCCTCACGGGTGCTTTGACCCTTAAGTGCAGAGATATTAACGTCTTCCATCTCCTTCCTAACTTCCCTAAAATTATCCCAATTCCCTCCCTTCTACTCCTCTTCATCCCACTCAATTTCATATCCTCCCTCTTAACTACCCCCTCTGCGTTACTTTCTCTTCACCTCTCTCTTCCCTCATTTCCTTTTTGTCCTCCCTGAAGCCCTTCTCCATCTCACCCCTACTTTCCTCGACCTTCCTCGTCCTATTCCTACTACTCACCCTCCTACCCCTATTTTCCCTTCCCTCCCTATTTTCCCTCTTGGCCTCCTCCATCTTCCTCGCCATCTTCTCCCTCCTCGTACTCTCCTCCCTTTCCTCCCTCCTCGTACTCTCCTCCCTTTCCTCCTTCCTCGACCTCATCTCCCTCCTCGCCTTCATCTCCCTCCTCGCCCTCATCTCCCTCCTCGCCCTCATCTCCCTCCTCGCCCTCATCTCCCTCATCTCCCTCCTCGCTCTCTCCATTCTCCTCGACCTCTCCATTCTCCTCGCCCTCTCAATTCTCCTCGCCCTCCCGTTACTCCTCCCTCTCTTCCTCCTCCCGCAGCCTCTCCATTCTTCCTTTCTTCCTCCGACTCTCCACCCCGGCTATTCTCAGCCACCCCATATCCCCGCCATCTCCACCGCGCCTCACGCCCGGCAAATAAAGACGCATTATCCAAACCTCCTTGCGCTCCCGGAATTCCCTCCGCCAATTCTCTCGCTGGAACCCTCCCTCCCCCAACCCCTCGCCGCCAGTACTACTCACCCAAAACTACTACTGCGGCCCACTCGATCGATCTACTCCCCTCTCCGTTTTTCTCTTTCTCTCCCGTCTTTCTCTGACAACTCTCGCCCATCCTCCAGCCATCATCCCGCCGAGAATAAAACAAGTGAGACATCGCGAGCGCGTTTCTAAATAAAACAATGGAAAATGCACTTAGTTATCTCCTAAGTACTCGCTTCAGTGAATCGCCGTACGGCGTTATCTTCCACGTGGAATTCCTTCCCCGCTCTCCTTCTAAAATGCCGCGGTAACGTCCCGCCCATCCCACGGCCGATCCACACACCACACCCATTGCTTCACATTTCCCTCTCCACCCCTTCTCTGGCCACTCTTCCCTTTCCCAGTTGAAGTTACCTCCTCAGTCCCTCCTCTCCCCCACCCCTCCCGATCCTCCCCCACCGCCACTCCCTTCCCAAAACCACTCTCCCTCCCTCCCTCTCTCTCGGGATTCGGCAAATCGCCATTTTTACGACCAGCAGTGAGATATCGTTACCGTAAAATGAGTTCCCCTTACACGCGCGCGCGCACACACACAAGGACGGACAAACGCACAGCTCTTCCTCTCCCATTCCATCTTAACATCTTTTATATCCTTCTATTTCTCTCTCTCTCTCTTGTTATCTTCCTTTCCCTTCTACTTTCGTACTTTTTCTTTCGCCGTTTCTTTTTACTCCTCTCTTTTGCTTAATTATTCGCGTATCTTTCTTTTCTCAGCTGTTTTTTTTCTACACTTTATCGTCTCTTTTAGCTTTTCTCTCAGTTCTACGCCTTTTGTTGCAATTATTATTTCCTAGAATAGCTGCGTTAGTTTTTTGTATAAATGTCTGTTACAGGAGAGACAGTTGAAGTGGTGGAAGTGTATTGTTTTAAAAATTTCAAACACCGAGATATCCACGCATTTTTCTGCTTTGGTATTCTAAAAACTGTCTGATCTTCATATAAGTCGACTTACCTTGTTGTGGTGTGAATCGTGATAATCGTGATTGCTCTTTCATCTCTGCTTGCGTGATTTTGACCCGAACCACTATAATTCCCCGTTAATATTTGATTACAATGAATAGTACGCGATCCTGCTTAACAAGAAAGAGAAATATCAGTTAAACAAAAAATCAATTCCTCCGTTTTGTAGATTAAATTCACTGCAAGGAATTTTTTTATGGCTGTACCAACAGCTAAGTCTGAAAGAAAAGCGTTTAATTTATTTAAATTATTAATTTAATTTTGTGATAGTTTCAGGTGTATTTTATTACAGAACGATTATTGCAATGCAGTTATATGCGTTAGGATCAATATTTGAAATATTGCAAACATTCAGTGATCGTGTACCTGTCTTACTGAAGAAGTGTTTATGAAAAATGTTTTCGTCGTTGTCTTTTTTCTTTTAAGGATACGAAAAATTACAGCTGCGTGTGAAAATAACCATTCGTTTTTCATATTTTTAATATGAGTAATTTAGCTCAAGTCAATGAGTTACTTTAAAAATTTACATCGTTATACAAAAATACGCAGACATGTATTAACATTAATATTTTTGGATGGAAAATTTTTAAATTATATATATATATATATATATATATATATATATATATATATATATATATATATATATGACGTATTTAGTATCAAGTGAACCAAAATCAAGTAAAACAAAAGTTTATTTTTAGGAACCGAAACGAAAATAATATTTTTTGACATGATTCATGAAAAATGGGACGAAGAATTTTGGCAAGCTATTTTTATTGAATGGAAGCAATAGATAGAGGTGCTTTTTAGTGTTTAATAAGGATGGTCAAATATTTTTCTTGAGATCTTGATGGTGATATTATTATAAAATTCTTGTAAACAATTCATTTCTGAATTTTCTGTGTTGGTCAATTGGCCAAAGAGAAAGTTTGATTTGGTGCATAATCTTGGATAGAAGTTTTGAACAATTTTTTCCGTGTGTAGTATCTTTATGGTATAAACTTTTGTTGACCTAGGTTACTCATTTTGCTATAAAAGGGTTTTATTCGACCGGTTTATGATTGATCATCTATAGATGGGCTGGCAAAACCGCGATTCGCGAGTCGCATGTGGCTCTTTTTACTTAACGTGCGGCTCTTATTTAATTACACACAAGGGCGTATCAACGCTTATCACGTCAGAATATAATAACGCGGTGCGACTAAGACGTTTTTGGGATTCTTAAGGGACATGCATTCTCTTTGTATTGCTTTGAATACAGGTTATGTTTATATATTTTTAGGCGCAGAATGTGTCCCTTGCGACTCTCAAACTTAGAAAGATTATCATATGCGGTTTTGAGGGTAAACAGGTTTTACCTAGCCTAATCTATAGAAAGGAAGTCATAAGATAAGTCTGATAATTAAATTTTTATTATTTTCAATTTTTGGAATTATTTCTGCTGAAATAAGATAGTGCGATCCCAACATGAATTTAACCTTATGTGACTAATGATTTACTCAAATACATCAATAAAATGTTTAAAATTCTATGTGGTAGAAATGATAAATTAACATAAACCAGGTCTTCTTGATGGATCAAAAGTAATGCATATGATTCACATCGAACAAATGTCCTAAGAGTTAATAAAAGCACTCAAATATTTTCAAGTATTCAGCTTCGCGGTGTTTTTTTCCCTCCCACTGATATCCTCTTGTCCAAATTAATTCTCCCTTCTCTCTCTCTCTCGATCTCACAAAGGGAAATTCAATTCCCCAATCCTATCTCTCTCTGTTTTCCTTCGTTCTGCATTTCGGCCGCTCTCATCCTTCATCCCGACGAGACTGCTTTAATTGGAATTTATAAACCAAAAAAATACTCTCCTTCTGCTTTTTTTGGCTGAATCCTCTCAAGGGAACCAATTAGAATGCTTCTCGAGGCATTAACTCGTTACCTCCAATCATCTTAAGATTCCGTCCGCGAGTTTCTCTCTCGCCCTTTTCCTCCTCCCGCCTTAAGTCGCCTTAATTGGCAGTCTTCTTAGCCCATCGGGCGGCGGAGGAGATAATCCATCGGAATTCCTCTCTCTCTCCCTCTTAATCACTTAGTGTCGGCTGAGGGTGGGGGAAAATATGCAATTGGGATAAATCATTGCGAATGGGGGGAGTGGAAGGGGGAGAAAGGTGTGGTTGGTGAGAGGGTGAGAGAGGAAAAGGGAGGAGAAATGGTGGTGGGAGGGGAAAGGTGGGATATAAAATGGGTGAAAGGAAAGGCGCATGGGAAAAAGGGACGAGATTTCCACAAATTCCAAGATTTTTCTCCAGGAACTGTCTTGAATGCCTTATTTTTCGTTGCTTTTGCTCTTTTTCTTTTCCTGATTCAAGTAATTTTTATTTCTTATTTGTACTTTAATTAGCTTCATGTACTTATTTCATATTAACTTCATGCTTCTTTTTCATACTTTTATGTTGATTTAAATTTTCATTTCCTTTATTCCGCGTTCTTTTAAACCAAGTTTCTCAGTTTCCCTCGGTTCGTTAAAATTACTTTTTTGATTCAGTCGCCTTCTCTTTCCTTCCGTCTCCCTCGCGCTTCTTACTTTTTGCAGTACCTTAAGTTCCTTCCATCATTCGTCACGTTCCTTACCCCCTCTACTTTATATCTTCCACCAACTAAGCTTCCTCCTTCTCTGCGCTCTTCCATTCGGTACTTAAAATCCGTACAATATTTCGTTCCCCGACCTTCTTCCGTATCTTCCCACATGCTTCCATTCCATGAAGCAATCATTCTATTTCATCCCACTTTTCAATTTCAGAGGATTCCGGCAATTCAGCAAGATTGTTTGAAATGTGAGGGGGTTCGAATGAAACTCGTTGGATAGCGAGGGGATTAATAGGCAACGGAGGCGTTTTGCGGTTCCCTCCCGCTCTGTAAGAAGAGAAAATACCTTCATAAAGGGATTTAATGAGAATGAGGGGAGAAGATCCCTGGTTGTTAGTGGCGCACGGAGGAATGTGTGTGTGTGTGTGTGCGTGCGCGCGTAGAGAGAGAGAGGGACAGAAGGAGAGCGAGAGGGGAGGCAGGTGGGGAAGCGAGGGAGAGAGGTTTTATTAATCTCCAGGGAGACGTGTTCGGTTAACTTACGTGCTCATAATAGGACGAATGGTGGCTGGTATGAGGGAGATAAAGGTCCCTTTCATCGACTGGCGCGTTATCATCGCAGTAAACGTGGCTTCCATTCAATTTTATTGTTATTAAGGCGGTTTTTAAAAGAACTGAATTTGCCCAATGCGTCGAAATTTCCAATTTATCGGCGTGATGAAAGAGATGGCTTTGTGAAATTTTTCGGATTCCGTCTAAATTGATGCAATTCGGCCAATCTACGATCTATGAATGAGTCACGATTGTATGAAGCAACCGAATTTTACCCCTTTGCTTCGTACGATGGAATTTCACCCGTTTAAGTCTGCCCTATTTTATTATAGAATAGTACGAATGTAATTTTTACGCGCCAAAGAAGTTATGATCATATGAAAAATTTTAATACAAATTAAGTGTTTATTACGTTAGATACATGTCTTTTTATGCTCCATCAGTTATTAATTCTCTCTAGAAAGTATTTCTGCTGTTTAAATTAGCAAATATATGATTCGATAGCTATTGATATCTACTTTTTTTCCTCACGTTTTTCATTTTCAGCTATTCATTCAATTTATGATTATAAAGTTAAGCCTTAGTTGCATATGGAACTAGAAAATGTTTATTCGATTTCACATTTATTGACATTTTTTCATAATTTATTTCCATAACCGAATAATGCTTATGCTCCAAATGTTTCCACGTGCACTCTGTTTGCTTCAATTATCATATAAATCATTTTTATTTAATCGATGAAAAAACCATTCGTTAGCGTTAGGAATTTATATTACTTTGGGTTAATAGCAAAGAGTTCCAAGAGATAAAAATTTCTTTTCACGATGGAAATTGTATTAGTGGCTTTCCGCTGACATATTGTCTTGTTTCTTTTGAAAGACTGTATCTAAATTATATCTGATTTCACTAAAGAAGATTGGGTCTTTAACTAATTATTCGAAATATAAAACAGCGCACTTTGTCGTCTCAATGTTAAAAGATTGGCATAATTTGTTTTTTTTTTTAAATCCTTTATCACCAATTGACCTAGGATTATTAGTATTATTTACCAAACCTTACAGCAAAATTCATAAAAATGTAAATTTCTGAGGATTGTTGTCGATGTCGATTATTTCATAGGGAAATGATAATTTTAAATAATATTCAATCAATGCACGCGTGAATTATTCAATTGTAACAACATAAACCAACATTTTCTCGGTGCTATACTCTTGGAAAGCATATATAATAATAATAATATGTATTTGCGCATATTTAAGTTAAATAACGGAATTACCTAATATTTTCTCATGGATAGACAATCGGATGATGCGTAAATTTACATAACTTAAGAACATTGTCTAGACAGCAATATTCGGATCGAATAGTGACTTAGATCCATCCTATCCGTCCGCCAATTAATACCCTTCAAAATATTTTTGTAGTTTTCCACTGTAGGAAACAATCAATAACGACAATGACGAAGCGGCTGCAAATGGCGTACATTCCTGAGTGGAACGGAAGGCAAAGAAAAGTAAACAGACAGTGATTAGGGAAATTGTTCTGAAAACGTGTGGGATTCTATGGATCTAATGTTTTTATTTCTTATCAAATGCAAAACTACGAAGGAAATTGTAATACTATTTTCGTCGCCGTATATTTTTCTTTCCTTAAATTTTAAAGAAGTTATTTTTCTTGATACACGACTTCTATTTATCACCTGATAGGGGAGCTTGATTATCGTTTACGGAAACGATAGTTATTTTCGTAAACTTCTCAAATGAGCCTTTCTACTGCTCAAAATAAAAAATATTTCCATAACAATCTACGCAAAATATCTAGCTTTGTTAGCTGTAACTTATATTCTCATTACCGGATATTTTGTAACTAAGAAATTGGTTTAAAGAAGGTCTGGAGAGAATGCAACGTCGCATAACAACTGGAGAGGAATATTCCTGAATCGCTTAAAGAGAATTTTCATTTGTCCCTCAGTAATCAATAATTATGGAGCGCGACGCGATTACTGGCTCCCGGGGCTAACGTTGCTTCGTTTTCTCATTTAAATGTATCATATATGCTTGTTGGTATCCGGTCTAGCAATACCTATTAAGAATACATCGATACAGGCTACTTCTTTCTGTAAATTATTAAGATGTAGTAGTGCATGAGACAATTGAGTGAACCGTGAGAATTGAAAATTGAGCTTTTAGTGCGAAAAAGAAGGCAAATCTTGCTGCTGGGAAAGAAGAGTCGATGAATGAAGAGATTTCGGCGGTTTTAATGGAACGAAGTACAGATTAGTTTTCATCAGTCAACGAATGAAATAAGTGATAAGGAACTGTGAACAATGAATCCCATGAACGTAACAAGGATTTGGAAAAAAATATCAGGCGGTTTGACTACGGAGATCTTGATGTGGAATTGCAGTGAAGCCCCAAAGATAACTGTAGTGAAATTATTATTGATCTTTTCCTTCTCTGAGTAGACAAAATTAAACCAATACGTCTCCACAGATTTTTTTCACATTTCGATTTTTTCTTTCTTCTCACGCTTTTTACTAGAAAAATTACTTCCGAATTGATGGGCGGGAGGAAAGTGAACGTTAGCATTGCATGGAGTCCTCGATGTGAATCAGCCTTGAACGGACATAGCCTTCTGAGAAAGCGTCGCGAAAGCATATAATAAAACCCCTCCGAGACGCCCATTGATCTCACTCACCGTCGGGTTGCCCATGCACCTCCTCATGGGATCCAGGGCGGCGGCTGCGGCGGCCGCCGTCACTGCTGCCCGGAAGCTGGAGGCGGCGGCCGACGAGGAGGCAGCGGCCGCTGCGAGGGCAGAGGAGGCGGAGGAGGTGGGGGCGATGCTGACGGCCACCGAGGTGGTGGCAGCGGCAGGCGGAGAGGACGGGGAATACCTCCCCACGGCCCCGGGGGCGAAGGGTGGCGGCGGAGGCGGCGCCGCCGACCCCACCGGCCCGCCCCCCGCCTTCCCGTTCATCAGCTTGTCCGAAGAGAACATGGAGTCGTCCTCCTCCTCCTCGGATGGCCTCCGGCCCGTCTCCTGCGACGCCCAGCCAATGGCGGAACGGATGCCTAAAAGTTTCTCTGTGGCGAGCGTGGTTGCTTCTTTGTGGTGCCGACCGCCGAAGCGACGGCGGCCCCTAGTGGAATCCTCTCAAGATTAGACCGATGTAAACGATCGGATCTGGCACCAAACCCCTAACAGACACCTTGTAGCAGGTGTTCGAAATCGGAATCAATTCCGTATCGTTGTTCCGACGAAGAAATCTCAGCAGTTGTAGCCCTATAGGGCTTCAAGGACCTTCCACCGAAGTCTCTTCCTTCACCAGCCGGAACAAACAGTCCAATTAGAGGAAGTATTTAGCACTATAAATGCCGAAGGCGACATCTCAGCATTCCATGAGCTGAGAGTAGAATAAAGTCACCGGCTGAGGCCAGTATCCCGAAAAGAGGACAACACACGAAAAGCCTAAATGCTTCCTTTCCTAAGAAACCCTCACTCTTTTGGAATCCATCTCTGGATACCTCTCGAATGGATAGTAGTGTTCCTCTATACCGGGGCCATCAGATACCCTTCACGTTATATTGCCTCCCTAACGCGCCGAAGGCTGTATCATTCAGGACCACCACTCTTGTCCACTCTACAGTCACCTAAGCGATAAATGGTGTCGCCCAATAGGTTCTCGCTGACCTCCTATGACCATCCATCTCTCTCCTCTCTCCTCCCTACCTATCTTTTCCACCCCTTCTCGAGCCTACCGGATACTATGTTTGCCCCGCGATACACGCACCCAATACCATACAAAAGGGTTTAGTATATATATATATATGTATATACACGGAGCAAAGGACGCCTGTCGTCTCCTCTGCACCCGTTTTGCGAGACGGAGTTGCACTGAATCGGCGGATGGAGGAGCGGCGCCCGGCGGGGGGCGGCGGCGGTGTCAGAGATGGCGACGCGCCGGGGAGGGAGGGAGGAGAGGGGGAAGAAGAAGAGTGGGAGGGTGAGTGACGTCACCGGGGTGCGCAGGCGCCGACCCCTCCCACATCTCCCGCCCCCTTCCGCTCGGCCGCGAGCGTCCAATGCGGAGGTTGGGAGGCTGGCGGGGGGCAGGTGGGGGGGCGTCGGGGGCGGAGGAGGCGGTTGGTTGCTCGGAGAGTAGGCGCCCTCTCTCCCTCACTCTCACCCTCTCTATCCATAATGCCGCGCTCCTCTCTCCTCCCGCCGCGCAGTGGGATGAGGAGCCGAAAAAGGAGAGGAAGGGGATTGGGGGAAGGCGCGCCAGGGAGAGGAGGAGGGATCGGGAGAGTACTCTTCTCCCGTCGACGCAACGGGAGAGGCGAATGCAGGAAAGGACGGGAAACGGCGCGGGCGGCGCAAGGAGAGACGCCCGCCTGGGGTTTTGGGGTCTTTCGATCGCCGGGAAACGGCACCCGTCGGAGAAAATCGAAACTAAGTCCGCGAGGGATTTTGTTAGCGCGTTTGTCTCACTTATTTGCGGATTTGGCCAAAACGGAAAGAAATCTGTCATCAGGCAGCCTGCTCTGTGCGTAAAATGAAATGAAATTTCATGTTCGATTATAAATCGAGCTTTTGAAGCCCCTAAAAAGTGTGCCGTTAATTGTGTACGGCAAAACACTTTGGATTGAGTGAATTTATTTGCTTTATATGAAAACACATAGGTTCTTTTAAGTATCATTTTTATAGCAGCGAACTTACGATACTTAATAAAATGTCTTATGAATACAATCAGGAAAATTATAGTTATGAGTTGCGGCCTGAGAAAAGAATTGACAGTGATTTCTGCAAATAAATTTGAACATACCTACGGTCGGTCACTTAAACTAAAAAATCACTGAAAATACTTGAAGAGGCAATGATTTATGAAAATGAAATGAAAAATTGATTAATTTTAATCTGACCTAAATCATCTCTCGCCACGAGTATCTGTAACGTAATCCTTTTAATGTATTTACTTTTCCTTTTATTCATTCGCTTAAAATTCCTATGATGATGAAGGATAAAGAGATGAAGCCTAACCAAAAACGCAGCGGCCGTGATATACCGTACAGGATGAAATTCGGAATAAAACACCGATGTTGTCCAAAGATCAGCTTGTTTCGATAGCATTGATATTCCATGGGATAATTATAACGTGTTGGCATTCCATGCACCTGACTAGGGTTTGAACTCTGGCGTTAGCATATGCTGCAGATCTTTGCTTGGTCTCGTCCAGAATGACCTGTACATACGCGTTTTCGTGCCCTTCGTGAAAGACGAAAGGGCGATAATCCGTGCTACACCTTCGTACATTTAGCAGGAGGGTGTTGACGCCAACGACATGTTTTCGCTTTTCTGTCCGTGGGTAAGCGTGCAAGGAGATCGTATGCGTGTTAATTGTCACAGAGGGATTGCTGCGGGACGGGGGGCGAGAGAAATTATTCGCGGAGAGCTCAAATAAAGCACCTACTCACTTTTTCATATTTATTGCAATTACAATAACAACGTTGACGACAAATGACGCCATCTGGACTAGTAGGCGAAGTTTGGGGAAACCAAATAATAAAATTCGAAGATACGACAGAAAAATATGCCAAAGGTCTTTGATTTGTATATAATAATAATGGCTCTATAACAAGAAAACAGCTGAAACTCTTCTTTCCATTCGAGTCCATCGTAAATAAACGAAACTAAAGGTATAGGAAAATGAATGAAGTCGCAGATATCCATTGTGTTTTAAGATTGATCTAAGTGTTATAATGTTGTCACTAAAAGGCTATATACATATTTAAAGGAGCCGCTTTTGCGTGTTACAAAAATATAAAGAGATCTCTGGGTAAATTATTAATTTTTGCCTCAGATTTATACCTGAAGCGCACCTTGCATGAATTTTACCTCGTTATAACTGTATAAAAATAAGCTTTCATGTTAATTAGAGGATGTTTTATTTAAGTTCTTGTTTTACGTCGGTGGTGTTACTTCCATTTGAGGTAAAACCGTGGTTTAGGCTTTTGTACAAACGACTCATAAAAGATTGGCCGTAGTGAGCTATATATCTCTTGCCATACGTCTCCATTGACTTTAATCAGTGTTTCTTCATGATTCATTCAAACTAAAATCAAATTTTTATTTAAATATTTCACAGAAATAAAAGGAGCAATAGGCATGTTATTAAATTTCAGTATTCCAAAGGCGTTTTATTTACATAATGAATTATGTAGGTATTTAAGGAAAGGTGTTTTGTCCTAATGGATTTCTTGGATCATTTTATAAACTCACGAATGATATTTTGTTTGTGATTACACGGAAATTAAAAACATTCGCTGCTCGTACATGAAGGTGAAGTGACATTCATTATATAGTACACCCAGTTGTAGCAATGACTTGAGAATTTACAGCGTTGTTGAAATAAAGAAAAAATTAAAACAAACCTAAGTTTAATATTACTTGGGCCTATTCCATATGCAATTGTATTTGGAATAAGCCCTAGTAATATTAAATTTTGTGTTGTTTCAATTTTTCTTTTATTTTAACAATGCTGTAATTTATCAAGATAATGAAATTTCACAAAGTCTTGGGCTCTTCTGTTAATATATTTAGTGTAGCAATAAATAGGAAGTCAATTATAGTTACAATTTATTCAACTCGTTTTAAAATAATTTTAATTATCAAAACAATAAATAAATCTCCTGGAAGTCGGTTAAAACGAATCACAGATTCTCATAATAAGAATAGCATTGATTATAGTGTGTATTTTTGGGTTAGTTAGACGGTCTTTCATTTACTAGCAGTGATAGCAAAATTTGTCCTATATTTTCTAAAAATTAGCCCTTTCAAAGCTAATAATGAAAAATTCTATTGAATAATATTTTAAAAATTGTAGTTGTAATTTTAATATTATTGTAAATACAGTTTGTTCGAGCACTTTTCTATTTTGTCCGGATTTTCCCTTGGAAAATAGTCATACCCATGAGAAAATTAGAAAAACTCGACATAGAAGTGGGTGGACTAACGGAAAGACTATGCACATTGAGGCATTAAAAAAAGACTTTGATCCTTATAAAATTCCATCGAAAACCAGAATGAGGTATAATAGTTGAAATTGTTTATATTATAAAATTGGGTTTATTTAATTTCCTCGACGAATGCGCTTTTATCTTATCGTTAACACGGAGTGCTAAAGGCAGGCTTTAGGGGAATTACGCATATTGTTTTGTGCGCCACAATCTTCCGATCCGTCTTGGATAAGGTTTCTCCAAAGAGATAGTAGGGAGAAAGTAAAAGAGAAGCAACAATGATCCGCTCCTAGTATCAATGATATACATGAGCATCCCACTTAACCTAGGGCTGCGCATAATTCTTTGACGACCTCTGACCCCAAACCCTATCGCACCGCAGTCTCTGCACTTTGGGGCAGCCAGGGAATTATCCGATGGCGATAGTGGAATGGGGAGGGGGCTGCTCTCGCACACATACATAACCGAGGCGCGAGGGAAGAGGAGAGTAGTGGAAGGGGGCGGAAGGGCGGAAGACCGGAATCGAATAGGACAAGCATAACATGTGCTCGCGAATCATTCCTTTTAACCTTCCCCACCTCCGTCCTATGGACCGGTTCCAGCTGCCCCCTTCCCCTTTATCCCTCTTCCCTTTTCCTCTGCACCCTTCCGCCCCCTTTCTAGGCAGCCCCTCCTCTACACTCCCGCCCTCGCAGGCATCACTGTTGCGCGCCTAATCTCTTCCCCGGCACCGTCCGTTCCTCCTCCTTCGCCCGAAACGTGCTCGCTCTACAGTTCTTTCGGCGCCGTTTTCCCCGTGTTAGGCTGCAGCCCGCCCGACCGGCGAGGTCGGCGTGGAGGAGTACTCTCAGGCGCCCTAGGGCTGCTGCTTTTTTGCACGGAGGGCCATGTTTTCGGAGGGAAGCCGTGAATGAAGAGGTAACCCTGGTTATATTCCCTCCTCCTCCCTTTCCCCCGACCTTATCCTCGACTCTCCTCCTAACCCTCGCTCGAAAGCGACTCTCCTCCTGTCGCACACTTGCAAACACGCTCCGTGAAAATTTAATTGAACATTTGATTCTCCCCTCCTCCCTCTCTCTCTTTTCCCCTCCCTCATTCCCTCATCTCCCGTTCCTCCGTAATTGATATTTATTTCCATCCTTGGGGCTATGTCGGGTGATAGTTTTGTGTGTTGAGAATGGTTCTACAGAGTGGTCGGAGGGGAAAGAGTAAAGGAGGGGGAGAGGGCGAGGGAGTGGGGAGGGACGGGCGTGAATGGGTCGCGGCGCGTGGGGTGGGGCGGGGGAAGGCGGGGGAGGTAGGGAGAGGTGCGCGCTGCCACCGTCGCATCCCCCAGAGGGGGAGGTCTGGAGGGGGAGGCGGGAGAGGAGGGAGGGAAAAGTGCCGAAGGGAAAAGGGGAGAGAAGAGGTCGGAAAACAAATCCCAAAAGCCGTGTCCCCTTCAATTGGTTCTCAATGCAAACTGCCGCGGCCAACTGCTACTTCTTAGATAAAATGTTTCCTCATTATAGAACTAAAGTGGCAGATCGAGGATGATGTTTTTTTTCTGTTTGCGAACGCGAACGATGCCGCGAGGGTCTCAATAGCTCCCGATGGGCATGTCGTAGTTTCGGCGGGTTTTTATTGGAGACGACTCGTAAAAAAATGATGGAAAAATCTGAAGGAACGCATGCTTTCGCTTCAGTCGAAGTTCCGTTGAATACGGAGGAAGAAATGTTCCCGTATGATAACCTTTTCTGCCTACATGGACCGCCTCTATTGTCTGTACAATTTATTAAGTACCAAAACAACACAAAGGCCAAATTTCGTTGGAACTAATAGTAGCAACCTAATAAATATGAAAATATGGCAAAAATAAAAATATAACAATATAAAAAATGTATCGGCATAGCTGTATTAACAAAAGAGCAATGATCATAACAAAACAGCCTGTGAATTAGTGAAATGAAATGAAAGGATTACATAGTAGTTAGTTGATTACGGAAGGAAATCTGTGAGGAAATGTCAAAATATGGAAGAGAGGTCAGTAAGAAATTGTGTGAACGGGAGTCGATAAAAAAAGAGCGTTGGGAAATGGAAAGTCGAAAAGTCTATAAATGAAAGAGATTCTGAAGTCGAATGGAACGAGATGGAACGCGAAGGGTAAAAAAAGGAGACTTGAGAAGAACTATCGTATTTAGAGACTAATTAAAGTTGATTAAACATAAGTTACTATGGTAATAGGGAAAGTATTAACACTCGACTCAACTTCATGTTCAATCGGAAATCACGCAATATATTCGGAAAAAAAATTCAATTACTTTGTTTCGTGGTTTTAAAATCGAGCAAATAAACAAAATCATATTTGAAGAATTTTTGTTGAAATTTATGTACATATTCTAAATGTGATTATTACGAAATTAATTTATATTTAGCTTAAGTAGACAGAAAATATTGCGATATTGGTGAGTTAGAAGTTGTTTACTACTGCATAAATTTTTATCACAATCACTTCGCTTTTTCTCGTGTCAGGTATAATAATAATAGAATAATAATGATTCCTAAAAGTGGTCTGTGGTGTCTACACGAATGCAAACATTGGGCTATTCAATAGTATGTATTTTATAAATTTAAAAAAGAAGTCGAAGTCTATTAGCTGTTACTGCAAATATTAGAAAATTTGACATCATAGAGAGTATAAAATTTTGATTCATATCCAGGTATTTTCTTTAGAAAGAATTCTTGGAGCGGCGTACCTCAAATATCCCAAAATTTTTAAATTCCGTTAACTTTAACATCTAGTCTTTTTTGTGGCACTAGTTAACATCTAAAAGGAAATATTGTTCTTTCTTTTTGTTTTAATTTTCAATTTTTGTTTCTGCCTATCTTTCTGATGGCGGTAAATAATCTTCATGAGAGTGAACCCTTTATTGCATGATGCTGAATATCTGCAACACCATTTATAAAGTGTACCAAAGCTATTCTTTGGGGTCTTTTCTAACAAAAAGACTATTTTATATTCTAAAGCATAAAATATCACATCTGCTTAATCACTTTATCAATATGTAAAAGATGGAATTTTATTTTAGATTTTCATGTAAATAATCTCAAAATAATCTATTGACATGAAGGGTTTTGTTTTGAGAAAATCATGCATTTTAGAGTTAATTACGGAACTGGCGTATTATTTTTCTTACGCATAGTTTATTCTGGCATTAAAAGAAGAAAACTTATAAATGTAAGAATCTCAAAGAAAGGAAAAAATAATTTCAATGCAACGCCTGAACTGGTTCAATTGGCAACGATTGTGATTTATTGGCATAGAAATTATCCATCCAGCGGGCAATGCGGCACTCGAGCTTTTACAAAAAAAACGAAGCGACGGGTTATAATCTCCGCGCTAAGGGAAAGGAAAACCCGGGAATAGTTTTTGCTCCACATCTGTAGGGGGCGTTGTTTGCGGTTGAACTTCCTCCCCTGGAGGACCGCCCCTTCCTAAAGCCTCCCCTCAACCCCCTTCGGTCAACTCCGCAACTCCACCGGAGGGGACAGGTGGGCGTTGTGAGAGCGTGTCATTAACTTCCAATCTTCGGCCGCCGTCAGGACAGGAAGAAGCCCAGTGCAGCCGACAAGTCCCCTATGCGTCCATTCCCACCCTGCGCAACAACCAACAACCCCTTTCCTCTGATTTATCGCCTCACTCGCCCACCTCATCCCCAACACTACTAGTCTTTCAACCATCCTCCCATTCCCTACCTCTAACCTTCCCCTCTTCCTATGGGGTGAGAAGCATGGCCAAGAGGTCGGCTGATGGGTGAAAGGAATGGCGGGAGGTGAAGGGTAACCTTCCTTCATGGGTCGACTGCCCCTTGGGAACAGGCGGGAAGTATAGGGAGAAGAGAAGAGAGGGGACAAAGAGAGGGGAAGAGGGTCATAGGGAGATAGATGAGGGTGGTTGATAAAGGGGAAAGGCAGAGAAGCCAGGAACAGAAAGAAGCGATGCGAAGCTAGGAAAGAGGAAGAGATGAAAAGATGAGTGAGGGGCGACAAATATAAAGAGGGAAGGAGAATTGAAAGAAAAAGTACAGCGAGAAGAGTGAACTAGAACGGGAAAATAGGAGATAAAGAACGGGAGGAAGAACGATGGAAAAAGAGGGAGTGATGGAAGTCAAATTAAAGGTAAAAGTTAGAAAATAATATTTAAAAGGAATATGATTGGAATCGGAAGTAGATATTGTATACATTCACATTTAAAATATCATTTACCGGATTAAAAATACCATAATAAGAAGGGTTTCAAAATTTGATGAAATTTAAAATAAAGAAAAGAGGTAATCATATAGTACAAGCTAAATGCAATTTCATATAGTTACAAGATTACTACAGAATCAAATTTACAGTAAAAATATCGATCGCAGAAGAAAGGGCGGATCCAGGCTTCAGCATTGGAGAGGGAGATAATAAAAGATGAAAAAATAAACTATTAAAATATATCTTCAAAAGTATACATATTTTAATATGCAAAAAGGAAATAGACAACTTTTTGGACAACAAAATAAATACAGTAAAAAAATAGAATCCCTTCGATATGTTATTTTTATTCTTTTATTTACCTTTTTCAGTGTTTTGAAATCTTGAGAGGGGTAATTCCCCTCTTTACCCTCCCCCTAGAAAACTTGTTTAAAATTTAGATTATTAATTGAGATATTGTAATACAAAAATTACACAGATGTATATATGTGTGTGTATATATATATATATATATATATATATATATATATATATATATATATATATATATATATATATATATATATATAGTAAACACAAAAAAGCTTAAGAGAAAGATTGATAACAAACTTAAAGAAAGGAAGAAACAAGTAGCGAGATAAAATATGAAGAAGAGATTGTACTATACGAGAAATAATATGAAGGAACATGTGGGGCTAGGTCGACAATGAAGGATAAGGAAACGGAATAGAGTAGAGTAGAAGGAGAAGAGGATTGGAGAAGGACTTGGAGATGTGTGGAGAGAGACGGTTTACCTAAGGGCGGAGAACACCGTAAGAATGTAGGAGAAAGATTAAAACTATAGGAGATAGTCGGTTAGGAAAAATGATATAATTAGAAAAAACTTGGTAGAGAGATGAAAACACACGGAGGAGAAGGATCGAGAGAGTAAGGGAGGGATCGCGTGTGAGGGAGGTATTTGTACGCACGCTTCCATGTTCCTTCGTTCACTCGCTCCATCTTGACGCGTTGCTCGGGGCGTTTCTAAACTTCTCTGTTTGAGATTATGTATCCTTTGGGATAGAAGTTTTGTAGTCTCTCGTTAAGCGCAAAAACCTCTTTTCCTCCTCGTTCGCTTGCTATTTCCTTCTCTTCAAGCATTCCACTCGCTATCGATCAGATTTGGAAAAGTAAAGTCTGCCTTCCAACCAAAATGCAAATGGATCGATGTATTTGTCCATCGATTCGAGCCTCTCCAGGGGTTTCCTCCTCTTCGTGCTAATATTTCCTTAGTTTCGTAAACAAGTATATGTGTGTGGTATTGTATAAAGTTGTAACAGAAGTTATGGCTTACGGCGACTAATCGGGATTATAACAAGACGATGCCAAATACTGTAGACCAGGGTTTCTCTAACTTTGTAAAACTGCGGAACCGTTATATGAAAATATCTTTTTTCGTGGAACCCTAAGACAGAGGTGATAAACCAATTAAAATAAAATAGATTTACGTCAATTTTATTTTTTATTTACATGCGTTTTCTTCTATATTGTAGACATTCACCCGTCAGGATATTTTTGTCCGATTTCCAATGCAAAAAATAGCAATGGTAAGTATTACATATTTTCAAATAAAATATACTGATACATTTCAAAAAATAATAAAACAAAATTTTTAATATTCAATAATTCACAAATACAAAGCTTTTTGAATAATTTAAAAAATCATGTACTGTTTAAAAAAATTATTTTAATAAGCATTGAAACAAATTAATAATTATTACTAATTACAAATAACAAATTAATACTAATTATTTTTACATAGAAACTTTTAAAATGATTTTCCTGCTTATTATTTAGATGGAATAAAATTTAACTCACAGTGCATTAAAAGTTTATTATAAATTCAACCAAACATCTATACATAAAATTAAACGTAAATCTACTTTTTCAGTTTTCATTTTTTAAGGAAACAATCTCAATGGGATATATTAGTAAATATTTATACATTTTGCCTGTTGTATTTCACAGAAAAAAGTAATCTCGGAAATCGATAAAAATATTTACACTTTAATGTTTTGAAGAATAATTTTATTATTTTACCAAGATATTAGTCAGTGACTCGGATGAGACTGCTTTTCCTTGGATAGTAGTTGAATATCCGGATGAATTGAGGTTAACTGAAACGCAAATTATGCTCCGCATCCAATCGAATCCTCCATTTTATTTAGCTGCGACATACGATATAGAGACAATGATCACTCACATAGATAAGTAGTTGCAAAAGGCATGAGAAATTTCAAAGAGCGAAAGGAAATTTCAGGAATTTATTTTGCAAGACTAGCCCATAAATGTATAATTTCCATTTTTTTGAACTTAGTGCATGACGATGAAGACAACATAGGTTATGCATTACATGGGGAGCTAAATTTTTAATACGTGCTAGTGTAAATGCTGGAACAGTAATCCCAAGATATTTCGCGTACTTTCATGGAAGAATCGATCATTTTAAATATTTCTTTTCCTATGATGCAAATAAATATATTTTCTTCGATAGAAGATTAATGTACATGGCGCACAAAAACAAGCAAAATCGATAACCCTGCAACATCACTGGATTCATTCATTTGAAGTGATAAACCTGCTGCACTCAGTTTAAATCGGTTTATTAGTTCCTTTTCACAATAGGCTAACATGTATTTGACTCGTCTTGAGGCGTTGTTGTTCGAAAGGGGAACAAAATCAATTTTGTTGCTGTATTTTTCACCAATTATATACTCTACCAATTCTTTTGCACACGGTTTTATTACATTTTCCGCTATAGTATGAGATTCGCCAGCTTTTGCTACGCGATAACTGACACGATACGAAGCCTGAGTGCATTTTCATTATTTTTACAAAATATTTTACGAAATTCCCTTTTATTCTGCTGAACTTCGGTCAATTTTCTTGTAAAATACTCAGCACAATTATCTTCCAAGGACGGGTGCTTTGTCAAAAGATGTCTTTATAATTTTGCAGGATTGAGACTGCTGTTACTAAATACTTCTTTACATTCAACAGAATGCATTTGGCTCTTCTTTATTACCTGTCCATGTGAAACTATTCTTGATAAACTTTCATCGTACTTCCATTTTTCCCGTCCTTACTCCTAGGTTTTCACGAACTGTGCAACTGTCATCAAGTCGTAGCATTGATATTTCTGCATAGGAGGACACAGAAGTAGTTGGGACGGCAGTAGGAGTATAATAGTTGGTATTTTTCTTGTTTCCACCTTTTTCACCAGTGCTTACTTTAAATGTACCGGTTTTAAGCCAACGATTCATATTTTGGGGTAGTAGTAGTTAATTATTAGCGAAATGAAAAAAAGAAGAAAACTAGTGGAGATATAAAAATTAATTTTTAAAACCAACTTTTATATAGTTAATACGTTAATATGAATAAACTCTATAATATAATTATGATAACCTTTCTGCTTGTATGGTCGTAAAAAGTTGCAAAAGTGTCTACCAGATGTTGAGTGATGTGGGAGTCTCTATATTTAACCTTTAACAGTTGAGAGAATGGCAGACAGAAGTAGAGAACTCAGTGACAAACGTAAGAATATTTGTTATATAAGTAGTAAGATGTTTGATAGTGTCTTTTGTTTCATTAATGAAAATAATGACATCCATTCATATTGCTTAAAATCAACGAAAATATATTGCTAGTTCAGAGTAATTCAGCTTTAGATACTAGTAGAAGTGAAACTGTTGATCACCAACGAGGTTTTCAACGGCCTTTTCATAGTGAAAACACTTTTCAGAATAATCTTAAATGAATAAAGATAAAAAGTTTTTAATATAAATAAAAACTTACTATCAATAAAATTTACGATAAATAAAAACTTACAATTATTAGCAGAAATATCCCTTCAAAAACATAGGAATGCTTGTATCAATACAAACCCACATTAAAATAAAGAGACTTCTATTACACCACGAACAATTACAATAGTTTGTTTAATCTCCTTGCTATGATGGACGCTTGTAATTTGTTCAGATTCGCTTCAGCAATATAAATACAGAAAAGGAAAGCTAAGACTATATAGTATAAATAATGTGCTAACTGTTGTCAAAATAATGAAACTATAAAAATAAACAACTAAAAAGAAAACAATTTAAAAAATAAATAAATATGAAAAATGTCACTAATACTATACATCGATCTTCTCACGCGATTTCAAATTAACATTTATCGCAGTGCCAACACGTAGAACTGGTGGCCGAGGTGACTAAATCACTCGTCTTACGAGATTATTATGATTATTATTTCAGGTGAAGTGGTTCGAGCCCTGATAGCAGCTTTAGATTTTTTCAGATTAGACGGTCTTCGGGCCCTGCAAGTAGCTTTAGTTTTTTTCAGTTTAGACGGGGTTCAAAACATATATAGCATATATAAAGCGAAGTTAATATAAAATTTGGTAATGAGGCAATTCTGTGGCAGCAGACTTAGAATTTACTATATTTTTATACTAAACTTTCCTTCCTTACTTAAAAACTAATTAGCAAAAATTATAAGGAAAAATGGTATTATTCGTTTCTTAGTCATTCTGCACAGGAATGGACAGGCAGACGGACGATGAACCAAATACATAAACGTCGTTTTAGAAAAAGCGCTAAAATGCATTTTATGAAGTATAAACTTTTTCTAGAAAGGAGTGGACACTTGCACGACCTCATATACATGTTATTTTATAAATACAGATGTAAACAGTTGACGAAAAAATACTAACCTGCATAAAGTGGGAAAATTTGAATTATACGGCAAAAACGAAAGAGCAAAAGATCGCTTCTCGTTCATTAAAAGGTGAGATTGATGGTGTTTAAGTTTCTTCTAAAAAATAGCAAATGAGATGAGATTTTTCTTCCAGGGTCAAATAAGCACTAATCCCATTTTAGTAGTGATATGAAAACAAATATATTTTTCAAAGAGAAAGATAAACCTTCTGCAGTAACCCCATAGATGTTAATATGAAAAATATTTCCACACAATGTGAATTATAAATCAACAGCTTTCCATATTTATAAAGCAGAAATGCTGAAAGCATTATATGGGTGGGAACTCATCTTCTTTCACTTACGGACAGTTCGACGGTTAATTTAAAAGATAAAATAATCTTTAGAACGCATGAAAGCAGTGGCGTAGCTATGTGGGAGTAGAGGGGAGCAGTTTCCCCGAGCGCAGGGCTGAGGATCGCATGGGCCGAAAATTACGTTTTTTATTATAAATAATAAATATATTACGATATATGCCAGTATAATATGATTAAGTTTCCATATTATTTCTCACTTTACATTTTCCTGGAAAACTGTACAGAAATCAGGAGGGAGGGGTATGGGGCAAATTTCTGTGACTAGCCTCAGGGCACAGAAGATCCTAGCTACGCCACAGCATGGAAGAGAGATTTTTGACATGGCGAAATCACCACGACAATCTTGTAGCCAGCGCAATGTTTTGATCATAATAATAATAATATATTTAGAACAAACATTAATGCCCCAGTAATATAAGTTATCCTGGGCTAAGTGAATGAGTCACGTGCTTGGCTTCTCGCGGGACCCAAGGAAGATTCCGCGGAACCCAAGGAAGATTCCGCGGAACCCAAGGAAGATTTCGCTAACCCAAGGAAGATTCCGAGGAACTTAGTTTGAGGAAACCCTGCTGTAGACAAATGCCATTGGCGGCCGAAGAACTGGCACTGAGAAGATTAAATCATTTTAATTATTCTAAAGTTCCATATACTTAAGACATATATGACATATATTTCCATTTTTGGTCATTGAATCGATTCAAATGAATTGATTGGGATCGAGCTTTTCAATTTTAATTAATAATCGAATCATTTGAATTGATTAATACAATTTATTCTATTATATTCTTCTTTCAAAAGTGTTTAAAAGAAAAATTGCTCTTAAAATAGTAAATTTTGTTAAGATTTCATGTGGAATAAATAAAAGTAAATTTAAGGAGCTTTCAATCCAATTAATCCACTCTTTTTATTATAAAACCTCTAAAACCAAAAAATATTAATATGACATATAACGTAAATTAAAATAATACTTTAATATTGTCTTCCATAGTCAGAACCTATCACGGATTTCAACAAAGACTATTAGACATAAAATGCGTGCAAATATTATGACATTTTATTAAAAAGAAATAAAATAGATATCTTTGTCACAATAACTGATAGAAATGACATTATATTTATGCCCATCGACCTTCGGAAAGCGATCTCAGAAATAGAAGGGCTGATAATTGATGAGGCGACAAACAGTTTCTGCGTTAATATGTGTTACTGAGGATTGAGTATAACCTAATTCTAAGATCTATATTCAATATTCATATTCTTGGGAAAGGCGCTTTGAACTTTCTTAAAAAGCCCGTTATACCAAGGATATAAATTATAGCTGTCAGTTCATCTTGAAATGTGTTCGTTATAATTCTATATTCTTATTCTGCAATCTAACCGAATATTCCTTTCATCCTGCGTAAGATTACGATATTAAAATGCGTTATATATTAATCTTTATTATATCATAATTTCTGAAATGCTACATCAGATTTCAGCTTTAAATTATCCGTGTAAATATCACTTAAACATTCCTTGAGAAATTCCTCTAGGCTTATTTGGAAACGTTTCAATCTATCTTCCGAAACCTTTGCAGTGGGGACTAAGTTTATTTCGGAGTTAATTTCCATTTCATCCAACCATCCCAGAGATAAATCGTGCTTACCTTTCTCATCTCTCTCTCTCGTTCTCCCCTCTCTCCTCCATCGCCACTTCACCTTTTTCTTCCCTTCCCCTTCTTTTCATTCCCTTTGGTTTGAGCAAAGAAGAATTGATTAAGTGGCCCCACAATCTCCCTAATAATAACGATTACATATCCTTCATATCTCTTTTCCCAGATATTTATTTACATTATCACTCTGCAGACAAATCTGGGAATGTAGGTTAAACTGCATCCTCCATATCGCTCTTTCCTTCGCATTCTTCATTTCAAGAATTTTCCCTCTCTCTGGTCTGTTGTACCATCCACAGGAATAATTCGTAAAACTATGTCATATATAGATATTCATTAATCTAGTCGAGAATCCGCATAAGTATTACTAAAAACTAAAATTTTGCGCTATATTTATTTACCTTATGGCTAGGAAGGACTTAGAATTTTGAATGAAAATGACGTGAAAAGTTGTTTTCGCCAATAACTGAGTGAAAAATTTTGCAGTTTTAAAATCAATTTTTCTTATTTTTAAAAATGTTGTCGTTAATTTTGCTAAAAACTTACTTTTGGAATTATGAATCTGTTTAAAAACCTATTTTAAAATGTTAGACTCATTCCAGATACCTAAGACAAGTACTTAATTTTTCAACCTTTGATCCTTATTCTGAAGTTTGTTTTCAGCCATAAGGCAAGCTTAATTGATCTCAAGTGTAGTGTTAGGCACAGTCGCCACTTATCTTTAAACACAAGTTTATCAGCGTTTAAAATTCGTGAAAATAAATTTAAATCTTTGTGAACAATCATTGTTTTCACTTTACATAATTTAGATGTTCAAGGGTAGCCAGAATTTCTTTATGAAATTGAATATATTAACTTCTTAAAAATTTTGGCCTGTAGAAAAGCACCAAGAACATTATGCCTTTATTTAGTTTAATGAACTGCAAATCGTGATAAAAAAATAGATTTAGCCAAACGGGAAAGTACCGGTAAAATATTGGCGGATATTGACAAAGTATTTATAAGCAAACCACGATTCTGACATATTCTATGTTCTGTTGGAGATAATTTGGATAATACTGTTTTGGGTTTAAGAATTGCTTATCCGTTCACCATTTATATCCTTTGCCCTTTGCAAGATTTTAATTGACAGTTTCCTGATATTACTGACAGTTTCTAAACTATCCGCTATGATTCCGCAAATATCCAGTCTATGCTCCAACCTATGTTGACAATATCGGAAAATATGTATTTTATGTTAAAATTTAGCAAATAAATGAAGTGTTTACATTTATTCGCTAAAATTTCTTGAGCGCAATGTTACACTTAAAAGATTTTCTATCATATATTCATTTATAAAAACGTATTTCGATATGATGTTACTTAAAAGGGTTAGAGCAGCTTTCCACTCGAAATTCAGAGGTAGAATTTCTCACTAATAAAATTAACCTAGTTTCCGATTATTGCAATATCCACAGATATTGTTTTGGGAGCGGACTCTGTCGCCGTATGATGTTCAATTGCGGGTGGATTACTGACGTTCGCGGCTTCGTTAAAATCAAACGCGGTAAAAACAAGAAAGAAATATCCGATGGATTATCGCGAGAGTAGGCGCTAAAGGAAAGGGGAGAATAAGGGGGGGAGAGAAGGAGAGTAGGGGAGAAGGAAAGATGGGAGCTTCATCACAATGGTCCACTTGACACCTTGCCTCCGACCGTTGCTGAATAAGTAAGCGGCGATTAAAATTTCACCACATTGCACTTACCGCAGTCCCCCACCCCGGAACCTAAACCCGCTTGGCTCATGCCCCCTCCCCCTCCCCTTCCCATCCCTCTTCCTAACCTTCCCTTATAAAACCGTCTTTCTCTTTTCGCCCCTTACCTACCTCACGCTCTCTCTCTCTCGCCATCGTCGAGGAATGCACCTGCGGGTACTTCTGCTCTCCTCGGCCTGAGTGGCTGCTGCCAAGTGGTGACAGGAGTGTGCGTTTGTGCGCCCGCGGACGTGTGTGTGTGTGTATTAACGCGGCTTGTCTCGTCGGTGACCACGACACTTAACACCGCCACCGTCTAGAGATATCTCCCTCCCTCGGATGACGTCACTTAAGTGTATAGTGGATAAAGGAGCGAGGCGATATTTATACGTCATATGGAAGCTAAAGAGTTGTCGTTTTGGCGACACTGTCCCTTTCTATATATAGAATAAATTCGTCTTTAAAATTTATTTTTCCCTAGCTCATAAACAGCACTTTACGGCATTTTACAATGAGCGTAATAACGACAACTAAGATGAACACGTACAACCATGCCCTCGGCAGGATTCAAACCCGCGACCCTAGCATTTTGAGCTAGACATTAAACTAGCAATAAGTATAGCAAAAGGCTTGTTATAAGACAAATTCGATCTAGTTAATTCATATAGCAAGGAAACGTTGGATTGGAGTCGCTTATCGGTGAGTTACCATCGATGGCGATTTATTTTAGTTGAGATGTGCATATGATTAAAAAATCCATTGGCTTTTAGAATGCTTTATATCACTTACTAGTTGATTCTACAACTCAATTATTTCTTCAATAACTTCTTTATTAGTTAAAAATGATACCGATGGCTTCATCTTTGGAAAATTATCTGTGCTTGAAAACAGGAAAAATAAAACTTTGACAAATGTTTACAAAACATTAAAGCTGATTGTGGAACGATGGTCTAATCTTTATCAAAAAATTCAAAATTCAGAGCCTTCAACACCAATATGAAGAAAAAAAGATAACCTTTGGTACATAATTCACTGAAAAGTCCGATATCTGGTGGAACATCATAATAGGGAAATGGACGTGATCTGAAATACCTCAAACAAATTTCACTTTGTTTATATAGATTTTGCTCTTTATCCACACATTTAAGTTATGCATGGCTCCAGCAAATGATCGTCATCGTCAGGTTAAAAAGCAACCTTAAATTAACAAAATAATCGGCGTGAAACTAAAAAGGGAGGTACTGACTCGCAGATGGAGCGCATAGTAATAATTTTGCTCCTGCCTTTTGAAAGGCTACTTAGCGCACCAGAAGGATTCTCTTTCCTAATCCTACTCTTTCAGTGGACACCACTGCGTCGCTTTAGTTTTTCTGTGCTTCCTCTTCTAGACTACGGAAGTGGATAAACTGTGAACGCGAACAATTCCTGGCATCGAGAGCTTGGAGTAACTCATGATTTTTTTCCTAATAGTAAAATCAAAGTATGCTTGTTGAATAAGTAAAAGCATTTCTCAAGCTCGAATCCAGTTGAGTAAATCAAGCCAAAGGCTATCATTTCGTCATATCTCTGCGCCATATTTGCCAGTCTTTGCAGTTCGTAATGTGATAGATCTTGAAGCTAGTTTAGTTATAAATAACCGATTGGTTAACGAGTAAAGCTTTGCAAAATCACACTATTAATCCGAAAATAATATGCCATAGGTAACAGTATGCGCTTTCTTAAACATTGTTGAGCTATCAGTTAAGGATTTCAAAAAGAACTCTTGAACATTCTTGAGTGCTATTAAAGATTTCTCTGTCGCCTTTTCTCTCTCTATCTCTCTTTCTCGCTCTCTCACTCATACATACACACTCCACCCCTCTCCTTACTAATTTCCTTTTTTTTCTTCCACTCTCTCAATCCCTTTCTTTTACTCTCCTTTCATTTTTCTTCCTTCTCCATCTCTCCTCCTATTCCTCCATTTTTTCAATTCTGTTTTTCCTCTGTCAATCCCCACCTCTTTCCCTTCTCCTCCTTTTTCATTAACTTTTTCTTCCCCCACTCCTTCCCTTTCTCCATCCTCCTCCTCCTCATCTCCCTCACCTTCTCCCAGCTAACCTCCTCCTATCTGTCCCTTGCCACCAAATCCATCCTCTCCCCTCTACATCTCTTCCCTGTCATCCGCCCTTCCATACTCCGCATCATCCTCGCTCCTACCTCCTCGAGATTTGAAACGGAGGAAGCGTCCAGAGGGAGGGAACGAGAAAAGAGGGAGAGAGCTAGGGCAATCCAAATAAATGAAAGGCAAATAGCGCATTTAATGAGTAAAGTCACGCAAATAGTGGGGTTCGAGAGGGTAGAGACGAGCGAAGGGAGCAGGTTGGATCGCATTAGGGTTTGGATGGTTCGAAAGTATGGTGAGTGTCGGATGAGGGTGAGGGCTGAGGGAAGGGGAGGGGGTGAAGGGAAGGGAACGGGTTTGTGGAGGGGAGATGCGTGGTGTAAATTATATATGTGCTTTTCTGCTGGCCCCTAATAAATCCTAAAACATGACTCATTCTGCTCGGATGCGAAGGCTAAGGACGCTTCAGAGTGTCAATCTCAAGCTAATAATACTAAAAAAGATGCTTTCATGGCGGAATTGGCTGAATCGGTGATTGCCGCTCTTGCATCAAGCGTTTTATGCTTTCATATAGTCAAATTTGCGGCTCCAACGGTTGCCATATATGGAAGTTTTTGTTTGATATTGAATAATTATTATTATGAGGATGTGGTATAGGAATGGTGAATTAAATTCGTGGCGGTTTGATTTACTTTGGTTGCGTATCGTGAGAGTGAGAAGAGTATGTGCCGCCAAGAGAGAATTAAGCGAAGTGTTGTCGAATTAACTTAGAGCAATAGAACGAAAAAAGTTGAGTTGTTAATCGACAGAAATTATGATTTTTTCATGCGGGCTAATATTTTTGCTGCTATCGTTTATATAACAACGAAATTCGCTCTCATTTCCTTTACCTTATCCGTTTAACGTTTTCCATGCGCTCTAAATCACATTTCGGTTTAATACAATTTAGTCAGGTTACATACATTTTTCCTGTATTCAAATAAAAACTTAGCGATTGTCAGAACAACTTCGAGTAACTGATAAACTTTTCATTCTAAATGTAAATATAGCGACGGACCACATAAAACTTCTCGAAAAATATAATGCTTCTCTCTCTGGTGAACGTCATGCGCGAAATTTTTATTTATCGCTTGTTTAATTGTTGATAAAAGTTAAAAAGAGCTCAACGTATGGTAGGGAACCCTTTTGACAGAAAGAATGTCTCATATAACCTTTCAAAAAATATTTCCTTTGAATCAAGCAATATACCATTCTACTTTATTCCTTCCACACACTCTCCAATCTCTTCAATATGTTTAGTCAGAGAACAATCTTAATCATATTTCTTAAAATCAGTTTCATGAAACGGTTAGTATTATTTTAACGGTATGAAAAAGATGTTTCTAAATATCTGTGCTAATAATCTGTTATTTGTATGTGACGTAGTTGTGTTGTTTCATCTGAACAAAAATCCGTAATGCAGGAGATGCCGGAGAGCTCGAATCCTCATTTTGTTTTTGAGACCTTCCTCTAACACTAACGAGTTCCAGATGTCCCATAAATGATCTTAAGTTTTTTTATCTTCAGTACTAGGTGTTAATATTAATAAGTCGAGAATTTTGCATAAGCCACATAGATCCGCTCATATGCCAGTAATGCACAAGAAGGACGTGGGGAGAAGAACTTATCGGTATGAAAGAAGAATGAGGCTATATTTTTGATGAGACGGACTCTCGACAAGCAATTTTAAGCAAACTTGTCAACCGATTGATTTCTATGAACATCGTGAAAATTCATTCAAACCATTATTTTTAGTCTGCGTCACACCATCCTTCCCGCATTTGGAATAAAATTTCTACTAAAATTGTCCATTAATGAATGTGAAAGTAATTCTTATGTCACATTCTGCTTCCCGTTATTGTACTTGCCCCACTACCTGGATAATTTCTGAAGCACATACCATGTACTCGTTCAATTCAGCCATCTTAATTTCACCATATCCTTCCAAACGATCGCAGATATTTTCTGCTGAGAAAATATGGAATATTTGCAGAAGTCCTTACTTGAATGGAAGGTTAAAGTTAAAAATGGCACATTCTCTCTCGCCAACACGTGCCTAATCTGTCTGTCCGTAAATGCCATTGAAACTTAAAAATATTAGGTTTATAGCGGTGAAAAGACTTTCGTCGTCATCTGATGTCGCCGAATCACGTAGGTACGTACTTAACTTCATTTCTCATTATATAACCATTTGTATTGCAAATACAGAAGCTTTTTGTAATCCTTTTAATTTTCCGCCAACTTTTTTGCGCCTTAAAAGTCCTTATAATATCCCATCCTACTATAAATGGTGTTTTTATGTACTTCAAGGAAAATAGTACAAAATGGTGTTAGTGTATTGGCGAAAAAATGGTGTGAACTTGAAGCGAGAACATGTCGACTCAACTGCTCCACTGTCTTACAAAATGACAAAATTTTAACTAATTATTGTGAAGGTAATACATATTTAAGCGAATATCAAATTTATTAGAAATTAATTTTGTCAGGCATATTTATTTTATAATTATTTTGAAAAACTTACTGTGATTAAAGGGCGTTCACTGATGGTGGGAAAGGGTAGGAAGCTAATATTTATCACAAAATGCAATTGGAACTGTGAGGTTTTACTTAAGCTCATGTGAAATGCATGAGGTACGATTATTTACGGCGTAGTCTTTTTTCATCGATTGTGTGAAGCCTTTTTAACCGTTACGCTTGATTTGCTTCGACCAAGCCCACCAAAGACATGTTGTCCGATAGGATTTCGATGCTCGCCAGTTTTGTGGAAATCAATTCACCATAGTCGCTATATTTTGCATATATTATGGATTCGTATTCGCCATGATATTAAATATACCTGCGATATTTTTGTTTCATAAAAACTCATTCTTTCGTATCAAATACTAATGGTGGTTAAAATCGCACTTCACTTTGTTGTGAAAAACATCCACGAAACATATGAATTTAGAGGAGAATTTTCAATTTATTGGAAAAATATATTCGATAATGTGAATGAACTTGCCGCATGACATGTGGCCGGTTTAACATATGTGGAGATTTGCCAACGTATTACACAAAAATGCACTGGAGTTAATCATTTCAGCCTTCACTGCGGTAGTATTCGTTACCAATTTATCATAGATGCCATATTGCTGAATAATTTTTAAACACACAAATATTAATGTGTTATTACAAATGATTAGGGATCTCACCGAGTATCGCAGTAGTTTCATTCAATCAAGTCCTAAATCATGATCATAGAGCCTCCCCATGACCACCCTCTATCCCACTATCCATATATCCCCAAGGCAAATCCTCTCGCTCTGTCGAAGTGTGCTACACGGTCGGTGAATATTCCCGCCCTCTTTGGGCAATCGGTCATATTACCGGAATTGCCCCCACTTCTACTGTATGTAGCCTTTCCTCCCTCCCGTTCACTCTCTCCTTCCTCCATTTCACTCCTCTCTTTCTCCCTCATTCTTCTTCCCCCTCCTTCCTCGCCATAAATTTGTTTTTCTCCACTTTCTCCCGCTCTTGATTCTCGTTTTCTTTCTCCTTTACGTATTTACGCACTTCTCGTTTGTTTTAATCTCTCTCCCTGGCTATTTCTCTACCTCCTCTCATATTTATCACCAGTCCCCTACTTTCTCCCTTCGCCCCATATCCGTTGACTACTTTTCTCTCATTCACTCTCTCCATACCAGTTTTACCTCCTCTCTATCTCGCCTTTGGACTTAATTTCTCTTTCTCCACGATTAATTACCTTCCTTCCTCCGATTCGTCTTTCACTCACGATCTTTGATATTTCCCTTCTATTCCACCTCTCTCTCTCTCTCTCTTCCTCTCTGCTCTCACCCTTTGTTTCTCTCTCTCCAGATTCTTCTTTCTCTTTCACTCATAGCCTCTGTTCCTCTTTCTCTCCCTTCTTCCCCAATTCGCGCCCTCAATTATTCACTCCTCTTGCAGCGAGCTCCGCCATGCCCCTCTGACGGAGCAACGGTAGTCAATGATGCTGTCGATCAGACAAACATTCCCCTCTCTGCTCTCGCGAAAGGGAATTGGGAAGATGGCATCCTTTGCATCCGATATGCTACGCCGTAATCCATCATAGTCGTTGAGCGGAGGGCGCGGGAGGAGTGGTGGTGGGGGAGAAAGGTCCATAGGAGGGAGGTCGGTAGAATTTTGTGACACCTACCGACCAATAGAATGCGAGAATTTTGCCTTAATATTCCCTATTTTACCTCAAAGAAATAGTTTATTGTTGTGATATTTTTTTCATTTTAGCCTGATTACAATCTCCATTGGCTGCTCGTATTTATCGAAAAAGGACTTTTGCTTCAGTATGTTATTGCAAAAACGTCATTTCCTTTCCTGTTTGCCACCGAACTTAATGTAAATTCATTTAAACATCCAGATGGGTATTTCTTTGTAAATAGCAAACATTCTATCCGAACGTTTCTAAAACTTGCTGCATTGCGATGATTTTTTCGCCACAATCGTCAAAACTGAAAGGTTTAACGGTCGTTTCTCTTCCAATTTCTTTCATTTACTTTCATCAGGAAGCCCTATATAATCAAGCTGATCTATTTTGCTGATTAATGATTCTGTAATCTGTCTTTTTCCAATTTATTTTGCAACCTTCAATTTATCCCAAATAGAGGGAACAAACAGGCATTCATTTTTACCTTTTACCATTTTAATTGTGCCGTATATATATATATATATATATATATATATATATATATATATATATATATATATATATATATATATATATATATATAGCGTTTAAGAATGATTTGGATAGATGTTATTTTTTGGATCTGATGATAGGGAAAATTCATTTTTTTTCTATTGCAAACTTTATAGGATTCAACTATTGGGATTTTGCACTTCCAAAGAAAATTTTACTCGTATCGACATGATGCGCGCAATATTGAAGTAAAATAATATTTTTTACGAATGAACACGTATAAATCGTATATCTAATTCTCTAGCTTGCCTTATCTAATATTTTACCTTTTATTCTATTACTTCTACTTGAAACATTATTTAATTGGTTTTCTAAAATGGAAAAGTAAAAAGATAGAGGTGGAGGTTATTGCAATCGTTATTAACGTTATTAACAACAGCCTGTTCTGTTATTTTGTATAATTAATTGTATTTTATTCAGATAAATTTTGTTTAATAATTAGTATCCTATTTGCTCAATCGTTGTATGCAGAAAATATCCCCTAAGTACAATATAAAAAAGGAAAAACTATTCTTCTAGTATTTGTATGTGACATAATATATCTAATCTTTATCCGCTGGAATTTAGGATTCCACTTCGATGGGATTAGTACTTAACGGGAAACAGAAATTAATGAGAAAGAGAATGAAGCCTCTCGGCGCACTTATGTTAGCATACACTAGTGCTGGGAAAAGGTATCACTCATGCCTTCAGTTCTACCTTTACTTCTGTATGGTAAGGTTTTATAAGTGCTTATGTAATTATTATGTCGAAACTGCAACCTACAATACCAAGTACGTTTTGGAAAAAGTGCCGAAGCGATTAATATCCTTAATCTCCATTTCCCACTACAAACTGCATGACTACTGGTTGAGCTTAGGGATGTGATTCAATAAATCGATATGATATTACGACTGAGGGACAATCGCAATATCATTTTGAAATTTTTCATCAATCCATTGCTTACTATATTTTAAATTTTGCTATATTTGTATGGATAAAAATCTTTTTTATTTCCACGCGTGCTTTTAAAGAAACTAAAGTTAAGTGACAAAACTGTTATCAGTATATAAACTATCACAAGGCACAACTGACCCCTGTAAATGTGAAGGTGATTTTACACAGCTATATCGATATTTCCATTCTGACTCATTTGAATCCATGCATCAGCCTACGGCGATTTATCTCGGATGATTTGGTGTTTGTTTCGGGTAAGCCTGGGCTTCATCCTCGGCTAATTATGTGCGCCCGGTGCGCTCTCGTTGGCATTTCTTCACGGCTTTGCGGTTTAATCGATTTGAGTGATGGCAGTTGTTACGAATCTCCCTTTGACTGAAACTATAATGACTCCGCCCGTGGTGCATTCGGATTGGGCCGCTTCAATCTGATTCTAAACGCATTCGTACGACGTCGTTGAGCAAATTTGCTCTCCCTCCCTCCCTCTCTCTCTCTCTCTGCGAGTTCGCCAATGAATTCATCATATCTAGAACGTTACGCCAACAATATAATACTGAAAAAAGCTTAAGATAAAATTTTTTAGTTCAATAATGGGAAAAATTTTATTGATGTTTGTCCGGCACTTTTAGTTTTTTAGGTATTAATATTTCAAGATAAGGGTTTGATCGGGATTTCACACTATAAAGTTCCTTTGATGCTTTGTCCAGTTCTATAAATTTATATATTTTCCATTCATCGATTATAGCCATCACCGTTTAAAGATTCCTACTATGTTGTTGTCCTATTTAAAGAATCTTTTTTTAAATATTGATATGCTTATAATGTGTTTGCGTGCAAGTTTGTAGATACAGGGTTGTTACAAAGTCGCCGAGAGGTTGAATAACATTTTAATTATTCCAAATAGAACAAAATAGCCAATATTATTATTAAGATTAATATTTAATTTTTTTAAGAACGCACCAATACTTAGGAGATAATTCCTAACAATTGCAGTATATAGCTTGCTTTGTTGGGCCCTCAAACAAACCTACTTAGTTACATCATCAATGAATAAAGATATTAATTTTGATTAAAATTTAGACTTCGATGTGTTTTTGAGTCATTAAATATTAATTAATTTTATAAAAATCAAATACTAGATAGGGCATTGTTGTCCGAAAGCTAAGTTCCTAACATTGTGCCAATGAAGTCTGTCGAGTGTCGCTCAGTATAGAAGCTTAATTTAAAACTGAATTATTTTAACCCCTATATGGCTACACTTAAAGTAAAATCAACTGCGTTTTGTGGTCTGTCATAGCTGAGAAATACGAGTTTCAGACACATTACGACAAAAACCCATCAACCAACTCAACGTATAATAAGAGACTGCATGAAAAAATTCGAAGCGACAGGTTCAGTGCAAGATAAACCGCGTTCCGGTGGGCCGGCAATCATTGAAGGGTGCATATAATTAGTCGCGAATGCGCTCGAAAGAAACCCAATAACGTCGCCCGCACTTCTAAAGAAATCAACATTCCCATCTCAATAGCTCGTAAGATTTTAACATATGTTCAAAATTAATCTTGCTCAAGATGTACCGGGGAAGTATTACAGTGCTAGCCTGAAATCCTGCGAAGAATTTCTGAAAAAATCAGACAAAATTTGAAATTATGAACCCGTTAACATTTTTTCAAGAAACAACATTTCATCTCAATGAAAAATGTGACAAAAGGAGCTCTGTCATAATTAGGTAGACTTTGAAAATCACTGTGTGGTGTCCTTTAAGAAAATATGAAATCATGGTTCCTTTCCTTGTTCGAGGAAGTAACTGCAAAATCAACTGATATCGTGTAAGATTCTCGAGCATATACTCGTTAGCAACATAATGCGATTTCTTGATAGTAATTTATTGTTAGATGATTGTCAACACGGCTTCAGGAAAGGTAGGTCTTGTGATACTCAGCTCGGTCTTTTTGTGAATTGTATACTGAGAAGCGGAGAGAAGAATACGCAGGTCGATGCCATCTTCTTAGATTTTAGGAAAGCCTTTGATAAGGTACCTCACGAAATTAGAAACCTTAGGCGTTAATTCTAAAATTGTTAGTTGGATCCGTGAATTTTTAAAACATAGGAAGCAGAAGGTTGTTATAGATGGGGAATCTTCGAACTTAGTGGAGGTTGTCTCTGGCGTTCCGCAGGGTAGTGTAGTTGGGCCTGTATTATTCCTAATTTATATAAATGATATCAGCTCAGTAGTCAGAAGTAAAATTAGGCTTTTCGCGGACGACACCGTCATCTATAGAGAAATAAGCAATCCGGAAGACCACCAGTATCTCCAAAATGGCCGAGAAGCTATTTCTGCATGCTGTAGGGAATGGCAGTTAGAGACCAACCAAAAGAAAAGCTGCGTCATCAACTTCTAGAGAACCAAGAGTATCTCGTTGGATAATAAATATTTGTTGGACGGAGTAGAGATTCCAGTTTCAGACTCGATTAAATATCTCGGAGTCACGATCCATCGTGGGACACCCACATTCACCGATTGATAGGTGCCGCTAACAAAAAGCTGGCCTTGATAGGGAGAATAGTTCGAAATAGCTCCGAAATAGAGAAAGAGTTATGTTATTTATCCTTGGTTCGACCGCAGGTCGAATATGCTTCAGCTGTGTGAGATCACCACGAAAAGGGACTCACTAACGAAATAGAAAAGGTCCAGCGCAGGGCAGCTAGATTTGTAAGGAGGAATTACGATAATAAACAAAGCGTAACATCATTAATAGAAAATCTGAAATAGACATCGTTAGAGGAACATAAGCTGCAGGCTAGATTTAAACTACTGGTAACATTTATGTCGGAGGGACTAGCGAATGAGGTAGGAGGATTTATCAGAAGCCCGGCGTATCTCGGAAGGCAGGACAGTGAGGATAAGATTTGCGAGATCGACTGTAGAACGGAGCGATATAGAGGATCGTTTTCCCTAGGACGATAAGAGAACATAATAGGAAAGATAACATAGGAAAACCATGGACCCTTGGTGCACTGCACTCCCTGCCATCCACCAAAAAGGTGACTTGCAGGGTATCATATAGATGTATCCTCTATATGTAAGAAGCAGATATTTATAATGATAATTTTAGATTCTTCATTTTGATATCCTGACTAACTAAAAATAAATTGATGGAATAAAGCGATCCGAAGATTCTATGCAGACAGGCATAAGCTGTAAAGTTGGGAATAATTTTGAAACGAGAAAAAAGTCTGCTGTAGCCGGGAATCAAACCCGGGTCTTCCACTTGCCGGGCGGATATTCTACTACTGAACTATCGTAGCAGATCAATTTTCTCGTTTCTGAACGCGGATGTTTTCTTGGTTGGGACGGAACTAGCAAATCTAGTATCAAACTGCTCCAACGGATGTCGTCGAAGAGATACATCGAAGAAAACTCCTTCCTCTCAAATGGTGAGATTTCATCCGCGTTCAGAAACGAGAATAAATCGCATGAAATATTATTCAATTGTTATAAACAAGGTTTTATTGCACAGCTATAAAAATATTCAGATATTATATTATCATATTTCAAGTAAATAATGATAGTAATATGCATAACTCCAACCGCTAATATGTTAAAAAATAATAAAACTAGACCAATAAATCTTTCAAAAATTTGTTCAATATTATGGAAAACGAATTTATAAAATTATTTTTTATACAACTTAAAATCTCTAACTTCACCTAATGAAATCTCTTCTTTTGTAACAATTCTAGGTCTTTTTAAGGGGCTATTCATAAAATACAAAATTGAATAAATACAAGCACATTTATTTGCACAAAACGAACAATTAAAATTTCATTTTAAAGAGGAAAGAAACCGTTAAGGTAAGATGTATACTGACAGGTCGGGTGAATTCACGAAATAATAATAAAGTATTAACATTTTACTGACGCCTAATTCATAGTAATTTTAGATCACGTCAGAGGTAAAAAGAGAGCGATAATTCTGAGAATAACAGAGTTCATAGTAAATTTTTATTTCAAATCGGAAGTAAAAGGAAATAGAAAATGTTGATTACTAAACGGTAATAATGGAGATGGTAATGAATTAACATCGTAAATATTCCCGTGCTTGGAAGGTAATTTAAAATCAATTCGAAAGACCGTCTCGTGCGTTATGTTTCGATAAACTTGACAATTTGAGTATTTGCAAAAAATCAATTGTATAAGCATAGTTATACGAAAGAAAAGGGCATGGTAGATTTTTATTTGTAAAGATGATATTCCTCAAAAAAGGGAATGTGTCGCAAAAGAGGCTTAAGTAGGTTTTTGAGCTACGCATTTGGCATTCTATTCAAACGCGCGAGGGTGTCCGAGTAAATAACCTTTTTTAAATTTTAATTTATATTTCTGCGTGTCTAAGATAATTATGACATGTTTATTAACTTAAAACTGTATTCTTTATGATCACAAACTGTTTATTTGGTGTTCGTCTGGAACGCATTACCCAATTATGACATTATGCCTCTGAGAAATAAGTCTCGAATTCCACGGCTGATTTCACTAACGAATTACCCGCGTAAGTCGAAACCATGTTGTATTATGCATTTCGAAGAGTTTTTTGAAATGTTGATTTGTGTTCGATTTTTTTAAATAAGAGGCCATAAAATGTTTTCAATACAATCCCGCCACAAACTCTTAAAGGTTGGTATTCCTGGTCGTCAAGATTACATGTGAGCGTAAATATCTTATTATTTATCGTAGAATGACGTTTAAAAGACGCTCTTAATCAGCGCATTTACCCGGATTCGACGCTTGAGTTACTTTCTTACCAATTTAAAACATAAAAATGTTTAAATTATACTGAAAATGATTCGGTCTGCTAGAGACTCCCTGATTCGAGTTTTGAACGGCTAATCCGAGTTAATGACAGTCGTGAGGTCCGTACTACGGTCACATTCGGACGTGGTCCCAGCAAGTTAACTTGAGCCAAAATATGTGTATTATATGGAAGTTGGGTTGGGTTGGTTGGTTGCGTTGGGTTGGGATGGGATGGTTGGGTTTGGTTGGTTGTATCACAAACTTGGTGGCCAAATATATTAACAGAATGAGCCAGAATTGTTACTACGAATAGTCTTTAACTGTTTCCAATACAATCCCGTCCCAGAAACTCTTAAAAGGTTGGTATTCCTGGGCGTCAAAATTACATATGGGCGTGAATATCTTAGTATTTGTCGTAGAATTACGTTTAAAAGACGCTCTTAATCAGCGCACCCGGATTCGATGCTTGAGTTACTTTCTCACTAATTTAAAAACATAAATAAGTCAAAATTTTATTGCAAACTAGCGTAATTGCTCGTCAAATATGACGGGATTATCATAAAAGTATTTCAAATACATATGATTTTGATATGAAAAATCAGTAATATTTGCTATGATCTGGTTTGGCTTTTCATGCACAATCAAATCAGTGTTTTTGAAAGTTATATTTGTTTTAACTATATTGTTTAAGCAATTATTTGCAGAGAGGCTAAATTATTATACAAATATTTACTGAAAATAAGAGGAAAATCGAAATAATAAGATATAATGCATAAAGAAGTAGCTGAAATTTACTTGAAATATTTGATTAAATTATAATTTATTTAAAACGTATAGAATTTAACTTAATAAATGAATTATTTTACTCTTATTAACTCGTAAAAAACACGACAAAATGTGAACGAACAGTCAATTTACTATCAAAGGAAAAATGTATAGTAACTTATTTACTATTAACTCAATACTTACATGAACTGCAATGAGTTTTAACTATATTTTAATATCGCACTTTTCTTTTAACTATATTAGTTTTGAATATTTTCCAGAAAAATCACTTGATATAAAGAAATTTAAATAAAAGTCATAAAATGCTATTTTTTCGATCCTATTTGAAATTTTGTTCGAAATATTTGCTCTATTATCAGGTAAAGAACCCCATTGAAAATTACGTGACCTATATTTAGTTTTATGAATTCCCACCATTTGGAAATGGTGCATGATTCAATAGTATAATATTTTTTATAATCAATTATAATTTATTATTGTTATTATGTACTGCAGCTCCTTTTAATCCTATACAAATGACACGTCTTCTTCCTCTTTCTCAGTTTCTGCTCATTCCCATTCTCTTTTCCTTCCTCCCTCTAATTAATAGATTCAGTAAATAAGTTATACCCATGTATAAAAGTCTGACCCGTGTTAAAGCACTAAATTGATGAATTTATTATGAGGCCAAGAATAGAATGCCACAATTGGGACAACAGTGGCTCAATATAAATAGAATGCGTGAAAACGTGAAAAATCGTATTAAAACGTAATTTTTGGAGATTTACGAATGAGATTTAAATTCTTCTCTTCGCATAACTAAGTCAAATACCTCATCCTTGAAATATTTTAAAATGTAAACGAAAATGTCTGTATGTTAAGGAATGACTTTTTGCGTGATTCATATATGCGATGCAAATTTATAACTCCGGTTAATTATAAGATGCACTGCACAAAACTATGACAATAATTATTAAATTAGTTAATTACCAAAAATTTCAATAGGAAGTTAACTGAAAAGAAATTAATGAAAAAAAACATTTTAATTATAAACAATTCGGGCGCCTTCTCTCTCTCGTACTAAAGCATTCAAAGCACACTTCAATGTGATCCCAGCGTTTTAACACGAACCTGATAATTTTTTCAAATCCTTCAGAAAACCATTGATTGCTGCATTGCCCAAGTTAGAGGATACGTTGACAATTATTGCAGTGTGAGCTATGAAAAAACTTAAGATATCAAATATATGGTATTTTGTTTTTGGAATAATGAAAAAGTTATTGACTGTATACACAAACTTATATATATTTCTTTTACTCCGTCTGCAACAACTTCAGTCACGCGCCACTGAAGCACCCATGCCGATATTAATCGTTTTTATTTCAAATATGGTAACAGATAATGGATCGAAATTTTTCAGGATTGCTTAATTAATATATAAAAAGTGATTGGCGAAACAATATTTGAAAAAATGTCCTGGGTTCGACTCCAGGGAATTATTTCTCTTTCTCATAAGATAACACGTAGAAATAGACATTTCCACGTGCAGACTTTTCTTCTTTTGGAAATTAAAATAAAAAAAAATTGACCTTCGATCTTTGAATCTAGACCATTCTAAAGAAAACATTTTCAAGTTTTTTATTCTATTCGTTTATTTCGCTTCAGCTCGAAATCGCTCATATTAATCGTTTGAATGGTATATTTTGGAAAACTCTTGGCATTTTAACCGGATATTGCCTTGCCTACCAATTACATTGTTAAACCTCTAAATCCTATTGTTACTTCAATCCATATAGGTTTAAGCGTGATTTGAAGGTTTTCATTAATAGAAGAGAAAGACGGAAGGAGGAGGAAATGGTTTTCATAGCAATCAATGTAAACAACATTCTTTGCGTTATTTACGAGAAGGAATACGTAAAAATATGAAATACTATTCAAAGAGATTAAAAATCGTAATAATGGGTTAAATTCAATATTATTGAAATAGAAACGATATGAAAATCTGAGAAACTTGCTGGGCGTTTTAATAAACATACCGAGCATGTAAAAAGTTTATGGGGTGAAGGATTGTGCGATAGGTTACGGAAGTTAGGTAGAAGAATGGAGGACTTGAGGACGGTTTTGTAAATAGGGAAAGAAAGAGAGGTTTAAAAGAATCAAGGAATCGCAAAAATAACAATAATAGGCTATGTTGTCCGTCCGTTCGTCTGAGTGTCAAACTATTAACACGCGAATAACTCAATCAAGGATGTTGATAGAATATTAAAAATTGTTAAAATTAATCTATGCAAATATAAAAATGCTTTGTCGAAAGAAAATTCACGAAAAAATTTCTGAGTTCGACTCCTGGATAATATTTCCATTCTTCGTAAGATAACACTCAAAAATCGACTTTGCGTCGTGCAGACTTTTCTTCTTTTGGAAATTTAAATTGGAAAAAAATGACCTGCGATCATACGATTTGAACTATTTTAAAGAAAAAAATTAACAAAGTCGCTTATTTTATTCTTCTGTTTCCGAAATCGCTCATTTGTTTATCATGACAACCAATTTCTGTGAGAATCAAAATCAATATAAATAATGATTGTTAAAATAATTTATTTAAAGTTAAAAATTTTAATTCCGTTTTTTATTAATTTGAACCCCTCATTGTTGACGGTCAATTGCGCTAGTATAATTTAAAATGCGTTGCTAAGTAATTTTTTCCTTACTCTCAGGCACGCACTTGGTTGGTTGGGAACAGATAGATTTTTTACAATATGAAGCTCAAAAATGGTACCTGTTATTTTGTTCTATTTGGAATAATTTACAATTTATCGATATTTAAAACCCCTTTCGAACTGCAACAACCCCGTATGTGTGTATGGCTGTGTTTGTGTATATTTATATCTCGATTTGCATATTTAATTTTGTTTCATAAATTAAGAGTCATTAAAACTCTTTCTACGTTTTTCTTGCAATCTCCATCATTATTGGGTAATGCTCATTATTTTTGTGGTTTTATTTATAATATATTAACCTCGTAGAAATCAATAAGCATCAATAAATCAATGAACAATAAATAATAAGTCGCCCATGAGAAAGAAATCCCCGGTTAAAATAACGATTTCATTTTTAATCGATAGCTCTCGTTTTTGGAACTCGGTCAAGAGTTTTTTCCTTCTTGCATATTTTCTTTACTCGACCGTTGAAATGGAATTTAATTTGAAATTTTGCGCTCAATATTTATCTACGCGTACAATTTTTGTGCCTTTTCATGATGTTCGCTTGTGGGAAGTTGTACAACTACCATATATTATGTTGTCAAACGATCTCAACGGAAACTTTGATTTAATTAAGACGGTAAGATTTTTTAAAGCGCCTTCATAGCACAATATGTATGTTTTCAGGCTTAGAATTTTAATATGATTTGGTGTTCGTTACGATAGCAAAGCCGTGCACAAACGTTTCTTTAAACAAGCGCAGATTTTTATTAATGAAGTATTCTCAGCTGTCCTCCGCGTAGAATCAATTTCAAATCCTTTTTATCGTACGTTGGCGATTAATAGATCATTCCAATGGTTGAGCAGTTTCATTGCTCTTAATCTCTTACGTTGACAACTTTATCAGTCATTATTTTTATAATTTCTCTCTTATTGTCATCATTGGTAGTCTGCTCAAAGACAGGTCTGCGATTGTAGGTTAAACCGCGTTCTCTACATGTTTCTACACTTCGCAACTTTCTTCATAACTTGATAACTTTCTTTTCTATTCTTTCTACACATTGCTTACTGTATACAGCCATTTTTCTCCCTGAATTGATCTTCGCGTCCACATTTCAAACCTTTCCAACAATTTCGTATCATGCTCCCCTAGTTTGCCTCCTTTAGAGCTGATCATTAATGGTTTGCTATCGAATATTACGCGTAAATCATGCACAGCTCATATATTCCATTACATAAAAAGGGGAATAAACACGCACGAAAAATATCCTCATATTCGAATAGATTATTCATACGATGCAATTTTTTTATTTCCCACGTACATAGACCTCTTGAACGGAACATATCGGCCATTTAACGGTTTAAATCTCATCCAGAAGACATATCACCAATTCCCTCGGAAATGCTGATTCCATATGCATCCATATCAAACGCTGAAGAAAGAAGCGCTGCCCTCCCCATTCTTCCATACACCCTCTCTCCAATCTATCCGATCTCCCTCCTCTCCCTTATTCTCCTCTATCCCTCCTTCCCCACTTGGGAATAGATACGGAGGTAGAGAGGATCGTTCCTTCCTTCCTTTTCGGATTGCATTGCGATCCCATTGGACAAATCCCTTCCACCCTCCTCCCATTCATCCGCCCTCTCCCTCCCTCTCCTTCCTCTCTTCCTACGTCCGCATCCTGTCTTGGAGCAAATATCCCATCCTCAGCAGGAGTAGTGGGAGATGTATGGGAAGGGGAGAAAGAGAGGGATGAGAGAAATGGGTGCACTTGGGAAACATCAAAAGAGGAAAAAGTGAGAGGGGGAGGGAGGAGGAGAGTGGCTTCATATGAGATGGTGAGAGCGAGAGAGAGAGAGACGAGAAAGGGATGGGTGAGGAGGTGGATGGTGGAAACCCCATCTCTCTCCTCCGAGGATGCTAGAGGGGTAGTGGGTTTTGCGTTGTTCTTCCCCCCTTTCCCTCGGAACTGAGAAGGGAAGTGTGTGGGCGAGAGTGAAAGAAGGATGGGAAGAGGTGAGTCGGTGGTGGGAGGGGAGGTTGAGCAAAGGAGGGGGGAGGTGGAAATGAGAGAAATGGGGAAGAGAGAAGAGAGGAACTAGGGAGGTAGAAAAGGAGAGAGAGAGAGAGGTGAGGGAGGAGGAGGGTACGCACCCAGAGAGAGGGAGTGGGGGAAGGGAGGAAAGGGATGGATGCAGTAAGGTATGGAGGGCCGAGAAAAGAAGTCGGAAAGAAAGGAGGGAGGGGAGGAATATGAATTGGTTTCCTTCGAGAGAATAAGAGGTTGGGAGAGGGGCGGTGAGATGAAGAAGAGAGAGGGGGAGAGTGAGGTAGAGGTAGGGGGAGGAGGACTTTAACGAGGCTTTATATGGCAGTCTTTTGAGACCCATAATGTATCCATATTGGTTTTTTGTATGCTTGGCTGGATTGGAGGCTCATGATGGAGAGGTAGGGTGAGCTAGACATCCGGGGAGAGTGAGAGGGAGGGAGAATGGGAGAGATGGAAAGCGTGCGAAGGAGGAGAGAGATGGAGGGGAGAGCGAGGCGTACGAACGAGAGGATACGGGTGGCGGGATTGGGTTACCCGAAAGCCTGTGGAGGGAGGAGGTGAGTGAAGGGAGTGAGGGGGTGGAGGAAGGAAAGAGAGAGGGATGAACGCGAGGTAGGTTGTAGGGTGCGTAGGAAAGTGCGATTGGAGTTTGGGGTTTGGAAATAGATAGGCGAAGAGATAGGTTGAGGGAGGATAGAGACGAGAGTTTTGCTGAATGTAGCTGTAGCCACAAATGGTGAGATGGACGGAAACGCATAATCTTGCTGTGAATGTGCACAAGTGTAAAATAAGTGGAGTATTATCCACGTACAGGATAAAATTAGCCCGTTTTTCTTCAATTTTTAGTAATATTTTGTTTTATTTTTCCATGAATATTTCTCCCATTAACCAAATTGACGAACTGGGGAGAATTTGGAATTCGATCACCAGTTGTATGCGTAAATTTTGCTCATCTTATTTTTGTGTAGTAATACCGACACATATTCTCTCTCACATAGACTTTTGTAAATGGCATCAGCGTGAAACTGTACGCGCGAAATTACGGAGGCGGATGTTTCTTAAATTATTCCGAGAGGAACAATACAAAAATACTGCCCGTAACGAATAGAATCAACCAGAATTCTCTGATGTGGCACTGCACAGTACGATCTTAAGTGAATCCAAGAAATAACCTGGGTTCATGTTCGTTCGTGACAATTTTAAGATGTGATCTCAAAAGAAAGTTTCCAATGTTTTCCGTTCCTGATCGATACGTTCATTTCTTTATGCCAAATTTTGGTAAATCGTGTAAAATTTAAATTGATCAAACTGTCCTTAAAGAAATATTTTATATTTCTGCGATTTTAATCCCCAAATCGGTAGGCTGAAATTCATTCAATTCCTTTGAAGAGACTCTATATTTGCTTCAATTGAATATACGTAACGTTGATTGTTATTTAAGAAAAGGTACATCTACACCTACATATTACCCTGCAAGTCACCTTGACGGTGGATGGCAGGGGGTGCCGCGCACCAAGTTCCTAACTAATTATTATTCACTTATCTATTGTGGCCACGTATTGTCCTAGGGAAAAAGGACTCCTTATACCTCTCCGTCCTACTATCTATTTCGCGAATCTTGTCCTCATTATCCCTCCATCCGATATACGTTGGTAGGTAGGTAGGTAGGAAAGACTACTGAAATACTTTTCTTTTAGATTGCAACGATGAGAAATATCCGACAGAAATTGGTGGTATATAGATACGTCAATAACCATAACTGCACTGATTTTAAATGTACCAAAAATCATTCTGATGTTTGTAAGTGATCATTATTACTATAAGAATACTATATATGGGAGATATTTGCATAATTGGTGAAATACGAATGAAACAGTACCTTAGCAATTGCTCGATCGTTCGTTCGTCGATTTTCTTTCTAGAGGTGGAGGAGACAACGTTTGAATGCCACCTCCAAGTCATTTACTGCAATCGTAGCCAACTATCGTTGAACACTGCTAAACCAGGATTTATTAGAAAATGTGATAGGATATCGCAAAGATCGGTCATACATTTTTTCGACTGTAATAGGCGTATTTTTGTTATTCTGATCTACTATCAGACAAAGAAAGAACAGTTATTGTCTTCTTCCTGTATTTGATTATTTTCGGTGAGTAGAAATAGCCCTACAAATTAGAACCGCATATCGCTAAACATGTGGCTTTGCTGCTATAACTTTCTTGCTCCGAGTTTATTATGACGACTTAGGGCCTACCAGCATACGTGTAGTACTGAGAGAGAGAGAGAGAGAAATGGGGGAGAGGAAATGACGCGAACAAAATAAGAGTGAGAACGCTCAGTAGTTTGGGAGATTGGGAGAATTCGGCAGGAGAGGCGGATGGGTGGAAGAAGCGGAGGAGTGGAACGGGGTTAAGTGGGGCGGTGGAGAGGATGGCTGGTGTGAGAACGAGGGTGATGGGTTCAGGGAAGAAGGGTTGGAGGCTAGGAAGAGGGGGGTCGAAGGATCTGGGGGCGGATTGGAATGGGGAGGATGGACAGGGAGGGTCGAAAGGGGATTGGGGGGGCGAGGGTGAGAGAGGTGGCAGGGGGAGGGGGGCGAGATAGGGCGACTCCTAACATTCCCCTTTTACAGAGGCGGATTACTCCGAGAATGGCGTGTAACTGTCAGTCTAAATGTGGATTTATTTTCGCTATATTAGATTACATAAACCGTTCGGTGGGAGGAATAGGATTCCCAGAGTGCGGCAAGGGAGAATCCGGAGATGGAGATCGAGGAGGGAGGACAGCGAAGGAGGGGAAGGGCGTGGAGTGGAGGGGCGGGACTCCGGGAAGCATTGAGAGAGAGAGAAAGCACGGCATGTGAATGAGGAGGTCGGGGGGGGGGGGGGAGAAGGATCGAGGGGGGTGGCCGGCATTGGACAAGAGAGGTGTAATCCGATGCAGGGATACATCCTCTTTTCTGCAGGACTGCGCTCCCGCTTGCAATCCGCGTGTACCGAGAACCCTAGGCCCCCGTATAAAATTCCGCGCGTTGCACGGATGAAAGATCCGGGATTACTTCGCTCCTGAGGGAGACGAAAGAATGAATTAAATCGGATTGAACGCGGTGTTCGGAAGGAGATACCGCGAACGTACTTGAAGAGATGTTTAAATAACAAGAGAAAATAAACGGCGCAATATACATTGCACAAACTTTCTCATTTACGTATATACGTTTGGTCCACTGTGTACGCTTGTAAAAGAAAAACGCTTATAATTCAAAGTTAACCGTAGTTTAGCGTATTTTATAATGCCACTTATCAATATTTAGTAATTTTTTGAGGTATATGGCTTAGTTAGTACTATTTGTGACATCAGGCTGTACGATTGGATGGATTTTAATCAAAATCCTTAGAGCCATTTTTGAGTAAATCGAATTTTTTCAAAATATCCTAGAATAAAGTACCCTTAATTGTCGCGCAATATCATTCATCTCTTCAGAATGTCTTTGATGAATGATATTATCGACAGATGTGAGATATCATTAAATTTAGTTTGACCGTAAGGCTGTAGTAAGGTTTTGAGTGGATCGCGGCGGAAGCGTGACGTCATAGGGCTTGGTTAAGGTAGCTTAGCGTATAATATAATGCCACTGGACGCCATATAGTGATTTCAAGAGATATATGGCTTACGTAGTATTATTTTTGACACCAGGCTCTACAATTGGATTGATTTTAATCAAATTCTATGGAGTCATCTTTGAGCAAATCAAAGTTTTCTAAAACTCGCCAAGAATAAACTACCCTTTATTTTTGTGCAACATCATTTTTATGAAAAATGGTTTGCAAAAGATGATATATTGCATAAATACGAGATATTATTCGATTTCATGTATGCGTTTGGGCCCTAGGACGGCGGACAGACAGGCGAACAGACAGACGGCATGGCGAAAACCACTTTTATGGACTCAGGGACACCTAAAACGTGTATTTCCATCAAAACCTCGAAGTCGAATTTTTTCACGATTACAATACTTTCTCAATATACTACGTATATGAGAAAGTAATAATTAAATGGATGTTTTCTAGCTGTTCCTATTTTTTGATATATTTTTTTTTCTTTTAAATTGAACTTTGATTCTGAGTTAAATTACTCCTAATTAACCCGTCGTATTAAAAATATAGTGGCGGTCATACGTTTAATACAGTACAGAGCATCTTGCATGCTATCTTGTGCATGCCAATTGTTAGATGATGAAAATTTATAGTCTTAATGTCGCCCTGGTAATTATAATTTTTTATTCATCTTCTTTTAATATGTATAATCTAAATTGAAAATTAGCAATAACACCCGTAAGGAAGTGATTAGAGCTTGCGAAGAGTATAAAGAAATTGATGTATTGTTTTAAACTGGCTTCTTATAAAGCTTATATAATTTTGTTGCCTGAATAACTTTCAAGTAGTCATAAAAATTCTAGACCGTTTGCCATTCGTCCTAAGAAGCAAATATTTCTCAAGTTATCCACTCGAACAGCTTTACGATTATATAAGTAGCTCGCTTTTATTTAATTTTCGTCGATATTTGAAAAGCGCAGTTGGCTTTTTTTGTCATTTCCTTAAACTTAATTGTGTCCCGACCTTCTTACAGCCTCTAAAGGGGTGAAAAGATATTTGATTTAGGTTTGCTCAAGGAAATTAATAATTTTCAACCCTTACTATTCTTTTTAAAGTAATAGGAAAATTTTATTATTTTTATTGTGGGGATGTTACATCTTATAAATGAGCGCACGGTTTATATCTTTGGCCGACACAGAAAATAATTATCTATTTGTTAACGTTCAGTATAGTAAAACATTTTCCCGTCTTTGTACCTGGAGAAAATGGTAAACGCTGTAAATCTAACCTCTGCAGTGGGTATGGAGTCATAAGTTCACTTCTCTCTCTCTCTCTCTGGGCAACAGGGGTGAGGGAAGGAGGGGAAGAGAATGGAGTGGGAGGGAGGGAGGGGTGATGAGGACGGAGAGAGAAGAGTTGTAGGGAGGAGCTGACGAGGAGAGTTGGGTGGAAGATGGAGAGAGGGAGAGAGAGAGAGGATCGGAGGCCGGATTGATAGGCAAGAGAGGAGAGAGAGAGAGCAGCAACTCCCCTACCTTTATCTTCCGATTCCCACCTCATCCTCCCTCTCCAATCTCCCCACACTCCACTTTTCCTCTGGAGCCTTCTCTCGCTTCCTCGCAAGGAGGCACTGCGGGGGAGGGAGGGGAATGGAAGAGGATAAGAAAAAGGGGGAGTGAGGTGAGAGGGCGGAGGAGGTGTAATGGAAGCCCAACTTCTTCCGAGGCAATTCCAGTTGATTTGGGACTGGCTCGGTGGGGAATAAATACTGGAGGGAAGGGCGATGTCCAACCTCCATCTCCCTCCCCCCACACTTTCCCTCCACCTCCCCTCCCTATTTCTCCCTCCTTATTTCTTCTACTTTTTCCTGTGCCCTCTCCCGAATCATCCCCCGCTCTCGCCTCTTCCCTCCTCTACTTCCTCTATCCTCTTCACCTCTGTTTCTATATCTTTTATCCTTTTCCAATATTTTCTCTTTATCAATCTTTTCTTCTCTTTTCCCTCCGTCTTTATTCTTCCGTATTCATCTCTTTCATCTCTCGCTGTCTCCGAAACGATACACTCCATCTCTTCTATATCTTCTTATCTTCTATATGTTGGAAGAGAATGTTTTTCAGCTTATCTTTATTTCTATTGCATTTTTTAAAAGTTGGACGTAATTGCAGCCTTTGATTATAAATTTATTCAAATTAATCGAATTTATTATAAAAACGAACGAATTTTTGCATTAATAGAAAATTATACTTAGTAAGATATTTGTGATTAAAGCAACTATTTTCAATTATTCTGTGTATAAAAATAATCATCTGCATTTCGATATAATATATATGTGCGCTCTACCCAAAGGTACATTTTATCATTTTACACGTTGTATGTTCCTATAATGATCGTAACCTGAGAGAATATTACAAAGACTAAATTTCATTAAAGGCCGCTCCTGAAAACGTGAATTCAACGATAGTTAAAATTCAAGCGTTAAGACGCGAAATATTGAAATTATGACTCAGTATAATGAATTACGCATATAGATACATGTATGTATACATGATTCGATAAGGGAAATTTTCACCAGTCGCGTATATTTTCTCCCGAGAAAATAAATTCAAAATTGAACTTTGAAATCATTTTATTCCCTCATTACGTAGCTCCAAAATCACGCAACTACTTATCCGGCTCTATGCGAGTTTTCAAAAAATTGGAAAAGTATCGCTGGAGCAAAATGTACTTTTAAAAACAACTACCTACCTACGGCACTCGCGTTCCTTTCGGCTTACTCTAGCGGCGGAGCAGCACTTGCTCGGCTTATTCCTCTTCCCTTCTGCGTCTTTCCGGAGATGGGAAAAGCAATAAAAAGTCACAAGGACCTGGAGGAGAGGCGAGGGAGACGTAGAGATAGAATAAGGGAAAGGGAGGAAGGAAGGGAAGAGGGGGAGATTTAACCGACTTCTTCCTCCGGAATTCCGCTAACAGTGAACTCCCGACATTAAGGAGTCCCCGAGTGGAATGGAAAGAGGGGGAAGGGAGGAAGAAAACGTCGAAATGGGCGTGTGTGGAGTAGGTGAAGAGAAGGGGAGGGAGAAGGGGAGTCGGGGGGGGGGGGAGGGGTGGTCGGCGAGTGGTCCGTGAAGACAGGGAGGCTGGGCAGAGGCGTCACCGCGTAAAATTTCACGACTCCGGTTCCCTCTCTCTCTCTCTCTTTCGGCCGGGCGTTAAAAGTAAGCGTAAATTATGCAGGCGACGTGCGTGTATGGAGCAGAGGTAAGGAAGAGGAGGAGGGTCGACGAGGAAGGAGGGAGAGAGAGGTAGGGGAGAGTCGGGAAGAAGTATGCTTCCCGCTCTCTTTTTTCCCTTCACCTCTCCCACCCTCCCCTCCCTCTCTCTCTGTCTTTTGGGTTAATGCCAGGTGCGAGGAGTGGGATGGCGAGTTTTTGAGGGAAGATGTGGGATTTGGTGAGGAAGTAAAAGGAGGAGGGCTTAGGGGAAGTGGAAGAGGAAAGAGGGTGGGTGATTTTTTCTTCTGCTGGATGGTATAGAAGTTTGTAGAGGGAAAGGGTGAGGCGAGGGATTTGGTAGAAAAGAATGTGGGCGGATTGGTACGTCGGGGATAAAGAGGGGAGGGGGCGATAGGCGCGTCTCTATGTGCGAAAAGTGGGGAGGACAAAGAGGGCAGGAGTGTGTGAGTTTTACCAAAGGTGGAAGTGAGGGAAGGTGAGGCAATGGAAGGTGAATGGAGAAGTGGGGTGGGTGGAAAAGAGGCGCGCTGGGTCTACGCCAAAGAGGATGGACTGCGCAGCGATGACGAGGCGGCGCAGAATCGAAAAAAATCATCTCGTTGCAATCCAGAACGAGGTATTCAAAATCTATAAGGAATTGTTTTGAAAAGAAAAAGCACACTAAAGACCAAACACATCAGATTTGGCAGCGAAACGAGTGAAGACCATCAGATAATATTTAGGAGAAAGGAACAACTATATAACTTCCAAATAAACTAATTTCTCTACCGGTTTTGCTAAAAGACTAGTATCATCATCGCTAGTCATCACTTACCACAAAGTTGAGGCCAACTCCTTAAAGTATCTTATCAGATAAAATCTCGAAGATATTTGTCTTAACTTTTAGTCATTTCCTTTGGCTTGCCAAATGAGGACCAAATATTGTTTCGGGAAATTTTATCAGTGCTTTTCCAAAATACTGAAAGGTTTTTAATTTGCATCACGAACAGTGAAGTTCTCCGATGTTTTTTAAATGAGGTCAAGAAATACATTTTAGAAGCAAAATGTATTCAATGATTTTTATTTAAAAAATGAAATCGCTTTGGTAAAATTAGAGTTAAAATGGGAGATTGGATTCTCTTGTCTTTATATAAATCCTATTTGTGAAATTAGTCCACTTAAAACAATATCGGCCAAACAAATAAGTGTCAGATGTAGGTGAATAATCCCTATCTTCATTGGTTTAGAGGCTGTTTGTGCAATACGTCTCATTCAGATTTACTTGAAACTTCATGAGTTGGATAAAAAATTCTGCGAGTTGGTTTTTTGCAAAGTTGACATGACGCTTTATTGATATACAGAGTAACAACTTGAGAATATCACCATTGGACAATTTCAAGCGAGTCTACAAAAATATTGGTATGCTTTCATCCGCAAAATACCGTTGACTAAGAGGTCTCCATTTACTCAAAGAAAATTTTCAAAACTAAAGAAAAACACGTAACCGTCTTTACGAACTTCATCTATTCCATGTGATTTTAAATGTTATGCACGATTTAATCTCAGATTTGCTGTTTTCCCCTTACAAATTCCTACCCTTCATTCACTCTATTGGCGAGATCTTTCCATTTATCAGTATGGTGTTTATATTTGGTAATTGGATCTTCTTTAAAAGTAGAAATGTACTTTATTAATCGCCCGTTTTTTCTTTCTCCTCTTTTTCAAATATGCTTATAGCTAAATTTTTATCTTTTAGACTTCCAGAAATTTGGAATAAAAGGAGGGAGGAAAAATTCACAGGTTTTTATGTGAAGCAATCCTTTAAAAAATCATTTTCTAATGATACAGGTTAGAATGCTTTTTGAGATCTATTTAAAATAGGATTTTGTGATTTAAAAGATGTCGTTTTAAAAAGTTAGATTACTTTAAACTTCTCCGAAAAGTTAAGCACAAGATAATTCATAAATTATTAATAATTAATTGAGATATTGTTTGGTGTTGTCTAAAAAAGCACAAACAGACGGGTATAGTCCGTGAAGCAACGTTAACGTTGAAGAAACTATTAGATTATATATATATATATATATATATATATATATATATATATATATATATATATATATATATATATATGATGGTGTGAAGGTGGAGCTGTTTTTTCAAGCCCGTCAATGTGTTTAATTAGGAAACAAGAAAAAATATAGCTTATTAACTCAATTTTCGAAGGATAAAAGCGGTTTTGTCACCTTTTTCCTGACATATCAATTCCAACATCAACCCTATGAGACATATCTCCGCCCAAAACAAAGTAATCGCAGAAAAAAAGCGTTGCCTAAATTCAGTCTCCTCGACTTTAGAAAAAAATATCCTTAAACACCTATCCCTTGAGCCTCCCAGGCCCCTCTCCTCCTCCACCTCCTCTCCCCTCCCTTTTTTACCTCAATCTCCGTAAGGCGAATCCCTCTCCGCTCTGAAGGCTATCGGCCCCCTCTGGCTCCCAAGATGTCCCGACTGCATATTTCATCCCCGCTCGAATTATTAAAAGGAGAGGGGAGCGGGCGGAGAGAGAGAGAGAAGGAGTTAGAGGAGGAGGAGGGGGCGAGAGGAGATTGGGATGGAGTGGGCAAAGGCTGCTGCGGCGCCAAGTGGCTCGCTGGGTGCTCGATTAACTCCTTTTCGTGGCGAGAGGGGCCTTCCCCAGTCTCTCCTCCCTCGAGGGACGGTCTCCGGGCCTCTCTCTCCCTCTATCTTCTCCACTTCCTTCCTCTTCCTCCCCACTGAGACCCCTCCCGACGCCTTCTCCGCCACAGATTGAATGGAATGCGATTTTCCACCTTCCGCCTCGGCTTTCCGCAAAGAGAGGACTTAAACGCGTCTAAGGACGGATATTTCGCCTTCCTCTCTCACTTTCTCACTTCCTCTTTGCACTCTATCTCCCTCTTTGCCTCTCTCTACCTCTCTGCATCTCTCTCTAATTACTCCTATTTCTTCCCCTCCTCATCTCTCTCCCTCTCTCCTCGATGGGCTCTTATTCGAGAAAAGGAAGGAGGATATTTGTTGTATATTCGTCGCGATATTCGTTGCGAATTCGAATTAAACCCGAAATTCAACGCAAGTCGATCGTATTACAGGCATACCTCGCTTTGGGCTACCCCGTTTTTAGAGGATTCGTTATAGCGCGAAGCAGCTCCCCGCTTATCAGGTGTTCAAAAAAACAAATGCGACCGACTATAAATGTCCCACAAATTCCATTTTTCATAGGCTCGTGGATGTTAGTAAGATCTTCTACGGATCCCCATTTGGGACAGGATGTGATACTATAAAAGAAATCCCTAGGACGGCACACCGTTATTATCCCTCGATCAACGACAATTTTAGCGTTATTATTTTTAAAGTAAGGCGACCTTCCGAATAAAACTCGGAAGGTCGCGTAAAGCGAGGTATTGCTGTACTTCCAATTTAAAAAATAATTTCTTAATTTTATTGGAAGGAACTATGTTTGAAATATTACGAATCCAATTCCATTCCTCCTATAGTAAGGAAAAAATAGATGACCGTGGCAAGAAAAAGTAAATCAAGTTTTGGCTCTTTCTTTATTTATTAAACTATGTCTTTATTGGCTGTCTTATCTCACTTTAACCAGGGAATGTATCATTTCAAATATATTTTAACGAGTCTAATTAGTACAAAATTTAATTCAGAATTGAATTAGAGCTATGACGAATACAAAGATACTTGTCCCCTTTATTTCGATTGGAGAAATTTCTAATATTCGCCTATAATTTCATTTCCTGCATTTCATTCGTTTATGAAACCAACGGTAGTACTTATATATATCACAAGTACATTGTTATTACTATTAGATTCCATGCAGTGCTCTCCTTTCTTTGGTGTATGAAATGAAAAGGTGGCGAAGATTCCTGTGCGTGTTATAAACACTTGATATGAGACTGTCCTTTGGGAAAAACGACGATTCATGAATACCACTGCCTTATTCGTTTGTGGTCGTTCTTGATACTTAGCTAAACAGATCTGCTTTGATAGACGCGTGCGCTAAACTCTGAATCATAAGGCAGAATAATGTTTAAAATTCTTCGTTACGTGCAGCATAATCGGTGTGTATGTACCGCCGCTAAAGATCGTCAACATATGGAGGTGTTCTTTCTAACTAACGCAAAACCAACCAAATTCTGTGATTGAATAGCATACCAGTGTAAATCGTTCTCTAGATCAACCTAGCTGACGAGAATGTTTTTCATTATTTTTGTTAAACTTCCGGTTGAAGATTTTTCTGGATAGGAGAGAGCTCGTACTTTTATAAAAACAAATTTGCTTTAAATGGCGTAAATGAGGTATTGTTTTGAATGTATAGGCGCTAGTAAAGCTTTACTTTTGTTCGGATAAATTTAAACAGAGTTTGAAAACATCTCAATCGGGCAGTTATTTTTTATGGTTCCTTCATTTGCACGGCTTTTGAAAGTTAATGATAATAGAGAGAGAATTTTTCGAATAGGGAAGAGAGTTTTGGAGTGAAATTCAATTGATTCGGTTCAGTTTATTACCTCTAAAAATTTATTTCGAACATAATTTTATCATATTATAACTTGAGCACATATCAAATGCGTAGAAGTTTTATAGAAGGGTATATAAAGACTTGAGCACATGGTATGCTTCTGTCGGAAAGAGGAGGCTTGAAGTTCCAAGAATTGAACATTTCTCTATGATTAATTGTGGTTTTGCTAACTTATGAAATGTGAGTTTTGATGATTTTTAATGCTTAAAATTTTATACAATAGTTCATTTCTCTGGTCGCGTATGCAACTGGATAGTTCTCTATAGTGACGGGTCATTAAGACGCTGTGTAAAACTGTATAAAATATAAAAAATATCTCCGGTATTACTTAGGATACGGATTTTGGTTTTACGCCGCATAGTATAATAATTTCATGCATAAAATTTATAGAAACAGAATATATCTAAAAGTAGAAGCTTTAAATAACAGCATACTTTGCTGAAATTCATCCTTTCTTGTGTTCCATTAAATTTTCTAGCTCTCAGTTCTCGAACTCAACGACTCGTAACTCTTTAATCCGGATTAGGCCATTTTGTTCGACCAGTAGAAACTCCACTGGAGCTTAAAATCTCAATCCGCCTCATTTTTATTCCGAAAATCCTCGCCAAAGAAAATCTTCTTGAAAATTAGAGGTTCTCCGCGTGTCCAAATCCCGCTGCCATTGTATTCGACTCCAATCCCGACTCCTCTCCTTCCCCATCCTCTTCTTTCATCTCTCACCTCCACTTCGTCTCTCTCCCTCATCTCGCAGACCGTGCCCTCATATACAAGCAACTCCCCCTCTCTCTCTCTCTTCACTTCTCGTCTTCTCCCCCCCGCCCTCTCATATTCCTTCCTCCGGAGCGCTTCTTTGGACCATTGCCAGCCTCCTTTCCCTGCTTTGCCATGCATTATTGCGAGTATTTTACGTCTGGAGTCGACAATGAATAAAACAAGCGATTAGATGCTGAGGGAGGCTGGCTAAAGGTTTGGTTGGGAGAGAGAGAATGGAGGGAGAGGGAAGAGGAAGGAGAGACGGAGTCGAGGATGAGGGAAGAGATGGTGGGTTTACGAGAAGGGGTGAAGGTAAGGAGCGTCGAATAGGAATCCGCGGAAGGTAGGGAATGAATTTCAGGTCGAATGGAGTCGGCTTTATACAGGGGTTTGTTAGGGATGGAGAAGTTGGGAAGACGGTATGAGAGAGGGTGGAGCGGAAGGGTGTTGGGGTTTGGATGTCGGCTATAGGATTCGAGAGGGATAGAGGACGCCATTGGTGGAGAGAGGGAGGGAGAGACTTGGAGAAAGGGGTAGGGGAAGGCGTGGAGGAGGAACCGAGTAGGTCTCACCTGTATGTGGAGAAGGAAATGAAAAAGTTACGTGCTAGTGATTGGTGTTTTTTCGGGAAAGGGGGAAGAAGTGTGAGGAGGGGAGAAATATGATGAGGGGAGGGGAGGGTTGGTTGGCAGGGATTCCGTGTTTTGGAATGGCGTATTTTGTTTCATCGGTCTCTCATCTTAGACGTTATTCCATTTCCCCTACCCTCCTTGCCTTCGTCCCCGCCGCATCCATTTGTCCCACTCTTTTTCTTCTCAAAGTATTTTCCCGCTTTCTTTCTGTCCGCGTTTTGAATTTTCGCAGAGTATGAGCGCAGTAATGCGGCAACTTGTCATGCATTATTATTTATTCTTTTTAATAATAATTATTCGTGCTATTAGCCACGGCTATCTTGTAACTACGCTTTATTTTTCCTCAGCCCACGAACGATCGGGTGCATAACTAATTAAAATGTTTTTATTTTATGTTTTAAGATTTATAGTAACAATTTTATTTTCATCTTAAGTGGATCTTAGTGGATTATATCTATTTTCCATAGATAATTGCGACGATGTTTTCTTAGGTTTTAACACTCCTTAAATAACAGATTTTCAGGTTATACTGTTGCAATAGGTGATGTTCCGATTTAAATATGACGTCATTTGGATTTCTGATTTTATTCCATCTCTCAACAATACTGTTTTCCACATATCATAAACAATTAGAATAACATTTAAGACAATAGTATTGTCACGCTTTACATTAGCTCTCCATGTCTATCAACGTTTTGATCATCACAAAAATAACTTTCAGGAACTGTCTAAACACTTTTAAACTTTCCTCATCTTTTATTGAAATAGTATCCAAGTCCTTCATAAATTTTATGCAGATTTATTATCAATTAAAGGTTCTATTATTTGAAATTCTGTCGAAAATAAATTACAAACTTTTCGATTTCATTACAATCAGCGTCTCAAGCGGAATCATATAAACTATTTGTATAGTTATATCACGAAAAAATTTGACCTAAAAAATTCCGCAAAAAGTAATTTTTGGAAAATGTGTACAAATAAATTAACATAGACAAGAATGTTCCCCTAAGAAGAAAAGTGTTGATAGACGAAAATGAGTGAGTAGTTGGGTTATGAAGATATGAGACATAGATTTACTGTGAAGATGGAGGATAGAGGGTGAGAAAGAGAGGGAAGGAAAATAACTTCATTTGAATTGAAAGTTCTAGAAGAGTATGGAAATTATATGAGATTCCTAATTTTGAGTTCGCTTCTATTCTGATTCTCATAAAAACAACTCTTTCCATAAATTTATGTATAGAGCCATCCATAAATTACGTCACGCAAAAATTGAATTCTTTGGTCCCCCTCGTCACATATCGTTACAAAAATTTAACCCCCCTTAAAATTATGTCACATATTCGTCGACCCCCCCCCCCCCTTCCATATAAATAAATACGGGATTTAGTTTTTACTCATAAAATTTTAATTAAGATGACAATGTTTGTCAACATTAATTTCAATCCGAAGGTTTACATTTTAGTGCCCTCCGGAGCCCGAAGATTATAGCGCTAAACCAGAAGAGCAATAAGACGGAACGAAGATCGCATAAGCCTGTCTTTCCATAGGAAAGGAAAATAAATATACTCCAAAATTAAATTTTAGTAACAAATATGTTTTTGGGAATAATTTTGAAACAGGAAAGAGTTCTGCTATGACCTGGAATCGAACTCGGGTCTTCCATTTGCCGAGCGGAAGTTCTACCGCTAAACTATCGTAGCAGATTATTTTTCCTGTTTCTGAATGCGTGTGTTTTTATTATTTTTCATAAAACCAAAGACGTCACGTTATCAATAAACCCTCTCCTTCCCTCTAGTCACGATCCGTCACAAAATTGTCAACCCTCTCCCTAACCCTCTAGAGCGTGACATAATTTATGGATGCTCTCTATCTAGTTATTTCAATACTTCAGCCTACCCTTTATCTATTTATTACAAATAAAAACATATACAGGAATGTATAAGCAAGTAATGCATCCATAAATGTATAACTAAACAAAGAGAACATACGCGCTATTCAAAGTCAACATTCTCATCTTTAGATAGGCAACAAACGGCTCCGTGGCACCATCTAAAGACAGCACCATATAGGAAAAGCTTACATCCAAAAAGGCGTTTCCCATAGATTTCGTTCACTGCGTTCGAAACGCGATGGAGGTGCCATTGTGTATTCAACCCGTATCGACTAACTATGAATTTTTCATCCTATGGAAATCGCCTTCATATCACGTCTCGAAGTACCTTAAAGGGAACCTTAGAAATACTTTACCCGAAAATGCTGCCTTCGGCTTCTGTCGTCTGCGAATCGGAGGAAACATTATTCCAAGTGAATGAGATTCCTCCGGAGCCATCGAGAAACGGGGAGAAATGCACTCAACAGTGGTGTCGCAGCATTTTTACGTCCAAAATTCCAAAAACCCGCAGTAGATAGGTTTAGAAATGTGGATTTGAGACATTATGACCTTTGGGAATTGAAGTTTCAGAAGGATGTGTGGAAGGTTATTGTATTCGGTATATGGTGTTTTTTTGTTTTTAGCGAGCATAAGGTTAAAATTAAGTATCTAGTATTAGAGATGCAGAATTTTCAGAAGAAGAGGAGCTCACAATATATAGATAGTAATCGGGAGATTTGTTAAAACTTAAATATATGTGCTTCTGACTCGGGAGTATGAGCTAGTTGTTAATATATTGAGTTGAGAGAATATTTCGTATGAGAGAGAGAAAAAAGAGGGGTTAAGGAAGAAAGATGATGGGAGAGTGGGTTGGGGAGGAGGAAGAGCGGAGGGCATCGCTCGAGAGTAGCGTGGAGGAGGAGGCTGTGGGATTGGAGGAAAGGAAGGGTAGATGTGCGGGAGAGTAGACCGGGGGTGCGGACCCAGGAGCTGTCCTGAAGCGGCGGAGATCAAAGGCCGTCAACGGATTTACTCCATTAAGGTTCTTCAGAGAGGTTTTGGTTGGGGAAGGGCATTGCGGGGAAGGAGACGGGTGGGAGACCAGGGGAGAGAGGTTTTTTTCGAGGCAGGACGGTTGGTTGGCGAGGTGGACGTGGAGCGCGAGGGGTTGAAGAGCGCTGGCTCCGAAAATTAAGGCTTTTCACATTCTCTTTCCTCTGAAGAGTGTTTTTCCAGCGCCCTCTGTTTTTTCTCGCTTTAATTCTTTTGCTTCCCCCTTTCTCTCTTTTTGTACGAATAAATACGGATGTATGAAAAATCGTTCCTCGACGATGCCCAACTCTCTCTCTCTATTTATTCGCCGTCGGCAGTAAACATCGTGTTTTTAGAGGCTCTCTTTTTCTCTCCCACTCTCTCCCTCTCTCTACCTCTCTCTTTCCTCCACTTGCGCTTCCCCGCTGGCTTCCTTATTTTCCATCTTCCTCTCAATCCCCATCCCACCTTTCAACTTCCGCTCTTAGTTTTTGCTTCGCTCGTGTATTTTTTTTACTTTCTGGAGTTCACCTTAATCTTCTCCGGCGGAAAGAAGCACATGCACGTTCAGAAACACCTTCCAAAGTCCAGCGCTTCCGTGTTTCCGAAAAATTGAATGGAGGGACGTAGGCGTTCCGGAGTAATTTCCATAGTTTCGGAATAAATATTCTCCTTTTAGCTACAAGTACAAAATTGCGAAAAACCCGTCAACCTGCGGAATCATTCTTTTTAATTCGGCATGCGAGTATTGTGGTTTTTTTAAATCTCAAAGTTGCCCTTCCAGTGAATTGACTCCATTTTGTTTCCACTCTCTCGCTCTCTGTCAATCAAAATGGCGGTGATTCCGTCGAAGCAGCTTGTTATTTACTCCAAGGTGACATTCGATTCTTTCGATGTCCTCACCGCGTCTTTTTGACTTCGTTCCGTCGGATTTCATATGTTCGACAGATTCATTGAAATACTACCGGAGGATAAAAACAGTAAGCCGGATTAATAGAAAAACGAGTTTCATCCTGAAATTTAATGTAAATTTCGTTTGCGAGAGCATGTTCATGGTAAAAAATGTAGATAGATGCGTGCAATAGATTTTCTTTCGCGTAGATGCGTGTTTGAAAAATATTTCTAGGCATTTCTTTTCATAATTTTCCCGAGGTTTTAATACTGTTTTTGTTTTAAAAACCACAATATTTTTAAGAACGACAGCGGGTAGTTTTTTCCTTTATATGATAGTCATTCCGGTATTCAAATATATTCTGACATATAGCAAAATATTTTATACCCCGTAGGATTATACAGACTACCTCGACAGTTTCCATACAGGGTACATTACAAATGCAGTTTTACACGTCATCAAAGTCATATTATTCGCTAGATGGGATGATAGTTGTTATTGAACATTTACTCCTGTAAAATTTGAAAACAAATTGCCATTATCAATAATGGCGAAAAAATTACTCGTCCGAGTATGTTAATTTGTACATTCTTTTGAATTCAGGGAGTTTTGATTTAAAAACCTAATATGTTAGCATATATAACGTATATAAAATAATGAACGACGGACCTGAATCTTTCTGCCTCTCCCTCTACGTAAAAAATGTCTCCCGACCAGAAAATTTAATTATAACCCCCCCAATCGGTCTTAACACATAATAAACCTGAAGCAGCTGTGCATACTCCGTTATCGGGAGCCTCTTGTTCTTTGGACGCGGGATTTCGGTGGTATCATATACGCCACTGGATAAGGTCAATGTTTTAAGGCATAACTTATCGCATATTAGCATTACGAAAACTACGTTCAATTTGCCTCGCATTATAGGTAATCACACACCCCAGGCACGTGTTCGTACTTCTACAGGTGTGACCTTGGTAGTTGAAATGGCTGTAGCCACAACCACTCTTCATTTTTATAAGCCAAGAGTACCAAATAAGTGTAATGCTTTAACAATGAACAAATGATTTTAGGTTAGAAAACATTAAATTAAAAAAGTCATGATTCGGCTTTCTTTGTCAAGGTCCAAATCATATAAATGTAAAATGCTGTAAAAGCGATTTACGAGAGTGTAGGTCATTATATATTCTTCTAGTTAACAAATGACCTGTGATCTTCAATTTTTTGCTATAAATTTTCTGCATATTTTAAGCACGCTAGTTATAACTTTTTCGATCGTTAGTTTTCTAAATCGTCCCAAAACTGTCAAAATTTAAAAGAATATAATTGCATTAATTTATGCAAGATATAAATTTCAAATCAAAAAAATTGGAAATCATCTACTGGTACTAGAAATACTGGAAATATACTGGATTTTTATTTTTATAATGGAAATACTGGAAATATGATTGGATTTTGGATCAGATACTGGAAAAATAAAGAGTTTCTCCGTGCTTTAAGAAAGTTCATACCTGACTTGAAATTACTGGAATGTTGAAAACTTTTTGTTCTCGAATATGTTCACATTTCTGATTTGTCCTGGAATTTATTATTGAAATTCCAATATCGATAGGATGATAATTGCATCCTAGTTACCAACTTTTATATTAACTTCGCTTTTTATAGTATAGCTACTCACTCACTCACTGACACAAAACTCTAGGGTACTTATAGAAGGGATAGAAATCTGAAATATGGTGTGTTAGTAGGTCGAGTGACACAACAGACTAGAAAAATCGAAAATCACAAAAACATTTATATTTAAGGGGTCTTTTCAACCCCAATGTTTCATTTCAATACCCCATAAGAAAAGCGTGGGATTCACTACAAGGCTTCCTAAAAATGCATTTTTAAATTACTTTATATTGAGATGCGAATTCAAAAAAAGAACAATTGTCTATCATAAAAAACGAAAATCTTAATTTTTGAATGCAGAGTTCAAATACCTACCGAATTAGCGTAAATGTCTGCTTTTAATCGGAAAAAAGCGTTAATTTTTTCCTCTTTTCAATAATGAAAATCTTTTAATACTATGGCAACGACCTCAATACTTTTAAAGGGATCTGATATTGTACGTTAAGACTGCAGTGATTTAATACTTTTAATGGAAATTAATGCCATCATAACGAATCAGAGTTGAACTTCCATAACTCGAATCTCAAGGAAAAGTAATAATTATTCGAGTAATAGAAAGTTAAAGTTATGGAAATATGTTTTTAAATATTTGTATGTATACAGTGGAACTTCTATAACTCGAATCTCAAAGGAAAGCAAAAATTATTCGAGTTATAAAAAATTCGAGTTACGGAAATATATTTTTTCATTTTTTTTAAATTGAATTAACATAAAGTTTATTCCCATAAGCATATAAGCATATAATTCTAATTTTCGATATCATGCATATTATAAAAACATCATCACCAATATTTGCTTCCGATAATATGTAATATTTTACTATATCCAAAACTCTAATTGCATCACGCACTGTGATTGAGGGAATCGTAGATAATTGCAATTCCCACTTATTACTGAAAGCACAGACATGACGATTAAATTTGGGTTATCAACTGTAGGAAGGAGCGAATAGGTTTGTTTTTCTCCAGGGCTATAAGGGATCACAAAAGGAGAAGCAACCCTGATAGTAGTGACGGTAAAACTTGAAAAGTATTTTAATGTTGTGTTTCGTAGTTTTTCGAGAAATTTTCTCTTTTCAATTGTTAAATATAATGGCGTCATACCTATTTCGCAATTTTTAAACCAAAATACGTGCTAAAGGCACGGATGATTCTGCCATAATCTTAACACAAAATATCCTAATTTTCCATAATTTTAGTGTATAGGGTATTGTCTTATTTATTTTAATTATTATTGATAGTAAGTTTTTATTTATCTTAAAAACTTTTTATCTTTATTTATTTAAGATTATTCTTAAAACTGTATTACCAATGAAAAGATCATTTAAAACGTCGTTGGTGAATTGTGATTGTTGCAATTACTGAGAATTTAATTAAGAATTACGTCTGGAAAATCAAGGTACATGTAAGCTTTTGATGAATTTTGTTATTATTACAATCTTATCGCTCCTCTTATATTATTGCCTTATACATGCATTTTATTATTAATTCATTATAATCACATTCGTATTGCTCTACTATTATTAATCATTAATGCGATCTTCTCGGAATAGTTCACATTGAAAATTCATTTGAAAACTACTTTAGATGACTTATTTGTTTATGTAGTTTGTGTCATGAACATAATTTTATTCTTTGGAACTGTTCACTTGGCTTATTTTTTACTTGGAATGAAATCTTTTCTAATTATAGACCTTTAAGACCAGTTGTTCTTGCATTTTTCTAAAATGACTTCACATTTAAGTATCATGTTGCTTTTTTTCACTATTTAAGATAGGTAATACTGTTGTAAAGGATGTTAATTTGAACAAATTTAAATAAAATATTTTAAAGTGTTGTGTTGTAGCTTAGCAATTCTTCAGCTAACTATACCTATACAGTTGTTTAATGTGGATGGTTGATGTGATGTTAGGAAAAGAACAATTTATTATTTTTGTCATATAAGTTAGGTGACTAAAATATGAAATATTCAACAATTTCACTCCTACTAGTAGCTAAAGCTGAATTACTCTGAACTAGCAGTATATTTTCATTGATTTTAAACTATATGAATGGATAAGTCAGTATTTTCATTAATGAAACGAAAGATACTATCAAAATTCTTACTACTTATATAACAAACATTCTTACGTTTGTCACTGAGTTCTCTGCTTCTGTCTGCCATTCTCTCAACTGTAAAAAGATTAAAGGTTAAATATAGAGACCCCCACATCACTCAACAGCTGGTAGTCTCTTTTTAGTTAGTTACTTTTTACTCCCATGCAAGCTGAAAAGTATCTTAATTATATTATAGAGTTTATTCATATTAAAGTATTAACTATATGAAAGTTGGTTATAAAAAGTTCATTTTTATATTTTCACTTGTTTTTATATTAATAACCTAATTATTGCTGGCAGCTCATACAATGGGAGGTTGGTTGGGTGATGGGCGGTTTTAATCTTCCCATATTTTATTGGGTTAGCTTTCTACTGTCTCAAATTAAGTTCACCCAATGCATGTGGGAAGAGTTTTGTACTATATAGATACACGAACCTCTTTTATTCCGATGTGTACTTTGGTAGACCGATTATTAAAATGATCAAGAACTAAATATTCTTTAATAGTTTGTTCTTTAAAATGTAAAGAAATTAATATATTTTTTACTTTCTCGTATACGTAGTAGGTATATTGAGAGTATTGTTATCGTGAAAAAATTCGACTTCAAGATTTTGATGGAAATACACGTTTTAGGTGTCCCTGAGTCCATAAAAGTGGTTTTCGCCATGTTGTCTGTCTGTCTGTTGATCTGTTCGCTGTTCTCGGGCCCAAACGCGTACATAAAATCGAATGATATCTCGTGTTTGTGCAACATATCATCTTTTGCAAAGCCATTTTCCATAAAAATGATATTTCACAAAAATAAAGGGTAGTTTGTTCTTGGCGAATTTTTGTAAAATTTGATTTACTCAAAAATGGCTCCAGAAAATTTCATTAAAATCATTTTAATTTCTTTTGATGAGAGCATGAATACTGTTGCTCAAAAAGGACAGATGGATATTGTTGTGCGCTTTTGGGATGAAAATACAGTTCAGACGAACTATTTAACTTCTGCCTTTTTGAGTCATGCTACTGCAGAGGACCTCCTGATGGCTTTCTTGAAAGCGTTAAAGGACGTGGGTTTGGATACAAAAAAATGCTTCAGGTAGCTATGGACGGACCAAACGTGAACCTCAGATTTTTGAAGGATCTAAAGAGCTACTTAAAAAATGATTCTCCATCAGATTCCGAGCTGTTGGACTTTGGTACGTGTTACTTACATGTTGTCCAGGGTGCTTATAAAACCGCGCATTCCAACTCCAATTGGGATATTAACAAATTTTTGCGCTCACTTTATCACTTCTTTAAAGACTTCCCAACACAACGTGCAGAATACCAACACATAACTGGATCTTGTCTCTTCCCAAGGAAGTTTTGCTCAATCAGATGGGTGGAAAATTCTAAGGTGATAGCAAGAGCTGTGGAAATGCTGCCACATTTGAAGAAGTATGTTGATGTTATTGACAAAAATCATCCAGTGTCTGAAAACTTTCAAACCATAAGACGTTTTGTGAGGAATGAGCTGCTCCCAGCACAGCTTGGATTCTTGCTGTCAGTTGCCCTTGAACTCGAACAATTTCTCTCCAAGTACCAGAGCAATCTACCGCTCCTGCCATTTATGTTTATGGATTTGAGCAACCTGCTTGAGCATTTAATGTGTAGAATTGTGAAACGTGAAGTAATGGATTTAGCAAACACTTCCAATATTTTTTTTCCATTGCTTTGAAGAAATAGGCGAACATGAAATCTATTCAGAGCATAGACATCGGGTTTGCAGCCTCAGCAGCTTTGAAAGGAATAAAAGATATTAGGGTTCCTCAGTTCAAAGGTGACTGCCAAAACTTCCTTGTAGATGTGTGCACCAAGCTTGTGCTTAAGAGGCCTCTCTCCTACAAATTTATCAAAGTAGTCTCACTCCTGCAGTAATTGCCAATCCATCTGTTAGGACTTACCGGATAACTTATGCATTTTCCAAGTTCTAGTGGACAAAAATCAACTGTGTAGTGCGGAAGCTGATGCTGTGAAAAGAGACTATTTAGATTTTACATCAATGCAAGAAGTGACCGAGTATCTTAAAAATTTCAGTCCAAAGAATGACCGACTCGATCACTTCCTCATGGTGATTTATTCTAAACAAAATGCTTTCAAGGAGTGGATCCACTTCACACAAAAAGTGCTTATTTTATTTCACAGCAATACAGCTGTTGAAAGAAGCTTTTCGGTGAACAAAGAATGTTAAGTTGAAAACTTACATGAGAATAGTCTGATTGCTCAGCGTGCAACTTATGATGCTCTTTCTATACTATCTATAATTTTACTATTACAACTTTCTTACTCATGTAATTAGAAATTTTTTAACTCTTAACAGTAAGTACATTCAATTCTTTTGGTTTTCATGTAAGACAAGTCCTTTGTAAATGAATTTCTTTCTCTCCGACATCTCGTTGCTTCCTATGTCCAATCTTTTTTATCCAAATTTTTTTTAACCCCGACAAATCACTTCAAATGAACTTGCTCCAAGTCTATAGTTTATTTTTGTTATGGCTTGCCCTGGACTCATCATTCAGTTGGTTTCAAATACAACTTCAAAGAATTAGTGCCATATTTTATTGCGCTATTGATAAGTAAAGAAGTTTTAGCACAAATTTCTATGGATGTGATGGTTATCGGTATTTATATAAAGTAGTCCGAATGTCAAAAAATACTTCTCAAATAAAAAAACATTTCGGTGCAAATGTATGATATTATTCAAGATCAATTTATTTACCGAAAATATATTCTAAAAGAAATCTTTTAGAATTTATTTTCGGTGAATTTCCACTGAAGATGGATGCTTTGTAGCCGAAATGCACATCTGGTTTTTTATAATCTTTTTGTGGTTATTGAAGGTACCTGAGACTAGTAGTTTTTAATGCTTGTTGTTGAATTTTTTTAGCCATAAGACGAGCTTGATAGTTCCCTGTTTAATTAGTTAAATTTATGTTTAAAACATAATGCAGTAGTATTTACTAGAAATAAAACGCTTCCAATTTCTCGATTTGTTCCCACTGTCGAGAAGAGGAAATACTTCAGTTCCCTCCGCTAAACAATACAAATAAGTTGTCAAAGATACACACAAGAAAGGCGTCGGTCCGTCCATCCCTTTCTCGATTGAAATTCCTAGCGTTCAAACCGCTGGGGGACGCTCTCGCGAGTGTGTATGTGCGTGTGCCGAGCGCGTGCGACGACGCACGCAACCACCCCTTCCATCCGCGAAGCACGACGCGAGGACGACACCAGCCGGCCAGAGGGGGTTCGAAGGTTGCGTCCACGGAAACGGAGGCTCGACCTGCGGGGGCCACGCGGTCGCCGGGGGCGAGAGGGCCATGGAGGTTGCCTTGGCAGGCAGGCGCGTGTCCTCTGGAAATTCGATTGGTGATCTCATCCGTAACATCCCAGCCGCCGCCTCAAACGGCACGATGGTGAACTAGAATGAGGACGGGAAGTGAGCAACAATGGGTCACGTGCCGAGAGAGGAGGCGTCCTGCTCTCTCTCCTTCCCATTATCGTTATATCATCCGCCAAATTGGATCACTAACCTCTCGCTCTATCTCTATATCTCACGCTGCTACTTTCCACGTCGGGCCGGCAGATGGCACCGCAGTCGGCATCGTATCCTCTCGTTTGTAGGACGCGCACATCTACAGCTACTTAATTCGATTAGGTAAAACATGGTATGCTACTTGGCTTTGATTTCTGCAACCGCCTATCTCAACTTCTAACTCTTCAATAGAAGATGATTCCTCCTTCCTCCTCTTAAGAGATTTAATCACGGACGATTTACGGCTAAAAGTTCTTGTAAAGTTTTCAGTAAAAAATATTTTAAATATGTACGATTACATTCCAAAACACATTTAATAAAGTCCAATGGAAAAGATTTTCTGTTAGAAATTATGAGGTTATATTTGAGCGCCCCTCTTGAGTTCAATTTGCAAAAATTTAGCTTTACTGTATTCAAAATTGCTTTCTTAATTCTTTATTATAACTTCTGAGTCTAACAAAAATACTTTGATTTTTAATGTTTGAAGAAAAGTGATGCTGATGGCTGTCCAATTCGAGTTCTTTAAAATGAAAACGCTCTAAACGGGAAACATAAAAGGCAAAACCGAGAGATGAGTGAATCGGCAACACTCTTGGCCGCAACTTGAAAACACAAAATAGTAATAGTCCGTCCATACGCTCTATGTGCGTCAACCTAGGCCCAAAACCTATTGTGTATTGCGCTCAAAATATTTTTTGTAGAAAGCGTATGGTGACTTGATGCGTCGGCGTTTCCGAAATCCAAGATGGGAAAGCGTAAGATGATGAAGACTAAGCCCAATTCAATTTAAGAGATCTAGTATCGTACAGAGAGACTGGTAGAACAGCCCGTTATTTTCCCCGTTATGTATGATTTATACCTTGAAAATCTTCCTTAAGTCGATACCAATGATCTTGCATTATTCCAAAGTCATAAGTATCTTCTTTGACTTCCATAATTTTGAAAAACTTACTGAAATTCTTATACAATACTTCCTCATAGACTATGTTGACGGTCTTGCCACTTGGAGAGAGAATTTACCGATTATTATTTTGGCTACTTACTCTTGAATATATATTGTAAAATTGATCAAGACAAAGGCAATGTGCACGTAAGTGGACACCGACAACTTTTCGCAAATGGTCTTGAGCCTTTCGTCATTGCAGAAGAAACCTTAACCGGAAATTGAAGATGCTTGAATTCAAAAGGATAGTTGCAGAATATAAGACTGTATTTTTCCTATATTTGCATCTGAAAAAGTAAGGGTCGTCTTATATTCGCGGTCAATGATTTTGAATGGTATGTATGTATCAGAAGATGAAATTCTGTGGAACCAGAGTGATGAAGGAAGTGATAGGGATGGGGATAGTTAGGACTAACCTGGCTGGGTGTGGGATGGATTTTTTGGGACGACACTTTTTGTTTATACACGGTATAGGGATAAGTGATATAGAAACACTCTGTCCTTTTGCACATTTCAATTTTCGTTCACAACAGCGATATAAATATCAATCATAACTATAATTCCGATAGTTTGTTTTTAATATTCGAAACTCATGATACGAGGGTAAATGAAAAAGTTAAGGCAATGTATTTTAAAATAAATCTAGAAAAGTAAAATTTACAAACTTTTAGCATTATTTTTCAACGTAGTTCCCTTGCTTTTCCAAACACTTGCTAAATCGGTCCACAAGCTTCTTAATGCCATCTGAGAAGAACTTTTTCAGTTCTTCCTGCAGCCAAGTATGCACTGCTTCTTTGACTTCGTCATCATGCGAAAATCGACGTCCTCGCAATCCTTTTTTCAGAGGAGCAAAAAGGTGATAATCACTTGGAGCGAGGTCCGGGCTGCCAGGTAGGTGAGGAAGAATTTCAAATTTAAGCTCTTCAATTGTTTCAATGGTTGCAGTGGCTAGATGAGGTCGAGAATTATCATAATGCAGAAGAACACCTTTTGACAGCAATCTTCGGCGTTTACTGAGGAATAGCACAATATTTTTGATATTTTAGGTCATCGTGTATGATCGAATACGCAGATCTATAGCTAATGTCTAACATTTTGACAACAGCAGTAACAGTAATCCGTCTTTTTTAACTCGATCAACATTTTTTGCTATTCTTGAACTTGCCAGATGGCCTCAACGATCTTCGTCAACCAAACTTCTTCTGCCACTTTCTGCCACCCATTCCTACACTTTCCTTTGACTTATACACTTTTCACCATACTGTGCTAACATTCTCCTGTAAATCTCAGAAGGTTTGGCCCCTTCTGAGCACAAAAATCTGCTGACAGCACATTGTTCAGTAACAGTGCAGTCGAAAAGCGGAGCTGACATGTTTACCCCTCGACTGTACGAGACACAAAGGGTATCGGCAACTGGGAAGAGGAGTTTAGGCTTGGGAATATTTTTAAAAAGAAAAAAACAGCTTATGCCTGTCTGCATAGGATCTTCAGATTGCTTTATTTCATCACATTTAGACTTGGTTGCCTACATAGTAAGTATGATGACCTTGAGAGCACGTTCTGACGTGTATTATTCTTGCATGCAAATTGCCTTTACTTTTTTATTTCCCCGTAGTATATCATTTCAGGCCATCTTTTGTATACTTGAATAATTAATAAACGTACAACCCTCCTTTATATCTTTTGGATTACGCTATTGTCTTAAATCGAGAACAATTGAATTGCCATGAAACGAAAACATTTTCGAATAAAAAATTAAAATTTTGTGGTTTAAAGTTTGATTTTGGAAAAATTCGGTCCGTATTTGATATTTTACTATAAGGAAATGAAACTTTATATTTATCTCCGTTCCTGAGTTTGTCTCAAACTCGTACGACGATTTTAAAAAAGTCAAACAGAAATTACGCTGCACCATTTCCCGTGTTATTTAAATGGGAAAAAAAATAAATAGGAAAATAATTTTTCTAATTACAGATAAATCAAATCGGTTTAAAAACCGCACCATTTTTTCTATTCTTCTTATTGTGGTTAAAACAAAACTGCACTTTCATCCAGCCAACTCTCCCCGTGGCCCTCAACTAGATAATAATTTCCTTCCCGTACGTCAGCTCTGATAAATCTCGTTCACTGCAGCTCGTCTGCCCTCCTTTCCCTCTAGGATAATTTCCTCTCTTAGCCTCCATCCGACGAATTTCCTGCGTGCACCTCTCCAGTCGGGCACCTCTTTCTCATGCGTCGGGAGGGGAAGGGAAGTATGACCAAAACGAAAGTAACGAACTACGCGACGGATAAATGCCAACGGAGACGCATAGGGACAAAGGCATCGCACTGGGGAATGGCGAAGTGAAAGGAAGAGTGCACGGAAAGGGAAGTAAGAGAGAATGTAACGCAAGGAGGAGGACTTGGCTTCTAAATGAGTGGAAAGAGGGCGAGAGTAGAAAAGAGTGAGGGAGGCGGGGTTTTGGCGAAGCAAAGTGATAACGCCGCTTCAGCCGTGGTAATGCCGTGAGTGAGGAGTATGGAGAATGGAGTGGGGGGGATTGAGTATCGTGATAGTATAAGAAGTGAGAGAAAAGAAAAGGAAGGAGTGGCAGAGAGCAGAAAAGGGTAGGGGAGGATGGGTTATAAGAAGGGGAGAGAGAGAAAGGCATAAATGGGGAGCGATAAAGGGAGCCGGAGAGAGGGAGGGAGGGAGGCAGGAGGGAATATATATGGAGGGAGGGGGAACGGGTGCGCAGAGGGAGAGAGAGTGAGGAGCGACCGAGTATTCAAACTGCTTTTTATATCCACCTGAAAGATGCCGAATGAAAAATTCATGGCACAAGAGGAGACCAGAAAGCGACCGAGGTAACCTGAAGGAGTTGGTTGGCGGAGGGAATGAGGAGGGACCTTGGCTAAAAGGGGGAGGAGGAGGGGATTAGGGAGAGGTCGGTGGAGGGAGGGATCGCAAGAGGGGGGGGGGGAGAGAGATAGGGAAGGGAGGAATACGCAGGGATGGAGAGAGTCTCTCTCACTCTCTTAACCCCCTTCTTTGCGGAAGAGAGACGGGAGAGATGGGGAATGTTTAGCGACTGAGTGGAGTGAGAGGAAAGAATGCGGGAGGGAAAAAGAAAAATAAAGGCGGGATTGAAAAAGTAGACGGTGGGATACAGGAGAATAGGAGGGAGGGAGGGAGAAAAGTGGGGTTAAAGGGAGAGCGGCAGTGAGGGTAAGGAGGAAAGAGGAGAGAGAGAGAATGTTAGAGATTTGGATGGAGAGAGAATGAGAGGTGGAAATAGAGTTAAAGGAAGTGAGAGCAAAGCAGAGTAGGCAGGAAGGAGTATGGAAAGTGGAAATGGATTGAAATAGGAAGGTAGGAGTGGAGAAGGAGAGAGGGACGAGAAAAAAGATAAAGTGACGATAAGGGATAGGATATGAAGTATAAATATAGGATTGATGGAAAATAGATAATAGGAAAGAATGAAGGAAAAGCGAAATAGGTGAGCAGAGAATGAGTGAAGAGACTAAGTAACATAAAGCGATAGGAGTTAGAAAGAGTTGTATGAAAGTAGAATATTGCAGATGAAGGGGATTGGAGAAAGATTGAAAAAAGTATGGACAGAGGAGAGACCGTGGTACAGAAAAAGAAAGAGACATTTAAACACGATATGGGCGGAAAAGGACGGGGGAAGATAAAGGAAAAAGGAACCGAAGGTAGAATGGGAAGGTAGATTAGAAAAAAGATAGAAAATGAAGGTAAAAACAGGAGTAATGTAGTAAAATGAGAAGGAAGAAGAGAAAGAGAATGAAAAAAAGGGATGAAAGAGGGAGAAGGTAAAAGAAGAGGAGGATGAGAAAAGGGGCGAAGGGGAATGAGTGGAAGAGAATGGGAGAGAGAGAATGGGAGAGAGAGAATGGGAGAGAGAGAATGGGCGAGAGAGAATGGGAGAGAGAGAATGGGAGAGATAGAATGGGCGAGAGAGAATGGGAGAGAGAGAATGGGAGAGAGAGAATGGGAGAGAGAGAATGGGAGAGAGAGAATGGGAGAGAGAGAATGGGCGAGAGAGAATGGGAGAGAGAGAATGGGAGAGAGAGAATGGGAGAGAGAGATGGGGGAGGAAATACGGCATTTGAAGAGGGAGAGTGCGCGAGCGTTATATGGAGTGGGAAGCAAACGGGTGGAGAGTTTTTTTCTTCAGAATGGCGGTAAAGGAGCTGCCCCAAACTGTGCCCTCTCCCTCTCTATCTCTCCTTGTTCCCTCCTTCCCTTCCCCTCCACTCCTCCTCCCACTCACTGCGTCTTCCTCTCCCTCCCTTCATTTCCCTTCCCTTGTCCTCGCTATTCCCTTGCCGGCTGTAAAAATAAGAAGTTACGTTTATTTGTGTAAGTGCCTACATCTGCAAGTTTTTTATATTTACCTGTGCAGTAATAGAGAATGAAGTGTGCCGCTTTTTATGTGATTTGTGAGTTTTATTTAAATGATTTAACTTCATTGAATTATCTAACGGCCGCTGTGAATATTTGGAACTAATTTACGTTACTTCCAGTAGGAATACTGTAGAGAGAACCTTCTATTCTTTTATATTTGGGCAATGTTGTTTGTTATTTGCTTATTTTTTTTCAGTTTAATATCTTGATGAAACATGAGAAAGCAAACGTATACTATTATCTAAAGTGCAATGGACAGAGGTTAAGGAAAGGTGATTTTCTATTATTTCTAACATAAATAATAAATTTTTGTATTTAAAATGATGATATTTTTTACAATATTTGTTCATTATCTATTGAAATGCATTACCAAACATTGAACGTTATAACGCAATCTTAACGATAAAATGGCATCATAGATATTATTTTAATTGCAGAATTTCAAGTCATAAGAGCTGGAAGAAGTATTTATTTAATTAATTAATTTTTGTATTTTGAGAAGTAAGGTTTCAGAAATTTGGCAGTAATATAAGTATATAAGTAAGTATATAAGTGTATAATAAAAAACGGCTCTTCTGCTATTTCAACTGTAGAAAATCGTATGGTAATTTTTGCTCTCGAGGTAATATGTGATTTTACAACCGTATAGAATATTTTTTAGCTTAAAATCATTAAATCTATATTAGCCTCAATCAGATTTTATCAGTGAAGCGGTAGTTATTGTCCAAATACTTATAGGCTATGTTTGCATAGACCCCGTTAAAGGAGTTGATTGTCTCCTTCCCTTGGAAACCTAAATAAGGAATTAGTGCACTTGTAACAATTATCATATGAAAAGCAGTTTATTATTATTTTATACTATTAATAAAAATTGTATTTGGAGTTTACTAGTCCTGTTTCTTAGTTAGCCCTCTTGGCCGATGAGCTCGTAGGCTGCGTAGGGGTTGCTACGCCTCTGCGTAGATGCTCTCTTTTCAGTTGGATGCGTCACTGTGTTAAAAGAAAAATTTGAAATATTCATTCCAGAGAGAATTTTTTATCTCAACTTATGTCTGAAATCAAAATAGTAATAAATATTTCTACAAAAACCATAAAAAAGTAGAGAAAACCAGATGAGCATTTTTATTACAAAGCAGCAGTCATCGGTTGTGATTTGGAATCTACTATCGGTGAATTGCCACTGATGACGCCTTTGTAATCGAAACTCCCATCTTTTTCCCATTTTTGTTTATAGGAGAAACATTGTTTTCCAAATTCAATCCTGGGAGTTTCAGGCATATTTCCATAGATTATCCTTAATTGTGTGTCGTAACTTAGGCGACGATTCTTCTTTTTCCGAACTTTGATTAAACGTGAATTTATTATTATTCCATTTTTCTTAAAGCCGGGGATATGTGAATCACCATGGAGAACTACTACTTAAAAGCCGAATTACAAAATTCCATCCGAACCCTTCCACGAATGTTTATCAATTGGCCTTCAGCCGTATGATGAACTTGAACAATTGATTATTTTTTCTAATAATTTTTCCGATCTAAGTGTTAGTGATATAACAATTTCTATGATATTTACTATTTATAAATCGATAGAGTAATTTTAAACTGTAAGCGCGAATCCAGTGTTTGATGAAAGAATATATTTTATTTCTTTCATTTATGTAATTATCTTCATTAAACTTATTTAAACCGATAGTGAGATACGAGGCAGTAGTTCCTATTTAGGTTTGTTCAATATTAGACTAATGTTCAATTTAGGCTTATATTCACCAACATGAGCATGCGTACACACATTCACTTAATTCCACCATTCCGCTATCCTTTCTTCCATATAATTCATCCTGGATTTAACAGGGCCAAAAATCCTGCGCTATGTTCATATTTTCTATATATCGTTGATGTCAATCATCTTTTCACATCGCCGAGAAAGCTGAGAACGATACGATAGTTACCAGTCATTTTTCGATCGAAGCCTATATCCATTTTATATCAATCATTAGGACAATAATGTTTCTATTCAAACTTCTATTGAGGCGATTGGTATCCCCCGTTACCTCTGAAATTTCACTAAAGATATATTAAATCCTTCAAAGGTTTATTAACGTTAATTTTAGTAACAGCGACGGATTTTAAAATCAGTATCTTGTGTTTGACAGTTTTTGCACAAATTGGGCACCTTGAATTAATGTTTTCATAAATCATATAAAGTATTTTGCTAAATATTTGTAGATTGATGCTGGTTCTAGGAATCATTTTTCTTAGTTTCGACCGCTTCCTTGTCAGTTTTTGAAATTTTTGTCGATGTGTTCATGTTTTCTCTGATCATATTTTATATTAGAAGATCATTAAGGTGGATTTTAAATTCCATCTGTCGCAATTTGTTCGTTATTATGTATAGTCTCGTCTTTTTTGGAAGTTTAGTTTCCTCCATCGCATATATTTTCGGAAGGGTTTGATCATAATATTTGTTTTTTTATGAACTGATTCAGCCAATAATTATTTGTTTAAGGCTATATTTTGAGGTTTTCATAACATTTTCGTTTTGTTTGTAATTTTGAGATGACTCCTCGTCGTTTTATGTCGAAATATTTGAAATGACACATATTCTTGTCATTTTTTATACCGATTCGGATTTCGCACACCTAAGACCTCTTCAGTTGTCTGTCATTAAGTACTCTCCAAAGTAAAGTCTTACATTTCTCTTATCATAAAGTCTAGAAAAAACACCGCGACAAAAGTCATATCCGTAGCTTATTAGCAATTAATTACAAATTTCTTTGACGTGGAAATGTTTATTCGACAAAATCATTAATTATTACGTCTTAATTATTTCCTAAGCGTAATTTTAATTTTCTATAGCGTACCCAGTAACTTTATCTCATCTTGGAAATGTTCTTATAAACGACGTATTCCCAATTTCCACGAGTTCCCCTCAGTCAAGCTCATTTTATCCACTGTAAAATAATTTTTCTTCTACCATTTCCAGTACCCCAAGCACTCTATTTACCAGTTATTCTCTCCTAACCCAAATACACTCGATAATTCTCAGCCTCGCTCTCTCTCTCTCTCTCTCTACACACAAAACTCTTCCTCACTTTTCCAGCTCGACACTTAAACCTATGGCTCTGCATCCTCTCCTATACGCTCGAGATCTTCCAATAACCCCGTTCACTTCGTCCCTTTCATCCCGCATCTTCCAACCTCCCATCCCATCAGCGATTTCTTTTCTCGTTTCCTGCATGACTTCGCTCCTTGTCTATCTTCCTGTCCCTCTCTCCCCACCCCATCTCCTTAACGTAATCTTTTGTATCCCTTTGTACATTTATTCTCTTCTGCTAAAGACTACCGGTTCTCAGATTCCTCTTCGTTAACTTTCAAGTGCACCCTCTGCCAGAACCTCTTGGTACGACAAATGAGGGCAATTGGCTGCTAATGGATAGGGATGATACGTCCGTTAACCTCCTGTGGGAGAGAGGAAGAAAGAGAGGAGAGAGAAAAGAGAGCAGTGTTGGGAGGGAGAAGGAAGGAGAGGGAATAGAATAGAAAGATTTAACAGGAGAGGAAAACGAAGAGAGAGAGGGTTGGAGAAATCAAGGAGATAGACGTGTTCAGTGTAAAATGAAGATTGAAGAATAATAGGAATGGAAGGAGATTCTGAAAGAGGTAATAAAGAAATGGGAAATGGATAACGGAAGAAAATTTAGAGATAAAGGAAAAGGATTATTTTTTTTGTGAGAACAAACGGAATAAATGGAAATGTGAAAAGGAGACGAAAAGAAGGAAAAAGGGAGAACGGAATGAAAGGGCAAATGATAATACAGGAATAGAACTGAGAATAGATAGGGCAAGGTGTAGAATTAGGCGGCAAAGTGGTATATTCGTATAGATGGCAGTAAAAGCGAGAGAACGAAACTTTCAGATATACATAAAAGGAAACAGAAAGTAACAACGATATAGAAAAAGTGAGAGGCTTAGGATAAAAGAAAGGAGAATGAAACGCAGATTGAAAGAAAGAGACGAAGAAAGCGGCGTTGAAAGGAGACTTGGCACGAATTAAGAAAAAATAAAACATTGGTAGAGAAAAACACCCAGAAATTGAGAGCAGTTGGGACGGAAAGATGAACATGGAAGAATTGAAAAAATGATGATCTAAACAGAACAAGGGTTTAGACACATAAGGTCTCGAATAAAAAAGCCGTCGATGCGCACAAACCGAAAATACTGTAGGTACTGAAATTGGGCCCGCAATATTCACCGACGAAATATTTCCGAACAGCTAATTTGGTCGAAAACTGGTCTTCATTTTTACTCGCTACAATCTGCAAACCCATTTCACGAAACTCATCAGAGTACAAACTAATGACCCAACCCTTTCCATTAGTCTACTTCATTTTTTTGGCAAGACAAAGAACGCGAATAAAGCTCTTTTTCAGCGTATTAGGTTATATTATTGTAAATCAATGTTGTCTGCAGAGCTCCAGACACACGAATTTGAGAGGTCGATGTCCATATGAAATGGATGTGGTAAGCAAAGATGCATAGAAGGATAGAGGAGGAGATACACTGAAAGACGAGTATAGATCGTAATGAGGAGAGAGAGAGAGATGGGCAGAGAAAGAGAGAGGGAGAGTGTTAGATGTACGTGGAAAGAGTGCTTCTTCCCATGAGGCCTTGCGGCGCGCACTTCTCCCCGTAATGGAAACCGCACTCAACGGAGACGGATAGTACAACCGCAGTGGGACGTGTGCTCGTTGTGTTGTTTGACCGGAGAAGAAGACTTATCCCTTAAAGCGCCCCTTTGGGTTTGGATCCCATCACGGCAAGAGGCTCTAACGTGTTCGGGTCATGGCCGCCGCTCCTGCAAGAACGCCCCGTTGCCTCGGACACGCGAGGAAGCTCTTTCCCCCTCCTCCCCTCTCTCTCCACCCTTTATTCTCCCCCTCTCATACCCCCTCCCTCTCCACCCTTTCTTCTCTGCCTCTCTTTTCCCTTCCACTGCACCTTCCCATTCATTACGCCTCTAATTGCAAAATCAATCCTCTACTTCTTCGGGGAGTGGCCATCTAGGAAAAAGAAACGGAAATAACAGCTGGGCCGCTTCAAAGGGGAGGGGGAAGGGGGTAGGGGTTTCTCGTATGGCATTTAGGTGTCGCCACTCTTAATGCCTCCATTGATCACCGTAATTTCCAATCCTTCCAAAGAATGTTTTCCTTAATTTAAAGAGCGTCTCTTTAGAGAGAGTGAGGGATGGGATATGATGAGGTATGCTTTCATTCCGCTGTCTTACGAATGAAAATTTCACTCATTGATCATCATTGGGTTTGGGTTCATGTGAGGTTTTTCGTGTTATTTTTGTTAGGCAATCTCCGTTTAAATGGTTGTTTTTTATCGCAATATAAGAAGTAGTTAATATCCAAAACCTGCAGCGACCTGGATTGTTCTTTTATAAATTTTACTGCGAATTTGAGGTACTTTAAGAGCACGCTAGGTTTTTAAGAAATGTTTGGATGAGAGAGGCATAATAAATGTTGTTACAGTTTCCTCGATGAACAGACGACGAACGTAGTTCGCACAGAGAGACGAATCCATTTAACTCCTTGACGTATAGCATAATAAAATTAGTGATTTAGATAATTCCTGGCAATATGAAATTATTTGACAAAATATACGCACATTTAAATACTAAGCAGTCTTAGTCGCAAACGGTTTGTCGATCTTTTTTATACTACGAATCAATAAAGATCGACAATGGTTGAATTGTCTTTATTTGATACTTACTGCGAGCTGAACTAACTCATTCGAACATGCTGTCAATGTTTTATACGATTTAATAACATTCCAAACGATGACTCAGCGAATTTATTTGATTATTTTCGATTAGCATAAAGCCGTTTATTTAATAATGACAAAGTATTTGTCGATTAAGAAAAAATCTTTTAATTTTCCTCCTTCAATGGAAACGCAAAACAAATTATTTGGCAGCGTTAGGACTCGAACCCACGTCCATTTGGACGTGCCCAAAACCACACTCTTATACCGCCACGCTGTGTAATTATTTCGCGTTGAATTTTATTTGCAAATATTACCCTTAATTTGAGTGTACATATTTCTCAAATGAAACCCTTAATTTGTTGTCTGCATTCAGTGAATTACTTTGATCCTAATATGTACATTTATATAATATTAATTTTGGTAACTATCTTAATTCAACCAAACAGCTAAAAGTTAAGAATAGATTGTCTACGGACAGAAGAAAAAGTCTCCCCATTGGATTCCTACATGTACGTTTGAAGTTTGATAACTGGTATATCTTTTTTTAATGTTTGAGAAGTATGTATCTTACTGTAATAAAAATAGTGTGTGTAAGTACAAATTTTCTGCATTACCGCGGTTATGTGAAAATTTTGTTTCCTCCGTTAAACGCGAGAGAACAAGGTGGTGATTTCTGGGATGATAATAGAGATGGGTCTTATTGCTTCCACTGCTGTTACGTGAATGCGGGGTTTCGGATAAGGCTTTGCTGTGGGAGTCCATATAGGCGGCTGATGGTCGGCCAATCCCTGTGAGAGGAGCCCTATGGCCGCATGAACAAATAAATTATCTCTCTTGTACCATTCACTCTCCTTGGGATGAGTTTCGTCTGCCATGGAGAGTCGGGAGCCAAGTGTGTCTGGTTTCACTTGTTTGTTCGAAAAGTATAAGAGGAAAGAGCGAACGAGCGACTCATGAGTTACGGTGCTTAAGTGTGTGAAAATTCTCCGTGATCATCAGTTTTATTTCCTATGATAAACAAACTTCTTAAAAAATTTAAAACAAAAGGGGCTACAGTATCGTCCTAATAATGGAGAAAAACAACTCTTTTGATTCATTCGCATATTATTTTTTACACGAATACTAATTGTAAATTATTTGGCCTTCTTCTAGCCATAATCCATACATAAATTTTCAAAATAGATTAAATCATCGAAAGATACTGTATATTATACTACACCTAAACACTTCTTCTGATATTTTAACATGTCTACAATTATATGTATTAAAGCTGCCCTGCTGGAAATATTTCTTACTGCTTCCAGGTAAAATTGATTTTGAAGTTTTTTGTGAGGTCGTTATACAGGTGATACATGCAAACGTATTGCATACCCGGTCCATCGTGCACTTTATTACGCAGCAATGGAATAAAAAACTTCATGCCACCTATATTATAATCGGCGTGGCCATGTCTACGCAGCTCGGAGCGTTTTTATTGGTCGATAGGTTACGTTATCTGTTTACCTAAAGCTAAACATAAATAATATAATAAATAACATACACATACGAAACTAATCTTATATATATTTCTCTTACTCCGTCTGCAACAACTTCCACCATGCGCCACCAGATCGCGCCACTGACTGAGTGTAATGCTATTTTTAACAAACTTTCCGAGTAGGTAGAAGATTGGAATTTGGTAGGAATGTTTGTCTCTTATAGTAAAAGCCATTTACGAAACAAAATCCCAATAAAAGACCCGGGCTCGACACCAGGAGATGATTCCCATTTCCCATAAGATAACAGGTAAAAATCGATTTTTGGGCTTACAGGTTTTTACTCTTTTGCAAATTAAAATTAGAAAGAACTAACCTATGATCTTCGGACCTAGACCATTCTAAAGAAAAATAAACATCGTTTCTTATTCTTATCGTTGCATTTTTCTTACGATACGAAATAGCTCAAGTTCTACGTTTAAATCATATTTATTTGATAATTTTAAACTTTTTAACGATATGTTGCCTTGCCGACCGTGTCACTGTTAAACCTCGAGATTGTATTGCTGTCTTAATCCTTATACTATATGCGTAAGGAATGCGTGCATTTGAATGCTTTAATATGAGAGAGAGAGACAGAGAGGGAGAGAGAGAAAAAATTAAATGTTACATAGATTAAAAATAATTTTGGGCGTATAAGAATTGTATAGCGTAAGGTATCTCTTTGTCACACAATTTCTATTCGCCCAAAACTATTTTTACTCTCTGGAAGACTCAATTATGTGAATTTTATATTTATTGCTTACTTTTTAGTGCATATAAAAGTTGGTTTCATTGATTTTTATTTCAATTTTAACTTAATACTTAATTCACGCATACCCGTCATATTTGACGGGAAATTAAACTAGTACATTGGTATTAGTGTTACAATTTAATTGAAGTTTCATCTAAATAATATCGGTAAGTATAATATTTTGTTTAGCAGTATAATATATGAGTTAGCATAATATTTACACAGACCTAAAAGTATATTAATTTTCTTATATCTTTTTAACCGTCTATTGCATTGTGCTCCCAATCGGGAACACAACTTTGTTGTTTGCTTTACCAATTCTAATTTGTAATTTTTACGCATAATGTTCCCTAATGGGAACATTTGTAAAAAATAATAAATGAAGCTTTTTTTTATTTGTAATTATTTTCAATAATTTTTATTCATTTCCATGTGATACTGTATGGCTGCAATTAACAATACCTTATTTTTTACAAATTAAAAAAATTCATTAAATAGAGGATTAACTCTTAGTTCGTCTAAATAATATCGGTAAGTATAATATTTTGTTTATAAAGATATTTAACCAAATGATAGATTCTATCAATTGTGCCAAAAAAGAAAGACTTTATGGATGGTACCGCGGGAACAGGAAAAACATTTTTATACAATGCATTAATAGCTTTATTGAGGCATAGAATGTTGATGTCGTTTCTGTTGCATACACTGGAATTGCGGCAAACTTATTATAAAGAGGTCGCACTTGTCATTCAATGTTCAAATTACCTTTATCTCTCAATGAAACTTCACTGTATAAAATTAAAAGGACCTGCATCGATGCATAAATGTTATATGATTTTCAACTAATAATATGAGATAAAATAACCTTGTCACAATCATGCAATCGATGCAGTAAATAAGTATTTACAAGAATTAATGAACTCAAGAAATCCGTAACGTAACAAAATATGGAACAGCAAGTTAACAAAGAATATTTCCCTTTTTTTAGGAAGAATAATAGTTCAACGAATGGTTATAATCTATCGGTAATGGTAGTTTGGCCAAAATTAAAGTACCATTTAGTTCTCAAACAAATAATATCGACTCATTGATTGATGAAATATTTTATTTTTAGTTAAATGATAGTTATTGTAACCGAGCGATTCTTTGTGCTACATATAAATCTGTTGGAAATATCAATAAAAAAATCTTGAAGAAGTTTCCTGGAGAAGAAAGAACATATTTAAGCTCAGATTGCATAATAGACAACGAAAATGATGCATTTCATATAACAACAGAATCCTTAAATAACTTCCCACCATCAGGAATGCCACTTCACCAGTGACAACTAAAAATAGGGGAAATTGTTATGTTATTAAGAAACATGAATACTAAAGATGGACTGTGCAATGGTACACGACTTATCATCATTAAAATTATGACCAATATTTTGTAAACAAAAATCATAACTGGAAGACACTATGGCAGAGACGTTTTTATAGTAAAAATTGATTTGACATCTCAAGAAGATGAGTTTTCATTTAATTTGAAAAGGAGACAATTGCCAATTAGATTATCTTTTGCCATGACATTTAACAAAAGCCAGGGGAAAACGTTTGATATGGTAGGAATTGATTTGACTGATGACGTTTTTACTCATGGACAAACCTATGTAGACTTTTCAAGAGTAAGGGCTTTTAATTGTCTTAAAAATTTTTTACGAATAAAGTGCAATTTCAAAATGTTGTCTTTAAAGGAGTATTGTAAACAAAATATTTGTAAAATTCATTCAATAAACGTTTCAGAATTCACTGTATTAAATATTCAAAAATTGCGGGTAACATTTCAAATTTGAAATGCAGGCTTCTCTAGTATTATCATAAATAAGAACTTTGTAATCTCTTCTAATATTTATGTATTTGTGTTCTTTAAATTCTCGCTCAGCATTGTCATTATTTGCCCTTTATGTGCACCGATCAAATTTAATTTTTCTATTTACCACTTGAGCCGCCTATATCTTCCCCGATTTTCCTCTCCATCTCTTAAACTGTTAATCTTTACCCCTGCCTATCTCTACATCCGACAGTGTCTCGTACTATAATCTCGGCTATCTTCAGGAGTAAGCGGAAATCCTTATTCGTAACTCCTCGCCCCCCCCCCCACGCCTCCCCCTCATCTCCCTTCGCAATTTTAGGCGTGTGGCCCCGATTACGAAATTGCCACATGGAGCGTTCCCTGTGTGCCTGCGTGGGCGCCTCCTCCTTCGTCTCCTCCTTTGAACCCCTCTTTCCCTTTGTCCTCTTCTTCTTCTCTCCGCTCGATGCAATATTGATGGACTCAAGAGTGTGCCATAAGGCGGAGGCGGTGTTTCTTGAAGAGCGGATCGCAAGAGGGAGGAGAGGAGTGATCAAAGGAGAAGTAGCTATGGATGTTAGGGACGTTTTGTCACGCCATCACGTGAGAGTCTTTCGGATGGATTGGCAACGAGAACAACTGACTTGAAGTAGGATTGGTGTACGTGAAGATAGAGATAATTATAGCCCTGTTCAAAACCATCCTTTGAAAACTTAATATGTATGTGTCGTTTTCAGTAAGAAAAGCTATCAAAGGATTGGCGTCTATAAATATACGCATAGGCTAGTAGTAATGAGTGGTACCTATTATTATCTAATCAGGAAAATTTCAGTTTTGTTCAGTAATGAAATGTTATGACGAATATGTTGGTACACTTGAAATGGCCAAATTTTTATCATTAATGATGTAGCATTTTAATATGGTGAAATTGAATTATCTCGGATATGAGAATTCACAGGTTGAAAATTTATTTTTTATATCCACATAATATAAGAAACCAATACCGGTTTGCATTAAATGCTAAATTATAATCTCATAACACTCATAGATAACAGACAAAGTTTTCTATACTTTATAAATAACTGAGAGAAACCAATGGATATTTTGTGAAACAGCAAATTTTCGTAAACGGCATGAAAATGAAGGAATTTCATGATAATAAATGAAATTTGAATTAGAAAATATTTTAGTAGGTTAGCATTTTTTATCTGAAAGCCGCGTAATTACTGGTTATCACACTAGAAGACTAGAACTAATTGACCTGTTCCTTGCAAAAATGAATGTATTGAGTGGCGCGTAAATGCGAAGGTATATCAAATGCATTTATTAAACTCTATAGTCCTTTGTCGAGAAGGAGGTTAAGGAGCAATGAACTATCATCAATTATAAGCTAGAGAGCAGTTCAAGTTTAAGAGCTTGAAATTATGTGTTGGTATACGGTGTTTCATGGCCTTAATACCGATAAAATATTATAGGAAAATTACATTTTTTCATTTTTAGGGCTCTAAAAATAGGCACACTACAAAATTTTACCCATGAACATCTAAGGAGTAAGAAGTTCAGTATTTGGTGAATAAAAATCAGTATCATGAATTCAAGATCAAATTACACGTTTTAATGCTCGTCTACTATTTATTAATGCCCTCATATTATAATTAGATGATGAGCACGAGAATGTTCCATTATGAAATATCGACTTTAATTCCCTTAATGTGCGTCATAATTAAACTAAAGCAAAAAGACATGCGTTTATTAGTAACATAAAGAAGAAAAATAGTAATTATTTATTTTCATGGATCTCTGGTAAATGCATTCCAAATATTTTTAATGAATTAGTACTGAAAAGTTGTCAAATATACAAGTCAATGATGCATAAATATTTTTGGAAATAAACGTTAGGAGTGGAAATATACTGTGGGAGAAATAATGAAATTAATGAAAGAAGTTAAATTTGAACTACATATAAAAGGAGTTAGGTATTAAGTTTCAGAATATAAGCTAATAGTAAAAAAGATAACGTTAAAGAAAAAAAACATGAACCAGTGTAAAAATCGCAGAAAAACTTGTGGTCATTGACAAAACGCTGGATGGTGTAATGAAGATATAACCCGAACAACTTATCCGAAAGGAGTCTTATAGAAGCGATAGGAAAATGGATGAACAGGCACTTCTTGCATATGAGGGGTAAGTAAACTACCTTCTCTAACGCATTATACGTAGGGTGACTATGCGTCTCGGTTTAGCCGGGACAGTCCTGGATTTTAGATGTTGTCCCGGCATCCAGTCCGGTTTAGTATTTGTCCCGGTTAAAAATTCTTTTTATTTTTCATTTCATAAATATGGAATAAATGAATCACATTTCACCAGTTAGATGTTATTACACATGCAATTCATTTATTCGGAATTAAAATCTCGTCTTTCAATTAAGTTTAAATAAGTACAATCCGTATAGAGGCGCCCTCACACGGTGAGTTTTGCCTTCAGTTCGGCCTGAACAGTCAAGGACTGATCCAGTTTATCGCACGTGTGTGGGGAAGCCGGATGGCTTGTTCAGTTCAAAATATTGGCCTGACGGACTGTGGGATTGGCAAACGATCGACTGACAGATCGGCCTGTACTGAGCTGTTATCGGACGTGTGTGGATTGGACTGAAGCCCGCCCGACAGTTCGCTTTGATCTTTCGCATAGTACAGTACCCGTTTACAGTTCTCCGGCATTTGTTTTCGCAGTTTTTTTTTTTATTGTTGTATACTGTTAATTTACTGAACATGACCAATAGGACAAAAGACTTTTTGTTAGAATTTATAGAAATGTTACGGGAAAAGGGGTTATTATGGAAAGTAAAATAGAAAGATTACCATAATCGGATGAAGAAAGAAGCATACGATGCATTGGTTGCAAAAATAAGAGAAGTTGAACCAACCGCAACAAAAAAACTGACAACAAAAAGATTAATAATCTGCAAAGTACGTTTAGTTGCCATTATGAACCATTCACACCGATAACTCGATGAAACAGAGAAAATGTCTTGAGGCCGACCTGAAGGCAAAACTGAACCGTGTGCGTGGAAATTGGTCTTCAGACCGAACTGTCCAGTCGTGGACTGTCAGTCGGCCTGAAGGCAAAACTGACCGTGTGTGGGAGGCCTAAGGGATATCTACAGCTGCGAGGTGTGCAGCACACTCTGAGTGCACGCAGGGAACATTTAGCTATACGAGTTTCAAAGCAATTATTTGTTTTAGATAATCCCTATTTACTTTCACGAATTAAGTTTATCTACAACGTTATATTTAACTGTTGTCACGGAATAATATTTTCTTGAATGTTGCCAGAGACGGATTTTTCCACAGCTAGAAATTATACGCGACGTGACCTTTCCTAAATGCTTTGATAAACCAAAATATCTTTTTTCTGGAATTAAAAAAAAAATCTTGGGGTGCGTTTTATAGCCCAAAAAATACGGTAAATATGACTCTAAAATATTTGTTCCCATCAATTTTCTGACCAATTCTGTAATAATTTTGTGCACATAATGTTAGAATTTGAAAAAAGTAAGAGCTACTTTGTCAAGAAAATCATGGCCAAGCTTCGCAGAATTTATCTATTTGGCATGTAAGCAACAGCAAAACTAAAGATCTTATATTGTTCCGGTTATGTTCCGGTTTTTCTTCCCCAGAACACGTTGTGTCCCGGTTTTACTTCCTCAGAATCTGGTCACCCTAATTATACGGGTGAAGCGGCGAGTCAACTCGGACTTGCCCCTGCATCTTATGCATCCTTCACGGCATTTGTGTTCACGGAGCACAACTCTGGATATCATTCTCCATCAATTATTCTCCTTGAATCCAGTAGTTTTCCGAGATATTTTCCCGGAGAGGTTAATTCGAGATAGTTTTCTTCTTCAAGTTTATCATCGAGAGGTTTCTATTTTTATTTTATAGCCAGAATAGAGTCAAATTATTAGTAAAAGTTTTAATGAATGTTTTCCATCTTGAATTTAAAGGAGAGTTGAACTTTATAGTATTACTTAATTTCTGTATAGCGTGCTTCAAGCTCTAAAAGCTACTGATACTATTCCGATTTTCTTTTCTAGTCTTGTAGAAATTTATTTAATTATTTCTTTACGTTGGGGAATTTAATGTTGAGACGAATTGCTGAAATAAATACGCAGAGTGCGTTCAATCGATATTCTGGTTTGAAAGCTTGAAAAGCTTAAAAAAATCCACCGAGTTGTTAAGATGAAATCCTTAATTTCCTCCCCACTTAATGCTACCAAAAATTTCATTGCTTCCTGAGAGGTCACGACAGCAAGTATAGCAGTAATCAAACGAGATGTGGGTATTTATATTAATAGTAAAACTATTCAATATGTACGAAATAAGTAGTTTTTCTTATAAATGAAGTAACAAAAATCATAATATTGATTGTCCCTGTGAGTGAAATAGCTCTAAGTCATTGCTTCCAAAACTGAGAGGTCGCGGATGGTTTTCAGAGGGACGCGAAGATGAAATTGTTTTGGCGCAATTAAAATAGAACTTTATGAAATTAATATTACATTTTATACTTATTGGTTGATGGATGGAGTAAAGGGGGTCGCGGTAATGTCAGCTGCCCGGAAACGCGGCCGCAGTTACCTGCAATTTGAGAAACGCTGCTATAAATAGATAGTATAATAGAACTTTTCCAACTGAAACTTAGAACGGAATGCAGAGGGCGTCGAGACGTTGGAGAAAGGAAGTGTAAACAAATTATCAGGAATGACTAATACGATGAATACTTGCACGAGATGTTGATTGTAAGATGTTTAGAGAAAATGGATGGAATACTCATTCGTATTTCTACATTTAACCCGTTCCAAAATGTGCCCGACGCTGCATGAAAATCTTAAAAATTTCCACGAAGTGGTGAGAAGCGTATATTCGATCTCGCACTCAGGCGTTTAGGTTGTGTGTAAAACTAATGGCGGAGAAAAATGAGGAGAATAGACGGGGAGAACTTTCACTACAAGACAAAGAGGAAGGAAGGTGTGATAGCGTAGGAAGTTGATACAAAAAAGGAAGATGTTCGAGGAGAAGAACTGAAATAGAAGACAGATGCTAAAAAAGGAAGGAAGAGCAGATAGGAAGATAGAAGAGAGAGTTTACTTGAAGAGAAAGGGAGGAAAAGACGAAGAAGAATAAAAGCGCCAAAGAAAGTGGAAGAGAAGATAAGAATGGAATCGATGGGACTAGATAGGAAAAAGGGAGAGGGCTGACAACAGTACAAAGACGAGAGAAAATTTTTCCCCACACTTCTTTTTTCCCCTATCCTCAGATAGAGAGAGGTAGAGAGCGGAGGAAGAAACAGGAAGAGCTTTTAGGAAGAACGGAAAGTTATGGGGAGTATATGTGAGTCGGAGAAGACAATGAGAATATGGAATGAAAAGGAGATATGGAAGTATAAATAAGATAGGGGATTGTTTGTTTGTGTTACTGTGTATTTCTGGCTAATCAACATCTTAGATTATTATAGCCATAGTTCCTTACACACCAAACACACACAAGGGAGGAGGGAAACCCGGTCCCGGCATTAGCCTACTCTTTACGAAGAGCACCAAGGGGGCGAACTGCCTAACGTCTCTTCCGAAGGACGGAGTGCTGACTTGCGCGGTCTTCTCAAAGCATACAAGTAGGGGATGAAACGATCCCAGGTTGAAAAATGCGACCTCCGCCGGATTCGAACCTGGGACCGCTGCGTGGAAGGCCAACGCTCTAACCCCTAAAATAGGGTTGAGAAGAATAAGGTGAATATAAGGTATGAAATAAAGAGGGGCAGATAAAGGTATGTGTGAGGCGAAAAGAAACAAAAAAGAAAGAATTTGAAAATTGATAAAAACAGGCAAAAAGAAGCTAAACGCGAATGAAAGATGGAAGGGGACATTTAATGCGAAAAGAGATGGAGGATGAAATGGAGGCGGTTGGCTGGCAAAGGGATGGAATGGGAGGGGAGCGGAGGGGATGGAGGGGGAGCATCCGTTATGCAGTAACGAGCGAGTGAATATCGTAAATGAGCGAGGAAGAGAAGACGGTTCGCTTGTTGCCTCACGTCACCCTATCCCACGGACAACTTTTCCCGCACACCACTCGCCCTCCCTCCTCCAACTCCACCACCTCGCTCTTCATCTCCTTTGCCTCTTACATTGCCTCAGCTCTCTCTCTCTCTCTAACCTTCCCGCTTCTCTCTTTCCGCGTTTACCTCAGTGTCCAAATCTCCTGTCGTGAAGAGGCGTCCCCTTGCGGTGAATCCTTAATCACATGTTTTGCCACTTGCCGTTCGGAGGAAAGGAGGAGCTGCGGTCGCATGGTACTCCGAAACAACTTCCGTTTGATGTTCGACTGCCTAGGTGGTCATGGGGACTGGTCCTCTGCGGATTGCTTTTATGTAATTCTGATCGATCTTTCAAAGTCGTTTAAATTCCAAAACTCGAGTTAACATCATTGAAAATATTTAGCTTCATGCTTTTAGGCTGACATGTATTATATATCGCATAAATATATTATCATTGCAGTTAAAGATGAGCGTAGACAATATGGAATCAGCATCTCGTAAAAATAAAAAAAATAAGCAGGTCGTTAAAAAAATAATAAAAAATAAAGACTAATGTTCAACCCACCGTAACGAGACATAGTCGGAAAATCGAAAAATCGTCACCTCTGAAAGCCACCAGGCACCAGCAGTCGAAAAGCTCTCATCACAGAGGAGAATACCAAACAAGCTGCCATTAAAGACTATTTTTTTTAGAGCGCATGTAACTTTTTTCTGTATTTTCTCATAAAATACCCTTTTATAAAGAAAATGCCTGCATATTATGGCATACTAATAAGAAATAGGAATAATTCCTCCGTCACGCATTTTCGCGAGCTGGAAACTGCTTTATTTAAAATATCGCTATTTATGGTAGAAGAGAGAAGAAATGACATCACAACATCTGTGGGATTACATTTCTGTGAACTTAATCAATATTACATTTGCCTCGAAATTAATAATTGCGCTTTTAGTTGACATTTTTAGAGTTTTTTTTAAGAAAACCCGTTTATGCGTTCGGTTTGTCCGTCTGTCTGTTTGACGCGGTAACTTCTAAACGAAATCAGTTAGAGTTTTCGTTTTTTCGCCATTCAATTAAGTATTCTGTTTCATTGAGCACGTTTTCCCTGTTTGTCTGTCTGTCGAAATTTATTTTTGAAAAATTTACTGTCTGCTTCAACAGCTCTTTCCTTGTGGGAATAATTTTTGAAACGTTTCAAAAATTATTCCCACCTTTACAGCTTATGCCTGTCTGCAAAGGATTTTCGGATCATATTATTCCATCAATTTCTTGCTTGGCAATCTCACCATTTGAGAGGGAGGAGTTTTCTTCGATGTATCTCTTCGAGGACATCCGTTGGGGCAGTTTGATACTAGCTTGGCTAGTTCCGTCCCAACCAAGGAAGCATCCGCGTTTAGAAACGAGAAAAATTGTTCTGCTACGATAGTTCATATGTAGAATATCCGCCCGGCAAGTGGAAGACCCGGGTTCGATTCCCGGTCATAGCAGACTTTTTTCTCGTTTCAAAAATTATTCCCACCTTTACAGCTTATGCCTTTCTGCATAGGATCTTCGGATCATATTATTCAATCAAGCTCTTTCCTTATTTGTTAATAATGGCTTTAATAGGCGTAACTAAATTTTTGATGGCAACTACAGAGAACATCCCGGTTGCTAATATATAAGAGAACATTCTTAAAAACATTTATGATAGAATTCGGTATTATAGATTTTTGTGTATTTATTTGTAGAAAACTGTTGATTTTAATTATACCACTTCTATTTATTTTATAAAACAATCAGTGTCAGATATAAATATATGTAATCTTGTATTATTATTTAGAACTTTTTGATATGCTATGAAAGGCGCTTTTTTATTCTTATTACAATTTGGAATAGTAAGTCATATTGGCGATAAACTGAATTGGATATGTTTTAAAAATGAAACTAGTCAACCAATGAAATAAGATTTTGATTTTTTTAATGAAGCAGAATCTTAATATTATGAATACTATTAGTTCATAAAAATAAGTCATCGATATTCTAAAGGGAACTATAGAGCTCGTCTTATGGCCGAAGAAATTCAAGAACAAGCACTTATAAAATACGTCTCAGGTTTTATAAAATCAACGAAAATACTAGCAAGTGTGTTATTTTAGGACCTATTGGCGCTTTTTATGAAAACAACGAAGATAGTGTTCTTTTAGAATCGGCAAATTACCACTGAAGACAGCTGCTTTGCAACTGAAATACTCATCTGGATTTTTATAACCTTTTACGTCTATTGAATATTCCTCAGAAAAGTATTTTTCAAGTGCTTGTTCATGAAGTCGTCAACATACATAGACAAATAAAATAAGACCATTCAAACTTTACCATACAGAATGAACATATCTGTGAAACCTCCACGTGCTGCAAAATTTCAAGTGCTTTACTGTATTTTGCTTAAATTTGGATTATTTATCATTTGTATCCGGAATTAAATTGGCGGAATTTATACCATGTTATGATTCTTTCATCGTCGAAACGAAATATATAGTTAGGGTTCAATCAACCAATCCATCATAGCCGATTTTGAAGTTTCGCGAATCCTCTGTTTTTATCCATCATTTCTAAACATCCATATTTAAAATTGTCGTTGTTGCAACTTTTATCCTATACTGTAATTTTAGCGATTTGTGTTTGCAATGCATTTATAATCGCATGTTACTTTTTAATAACTCTTTTCTGTGTGTAAATTTTCTCAGCAACACATTGACTTTGTATTTGTGAATTTGGTGGACACGTTTCAAAACATGAAGGACGATATATTCATAACAGCTTGATGGGATCCAAATTCTTCTTTACCGATTCCTATTCTACTTTCGTTTCTCGCATGATGTCCTTCGGTTTTTTTCCAGCTATCCCTTCATTCGACGCACTCCATTGGCAAAGCATAAGATTCTTGCCTCCTCCCTTTCTCCTCCTATCCTCCTCTTTCTCCTCCTATCCTCCTCCCGCCTCCAGATGCATCTTTCATGGAAGGGTGTAATCGCTCACAAGGGACTGCAAAGAGGGCGCGACTGCTGCCCGTGGCACGCGAACTTCCCTGGAGGCTCCTACAGCAGTCCGCATCGACAGATATTTTTCCCTCGGCCAATCGGACTGAAAGAGAACGCTCCATTCGGTTCCTTCTTAACCCTTTTACATCTGAACCAATTGGTCACGTTGTTTTCACGGAAAGTTAACGTTTTGTTTTGTGCACGTACTTCTTTTAGATAAGGTGTTACAAATTTTAACTATTAACTACGCCGATGAAACGCCCTGCATGTAAGCGCTGGAGAAGAAATTTTTCATCCAATATTCGGTTTTAATTTGTTCCGTGTAGGCATTTTAAATATTATTTACTTCGAATCATTCTGTTTGCGTTTCCATAAGAGGCGAATGAACTTTAGAAAACAAAATATTTTATTCCCTTGCAGGCAAACACGGTGTAATTTCGCATGTCTCTGATTAATATCGAGCGATGTCAATATTACTTCAATAATACTTATTCTATTATGTTAATCGAAAATAATTGATTATTTTTTGAGATACCAGTTTTTCTTACGACAATTCGTTATCATGTCAACTTTTGTCTTATAATTCTTCTAAATTCGCAGATAATATTTTTCTGTTCCGTAGTTAATACTCTGGTGCTATTAGGTGAAAGTGAAATATTTAATTTGCGCTGAATATTCAGGTGAATTTTTCAAACCATTTGGGATGCAGATATCTTTGTTTTCTCTAGAGAAGTTTGAGTCCAAATCGGCATCGGCAAAATCAAATCCGAACAATAACAATCTATTGTCAAAAAAAGAGAAGAAAAGGATGTTTGCAAAAACTCCCCCAACTTCGGTGAAGCTGTCGTTCTGGTATTTCTTTCTTTTTCTCTCTCTCTCTCTCTCTCTCGTACTCTCCTCCTCCCGCGCCGCTTTTCAGATGTTTTTAGTCGGCCCTGAGCGCCCCCTGCCGTCCCCTCCAGTTTTCACGTCTCACTTATCCCAAACACAATCTGTCCCCGGCGCCAAAGGATGATACAGAGGAAGGAGGAGAGGAAGCGTGCGGCGTCCGGACGGGGAGAGGAAGGAAGAGGGAGGGAGAGAGAGCGACCTTTTGAGAACACCAATTCACTATTCATCGGGTAAATTGAGAGAGGAGGAGGGTAGCCTCCTGGTGGAATTGTGGAAGGGAGACCACCGGTGGACAAAATACCTCCCCTCCACCTCACTCCTCCCCCCACTCTCTCTCTCCCCTCTTTCCACTCCCTGCTCACCTTCCTTCTCTACTCTTTCGTCTACATACTCCGCCTCTCCTTTTTCTTCACTCTCCTTTCTCCTATCTTAACTCTTTCTCCTATCTGTCTTCTCCCCACTACGTATTTCTTCTTCTGCCTTTACATACTCTCCGTCTCCTTCCTAGGTCTTTTCTCTCTCCTTCCCACCTTATGCACTGTTCTCCTCATCTTCTCTACTTCTTACCTCCTCCTTTCCTTCTATCTTACCGTTCTCTCTCTCTCTCTATCTTCTCTTTCTTTCCCTTTTCTCTCAAGTTATTTCGTTCTGGCTCTAGCAATTTCTTTTTCTTCTCTCCAATCCCTTTTTCATAGTTCCCTCTCTTCTGTTCTATCTTCAGCTGTTCCTCACTTTTCACCTTTCTCATCCCTTTCCCACCTCTTTTCCCTTCTCACCGCCGCCTACGGTCTCCCTCACCTTTTCTTCTCCCTCCCCTCCCACTCTTTCCTCTCTCTCTCTCTCCCAACCCTATCCTCCCCACCCTTTTAACCCTCTCCCCACCACGCCTTCCCTGCTCATCCCCTCCCACTCTTCCTCTCTCTCCGGAAACCTCCGGATCGCATGCGGAGAGTCGCGTGTCTTGTGTGGCCTGAGGGTCAGACCACTGGTCCTCACTCATTCATGAATCAGCCGCAAGGGGGAGTATATCCTACGCTCTCTTCCCCTCCTTTTCCCTCCCTCCTATTCCGAACCTTCCTTCTCCCATCCCTCTCCGCCTTCCTCTCCCTCTCTCGCGGGAGTGAGGTGAGGGAGGTGGCCGCCAGAGGCCCTTGCCAACACGCGCACCGCAGCAACAGTCCCAACAGTCGCGTTCCTTTCCTGGGAGGGCGGTGGGAGTCATCGTGCGGTCTTTGAGGTTTTTAGAGAGCGCCTTTGGGAAGGAGGAGGAGTGGAAAAGTGGGGAGTGGAGGATGAAGGAGGAATGGGAGGCAGAAGTAATGATTTAAGAATGTGATGACCCAAATAGAAACAAATAATATTCCGTCGCTGCTGAAGTGAACTGCACAAACTGGCCTCAATTAGTAATCTTGTGGTTGTGTGAACGTGCGAAGATTCGCACTGTCCTTGTTGGATGGCGGATGCTAGTTATTCGGATAATTTCATCTTTCCTCTCGTGGAATTAATTACACAGGCATAAAATATACAGCAAAGTATCTTCACCAAATCGCTGCGTCCCAGTTGTTATTGAAAGTTCTTCTCTTGCAATCATATATGGCAGTTCATTTAAACTGAATCCGATGGTATAATCTGTATTACTCTTTTCTGGATTCAGATTTTTGAGGTCTTGGTGAAAGCAATTCGTTTGTCATAAAACGCATTTTGATATTTGGCCACCAAATTATAGTAAGTAGTTTTCCAGTCGCGAGACTTTTGCTTTTGAGGGCATTTAAAAAGTTTTATATGCTCCGTGAAGATTTGTTACTTCTGCAATCTTGAAAATAGAGTTAGTGAAGCTTGCCAAATTATGATAAATACGTGAAACGGAGTTGTCAGCGGATATTCGGATTACAGAAATAAATTGGCATCAACAATAAATATACCGAACCTATACTCACAAAATTTAATATATATTTTGGTGTTTATGAAGCCCTATGATTCAATTTAAATAGGCCCTCCTATACAATTTGAGGGATACAGAATTAGCTTAATAATATATCTGTATTCATCAAGTAATATATATGGCGAGCTATTCATTATGGAAATAAATAATGTGCTTAAAGCATTTTTTCTTTGACATTCCATCATCGCAGAGCCTTTAAGCCACTCAACACCTATATAATTATTTATTAGGAACATTATTCAATATGGTAAAAAATGACATCAACATCTTTAGGAAAAAATAAGCTCTTAATATTTGTAAGGAAAATTGACAAAACAAGATGATCCAAACAGAACTTACGATGCCTACTATAAATTTATTTAATACTTATATTGGTTTGAATAGCATTAAGGTCATCTCGGATATGTAGCTCTTTGTGCTCCCAAATTTCACAATTTAACGTTGTAAAATACTACAAATACATTCGAACGGAATATTAAATTGATCACGCGTCTTTGTGTGGCAAAAATAACGTGTATGTACTAGATTATACCGAATTCGTGTCCGACAATAGTCGTTGCAATGGCAACACTCTCGTAATGAGTGATAAAAACTGCAAAAACGTCAGTATTTATGCAAAATTTTTAAGAAATTCGATCGATAAGCAAAATTATACGATACAAATTAGAATCGCCATTCCTTTCCTCAGAGAATAGTACAAAACTCGCTCGGATATTACAATTCCAATATATTTTAATGTTCAAGATAAAATTATCCTGAAAGATGGATTTCAGATTTCCCATGTAAGTCAAATGGGAAGTATAGTTCCTGGAATCGAACCCGGGACTTTCAATCTTCGCAACAAAAATTATTCTCGGGAGCTCGGCCCATGTAGCAAGAGATTTCCACCAAGTTTCATGAAAATCAGTCTATTGGTTCAAAAGTTAATAGGGTGGACGGACAGACAGACAGACACAACGACAAAACTATAAGCTTATTTCCATTCTGGAAAGTTGCCTAAAAATGGAATACGAGGCAGTACACCAATCATAAGTATGTTTTATGTTCCAATATGTTCTTGAATATTGATAAAATAAATAGGACTGCTAAAAGAAAAGTTTTAACTTAATTCAAAATACTTTTCATACAAATCAAAAAGGACAACCTCTAACATTATCGAGAAAGTAAATTTGGCACGTTTCCTTAATTTAGACCTCGATTGGACCTTTTATAACGTATTTAAAGCTAATCACACCGCAACTATTATATCCAGCAAGTCTATTTCTATTGTAAGAATACTTTTAATTGACTAACTAATCAAAAGTACAGTATGATGCGAATTAAGATTTGGGAGCTACTTGAAGAATTTATTCAAATACTACACCGAATAAGCTGCGGCCTCACCCTAGTTTCATCTGTGGAGATTTTAAGCGAAATTCTTAGCTTAAATTCGTGAGGAAAACTTTTGTTTCACGAAATTATTTGTTTTAATTATGGTCTAAATTTAACGCAATTTTTAGTCAATAAAATTGCAGCATTTCAGACAGAAATTTCGTCATTAATCCCGCAGCGTAAGGACTTCCGTGTTTTCGGAAGACTCCGAGCTTCAAACTTATAATTTTGTGGTGAACTAACTCGACTGCCAAGGTCGCAAATTACCAATCTAACGCAAATATTACTGTCATTTTTATTTTTTCTCTCTTCTGCTTCATCGATAATAGTGGCACGCCACCGCCTTCCAGGAAGAGCATGGAACGGCAAACCTTTCACTAAAATTTTCCGCGTCACTTGAGGAAAGCAATCACGCAATCACACTTATATCCCTCGATCGGTTACACGGAGCTGCGAGAGAAATGTCTTTGAAATTTGGATTCTGGATATTTTCTTTCTCATGTATTTTGACCTCTTAATAATTTATAATGCTTCTAATTAGTGTAGTTAACGATGTCCCACACGAAAGGGAAAGTTGGTTCTTAATTTAAATGTTTTCTCCTCTTTGATAACTGATTTTTAACTAAGTATTCATCACTTCTTGTTATCTTTGTATATAGAATATGTGTAATTAGAAGGATAAAGTTATTCTTCAGTTTAAAAACAATTATTTAGTGTAGGAATGTACCCATTATATACTATGGTGTAATACAGTAATTTGAATCATTCTGAAATGCGATAACATTGTCATGCGTACTTACTAAAAGATTGGATACAATCGCTTCAATTTTTCAGTTTCATGCTTTATAAATTGAGATATATTTTCTCATAGTGGATAGCAAATATTCTAATAAAAGTCTCATAATATAGTTATAGCCATCAAAGTGGTAATTCAACTCTCAATCCTCCCGCAATTACGTCATTTTCTTGTCTAGAACGAGGCGAACTCAACTCTGACCGCTGTAAAGGTCGCGGCTTTTCCCAACTACATTTTGTTTAGAAACTGTTGCGTATTGGAGCCACGGAAAGGAAATTTCTGTCCCAGTGATTGGGATAAGTCGAGCGGGGAGAATTCGATTCGGGAGCTTGCGGTCACGAGAGCAACGTAACGAAAAGGTCTCTTATTATCTCCCAAATTCCCGCCGCCCTCCCACTCCTCCCCCTCGAACACCCTCTCCTCCCCCCCGAACACCCTCTCAAAGCTCCCAACCCGAACAACCCCACGCCTCTCACACTCTTCGAAAACACCCACCCTCTACTTCAAAATCCACCCAAAACGCCCCCCCCCTCCCTCTCAGCCTCCCCTACCTAATTACACGCCCTCCCGCAGCGTCGCTCTCCCCCCTCCGAACCCAATCCCATCCATTCCACGTTCAATCCATTATTATTCCATTCCCTCATATCCCTGCACACGCCACCGGAGCACGTGCGGCCATTTTGTCTCGCACGCGACTCCGCCAAAGTGTAACCGGAAACGGCACGAACAAGTGCACTTCGCCCTTTTCCGCCTTGACATAGCCTCCGCCGCTCCCTCCCACCTCTCCCCTATCTCTCTGCTTTTCTTCCCACCCTCATCCCTTTTCCTAAACCTCTTTCCACCTGTATAAGAGTTTCCCCCCGCGGTTCCCCAACTTCATCGTCCTGTGTTGCCGGTGCGCTCTCCCCCTACTCCTACTCCTCCCCACCCCCACACCCTCGCCTATTCCCACGAACCCTTCCTCGCATCCCTTTCTCCCTCTCTAACCCTTTCCATATGCTCCTACTTCTTCACGTTGGCTTTTTTTCTCTCTCTCATCGTCTTCCTCTCTTTCCCCTAAATTCCTCTAAAACGCGTCTTTTCCATTACTCGGTTTACAATTATTTTCATTGTGTAGACTTAGGTCGCAAGCATCCTGCGCACTTCATTTTCTTTTTAGTTATATTCGGCGAAGGTTTCTCAGTTTTTTTACTCCATAATAGGATATATAGGACATGAAGATTCTTTTTTTAACGAAATTAACCCTTTTTTCTTATCTCATTTGGATTCAAGTGTGACCGTATATGATTAATATTTCTCGATTTCTTGTTAACATAAATCGCTTCTTCTGTTTAAGTTTAAGCGTAAATGTTGACCAAAGTATCTTTTAAATGATTTATTTCGTCATCAATACCTTGGCCCTCATGTTTTTACTGTATTTTCTTTCGAATTTTCTAATTCAGCTCTTCACATTCCTGTTCCCTCTCTTCTTTTGGTTGGCATTCTATTTATCCTTTATTTCCCTTAATCTTCCTTTTTTATACCGCCATGTACGATGTATGTACGATTCCGTTGCCCTCAAGAGACGGTAGCCGGCAATGCGATCTTTTAGTTTAACGTCTTGTAGCATTTCCACTCGGATTGGGACATTCTTCTCCATCATTTTGCCCGGACGTATTTTCTCCCGCTCCATCTCCCTTTCTCCTACTCCTCTCTCATTCCTCTTTCCATTTCTTTTTCATTGTCAGTAATACTTCCATATCATTCCATTCCCTTCAACTGAATTGGATCCGACCGTAACACTTCGAGTTTTTCAATGGAAGCCTTTACTTTTTCGTGTGCTGTTCATACTGTGGATCGATTATTGTGACTGTTACGATACTTTAACCCTTGTTATATCCCAACCATGACAAACTATGTCTCTTTCAATATGTATAAATAGATTAGAGAGGCATTATTTGTCAATTTGATTCCTGCCACAAGGCGAGCTCGTTAATTTCCCCTTTAATACCTTACCTTCATTTGTTCGTTTCATTTTACTAGCATTATCTCTTTTTTCCGCTCGTAACCCAGGCCTTTGCGATTTTCGCATATAGTATAATATTCCACAAAATTTCATCGCTTTGAGGCTTAAATTTCACCAAAATTCTTTTAGACGAAATAAACCGTTGGCAAAATATAACAGAGAGAAGGAAATAAGTGGTATCTAGAGAGGAGTGACCGGCAAACAGAAGATTCTTTGGATTTTTAGTCTACTTTACATAATGGAAATAAGCATATAGTTTCTTCGTTGTGTCTGTCTGTCTGTCCGTCCTCCCTATTAACTTTTGAACCAATGGACCGATTTTCATGAAACTTGGTGAAAATCTCTTGCTACTGGTGCAGAGCTCCCGAAAATAATTTTTGTTGCGAAGATTGAAAGTCCCGGGTTCGATTCCAGGAACTATACTTTCCATTTGACTTACATGGGAAATCTGAAATCCATCTTTCAGGATAATTTTATCTTGAACATTAAAATATATTGGAATTGTAATATCCGAGCGAGTTTTGTACTATTCTCTGAGGAAAGGAATGGCGATTCTAATTCTAATCTGCGGTGATGCCAAAGCTATTAAAGCCAATATAAGTGATTGCTGTCCCACATTCAATTTAAAACAATTAAGTGGAAAGTATGCATCATAAGTTCCGTTTGGATCATTTTGTTTTCATTGTATTTTCCCATGAATGTTAGGTTTCCACTTTACATTCCATAATGTAATGTCGCTGGCGTTTATGTATTGAACTTGATGGTCACCAACCTAAATTAAGCGTATATTTTATAGTGCAATTATCCTGCCAGAGAATGTAAAATATTTTTCGGTAATTAGATGATTTAATTGCGATCCTTGAGGTGTAGTATGTTTGGTGAAACTAATAATGGGTTGGTAATTTTTTATTGCTTTGTTTAACCTAATGTCATTAAAAATGTAAATAAAACGTTTTATTCATATCGCGTAAACTGGTAGATAATTTATGCTTTTTGAATTTCAAGAGCAGCTCAGGTAAACATTTGTAATTATATGGAAACAATTAACTGAAATTATAAATTACAGCTAAACAGGAATTCTTCCCATAGTAATATTTCGCTGTATTCTCCAAACTTAATTCTTAATTAAACCGTTATAGCCATGGTATTAACACACTTCAAAAGCTATGTAAAAATCTTAATCTGGAGTATTTCCTTAAACATGCAATAGCTTTTTAAAAAAATAAGCGCTGAAAGTGCCTTTAGGAAATTCTTAGCTTTTATTTGCCCTTCTTGGGCGAAAAAAAGGCAAGTACAATTTTTATTGCAATTTGTATGGGAGAAAATCATAATAAAAAATACTTACTCTCATTTGGAAAAGGTGTTTGAATTGATATCTACGAACTCGAATTAAATTGCGAAACGGAAAGATGTTTCTTAAAAACTGCGCGTGACAGGAAGCATAGCGTATGCTGTTGATGAGTGGTTTTGGGGGCTAATTGCTAGGACAACGACGGGTTTGTTAAGCGCTCGTGAGGGGGAGTGACGACTGTAACGGAAGGTAATTAGGGACGCCGGCTTCAATAGGGTCAATTTGTGCGTTGTTCTCGAAGGAACTAAAGTAAACAGCTATGCAGTCGAAGGAGATCTGAAGTATGGCGTAAAAATTTTTAATTCAGTTCGATATTTTTGATTGTGTTGACAAAGCGCTCGGTGGTCGCAGAATTTTCTCCATCTTTGTTTGCGCGCGCTCGTATGTAGTAGCAGTAGTTGTATTAGCAGTAGATTTTATACTTTCTTGTTAATTTTTCCATATATTGGCATACATAGAAAGAAGAATTGGAATTTCTCAGTTTGAAATTTCATATTTTGAATCAAATTCAGTGTGCATTCGTCTCTAGAAAAAAGAATATATCCGTTAAGTTTCGTGAAATCGATTATTTTTCACATAAACATATTACGTTTAAATAATAGCTTTCTCATCCAACAAGTCTACTTTTAATTTTGAGTTTTGATTTTTCTCTCACGGATACATTTATGCTTAATTCAATTCGAGGCCATCTTATGCCCGAAATCAAATTGACAAGCCATATATCCACTTCCAAAAGCCATAAATTGGAGAGACATAGTTTGACAGTTTGTGGGTAGACTTTAATAGAAAGATAAATATAAATTTTGACGGCGCAATACAAGGAATACTCATTGATATTTTCGTTTTGCGAGAGTTTATTTGATATATATGAGCCAAAATAACACGCTTGAACGTCTTGAAAAAAACGAAATCATTTACTTTTCTTAAAAAGGGAAGAGAAATTTTAATTAATTAAAATGCTACAGTTGCGGGAAAAAATTGGAGATTATAAACAAAATACATATTTTTAAAGAAAAAACTATCCGATATGATTGTACTGCGTAACATTAACTTTTCATTCGCTCTGGTCAACCGTTATAAAATCTAATCATTTTTAGTAACTTTTACCGTCTCATCGATGTAGTCCGATAACAAGAAATCTTCATCTATTGTTTCTGGCACGAAAACCACCATCACTATTTTGTCTGTGTATTTTTCTTCTAAGATTATTGAAAAATTTATATATTTTCAATGAAAGTGACGTCATTCTTAACCACTAATTCAACTTCGTCTTAGTTTTTCGGAAAATGACATACTTTTATGGGAATTGATCCGGCAAACGCAATATATCTCTAATTTCCATTATTCAACTTCCCTCTACAGGAAAAAAACAAATTTTGGGTAGCTGCTAAAGAAATGTAAAATGTAAACGTTATCCCAAACTTCCTCTCATCTCATTATGTGCGCAGAAATATCCTCGGAAACGTAAGACGGACCGAAAACACGGTTACGACGCTTTTTCACTTGACTCGAGCCAAACCCTCGAAGCAGCGAGGTCTATTAGACCGCCGAGGGACGGAGTCGGTAAAAAAAAGCAGGGGAGGGGTGGGAGTGAGAGCGCGGAGGGTGTTCAGAACACAAAGGGAAAAAGAGAGAGAGAGGGAGGAGAAAGAGAGTAGGGAGATATAAAGAGACCTCGTCATTGTTAGGAGAACCCAGTCTCGATTATTTGATCGAGTCCATTCGAAAAAGAGGAGAATTGTTGCAGAAGAAGGAGTGGGGAGGAGGAGGGGGCGTTCCGCCGCCGGGAGAGGTAGGAAAAGGGGCCTGGGGAGGGAGAGGTTGGGAGGCGGTCTGGGAAGAGTAGGGTTAGGGAGCCCAGAGGGAACGGACGAGAGAGACGAGCGGTGAGAGAGAGAGAGAGAGAAGAGAAGGGGGTGTCCATTGTTCTCCACGATCCCGAAACAAAGTGGAAACAAAGCGGCGGATAAGAGAGGGAGGAGGTCGGCCAAACAAGACTCTGGCACATAGCCTTCAGGGCCTCCAAATTGAAGGCTTCGGCTCTGAGAGAGAGGGAGAAGAGGGGGGAAAGAGAGAGAGAGTGGTGGTAGCAGGAGGTAGCACGATGAGGGAGGTGAGAGGAGGGAGGGAGGGCCGCGGCGTATGGCAGTTTGGCAGGAGAGATGGTGCAAGAGGGGAGGAGAATGGAGGAAATGGGAGGAGGGAAATAGCGGAGTGAGAGAGAGAGAGGGAGGAGGTGGAGTAGGAGGAGAAGGGCCCCATCCTTTTCCTTTTTCCGTCGCCGTGCTGCGCGCGTATTGATTCTCGGCTGTCTGTCAATCTCTACAGCAGCGTCATAGTTTGTTTTCAAAGGGCGGCTGCCGGTAGGGTGAGAGGTGGGTTCCTGCCGGGAGTTTGGGTGGGGGTAGAGTATTAGAGGGGGGAGGGGGTGTAGTGTCGTGGGGTGGATGGAGAAGGCATTTCAAAGGGTATCTCTGCGCCTCCCCCTCTTCCTTCCCCCGCCGTCTTCTCTTAGGCACGCAAAGGGTGCCGCTGGACAGGTGTCTGCGGTTTTGCGAGGGGCCAGACCGGTGGAGTCCTCTGCCGGTGAAACTGCAGCACCTACCTGTCCGTCGATCTGGAGGCCGCTCCGATCGCGTTCTCCCGACATTCCTCTCTCGAAAATCTCGGTAACGGCGTTTTTCCGTGAGATTCGCGCAGAGAATATAAGAAGCCAAACGCCATTTTATTCCATTTAATCTTTTTATTAGACGGAAATATATCGTTGACTTCATATTCTAATCCTTCGTCCATATTGGGGACATATCTTTTTAGCAAACCCCAGTTTTTTGTTGGTTGTAAAAATAGGAATACAAACATTAGTGGATGCACATTTAAAAATTTTAATATTCATCGCAAGGAAGAATAAGAAAAAGATATGCGAAGGTTAAAATAAACAAGTTACGGAAAATTTCAGGCTAACTCTTCTACAATTCAAAGGAAGAATATTGTTTGTCAGAAGAATCGCTTCCAAAATTAATGACTGCTTTTATAATGTTTTGCTAAAAATTACATCTTGAAAGGACCGGCCCAATTTTCCAAACTGTACTTTTGTGAGTCGCACGGTCAATAGCTGAGATTAAAACTGATGCGCCATCGATAAATGGATTTATTTTAACAATTTTAGCTGAAAACCGTTTCACCAGGTTCTCAACGGTCAACCTGGAATTGACTCCCGATCCCATTGGCCAGCAAGACGAAGGACGAAAAACTAGGAAAGGAATTAATGGAGGAATGAAACTGAGGGAAAACTGAAAATACTTATAAAGGTGGAAATTAAAGCATTAAGCATTGAAAGAAACGACATATCCTATGATCGTGGAAGAAATGAACGAGTTAATGACTGATATTTTTAAATAACTCGGAGAAGGTTAATGTTGATTTCCTCGGTGGTGCACTGAAAGGAAAGGAACTAACCATGATAGTTGGGGCAGGGAATAAATGAAAAGCTTTTCTAAACGCTAACGATCCATTGAGATGTTAAGTGTCGTAAATTTACTCTGGGTTGACATTCCTCCGATGTCATCTCTCTTTATATCTTTCGCAATCGCGTTAATTCCAAAAGATACTGGACTATGTTTATTCATGAGCAAGATGTAAAATTACAGTTATTACAGTTTGGAAAACAAAGATTTTTGATAATTATCGTTTATTGGCGGTAATTACAATTTTTTCAGTGTTTGGAATAGACAATTACCTCTTTAGTTGCGTTGTAAACGTCCTTTTTGGAATTTCATTGTGATGCTTAGTAAAAACACCATTATTTTGGCATTGCTGACATGTAAATGCGTAAGTACTTCCTTTATACTAAATTTCAAATGAATGTTATTCTACACAAATTACCTTTCAAGCAATAAGTAAAGGGCTTAACTGGAGCTAATATATACTTATCTTACATTTATTAAGAAAAGTCTACTCATAATAGGAAACGATGCCCACGAAAATAATTCCTAAATTTTAAATTTCTCTCTTAATCCACCATAGATAGTTAAATTCGGTCAAATAACTTAAAAAGGCATGAAGACTAACTTAAACAGTTAATTACCGACGTTATCATTTGAATTTTGCCTCATAAACTATCTATCTATTTTATCTTGTCCTCCGCAGATATCATTTCGTGTTAGCTCTTTTTTCTCTTCATTATTTCCACTATCTGAAAACTTTTCCTGTCGTATTTATTCCCATCCAAATTTATCATTGTTTACTACTTTATTCCTAATCATTCTTCTAAATGCCTATATCTCCAATAATTTCACATATCTTTTCCTAAACGTCCATGTTTCCGTCCCCATACATAAATGCACTCCACACAGCATTTCAATACTCCAAATCCACAACGTGCAAACAAACTTTAATTTCGATGTGCACTTTTCGCGTTGGATACCCTTTTGTTAGAGTATACTATGAAAAACTTACATATAAAATTTAACTGCAAAAAACAATTGATTGGTTTTTATTGGCAACTTGTTCTTTTTTGTTGATTTTTTTATTTGATATTTTTAATGCTTTTCTGAATAAAACTATTTCTCCTTATCAGCATATTTTTTATAATTAGCGTTTTTGCGCTATCCTGTATATACAGTTTTATCCCTTAATTTTTCTGTTTAAGCCAGTAACAATTTTTGTTTATTCTGGGTGTATGATGTTCAGCTATTAGATTACCTTTAATTAAAACCGTTAAAAATTTAGTCCCAGTGCACATTTTAATTGCTTTAAATTCTGCTTAGAAAATTCGAGAGATTAGGTATACACTGCTTCATTCTTTGTTGACCGTATTTACACATCTTAAGACTACCTGCGTATCAATACTAGCTAAAAAATTACCAGGGAATCGGAGCGTTTAAGTATAAGTAAATTATAGCAGTTTTCTTTCTAGAATTTCCCTCATATCCTGAATTAAACACGAGTATGAGAATATTTACGGAAAAACATTGGAAATAGTTATTTTAAGAACGTTAAAAACAAAGCGCACGTCTGGCAAATGCAAATTCGAATGCCGAAGAAAAAACTAATCCGCAGCAACGACCAAAACATACCAGCGGGGTTCGAACCCGCATTATGGAGCACTGGAGAACAGGCGCTCAGGCCCACTCCACCACCGTGACCGACAAGGATGTCTCGGGTATAAGTTTGTGTCGCATTTCCTCCATGTCGAAAGGGAGAGAGAGGAGAGGCTGGGTGGGTTTGGAATAGGGAAGCAGGAATCGCTCAAATGAAGGTCGCCGCTAAATTGTATATTTTATTCTGAAATAGAAGTGCAATAAATACATTTTTTTATCCGAAATACTTTTATTTGCATTATAGTCGGCAACACGATTAAACCAGTTAAATTTCGTCACGTTCATAACCTTGTCTACTCATTACTGTGTTCATTAATCCAATTTATTAAGCTATAGTTATTAATAAGTGTGAGCAATTATGCGATAGTTTATTCGTGGGATTGAATCTCAGGAACGTTAAGAAAAGTAGCCATGGTAACGTAAATTCTCGCAGTGGATATTCTATAAAATGCGTCATTTTATGCGCGTTCTTTAGAAGAAGGTCATATTGCGCATTCGTACCAGAAGTTTTACAATAGAACAAAATAAAGATTTCTTGCTAAATGTTTTTTGAGAAAAACGATTTTAAGAACTTTCCATCTGCATCTGTAAACGCAACCACTCCGTGGTTTTGTTTGAGGCTTTTATTGAAATGCGAGATAAAAAAGCCGTATATGTATCATATTATTCAAGCAAAACTGTCAATTTCGGTTATATATAAATAGAGGTTAAAAGAGTGTATTCATACACTCATATCACTTAGAAATTGCTGGAATATACATCATCATCATGCAGTTGTCCGAAGACAGGTTTCAGCTGAATCGATGCCTCCATCTCTCTCCCCGGAAGCCTCTTTTGTACCTCTATAAGTACTAAAAAAACGCACTGATGGTGTAGTGGTTAGCGTATCGGCTTTCAATTGCAAAGTTCGGGGGTTCAAACCCCTTGAATGGAGGTTTTATAAAAAAACTATCATCAGTGCCTGGCAGTAGGCAGCAGTACTTTCAGTATAGAATAGAGCCGAAAACAAATGCTGTTGGTTGGGTCTATATCCAATACAGCTGTAGGCGTGATCAGAGCGATTAGAACGGCTACAGTACTGCGATGTGGAAAACAAGAGGGAAACTACCATGTTACAATCCCTAGTAATGATTATATGGTTGGACAATATGAGTTCTCTCGAGGTAAAACAATCCGGAGGTAAAATAGTCCCCCAATCGGATCTCCGGGCGGGGACTGCCTTGAGGAAAATATTTGTCGAAAGTAATCTACGAATAGGGACTTGGAACGTAAGAACTATGAGAAAAGCAGGAAAGCTAGAGAACTTGAAAGAAGAAATGAGAAGAAATATAGTTGACATTATAGGACTAAGCGAAACTAGATGGGATGGAGAAGGACAGTTCGACTCGGAAGAATTCACGGTAGTTTATTCTGGAGGAAATAGTGGGGAAAGGGGAGTAGCTCTGGTACTTAGGAAAGATATGATGAAAAGCGTGACAAAGATAATAGCAACGAACGATAGACTGATGGCAATAAAGCTAAAAGCAGTCCCAGTGGACATGCTGATAATCCAGGTATATATGCCAATGTCAGCTCATGAAGATGAAGAAATCGATGAGATTTGTGAGAAAATTAATTAAATTTACGAAGAAGACGGAAGAGGAAAGGTAAACTGCATCATAATGAGAGATTGGAACAGCGTAGTCGGAGAAGGACAGGAAGAAAATGTTTTCGGGCAATACGGACTTGGAAAGAGAAATCGAGGAGGGGAGAAATTCGTAGAATTCTGCATCAATAATGACCTTGTAGAGACTAATACATGGTTCAAAAACCATAAACGAAGGTTATACACATGGAAAAACCCAGGAGATAGAATGAGATGCCAAATAGATTATATCCTTGTAAAACCAAGATTCAGGAACAGCATAAAGAACGCCAAGGCATTTCAAGGAGCGGACATTGATTCAGATCACAGCCTTCTAATACTTGACGTGAGTACAAAGCTCAAACAAATAAGAAAAACGAGAAGAGAAAGACAGACCTGGGACCTAGAAAAACTGAAAGAAAGGCAGGATGTAGTCAGCATGAAGTTGGAAGATAACCTAAGCAAGTTGGAAAACAAACCGAAGACCACTGATATAGAATGGAATCAAATTAAAACCAGTATCAAGAATACCTCGGATAAAGAGACTGAAAAACAAGAGAAGAAAATGAGAAAACCATGAATCACAAAGGAAATGCTGGAGAAAATGAATGAGAGACGAAAATGGAAAAACGTTAACACTGAAGAAGGTAGAGCCAACTATAGGCGTATAAACAATGAGTTGAGAAGGGTAACAGATAAAGCTAGAGAAAATTGGATAAAAGGAAAATGTGATGAAATAGACCAAATGAAGAAGTTACGACGGTACGATATGATGTACACTAGAGCACTTGAGTTAGAAGATAACAAATCTTATGGAATTCATGGTATGGGAATTATGAATACGGATGGGAAGATAGTCTCAGAAACAAAGGATGTAGCACAGGTATGGGAAGAATACATTAAGAAATTATAAAGCAAACAGGCAGGAGCGGCAAAAATAGAGCTGGAAGATGAGAAAAACATTGAAGAAGACAACTTAGGACCAAGTATTATGGAGAGCGAAGTAGAGAAAGCGATAGTGGAACTAAAGAAGGGGAAAGCCACGGGCAGCGATGGAATACCGGCTGAGATACTTAAAGTCATAGGATCAGAAGGACTAAAAGCGATCACGAAATTAATTAATAAGATTTACGACACGAGAGAGTAGCCTCGGGTTTTCCTAGAAGTAACAATGATCCCTCTAAAGAAGAAGCCAAAGGCAATGCAGTGTAAAGATTACAGAACGATAAGCCTTCTGTCACACACATCGAAGATCATCACGAGGATTCTTAATAAAAGGCTGGAGAAAAAGGCAGAAGAAATAATAGAGGAAGATCAATTCGGTTTCAGAAAAGGATGAGGAACTAGAGATGCTATAGGAGTAGTTAGAATCATATCAGAAAGGGCAATAGAGTATAGTCAAGATATCTGCGCATGTTTCGTAGACTGGCAGAAGGCCTTTGATAGAGTAAATTGGGTAAAGTTGATGAAGATATTAAAGGATATAGGTGTAGACTGGAAAGACAGGAGACTGATTAGGAATCTGTATGTGAATCAAGTTGTAAAGGTCAGGTTTGAGAATGTGGACACCTGCGGAATAAATATCGGTAGAGGAGTAAGACAACCCTATTCAATATATATGGAGAAAGTCTAATGCAAGAAGCTTTAGAAGGAATAGGAGATTTCAAAATTGGAGGAAGGATTATAAGAACAGTAAAATACGCAGATGATCAAGTACTTCTAGCAAGAAAGGAAGAGGAGCTACAAAAAAATATAAATAGACTAGTGATAACAGGTAGAAAATACGGTATGGAAATAAATACAGAAAAATCCTAGGTCACTCGAATATCGAGTAAAGAAGAGAATCTGAACATAAGTATTGGGGGAAAGCCTTTATAACAAGTTTCAGAATATGGAAACATCATAACACGAGAAGAAAAATGTACGGATGAGATCAAAACTAGAATAGGAAAAGCAAAAGCGGCTTTCAGGAGAAAGAAACAACTACTTACAGGGAATATAAGGGAAGATATCCGCAAGAAGTTGATAAAATGCTACGTATGGAGTACAGCATTGTATGCGGCAGAAACATGGACGCTAAGGAAAAATGACATCAAATACTTGAAAAGCTTTGAAATGTGGACTTGGAGGAGAATGTTGAAGATAAAATGGACAGATAGGATGAAAAACGATGAAGTGCTACGATGAATAGGAGAGAAGCGAATGATTATACAGACTATCAGAAAGAGGAAGGCTAACTGGGTTGGACATTACCTGAGGAGAGAGAGTATGAATAAAGATATGTTAGAAGGAAAACTAGATGGGAAAAGGGAAAGAGGTAGGAAAAGGTTTCAGCTGATAGACGATTTGAAAGGGAAAGAGAGTTATCAAGATATGAAGAGGACAGCGGAAAATAGGAGTATATGGAGAACCAGGTTTAACCAAGAATAATCACAGACCTGTCTACGGACAGACTACCTATGATGATGAAGTACTATATTCCTGCTTTAAATTCTTTAATATTCATATTATTTTTCTCCCTCTTCCTCTTCTTCCGCTAATTTTGCGTTCTAAGATCGTCTTTTGTAAACACTGTCTTCTCAATATGTTCCCTAGCCAATTTGCTTTTCTTTTCTTGATTGTTTTATTAGCGTCCTTTCTTCTCCAACCATTTCTAATATTTCTTCGTTTCTCTTCCTCTCTGTCCATTTCACTTTCATCATCCTCCTCCATACCCACATCTCAAAACTTTCTAAATATTTTTTCTCCTTTTTCCTTACCTTCCAAGTCTCTGCGCCATAAATAGATATGCTCATATGTAGCATTTCGCTAATTTATTCCTTTTTCTAAATTTATTTTCTTGCTTGTAAGAAGCTCCTTCTTCTAGTTAAATGCTGCTTTTGCCATTGCAATCCTACTTCTGATGCCCAGTGTAATACTTCCATCCTGCGCTAAGATACTGCCAAGATATTTGAAACTACTTACTTTTTCCAATTTGCGGCCATTTACCATAATATTTAGTTCTTTATGTTCTTTTGAAACCACCATGACTTTCGTTTTTTCGGCATTGATCTTCATTCCGTATTGTTGGCCAACCTTCACTAATCTGTCTGTCATCCTCTGAAGTATTTTCTCGTCTTCTGCTATTAATCCTTGATCATCTGCGTATTTAAAGGTGGTAATATTTTCACATCTTATCTTAAATCCTTTCTCTTCCATCAACGCTTCTTATTGTTTCTGCGTAAATATTAGATACCGCTGGTGAAATAGGGCATCCTTGCCTCACTCCCCTTCCTATTGAAGTACTTTCTGTTTCTTCTCCTTCAACCCTAACTCGAATCTTTTGATCTAAGTAAAGGTTTTTAAGCAACCCTTTATCTTTCCAATCTATCCCTATTTCATTTAAAATACCCAACATTTTTTCCCATTTAACTCGGTCAAAAGCTTTCTCCCAATCTACAAAACAAAAGTACACATCTTTATACATTTCAAATTTTAACTCCGTATTCCTGAGAAAATTTAGATATACGGTATCTAGAAAATTTTAAACAATACCAAATTTTAATCATATCTATAAAAGTAAACTGGAAAGAAAAATCGAAATTACAATTCCTGATTTTTCTGAAAGACAAGCGTCTAAGTTACTTTCTAAATGCGCAGTATAGGAGAAAGTGGTTTCGGGAAAAAATCGAATTCGAGATTTCAACATAAATGCACGTTTTAAGGTTCCCTTAGTACGTTTTGTGCGCATTTTAACTCAAAAAGTATTTAATAAATCATCACAAAACTTCGTAATTAAGATTTAAATTAAATAATTAAGTTCTTAGATTTTAGCTAAACTTGTTCCACCGAAATTTGGCTCTTGACATTGTTCCGTTTTTGCCAATATTTCCGTTAGAACTTCATTAATGTAAATATTTGTCATTAACAAAATTATTATATAATTTTCTACAAGTTTTGTTTGAAATAAATCATTTCTATCCCATGTGCGTGGATAAATAAAGTTACTTTTAAATAAAATAAATGAAAGAATCGAAACTAATATGCATATAAATTTTCAAATTGAGGGCGATGATTATGGCGATGTTCCCTTTACTTTACTGCCGCATGTACTCACAAAATAATCGCGCATTTTATCGCAAAGGGTAGGGACAGGAATAATTGACAGGAAAACAGTGTGTATTATATCGAGAAATGAACTAGCTAACCGACCTCAGCGATATTCAACAATATGACAATATATTTCGACTTCAGTGAGTAGCAAATTTTCAAAATATTTCCAACACTTGGAATTTTCAACATTTTTGGAATCTTTACAATTTTTCGAATTTTGTATATTTTTAATTCCCGGAATCTTAGAATTTTAAAATTTTTGAAATATTTTGAATTTGAGCTCTATGGAGTCCTTGAGATTCTGGAGTTTTTAGTTTTTCAGATTATTAGAGTATTTAAAATTTTGGATATTTTTGAAATTTTGGAATTTTTGGAATCATCGGAATATTTTAGACTAGGGGAATATTTGAGTTATTAGAAATTTATGGAATTTTAATTTTTGTTTACTTTTTATTATAGAAATTATAGAAATGTTTAATTGTTCATAAAAAGTAAATTTGTATAATCGTATACACGAATCAAATTTCTCTATTAAGCGAAAAGTTGCTTACTCCGGAAATCCAATGGTTACATTTTTACGAGGTTGACCAAATACACTCCCCGTTAGTGTACCCAATGTCATTTTATTACCTTATAAATAAGTATTGCTCGGGATAATTTTTAGCTATCAAAAGGGCATATATTTCAATTGAATATGGGTGGCGATAAAAACTGCAAGCAGTTCTCTCCCGCTTTTATCCGCTTTCACGACGATAAGACGCTTTGAAATCGCCACCCCATCTGGCGGCGGAGAAAAGAGGCTGCCAAGGGAAGCGAAAGGAGGAGGGGGATTGTAATTAATCGGAATTAAAAGGAACTTCAGGAGCCCCTCTCGGTCCCCGCAAACTCGGGGATTTTCTCGACTTCGGCAGAATCAGCTCGTCGGTCGTGCGTGGAAAAAAAATAACAAAAGGGAATCAGACGAGTGAATTTCGTTAAGCGTCGATTAAGGATGGGGTGGTTGGCGGCGATGGGGGGAGGCAGTTGAGGGACTAGGAACTCTTCGAAAAGGTAACGGAGGGTGTATAGAGAGAGAGAGGAAGACAGGGGATGGGGCGGGGGAGGCCGAGGGCGGTAATTGCGCCCCGGGTGAGATATCGATGAGCCCGAGCTGAATAGTTCACGAGACCCAATGAATAGTTGAGGACCGCCTCTCCCCGCAAGTCCCTTCAGTCCCACGGCGGCTGCTGCTTCCCCGGCAACCAGTCAAAGATCTCGGACACTTTACGAATGCATGGCCTTGCGCGGCTGCGGAGGAAGAATGGGAGGAGGTGTGTGTGTGGAGGAGGGGGCGGGAGGAGGTTGAGGCGGTGAAGGCGTAAAAGGGGTTTGGAAAGGGAAGAGAAACGCGAGGGAATGGGGTTAGGGTGTCGAACAAGGAGTGAACGGGGAACGGATAAGGCGACTCGATTAGCATATAAGGAACGCAAGGAAGATATAAAATAGGTTCTTCTCTTAGGAAAAAATTAAGGCTGCGTCTCCCATTCGTAGACTGTTGCTGGAATCTAAATTTTTTCATTCTCAGGTTTGTCTTGGGCTTTCGAATATGGCGACTGTAGCATTACGAATGAGCGGAATGAAGTCGTTATTTAATGGACTTAAACAATTGGAAACTGAGTAAATGTTATATAATCCACGCATATCTATTGGAGGTCTATGGAGAAATACAAATGTGACCGTTAATCACTTTAAAACTTCTTTGTCTAAGTTTATTGACATTATTGTGTGAATGGGTGCTATTGTGTATATTTATATGCTATGACTCCTTAAGTAAATTCAACTAGATAAATCACGTAAATATTTTAATAAGACGAACATTTAGGATATTAGAGTAATTGTCCGTCAACAATGACGCCTATGCATGGAATAAGTATTAATTTAAAATAAAATTAAAATGAAAAAAATCTAATGTGGCCACCACATGACTTTCTCCATATCTGTAATATTTCTAAAAATTCCAAATAGGTTACATAATAAATATTTTAAGAAACTGCGAGAAAATTTTAAACTTTACAAAGAACAGAAATATACTCAAACCATAGCATTCTGATATTGGATATAGCCACAAAGCTCCAACAATTCAGAAAAAAGGAGCGTTACTAAGACTTAACTAGGCGTCAATTGTTAACAATAGTCGTCGGTAGGTGGCGTGGTGGTGGAAGCCAGAAATATAAGATATCTCTTAAACAATGCATTGTATGGAAAAATGTCAAACAAAGGTTGTAGAAAATTAAATTTCCTATACATTTTATACCAATACATTTTTACATTCAACAAATATTAAATAAGATATTTCAAAATAACGGATGTGACAAGAGTAAACACCCACTTCCGGTCGACCGATCTTGACCAAAAACTAATCAGTTCTTCTGACTTTTATAAAAATGCAAAATATAAAATTACGCGTTGACCTGATTCTAGAAGAAGATTTCTTATGTCGTACGTTACCGGGCTCCTGACTTTTACTACTTCGTAGGGACCTAACCAGCGGGAAACCAGTTTTTTGGCTTGCCCCTTTGCGAGCGCCATATTACTTAATAGAACTAACTGACCCAGACCATTTGGATTTAATGTTAGATATATATTATATCTATAGTGTTCAGCCTCAGAATTAGTTTGAAGTTTGAGTTGGTGTTAGAATGTCATCCCACGGCATGTTGAGTTTCCTATCATACATAAGATATGCGGGACTGAACCCCGTCATCCTGTGCTTGCTGTTACGGTAGGCAAATAAAGCAAAATTAAGCTGGTCGTCCCAGTGAGAAATGACGGTAGCAAAGGTTTGATGGGCCCTTTCTAGTCGACCATTCGCAGCGGGGTTGTAGGGTGACGTAAATATAGTTTTAATTTTCAAAAGTTCGCATACTCGGCGTATCAACTGGGAGGTAAAATTGGCACCTCTGTCGGTAAGAAGGTATTTTGGAACACCGTGACAACAGATGATGTTCTCAACAAAGACATGGGCTACGGTTTCCGCGGTCTGATCTTGGATGGGAAAGGTTTCGGGGTATCTCGTAAAAGTCGTTATGAAGCGATTGCCTTTGTCTGATCTGGGTAGAGGGTCAACTATATCGAGCGAAAGTTTTCCTAGTGGGTAAGTCGCTTCTACTACAGGCTGCAGTGGCACTGATGGTTTTGTCGCTTTCAGTTTCTTGCACTCCAAGCATTGCTGTACATACTTCTGAGTATCTACATAGCACCTATTCCAATTGAATTTTCTCTGTACTAAATCGAGCGTTTTGTCAAACCCCAAGTGTCCTGCTAGTGGGTTGTTGTGGCAACGTCGTAGTATGTAATTTCTCATGAGTTTTGGGGCACATATCGTAAACTGAGGATCTGGTGTTTTTGCGTGAATTTTATATAACACACTATCTTTGTCGTAAAAGTAGCTAGGGTCATGTTTTTTTGCTAGTTCACGATATGGTCGAAGCTCTGGGAAACCTGCTTGCTCATTGGCAATCTTTTGTTTATCCCACTCAGTCTGTATTGCACATTGTCGTGTAAGGCAGCGACCATTAGGGATGGTTGCGCGAGAGAGTGCATCGGCGTGAGCGATCTCCTTGCCAGCGCTTTATTTAACGTCGAATGAATATTCAGTTAACTCCATAATCCATCTAGCAAGTCTTGGCTTTGGTTCTTTAAGGGTAAGGAGCCAACGGAGGGGTTTGTGATCGGTATACAGAGTGAAATGACGACCTAGGAGATAGACTCGAAATTTTTTAACCATGTCCACTACGGTAAAACATTCCAGCTCGGTTGCAGAATAGGATTTTTAGGCCTTGTGTAACTGTCTACTAGCACAAGCTACCGGAAGTTCTCCATCTTCGAATTCCTGAGATAACACGCCACCAGTAGAGAAAGGAGACGCATCCTTCGTCAAAATAACAGTTTCTAGAAGTCACGAAATCGCAAGACGGGATGCGATATGAGGGTATTTCGCAAAACTTCGAAGGCTTCCTGCTGTTCTGTGTCCCATGTATACTCCACATTTTGACTTGTGAACTTCGTAAGTGGGCTAGAAATCTTTGCAAAATTCGGCATGAATGTAGGGTGGGGGTGTAAGGTGTGGGTCAAGTTTTGGAGTCTTGTGTTGGGGTGTAGGATGTTCTTCTAATGTTGGGGTGTAAGGTGTGGGTCCAGTGTTGGGGTGTAGGTCTTGTGTTGGGGTGTAGGTTGGGGGTCTAGTGTAGGGTGTGGGTTTTGTTTTGTGGTGTAGGTTGGGTGTCTAGTGTTGGGGGTAACGAGGGTCTAGTGTTGGGGTCTAGGAAGGGGGTCTAATGTTGGGGTGTAGGGTGTGGGTCTAGTGTTGGGGTGTTGGTTGTGGGTCTAGTGTTGGGGTGTAGTGTGGGAATCTAGTTTTGTCCTGTAGGGTGAAAGTGTAATGTGTGCGTCTATTGATGGCGTGAAGGATGGGGGTCTGATGTTGGGGTTAAGGTATATGGTGGGGGTGTAATGTGGGTGTCTATTGTTGGGGTATAGGTTGGGTTGTGAAGTGGGCGTGTAAGGTGGAGGTGAAGGTTGTGAGTCTAGTTTTGGTGGGTAGGGTGTGGGTCTAGTGTTGGGTTGTAGTGTAGAAGTGTAGGGTGGTGGTGGTGTGTGGTGGGAATGTAGGGTGTGGGTCTAGTGTTGGGGTGTAGGGTTGAAGTCTAGGGTGGGAGTGTAAGGCTGGGGTGTAGGGTATGAATCTAGATTTGGGGTGTAGGGTGTGTCTAGTGTTGGTTTGTAGGATGTGGGTCTATTGTTGGAGTGTAGAGTGTGGGTCTAGTGTTGGGGTGAAGGGTGGGAGAGTAGGGTGGGGGTTTAGTATGGGGGTCTTGAGTTAGTGTTTAAGGTGTGGGGTTGGTGGTTAGGGTAATGTTCTAGTGTTAGGTTGTAGGGTAGTGCTGTAAGGTGTGAGTCTAGGGTTTTGGTGTAGGATGGGTGTCTAATGTTGGGGTGTAGGGTGTGGGTTTAGTGTTGGGATGCAGGGTGTAGGTCTAGTGTTGGCGTGAGGGGTGGGGGTCTAGTGTCGGGTTTGTAGGGTTTTGGTCTAGTGTTGGGGTGTAGGGTGTGGGTCTAGTGTTGGGATGTAGGGTTGGGGTGTAGGGTGTGCGTCTTGTGTTAAATTGTAGGGTGGGGGTCCACTGTTTGGGTGTAGGGTGTGTGTCTAGTGTTGGGTGTAGTGTGTGGATTTAGTGTTGTGGTGTAGGGTGGTGATCTAGTGTTGGGGTCTATTGTTGGGGTGTAGGTTATCGATATAGGGTGGTGGTGTATGCTGGGGGTCTAGTGTTAGGGTGTAGGGTTTGGGTCTAGTGTTGGGTGTAATGTGTGGATTTAGTGTTGGGGTGTAGGGTAGTGATTTAGTGTTGGGGTCTATTGTTGGGGTGTAGGTTACGGATATAGGGTGGTGGCGTATGCTGGGGGTCTAGTGTTAGGGTGTAGGGTTTGAGTCTAGTGTTGGGGTGTAGAGTGGGGCCTAGTATTGCACCTTGATGTATATATATATATATATATATATATATATATATATATATATATATATATATATGTGTGTGTGTGTGTGTGTGTGTGTGTGTGTGTATGTGTGTATGTATGTGTGTATGTGTGTGTGTGCGTGTGTGCGTGCGTGCGTGCGTGTGTTACTTAATACTTAGGATATTTTTTGTGTTAGGGTTATGGCATCTACATCCGTGTCTTTTATGACGTATCCGGATAAATACATAATTTAATATTAATACGTTATATGTATACGTCGTTGGCTGAAATCAAATGGATTCTAGTGCAGTCTAAACATTAAATCAATTGAACAGGGACGGATTACCGCGCAGGCGCATAAGGCTCTCGCCTGCGGCCTCGGCCCTCAAGGGGTTACAATACATTCAAAACTCACTTTATTTTCTATATTTTATTTAGTAGTACATTTCACCATCGCTATTATCTACTACTTATGTAGACTCATACTTACGTAAATATTGGGTAAAATAAAACAGTAATTTTATTTAACTCTGCACCATTTGAAGTGCTTTTCTTATGGGTGTTTAAAATTGGGCTTTAGGGTCAAAAATACTTCTTAATTATAACTTTTTGGAACTTTGGATTTTTTCCTGAGGTTGTACGCAATGGCCTATCTTCATGCCAAATTTCAGCTTTGGCGATGCAATATTTCTTTTTGCAATAGCGAGTGACACTGGTGATTGCATATTGTTTAATATTCTCTCACAGCTTTCAAAATATCTTTTAATACTTGGTTATCAAGATATATAATATTTCGTTAAAAGTAGGCTCTGCCTTTTTGGAAGATTCGCAATTCTTGACCACAATTACGCGAATTTACAAATTCTAATGGCGTCGCCCCTACGCGCTAAGCGCGTCAACCCCGTGCCTCGCTCCGGAATTCGTCTGCTGCCTATGTGCCACCCTGAACATCCACCTTTCGGCATATATTTATGGTAGAAAATTATATTTAGCACTATTTTCGGGCTTCTTTCTTCTTTCCTTCCATTCCCATCCCTCTCTCACCCCCTCGCTCCGTATCTCTCCTTCTCTCTCTCTCTCTCTCTACATCCCTCTGTACTTCCCTATTACCCTCCTTCCCTCCCACCAAACCTCCCGTTTTACCAAACCTCCGCTTTCCCTCAATCACCTCATCCCTTCCTCTTTCCCTCTCTTTCTCTTCTCTCTCTCCTTCCTTATCTTTCACTATTTCTTTTCCCATACTCCCCATCTTCCTCCGTTTTCCCAAAGCAGTCTAATATGTTTTTATGAGAACGGCAACAATGCTGATTGCTCTTAGCAACCAAAAGATTTATTTATTACATGGTTTAAAAAGGTGCACATAAATTAGCAATCGTTACAAAAATTGAAGAGGGATTAAATATTAATATTTATTTGCTATTTGTAAAATATAATACCGATTGCAAAACACATTTTAATCATGATTTGAGGAAAAACTGTTGATCGAGCGCTCAATAATAAAGTCATTTTTCTCAATATATTTTATCTAATACATACATATATTAAAGAGAATTCTGTCCTTCTATGTGTATTTGCACGGTTTGAACGTTTTCACAGTTGCAGCACATTATTCATTTGCATTTTAAAATCGCTTAGAATTGCGATGTGAATACGGGACTTGCACTAAACGATGCCTAAAAGAACGGATATTCGTTTTACAGCCATCGATTTTTGAACACCCCTCGAATCGTTCCACAAATTCGTTATTAACACAAAAATTTGGGTAAATTTTAGACGAAAAAATTTCATCGTCAAGGGCGACGGCATTGTTGCTGATCTAGAAAATTTAAGTCTATATCTAAAAGCAATGACATGAACTTTGATATTGTATTTGAAATCAATTGTGAAACTCTTCTTATATATTTTGAATGCTTTTCAATCGAAAAGGAAGTAATGATGGCTTAATTTGAACGATAGGTTTGTTTACTACAGTGCCATTTCTAAGGCGTGGAATAAATGTGAACGAACATACGACCGCTAATATTTTAATTGGGTTTTCGTTTTGTTTACCTTTACGTCAAAATAACTTAGTAAGTAGCTTTTTTATTTCACACATTTTTTGTAGTCACTATAATTGCACCGGTCATGCGTCACATATCTTCCTTAATTATCGAAAGAAATTAATCATTGTTGATATAGTAATTAGCTTTAAACTGCCCAATAAAATTTGCAAACGAAAAGATATTTTCAATGTACGCGTGAAGTATCTCCCTATTTGAAATGCTGAGTTGTCCATCATTACAATACATTGGAATCGTTTCTGACTTAAAGGTTTTACGCTACGTGTTTGTTTTAAATATACATGAAAATTTTCACATAAATTTTCAATCGGTTTTTGTCCTTCATGATTTTGATTCATTGCAAGCTCTTTATGAAAAGTTGAAAAATCGTACAAAATCGAATATAATCTTAAAATATGAGGGAGGAGAATGGAAGAGAGAAAAGGAGGAAGAATAGGAAGTGCCTTAAATTTAATATTTAAGTTACGCATACCCGTCATATTGACGGACTTTTGTTAAATATAGAGAATATGTGGTGCAGTGATGAAATATATCAAATAAGTATTAGATAGTTCTTTTTTGTCGTCTAAAATATAATTGTGATAATTATATCGTTAATGATTTTTCCTTAATTGGCATCAACGAATGTCTAAAAGCCTTTACGCAGAACTCGTAAATTATTTATTTAAGAATTTTTCTCAGAAAAAGCAACATTATCTTTTTCCGATTTCATAAATTAATCGTCTTCTGATGTTCGTTATACAATTTAAAGAGCCAAATCATAATTTACGATCTACATTCGCGATATAATATACCTATTTGTCAACGGCGCGATAAGAATTATACGAAATCAAAAATATCTAGATTTGGAAATACCAGCTTACGATATTTGATATTAAAAATATACTGTTTCAGTGTAGTAAAACAACAATAATATTCTCGTGATCGATATGCAAGGTGCTAATTTGGTTTAATCATCAAGATTCAGTTATTAAAAGGCGTGAATTAACTATTAATGTGTTTTTGCATATAGGTTGGTCGCCGAAATACTCACGTTTGGCAAAATTTGTAAGGAAAGGAGAGAAAATATAAAAACAAGAAATATCATTTTGTGTTCGCACAATAAACTTTTTCCTGCAATAGTTATTTCTTTTCACTTAAAGAGGTAAGCTTTCAAGTGAAAATATTCTTATATAAATGTATGTGTGTGTATATATATAGACGTTGCATGTCGCATTAACTCGTTGTGATCATAACGATAAGATACGTGAGATCGATTGTAGGACGGAGCGTTATCTTGGCTCGTTCTTTCCTAGGACAGTACGAGATCGCAATAGAAAATTTCAACCTGCAATAGACAATCTTTAGGTAGGTTTTGGTGCATTGCACCCCCTGCCACCCACCAATTAGGTTAATTGCAGGGTAACATGCAAATGTTGTGTACCGGATTTAGATTCCCGTAGCACACTTAATTAGTTCATGGACATTTTGTCATAAATTCAAAAAACGCCCGCGAAATCTCGTGGACGCGTCAAATGTAATTTTCTTGGTTTAAAGTTAGAATTTAATTCGTAAAAGATAAAATTTACGATTTAAATATACTTTTTACGTAGTTTAAAGTGAATAGTAGAAATCTACTGTCGTGTAGAGCCAATACAATTCAATTTTCGAAGAAATGATTTTTCAGGAATATATATAATATAAAATTTAAATAAATAATCAGAGTATTGCAAAATAAACGTAAATTTTACGTAGAATTTCGATATAAAAAGTAAATTTAAATTATCGAATTGAAAGGTCGATAACTGCCAGACCTATATAAATAGTAATTTTAAAAGTCGATATTCTTTGAAAATTTCTCGGGAAAATAAACGTCGAATTATACCAAGTAGCAATTTGGAGCGTCGACATTCGTCGAAAATCTCTCGGGAAAAAAAACGTCGATTTAAAAAAAATGAACGTCGAATCCTACCAAGCCTATTTATAAGTCATAAGCAATCAGTCTGCAAAGATTCAGCTTTCTAGCTCATCCAGAAGTAAGAAATAATTTTGACATAATGTGCGTTAAACAGGATAGTGCGGTTATAAAATAGTAAGACTCCATGCGCGTCAACGCCGTCCACCGCTCGCTTCGAAAACAGCCTCGCTAAGCTGTAAGTACTTTTTAGGAATTGCCCTTACCAAGATGCATATTTTTGTCCAAAAAGTTTTTTCCTCCGAACTACCGTTTCCAAAATATCTCTCTATTTATTAAAGTTGTAGTCGGTAGCCTAATCATGAAGTTTCCCTAACACTTGGCATTAAAATTTGCAAAGATAAATATTTTACTTTTTCAGGAATTCTCGAATTTCTTAAGGGGAGCTTACGACTATACTAACTCGGTCAGTCAACTGAAGTTATGAGGCGAAACTCAGATATTTATTTTACCCAAACAGAAATTTACTTGCTCAGATTATATTCTGTTTTTTTCAGGTTGTTTAATAAATAATAATACCAATTCATGAGGTTATTAAAAATTATAATACCATTTTCATTATTCTTTAAATAATAATTGTTACAAACAACCCAATCACTTGCGCCACCAGTTCACCGACGGGGAAAGAAGGAATTTAGCTACGTTATATAGTTTTATAAACAAGATAAATGGAATACAAAGAGATTTTAAAGGCGTTATTAACGAGAAGTAAGTAAAAAACGGTGGTCTCGGGGACTAACTTGTAGAAAATGTTGTTCTCTATCCAAATAATTTTTTAATCTATACCTCACAGATCATATAAGATTATGGGAGAGAAATATATGGAATTTAATTGTTGTTTGCTGAGAGAACCGTCTTTGCGATCGATATATACAAAATATGTGATGTTTTGCTCGGGATTTTCTCGAATTTTTATCTTAGAAACCATAACTCGTATTTATGTGGCCTTGCGGATTTTCTTGTAGTAAATGTTCTCTATCCGAATAAATTTTTTAAATCTATACCTTCATGTAAGACCTAGAGAGAGAGAGAGAGAGAAAAGTTTGGCATTTCATTGTTGCTTGACAGATGCCATTTAACGAGGTACGAATATAGGTTTATTAAAGTAATTACGTAATGTGGAAGTTCTAATTCACAGATTCAGTTAAAAATCAAAATTGGGCGATAAATTTTAATAACGATTACTCTTACTTAATTAACTTAAAATCCGTCCAGCGGTTTAGGAGATGAAAGTTACGATGGACGTACCAGACGTGCTTCGCTGGTAAAGAACTCCTAAAAATCCCATATAGGGCCCAAAGGGCTTTGAGGTCCGAGTGAAGCGAGGAGCAGTGTTGGCGGCCGTAGGCCGCCGGGAAGGAGCCCCTAGTATGATTTTAAATATAGATGGCGGATGTAAATAGTTTTCCTGGGTTCTCCTTGTTAGTAGAAAAAGATGTCGTTTACCGCATTTCTCTACAATAACAAGGTCTTGAGATATAGACGGAGAGACAGACGGATGGACAGACACTTGGAAAGCGGTTAAAAATTATCGTAAACATTTGAAATGAGCCCTGGTTTCTCTAATCTCATAGATATAACCCGAGGAAAAAGAAGTGGCGCCTTTTTAATTCGGACACGAATGATATTCATTCCTAAGAAATTTCAACAAAAATTAGAAGATTGTTTGGCTGGGGTCATTGAAGAGGCATATTTACGTCGACGAACGGAAACAAGATTGGAAAGGTGTACTCCATGTCGGAGTATAGAGTTTCCAAATGCGTTCTTTGAGATTTCATTATGTTCACAATATTTTTCGCTCAGATGAGAATTTAACGAGAAGCAAGCGAGGTACCTTGTAAAGTACAAGTAGGTCTTCATGTAAAGTAGTCATAATTATTGTCCGATTTGAATCGGTCAATTAATTTGAGAAAAACTCATTAATACCAAATTTCATCAAAATACGTCCAGCGGTTCCCGAGTTGACACAAAGGAATATTGTAAACTATTTGTAGGTCATGTAAAGTTGTCTTAATTGTTGTCCGATTTTAACAAAAATTGGAATCGGTCGACCAATTTTAGCAAAACTACCCAATACCAAATTTCATCAAAATACGTCCAGCGGTTTCCGAGTTGAAACAAAAGAACATTGTAGGTCTACATGTAAAGTGGTCATCATTGTTGTTCGATTTTGACCAAAATTGACATCGGTCGACCAATGTTTAGCAAATCTCCCCATTACCGAATTTCATCATAATACGTCCAGCGGTTTCCGAGTTTTAACATACGGACGGACGGAATATGCGTTCACTTCGTGCGAAGAACGCATAAAAATGACTCGTTTGAATATTCGATGAACTGTTAACTACATGGAGTCATAACAAACACATTACCTGGATTAGTGTAGTGAAAGGAATTCTACAATTTATGTTGCGGTAGGCAATTCAGATATTTGACGATCTCCTAAAATGTAAAGAATGAATGATTGTTATTTTAATCTTATATATCAGGAAGTCCTCGCAATTTTTACTGCTCGGCAAAATTTTATTTTGTTCAGTAAACATCATGAATATATGTTGAAAATGAAATTTGGAGTGTACGGTATACAGAATGGAAATAAATAAAAACTTCTGAACCGTAAAATAATCCAAGTGAGCAACCATACGTCAATAAGAGAAAAATAGAGAGGGAAAAAATAAATAAATTTATACTTCCAAGTTTGCAGGACGATGGCCTACAGGGACCTGTTGTCGGAAACTAGCCTAAATAGAAAAGAAAACACACACAAACGCACAATCACTCTGAAAAAACTCACTAGATACGTATTTCGAGAGCTAAGGTCTCATCATCAGTAGCTGAAGTCGTATGGATTGTTTTGGTTTTGTCTTGTTATTTTCTCCATATACGCCGTATAGGGGAAAGTATTGTATACATGAAATAAACTGATGTGGGCAACACATGACTTTCTCCATATTTATATGGCAAATTACATATTGTTAATCGTTGTCAATATTGACTTTCGGTTGACAATTAAGAAAAGAAAAAAGAGCGTTACTAAGACGTAACTAAGCGTCAATTGTTAACAATAGTCTTCGGAAGGTAGCGTAGCGTGGCGGCAGCTAAAAATATAAGATATCTCTTAAAAAATGCATTATATGGAAAAATGGTTCAAACAAAATTAAATTTTCTACAACTTTTATTCCAATACATTTTTACATTTATCAAATATTAAAGCAAATATTTCAAAATAACGGATAAGTGACAAGAGTAAACACCAACTTCCGGTCAACCGATGTTTACCAAAAAGTTAATCAGATCTTTTAACTTTTATAAAAATATAAAATTTTGCGTTGTCTTGATTAATAGTTTTTGAGTTAGAGCGCCCACAAAAATCTATCACATACAGACAGACAGACAGACACAGATATCACCGAGAAAATAGTCAAAACGTTAATCAGGACAACGCGTAATTTTATTTTTTACATTTTTATAAAAGTCAGAAGAACTGATTAGTTTTTGGTCAAGATCGGTCGACCGGAAGTGGGTGTTTACTCTTGTCACATCCGTTATTTTGAAATATCTTATTTAATATTTGTTGAATGTAAAAATGTATTGGTATAAAATGTATAGGAAATTTAATTTTCTACAACCTTTGTTTGACATTTTTCCATACAATGCATTGTTTAAGAGATATCTTATATTTCTGGCTTCCACCACCACGCCACCTACCGACGACTATTGTTAACAATTGACGCCTAGTTAAGTCTTAGTAACGCTCCTTTTTTCTGAATTGTTGGAGCTTTGTGGCTATATCCAATATCAGAATGCTATGGTTTGAGTATATTTCTGTTCTTTGTAAAGTCTAAAATTTTCTCGCAGTTTCTTAAAATATTTATTATTATGTAACCTATTTGGAATTTTTAGAAATATTACAGATATGGATAAAGTCATCTGGTGGCCACATCAGATTTTGTAATTATACGTTCCGGGTGAAAGTGAAATGAAGGAGGGGATGGCGGAATTCCTAACGTTCAACGTGTAGAGGGGCGAGTAAGGGATGGGCCCGCGGTCGTTATTCATAACCGTGTCTTGGTATTTGTTTATAAAAATGCTCTCGTAAGCGTCTAGTTTCCAGTCAATTTGTGTTGATTTTAAGAGAGCTATGTATTCGATTTTAATAGAATGATTGTTTTCTTGTATGTGTATTGCGACGCTAGACCTGTTAAACCTATTGTGTTTGTAATGTGCAAGGTGTTCTTTAAACCTAGATTCCAGCTTTAGTTTAGTTTGACTTATGTAAACTTTCTCCCAGTCTGAGCAAGCGATTTTGTATATGCCGGATTTTTGTAGTCGGGATCGTGTCTTTTGGATTGTGTATTAAGTTGGAGAGTACTGTTTTAAGGTTATGTTTTGAGAAGATTTTTGATAAGCCGTTTGTGACACCAGGGACGAAGGGGATTTTTACGTATTTTGGTTTTTACGATAGCGTGTTTGTGAGGGTACTGCGTTTTCTTAAAGATAGACTACGCTTGTGTTTGCGTAAAATATTTTCTATCATATGAGGGACGTAACCATTGATTTTAGCGCAGTTTTTGATATTTTTTAATTCTGTGAAGAAATCAACTTTAGAAAGAGGAACTTGTAAGAGTCTATATAGCATAGAGTGGAATGGTGCTAATTTATGTGAAACGTGATTTAGGCTAGTTTCCATCGTCTTGCAAACTTGTAAGTATAAATTTATTTATTTATTTATTTCCCCCCCTCTATTTTTCTCTTATTGACGTGTGATTTTTCACTTGGATTATTTTACGGTTCAGGAGTTTTTATTTATTTCCATCATGAATATATTTAGGCTGATTAAGTTCGTATACAGTATGTTAGATTATTATCAGTGTTTTACAGTGGTTTCTGATTAGAATATTTTTCACATTCTATACTATTAAATCAGACAATGTATCCATAAGATTTTCGTATCATCTTATAATATAATAAGTTATGTTTGTCGCTGAGGCTCGACTGTGGCGCCACTCTAAAAAGGCTTTATAAAAGAGCGGGAGAATCAAGAACTATTTACGACTGACTGTGATGCAATTTTAACACTTTCCGAATAGGTAGAAATTTTAAATTTGTTAGGAATGTTTGATTCTTATTGTAAAAGTCATTTATGAAAAAATCTTCAAAAAATACCCAGATTCGACTCCAATAGATAATTCGTAACAAGAAACAAAGGTGTTGAAATAACACGTTATGCATGATCGCATAAATCTGAAATTAAATACTGAGGCATCGCGATAAAAACCACTACTTTAACTCAAGAAAGTGAGTTGACTTAAATATAACAAGAAACAAAGGTGTTGAAATGACATTTTATGCATGTTATCCGAGAATGGAGATAATTTCTATTTGCCATAATATAACACTTAATAATCGCTTTTTCGACTTACGGACCACTATTTTGCAAATTAAAATTAGAAATAATTGACCTACGATATTCGGATCTAGATCGTTTTAAAGAAAAATAAATAACGTTTCTTAATCTTGTCGTCACATATTGCCTACGGTACAAAATAACTCGCTCTACGTTTAAATCTTATTTATTGGAAAATTTTAAGTTTTTTAACGATATGTTGCCTCGTCAACCGTGTCATTGTTATACCTCGAGATTGTATTGTCACCTTAATCCTTATAGTAAATACGTAAGGAATGCGTGCTTTGAATGTTATAATACGCGAGAGAGATGGATAGAGGGAGAGGAAAAAAGGAGAGAGAGAGGTGGGGTGAAAAGGGGACAGAGAGAGGAGAGAGAGAGAGAGAGAGGGAGGGGAAGAGGGAAGGAGAATGGTAGGAGGATGGGTGAGAGAGGAAGAGAGAAAAATAGGAAGAATGGGAAGTGCCTTAAATTTAATACTTAATCCACGCATTCCCGTCATATTACGCTAGTCATATTATAATGGAGCAAGTATTAGTTTCTCTGCTCGTAGTCTGATCTGCTGGCGAGAATGACAACCCTGCCTCAAGAGACAAGGAATTGAACTCTCCTAATCGTAACTTTAAAATAAATATTTGATCCATCTTCTCTGTATAATGGAGGATAAAACGTATGGTTGGATGGAACGAATCAAAATTACCACTACTGATTATTTACACAGGTCATCTCACGACATACAGTCAAACTCGGCTATAACGAGCGCCACGGGACCGTTTAGTTTTGCTCGTTATAGCCGTTAAACTTAATATCCGTGAAGGCAAAAGCATGCATGCGTATGGTGAAATAAGACATAAGAAGTAAAAGTGAATATATAAACAGAAAGGTTATTTAGTAAATTTATGAAAAAACCTAAATATGAGAATAAACTAGAAAATTTAAAGTAAACATACGTACATATAAAATTTAATCACAGCTGCATCCTTAATCACTACCCAAGTCGCACTTCCTCATTTTCTTGTTCGTTGTTAGGTTGTTCTCTAGTGCATATAAAATAGCTTCTTTGTTTTTCCATAAGGTTGAAACCGTAGACGATGATAAATTAAATTTTTTACACACTTCAACATTTTTTACCACGTTCTAACTCTCGAATAATATCAACCTTTTCGCGAATAGACAAACACTTCCTTTTATGTACGGACATGTTACTCGTTCAAGGGCAAAATCTCAACTGATTTTTGTGATCAACGCTACGAACTTTCTTTGCAAACTGTGAGCATACCAATTCCAGGATGAGTTAATGAGGAGACGGATTAAACGTGGGATTTCCCATCTTTACGTGGGAAAGGGTGTTGGGTGCATTCGGCTGAGCGACGGGGGTGGGCGCCATTGTACATGCCCTCAGCCCCTTACCCCCTTCCAAACACAACCTCCTGGCTGTAAAAGAGCTGGGGGTTGGGAGGAAAGGACAAAGGACCTCCGCGAGTGCCACTGTACCTGCAAGTTGGGAATTCTTGGTTTGGACGAAGGGATTATTTTTTAACAACAACGCCGCGGTCTTTAACCTCCCCGAGGTATAGGGTGTAGAGGCTGGACTCAAGAACACAAGGTTACATATTTTGGGTCACTATGAGGATTTAAGGGGCTGACCGCCACCGCGTTTGAGACAGTGAGAAGTGGTCAAAGTTTGCTCGATATATCCGTGAAGCGTGCTCGTTATATACGAGAAATATTTGTATGTAAATGCTCGTAAACTTATCTTGGAGGTAGCATTTGCTCACTATAGCCGTGAACTCGTTACAACCGTGCTCGTTATAAACGAGTTTGACTGTATATATCACCTAACGATACGCAATCTCTCAAATAAATAGAAACAATTATGTTGCCTTGCAATGATTGATAGTAAAAGAAACATTTAGTATTCTTAAAAATGAACAGAAAAAAAATTATTTATTTTATGGTGTCGTTTGTTTATAGTTACAAACAAAGTTTTTTCGAATTTTTAATGTTTGAAATGCCCATAAACAGGAATAAAAGCAAAGAAGCAAAAAGAATTTGCGGTAATGAAGTGGGGTATAGAGATTAAATCCCGGCTGAATGTTTGAAGGTATTTGAGAACATATTCTGCGAAAGTTGTGTTAGCTTTAAAGCATTGGCTAAAAACAAAATAGTAAAATTTAAAATAAATTGATTTGTATGAAATCATGTTTTATATGCACTAAAAAGTAAAAAATCTGATGTGGTCACCACATGACTTTCTCCATATCTGTAATATTTCTAAAAATTCCAAATAGGTTACGTAATAATAAATATTTTAAGAAACTGTGAGAAAATTTCAGACTTTACAAAGAACAGAAATATAGTCAAACCATAGCCTTCTGATATTGCTGCGGGGTCGGGACAAGTAAGGCGCCAGGGTTAGATGGCATTCGAATGTCGCGGTAAAAGAGGCTATTAGAGCCCGCCCGTATTTATTCTTGGACATGTATAATGCATGCCTTAAGAAAGAAGTATTCCCTGATCGCTGGAAGAAACAGAGGCTGGTGCTTCTCCGTAAGGGGAATAAACCACCGGATGACCCCTCAGTATACCGACCACTTTGTATGCTGGATACAATGGGTAAATTATTGGAGCGAATACTCGATACAAGAATAGAGGAGGCAATTAAGCAGGGTGGTGGCCTTTCTGGGAACCAGTATGGTTTTAGGAAACCCAGATCAACTGTAGACGCTATGGAGAAGGCAGTGAGCATAGCTAAGGAGGCAATATCAGGAAGACGATGGAAAGGAGGTAAGAAGAAGTACTGCGCCGTTGTAACCCTTGATATTAAGAATGCCTTTATCTCAGCAAGATGGGACTGCATCTGGCGGGCCCTAGAGGAATGGAAAGTACCGCCATACTTGCTGAAGATCATATCGAGCTATTTCAGGAATAGAGTACTCATATATGAGACGGAAGAGGGCCGTAAGGAATACAGAGTGACCGGTGGCGTGCCCCAAGGCTCTGTCGGCGGACCGAAATGCTGTAACATCATGTACGATAAGCTTCTTCGAGTTCAGCCTCCTGAAGGAGCTGAGTTTCCGGGATTTGCAGATGACGCGGGTCTCGTTATTGTTGCAAAGTACCTGGAGGAAATAGAGAGCATATTCCAGGAATCAATCAAACTCATACAAGGAGAGATGCGATCCTTGGGCTTGGAATTAGCGGAAAACAAGCCCGAAGTAGTGCTGATAACGGGTAGAAAAAAGAGGGAGACCATCACCCTAACGGTTGGAGATAGTATTATCATATCCAAGTCGTGTATCCGTTATCTAGGAGTGTTGCTGGGTGAGCGACTGTCCTTCAAGGACCACATCGACTACGCCAGTAGTGAAGCAACAGTTGCGCGTGCTGCCTTATCACGATTGATGCCAAATGTTGGCGGCCTAAAACAGAGCAGAAGGTTAATCTTGGGCTCAGTAGTCAATTCGGTACATTTTTATGGAGCTGAAATCTGGGCGGAGACGCTGAAAAAATAGTCATACCGGAGGCAAATGGTAGCAATTTAAAGGCTGAGAGGGCTGAGAGTGGCCTCTGCCTATCGCACCGTTTCTGAGGATGCTGTATGCGTAATTGAAGGAATGATCCCTATTGACATTATGGCAATAGAAAGGAGCAAGCAGTTTTGGCAGCGCACCACGGACCCCGGAAGAAAGGCGGAGATCCGCAAGAAACTGCGAAGGACCAGCTTGGATGAATGGTAAGTGAAGTGGGGAAGTTTACCAAAAGGCAGATGGACCCATCGGTTGATACCCAGAATGAAGGAGTGGGTAGAACGTGAGCATGGCAAAGTCAACTATTACCTGACACAGATGATATCGGGACATGGATGTAGCGGTGTAGATGAGGATGCCGAACACGTGTTCTGTCAGAAATCCCGTTTCCACGAGGACAGAGAAGGACTCCGGATATTATTCCAAGAGATTTCTACGCCGGAGAATATTGTCAGCCACATGCTGTCGGAGGAGGAGAAGTGGAACGCAGTCAACAACTACGCGACGCACCTCCTGAAGGAACTCCGCAGGGTCGAGCGGAGCAGTAGAAATGGCGGTCCGAACCCCTAATCTCACAGAGGATGGAGGACGTACGACTAGCAAAAACATAGGAAAGAGCGCCAGCTAAGACCTCCTTCCGCGAGGTAATGCCTAACGGGCGGTGCCGCGGAAGGCTTCGTAAAGTTCAGGATCCAACGGGAGGTGGTTCAGTGGGTGAGAGCCCCACACTCCCGGGAGCACCGGCTTCTGGGGTTGCCTGGCAGAGATTCCACCTTATACCCCAACACTAGTCCAACACCTTAAAGCCCAACATTAGACCCACACCCTGCACCCCAACACTAGACCCATACCCTACACCCACACACTAGACCCTACCCTACACCCAAACACTCCCTCCAACACGAGACCTTAACACTAGACCCACAACCTACACCCCAACACTAGACCCCAACCCTACACCCACACACTAGACCCCAACCTTACACCTACACACTCCCTCCAATACGAGACCTCAACACTAGATCCACACCCTCCACACCAACACTAGACCCACACCCTCCACACCAACACTAGACCCTCGCTCTACACCCAAATTTTAGTGGGGACGATGAATAACAATAGATAAATTTTTGGACAGTGTTCGAATCACCAGTCACCTTAGTGGCTGGAATGAGGCTCAGACATTAGGTATAGGCCGCCTACGGCTGAACGGCATTGCTGCCGATTTCGTAACAGCTAACCCCCATGTAACAGAATCGTATGAAAATTTCTCAACACATCTTAAGAAGAGATTTTCATCAAAGATTTCCCCAATTACACTTGAGAGGATGTTTAGCACCTGCATACAAAAACCACTCGAGAGTGTCGCTGAGTTTTCAACTAGGTTGCGGAATATTGCCCATAAACTACGTCAGTCAGGTAGTGATCCAAACTCCGAGGCAACAAAGAGAATGACAGATAATAGACTTCTCGCGCAATTTTTGATCGGGCTGAGGGAAGAAATCGGCAGATTTGTTTTAGTTCGTAACCCCAAACACATCCTAGAAGCGGAAGAGTATGCCGCCACTGAGGAAGCGAACGCGAGAAATTACATGTGCAGGAATCGGGAAATTAACTCGCTACAACACCCCTTTGCGTTAGCGCCCCAACCGTTTCCTCTGAGCCAATCCCTAACATTGCCACAAGTCCCGCCGCATCAACAATATATGACAAATCGGGACAACCCAAAATTTTCATTTTTAGCAAATGCCTCAGCCACTTTTCAATTGCATAAGTCAGTTTAACGCCGTACAAGCCCCTCAACACCCTCCTTCAGAAAGGCATGTACACGCCGCTCGGATCCAAGTGTCAAATACACAAAACGGGATACGTGTACCTGCTATCACTGTGGGAAAACCGGACATTTTGCCCGCTTCTGTCGTTTCAAAGAGAAGAGCCAATCTCGCGAATGTTTCAACTGCGGTGACACTACACATATCTCCAAGGACTGTCCTCTCATGCTCTGCGGTGTGTGTAAACAGAACGGGCATCGTCCTATTAATTGCTCTACTCGTCTAATTCCCCATAATTCGGGAAACGGCCCAAGCCCGAGCAACCGGTCGGGAATGAATTAATTCTGGCAGTAACTCCTGAAGCCGGTTTGACTGTCTCAGTTTGCAAATTAGGTGTACAATACAACTTTCTTGTCGATACTGGAGCAGACGTAACAATCGTTAACAGTGAGAATTTTCCATTCGGTAAACTCAAAATTTCCGAATATCGCTCTCCAGTAAGGAGCGCTTCTGGCCATGCCTTACCCATAATCGGTCAGTGCTATGCTCCATTCCTTATAGACTGTAGCCCATACCCGCATGATGCCTTGATAGTAGATCTCGGTCATACGAATTTTGATTGAATTCTTGGCCTCGACTTCATGATCCGCTATGGGAGCAGTGTGTCATTTCACGATCGTGAAATAAAAATAAGCAAAGGTCATGAAACAAATTTGAAGTCTAGCAATAATGGAGCTAGGAGTCACGAAAATTGCAAGGAAAATTTAATCTCTTTTGACGAAGAAGTCATGGAACCCGAATCCTTTGTTGGCGTCATTGTAAACGAAAGTAGTTCTGCCTTCGTCTCAAACGACTTAATATATTCGGTAGCAAAAATGGGGAAGTTTTTTGTGTTGAAGAGAAGACCGCGCATATAGTAGACATATTTGGGTTGAGTATACTATAGTCTGGTGAAGACGATGCCTTGCCGTCAGTCGTTGATTTTAGCAAGTGCTTGTAGTTATACTGACAATGTCCAAGAGACTGCCACCGATTCCGGTTGTAAGATAGATGTGTGTCATTATTCAAATGTGGAAAGTGTTCTGAATGTAGCTGTTACTAATGAGTCAATTAAAGTACCTCCTTTTTCGCTTGTGTTGTCGAAAGCAAAGCTGGATAACTTGCATGGTAAAGAAGTCTGTGTGATTGAGGACGACCAAGATATAACTATTCTTCCTATTATAGCCACAGTGACACCAGATGGCACGGTTCCTATACTTCTTTGCAATTTACGTGGTAGCACTCAAATATTAAAAAAGAACTACCGGATCAATATAGAGCTATTCACCAAAGACCAAAATGTACCTGTTGTAAACGAGATAGATACAGGCAACGCAGAGTTATGGCCCAAACCTCCCATTGTTGAATTCACTTTTTGACTTAAAAGAAGTTCCGTTCGAGGCGGTTGAGCCACTAAAACAGTTCATTGGGAAGTATGCGGATATTTTTTTCATGGCAACGTCCGCATAGGGTGCACCGACATTATTAGGCATACTATAGATGTTATCGATTCAAGCCCAATCAAGAAGCGACCATATCGAGTACCCCATTCTCAGTGAGCCGCTCTGGACAAAGCTATCCAAGACATATTAGGTCAAGGCATCATATCCCCTTCCACAAGCCCGTGGTCTGCGCCTATAATTCTAGTGAAAATGAGAGCCCCGGACGGCGATCAAATGCAATACCGACCCTGTATCGATTACAGAGCCTTGAACAGTGTTACAAAGGAGGTTATCCCTATTCCTAATATGGACGATACGTTTGACCTATTAGGAGGAGCATCCTATTTCTCCACCATGGATTTGTGTAGTGGGTATTGGCAGATGGAGATAGATGAAAGAAGTAAGGAATATACTGCATTCAGATCGCCCAAAGGACATTTTCACTGGAATAGGATGATCTTCAGTCTTGCAAACGATCCTTCAACCTTCATGAGGCTGATGACAAATGTTCTGTCAGGAATTGTAAACCAAGGGTGTGCCTTATATTTAGACAACATTTTGAGATATGACAAAACTTGTGAGGAGCACGTAGCAGGCTTACGAGAAATCTTTGGAAGTCTTCGGAAGGCAAATTTCAAACTAAAGCCACAGAAATGCAGATTCTTCCAAAAGCGCGTGAAATTTTTAGGCCATGTAATTGTGGCTAGAGACCTTCAGCCTGATGACGACAAAGTAGAGGCAATAAAAAAATTTCAAGTACCAACAAATGTCCAACAATTAGTCTTTCCTTGGACTTGCAGGCTACTACCGAAAATTCATGCCGAATTTTGCAAAGATTTCTAGCCCACTTACGAAGTTCACAAGTAAAAATGTGGAGTATACATGGAACACAGAACAGCAGGAAGCCTTTGAAGTTTTGCGAAATCCCCTCATATCGCATCCCGTCTTGCGATTTCGTGACTTCTAGAAACTGTTCATTTTGACGACGGATGCGTCTCCTCTCCCTACTGGTGGCGTGTTATCTCAGGAATTCGAAGATGGAGAACTTCCGGTAGCTTGTGCTAGTAGACAGTTACACAAGGCCTAAAAATCCTATTCTGCAACCGAGCTGGAATGTTTTACCGTAGTGGACATGGTTAAAAAATTTCGAGTCTATCTCCTAGGTCGTCATTTCACTCTGTATACCGATCACAAACCCCTCCGTTGGCTCCTTACCCTTAAAGAACCAAAACCAAGACTTGCTAGATGGATTATGGAGTTAACTGAATATTCATTCGACGTTAAATAAAGCTCTGGCAAGGAGATCACTCACGCTGATGCACTCTCTTGTGCAACCATCCCTATGGTCGTAGCCTTACACGACGATGTGCAATATCAGCCTGTGTGGGATAAACAACAGATTGCCAAAGAGCAAGCAGGTTGCCCGGAGCTTCTACCATATCGTGAACTAGCAAAAAAACATGACCCTAGCTACTTTTACGACGAAGATAGTGTGTTATATAAAATTCATGCAAAAACACCAGATACTCAGTTTACGATATATGGCCCAAAACTCATGAGAAATTACATACTACGACGTTGCCACAACAACCCACTAGCAGGACACTTGGTGTTTGACAAAACGCTCGAGTTATGCCAGAGAAAATGTACAGCAATGCTTGGAGTGCAAGAAACAGAAAGCGACAAAACCATCAGTGCCACTGCAGCCTGTAGCAGAAGCGACTTACCCACTAGAAAAACTTTCGCTCGATATAGTTGGCCCTCTACCCAGATCAGACAAAGGCAATCGCTTCATACTGACTTGTCAAGATTATTTCATGAGATACCCCGAAGCCTTTCCCATCCCAGATCAGACTGCGGAAACCATAGCCCATGTCTTTGTTGAGAACATCATCTGTCGTCACGGTGTTCCAAAATACCTTCTTACTGACAGAGGTGCCAATTTTACCTCCCAGTTGATGCGCCGCATATGCGAACTTTTGAAAATTAAAACTATATTTACGTCATCCTACAACCCTGCTGCGAATGGTCGACTAGAAAGGGCCTATCAAACCTTTGCTACCGTCATTTCTCACTATGACTCCCAAGATCACAAGGACTGGGACGACCAGCTTAATTTTTCTTTATTTGCCTACCGTAACAGCAAGCACAGGATGACGGGGTTCAGTACCGCATATCTTATGTATGATAGGAAACTCAACATGCCGTGGGATGACATTCTAACACCAACTCAAACTTCAAACTAATTCTGAGGCTGAACACTATAGATATAATATATATCTAACATTAAATCCAAATGGTCTGGGTCAGTTAGTTCTATTAAGTAATATGGCGCTCGCAAAGGGGCAAGCCAAAAAACTGGTTTCCCGCTGGTTAGGTCCCTATGAAGTACTAAAAGTCAGGAGCCCGGTAACGTACGACATAAGAAATCTTCAGGATGGATGCATACTCATGGCTCACCACAGGAATTTGGTTCCCCTACCCCCTGATCCTGAGCCTACCCTTTCCAAAATCCTGCTCAATAATGACCGTACTGATCAATTGCTACCCCCCATTCCTGATACCATACCAGCAGAACCCAATTCCTTCCCATTTCCAAATGAATCTGATCCACCCTTGCAGTCACAGTTGTCTCCCTCTCCTAACTCCCTGTCTGTTCCTGCCCCCAACCACGTTACAACCTAAGACCTAGACTAGGGAGGACACCCCCTCAATAACTGTGCTGCTTATATTCTAATTATAGTATGGCACAAACCATCTTCTGCAGAGAGTTGAAAAGGTTAAAAGACATTTTTGGGAGCCCACTTCAATCACTAGTGGTGGACGTAGGCAGTTCTGAGGTCCCCAATACTTGCCCACCCACACCGGGCAAATCGTTGAAACTTTCATGCACCATGAGACTGTTCCATACCCCACAGAAAAGGCAGGTTCCTGATCCACCCGACAACCCTCTGACAGTGCTTGACAGGTCAAACCACCACTCATCCCGTGAAGAAATTTGGATCCTCCTCCTAGGGTAAGACTAGAAACGCCCCCTAAAAGGAGTGGACTGCAAGCATCCTTGCCTAAGGACCCTCGAGCTCCAAGGGAGGCACTTCCTACCATAAAGCTGCCTGCTGACCTTAAAATAATCCCCCACTATTCTGGAGAGCATGTAATTGAGATGACACATGATACTTCCCCTTCTGGAATAACGCTTCATGACCTCATCAGCATCGGTCGAAAACGCCACAACCAAAGGCGGCACGAGCTCAATAAGCTTCGTAAAAGGAAACCCAAGCTCTAGAGACTACTCCAAAGTGCACAGTGATCTTTGCATTGTGTGACCTATGTGCAGACTGTCCATGACAGAAATCTTTAGTTGGTGTGAGTGACAAAATAATTGTGTGCAATGTTATTCCAGATACCGTGGCCTACCTTGCAAAAACTATGTTGCTGTTTTTTGTGCTGTCGGTTACTGTGCCATAAATGGACTCCTCAGGACTTCTATTTGTGCCAAAAGGACAAATTGTGTTGGCAACAGGACAGTGGTTTGTTCATATAGACTTACACATTGAAACTTTGGGACAAGGAATAAGTGAAGTGAATGAACAATATTCAGAATTTTGTAAATTAAGTTCAAGAGTTGCAGCAAAAGCTGGATCAAACGTCGTGTTCAATTTACATAATATGTCACGAGTGTATGAACATAGTTTACACTATGGAATTTCTAGTTTAAGTGATGATTTTAACAATCTTATGTATATTTCAAATCGTAGTGGTATAAATAGAGGATTATTTGATGTGGTAGGTTATGGGTTACATTTTCTGGCAGGAATGACTGATGATCAGGTTAAGATGTTGTCAAAAGAAATTTCCAAACTCGCAGACCAGACTAGACAATCTTTAAATTCTAGATATACGTTTCTGGCAAATACTTCAAATACCTTAAGAAGACATGACAAAATGCTTTTGCAAACATATAAGGTTCTTCAAGCCTTGCAGCAAACCTTAAATTATAGCAACAATGAACTTTTCCATGCTATTTCTAGCATAAGATATTGCTCAACTGGCCCATGAACTAAATCACTTAAGTAATACTGTTATATCAGTGGAGCTAGGAGCATTAACCCCTTCCATCCTATCACCTACCTATCTTAAAAGCATCATTCAGAATGCTTTACCCACACTAACCTCTGATCTGACATTCGTTGGTTATGAAAAGGGTGATATAATGCCTATCTATGGCATCGCCCGAGTGAGAGTAATATGGCAATCAGGAACCTTAATGATACTGGTAATATTACCACTTTTTCACAAGGAGAGGAGTTTCAAGGTACTTAAGGTGCACTCCTTTCCATCAGCAATGGCTCAAGATCATCAGGCCATGCTCCTGAAACCGGACTTGCCTTACCTAGTGGTGATGGCTAGATGTAATGGCTTTGTCTTACTTCCTAACAAGTTCTCACATAATTGTATACAAGGCGACATACACATATGTCCTCCTAGCTACCCCATCCTTACCGATGCGACTAGCTCCTGCAACATAGCCATGTTCTTGAATAACAGCGATAACATCAAATGTAATTGCGATAAACATCTTGCTAAATCCCCTTACATCATCTACATCAAGGGCGAAATGCCTGGCTAATGGTTCTACAGTGTAAGCAAGGAAACCACACTTAATATCGTTTGCCTACAGAGATATTCATGCTTGAGTATAGCTGGTCAAGGGAGTTTGGAAATACCTCCAGGGTGCTCAGCATACGATGATATAAATTACCTGCCTGGAATAACAAATGTCTTCAAAAGCAGCTCTTCCATCACGTTGAAGTGTCTCTGGAACCTCTTGAAAAATTCGATGTTAATATAATTGACTCAACATATCTTGACATAGCAAATGGTTCCAACAATCTAAAGCATATTCTTACATCAATCTAATGGCTGGATACCCATAACATACTGACAATTTCCACGTCTGAAATAGAACGTAATGTTAAGTTGTTGTCACCAGTTGACTGAAGCTTAACGAAAATTCATAATTTTGGTACATCAACCATTGCTATCTTTGTAATATTACTTTGTTGTGTTGTTTCACTATTGTACTACAAATTTAAGATGCCTGCAGATGCACCATTGCAAATCGTCAGCACTCCAAATGTACCACCGAGTCTGACAAATAACCCAATTACTGTTTATAACATTCCACAATGTGCTCAAGATTCTACAATGTGCATAGCTCCTGTACATGCACCATTGTTTCCAAGGTTGAATTAAGACTATTATGTAAAATCGGCTATATTCTGTACCCGTCCCTAGGAAGTAAGCGAGTGGAATTCAAGTTATTATTATTAGTATTTTTTTTCTACCCCCGGGGTCTCAACTGTCGCTGGGGTGATGTTCTAAGGATGCCAAAAGGCATCGTAGAGTCATCTGCAGCACCACACTCATTATTTTCTATATTAGTGAATCAGGCCCTTAAGGCACGCTATCTCAGGGCAATGCACCCTTCGAGTGATTACCCGCTTGCTCACTCACTAGCACTTGACCTTTGTATCTCATGTTAGTATATAAGCACGGGTCATCCCTGATGCTGGGTGGTGTCTCCTTGCGACTCCTCTGTCAGTAGGATCGGCTGTGTTAGCATCAACCTTGACCGGCTAGCCCTTACTTACGAGACTAGGATCGCCCACCCCCCCGCGGTACCTCATCCGTTGGCCCGGCTATGTTTCTGTCAAACCTCAACCGGCTAGTCCGTCTTCACGGGCTACATTTGCATCGGACCTGACAGGCTAGCAGCTCCTACAAGAACAGGGTTGACAAGGCGCCCCGCACCCCTCTCCCTTGTTGGATTTAGCTGAGTAAGCTGTTGTATTCTATGTAACATTTGTCAATATATTCCTCCTCGCACTAAACCATCTTATGGTTACTCGATACTCCTTATGTCCCTATGTCAACCGCACACTAGACTCCCACCCTACATGCCAACATTAGACCTTCACCCTATAAGTCAACAATAGACCCACACCCAACATGCCAGCAATAGACCCACACCTTACAACCCAACACTAGACCCACACCCTACACCCCAACACTAGACCCACACCCTACACCCCAACACTAGACCAACTCCCTACACCCACACACTAGACCCCAACCCTACACCCACACAATCCCTCCAACACGAGACTATAACACTAGACCCACACCATAAACCCCAACACTAGACCCCCAACCTACATGCCAACAATAGACCCCCACTCTACACCATAACACTAGTCCCCCACCCTATACCCCAATACTAAACTCCCACCCTATATCCCCCACACTACAAGCCAACAATAGACCTAAACCCCACATGCCAACAAAAGATCCACACCCTACACCGCAACACTTGACCCACACCCTATATCCCAATACTAGACTTACACTCTACTCCAATACTAAACCCCAAATCTACACCCACACAATAGACCCTAACCTTACACCCATACACTCCCTCCAACACGAGACCTCAACACTAGACCTGCACTCTCCACCCCACACTAGACCCTCACCCTACACTCCAACACTAGACCTGCACTCTATACCCCATCACTAGACCCCCACACTACATGCCAACACTAGACCCCAACCCTACACCCACACACTAGACCCCAACCCTACACCCACACACTCCCTCCAACACGAGACCTCAACACTAGACCCACACTCTCCACCCCACACTAGACCCTCACCCTACATGCCAACAATAGACCCCCACCCTACACCCCAACACTAGACCTTCACCCTATAAGCCAACAATAGACCCACACCCTACTCCCAGCAACAGACCCACGCTCTACACCCCAACACTAGACCAACTCCCTACACCCCAACACAAGATCCCAACACTAGACCCACACTCTACACCCCAACACTAAACCCCCACCCTACATGCCAACAATAGACCCCCACCCTATACCCCAACACTAACCTTCACCCTATAAGTCAACAATAGACCCACACCCTATATCCCAACACTAGACCAACTCCCTACACCCCAACACGAGACCCCCACCCTATACCCCAACACTAGACCCCAACCCTACACCCACACACACTACAACCCAACATGAGACCCCAACACTAGACCCCCACCTACCACCCCAACACTAGACCCACACCCTACACATCAAAATTAGACCCACACCCTACACACCAACAAAAGACCTCCACCCTACATCCCAACCCCACACCCCAACGTTAGACACCTACCATAGTCCCTCACCCGACACCCAAACCACCCTTTAGCCTACAATATTCTCTCTACATGTGTGAATGGAATGAAAATAATTTTCAGTTTGCAGTAGCAAAGAACAAAGGATACAAAGGAAACTCTGTAGCACTTTATATTATACTTTTTATTAAATAGTTGCTGCCTTTATCAACAATATACATAGCCTTGATTGACGGCCCATTAAAAGGTATTTTTTGTCATTGCATTTTAAAAGAGAAGATATTCCATTGTAACACAGTTTCTATTGTCCAAATAATAACTCACTTCTTTTCACTTTTACATAGTCATCTGATAGCACTATGCTCTTCCATTGAGGCCTTCTTCTTTCAGCCCATTTTCCTGACTATCACTCCTGTCTGGAGAGATTCCAGAGGGCACAGAAGCATTGGCATTTGGATCAGTTTCCAATCCAATCACAGGAAGGGATGCTGACAGGAAATTGGCTTCCTCTAGGTCCTGCTGCAGTTTAGCCAATGGAGGACACTGCAGAACCATGCCTTGTACGCTGTGTAATGTCTTGGGTCAAAAAATAATCATTAGAAAATGGAACAACTTATTTGGACAAACTTGTCTAGTAAATTATTTATTATTCCACAGGCAAACTTAAAGATACAAATATAGATACTGCAATATAACAATTCGCAAAATACATTTTAAAGTTAATTTTTCTTGCATTTTCTATGCCATCTTAAATTGAATTTCACTAAATAGCAGTTTAATATGTTTGTTATCGGCGGGTTTTAATAATATTATTCTGCATCCACACTATTTAATGCATTTCAGAAGAACCTAATGTTTTTAGATTAGATGATGATAACAATAATTTAGAATAGTAAGAATAATAATAAATTCTAAAATTGTAGATTACATTTAAACCCCCATTATTTCAATCCTGGATAATTCAAATTAGGGTGTAATTCGATGCTAAGATCAGTCCCAGCCAACACCATAGGAATTTGCATACTCTTTAGTACAGAGTATATACATCTACAATGAAATTTAAAGTAATCTGGTCCATTGACTCATGAACAGCTCATTGTGTAAGTGGAAGGTTTGTGCTTGCAGTCCTACAATAAATGTGACAGTGCAATACAATCTAATACAATGTTATTGTGCATAACAATTTCTCCTAAGGCCATTTTTTTACTCCAATATAGGACAGAATTATGCACAGAAGAGCATTTTCAATATAGATGATATTGGATTGTTCTACAGCCTCTTGCCAGATAGAACACTGACACTGAATAGAGAAATATGCCAAGTGGGATGGAAGAGTACTCTGAGGGATTCAATTTAAAAAATATAAGAGTTCTTCTAACCTGCCAGCACAATCAGCTATATACAGCCTGAGGGGGTTATACAGGAAGAACCTGCGTTATGTTATTAAGGAAAGAAATATTCCTACAATCCAAATTAGGAAGTGGAACATGATAGATAGAATGATAAACAGTTTCCTGGGAGGAAATCCTTCCTCAGTGATTGTGAACTGGTTTTGGAACACCAAATTCAACATCCAATGAAGTTCACTTGCAAGAAGACTTTGCTTGGTCTGAGATGGTGAGAGGTGAAATAATGTCCAACCACTTTTGCAGAATACATACAATTTGACGGTAATGTGATCACTACTGCAGAAGAATCTGCTGCTATAACAAACATGGACATCCACAGTGAGGGAGAATTTGCGATTTATACCATGGAAATTATGTTATACAAAAATCTGTTTTGACAACAGTCTGGAACAAATATCCAAACATGTTCATGAACTGTAACGGAAGTGTATGTGTACTATTTTTCAGTTTTTGTGCATTTTTCTTGCACTTCTACAATAAGGAAAAAGGTTATGCTTGCCCTTTTAGATTCCCACTCGTAACAGAGTTCTACTTTCCCTTAAAAACAGCCCTCACTCCTTCCTAGATGAATGATGCAATTTATGGATGAAAACTCCCTCACCAACAGTCTCATCACCCATATTGTACTTGAGAATCCAACCAGCATGCATTATAGTAGAAGAGAATTCATAAGTAATTGTAAAATCATCAAATCAAAAGTTTGAATGAAATTGGAGAGAATTACTTTGTAAAGATTCCAATCTATTATCTATACAATAATTCACATAAGCATTATCCAGGTATTTTTAGCATTTTGGCTGAGTATCCACGGTTGAACGTCTTTTCTTCTGAAACTTGAAATGCATACAGGTAAATTGCAGATGTTCACTCAAGCCTATTTTTCACATGGTGAAATACACATGATAAGTTAGTTTTTTGCTCGAATGTATTTTTAACATTTTATAATGCTAATTATGAAATCTGGGAACACAAAGAGCAACTCATCTGCAGTGATTTATGTTGTCTCTTCTCTGGCATGCTCGCATCCATGTTTCTAGAATGGACTTTTCTTGGGGAAATAAAAAAAATCTCACCCTACCATTACAATTTTTGTAACTGTTATTAAAACTAAATACCGCACAAGACGTCATTTCACTGAGAAAGCCACAGTTCAAGAGAAAAAACAATAATTTTCCAAACCCGTACCACAGTCAATGCTAAATCAAAGGTGGCAAGTGCAATCTATGTACCACGTGACGTCACACGCTCGAAGCAACGCTCGCCTGAGATGCGCAACAACCTATCTGGTATAGTAGTACCATGACTGTAAGGATTTTGAATCAAAGGCTAGAAGCAAATAACTACATAGGTGTAGACCAGTTTCAGAAAGAATGGCACTAGAGCTGACACTGGGGTGATGAAGACTTTGGTAGAAAGAGACATTTAATATCACCACATAGATAAAGTTTTATGGCTTAAGTTAAGGGAGGTGTTGCAGAAAGTAGGAGTAGGTTGAAGAGAAAATCTACATGTGAACCATGCTGTGCAGATAAGAGTAACACATGAAAAACCAAATGAGCAATGCCCACTCTCACCAGCACTGAAGAATAAAGAGAGATGGGGGGGCATGGGAAGATGTAGATACAGGGGTCAAAACATTCAGATTTTCAGATTGGGTTGTGAAAAAGATATGAGATGAGAAAGTTTTAAATACATTAGGAGTAAAGAGTAGCTTAATTGGGGTGATAAGGGAGAGAGAGAAGATAATGATACATTCAAATTCGAGAGGCAATCATTGGAATGACACGTAGAATTATAAAAAAGACAGAATTGTAAGAATTGAAAAAGAGATTATGGATATTTTAATATAAATGGAAATGTATCAATGAGTTATCAAGCTTTGTATTTCATTTTTGAAGTTTCCTTTATGGCTGTCATTTAATTAATGATGAATATAGCTTCAATTATAAATTATCATTCATTCCTGCAGCTATATAAGAATTTTAACACAAAATTATAGCTAACAGTATAGGACAGCTCAGAGAAAAATAATTAAAGCACATCAGACATAAATTCAGGTAATTTCCCTGAATTTATATCTGATGTGGTGGCATGTTAGCATATATATGACTTTATCAAATAAAGGTTATAGAAGTAAGACTAATTACTGGAATAGTTTCTAAATGTTTCATATTGATTAATTAATTAAAAGGTTCTGGATCTTTTTTGGCAATAGGATCAAATGAGCTCTGTAGTCACTATTAACAAAAAATTCTTAGGTGCAAATTCTACACTACATATATTTAATGGTGCTTACAAAGGAATACACGTAAAATTAAAGATAATGTACAAACTAAGAATATAATTTTCCAAAGCTCAACAACAAGCGATTTATACATTTACCTTATTCTCCAACTTAGGGATGCGCAGCAAAAATTTCAAAAATAATTTTGCATATTATACACTGTAATTAAGAGTTGTTTTCTTATACTTAATTTCTACAGTTCAGTATATTCTTTAAAATTATCTAAAGAAATGGTGCTGTTAAAAATATTTGTCATAAATGAATCTCAAATAAGTTTTCATTAGTTGAAAATCTTCCAATTCATAAATTTTTCATTATCTAATTGTCTACTTTCAATACTATGAAAAAGTACCAAAAACAATAGAAGAAATGATTTATAAAATTCTCCTTAATCATTCACTGGAAAACAAATGCACTCATCATATTTGTAGAATTTAAGACAAATCACAGAAATTCTTCCAATAAAAAGTAAATTGGTTGATCCTAAGGGTTACATTGTAAACTTACTTCTAGTTACGAATCACCTCTGAGAATAACTTATAGAGGAATGTGTAAATGGAACAGGCACAAAAACAGCAATAATAATAGGATGTCATATTAATATCCGAGTTGTCTTAGATTCATGCAAATATGGAGTTATGAAAATGCATAGTGTGTGAAGATATGGATCCCAACACTCACCTCAAGTGCATTGTCTATAGCATCATACTGCCTTCTAACTTCACTCAGCGCTTGGCGCCAATTGTCAGCAAGTAGCTTGTTACTGACAGCATATTTTTTACTAAGCTCATTGACATGATCTCGTTCATTCAGTCGATCACGAGTATCAGGCAACTGTAGAGAAGCATATGAAAGCTACTATTAGTTTTGTTAATGTAAAGCAAGGCTCTTTTCAAATATAAAGCTAGATTCAAAACTAAAAGCAATGTTAAGGAACTAAAATATAGTTAATTAACAAACATTTTTCTCTTGTCTACTTCAGATACTACTTTCATGCAAATCCATCTGATTCACACTTAACCCTTTAACTGCTATGCACGTCTAAAGATGTAAGGTGTGAGACATGCTCCTACTGCTATACACACCTTTAGACATAAGTTCAGAGCTGTTCCCCCACTACTATTCATGCCTAAAGACATACCTTGGATTTTCTTGTAATTGCAACGCACATTTTGAATCCTGAAGTAGTGGAGGCATCTTGCAGACTCCCATAACTTGTTGAAGCTATGAATAGAGTTTGCTCCCAAATATATCATTACTTTCAAAATACAATGTACCCTTTGTTTCCCCCACAAGGGGGAAACAAAGGGTACTGGATAACTGATATTTTTCCATGGTCATTCAGTTGATATCTAGCATTTGAAAAATAGTAATACAAATCTTTTAGTTAAAAGCAGGAAGCTTGAAAAAAAGTATTCAGCAGTGGGAAGCATGTTAAATGTCTTAGTCAATAGCATCAACAGCATGGCAAGGAAACAAACAACATAGCAGTTAAAGGGTTAAGAGATGATTATAATCCAATTTCCTAAGACTTCCAATCTCAGTTTTGCAAAAGCCTTAGATTTAAATTTTCAAACTAGCACTAATTTTTATATACTACATCTATAATTAATGTTGATTAATGAAAATTGCAGGAAAAACTATCAGCTACTGTGTTGGCAGTTCAAATGGGAATTATCATCATTATGTGTTTTGTCAGAATAAAATTATAGTTGAAGAAATGTATAATTTAATTAGCAAAATTTATTCATTTATAAGTATAACATTTCATGAAACAACTTTGTGTTTGAAATATAACAACATCTACACTAAAAATAGTTTATAATAGTGATACAAACCATATTTCATCAAATCTTCAAGGAATTTTTAGTTAATACAATATTTGAATATGTATACAGCTTTGTCTGTCTGTGTGCATGACATAATATTGTTTTTTATTTGAACCTGTAAGCTTCAGTGTTTCATATTCATTGAGTATGAAATTATAAAACCTTAAAATTTGAAATCCTGAATAAACTACTGGGTAATTTTCTGTGTGCTCTCTTGTTGTTCTGTTGACAAGTTGATATATATTAATTTTTACTTTTTGAAGAACAATCGAGAAAATCATTGATGAATGTGTATCTTCTAATAAAATTTGTATTTTACAACAAACTCTTTCTGGTGACAATTATTATGCAACTTTTAATATAATATAATTATCTATGCCAAAAGAATCTTAAGATTATACTTTTATAATGACTAAGTATATATGTATCAAGTGTATATGTATTAAGTATATTGTGTAAAAATATAACAGTGTGGATTAAAAAATTACCTCTCTACTTACAAATGCTTCCTCTTGAAGCTTTGTCAACAAAAGCCTTGCCTCTTCTAATTCTTTGGTGCGTGTTCGAAGCATTGATAGTGCTTCACTTAACTCAGAACGAAGTCGAGCACCCATCTGCTCCCACCCTTGAAGCTGCTCCTGCACATTATTTTTCTTCTCTTCTGCCATGAGAGCTCTATCTGTCAGTTGAGACCTACACAAAAATAAAATTCAAGTCTTTAATTTGCAATTCAGATAATGGGTAACTTTCTTAAAGCCTGAAGCTCAGCAAATTGTAGCATATGAAAATAACAAGGAATTCTATATTAAATTTAACTACACAAAACTACATAACACATTCCAAATAAATTAAAGAACTAATATTTCAATATTTGGATGCATACACAGTCAGCTTTTATTGGAACAGCATGCTATCTTGTAAATTCATTTTCTCGAGATAAAAATTCATAATGCCAGATAAAACTTACAGAATCCATTCACTTGTGAACTAGGAATATTCTCCATTGTGAATGCAATTTGCAGAAATATATATCACAATATCTGAGACTTCAAGCTGTAACAGAATATTAACTTGCTTTTCATTAAAATGGTCAAATGTCAGCTATGAATAGTTTATACCTTAATAATGATTAAACTGGTTGAAATATTCCAGATGTTATTCAGTGAAATATACAATTGAAGTCATTATATTTCCATAACTTACATTTTAATCACAATACGATAATTATTTTGTTACTGGTGAAATGGCAAACCTATCGAAAAATCTTAATCATTTAGTAAGGCCTCCACAAGGGTCAGCTGTCCAATTAGTAGTTAGCCTTTACTATACAACACTTATCAGGCTCAAAGCTATATCTCTAATTTAGATAATAAGTGTTAGAAAATTGGAAAGCATTAGATAATTACTATTTGATTAATTAAAAAGACTATTATTAAAATAGTGAAATTATTCGTGTATGCCAAAGAAGTGGTTTATGAGGTATGGTAAAGACAAATAAATGAGTCATAAGTCATCTTAAAACAATGTTTCAATTACAAAGCATAAAGTATATACTTCACATCAGAAATTTTACTTATTTCAAATGAAAATAATCTAAAGATAGAGAAAATGAATGACTTATGTATAATATGTACTCTCAAATCATATAGAGAAATTTTATTTTCATAGATAGTTTGCAATAACAATTATAGCTTAAAATGTATCTGTTGGTCATTTCATATCTCACAATTCATACTTAATAACATAGAACTAATTATCAATCAAAAATTTAAAAAGTAAATTAAAGAGAAAATTTTTGAGATGTTAAAAAAAACGAAACAATTCTACATGAATCCACTATTACATGCACAATAATTTGCTTTAACTGTACTAAAGCATTCTACTGTAACTGTAGTTTTAATAATGGGAAATCTAGGATGAATGAGCATTAAACAAATTTTAATGGAATCCTCATTTCTTACTTTTATTAGGGATAATGGTAACCTAAAATGGGCAAAAGCTATATTATACTCTAGTGAAATGAGTTATATGATTATTTTTTGTTTCAGTGAGAAAATTAGTGTAACAACTCACCTCTCCTCCTGCATCTCTTCCAAGCATGCATCATTTTCGAGTTGAATGATTCGGAGGACCTTAAGCAACTTCGTCAACAGGTTGTCAACCTCTATCACTTGGTCCACAAGTGAGTCGGCTCCAGAAGTAGGTGGAGGTGTGAGATTTGATCGACCCTCACCTTTGCTCCTGTCTCTTTCTCGATCCCCCCTCCTCCTCTCCCGATCCTCGGCTGTCGCATCCGACGGAGAGGACGAGCTGGAGAGCGGTGAAGTGTGTGGTGGAGAAAGGGGGAGGGAATCTTCCTCCTCCTCATTCTCTGTCACCTGCCTTTGCATTATGGCTCGCGAGAGGTTCTGTAAAGATTCACTTCCGGCGAGCCGTGCCGGAGGCATGTCCGGTAAGTCTTCGGGCAACTCGGTCCCCATTTCGCTGCTGTCTGCCTCTTGGGCAGGAGTCAAACTTGGTTCAGATGATGAGGAAACATCCTGTGGCACTGTGGTTGATGAGCGGTATGAGAAGGGAGCAGCTGCACTCTTTATGGCACTAATCACAGCAGAGACAAAAGATGCACCTGCTCCGGGAGATGCTGGGGATCTTCGATGAGGGGGACGAGATGGGCGTGAATGAGTGGGGGCCTGGGGAGCTGCAGACTGCTGTGAGCATTCCTCTTGACCCCCAATGCCAGAACCATTCGACCTCTTCTTCTCCGGACTGGCCTCCACACTGCTGCTCTGTGTGTAAGCCTCATTATGGAATATGACATCCTGTAGGAATAAATATGGATTTCATATCATTTAGCTGCCCAGATGTGAAAACTTGACTAGGGCTACAAATAAACTTTAAAAATTCATAGTTCTTTTAAATCCTAATTCTACCAACTATACCTTTTTCTAGACCTACTTCAAAAATGATACATAATTTGTTAAATAACTACACTAATTTCATTTTGAATAAAATTTTTATAAATTCTATTTTTCATGTTTCTATAGAATTGGCTAAATTTAAATTATACTATTAACAATACAGTTTTCCCTAAGGTGAATTTTGATTTGATCTTTTTAAAAAATAATTTAAATAAATAAAAATACATACATAAAAAGATACCAGTTGCTGGCCTATAAGACACAACAGATGATAATATGCACCTAGATTTTACAATAAACGTTTATAAAAATTTATTTATTGGAAAAAAAACTATGTAACACATCAGTGCTTTCTCTCCGAGGTTCAGTTTGGCTCGGTCTACTTCCAGATTTTGATAATAAAAATGAAAACAAAATGTGACTATTATTTGCTAAAAAAGAATGAAATGTAATTTTAATTTATTTATTAAAAAACTTTTCTATGCTTTTTGCATGTATGTACCCATTATTGAGGAAAAATCTAATTTTCATGCAATTTCATAGTTGATATGAAGTCCATTTAAATGCAAATTTGGACCCTCTTGAGGGCATAACTTTGTTTCGAATTGACCTTCTATTTAATTTGATGATTGTTATTAGTAACTAAAATATTATGTATTGGTTTTACAAAACAATTTGGCATTTACTTTGGAGTTATTTCGTTTCATCCTGTTCATAGAATTCCACAGTAATGACTTCTTTTATATCATACTATTACCTTAAGCTTAGCACAAAATCCAGTTGAATCATTAGTATCAAGAGATTTTTTTTGTTGCTTAACCGCTGCCTAATCCTACTGGTAGTAACATTTGTTAGATATAACCTATTCATATGCAGACTTTATGACATGATATCATTTGTCTGCCAAGTCAATTTTTTGTAACTTTTTCCTCAAAAAAGTACATCTTATAGGCTGAAAAATGTGGTAATTTGTTAAAAAAAGGTGCAAGAATTGTCTTAACATATATTTAATATTACTATGAATATCTAATGCTCTTACATTTTCATTCACAAATAATAAAAATTTACATTTCTAAAAATATCTACTGATATTATAATATACTTATGCATGTATGGATTTTTCACAGCCAAGTAAAACATTACTTTTGGTGTCCCTTCAACCCCAATATTCTTTAACCAAATGGGCAGAAGGCCACAGCAACAATATGAGAAATTGATGACGTTTCTCTTTACCTGAAAATTGGCTTGAAAGAATGATTAACTACAGAATTAATTAAAAATTATAATGTTTCACAAGGGATTTAGACTTACCTAAGTAGCAAGCCACAGACTGAAGCAAAATAAAAGGAAAAAAGCTATAATTATAAATATTTCAATCTACTATTAGGAGATTCAGGCAACTAATAGAAGTATTGTTTTTACTGGAAGAAGCAAGGATAAACTGCATATCTAAATTATTATGAAAAATTAGGTAATATTTGGGTATTTAAAGCAAATAATCAACATATGTAAGCTTCTACCATGTTGGTTGGGGAACATCTTTTGAAAACTTTATGCAGGTAATTATGTGGCTATAGTGCTATGGCAAACAAAATTTTAAAAACATTAAAGAGAAACTAAAACATAGTGCATGGGAGACTAATACCATTTTTCATGTTAATATGCATACACATATTAATACAGTCTAGCTAGATATACAGTCATAACATGAGAGGAATGTACAAAGAGTATTTACACTTTTACCATTTCACATATTCAAGTATTGATGAGAAACAGGTCAACCTTCTCTAAACTAAAAATCTTCCCAAAAAATTATTTTCAACAGAGGAAACATATGTTCAATGAAAACCTGCAGCATGTCAAAGCAAGTTTATTCTGGGTAAACTCTCTGAATATAAAACAGTTAAATTATTCAGTAATTTACTTTATATAAAATATACCATATTGTCCCGAATATTACGTGATGGTTTTTTCCAAAAAATAAAATTTTAAAAGTAGCCCCCGCATTATATTTGAGTACTAGTGATTTTAAAAGATCATAAAATCATGTTTCAAAAAATCATCATACATTCTGAACATCGGTTTACGAGATACAAGATACTTGTTACATTGTAGACACATTAGGCATACGTTACACTGTACTTGAAAAACATCCGAGGCGAGAGTAGATTGAGTTCAATCGGTGGCTGAAGCCTTCAATAGTCATTGAATTGAAGCTATAAGTGCGTCGGCATATTCTTTGTAACTACCATAACGAGTTTTTACCCATTTGTTATTTTTAAAATGGGTGAAAAAGGGTGTTGATCGTTGAGAAAAAGGGTTCTTCCAAATCCCAAGTTAACAGAGGAATCCGATGAAGTTATCTCATGAATTTTAAAATAGTCTTAGCTAAATTGATGTTGTTAAAATCCACCAGAAATGAGCAATCAAGGACTGTTTTGCTTGCAGTCACAGCCAATGGGAGAAAACTGACTCCCTACGTAATTTAAAATTGTAAAAGGATGCCAAAGGAAAAGCTACCATCAGGTACAATCTTTCACATGCAGGAGAAGGGGTGTATGAATGAGGAACTTGTGTTAGATTGGCTAAAGGTTGTTTGGGATCACGTTATATTCAAGGTATAGTGTTTTCTTGAAAAACTTTCCAAAAATCTTAGGGTCGCATTATATTCAAGGTCATTTTATATTCGCAACAATACGGTATATAGTATTCCACCATTTGCCCAACCTTCATTCATCCAATTAATTGCTTTTAGTGAGGTAATCCTGATGTCTGATGACAATCCATTATCAAACTGGCTGATTCTTAGAAAAACTGATAGGCCTTGAGCTTTTTAATCCATTTTTCTACTTCTGGTCTCTTTTAACTTTAACAGGGTGCTAATGTGTAACAGATCTTATTGTCTCTCAAAGATCATTTAAAAGTTGATTATTTTTCCTAATACAGTATCTATACTTATATAGCTGCTTCTTACTTATGATATGTCATACTAGTAGTTAGTGCTTGCATTCTGCAAGCACATCATCTCAGCATAAAAAAACATTCATTTTTCCTATTTCATCATTAAAAATATTTTTTTAACTTTAAATACTTCACCTCCGGAGCGATTTTCGTTTTTCCCTTATGTAAAAATAACAGACTAAAACAATCCCAAAACTTTGCAATTTTAAGAAATTTATACTTTCTCCATTATGGGGTACTAATGCTACACATTTCTGCCAAATTTTAAAGTTGTAGTACTTCTAAAAGTGAAATAATATTTTTCCAATTGTTTAAATTTTAAATATTTTTAACGGCTGCCGCAATATGTTAATGGAGAGATTCAAATGTTTATTTGTGCAAATGCACTACTCTGTACAAAATTTGAAAATTTCAGCTTCCTAGCTCATCCCGTAATGTCTAAAAGGTTATCTATTGGTTTAAATTTTAAGAATTTTTAACTGCCAAACAAACTAAAATATCAAAATTTGTATAATCCATATTTCGCTTTTTTATGAAATCTACTAATGAAAAAAATTTCAACTCCGTAGCACATGCGAAAATACATAAACATTGAAAATTTGTTTAAACAATTGCGAATTTTTAGCGGCCGAATTGTTGCACTTTTTCATGATTTTCGTTTTTTCTTGTCGGTTTTGCACAAAATCCTACCTATGAAAAAAATTTCGAATCTCCAGCACATCTGGAAGTGCCTATATATTATATGTTATCTCCTCCTCCTCTGTAAGAAACGTCGATATATAATGATATACTAGTAGAAGGTGCTTGCATACTGCAAGAATATCATCTCACCTTGAAAAAACATTCATTTTTCAGACAGACATTTCATCATTACAAATATTATTTTAATTTCAAAGTTTTCACCTAGGCAGCGATTTTCGTCTTCCCCACATGTAAAAATAATAGTTTCAAACAATCCCCAAATGTTGCAATTTTAAAAATTTTACACTATCTTCATTATGGGGTACTAATGCTACACATTTTAGCCAAATTTTAAAGTTGTAGCACTTCTAGAAGTAAAATAATATTTTTCTAATTGTTTAAATTTAAATAATTTTTAACGGCCGCCGCAAGTCATATATGGTAAAATTGAAATGTAAATTTGTGCAAATACACATCTTTGTAAAAAATGTGAAAATTTCAGCTTCCTAGCTCATCCCGTAATACCTAAACAGTTATCAATTTGTTTAAACTTTATGAATTTTTAACTGCCAAACAAATTAAAATATCGAAATTCGTATAATCCCTATTTCGTTATTATAGTAATTCTACCTTTAAAAAAATTTCAACTCAGTAGCACATGCGGAAATACATAAACCTTGAAAAGTTGTTTAAACAATTGCGAATTTTTAGCGGCCGCATTGTTGCACTTTTTCAAGATTTTCGTTTTTTCTAAACGGTTTTTCACAAAATCCTACCTAAGAAAAAAATTTCGAATCTCCAGCTCATCTGGAAGTGCCTAAACATTAGTATCCTCCTATATGTTATAAAGATAAAGATAAAAGACTCCTTAAAAACCTTTACTTTGATCAAAAGATTAGAGTCAGGGTTGAAGGAGAAGAAACAGAAAGTACTTTAATAGGGAGGGGAGTGAGGCAGGGTTGTCCTATTTCACCAGCGATATTTAATATTTATGCAGAAACAATAACAGAAGAAGCGTTGATGGAAGAGAAAGGATTTAAGATAGGAGGTGAAAGTATTACCACCATTAAATACGCAGATGATCAGGGCTAAATAGCAGAAGGCGAGAAAGAGCTTCAGAGGATGACAGACAGACTAGTTGAGGTTGGCCAACAATATGGAATGAAGATCAATACAGAAAAAACGAAACTCATGGTGGTTTCAAAGGAACATAAAGAATTAAATATAATGGTAAATGGCCGAAAATTGGAACAAGTAAGTAGTTTCAAATATCTCGGCAGTATTTTAGCACAGGATGGAAGTAGTACACAGGACATCAGAAGTAGGATTGCAATGGCAAAAGCAGCATTTAACGAGAAGAAGGAGCTTCTCACAAGCAAGAAAATAAATTTAGAAACAAGGAAGAAATTAGCAAAATGCTACATATGGAGCATAGCTCTTTATGGTGCAGAGACGTGGACGGTAAGGAGAAAGGAGGAAAAATATTTAGAAAGTTTTGAGATGTGGATATGGAGAAGAATGATGAAAGTGAAATGGACAGAGAGGAAGAGAAACGAAGAAGTATTAGAAATGGTGGGAGAAGAAAGGACGCTAATAAAAACAATCAGGAAAAGAAAAGCAAATTGGATAGGGCACATATTGAGAAGACAGTGTTTACAAAGGACGATCTTAGAAGGAAAAATTAGTGGAAAAAGAGGAAGAGGGAGAAAAAGAATAGGAATATTAGATAATATAAAGCAGGGATATAATACTTATAGAGGTATAAAAGAGGCTTCTAGGGAGAGAGAGAAATGGAGGCAGCGATTCAGTTAAAACCTGTCTTCGGACAGAAGCATGATGATGATATGTTATATGTTATATCACTATATATCGACGACTCTTACAGAGGAGGATATAACATACGTCGATATATAATGATATATAACAGGAGGATACTAATGTTTAGGCACTTCCAGATGTGCTGGAGATTCGAAATTTTTTTATTAGGTAGCATTTTGTGCAAAACCGACTAGAAAAAACGAAAATCTTGAAAAAGTGCAACAATGCGGCCTCAAAAATTCGCAATTGTTTAAACAAATTTACAAGGTTTATGGATTTCCTAATGTGCCACGGAGTTGAAATTTTTTTATAAGTAGAATTCTTAAAAAAACGAAATAAGGATTATACAAATTTTGATATTTTATTTGTTTGGCAGATAAAAATTCTTAATTTTTAAACAAATAGATAACTGTTTAGGTACTACGGTATGAGCTAGGAAGCTGAAATTTTCAAATTATTTACAGTATAGTAAATTTGCAAATATAAGCATTTCAATTTTACCATATATGAATTGCGGCGGCCGTTAAAAATTATTTAAATTTAAACAATTAGAAAAATGTTATTTTACTTATAGAAGTGCTACAACTTTAAAATTTGGCTAAAATGTGTATCATTAGTACCTTATAATGAAGTAAGTGTAAAATTTTTAAAATTGTAACATTTGGGGATTGTTTTATACTATTATTTTTACATGTGGGAAAAACGGAAATTGCTGCGGAGGTGAAATATTTTGAATTAAAATAATATTTGTAATGATGAAATGTCTGTCTGAAAAATGAATGTTTTTTCAAGGTGATATGAAATCCTTGCAGTATGCAAGCACCAACTACTAGTATGTTATATGTAAGTTATATCCTCCTCCTCCTCTGTAAGAAACGTCTATATAGAATGATATAGGAGGATATTAATGTTTAGGCACTTTCATATGAGCTGGAGATTTGAAATTTGGCATGATTATAGGATTTTGGTCACAACCAAACAGAAAAAACTAAAATTTTAAAATTTAAATTTTTAGGGGTAGTTTTTACACCATTTGTACATTGCATTTTAATAATTTTTATCTCGCAAACTATAAGTCATGAGTATGTACTTTTGCAAAATTTTTATCCTTTACCTGAATAAATTTTTTAATCGATATCTTACAGATTATATAATAGCAAATAGAAGGCATTTCATGATTTAGCGTATGTCATCACAGTCACAATGTAGGCTCAATGTGTAACTGCAGAAAACAAGAAGGAATCCCTCTCTACATGTTCTGAAATGCTTGAAGAATGCAAGCACCTTTAACTATAATGACCATTCATATAGATACCATTCAATCATGTGATATTTGTTGTTTTGGGAAGTTTTGTTTGGTGTAGTACACTGAATACAGCTGGTGTGTGTTTTCACAAAACAATCTTTTACGAAGTGCTTCAATTCATCCTTTGATAACACAAGAGCTCATCAGAATCACCATGCATGAGATATCATAATCTAAAATAAACAAAGTGATCTGATATGCTTGCAGAATGCAAGCACCTTTTACTAGTAATATTATAAATATGTTGCTATCAAATCTGTGTTATTTTTTCAAGCCCTTTGGAAACATTGCATTATCCTTCAAGATTAAGTCAAGCAATTCATGTGGCAAAGTAAGGAACATCTTTATCTATAACAGCCAAATAAAACAGATGTGAGATAGGGCTGCACCAAACCTGGATATTATGTTGTTGCCCTCTACTTCAGTGTTACCCAGCCGGTGTACCACAGACACTGTTGGTACTTGGTGGATTTAAAGAGAATAGGAAAATACTATTTTATTATTCTCAAGCTATTACATAAATGATACTTCTCATAAAGATCGATAATGTATGGTAGAATTTATTACACTGTTTCAGTTACTTGAAAATGATAACAAATTATTCCATAACCTGAGAGTTTGCTATTTTTATCAACAATTCACATTGTAAACTGGATTAAATATTTAAAAGGTATGAGAATTTCAGATTTTCTCAATAATTTTCTTCATCTGTTTGGGAGAAGTGATCTCATTTTTGTTGTCTACCTTCAGCCCAATCTCATGAAATTTAATTGTGCATCCTGTGAAGTTTCAAATAAACACAATATTGAAATGGTTGTAGAGGACTACTTTATCTGAATACGATTTCGATCATTACCTCAAAATATATAAAATATCTCTTTATATTTTAAAAACATTTTTGAGACGCCACACCGGCAGACGCTTCACAAAAAGATGGAAGTGTGTATTTACCGTGGGCAGTATGGTTGATGATAGCGGGGATGGAGGAGTAGGGATGGAGGAGTGGGGATGGAGGGGTAGGGAAAGCTCGCGCAACCTTAGGACCTTTTTCCGATGGCCGGTTGTACTAGTATTGACGAGTATGTACAGTCACTTTCAAAAGTCGATCGACAAACTGAGCTTTCGGACTGAAGGAGATTTAACTTCGTATCTGTTTGTATAGAACTCTTGGGTCACGACTGTCACGAGAGAAATTCAAATAGTAATGTGGCAAATTTTGTTCAACCTATTTAAATAAATCGGAAAAGCAATGAGTTAAAAAATTGCGCTGCGTAGTTCGAAGGTTTTTGCGTATAACGCAATATATACCTATTCAGACCCAAAGAAGAGAATAAATTAGAGACGAACGTGACAATTTATTAAGCGACATAAATATAAACGGATATTAAATACTCAGTTTCATAGTTGCGATATTTTTCAGTGAATGAATATGAAAAGAAAATACCTGTAATAAGAAACCTCTACGACCAAATCTTAATTTGTGCTTATAGCGTGTCGCCTTTTTGAGGGTAAAAAAAAAGAATGCTTTCATTTTCCTGCCGGCCAGGGTACTACGAACCTGGTCATTTTTTCTGCGTGCATTTTGTGCATATTTTACATCCCATGCAATTTAATTTCATGGAGAAATACTTAGGTAAACCGGCTTTCACAAATTTCCGTCTTCGCGAATAATCAAGCAATCGTGTTCAAATTTCTTGTACGAACAACCATATTTTTATTAATAAGTACTTATAATTGCGGCTACAATAAATATATTTCAAACCAAGTTCACATGTAAAACTTAAAACAACCACAGGTAGTAGGAGAAGACCGAGGCTATCGAATGGGTCCATGATGTGGTAGCTCCGGGTTCAAATCCTATTGGAGCTCCCAAGAGTCCCGATATTTTTGTTTGTGTAACGCGTCTCACTCAGAGGCTCTTTGGACGTTCATTTCATTTACCTAGATTTGTGGGTAAAATCGGGAAAATTCCGTCCATTTATATTTATTTCGGAAGTACTTGACTTGGAGTGAGTATGAGGAAGGGCGGTGTGGGTAGTTGTTTTGAAAACTCAAGCGTATGAAGGGGGAAGAAGAAAAGGCCGCAGATTTCCTTCGCTTGGCCGTAGACCGAAATCGAATGAAGACCAGTCGTCTTCCTAATGCTAAGGTCTGGAGGAAACCAAATGTGACTCAACCCACATCCTAAAGGAAACTTTGGTTTAACTAATGGATGGCTCTCTAGAAGCATGTGCATGTTTTTTTTCTGGTTTCGGAGAATTGCTTACTGTTTATGTAATGACTAGGTGTTAACCCGTCAAAAATGACGTAAAATATATATGGATGAGATAGTGAGAAAAAACATCCAATACTTCGGATGAATAACTACATGTGAAGTTTTATTCTCTCTAAAGTAAAGTAAAAATAAAAATGATGAAATAAAAAGCGCCTCAATACCTGGTGTCCCGCATATAAATCAAGCACGCTAACCGCTACACCAATTGAAACTTTTGATTCACATTCTAAGAAACCGTATATATATTTGTTAATATCTACAGCAGTTAAATGATATTTTTATTATTTTGTGGACCCTTGAACTCGAATTTTCAAGTTTTAAGATTTTTGCGTAGGAGAGGAGAGGCTACTACATCTTGAAAATGATCGACTTTTTTGGAGGTCGGGGAAAAGGTCTAGAGCCCGGAAACGGACATACGGAATCGGCTTTTATGTATAGGTAATAATTTACTAGTAGTATATTCAGTTTCATTCTATGCGAAATAAACTCCACGTCGGCATTATACTAAAGAATATTTTCGTCTCAGTTTCTAGAGGGAAATCTTGGTGGTGTCCGTACGGGCGAGCTTTACAATATCCTGCTTGGAAAGATCGCGCTAGCACACATACTGCGGTAGAACCGTGGGCTAGAGTCAAATGGGGGATCTGAATGTATTGGCTTTCTCGGATCATCACCTTCACCCTGAGAACACCCCGGAATAACTCGTCAATTCATTTCCTTCTGTGGATAAAAAGTAAAGGGATTTTTGGTAGAAGAAAACACATTGTGTGTGTAATTCAATTGGCGCTTACCATCAAAATGGAATTGGTACTGCAAAGAGAATGATACTCATTAGAGTAGGTAAACAGAAATTAATACGAAAACTTCTCGTAAATATAAATTTTTTTGTATCCAAGGATTCATGAATGGTGAGGAACTCGGGACTGTTTCTTGGAGAAGAATCCTCTAGTCACCACACTCGCCACATCCGAACAAACGGGAGGGAGATTGAAGAGGGTTTATGTAAACAAAATCACGTGTCTTCACATTAAAACACGGCGCACGTTCAAAAATAATTTGTACGTTCCATCGTGAAAAAGTAAGTGAACGTATGAATACTAAAAGAAATCATCTAAAGGTTTGATCCCAATAGCTTCATCTTTCAAATCCGACTCGCTATCACTACGCCACCATACATTCTTGTTGATTAGGGTTGATAGATAATTATATTATCCACTCACGAACTTTCTGTTAAAAGCCAATATTAATATTGCCCCAGAATTCTAACCCAGGAGCCTGATCATTATTTGAAGGGGATGCTTAAAGATTTGCTATGAATTAATAAGCTTTTTATACCAACTGCAACTTCGCAGCTAATGTGGTTCTCTCTGGTGAGCTGTCATAAGATTCGAACTGGTTACAGCCACAGTAGTACCGGTCATTGTCTTCGAAAAGTTAAAATGTATTTAATACAAACGACACTAACTTGAAACGTGAATTTCCTCGATTCGTGATATCTTTAAACGCGTGAAACCTAATGTTTGAAAGTACTTCAAGACTGTAGGCTAATATGAAGATTGAGTGTATTTGTAATTCCCGGTCGTCATGGAATATTCAAGCTATGCGCGAGTTGAAATACGATATCTGGAAAGGGCGCAGTTTGTCAATCGACTTTTCCTCTGCGGGCCGTATTTAAAGTCACGGTTGTTTCGATGGGCCGCGTAGGACTCGTACCCTTAAAAGGTCGCGCGGCATTTTGTAACGTATGAGTCGCGCACGCGGTCATGATCGCGTTGGAAAAATTTTTAAGTTTAAAAAATAAATTAAAAAGTTCGCGAATAGATTTAGTAAATGGAATGTTGGCCGGTAAATAATTACATAAGTAATTCTCATTATCAACGACTTTACCGAAAATTGCGAGCCAAAATCATGGCGCGTACCGCCGTCCTACCAGGAGCGAGCGGACGTTCGTCATATTGGATATCTAAGTAACCAAATGCCCTATAACCTCGGTGAGAAAATTCAAAGCGAAATAATTAGGCTCCTTGCGACAAATATAAAAAATTAAATATTTTACAGTGTCTAAGTATTATTCAATTGCATTGGGTTGCACATCCAATACGAGACATAAAAAACATAAATATACTACAGTATAACGTCCAAAATCTAGATATTAAAACGAAGTTCAAACAGGTTTTGATTAAATTAAAAACGAGTGATCCTTATTAAAATGGGATTTTGAACTGCATCCGTCAATTAGAACTTCCACTTCATATTGCGCTTAAATATACTTATACTCGTATCTCGTCAACTGGTATCCATCAAGCAACAATTATATACCGTAGTTTTCTCTCCCGTAGTTCTTACATGATCTGAAAGGTATTGATTAAAAAGAAATAGGACCACATTTACCACAAAAAATCCGCGAGACCACATAATTATGACTTATAGCTTCAGGGATAAAAATTCGAGAACAGCACAATCTTTCCATACCATTTTGTAAGTAAAATCCCATAAAGTACGCCTTTATGGGGTATAATTTTCCTTCTTACTATTTTTTATCGATTGCATTATTTGTCACCTTCCGCTCCATCCTCTACAATGATGAGAAGAATGAAATTGTGCGTACGAGTTCATATTGAACTACGGAAAACCGTAGTACACGAGCTATCTCTCATTTATACTAGCTAAGAACTACACGGTTACTACCCTTCCATACCACCCCTATCTTCCCCTCCAACGGAAGGTTCCCCTTACCTGCTGGAGGAAAAGTGACCTGAACATATTCGCTCAAAACCTACGTCGGCTCGGTGGTTGAGTTGGTTTGGTGACTGCCCCCTAGTACCGAGGAAGCGGGTTCAATGGAAGCGGGTTCTATCCCAAACGGTGGAATCGTGCGCTCGCAAAGAGCAAGGCTGAAAAAGACTCCCGTCGAGAACAGTGTGTTTACAGTCGCCCAGAGGACGGGAGTTTTTTTCAGTCTATCGATTCCACCGGTTCGGATTGCCCGCTTCTTTACTAGTAGGGCGGACACCACGCCCACACGCTGCCGTGGTCGGCCTCTGTGGTGGGTTTTGCAACCATTTATAAAGAACCTTTGGCAGGCTATGCAGCTAAAACAGCGCGTTGAAATTTCGACTGCGGATCGAAGATTAAGAACCGCTGCGTGCCCGGTACGACGATAGCACAGAGTGTTCATTTTACCAACTTCGCCTCTTTTTTCACTTTCTTTTAATAAGATAATACATAATAAGAAATAAAATAACACGTTCATCCTGCTGGCATGGGACAAACTCACGCCACAAAATTAATATAAAGGATTCCATTAAAATATTCTTAGCGAGTTGCGGAAAACAAATTCACGCATGATTTGTTCTGTGACAAACAGCTTGTTACATAAAAGTCGCGATACTGGAGCATTTCTTTTAGCTTTTTCTCATTTTCCAACATCTGCTGCTTTAGATATTTTCAAAAATGTATGCATAAACATTCACGAAACGCGCGGTCAAGTTTATGATAATGCATAGAAAATGATAGGTAAAAATAATAGAATAAGAAGGAAATTTTGGAGATCAACTCTATAGAGTATTATATGAGCCATGTACGGTACATAGCTTAAGTAGTAGAAGTAGTAGTAGGAATTGATCTTTTAAGTGCGTCGACTGCTAAGGTCATTTTGCGTTGTCATCAACTGGACATACACAAAGAATGGAAGAGGGAAACCTAGTGTCGGCATTAGCCTACTCTTTACGAAAAGCACCAAAGGAGCCAACTGCCGAAGGACGAAACGCTGACTTTGCGCGGTCTGCTTAAACCACACAAACAGAGAGCCGAGCGACTTGCGCAGGATTCGTGCCCGCTACACCTTCGAGCAGCAAGCGAGTAGCAGCCAGCGTCCTAACCAGTACACCGGCACCCCAGCACATAGCTTAAATTTGGTTTTGAACGATGCCGCAAAAAGATTGTTCAGGAGCTAACTTTTCATCTTCAACACAACGCTAGTAAATTTTTAAAAAGTCATATCACAAATCTAATCCTAAAGCAAGGGTGGGCAAACTTTTTATATGGTGGGCCACATTAACAGTCGCAGCTTCTTAGGCGGGCCGCATTAACAGATGAAAATGCTTCGTTCTGTCATTATGGAACAATTTCAGACTAAAGCAATCCCTAAAATTTGCAATTTTAAGAATATTATACTTTTCCATTGTGGGGTACTAATACCACACATTTCCGCCAAATTTTAAAGTTGTAGCACATCTAGAAGGAAAATAATATTTATCTAATTGTTTAAATTTTAAAAACTTTTTACGGCCAAAATAACAACTTCATGAAGATATTCAAATTTCAGCTCCCTAGCTCGCCCCGTAGTACCACGACATTTATCTATTTGTTTAAATTTTAATAATTTTTTAACTTTTTCAAAATTTTCTTTTTTCTATGCATAATTTGCTACAAAATGATTTCAAAAACTCGAACCTACACCTTATAGTTTCCAAGATAAAAATTATCAAACTTTAATGTTCAAATGGGATTAAAACAACCCGTAAAAATTAGCAATTTTGAAATTTTTTATTTTAATAGTTGGTTATAGAAAAATTCTATAATCCTGCAAAATTTCAGCTTCCTAAACCTAATAGATTGGTCTACACACTGGAGTAACATTTTCCCATAATACTTATGGGAGATATTCCTGGGTATCTGGAGTCTAACACTGTAAGCAAAAGTAATAATAATTCCTAATAGATATTGCGGCCATCTAGCAACACCGAAAATTTCATTTTTCTAGCTGATGGGCAAGTGCCCGAAAATAATTTTAAAAAATGGCGTAATGTTTTCCTTATGAGAAAAATGCAACTTTTGGAATTTCTGGAGTCGAATCAATGTCACTTAGGTAAGAAGTCTCATTTTATCCATAGGTTTCAACATCATATCTACAAAAACTGAAACTTTCAGCTCTCTAGCTCTTGTAGTTTGGCTGGACATTAGTATCCTCCTATCATTATATATCGACGACTCTTACAGAGGATATAACATATATATAACATACTAGTAGTTGGTGCTTGCATACTGCAAGCATTTCATCTCACCTTGAAAAAACATTCATTCTTCAGGCAGACATTTCATCATTACAAATAGTCCTTTAATTCTAAAGATTTCACCTCTGCAGCGATTTTCGTTTTTCCCACATGTAAAAATAATAGTTTAAAACAATCCCCAAATGTTGCAATTTTAAAAATTTTACACTTTCTTCATTATAGGGTACTAATGCTACACATTTTAGCCAAATTTTAAAGTTGTAGCTCTTCTATGAGTAAAATAACATTTTTCTAATTGTTTAAATTTAAATAATTTTTAACGGCCGCCGCAATTCATATATGGTAAAATTAAAATGTAAATTTGTGCAAATTCACTACCCTGTAAATAATTTGAAAATTTCAGCTTCCTAGCTCATCCCGTAGTACCTAAACAGTTATCTATTTGTTTAAACTTTAAGAATTTTTAACTGCCAAACAAAATAAAATATCAAAATTTGTATAATCCCTCTTTCGTTTTTTTAAGAATTCTACTTATAAAAAAATTTAAACTCCGTAGCACATTCGAAAATACATAAACCTTGAAAATTTGTTTAAACAATTGCAAATTTTTAGCGGCCGCACTGTTGCACTTTTTCAAGATTTTCGTTTTTTCTAGTCGGTTTTGCAAAAACTCCTACATAAGAAAAAATTTCGAATCTCCAGCACATCTGGAAGTGCCTAAACATTAGTATCCTCCTATATGTTATATGTTATATGAAATTTTCGGTGTTGCTAGATGGCCGCAATATCTATTAGGAATTATTATTACTTTTGCTTACAGTAGTTTCCTAAAAAATATTTTGTGTAATAGTCTGCAATAATCTAAAATATTAATGCATATGTTAGTAATTTGATACTAAATAGATGATTATTAAACATGAACTTATATGAAACAATTTTTGAAACGAGAAAAAAGAAGCGGAAGGAGTTTCTTTTGATGATTCTCTTCGAGGACATCTGTCGGGGCAGTTTGATACTAGCTTGGCCAGTTCCCGTCCTACCAAGGAAAACATCCGTGTTCAGAAACGAGAGAAAAATGTTCTGCTACGATAGTTCAGGGGTAGAATATCCGCCCGGCAAGTGGAAGACCCGGGTTCAATTCCCGGTCATAGCAGACTTTTTTCTCGTTTCAAAAATTGTTCCAACTTTCACAGCTTATGCCTGTCTGCATAGGATCTTCGGATCATATCATTCCATCAATTTCATGAACTTATATATAAATTTAAAAAATTAAAAGAATGTAGGTTAGTTAACATAACAATGACATAAATAAATGGTGTCAAATTTGACCCCACCCGCCTGCCTAAGTCAGAAATTAGGCTTGCCTTTTTCAAGGTTAATCGGAGGTCATCCAAGTTCCAGTGATACATTGCAATCTGAAATTGAAAACTACTTAGATGGAAAGAAGACTTCATTTAAACGCCATTACACATATTTACCTTTAAGTTTCTTTTTTGTTGGAAAAAAGCTTCATCATAGTAGCGAAAAAATGTGCAAGGAAAAGAAACTAAAGAATGTCAAAGATTTTTTCGTCGATATATATAAATGATTGATTTTTATTATGTGGTGTACTCTAATGATGATAAAATGTTTTTTTACAAATAAAATTTTTTTTACGCTTTTACATTTTATCATTCCGTACAATTAAAGTTTTCAGCAATCCAAGCAGGCTCTGGTTTGATTAATCTCGTATCATCGAGAGATCTCAAACTCATATAACAAACCTTAAAAATGGATGTATTTTTAAAGAAATATCGCACTGACTGTGGATTTAAGGATGTTTTAACAACCATGGAAAAAATTGCAGGAAAACTGATATTCTCTAGATTTAGCCTCAAAAAAATTTTGACTGTGAGGGATGAAACAATATAAGATGCAGAAACAAAATACTAGAAACAACAATTAAATTTGTGCAAGAGAGATTCAAATTATTACTACTGCATAGTTTTACAATACCAATTGCCTGTGGTATAAATTCAATTGATCTCTGTGATGGGCTGGATAAAATTCAGACATCCCTTCTGTAATGTCATTTTGCTCAACAAAATTTCGAAATTGCTTCATTTATCATTTATGGCTGATTTTGCACTGAACATCATGACTTTTAGAAGTTACATCATCGGCTACAATGGCGAGCGAAGAAATTCTGAGTGAATAAAAGTTTGCTTTTAAGAATGTGCTATTCAGTTTTAAGCAAATACATAAAACTGAATAGCAAATTCACACATTTAAGCTTTCCGTCAAACAGACTTTGACTATTATATCTCAAGAAATATTGAAGATAGATTACCTAAACTTATGAGATAAGTACTTGACATGTGTAATTATCATAAGCTTATGGAGGAAATGTTAAATATAAATTAATTATTTCACATAAACGAATGCTTCTTTATATTAAAAAAAAGCACCTTACATAAGTTGCTTTGCAATTCATTGCTCATCATTATCGTTTACATTTATAAAAGAAGTGATAGCTGATTGTGATAGTTGAATAATGATAGCTGATTGTGCTAGATGACTATTGATAGCTAATAGTCATATTTGGATTTGATAGTTCCATCTTAAATTTTGGGTAATTTAAAAAAAACTTAATTAATATTATTAACTTTAACTTGACAAATAATTTCTATTAATTTTGTTTTAGAAACAGATTTGAAATATGCTCGACATTTTTTTCAGTGAAACTATAAATTTTTTAATCATTAGTTTCTGGCATTCATCTTTTCTTGTATTTTTGAAAAATTCTTAGCGAGCCCCTAACCTCACAAAAAATATGAAGCATATGCTTAAAGAATTTAGTATAAGCAGCTTTATTCGCACTTTTTTAAGTATTTCGTACGGGATTTTTTTAAAATAAGGAAATGCATAGTCTTTAAAGCAAAAGCAAATGCAACTTTTTTATTCAACAAAAATTAAGCTTTTGCTTAAAAATGCTAGAAATCTTAAGTAAAAGCATTTGCTTAATGTTTATTCACTTAGCCCAACATTTTAAAAGATTTTGCTGTTATTACTATTTTAAAATTTGAAAGCAAATGACAAACAATAATACTTTTTGATATAAATGACCAAATTAAAACTGTTATACATGTGAAGCATGTAACAGGCTCTAGTTAGGAATTAAAATTTCATTTTCCACTTAAGTTTAATTACTTTCGGTAGGGGTGTCTATACTTCTGACATGTGCAGAACACAAATTTGCTGAGAGCACACACGGCACGGCACGTTTCAAAGAAATTATACATGTATTAGATTTAGATCATCCCTATTTATTTTTATGAATTAGATTTATCTAAAATGTTATATTTCACTATTATCACGCCATAATATTTTCTTTAAATGTTGCCATATACGTACTTAATCACAAGTAAAAATGATATACAACATGACCCCTTCCTAAATGTTTTGATGAACAAAAATATTTTTTTCCTGAAAATCTCCTAAGAAATCTTATAGCCCAAAAAATACGGTATTTAATCTTTATAAATAGCTGCTTCTTACATAAATATTTAGATATAAATAGGATATATCATATAAAACAAATGGTACTTCTAGAAAAGCTACAGAGCTGAAATTTGGAAGGAAGATAGGTAATTGGGTAAAACATCTGGAAAAATCCGAAATTCTAGAAAAACTTATATTACAGGGATGATTTTGACTCTAAAGTCCGATTTTAAACACCCATAAGAAAAGCATTGAAACTGTGCAGGGCTATATAAAATTGCTTTTTAAAATTATTTACAATTAAGATACAAAGTTGGGACATGTAGCATACTGTGGAAGACATAGATACATACTTAAAGGCACCATAATCATAACCCAAAAAAATATCCCAATTTTTACATAAATTTTAGTGTAACATAAATAAGGTGACCAGATTTCGGCAGGGCAGTCCCGCTTTTGAGCAGCATGTCCCTCTGTCCCCCAAAATCTTTAGGGGACGCAAAATTGTCCTGCTTTTGAATATATTGATGATAAATGTCCTGATTATTCCAATTCTTTTACAAAAAATGAAACATAAGATAAAGCAATTCACAACAATGAATTAAACAACATAAGACAATCAAAGATACATAAATAATAAGAGGGAATGAAACAAAAATAATAATAATAATAAAAGAATATTAATCAGCCTCATCCACAACAAAGCGGATGATGCAGATCACCAATCGGCCATGTTGCAGCTTTCACATTGGCTAATAGCATTTCGCAGATGTCAAAACAAATGACAATGTAATTAATCGGGATTTACCTTATTCAAACGTGTCCTAAAGTTTGTATGGTATCAGCCTAGATGGCATCTCACCATCTATGCCTGATTCAGTTTGAGGAGTTTGGAATAGATCTAAGATACTGATGCTTGGTGGAACTATTCACTCATTTCAGAGACAGAGATATCAGCCACAAACAAATGTCAGAACTAAAAAAGAAAGGAACGAGTGGCAATGTGGTACAAACGGAAACCTAATAAACCCATACTTGTCTGAATTTCTATGGTGACACAGTATTAAAAATGAATGTTCTTTTCAAAGTATTTTGAGAGATATCACTTTGTTTTCACCACCAATATAAAAAATCAATAAATGATATTTTTAAATCGAATTCTTAGTTAATTTTTTTCACTGCTAAAGTCAAATTTGGTGATTTAGTATTCTTTAGTATCTTAGTTTTTGAGATGATTTGCATTTCTTTCTTTCTTATGGGGGCTCTGCCCCCAAATCCCTGTCATTTTTATTTAAAATTAAAAATTATGGGGGTTTGGGGGCAGAGTCCCCATAAGAAAGAAATAATTACATATCTCTGTAGAGAAGCTACCTATAAGAACCTATTATTTGCATGGATGGCATATAACGGATTGTACCCAAATTTTTGTTTGGGAAAAGAAATTTTATAAATGCATTTTTTAAAAATAATACTGTATTCATTGAAATGCAAATCATAAGTTTGTAATGAAAATTTTCAGTAGATACAATTATTTTATCTTATGTTTCATTTGTCTAAAGAAACTGATTAAACTCTTAACTACATTTCCTGACACTTTTTCATAATAAACTTATTCTTAATATTTCAATAATACTAGAATGAATCAGCATTCTCTTTGTGAATTATGCAAGGCGAGACACATTGGAAGTATATGATGGGGAGTGATACCCAACCCAACAAGTGTATCCCCCTGCCATTACAATGAAATTTTCTTGCAATGAACTTTTCGAGTGAAGAATTGATACACACTGAGTTTGTCATATGATGTTTTGATGCGCGACTAGTTTGTTGTGTGACAAATAGATGCATGATGAATTGACACACGATGAAATGACCACAATGTATTGTCAGTATATCACTTCATACTCGAATGCAAGATGGCCCATGATTTTCTCAAGCTGAAATTTGAAAAAAAAAACCTCGTCTTGGATTAGAGTAAATATGGTAATTCATTAGGCACTTTTCCAAACAGTATGATTTATCTTCATATTCGGTTAACAATCAATTAATGTGGCTTCTGCAGAATAATCCCATTGAAAAAATAAATAACACCTATAGTCTTAAATGGGGCAAAATCAATTATCAAAATTAGGGCTAATATCAATTGAACATGAATTTTGTGATGAACTTGAAATACATTAAATTATTAAATGGTTATCCCTAGTAAAACTTGCTGGGCAAGTTTATAATAATGTGCTTTTTTTTGAAGATTTAAATGTACAGTTTATACAAATTTGTTATTATGTGACTAACTTATTCCTACCCAATTTTCTTTTTATGTAACATTGATTTGCTATTATGCAGCTATGTGGTCATTGTAATGAAAATGTAAGAAAGTTCTACACTTGCAACACAAGGCGATAATTTGGTCTTGCATTGTCTCTTGTGCTGTGTGCCTTGGTACTACTTTATGTCTTTATTCGTAATGCATTTCCCCACTATGCCATGTGGCGACTATTCACCACCATACACAAATGTAATGTCCCTTTAAAACTTTTATTACAACATCAAAAAATTAATTTTGCTTAAATTATAATTCGTCACTCCATGAATTGATTTTCTAAAAAACTAGTCAATCATTATCATAAATTCTCTTGAGGTAAAGCAGAAAATATTTTACGAGTTTAGTAGCAGTTAAAAGAATAAATTTGAAGCAATTTGTTTTTGAAAAAAAAAATTCATTCTTAAAACTCTTATGAATGAATAATAAATAACTAAAAATATTTTTTAAAATTATAAAATGTTTAAATATTTCATGTTTTTAACTTTATAAAATAGGGTAAATGTCTTCAAAGATTCCAATGCATGAATGTTGATAAAATTATTTAAAAATATTGATGAATTGGTTTTCGAAAAATTTGCGTTTTGACGATTTGATCATTTTAAAAATTGATTTTCGATTAACTGCTTTTTGATAAACTGCTTTTCAAAAAATTTCGACTGTCTTTTGATAAGTTGGTTTTTGAAAAAGTTATATAGAGCCATGTTTTTCTGCCTCCTTCAATTTGTGAGTGTAAATTGTTTAAAGTTTGTATTTAATGCATAAGAAGCAAAAGAAGTGTGTCTAGGAGTAGGAGTATTTGTAAGTATGAGTTCTATATACCAAATTATTGTTATGCGTCACTTTCCTAGAACATGTCCCCTGCATAAAGAGAGGGACTACTGATTTCAAGATTTTTCTTTAACTAGAGTGGAATATATTTTACATTTTTTAATATTGACATCGAGGACAGAAATAATGGCTACTATTACACTGAACATAGAATGAATAATAGGATCAAATTATTCTTACTATGTTGGAAAAAATTTTACCCTGCGAAGAAGCATTCATTTTATAAAACCTGTTGTCAATTGTAATCAGATATTTGATAGTGAAATGAACAATGATGAACTGGCAATGTAATTATTACAGTAAAACCTGTCTATGCTGGCTTATTATTAATAGAAGGGTGACCAACTTAAAGGATGCATTCACCTTGCTTGGCCTTTGATACGTAAATCTGCATACATGCAACCAACTTAGGAAAGTGACCAACTCCATTGGTTTCTCGTTATAAGGAATTATTTTTATGCTAGAATGTCATTCATATGTTACTATAAATATATTTTTTCTCTGGAATGTTTAAGCATGGGCCTGGATATGGCCATATATATTTGATAGTGAAATGAACAATGATGAACTGGCAACGTAATTATTACAGTAAAACCTGTCTATGCTGGCTTATTATTAATAGAAGGGTGACCAACTTAAAGGATGCATTCACCTTGCTTGGCCTTTGATACGTAAATCTGCATACATGCAACCAACTTAGGAAAGTGACCAACTCCATTGGTTTCTCGTTATAAGGAATTATTTTTATGCTAGAATGTCATTCATATGTTACTATAAATATATTTTTTCTCTGGAATGTTTAAGCATGGGCCTGGATATGGCCATATGCCTTAAGATGGATAAAGCTTTTTCTATTAGGTCTCGGTGCAATTAAGTTCAATGCTTATATAGCAATCTTATGGGGTTGCTAGAAAAATACTACAGGTTGACATCAGATAGAAAAGCAAAACTGATAGCACTCTAAAGGAAAAGGAATCAAAAGTACTTCCATTGTACTTTAATTTGACAGCAAAGTGAGAGAAAAGAGAGTGCTTGAGCTCCAAAGCATGTAATTAACAGATCATTCAATTGATAAATGACTCAATATCAATGTAAAGATTAATTTATTGAATAATAAAAGTATTAATTATGTAAAAATATATCTTATTTTCTAGCATTCCATTATGCCAAAGTATAAAATTAATTTCCATTCCTGTAGCAAATATCCTCTAAAGTTCAATAAGAGGTTTCTGCAGCAATGATGCTTTGCTCTGAAGAAGCTACCTGCAATGTTGCGAAACATCAGACACATGTTCCGGATGCAGCTGTCACCGAAAACCGCTATGAGCATCAAATCCTCTAAAGTTATTTGCAAGAGCAGGGACTCAAAATAAAAAAAGTTCAGACAACTTTAACTTGCAAAATACACCTAACACTGAAACTGTATTTCAATTTGCTATGAAGCGATTCTTAGTTATGACATTTCATGGCATGAGGTACCGTTTATCTTAAATAAACATAAGCATCTAAAATTCATCAACTACTTGTCATTAATATTTTTTTAACTTACTTCAAGCTCTTGCTCTGAGATACCATAGCCAGCCACCAATTGTTCCACAAGGCCATCAAGGCGTGAGCTCAATCCGGAGAGTGCAACCGAGGCTCCTGACACAGCAGCCCCTTGTTGCAAGAGAAGTTCCCTCCCTCGTCGTTCAACACCTGTCAGTCGAGCTTGCAATGCCAAGTTCTCTTGCCTGTGGACAACAAATGACAGTTTTGTGATGCAATAGATGATTTAAATAGCTTCCACAAAAATATTATTTGATAAGGTACTTTTATGTAGAATATAAATTATTTATGACCAAACCAATAATTTATAGTTTTTGGAAAACTATTTTGTATAACAGTTCATTAAAAAAACTTGGTGACTTCATAAAATAACCGATGAACACATTTGACGTCCAATAAAATTCAATGCAGATTACATACATCAAGTTAATTTTGTGGATAATCTGGCAAGATATTATTATCTCAAATACAGCAAAGTCAAACAAGCAGCATTATTTACCTTCTTTGCTCGCTAATGCGAACGAGGTGCTTGCACTCCTCCTCTTGTCTTGACAACCTCTCTCGTAGAGTGCGCATCTTTTCCAACCAAGCAAGGGTAAAAAACAAAGCAAATTTAGAGCTAAAAGAATATTTGAGTATTGGTAATCACATAAGTAGGTTCAAAATTTTGAACTAAACTCTTTACTATCTCCTATACCCTTCACAACAGGGGATTTTATAAGAAAAGCAATATTTAAGTTAAATTGTGCAGCCTTTGAAAATTTATTTTTTATTCAAACTGAATTTTCTTTTATTCAGACTACTTCATGCTACAAAAATTTCTTTACAATTGAATTTTGAGTAAAAACTATAAATTATCTTTTAATCTTCCTTGAGAGGTTGCTGATTTAAGGCTACAACCCCCCCCCCCCTCCTTATCCGGCAATAAACTTTCCGCTCCCAAGGTTCAAACATCTTCCCTTTTAAATTTGCACAAAAATACTGGAACACACATTCTTTTAGAATCTACTTTCAGTAAATCACCACTGAAGATGCCTGCATTACAGTCAGAATGCCCATCTGTTTTTTTTTAATCTTGTTGCGGTTATTGGAGATACTTGAGATAAGTACTTTTCAATTTTTTTATTTGTGCTTATTCTTGAATGGTAAGGTATGAGTAACTATGAAAAGCACATATTCAAGTAAACCATTACCCTTTTTGTATTTTCATTTTAAATTTATTTCTTATATCTTACCTCAGCTTCTGAGTCCCTCAATGTGTCTGCAAGCGTTGACTTCTCAGCTTGCAAAAACTCTTGCATTTCTGCAGACTCTGCCTCCATTTCATGTAACTGTCTCTTTAGTACCTTCTGAACACCAAGACTCTTGTCTAAATCCTGACAAACAAAAGATACAATTCACAACAATCAATTTATGGGTAAACCAAGCAAATTCCTACTCATACTGCAGAACCACAATTCCCATTATGCCAAAATGTTAATCACTCTTTTTCTACCATGAGGAACCAAACAATAATATCATCTGAATTAACCAATTCATGCTTTATAAAAGTTTATTTTATGGCATTGATTTACTGTACTCAATTTTGGTTAAAAATTACTAAGCATTTTTATATTAAAATAAACAACATACCACCAGAGGAAGTTGGGAAAAATTCATTATTTTAAGTAACAAATGAAATTTCTCATAATGATTACCTTTTGAAGATTACGACATATCTTCTGAAGTCCACCAATTTCATGCTGTTGATTTGACAATACTTGGCCGGAAGCCATAAGGTGCCTTTCGAGCTCATCTAAGCTACTATCACCATCTCCATTCATAGTTCCTAAAATGAACAAACAAGTCTTAAAGGCAAGAAAAGGAACTTTTATAGATTCAGAAAATATTCCTTGTTCATTTGAATAATAAAAATAATTCTATACCAACAAAATTGTTAAAAATTAATCTGAGTTATATAAAACAATATAGTTCATGTTTTACATATACTAAATATTATGAATATACAAGTGCTATAAATATATGAAAATTATTTCTAATCAATAATAAAAATTCTTGGAATATAAGAGAGATTAGTAAATAGAAAAGAATGCTAATCATTTAGCAGAAATTGTGTATATTTTAATAATTCCAGGCAATAAAGGAAAATGCACAATAAATTCTATGGGAAAATGTTGCATAAGAATAAAATCATGCCAGTCATCTAATGCTCAGATAGAAATATTTTTCAAACAAATTTCAGTTACAATTTTAGTAGTTACATTATAATATGTACAACTTAAATAGTAGTGTCTCTAAAGGTAGCTGTATTTTGTAAAACAGCTGTTATAATAACTACAGCTGAATAATAAATCTGCACCTTTTTGAATATATCTACATCTAATGGAGCACTTGAGAAACATACATCACCATGTATTTTGATTTTAAAACAAAATAATATCCACTCTCTTAGATGATATTATTGAAAGAGTATACATCTAAAACAAGATGATCCAAACGGAACTTATGATGCCTACTTTCCACATAACATTTATGTCATACTTATATTGTCTTTAATAGTTATAAAATCACCGCTGATGAGTTGCTGTGTTCCAAAATTTCATAATTTAGCGTTATGAAATATAACAAATACATTCAATCAGAAAACTAAATTGATCACGCGTATTTGTGTGACAAAAATAACATGTGTATGCATTAGACTAGACCGAATTTGAGTCCAACAATAGTGGTTGCTATGGCAACACTCTCATAATGAGTGATAAAAACTCAAAAATCCTAGTATTTATGCAAAATTTGAAGCAAAATTCTACGATAGAAACTAGAATCTCCATTCCTTTCCTCAGAGAATAGTAAAAATCCAGCACCAACATTACAATTTTAAGATATTTAATGTGCAAGAGAAAATTACCCTGCACGATGGTTTTCAGATTTTCCATATAAATCAAACGGGAAGAATAGTTCCTGGAATCGAACCCAGGACTTTGAATATTCACAACAAAAACTATCCTCAGGAGATCGGCCCCAGTAACAGGATATTTCCACCAAGTGTCATGAAAATCAGTCAGTTGGTGCAAAAGTTAATAGGGGAGGATGGACAGACCAACAGACAGACACAATGACAAAACTATAAGCCTATTTCCATCCTGGAAATCAGGCTAAAAACTTTGCAAGTAATACATCCACTTGGTCTGCAATTGTAATAAAAACAGAATCATAGGAAAACTGTTGAAATGGCTACAAATTAACTAACCTTCTGGAGGGAGAGGAGGTGTGCCACCATGTGTAGCTGGTTCTGCAGTGGTACCATGCAGGAGCTGAGCCACACGGCGCATCGACTCCTTCAACCTGCGCTCAGCTTCCGTTTTCTCTGCAGCCAAGATGCCTTGTTCCCCTTCCAGCTCCGAGAGACGCTGACTCTGTCTCATGTACTCTGCTTCCAATCGAGTGTGTGCCTCGCTAAGCTTTTTCAGTTGTTCCGACAATAACTGCCTGTCAGCCTCCAGGCTCTGTAGATCCTCTCTGCTTACAGAAGAACCAATTGTTCCCTCTGTACTGGTGGCCACATCCGACTTTGAAACTTCATCTTCACTAGCCTGCAGAGTAATGTGATGGATATGTTAGACAGAGAGAAGAAAAATTCAGAAAAATTAAATGATAAGTTATCTCCACCAAAAATCATTGCCCTAAAGTACAATTTTTTTGGGTTAATGTTCTGAATAATATCTACATTATTTGACCATTTATCAATAGAATTGGAAGCCAAATACTCAGTACCTGTTTATCATAAGAATTATGACATTTATTGTCATATGATGGCTACAGATGTTCAATTTTTATAAGCATTATGCACCTACTTTGAATATTAAACTCTTAATGATATGAAAGGTATTAATTTTCTAAGGAATTTTATGAGAATACAATTGTTTATAATGTTTCAAACAGAGTAGGTATCAAAAGAGAAAATGTTTATTCAAGATTTTCGGTAGCGATTCCCATTTCAAGTTACTTCATCATTAACCCATTAATGCCTAGTGTGATCATATGATCATGGCGGACATTTCCACATTTAAATTGTAATATTTCCATTTTTTGCGTATATTATCTGCATTATTGTACATTTTATCTCTAGAAGGTTTGCGTAAGCATACCTCAGAGTTGGAATGTAACTTGATACTATAGTTTTTAAGAAATGCATCCTTGAATACGATGTATAGTTTTATTTGACCATAACGAAATGTATCATTTTCATATTTTGCTTATAATATGTATATTTTTTGTTTTTCGTGCAATTTCTGATGCACACTTATTAAGTATGTTATCATTCAACTATGTACAATGAAAGTAGTGTTGTTGAATTCGGATATTTATGGTTAGAGTATGACATTATTCTCCCACATGATCATAAGGACATGGTAGGCAGATCCCATAGCTCTAGGGTTACTCCATGCTTTGCTGAGTAGGCTGTTCGATTTGGCAAGGAAAACTGATTGTGGAATTTTTTTGACTAACGCTCGATAAGAAATGATGAATAGAAGACATGTGAAACTCAATATAGTATGATAAAAGTCAAACACAACTCTAAAAGGTATTATGTTACAGATGGTGGTGTTTTTGTGTTATCAATTTTTCATACGTCTAAATTCTTTGATCCTTTGAAATATTCAGTATGGAAAAGACACCGTTCGTGATCAGAGGTTTTCGGAGTCTTTGCCTTACAAAAGTGCAGCAGTGATTCAATTTTCTCCATGTTTTTTCATTTGGTGTCCATCTAATTTCAACTGCACTGAAGGATTGCGAGTATTCTTCAAGGTCATTATTACACTTCCGCATTTTACGATAATACGTGAAAGGCGCTGAATATGAATAAAAACAATTAAGTTTTCCTGTACTTTTATATTAATTTTATTTTATTATTATTTTATACTAATGTAACTTCAATATGATGAAAATGATTAGTATTATTATTATTAAAAATCTCCCACTTCGCCTTGGGCGACCATCAGCATCAAAGGGTAGGAGTTTGCAGGTACAGGTTAGTGACGAAATTCGACTTGATGGGATTGGACATTTGGTAATGCAAGGAAACAGACTACGCTGAGCTGGGGAAAATACTCCAGTACGGTGCGCACATTTTGCAAAAAATGCAATGTAGTATTGTGTATTATTTTTTGTCAATATTTCATAAACAATGAATATTTACTGGATAATATTATGTTAAAAAACGTAATGTGGCCACCACATGACTTTCTCCATATCTGTAATATTTATAAAAATTCCAAATACATAATAATAAATATTTTAAGAAACTGCGAGAAAATTTTAAACTTTACAAAGAACAGAAATTTACTCAAACCATAGCCTTCTGATATTGGATATAGCCACAAAGCTCCAACAATTTAGAAAAAAAGGAGCGTTACTAAGACTTAACTAAGCGTCAATTGTTAACAATAGTCGTCGGTAGGTGGCATGGTGGTGGAAGCTAAAAATATAAGATATCTCTTAAACAATGTATTGTATGGAAAAATGTTTCAAACAAAGGTTGTAGAAAATTAAATTTCCTATACATTTTATTCCAATAAATTTTTAAATTTAACAAATATTAAAGCAAATATTTCAAAATAACGGATGTGACAAGAGTAAACACCTACTTCCGGTCGACCGATCTTGACCAAAAACTAATCAGTTCTTCTGACTTTTATAAAAATGTAAAAAATAAAATTACGCGTTGACCTGATTAATAGTTTTTGAGTTAGAGCACCCACAAAAAAGCTATCTCACACACACACCCCCCACACACACACCCACACGCACGCACGCACACACACCATCGAGAAAGTGTTGAAAACGTGTATTTCCGTTGAAATCTCGAAGTCGATTTTTTCATACTAGTATATGGAGAAAGTATAAAGGGTGATTAAATTCAAAGACTAGTACAAAAGAAAGGTATGAGAAATGGGAAATTTTGCTATGGGAACTGCCTAGCATGATCGTATGAACATGGCTCATTTCTCGAGAACAACTAAAGATATTTTCTTGTAACATAACACGTTTTTCCTTAATATTATTATAACACATTTCTGTAAATTTGAACAAAATCGTGAATAAAAATATTCCGGCGCTAAAGGGTATACACGTTTGCGATAGCATAACCAACCAGTGGGTCACAGATAACTTGTGGCCGTCGTGACCCACCAGTGGGACATGACTATGCTTTATACTGTCTTCACTCAGGCAGATGGCCTGTAAAAGATATTTTGAAATTATTTTATTGCCACAAGAAGCAGTTTGCACATGCACCAATAGTAAATCTAATTTTCAAATTTGGAGATGATTAACCCATAACCACAGGCAGCGGTCTCTCAGACCGCACGAAAATTTCAATCGTCTCATTTAGGGTTCATGAATCATCTCCGCCTTTGAGATTTTGTTTACCTTGTATACTTCAGGTGGCTTTGTTTATTGTATGGCAGATGCCTTCTAGCATCGGACCTGTGCGTACTAGAGCGTACTTAGTTTCATTGCCAGTCTGAGAGACCGCATGCCTGTGTCCCCGTAATTTTTTCGGAACAGTTCTTTTTCACAGTTTCGGAAATTTCTGAAGATATGTCGCAGTTAAACCGTCCTAGGCCATCGCACGTGCGGAAAAGAAAACAAAAACTGCCTTCCAATGTTTTATTTGTAGCAGCTCAATATGTTTGAAATGTACAACACCCGCTTGAGGAGCATGCGCTAAAGTGACGAAGTTTAGGGTTCTCATTTTTTAACAAGTTTTTCTTTTTTTAAATTCTTTTACATTCATGTGTTTAAACAAACCCTCTGCAAAAGACTAAAGCAAATACTGAAGTTTCTGTATGGAATTTTAAAAAGTAACTTATCAAAAATTAGAGCCTTACTTTTTTGTTACCAAATTTTCACTTTCATATTTACTAAGAAGATATTGCATATTAAGGGTTCATATTTTTGTGTTTGTTCGCCAAGAACCTATTTCAAATATAAACATAAGAAAACTATATACAATGTTGTTTCTTCTCACATAATTATTTATTTTTTGGCGTGGGGTCTGAGAGACCGCATGCCTGTGTTGGCGCGTCAATTTCTGATGCCTGTGGTTACGGGTTAATAATGAAAAGATTCAAACACATGAAAGAAGGGATTCAACTCCATCACCAAGAAGCAATAAACCTCATTCAGCGGTTTTGTCCTGCGTTGGGTGCTGATTCAGCAAGTAAAGACCCACAAGGGTAGGAACCTCACTCTGGATGGCACTACAGAGGAGTAAGAAAGAAAACCTTTATTCCAATTTCACTCACATTTTTTGCGCAAAATCTGACCATTAATGCAGGATTCCCCAGCCTAAAACTGGTAGGTCATAACAGATGCAAACAAAAGTGGTTTACAAGTTACAAGGCGTAGGTTTACCATAGTTCACCCTGGCATCTCCGCAACCCGCAACATTTCCATAAAATTAATCGTCCTTAATAAATAAATACCTTAACCATTCTAACGATTTTGGAAAGTTGGAAAGACTGAGGGAAGGAAATATAATCCACATAAATGTTATGATCTAAAGAAATAAAGTGTGAAAAATGCGTCATTAAGAGTGAATTAAAAAATAAATTTTACCTCCACGGAGAAAAACAATAAAAAAGGCCTTACGTCGCAAACGTGTTAAACAATGTTATTATGTACTTGCAAACTTTACACACAAACTCGAGAGAATATACGAGTGTTTTCTTGATTGCAACTAGAATAAATCAATCACGACTGTGAATTTCCGTTATCCTCACCTGGACCTCGCAGTCGCAGCTCGTTGCCGCAACCACTGTCGCCGCCTTCTTCTTGGCCTTCCTGCTCTCCTTGCTGTCCAACAGCGCCCTCTCAACGTCCCTCTTCGTGAGGGTCGTCTGCACGGCAGCCTCGTGGTATATAGTAACCGGTCTCCTCCTCCTCGGATAAGCTGGTAAGCTCTTTTCCCTCCCCGTCCTCCCCCTGCACCTCCCTCCCGTACCCTCGTCCGCATCCGAGCGGTATCCGCCTCCCGTGGAAGTCATCGAAGACGTCAATGCGTTGGAGGCGGCTGCGGTCGCCGCCACCCTCTGCCTCCTGAGGCTCGCCGCCCTGTTGAGGCTAGGTTCCCTACTGACGGATACGCTGCGGCTCGAAGGCGCCAGAGTGGAGTTGGAGTGCGGTGTTTGTTTCGATGAGGGAGGCGTGTTCGTCGTGGCCCCCGCGAGCACCCCGGCCAGGGTCCCCCTCTTCGCCTCGTTCCTCCTCCTCGGCAGCGTGGCGTACTTCTCTAGCGCCGTGGCCTTGCTCTCGAGCACGGGAGCCGCCTTGGACTCGCGGTTCGCCGAAGGGGTCCTACGGATTCGCTGCTCCTGTTCGGGGGCGTATCGCCGGGAGCGGATGGAAGAAGATGGCCACCTGCCGTCGTCCTCTGACGCGCCGCGCCTGTAATCTGAGGAAAGGAGAACGGCCAAATTAATTCGCGCATTTAAAAACTCGAATCATCGACCAGTCGCGGAAGATATTTATCCAAATTATTATTCTCTATCTTGACGTCTTGAAATACATTATAGCTACTCGAAATAAGTACCGTCACATAAGAAATAAAGCAGTATTTGAATAACTTCAACAAACTGTGTTGAAAAAGATAGCAAGCAGGACTGATATAGACAAACAGATAAGGCTACTTAAATGGCGAGTCGTTATACTACCTTTTGACTAATAGTGCCAGACCATGAGTGCCCGCAGATGAGTAAAAGGGAAAACTGTTAGCTCTCTATCTGGGACGTCAGGCGATAATATAGCAAAATTATCATTCGTAGCAATAATAATAAAGATAAATAAAATAACGACAAATGCCACTGAATGTGAGCAACTGATGTAGGCGGCTCGGGGCTGGGTGCAGTAGCACTACTGCAAAAGCCTCAAACCGATTCCGAGTTTTGCATCTCCTGGAAAAATTTGTCTTTACCCATGCCCTGATCTAGTCATATCTCCCAAAAGAAAAGTGGTAACACCGAAAATTAAAGTATTATGGAAGTCTCCAAAATAAGGATAGTTTTTAAAAACGCTAACTCCGCAGCCAGAGCTATTAACCCGTGAGTGCACGGGTGGGAAAAGTTACACGATTGCACGGATTTGGTCTGTGAGACCCACAAATTAATAAAACTTAATTAACCTACTGCAAAGTTCTTATCGCCATTTTTAGTTTTTGGGGCCCTAACAAATAGTATTTGGTGTGGTAGTAATAATTTTAACCAATTTAATTTCTAAAATATTTATTATAATTATATTTTTGTTTCAATTAGAAAAAATCATTTTTACAATTTTAGGATTTGACAAGAACAATGGTAGTTATTATGAGAAATTAAAAATACAGTAAAAATTACTTATTTTTCTTAAGAGTTAATCAGTCAGCTTCGTTGCAATCGTTATATACGAAATTCGCATGTTCCAAGCAAATATAATTGTTGCAGATCTTGCAAGCGTACCTGGTTTCTCTGTCAAGACAGAATTTAAACCTTCCTCTTGCGTTTGGTGCATGTGGTGAATTTTGTACTGTAGGAAGTCCGGCAAACCTTTGCGCTGCATTTATTGTGCTTGGGAAGATATCTGCAGGTTGACCTTCCCCTAACTAGTCCGTCACTCAGACCTCCAACAAGAATCTTCAGAAATGACCTACTTGATTCAGCTCCCTCGCCCGATGGATTGTTGGTTCTAAAGACTATGTAAGCGTTATGCGCTGCGACATTCAGGAGTGAAAAAAATACCATAGACCATCGGCGTGTGTTTCTTGCCACGTTGTATGTTGCTGCTCTTTTATCAACGCAATCGACACCACCTTTTGTTCCGTTACAAAAGGTAGTAATTTCAGACTTTTTTGCCTCACCGGATTCCTCTTACCTTTCTTTGGAACATAAGAGATAAGGGTTATGTCCTCCTCGAAGCCGAAGATGTTGCTTGCCTGATGTCTGCTTTTAGAGTTTATAAAAATTGTTGGCAATTCAGCTTTATTCTTCCTTACTGTGCCTACAATTGTAATTTTGTGATCTTTCTTCATTTTTTCATTATATCAAATTATGTGAACCAGTTATTGATGGTCAAATTCCGTCCAGTTGCCGACAAAGATAAGCACATCCGCTCGATTCTATCAGATGGTTTAAAGCTTACATTTTCAAATGCACCCTCGCGTTGCTTGCCAGGATATATTTCCATGCTGTAAGTATATAACATTTTTGCATCTACAAGTGAAAAAACTTTTAAAGTGTATTTCGCTGGTTTAGATGGTATATACATTCAGAAACTACATCTTCCCCTGAAAGCAAGGGGCATTTCATCTAAGGTCATGCATTCACCAATTGTGTCTGAAAGTTCATATTGACAGCTGAAAACAATTCTCTAATTGACGCAAGTTTGTCTCAACGTCGTCTTGCTTGCCTCATATTGATGTTGCCAAATCGCAAAGTCATCAGCAAAAATTGGAACCTCCTCAGTGACATAGTTACAGGGAATCGTTCGATGCCCATTGCATCTGTTGACCAAAAGTCATAAATATTCATTCTCCCTCCGTGATGGACACCCATCAAATATAGCAGCCCAAACAATGCTTCAATTTCTGTTGTGTTAGTTTCTCGACAGTCGGATGGGTCAGAGTAGCGATCAGAGATATCACTAATTTTTGTTGGTGTAACGAATCTGAACCAATCTGCCGTCGAAAAATAGTGACTAACAGCCCAATACATCTTTTATATCTTTCGCCCTTCTAATCACTTAGAACTATATTATGGCATTGAGAGGAGGGCGCTGTTTTGCCCACTTTGTACTGCCATTTTTGCTTAGTACTGAGGTTGAGGGCGATTACTTACTGAATCCTTTTCTTCTTCTTCGGCTCCTCCGTCGTAATCAGCTTCCGAATCCGTGTCGTGGTCACTCTGTATAATACAAAAATCCGAGTCCACATCAGAATCATCTTCATCGAGTAATTCATCTTCTTCTACAGTTTCATTTAATACGGCCTGAATTCGCTGGTATTCCTCACGATCCATCGCCAAGAAAATAATAAATATGTTTTGCCAAAATGTCACTGAACACTAGCGCAAATGAAAAATAAGTCAATAGCAGCACGACAAAAAAGTGTGACGCTAGTGCACGGGTCGGGTGTCACCGGCCCAAGAAGACTCTGTGGTCGTACGGCGGAAAAACAGAAACAGATAACAGCGCCGTGGCAGAGCTTGTGAACTACTGAGTTGTCCATTTGAAGGTACTCAGACGCCTAGACGGACAGCTATCTTTCGGATATGTACAAAAATTTATCATCCTGGGTCTGTGAGATCCCACCCATGCACTCGTGGGTTAAATCAATGCCAAAATCATCACCTCTTGCATTTAGTGAGCACCATGGCTTATATGTTTAAGAAATGTCATCACCAGTCACATTAAAGAAAATATGAAATTATTACACGGCAAACTTCTAATATACATATATAAGTAGGGTTGGTTGGTGGTGAAGTTTTCGGCCAAAGCAGAAAAGGAGTTGAAGGAAGTGCACTTCGTCGTCCTATTTTACAGCAGATGGCTAGGAGCCGTTTCCACTGCCGTTTCTCCCCTCCGAAGGTCGGAAGGAGCTCTGACTCCAAGTTATATTCATATTTCCCTTGTCGGTCCCGGTAGAAGAGTTGGCCTGAGTACCTGTCGTTCCAATATAGCGTAAAGCGGGTTCGAACCCCCGTCAGTATCTGCGAGGCTGAAAAGGGAGTTTTTTACTACTGCCAAAAATTTTGCCATCTTTTTCGGACAAAACCACCCCAAATCCGCGATTTCTCAGTATTTCTCCGCATATATCGAGTTTCTTGTAGCAGTTCTTGACATGCGAAAAAAATGCAGGGCGGTCGCATTTTATGCGAGGGATGCGTTCCTGAAGACCTCGCAAAATTCAAAACTCATAATTCAAGACTAATTTTCCCATGGGAATAGATTTAAAGTAGGGGGATGCGTTCTCGGAGCGCATAATCTACAAAAATTGTAGCATATTTTTGCTTTTAAACATACTTTTTAAGGACCATAAATAAATACATAATATATAAATAAATAAACAATAAAAGTTAATTTACTGACAATTTTATTATTTAATGTAGTATACTGCCTGGAAGAATGGGAGGGGGTCGTCTTCATCATATTCCGACGACAATGAAGGAACAGGAGATGCAACAGGCGCCAAATTAGGACGCGCTATCTCCCCACTTGATGTTGAAGGCAGGTCTGATGCCATTGAAAGTCTTTTGCTGAAGAAAGAATCTAATATTTGAGTTTTTTCTTCGTTTTTTCTCCGAGGATTTCTTGGTATGTAGACACGCATCCCATCATCTGCCGCGCCACCAAGGAACTGCGATCCATGTTTGGATCGTCTTCTTCAAAAAGGAATTAGCTGCTGAAATGTGGTCAAAAGCCTGTGCCAGTCGCTTTACCGTCAGTTGACGTGCTGGTGGCTCAGGCTGATTGACTTAATGAACGCTTGGATGACATCGTTATAGGATATAAAAAAGATTTTAAATTATAACAACGGTGAATGTGAAAATAACAGCACAATAGTCACCAAAATCACTCGCAGAAGTTCCGATGCACGTAAACAACAGCCTGGTTCACACGATACTGACAAAGGATGGCGGGTATTTTTATTTACCAGCTAATGTGGCAATAGCGTAAACACAGTTTACAATTCACTCGGCCCGCCAACTTTGAAATTTTGCGATACTTGACGATTTTTTTTTATTTTTTTTGGGATTCGCATTATTTTAAATGTTGCGCATAAAGTGAGGCTTGATTAATATTTTTTATATCGCACTATTCAAAATTCGCATATAATCCATAGAGTCCACGAGATAACTATTGAAATAAGATATGCAATATGTACATTCCTTCAGAAGATAGAAATTACTGCTAACAAGAGAACCATATGAAAAGCTATGGTAGAAGTTACTGAAAATGCTGCGTGAATATCACCTTGTACGGATAACATTTTAGACAAGTGAATAATGATTTATGATGCTTGGAAAGTGTAAATGCGGAAATGGAGAAGACTTTTGAGAATAAAATGGACGGATACAGTAAAGAATGAGGAATATTAAGAAAACTAGGAGAAAAGATACGTTAACACAAATGATTTGAAACTGGATCTGATATTTCATGGAGAGAGGGTCGATGATTCAAGTTGCGAGTGAAGTCAAAAGAAGAAGAAAATGCTACAGCTAATAGAGAAATTGAAACGACGACAACGATATGAAGAAGAATGCGGAGAGCAGGATAATTTGAAGAATCAGGTTTAACAGATAATCACGGACCTGCCAGCGAACAGAATATTAATCATGATTACGATATACGAGTCGTGACAACGTTATTTGGAAAGTTGGTCATATATGTAAACATTTATATGGGTCAGTAACAATGGGCTAAGTAGTCTTTCGTCCATCCATAAAAATTGATGTTAATTTTTTGCTTTTAAAGTGAACGGCGACAAAATTTTAAATGACTTATACATAATGTCGAATCGCTGAACCGATTTTAAGTAAATGCTGAGAAGTATTCGAGTACCTAAATACGATAACGTTAAATTGATGTTTTCATCACTCGGGCTTGGTTCGGTCTCGTCAATATTAGCAGATTATAACAGCATGTGCAATAGTCAAGGATGAACGAGTAATTAATCTTAATAGTGGATTAAATTTAGTTTAAGACATGGAAAATTCATCAAAGTAGCAATCTCTCTAATAACTCTTACCTCCGCGGGCTGAAGCGGGGGTGGAGGCTGGGGTGGCCGGCGGCTTCCCTCGTCTTCCCGAAGCGGAAGAGTCCCTTGCGGAGGCCGCTTTCCGAGGTTCCGACGTGGGTCCTCTGGATGAAGACGACGACGAAGAGCCCGGTTTGTTACCTCCCCTTTCCACGGAAGAGGAAGGTCCCCTCGAGTTGCCCCTCCCCCTCGAGGGAGTCTGCAGTGTCGTCCTGGAAGCCTGCGTCGAAGGAGCGACTCCTAACCTCGACGTCGACCTCGTGCACCCACTGCTGCTGCTGCTGGTGCGAGAAGTCGACCTGTCCCCGTCGTTCGTCTGCGTCGAACCGGGAGTGCGCGGCGGCCTCGGGGCAGTGGGACGGGATCGGGGTGTCCCCGCGGGCGCCTTTTCCACCCCCGGAGACTCCGGTCTGCGCCTGTCTCCCCTACCGTTGATGGAGCGCTGAGCGACTCCTCTGGCGCCTCCGGCAACCCTTCGCTGCCCAACCGGCACTGGGGGCTTCGATTCGCCGTCTTCCGATTGACAACGCGCCCTGTTGGGGGTGGATTCGTCTGGAGAGGGAGATCGTTCGGTGAGGGTCACGTCTAATGTTCCCGTCCCCCTGCCCTCTTCCTCCTCTTCCAGTTCTCCCTCTTCCTCCTCCTCGTCCCTGTTGCTCCCCTCCAGTCCGGAGTAGCTTATGAGGCTGGACTCGCAAGAGGCGGGGATGTGGTCGCTGGCGAGAGACTCGAGGCCGCTATTGTATCCGTCGCAGGTCCCTGTCCTCTCGCAGCCTCCCTCGTTGGCCTCGACCCCGCTGTCGCTTCCCTCCCGGGTGCCGGCCCCCTTGCCCTCCCCTACGCACCGCCCCACGTCATCGTCCTCGACTTCCTCGCCCTCCTCCGCCCCCAAGCACATATCCTCCTCCTCGGCTGTGGGGCGGTCGCTGCCCAACCCCACGTCTTCGCGGTTGTGGTCATCGGCCATGTCGGGGCATCACTCGATTCCTGTGCGAATATAGGAGGAAGCAATAGGGGTCAAAAATACGTTTTTATTGGAGTAAAATACTGGAAATACAGGTAAGCAGAAACATTAACAGACGCCAATATGATTTTAAAACACGATGAAAGAAGTCAAAAAAGTTCTTAAAGATCAACTTTACCACTCTTAACGTGAGATACACATTGATTTGTTGGCCGTGACTCGAGACGAAATGTTAAACGAAAGAAAAAAAATTATATGGGTCAGGGACGGTGGGGTTCATGCGGCTTAACATACACAAGATCTGCACTATCATATTCGCGAAAAGTAACTGCTAATATACCACCAACGCCCCACTTATTCAAAAATAAAAATTTTGAAAAGCGCGATCTTTGTTAAGTCAAGTATTTTTCGGCATAATGCCCTCATTATTCCCTCCATTACTATGGAACGAAAAAGAATGGGTTTCCGCGATTGTTCCAACCTTCAGCAAAGGAACTCGAGATTAATTAAAAAGTTCTGCAAATGTCAGCTTAAAAATAAAACAATCGTCAAATTTTTATCTCTCAGAAGTCGAAATGACCATATAATTTGGTGCAATTAAACTCATTTTTTATCAGAAGCGCTTAAGAAACGAATTCTCAGGCGGGAGATTAAGTCGGTCCATCGACCTCTTAACGCTAGAGTGAGCCGAGTTACCAAACTATGCACAGGGTAACTGCCGAACCAAAAATTTTTTCGAAATTACGGGAGATTTCTACGACGGAGAAAAAAGCTATTTCAATTATTATAACGCGATTCATTTCAGCGATAACGCGGCGCCACGGTCGAGCGGGCCGGATTAAAAAACGTCCCGCTGAATCCTACATAATTCGGAAAAAGCAAAGTACCAGGTAGACACATGTACGCGGCCAAAAGAAGCTAAAGATGAAGCCCAAATACCCCTCCAACTCCCTTTTTTAAGCTTCAATCTCGTGAAATGAGAACTATTGATATGTCAAAGTGAATCCAGTTTTCGCTTGGGCGGAAATGTAAGATTATGAACGGAGTTGGGTTGTGGGTAGGGGATGGGTACAATAAAAAAACAAAGAGAGAGAGGGGAATGGGAAATAGCAGCAAGGAAGTGGAGGGTCTTCCATCTGGAGGAAATGAGTCTAATCTCGGATGAGAGAAAGAATTGAATGCGGATTAAGGGCGAATTCAATCAGAGGGAGGAAACAATGAATGGAGAAAGGGGTGGAGTTTCTTCTTTAATGAGGGGAGGGATAGGGAGGTAGAGGGGGGGGAAGGGAAAGAGGCTAGAAGCGAAGCATATCCTCCGAACCTTACGAAAAGCAAGAGAGAGAGAGAGTAGATGGGTAAGACGAGTAGGGAGAAGTGACGCGGATGGATAGGTTCCCAGGGGTCAAAGGCCAGCGGATTGGATTTATCGACGGTGTGGAGTAAATTTGAGGAGGAAATGAGAGAGCTGGAAACTCTGTAAATGGTTGGAGACGTAAAATGTTCAAACGCACTTAATGACATAGTAATAAAAGTAAATAACCTCCTAAAATTTCATAAGGCAGCGGAAACAAACTTGCGGTCCGAGCGAAATTCCATATTATTATTAAAAGTAACAAATATATTATTACAATGGCATCCTAAAAACAAATAATAAGTAAAATAGGATATTAAGCACACTATGATATTCTTGGTATGTAATGCGAACCTTTTACTCTAGCTCCCTCTGGCCATGATTTCTTACTCCGTCATTTAAATGGCTCGAGAATTGATACCTACTCCCGTAAGGTAGAAATTCCAAGTAATTTTTTTCGATTGCCAAGTTATCAGAACTAGTAGAATTTATTTGGATTCTTCATCTTAACATAGGTAAAAGAAATTACGTCTGTTCTCTCACATGGATTTTAAGATAACTTATTCATATTCTTTCGCAGTAAAATGTAAGCTCGATCCATTCCAACCTCTCCGCCTTTAACACCACTACGTCGGTGAAGGATTTATTTGAACTCCGAATTATCTTTTTACCATAGTAGATATTCCATTCTGCAATTTATATTTGTTATACTGATATATTTATTTTTATATTTAGTGTTTTGCTTACGGTTTTATTTATGGTTTATTGAATCGTGATATTTTATAATAATCAAGAATATCAGTACAGGAGTCTTGTAAGTCTACATCTGGGTGTAGTGAACTGCAATTGCAACTTGGCCTTCTTTTCCAAGGTGAGGTGACCAGAGTTCGTTTTAAATAGAGAAGTTTTTTTTATTTTTGCGACTCAATCTTAAGAACAGGGTATAAACTAATTTTGTAGAGCAAATATTTTCTGAAAGTTATAATTATTTGTATAAATTTTAATTGTTTTAATTACGAATAAAGTATTTGATCAAATTTACACAGTTATATATAAAATGATATCCCAGGCCAAAAACTCTGTATTCCTATATTTAACACAAGAAAGAATTTCAATTCGAAAACAGGCAGTAATTGCATGTTATACGAGAGATTTAGTATTCGAAAGTCAATTTTCAACAGGCCTTTCTTGTACTTCAGAAAGTGGGTATGTCTTACCATCTAGTAAAGGAAAAGGCGATAGGTTCCGTGACAAAATTTTGGACGAAGTTCAAGATGGAAACTAGGAAACTCGAAAGCTCACATGCTACAAAAGGCATTCATTTCCAGCAACTACGGAACATTTTCGTACTAGATATTGATGGAATAAAGCGATCTGAAATGAAATAGGATTTTCACTGCAAGATATTACAGCAACGCTCAGGAAAATGGATCATTTTAAAGCCTTACTCAGCGTTTCACCTTAATATACCGAAACGAAAGCGGAGCACATCTGTATTCATTTCAAAAAGTTTAGAAGAGCCTTTTAAAAAATCTCATTCATCCGCTTCATAAATGAGAGCCCGTCTCAATACGCAAGCGAATAAAGAAATGGCTGGAATTATTATCTTATGCGACCTATATAAATAACCTCTCCCTCAGTTGCACTTTTAAACATGAAATAACTTTTATGGTTACAGTGAGCAAGACTTTATAATTTCCGTATTTAAGTTATATAAGTGTTTTTAGAAAATATTTTATGGATACAAGCAAAATTGCGACATTTTTCGTATAGAAGTTAATAATATCGTAAGAACCAGTTTTGCATTTTCTTTTCTTCGATTAAGACTCATTCCACCATATCGTAGACCATTTAAATACAGCATACAACTCGCGTTTAGATTTCCTATAGAGGCATTTTTTACCTTTGTAGCAATCAACTTCGAAACCTTGGTTAGATCATTTCTTTCGCTATTAACATTTTTAATAGTATTAGGTAAAACGTGTGTCCAGGCGCCTTTTTGCACACATCTTATTGTTTGCAATTATTTCAGTTAGGAATCTCATTTTAATTGAGATTAAAAGTTGAGCTTACACGAAACACCGTTGCCACCAATTGCATTAAAACTATTTTCCAGTATTGAATGGAAAGTGAATCTGAAAATTGTTTCCACAGAATTACCTCAGTTGTAGTAGCACAATCCTGACTTGCGCATAATAATACGATTAAACATGGGAACAGCTGGTGCTTCCATTAAGACTTTTAAACAAATTATTCCCATGCTAATATGGCCGAATAATTACTTGCGCATTAATGCACAAAACAACGCGCATATTCCGGAAATAGCACGGATAAACGCTCCAATCAAATTTATAGCGGGATTCAGACAGGACCGACTCGAGCTACGGGCGAGCCGGGAGGTTGTCAGGGGCACTCTCCCGATCATTTATCTATGCATTACTTGCAAATAAAAATTGGATATTAGATACCAATTTATATCAAGGAACAGGCTAGAATCTTGATGCCATTCCTTTTAATTTTTCATTATCAATAATTTTTATAGAGCGATGAATAAATTAATATGAACTTTGTAAATATCTCAACAAACATTAACGGAGTGCTATCTCGCCCGGGGAGCCAAAATTTCTCGGGCCGCCTCTGGATTCAGATAACGCTTCCGTTGACGATGTAATTGCCCGAGAAAATCGCCTATGGTGTTGTTAATAATTTTCCGAATCATCCACCCGAATTGCCATGGAATTTCATTATCTTCACCTCCGTTGGTTCCATGAACATCTTTTTTCCGTGTTACAAGATACCTTTTCTACTCTACACTCCTTCAAGAAAGCCACACTCTCTCATAAACATGCGCCATGCACAGGGTACTAGGAGGTCCGCTTCTTCTCAGAGTGCCACTTCAGTTGATGAGGATATGGAGAGAATAGAATGTGTTGATGTGTCATTGATACTTATTGTTAGAATTACTATTACCGAGCAGTTCACAGTAGTGATTTAATGTCTAATTCACTATGCAATACGAGCGAAGCAGAAGGGAGAGGGAGGGAAATAATAATAATAATAATAATAATAATAATCGTCTTTATTGAGGGCGTTATTTGGACAATCATGTCCATTCTTACATATAACCCTGACGAACACAAACATCCACGTCCGAGGCGGGATTCGAACCCACGACCCTACTATCCGTTGGCAGATACTCTAACCAACCGTCTACCAAGGCCGACAGACAGGGGGGGGCGATAGAGGGGGAGGATGAATGGGGGAGGAGGGAGGGGGAAGGAAGGAGGAGAGAGGAGGGAGGGGGAGGAGAGGGAAGAGGAGAGAGAGAGAGGGGGGGGAGGAGAGAGAGGGGAGGAGAGAGAGAGAGGGGAGGAGAGAGAGAGAGGGGAGGAGAGAGAGAGAGTGGGAGGAGAGAGCGAGGGGGAGGAGAGAGCGAGGGGGAGGAGAGAGCGAGGGGGAGGAGAGAGAGGTGGTGGAGAGAGAGAGGAGGAGGAGGGAGAGAGAGGGAGAAGGACCCTCTCCGTGTCTTCCGGTTGAGGTGAAGGTCTTCGCTTGGACCCTCAAAAATGGCCGCCGCTGAGAGTACACTCGCCAGAAGATGAATTAGCACCGACGAGTTGAAGGATATGTCTTGTTTATCCCGCCGCTATGAACCGAAACGTTGATTACAAGCCATATCACGCTGGTTTAAAACTGTCACGGAGACGATCTTCGCTATCGCACCGAGCAAAATTACAAAAGAAAGAAAACTTTTCCTAATTACGCTGTCCAATTACAGTCACGCATTTTTGCATTCCGCTCGAGAGTATGAAACGCTGACTCTCTTAATCTGGTGTAGACGCAAAGGACGTCTTCTCCGTAATTATTTTGCCACGGGTGGAAATAGTTGCAGCACTGCTTTTACTCAACTTTGGTTTATAATTACCTTTACACAACACGCTAACAATAACTAAGCAACTAATATAAAAATATTTAATTTGTCATTAGTTATTAAAAATAGTTTAGCGACTTGTAATAAACACAACAAACTAAAAAATGATGCAACGCAACTTTACGCTCAATCACTAGGCAAAAGGTTACAAAAAGAAAGTAAGAGAACAATAATATTACGTTTAAAAAGCGATAGACCTAATACTTCAGCTTAGAACATTTTAATAGCAAATTATAGAAAAATGGGACAGTAAAATTTCTATAACGGCCACCTTACCGTTGAATTTCATAATTACAAAAAATTAAACTCAAACATCTTAGCTCAACATGCGAGTCCGTTTAATCATATCATAAGAGAGGAGGAATTAAATGGCTTTCCTCAAAGGCAGAACTCACGAAATAAAAACGCATAAAAACTTAGAATCAATCCGTAAAAATTTAACAATATATCTCTACCGAGCCGCTGAAAAGATTACCCCGAAAAAACACAGGACAAACGAAAGCAAAGAAGAAAAAAATGTTCGAGTCTCTTCCACAAAATTTTTGCCAACAAACTACAAAAGCAAACCGTTGATTCATTTTTTTATTTCGTTAGGGCACCTCAAATCCAATTTACCGACCGAGCAGGTAAAGAGATCGACGAAGAAAAAGCAAATAATAAACCTCTAAGAGGGAGGAAAAAAATAAGGAAAATCGAGAGGTCGCGGGAAGAAATACGAAGGCAAGGAGAGGCAGAGAGGGGAGAGGGAAAAATAGAAGTCTTGAGACGAATAATTATTTTGCGCAATGTAAATGTAGGCAATATGTTGAAGAGGAAACGATCAAAACTTAAGAGACACGACAAAATTAAAATTATTTATCTATGCACAAAATGTTAATTATTGATGTAAATAATAGCGACAATTTTATGATATTGCCGCCAATGTCTGCAGAGACGCACGCGCGTGCGTGCGTGACGAATGCATTCTTAGAGGAAATTCGTAAAAAGTAACTGCTTTGGGGCAATCCGTGAAAGGGCATTGCGGTGCCCTCGACCGCGCATCGCTCCCGCACACGCGGAGCGGCGGCAGCCAAAGGATTTATATTTTTAGAATGGAAGAGAGACCCTCCCCCGCGAGGAAAACATACGCAAGCACCACACCTCCCCCCTCCCCCTCGACACACACACACACACACACAAATACCTGACGGAGAGGCCGAATGGATTGGTGTAGAGGAAGTGGAGAGAGAAAGAGGAGGGAGGGGTTGTCACGGAAGAGAGCGGATAAAGGGGAGAGAGAGATATGCGTGAAGGTTAATGTCCGTCGAGTGTGGTCCGCTCAACGAACTACGATTTCGTATTCTCTATCGCTCTCCCAGAAGGTATTCAGTAAAAAGATAAACTCAATCGTTCGGGTGACTGACGTAGTTAAACAATCGCTCGAACAAGGAGGCGCCACTGACGTTGATAAAACAATGATCGACTGGAAACAGAAAAGTTTTATTGCCGAATCCAAATTTCGCCTTGAATAATAAAATTTAATTTATTTTACGTCCAAATGAATGATCCGAAAAGATTGTTATTTATGATTAGTACATTTTTAGTTAACAAATTGCAAAATATTTCTTAATAATTCATCCGAGGAGTAATTCAATGAAAATAGTTGCGCTCACAAATAGACGCCATTTGGATAACTTAGTTGATAGCTTTTTCATTATTTTCAGCTGTAGTATGAGGGCTTTTATTTGAAAACTTCTTCCAAACTTTGGACAAAAGGAACTATATTAATCAGGTCAACCCGAACTTGGCTAATTCCGACATTATCCAGTTTCGGACACTGTTATATGTACAAGTATTGAATCCCCACACACAAAATAAAAAAATTGTGACAGAGCAGCTTTGTTCGTGAGGACTTTTTAATGCTACTTAATGTGCTAGTTCAAATTGTACAATATAGCCTACAGTCAAATTTAGTAAGCGAATTCAAATATCGTTAATATTCACTCGGGCAGAATAGCGTAAACGATGGATCCGCAGAATTCCCGAAAATTCTGCATGAAAATCGATGGAGGAGAGCTGTATAGGGAAAGAGGGTTTAAGGAATACGAGGTGGTGAGGATGTGAGCGCGGTTGAGCAGGCGGTTGCTATTCCATTGCCTCGGCGGGGTGAATCGCAAGCGTATATGCGAATGAATGACAGACCACGTGCCATTGCATTTTCCACCTAACAACCGCAGAGGAGGCACAACATCTGATACAACAACGTTCCAATCTCCCGCAGAAATAAATACCGATGTAAGAACACGGAAAACTTGTCTATCTCTATTGCAAAGCAAGCTTAAACCGTTGGATGTTAAACGGGACGAACAAACCTTATCCTGTAATTTGTTCGCATGATTTTATTCCATTTCGTACAATGAAGCAGATTCAGCAAGAAAGGCAAGTTCAGATCAAACGAGCTGCTTTTTTTGTTCGAGAACCAGACATTCGTTACCACCATACCAGAGCAAGCTGCTTGTATTTCACGGGTAAGAAGAAACAATGACGAAACGCTTTAAAGAAAATCACTCCTTTTTATCACTTAAAAATATAACACTCCAGCATGCAATGCAACCGATCGTCTTATTTCTTTTACCTAACTTTAACTGCACATATAAACCAACATTTTTATGGCGAAAGCCCAATCATAGTGGCCCGCGTTATTGGCGCCATTTCGCGGGAAAAAATATTAGGAGCAGGAAATCATTTTAATCCACGCAATCCTCCTTCGGTAACTCGAAAATTACAAATATATATAACGTTGCTACAATTTGACTATTTTTTAATATAACCTGACAGCATTACTAACATTTATTTTGTAAGAAAAATGTCCAATGAAAATGTATACTGGAATTAAATAACAAACAATGACTAAGGAATCGAAAGATGATGCGGCAGAACAGATAACGCGAAAATAATTCGTAAGAGGAAAAGACAGGAGGCGGGAAAATATTAAAACCGGAAGCAATAGGAATTTCAGTTGAACGAGAAATGAATTTACATCCATTACTCGAGGAATTTTGTCCAAAAAAATATGAAATCAATATGAAATATTTGCGCAATTTTCTGATTTATATTTTCAGCTATAACGTGATTTTATTGATTAAAGAAGTAACAATTATTTTTAGACTAAAATTACTGAAACTATTTAAGATCCAGCATTGAAGCCTATGTTTGTGATTGCTATGTAATAAACGCGGGAGATATTTCTTCTTATACGTCTTAATAGTAGACGACGGGTCGAAGCATAATATCCCTTTAAGAGTGACTTCTTGTGAAACAATAAAAGATTTTATTTTTGATTTTTTTTTAAATTCGTACTTGTTATTTTTTTACGCTACGGATAAGACTTTTCTCCCGTGTTAAAGGATTGCCTACTGTAATACTGCGCAAATATCTCTACGATCATTAAAAGGTTTGGGAAACCACATGAGCATTTCGACAATAACACATACGTGATTCACTGACAGCTAATAATTATTTTAGAATCTAATAACAATAATCACAGCTGATGATGGCTGCTTTGTGATCGAAATGCCCATCAGGTTTTCCCAAACTTTTCGTGGTCTTTGGAGAAGACAGAAGAAATGCAATGAATCTGTCCGAAAACAAATGCCAAATGCGGAATTACCCTCTAATGACGATTCCCTCGTACGCAAACACAATCCACGCCGAGCTCAAACTTCCATTACACTAAATACCATCCGATTACACGTGGATCATAAATATCCATTCTTATTTTTCTCTACACATCCCCCGTTTCATCCCTTTCCTGACCTTTCTATAGAGAGCCCTTTCCACACTCCTCCCCTCTCCACTTCCCTTTCTCTCTCCCTCCGCTCCTCCCTCAACCTCTCCCTCCCATTCATTCTCTCTCTCCTTCTCACACCTTCTCTCCTCCATTAGTACCACCGCCAATTCCTCGCTCTATAAAACGACCGCGCGGAAAAGGATTTACCGATTCCAGACAATGGAGTCGGGAGGGATAAAATTGTCGCTGTGGAAATGAAGCAGACCTTTCTCGGTCTCTGGAAACGCACCTTTTGTTTTGTTAATGGTCCGCTAAAGTCGTTTCTGATTACGCACTAACGACGGAGGAGTAAACAGCCCAAAAAAGGTGAAGAGGACTAAAAAATAATCAAAGGTTTCAAGGTTTCGCAACCGCACACCGCCATCTCGTTTCTGCTTCCCGAGCCGCACACTTTTTCCTCTCGTGCGACCTCATCAAGGCTGCTCTCCCCGAGGTATATGTGACCGGGTCACTCGCCCCACCGGCGCAATCCAGTCCCCGCAACCAAGTCGACTGCCGTCCCTCCGCGATCAAAGCGACCCTGAAAAACAGTCCGCTTCGGCAATGCGCAAATCTCCGCTCCGGTATTTTAAAAAAATGGTTCGCCAACTTCGAAGAATCTACAGAAATCCCTTAAGAGCACCACCGTCGAGAATTGGATTACGCGAATTAATTTATATCCGTTGCCAATTTTCTCCTACGGCTCAATTAAGGAAAGTGCTACGGTCAGCAAGACGCCAAAGAGTACAACGCTGACTTCGTAATATTTTGGCTTGAAATTCTTAATGATGTACCAAACAAAAAGTGCTTCATCAACGATAGATATCCTAGTATGAGTTGAAATCGAAGCTATTTTGAACAGTGCCTTCATATTCTGAGACACACAATCAAAATTTCTTATGAAAAATTTTCCCCTGCACCGAAGATGGTAGAAACGCCCAGCTAACAAATATTAAACTTTAATTATTTGAGTTAAAATATGTAATATTAATGATAAAAAACTGATAAATAAAAGTTAAATAAATTACAAGGAGTTAATTCATAGCGAAAGAGATCCAGAGCGATAAGTTTTAAATTTATTTACTAGCCATTGATTTGCCTAGGGCAAATAGGCCATTGTTTTACCGACCACTACGGCTACGGAGGAATTCCATCCATACTAACAAACACCGTGGTTTCTTCTCCTACTTTTCATTATACTAACGAAAACCTTAAACGCAATCTAAACGACAAACTCAACTTTTGAAAGCAAAAGTTCGACAGATTTATCCAACGATTCAAGCTAAAATTTCGCCCTTAACCAAAAAGCATCCTTTCATTTGAAGCAATGTGAAAGAACCAATCCGAATATCGGAATGCTCCAAATAGTTCGAACTCGAAGAATTCATTGCAGCTATGGTGCGGAAAAAGCGAGCCAAAAATAAAAATTTATTTCTGTGAATTTGCGCGGTTATACATACTTTTACCAAGTCTAATCTGTAGAAATTTTATCCTTCCTTCTCGACATTTGCAATACTCAAAGATCGTATTTCTCGATAGGTCCAAAATGTTGGAATATTAACATGATTTATTAAGCAGCTGCCAATAAAAATTCCTTACAAATAGCTTACCTCGAAGGGCCACGAAAGGTAAGCATCCACGAGGAATTTTGGAAATATTTTTAGCTTTTATTTCTTTTTTTGGAACTTCACATACACGTTAGCGTTGCGTGAAGGAGGATAAGGGAAATTTCACCGCGACCAGGTTGGAAAGAGCAGCGAGTTGCGAGACACGAATGCATACATTTTTATGATAAAACGACCTTGTTGGAGCTCGATTACGAAGGCAGACTTGAAGAGGCGCGCGCTTTTTTTTAAGTAGACGTTTGCATTGAAACGCGAACACATAAAAGAGAACACTCCTTTTTCTCTCTTTTGAACAAGAAAGCAGCATTAAAAATGGTTCCAGATCTCCTGAAAATTTTGTTTCGAATAGAAGTTAATAAAAATAACACGAAGTTTGAAGAACCTATGCGACATCACGAGTGCGTCAGCTTGAATTTTACGGTGGATATTACAGCATATGAATATACATTCTTTTTATATTCGTTCGCCATTAAATGACGATAAACTAATTCGGATACGTAATAATTTCCACTCCGGTGATCATTTTGCCAAATAAAATTCCTGAGAGCTGGAGACACTAAATTATGCCTATTTCGGAAAATTTAGATATTCATCTGTTCGGAAAATATGAAAGGGTCTTCGGCTTTTCGGCAAATACTACTTAATATTCCTCTTTTTCTCTCTCCATAGGTTTCCTATACTTCCACCCACTCCGGTCGACGAACCCGCCCTCTCCCACCACCCGCTTCGAATAATACACTTATCCGTAGAAGCCCTTCACAAATCAGCTTCTATTCAAACAGTTTCTTCCCTAACCAGCCACTGCCCCCCTCCGCCTCTCTATCTACCTTATTCCCACGACCAAACAGCCATAGCAGTCCTCCGGAACGCAAATTCCAATTCATCTCCGTTCGTAATTTTCTTTTTGCCTTCCAAAATACATCCCTTTATTTCTTCCTCTTCTCTCTATTCGAGCTCTTCTCCATATACAGAGAGGGTACTACTTCCGTTAGTATGTGCATCTTGAAGAGAAAAAAGTGTACAGAAAAGTAAAAAAAGTACCTTAGAACCAAAATGTATGAGAGGCCTTTAAAAACGTGAATATACGAACTTCTCTGCCCTCTTTCCTCATACAGAAGTGAATTCGCTTACAATTTTTATACATCCCTATATTCTCCCTTTTTAAGAATTTTTATGAATAAAAAAACGAGAACGATAAAAAAGACGTAGTTGTTCGCAGGGACGTGATGCAGTGGATGTTGGATTGATGCAGACGTTTTTGGTTCCAACGCAGGCTGAATTTTTTCCGCGTATGACACGGGTCGGCAACGGAGACAAACTAAATAAGAGCGTCGTTATTTTCTTGACGTTTTAAAGAGAAAAATCGCGCGGACGAAACAAACTCATCGTTACTACGAAGTTTAATTTACCAACTTGGGTCGAGTAAATTATTAATTTCTTTTCCATACCATTATTTCCATGGTTAATTCTTTATCTCGATGCAATTTAGTACAATAAAACTTTCAGGAAGATAAACTTCCTTAACAATATCGAAATCTTCCTTTGACTGATATTTTCATCTCGCATACTATTTTCTTATCTTAACAAAACGGTTCTTATAATATTTATCGCAAATAATTATTATCATTCATTAGGGTGACATCTATTTAATAATTAAGAGTATCGTATCACCTAAATTCTTTTATATTAAATACTGCGAAGAGTCATAATATTGCTATTGAAAATACTCCTACGCCTCCAGTTTCATTACTATCGCTTTTGCTAGCTATTTGATATAATGAAATGAACAAGTCCGAATGTCTCAAAGAAAGCAATTTTGGGACATTTTTAATCGGAGAGGGCTAAGAAAAATAGATTAATGTAATTAGAGAGAGTCCCCCATCATCAAAATTGGAATCCTGTATAACTCGTTTACTAAAACTGTTGGCGGGTTTCAAAACTAATGCATTTATAATCGAGTGGTTTAAGCCAGATTTTGGTATTACTAACGAAAAAGCAAATCTCACATTACCAACGCATGATCAAGTTTTACTAAATTTTTTAATACATTTGTGGCTCGTAAGGATAAAATATTACATGAGCGCGTCAGTAATTTATTATTTCCATTATTATTAGTAATTTATAATTTTCCATTAACTGTAATCTCTTGGATAACCACCTTGATCCCAACGGCTAAAACGAGCGTTTTATTTATACACCCGGTTAAAATAAACTTTCAAAACAGAATTTTAATAGGCGAGTTGGCCACAAAGTTTCCATTCACGAACCGAGGAATAAAACAGAGGCATGTTAACAAAGAAAAGCCTCCCTTTCACTTTCAAGACTGGAAATCGCCCGCAACCAAATGGAAGCAATTCATTAACGATTCATTGCATCGCAACTCTGAATAAAAGAAGTTAGGAAAGTGTACAGTTTATCATAAATAGGCGCGTTTTGAGCGATGGGATATTTGTAACTAAACGATATATTTTGAACGAATGCACACCATAAAACAGCAAAACACCACGACTTGATTATCCCTCTCTGTCTACTAAAAACTTCTCTCTCATCCATAAAAGTATTTACGTAGCATAATGACTAAATACTGCAAAATGATATATCGAAAATGAAGCCAGAAAAATGTTAAATTTTTGATTTACTGATTATCTAATCAGTTTTAATTAATCAGGCAAAGAAAATTATTTTAAACATACTCCACTTGAATTAAGTATTTGGAGTATTTACACGTTTACGTTCTTTTCTTCGCCGTAGATTTCCTTACAAAACGAAGAATGTTATTGTTGACAACATTTACGTAGCCATGCATTAAGTTCATAGCGAATTGCGACTTTCTTGTTTAATTTTATTGATAACGGCTACTCCTGCGATAAAAATGTATTTAGCAACAAATGTTTTATTTGGGTAGTTCTACAAATTTTATTTTAAGACTTTTGCGGTATGACTAATTGATTGAGTTATGTCAACCATTTATGCCATTTTCTTACTACCTTTGTCCATAAGTCCGAAATACCCAAGTTCATGAAAAACCATTCGGTAAAAGCTGAGAACGAAGATGCGTACTGACGGACGGAAAAACCGAAGCTAAAGGGCGATCATGTTGGAAACAAAAGAAAATTCCTTTTCCTTGCAAATTGTTTCTTAAATCTGAATAAAGCTTAAAATGTTAAACTGTTAATAGCGGATAAAATGACACTTCCAAAAACAAAACAAACCTCGGTTAACACGAATGGTCGAAAGACGCGAAGCATCGTTTAAGCTCGAAAGGGAGACACTGCTATATATACCTGCCGCCTTGCACCCTTGAATGGGGAGTTGATGCTGAGAATCCCGTGCGCCTGCGGGTGAAGACGCCAAGGTGAGCGTCGAGTGCAACGCGAAGGGGAGGAAGAGACGGGAGTGATCCTCGAAGGCTTCCGAGGGGAGACATTGGAGTGTGACGAGCAAAATCACCGGCGTCTATGCCGAATTGGCCAATGCACTCTTACTTCCCTCTCTGTAAGAATGGACCTTCTGGTCTAAATTTCGCCCGAATAAAGACGATTATCTATCTATCTATCTATCTATCCCATACCTCCATACCATATCGCCTTGCCAACTTCTCCCCTGACACTTATTCCCTCTCCCTCCGCAATGGTCCAAGAAAAACACATTTCGACTCAGCGGCGCCTAGTCACCAAACTCCGCGACACTTTGCGTTCTTCGACCCCTTTTACTGCATCTAAGAATGACGATCACTTCTTCGAAGGAGAGGTTCGGGCATTTCCCCCCATCGCACTACGGTCACGTACTATAGCTCCGAAGCAATTATTTCTACTCTAACAACGAGCGCGCCCTACATTGCTGTCCTTAAAGGAATAACAGCCCAGAATAACACCCTTAGTTGCACTTAGTTCCACAGCTCCGCCAACTTGATTTTTTAAAAAACAATTTGAGAAAAAAGAAATTCCAGAATTTGCCACCGTCTTAGACTCGAGGGAAACGGCCATCGCGACTTGTTTCGACCCGCCGAAAATAGATCGGTTCCTAGGGTACGAGGAGGCATGGCAAGAAGGAAAATGTCGTTAACCCCTTCATTAGCAAGAGGATAAAAGGGGTGCTCTCATTAACCATCTCCCGGTAAGATGCTCTGCAGAACCACGTTGCTCAAAGTCCATCCAGGAATACTCTATGCCCCCCGCGAATAAATTCAAAGGGGATGACGGGTTAAGGGCCCGGATGCAAACTTACAGCCGCGTGGACCCGAACAGATGCTCGCTACTGCCTCGTAGAATACCAATGCCGTGGCCATCACTCCCCCATTTTAAGATCTCCATCAAGAGGTTGAGTTAATATTTGTTTGAACGCCACATTACTTGGACATTTTGCCATTCCAGTTTATATTCTGCCTTTAGCATTGTTGTGAATGCATATATTCATAAAGAAAACTTGAACTAAATAAAATCGAGCTTAATGTTATTTTATATTTTAAAAAATTCTTTGTAGTTTTCACGCAAAACTAAAATGGTGCGATATCAAATATCAGCACAAATCTAAATCATAACAAAGAATGGATTCACAATTTACTTACTAGCCGTATGAAGCGTATGCTTTGGTAATATCAAATGAAAAATAGAATAACAACACTTATATAGATATTCTTTTTGATAGAAAAAGACGCAATTTATTACGGTTGTTAGAAAACGTTCTCAAATTAAATGCGGGACAATATATTAACTACATTAAATGTCAAATTTTCTTGACGTGAACGAATTTCCGCGTAATTTTATACGTGCTGACTTAGTAATTGAAATGATAAAATAATAAATAAAAAATTATCGGATACCAATAAAAACCAATATTTCGCTGAAGAAAAACTACATCGGTTAAGTTACTACTCAGTATTTTAAATCACTATTCACGTTTCGGTCGTCCAATTTTGATTAATCAAATCACAAAAAATTTCAAAACTCCATCGTAAGATCGAAATTTTCTCATTCAATGCAAGTGATAATGAACAGAGTTTTAATTACGGATTTATAAAAAATACCTACTCAATAATTAAAGTTAAGTTCCGTTCAGCAACAATTAAAGTTTGTTGCTCTCAAAAATGATTAAATAAAACCACAACTTCACAACTTAAAACAATCAATTAACCCGGCACACAAATGTACGACCATGTCGTTTAGACATATTTACCTTTTGGATGCGGCGGCTTATGATTAACGGTTGTCTTTGACTAATGCACCACAGCAGAGGAAGAGCGAGGATGGTTCCAGAAGCTACCTGCCTCCGCGTAATAGGAAAATCCTTCAAACACCAATCCTCCCCAGGAAGACATTGACAAACCGTTGGCTACTTCGCAAGTGCTTCCTCAAATGGACTTGGTAACAGTTCTATGCGGGATAAACGGTGGATGGGGAGAGGAAATGGGGCAACTGCCGAGATGGGAGAAGATAGAGGGACGGTGTGGAGAGAGAAAAGGAGAGAGTGATGTAAGGATAAAGGTTGAGGGGAGAGAGAGAGAGAGGAAGGACGAATTGGAAAGAACAAAGAGGAAGGTGTTAGGTGAATAGGGAAGAGTTATAAGAGGAGAAAACAAAGGAGTTTTACAGGGAAGAACGACAGTAGGAAAAGGAGTGTGGAAGTGTTTTAAACTCCTTA